>JAZGQO010000002.1:130000-2999166 GCA_036850965.1 Patella caerulea
GAATAATCCAGTCGAATAAACCAGTCGTATAATCCAGTCGTTTTCATTAGTCTTAACATCAGTCGTATAATTCAGTCGTATACTTCAGTCGAATAATCCAGTCGAATAAACCAGTCGTATAATCCAGTCGTTTTCATTAGTCTTAACATCAGTCGAATAGTTCAGTCGTATAATTTAGTCGTATAGTTCAGTCGTATAGTTCAGTCGAATCACTCAGTCGTATAATTCAGTCGTATACTTCAGTCGAATAATCCAGTCGAATAAACCAGTCGTATAATCCAGTCGTATAAACCAGTCGTATAATCCAGTCGAATAATCCAGTCGTATAAACCAGTCGAATAAACAAGTCGCTCAATATAAGCAACGGCGGCAGTGAACTAAGATAATATTTTATCAATTCATGCTCTCTCTCTCTCTCTCTCTCCCTCTCTCTCTCTCTCTCTCTCTCTCTCCCTTTCAGCTATAGCTTAGCTATGGTCTGAATACCTTACTCGCCAAACTACTTTTGCCCGTAAAATCGAACTTGAAACTAGTTGGGAAGGCCCCTGGCCACCCGAACTCTACCCCGTGCCCCCGGCTCCTTCAGCTATGGCTACGAGCATGAATTGATCAAATATTATCTTAGTTCACTGCCACCGTTGCTTATATCGAGCGACTTGTTTATTCGACTGGTTTATACGACTGGATTATTCGACTGGTTTATACGACTGGATTATACGACTGGTTTATACGACTGGATTATACGACTGGTTTATTCGACTGGAGTATTCGACTGAAGTATACGACTGAATTATACGACTGAACTATACGATTGAATTATACGACTGGGTTATACGACTGAATTATACGACTGAACTATTTGACTGATGTTAAGACTAATGAAAACCTCCCCCACCCCTCCCCCTTCCCTACCGAGCTTCTGACTCCTTCATTTATGGGTGGGGTGGGAGATGATGGCCGAAGGTTTTCCATGTGCTTGCTGTACCATGAAGGGAAGGCCCCTGGCCCCCGACCTCTACCCCGTGCCCCCGGCTCCTTCAGCTATGGCTACGAGCATGAATTAATAAAATATTATCTTAGTTCACTGCCGCCGTTGCTTATATTGAGCGACTTGTTTATTCGACTGGTTTATACGACTGGATTATTCGACTGGATTATGCGACTGGATTATACGACTAGAGTATTAGACAGAAGTATACGACTGAATTATACGACTGAGTTATACGACTGAGCTATTTGACTGATGTTTAGAATGATAAGACCTTCCACACCCCCTTCCCTACCTAGCGCCTGACTCCTTCAGTAATGGGGTGGGGCTGATGGCCGAATGGTTTGCAGGTGCTCGCTGTATCATGAAGCATGGGACACAGACTACAACACTAGCTGTTTCTCGCACGGCCATTGTTTATGTTTATGTTTTCAGTCGATGACGTCAGTCGTTGACCTTTAACCCGAATTTGATGACCTTACTCGCTAAGAGTGGTCAACCGGTTGTTTAGGGGATTTCTATTGAAGAAAAATCTCAATAAAGTTTTGATTTCAATTGTCAGATTTGAACTTCGGCGAAAATAAACAAAATAGACAAAAACGATTTCAGGAAATTTGAGTTAGTGCGTTTTTTATTTACGTCAAACAAACTATTCCCAAATTTTAACCCAACCATCGACCGAATTTGCTGACTGGCTATTCTTGTGGTACTTAGGGGTAATTGAAAGATTATCTGTGAAGCAGAACGTAAAAGGTCAGTAAAGTTATTGATCGATTCGGTTGAAATTTGGCGTGAGGTCATCGCTAGTCCCCTTTGACATCCCCTGATAATTTCAAGTCTCTATGGCCACAGCAACTGGTAGAGGTGCGAAAGTTCTTCACTCTTGACGATACAATGATAATACGTTAATTAATAATATGACGATATGATAATTTCACAGGTTGATGGTTGTAAATTACTTGCAGGTCGTGGTTTTGGCCTAAGTTAAAGGAGCTAAATCGCTAATATTTGGCTCCTAGAAATTGACACAAATGGGTCGCAAGCCATATGATAATTTAATATACTATTCAAAAAAAGTAGGGGATATTTGATTTTGGGGGCATAATACTAAAATATGCAAATGACTACGAAAAAAGTCACTATAGAACCTAACAGAAAAAACATTTCCAGTTACATGTGACGTCCAAACGCACCAATAGCTACCGCATGGAATGCAGGTGAGGCTTGGGATCATCATGGGGGTCCAACCCAAGATTTGCACGACTCTGACTTTGAATGTTACAGTCATTGTGGCATTGAATTCCAGGGTGGAAACATCAGTTTAATTGTTTTAGTGACCAGAAAACAAATTTTGATATGCGTCGGCTTACCCAAAATGAAAGGTTACGTGCCCTTGGCATGCTACAGATCGGCACAACACAGGCGGTTGTGGCGCGGACGATGAATGTTTCTCAGCCTGTCATAAGCAGGCTATGGTCCAGATACCGTGATACACAATCTGTACAGGACAGACCACGCTCAGGTCGACCAAGGGCGACAACTCAAGCCCAGGATCGATTTATCCGTACCTTGGCCTTGAGAAATCGTGTCATCACAGCAAATCAGATCAGCGCTCGTCTTCAAACAGACACTGGTGTGAGAGTGAGTGGCCAGACGATTCGGAATCGACTGCATAGGGGTCACCTTCGCGCCCGACGTCCTCGCGTGATCCCTTGTTTGAGAGATCATCACATTCAGGCAAGACGTCGTTGGTGTAGGGATCGTCAACACTGGGATAAAACTCGCTGGAGCAATGTGATGTTTTCAGATGAGTCAAGGTTCACTGTTGATTTTTTGGACAGACGTAGGAGGGTGTGGCGTCGTCGAAACGAGCGCTTCCAAGACGTTAACGTCATCAGACATGATCGATTTGGGGGTGGTTCTGTTATGGTGTGGGGAGGCATCACTATTGCTGGAAGAACGGCTTTACATGTTGTTGCAGGGCGTGTTACAGGCCAGTACTACCGGGACAACATCTTGGTAGTCCATGTTGTGCCGTTCGCACGACGTCATGGCCGCCGTTTCATCTTCCCGGATGACAACGCAAGATGTTACAGGGCCAGGATCGTTACAGGTTACCTCCAACAACAGAACATCACCACATTACCTTGGCCAGCACTGAGTCCCGACCTCTCCCCCATCGAGCATGTCTGGGACATGCTTGGACAGAGGTTACGCCAACGTCAACAACGTCCTGCCAATGTCCAAGAACTTGCTGCTGCGTTGCAACAGGAATGGGACAATCTAGACCAAAATGACCTTAGACGTCTCATTGGGAGTATGCCACGTCGGATCAATGCTTGTTTGGCAAACAGAGGAGGATTTACCCGTTACTGACTTTGTTGTGATGCTGTGGTAACTTTGCTGTTTGACCCCGGGTATCATTTTACCCTTATAATGGTCAGTCTGTGCCTTACTTAGTCTAACGATCATTTGGAATAAATCGATGAATGTTAAATTCATTTGATTTTGTCATTTGTTTCTTCGTCAGTTTCATTAGGTGACTTTAATAACACTTAAAAATCAAATATCCCCTACTTTTTTTGAATAGTATATGAATGTATATAAACTGATTTACATTCGATCGTTTTCAGTTATCTTTGGCGAAGTACACCAGAAGTCTCAATTGAATGACGATGTATATTTAGCGTCTGGTTATTCCAGTCTACATACTATTTATTGCGCATGCTCACCGTGTGAGATGTAATGTGGAGTATACGTAGCCTTGTTCTTTGGGTCCCTAGCTGAAAATGAGTCTGAAACGCCGTATGGTTCACGATTCGTGTACCAATGGAATGGAAAATATTTTGTCTTAAATATTGGATATCAGAAGCCCATCTTTTCCTGGTAAGACCACACCATCAATGTAGATTTAAATTGACAAATAATTAGTGTTTTCAACGTTGAAGACTTTCGATGATATTGAGTTAGAGATTTAGCTACTTTAATCGATTTATGAAATATATTATTTGACAGAGATTATAATCGGATATTGCACCAAATCGCATATTTGGGGTTCATTTTTAAAAAATGTCCAGAGGGAGAGCCCCCGCTCCCCCCCCCCGCCTCCGGGCTCCTTGGTCAGTAAAAGGGGTCGCACCGACACGGGAGCCCTTGCCGGTTCCCGGCCCCAATCCGCCCCTGATAAAGTGGTAATTTGTCGTAAAATCTGTGTTATTCAACACTCTGTTCATTTCTCGACAATGTCCGAGAAAATACATGCCTTGTCTAAATACTAAACCCTTTTCAAATCTAAATGGTAGTGTTCATTTTTATAAACATCTCAAGAAACTGAACGGTCGTAAAGTAGATGATCGATGTCAAAAATAAACTGTGTTTTTTAATCTACACGATAGCACAAACTGAGTGGTTTTTGATGAATCTTGACGGCATTTAACACATTCTAGACGGCAATCTATTGACTGGATACGTGTATTAGATTCTGGATGGTAAGGGTAGTTTATTTCCTTTTTTCGTAAAATTTTGACGATACCCGGTCCCTAGTGTTTGGTGCAATGTGTCTAGCCTCGTCCCTCGAGTCTCTTGTTACAACTGGGACTAAAACGCATTATGGTACACGATTCGTGTACCAATGGTAAAATATTTATTTTGTCTTAAATATTGGATATCAGAAGACCATCTTTTTCCGGTAAGATCACAGCATCAATGTTGATTTAAATTGACAAATAATTTGTGTTGTCAATGTTGAAGACATTGGATGATATTGAGTTAGAGACTTATCTACTTTAGGGGCAAGCATAAAGCCAAAAGCCTATTTGTAATGTACATGTATTACTCATACATGTCTATGTGTAAATAGGGTAATAAATGCTATTTAGTATTATAGGCGTAAAAAGATCATATAACTGAAGCAATGGCCTGAGAAATCACTCTCTGACCATTGCTGGATTGGCTTCTGATACCTGAGCTTTTGAGGGAGTGTTTCTTTACGTTCAATCAAATCTATCCCAAGTATGGCAACATTGACAACCCTTCGTTTAATCTGGGGTCTTCCCTAAAACTTTGGACATTGATTTAAGGTATTAAAACGGTGAAAGTCTTGTTCATCTCCATATAGTGGGGGGTTGGGATGGCCTAGTGGTCTAGAGTGCCGCGCTTCGACCTATAGCTGGCCGGTCACCTCTGGCTTGCGGCTGTGGTTTCGAGCCCTGGTGTGAGCGTATGTGGCATGGAGATAGGGGCGCCTTCTCAACCTCGTGGGTTTCCTCCGGGCACTCCGGTTTCCTCCCATGGCTAAAGACCCCTACGCGCAAGCGAATTATTGAAATAAAATTGAAACCATATGTTAGTCCCGAAATGACCTGGTTGTGTTGAGTGGACGTTAAACCCCATTCTCTCTCTCTCTCTCTCTCTCTCTCTCTCTCTCTCTCTCTCTCTCCATATAGTATTGTTTACATTGTTTACGTGTTGATAGCCCCGTTTGTCACGCAATTAGTTTTTTCTGTAAATATTCTGCCATGCACTGGTTGATTGGGCATAATAAAATCGTGAATTATGACGTAAGGTTATGTAAATATATTTGGTCCAATCCGGTGCTTTGTTTAAAGCGTAATGACATTGAAACACAGTTAGCTATTGGTTATCAGACTATTGACCAGTCATAATTTGAAACAGAAATTCGCTTTCATTACAGCAGTGTTTAGTGGGATTAGCTCTAATCAAACGAAACATTGCGGGGAGTATGTAAAAGATAGATTTATATATAAATAATAATTTTAATTAAAGATATTATAAGTTTATATATATTATGTATAAACTTATAATATTTTTAATTAAAATTGATAGAAACTGGAAAATTGGACATATGTCCCTGTAAATTTTGGCGATTACTTATGACCCGACTCCCTTTTTCAACAGTTATTTTATCCCCCATTTATAATTATGATTACGGTTAGATTTATAGTGGAAATATCGTTGACGAAAACAGGGAGTCAGATCAAACATAATTGCCTAAATTTTTTATTTACTTTTTTTTATACGCCCAGATTTCTATGTGGACGTATATTGTCGTCACCCCTGGACGTCCGTCCGGACATCCGTCCGTCCGTCCACAATTGTTTGTGGACACTCTACAGGTCACAATTCTTATCCCTATCGTTTGGGGTGCATGCCCAACCCCCAGGGGCAGAGCCACACCCATTTTCTTTTCGTGTGTCTTTGTGTCGCCTACAGGGCTAGGGTTTTCTTCAAACTTGGTATACTTATTCCTTATACCCCAAGGAAGATCCCTATTGTTTTGGGTGCATGCCCGACCACCAGGGGCAGAGCCACGCCCATTTTCTTTTTGTGTGTCTGTGTGTGGCCTTCAGGCCACAATCCTAACTGGCTTTTCTTAAAACTTTGTATACTTACTCTTTACACCCTAAGGATGATCCGTATTGTTTTTTGGTGCATGCCCGACCCCCAATGGCAGAGGCACGCCCATTCCTTGTATTTATTTGTTTGTCGTCTACAAGCCACATTTCTTAACGTATCATCTTGAAACTTTGAATGCTTATTCGTTGTACCCTAAGGAACATTCCTATCATTTTGGGTGCATGCCCAACCCACAGGGGCAGAGCTACGCCCATTTTCTTTTTGTGTGTCGCCTACAGGCCACAATTCTTAATAGGTCATCTTGAAACTTAAAATACTTATTCCTTATACCCTAAGGATGATCCCTTTTGTTTTGGGTGCATGCCCGACCCCCGTGGGACAGCAACACCCATTTCTTGTATTTGTCTGTCGTCTACAGGCTGCATTTCTTAATGTATCATCTTGAAACATTGAATACTTATTCTTGGTACCTTAAGGAAGGTCCCTATTGTTTTTGGTGCATGCCCGACCCCCAGGGACCGTGCCACTCCCATTTTCTTTTTGTCTGTCTGTGTGTTACCTACAGGCCACAATTCTTAATCAATTGTCTTGAAAACTTTTTTTTATACTTATTCCTTATACCCTAAGGCTGACCACTATTATTTTTGATGCATGCCGGACCCCCTGGGACAGAGCCACGCCCAATGCTTTTGTGTCTTATGTGTGCCTACAGGATGCAATTCTTAACAGATCCTTTTAAAACTTTACATACCTATTCTTTATACCCTAAAGATGACCCCTATTGTTTTTGGTGATTTCCTACCCCCCAGGGGCAGAGCCATGCCCATTTTTACTTCGTGTCTGTGTGTGTTGTCTACAGGCCACGATTCTTAATGGATCGTCTTTAAACTTGGGATATGTATTCCTTATAGCCTAAGAACGTCAACTGCATGTTCCGACTCCCACAGGCAAGACACGCCCAATTTTTGTGTTTGTCGTTTACAGGCCGCAATTCTGAATGAATCAGCTAGGTACTTGGCTTATGTATTCCTTATAGCCTGAGGGCGTCCACTATTGATTTTGATGAATGTCCCGACCCCAGGGGCAGGGACACGCCCACTTTTTGCCTTTAGCGTTAAGAAGGCACAATTCTGAATGGATTATCTTGGTATACTTATTCCTTATACTCTAAGGACGGCAACTATTGATGTTGAGGCACAACCCTCAACGCTAAACAAACCAAACGCCTAGCCTTCTTGACAAAGTACCATATCAATCAAAGCAGGAATGTGGACGTATATTGTAGGGTTAGCGTTATGTTTACAACTGATTTTACTAATTTCCACCACTGATTTGATGTTACTTTATGATTATTTATTTTATCAGTGATTTTAGATTTAAAATCATCTTTGGCTTGACGTATGAGTGAAATTACCTCATTTCTAATTTTAGGGAACTTTGTCCAATGGTTTGGGTTATTTGACTTTATGGCACGCTTGTGAGCTCGGTTTCTTTGTCAAATTTTTAGGCGGATGCAGTTGTTCATAAAAGGTTTATCCTTGGGTCTAATTGTGACTTCTTTATAGTTATGTTTTTAATATCTATGCTAAAAATGATGCTAAAATGATGGTTAATTAGTTACAGTGGGGATTATGAAAGTATAAATTCTTATCATAACAATCTATAACACCATTGTTACGTTTTTAATCCATTTTAATCCCTAGGAGCTGGATTCCCGCGAAGT
Organism: Patella caerulea; assembly: GCA_036850965.1. NCBI lineage: Eukaryota > Metazoa > Mollusca > Gastropoda > Patellidae > Patella > Patella caerulea. The sequence goes on from JAZGQO010000002.1 coordinate 138,088, forward strand.
CGTCGAGAACGACCTCTTTTAATCCGTTACGGTCAATAACTGCGCCTTCGTGGGAATAAACCCTATCTGATATGTTAAATGTGTAATGATTAATGCTTTCTAAATTTGTAATAGATCGTCCAAAACACTGTGATGTAATGTAATATATGTACTATGCTGTTGTTATTTATATTCTCTCTGGACCTCGATGCACTTTGCCCATTTGTCTTTGAGAGGGTCTGGACCCATGCAACCATATCATCTGTAATGGCCTCAACAGGCCTTCCCTGCGATCCCGCTTAAACTCAGCTGACTATTTTACAACAGTAGAATATCGAGGGGATTCCTTCCCATACACATTCGTCATAAGTTTATGTATATCGGTCGCATTCACCCCTTTCTACGTGAGAAACTTGATAAGCGCACAAAGCTCAGTTTTAGAACTGTCGATGATTACAGGAGGGTACCTGTGTTCAACAGGTTGTAAATCTCAAGTAAATGATCGGGAAGGGTTGTTTATGTCTGTAAACTGTCGTCAGATGGCTTATCTCAATACTCATGCTTCTGTGAACTTATTGACTTCCCCTCGTATATTAACCACATCCAGGGACTTGATAATAATAATAAAATAAAACCAAGTACGAACAATTCAAACCATTAGACAAAATTCGAAGTTCTAAAAAAACGTTAGTTATAGGCAAAATAGTCTAATCAGCAAATGGACTGTTCACCGTGTACAAAATACACGACAAACAGTGGTAACAGGTGTCCGAAAGAGTAAGCTTACCCTGTCTGACGCCATACCCGCCATAGCTGCATCCAAACTATTAGTCGGTGGCCAATGGACTATCGGTATGCAAAGTGCACGTGATGAACAGGGTTAACGATGTAGGAAACATAATCAATGAGATAGTAATAGTATACGTGTCAATTAAATATATCTAGAATGATAATATACAAGTCAATTCAATATATCTTTAATAAAAGCCGAGAGGGACATGTTATATTTACCAATCAAGTCAATATGACGGTCATAAAACCTTTTAAAGGTTTTTATAAGTTTAGTGCACACGTATCCTTGCAGTTGAAGCTTAGATTACAAATGCCCCGATTTACTTAAAAAAAATCAGAATAAAAGGAACAAGCTCTCGCCTAACGAATTACCTGAGACACGTACACTCCATAAGCTGGTGATATTGGAATGTTACTACTAATAAATGGAAAGTTGACAATCGGAAAGTCAAAGTCATGACGTTTATCGTACAAATTAACACTAAGTTTATGGCAATTATCAAAATCGAGATGCCTATCCAAGTCGGAAGCGTAATTGTCACTGTCAGTGGTATTTTTAATTTCGAGCTCATCAGGATATAATATATGAATTCGACATAATTTCTAAATTTAGGATTATTCTGTGATAGAACATCATCGATATGTCGATAAGTGAAATTAAAATGTCTGACTAATCGTTTATTTGATTTTACGAGTGCTTGGATGTAATCGGCTTCGTGCAAATAGAGAAACAAATCAGCATGCAAAGGTGCACAGTTGGCGCCCGTGGGGATACCTACAACTTGCTGATATATTTCCCCTCCAAATTCAACAAAGATGTTATCAATTTAAAAATCCAACATCTGAATTATCTTGATGGCGGTGAATTTATTTTTGGAATCAGTATGATTCTTAACGAAATAATGTATTTGGAATTGTAATTAACAACTGGATATTGATATCTAATAGTTCCCGATTTAGACGAAAAGACACTGAATATTACCTTTCAACCAATTTACTATGGGGAATTTTAGTTTACAAAGTAGAAAAGTCCAACGTTTGAATGAGGCTGAAGCAATGGATCTAGATTGCAAACCATCAAGTAATTCTTTGGAGTTTTTTTTAAAATGATTTTTTAATCCAGGGACTTGCTAGTACTGTCATGTCTATTGAATAATATATCAATGTCAAGTCGCAATTTTGTTCTAGATCAGCTTTTTTTTTAAAAAAATGTGGTTTTCGTTGCTTTAACAAAGATACGCACGTAATTACTTTGTTCTGGGTAATCTATTCTTCAGGACGAAAAACATTGACCTTTAGAATCAATAAAAATCATTGAAAAAAAATTGCATTTTTCAGCTATTTTGGTCAACATTATTTCTGAGAGTATGTGAATTTCCCTGAAAGATTTAAATCAGAGAGAGAAATGGGGTTTAACGTCCACTCAACACAAACTAGGTCATTTCGGAACTAACGTATGGTTTAATTTTATTTCAATAATTCACAATCTTTAGCATTTATCCCACCTGTTCGTTCAGACAACAAAGATAACCCAGTTTAAAGATGGCCTGGGTTTTTAACCCCCACCAGAACGGTGAACAGGTAGTCTAATCAACTAATATAAATATTATATAATTTCAGATGATAAAACAACCTATAAAAATACAATCGACGTGGATTCAATATGTAGAACTTGTCGAGATGGTACACTTGATGATGTCAACAATTTAATACTTCATAATATAGATCTAAATATTCGTGACGGGTTGGGACATACACCTTTATTTCATTGTGTCCGATCTAGAAATAAACCAGTAGAGAAGGTTAAATTACTTGTCTCTACTGGTGCCATGTTGGATGTCAAGGATTATGGTGGTCATAGTTTATTACACGAGGCTTGTCTGTTTAGTACAACAATAGACTGTATTAAATACCTATTGGAACAAGGCGTTGATAAAGATGGTAGAGATGATCTTAATCAGACACCTTTATTTCATTGTATCCTATCTCTCTTTCAACCAGTAGAGAAAGTTAAATTACTCGTCTCTACTGGTGCCAGGTTGGATGTAAAGGATATTGCAGGTGATAGTTTATTACGCTGGGCTCGTCAGTTTAGTAAAACAATAGACTGTATTGAATACCTATTGCAAAAAGGCGTTGATAAATAAGATGCTAGAGATTATATTAATAGGACACCTTTATTTCATTGTGTCATGTCTTACTATCAACCAGTAGAGAGGATGAAATTACTCGTCTCTACTGGTGCCAGGTTGGATGTAAAGGATGAATTAGGTTGTAGTTTATTACACCGGGCTTGTTTCTATAGTACAATAGACTGTATTAAATACCTATTGGAACAAGGCCTTGATAAAAATGGTAGAGATGATGTTAATAAGACACCTTTATTTCATTGCATCCGATCTGACTATCAACCAGTAGAGAAAGTTAAATTACTCGTCTCTACTGGTGCCATTTTAGATGTCAAGGATGATACAGGTTGTAGTTTATTACACTGGGCTTGTTACTATAGTACAACAATAGACTGTATTAAATACCTATTGGAACAAGGCCTTGATAAATATGGTAGAGATGATTTTAATCAGACACCTTTATTTTATTGTGTCATGTCTGTCTATCAACCAGTAGAGAAGGTGAAATTACTCGTCTCTACTGGTGCCATGGTAGATGTAAAGGATAATACAAGTTGTAGTTTATTAGACGAGGCTCGTGAATTTACGTGAATTAGGCCTTGATAAATAGAATATAAATAATCATACAACATATTTATTTTACTAGTTAATAATTATATTACCACTAAATTAAAATGTTTTGTTTTATTTTGATGTAAATTTAAAGATTTGTTATAAACCATTTTCTGTCAATTATCAACAACATTCTGTACACAAACTGGCTACCTACCAGCCATTAAAACTAGTAACACGTGATTACAACGTCACAGCGGGTTATTACGTCACAGGTTAAATCTATTTATAAATAAATTGAAAGTAGTATTACCAGGTTGAATAACATGAATAGAAAATCAACTCATGTGATGTTTTGGTGGTCATGAAAGTCAACTTTAACCCCAACTTAATTCAAGAAATAATATATTTACTATAGACGGTAAGAAAAATTGATTTATTTTTCATTTTATAAATTGACATCTACTTTTATCATGTCAAGACTCCGAGTAAAATGATTAAAGTTAAAGCCTATTTCAGTTTGATATCTAGAATATATCTCTCCAGATTTCTTTGTTTATATTTGTTCACATGGAACTTGACTTCGACTCATCTTTTAAATTCTGGTTTAAGGCGAGATTTACGATATTATTTAGAAATATTTGTCAATTGTTTTTATTGAGTGATGTATAAGGCAGACATGTTTTAAATTCTTGTTTATGGGGAGATGAATCATTTACGATTTTATTATAGGAATATTTAAAAAAAGTAAATGTGTGTTGTTATCCTTTCTGAAAGATATAGAAATAGGACGATATTTTTTAAGAATTGAACCTTAAAATACAATAAATTAATAGTTGTTATGTGTAAAAAAACAACAAAATATTTCTAAAAAAAATAGAATAATATTAAAAATTGTATAAAAGATACCTAGAAAATTGAAATAATATTAAAAATTGTATAAACAATACCGTGATGAGTTTTTAGCGTCTTGTAAATTATATTCTCTCTATTTTGTTTATGTTTTTCAGAGCTGCTACATTCCAACATAAACCCTCATTAAAAGTTGTTTGTGATTATTTAATACATGATTATTTCAAGAGATATCCACTAGAAAAATGTCCACTGTGTAAAAAACATGTTTTAGCTGAAGATCCTAAGGTAATGGTTTTTTTATACGCCCACATTTTCATGTGGACGTATATTGTCGTCGCCCCTGTCCGTCCATAATTGTTTGTGAACAGTCTACAGGTCACAATTTTTATCCGATTTCAATGAAACTTAAAATATAGATTTATCACCCTAAGATCTCGGTTCCTTTCGATATTGGCATGTATCGGACTGTAACTTCATGGGTTATGGCCCCTGATTGTACGAAAAATCACGTTTTTATACGCCCACATTTTTATGTGGACGTATATTGTCGTCGCCCCTGTCCGTCCGGACCTCCGTCCGTCCGTCCACAATTTGTTTGTGGACTCTCTACAGGTCACAATTCTTATCCGATTTTGACGAAACTTGAAATATAGGTTTATCCCCAAAAGATCTCGGCTGCTTTCGATATTGGCATGTATCGGATAAAAACTTCATGGATTATGGCCCCTGATTGTACGAAAAATCACGTTTTTAGCTTGTGGACCCTATAGAGGTCACAATTTTGAACCGATTTTGATGAAACTTGACATGCATGTTTATAACCCAAAGATCTTGGTTCCTTTCGATATTTGCGCCTATCGGAATGTAATTTCTTGAATTATGGCCCCTGATTGTCCGAAAAATCACCCTTTTGAGAATGTGGTCCCTCTGGAGATCACAATTATTATCCGATCTAAAAAACCGTTTGATTATATCACCGTTACACCCTAAGCAAGGTTGAGTTCGAATTTCGTGAAAATCGGACGAAAATTGCCATACAAAATGGCCGCCGTTTGTACGCGAATACTGTTAAAAAATGGTATATCAAGGTTGGGGACTCTGTAGAAGTCACATTTTTAATTTGATTTTGCTGAAACTTGAAATTCATGGTTATAACCCAAAGATCTTGGTGCCTTTCGATATTTGCGCATATCGAAACGTAACTTCCTGAATTATGGCCCCTGATTATACGCAAAATCGCCTTATTTTAGCTTGTGGTCCCTCTGGTGGTCACAATTATTATCCGATTTAATAAAACGGTTGATTATATTACCGTTACACTGTAAGGAAGGTTGAGTTCGAGTTTCGGGAAAATCGGTCCAAAATTGCCATACAAAATGGCCGCCGTTTGTACGCGAATACTGTTAAAAATTGTATATCATGGTTGTGGACCCTGTAGAGGTCACAATTTTAATTCGATTTTGATGAAACTTGAAATGCATGGTTATAACCCAAAGATCATGGTTCCTTTCGTTATTTGCGCATATCGGATCGTAACTTCCTGAATTATGGCCCCTGATTGTCCGAAAAATCGCCTATGGTCCCTCTGGATGTCACAATTATTATCCGATTTAAAAAAACGTTTGACTCTATCACCGTTACACCCTTCGGAAGGTTGAGTTAGAATTTCGAGAAAATTGGACCATAATTGCCAGAAAAAATGGCCGCCGTTTGTACGCGAACAGTGTAAAAATATGGTATATCAAAGTTGTGGACCCTGTAGAGGTGACAATTAATTTTAATTCGATTTTGATGAAACCTGAAATGCATGTTTATAACCTAAAGATCTTTATTCTTTTCGATATTTGCGCATATCAAATTGTAACTTAATGAAATATGGCCTTTGATTGTAGGAAAAATCACTTTCGGTATTGCTTGTTCTCTGTCTATCTCTCGAACAATTATTATCTGATTTAAAAAAAAACTCTGATTATATTACTGTTGCATCATAAGGAAGGTTGAGTTCGAATTTCGTTAAAATCGTACCAAAATTGCAGGACGAAATGGTCACCGTTTGTACGCGAATAGTGTAAAAATATGGTATATCATGGTTGTGGACTCTCTACAGGTCACAATTCTTATCCGATTTTGACGAAAAGTAACATTTCTAGGTTGTGTACCGTCACACCATAATCATTGTCGGCTTCGAATTTCATGAATATCAAACTGGAACTGACCAACAAAATGGCTGCTCCCAATACAGTATGAAATACAGGACTTAACGATGTAGGAAAAATCACTTTCGGTATTGCTTGTTCTCTATCCATCTCTCAAAAATGTGGGCGTATCCTGCCTGGCAGTGGCAGCCTATCTTTTAGCTTGTGAACAGTGTAGAGGTCACAATTTTGAACCGATTTTGATGAAACTTGACATGTATGTTTATAACCCAAAGATCTTGGTTCCGTTCGATATTTGCACCCATCGGATCGTAACTTCCTGAATTATGTCCCGGGATTGTCCGAAAAATCGCTTTTGTTAGCTTGTGGTCCCTCTGGAGGTCAAAATTATTATCCGATTTAAAAATCCGTTTGATTATATCACCGTTACATGGTAATGAAGAGAGAATTTGAATTTCGTGAAAATCGGACCATAATTGACGGATAAAATAGCTGCCGTTCGTACTCGAATAGTGGGAAAATATGTTATATCAAGGTTGTGGACCCTATAGAGGTCACAATTTTGGAATGATTTTGATGAAACTTGAAATACATGTTTATAACCTAAAGATCTTGGTTCCATTGCATATTTGCACATTTCGGATCGTAACTTCCTGAATTATGGCCCCTGATTGTACAAAAAATCACCCTTTTTAGCTTGTGGTCCCTCTGGAGGTCACAATTATTATCTGATTTAAAAAAACGTTTGATTATATCACAGTTACACCGTAGTTATGGGTGAGTTTGAATTATGTTTTTCTGGTGATTACTCTTGTTGACTGAATGGACGATTTAGCTGCTGTGTGGGCGTATGTTTCGTTGCCTGGCAACCTATTTTTTATATTTTATTGTCTCATAACCAAAGAGTATTAATTCTCTAAAACAATAAACTTGACAAAGACTATAATATTAATAATGGTTTAATCTAGGATGCAGCCCTTTATAGTTATAGATATTTATAATGCTGCACCCTTGTACACCAAAAAGTACAATTTGTTTCCATGGAAACACAAAAACTATTAAATCCGTAAAATTTTTCAATCCAGGAGATTATACCACTGTTAATATTCTGATTTTATTTTCTTAATTAAATTAAATGTGAAATAATCAATTTGAGTGCTGCTACATTTTAGCATGGAATAAGCTGTGAACAATTAGATAATGTGTGAAAAATATTTTATTTCAGAAAGGTCGTAAAAATCAAATAGAGAGAGTTTATTGTGGTCATCTGTTTCATAATGGTTGTTTAGATACGTACATGAAAACACCTCCATTTATAGGTAAATATTTATAATACTGCTGGGAGTCATGGCGACTGTCTTTATTACCTCAGTTGGTGAAGAAAACTAAACCTTTGACAGACAGTTGGAATTTCGTGGAAGACGAGGTCGGAATGTCGATGTCTGAGCAAACTGTCCCCCCCTAGTACACTGTATGGCGTTTGCTGGTCTTCATTAGTCCAGTAGAAGCAGAAAAGTATGATGTTAAACCCCATTTCATGTTATATCACTTAATCTACATTTAAAATAAATAATAACACATAATATAAGATTATTATAAATATATCAGACATGTCTCCTTTAACTTGTGTTTTTAAAGACGTAGCTTATGTTTGTTTGTTTTTTTTCAGGAGGTACAATATATAGACGTTAAGAGATCGATTAAAAAAAAGAACAATCAGAAGATGGACAATTATTCATTGGTTGATAAGGTCATGTGACACTCTAATTTTCCTATATAAAGGGTGCTAACCTTATTATAATAAGGGGGGGGGGTGGGATGGCCTAGTGGTCTAGAGTGCCGCGCTTCGACCTCTAGCTGGCCGGTCACCTCTGGCTTGCGGTTGTGGTTTCGAGCCCTGGTGTGAGCGTATGTGGCATGGAGATAGGGGCTCCTTCTCAACCTCGTGGGTTTCCTCCGGGCACTCCGGTTTCCTCCCACAGCAAAGTTCCTGCGCGTGCGCTAAGATAATGAAAATGAAAAATAGGACTTGTCTGCGATATCACCTTCGGTGGAAGCGGACTTTAAACAACAAGAACAACATATTATAATAATGTCAACAATCACTTTGTAGATATTCTGCAAGTTTTAGAAGATCAGTTTTGTTTTGGGCTCGCTTATCAATGACTTGGTTTTTTCCACATAAAGACTGATGTGAACATTGCCTGTTTTTTTTATAGAATTATCGGTTTTGATATTTCATTACCCGCCCCCCCCCCCTGTTTTACCAGGAGACTGTGCAACAATATCACCATCTGAGATTGGAGGAAAGTAAGCATAAAAAATGTATATATTTTAATTATCTCCAATCTATTACCATGGAAACGTAGGCGTGATGTCATAAATTATGACGTCATATCTGCTATGACATCATAGTCAGAGAGATAGATTCCCTCATTTACCATGTTCTTTCTCTAAACAAGTCAGATACAATGTTCTTGCTCTCACCAATATGATATTTATGCACTTACAATATTTTGAGGCAAGCCATATCTCCGAGAAAAATTGATAAATTCACGCTTTCATACTCCATAAAGGTGGATATAGGTACTTGGACTCCAAAACAATCAAAAAACAGTTTTCGTAAAGTATGTTTTTGCTCTGACCCAACGATATGTGATCTGTGTCAAAGAACTTTTATTATATTGAAAGAACGAACCACACGAACATTTTTATTTGTAAATACTCCACGGATCCAGCTATGTGGTTTTTACTGCGAGAACTTCGCTTTTCCACATTAAACAGCAGATTCTTTTTCCCACAGGGTTTTTTCAATTTGCTGGAATGGCGTCAAACAGCTGGATCTCCTATTTTAACTTGTTTTCATTATGGCAAGGTGAGAAGATTACCCGCCCTCTCTTCTCACGACAGTAATTTTAAAACTTTATTATAAAGTGGCTTTTAGATATACAAGAAGTTTTTATTATTTAGTGTTTTTACCTATCTTCAATATATTACTCATTCAGATGTAAATAATTTAATTAAATCAACCTGTCCATAATATCATGCCTTTTTAACAACCTTTTAACTAATTAGAAAGGTGAGAATCGTGTCTGTGATGGAACTTGGTCATACATGTTAATGTTACAAATATCATCGTTAGTCGGCAGAGTATGACGCCATTATCACCGGGTTAACCAATGTGCGACGTCAAGGACGTTAAGGTTTTACGAACGTTATCTCCCACCACGGCGGACATTCATGTTTAATATATTATATAAGAATGATTCACTAAATGTATTTTATTGTTATTCATGTCATGACATAACCTCGAGTTCTTGCTATATCAGTTCTTGTTGCTTGTGGTGAACCTATAGGAGGCATGATTCAAGCCCTTGTCTATGTTTTAAAAACATTTTTATACGCCCACATTTTCATGTGGACGTATATTGTCGTCGCCCCTGTTCGTCCGTCCGTCCGTCCACAATTGTTTGTGAACAGTCTACAGGTCACAATTTTTATCCGATTTGAATGAAACTTAAAATATAGGTTTATCACCCTAAGATCTCGGTTCCTTTCGTTATTGGCATGTATCGGACCGTAACTTCATGGGTTATGGCCCCTGATTGTACGAAAAATCATATTTTTTTAGCTTGTGAACAGTGTAGAGGTCACAATTTTGAACCGATTTGGATGAAACTTGAAATGCATGTTTATAACCCAAAGATCTTGGTTCCTTTCGATATTTGCGCCAATCGGATCGTAACTTCCTTAATTATGGCCCCTGATTCTCCGAAAAATCGCCCTTTTTAGCCTGTGGTCCCTCTGGGGGTCAAAATTGTTATCCGATTTAAAAAACCGTTTGATTATATCACCGTCCCATGGTTATGAAGGTTGAGTTCGAATTTCGTGAAAATCGGATCAAAATTGACGGACAAAATGGCCGCCGTTTGTACGCGAATAGTGTGAAAATATGTTATATCAAGGTTGTGGACCTTATAGAGGTCACAATTTTGAACAGATTTTGATGAAACTGGACATGTATGTTTATAACCCAAAGATCTTGGTTCCTTTCGATATTTGCGCGCATCAGATTGTAACTTCCTGAATTATGGCCCCTGATTGTCCGAAAAATCGCCCTTTTTAGCTTGTGGTCCCTCTGGAGGTCAAAATTGTTATCCGATTTAAAAAAAACGTTTGATTATATCACCGTTCCATGGTTATGAAGGTTGAGTTCGAATTTCGTGAAAATCGGACCAAAATTGAAAGACAAAATGGCCGCCGTTTGTACGCGAATGGTGTGAAAATATGTTATATCAAGGTTGTGGACCTTACAGAGGTCACAATTTTGAACCGATTTTGATGAAACTTGACATGTATGTTTATAACTCAAAGATCTTGGTTCCTTTCGATATTTGCGCCCATCCGAGACGTAACTTCCTGAATTATGGCCCCTGATTGTCCGAAAAATCGCCCTTTGTAGCTTGTGGTCCCTCTGGAGGTCAAAATTGTTATCCGATTTAAAAAACCGTTTGATTATATCACCATTCCATGGTTATGAAGGTTGAATTTGAATTTCGTGAAAATCGGACGAAAATTGACGGACAAAATGGCCGCCGTTTGCACGCGAATTGTGTGAAAATATGTTCTATCAAGGTTGTGGACCTTATAGAGGTCACAATTTTGAACCGATTTTGATTAAAATTGACATGTATGTTTATAACCCAAAGATCTTGGCTCCTTTCGATATTTGCGCCCATCGGATCGTAACTTTCTGAATTATGGCCCCTGATTGTCCGAAAAATCGCCCTTTTTAGCTTGTGGTTCCTCTGGAGGTCAAAATTGTTATCCGATTTAAAAAAATGTTTGATTATATCACCGTTCCATGGTTATGAAGGTTGAGTTCGAAGTTCATGAAAATCGGACCAAAATTGACGGAAAAAATGGCCGCCGTTTGTACGCGAATGGTGTGAAAATATGTTATATCAAGGTTGTGGACCTTATAGAGGTCACAATTTTGAACCGATTTTGATGAAACGTGACATGCATGTTTATAAACCAAGGATCTTGGTTCCTTTCGATATTTGCGCCCGTCGAATCATAACTTCCTGAATTATGTCCCCTGATTGTCCGAAAAATCGCTTTTGTTAGCTTGTGGTCCCTCTGGAGGTCAAAATTATTATCCGATTTATAAAAACGTTTGATTATATCACGGTTTCATGGTAATGAAGAGAGATTTTTAATTCTGTGAAAATCGGACCAGAGTTGACGGATAAAATGGCCGTCGTCTGTACGCGAATTGTGTAAGAATATGTTATATCAAGGTTGTGGACCCTATAGATGTCACAATTTTAAACTGATTTTGATGAAACTTGAAATACATGTTTATAACCCAATGATCTTGGTTTCATTGCATATTTGCCCATATCGGATGGTAACTTCCTGAATCATGGCCCCTGATTGTACGAAAAATCACCCTTTTTAGCTTGTGGTCCCTCTGGAGGTCACAATTATTATCTGATTTAAAAAAACGTTTGATTATATCACAGTTACACCGTAGTTATGGGTGAGTTTGAATTATGATTTTCTGATGATTACTTAAAATGCAACAACTCTTGTTGACTGCCCGGACGATTTGGCTGCTGTGTGGGCGTATGTTTCGTTGCCTGGCAACCTATTTTTTTATAATTTTTACACCTATCTCACGAATTATAAATAGTATTTATTAGTTAATAAACAAATGTAATATTGTTTTTAAATCATTTATATATCATGAAAAACCGACATCCATCTGTGTACATGTTGATGTGCATGTAAAAGAACCATTGACATTGGAAATCGTGGAAGAGTTTGGTGGAAACCACAGTCTGGGCAAAATTTTCGACCTCACATAAAACCATAGAAATACATGTAAACCTTGCTAAATTTTCATCCCATCCTATCTACTTGCCAGCCGCACAGGTGAAGATCAGGCTTAGTATTCTCATTCTACAACTGTTGTTTTCTAGTTTAGATGACGGTGGTACGAAATGTTTTGCATGAATTTATCCGAGAGTCTTGGTTTCCTCATCAGAAATCCACGGGTTCGATCGATTCTAATGGAAGGGTACTGAGTCTAGTCATTCGGGTGGGATAGACCTGATTTCACTTGCATTGAGCCAGGGCTTGGGTTTTATTTTAATTGTCTGGATTATTACTATACGTCCACACAACAGCCATGCCTTGACAGCTTCTTATCCGAAAGGAAAACAACTTTAATGTTGAACAAATTTGACAAGGATGACTTCAAGAAATCTGACCTTTATCCTGTTCGAAAAAAGAAGGGTGACTAGGGAACAGAATGTCCCAAAACTGAATATTTATAGGATTCGTCACCCCTTTATACAATAAATATCAGATTTTTTTTTTGTCCTCTATAATGACATCAATGCTTTATAGCAAATTCGAAAGAGAATCTGTTACAACAGTGGTGTAGGAGGCAGGGCCTGGCAAGGACAGTGTACAAACAGGCGGGCACGTAAAAGAACCTTTGACAATTGGATAGTGTTCGTCCTCTGATGACCCCATAGCAGGGCGGTTAGGTGGTCAAACGAGCCCAGTGGCATGCTTTCGATTCCCCACTTGCACGTCACAAAGAGTAAGGTCACCTGTGTAACCTCGTTGGTTTTTTCTCCTAGTTTAAAATTTAATGACGTTAGTCCCGAAATGACCTGGTTTAAACCCTGTTTATCCCTCTCCCTCGTACATAGGCGTACGAGAACCAGGGGCAAAGGAAATGCAATTGCCCCCCCCCCCCCGCAACATACGGCTTTTCAGGCAGACAGGTAAAGTAAAAACAGACATTATTATTAAATCTAGGTGGTAAACAAAAGTGCCCGAGCTGTAATAAAACACTAATTCTACACCAAATTTACACCTTAAACTGCATGCTGGTCACAAACCGTGCCATCTGTGTTTATTTTATCGCTGTTGTAGGATCAACATGTCAGCACCCCACCCCCACCACCACCCCCAGTGGAAGTAGGTGGGTTTGACTTTCCGACTGACAGAGTGCACTAATTTCCCCATGCCGAGGATATGAAGTAAAAATCTATATCAGTTTAGTAAAATGTTTGTTCCAGAACATGTAGAAATAGTAGTCAGTATTTTTCAATGAATAAGAAATAAACTAGGGGTTGTAATAAGTGGCCACTATGCATACCCAAATGAAATAAAATGGGGTTTAACGTCCTACTGTTCTGCTCCTAACCTGGGCTAATGAAGACGGGCATACGTCATACAGTGTGCTACGAGGGAAATTTTGCCAAGGCAGCGGCGCTGCGGCCTAGTCTTATATCGAATTTCACCTGTCAAGGAATCTTTAATTTGCACGCCAATGAGTAGACGGGACCTATGCTTACCGGGTCCGTAGACAGTGGCGGCGCCAAGGGGGGGGGGGGCAATTGCCCCCGTCATAAATCTCGTCTGCCCCTTGCTTGCCCCTCTCCTCCAATAATTTTAGAAAATAAAAAAAATGTGATACGTTATGGTAATCAATACCTTCTACGGTGATTAAATCCCATATCCCCATGTTGAGTGATTTTTTACTAGCCCCTCCTGCTGTAAACCTACTTGAGAAGTGCTTTTTACGATCCTCAAACTTTTTGGGTATAGGTTCAGTTCAACGCGAAGAGAATATGCATTCACTTGATACACTCACTCCGTCCGTTTGACACCTCCCTCTTTTTTCGGATAAGCTGGTGATTTGGCGACGAACATTATCTGGCCAGCTCTAATTATCTCAACGATCAGTGTCTCACTCCGCCCGTTTGACACTGTCTTCTCTAGTCGGATAAACTAGTGATTTGGCGACAGGCGGTATCTGTTAAGCTCTGTTTATCTCGACGATCAATTTGAGGTTCGCAAGTCCGTTCATTTCACAAAATATAGTGGCGAAAATATTCATTCACTTTGAGTCACTCACTCCGCACGTTTGACACTTTCCTCTGTGGTCGGATAAACTAGTTATTTGGCGACAGGCGGTATCTGTAATCTCTATTATCTAGACGATCAATGCAAAGGCGTTATATAGCTGAGGCGCTGGAGGCGCCAGCCTCCTCGCAAAAAAAATCAAAGAAGTTGAACAAATAAAACGGGAGAAAAGTGCTAAAACCGATGAGAAAAATGAAAATGTACTCTAGTTAGGGAGGGCCCTAAAGGCAGACAAACGAGCCTCTCGTCTGACGAAAAGGGCCCCTCTGGTCATGGGAAAGGACCCCCGAGTCAGAGTCAATCGTTTTCTTTACGCTGTTAATATATCGAATCCACTACTGAATGAGAATGCAGTCATTACACTGGTATGAAAATCATCAATCAAGACCCCCCCCCCCCTCGAAATAGTATAGACTCCGCCATGATAAACCTTAAAACGCCCCTGGATCAATGTCTGAAATACTGCCAGACTGCATTTCCGGCAGTCTACTTTTCAAATTATTAGAGACGTCGTTGAGTTTCATTTGACACTTTCCACTCGGGGTCGGAAAGACTAGTGCATAGGCGACTGCATTCCCGGCAACTCGTACAATATCAATATATTACACAATGTCTTGCACTCGACCATTAAACTACACATTATCCCTGTTTATGATCAAGATTTATTTCAATATTAAATTTGTATTTGTAGTTATTACTGTGGCGGTACACGACCATCACCTATAACGGCACAAGATGGAAAAGATGTTTTTATAATTTTTGATTCGAACCAGCAATGTAGTTATAGGGGATTTAAACTTAGCTACACGTGTAACGGTCAAATTTGTAGTTGTCTGATTCCAGTGGTGCTGACGACTCGTGCTTGCATCTCAGTGAGGCTGGATGATCGTGTGACGCAATGCGTAATTATTTGTCCAATAATAAGTCTGCTTAATTTAGTCCTTTTGTTCTAGAAGGATGGACACGAGCACCTCAATAGATAGTTTAATAGTAAAGTTTCTTATAATAAGTATATAGGGTGCCCCAAGTGCCTACTGAAAAGTTGTACTAGACACGTTGAATATGCACGCTTTACTTGGTTCACTACAACCAATGACGTCTATATTAACTAGACCGCGCGCTCCCACTGAAAGATGCAAGACGCCGTGGCCAATCAGTGTTGACTTCCGGTAGTGGGTGAAAGTAAGCTGGTCGATCGGTTTCTAATGTAAACACATGGGAATGCTCTAAATAATAAGACCTGATTACACTAGGTTTTAATTCTCAATATTAAATTTTAATCTAGAATGATTATGTACAGTGCTTTAATCTTCAGTTTATTTAAAGGGCCAATCCCGATAACTTTTTGGGGAATAAAACTACTTAATTTTGTGTTAAAATCCCTTAAAAACCCATTACCTAAGGCCAACCAACTAATCCGTTATTTGTGATACGCTTGTAAATAACTTAAACCTGACAGCTTTCATCTGAAAATGGAGACTGTTGAATTATACAGTATCTGGATAAAACCAGACTTTTTTCTATAAAAACAAGCCAACAGTGAGGCTGATGTCCCCCGCCGAAATCCCAAAATAAATAGATGACACATATTAATTAATCGCACATTTATTTTTTTCAAACGTGTCGAGCAATCAAACTGAACACGAAGTGTCATCCAAAAATTGCTTATCTCTGCCTACCGTAAGAAGAAAATGCTCATCTTCGAACTCCATCAAGGCATTGACCTAATAAGTATACACACCAATTTTGAACATTTTAACTCAATTCATAGGAGAGTTATTGTGTTTCAAAGTCTTGGCAAATCAAATTGCTTATCGCTCTGCTTACCCTGAGCGTAAAATGCTCATTATCGATCTTAGTCAAGGTATTACTGTAATGAAACTATACACCAAGTTTCATCACTCTCACTTAATTAGAACTAAAGTTATCGTGTCCCAAGCATCAACCAATCAAATTGCTTATCTCTGCCTACCCTTAGCGGAAAATGCTCATCTTCGAACTCGATCAAGGCATTGACCTAATAAGCATATACACCAAGTTTGAACATTTTAACTCAATTAGAAGGAGAGTTATTGTGTTCCAAAGTCTCGACCAATCAAATTGCGTATCGCTCTGCATACTCTGAGCAGAAAATGCCCAATATCGAACTTAGTCAAGGTATTACTGTAACGAAACTATACACCAAGTTTCATCAATCTCACTTAATTAGAACTAAAGTTATCGTGTCCCAAAGCATCAACCAATCAAATTGCTTATCTCTACTTACCCTAAGCAGAAAATGTTCATCTTCGAACTTCATCAAGGCATTGACCTAATAAGCATATACACCAAGTTTGAACATTTTAACTCAATTAGAAGGAGAGTTATTGTGTTCCAAAGTCTCGACCAATCAAATTGCGTATCGCTCTGCTTACCCTGAGCAGAAAATGCTCATTATCGAACTTAGTCAATGTATTACTATAATGAAACTATACACCAAGTTTCATCACTCTCACTTAATTAGAACTAAAGTTATCGTGTCCCAAAGCTTCAACCAATCAAATTGCTTATCTCTGCTTACCCTAAGCGGAAAATGCTCATCTTCGAACTCCATCAAGGCATTGACCTAATAAGCATATACACCAAGTTTGAACATTTTAACTCAATTAGAAAGAGAGTTATTGTATTCCAAAGTCTCGACCAATCAAATTGTGTATCGCTCTGCTTACCCTGAGCAGAAAATGCTCATTATCGAACTTAGTCAAGGTATTACTATAATGAAACTATGCACCAAGTTTCATCAATCTCACTTAATTAGAACTAAAGTTATCGTGTCCCAAAGCATCAACCAATCAAATTGCTTATCTCTGCTTACCCTAAGTGGAAAATGCTCATCTTCGAACTCAATCAAGGCATTGACCTAATAAACACATACACCAAGTTTGAACATTCTAGCTCAATTAGGAAGAGAGTTATCGTGTCCCAAAGTATCAACCAATCAAATTGCTTATCTC
Organism: Patella caerulea; assembly: GCA_036850965.1. NCBI lineage: Eukaryota > Metazoa > Mollusca > Gastropoda > Patellidae > Patella > Patella caerulea. The sequence continues at coordinate 155,494 of JAZGQO010000002.1, forward strand.
TGCTTACCGTAAGCGGAAAATGCTCATCTTCGAACTCCATCAAGGCATTGACCTAATAAACACATACACCAAGTTTGAACATTCTAGCTCAATTAAAAGTTATCGTGTCCCAAAGCATCAACCAATCAAATTGCTTATCTCTGCTTACCCTAAGCGGAAAATGCTCATCTTCGAACTCCATCAAAGCATTGACCTAATAAACACATACACCAAGTTTGAACATTCTAGCCCAATTAAGAAGAGAGTTATCGTGTCCCAAAGCATCAACCAATCAAATTGCTTATCTCTGCTTACACTAGGCGGAAAATGCTCATCTTCGAACTCCATCAAGGCATTGACCTAATAAACACATACACCAAGTTTGAACATTCTAGCTCAATTAGGAAGAGAGTTATTGTGTCCCAAAAAGTGTGACGGACAGACAGACAGACAGACGGACGAACCAATTTTAATAGTCCCCTGCTTTCTTCGAAAGGCGGGGGACAATAATATGTAGGTGAAATTTACCTTTTGTTATCAAGTACAGTACATGGGTCATTCACTGTATAGACCTCTCAAGAAACGGGAATCGATTATCAGGTCACTCAATGAAAAAATTGACCCGAAATCTTAAAAGGGTTACGTGTCCGGATAAGCAGTGTTGACATTCACGTCCAAACGACTCAATAGTTTGAGCTGAAATTTTGAGACAAGGTTAATACACCATGCCTCTATATTTTGGTCCATAAATTTCATAAATACTCAGACTTTAATTTTTCAGACCCTGTTCTTATCGGGATTGTCCCTTTAACAAATCATACAATTGAAGTTGGATAAAATGGAATCGTAATAAAGTAATCAAAGGTCGATACGGGCAACCTTTCACGTCAGAACTAAGAGACTGAAGTACCCGGTAAAATCTTAAAAATGTAAAATTAATAATTACCAATATTAATAACAATAATTTTGTTTATTTGTATGCATATCATACGATCTATAAATTAAATTACACTTGAACATATATGCAGAATGATTATTGAAGCAATTATAAAGAATTATTGTATTGTGTAATGAAAAGATGGATAATTTTAACATTAGAATTTTATGCCTAATTAAATAAATTTTTGGATATGAATATAAGCGTGATTTTTTACCTAATCCAAAAGTAATAAAATATTTTTTTTTGGGATAATAATATAAATCTAAGAGTTATTTTTAAAATGATTATAATGAATTTAATGCATTACATATAGACGGATAATTTTTGTGTCACACGGAATGTTATTTAGCTGGTATTTTTATACATGTATATTACACAATTCTTTAAAATGTGTGAGAGAGAGAGAAGTGGGTTTAACATCCACAAACCAGGTCATTTTGGGACAAACACATGGTTTAATTTTATTTCAATAATTCGCTTGCGTGTAGGGGTCTGTAGCAGTGGGAGGAGACCGGGGGACCCAGAGAAAACCCACACGGTCTCTTAAAAATGTAAAACAATAAGTAATTACTATGTTTACAGTTTAATTGTCTGTACATAGCTTTATTTATATAACAGGATAAGGAAGCAAGATCTAAACTATTAAGTATTAAATAGATGATGGAATTTTGCTTAATTAGATGAATCGGTTACATTGAGGTATATAAAATATACAATAATCGCAAAATTTGTAATTATTACAGAGATAATATAATTTATGAGATAATAAAAACCTTGATTTTATTGTCTTACTTTCATTTCTATCCAATAATACCAGTATTACCACATTCTCACTAATGACAACGTGAAATGATAAATGCAATAATGTAATAAAATGGGGTCTAACTTCCTACTGTTCTGCTCAATGGGCTAATGAAGACAGGCATACGCCATGTGTTATGAGGGAAATTTTACCAGGGCAGTGCCGCTACGGCCTGCTCTTATATCGAATTCCAACTGCCAAGGCATACGCCTTACAGTGTGCTATGAAGGAAATTTTGCCCCAACAGCGGCACTATGTCTTTTATGAGCATCCCAATGTGTACACGGAACCTCAGGTTTTCGTATCCAGCCGATCGACTAGACAGCTGTCCGTGTCAGGCCCTTCGTCCTGTATCACTGGGAACCACGTCGGAAAATCTGGATGAACTTTCTCGGCCAATGCAGGACTCAAACACTCGACCTCCAAGCTAGCGAGCCAGCGTCTTACCCACTTCGCCTCAATTTAATACCCATTTACACTAAATAGGAAATAAGTTTTACCTACAAATACTTCAAAGAAGACTGTCCATACATGTGCCAATTATCATTCAATTTTCATAAAATTTGTTTGCCACTTGATGCTTTATGCCATCTTTGATTTTATAAAAATAATTTAACATTTTCCTTATAACCAGAAGTTACTTAATTTGGGCAAAAACTGTATTTTTAGCCTTCTAAACAAATAATTTCTTCAAAAGAATGTTATTTATTATTTGTATAAAATTATGATATTTGATGCTAATCGACATATAGAATGAATCATTACAATCAACAGATATCAAAAAATTGTTTCTAAATGAGGCACCGTAATAGGTTAATTCTGTCCAATGACTAATAAATATTGAAAGTTTTTTTTTAAAGTAATGCTAATGCAACTATTTGGTCTAAAGTGCCCCAGCTCCTTCCTAGCTTTTTTTTCTAACTTAAAAGTTCTTGGGGTTTTTTTTGTTGTTTTTTTTTAAAGGGATAATGGCTTTAAGCTTATATAAAAAAAATAATGATTTAAAAAATACAGTCTTCATGTTTTAAAAAATTTCAAACTTCATCTCAGGAAAGATGTCTCAAACTTTGCAGTAGCTTTATGTCTAATGCCCCAGCTCCCCCTGTGTTCTCCCCCCCCCCACCACCACAAACAAACAAAAAATCTAGCTGTTCCTAACTTAAAAGTTGTTGTTAATCTATCTTTAAAGGCTCAATACCACTCTTGTTGTAACTGAATAATAGGTCCCTTTCTTTATTCTGGTCAACAAATTGTATTATTTTACAATATTCCAATTAAATGATACACAATTTCACCTTAACACACCTAATTTAAAAAAATTGGAAAAACTCAACTAAATGATTTGAAAAGCCTAATGTAAACCTTTTCAAATGTGACTTGGATTTTAAAATATTTTCGAACCCTCTCTGGACAAGTAAAATAGGATGTTAATGAATAATTTACAAAACAGGCAGAACACTGAAACATCTAGTACTTAAAATAAGGCTATTATTTATTTTTTGGAGCGGCCAAGCCAGCAAGAGTGTTGTTGTCTCTTTAAGCCCTTTAATTAAAAAAAATAATGATTTAAAAAATACAGTGTTCATGTTTTTAAAAAAATTCAAACTTCATACACATGTATTTAGGGAAGTTGTCTCAAACTTTCCAGTAGCTTTCTCAATTATATTGTCATTGGAAAAACAATATATATATTTAGGCTAACAACATTTTGAACTTAAAAAATGGACGAGACATTTCCATAATTATATTTAAAAAAAAAAAAAAAAATATGGACATTAAAATTTCAATTTAAGCGTTTTTATGAACCGCGAGGGCGTGTAGCCATTGGGATTATTTTGTTGTATTGTAAATGGGACAAAGAGCTGTTCAATTTACTGTGAAATAAATGTTCAACTCTTACTATTATTCCAGTAAGACCATAGAAATATAAAGCCATGGAATGATTCAAAACAACTGATAAGCTGGGAATGTTGACAAGGCCTAAGATCGCCATTCGCGTGCCGTTTGTTTTCATTAATACATTGGTTTTGAGGTACGCTTTAGCGTTTCAACCACCACCGGATGTCAGACGCTGTTCTCCCACAGTCCAACGTCTGCGCGCGGTCTAGTTAATATAGACGTCATTGACTACAACTAATTTTCGGACAGTCTCGCACACTCGTTGAGTCTATAAATAGCAACAGCCCGTGGAAATTCTAAACACACTAGTAAACTATTACAGTCGTAAAAAATCTATTGTTGACGATTCTGAGTAGCAGTAATATTTATCGTTTTGGTTATTACGGCATCTTTAGAAATTACGTTCGTTTTGTTTTTTAAATTGCTTTATCCTTCGCATGACCGTTAGAAGCGACATATTTTGGTTTAGTACAAATAATATCTATGAATAACTTGGGTTGGGCAGGATCATGATACCAGCAGCAGTTTCGTTTTACTTTTACAAGATTAGAAAAAACAATTGTTGAGTTGTCCACCGTGTGTTATTTATAAATTCGATTTCTTGTTCCAGCTTTCAGTCACGTTTCGTAAAAAGTAGTCTTGATTATCCCGGCCTGTCAATCAGACGGAGAATGGTCGGTAGGCTGGTGAAGTGAGACTAGTTTCAAAACAAGGGCACGTAACCTATTTTTTACTCGAAAGTGTCTGGATGTTATGGACGACGCTCCGAACCATTTTTCAGTGTATTATTTATGATGTTTAAATGGTCATAGCTTATTAAGTTTAACATGATCGTTTATTTAGTGACTATAAATGTGTGAAATAGATTTAAGACATGTTATATACATAAATATTGTGGTGTAATTGTTTAGCTATTTGGAGATATTTATATATGGTGGGGCACCCTAAAGTATAGTAAAAGTTTAGTTTTACGGACATGATGGGCCTATAATACGTCAATCTCGATTCGATACTCGACTCGATACTTAATTCTACCTCTACAGAATGGATCGACTGTAAAAGATAGATTTAGATAGAAAGATTCTACTGTAGTCTATAGTATAGTAATTTTAGATGTAATGTCTCAGATAGATAGAAAGAATTAAAGAAAGAATACATTGTTGAATCATTTGACATTGTTGTGGTGTTTGTATTGTGTCGTGAATTGACGACGCAGGCCTGTGGTATCGTCATAGATAGTTATTTATTCCAAAGACTTAGATAGAATCATCATATGGTACTTTGGAGCCATATAGTATTGACGTATTTGCTTATCCTGTTAGTATCGCTAAAGATGAATAGTAATAGTATAGTTAGTGAACGATGTGAACGGAGATTAAACGCTTTGTTCAGACAGTTAAAGGTTTCAACTGAATCATTAAAGGCGAAGTTGACAAGCAGTATTGATCGAGTCTTAATTAGAAAAGAACATAGTTTATGGCAAAACGAATTTGAAGAATATTTAAATTGTCACTATGAATATTGTAAAACTTTAGATGATGCAGCTATTACAGCCTATAATAAACAGTATTTCAAAGAAAGAAGTGAGTATATAGAACCGTTCAAACAAAGTGTTAATGAGTGGTTTATTGTAAATAAAACTCCAGTACCAAGCCTTCGCACAAGTAGTTCGCAAACATCGACATTATCGTCTGCACGGATAAAAGGAAGCACAGAGGCTTGCTGAGCTGGAAGCAAGGGCAGAAACACAGAAGGAAAAAGAGGTATTAGACATGGCTGCAATTAAAGTAAAGCATCAACAAAAACAATTAGAACTAGAAACAGAAATTAAAGTAAGCAGAAAAAAGATGAAAGTTCTCGATGAAATGGGAAGTCAGAACAGTATTAATAATAGTGACAATAATGATTTTATTTCTGTACATTCTGAAATTGTTAATGATGTAAATATTGTTAATCCAGGTGTTGTGAATCCACCAGTCGTTAGTCAACCCTTGGTAAATCCATCTATTGAGAATAATTCTATTGTTAAAGGACAATATTGGTGCCAGTCATTATCACATATGTGATAGAACTGATTAAATACTTCCGAAATATAATATTAACACAGAGATCATCGCTACCATAGAGGAGTAATAAAGGATTCATGAATCGGAAGTGACGAACGCCAAAGGAAAACACGAGTTAGTCCTCTATATAACTAACTGAAGTGACTAGTGATAACAGATACATGGGCGAATGTCTGCTCACTAATAATTCCCTCGAAGACCTACATTTGCTGTGTGACACTGTGAGAGAATATCTTACAATTCATGAAAAGAATTGACTGCCACTAGATAAGAGAACAGGAAAGAAAAACAGATTAAAAGTCCGTGCATTACCATGTTTTTATAACGTAGGGGAGACCGGGGCACATTGAACCACCATGGATATATCCTTTATAAATAATACTATACAACCCAACACTGTACAGAAGTGAGATAACTGCTTAGACCCATTTCTCCATCAATAGCTACATCCATGGCTACATGCTGTCAATTATTTTCTTAGGCAGTGAATTTTTCAAAAAAGCGCTTAAAAGAGAAACATTCTCCATACATGTTAACTTCTTAGCTTAGGAAATTCTTTTACTTAAGTTCATATATGTCTAATCTATACAATCCAGATAAACCGGGGTTTGATCCATATAAGGGGGCATATTGATTTTTTTTTTAAAATTTTGATCATGAAATAAAGAGATCTTCTAATAAAAACATTTGATATTAAATGAGGACAAACATGCATGTGAACAAAGTGGTTCAATGTGCCCCGGTCTCCCCTATAGAATGAATAAAAACGAGGGGCTGTACGGAGTATTTCTATTTTTCCCGTGTTTTCTTATCTTATGACACTTAATTACTTTATTGTACCGCCAGATAACCTCTTGTGGTCCCATATAACAACTTTTTGTCTTCGAAGGAATTATTAGTGAGCAGAAATTCGACCGTTTATCTGTCATCACTCGTCACTTCAGTCATTCACATAGAGAGATAACTCGTGTTTTCCTTTGGCGTTCGTCACTTCCGATTCATGAATCCTTTATTATCCGTTAATATTACATTTGGAAAGTGTTTAATCAGTTCTATCACATATGTGATAATGACTGGCACCAACATTGTCCTTTAACCCACCATTAGTTAGTAACTCCATGGTTAACCTGCCTTTAGTTAATGATTCCATTGTTAACACACCTATTGTAAGTAATTCTAGTGTTGACCCGCCTATAGTTAGTCATTCCTTTGCAAATAGTAAGGTACATCCAACAGCTGTAAATCAACCTGTTGTTAGTATTAATATGCCTTTAGTTAATCATTCTGCATATAACCCTGTTAATGTTAGTCCTAAAGTGAACCCTGTTAATAGTATTGATGTTAATCCTAATATATATGCACAGGGTAGTCTAAGTAATGTTAATAATGAAATGTCCATAATTAAGTATTTAAAAAAACCTCCACTGGAAGTTCAAGTATTTGGTGGGGATGTGTTAAAGTATCCAAGGTTTAAGCGACAACTTAATTCTATTTTAATTCATTGTGATGATTATGATGAAAAATTTGGGTTGTTAGAGAGATATACTAATGATGAGGCTTATAATCTTATAGTGGGTTATTCTTACCTTGATTCATATCAGGCTTTTCATTCTGCAATGAAAGCACTGGATGATAAGTATGGTAATAATGATGAGATAGGAAATGCATTTATTAGAAGGGCCTTAAATTGGACAGTTGTAAACAAACCTAAAGCTTTAGAACAGTTTTCTGTGTTTTTAGTAGAATGTGAAAACGCAATACGTTCAGTTGATGGAGTAAAGGTACTTGAGTACCCTGATAATATTCAAAAAATATTAAAGAAATTGACATATTCAATACAGGATAAGTGGCGTAATATAGTATTTAATACTCGTTCAGATGGTTTGTCAAGTTTAGTCAACTTGTTCTGTTAGCAAAATGCGAGTCTAAGAAAATGAATGATCCCACTTATGGTAAAGATGCGCTATTTGTATCCCCTGGAAGTAGCATAAGACCTCCCAACTCTTATAGTCATAATAGACCAAGAGCTAACTTCTCAAATAAAGTGTCTTACCAACCATAATCATAGCATAGACAAATGTACCAAATTCGAAGAAATAGATTATCAAGATAAACAGAAATTTGTAGAACGCAATAGAATATGCTACGGATGTCTTAAAGTAGGACACTACAAGAAATATTGTCAGCAAAATGAATTCTGTAAAAAATGTGACGGTCTTCATCCTACAGTTATGAACATGAATGATAGAAACAAAGGTAATAAAACCGACCAAGCTGTTGCAGAATCTGTATCAACCGTAGGTGGAGTTGGTGCACACGTAACTAGTTCTATGGAGGCTGGAGAGTGCACTATGGCGATAGTACCAGTTAGAGTCAAAATGAAAAATAGCACACAGTCCATAATAACGTATGCTTTCCATGATCCGGGAAGCAGTATATGCTTCTTTACTAAATCTATAATGAATAGACTAGGATGTTACGGAAAACGAAGAAGAGGATCACTCTTGAAACAATGGGAAAAACACAGAATCTGTATACGTATCGTATAGAAGGAATGCAGATATGTAGCTTAGATTCAGATGATACTATAGATTTACCATCGACCTACACAAAGGAAAAAATACCAGTTTCACATCATCATATTCCCAGGCAAGATGATATCAATAAATGGCCACATTTAGATGGTATTCAGCTACCCAATCTAGGCTGTGAAATTGGACTACTCATAGGAAATAACGTTGCGGACGCTTACAGACCATTAGAAGTAAAAACTGGGCCCAGGAATAATCCTAATGCTTTCCGTTCGATGCTCGGTTGGTTGATATGGAATCTTGTCCGTGATAAGTCAAGTCATTATAATCCAACAGTAAACCATGCTGAAGTACTATTAGAAGAGAAAATAGTTCAACAAAATCAATTAGAGACTTTATTTAGACAGTCTGTTAATCTGGATTTCCCAGAACGTATTATTGATGATAAACGAGAGAATTCACAGAATGATAAACTCTTCATCAAGAAAGTAGAAGATTCAATTAAATTTAAAGATGGTCATTATTGGATTAATCTTCCATTTAAAACTCAAAATACTGTTATGCCTAACAATATTACCCAAGCTGAAGGTCGTTTGAAGTCGTTACAGAGGAAAATTGAGTCTGACCCACAGTTAGAAAGCGAATATAAAGAATATATGACCAAGGTTTTAGAACAAGGTTATGCGGAACGAGTACCCGATGATGAAATCAACAGAACCGACGGCAAGGTATATTATCTTCCACACCACGCCGTATATCACCGGAGAAAGAAGAAAATAAGAGTTTTCTTCGATTGCGCTGCTCGATATTACGGAGTATCCATTAACGATATGTTGTTACAGGGACCTGATCTAACCAATAATCTAGTAGGCGTATTATTGCGATTTAGACAGTCTTTAACGGCAGTAATTGGAGACATTAATAACATGTTTCACCAAATTCTGGTTCTCAAAGAAGATAGAGATTTCCTGAGGTTTCTGTGGTGGCCATGTTGAGATACGTCTAAGGATCCGGTTATCTATCGTATGGTTGTCCATCTGTTTGGAGCAACATCGCCCCCTTCGTGATAATCATAGTAGTTTTGAAGAAATAGCCGTACAAACTGTATTGAACAATTTCTATGTAGACGATTGTCTAAAATCAGTGGACAGTGAAAGTGGCATGATTAATTTAGTAGAACAACTTTGTATTTTATGTAAACGTGGTGGATTTATTCTTTCAAAGTGGATTAGTAGTAGTAGAAAGGTTATTGACTCAATTCCAGAAAGTGAAAGAGCAAAAGAGGTGAAGGATTTAGATTTAGATTCCTTGCCTTTAGAACGTGCTTTAGGTGTAAGTTGGTCAGTGGAGAACGACGCCATCGAGTTTCATATTCAGTTACAAAGACAGTCAGCTACAAGAAGAGGAATACTCTCCGTGGTTTCATCTGTGCCTGCTAAACTCCATTTACAGAATTTGTGTCGCCAAAGATTAGGATGGGATGATACGGTTTCTGAAAAGGATCTCAAAACTTGGACTAATTGGTTAGACAATTTGCCGAAATTAGAGGCCTTGTCTGTTCCTAGATGCTACAAACCTGATCATTTTCAGAGCATAGTTTCGTATGAGATCCATAGCTTTAGTGACTCGAGTGAATATGCATATGGGTAGTAATTTATATTCGATAGGAAACATTCATTGCAGTCCCGTGATAGGTAAATCTCGTGTGGCCCCCATTGAAAAGATTACAATTCCGCGTATGGAGCTGACGGCAGCCACCGTTTCTGTTAAATTGTGTAATATGATACTTCGCGAGATAGAACTTCCAGTTAGTAACGTTTATTATTGGACAGACAGTATGTCCGTTCTTAGGCACATTCGAAACGAAGATGCCCGATTTCATAGGTTTGTAGCCAACCGTGTAACCGTAATTAGAGACGGTAGTGATATTTCACAGTGGAACTACGTTGATACAGCACAAAATCCTGCAGATGATACTTCACGTATTATTTCATTTGAAAATGGACAGAAAGTACAGAGATGGTTTAATGGACCAAGCTTTTTTATGGAGACCAAAAGAAGAGTGGCCAAAGGAGACAGAAATACCACTTTCGATCGAAGATGATCCAGAAGTAAAGATAGTTTCAGCAGCTATTGTTGAGGAAACCCCTAGTATAGTAGATATAGACTTTTATCTTATTTTTCAAGCTGGTTCAAGTTAAAGCGTGTGGTCGCTAGATTACTAATTGGATTTCAGAATTTATTGTATTGGGCAAAGATTCGAAAGGAAATTCGCTCTAAACTAGTACAGGATCAGAACGTATTGGAGACAAAGGTCGCGGAAGAAATTAATCGTCAAAAGGCAGTACAGTCTTCCGAGAACACTCAAGATTCAGTATCAATAGAAGATCTGCAAAGGGCTGAGGACTCAATCGTCCGTTACATCCAAGAAAAGCATTTTAGCGGACAAATAGACAGCTTTCAGAAAGACACGAGAGTAATCTTACATAAATCGAGTTCACTTCATCGTTTAGACCCAATCTTAAAGGATGGAATATTAAGAGTAGGAGGACGTCTTAGTAAGTCGACGTTACCATACGAATCACAGCATCCTGTTATTTTACCACATCGTTCGCCAGTGTCAGCTTTAATAATCAGTAGTATTCATAGTTTAGTTGGTCATTTAGGACAATCTGCCGTGTTAGCTGAACTTCGAACTCGATATTGGATCATTAAAGCTTCATCCATCATAAAGAGTATTATATCAAGGTGTGTAATCTGCCGAAAGTATAAAGCAAAGGTTTCTCAACAGAAAATGGCCGATCATCCAGTTGAACGTCTTATAGCAGACGAACCCGTATTTTCCCGAGTGGGCATGGATTATTTCGGGCCAATAGAGGTCAAAAGAGGACGCTCCACAGTAAAACGTCGGGGTGTAATATTTACTTGTTTGTCAGTTAGAGCAGTTCACCTTGGGGTGGCATATAGTTTAGACACCGATTCTTGTATAAATGCCTTGCGCAGATTTAGTAGTAGACGAGGACCTATAAAGTATATTAGATCAGATAATGGGACCAATCTTGTTGGATCAGAAAGGGAGCTTAGAGAAGAATTAGGAAAATTGAATGCCCAGAAGATCCATGATAGTATGCTTCAATCAGAAATCAATTGGGAATTCAACCCTCTTCTCATTTTGGAGGCGTTTGGGAAAGGCTAATTAAGACAGTCAGGCGAATCCTCTACGCTTTACTTAAAGAACACTTAATACCACTTGACGACGAAGCTTTACATACTTTCTTATGTGAAGTATAGGCTATCATGAATGCCAGACCTATTACGACAGTCTCTACAGATCCACATGATATTGAAGCCTTAACTCCAAACCATTTATTATAAACGCGTCCAGGAGAAAAACTTCCAATCGGCGTTTTCGAGAAAACCGATAAATTCACAAGAAGAAAATGGCGACAGATCCAGTATCTTTCGGGAATATTTTGGAAAAGATGGTCGTTAGAATATCTTACTTTGTTGCTGGAGCGACAAAAATGGTTAAACCCTCAAAAGAATGTTAGCGTTGGAGACGTAGTGTTAGTATTAGATTCGAATTTAAAAGCTTTCTATGCTTTAGGGAGAGTAAAAGACGTCATTTGTGATAAAAATGGCTTAGTTCGGGTCGCAAATGTCAAAACGGCAACAAGTACCGTTACGCGCCCTATACACAAATTGAGTGTTATATTAGAAAAAGAAGGTGATATTTTAATGTAACATAAATAGTGATAATATAAGTATATTTATTAGTGAAACTGAGTGTAATAGCGTTAAGAAGTTAGTAAACATGATGATAGTACTTAGTTAAGTAATAGTTTAGTAAAGTACGAGTATTTAGTTAAGTAATAGTAGTGTTTCTAGAAGTAAATATGTAGTAGTTAAATCTAAGTGCTTAATACATGTATGTTAATATAAAGAAAAACAGTGTATCCATTATTAGCTTATTATAGTCATATCAGATTTAAACTATTAAACATTTAAAGGGTTAATCCCGATAATTTTTTTAGGAATATAACTGCTTAATTTTGTGTTAAAATACCTTGAAATCCCCTATCAAAGGGCTGAGCAACAAACTCAGTATTGTGATACGTTTTCAACACGTCAGTCTTCTTCTGAATATTGAGACCAGTGTCCGAAACTGTATTATGCTGTGTCTACGTAAAACCAGGTTTTCTTTTAAATAAAAATAATGTGTAGGTGAAATTTACACTTCATTATCAAGTACAGCACATGGGCTATTCACTATATAGACCTCTTTAGGAACGGGTATTGATTATTAGGTCAACAACGAAAAAATTGGCCCGGAATCTTAAACGGGTTACGTGTCCGGATAAGCAGTTTTGACGTTCACGTCCAAACGACTCAATATTTTGAGCTGAAATATTGAGACAAGGTAAATACTCCATTCTCCGATATTTTGGCGTTTAAATTTCAGATGTTCTCAGACTTTTATTTTTGAGACTGTTCAAATCGGGACTGTCCCTTTAAGTAAAATGTGAATCTAATGTTTCAGTTTAAATTAGCTGATGTTTAATTGTATTATTAATATCTTAAGTTTGGTAGTGGTTTATAATTTGACCTTTGATTGATAATTGCTCCCCAGAAAGTACGCAATTAGGAGGCTGGGATGTAACGGTCAAATTTGTAGTTGTCTGATTCCAGTGGTGCTGACGACTCGTGCTTGCATCTCAGTGAGGCTGGATGATCGTGTGACGCAATGCGTAATTATTTGTCCAATAATAAGTCTGCTTAATTTAGTCCTTTTGTTCTAGAAGGATGGACACGAGCACCTCAATAGATAGTTTAATAGTTAAGTTTCTTATAATAAGTATAGTAAAAGTTTAGTTTTACGGACATGATGGGCCTATAATACGTCAATCTCGAATCGATACTCGACTCGATACTTATAGTTCGGTACGAGACCTAAAATCCGTGACCAATTTGCGGGGAAGTTGTTTTGAAGGTGGTTTCTATATGAAAAAAAAACTGCTGAAGCGATTAAGCTTGGGTGCCTCTCTCTTAAAATGCTGGCGGAAGCCGCTAGAGGGCCAAATTCAAAATGGTGGTCAGATGTGGCGGGAAAATATAAAATTATGTAATATAGGCTTCTGACGTGTCTATTCGTATGTTTTAAGGGTCCCTGAATCGAAATATTGTAATCAAAAATCAATCCAGCCACTAGTTTTGCCAATATGGCCGAAAAATCCAAGATGGCCACCATTTTTTGGCTGGAAAATAGTTTCGGGGTCGATGTCTTCAATTTTAATGAATTTGTGATAGACGGCAACCAACAATTACTCACCGATATTCATAAGCTGATCGTCAACGGATTTCGAATTTAATTTATTCTACGCTTAATAATGGACCCATGTAAGGCCCTGTATCCATAGGCTGTTCACTTGTGGCATGTTCCCTTGTGACAATGAACCTTTGTTTTTTTAGGCCTTGTATCCATAGACTGTTCCCTTGTGACACGTTTCCTTGTGGCGTTGTGACCTTGTGACCTGACCCTTTAACCGCCCGTATCCATAGGCTGTTCCCTTGTGGCGTGTGCAATGTACAATGGTAACGAATTTCAACAGTGTAGATGTATCTCCATATAATATCGTACTGGTAATGAGGTGTTCCCTCTTGTGCACCTGCAAAACAATTGACAAGTTCATTCTCTGTGTTCCCGGCCACAAGACCACATGTTCGTGCGCCAGGTCACATGTTCCCTTGATACAACCTATGGGAACAGGCACATTAAAAAACAAAGTTTCATTGTCCTTGTGGCGCGTCATAATTCACAAGGGAACACGCCACAAGTGAACAGCCTATGGATACAGGGCCTAAAATTGGCCGGACCCGGAACCGTGGGCGGAGTCTGAGGAAGGACATGTTTTTCACAGGATGGGCGAGGCAATAAATGAATTATGACGTTACAAAATGTCCACCCATCGGCAAGACCATACTTCGACGATACCATTTATCGGCGACCAGTCATCGACGATACCATTCCAGGAACAAACTGTCGACGATACCATTTATCGGCGACTAGTCTTAGACGATGCCATTCCAAGAAGAAACTGTCCACCCATCGGCATGACCATACTACGACGATACCATTGATCGGCTACAAGTCATCGACGATACCACGTATCGGCTTCTATTCAACGACGATACCACGTATCGGCTACTATTGAACGAAAATACCATGTATCGGCTACTATTCAACGACGATACCATGTATCGGCTACTATTCAACGACGATACCATGTATCGGCTACTATTCAACGGCGATACCATGTATCGGCTATTATTCAACGACGATACCATGTATCGGCTACTATTCAACGGCGACACCATGTATCGGCTATTATTCAACGACGATACCATGTATCGGCTACTATTCAACGACGATACCATGTATCGGCTACTATTCAACGACGATACCATTTATCGGCGACTTTCCTTAGATGACACCATTCCAGGAACAATCAGTTGGTATCCAAAGGGGACCTGTAAAATATTCAACATTTGTACATCAATTTACTCATACTAACTTATTTACTACTAAAACATACAGCGATGAGTAAAACATACGAATCCTGCATAGAGGAACCTAAGACAACACAGTAAAAAGTATAATTTCACTCACCCAAGTACCTGGTGGCAGTATCGAGTCCTCAGTACCACTGTCATAATTCATCTCCCAACAAGCCCGATTGGTCGGCTTATATACTACCTGTATGCACGTGCATTGCAGGTAGAAAGTTTGGCCGAGCCTTAATATATTACAGGTGATTAGTTTAGACGAGCCACGCAGCAGAGTTTGGGCGACCGATAGTGATACTAAAATGAAATACGACCGTGACAATGTTGTCTTCTGAGATGAGCACCAGCAAGGAAAATAAATGCAATAGCGACATCCTCCTCATCCTTCCGATTTTCAGTAGTTAAGGTCATCGTCGAGCTATCAATAAAACAACTGTTCGCATAACGATGGTTGTGTCTTGTCTTTATATTATTTTCAGGCTTATTTAATGCTTAATTACTGAAAGTCTGAGATCACACACTCTTCTGTTGATAAAGGTTGGAAACTGCTCCATAATGGACTGTGCGGCTCAATTAGATATGTGAACCCAGCATTACCAGGACGTTTAAGACTTACTTGGTCACTGCAGTGATAGTGCAAGTGATGAAGATTCCGATGAAACTTCAACTTCTGAATCTGAACAATCCAAACTGGACCTATCTTTTGAATCGGATTCTGATTAGTAAAACTTTGACTTTGATTGGATAAGTTGGTGATGTTGATTATCATGCGTGATCAAATATTACATGGCTCCATTATTAAGCGTTGATTAAATTAAAATCAAAATCAGTTGACTACAGAGTATATCAAATGATAAATATCGGTGAGTATTATTGCTGGTTGCCATCTATAGACACAAATTCATCAAAATTGAAGCCATCAACTTACTTATTCCATATACGGTGAATACCGAACAACAAACCAGCTCGTTGTTCGGTATTCGCGAATACCGAACAACAAACTGGCTCGTTGTTCGGTATTCGCCAATATGTAACAGCTCTTTCTTCGGATAGAAAGAGGAGTTGTTAAAATCTATTTCCCAGAAGCCTGAAGTTTTATTGTCTATTTAAGCTCATTAAAACCCGCCTGTGGCGTGTTCCCTACAAAAGTACCTTTATTTTATTACTTATTCCATATACGGTGAATACCGAACAACAAACCAGCTCGTTGTTCGGTATTCGCGAATACCGAACAACAAACTGGCTCGTTGTTCGGTATTCGCGAATACCGAACAACGAACAACAAGCTAGCTTCACGCCGCTACTATTAATTGTACCTCTACAGAATGGATCGACTGTAAAAGATAGATTTAGATAGAATTATTCTACTGTAGTCTGTAGTATAGTATAGTAATTTTAGATGTAATGTCTCAGATAGATAGAAAGAATTAAAGAAAGAATACATTGTTGAATCATTTGACATTGTTGTGGTGTTTGTATTGTGTCGTGAATTGACGACGCAGGCCTGTGGTAGCGTCATAGATAGTTATTTATTCCAAAGACTTAGATAGAATCATCATATGGTACTTTGGAGCCATATAGCACGCATATAGGTACGTAAGCAATTAAACTTGCTGTGACAGTGTAATATTATTACAAACATCTTCCTAAGACATAAAGGACACAGGAAGTCGGTGGGTTTTTTTTTCTGACAGAGCATGGGTCGAATGTTTGGTACAATTGCTGTGATGTTTTTAGCTTGCAGCTGGCTGTGTAAGTTAACTTAGTGTGTGGTGGTTTGAGGTTAATTTTATGTGTCATGAGATGAAGAGGCTATTGATTTTCACCGATTTCTGATAATTACTCCCAGAGTTGTGGCGCTTGATCACTTCAAAAACATTTTGTGGGCGCTCTAGAGGCCAAAGTAAATACACGATTGACGTTAAATTTATACACAGTGTTTTAGGTCATCCCGCGAAAAATCCTATTAAACGATTTCCTATAATTACTGCCAGAATTATGACCCTTGATCAGTTTGTAAAATCTTGTGGATGCTTTAGAGACCATAAGTATCATTGGATTGATTTTGTATTTATTCACCGTGTTTACCCCTATAAATCGTTTCGATTCACTTTTGATTGATACACAGAGGTTTACCTTTAAAGGTCTTGAGATGAACATGTACATGTATATTAATTTTCAATGAATTTTGAACAGCTAAATCCATGATATTAAATGTTTTTTTATACTAAGCGTTTGCACCCGCCAAGCAAATTCTAATGAATTTCTGACAATTACTTCACGAGTTGTTACCCCTAATCAGAATTTAGTGTTTTATAGATATTTCATTACCGACAAAAGAACAAATATGCTTCAACTCTTGTTGAGTGCCCGTACGATTTTGCTGCTGTGGCCGTATGTTTCGTTGCCTGGTTGCCTGTATTTTCACGGTGATACCTCCACCCCTTTTGTCCCTCCACGTTATAATGTGGACGTATATTGCCGTTGCCCCTGTGTGTGGGGTGGGTGGGGTGGGGGCTCTGTTTGTCGCCTACAGACCACAATTCTTAACTTATCGCCTTGAATCTATTCATACATACTTACTATTTATTCCCAAAGGATGATCGCTGTTGTTTTAGGTGCATGCCGGAAGGTCTGCCATTAAGTCAAATGGCGTGTTTACTATTCCCAGATGGTACAGAATCGTTGGTTTTCATCGGGTCCTCTAGTTTTTATACCCCCACATGGAAATGTGGTCGTATATTGCCGTCGCCCCCGTCCGTCTGTCCGGCCGTCCGTCCGTCCATCGTCCACAATGAACGCTCTAGAGGCTAAAGGTAATATCCTATTGATTTTCAGCGATATCCGATAATTACTACCAGAGTTATGACCCTTGATCACTTTGGAAAATCTTGTGAACGCTCTAGAAGCTATAGTTAATATCCGATTGACTTTAAATTTATACACAGTGTTTAAGGTCAGGAGACGAAGAAGCCTATTGATTTTCGGTGATATCTGATAATTACTGCCAGAGTTATGACCCTTGATCACTTTGAAAAATCTTGTGAACGCTTTAGAGGCGACAGTTAATATCCGATTGACTTTAAATTTATACACGGTGTTCAAGGTCGTGAGACGAAGAAGCCTATTGATTTTCAGCTATATCCGATAATTACTACCAGAGTTATGACCCTTGATCACTTTGAAAAATCTAAAGTTAATATCCGATTGACTTTAAATTTATACACACTATTTACGGTCATGATACAAAATAGCCTATTTATTTTCAGCGATATCCGATAATTACTGCCAGAGTTATGACCCTTGATCACTTTGAAAAACCCTGTGAATGCTCTAAAGGCTAAAGTTAATATCCGATTGACTTTAAATTTGTACACAGTGTTTAGGGTCATGATACGAAGAATACTATTTGATTTTCAGTGATTTTGATAATTTCTGGCAGTTGATCACTTTGAAATATCTTGTGGACAAAGGCCTTGAGACAAACCATCAAAACTATTCTAATCATTTCTGATAATTATTTAATGGGCTATTACTCGTAATAAGATTATCATGTGTTGTAAATGTTCTCCTTGCTGATAAAAGAAACAATATGCGACAACCCTTGTTGACTGCCCGGACGACTTAGCTGTTGTGGGCGTATGTTTCGTTGCCTGGCAACCTATCTTTACCCACTGCTAAAGTGTCCTACGCGCAAGCGAATTATTAAAATTACAAAACTGAACCACGTGTTTGTACTAAAATGAATTGCCATGATCTCTGACTGTACGGAAAATCGAGTTTTTATCTTATGAATCCGCCAGAGACCACAATTGTTATCAGATTTTGATGAAACTTAAAATCTATGTTTACATCCCAAGGATCTTTGATTCTTTTGATATTGTCGTATGTCGGACCGTAACACACTTGATTATGGCCCCTGGTTGTAAGAAAAAATCGCCCTTTAAACTTATTATCTGTCCATCTCTTGCAAAATATGAGCGTACTTGCATGGCAACCGCTTGCATTCTACAGATATTGAAAGAAATCGAGTATTAGAATGTTAATACCCATCTGTATTGAAAGACTTTGGTTTTATATAACGTATTAGTCAACAAATATTCTGCTCATGTTACTTCATTTAGTAAAACACAAATTGTCATGTTTCAGGATCGGATACTGCTGGGGCGTGTCCAAGAATTAGCAGTGGTGGTTGCATGGTAGAGATAACGTTTGACTACCCGCGAATTTGATTAAAAATCAGAAGTGTTGAGACAATATTTCTGCTCATTTAGGTGCATGTACGGCCTGCCCCCCCCCCCCCCCCCCCCCCAGTCGCGTGCGACTTTTGTATCTAGGTTCGAGTCGACAAGGATTATTTTACGTGCACGTGAGGTTTTTTATATAGACTTTTCTTTGCCAAGCCCCCGTCATTCACCGGGATCAATCTTTATACATTCCAGTTAGTCATTGTAGCTCCCTGGTGAGATATAAATTACTTGCGTCTTCACTACATCAGGATCTGGAAGAGTTTTAACAACCCACGTTCTTCGTGATGAGAGGAATTAGCCTCTCAAATGATCAGTCGGGTCGAGTTGTGATCGTGATGAGAGGAATAAGCCTCTCAAATGATCAGTCGGGTCGAGTTCTGATCGTGATGAGAGGAATAAGCCTCTCAAATGATCAGTCGGGTCGAGTTCTGATCGTGATGAGAGGAATAAGCCTCTCAAATGATCAGTCGGGTCGAGTTGTGATCGTGATGAGAGGAATAAGCCTCTCAAATGATCAGTCGGGTCGAGTTCTGATCGTGATGAGAGGAATTAGCCTCTCAAATGATCAGTCGGGTCGAGTTCTGATCGTGATGCAATGAAACAAAATTCATTAGCCCAGTCAGTCGGAACAGAAGAGTATAATAAGGACGTTAAACCCAATTTCATTTCATTTTGTACACACCAAATTACTTTCAATATTTACATAACGACGTACAGGTTGTAGAGCAATGTAGATATCTGTAAATCGTTGTTATATTTTCTCGCCAATCTGATTCAAATACAGATCTATATTTCAATCCGTTTTTTATACTTTCGATGACCTAAACTACATGAAGATCTGGGAGGTCGCGTCAGAGATCCTAGCGTAGTACTGACAAGTAAAACGAAATTTTGACCAATATAAAACGAAGCGAAGTGGGATCTGTGTTTTGATCACGTGCTCCGTATGGAAGTCAGTCTGCAGTCTCTAAAAGTATCAATTTTATTTGGTTTTCTTTATTAAATATAATTTATGTAAATATGACCTGTGTACTTTTAAATTACCTAAAATCGTTTCATGTCCAATTACTGAAAAGGCAACCAACTGGGAAATAATATCAGAGAATTTATTAAATATAGGAATGTAAAATATGATGACGCTAGAAAACTTGAAGAAATGGTCAACTATTTATGTACATCACAGATAAAGGTTTACTTATATTACAAATATGTAAATAATTATGTAAATTCTGTAAACTCTGTATTGTATTGTGTACTATGAGTACGGAATAAAACATTATTAAAATGCAGCCTGTAGACGACAATCAGATACAAGAAATGGGCGTGGCTCTGTCCCTGGGGGTCGGGGTGCACCAAAAACAATAGGGATCATCCTTAGGGTATCTGGAATAATAATGTACAATTTCAAGACAATCAGTGAAGAATTGTGGCCTATAGGCGATACACAGACACACACAGACAGGGGCGGCGGCAATATACGTCCACATTATGAATGTGGTCATATAAAAATTAAGCCATAAAATAAATATTTCTTTAATGTACTGTATATATAAATATGAATGCAATCTCTCCACCCCTTCTTCCAAAAATGTAAGTATTTTCCCCACTCCACCCTCCTAAAATGTAAGTATTCTCCCCACCCCACCCTCCCAAAATGTAAGTATTCTCCCCACCCCATCCTCCCAAAATGTAAGTATTGACATGGATCAATAAATTTTATAATGGACGATTTTGCTTTTGTTGTTAATAGGTGTTTGTTTCTGTCATCTTCAGTCCCAAATGGATCTTGGAAGAAAGTCTTCCATGGCTGTTTCTGCTGAGTAGAAAGAAAAGATGGGACGGGGAATAACTATATGTATGGTTTCATGTTGTCATCTTTGGCCCACATCTGGCAATCCATAATTTTCATGTGTGAGACAAATATGTGCTAGTGATTTGTTCTATCTCTGGCCAACTTGTGGCATGTCATATCTTTGCCAAAAACTGCAAGCTGTTTCCCAGATCTGGGCCAGTATACGGCGAGCGTGGCAACCTGGTAATTGGGCTGTGTGGAACATGCTGGAGTCGATTGAGACATGTTTGACAATGTTGAGCATTATGATTATTATGTTGAACACGGCTTTCAATCCGCATGTTTTTTTTAGCCATATGCGAGGGGCGCAAAAACTCTAAACTATGGTACAAAGCTCGTCCTTGTATCCCTCACATATTGTATCGGTCCCAGTTGTGGTATGCCATATCAGGCCCAATCATTTTGCTGTGTCATGTTTGTATCATGTGTTCAATGTGGTAATATCATGTCCTTGATTGAGGCGATCATTAAACGCGGCCAAGTCAATATACATACATCTGCTATACAGATTAATTATTAAATGTCTTCTTATCGTGTTGTAATTTTCCATAAACTCGAGTTGACAATCTCGGAGGCAAAAATCAGGAAAAATCGTTTGAGTCGCCTCTCGAGATGTATTAGGATGTTCTTGATTTTTTAAAAATTGTATGATTAATTTAAAAACAAAATAGGCTATACATAAATGCAATTATCGAGAGATAAGTTCCATTTTTTGTCCAAGTGAATTCCGGTGTGTTTAAGTTAATTCCGATGTTTATAGGTTTATTCCGGTATTTAATCTACCCGGTCTAACGCATGTCTGGATAATCTAGACCCATTGTTTACACAACTACGGGACAGTGGTCATAAATAAAATCCATATTATATATATATATGAACAGATCGCGCTATATGTGAACTATAAGATATGGATTAGGAATTGAATTATAATATTACCAGACAAATATAGTCAGTGTACCCCCACCAAACTACCTCCCTTCGCGTGTCCAGTTTATTTTTTTAGATTACCTGTTCAAGGGAAACAACTCTAAATGAAATGACCCTTGACCTATTTGCATGCCTAAGAATTATAACGAAACTAAAGAAAATAAAGAGACCAAGGCAAGATTATAAATTAACCATCTTAGAGAACGTGAAGTGTTGTGGAGATTTGGTGATGGCGTCTCTCGATATGTATCTATACTGTGGACTGACAGTCGTATTAGCATACTTAATTTATAGATGTTCTACCTTAGTAACCGGCTACATGCAATGGTTGAAACTAAATAACAGTTTTGTTCATTTACCCTTCCACTGGTTTTTTGGAACTTTGCACTTGGTAATAATATAGTTTATTTGGTTATTGATTTTAAACGTTAGTAATTTTATTACAGTTGCATCTATCACTCATATTATTATAATTGTCTATCACTCATATTAGTTTATTTGGTTATTGATTTTACATGGAAATAAACAGCGGTTAAAAACACAATCTCAATAGTAAGTGCAGGAGGGCTGCACCACACACAATTCTACACAAAAACAAATATATGGACAAGACATCATACTAAGAGACCACAAACATAAACAAATCAAAAAGAGTGAAAGGATCCGGGGGCTAGCCGTAAGTGTCCACTGCGCTGTACAGTCCTGGGCGTGTGGTGACACAGACTTCATTCATATTTGGAAACAAGTTGGGAGCAAAACCCATAGAAATAATTATATAGTGTCAGCATGAGTCATGATCTATTATATGTTGCAAGAATTACGAATGCAAGCATATTGTTGTATAAATTCCGCTACACAAGTAACCACACCGTTAAATGTATCAGAAGTAGGCCTATAGTTCAAAAAACTAAATCAATAAAAAGGATTGAAGTATATTGAATGCATTTAGGACACACATTACAACCGTCACAGAAACAAAAACAAAACAATGTTGTTGGTGCTCCAGTGCTGGCTCTAAGACTAAGACTAAAACACATTTTGATAGGTGGCCAGAAAATAGCCCTACAGATATTTTGGGTTTATGGATTAAAGGAAGAAAGTTCCATTTAAAGTCTCTAACTTAGTATCATCCAAAATCTTCAACATTGAAAACACGAATTATTTGTCAATTTAAATCAACCTTGATGCTGTGATTTTACCAGAAAAAGATGGGCCTCTTATATCCAATATTTAAGACAAAATAAACATTTTACCATTGGTACACGAATCGTGTAAACACATTGCATCAAATCAAAAGGCGTATGCAGACTTGAATAACCAGACGCTAGAAATTTGACACGCACGCCAATGTGTACCTCAGTTTTTTGTCCCATCTGACAACTAGACAGATTTCCTTGTCAGGTCGGAACACGACAAATAACAGGTATCAACATCCAATTTTTGTATTTAGTAAGTTACTATTGAGCATATTTCCATAGTTTGAGTACCTATCTTTATTTACAGATTAAAAACTTCAAGGATGTGTTTGTTATACATGAACCATTGATGAAAGCAGGTCATAAGGTCATATTATACTGGTTTGGTCCATATAGACCTGTATTAGCCACAGTTCATCCAGAAACAGTCAAAGTTATCTTGAAATCTACAGCCCCTAAATCCAAGGGACTTGTAGGATACTCTTTAGTTGTGCCCTGGCTGGGTAAGTATAAACATTTGTTTCTCTGTATAGTTAAAGGTTAACACAGAGTAACAGAGACGCATAATATTTTCGTCCGTGGTTCCCCTGGTCAAAGGTGCAGGACAGAGGGCTTGGCAAGTAACTATGCATAGTTGCTTGGATGGGATGAAAACAGAGGTCCCGTGGACATATTGGCATGCATGTAAAAGAACCCATTGCAGTTAGATTTTGATGTAAAAGTAGGCTATAGCGATGTTGTCCGAGCAAAATTTTCCTCAAGGGTTCAAGGTCTGAGAAATGTTAACCAATGTCCAAATTACCATTCTACTAAGGGAATTATAGTTTGCACAATCCACAAGATCTCCAAACCATGACACATATATTGTCAACATTGAGAAAGGATCACCTCAATTCGTTCCAAGTGGTAAAGTTGGTTATCCAAGGCACCAAATAATCGAGATACAAACAAAGGCAAACACTTTAAGCCTAGCTTATGTCGCCCTACGACGAGACAAAACTGACGGCGACTGGGAATTGGTGACTGGTTTACGATCAACTGGAACTGATCAGTCGTTACTACCTTGGCGACCTAAGCGCTCTTACGACTGGTGCAAGTCGGACGGTGATCAGTCGTCGTCCAGTCGTCTCCAGTTTTTTCGAGTCGCGTATGTTCTACTCTTACGACTGGGGACAACTAGTTGTCTCTAGTCGCAAGCGACATGAGCGCTCTTACGACAATCTCGACTCAGCGCTTCCCTGAGGTAGCCAATAAGATTTGGTTATTTAGTCACGTGCTACTAAAGGAGGCAACAATCATGGCGGAAAAGTGGATCGAGACCGACGAAGATAAGTTAATTGAATTATGGCAGCAACGACCCTTGTTATACGACAACACGTCACAAAATCTGATTTGTTTAAAAATAAGAAAAAAACATGTTAATACCGCATACTGTTGGGATAAATGAACAGTAGGGCAAGCCTACCCACTTTTATTTATTACAACGTTAAAATTTCAGAATTGCCGCCGCCATTTTGAAGCTTATCACGTGCCACTTGCAGTCATGTGATCAGTTGTGACTCCGATTCTATAACTGATGCCGGGCGACATAAGCGGGCTTACGATAAGACCAACTAGTTGCTCGTGGTTGAATCCAGTCGTAGATAAATTCAGTCGTAGCGACATAAGCTCTCAGTCGCCGTTAGTTGCCGTCAGTTTCGTCGCGTCGTAGGGCGACATAAGCTAGGCTTTACACCAACAAGCAAGTTTTCCCGCCAAGAAAGGAAAGTTCTCAATGATCTTAAAGATGACCTTATTGTTTCCGCTGACAATAGAAAAGAGACAGTGATCATGAACACTGAAGAATACCTGACCAGTGTCAACAAACTACTCTCTAGATCCAGTAACTTATAGAATAATCTTCATAGATCCGATTGAAACAATTTAAATATCTATAAGCTAGGATCAACTTGATTCCATTTCTATTTTTATTATTTATATTTTAACAGGTGATGGCTTATTGACAAGTGATGGGAAAAAATGGGAGAGAAATCGAAAACTTTTAACAGCAGCTTTTCATTTTGAAATATTACAGCCTTATGTTCGTGTTTATAACAGTGTAACAGATATATTTATGGTAGGCCTACTCTACTATTATAACAAATATATTAATGGTAGGCCTACTCTACTATTATAACAGATATATTAATGGTAGGCCTGCTCTACTACTATAACAGATATAGTAATGGTAGGCCTACTCTACTATTATAACAGATATATTAATGGTAGGCCTACTCTACTATTATAACAGATATATTAATGGTAGGCCCACTCTACTCTTATAACAGATATATTAATGGTAGGCCTACTTTACTCTAATAACCGATATATTAATGGTAGGCCTACTCTACTATTATAACAGATATATTAATGGTAGGCCTACTCTACTATTATAACAAATATATTAATGGTAGGCCTACTTTACTCTAATAGCCGATATATTAATAGTAGGCCTACTTTACTCTAATTAGGAGATAAACACCTCCTGTTTTGCATTTTGAGGGGTTTATCGACATTATAATATGTTCTTTTTCAGGATTTTAAAAGAACTTAATTTATTGTGTAAACTTAAAAATTCGCATAACAGCAAAACGGTTTGAATGACGTAAAAATAAAAAAAATCAATTTTGATGTCGGACAACGTTGTGACGTAACTTGATAACGGACTGCCATTTTACCGAGGTGTGCCAAATTTGTGGTCGAATCCAAGCGAAGATCAATTCAAGTTTAAAATGCTTGAGTCTTTGGTCTCTGGTAAATAAATTATGACAAAAAATGTTTTTCAAATATTTCAAATGAAATATTTTTAACGTTTGAAGACTTAAAAAGATAAGTAAATTAGCCTTAGTGTGGTCTTTTTGACCGGCAGTGCCAGTCGTGAACGAATTAGTTACGGCCTGTTAACCGAGACTACACAGAGGTAACTCTTCTTGGCAACAATGATGTAAAGTAAAGTAAAGTAAAGTAATCTTTATTTATCGTGGGTGGCTTTGTTTTCGCAGTTTGTGATAACATGGGTGAGTTTTTAGCCTTTATTATTTTATTTGCAGACTGTCAACACAATATTGCTGGACTCTTGTTCGGAGTAGAGCTGTTCTTACATACATCCCTCGAAATAGCCTATAAAACTATGTGATGGTAGGATTCAAGTGGTTGCTATGTATATCGTTCTGACGTGTTGTCAATCATTGTCAATTTTGGCATAATTTCCCGTTATTCTAGGCCCATTCTCAGCTGTTATTTCACCTTCCCTAGTTACTATATTTCCAAACACTTTCTTTTGACTAATGACTCATTGTCAGGCGGATCATGTTATTCAGAATTTGAGCAAACTTTGATTTAAAATTTCCACTTTAAAGTAAAGACTGCGGAGTGCAAAAAACAAAAACAAAATTGTCCACACTGCTTAGTTACGAATAATTTATGTTGCCTGAAAACGGTTTTCATTAATTTATGACTGATTTTCTTCTGTTTTATGTATTTCAGAGATGTGTTTGTATAAAGGATGAAGTTTGAAAATAGTGTGATGGTCATTTGAGCAGAATTTCTTGAAGATATTTGTCAATAAAGATTTGAGTTGAGGAAGATGGCTGAGGACAAAATGAAAAAAAGTACACTGTAATATTTATACGCAGTTATTCGCCTTGCTAAAACAGAGGGGTGTTATTGTCCAATCAACAGTGTCTAATCGACCAATCAAAACACAAGATTCACCCTTAAGCAAGTTACAATAACCGATATATTAATGGTAGGCCTGCTCTACTATTATAACAGATATATTAATGGTAGGCCTGCTCTACTATTATAACAGATATATTAATGATAGGACCTGATAGGGGCTATAGACACATTGACTTTGTGAGTAAAATACTACCTCACTAGCTTGGATGTCATGTGTTCTGGCTGAGAAAATTCCAAGGACCTTTACGAGCGATTACCGTGCACCCTACGTTGACAATTTATGTCATAATTTGCCCAACCAATCAATTTGTGAAACTACAAATTATATTACTTTGTTTTTGGTAGAAAAAGTTAGAGAAAACAGATAGTGAATTTATTGAGGTGTTTGAACCAGTTAGTTTGGCCACATTAGATACCATGTTACAGTGTGCATTCTCATATCAAGGAAACATTCAACAGCTTGGGTATGATCGAATATACATGTATTTTATTTTTATAAATTTTTTCCATTTTTATAGACCCACATTTCACAATAGAGGCTACAGTCAGCCTGTAAAAATGACAGCAGCTTACTAATTAGCATGTGAATACGATTGTGGCTTACAGTAAGCATGTGAATACGATAGCGGCTACAGTTAGCATGTGAATACGATTGCGGCCTACAGTTAGCATGTGAATGTGATAGATGCTACAGTTAGCCTGTGATATAGGCTACAGTGAAAAGTACTGTGGTCAGGAAAAAAGAAATCCTATCGATATTCAGTCTTATGTGGTTTCACATGCCAGAGTTATTTCTTCTTTAACGAAAATGTTATTTAAGAAGCATTTGGGTCATGGCAGGACAAATCAGAGTTTTGTTGCCTCCTATTCAAGAGTTACCTCCCCCTTCCTTGCTGAACATTGTGAATCTTGTAAATATACAGCATTCTGTGACCATCCATTCCAAAGTTACAACCAATTTCCCCACAATGGCCCAGCTTGGTTTGTCCCCTAACCCAACCCCCGGCTGACCACAGTTCAGCAGTTTCCCCCGGCGATCACCGGCGCAAGATGGTGAACATGTCAACGAGATAAAATTCACGTTAGTTAGGAATGCCATTAAACATGAATATTAAAGCGTTAAAATTAAACCAAATACTCTGAAGTTGAATTTCCCCTCAATAGTAGCTACTGTTTTTAACAAATGTTGAACATTGTAGGGATCTAATATTTTGAAAGTGGATTCTGTTTAGGTTAACAGAAAGTTGAATGGTCGAATAATAGCGTGTGTGTGTTGTATCATAGAGTCATCTGGTGTGATTTTGATTCCCCGGTTGTACGTGACAAAGAGTAGGATCAACCTCGTGGGTTTTCACCAGGTCTTAGGTTTCCTCCCACTGCTGAAGATCCCTATGCACAAACGAATCATTGAATAAAATTGAACCATATGTTAGTCCCAAAATGACCTAGTTTGTGTTGAGGGGATGTTAACCCCTTGTGGACGGATGACGTGTTGACCCGCAAATATTTTCTGTGCCCAGAGACGGTTGACGTGTTTACACGTGACACGTGACACCCTGAATCAGTCCTCATTTAAATATGCTAAATTTAGCACAGGGAATCCCCCTTTGCCTTGCGATCATAAACTAGTTATCTCCCGTTGTTCTAGATGGCATCACTTGTATTTTATCGTGTAATTTTCTCGAATTTTCTGCATATTTTGACATGTAAACAATGGCGGTTGCCAGGAAGCGCCAGCTGTCTTTCGACGAAGTTTTGGGGTTAAAATAGACAATAAGGCAAGGAAAATTCATTTTGTGAACTCAAAACATCATAAAATTACAACAGGAATTCTTTTTTAAGAATTTAAGCCAAGCAGATTGAAGATAAATTCACATTTAAAAAAAAATGATTTTTTCCCCTAAATAATCCCGTCCAGGGTTACGAAATTTCGTCGAAAATCCCGTCCACAAGGGGTTAAACCCGATTTCACTCTTTCTCTCTCTATTAAGTGATCATCAAAGTTTTCCCTTTTGGATAAGTTGGTGTCCATGATTATTGTTTTGCCAGCTGCTGTGTGGGTTGATCTTCTACGCGCTACAGGATCTAACAGCTAATGCGGGTTGATCTTCTACACGCTACAAGATCTAATAGCTAATGTGGGTTGATCTTCTACGCTCTACAAGATGTCTGGATGGTTGATGTAAATATTTTAGTGGGAGACATTTTTGAACAGCAGTATTTTATTTGTGTTTGTATATTTTACAGAATGCACCATCCCTATGTTGTTTGTGTTCAGAGAATGGGTTATCTGATTTTAAGGAGGAGTGTGTAAGTATTCATCTTTCACAGTGGCGTTGAACATTTATATTGTCCCTTAACAGATGGAATTCCACCGAGAGAATTGACAAAACACATAAACTCTTTGTTTGAATGCTTGATCATAAAAATAATTATGTTTTACCATGTTTTTATTTAGATACAACAGAATCCTTCTTCAGGGTTAAAAATTGTTTAAATTCTCCGATTATATCAGTACTATAAATACTGACAGTCCTTGGTCTTGACAATAATAATAGCTACCAGTAGTTTTAATTATCAAGACCACATCCTTTTCAATGAATGATTGGAACTGCCGTGTCCTAGTGAGTAAGGCATTGGCTGGTTAATATCTAATGTTTGATCTAAGTGTTGACAGGGAAAGTTCATTGGTTCGTCATCTCATGTTTGATCCATGTGTTGACAGGGAAAGTTCATTGGGATTTTAGATCCACTGTCCAGGCAAAATTGTCCTGGTAGCACACTGTATGACGTATGCCGATCTTCATATATATTAGCCCAGTTACAGCGAAATTTCGACAATGGTTAATAGAATTATAGAATAACAGTTTAATAGTTTATAAAATGTTCATGAGTAAGGACTAAGATGTGAGTAATTATTTTTCAGGAGTTTAGTGACTCTGATTACACCATTGTATAAACTAACTAAAGAAGGTAAAGAGTTCTATAAAATGTGTGATTACGCTCATCAGTTTTCTCAAGAAATTATCAACAAGAGAAAACTTCAACTGGTGTGTATTTTATTTATATAATAAGATTTCGGGAGGGGGGGGGGTCTCCTCGGTCTAGGGTCTTTGGGAGGATTTTTATCTTCTGGTTATATCTAGGTTTTTAATTTCTGGCTGTATGCAGGAAGTCTTTATCTTTTGGCTGTATCCAGGGTGGGGGGGGGTATATCTTCTGGCTATATTCAGGAAATCTTTATCGCTGGTGTTATTCAGGTCTTTATCTTGCTGTATTGTTTAATTTACTGTATATTGTTGTTATTACAAACAGACCGAAGTTTCTGTATTCACCTCTTGAAAATCTGTTGGAATTTGTAATATTTTTATTCCTAATTTCAGCAAAAAGAATCAGAAGAAGAAGTAAAGCAGAGACGCCATCTTGATTTCTTGGATATTTTATTGACAGCTAAAGATGAAAATGGCGAAGGTTTGTCCGATATAGAAATACGAGATGAAGTGGATACTTTCTTATTTGAAGGTGAGTTTTACAACATGTAGTTACAGAGCCTTGGAGAAAATTTACAGAAATTGGGATGTCATATATCATTTACCAGTAGATAATGATGAGTGATTTTAAAACTTCTACAACTTTCTAAACTATTTATACTAGTAGTCATTTTATTCTATTTCTTCTCCTACTCTGTATTGTGATTCATAAATCATTATAGGACATGATACGACAGCGTCTGCTATTAGTTGGTGTTTCTATGCGTTGGCCCGATATCCACAAATACAAGAGAAAGTTTATGCTGATGTTTGTAAAGTCTTAGATGTTTCTACTGATCTTCAATGGTAAGTTAATTAAATTATCTCCCTTTAGTAACCGTTTTAATGATATTTACAATCTTCTTTTCAACACTCTACCCATCTGTTCCAACATTCTACCTTAACAGAAAACAATTTTTATGGAAACAATCACTGGTTTCATTCTAAAAGCACAATATTTCGACAATTATCCTCTTATCGTTATCAAGCACAATGACCTTAGGTAATCTTTAGACCAATATTTTGAAGTTGCAAGGTAAAAACTGTGTCCCGTTGATGTGTTTCTCATTTGCTAAATGTCACTTAAAGATGAACATTCCACCTGTGTGTTTCAACATTCCACCTGTGTGTTCCAACCTACCACCTGTGTGTTCCAACATTCCACCTGTGTGTTTCAACATTCCACCTGTCTGTTTTGAAATATTCAGTTTGTTGTTATCTATCTACAGGAAAGATCTGGCAGAGTTCGCATTTTTACCGCTGTTTATTAAAGAAACAATGAGATATTTTTCACCTGTACCGACCATCAGTAGACAGGTGAAGGATCCAATGGTAATCGACAATGTCACGATACCAAAAGATACGATCATCGATATACACATGGTTCATATTCATCATAATCCTAATATATGGTCTGATCCTGAGGTAAGAATGTTCACCGCAACTTTAAAGGTATGGTCTGATCCTGAAGTAAGAATATTCACCATAACACTAATATATGGTTGTGTCAATAGGATGAAGAAACAATGTTGTGTGTACACTATGGTGTTTGTATGGAACGAAAAACCCATGTCCCATTTACACAATGGTGTTTGTATGGAACGAATAACCCATGTCCAATAATGTACACTATGGATTACGCATTAGAAAACACTTGACATTTGGAATTTGAATTAAGAGTAAGCCACATTGCCTTTCCTTCCCTTTTCATACATGGCATATACATGTCTTCATTACACCTGGTCGAACACCTCAGTTTTTTGCACTATCCGAACGACAACTTGAAAATTCCAGATGTTTTTCTCTCCAGTCATTTGTAACTTAAAACAAAAGGAACTGAGCCAAACTTGGAAAATTTTATCAATATCCTTTTTGAACAATTATAGCAAGAATGGGCAGCTGTTTATATTTTACAGATTTTACCCTAGACTTACTCTACATGTACGTTAAGTTTGTTTATATAGTCTGTACAGGATTCTGACTCTTCAGTCCAGGGATTCAAAATTACTCTAATGACATCAGTTGTTCTTAAATTGATTTCAAATGTAGCAATTGCATGTTATCAAAACCAAACATGGGCCACAGTGTCTCAGTGAGTGAGACATTGTCTTGCTAGTCTGCTCCCAGGGTTGATTGAGAAAGTTTCCCTTTGTTAGTTGAGCAGGCCCGAGCCCCAGAGAGCCCGACAAGGAACAGTGTATATTCATTCAGATGGGATGAAGGACAAGGATGTTTACCTTGTTGTGCTTGTATATGAACTCTTGACACATGGAATTTGGAAAAAGAGTTGGTCATAGTGCCACTGTCTGAGCAAAATTTCCCTCAAAGCATTTGCCCGCCTGTCTGTACAGGACAAGACTAAACCCTCCTGCCCATCAATACATGTTTATAAATCATGTTTTATTGTATTGATCACACCCTGTTTTATTGTTTTGATTAGGAATTTAAACCAGAAAGATTTACCAAAGAGGCCATTGATAGTCGAGATCCATATGCATTTGTTCCGTTTTCTGCCGGACCAAGGTAAGTGTTAAAAAAAAATCAACAAAGGACGAAGATTAGGAGGACTAACTGTCAAATTTGTGAGCAGTGTACATTAATTGGAATATCGGCTATGGTTGTAACGTGGGTGTATAACCTGTTTTCTGTAAAAACCTCTCCTACTGCTCCTTGCATGGTATATGTAATCAGGGAAATAGAACTCCCCCACCACCCCTCCACCCCTCCTTGCATGACAATGTAATCAGAGAAATAACCAAGGGACTACTGCAGTGGAAGGAACCCGGAGGTTCAACAGGCAATCTAACTCTTTGTCACTTACATGCCACTTGACTCAGTACCAGACCTGTAGATCTAAAATGGATGTGTTTTGTCATTCAGATGTCATCTATGGGTTATAAATAAAACCCCAGGCCACTTGAATTTGAAGGATTATTGTCTATATTAGGTCAGATTGTGCAGGTAGATCATGACGGGTTGTCAACCTTTTCTTGCCACATGACTGTCTACATTAGGTCAGTTGATGCAGGTAGACTGTTGATATCTGTTATTAATAACTTGTTTTATTTGCTACAGAAACTGTATCGGTCAGAATTTTGCCATGAATGAGATTAAGACAGTGATTAGTCGAGTTGTACACAGGTGAGTTCACATTATTTTGCAATTTATGAATGAATTTGCTGGTCACATGACCCTACAGATGTGCATACAGTTTGAAGCTAGCTTAATTGGTTATACCAAATATACGTAATAATAGGTCCAGTCAATATAAACGTCACTGAGAAAATTGTCCACAAAAGGGAACTATATATAGGTGATTTCAATGAAGCACTGTGTCCATATGAATTGATGTGTTGTGGTTCATAGAAGATCATTTGTTGGATACCGGATAGAGTAAGATTTTGTGTAGAATATGATGTTTTGTTTGTAGAGTCAGTGTAGAATATGATGGTTTTTTTATTTGTTTGTAGATTCCGTGTAGAATATGATGAGAAGAGAATACCTGAACCAATACCTGAGTTAGTGACACGAGCTAAAGATGGTTTATATTTACGATTTATACCCAGAATACCTGCAGAATAATTACAGGTATATATCTCATGTTAAATAAAGACTACAATGAATAGACTGTAGTTTGTATTTAAACTCTTCACTTGTAATAAATGTCCGCCTCTATTGGCCGAGTTGGAGCAGAACTTACAGTAGGATGTTAAACCCCATTTCATTTCAGATGTAATAAAATGTTTATATCGGTTGTAATAAATGTTTGTTATAAAATGTTTATATCGGTTGTAATAAATGTTTATTGGTTGTGACATAATGTTACGTTTGTTATCAATAGAAAGATAATTGAGTACTGAATCGGGTGATTTTAATATTTTTCATTTTTCGAACAATTGTTAATGGCTGGATTCCGCTATTCAAGTGGGTTCGGGGTATATTCAACTGGATTATCTTGTCATTTACGACCAGAAACATAAACAATGGATGGCTAGAGAGGTGTTTGAACTTGTGTCTGCCATGTTATTATATTTTGTAATGTTATATTATTATAGTTAGTGTTATATTATAATATTATATATTATAATGTTATATTATAGCTAGTGTAATATTATAATGTTATATATTATAATGTTATATATTATAGTTAGTCTTGTATTGTAATGTTATATTATAATTAGTCTTGTATTGTAATGTTATATTATAGTTAGTGTTATATTATAATGTTATATATTATAATGTTATATTATAGCTAGTGTAATATTATAATGTTATATATTATAATGTTATATATTATAGTTAGTCTTGTATTGTAATGTTATATTATAATTAGTCTTGTATTGTAATGTTATATTATAGCTAGTGTTATATTATAATGTTATATATTATAATGTTATATTATAATGTTATATTATAATGTTATATATTATAATGTTATATTATAATGTTATATTATACTTAGTCTTGTATATTGTGATGATAATTTCTCATTTAATTCTATAATTGCTCAAATCACGTTAATTTGATCAAACCTGGCTTGATGAGAGCAGGAATTATTTAACAGCTTGTTGTTTTAGTTTTATAAAACTTTGAGAATGATGACCTATAAATATATATATCCTAGTTCTTACTTCTCATCATTTTTACTATGTTTTTACATTATTATTCAATTTTTATATATTGCAAAATATACATTAAACATACATTATGATATCTATTACAGATCTTTCTTTATTCCTCAAATATTATCTGAAATATTTATCAGACCATAATCTACCTTTAATGCCTGTAATATTTAGCGGATTGGAATACATTTTATGAAAAATAATTAAACGTAAAAATGGATAATTCAGACTTTGTGTCTTTATCCATGGCGGCTAGCCAAAAATTCAAATCTAATATCTCGTTTCCGTTAATCAGCGTTGATGTTTCTATCAGAATATCCACAGCTCCCTGGTCGCATGCCAAGAACGTGCTGCAATATATTATTATCCCTCACACCAACTAGAACGCAGGTTAAAAAACAACTCTGTCAGATCCGGAGCAGAAGCATATTCCTGAAGCAATGGCCTGAGAAACTCCTCTCTACCCATTTCTGGAATGACTTCTGATACTTGAACTTTTGATGGAGTGTGTCTATTCTTCCCGTTCAACCAACATGACAGTCCTACGTTTAATCTGGGTTTTCCCTAAAACTTTCGACAGTGATTTAAGGTGAAAGTATGTTCGTTTCCAAAGAGTATTGTTTACATTTCATTGGACTTGATAGCCTCGATTGTCACGCAATTAGTTTTAATGCAATATTCTGCTATGCACTGGTTAATTGGGTATAATAAAATCGTGAGCCATGACGTAACGTTATGTAAACATATTAAGTCCAATATTGGCACTCGTTTTAAATGTAAAGATTTTGAAGAGCAGCTAGTCATTGGTTGTTAGTCGGACGACTGACCAATCAAAATTTAAAATAACAATATCCACTCATTACAGCAGTGAGTAGTGGGATTACCTCTAATCAAACGGAACACTGTGAGGAGTATGGACCAGAAGTGGGTATAACATGGCGTGAAGTAAAGTTTAATGACGATGCAACGGGAACAAACATCGATACTCGCATAGATCAATGTGACTGTTTCTTTCGATATTCGCACATTTCAGACCATTACTTGCTAAATTATGGCCCCTTATTGTACGAAAAACATGTTTTTGTTAGCTTGTTCTCTAACCATCTCTTGCAAAATATGGTTGTAGCTTGCCTGACAACCGATTGTGTTTCTGAATTAAATGTTAAATGGTTAATGTGTGTAGATTTTAACGGCAGGGGCGTAAATATGGAGGGGTGGGGTGGTACACCCTCCCAGCAAAAAAAATAGTCGGTCGCCAAATCAGTGCAGTCGGTCGCAAAATAGGGGTGGTCGGTATCAAAATAAGTAATCACTGTATACGTCACGCTACTCCCGCAAAACTTTAGTATAAAAATAGTCGGTCGCAAAATCAGTGCCCTCGGTCGCAAAATAGGAACAGTCTTTAATATAAAATAACCTTGTCAACTTATCATGTTTGAAAAGATGTTGTGTTTCACTCTCATTCTGTTGTGAGTATGTTGGTCTAATGACAAAATTTCACCCAGGGAGAAAAATAGTCGGTCTCAAAATAAGTGCAGTCACTACAGTCGGTCTCCAAAACAATGCCAGAATAGGTCCCAAATACTATATATTTGCGTGAATCCGTGTGCCTAAATTACATACGTCACACAAAACTCAGCTTGTCACTCTTTTTCTGTTGTATGTTGTTCTATGAAATGTTTTCTACCATGGCAAAAAATAGTCTTTCTCAAATAAAGTACTCACCGCAGTCGGTCTCCGACTAAATGAATTAAAATAAACATACAATTACAAAACAGGCGAAATTGACAGATAAGCCTCAATTAAGATTCTTTCCAATTTCTTATCAACCCCAGTCCAAAAAATTTAAAAGCTCTGTTACATATGTGAAATTTTTTCGCGCCTGCAGCGCGATTCCAATATATCATCCTTCTTCTCCTCGGTTACATATCTGAAATTTTTCGCGCCTGTGGCGCTCGATTCCCTTTTAAAACAATTCTTTTACACTTCAGTTGTCTTATACTGTCTCATCACTATCATATCCACGATTATAAAATGAGCGTGGTCTGTCCTGTACAGATTGTGTATCACGGTATCTGGACCATAGCCTGCTTATGACAGACTGAAAAACATTCATCGTCCGCGCCACAACCGCCTGTGTTGTGCCGATCTGTAGCATGCCAAGGGCACGTAACCTTTCATTTTGGGTAAGCCGACGCATATCAAAATTTGTTTTCTGGTCCCTAAAACAATTAAACTAATGTTTCCACCCTGGAATTCAATGCCAAAATGACCGTAACATTCAAAGTCAGAGTCGTGCAAATCTTGGGTTGAACCCCCATGATGATCCCAAGCATCACCTGCATTCCATGCGGTATCTATTGGTGCGTTTGGGCGTCACATGTAACTGGAAATGTTTCTTCTGTTAGGTTCTATAGTGACTTTTTTCGTAGTTATTTGCATATTTTAGTATTATGCCCCCAAAATCAAATATCCCCTACTTTTTTTGAATAGTATATTATCATTATACAAACCGCAATAAGCCTAGTCAGAAAATGAAATTATGTCAGAAAAGGGAATCAGAAAAAGTAGTATGGTAGTTTTCATAATAAAGGTAAACCTTTGAGTGGAATGAAACCGGTGTTTGACGGCGCCATCTTGGTTGAAGGCCGAATGATCATTGAGAGCGTATGTACAGGTTTACTCAAAAACTACGTCGCGTTATTACGTCACGTACGAGTTTGCCTATAATGGTTCAAGGCCAAATGCATACTCCCCGCAGTGTTTCGTTTGATTAGAGCTAATCTCACTTAACACTGTAATAAAGGAAGAAAATGTCTGTTCCAAATTATGACTGGTCAATAGTCGGATTAACAACCAATAGCTAACGATAACAGTGCTCCATATTGGACCAAATAAGTTTACATAAACGTTACGTCATGACTCACGATTTTATCATGTCCAATTAACCAGTGCTTAGTAGAATATTGCAGAAAAACGAGGCTATCCAAATGGATACAATGTCAACAATACTGTTTGTAGACGACCAAGACTCTCACCGTTTTTAATACCTTAAATCACCGTCCAAAGTTTTAGACTAGACGTCAGATTAAACGAAGGACTGTCATGCTGCTTTACTTGTGATAGATTTGATTGAACGGGAAAAATAGCACACTCCCTCAAAAGCTCAAGCATCAGACATCAATCCAGCAATGTCCAGAGAGGGATTTCTCGGGCCAATGCTTCGGGAATATGGGCCAAATGAGAGTTGATGTTCGAGGTTACTCACAAATATTACGACATTTTAACCAAACTTGATAATACCCATTACAAAGTAGTTCAGAAATTAATCATTTATTGTTTATTTATATAGCTAACAGTAATTGTTCAGTAGATTAAAATTATATGGTTTATTGTAAGATAATGTAAACCTTATGACCATTTCATATTGTGCAATATTTTCGTAAAATTGTGCTTGCTTTCTTTACTTCCAACGATACAAATATAGCATTATAATCTTGGTCTGCAGATATATTGGCAGAGATCAATGGAACGTTCAAACTATGAGTGTATCAGTTGTAGATTTACATTAAGTGAATATAGCAGCTTAAAAATATATCTGATTTGAGTATACTAAATGTAAAAAAGGGCTAACAAGATTTTGTGATGTTTTATATCAGAATCCCTATTTAAAGGTATTTTCCTATTTTCAACATTTTTGTCATTTCTTCCATTCTGTATCTCAATATTTATGATGTGGACCCCCATCTCTATGTTTTGTATCAAGCACTCGAGTCTTCTGTTTTATTTAGATAAAGAAGTTAAAGATACATTAGTTAAGATTTTATATGTTTATTTCTATATTTACATCAACTGCATATTTTATCTAAAGACGTATCTATATTCTATATTTTTATTGTGATTTTATCCATTGTCTTATGTAATTTTTTATTGTAAAGCGCATCTGGACATGTTTATCATCAACGAACGGAGCGGTAGAGTCACATTACTACCCTCTCTCTCTCTCTCTCTCTCTCTCTCTCTCTGAGATCACATCTGATCATAGGTAAGTGTTCATTATAAAGACCAAAATCACAACAGATACTTGCACTTAACGTTACAGGTAGCTCCACGGAAACCAGACGTATTTGCATACACCGTCACCTACACATTGTCTACCATTCATGCATTCTACAGCATCGCATGGATCTACTGAAAAATACAGTATTATTTACATATTAAAGTAACTATACATGATTTGTATTACAAGGAAAATGTCACAGTTTAATCCACGGCACTATGTACTTACACTGATTATTTAACTAAGAAAACAAAGAGAGGTGATCTACCGGCCCGGATGTAAAATTGTCCCATCAATGTGATTCACGAAGTTTAAATATTCAATGGAATAGAACCATTTGTGGACTGGTATTCATATGGGAGATTCATGTTTAAACGTGATTATATAGCAGCTAAAACGTGATTATATAGCAGCTAAAACACGGGATTGTGTAGCGTACACAAATAGTACTTATATATAAAACGATTTTGATAGAAAAAACAAAATCCGCTTCAGTTGCGTTTAAACGTCTTTAAATCCCAACGTTTTTAATGGAGGGAAACTGGAAACGTTTAGATGGAGAACATCCAGAAACGATGAATTGTGTCAGACATGATAACAGCGAAAGACACTTTAATTACGGGGCTTACTCTTTATCAGTATTGCTGGTATTAACAGTTTCCCATTCTCAAACTAGGTCATATTGGGACTAACATACGGTTCAATTTTACTTCAGTAATTCGCTTGTACATAGAGGGTCTTTAGTAGTGGGAGGAAACCCGAGCCCCCCCCCAAAAAAAAAACCCCACCAAAAAACACGAGGTTGGAAGGCGCCCCATCTTCGTTAACCAAACGTTAACCATTCGGCCACACAGACCCCGATTAACTTATGTAGAAATGATTTTACATCAACAGAAGAGAATGGGGTTTAACATCCACTCCATACCAACATGGTCATTCGGGACTAACATATGGTTCCATTTAACTTTAGTTATTCGATTAAGTTGATGGCTAAGAGGTGAATTCACAGTTTGAGGGCTGTGATAGTTTTGTGAAAATTATGAAATATTATTGAGTGTAAAGGTTTAAAACTTTGCTGGGTGCTGTGAAAGAGGATGGAGCATGGGGTTGTGTGGTTATATTTATGAACTATGAAGAAATAATTGTGATATTGAGAGAAATATTTTGAACAATATAAAAACAGATTAGAGTTCAGAGAGCAGGTAAAGCTAATCAGTGAGTTGTGATTACACAGTCGTGAGTTAAGTTCTACACAGGTAGTTCAAGTTTAGGCTTGACCTGCTGTATTGACAAGTTTTTGAGACATTATTGTGTCTGAAGTAGAATTTGGTGTGATATAATGTCCGTTAAAAGATCACATGTTTCAAGTTCTTCATGTGATGAATCCGATCTAACAGCAATATATAAAAGTTTGGGTGATATAAAGGATAACATAAAAAATGGTAACTGTTAAAATGTTGGATGAAATAAATACAAAACTTAAAGATCTAGTAACTGTAAGTATGTTTGAGACTATGATTCAAGACCATATGGACAATTTTTTCTATCCGTGATATTAAATTCAGAGTGCGGGATCAAGTCAGAGACATCCTGTCAATACAGCTAAAAAAACAAGGAAATGAATATGAGAGAGACAAACTGGAGATAGAGAGTCTTAGACAAGATATAGAGTGATTAAAGGGGGAACTAGAAAATTGTAAGAGCGTAGAAAGAGAAAATGCTATGGCAACAAAATCAGCTTTGATACTCGCAAACAAAAATGAACAATATTCTCGGGGAAAAAAATATAAAAATTTACGTGAGAGAGGCGAGAATCGAGGACTTAAATTCAAAATTCCTTAAACTTGCTCATGACTGTGCCGGTCTTAAGATTCCAATTATGGAAATAAATGCCATTCATAGAATACCATCAAAACATCCAGATAAACCTCGCCCAATCATATTGAAGGTACTAACAACATATGCAAAAACAGTATTAATGAGAAATCGTAAATACTTCAAACTTGCTAGATGACGTCACAACCAGAAACGTAGAGCTCATAAATAGACTCAATTCCCATGAAGAAATAGAAAATACGTGGTATTACCTTAGGATACCTTAGGATCATCTATGGACGCAGGCGTTTCCGCCTCTATATCCACCTCTTCTTGTTCATTGTTTTCTTGTCTGTTTCTTTGTGCGCATTTTCCTATTAGTTTTAAGTCTTCGTTATGATCATATTTCATCTCCTGGTTTATCCAAAATTTGTCTAATCTATTTTCGAATTGTTTCACGGTCTTTGCTGCAACGACTTCTTGTGGTAAGTTATTCCAGATCTCCGTTATTCTATTTGTAAAGCTGTGTTTTCTTAGATTTGTTTTGCTTGCCCTTTTTTCTAATTTTAGGTTGTGCCCTCTTGTA
Organism: Patella caerulea; assembly: GCA_036850965.1. Classification (NCBI taxonomy): domain Eukaryota; kingdom Metazoa; phylum Mollusca; class Gastropoda; family Patellidae; genus Patella; species Patella caerulea. Next base: position 196,335 of record JAZGQO010000002.1, read on the forward strand.
TTTGTGGATCTTGTGTTCAATACGAGCAGATCATCTGCTACTTCCTGATCGTATATTCCTGTCAATATTTTATAAACTTCTATCATATCCCCCCTTCTTCTTCTATATGTAAGTGTTGGCATTTTCAGTTTTCTCAGTCTTTCCTGGTATTCCAGATTCTTGAGGGACGGTATTAGTTTTGTAGCTCTTCTTTGGACGTTTTCAATTGAGTTTATGTCATTCTTTCTATGTGGTGACCAGACTGCTGCTGCATATTCTAGGTTTGGACGTACTAGAGCTTGGAATAAGTATTTAAAAGTGGTTTCGTCTAGGTGTGTGAATGTTCTTCTAATCAGCCCCATTATACTGTTGGCTTTGTTTACTTGCTGCTGTATATGTTTGCTGAAGTTTAATGCCCTATCAACTAACACCCCTATATCCTTTTCTCCTTCTGAGTATTCTACTATTATCTTCTCACCATTTTGATTGTAGAGATTATATTCTTGTGTTGTTTGTTCCTCTTTGAATTTCTTGTTGGTGACTCTAACCACTTTGCATTTGTTTGGGTGGAATCTTAGTAGCCATTTGTTTGACCATTGTTGTAGTTTGTCTAGGTCATATTGTAGACTGTTGCTGTCATCCTTGTTCTTTATTTCAGCGTATATTTTGGTATCGTCTGCAAACAAGTAGGTTGGTGCTAAGACACAATCTGGCATGTCGTTTATATAGATAACAAATAATATCGGACCTAGTACACTGCCTTGTGGGATTCCGCTGGTTACGTTTTGTTGTCTTGATTCGTGTCCGTTCACTGATACTTTCTGCTTTCTGTTATTTAAGAAGTCTTCTACCCAGACTATGATAGTTTTACTTAATCCATAGGAATCTAGTTTCTTTATCAGCCTCCTGTGTGGGACCTTATCAAATGCTTTCATGAAATCCATGTAGATTGCATCGATACTACCTCCGTTGTCTATTATCTCTGTCCATTCGTCCATTACCTTCAGTAGTTGTAGAGTTGTCGATCTTCCCGAAATGAATCCAAATTGTTTTTTGCTAAATAGTTTATTCGCCACCATATGCTTGACTATTACAGGTATTTTAACGGAAATGTTCGTGGTGAGACATATGACAAAAGACGTATTATTTTCAATCTATATGATGACATATATGAAACCCTTTCCAAGATAAAACCAACCACGAATAACAGTAGTCATGAAACAGTGCGTTAGATGGCTGTGATTATTGAGTATGACTCTGTACCCAGTGTAATATACTAACTTGCCTATTCTAAACCGATCTAGTTTAAAGCGTTTAAATGACACCTTTACACAACGAAAAACAGTTAAGATATCAGTGTGCCTATTCCAACATCACATGTTTGCAATCTGTGTACATGTGTATAACTTTATGACATTTATAAGTTTATGTTTTCAGCCTTTTCGTTCAAAACTATTTACAACTAATTTATACAAACTACATCAGTACAACTCAATATTTACTTTATTTTGAAGTAGACATATTTGAAAATATAACGATTGGTCATTGTTTGTTACAATGGTACAAATTATTAGTATGAAAAGTAGAGGGTTGAGGGATAGCTCAAAACGGAAAGATCTCTTAAATTATTTAGCAGAAAAGAAATACTCAATATGTTGTCTACAAGACACACATCATTTGAACTCTGATTTAAAAAAAAATGCATTATTCAGAATGGGATGGCGACATTTTTTTAGGTGAAGGAAAAACAATGCAAGAGGGGTCTGTATACTTCTAAATAATAACTTTGAATATGAGATAAAACGAAAACACATAGGTCAAGACGGTAATCTTATAGCAATTGGACTGCTTTTCTAAAAGGTAATTACTTTAAATTTAATTACAATATATGGTCCAAATAGAGATATTCCTGATTTTTATTGTAAACTGAAAAAACTAATACGAGAATTTGACTCAGAATTTAATATCATTTGTGGCGATTTTAACCTCGTCCTTAATTATGATCTTGATTGTTTTAATTATGTTAAATATAACAGCATCAAGGCAAGAAAAGAAGTATTAGATTTAATGAATGATGAAAATCTGTCAGATGTTTGGCGGTATATTCTCCATGGCGCAGGAAAAAAAACCAACAAAAAAGGCCAGATTAGATTTCTTTTTATTTCCGAAGAGTTGATAAGTTTAATAGATAAACCAGAAATTTTACCAGGTTACAGAACGGGTCATTCTGCAGTTTTCTTGAATATAAGAACTAGTTCATTCGAGAGAGGCAGGGGATTTTGGAGATTTAATAATACACTTCCCGAAGATGTTAGAATAGTCAAAAATACGATTCTAGACACAAAAAAAAGAATATGCCGTATTACCTTATGCGAGAGATAAAATAGGTCTTATTAAAGATAGAGACCTTTCAATTGTGATTAACGATCAATTATTTTTCGAAATGTTGCTACTCAATATAAGGTCAAAAACTATCTCCTACAGTGTATTTAAGAATCGGAAAGAAAAAGAACAAAAGCAGTTTTTGGAAAAACAGTTACTCTTTCTGCATGTTTTCTTCAGGATAAAGATGACACGTTTTTAAATGAAATTTACCATGATTATTTAAATCAACAAGAATGTTTAAGAGAGAAATACATAAAAGGATTGATTTTAAGATCAAATGCTACATATATTGAACATGGTGAGAAACCGTCCAAATATTTTCTAAATCTGGAAAAAAGAAATTATGTCAATAGGAATGTTACAAAAATTATTGATACAAATCAACGACTGATAACAAATCAAAAACATATTTTAGAAGCTATTAAGGATTTCTATAAAAAATTATACGAATCACGGGACAGTAATTTGATAGACATAACGTTGGATTTTATTGGTTGATAAATAGGTGAGTTAAGGCGACTGTTGTCTTTATTCTAAATAGGTTTCCAACGAACAGGTCGCAGCTCGATCGGTCGAATAGGTCGCTAGCCGAATAGGTTCCCAATTTGTGTAATAGCGTTAGGTTTTCCTCTTAAAGTAAACCGGTAGCCGTATCGCAAATGTATGGGCGTAGGTACATATCACTTACTGTCATACAGCCGAGACTAGATGTAGTTTACGGAATCTGTCGAGATTTGCCGAGATTAGATGTAGGTTCCGGAACCGGAATCTATTGAGGATTGCCGAGCGCATCTCGGTACCCACAGATTGTAGTTCGTCTATTTATAGCAATTCTCTCTCTGTCCTTTTGAATTCCCATTTTGGTTGATATTTCGGTCTAGAATGGACGAAGGGGGCTTAAATCAACATTTTCTGTCAGTTTTTGGAAAATATTCATGATTTTGAGTCGGGAGGATAATGGGGTCATCAGGTTGGTTACGGTGGTATGTACGTCAAATGGTTACATGTTTTAGTGTGCTTCTTCAAGTTTTGTGTATCTCAAAATTTTGGTGGTCAACCTCATACAAAGTTTAGTGCAAAGACATGACCATTTGTTCCCCTGTCTGTAATGAAAGTCATTCACCCCAACCCAAATTTGGGGAAAAGTTGGGAGCTGGCCAAAGAGGTTAGAAATAACATTGGTCTTACTCCTTGTAATGCCAAAGTTCTGTCCCTTGATCGGCATAAATAACAACAATTGAAATTGAAAACATACTGATTTGATGGAGAGAACTACATTTTTAATACGCTCTAGCTTGTGATTTAGTCGCTTCTTATTACCTCTGCCTTGTAGAATATGTAATCTTTGTGATTTAGAAATGAAGCCCGAACCCATACACGACCCGAGTAAGTAGTTTGTAATTGTAGAATGTATTTTAAGAACTGTACAAGATTGGGATCCAATAGTTTCTGACAAGGACAAGATAACAACTTCAAAATTGATTGCAATGGAATGATATTCAATTCTAATTCCTGCTTTTCATTTGAAGAGTTTGGAAATTAATGACATATGCCGGCCTGTTTTTTTTCAACGTGGATGCCACTTGCCAGTGTTGCAAGGCAGGGGGGACAGCTGCCTAGTCCTTCGCATGGGACGAAACACAGTGGTCCCATGTACACATTAACTTGTACGTTAAACAACCTTGGCCGTAGTGTCGTTATCTATGCAATATTTCCCACATGATACACTGTATGGTGTATGTCGTTTTTCATTAGTCTTGTCAGTAGAATGTTAAACCACAATTTCATGCCACGTCCTTTAATACTGGATCATGTATCCACATTATCTATTATTTATTATATACTACAATATCAACCCTGTCCCAACACTACCCCAGCCAGAGAAATAGAACTTTCCACTCCATGCATGTGCCACAGCCGCGGAGAGGATAAAGCCGACCAATGTTTAATATCTTAATGATAGACTGTATATATAATCCTTTATTCAAGGGCGGATGATATCCCTCCAAAAATATAAATACCCCCCGCCCCCATGAATGTCATTCTCCCAAGTATTCCGAATCATACATGAACTATGTCACCCCGCCACCTCCCCGACGAGTTTTTATATCCCTTGTTATAAAGCTAAAATCTGTAAAATGAAATTCAGTGGAAAAACTGTTGTGATAGGGTGAAAAAAATCGATATGGATGACTGACAAATACAGCAACGTGAGGTTAACAAAATAAACAACAAACACTGTTTATTTTTCAATCTGGGTTACATTTTAATATCTTGTACTTGTTGGTTTATCTGCTTTTTATAAAGAAGTGCGAATAAACATATTTTAGTTCTTGGCTAAGATGAATATAATTTATAAAGAAAAAAACAAAATAGCATTTATTTATTTCAAAGAAGTAGTTGAATATTACAATATAGTTTATAATACTAAATCTTATAACAGTTTTTACATATTACAATACATGTATAATTTATTGAAACATTTATATTAGTCGTTGACTAATCTACTCTGGGAAGAACATAACTAGTTAGCTCACGACTCTAACAAAATGAATCTCCACATTTTATTGCTGAAATACAACGAATTATTTATATATTATCATTAAAGATGCATAATAGGAGATAAGATAAAGGGTTGGCAGTTCTCACTATAATAGTTAAAAACTACATAGAGTAAAGGTAATTCGCTGAAAATTTCAGTCGAATTGATCCACTATGAGCCGAAAACGAAAACGGTTAAATTTCCGCCTGGCCTCAGTCATCAGTACTAAAATAATTAATATAAACGGCATAGTCCCGATTATCCAGTTTTAAAATTTAATTTTAATGGCCGTTCAGCGGCATATAGGAATCTAATCCAGCCAACATCGAAGGCTAGTCTTGACATCGAGAGTTTATTATGGTCCGGATAAGTTAATTAATGTCTAATTGATAATTTATATAACATTTCAGGCCTAAAGAAAGAAAGACTCGTAATAGGCAGAATTTGCTCTTGCCTAATGCATGTTTAAACAAGCCATCATAAGCCTGGTAATAGCGAAACTCGAATGAGCGGATCAAAAAAAAAAATTCCTCAGAAAATAAGATTCGTGAAAAATACAGGGTGTTTGTTTTACATAATAAAGGTAAACATGTAAATAAATTATTCTAATGGATTGAAACAGGTGTTTGACGACGCCATCTTGGTTCAAGGTCGAATGATCAGAGGGAGTTTAGGTACGAGATTACTCAAAAACCACATGGCATCACATGCTATTACGTCATTTTGACTAAGCTTAAGTCTCTAACAAGATACTGGGCTGTTTTATATTCGAATTCCTACTTAAAGGTGTTTTCCTATTTTCAATAGCCCCCCCCCCCAAAAAAAAAACAAAAAAAAACCCACATTAAAATTAGAAATCTTTGTCAAAAGACAGTGTAAACCTATAGTACGTCATGATTTCTACCAAATACATTAAAGTTAAAACCTACAGTTCACCATGATGAACGGTTAACAATAGACAGTGTACACCATGATGAACGATTAATAACATTACTAGGTGTTTAGTGTCAGGTGATTATAAATAAAATAATGAATATTTACTTGCACAGAATCCACCAATACATGGCAAACCAGCACAATTCCCGTCGTTACTACATGGGACTATAAATATAAGTAATATATCATTACACATATAAACTATCTATAAATAGATGATACAGATGAGGGTGGGGATAACAGTCATTCAACACCAATGATTAGGTCCTAACAGCCCTATTTTAACTCGGTGGTTATGTGTAAAGCAATACCTAATTGCATGGGCAACTGCATGCTGGCTACTTGCATGAATGACTGGCTACTTGCGTGGATCACTGGTTACTTTCACGGACAACTGGCTACTTGTACGGGCAGCTGGCTACAGACATGGATAGTTACTTGCATGGATAGCTGACCTTATAATACGAGCACATGAGTTAGACCACCCAAACTCCTCAAGACATGTGTAACACCACTCAACCATACAGCCGCTTTCTACCATTGTCCAACACTATGATTAGTAAACGATATTTGATATATAATTTGAAAGCCGGCCCTGAATTCGTTCAACTAATATAAATCATATATACCGAGACAAACTCCATCTGAACAACTGCCACCAGAGTTGGAGCAAGTTGTATCATCCGTATCACATTCACCTATAACTATAATAAATATAATTTACAATATGGTGTTGTATCATCCGTATCACATTGGTTTATAACTATAATAAATATAATTTACAATATAATTTACAATATACAATATGGTGTCTAACATTCTATTTTACCAGATAAAGCCTGTAACTATAATAAATATAATTTACAATATGGTGTTTTATTTTCTCTTTCATCAGATAAAGGGGTAACATGATCAGGTTGACAAAATATAAAACCTAACAAATCATCCAATATAGGGCAGTGTTATCAGGTGTTCCTCTTGTTTAGTGCATCCAAGTAATCAAATAGAATGGTATCAATAATATCATTAATTATATCTATATTATACTTACGCCTGCACGTCTCATTTACACATAAAATGGGAACCTCACTACTACAGAATCCTTGCCCACATGGTTCACCTGAAACAATCGAACTATTAGAGTGATGACTGATACTACAATGTATTTCTGATTTATTTACGGTTTTTCTCACCCAGACTTAAACATGAATATATATTCAGCGCCATAGAAAACGCATCACTTAGTTTTTCGTATAACAAAATGATCCTGTAAACATCTTATTTATTAGCGCGCGTGTCCTCCACTGGCTCTTACAAACGCTGTGCAGCGCAATTAACCATCTTTGTCGAACTTTTGGTTTTGACCTCTCTGACTTTGTACCGTTTATTACAGATGAAACATCCATAAGTGTACAAATGTGTTGTTATTGATGTGTTCCCATTTGAATACATGCATTTTGCATACCGATAGTTCATTGGCCAATCACGCTATTTTACCGACATTTTTACCTAATACTTTGGATGCAGCTATGGCGGGTGTGGAGCACCAGGCATGGTAATTAAGCTTACTCTTTCCGACACCTTTTACCGCTGTTTGTCGTGTATTTTGTATACGGGGAGCAGTCCATTTGCTGATTACACTATTTTGCCTATAATATTTTTTTAGGACTTCGAATTCTGTCTAATGGTTTGGATTGTTCGTACTTGGTTTTATTTTATGTCAACATGAAGGGGTTATATGAATGGAGCTGGACATTATATTGTGAAATTAAATAATATGTAACAAATAACATACCCCTAGGAACGCAAGAGTTTAATCTGTTATTTAGATACCCACAACTGTCTCCTGAAATATCAAACATGTATACGGTGACATGTAGGTAAATTGTAGTTAAAACATAAACAGGTTGTAAACCTTGTGAAATCAGGAAGTCCTACAACCCTAAAAATGTTTAAGATGGTTTTGCAGTCTTGATATTTTTTGACTGTTCTGGTGATAGTTTTTATTAATTTTATTGCTCATCTCATGAGCTTTAGTTAAAATTCAAACTTTTTAAAAAGGTAGAAAATGGTCTAATGACATTTAATTTGGAGGTACCAGTTTTAATCAACGACTACACATAACTAATGACATATAACTGTTTGTATATTCTGAGATACGATAAAACAATTTTAATCAACGAACAAGTAACATGTTATACTTACCTCTGTCAACACATGTATCATCAATACACACTTCGCCTTTAGTTTCATTACAGACTTTACCCCCACAATTGGTAGCTGAAAAATACAACCAAATTACCGGTGAAACGATTGTCAAATTATTTAAAATTTACATAATTAGCCATAATTACATGAAATATGACAATGCAATCAATGTGTCTAGTTAATTTGTAGATTAATCCACAGATTAAATGATGGAATATTGTATGGATAATAACTGAATTACATATAGTTGTAAATGAAGCTGATAGAAGACTAGGTATCTTACCATTGTTAGTACATCTATAAAAAGTACAGGATACACTTTTAACTCTACACTCGGTCATGTTACATTCTCTCACTGTAAAATAATTATAATATTGGCAATACATTAAATATGTTATATAATCATGATTTGAGCAATCATTGCATTAATAGAGACATCTGCTCATGATATTCACCAGTAGGTAAAAAGTGTATTATAGAGAACAAAATCACAACAGATACTTACTGTTACAATTAGCTCCACCAAAACCAAAGGTACAATTACAAACACCGTCACCAACACATTGTCCACCATTCAAACACTCCACGCCATCGCATGGATCTACTGAAAAACACAGTGATATTTATACATAAACCACATGATTCACCTTCAGATAAAATGTTGAATCTAAAGACAAAACAATACTTACATGTAACGTTACAATTAGCTCCACCAAAACCAAAGGTACAATTACAAACACCGTCACCTACACATTGTCCACCATTGAAACATTCTACACCATCGCATGGATCTACTGAAAAATATATTTATAATTACACATACAGACATGTGATTTACTAGCAAATAAAGTGTTGACTCTATCGATAAAAATGACTACAACACTTACATGTAACGTTACAAGTAGGTCCACCAAAACCAACGGTACAACTACAAACTCCTTCACCTACACATTGTCCACCATTGAAACATTCTACACCATCGCATGGATCTACTGAAAAACACAGTGATATTTACATATAAACCATGTGATTCATCAGTAGGTAAAGTATTTACTCTAAATACAAAAATCACTACAATACTTACTGTTGCACGTTGGACCACTGTAACCAGATACACACTGACAAACACCGTCACCTATACATTCTCCACCATTCAAGCATTCTACAGCATCGCATGGATCTACTGAAAAATACAGTAATATTTACACATTAAAGTAACTATGCATGATTTGTATTACAAGGAAAATGTCACAGTTAAATCCACGGCACCACGGCACTATGTACTTAAACTGATTATTTAACTAAGAAAACAAAATCAAAATAACAAAGCTAAAACATGTAAACATGTTTACAGTGCATTCTATAGCAGTTAAAACATGTTCACAGGGGGTTCTATAGCAGTTAAAACATATTTATAGTGCATTCTATAGCAGTTAAAACATGTTCACAGGGGATTCTATAGCAGCTGAAACATGTTTACCTGGATTCTACGCTTTAATCATGTACCAGAATGCGTTTCTGTGCCATTTGTAATAAGGGACTCGAAGAACGAGGCTAGCCATATTCCACCAGTCATGTCAAACGGTGACCTAATATTCTTATCTGGAGAGCATGCGCAATAAATACTACCAGTGTAGACTGGAATAAACAGACGCTAGAGATTGAAATTCGATTGAGACTTCTCGCATATTTTGCGCGATTTGAAATTAGAGTAAAAAACGGAAACGGTTCACACTACATTAGTATACGGGTTGCGGCCCATTTGTGTCAGTACACATTGGAGTGCACGTAAAAGATCCCTTGGCAGTTGGAATTCGATATAAGAGTAGTCCGTAGTGCCGCTGCCCGGGCAAAATTTCCCTCATAGCACTCTGTATGACGTATGCCCGTCTTCCATTAGCCCAGGTTAGGTGCATAAGAGTAGGACGTTAAACCCCATTTCATTTCATTTTTTTCCATTTGTGTCAATAACTTGATTTTACTCCTTTATATAATATGAGGTTTGATTGAGAGACATCCACACACGACGCTTTAAGTTTGATAAGGTTTGGGCTTTACCAGTATACCTATATGGTATTAAGTTTCCTATTTCCTCGCTGATAAAGATCGACTTCGTACAAACGAATTACTGAAGTAAAATTGAACAGTATGTTAGTACCGAAATTACCTAGTTTGTGTCGAACGGGGGTTAAATTTATTCTCCGTTGTCAATATATTATCAATGGTATGTATTTATTTAAATCGCAATAAATTGTTTATGAAATAGCGTGAGAATAACTGGAAATAGGGTCTAAGTTCAAGGATAGATTCTATGTCTATAAAGACATGATCGGAAAATTGCGATTGCATCAGTGGGCTTAATTAACCAATCTCTATAATTATTTACATCATATTTGACAAATTAGATAATTGAAGGTCCAAACCCCAAAGCTACAAAACTGTCATATTTCTGAGCATCCATCAGACAGTTGCTTAATTCTAGAAGGGAAAAGGTGTAACAATTTCTATCCGCAGACTCGCGCTAGAAAGAATGACTTTACTGTAATTTACTGTATCTATGCATCCAGCTATGATATATAAAATGTAAAAGCGAACTGTTGCATTGTTATAAATGATAAGACTTATGTCTTATCTACTGAGATAAGAAGAAGAGAATACACAACGTGAAGGGGAAGCAAAGACGACAAGTGATAATACTAGACGGTCACAAAGCTACTGAATATGTAGTAAGAAAAGAAGCATGGATAATACGTAGTAGAGTGTCTAGATCGATTTGGCGTGGTCCGCTCTACACGTCTACATAAACCAACGGGGGAATCCCGAGAAAACCCACGAGGTTTGGAAGGCGACCCTACTCCTTGTCACGTACAAGCGGGAAATCGCAATCACGCCTTCTTGACCCAATGACAGACCAAATGATACAACTCGCACGTGTTAACCATTCGCCCACCCAGCCCAATATTAACTTCATCACTGGGCCTAATTCTGGTCATTTGAGGCTGAGTTTACCCGTTTTAATATTCCTTGACAATTTACTAAAAAAAAACAATTATTGTATTTTAGGGCGGGAAAAAACCACAAACCCTAACCCTAACAATGTGCGAGAAAAAAACACCCTACTGTGATTATAATCTAATGGGTGTAAATCTCGACATGCTCTAGCCCTGTTATTATCAACCAGATGTGCCTTGAGATCTTTCAAAGTGTGCCGCGAAATTTTGAAAGGCACTCTTAAGAAAATGTCAAAAATCATATGATCCCAATTGAGCATTCACTGTTGTCTACTACTGGTAAGTTCATTGCTGTGTTATTCTTTATTTAGTTTCAGTCAGCCCACGTGTCTAGATGACTACTCCGTGTCTACGGTTGTATGCCCTCTGTAACTTGCCATGTTTTTATTTTGCAAAATTCAAATATTTTTCATATATTATTTAGCCAGGTGTAGCCGCTATTGTTTTTTATGTGTTCCAAGGTGTGCCGTTGGCAAAAAAAGTTTGAGAACCACGGCTTTAGTCCAAGCAGACGACAAATGATATTGTCCATCATAGGTCAACAGCTGCGACAGTTGAAATATAGTTTATTGTAAATTATAAATGTGAAGAATGGAAATATTTACCATGACAACAGCTACAGAGATCAAATTGTTCAACTTCATCACAGTGCAAACTTCTTAGCATAATTGCGAATATCTGCGAGTTTGAACATCTCTTTTTGTGTACCGTACAACTTGAAAAAGTAAGAGCCACCACAAGATACACCAGAATTAAAGAAGCATACATATTGCAACTTGAAGTTAAACACCGACAGTTAGTGTTCTTCTATTTACCTGTCCTTTTAAACATAAGCGAGTCGTCACAGTCTTCCATTGTAAAAAGAAAAATACCTAGCCACCATGCCGGGCTGGGAGGAGTCAAGTATTACTATTGGTTGAGAGGAATATCATATATTGATTACAACGCATCTTCATCATTATTCGTCCATAATCAATGCTTTATTATTGATTACAACGACGCATGGCATTCATGATTCATCCTAGAAATCTATGGTTCATATTTATGGCTATTACGTGGATTTTACTGAGCGTAGAAACAGAAAATAAAAAGTAAAATGTTCCCCATTTTCCCTGTGGATTTAGGATTGATTGTGTATTTGTATAGTGAATGAGGACCCTTTTTCTCGTAATGAATATGAACATTATGTTTTCTATGGTTATTTGGTCCCATGTAGAAGAATCGGTCAACAGATAAAGGAATTATCAGAATTAAATGCGTGCACGACAGTTCATAGGGTTTATCCTTGATTGGTTTCGATTCGCCGTTTGCACCTGACACGGTGTAAGGATGCCTGTCTAACCTCGTGGGTTTTCTCTGGGTGCTCCGGTTTCCTCCCACAGCGAAAGACCCTACACACAATGGGACTATTGAGTAGAATCATATAATATATAGAAGGTTTATGTGATAAATCAAGTGGCAGCTATGGTTGCTCAGAGAGTAGGACGCTGATTCCCTAAACTGTAGCCTAGTCGGGGTACAGCAGTAGTAGTTAAACCCCCATTTCATTTCATGTTATTTTGAACTAGGACCAGACGAAAACACGGGAGTTGTTTCTGGCTCTATGTTCGATAATGGACAATAGTTCTGATTTTCTTTGTTTGAGGAGTAAATGTATTCAATATATTCGATGCTTGATGTTGGACAATAATTGAGATTATCTGTGTTTGAGTGATAAATGTATTCGATATATTCGAACGACGAGAAACTACCATTTAATGACGATTTAAATAAAAGGGCAAAGTTTACTGCAAATGAGAATCTTGAGGAGTCTGATATAAAGCAGCAATTTGAAGGGTTGCCGCCCGAACTCAGCCAAGTCCCATTTGTATTTTGTAGGGTGATCTGGGAGTGTTGTATTTGGCCGGGTGTGTTGTAATGTGGCGAATGAGCAGGGTGTGTTGTTTTTGGTCAGATGACCTTGGTGGTTGTTTTTGGTCGGATGATCTGAGTGTTTTGAATTTGGTCGGATGACCCGAGTGTGTTGTTTTTGGCCGGATAGTGTGGGTTTGTTGTTTTTGGCCGGATGGCCTGGGTGTGTTGTTTTTGACAGGATGGCCTGGGTGTGGTGTATTTGGTCGGATGACCTGGGTGGTTGTTTTTGGCCGGATGACCTGGGTGTTTTGTTTTTGGCCGGATGACCTGGGTGTGTTGTTTTCGCCAGTTTTGCTGAATGTTTAAAATTATTTTTTTGTTCATGAGTTTTACACTGACATTGAGTGAGATATCAATCTGGACATTGGTCAACAATTGCTACTTTAACTAAAATCAAATAATAATAATAAAACAACCCCAGCAAAGACATTAAGACGTCAACAATTGTTACTTTAATTAAAATCAGATGATAATAACAATAATAAACTAACACGAAGATATACAACAACATGTAGACAAGCTTTTGACGATAAAATACAATAAATATATTTGATGTTTGATGTAGTTTAATTTAGAATATTGTTGTAACAAGGAAGCAAGGTGTCGCCACTATATGAAATAAACATTAATATACGTGAATATCACTGAATAAATTTTATATGCGGTTTCAAATATCGTTAAAATAAGGAAACATTGTGTGATCAAAATGTTCACAGTACATTAAAATACAATAAATTCATGCAACAGATTTTATATAAGATTATGAAGATCGTTAAAATAAGGGAGGATGGTTCCACCAAAATGTAAAGCGAACATTAAAATACAAGAAATACATATAGCAAATATTAAAAGATAATATTATCTGACAGTATTTATACATAATATAGCATCTGTTGGTCATCATAAAGCCTGTCATTGAGTCAACTGGCGTGGTTTCAATACCCTCGTTTTATACGTGACAAGGAGTAGGGTCGCCTGTCTAAGCTCGTCGGTTTTTATCGGGTCCTCCGGTTTCCTCCCACTGTTAAAATCCCCTACTCGCAAGCGAAATTTTTGAAATAAAATTAAACCATATGTTTGTCCCGAAATGACATAGTTTTTGTTGAGTGGATGTAAAACCCCATTTCTCTCTCTTTGTCTCACTTTACGCCTGTCAAACATCAGAATAATATAATGTTTTATTATAGATTTTTATATTTGAGTTCTACCATAATGTTTGAGTTAATTAACTTAACGCTATATTTATAGAATTCCAGAATGACAATATGGTACGCATTGTATGTTTATAAACATAATCATCACCATTAACTCTGTCTGATCAGAATGAAGTAAATATTACGTATTACATTTTTAACCGAATTGGTAGAGGACACCACAGAACGGGAAATAGAAACATTTTGACTCGCTGTTTTAATAAAATGACGTGTTGTTGCTGACCGTCATTTACATGCAGATTTGGCACATTGTAATAATATTACAAGATGTAACAATATTACGAGATGTAACAATATTATACCCCTGATCGACCATAACAGCTACATACTTATCAAATCAGATATTATTCTTAAGACAGAGAGGCGATTTATAAAGAACCTGAACTGTAATCTGTGGTTGCTCAATTGTTAAGGTGTTGGACGGAGGGTCTGACAACAACAGTGTCTAGTCGTTCGGATTTACTATTAATCCGGGATCCCAACTAAACATGGGCGTGCCAGTTGTTAATTGAGAGTCCCGCGAACCCTGACAAGTTAGACTGGCACATGGTATGACGTCATCACAGTTGGTGTAAAAAAGCAGGACGTTTATTTCCCCAACTGCTAGATGTACTTCGTAAAATGGTTTAGAGTTGAAAAGATAAAGGAGTGAAGAGGGTTGTCAACGGCGATGTATATGCATTTAATGTGGTTAAATTCATACAAAATTTGGGGCACAGTCTGCTGTTGCTCTGTCTTCATCAAAACTTGTTCAGTTCAGCGAAGATTTGATGAAAAGTTGCAGTCGGTCAAAGAGACCAGAGTTAACAGTGATGTTAGTGGTGAAATTAATTAGGACCCGTTATTCCGGTGACAACACAAGAAAACATAGACAAAACACTTCGTCCGTCCAAAGCCGATCCAAAAATGAAATGAAATGGGGTTTAACGTCCTACACTTATGCACCTAACCTGGGCTAATGGAAGACGGGTATACGCCATACAGTGTGCTATGGGGGAAATTTTGCCCGGGCAGCGGCACTACTGACTACTCTTATATCGAATTCCAACTGCCAAGGTATCTTTTACGTTTCAATGTGTACACAGGACCTTGGTTTTTCGTCCCATCCGAACGACTAGGCAGCTATCCTTGTCAGGCCCTACATTCTGCATCACTGACAAGGGGAAACCACGCTGGAAAATCGAGATGAACTTGCTCGGCCAATGCAGGGATCGAACACCTGACCTCCAGGCTAGCAAGCTAGCGCCCTACCCACTTAGCCCAGGGCCATATGCAGGATTTTAAAAGTGGGGGTGCATCAGAATGTTGGGGCGCAATAGCCTCCACGTAAGTGATATAAGGAAGTTTGGATCAGGGCAAACGAAACAATTGGCGTGGGGGTGCCCTTAAAACCGACCGACTGATCAGTGCCTTAAGAACATCACTGTGTGATTATAATATAGTGTATTGTTTTATAATTGAAAGATTGTCAAATTTTCTTTTTTTGAATAGGGCGGGCGCCATTTTTTAGGGTAGCCTTATATTTCTGTGGGTGCAATGTACCCCTGCATCCCCGCTAGATACGGCCCTGACTTAGCCACATGGTCCCCGACCCAATCAGACCCGACATAACGTCAAGTAAGGTCATTGAAGTGCTATTAATGTGATGTTCCTGTTACATTCAGAAGAATATAATGTTGTAAAACTAGGGGCAAACCGAGTTTTAAAACTTTTTGTTTTATTCCCAGACCTAAAGATTGACGAATTATCCGTCGACATTTTGATCTCAGTGATACACCATAACAATATTTCAGAAATTCGTTTTCATATTCCTTCGTATCCTCATACAAATGTTCTCGTTCAAAATTCAAAATGATGAGTATGTCAGTAATCCCGGCGCCACTTTCGTACAATATTTTTCTCATTCTCTGCCGCTTGTCGGAATCGAACTCGTCAAGATCTGAATAGCGCTCTACTGGGCACCTAATTTCCAACCCCGAAAGGCGACAATTCTCCGACATCAAAAACCGGAAGAAGTCATCACACTGTTGTTTATCCCAGTTCTTTAAAGCAATCTGTAAAAATGTTTGTCCATTTGCGCCTGGTCGATCGAGACAATAAACGCCATTCGAAGTTGTGATTAATTGGAAGCATGTGAGCCAGTGATGTCCGTGAAATAATCTAATGTGATGTAAAGCAGATAAACCATCCTTGTCAACAACATTGACATCAACACCACGATCCAGTAGATACTTTACACGCGTCAGGTCGTTTTCCATAGCTGCTAACATCAGCGGCGTTTTCTCTATATTTGGTGAAATCTGCTTATTGGTTTGGAACAAATCTCTCTCGTCCATTGTGTTATTCATCGTTGATGACATCATATCGACGAATCTTCTTCCTTTCAATTGAAACAATGTATTCAATTTTTATTTTAAAAATATCCACAAGTTCGCCAGGGGTTTAACACTGTGAACATTATACACATTTCTATATGATTGTTCTTATAACAGGTACACTACTAGTGAATACGTTACACACCTACGAGTCAATACGTTACATTAATAAACAACTACACTACATTTAAACATTTTACCTCAATTAAGCCTGGCGCAGACGGTCAACTTTTCGTCGCTTGTTGCTGCAATAGGCAACTACTGGCAACTCAGAGCAATTGGCAACTGTGCGCTGACTGGCAACGAGAAGCAATTTTTTCCCGGATGTATCCGGAATGCCAATATCACGTGATCATTCAAAATGGTGCCGTACATACAATATTACAATAAATCACCTTGATCAGATTATTATAATTAATTTACAAAACAATTAATTGAATTTGACTTTTAGTTTCATGATCACTACCGAGTACCGGAGAAAAACAAATATATTTTACCGGTCATTTCGAAGTGAAAGGCCAGTTCACTGAGACAGCCACGTTTTTTTGCTCGGCTGAGCTTACATCATACAATACTGGCCGCTCTGCCCACATTTCCACCAACATGTCTTCTTTCTCCACGGACCATGTTAATGTTGTTAGCTGTTCCGACGCCGCCATCTTGAAGTATCACATGACAGTAGAGCGCTCGCTGATTGGACAGTTAACCAGCTGCTTGTTGCCTGTTGTCGCCTACCGCCGCACACGAGCAATTTTGAAGCAACAGATGAACAATTTCTCGGCGACGAGCGATTTTCTGTTGTCGAATATCAAACATGTTTGATATTTGGCAACGAGAAGCAACTCGGAGCAACAGCAGGCAACTATTGTTGCCCGTTGGCGCAGACGAGCGATTTTTTCTTTCAACGACCAGCGATTTCACTGTTGCCTGAAAGTTGCTCGAAAAAGTTGCCCGTCTGCGCCTGGCTTTAGAAGCAGAGTTAGTATGTTCTAAATCCATGACAACGGATGATGGACCCATACTTGCCACCCCCCACCCCCTGCTTTTGTCGGAAGGAAGGCGGCAATTGATATTTGCTTAGATAGAGACCTATAGCTGTTGTTTGTATAATAGTTCAAATATAGATAATGACATAGATAATAACGAATTGGCATAACAAGAATAATACAGAGCGAAATATTTGGCTTCATAAAGCTTTCTAGATTTTCTAAATGTGGTTTTATAAACAATATATTATAGTTTTACCTTTATAGTTTCTGACGGCTATTCTTCAACACTTGCCGTGTTCTCTGAACTAATTATTTCTCGGAAAACACATAACAGTAATTGCTTATTGCGTATAACATACATATTTAGAACGTGGAATCACCGATTATTTACAAGGAAATCGAAAGTAGTATAGCTCCATGACAACAGACAAACAACTGGTTTATTTTTAGTATAACATGTGAAGGGAAACCGAATGTAAGAAATGGGTGAATAGTCCACTAAACATAACTGGTTTATTTCGGTACTAAAATATGTTTCTGAAAGAGAATTTAGACATTAACGCTAACTTTTATCAGTTAACTCGTATTTGTACCTATTCAACTCAGTGACCTTAAACTCAGTTGTCGGAATGTGAGTCTAGCACTCCTTGTAGAAGACTAATACCACTTTTGTATTAACCATAGGCTTTATAGAGCAAGCTTTAACTAACTCGGCCACCAAACACGTCAAATTAATTGATATCAGATTTTTTTAATGGAAATTAAGCCGACCTTGAATACATGATACCTGTGAATACAGGATTAGTAATAAAACACGACATTATTCATGAACTCCTTTATTTATTTTTATTTATAGCTGAATGTTATGTTAAATATAAAGTTGTTGACTAATTGCCTTGTGACAAGGAAGTAAAACAAACAATTATCTATTCTCTGAAAGGAGTAAATGGAACGAGGTTAATAGCACACGTGGCTACACCGACCAGACTGCCCCAGCTTGACCAATGAAGACGAATAAACGAATTAAAACCTAAAGTTACACAAATTAGGCATCACGGGAACGAATGGAAATTAAGTGGGCCTCTTATTATTGAAATCGTGAATCTTTGTGCTAAAATAATGCTAGGTGTAGGAAATAGAATGAAATATAATGAGGATTAAGAATGAACTTGTAAACATAATAAAGAGGTGGTAGTTAATATTAACAACATACACTAGAATTACAACAGGATATTACTGACTGATGTTAATGGCAGTTCGCGTTTATTTCCGTACAGGAAATATTTCTATCTATCCGTCCACTCATCAACACTGATAGTAGATTAAAGCGGTACTCACTCTACACTCATAACACAGTCCTGACATACACATCACGGGATATTATTGTCGGGGTAGGCCTACCACGGCCCCTGGGACTCATTTTCTCTCGGGCGGGCATTGTTACCAGGCCCCAAGTTCATAAAGCATTCTCAGACTTAAGTTGAGAATTTACTCAAATTTCAATCACGCTTTACGAGAAATATCTTTGATCAAGAAACACAAAACTTTGCATATAGCTTCTTATCCATGTATTTGAAACATTAAAACAACAAAAGTTTTATAAAGGGCTATATTTAAGTTAAAATAAGTTGAACAGATTTGAGTAAATTCTCAACTTAAGTCTGAGAATGCTTTGTGAACTCGGGGCCAGATCACTCAGCATCCACAGTCACTAGGTCACTTTGTATCTCCTGCACTCTTTCCACACCAATAATCTAGCTGTAATTTATAAGATAATATTATCAATATTCAGCGATTGCTCGGTGGTAGATCACCTTATATATGTAGCCTACAATCCGCTTGCTCTTCCCTTCAAATATCTCGACATATACGTAGTTCCTGTTGCTTTCGTTGGCGATCAGTTCTAATCTATAAAGTCTTTATAAAATCTGTACTGTTATAGAGAATAATTAAGGTTTATATTGCGATGTTTTCAACAAACCTCTAGATCGTACAAACTTTGTGGACCTAAAAACTTTCGATATTGGGATATTGAAGTTTCTGGATTTATGCATCAATTTCGAGTTATACAACCCTGTAATATTATAACGGTAGTATAGCTTTTCGATAGAATTTGTAGAAAATAGCGAACTGTAGTTTGAAAACACCAGAATGACAATACTATGATTTAATCACTTTATTTAATTTTAAGAGTTTTATATGTTGATGAAGTGTGAAGTCATATTGGACGTTACAAGTCATAGATTAGTATCATAATACTCTATAACCTATAGGACGTTACAAGCCATAGATAAGTGTCATAAACCTATAGGACGTTACAAGCCATAGATTAGTATCAAAATACTATAACCTATTGCATCTGGCTTTTAAGATACAAACTAACGCCTTAATATTATACCTGGTTGGTGAAATGGCGAAAATGGAGATTCGTCCATTCAGTATCGCAGCTTTTATTCTCACTGTTTTAGCCTTTATTTTCGTGGTACTTGGTTTTTTTCTGCCCCATTGGTGGTCGATAAATTCTGTGGACACGACGAGAAGCTATGGATTATGGATTGTATCGGATTGTTACTATGGTGACTGTGTTATCCGATCAGCTACAGAGATACAGGGTGGAAAGGGTAAGTAAACTTTGAAAAAGCCCCTACCACAGTATTTCGCCTCGTGAACGTGTATGTCATCCCCTGAACCCGTACTTTCGTCCCCCGAACCTGTATTTGATTCCCCGTGAACACATTTTGTCCCCGGGACCTGGATGTCGTCTCCTCTAACATAATTGTTAAAACAAGGGCAATTTATAAACCACCAATTTGTTTGTTGCTTCTTGGTGGGGTTGATTGGTTTGCTGAAGCCTACGTGAAACCAGATCCCCCTCTAGCTGCCCTACCCCCATTGCATATTTCAGGATAAAAGTGAAACTTATAATAATAATAACCAAAAAGTCAGTTGTAGGCTGTACTACATTTATGAAAATGGGCCGCTAGGATCAGTCTACATTAATTGACTGTAGTAAAGGTGTGGGGTGGGGTATTAGACAAGGCAAAATAAAATTGACACAGCAAGCCATAATGAATTTTATTACTTTCAGAGTTTTTGTTTGTATGTAAAGTTTTTGAAACATTTGGTGCTTTGTTGACTGTATTAGCTCTGATTCTACATGTTATATATATACCAGTTAGAAAACCCATGATTAGAAGTATTTCTATATATTGTCTTGGTGCTACAGGTAGGCCAACTAAAGTATTTTACTTGTTTCTTGACACCCACCATTTTACCATCATCGACAAGTCAGCGTGGACGACTACATGATTTCAAATTAAAGGTCACGCGTGGCGTACCTCTATGGTTGACCGCGTGGTACGTACCTATAAGTTGACCGCGCGTATGACGTATCTGCATGATTGATGGCGTATGACATACCTCTATGGTTATATAACAGCGTGTGACATACCTGCATGGCTGGTCTACCAATAGTCGCGAATTGTGAATATCCAGACTAATTGTGAATATCTAGACTAATTCCAATATGTGACACCCAAGGTACGATGACATTCACGTGACTAAGCAGACCAAATGATCTGGTCTAAATAAATTATAATCCTGGACGGTCGATTGATGTACAATACTGTACTACTACCATCGTGTCTTACTCAGCCCTTAACCAGTCATACCATGGTTAATCGGCCTATTGTGTAATGACGTACCCAGCCATACTATGGTTAACCGACCTTTTGTATCTGTAGCCTCGATTAATCAGAAACTTTATGTCAATTATTTCCCCATCTGAATCCAATCAGTTATTTTGTTTTATGTTTTCAGGTCTCTTTTTACTGTTGGCCATCATCATTTTTGGCGCAAAACATCAAGCTTTGGGCGAAGAAGGTCAACATGTTTCAATCGGAGCCTCTTTTTATATTTCACTACTAGGTGGCGTGTTGAGTGGAGTAGCTTCCCTTTTAACCGCCAAGGCTTCTGTGGAGAAAGCAAAGCGCCACGACGAAGACGAGGACAAGGCCGGTGTTTTGTAGAAAAAAACAAAAAAACAAACCACCAAAAATATTTAAAGTAGGCTATATTATGACACTGCGGTCGTGTGTATTAAATTCCAATTATACAGACGTATATTGTGTTAATGGCCAACGCTTGTTATTTAATTTATCACACTGCTTGGCAGCCTCAATCACTGATAAGTCGATGCGACTTAATGAGCCACAATATTAACTGTTTTCCTCCGACAAATTAAATTCTAAATTATTTTTTTTTATGTATTAGAAAAATAAATAAAAACGTTTTAAGTATTGACGTCGCGTGATGTCATTGCACGTGTTGAAGACAGTCATCTGTGACAGAGATATTATGAGTAATTCTCTGTGAAACAGATTGGTAATTTATCTTTAACTAATTTAAAGACTTAGCCAATAGCATCTTAACCAACTTTTGTCTGTTCACTCGAAAAAAAAAAACAACAAAAAACGTGTAGCTATGGGCTGTAATATTATATGTTTTAGCAATAAGTGTCTATACAAACAGATGAACTGTTTCACTGTTTATAATTGAGCAACCATTATATGTGGAATACGGGTATTGTTTTTTAAATGAACTAGTATTTTACTAGGTTTCTCTGATCATTGCTTGACACATTTTCCGAATAGTTAACCTGGGCAGGTTGTATCATAAGATGTCATTGAGTCAGGAGTAGTGGTTTCGATTCTCCGGTTGTACGTGACAAGGAATAGGGTCGTCTGTACAACCTCGTGGGTTTTCTCCGGGTCCTCCGGTTACCCCCACCCATTGCTAAAGACCCACTATCCACAAGCAATAATTGAAATACAGTGAACCCAATAAGTTCCGAAATGACGTAGTTTGTGTCGACTTAAGTTAATCTCTCTCGCGTGCGCAGGGGTCCCCCCCACCCTGCTCAGCTACATAAAAAATAATTATGCCTTGCATCAATGAAATTACATCACAAAGTGATCCTACATAAGTATAAAAAACGATTTCTCTGTTTAAGAAGCTAAATTTGTATGTATGCCTATGTAATTTAGAGACGATGATGGCAGATTTCCGTAACCGAAACCTGGCAAACCCCCTCCTGCAAAAATTCCTGGATCCGCACCTGTCGCGGCCTAGCGAATATTCATTCTGGTCCGTGTAGGGTAAATAAAGATAAATAAATGAACAATATGTCTTTATAAGTTTCTAGAGAATTGATAAATTGATGAGGATAATAACGTAAATAGTGTTACTCACGTGAAACGTTTTTACTGTAGTGAGGGTATATTTTGCAAACATTACCCATAAAAAAGGAGGTGCATCCCTCTTTATCCACCCTTGTGTATCCACCCTTGTATAAACACCCTTGATTGTATGTTCGTACCGATGCGAAAGGTTCCTATTGTAATTTTATTGATAAATTGATGAGGTTAATAACGTAAACAGTGTTAATCCCGAGAAACGTTTTTATTATAGTGAGGTTATATTTTACAAACATTGACAACAACAAAAGGGGGGGGGGGCACCCTTCTGTATGCACATATACATCCACTACTAAAGACCCGTATGAGCAAGCGAATTATTGAAATAAAATTAAACCATATGTTAGTCTCGAAATGACCGAGTAATCTCTCTCGAATGGTAGTTTGTAATATATACTGTAATTATATTCAATAGAATGGTGTACAGTGAATTTAAAATCTCATAGCTGTAGAAGAAGGCAAAGATCAATCCAGGGCATCCTTGACCACAATATTACCGTATGTGCTTTTGAATATCTGTATGGCATTTTGTAATGCCCCTTCTCTATTTCAACGATTAACTCACTTTGTAACAACCACATATATACATGTATAGCTAGGGATAAAATGAGTATGCCTATGAGAGTTACTATTCGTCATTTAACAACTCTGAAGAAAAATAAACACAAAACTGTGGATTTACAATAGATGGTTTAATAATGCAATATAACAAATACCATGATTTACTGATGTAATAAAATAAAATAAAATAAAAGCTACTGTACAATAAGAGCTGTATCATAAAAAGGCCCAGCCATAATACAGCTCTTCAATCAACAAATATGATGAAGGGTCATGGGGTCATGGTCCCTACACACTAACCTACATTCTTATGTGTCACCGGGAGAGGGGCCAGGTCACATCTCCATGCCCCGGGTAGCGATCATTGCTTGAAGGTAAAGCAGTCCTTATAGAATTGTCCGGATCAAAGTTTGATGTTATTACACTTCTTGGCAATGATCATATAAAGATGGAAGACTGATGGATTATGGGTCAATACAGACATTAGATGTCTATTGATGATTTCACTTAGTGGGGGTATGAAGGCCTACAACCTTGTGGTTAGCATACCGGAGCTTTGTTCAGCGAGTATGAAGTCCCAAAACCTTGTGGTTGGCAAGCCGGAGCTTTGTTCAAGGCTTAGTTCACTGATCAACACCGTGGCTCAGCCTTATGTAAACAATACAATAATATTCAGACCAGCAATTGTCAACATTATATATCTAAAAATAATATGGTAGATTATATAAGTAATAGAAAAGAATTTATGGAAATTACAAATATTATGCAATAGTCCATCACATCAGTTTTTAAAAATTTACAAAAAATTACAATCATAATTACAACCATATTTACAAACAAATTATAATGAATTATTGTCTATTCAAATTAAAATACAAATGTTACCATGGCAATGAATTATAGTCTATTCGAATTGAAATACAGTAGAATGAAATTTAGTATTTTCAGTTCTAATACAAGGGATTACCAGTAATTAATGATAGAATTGGTGGGGGGGGGGGGTAAGGTCTGTCATTTAGTCAAATGGTGTGGTATCCCCATTTGTAGGTGACAGAGAGTATGTTCACCTGTCTAAACTAACGGGTTTTCTTCAGGCCCTACTAGCTCCCCTACTGATAAACACCCCTTGCCGAGAACGGATATATTTTATTTCCATAATCCGTTTAAAATACATATATCTACATATCATAATGTCTAGTTACATTGGCCTCCATTATAATATGGCAGGTTTATGGGTGAACTTGGACTTAATGCTGAAAACTGTTGTTTGTAACTAAATATACCTAACTCAAATCCCCCCCCCCCCCGATCAAACAAAACACAGGTTATTTATAAGTTCATCCTACTGTTACAAAAACAAAACTTTATGAGTAAAATAAGATCAGATTAAAAGACACATTGAAAACAAATAAACAGCAGTTCTATAAAAAAAATACATTTTGCAGGAACATACAAATTTGGACAGAAAGTGGGTTTTGTATCTGGTTGAAATTTTAAAATTTGAGCCAAATGGCTGTCCCAGATTATCTTGATTATTTTTAGATCAACTTCAATGTAATTCCAGGCCATATCTGCGCCTATACATATATTTTGCTCTAAACATTATATATCAGCAAGGCTGGGCCTGCTCTATACATTATACACTATCAGCAAGGAGCCTGCTCTTAACATTATATCAGCAAGGGGCCTGATATATCACAGTTTTCATATCAATGGTTGGATTGGTTTATGTTTTAAAAAGTGAATTCTAATAAAAAAATAAATTTGCATGTTGTCTGTTTACCTCATGTAACATCTGACTGTATAAATAATAGAGTCTAGAGTTATCTCCCCTTCAGAGAATACATCTAGATATAAGAAATGATGTAGAGCTTTAAACATTGCAGTTATTACATAATTAAATATACACTAAGAATTAATTAACCTCCAACACAGACAAATTAAACACCCATTATGCAAAAGTTAAATTGCATCAAATTTTTTTATACAGTATTATTTAGACATTTGTTCACATGCAAAGCCTACAATCAACTCTCCCGACCATTGTATGGCTGATAATCAACTCTCTTGACCTGCGGATGGCTGAGATATTGGGTGAATTAGATCATACCTACACTTGCTACATCTGCATGCATTAGATGAAAGGGCTGACGATCAAGAGGCCTAAGAATTCAAATTTTATTTGTTAATCTATGACAGTTTTCACCAATCTATTTATAGACCTTGAATAACAACACAATATATAAACATCACCATCACCATATTTGAAATGGAGGGATGATAGACGACACAGCTTTTATAAAACATGTCTGACAAGACAAAACATCATAGAATCAAAACGATAATTGAGATATCACAGAGTTATAGTTTGAAAATATTCACCAAAAAACAAGCACTAACTGATTAAACGTTATTAAATTTCTATGTCATTATGCCAGGAGTCTTGTTCTCTCATCTGAGCTCTCACGATCATAGTAATATGGTTCTTCATCCAGATGCCGTACTAAAGGTCGCATGGCGATATTCAGCTCAAATTTAAAGAATTCACGAACATAAGTAAAAAAGTAACACATAAAGGTAATGGCTGTCATCCATTCCCCAGCGGTTGAAACCACATGAGCTGCATAACCCTGGAAAAAAAACAAAATATCCATCATTTTCACTTAGTTCTATATACAGTGGTGGAAAAGCTCCCCCCCCCCCCCCCCTAAGTTCTATATACAGTGGTGGATACAACAAAATAACTGTATACAGCATTTTGGTGGATGATAAGCACCTCACCCCTGCAGTATTGTAGGATTGTAGGTGATAAGCCCCTCACACCCCTGCAGTACGGTGGGGCTGTAGATAATGAAAAGGGATGTTGTATGTGCCACAAATCGACATTGACAACCCGATTTTTCACAATTTTCTCAGAGAATCCCCTCTGGTGAAATATCCTGCGTCCACGACACTGGCTATAAACTTGTCTCCTACTGAATATCATAAGAACGGCTGTACGTCACGACAAAGCCATAGACATTTCAAATCTTAATTAAATCTAAATAATCACCACTATTGTCTTTTAATCGAATCAACGATTTGTGGACATTTTAAACAAACTTACCGGGTCATCTGGTTTCCATTTAAATTTGGATTCATCATGTGTGTGTCGATTCCATTCATAAACAGCATAACCAGCTGCTGCTGCAGCTAAATATACTGTTAAAGATTTTTTACAAAAAGAGAGAGAGAGAGAGAAATAGGTTTAACTCCACTCACACAAACTAGGTCATTTCGGGACTAACATATGGTTTTGATTTTATTTCAATAATTCGCTTGCACGTAGTGTTCTTTAGCAGTGGGAGGAAACCAGAGTTCCCGGGGAAAACCCAGAACATGGACAGACGACCCTACGCCTTGTACAACCAGGGATACTCTACAAAAAGCCTGTATATTTAAACAAGCTCACGGCCCACCCCCCAATCTGAATAAATCCCCAGGAAGCCTGTATATTTAAACAAGCTCGCAGCTCCCCCCCCCCCCATCTCAATAACTCCCCAGAAAGTCTGTATATTTAAACAAGCTCACAGCCCACCCCCCAATCTGAATAACTCCCCAGAAAGTCTGTATATTTAAACAAGCTCACGGCCCACCCCCCAATCTGAATAACTCCCCAGAAAGCCTGTATATTTAAACAAGCTCGCAGCCCCCCCCCCATCTCAATAACTCCCCAGAAAGTCTGTATATTTAAACAAGCTAACAGTGAGACTGGTGCCCCGCCACACCTCAAAATACATCTATGTTTCTCTCTGTTTAACCTCAACAAGGTGTCAAGTTTCATCCCTCTTGCCTATTGATATTGTAGCCTCCATTCACATATAAAACTACTTTGTTTTAAAGGATACTGATGATAAAACTAGCGAGTGACGTGAGACAGACAGCTAATCGTACACGACATATATATATACCACTATAATCTGGATACATGTGATACGATATTCCCGTCTGGACAAACGTATATAATAAACCCAAAATAAACGTCAACGCTGCTCCGGTAAAATGAACTGGTTCAACCTCTGTTCTCTCCTGTAAAATAATAAAAAAAACTAGACCTGCATGCAGGAATGACGGGTTTCACTGTTGCCAAGTTACTCTTAAGCATGTCACTTCCGGTGCCAAGTTACCCTTGAACATATGTCACTTCCGGTACCAGCGAAACCACTAAACAGGTTTCCAACTTAACATTGCACACAAATAAAATGGACGCAGAATCAACAAAATCCAGCAATATCAATTCATTTTATACATTTGTTACTTGCAAATGATCTTGACAAAATTAAATTACTCCCGGTGTTAATGCAAATGTTCAATTAGTCTTATGAAATCAGAAATGACATACGATATCATATAGTGAAAATTTTATGTAAATCGAATAATAATTGCCACTTTTAAAGACCAAAAAACTTGAAAAGTGACTTGTAGAAAATCGGCTATTTCTCGGCAACCGTACAAGTTAGAAACCATTTTGTGGTATCTGTATGATCGTATGGGTTCATTCTATTTGTTGATTGGCATCAACTACCATAATTTGAAAAAGATTTCAAAACAGACTCATTTGAATAAAATATCTGTTTTGGAGGCTAAAAATACAGTTTTTGCCAAAATGACGTTACTTCCGGTGATAATGAAAATCTTAAATTACTTGTATGAAATCCCAAATGGCATTAGGTATAACATGGTGTGACGTTTATGAAAATCGAATAATAATTGACCCTTTTATGGCCCCGAAACCTTCAAAAGTGACCTGTAGAAAACCGTCTATTTCTCGGCAACCGAACAAGTTAGAAACCATTTTATGATATCTATATGACCATATGAGTTTTGTTTATATGTGAATTTAAACCAAAAGTTAAAATTATTAATATATATTAAGTTATTCTTGGTTGAATAAAACATTGATTTAAAAAAGTTTAAAATGCATTTTTTGACCAAATGATGTCACTTCCGGTGTCAATTTTAAATTGTAATCAACTTGATATGACGCTACGTGCTTTTTGAATCAAATGATGTCACTTTTATAAAAATCCAATCATAATTGACTATTTTACAGGCAAAATAACGAAAACAGTGACTTGTACAGAACTGCCCATTTCTTGGTAACTGCTTATATTACAAACGAATTTTAACATACATTTTCTTCGTATGGATTATAGCTACAAGTTTATAAAAGTTACGAAGAAATATTTTAAAATCTGAAAAGCCTGAATAGGTTGTAAATAGGCCAATTTTACACCATTTTTAGCCTCTTAATCGAATTTGCTCGAAAATGAAATCGAAATTAAAAAAACTGCTTCCTACATTTTTTGCGCCTTGAAAGGGCACACTCTTTGAGTCAAATAATTTTTCCAAAAAATAATATTTGTTTTCGAAGAAGGAAAATAACTGTCAAAATTGTAGTTTTTGGTAAAATTATGCCACTTCCGGTGCCGACAGATAACACTTTCGGTAATAAAAAAAATGACAATTGATACAACGAAGCATATGAACTTTGTTTTATACAAATCGAACAATAAAAAATTAATCTAGGACTGAAAAACTGAATTAGCCAATGGCGGCCAAGGTAAATTACTGAGACAAAATTTTTTAACATTTTTGCACTAGTCAGATGACTCTTTAATTCTGTGCACAATACGACTAAAAAATATTCATAAATAAAAAAGTTTTTTGTAAAATTTTAAATTTTCGAAATTTGGCGCCTAATATCTTCGAAGATTTGCCGAAAATCAAAAATCGAAAGTAGCGTAGCTATGTGCCCTGTCTCCGGCTATGCCAAAATGTATCGAAAGTTAAAATCCAATGATTATTGTTAAAATTACTGCAATATTTTCAAAAACGATAACTTCGGTGATTTCGGACATTTCGCATTGTCGCAGAACGTTCAAAATAGCTTTATCCTCTAAGTCACACCCACTTTCCCAGTAAAACCGAAGAAATCGTAACGATGCGACACGTAGTTGCTGAGATCTATTCAAATTGGAATCTGAATAATAATAATAATAATAACTAGACCTGCAAGCAGCACTGAACCGGCTTTCAGGAATCATACAGGAAGTTTATTATACCATAGCCGATCCATTGAGCTACCAAAGTATACTTTAGTTGTTTTGCTTCAGTGACACCCTCTATCATATGTAAAAGTAATATTTGCTGGCGAAAAGACCGGTCAAAATTGTAAATTATGGCAAAATTACGTCACTTCCGGTACCGAAAGAAATTTTTATAGGTGAAAAATAAGTCGAAAATTCGCAACACACAAAATACAAACTTTGTTTTATACATATCGGGCAATAAATAATTAACCTATAACCCATAAACTGAAATTAAGAAGGTAAAAAACTTAAAAGTGACCCTGGGAAAATTGGTTATTATTCGACAAGGAAACATGCTAGAAGCCTTTTCTTGATATCAATATGATGGTATTGATTCAATCTTACTGCCCATTAGAGCCAGACGTTATAAAGTTAAACGAATAATGAATATAAATCACTTCAAAAAAATGTTTGTTTTGAAGGCTAAAATTACGTTTTTTGCAAAAATTACATTACTTCCGGTGATATTGAAAATGTTAACTAGGTTCATAGAAGTCATAAATGGCATAAGGCATCAAATGGTAAAAAAATTATAAAAATCGAATAATAATTGACACTTTTATAGACCAAAAACCTTGAAAAGTGACTTATAGAAGATCGCCTATTTCTCTGTAACCGTACAAGTTAGAAACCATTTTGTGGTATCTGTATGGTCGTATGGCTTCATTCTATTCGTTGATGGGAATAAAATATCATAATTTTAAAAATATTATAAGGGAGACTGATTTGAATAAAATATTAGTTTTTTAGGTTAAAAATACAGTTTTTGCCCAAATGACGTCATTTCCGGTCACAGTGAAAATGTAAAATTGGCTTGACCTAGTCCAAATTGGCATTAGACATCAAATGGAAAAAAAAATATTGCAAATCGAATAATAATTCACTCTTGTATAGGCAAAATAACGTGAAAAGTGATGCATGCAAAATTGCATATTTCTCGACAACTGCTCATATTACAAACTAATTTTCGCATACATTCTCTTCGTCTGGATTATTGCTACGAGTTTATGAAAATTACAAATAAATATTTAAAAATATGAAGACGCTGAATGAATTGTAAATAGCTGAATTTTACACTTTATTTTACATTTTATTCGAAATTGCCCGAAAATGAAATTGAAATTTAAAAATATGAGCTAAGGATTTTGTGCACCTTCGCAGGGTGCATCCTTTTAGTTATATCAGTTTTGAAAAAAAATAATATTTGCTTTCAAAAAGTGGTACCGAACTGTCAAAATTGTAGTTTTTGTTAATATTACGTCACTTCCGTTGCCGACAGAAAAATTTCACCGTAACATAAAAAATAACAATTGGGACCACGGAGCATATGAACTTTGTTTTATACAAATCGAACAATAAATAATTTTTCTGGGTACGAAAAACTAAATTCGCCGATGGCGGCTAACGCAAATTACCCAGACAATTTTTTTTCTCATTTCTGCTTAAGTACGATGATATTTTAACCCAGTGTAAAATATCACCAAAAAATATTCATAAATAAAAAAGATTTTCGTAAAATAAATAATTTTTTTCAAAATATCGGACATTTTTTCGACTACTTCCAGTTTTACGATCGTTGTTGTGATAGCTTTACGAAGTTCTTTGGATACTTAACTTTCTGTACCAGAAGTGTCAGAAACATCCATTGAGCAGTTTTGGAAAAAAAGATAAATAAAAGAGCGTATACAAAAATTTAACGATTTTTCAATTTTTTTCAAAGTTTGATGCCATTTTTGGACCACCTATATTATTTCAATGCATTTCATTTTGGATTCACTATATAGACAACCGATGGGACTTTGAGTTAGAAAAGTTTAAGAAAAATCTGCGGCGTCGTTTTCGAGAAAAGGGCGTCTCAGAATGTTAAAAAATCGGAAAATACTAGATTTTTGGCATACAATAATTTATTTCCTTACCATCGATATCGTATTATTTAGATACCATATGATGGTCCATTAATAGGGCTATCCAACGACACTTTAGTTCTTTTGGTCCGCTATTACCTAAGGGAGAAATCAAGTTTTTCGCAAGTGCGACAATGTTTTTAACCTTTTTTTTCATTTTTTGAATACTTCCGGTATGGTTATTATTGTCGGTATAGTTTTAATAACCGGTTTGGGCACTAAAATAGTCACAGTGCTCTGTAATGATATATTACATTATCTGATCAGATAAAATGCCCCTGAGAAATCCTAGGTTCAAAAGTGCCAAAAATGCAAAAAATTTAAAATATCGAAAATTAAATTTCAATAACTACATACATATTATACATCGTTAGAATCGTAATTAGGTCAGCTATCTGAATATACAATCGTTTTTTGGAAATCTTTGAAAATAAAAGAATAGCAGAGCATTTTCCAAAATTTCACGATTTTTCGACTTTTTTCGATTTTCAGTCCGTTATTTCACCTATTCCAGATATTTCAAAGTCTTATTGGATGGCTTCATGCAAAATACCTCCGAAAGGACTCTCGATAGAAAAAATTACAAAAAAAGTTGCGGTTAAGTTTTCGAGATACAGGCGTCCAAAAACGCTCCAAATCAGAAAATACTTGATTTTCAGCGTGCCATATTTTGCTGCCTGCTCATCGTATCCGTACGAATTGGGTATCATATGATAGCACAATCCTAGTGCAGTCCAATGGTACCCTAATTTCTTTAATCCATTGATATCGGGCGGAGAATTCGCGTTTTTCCCCAAAATATCCATTTTTTGCATTTTTTTCAAAATATTGCACATTATTTCGACCACTTCCGGTTTTAGGATTCCAGTCGAAATTGCTTTATACGTTGGTATTGGACTATAACTTCATGTTCTAGAAGTTTCAGAAACGTCAATTCTACCATAAAACGAAACCCGAGCTGACAAAATGGGAAGAAAATTCGAAAAAAATCGAAAAATAAAGGGCGATAACTCTGAATGAAACTTATATTACTGGAATCGGATGGACTTCAGGTATCCAAAAATGTAGGTCAAATTTAAAAATTTTGAAAAATGACAAAAATGGTCTCGTAAACAACATGTTTTCAATTTTCGAACGATAAAAGTCATAGACGAATGTTCGAAATTGAAAAATGTGAGATAGCCATTGTCCCAGAAAAGATTCAGGGATTCAAAAAATGTAATTTGTTTGAAAATGGATAACGAATTGACGAAACTATGGCCGATTTTCAATTTTTAGACAACGTGCAAAGTTCGGTCACTTCCGGTATGCGCAGAAATTTCAAAAATATTTTATCAAGTAGCCACCACATGGTTTCCCAATAGAAAATCTAATTCCAGATCGATATCTGTTTTCGATCATGGAGATCTAGGCCCCCGCGGTAAATAATAATAATAATAATAATAATAATAATAATAATAATAATAATAATTTTAGTAATCTCAATAGGCTTTCAGACGAAAGTCTGAAAGCCTAACTAGACCTGCAAGCAGCACTGAACCGGCTTTCAGGAATCATACAGGAAATTCATTATACCATAGCCGATCCATTGAGCTACCAAACTATACTTTAATTGTTTTGCTTCAGTGACACCTTCTTTCATATGTAAAAGTAATATTTGCTGGCGAAAAGACCGGTCAAAATTGTAAATTATGGCAAAATTACGTCACTTCCGGTGCCGAAAGAAATTTTTATAGGTGAAAAATAAGTCGAAAATTCGCAACATACAAAATACAAACTTTGTTTTATACATATCGGGCAATAAATAATCAACCTATAACCCTTAAACTGAAATTAAGAAGGTATAAAACTTAAAAGTGACCCTGGGAAAATTGGCTATTATTCGACAAGGGAACATGCTAGAAGCCTTTTCTTGATATCAATATGATGGTATTGATTCAACCTTACTGCCCATTAGAGTCAGACGTTATAAAGTTAAACGAATAATAAATATAAATCCCTTCAAAAAAATGTTTGTTTTGAAGGCTAAAAATACGTTTTTTGCAAAAATTACATTACTTTCGGAGATATTGAAAATGTTAATTTAGTTCATAGAAGTCATAAATGGCATAAGGCATCAAATGGTAAAAAAATGATAAAAATCGAATAATAATTGACACTTTTATAGACCAAAAACCTTGAAAAGTGACTTATAAAAGATCGCCTATTTCTCTGTAACCGTACAAGTTAGAAACCATTTTGTGGTATCCGTATGGTCGTATGGCTTAATTCTATTCGTTGATGGGAATCAAATATCATAATTTTAAAAATATTATAAGGCAGACTCATTTGAATAAAATATTTTTTTTTAAGTTAAAAATACAGTTTTTGCCCAAATGACGTCATTTCCGGTCACAGTGTAAATGTAAAATTGGCTTGACCTAGTCCAAATTGGCATTAAGCATCAAATGGAAAAAAAATATTGCAAATCGAATAATAATTCACTCTTTTATAGGCAAAATAACGTGAAAAGTGATGCATGCAAAATTGCATATTTCTCGGCAACTGCTCATATTACAAACTAATTTGCGCATACATTCTCTTCGTCTGTATTATTGCTACGAGTTTATGAAAATTACAAATAAATATTTCAAAATATGAAGACGCTGAATGAATTGTAAATAACTGAATTTTACACTTTATTTTACATTTTATTCGAAATTGCCCGAAAATGAAATTGAAATTAAAAAATCTGAGCTAAGGATTTTGTGCACCTTTGCAGGGTGCATCCTTTTAGTTATATCAGTTTTGAAAAAAAATAATATTTGCTTTTAAAAAGTGGTACTGAACGATCAAAATTGTAGTTTTTGTTAATATTACGTCACTTCCGTTGCCGACAGAAAAACTTCACCGTAACAAAAAAAATTACAATTGGGACCACGGAGCGTATGAACTTTGTTTTATACAAATCGAATAATAAATAATTTTTCTGGGTACGAAAAACTAAATTAGCCGATGGCGGCTAACGCAAATTACCGAGACAATTTTTTTTCTCATTTCTGCTCAAGTAGGATGATATTTTTAACCCTGTGTAAAATATCATCAAAACATTCATAAATAAAAAAGGTTTTCGTAAAAAAAATAATTTTTTTCAAAATATCGGACATTTTTTCGACTACTTCCGGTTTTACGATCGTTGTAGTGATAGCTTTACGAAGTTCTTTGGATAATTAACTTTCTGTACCAGAAGTGTCAGAAACATCCATTGAGTAGTTTTGGAAAAAAAGATAAATTAAAGAGCGTTTCCAAAAATTTAACGATTTTTCAATTTTTTTCAAAGTTTGAGGCCATTTTTGGACCATTTATATTATTTCAATGCATTTCATTTTGGATTCACTATATAGACAACCGATAGGACTTTGAGTAAGAAAAGTTTGAGAAAAATCTGCGGCGTCGTTTTCGAGAAAAGGGCGTCCCAGAATGTTAAAAAATCGGAAAATAATATATTTTTGGCATACAATAATTTATTTCCTTACCATCGAAATCGTATTATTTAGATACCATATGATGGTCCATTAATAGGGCTATCCAGCGACACTTTAGTTCTTTTGGTCCGCTATTACCTAAGGGAGAAATCAAGTTTCTCGCAACTGCGACAATGGTTTTAACCTTTTTTTTTCATTTTTTGAATACTTCTGGTATGGTTATTATTGTCGGAATAGTTTTAATAGCCGGTTTGGGCACTAAAATAGCCACGGGGCTGTGTAATGATATATTACATTATCTGATCAGATAAAATGCCTCTGAGAAATCCTATGTTCAAAAGTGCCAAAAATGCAAAAAAATTAAAATATCGAAAATTAAATTTCAATAACTACATACATATTATACATCATTAGAATCGTAATTAGGTCAGCTATCTGAATATACAACCTTTTTTTGAAAATCTCTTAAAATAAAAAAATAGTAGTGCATTTTCCAAAATTTCACGATTTTTCGACTTTTTTTGATTTTCAGTCCCTTTTTTATCATATTCCAGACATTTCAAAGTCTTATTGGATGGCATAATTCACAAGACTATCGAATGGACTCTCGATAGAGAAAGTTAAAAAAAAAGTTGCGGTTAAGTTTTCGAGATACAGGCGTCCAAAAACGCTCCAAATCAGAAAATACTTGATTTTCAGCGTGCCATATTTTGCTTCCTGCTCGTGGTATCCGTACAAATTGGGTATCATACGATAGCACAATACTAGTGCAGTCCAATGGTACCCTAATTTGTTTAATCCATTGATATCGCACGGAGAAGTCGCGTTTTTCCCCAAAATACCCATTTTTTGCATTTTTTTCAAAATATCGGACATTATTTCGACCACTTCCGGTGTACAGATTATTGTTGAAATTGCTTTATTCCTTGCAATGGTCATTTGGCTTCATGCCTCAGAAATTTCAGAAACGTCAATTCGGCCATAAAACGAAACCCGAGCTCGCAAAATGGGTAGAAAATTCGAAAAAAATCGAAAAATAAAGGGCGATAACTCTGAATGAAACTTATATTACTGGAATCGGATGGACTTCAGGTATCCAAAAATGTAGGTCAAATTTCAAAATTTTGAAAAATAACAAAAATTGTCTCTCAAACAACATTTTTCATTTTTCGATCGCAAGAAGTCAGCGATGAAGTTTCGAAATATCAAAATTTTCAACTGCTATCGTCCGAAAAAAGACTCAGGGTTTCCGAAAATGTCATTTGTATGAAAATAGGTACAGAATTGACGAATCTACGGCCGTTTTTTGATTTTTTGACACCGCACGAAATTCGACCATTTCCGTTCTGCGCAGAAGTTTCAAATATAGTTTATCAAGTAGCCAACACATGGTTTCCCGATAGAGAATTAGGTCCCAGATCGGTATCTGTTACAGGCACTGAGAAATAGGCTCCGGCGAAAAAAAAAATAATAATAATAAATAATAATTTTAGTAATCACAATAGGCTTTCAGACGAAAGTCTGAAAGCCTAATAACTAGACCTGCAAGCAGCACTGAACCGGCTTTCAGGAATCATACAGGAAGTTTATTATACCATAGCCGATCCATTGAGCTACCGAACTATACTTTAGTTGTTATGCTTCAGTGACACCCTCTATCATATGTAAAAGGTCAAAATTGTAAATTATGGCAAAATTACGTCACTTCCGGTGCCGAAAGAAATTTTTACAAAATAGAAACTTTGTTTAATACATATCGGGCAATAAATAATTAACCTATAACCCATAAACTGAAATTAAGAAGGTAAAAAAATTAAAAGTGACCCTGGGAAAATTGGCTATTATTCGACAAGGGAACATGCTAGAAGCCTTTTCTTGATATCAATATGATGGTATTGATTTAATCTTACTGCCCATTAGAGTCAGACGTTATAAAGTTAAACGAATAATAAATATAAATCCCTTCAAAAAAATGTTTCTTTTAAAGGCTAAAAATACGTTTTTTGCAAAAATTACATTACTTCCGGTGATATTGAAAATGTTAACTTGGTTCATAGAAGTCATAAATGGCATAAGGCATTAAATGGTAAAAAAATTATAAAAATCGAATAATAATTGACACTTTTATAGACCAAAAACCTTGAAAAGTGACTTATAGAAGATCGCCTATTTCTCTGTAACCGTACAAGTTAGAAACCATTTTGTGGTATCTGTATGGTCGTATGGCTTCATTCTATTCGTTGATGGGAATCAAATATCATAATTTTAAAAATATTATAAGGCAGACTCATTTGAATAAAATATTTGTTTTTTTGGTTAAAAATACAGTTTTTGCCCAAATGACGTCATTTCCGGTCACAGTGAAAATGTAAAATTGGCTTGACCTAGTCCAAATTGGCATTATGCATCAAATGGAAAAAAAATATTGCAAATCGAATAATAATTCACTCCTTTATAGGCAAAATAACGTGAAATGTGATGCATGCAAAATTGCATATTTCTCGGCAACTGTATATATTACAAACTTATTTTCGCATACATTCTCTTCGTCTGGATTATTGCTACGAGTTTATGAAAATTACAAATAAATGTTTCAAAATATGAAGACGCTGAATGAATTGTAAATAACTGAATTTTACACTTTATTTTACATTTTATTCGAAATTGCCCGAAAATGAAATTGAAATTAAAAAATCTGAGCTAAGGATTTTGTGCACCTTTGCAGGGTGCATCCTTTTAGTTATATCAGTTTTGAAAAAAAAAATATTTGCTTTCAAAAAGTGGTACCTAACTGTCAAAATTGTAGTTTTTGTTAATATTACGTCACTTCCGTTGCCGACAGAAAAATTTCACCGTAACAAAAAAAAATACAATTTGGACCACGGAGCATATGAACTTTGTTTTATACAAATCGAACAATAAATAATTTTTCTGGGTACGAAAAACTAAATTAGCCGATGGCGGCTAACGGAAATTACCGAGACAATTTTTTTTCTCATTTCTGCTCAAGTAGGATGATATTTTAACCCTGTGTAAAATACCATCAAAAAATATTCATTAATAAAAAAGGTTTTCGTAAAAAAAAAAATTTTTTTTCTAAATATCGGACATTTTTTCGACTACTTCCGGTTTTACGATCATTGTCGCGATAGCTTTACGAAGTTATTTGGCTACTTAACTTTCTGTACCAGAAGTGTCAGAAACATCCATTGAGTAGTTTGGGAAAAAAAGATAAATTAAAGAGCGTTTACAAAAATTTAACGATTTTTCAATTTTTTTCAAAGTTTGATGCCATTTTTGGACCACCTATATTATTTCAATGCTTTTCATTTTGGATTCAATATATAGACAACCGATAGGACTTTGAGTAAGAAAAGTTTAAGAAAAATCTGCGGTGTCGTTTTCGAGAAAAGGGCGTTTCAGAATGTTAAAAAATCGGAAAATACTAGATTTTTGGCATACAATAATTTATTTCCTTACCATCGAAATCGTATTATTTAGATAACATATGATGGTCAATTAACAGGGCTATCCAACGACACTTTTGGTTTTTTGGTCCGCTATTACCTAAGGGAGAAATCAAGTTTTTCGCAAGTGCGACAATGTTTTTAACCTTTTTTTAAAATTTTTTGAATACTTCCGGTATGGTTATTATTGTCGGAATAGTTTTAATAGCCGGTTTGGGCACTAAAATAGCCACAGGGCTCTGTAATGATATATTACATTACCAGATCAGATAAAATGCCCTCGAGAAATCCTATGTTCAAAAGTGCCAAAAATGCAAAAAATTTAAAATATCGAAAATTAAATTTCAATAACTACATACATATTATACATCGTTAGAATCGTAATTAGGTCAGCTATCTGAATATACAATCTTTTTTTGAAAATCTCTTAAAATAAAAAAATAGTAGAGCATTTTCCAAAATTTCACGATTTTTTTACTTTTTTCGATTTTCAGTCCGTTATTTCACCTATTCCAGATATTTCAAAGTCTTATTGGATGGCTTCATGCAAAATACCTCCGAAAGGACTCTCGATAGAAAAAATTTAAAAAAAAGTTGCGGTTAAGTTTTCGAGATACAGGCGTCCAAAAATGCTAAAAATCAGAAAATACTTGATTTTCAGCGTGCCATATTTTGCTGCCTGATCATAGTATCCGTATGAATTGGGTATCATACGATAGTACAATCCTCGTGCCACCCAATGGTACCTTAATTTGATTAATCCGTTGATATCGGACGGAGACATCACGTTTTCCCCGAAAACATCCATTTTTTGCATTTTTTTCAAAATATTGCACATTATTTCGACCACTTCCGGTTTAAAGATCCGTGTCGAAATTGCTTTATCAGTTGGTATTGGACTATAACTTCATGTTCCATAAGTTTCAGAAACATCATTTTGGCTGTAAAACGACACCACAGCTCACAAAATGGGTAGAAAATTCGAAAAAAATCGAAAAATAAAGGGCGGTAACTCTGAATGAAACTTATGTTACTGGAATCGGATTGACGTCAGGTATCCAAAAATCTAGGTCAAATTTCCAAATTTTGAAAAATAACAAAAATTGTCTCGTAGGCGACGTGTTTTGAATTTTCGAACGATAGAAGTCAGCGACGAAGTTTCGAAATCGCAAAATGTGAGATTGCTATTGTCTCGGAAAAGTCTCAGGCTTTCCAAAAATGTGATTTGTTTGAATATAGGTAGAGAATTGACGAAACCACGGCCGATTTTTAATTTTTTATCAACGTTCAAAATTCGGCAACTTCCGGTCTGCGCAGAAGTGTGAAAATTGCTTTATTGGGTAGCCACCACCTAGTTTCCCGATAGAAATATGGATCGCAAATCGGTATCTCTTTTCGATCATAGAGAAATAGGCT
Organism: Patella caerulea; assembly: GCA_036850965.1. Taxonomy (NCBI): domain Eukaryota; kingdom Metazoa; phylum Mollusca; class Gastropoda; family Patellidae; genus Patella; species Patella caerulea. Next base: position 236,086 of record JAZGQO010000002.1, read on the forward strand.
CCGGCGGAAAAGAATAATAATAAAAAAAACTAGACCTGCATGCAGGAATGACGGGTTTCACTGGTGCCACGTTACCCTTAAACATGTCACTTCCGGTGCCAAGTTACCCTTGAACATATGTCACTTCCGGTACCAGCGAAACCACTAAACAGGTTTCCAAATTAACATTGCACACAAATAAAATGGACGCAGAATCAACAAAATCCAGCAATATCAATTCATTTTATACATTTGTTACTTGTAAATGATCTTGACAAAATTAAATTACTCCCGGTGTTAATGCAAATGTTCAATTAGTCTTATGAAATCAGAAATGGCATACGATATCATATAGTGAAAATTTTATGTAAATCGAATAATAATTGCCACTTTTAAAGACCAAAAAACTTGAAAAGTGACTTGTAGGAAATCGGCTATTTCTCTGCAACCGTACAAGTTAGAAACCATTTTGTTGTATCTGTATGATCGTATGGGTTCATTCTATTTGTTGATTGGCATCAAATACCATACTTTGAAAAAGATTTCAAAACAGACTCATTTGAATAAAATATCTGTTTTAGAGGCTAAAAATACAGTTTTTGCCAAAATGACGTTACTTCCGGTGATAATGAAAATCTTAAATTACTTGTATGAAATCTCAAATGGCATTAGGTATAACATGGTGTGACGTTTATGAAAATCGAATAATAATTGACCCTTTTATGGCCCCGAAACCTTCAAAAGTGACCTGTAGAAAACCGTCTATTTCTCGGCAACCGAACAAGTTAGAAACCATTTTATGATATCTATATGACCATATGAGTTTTGTTTATATGTGAATTTAAACCAAAAGTTAAAATTATTAATACATATTAAGTTATTCTTGGTTGGATAAAACATTGATTTAAAAAGTTTAAAATGCATTTTTTGACCAAATGATGTCACTTCCGGTGTCAATTTTAAATTGTAATCAACTTGATATGACGCTACGTGCTTTTTGAATCAAATGATGTCACTTTTATAAAAATCCAATCATAATTGACTATTTTACAGGCAAAATAACGAAAACAGTGACTTGTACAGAACTGCCCATTTCTTGGTAACTGCTTATAGTACAAACGAATTTTAACATACATTTTCTTCGTATGGATTATAGCTACAAGTTTATAAAAGTTACGAAGAAATATTTTAAAATCTGAAAAGCCTGAATAGGTTGTAAATAGGCCAATTTTACACCATTTTTAGCCTCTTAATCGAATTTGCTCGAAAATGAAATCGAAATTAAAAAAACTGCTTCCTACATTTTTTGCGCCTTGAAAGGGTGCACTCTTTGAGTCAAATAATTTTTCCAAAAAATAATATTTGTTTTCGAAGAAGGAAAATAACTGTCAAAATTGTAGTTTTTGGTAAAATTATGCCACTTCCGGTGCCGACAGATAAAACTTTTGGTAATAAAAAAAATGACAATTGATACAACGAAGCATATGAACTTTGTTTTATACAAATCGAACAATAAAAAATTAATCTAGGACTTAAAAACTGAATTAGCCAATGGCGGCCAAGGTAAGTTACTGAGACAAAATTCTTTAACATTTTTGCACTAGTCAGATGACCCTTTAATTCTGTGCATAATACGACTAAAAAATATTCATAAATAAAAAAGTTTTTTGTAAAATTTTAAATTTTCAAAATTTGACGCCTAATATCTTTGAAGATTTACCGAAAATCAAAAATCGAAAGTAGTGTAGCTATGTGCCGTGTCTCCGGCTATGCCAAAATGTATCGAAAGTTAAAAATCAATGATTATTGTTAAAATTACTGCAATATTTTAAAAAACAATAATTTGGTGATTTCGGACATTTCGCATTGTCGCAGAACGTTCAAAATAGCTTTATCCTCTAAGTCACACCCACTTTCCCAGTAAAACCGAAGAAATCGTAACGATGCGACAAGCAGTTGCTGAGATCTACTCAAAACAAAAGAAGAATAATAATAATAAGAATAATAATTTTAACAAAAACAATAGTGTTTCACACAAGCTTCGCAGTGTGAAACCCTAATAATAATTTTAGTAATCTCAATAGGCTTTCAGACGAAAGTCTGAAAGCCTAATAATAATAATAAGAATAATAATTTTAACAAAAACAATAGTGTTTCACACAAGCTACGCAGTGTGAAACCCTAATAACATACATCTTCTAATATAGGAGGTCACTGACCAATAAAGGGGCCTACTAACCAATAAGGGTCCACTAACCCTTGTCATGAGGGGGCCTGGATGAAGGGCCCACTGACCCTTGTCATAAGGGGGCCTGGATGACCCACAAACCAGGCAACCATTATAATTCAAAATGCAGTGGATGCTTCTGGCTGGCCCCTGAATCTACATGTATTCACTTGATTTGATAATGTTGTTTATTTCTTGTCTCCATGTTTGTCTTGTTGGTGTTGTGTGTAATACAGTTCTCCTGCCCTTACTATTAAATTTCATTTTCTGGTGTGCGAATATCAAAATATATTTGACGAAACTTGTCAGGAATAAATAAAAATTAAATAAAATTAGGAGATGTATTTAGATTAAATTTTTCGAGGGAAAATAATTTTACCTGGAAATTTGCCACCATAGATACCCCAATAGCTGATATAATGCCCATGATGAATGAGATTTTATTCATTCTCCGTAACCAGACGTCTTCATCTCCGGCTATCGATTGTATAGACTTATATCTTATATACATTGTACAAAATGCTGAAATATTCAAACATTTCATTTACAAAAATAGATTGCACATCAATCATTTCCCTTTGGTATGAATTTAACACCGTTCGACTTTCAGGGAATGTAACTCGTCGACGTGTGTTCTTTAAGTATCAGAAATGACTACAGATTCTTGTAATGGATCTTCAACACTTTTTTTTCAGCAGCAAATAATTAACAGCAACAATTTAACAACTTATAATTTAGTAAATATATCGGACCTCCAACTAGCATGTTCCCTAAGCTGGTTTCTCCAACTAATTGATAATCTAGCATACATTTGTCTATTTATACAAATCAGTTATTAGAAAGTGTTGACATAAACATATAATTATCAAAGGATTAAGACTTAAAGCATTTAAAACAATAGTTAGAAGAGACTTAACAGATCAACTACTTTAGTTGCCAGCCTGTCATAATTTGACTGACAGGTTAATTGCTGTCTAATGACTAACCAAGCATTAATGAAATTTAAAATATAGATTTTGAAACTTAACAACATATGACCTAGACATCGGTCATAAATTAAACACAACCAGAGATCCAGTAATTCCAAGAGGTTTAACGTCTGTCTGACTCAAACTAGGTCATTTCGGGACAATCTATGGTTCAATATTGGGGGTATTTGGTGGTGGGAGGACCCAGGTTAGAAAGTTGACCATACTACTTGTCACGTACCAGGATTTAAACCACACCCCTTGACCCAGGATAGACAGTTGACCATACTCCTTGTCACCTACCAGGATTTAAACCACACCCCTTGACCCTTGACCCACTCTGGGATCTGAAGCACATGGCCACCTAACCCCTGAATATCCCACACTGCTGGTTAAAGAGTTTTAGCACCATCTTGCAGAAACTTATGCTATTCCTAACTCGATGGCAATAATGTGCTCAACCCTTTCATGAGAGATGCCCACAACATTGGCAATCTGTTGAGTGGTCAAATCATTTCTGATTTGCAGTTGATGGCCATCCAGACGCAGGTCAAGGCTCTCTACCACGCTTAAATTCCGCAGGCCACTTCTTTACTGTGGGAAAGGAAGGGGCATCATCCCCTTAATCAGCATGTATATGTTTAGGGGTTAGTCCTTTTAGTTACAGGTACTTGATGACTGTCCAGGATCACAAGGTACAATGACTATAATAACACTACAGTTGCAATTCTGATGTTTATGATTCATTCAATGATTGTACTTGTTGGTGGCAAAAGTTTGTTTCAACCCAATTGATCTACATGTATCCTTTTCAGGATTAGAAATTTTCAGCCAGCCCTCGTATTTACCTACTTTTGGGGTAAACCGTAAATCACGGTGACGAGCTATATATTATATTTACCTACATACGGAATATAAATCACAGTGAAATATATATTTACCCAGACATGCTGTTAAATTTAAAAACTGTCCAAAAATACAACTTTCTGGTATTTCTGCTCCAGTATCACTGTAATAAAACATGTATTAAAGGGAGATAAATACTACATGTACAAAATATTACCTTGTTATTAGGTTTAACATGTACTTCACACTAACTACGTCATTTAGAGACCAACAATATTATTATGTACAGTAATTTCACTTGTGTGTAGGGGCCTTTAGTTTAGCAGAGGGAGGGAACTTTAAGTTTAGCAGAGGGAGGGGACCTTTAGTTAAGCAGTGTTTAGAGGACATTTAGTTTAGCAGTGGGAGGGAATTGGAGGACAGGTTTATTTCACTTGTGTGTAGGGACCTATAGTTTAGCAATGGAAGGCATCCATAGTTGTGTATAGTAGGGACATATAGTTTAACAGTGGAAGGGACCTATAGTTTAGCAGTGAAAGGGAATTAGAGAAAACCTGCAATGTCAATATACTTTTATTTTGATTTCCTATGGTCACAATTGCAATGTTGGAGATGAGAGTTATAGATGCAGCCAAATGTGAACACAGGTTTGTGCATCATCTTTTCCTTGTCAGCTCCTTTCCTTGCCAGCCCCTTTCCTTGTCAGCCACTACAGATGCTTCATCTGACAAGTGGAATCCAACCTTGACACAAAAACTTCTCCATGGGATTTGAACCCATGTTGGACCGCCTGATGAACACGGTGAATGTTGAACCGTCTGATGAACACGGTGGATGTTGACGGACAGTAAAAAACCAATCTGATTAAAATACAGATCTATATGACAGGCTTTTGACCCTATGACATCAGACATTCGATTAACCAATCAGCATTGGTGTTACTGGTGGATTACCCAAAGTTTCGAGCAAAACACACCTGAATCTCGTTGTAACAGACTGTTTCATTGGCTAATACCTCACACCATTAAGAACATGTCAATGGTAACGACAAGTAAAACAAAAGTTTGAACTATAAAAACAAAACGAAATAGGATCTGTGTTTTAATCAAATTGGTAAAAAACATTTTTTGTATTCCTTGACTGATTTTAGTTGTTGTAAGGGTGATATAAGCCTGGGCCAGATTCTTAGAAAATTCTTAAAAGTAAGCACAAAGTTATGCTTCACTTTTGCTTACGTAAGAAACTTTCTGAAATACCGTCTCTAGAAAATTCTCAAGACCGTTTTTACGTAAGAACAAGCCAAGTACGAGTCTAAGCACATTGTGACTGGTAAATTGAGACTAAGATGCTCTCTAACCTTCTAAAAACAGTTTTGGTATGCAAATTACACCGTAAATTCGTCTGCATATAGAGTTATAAATAGATCAATGACATTAACTTCAAATAGTCGATTTAGATGTATTTGACAAATGACATGAAATGAAATAGGGTTTAACGTCCTACTGTTTTGCTCCTAAACTGGGCCAACGAAGACGGGCATTCGCCATAAAGTGTGCTATGAGGGAAATTCTCACCCGGGCAGGTGGACTGTGCGCTACGGCCTACTCTTATATATCGAATTAAAACGGCCAAGTGATCTTTGACGTGCACGCCAATTTTTACACGGGACCGGTTTTTTCGTCCCATCACTGACAAGGGGATGAACCTTCTCGGCCAATGCAGGGATCTAACCCGATTCTTAAAAAATTCTTAAGCACCTTCTTGCGCTTACATGTAGATTTTAAGTAGACTTTGCAAATAAATAAACTTATCTTATTTTGTGTTAACAGGAAATTCTTAAGAACGATCTTGTGCTTAGATCTTAAGTAGACTTCAGTGTAAGCACAAGCACGTTATTATGTGTTCCAAGAAAAAACTTAAGCACAACTTCGTTCTTAAAATTGTCAATCTAAGCACAAGTCCCAATTAAGCTATAGGGCTTGCTTACCAACCTTTAACCCTTGTGCGTATGCAAGGGGTATTTTTGGACCCCACGACCATATTGGTTCATAATTGTCTAGCGAGAATTTTATACATTGTCAGCTACTTAATGTCGAGTATAATGCTGTAAATAGAATGGATGTGAGGCTGTGGCAACATTCATCATTTGACAAGAAACTTCGAGTATTACGTTGTCGGTCAGCAGGGGTCTTGTGGACCCCCCTCCCCTTTCCTTTCAACATTTTGCTAGTTACAGGTGTCTAGTCTGTTCTGCAATCAGTGCTAGCTTTGTATTAGAAATCATTCTTACTGATGATATTGTTTTGGTTATTCTAGTAGTAGTAATCTAGATCTGAGAGCAAATCAAAGTACACTACCAACCCCATCAAAAGACTATTCTACATGAAATATGACAATTACGATATTTTTAGATTTGTATGGTTTCAAAAAAATCTTATAATTCCTATCGTCACTGATAATACCTGAAACATTTTGATCTATCCTGATTGATTATTGTTCAGTCGTGATATGAAGCTGTAGTTTGATCGTATTTGAATGAAATTATTCATCCAAAAACCTTTTTTTGTCTGGGGTCTGAGATTACCCCTTGTTACCGACAACGTTTTTTCGTGCGACGTGTACGCACAAGGGTTAAGCCTGTTTCTGCTTCAAACAATATGGCTGACCGTGAATTTATTTGACGACATTTGCTACATCTTTTGATGCCTAAAAGTCAATTGAAAGACAGAAAATCCTTTAGAAAAACATATTCTCGAGAAGAATGCTATAGAAAATTTCACGTCTACCCTTAACACAATTTATTTATTTCCAAATTAGTAAACAACACACACGTGGGCTTCTTAAAGATCAGGCGATCAGTTTGCATGTACTTGCGTTTTGGGTTGTTTTCTTTTGGTTTTTTTTATAGTTTGTGGTACTTTTTATATGTGTAGGCCTATGGGGACACGTCAAAGGCATCAGGGGATCACGTGGCTAAGTGGGTAAGACGCTGGTTCGCTAGCCTTGAGGTCGGGTGTTCGATCCCTGCATTGGCCGAGATCCAAATTTTCCGACGTGGTTTCTCCTTGTCAGTGATGCTGGACGGAGGACAGCTGTCTTGTCATTCGAGGTCCTGTGTACAAACTGACGTGCACGTAAAAGATCCCTTGATTGAATTCGATAGAGTAGGCCGTAGCGGCGCTGCCCAGGCAAAATTTTCCCCATAGCACACTGTATGACGTATGTCCGTCTTCATTAGCCAAGTTTAGGAGCAAAACAGTAGGACGTTAAACTGTATTTCATTTCATTTCATTTATCAAATACATCTAAATCAACTATTTGCCGGGAAGTTAATGTCATTGGTCTATTTATAACTCTATGCAAACCATAGAGCTATATATAGAAACTCTGTGATGCAGACGAATTTACGGTGTAATTCACATACCAAAAATGCTTTTATGACGTTAGAGAGCATCGTACTCTCAATTTACCAGTCACAATTTGCTTAGACTCGTACTTAACTTGTGCTTACGTAAGAACGGTCTTGAGAATTTTCTAGAGACGGTATTTTATAAAGTTTCTTACGTAAGCAAAAGTGAAGCATAACTTTGTGCTTACTTTAAAGAATTTTCTAGGAATCGGCTCTGGCTAGCGTCTTACCCACTTAACCAAGTGATCCCCTGATGCCTTTGACATTTCCCCCATAGGTCTATAAACTACACCCCCCCCCCCCCCCCCCCGCAAAAAATGCAAGAACATGCAAACAGACGGAATGATTGAGAGAGCGCCTGATTTTAAAGTAACTATGTCTCTAACTCAATATCATCCAAAATCCTCGACATTGAAAACACAAATTATTTGTCAGTTTAAATCAAAATTTATGATGTGATCTTAACGAGAAAAGATGGGCTTCTGATATGCAATATTTAAAACAATATAAATATTTTACCATTGGTACACGAATCGTGTACCATAATGCGTTTCAGCCCAGTTCAAGCAAGAGACTCTGGGAACGAGGCTAGAAATATTGCACCTGTAGTGCATGTAAACTGGAATAACTAGACGCTAAAAATTTGCATTTGATTGACACTGTTGGCTTATTTCGCCACACATAACTGATTTGAAATTGGAGTAAAAACGCAAACAATTGAAGGTAAATCAGTTTATATACATTCATTTTAAAGTATTATATGCGTTGCGACCCACATGTGTCAATTTCTAGGCCCCAAATGTTAGCGATTTAGCTCCTTTAAAGTGGCCCGCGTTTGTGTTGTTTACAAGTTGTAAATAAATCAAATGTTTTTAGTGTAGAAGCGAAATATTCTATAGCATTCTTGTCGAGAATATATTGCTTAAGGATTTTCTGTCTTCCAAATGTCTCTTAGGTATCAAAAGATGTGGTCAGCCATATTGTTTGAAGCAGAAACAGGCTTAAGGTTGGTAAGCAAGCCCTATAGCTTACTTGGGACTTGTGCTTAGATTGACAATTGTAAGAACGAAGTTGTGCTTAAGTTTTTTCTTGGAACACATAATAAAGTGCTTGTGCTTACACTGAAGTCTACTTAAAATCTAAGCACAAGAACGTTGTTAAGAATTTTCTGGGAATACAAAATGCGATAAGTTTACTTAATTGCAAAGTCTACTTAAAATCTAAGCACAAGAACATGCTTAAGAATTTTCTAGGAATCGGGCCCTGGTTTCTCGTCAAATTGAGGAATATGGTCTATAGATTTGACAATATTCACAAATTATTACTTACCTTATATATGGAAAGGCTGCAGACACATCACCCCTAACAACTGCTATTATATATGTTGCTATGAACGTGGCGAAGGCTAAAATAACGAGGGTTATGGGCAGATAACCCAAGGAAGACATGATAACTTGTAATTATATTCACTACTGGAAGATGAGGTCTACAACATAAAACATTTAAAAATATCAAATAAAATTTACAATTGTCACACAAGCCAAAGATCTGCTTGGTCAACTTTTGCATTTGATATCTCATAATACCTGAAATGAAACGAAATGGGGTTTAATGTCCTACTCTTCTGCTCCTAACTGGGCTAATGGAAGACGGGCATACACCATACAGTGTGATATGAGGGAAATTTTGCCCGGGCAGTGGTGCTACGGCCTACTCTTATATCTAATTCCAACTGTCAAGGGATCTTTTACGTGCATGCCAATGTGTACACTTCACGGACAAGGAGAAACCACGCTGGAAAATCTGGATGAACTTTCTCGGCCAATGCAGGTATCAAACACCCACTTTGCCATGTGATCGCCCTCATAATACCTACTACAATTAAAACTAACATTATTATGTACATGTAACATTGGGTCTGTAATCCATATGGTACAGAAAGAGAGAGAGAGAGACAGCGAGCGAGAGAGAGACAGCGAGAGAGAGAGAGAGAGAGGGTTTAGAATTAACTCTAATTGAGCAATGACAGACCTTACCGTTACCATCTATAATGCACGCTTATTTTTTAGATCATATCATATAATGATATATAATCCACCTCGCCTCTCAGTCCCAGACAGTGAGATAGTGTTAAAACTTCTTTTCAACACAAACTATGTCAAATCAAAGACTGAGGAAGTGTCAAGTATTTCACGAGGAAGTTAACGAATAATCAGCCATGCGATGCAATAAACAATCAACAATTGAGAAACTGAAAGTAAAGCAACGTCGAAATGATGCGAGGAATGAAAAAGCTTCTATTTTTACCCCAAGCTCTGGCTCTTTCCACCGGTAACTTCACCATCAGATCTTTAGCTTCAACACGCAGGTGCGTTTAAATACGTGATTTAATCTTTTGTTGGTCAGGTGAGAATTATAAATTTAACCTAAATAACTGATAAGACGTCAAAATAAATGCAAATATATTCATATACACGTGACGAATTTATCAGCTTGTTAGTAAATAAAGCACTTTACCGTCTTTAGACATTAAAGATTCATTCAAGGGAGGCAATTTCATATTTGGGATCAGACTACTTTTATTGCTTATGTTCACCGAAGAGGGTGAACACTTATTTATTTTCGTAATTGCACGAGCTTTGAAACACTTGGATTGTTTTCATACATGCGCGTGCTTTTTATATGCACACGTGCAAAAGCACAGTAAATAACGCGTTTCGGTTACATATATTAGTCTGTATGACATTTTGGGGGTATACTAAATTTGACGGGTATACTAGATCTGGAATTGAATTCTCTCAATTACAAAAATATAATGACAATCGAGTGAAAACGGGGGTTTCGGTCTGCAACGCATGCGTCGACCTAAGAACACATCTTGACCAACCATGCAGCCGAAACATATTCGTTGTGTTTATTTACGCCACGATTCTATTCACACCACCTCGCCGTTGTTGGGACTGATAGAATTGTGACAGGATTGAATAGTACGCCACATGGGACGTTCTGGCTTGACAATCGAGTGCCCTCTTTATTGAATGAACGCCAGAAAATATCTAAACAGCTTTAAAATCTGACAATATCCCTGCCACTACACAAATATTTAAATACAATTCATTCCACTCAAAAATTCGCTAGATACTAATTTTCCTCCAGTCGTTAGCCAATAAATCAACACATATAAGTAGCGCTTTTTACGACACTCGAACAGTGAGACTGTCAGTTATTGGTATCCCTGTTTCTTGCCCTGTGAGTGTTTTTCGGGAAATCCAGTATTTTACTGGTAAGATATTGGGTGTCTCTGTCATACTTTTATTGGAAATAACAATCCTATAAATATGCTATACTTTATTGGAAATAACAACCCAGTAGAAAAAAAAACCAGGGGGTCAAGGGTGCACTCCTCCCCTCTGAAGTACAACCCTTTGGTCCTACCTCTTCACATGACCATATAACAACGTTACTGGTGCCTCTTCACACGGCCATATAAATGAAATTAAAGCATGTGTTAGTCCCGAAATGACCTAGTTCGTGTCGAGTAAAAGTTACCCCCCCCTCCTTTATTCCACGGAAGAAAAATTACGATTTATGGCTAGATTTACTGCCAACACGATCATGGCTCGCTTTTTAATCAAACATTTTTCACATTTTTCATTACTGATCTGTCATTTTTAATCTTTATTAATTTTAAATGTTTTTGGGGGTGAAGGTTTGCTAAAATGTGATTTATTATTACTAGTTATTGAGGTTTGCACGTGGAGGAAGAATATCACAAACATGTAGCATTGCAACTCCCTTAAACTTAAACTTAAACCATGTAGAATTGCAACTCCCTTAAACTTAAAAACGATCTCGATTCAAGTAATTTGTGTGGAACTGCATTCATAATGCAGACAGTTTTGTTTTTACAGTAAAATAAAGAATTATTTCCGTTTAATTTATTCCTCTTCAGATAAAAATACAAGTGCGGATCTGGTATCCTGTTATTTTATGGGGGTTGCGCCAAGTAATATTTTCGTACGTGATCCCCATACATAACATATTCCTCAGACTATACCCCTCTTGCCCCTTTGATTGATCGACATTTAATTGTCGAATTGTCCCCATTGCGCCCGCGACCGTATCTCGTGGGGATGCAGGGGTACGTTGCACCCCTAGAAACATATGACGACCCGAGACATTGCGCTAAAAAATGACAACCTTTCAATTATAGAATAATACACTTGATTATGACCACACAGTGATGAGCTTAAAGTTCCAATAGCATTTTTTTAAGTTATATTTTTAAAATGTATTAAAACAAAGCCCTAAAATAGATTGAACCTATATACAGTCCTACCTTGTTAAAGAATAATCCTATAATTCACTATTGCCAGTTGAGAAATTGGCAAAAATATCATTTTCAACTTCAAATTCAAACGTTTGAAGATGGCCGTCCATGGAGAGGAATGGGAAAACAAGAGAGGTAATTGAGTAACTATTTCCTCAATCACCCTGTGTCACCCTTTCTAATGCCCCAAAAATTTTGCCCATGATCGTATAATAGTGAGTTGACAACCTTTTGAGCAAAAGACATAGAAATAATTATGCTTTGACTTTCTTAGAAAATATGAAATTGGAACTTTAAGGCACTAGTGATCAGTCGATCGGTTTGAAGGGCGTCCACACGCCAATGGGTACCTAGTTCGTTTGCCCCGACCCAAACTTACTTATATCATTTATGTTGAGGCGCGGATCCAAGGGGGGAGGACACCAGGAGCAAATGCCCCTTCTTAAAATTCTTCCGCCCCTGAAATATCGACCGTATAAAATATATAACCATTCGCCGCTCCGGGTTCAGTAACTTGGGCATTATATTGACGCCCCACCACCCTGCTGCACCCCTACATTTAAAATTCTACAAACAGCCCCGGCTTCTCCCCTCTCTCTATTAGAGAAATGGGCAGGTTTGTAAGATTAAATAAACCGAGGTCCATTGTACACATTGCCGTGCACGTAAAAAGAACCCTTGGCAGTTGAAATTCGAAATCAGAGTAGACCGATGTGTCGTATAAGTGATGTATACAATAAAATAAAGGTCGTATAAATATATATATATATATATATATATATATATATATATATATATATATATATATACCACAGTTAATCTTTTAAGACTAGGGTTAGGCTTATTGCATTTATTATATTTTCTGGAATGTGGCGAAGTATTTCATTTGTGGTAAACTTTCTTGTCTGTTGTTGATTTCTCTGCATGTTTTAACTGTATGCAAACACTGTGTGTGCTTTGTTCTACAATATGAAATGGAACGGGGGTTTGGTGTCCTACTGTTCTGCTTCTACTGGGCTAATTAACACTGGACGTAAAACATACAGTGGGCGATGCGGAGAAATTTTGCATGGGCAGCGGCTCTAGGGCGTAATGGTATAATATAGAATTCCAACGGCTATTTTGTAAACGGTATCCCTGGTTTTCGCTCCATCCAAACAACCAGACGCTTTTCTTTGACCAACAACACCGGGATCGAACCTTGTGACTCCCTAGTGGTCAGTCAGTGCCATCTGAACGACGTCATTCTCCCAGACGTCCAGATAAAGAGAAAGTAAAGGACGGTCACAGGTTCTGGTATATCATGTTTTGATGCAATAAACTTCTTATAACTTATAACTTATATAAATAACCAATTTAACACGTTCCGTCTTATTACTTAGTCTCTATCATTTAGACAGATATTCTACGAATATTAGTCTAGGGTTGTCAACATTTGACAACAACTAGGTTATTGGCTAGATTATCCAGCCGTTTACATTATCATGAACAAAATCTAATGAAGGTAGGTAGCTAACGAGTATCATAACAAGATGGCGACGCACATGAAATTGATTAAGAGCTGCTATTCAATACCCAATAATTTTTTTATTGTAAAATTTCTCTCTTCAAGGACTATATCTATGCTAATAGGTGCCATTACCCATATGTAACCAAGAGGAGGTTTTTTTATGTGGTTAATAAATATATCCAGTAAATTTCACCAAATGTTGACAACCAACGATTGTAGATGATTAATAATTATTTATAGATTGTTGTCATAATCGTATCATTAATTAGTCAATGACGTATGTTTTATCATCACACGGGGTCATCTAAAGGGAAGAAACCTGATTAGCCTAATTGTAAGCACGTGTCATAGTATGTCATCTACATACAATCAAGAGTGTTTATAAAAGGGTGGATACAGAAGGGTGGGTACAGAAGGGTGGATACAGAAGGGTGTACCTCCTTTTTATGGGCAATGTTTGTAAAATATATCTTTAATCCAGTAAAAACATTTCACGTGAGTAACACTATTTACGTTATTATCCTCACCAATTTGTCAATTCTCTAGAAACTTATAAAGACATATTGTTCATTTATTTATCTTTATTTACCCTACACGGATCAGAATAAATATTCGCTAGGCCGCTACAGTCACGGTAAGGAAAACATCGACGTGAATTATATTCCTTCTGCAATTTAAATTCTAAATCATTTATTTGAAGAATTTGATCAATAAATAAAGGTTTTTGATGTATATCTGGATAAAAATAATATTTCCTATTTAGTGTAAATTGGAACACAAAATAGTACGCGGGGGCGTAAAATGAGTAAAAGGCACCTACATTGTCCGGACCAGTTTACGTTACTCCGTCCTGTGTGAACAATACACGCGCTATCGAGGCTAATGACCGACGTTACACGCAGAATGCATGTGAACTTATAAAGGTCATTTATCTGACCCAGAGCTCGAAGAAGGCTTACATTTGTTAAACAGATTGTGATTACCCAACTATGGACGGTCGGAACAGTGGAGATTTTTTCTGGGTTAGAGGGATTTTAACTACGACTCTCAGACTGCCCAGAGCGTGGATCGAACTAATGGCAAATTGAAATAACTATATTTAAAAAATTGTTTGGCACGATTCGACCAGGCTAGTCATGGATACAGATATCACATAATGTACCTTTGTTTCACCTGTTGGGGTGGGGTGGATTGCTGAATGGTTAGCACGTGCGTGGTGTATCATAAAGCATGTCATTGACGCAACTGGCGTGGTTTTGAATCCCCGGATGTACGTGACAAAGAGTAGGGTCGCCTGTCCAATCTCGTGGGTTTTCTCCGGGTCCTCCGGTTTCCCTCCACTGCTAAAGACCTTTACGCGCAAGCGAATTATTGAAATAAAATCAATCCATGTGTTAATCCGGAAATGACCTAGTATGTGTCGAGTGGACGTTAAATCATCTCTCTCTCTTTCACCTGTTGGGACACATAAACAATTAACTTATTACTGAATTGTCAGTAGCTTATATTTTATAAAATGGTATAAAATCTCATAACGTAGAAGTATATTTGCGTGTATATATCAAGCTTCAAAGAGCTAGAAACAATTTATTTGGGTGGGCCCACTCTCGCTTCTTTCTTTTCTTGTATCTGTTTATAGGTATTTATTTCAACTAACCAGTAAAACATTATATGAAACAGAAATACGAATGTTACAAACTTCTTTTAAACTGTAACAAATTGCATGTTTTAGGTCACGTGCCGTCGAGGACAAGGACCTCGTTTACACCCCCGTCCCTGGTATATATAGACGAATAAAGCAATATCTGTTATTAAATTCATGTGGTATATGCACGAATAAAACAATATCTCTTATTTATTAATCGAAACCACCTTCATCAACGGTACCGAATCTTCTACAAACCTCCATATTTCTCAAATACAAACTTTACAAACTTTAAAGTAGCTACACCTCTAACTCAATATCAATCCAGTTGTTATCTTACCGGGAAAAGGTAGGCTTCTCATATGCAATATTTAAGTCAAAATAAACGTACATTTCAGTAATCAGTATCATAAGTGACCAGAAAGAACGAGGCTAGACATATTCTACAACTCATGTTAAATGGCGATTGAAACAAACGTCCAATATCACCGAACGGGGGATTAAAAATATCTGCAATGTCCCTTGTATATAGTTTGTTTACGTATTGTGTGTAGATTGATATCACGTGATCTGCGACAAAGGGATCAAGGCCAGATAAAGTCCTTGGGGTGACACGTGACGTGATCTAGTATACCAGTTACCTGTAAACTATAGTGTTTTAATCGTGTGTATTATATTATTCGTTTTGATTTTATATCGTATGTTATATTGGACGAACAGTCAGACCGTAGACTATAGTGTTTTAATAGTGTGTAGTATTTTATACAGTAAGACTGTGAACTACAGTGTTTTAATCGTTTTGATTTCATACCGTGCGTAAGTTATATTGGACAAACTTTTACACAACATGGCGGAGCAGACAGCCAAGGAGGTTTGTAGTATCTGTTTAACTGACTATAAAAAAACCCGTTTTGATAGATTGTCAGCACTCGTTTTGTTTCGTCTGTTTAGAAGATTATGTGAACAAAACTTCTAATAAAGGCCAGTTCCTTTGTCCATTGTGTCGCTGTCCTATATAGAAGGGAGTAAGGAGCGTTTTAAACCTAAACTAAACATGGATGACAATTCTACTATTGCACAATGTGATGTATGTACTGAAGATACATGTCAATATTTTTGTCGAGACTGTGATCAATATTTATGTAAATCATGTAAAACCATCCACGGTAAGTTGAAAATTTGTAAAGACCATGTTGTTTGTCGATATGATGAAAAACAAGTCTGTCAACAACCAAACGAACCAATGAAGGAAAAGACACCAGCCACCTCCGTCACACATCCGAAAGATTTCTGTCCAAACCATGAAGACGAGACAGTAAAAATTTACTGTAAAGATTGTTCACTAGCCGTGTGTTTCAATTGTTTGGTGGCCGATCATCACGGACATAATTTGTTAGATTTACAGAAGGATGAAACCAGACAAAATATCAGACAAGACCTAAAAACGCTGAATGAAGATTTAGAAAAACAAATTACAAATTTTCAGAAACATTATGATAATTTGAATAGTAAATTGACACAATTCAAAAACTGTACAAAAACAGATTGTGACAAAGTCGATGCACACGTCGATAAAATCTGCTCAGAATTTCGTAAAAATGGAGAAAATATTAAAAAGGAAATACAGAAAT
Source organism: Patella caerulea (assembly GCA_036850965.1). Classification (NCBI taxonomy): domain Eukaryota; kingdom Metazoa; phylum Mollusca; class Gastropoda; family Patellidae; genus Patella; species Patella caerulea. The sequence goes on from JAZGQO010000002.1 coordinate 252,631, forward strand.
CTAGTGAACAAGAAGAATCCAAATTTGGGAAATTAATGGAGGACATTAAAAGACTAACAGAAGATTTAAAAGCTAGTGTTAAATATTCAGTGAATGTTTTAGAAGATTCGTCCATTGTTGAAGTTTTACAAAGATTACCTAAAGTTAAACAGGAGAAAGATGAAAGTTGTAGTAGAAAATTGGATATACCTGCTGTAAGATATTCAACATTTCAAGTAGCAGAGATAGATAAAACTTTGTTAAGTAATCAACTTGGTAAGGTTGTAAGTTATGATGAGAATATGTATGAAGTTGTTTTTAATTTTATATGAATTTTCAAGTCTTGGTTGCTATGAGGATGGTAAACAACATGTAGTTTCAGGTTTTACATGGTGTACATGGTTGTATAGATCCCCATCATCATTAGATGTTGGATTAGACTTATATGACGTAGAAAGTATTACGTCATGTAATGTTGACGTCATATATAAAGTTATAAATAAAACAGATGATAGACAATCTGTAGTTAAACAATGTAATGGGACTGTTGAACCTCGTGGTTGTTGGCCAAACTGTTCTACTGAACTGGAAGAGATTCAGTAATCCTGTCAGTGGATTTATTGATCATCACAGAAACTTTACAATTCAAACAACAATTAATAAAATAACTGACATTGTAAGAAGTAAATAATTAGTGTACTGTTATTCTAATTACAAATAGGCTACTGTTATTCTGATTAAAAATAACTGACATTGTACAATAATATAACTAACATTACAAGATGGAGATAATTACTGTTATTCTGGTCGAATTATCTTTAAATAATCTACTTATTATGATGCAAGGGAGATAACCTGTTTTTCGCGCACTCCGTAATTGTTACACAATATTATTTTGGGTCTAAAATTTAATATTGTATTTGAATCTGTCAGTATTTTATATTTCATTTCTTTTCCTTAATTTTGACATTCTAATAGACAGATTAATTGCAAGTTTAATCTGGCTTAGTATTATTTAACAGCTGATGGGTTGTACTCACTTGTATGCTCGGAGTATCTATGAGATAAGATTTAAGCACAACATATATTGATACCTGTTGTTTAAAGTTAGAATGGGTGACCATTAATAATTAGTTTCATTGTTAATTACCTGCGTTGTATAAACTTCTAAATTCCGCACGCCTTTCATCTGTATCAGTCGTACACTTAAGACATAGTATTAAGTAAGATATGATAAATTGTGCAAACGTGTATCAGGCAGAATCCATGGCAGGTGCTAACATTGTTGTTTTACAGCTTAGAGGTGCGAACACTAGTAATTAGCTTATATGGAATTATCTTGCTGTCAATCAATCATTTGACTACGAGTTAGCCAATCAGTTTAATTGTTTATGTAAGATGTAAACCAATCAGAGATTCAGGCGGCAGAGATAACTCTACGTTATTTAAGATTGGTTTTAAGAGTCAAAAGGGCAGTTGGGTTTTCTGTGACCTAGGGAAACATCTTTAGTTAGATATCTCCTGATCCAACCACCATATGTAAATATGTTATGCAGTAATAAAAAATCAGTTTAATAAAAAGAGTATGTGTTATGTTACACAATGTCCAATACTATTAGCGGACCAAATATTTTCATAATATATTGATGGGTGACAACATTTCTGTATAGGAGAGACGAGCACCTATCTACGGGATAGAGAGTACGCAACCATCGACGGTTGTAATATTGAAAATGAGCCCTTTACATGTGCAAAACCCCTACAAGTTAAATTTCAAATTTTCCCATTTTATAAAATGATAGTGTATGACATGGCGAATAGAAAATTAATTTAAAATCATTTTATTAAAAAATACGACAATTAAAACCACAGTGTTACTATTAGACATGGCAAGGTTTGGGGGCGTTTGGAAATGTGAACCATGAAAAATTTGCTTGAACAATAATAGCTTATGCTACCTTGTAAAACGTGGCGAAAATATATTCTACAAAATTTTGTTCTGTGGTGTCCTTTCACCATAAGAGATCCACAAGATATTCAAAAATTTCTTCTCAGACCTCCTATATTCCTGGTACCACATTCCACAAGATTTTCGGTCTGTGGTGTTTTTCACCACAAGATATTTCTTCTTAGACCCTTCATATGCCTGTGTGTAATTTAAAAAAACTGAGAGCAGCGAACTGCAAATTGCCGTTCCCAAAACCGTTTGATAAAATGTGGAAAAAAATTAATAAAATAATAGACTGCCTACACATAACAAACCATAAAAATCCAGAATGTCAAACAGTGCTACATCCTGATAGATTTAATGAATTGTATCCTGATATAACGAATAAAAATTCAATGGCAGCAGAACAAACTTTCTCGTGGTTAAGTCGTTTCAAGAAAATGGTGTGCGCCATGACAAAAACCCATCACCTGTTTTATTTACATCGAGGCGTCACTGTATGTCCACGTAAATCGCCATTTTAAATGTAAATAATGTATATGTGTTTTGTTTTTAAATCTTAATTTCTAAGTGCATATCTTGAATTGCTTTTCATTCTGATCAAAATTAGAGCACGTCATCTTTCGAATTCAACGCCCACATTATAAGCAATACATTCCTTGATAAATATATACTCCTTGTAACCAAATGCTGTACAGATTCAATATCGGTTCTAAACTGCACGTGAATAGTTAAAACTGCTCTTAGTATATATTCCCCGGTCATCCCATTTTGTTACCGATTTTAAATCATCCATGAATATATTTATAATTAACTGGCCAAGATCCTGTCGTACGCGCAGTAGAGATGAAGTTATCTTGTGTCGTTCTCGCATAGGTCATAAGTTTTTTAACACATAGTTTCATCTTAAAGCGAGAGCCTCAAGCAGAGCGTCAACAATGTCATGTTCCTTTGACAGGTAAGCACATTTTGATTGAGTGCAAGCATCTCAAAGATACAAGACTACGGCATCAGTTGTTTGCCCAACCTTTTCTATATTGTAAAGCGCTAGACTTTTTAAGGGAGACAAATTTTTATTGCAAATTTTAATTGTATATATCTGATTTCCCCTTGCATGTTTTAAATATATATTCATATAGTTTATATTTATTTTTATTTGATATTTACTGTGATATTTGTTTTTATTTATGTATATATAGATAATATTGTGATTATATGTTTCCAGTTTCTCTCGAGAAACCTCACCATATGGTTGGAGCTGACATTTCATTCATTCATTCTAATATCTTGTGGTATTCTTGTGGTGAAAAACACCAGACCAAAAACACTGTATAAAAACTATGTGCTGATATTATGAAGAATTATTTGACCAATGTTGTCGATGTATATACATATATAGCCCCCTTTCCAATAAAAATTGAGAAAGAATTTGTTTCTGTCTTACCCGAGGTCACGCGTTGTGATTATATCCATAGATTAATCCTCCAAAAAATCCAAACTACAAAATGTCATTCAACTGTTGCCACAGTTATTAACTCTTGTTCTCTGAATGTATGATTATTTGGTATTTATTTCCCCATTATAAACTTATACAGTATGATTATATATTTCTGTATGTAAATATGTATAAATATTGTTACTGTGTAGTTGCTTGTTGAAAATTAAATATGGTCTATCAAAAAATAAAAGTTATTATTACTGTTATTATTATATTATTAATATAAACTTGTCGGAACTCTGTTGAAAAATTCACACCACAACGCAGAACACTGTATCCAAAGAAATTTTTGGGAAAGAAATTGATTTGCAATATCTCGTGGAACTCTTGTGGTGAAAAACACCACAGACCCAAAACACTATCAAAATTATTCTAAGTCGAATATCTTATGGAATGTGGTACCACACGGGCATATAAGGGGTCTAAGAAGAAATTTTGGAGAAAAAATGATTTTTTTCTAAGTCCTATATCTTGTGGAACTCTTGTGGCAAAAAACACCACAAACCCAAAACACCGTATCAAAAGTCCAATATCTTGTGGAATTCTTGTGGTGAAAAACACAACAGACCCAAAGAAATTTTTGGGAAAAAAATTGATTTTCAATATCTTGTGGAACTCTTGTGGTGAAAAACACCACAGACCCAAAACACTTTCAAAATTATTCTAAGTCGAGAATCTTGTGGAATGTGCTACCACACAGGCATATAAGGGGTCTAAGAAGAAATTTTGTGGAACTCTTAAAGTGAAAAACAATACAGTCCCAAAACACTGTATGAATATCATTTTAAGTCGAAAATCTTGTGGAATGTATTTATTTTCAGAAAGCCAATATCTTGTGGAACTGTTGTGGTGAAAATGCCCCCAAACCTTGCCATATATGGTGAATATGTATACATATACTATACTGTTCATCTTTATACAATAACATTATTTATGAATAGTCCCAAGACGGACGAAAAGTACTTTAAAATGTTAATATGTTATTAAAACCAGTGTTGAAATCAGTTTGTGTCGGAATACCTTTTATCTTTTCATCGTTTACCGTGAAACAAAGTAGTGCAGCTTTACGGTTGTGCTAATATGTCTGGAGATATGTATATCCATGAATGTTTAAATTTTTATTGTACCCAAAACTGGAAAATATTAAATTTAAAATTCGGCCTTTCTACCGCTTATTCTTAATGCAAGGGAAAAGTTCTGGAAAAAAAGTCTACCCGTGGACCAAGTTGTTCTTCTGAGTAATCGGGCAAGTGTCATGTGACTGTACTGGTGAGGATCTAGATTCCTGTTTGTCCACAGTTGACACACATTCTGATACCAAAGTTAATACTCATTTTGATAAATACTACAAGAACGTAACGTAACGCCACTTCAATGTACGCCAGACGTGCACCTATTAATTATTTTTCGAGGAGTAGGATTTTACCTGTTTGTATAACTCTCATGACGTCATAATATTTATGGCGTCATAGTTTTGACCTAAAATGGCGGCTGTAAATATCTTTCCCTGAACCTAATCCCACTCAAACACTGCTGTACTGACTGCAAATTTATGTGTTGAACCACTAGACCACCCAACCGTGACCCTACAATTTATTATAATGGGGTCCAATATTTTTACATTATTCAAGTAACACAGGGTTGAAAAGTTTGGGGTTTTTTTTTGTTGTAATTTGGTATATTTAAAGGCTAATGTTATCCGCCATGTTTACACTAGTTTATAGTTCACATAATCAACTTGACATACCATAAGCAGAAACCTATCATCGAACTTCGTCAAGGTATGAACTTTAAATCAGGTATTCACCCCACAAATCATGCCGTTTGAATTTTGAAGATTATCATACCGTTTTGGGCACCCAATTCATTCGTGAGCATTATATTATGGCTGCCCATGGTCACACCACAAATGATGCCGTTTTGGGCGCCCCATGGATCAAGTCACTCGGCTTTATGTGGCGCCCCATACTCCTCGCAGTGTTCCGTTTGGTTAGAGCTAATCCCACTACTCACTGCTGGAAAGAGTGACAATTCCTGTTCTAAATTATGATTGGTTGATAGTCCCGTTAACCAATCGCTGACTGCGTTACAAAGGCTCTACCTTTAAAACAAAGCGTCAAATTTGACCAAATATGTTTACATAACGTTACGTCATGGCTCACGTTTTTTTATTATGCCCAATCAATCAGTGCATTGCAGAATATTGCAGTAAAACTAATTGCGTGACGAACGAGGCTATCAGCATTGACATAATGTAAACATAATGGAGACGAACAGACTTTCGCCGTCTTTAATACCTTATATCACTGTCCAAAGTTTTAGGAAAGACCCCAGATTAAACGAAGTGCTGTCATGTTGCTGTACTCAAGTGATAGATTTGATTGAACGGGAAGAATAGACACACTCCTTCAAAAGTTCAAGAATCAGAAGCCAATCCAGCAATGGCCAGAGAGGGATTTCTCGGGCCATTGCTTCAGGAATATGGTGGCGCCCATACTAATATGGAGACGTTGGACTTGCCCCCCCCCCCCCCCCGCTAGCTACGGGCCTGTGATTTAGCTCCTTTGAATCTTAAATTTCTAAATTAATAAACTTATTCAAAATAACGTATGATTGAAAAAGAGAGCCACAACGCCATTGGTCTAAAACAGACAAAAACAATACATGTCTCTGAATTTATTGTCAAGATTATCATGTATTTGTTTCGGTGTCGGTGTGGTCTGGCGCGCGGTATACACGTGCTTAAACCGACAAAGTCATTAATTTACTACGTCATGTAAGCCCGAAACCTTGGCACACGCCGTACTTGCGATAACCTTATTAGTTTATTAATGATACGCATTTTACCTTAAATGGTCATTAATGGAGATTTATGTTAGATTGCCCAGACTCTTTTTATTGATATTGTTCAGACTTGCCTTAGATCAATTTGCCCGCGCTTCAAATAGAACGAATGATGTGTTGAATACATCCCTCTGTGAAATTGTTAGTTATGTCCGTGTGTAGGGGATATACCAGTTTAATATATTATACACGGCAAACACCGTTATCTCATCTATTATACACGGTAAACACCGTTATCTCATCTACGACTGTATAATATACCAGTTTAATATATTATACACGGTAAACACCGTTATCTCATCTACGACTGTATAATGTCAGCAGGATATAGGTGGAGAAGTTTGTCGTCTTTATACCTCGTTCAAAGGTGAGATAAAATACGTCATAAGGTCAGCGTCGTGTAACACCGTTATAAGGTGTGTTAACTCGTTTGTCATCTAAGACCTGTACACACTGACCGATTTCTCGCCCGTGACAATCTATCCAGCAAATTAGGGAAGGGGCTGGTTGTCGGCGATAGATTAACAGTCGTTAACACACATAGAACAGGTGAAACGTCACGGACAATCTAACTTGTCTGCGATATCACTATTGGGAAGCAGACGTTAACACTGACTAATCATTGGTGAAAATATACGGAAATGGGGTTTGGCGTCTTATTGCTCCACACCAACCGGGCTAGTAAATGAAGACGGGCATACGTCACGCAATGTGCTATACGGAAAATTCCAACCGGCAAGGGTTCTTTTACATGCACATCAACGAATACAGAGATAGGACTCGGTTTAACGTCCCATTCCAACGAATGATCCTCGGTAATAGTAGCTGGTTTAACGTACCATCCCAACGACTGATGTCGGAAGTAGTTGCTGGTTTAACGTCCCATCCAAACGACAGATCCACGGTGTACACAGTCCTTTAATATAACTGTCTACGTGGTTTAGAGGTGTACACGGACCTTTAATATAGCTGTCCTTGTTGTTTATAGGTGTCTATCGTCAAACAGATGACATCATGTCGCTTTACCCTGGTCTGGTGTGGGTGTAAGTAACCGAGTTTTGTTTAAACCTAATGTGGGGTCGTTGTCATAGTGATCCCTCCAAACTCCCTTGGCGTCTAGGTTAGGAACCAGTGTAAAGATCCAAGGATGGGGAAACTTATATGTGAATCCTATAGTAGGCCGTTATAATATTCCATCGGATGGTCCCTTTTACTAGGCATATAGTCATTATTTACCGAAATGGGTTGCCATATAATAAATTTGCATTTCCGTGTCCCACTCACGGCCCAAATCTCAGTACTGATTTTATCTGTATAAATTTTGTTATGCCAGAAGACTAAAGTAGATAAGTTCCTGTGCCCCCCACCTCCGATCACCCCTAACCGGCCTACCCCGTTTGTAAATGACACAGAAGACGTCCATAGGTTTAAAATGGATATGTTAATTTCGTGACTGTCCGACTAATGTTATCTAGAATCGTAGGTTTAATTACATATTGTTTAAACTAATGTTATCTAGAATCGTAGGTTTAATTCTGTGGGAAGAACAAAACACAAGATAATAAATTCTATAAATCACACCTACACATCTACATCGATATCACCTTATACACACTTACACATCTACATCGATATCACCGCTAAACATTCACTGGTATATAAAGAGCATTGACAGCGCTATATAAATGATAAAATAATAAATAATTTGTTTAAACAATATTGTATTCAATAAACTGAATAGGATTGAACAACAGACAAAGGCCTATATAATTTCTCTCCAGTCATATTAAATCTTATGTTTACAATAAAAAGTGGTGGACATATATAGGTAGTGACTTACAAACATATATGCAAATAAATCCCCCAAATGTTACATTTTATCCCCTAACCCTAACCCATATAAAAACTATAGTTATATTACAAATAAATCCCCCCGAATTTTACATTTTATAAATGTATTTTAAAATGTTACATTCTCTTGAAACAAAATAATTAGCCCTGGTCGGTTTATAATTGTTTTTTTTGGGTTGGATTATATCACGACTGACATGAATCTACAAAAAGTTTTCTGTAATATAAACGGTTTTAAGCTTCAATTTACGACTCGTAGCAAAGTTTAGATGAAGAGTGAAGGTCAGTTCTTGGAATTGGATTTCGGCAATGAGGTGAGTCTACATAGTTTAAGGTTATGTGTGGGTGGGTTTCGGGTTTCTGGTGGCGGGTGTTAATTGGGGGCGGGGGTTTCAGGACCTGAACCATTACATATAGTCATCCATATTCATCCTTGGTTAGAAAATGGAAATGCCGGAGTTACCCGCACCCCCACGGACCCCTCCTCGATTAGAGTTCATCTTTCACTTTTATACCTTAATTTCATTTCTATGGTTTCTTCTGCAACGCGATTTCTTACTGCCAGGAGATTATTTTACAAACACAACAATGTGTATACAGATGTTCCACCCTAATAACTAGACAACACTTTCTTGGTCAGCCCCGCTGGCGAGCCCCTGTCATCTGGGATTCCACCATGCACCGTGCCCCACAGCCATAGTCGAGAGTACTATGGCTCATCTACTTTAATTGTCTTACGAAAAAGAAAACATTTTTGTTGTTAATCATCTTGCATGGAGCAAAAAACCTGGACACAGAACCTCTCTGGTTTAAGCCGAAAACAAATAATCCTACGTCTTCCACAAAACCTTCAAATTAAACATTAGAAAATAAAAACACCCTTTGAAAAGAACGATCCCTGAATTATTCTTTCATTGTTTGATAAACAACGTCATATCCGGTAATCCTCATTAGTCCAACACAAACAACGCGAGATTTGTAAGGAATTTGGGGTGTTTTGAACAACCAACGGTAAACAAGAATCCAAACACGTCATCATTAATTCTACTTCCGTTTGGTTCAACTTCGTTAAAGGGGTTTTGACAAGTCAATGTTTTAGCAAACCACCTCATCTAATTAAAATGGAGATTTAACGCACTGCATGTTTTCCACCAATCCCCGGATAGAGGGTTTCTGTTTACACTTCACTGAATTCTACCTAACAACGAATCTTCTATGTGCGCATCAATTTGGCCGCTTTTGTTTCCAAGGCCCTTCACTTTGCACCACCGACAAGGCCCTCCGCACTGCACCACTATCACTCCCACACACCCATACTGTGTCAATAACAATGGAACACCACTTTGGAAAAACGCGCGGAAAGTCCATAGCTACTGGATGGCCGCTTTCTAGCTTTTCATCCAATTCTAATTGCCAAGACATATTTGACATTTAAGTTATTGTGTTCATTTTTAGTTTTTAATTGATAGAATTTTGTAACAAACCCTTTAAACCATAGATGCAAAACGCCATTTTAATTGAGATGTAATACGCCCTTTTAACGAGAAATATAACAAGTCATTTTACTAGAGATGCAACACGCCTTTTAACTAGAGCTGTAACAAGCCCTTTAAACTCTAGACGAGTAAAATTGTAAACGCTGCTCTGTAAGCCCACGTGTCTCACTTGTTCTATGTACAGAGTTTGTTGTCCATGAATTCCCACGGAATGTTTCAAATATCCCCGGTTTCCTACAATTCCACGTCTTATTTAACCATTGTTACTCTCTTTTGACCGGTAACCTTCCTAACCCCTCTTAATCCCCCCCCCCCCTGAATCTCCTGCTGCTTTGATGGCGGGTAAGCCTAGAAGATTGTTTGGTACCACGTGGCTTGTATCCGCTGGTAATATAACCTACATACTGTCCAATTTCCGGCGTCGTCCCCATTGTCAGTGTTGCAGAAAGGAGGGCCTGACTAGGACAGCTGCCTAGTCATTCGCATGGGACCAAAATCCGAGGTCCCGTGTACACATTGGCTTGCACGTTAAAGATCTCTTGGCAGTTGGAATTCGATATAAGAGTAGGCCGTACCGCCGCTGCCCGTGGAATATTTCCCTTGTAGCACACAGTATGGGGTATGCGCGTCTTCATTAGCCCAGTTTAGGGGGAGAACAGTAGGACGTTAAACCCCATTTCATTTCCCCCGGAGCGATGTATCGGGTGCAACCCCCTCTTCCTAGCCCTAAAGTCGCTGAAATAGAAAATGTCGAGGAACACGAGTGTTCAGGCGGTTTAACACAGAGAGAGAGAGAGAGAGAGAGAGAGAGAGAGAGAAAACAGACATAGACAGAGAGAGGGGAACATGGGGTTTAACGTCCTCTCGACACAAACTAGGTTATTTCGAGACTAACACATGGTTCAATTTTATTTCAATAATTCGCTTGTGCGTAGGGTTCTTTAGTCGTGGGAGGAAAGGGAGTACCCGGAGAAACCCACGAGGTTAGACAGGCGACCCTATTCCTTGTCACGTAAACCAGTTGACTAAATGACAGACCTTATGATACAGCGCGCACGTCTACGAATAGAATAGAATTTACTGAGAGTTTACTGCTCTGACAGCAGGAACCATTTTGTTCTTGTTGACAGCCTAATCACCATTTACGTCATTAGAATGAAGTGATTGGGGTTTCACATTACGAGAAAATAATCTTTTGTCAGCTACTGCGTACACCTTAGGATATTTCCTTCATTATTCATTAAAATTATGTTGAAGCTGGCGATCCGTACATGGAGAGTTTATCCTATCATTGTGTTTTATCCAGACATGTCTGATGATGACAGTGGCCATTTGTTTATTGTTTGTTTATTTGTTTGTTGTCAGCTAATTCCCCGTTGGTTGCCATGGTGACTAGAAGACGGATGTAATCTGGATTAGCTGTTGACAACCTCACAGATTTCTAAAGGGTGTTCAGACCTCTCTCACAAATGTCATTGACCGTTTCACTCTGGGCCATATTCTCTCCTACTCTGCTGTTAGTTCAGTATTTTATTAAACGATACTACCTGTTAGTTCAGTATTTTATTAAACGATACTACCTGTTAGTTCAGTATTTTACTGAAGAGATTTCACATGGCTTATCCGTCGTATCCTTTGCTAACTGAATTTTAACGGCTTCTAGTAATCTCCCCTCCCCCCAATAAGACATAGTTTTGTATCAGTCCCACCTACTCTAGGTCACAGTCCTGTTAATTGTTCTACAGGTTTACATAGCTGCCATTATTCCGGGGAGTTGTTAATTCCTTGCAAACTCTAGCTATTATTCAACTCGCTGATTTTGAATCCGTTACACTATTGTATAAGTTGACTCTATAAACCAATGATTCAAATCTGTCCGGCATTTCCATAGACATTCTCACCAGATGACGTCAACAAAATTTGTTGGACTTCCTTCCGATGAAATCCAAGACAGAGACAGGGTACAGGGTATTGTCTACCGCATTGGTTTTATTTGATATTCAGATTGGGTACATTTTAGCCTGGATTAGGAATCAAAAATTATATATTTTTCTTTGAATGCACGTGGCGGGATCTTGGGTATGACGATCAAAGAATGCTGTGATTTAATGTTGACCATTGTGTTGTGACGTATAATTATTTAAAGTGACGTATAATTATCTATGGTGACCATGACAGCTAACTTGTACCCTCACTGAAGCAGTTCAATAAAGAAGTGTCTGGATGATCTGTCATATTCGATGATGGATTAGTACCTGTCATCCAGTTCCTTAATTACATACTTACACGAATACATAGAAGCTGATACAAAAAACGGTAAATTGACAGAAAGGTGAAAGGTGAAAGGTCAAACAAAATGGCTGTCATTTTATCTCTTCCATTAGAATTGTCAGCCTCTTTTTTTTTGTAAATTGACAAAGCATCTTAGAGAAAATCGTGACTGTCGATTTGTCTTCGATTTCTTTCTCGCTCTTAAATGGTTTTAACGTTCTGTTACAAATAAAGTGAAATACACCAGGCCTCCTGATAATATATATAGGCCTGAGAAACACTTTACATCTCCAGAAGAATAAAATTGAATTATTCTATATTTCTGTCAAATTGCTGAATAAATAGAAAACTAAGTCGATGTTTACAGTATAAAACACAATGTCTACTGGACAAGGAGAGGGGATCAGATATAAATAGCAAATTAAAATTCAGATATAATCGTGGCACTTGTAACAACTGTTGTAGAAGATAATCTTCTCTCTGACAACGGCATCGTTTTTAATATCTGTAAGAATGCCAGGAATTTTAAAAGTGGGTGGAACATTTAGAGGAATAAGTCATGTGGAACGAATGTTTGACCCGCGTCTGGTGATTATGTCAATCATGGAGTTTAATATAATAAACACATTCTCTACATCATTCTTATATTCTTATTTCAATTATACGATTTTATATTTCTTTATTTGAAGGAAGAAACAGGGTTGGATATGTCCCTCTATCGAATGTATAGAAGTTACGACATTTGTGTTCGCGTCTTGGAAAGAAATCTCGTTTAACGCCGCGTCGAAGCTTTACTTGACGCTTTGCAAGGATGATAACTGTGCTGTATTTATTAGAGACTTTTGGCAAGTGGCATTTTCCCTATCCGTATCACGTATGCGTATCGTATACGTGACGCGTTGCGTCTGATTAGTTTTAGAGTTTTGGCAGATTCTTGCGTCGTGTACGTATGCGCCACTAAGCTGAGCTTAGTTCTGTACAGCATGATGGCAGTTATCTACCAAGATCACCATCAGTACTAGTCAAGTGCCTTGCCTACAATTTCTCAGAGTGCATGAAGTGACTCGACAGTCGCTGGGCTATTAAAAAGAAATAATGTCGCATCTTTCAAAAAATCTTTGACTTTGACTCGACAGCAATTTCTGGTTTCACTAATTTATCATTTACACCCTTTTACCATAGAATCACATTTTACCATAGAATTTACAGAATTGCAAGGTCTCATATCTACCGAAATCTAGCGCGTAGATCAACTAGCGTGCAAACAGGCAGACAGGCAAATTATGAAAATTCCGAGAAAAACCCTCAAAAGTAATGATTAAATTCCAGTCTTTTATTATGAATAAATTCACATCAAAGATGCACATAGATTCATAAAAAAACGGTATGATACAACATTTCAGCGTCTTAAAAGACGACAATGTTATACGGACCTTTTCCGTATGAAAGTTGTTCGGTAGGGGCTGTCGTATCCGTGTGCCGTATCACGTATGAGAAATACACACACATTGATGACGTCACACACAAAATCCGTATTGATACATGATACGCACTAAGAATTTACGCTTGCCAAAAGTCTCTATTATTTCCGAGGTTACGTGTGCTAGAATTTTGTTATTTCTATGGTCCTTATACTAGGAGGTTAACTGTAATTTATTAGATTAATTGTAAGAAATTCAGCCATCCTTTGAATATTATGAGAATAAAAGCTTGCAATCAAAACCCGAGTTCTAGTATAGCGGTCTTGTCATTAGGATGGGGTGGGAAAATCGAGGTGTCGTGTACACATTGGCGTGCTCGTAAAAGATCCTTGACAGTCCTAATTTGAAATTAGAGTAGTCCGTAACCCTAACCCCTGAGCAGGGGGGGGGGGGGGTCCGGACCCCCTGGACCCCCCTCTGGATCCGCGCCTCCGTAGCGTATGTTTGTAATTTTGGCCGTCGACTTTGTGTTGATAAACAAGAAGTTAAACCCATTCATTTACACCCTGAGAGAGAGAGAGAGGGGGAGATGGGGAGAGAGAGAGAGAGAGAGAGAGAGATGGGGAGAGAGAGAAATGTGGTTTAACGTCCACTCGACACAAACTAGGTCATTTCGGGACTAACATATGGTTTAATTTTATTTCAGTAATTCGCTTGCGGGTAGGCGTCTTTAGCAGTGGGGAAACCGGAGTTTCTGGAGAAAACCCACGGGGTTGGACAGGCGACCCTACTCCTTGCCACGTACAACCGGGGATTTGAAACCACACCAGTTGACTCAATGACAGGCCGTACACCCTTACAGAATGAAAAGTATAAAATGGCCTTATAGAGAAGTGTTATTGGGTGTTCCAGATAACTAAGCATACTCTGCCTACAGTAGTTTTAGATCGAGGCATGGGTGGCCTGATTCATGTCCTAGAAAACATGGAGAACGAGGCGTGTTGCGTGGAACTCTGCCCGTCTCCTTCTTGTTGATGTTTAACGTCTGCTTACACAGTAATAATATCGCTGACAACATATAGAAGTATAGGATGTGATTTTACAACCTTTCCATCGGTGGCCTTACTGGCCTATGGCCATAAATTTAGTTGTATTGGAATTTCTTGCTATTATTTAGATAACATAAAGGGTTCAACCAATCGGGGCGTGTTTGAGTTACCCATGATTTACTTCTCCGTCCACCGAAATGTTATCACAGACTATAGGTAATCTGGGGGTCCTCTCCCCTATAACTTCTAGAGACTCCCAGTCTACGTGTTGTCAAGGTAGTTTACACCCTCTATACCTTGTAGAGACTCTCAGTCTACTTGTTGTCAAGGTAGTTTACACCCTCTATACCTTCTAGCGGTTCCCAGTCTACGTGTTGTCATGTATGTAGGGTAACTATGGTGGCTGATTGGTATCATGTCGTATTGTCGTGATGTCGCCTTTCATAACGCGACAACTCGACAACCCGACATCACGACATTTCTACCCGACAACATGACAACCCGACATCACGACATTTATACCCGACATCACGACATTTTTACCCGACATTACGACACTAAAAATGTCGTGATGTCGGGTAAAAATGTCGTATTGTCGGGTTGTCGTGATGTCGGGTTGTCGTGATGTCGGGTTGTCGGGTTGTCGCGTTATGGAACAAAAATCTGGCAATAAAGAAAATGGTTGATCAAGTGGAAGTTATGGTGGCTGATTGGTATCATGTCGTATTGTCGTGATGTCGCCGACCCATACGGGCGTTGTCACGCCCACTTTTCGTGAATATTTTGTCTGAAAACACCTTTCGGGATGTAATTCTTATGAGATTTTGTTCAGTTTTAGCTTGATCAAGACAGAATGGTAAACACCCTACAGGTTGCAAATTTCATACGTCCACATTTAAATAAATCGTCGTCGCCCCCGTCTGTCCGTCAGTCCGCCCGTCGGTCAGATTGTGGACTCTCTGGGGCCTAAAGTTATCATCGGATTGATTTTAAATTTATATACAATGTTTATGGCCATGAGACGTAGAAAACCATTGATTTCCACTGCCAGATAATTACTGCCAGAGTTTCATGAACATAAACACTTGGTATAAATTTCAAATCAATCGGATAATAACTTTAGTCACAAGGACTGGCATGAGCATTATTTTCAAAGTTATGGCCCATGACCACGTTTCACTTTTTAAAATCTTGTGGACGCTGTAGAGGCTAACGTTGTCATCCGATTCGCTTGAAATTGATGCACAGTGTGTAAGTTCATGCGACGAAGACCTAATGATTTTCAGCAATGTCCAATAATTACTACCAGAGTTATGGCCCTTGATATATTTCAATGTATATTGCAGCCTGTAGGGTGTTTACCATCCTGTCTGGATCATGCCAAATCTGATTAAAATCTCATAACAATTACAGCCTGAAAGGTGTTTACAGACAAAATATTCACGAAAAGTGGGCGTGACAACCCCCCTATGGGTCGGGCATGCATTTACATCAGTAGGTGCCATTTTCTCTTTGAAAATAATGCCCATGCCCAATTTGAAGAAAATTCATTAAAAATCGCGACCTGTAGAGTGTTTACAGACAAAATATTAATATAGGTACCATCCTGTTATTGAAATGATTAATCATGCCCAATGCCGGATTAACCATGGTGGGGGCCCTGGGGCCTGGAACATGTGGGGGCCCTTGATCACGAGCCGAAGACGCGAAGCCCCGCATAGGGGTTTGGGGGTTTTCTCCGCCCCCCCCCCCCAAAAAAAATTTTCAGAAATTTTCTGCCACCAAATTAGCGCATTCTGACGTTATTTCAGTGGACCAATCCATGCGAGTGCTATTAAATGATGGCATTTCTAGAGGAGGAGACTGTAAGTGGGCAGGGCGACATCAAACCTAATTTTGAAGTCGCTCAGTGATAAATAACTGGGATACTTGATTTGGAATCGTATTATACCCCCAAGATGATTTGATGAATGGAGGCCGTAACGTTACGACCAAGTCGGGCTCGATGTTTGACAAACAAAATGGTAATACGAGATTTAATCAAGAAATATGAATATTTCGTGTGATCATGGTGTGCATCTCATCAAATTCAGCTTATACCCACAACAAATATCAACAACAACAACAACTAACATAACGTAACACATAACACATTACATTTGATATAGCGCACATAACTGCCATGCATTCTATGGCGCTTTACAATATCTGTCACAAAAAATGTCAAATAAATGTTTTTCGAAAAAAGTATGTTTTGAGTTTCTTTTTGAAATCAGTGACAGTTTTGCATTGTTTTACACTTTCTGGAAGAGTATTCCATAGTCGCGGTCCCATCACACTAAATGATCTGTCTGCAAATGTTTTATATTTAGTCTTGGGTATTAATAACATGTTTTGTGATGAAGATCTTGTATTGTAAGATGAAGTTTGGAACTGTAATAATTCAGTTAGGTAGGAAGGGGCAATATTGTCGATACATTTATAAACAAGTACCAGAAGCTTAAATTGACATCGGGCTTCAATAGGTAATATATGAAGCTCTTTTAGAGCAGCAGTGGAGCTATGGTCGTAACTAACTCCAAGAATAAGTTTTGCTGTAAAATTTTGAATTCGTTGAAGAGGTTTAACAGTGGATGCTGGTAGATTACAGAGCAGACTATTTCCATAATCCATATGGGAAAAAACTAGAGAGCTCGCAGTTTGAAGAGATAATTCTCTGGACAGAAATGGTCTCAATTTTCGCAAGTTAAACATTGCCAAGGCAGCGGAACGAGTTTTTTGGGCAATGTGATGCTTGAAATTTAAGTTTTCGTCCATATGCATTCCCAAGAATTTAATTCGGGACGAAGACTTAACTATAGAGTCCCCAGCTCTTAATTTGTGGATGGTAGACTTTTGGAGCTGGCGGTTGGCGCCGAAGGTAATAACCTCAGTTTTGTCGTCATTCATTTTTAGTCGGTTGTGTAGCATCCAGATTTTAACGTCGTCTAAGGACTCTGATAGTTGGGAGGCAATACTTAATTCTGCATCTAAGTCTCCGGCTTTGAAACTGTCATACAGGCTATGATCATCAGCATAACCAACTAAGTTTGGATTGTGTCGGATGCAGGAGGCTAATGTACTGGTGTAGCAGATAAAGTAAATCGGGCCATTGATACTACCTTGCGGCACTGAAAAATTTATTTGTTTTACATCGGAGAAGTCATCGTTGACCTTGACACGGAAACTCCTGTCTCGTAAATATGACGTCATCCATTGTAGTCAGGTGCTGATGTTCCAAAGCATCCAGAAGATCATTATAGACTTTCAAAAGCAGTGTTTCAGTGCTATAAAAAGGTCTGTAGGCACTTTGGTAAGATGGTAAAAGGTTGTTAGTTTCGAGGTGGTTTACAAAACTTACTGAAGATGCCTTTTCCACAAGTTTGGACAGGAATGATAGATTGCTGACAGGTCTATAATTTTTCTTTTCATGGTCCAGATTCGATTTTTTGATCAGAGGTTTGACTATAGCAGATTTCCATTCTGAGGCAAAAACACCGGTCTCAAACGACATGTTAATGATTCTGGTAATTAGCGGAGCAATAACCTTTGAATACCTTTTGACTAAAAATGATGGTATTGGGTCAAGGTCGCAAGTTGATGGTTTCGCATTGTGAATAAGTTTCTCAACATCGACTAAATTTACCTCCTTAAATGAAGTGAAAGCAGGGACAGACACAGCAGAAGGGTGGTAAAGTGGCTGATCATTCAAGTCTGAACGAATTTTGTCAACTTTATTAAAAAAGAACTCGGCAAATTCCTTTGCAAGCTCGGCGTCAGATACGTGATCAGGCAATGGATTGGACTTCTGTTTTCCTGTTAGATTTGAGACAATATCAAATAACTGTTTATTATTATTTACCACATGATTTGATTTTATCTGAAATGTGTGAAAATTTTGATACATCGAGATGTTTCCTGTATTTGTTTCTAATAACAGTGAATTGATTCCATAGGTGCAATGTTTTGTGGTTTATCCAGCGACGTTCAGCTTGGCGTGTCTCTTGTTTGAGTTTTAGTGCACACTTATCAAACCATGGAACCTTTTGTCGCACTGTTATAACTTTGCTCTGAATAGGTGCGTGTTTGTCTAGAATTTCTCGAAGCTTGGAATCGTAGTTCTGTACCAGATCCTCAAAGGTTTCTAGTTCAATAACCTTTTGTACCGTTTCGTTGAGATCCGATTCAAACGTCTCGTCATTTATTATGGATTTAAGTTTACGAAATTTTATTTCTTTTCTTTCTAACACCGGACGGCCCGTTGAAAGATTGGCTTTGACAAATGCATGGTCGGAAATAAAGTATTCTACATCCACATTTGAAAAAATGATGTCTGCATTATCACTAACAAGGATAAGGTCCAGAGTATTACCCGAGACATGTGTTGGTTTCTCTACGAGCTGACTTAATGAGAGTGAATCTAATAAATTAATGAAAGATTTGGCGTTTTTGTTCTGCTCGTTATTTACGTGCAAATTGAAGTCTCCAACAAAGGCACAATGTTTATGTTGAAGCAGTGATTTACATGCATATTCAGAAAATTCTCCAAAAAAGGTTCCGATCTGGACAGGATGATTCTCAGAGTAAGGAGGTCGATAAACAGCAATAAGGGTAAACGTTACGGTTTTGAGAGAAATCGCGAATTCAGCAAATTCGAACGAATCGTAATTACCCGAGTTAATAATAACAACATTAAATTCTGTTTTAGCGAAAATGCCTAATCCACCTCCAGAACGATGATTTCTTTCAACGTTCAAGAAGTCATAATCAGGTAATCTAAGATTTGATAGTTCAAAATCGTCAGAGTCTTTTAACCAGGATTCAGTCACTACACAGAAGTCAAAATTCTCACTGGTGACATAGTGAAGAAATGAGTTGATTTTATTTCGAATAGATCTCGTGTTAATCAGACCAAATTTACAGTTCTGATTATTGTCATACGATTTATTGTATGCTAAAGGCGTAAAAACTGATGATGGACCCGATTGTTAAAAGTCATTCGAGATTTCCATTTTTTTGTTCTAAGTTTTTTAGCCGGGGCGCCTCTATTTCCACGGGCCCGTTTCTTAATACACAGTGTGTTAATAAAATTGTACGTTGCATTTGATAACGAATGTTCAGTGTTAACTTTCAGTGAGTGTAGTTCATCTAGTGAGTAAGTGATTAATTTTTTCTCGGCTGGACACATACGGGTGTGTTAACTGCAATAATTATAACTGACATAGAAAACATTCAGTTCAAAATTTGTACCAATAAATACTACCAAACAAAGACATTTTCAAAGTTCATACTTAGCACACTCGATCCTCATAACGTTGTAGAACATTTAATCACAAAATAAATAACGTTCTAAGAACGATACACATATAAACTTTAAATTAATAGTAGAGCGATACACCAGGCTGCCACACTCAAAGCGCCATCTTGATCATCCAACTACAGCTTATATACAATCGTACGTCAATCTGAGGCAAAATTCGCGCTACTCGAAATGATGGGGACGTGTACGATAATTCGAGTTAGACGATGGTCGGTCCGATAGGAGATCTCACGACAATAAAAAAACGTGTTATACCCATCGCCGGATTACACCGAATCCTCGGATGTCGATCGCAACACAACATGGATTGAGGGGGCCCAAGGGACTTCCGATGGAGGGCCCTCGAAGCATCGGAGGGGCACCGTCACTAGGTCACCGGCCGTTGGAATCCTCGGTCCGGCCATGCTCGAGGCGCGCAACTGAGATTTTTGTGGGGGGCCCCCTAATGTGGTGGGCCCTGGGGCCTGCCCCATGGTGCCCCATGGTTAATCCGGCGTTGATCATGCCGAATTTGAACAAAATCTGTTAATAATTGCAACCTGTAGAATATTTACAGACAAAATAATAACAAAAAAGCGGGATTGGCACCACCCCGCGGATAGGGCATGCACCCGGAGAAAAACCCACGAGGTTAGACAGACGACCCTACTCTTTGTCATGGACAAGCTTGGGCTGGAAACCACACCACTTGACTCAATGACAGACACACAGACAAGGGCGGCGGCATAATATGTTCACATTATGAACTGAAATGGGGTTTAACGTCCTACTGTTCTGATCCGACTGAGCTAATGAAGACGGTTCACATTATGAATGTGGACGTATACAAATGGATACGAATGCAACTCAAACTGCAATGTGAGCGTGAATCTACTTCCACTTGATCAACCATTTTCTTTATTGCCAGATTTTTGTTCCATAACGCGACAACCCGACATCACGACAACCCTACAACCCGACAATACGACATTTTTACCCGACATCACGACATTTTTACCCGACATCACGGCATTTTTAGTGTCGTAATGTCGGGTAAAAATGTCGTGATGTCGGGTATAAATGTCGTGGTGTCGGGTTGTCGGGTTGTCGTGTTGTCGGGTAGAAATGTCGTGATGTCGGGTTGTCGCGTTATGAAAGGCGACATCACGACAATACGACATGATACCAAACAGCCACCATAGGTAACGATATGTTAAACTGTTAGACAATGTAGATGTATATCATTCCTGTTGCTTATATACATGTGTCTAAATATACACCAAGCACGCGCTTTATATGACACGTCATATTCTACAGCAAACGACCTTGAACTATATATATATATATATATATATATATATTATTATTAAAGAGATCTTGTCAATCAAATAGAATAGAAAATTAATTGTGGTTTAAGGCCCAACTGTTCTACACCAACCGGGATAATGTGCGTGTCTTGGAGACCATTTTGTCTAATTAGCGACAATACGGCCTACTCATAAGTTACATATATATATAAATTGGCATGTTTTTAATTGGATTTCCAACTGCCAGACGATCACTAACCTGCTGCCAATGGGAAGACGGGATCTTGTTTTGCGTATCACCCAAACGACTGGATACCCGCCATACTCTATCACTGGGATCACCTTCGCTATAACCGGGTGCGAATCCCAACGCCCCCCCCCCCCCCTTGTCAGTATGACACTACGGGATAGTCGGGAAAACGGACGTCTCGTGTACAAGTTGGCGTGCACGTAAAAGAATCCCTGACAGTTGAATTCGATAAATATTATGTGGAAACACGTACCGCTGTCATGGAAACATTTCCCTCATAGCATAGCGTATGACGTCATCATTGCCCCAGTTGGTGCAAAAAACTGGGTCATTAGACCCCATTTGATTTGATTAACTCTGGGTATTATATTAATATCCCCGGCTTCAAACAGTCCGACCATCTCTTTAACCTACGACGATGAAATACTCGCGTTGACAAGAAAATACTGATAAGATTGTGTAACATTCTTGTCATATTGTGAGTTACTCGTGCTGAATGTTTATAAATTAGAGAGAGTGATTTACGGTGAGTGGGTGTCGGTGTTGAGTAACTAATTACCCTCTACTTGCCGATCTATTTTAAGGACGAATACGACAAACGAAAAGTAAGGTAGTACGTGAATCATGAGATAGAAAACGAACAAATAGCCATGGAGAAAACACCGATATTCACCACTCACCTACTCACACGTAATCATGGAAACCAATATGTTAGTCCCATAATGACATAGTTTATATCTTATTCCAGTCGTTATATTTGTAATACGGGTAACCGGAGTTTGTAATACGGATAACCGGAGTCGACGACCTATTCTGAATACACGGGATTCATATAGTAGAGGTGCATGAAGCAACAAGACTTCAAGTTTAATTATTTTCATTAAATGCCCAAACTTCTAAAATGTTTTATTACTACTGGAGTAAATTGAAATAATAACATATTGTTGAGGGGGGTGAGGAATAATCGCAAACGCGTGCTAGAATAATATATTTAAAATAGTAATATACTTTATGCTTCGCTTTAACTAAACTCCATGTCTGGATAATAAATAGGGTGTTTGAGGGAGAGGAGGAATAATTACAAACAAGTGTTAGAGTAACTCACTTGTCATAGGTTATTTAATTTATATTCAGAATAATATATTTAAAATATTATTATACTTTATCCTTCGCTTTAACTATTCTCCATGTCTGGACGATAAATAGGTTGTTGGGTGACCGAGTGGGTTAACGCATGCGCTTTAGATCACAAGGTCTACCATTGAGTCAAGTGGTGTGTGTTCGATTCCATGCGTATACGTGACCAGGAGTAGGTTCGACTGTCAAACCTCGTGGCTTTTCTCCGGTTACCTATCACTGCTTTCCAACACCTAACCATAATGATCGTGTTTGTGTTGAGTAGACGTTAAACTGTCTATCTCTCTCTCTCTCTCTCTCTCTCTCTCTCTCTCTCTCTCTCTCAGGTTCTAAATATTTTAATTACTATATAAAAGAAACCTTTTTGTTAAATTTATATAAATATAATTTTGTTGCGTCTTCAATATTCCATTGCTTAAATTTGATTTATGTACAACATATTTCAACAATTTCATGGCTGCTGGTCTGAGATCGAATATATCATTCCTAGAAATAATACACTAGACTTGACTTGTATATTACAACATAAACTCTAAAAGATAAACTCAATCTAACATTTAATTATGTTTTACTCTAAGTTTCCTTTAACCCTTTATCGCCATTAAACAGTTTCTGTGTTCTAGTTTTTCACTGAAGCTTTTTAAATGTAATTATGATGGTATTTTATCTGTAAATAATGAGGTGACGACTGTGTTATAGAAATATTTTATAAATTCCACCTCAGTCTAATATCTCAACACTGGTAATCATAAAACATATCAGTTTATTTATTGTTTATATTTTATTATACCATGTGGTTCATCTCATCTCGATCCGGGATCAAGTCCCGTGTTGTGATCCCGAATCCAGTACACGAATCCAAGATGCCAGTAAAACGAAATGAATGCTTGGCATCCTAATTTTTAAAAACAACAACACCTGGTTAATGAAGACGGGTATAGTCGACACAGTGCGGTATATACGAGAGACATTTTGTCCAGACGTCGGCTTCTGTCTTCTGATCATTGAATTCCAACTGCCAAGGGTTCCATTACGTGAAACCCAGCAATAAAATAAAATGACTGTTCAGCTCCGAACTGGGCTCATGAAGGCTGGCATACGCCATACAGTGTGCTATGAGGGATATTTTGACTGAGCAGCGGCACTACGGCCTACTCTTATATCGAATTCCAACTGTTAAGGGATCTTTTACGTGCACGTGTACACGGTTTTTCATACCATACGCACGACTAGACAGCTGTCCCTGTCAGGCCCCCATTCTGCATCAATGACAAGGAGAAACCACACCGGAAAATCGAGATTAACTTTCTCGGTCAATACAGGGATCGAACACCCGACTTCCAGGCTAGCGAGCCGGCGTCTTACCCACTTAGCCATCGAGTAATTGTAATAAAATTCTACCATTGTCAGGTGCAGAAGAGTAGGACGTTAAACCCCATTTCATTTCATTTACAATAACTCGGTTGAGCCTAGGTGTTTTATCCGAGGGAGAAAACCCGATGATCCAATGTACAGGAGCTGAATTGATCTGAAATTTAACCAAAATTAAGGGCTTAAAAGTAAGTAAGATAATTCAAAAGAGAAACCCTTGTTTGCCTAATATCTTGGACTCGATTGTGAATGGGGTTTAACTTCCTACGTTTTTACATCGCCTGGGATAATGAAAATGAACACACGCCATGCAGTGTGCTATTTTAAATTCCAACTATCGGGTACCATGGTTTCGTTTTCGTGCACGCCATCGTCGACACGGGTCTGCCGTTGTTAGCACGCGCTCGCTGTATCATAAAGCCTGTAATTAGAGTCAATTGGCGTGGTATCGAATCCCCGTGACAAGGAGAAGGGTCGCCTGTCCAACTTTGTGGGTTTTCTCCGGGGCCTCCGGTTTCCTTCCATTGCAAGCGAATTGTTGAAATAAAATTGAACCCGTGTCAGTCCCGAAATGACCTAGTTGGTGTCAAGTGGACGTTAAACCCCATTCTCTCTCTTTTTAACCGATTGCAGTGGTTGGTGCTACTCGGGTAAGTGGTTTTAATTTTACAGGTATTCTAACCACGAGTAAGTCGTATGTCTTTTTACTTTACCTTATATTTGTATATTTGTTTTGTTAACATACTTTGTTAACACGTGTATATTACATATCACTAATTACTTACTTTACACGCGGTAGGTCCACAATCACATCAAATATCTTAATTGCATTCCCCAAATTTTTGCGGGTTTTTGGTTCCAAATTTGTTGCCCGAAGTACTTTTCAATCTGTCTGTTGGCTGATAATAGCTACTACATTAGTTCAGCTCTGAACGTCGGTCTCATTACACTCACCCTGAACGTTCAGGGACTGCCCCATTTAATCAATGTCGAAAAAAAAATTGGAGAAAAGTCAATTTTACTGGACAACTTTTCACTGCTAAACGACGGGGTGTCAATCCGTGTGAAAGCCTGTACAATGTAAAGCCTGTACATTTCGTTTCGTCTTGTATGACCGACATTCCTGAATGAAGCAGTCAAGTGCCAGGATATTCGCGACTACTTTGTTTGTTTTTACTAATACTATCATATTTCATTATTTTGTTAGAGTAGGACATCGTCATTTATGTATATATTAAACACGTATTTTATATCTTATTATAGAAGTCTATAGTAGTATATTCTCTTTTAATCATTTCTTTAAATACCTTAATATTCCATACATTTCTAACCAGGGTAATTACTTTTAGATTA
Organism: Patella caerulea; assembly: GCA_036850965.1. Taxonomy (NCBI): domain Eukaryota; kingdom Metazoa; phylum Mollusca; class Gastropoda; family Patellidae; genus Patella; species Patella caerulea. Next base: position 277,744 of record JAZGQO010000002.1, read on the forward strand.
GGGTAATGGATAACTCCTACCTCTTAAAATGATTTATATAATTAGTAAATAATTATTATTGTCTAATGATTGATGTTTTGTCATACATTTTGTGTAACCAATATATACATTGTACTGTTATAATCGATGTAATACTGTGTATTAGTCGTGTTTATATTCTTATGATTTGATCTTTCTAATGCAAAATTTGTAAACAGCCAGTAGAAATAAATGTCCCTTATAGATACATTTAGACGGCTGAAACCTGCACTGCAGGCTAGTCAACGGGACTGCGACCGATAGTCAGCGATTAAATCGCTGATAACGGCAAGCTACGTTCCGTAGGCTTAGAACCTCCTCTCGTGAAAGAGGTCCCTCCCTTTCATATTCAGAGAGTACGGCGATGTAGAATTGCCCGAAAAAGACAAGTTGCAGATACAAGTACGGAGAATGCTACTCACCCGAAAAAAGAAAAGTACGGCGAATGCTATTCGCTCGAAAAAGGAAAGATTTCAAGACAGTACGGCAAATGCTATTTGCCCCAAAAAGGAAAGACCCTTTTCATAGTACGGTGAACGCTGTTCACCCGAAAAAGGACAGAAATAATCATTTTGGAGCTGTAAATACTTATTATATATTTTGAAAGTTTTTGTTACATAAAGGTTTGAAAACTGAACGACTCTGACTTATTCCTACGGTGAAACTTATAACATTAATTTAAGCAAAACACCGTTAATGACCACTTTTTAGCTGGTCCTTACACACCCTTCCGAAGTTCCGTTTTACCGGTGGCTCGTGATCAGCCAGGAATTGATCACTGGTGGCAGAGATACCAAGCTCCCCATACCCCAAACGTGGTTATCCCTTCAAGGAAACGTTACATGAATGTGGACGTTGACCTACAGTACTAGTTAGAGTATCATGGCGGCGAAAATGTAACTTGATAAGAGGGGACGTATTTTTAACAGCGTTTTGTGTCGCTCATACTGACTCCAGCAAGGTCTTATTTTCTCACTAAGATGTTCGTTTACACTGTACAGGCGTCCTCACGGATTGACACCCCATCGTTTGGCAGTGAAAAGTTGCCCAGTAAAATTGACTGGGGCTCCAATTTTCTTTCGACATTGATTGAATGGGTCAGTCCCTGAACGTTCAGGGTGAGTGTAATGAGACCGACGTTCAGAGCTGAACTACAACTACACGAGAACCAAACGACGCACAAGAAATACCAGTAAGACAAATCTGCGGACGAGTCAAACCTGCGGGGATAAAACAAAATACATAGATTTTGTAAGCTATAAACACCAGAGGCGGATTACCCTATAGGCAGTGTAGGCAGCTGCCTAGGGCCCAACAAAATAGGGCCCATAAAATTTTCGACGACCTTTTTAAATTCTTATTTTTACATTATTTAATTCACTGGACTACGCTTCCGGCGAACACGGCCAATTGATTTGCACCACAGCACTCGAGATGAGCTTTAGCGTGATCGATCAATCCATCTGGGGGACTGGTCACTTGCTCGCCTTGCATTTGCCTGGTATCCGGTTTCGCTTTCGTCTTAAAAAAGTTTGGGGCGATTATTTTTTTCATTACGCGAAGGTCGCGTCATTTGAACGTTGGTCGTTTCGCCATTGATATGGCCCAAAGGCAAGGGTGTCGATGGGACAAAAGAGAGCAGCAAAAAACATGAAGTTGAAAAAAGCGGCTAAACCTACGCCCAAAATCAAGATGGGTTTCGGCGACCAGGGACAGGGTTTCTTCTCGGTCGAGAATGATTCGCCGACCGACCAGAAGGGAGTGAATTCTGCGCAAGTGATGATGACAGCTTAGCAGACTCCGATGAAGGTGGGAATGTGCATATACCTTGTGACGAAGAAAAGGTAGGCGTTAGAAATACCTTCCTGTTGATGTGGGTGTATGGCCATCACATGTAAGCGATGAAATGAGGGAGTTATAGCTGCACCGCTACCTTTTGGGACAATCTGACAAACGGGTAAAGTGAAAAAAAATTATTTTATCTACGTGGCAAAATAAAGTGCGAAGAATCTAATAAAACACTAATTGTACGCGCTGGAATAACAAGAAAATGCGACCTATGCTTCTGACCAAATCTAGAGAACATTAAGACCATTTCTTTCACCAGTGACAACCTGGACCATCACTAAAAAATCGCGGGGTGCTTTCGCGACTAACATTGGGTGGGATTGAACCCACGATCTTCTGGTTAGGGGGCCATGAACCCACGATCTTCTGGTTAGGGGGCCAGCAGCTCACATACTGAGTCACTACGTCTCCTGCTTTCTGCACCAACCGGGCTAATAAAGACAGACATAATCCAACCGGGATAATGAAGACGAATATATGTATGGAAACCGATAAGTAAGTGCAAAGGCCAAACAGCTTTGAAGTTCAGTACAAAAGCAAAACATAATCAGTACGAAACCAAGAAACCTCACCTTGTTCATAACTCGGATTCGCGCTGTGAACTCATGTCAAAGCAAAGCCGCGAGGGAGTGGGATTTCTTGACTTCACTAGGCTAAACAAAGAATACTTTTCTTTACATATTATTATGTTGATAAGTACGGAAGCCTCACGATTTTATTTTTTTTTTAGCGTAATTGTGACTTTTTATCTCCTAATTAGGACTTTTTTTTATCTCCTAATTAGGACTTTTTTTTATCTCCTAATTAGGACTTTTTTATCTCCTAATAAGGACTTTCTATCTCCTAATTAGGACTTTTTATCTCCTATTTTTTTAGCGTAATTGTGACTTTTTATCTCCTAATTAGGACTTTTTATCTCCTAATTAGGACTTTCTATCTCCTAATTATCTCCTAATTATCTCCTAATTAGGACTATCTATCTCCTAATTAGGACTTTTTATCTCCTAATTAGGACTTTTTATCTCCTAATTAAGTAAAACGGTAGTATTTAAGTGAATCTCTTCGCGCTTGGTGGTATAATCATGGATGAACTTGTGATGCCAGTGTATAGAGTTCCTTGGTTCAAATGTAGGAGGATATCGACATTATTGATTCTTGCGTGTGTCGAGAACGAAAACCGAGGAAACGCGTAAATTCTTCGTTCAAGTTGATCGCAACCTCCCAGAAATAGACTAAAAACCTATCACTACTCGTCAGAAATATAAAATATACTCATCACTACCAATTTGAAATATACACAAAAATCATCACTTCCCTTTAGAAATATATCCACAAAAATCATCACTACCCTTTAGACAATTTCCACAAAACTCATCACTACCTTATACAAATTTCCACACAACTCATAGCTATCCTCCAGAAATGTCCGCAAAACCCATCACTACAGTTCAGAAATGTCCACAAAACGCATCACTACCCCCTAGAAATGTCCACAAAACGCATCACTACCCCCTAGAAATGTCCACAAAACGCATCACTACCTCTTAGAAATGTCCACAAAACCCATCACTTACCATTCGAAAACTCACAAAACTCTGAACTACCATTTATAAATACTAGTATATGATAGTAGTAAGTGTTGTTTATAGTAGTACATAGTAGTAGTAAGTGTTGTTTATAGTAGTATATAGTAGTAGTAAGTATTGTTTGTAGCAGTATATGATAGTAGTAAGTGTTGTTTATAGTAGTACATAGTAGTAGTAAGTGTTGTTTATAGTAGTATATAGTAGTAGTAAGTATTGTTTGTAGCAGTATATGATAGTAGTAAGTGTTGTTTATAGCAGTATATGATAGTAGTATGTATTGTTTATAGTAGTATATAGTAGTAGTAAGTATTGTTTGTAGCAGTATATGATAGTAGTAAGTGTTGTTTATAGCAGTATATGATAGTAGTATGTATTGTTTATAGCAGTATATGATAGTAGTAAGTATTGTTTGTAGCAGTATATGATAGTAGTAAGTGTTGTTGATAGCAGTATATGATAGTAGTAAGTGTTGTTTATAGCAGTATAATATGATAGTAGTAAGTGCTTTTTATAGCAGTATATGATAGAAGTAAGTGCTTTTTATGGCAGTATATGATAGTAGTAAGTATTGTTTATAGTAGTATATAGTAGTAGTGGGTGTTGTTTATAGAGATTCACTTAAATACTACCGTTTTACTTAATTATGAGATAAAAAGTCCTAATTAGGATATTAAAAGTCCTAATTAGGAGATAGATAGTCCTAATTAGGAGATAAAAAGTCCTAATTAGGATATTAAAAGTCCTAATTAGGAGATAGAAAGTCCTAATTAGGAGATAAAAAGTCCTAATTAGGAGATAAAATGTCACAATTACGCTATAAAAAAAATCGTGGCAGCAGGAGGCTTCCGTAGATAAGAACAGATTAAAGTTTATAAAAATGTAATATTGTACCTGTACCTTAAATTGATTTATAATGACAGGCAAATATTGATATTCTATAGATATCAGTAGTTGGTATTGTATTACTGTATTATTTCCTCTGTATAAACATTTATTAAACCTTCCTTCATAAAAGTCGGTTAACCTCGTTATAATGGTGTCTTATACAGGGTATTTTATAATAGACGTAACAACTTCAAATACTGGTATCTATGTTATTTGGTAACCAACAAACATGTATTTTATATCATAGCAACCAACTAGGTTGTGCCAGGCTGACTAATGTGGCAATACATATAGATCAATGTATATGACGTGAATAAAAATAGAAATATAGACACGGTACATATGATGTAAATAAATATAGAACAAACAAGGCCTGCTACTCTTATTAATATTTGGCTAAGTTTAAATGTTGTATCGGTCGTAAATACAAAATAACTGATTTGTAACTTGCATGAAGCTCCATCACAAAAATCGGGTTTGTTCACCCAAACAAAAACATATTATTGCGGCCCATAGGCGTACGAGTCAGGGGGGCGGGGCGGGGGCGGGGGCAGCTGCCCCCCCTAACATTCGGGCAAGCTGACTATTCGGGCAGACGGGTAAAGTAAAAAAAAAAAAATTATTTCATTCTCTAGGCAAAAAAAAGTGCCCGAAATCTAATAAAACACTAATTTTACGGGCTGGAATAGCAGTAAAACGCGTTTGCGACCGTCAAATATTCCAAAATTTTCTTGGGAGGCCTATACAAGGTCAGCTCCGCTCCTTCGCCCCTCGAAGAAAACCGGCGCTGCTGTCTGTAAACCTGATTTTTTTCCGGGCATTTCTAGTTTTGCTTCCCTAACTGTCACCGAGTCCTAATAAAACAATAAGTTTACTTTTCTTTTAATTGAGTACCACGAATTTGTACTGAGTTGACTATGGATTAAAACATTTTGTCTGGGGCCACTCTACATTTTTCGGGCATCGATTAGTATTTGTAAATACGTCTGCAGCAGTCTGATTTGATGCTTGGAATTCGGGGTGGGATTTCGGTTACAAAACCATTGGATACTTTTGGAGTTACTTACACGGGCTAGAATAGCAGAAAACGCATTTGCTGTGGTTAAATTTTCAAAATTTTCTCCGGGAGGGTGAGACCCCCAAACTCCGTGACGATTTATTGGTTTTTTGGAATTCGAGTCAGCAGGTAGGCTGTATTGGACAAAATTGAAGTTGCTGTATTCACAGGCTGGATGAACAGGAAGAAGCGTTTACGGTAGTTCAATTTTCAAAATTTTCCCGTCTTGGTTGATTGTAAACGATTGATTGGAATTCGAGTCAGCCTCCTTAATAAGACTATATTAGACCACTTTGAAGTTGCTTTGTTCGCCGGCTGAAATAGCAGAAAAACGTGTTTGCTGTCGTCAAATATTCCAAAATTTTCTAAGGGGGGGGGGCGTCTGTAAACCCGAAAATTTTTCGGGCAATTCAGGTTCTGCCCCACTAACTGTCATCGAGCCCGTATGCCTATGTTATTGCCACGTATATAAATATATGCATTATTAACATCTAAAGACGCCAATAGATGTGAGACAGGAGGGTAATGTATCTACCATAAATAGACATGTCGTATGATATTACCATATATAGACGTATCGTGAAGCTATTTCTATCACAGGTATATCAAACACACCCATAACTTATTGAACACCAGAAAAACAGATTTATCACGTGATTCGAATATATTGTGTTGTTGTCATAACTTAAACGCCTCGCAACAAGCAGCGACAGTCACATTATATAGAATTGTGTTGTTGCCATAACTTAAACGGCTAGCTACAAGCAGAGACAGTCACATTATATATAGTGTTATGGCTACTAAGAAGGATAAGAAGGAAAAGGTGGATATGGAAATATTCTTGGAACTGAAAAATGAATCGGAAAAAAAACAAAACCAGTTACGGGAACATCGTGATTGGCTTAAACGCAGGATATCCGATGTCAAAAACTCGTGTAATGCAGCTTGTGATGAAGTGGATAACCAAATAATGAACATCCATAAAGAAGCCATGGAGATTGGAAGAACACTGAAAGGTGACATCAAAAAAATTGAAGAAGATGAAATCAGTGATCTGACCAAACTAGTAGAAGATGTTGACGAGATGACATCTAAAATGGAAGGATATCGACAATATGCTGGTTGTATTTTACAACATAAATCCATTATTACAGCTGAAGACGAAGGTGTATTAAAAGAGGTTCAAACCAAAAAAGATTATGACATATCAACATATTTACAGAAACCTGCAGTGAGACATCCATATTATTCTATGGTGAAGCTTGATGTAGACAGATTAAAACGACTACTCGGTGAAGTACAAACACAAACAACATTTACCCGTAGCTTTAGTTTGGACGACATGAAAAATAAAACCTTCACATACAATAGTGATGATGTAGTGGTACAAGGATTACCATGGCATGTACGTGTTAAACGTGATAAACCAGAATGGAGTATGGGCCTGGTATTGGGGAAAGGAAAAGGTGTGACACCTGTTAAAGCTACATACACAATAAAACTATTGAATATCAAGGATGAGAAGAAGTCAGTAGAAGATAAAGTTGATGCACGTACATTTAACCCTGGGGGTAAAATGCATCCTTCTACATTTTTATACTGCTGGGAAGACCTGGAGGATGAGAACAAAGGTTTTGTTGATGCCAACAGTAAATTTACTGTACAGGTTACTGTAATAATATATATAACCGATAATCTGGATATGGACTAAGACTATTACTTTCCCTTATAGTGCGAGACAATTTTTCACTTATTATCTCTGCGTCCACATGCCCATCTTATAGGCCTACTGTCATTTGGCCTAATGTATTTATTTTAGTCCCATAAAACTTCCAGAAAGTCTGTATGTACAGTTTTCTACTTTCTATTCTAGTAGCTGTTGATCTGTCAGTGACCAGGGTTTAAGCCACATCAAGGTCACAAGTTGTAAACATGGTTAATTAATAGTATTGTCTTGAATGGTAATATTAGTGTAAAATATGTCTCAAATGTTGCAAAGCGTAAACTAAGAGAATTTGATAAAAGTGAGTGGATATCAGACGTTTTTAATGACCGTAACAATGTTAACGGTAACAAGCTGCGAACATACAAGAAGTTTAAATCATGCGTATCACGTGAGGCTTACATCACTGACCTGCACATACCCAGATACCAAAGGAGATTGATATGTCAGCTGAGGAGTGGCTCTTTCCCAATCGCAATAGAGACTGGCCGCTATACAAAGCCCCCAACTCGCCTTGAACAAAGACTATGTAAATTCTGTGATAGAAACCTAATTGAAGATGAATTCCATATTATATCCCAATGTCCATGTTACAATGATCTATGATCAGATCTTTTATTTAAGTTAAAAAACCAAGATTTTCATCTTTTAGCCACATATGAGGAGTTTCTATATATTTTAATAAACCCCATTGAATGTCAACTGGGAATGTTTTTAGAAAAATTGCCAAATAGACGAAATACCCTGAAAAACGCTGCATAGTTTTAAATCATGTGATTGACTCAAAATGTTCACTTTTAGAATTTTTTATGATTATTTTTAACATTTTGGATGGAATTTCATTACTAGAATATGTATTTTACACATATACTTCATTTTATATCTGTTTTTTTGCCTATAGTTTTGGAATTTTATGATTTAGACTGATATTTTAGACACAGGAGATTACGTAATTAACTGTTTTACTAGTATTTATTGCTATATACTGTATTATTTAATGTTTTTTGGAATTTTATGATTTAGACTGATTTTTTAGATACAGGAGATTACGTAATTAACTGTTTTACTAGTATTTATATTGTATTATTTAATATTATAGTACCTAATGTTTTTTAACTGTAGTGTCTCATAGGCCTATGTTGGCCAGAAATCTTTTGTATTAGGATGTAAAACCTCTGTAAATACGATTTGTGTCACTTTAATAAAATAAATTATTATTATTATTATTATAATTAGGCTACTAATTAGGGCATGTGATTGCTGTGGAGGATTTTTGAGTTAGGGCTAGTAGCACTAGTTCCCTGTTTACATCTCATGACTTTGACGAAATCGGTAGGTACGTGCCTTGATATTTAGACCATTTATTTCACCAGTGACAACCTGGACCATCACTAAAAAATCCTGGGGTGCTTTCGCGACTAACATTGGGTGGAATTGAACCCACGATTTTCTGGTTATGGGGGCCAGCAGCTCACATTCTGAGTCACTACGTCTCCTGCTTTCTGCACCAACCGGGCTAATAAAGACAGACATAATCCAACCGGGATAATGAAGACGAATATACGTATGGAAACCAATAAGTAAGTGCAAAGGCCAAACAGTACTGTAAATCCAATGGCCACTGCTTTGACCATGATGCCTACAGCAGCTGTCTTTTACATTTAAGACTGGCGTAGATGTAAGTCACACTCAAGGTTTACTTTTTTTTTATTGATCGTTAACTTATTTCTTGTTGGAGGGCCACTGAAGAAATGTTCGCTAAAAATAAAGGGGCATATTATTTCTATTTCCAGTTGAAACCACGAGGTCTCCCTTCTTATTCAACCACATATTTTTTTATACGCCCACATTTTCATGTGGACGTATATTGTCGTCGCCCCTGTTCGTCCCTCCGTCCGTCCACAATTGTTTGTGAACAGTCTACAGGTCACAATTTTTATCCGATTTCAATGAAACTTAAAATATAGGTTTATCACCCTAAGATCTCGGTTCCTTTCGATATTGGCGTGTATCGGACTGTAACTTCATGGGTTATGGCTCCTGATTGTACGAAAAATCACGTTTTTTTATACGCCCACATTTTTATGTGGACGTATATTGTCGTCGCCCCTGTCCGTCCGTCCACAATTTGTTTGTGGACTCTCTACAGGTCACAATTCTTATCTGATTTTGACGAAACTTGAAATATAGGTTTATCCCCAAAAGATCTCGGCTGCTTTCGATATTGGCATGTATCGGATCAAAACTTCATGGATTATGGCCCCTGATTGTACGAAAAATCACGTTTTTAGCTTGTGGACCCTATAGAGGTCACAATTTTGAACCGATTTTGATAAAACTTGACATGCATGTTTATAACCCAAAGATCTTGGTTCCTTTCGATATTTGCGCCTATTGGAACGTAATTTCCTGAATTATGGCCCCTGATTGTCCGAAAAATCACCTTTTTATATTCCCACATTTTCATGTGGACGTATTATGTCGTCGCCCCTGTCCGTCCGTCCACAATTTGTTTGTGGACTCTCTACAGGTCACAATTCTTATCTGATTTGGACGAAACTTGAAATATAGGTTTATCCCTCATAAGATCTCGGTTCCTTTCGATATTGGCATGTATCGGATCGGAATTTCATGGATTATGGCCCCTGATTGTACGAAATATCATGTTTTTAGCTTGTGGACCCTATAGAGGTCACAATTTTGAACTGATTGTCATGAAACTTGACATGCATGTTTATAACCCCAAAATCTTAGTTCCTTTCGATATTTGCGCCCATTGGATCGTAACTTCCTGAATTATGGCCCCTGATTGTCCAAAAAATTGCCCTTTTTAGCTTGTGGTCCCTCTGGAGGTCAAAATTATTATCCGATTTAAAAAAACGTTTTATTATATCACCGTTACATGGTAATGAAGGTTGAGTTCAAATTTCGTGAAAATCGGACCAAAATTGACAAACAAAATGGCCGCCGTTTGTACGCGAATAGTGTGAAAATATGTTATATCAAGGTTGTGGAACCTATCGAGGTCACAATTTTGAAACGATTTTGATGAAACTTGACATGTATGTTTATAACCCAATGATCTTGGTTCCTTTTAATTTTTGTACCCATCGGATCGTAACTTCCTGAATTATGGCCCCTGATTGTCCGAAAAATCGCCCTTTTTAGCTTGTGGTCCCCCTGGAGGTCAAAATTATTATCCAATTTAAAAAAACGTTTGATTATATCACCGTTACATGGTAATGAAGGCTGGGTTAAAATTTCGTGAAAATCGTACCAAAATTGACAAATAAAATGGCCGCCGTTTGTACGCGAATAGTGTGAAAATATGTTATATCAAGGTTGTGGACCCTATCGAGGTCACAATTTTGAACCGATTTTGATGAAACTTGACATGTATGTTTATAACCCAATGATCTTGGTTCCTTTTGATTTTTGCACCCATCGGATCATAACTTCCTGAATTATGGCCCCTGATTGTCCGAAAAATCACCCTTTTTAGCTTGTGGTCCCTCTGGAGGTCAAAATTATTATCCGATTTAAAAAAACTGTTTGATTATATCACCGTTACATGGTAATGAAGGCTGAGTTCGAATTTTGTGAAAATCGAACCAAAATTGACGGACAAAATGGCCGCCGTTTGTACGCGAATAATGTGAAAATATGTTATATCAAGTTTGTGGACCCTATAGAGGTCACAATTTTGAACCGATTTTGATGAAACTTGACATGCTTGTTTATAACCCGAATATCTTGTTTCTTTTCGATATTTGTGCTCATTGTTTCGTAACTTCCTGAATTATGGCCCCTGATTGTACGAAAAATCACCCTTTTTAGCTTGTGGTCCCAATGGAGGTCAAAATTATTATCCGATTTAAAAAAACGTTTGATTTTATCACCGTTACATGGTAATGAAGGTTGAGTTCAAATTTAGTGAAAATCGGACCAAAATTGACTGAAAAAATGGCTGCCGCTTGTATGCGAAGAGAGTAAAAATATGGTATATCAAGGTTGTGAACCCTGTAGAGGTCACAATCTTCATTCAATTTTGATGAAAAATGAAACACATGTTTACAACTTAACAATCTTAGTTCCTTTCGATATTTGTGCATATCGGATTGTAACTTCCTGAATTATGATCCCTGATTGTACGAAAAATGACCTTTTTTTAGCTTGTGGTTCCTCTGGGGTCAGAATTATTATCCCATTTAAAAAAACGTTTGATTATATCACCTTTACATCGTAATGAATGGTTGAGGTTGAATTTCGTGAAAATCGGACCAAAATTGACAGCTGTTCTTGTCAGGCCATCCATCCTTCATCACGAACAAGGGGAAACCACGCTAGAAAATCTAGATGAACTTTGTCACCCAATGCAGCGATCAAACACCCAACGTCAAGGCTACTGAGCCAGCATCTTACCCACTTAGCAACATGATCCCGAGTCGAATTTGAATCCTACTGAAATGAACCTTTATAACCCAAAGATCTTAATTCATTTCTATATTTGCACATATCAAATTCTAACTTAATGATGTAGGAAAAATCACTTTCGGTATTGCTTGTTCTCTATCCATCTCTCGAAAATGTGGGCGGATCCTGCCTGGCAATGCCAGCCTATCTTTTAGCTTGTGGTCCCTCTGGAGGTCACAATTATTATCCGATTTAAAAAACCGTTTTTCATTTAAAGGAAGGTTGAGTTCGAATTTCGGGAAAATCAGACCAAAATTGCCATACAAAATGGCCGCCATTTGTACGCAAATACTGTAACCCAAAGATCTTGGTTCCTTTCGATATTTGCGCATATCGGATCGTAACTTCCTGAATTATGGCCCCTGATTATACGCAAAATCGCCTTTTTTTAGCTTGTGGCCCCTCTGGAGGTCACAATTATTATCCGATTTAAAAACACGTTCAAATTTCGAGAAAATCGGACCATAATTGCCAGAAAAAATGGCCGCCGTTTGTACGCGAACAGTGTAAAAATATGGTATATCAAAGTTGTGGACCCTGTAGAGGTCACAATTTTAATTCGATTTTGATGAAACCTGAAATGCTTGTTTAAAACCTAAACATCTTTATTCTTTTCGATATTTGCGCATATCAAATTGTGACTTAATGAATTATGGCCTTTGATTGTAAGAAAGATAGGTTGCCAGGCAACGAAACATACGCCCACAACAGCTAAGTCGTCCGGGCAGTCAACAAGGGTTGTCGCATATTGTTTCTTTTATCAGTAAGGAGAACATTTACAACACATGATAATCTTATTACGAGTATAATAGCCCATTAAATAATTATCAGAAATGATTAGAATAGTTTTGATGGTTTGTCTCAAGGCCTTTGTCCACAAGATATTTCAAAGTGATCAAGTGCCAGATATCACTGAAAATCAAATAGGATTCTTCGTCTCATGACCCTAAACACTGTGTACAAATTTAAAGTCAATCGGATATTAACTTTAGCCTTTAGAGCATTCACAGGTTTTTTCAAAGTGATCAAGGGTCATAACTCTGCCAGTAATTATCGGATATCGCTGAAAATAAATAGGCTATTTTGTATCATGACCGTAAATAGTGTGAATAAATTTAAAGTCAATCGGATATTAACTTTAGATTTTTCAAAGTGATCAAGGGTCATAACTCTGGCAGTAATTATTGGATATTGATGAAAATCAATAGGCTTCTTTGTATCATGACATTAAACTCTGTGTATAAATTTAAATTCAATCGGATATTAACTTTAGCCTCTAGAGCATTCACAAGATTTTTCAAAGTGATCAAGGGTCATAACTTTGGTAGTAATTATCGGATATCACCGAAAATCAATAGGCTTCTTCGTCTCATGCCCTTAAACACTGTGTATAAATTTAAAGTCAATCGGATATTAACTTTAGCCTCTAAAGCGTTCACAAGATTTTTCAAAGTGATCAAGGGTCATAACTCTGGCAGTAATTATCAGATATCACCAAAAATCAATAGGCTTCTTCGTCTCATGACCTTAAACACTGTGTATAAATTTAAAGTCAATTGGATATTAACTATAGCCTCTAGAGCATTCACAAGATTTTTCAAAGTGATCAAGGGTCATAACTCTGGTAGTAATTATCGGATATCGCTGAAAATCAATAGGCTTCTTCGTCTCACAACCTTAAACACCGTGTATAAATTTAAAGTCAATCAGATATTAACTTTAGCCTCTAAAGCGTTCACAAGATTTTTCAAAGTGATCAAGGGTCATAACTCTGGCAGTAATAATTAGATATCACCGAAAATCAATAGGCTTCTTCGTCTCATGACCTTAAACACTGTGTATAAGTTTAAAGTCAATCGGATATTAACTATAGCCTCTAGAGCGTTCACAAGATTTTTCAAAGTGATCAAGGGTCATAACTCTGGCGGTAATAATTAGATATCACCGAAAATCAATAGGCTTCTTCGTCTCATGACCTTAAACACTGTGTATAAGTTTAAAGTCAATCGGATATTAACTATAGCCTCTAGAGCGTTCACAAGATTTTTCAAAGTGATCAAGGGTCATAACTCTGGTAGTAATTATCAGATATCTCTGAAAATCAATAGGCTTCTTCGTCTCACGACCTTAAACACCGTGTATAAATTTCAAGTCAATCGGATATTAACTTTAGCCTCTAGAGCGTTCACAAGAAATTGTGGACGATGGACGGACGGACCGATGGACCGACGGACGGGGGCGACGGCAATATACGACCACATTTCAATGTGGGCGTATAAAAATCACTCTCGGTATTGCTTGTTCTCTGTCTATCTCTCGAACAATTATTATCTGATTTAAAATTGCACCGTAAGGAAGGTTGAGTTCGAATTTCGTAAAAATCGTACCATAATTGCCGGACGAAATGGTCGCCGTTTGTACACGAATAGTGTAAAAATATGGTATATCATGGTTGTGGACTCTCTACAGGTCACAATTCTTATCCGATTTTGACGAAAAGTAACATTTCTAGGTTGTGTACCGTCACACCATAATCATTGTCGGCTTCGAATTTCATGAATATCAGACTGGAACTGACCAACAAAATGGCAGCTCCCAATACAGTATGAAATACAGGACTTAATGATGTAGGAAAAATCACTTTTGGTATTGCTTGTTCTCTATCCATCTCTCAAAAATGTGGGCGTATCCTGCCTGGCAGTGCCAGCCTATCTTTTAGCTTGTGAACAGTATAGAGGTCACAATTTTGAACCGATTTAGATGAAACTTGAAATGCATGTTTATAACCCAAAGATCTTGGTTCCTTTCGATATTTGCGCCAATCGGATCGTAACTTCCTGAATTATGGCCCCTGTTTGTCCGAAAAATCGCCCTTTTTAGCTTGTGATCCCTCTGGAGGTCAAAATTGTTATCCGATTTAAAAACACGTTTGATTATATCACCGTTACATGGTAATGAAGAGAGAGTTTGAATTTCGTGAAAATCGGACTAGAATTGACAGACAAAATGGCCGCCGTTTGTACACGAATAGTGTGAAAATATGTTATATCAAGGTTGTGGACCCTATAGAGGTCACAATTTTGAACCGATTTTGATGAAGCTTGACATGTATGTTTATAACCCAAAGATCTTGGTTCCTTTCGATATTTGCGCCCATCGGATCATAACTTCATGAATTATGTCCCCTGATTGTCCGAAAAATCGCTTTTGTTAGCTTGTGGTCCCTCTGGAGGTCAAAATTATTATCCGATTTAAAAAACCGTTTGATTATATCACGGTTTCATGGTAATGAAGAGAGACTATGAATTTCGTGAAAATCGGACCAGAGTTGACGGATAAAATGGCCGCCGTCTGTACGCGAATTGTGTGAAAATATGTTATATCAAGGTTGTGGACCCTATAGAGGTGTATGTTTTGTTGCCTGGCAACCTATTTTTTATTTTTATTGTTTTCTTACTTTTTTTTATTTTATTCTCATCTTTCTATCATTTCAGGTGTTAAGTTATTGTGCAGAAGTGGAATGACTGACCTCTACACAAGTATTAAGGCAAAAGGTGGGTGTATGGCAATGGCTTGCATTTGTATGTCTTGCTTATTTACTATAGCTGTGATCCTGTAAAGTGTCGTTTGCCGCAGGGAATATCTTGTCTTTGGAGAAAGAGGGGCCCCAAGAAGTTTAGCTTTCTGCTCGGTGGCATTCTTTATTCCACCATTGCTTCTCAATATTGTTGAGGAAAGTCGCCCCATCGCATTTCTTCCGTAATTTACATTCTTTGGAAGTGAAACACTCAACGAGCGGTTGATTGCCTCACATTTCTGGGTGTTTGTTTGGAATTTGTTTTTTTCTAAAGCTGCTTCACTTATTCGGATTTTTAGAATTTCACTTAGAATTGATTTGTTATTTTCATTCATGTTCAGGGAATCAACTTTATTTGAGGCCAGATACATGGAACGGTTCCACCAGTTATTTGTTATCCCACCCGGGCACACAACAGAATGAGACCGGCACTTTGACTTTGAGCAGTCGCCATCGTAACACCTGATAGTGGACTCTAGGACTTTTGGTAGGCATTTTCTCATCTCCTCAGTATTACCACAGTGATTTTCAAACAATGTACATGTAGTCATGATTAGACTGCATCGAGCTTTTACATCTTGGCTCAGTATTTTCTTGACCTTGCCCTTATCCAGTCTGGTTTTACCAGGAAACATCTCATCACTGAATTTTGCATTATAACAATGCCTAAATTGAGTGGCAGCCAGGTGTGAAGGGTCAGCTAGTCGCTCAACACTGCACATCGGATGCAAAATTTTT
This sequence comes from Patella caerulea, assembly GCA_036850965.1. Lineage (NCBI taxonomy): Eukaryota > Metazoa > Mollusca > Gastropoda > Patellidae > Patella > Patella caerulea. The sequence continues at coordinate 293,649 of JAZGQO010000002.1, forward strand.
AAACTATCTTCAATTCCAGCAGCTGATCGCCCGTCTCCATCTGTTGTTGCATATTTGATGAGGACGTTTTGGAGAGCTAGTTCTGTCCCAATGCTTTTCGCCATATCATACTCAGATAATGGTGCATGGACTGGTAAATTTGCAGTACAGCCTTCGTGTCCCCCTGGGCAGTTGACCGTAAAACCTTTTCCTCTAAGCCAGGCACCTTGCCAGCACAGTTTATTTTGCATCACTGCACTCAGGATATATTTGTGCTTTGTGTTTGTCTCACATGCAATTACAATTGCTTGCGAAGTTGCTTGCCCTGGCTTTTTACTGTGGCCTATGGTTATGCTGTTGTAGCGCCCATCCAATGCAACATTTATTATATTTGGGTTTACTGCCCCTCCCTTCTCGTTAAAAGATTTAACTGCTTCGGTTTTTTTCCCTCATATTGATAGTGTTCAACCTTGTCATTTTAGCACTAACTTGGTTAGAAAGAGTCTGCATACCACTCGGAGAGGGGGGTGGAATATCCAAATCTGTCAACAGCAGTCGAGCTCTGGTGTTCCCAACCGACATGTCTAACAGTCCAGATTGTAGGGTCAGATTAATAACAGCTGCCTTTCTTCCTGGTTTCCCAGTTGGGAAACAACTTTCGAGAAAACACACCAATTAAACAATGCACACCGTGTCATTCGTTTTGAATCCGTCGGTTAATTAACACACTCAGTACAGAAAACGCACCGTCAGAGAGTTGTTCAACCCCAGCGATAATTAACTCGCCTTTCAGTCAATTTTTCACCCTTGTTAATTAACACACCTTATCTAGAGATATTTCTTAATTTTGTCAAAAAGTGAATTTTGCAAAAAGATTTAAACAAGTCTCATCAAAAATATTTAAAATATTGGGATTTTTTTCAAAATTGACTTTATTTTACCTTTTTTTTACAAAATGGACCATTTTTTGACACTTTGTATGTCTCAAAATGCCAATAATTCCCTATTTCTTGGAAACTCTGAGGTGAAATGCATTTATTTCTAGAAACCTTGGCCAGTATACAAGAAGACAATTTGCAAATTGGGGGCATTGAGGGTAACTGTAAGGAACTATAATGAAACTTGTAAGCCCACCCCCTGAAAATGTTGCTGTGATAACAAATCCAACTTGTGTCCACATAAGTAATACTGTTGATGGAATATGGCTAAAAGCCACATTTTTCTATCCCTGGCTTGTATACATACCATGTTAAGATACCGAATGGTGAAGGCCACCATGTTTCTATCGTGTTATATGGACTCAGACTAGTAATTATTTGCCCATTGACTTCAATGTTAAATGCCTGTAACATCACAGGCTGTAGTTTTTTTCTCAACATTCCGTTGGTTCCAATCTTTTTAGGCACAATGGGGACCACATTTGGCAATCTCCTCATCATAAATTTGTAGGGGGTTGACCATTTAGATTTTTTGCTACGGGGATTTGAAGTTGACTGGGGTAAAAATCTCACTTCCGACACAATAATTGCTCCGCATAAAGACATTTTACACCCCCTATATCCTCAGTATTTCCCAAAACTGCTATGAAATTGAAAATTTGATGCCTTTTCTCCAATTCTAGACCAAAAAGTCAAAAATGCAGGAAGAGGGGAGAAAAAAAATAAGGGAAAAATTGTCTATTTATAACTCGCACTACATTCGGGAAATAAGGGGAAATAATTACTAGTCTTAGTCCTATATACCTCACATGTTGCTGCTATTTGAACAAATCTTTTGTAATCTGATAAACAAACATATATGCGATTCCCTGAACAAAGATTATGAAAATCCATGCATTTTCAGATGAGCAGTGCTGCATTCTGCAAACACTATAATACATCAGAAAACTGTGGAATTTCAGACAGAAATTTCAAAGGACATGAATTTTGAATACCACACAACATTTTTATTGTTGAACATAAATGCATTCTGTAAAACGGTGAGATAAATTCAATGTAAATCAAACATGAAAATACTTTAAAACAGCAATCATGATCTAATATTAGACTTTTTAACACAGTTTTTCGCTGTTAACGTAGTTTCAAGTGCCAAATTATGGTTAAATCTAAGATGTTGAAACCTGCAGTGCCTACCAATTTTAAACTGTCTCCTATATAGCTGTATTTCCATAGCATAAGTAAATTGAAATAATCTGATTGTGTAACAGCTTTTTCAACCCCACCCCCAGTATGAAATCTTATAATTTGAAAGCACATGAATTTTGAATTGCACAGAACATTTTTATTATTGAACATAATGCATTCTGTAAAAAGATGAGATAAATTCAATATAAATGAAACATGAAAATACTTTAAAACAGTAATCATGATGCAATATTAGACTTTTTGACACTTCATCAAAAAACACACAGTTTTCTCTGTTAACATAGCTTCAAGTGCCAAATTGTGGTCAAATCTAAGATGTTGAAACATGAAGTGCCTATGAATATCAAAATATCACCTATATAGCTGTATTTCCACAGGATAAGTTAGTGGAAAAAATCTGATTATGTAACACTACAACAGATTTTTTTCATCCCCACCCCAGAGTATTGAATCTGATACACTGCTGACCAATCATAGGTCAACCTGTTCTCTCTGGTCTCAGGTCTGTCAAATGATTTACAATGGTGATGGTGCCTACAAATTTCCTGGCAAAGAGATATGAACAACCGTCAACACACAGGCTATTTATTGGCATTTATGTTATCTTCCAATATGAGAGGTAATGATAAACACAAGAGTGTCCTGTTCAAGCTCGGAAATGAAATCATCATCAAAAAGCAAAGTTTACAAGGGTCCTCGGCTGAAACCCAAACTGATTACGATTTGCCTTCCACTTTCACCACCGGTGTCATAGAGATCAGGGATGAAATTGATATGCATCATCATTCTACTAAAGCCAGTCCAGGAAGTCATCGGGTTTTGAGATGTAGACCTGAAATGTTAAATTTGGACGATAATGAGCATTCTGGGGTGAATACTATCCAGGTAAATGGATCATTGACATCCAGAAAATGGTCAAAATGTGCAATTCTGTCATTCAGTTACATGCCAAGGGGAGAAGAAAACGCTATGCAGTACCAAATTTCCAGCCCTTTAGTCAGCAGAAGTGGGGATCAGGTTGGATGTACTTCGTAAAGTGTATGAAATGCACATTTATCTCACCAAGGCTGTGATTTAGCCACGAAAATCGTTTCATTTTGTCTCAGCAAAGCGTCAGATTTTTACCTGGAATTATTGGCATTTTGAGACATACAAAGTGTCAAAAAATGGGTCATTTTGTAAAGAAAAGGTAAAATAAGGTCAATTTTTGAAAAATATCCCAATATTTTGAATACCGGGTATTTTTGATGAGACTTGTTTGAAACTCTTTAAATCTTTCTGCAAAATTCACATTTTGACAAAATTAAGAAAGAGTCTTCAATTCTAGAACAAAAGGCCCATGGACCTGATGTGCAACCCAGCATACAAAACAGTACATAACTTTAAAGGGTCACCATTTCTTCTGCAATTAATTTTTTTTGATTCTGTATTATAATAATTTTGCAAAAATAAATGTGAAGCTATAAAGAAAAGAATTTTGATGATATATGAACTTTTGAAAACATATATGTAAACAAACTGACAGTGGATGAGAGGCCTAAATTTGATGCTATGATCTCCAAATTGTCAGAAAATGTGATATATGACATTTTGATAATAAAAAAAAGTGAAATGGTAAAATTTCAAAAATATTTGACAAATTTGTGAGGGGAATTTTTGATTTTGGTCCAAATTTTGTGATTTTCAGTGTTGATTTGCTTTTCAAAATTAGTGACAAATATTTTAATGTGTAATTTTGACTTTTTCTGCATCGTAAACGTTAGATGGGAAGAAAGTAAAATAATTTCACTCAATTTTGCCTAAAAATCATGATAATTTGTCTGAAATTCTTCAGATTACCCCCAATATTGCTGTCAAAATTTTAATTATTCCTCTGTTTTAGAATGAAACAAAATGTCTTGCATGTCTTTATTTCCATTGTTAAATAACTTGGAAAGAAGCCATGTGTTTGTCAGATAATGAAAAAGTATCTATGTGTTTGATAGAAATTTAAAAATTAAGAAATTTTGTCTAATTATGTACTGCTGAGGCATGTTGGAATTTTTCAAAACATGAGTAAACTGCATTTTGCTTGGTTGTTCCTCAGACTTAACACAATTTTAATCTTTTAAAACCTGCAATTGTTGCATTTCCCTTCTCAAGAAAGTAAAATCTATGTGTCTGCAGGGAAATTTCTGTCTTCATTTCATTTAGACTGGCTCAAACTCCCCACCCCACCCATTTTCTTGAACATGATATTTGGATATTCAATTGAAAATATATTGACTCCGAATTAACAGTAATTGGATTTTGTGCTTGAATTGTAACCGAGCATTTTATTTTGCACAAACAAATAGTTACATAAAAGATTCCATCAATTTTTAAGACTTTTTCTTTATTCGATGACATTTTCCCCAAATGAGTCCACACCCCAAAATGGATATGTTGTAGATGTGTCTTTTGCAGCTTAATGTTTGACATTTTTGATGTAAATCTATTATTTGTGGTGATCTTTTAAAATGTGGCACTTACAGAGCAATGAAATATTAATTAATAGCCTTTTCATAATCCTTTTATGCAATGAATTATGTCATAACTCCCTTTTTCCACCCCATTTTGTCAGGAAATTGATGTAAAGATTAAAACAATTTTGATAACTGAACAGTTAAATCCATGATTTTAAATGTTTCATGTATATATACTAATTCAATTGTAAGCGTGGGGTAAAACTTTATAAAAAGCAATCAAATTCTAATGATTTTCTGATAATTACATAATGAGTTGTTACTCTTAATCAGTTTTTAGTGTATTACAAATGTTTCATTACCGAAAAAGCATATAATAAATTTGGCAATTCCGTGTCCCACTCACAGACTGGAGGGGGGGGGGAAGATAGACGGCCCAAAACTCAGTACTGATTTTATCTGTATAGATTTTGTTATGCCAGAAACTAAAGTGACCCCATCATCCCTAACTTGCCTACCTCGTTTATAAATGACACAGAAGACGTCACTGCTTGCCATCCTTGGGTTTAAAATGGATATGTTAATTTCGTGACTGTCCGACTAGTTTTATCTAGAATCGTAGGTTTATTTACATATTGTTTAAACTAGTGCTATCTACCTTGTGTAGGAAGAACAAAACACAAGATAATAAATTCTATAAATCACACCTACACATCTACATCGATATCACTTTATACACACTTACACATCTACATCGATATCACCGCTAAACATTCAAATAGTTTGTCAACATGTACTTGTATTATAAAGATAGGTTGCCAGGCAACGAAACATACGCCCACAGCAGCTAAATCGTCAGGGCAGTCAACAAGGGTTGTCGCATATTTTTACTTTTTTGGGGAATGAAACATTTGTTATACACTAAAATCTGATTAAGAGTAACAACTCATTTTGTAATTATCTGAAAATCATTAGAATTTGTTTTCTTTTTATAAAGTTTTGCCCTACGCTAACAATTAGTATAGGAAACATTTAACATCATGGATTTAGCTGTTCAGTTATCAAAATTCATTGAAAATCAAAATACTTGTTCGTTTCAACACCTTAAACTCTGTGTATCAATCTGAAGTCAATCGGATGATAAGTTTGGCATCTATAGCGTCACAAGGTTTTTTGAAGTGATCAAGGGAGATAACTCTGGAAGTAATTATTTGAAACCGCTGAAAATCAGTAGGCTTCTTCGTCTCATGACCTTAAACAATGTGCGTAAATTTAAAGTCAATCGGATATTAACTTTGGCCTCTAGAGCGTCCACAGGATTTTTTGATGTGATCAAGGGCCATAACTCTGGCAATAATTGTCAGAGATCGCTGATATCAATAGACGTCTTCGTCTCATGACCTTAAACACTGTGTATAAATTTAAAGTCAATCAGATATTAACTTTGGCCTCTAGAGCATCCACAAGATTTTTTGAAGTGATAAAGGGACACAACTCTGGCACTAATTATCAGAAATCGCTGAAAATCAATAGGCTTCTTCGTCTCATGATCTTAAACACTGTGTATAAATTTGAAGTCAATCGGACATCATCTTTGTCCTCTAGAGCATCCACAAGATTTTTTGAAGTGATCAAGGGCCATAACTCTGGCACTAATTATCGGAAATCCGTGAAAATCAATAGGCTTCTTCGTCTTATGACCTTAAACACTGTGTATAAATTTAAAGTCAATCGGATATTAACTTTAGCCTCTCGAGCATCCACAAGATTTTTTGAAGTGATCAAGGGCCATAACTCTGGCAGTAATTATCGGATATTGCTGAAAATCAATAGGCTTCTTCGTATTATGACCTTGAATACTATGTATAAATTTAAAGTCAATCGGATATTAACTTTAGCCTCTAGAGCGTTCACGAGATTTTTTGAAGCGAATAAGGGCCACAACTCTGGCAGTAATTATCGGATATCGCTGAAAATCAATAGGCTTCTTCGTCTCATGACCTTAAACATTGTGAATAAATTTAAGGTCAATCGGATATTAACTTTAGCCTCTAGAGCGTTCACAAGATTTTTTGAAGCGAATAAGGGCCACAACTCTGGCAGTAATTATCGGATATCGCTGAAAATCAATAGGCTTCGTCGTCTCATGACCTTAAACATTGTGTATAAATTTAAGGTCAATCGGATATTAACTTTAGCCTCTAGAGCGTTCACAAGATTTTTCAAAGATATCAAGGGTCATAACTCTGGCAGTAATTATCGGATATTGCTGAAAATCAATAGGCTTCTTCGTCTCATGACCTTAAACACTGTGTATAAATTTAAAGTCAATCGGATATTAACCCTGGCCTCTAGTGCGTTCACAAGAAATTGTGGACGATGGACGGACGGACGGACCGACGGACGGACGGACCGACCGACCGACAGACGGACCGACGCGACGGCAATATACGTCCACATTTCTATGTGGGCGTATAAAAAGCATCGACAGCGCTATATAAATGTTAAAATAATAAATAATTTGTTTAAACAATATTGTATTCAATAAACAGACGAGGGCCTTTATAATTTCTCTCCAGACATATAAAATCTTATGGTTACAATAAACAATGGTCGACATATATACTGAAACCCCTCTCCCCTTTAATGGCGGTAGCTTTTTTCAACTCTGATTAAATATTTACAAATTTTGCATTATTGAAGCTATAAATGGGACCCAAACTTTAAAAAAATGTGACAAAAGAAGAAACTTATAACAAACATCAATTCAACATGGATAGTGATGATGAAATACAGATGTCGCTGTTTCAAACAGAAGATAAAGAACAAACAATAGAGACAGCGAAAGACAAGAATGGCGGGAACACAAAAAGAGTTGTAAAAAAACCAACATTACACGACGGGATAGTCATTGGTGACGAATACGATACCATCACAAACGGCAAAAAACATTCAAAAGATGTAAAGAAACTTATTAATAATAACAGTACAGAAATTGTGACCCATCATCAGAGAGTAAAGGACGATAAAGGCCACTGGGCCAAAAAACCTTGCGATGTTGAATTCGTAGTAGATCCAGACACATTATTTCTTTGGTTAAAAGCTACGAAAATCATATGTGAGCAGGAATACAACGTATTTGAAAAATCGGGTGAAAAAATGATAAAACAATTATCTTTATTTAAAAAGGATGCAAATGTGAAGTTTGTTACTATAAATTTGTATAAATCTGGAACAATTATGATCCAGGGTTTAAACACTTGTGTCCAATGGAAGGAAAAATTCTACAATCAAATAAAGGCAAAAGTAAACAAGGACGAAGAAAATCATCAAACATCAAATACAGATGAAATTACATACACATCTGACAGTGCATCTGTTAATAATCAGCTTGACTATGATGACAAACATGACAAAGCACCTTCAGAGCAATCGGATAATTTTGAAACTAGAATTTCAAAACTTGAAAATTCAATTCAAGGCATAGACAGCACCTTGTGTGACATCAATCTTAAGTGCTCAAACATCATTAATAGTAACGGAGACATACACACACTTAAAGCGGAAGTTGCGATAATTAAAAAAGACCTTGAACTATTATTACCTAATATAAAAGATAGGTTGCCAGGCAACGAAACATACGCCCACAGCAGCTAAATCGTCCGGGCAGTCAACAAGGGTTGTCGCATATTTTTACTTTTTTTGGGAATGAAACATTTGTAATACACTAAAATCTGATTAAGAGTAACAACTCATTATGTAATTATCTGAAAATGATTAGAATTTGTTTGCTTTTTATAAAGTTTTGCCCCACGCTAACAATTAGTATAGGAAACATTTAACATCATGGATTTAGCTGTTCAGTTATCAAAATTCATTGAAAATCAAAATACTTGTTCGTTTCAACACCTTAAACTCTGTGTATCAATCTGAAGTCAATCGGATGATAAGTTTGGCATCTATAGCGTCACAAGGTTTTTTGAAGTGATCAAGGGAGATAACTCTGGAAGTAATTTTTTGAAATCGCTGAAAATCAGTAGGCTTCTTCGTCTCATGACCTTCAATCGGATATTAACTTTGGCCTCTAGAGCGTCCACAGGATTTTTTGATGTGATCAAGGGCCATAACTCTGGCAATAATTTTCAGAGATCGCTGAAAATCAATAGGTTTCTTCGTCTCATGACCTTAAACACTGTGTATAAATTTAAAGTCAATCGGATATTAACCCTGGCCTCAACTTGTTCGTTTCAACACCTTAAACTCTGTGTATCAATCTGAAGTCAATCAGATATTAACTTTGGCCTCTAGATCATCCACAAGATTTTTTGAAGTGATCAAGGGACACAACACTGGCACTAATTATCAGAAATCGCTGAAAATCAATAGGCTTCTTCGTCTCATAACCTTAAACACTGTGTATAAATTTGAAGTCAATCGGACATCATCTTTGTCCTCTAGAGCATCAACAAGATTTTTTGAAGTGATCAAGGGCCATAACTCTGGCACTAATTATCGGAAATCCGTGAAAATCAATAGGCTTCTTCGTCTTATGACCTTAAACACTGTGTATAAATTTAAAGTCAATCGGATATTAACTTTAGCCTCTCGAGCATTCACAAGATTTTTCAAAGTGATCAAGGGTCATAACGCTGGCAGTAATTATCGGATATTGCTGAAAATCAATAGGCTTCTTCGTATCATGACCCTGAACACTGTGTATAAATTTAAAGTCAATCCAATATTAACTTTAGCCTCCACAAGATTTTTCAAAGTGATCAAGGGTCATAACTCTGGCAGTAATTATCGGATATCGCTGAAAATCAATAGGCTTCTTCGTCTCATGACCTTAAACACTGTGTATAAATTTAAGGTCAATCGGATATTAACTTTAGCCTCTAGAGCGTTCACAAGATTTTTCAAAGTGATCAAGGGTCATAACTCTGGCAGTAATTATCGGATATTGCTGAAAATCAATAGACTTCTTCGTCTCATGACCTTAAACACTGTGTATAAATTTAAGGTCAATCGGATATTAACTTTAGCCTCTAGAGCGTTCACAAGATTTTTCAAAGTGATCAAGGGTCATAACTCTGGCAGTAATTATCGGATATTGCTGAAAATCAATAGGCTTCTTCGTCTCATGACCTTAAACACTGTGTATAAATTTAAAGTCAATCGGATATTAACCCTGGCCTCTAGTGCGTTCACAAGAAATTGTGGACGATGGACGGACGGACCGACGGACAGACGGGGGCGACGGCAATATACGTCCACATTTCTATGTGGGCGTATAAAAATGATTTATGCACTGACATGGTGTTGTTAAAAAATCGAATCGGTCAAAATTCAGATCAGATTAATTTTCTAAAGACTTGTCATTCCAAAGCTTTGGATGACATAAAATTAGAAATGAAATCTATACAGATGGGTCAACTTGACCATGCAGCAAAGACTTTAAGTACAGATCTGAGCTATGGTAATAAAACTGGGCCTATGAATAATGAAACACAGCAGCAAAATGTCAGTCCGATATCACCTGAGTCACCCAAACCTGGACCTAGTATAAATGTCAAAAACAAACAGGAATACCGGTACATAACGACACCTCAGTAAACTTCACAGAATTACCGCATGAAGATAGACAAAGAAACGACCGCCGCTGTGAAAATGTCAAACGTCTTATACTCACAGATTCTATTGGAAGAAGATTAAATGGTGGGCGAATGGATGGAAACAAAAGTACCTGGTCTCAATTTATACCAAATGGTATTGTAGGACTTATTGACTTTTTGGAGAACTCTCCTATTAATCTTGTATGTGAAAAGGTTGCCCTAATCACAGAACACGTGAAATCAGGAAAAACAAAACTGATCAACAAATTTCAGAACAATGTTTAAACCTACTAAAATTAGCCAATAACAAATTTCCTAACTCAAAAATTTCTTTATGTGGGCTTCTCCCTAGTGTTGATTACATTGACTTAAATCATAGAATTAACATGTATAATAATATGTTAACAAATCTTTGTAAACAACACAATGTAGAATACTTAAATATATATCAAATTGTTTGTGAAAATAATATACCATCTGAATATTACTATCATGATGAAGTTCATCTGAATAATATTGGCCTCTCACGATTGGCAAAATTAATTAAACAGAACTTTGGTTTGCAAACAAAACTTCCTTTAAATAACTATGTAAACTGGAGAGGAAATGGCTACAGACCAAGACAACATCCATCATATTCATATCATGCATCTACAAAATACCAGCATGAGCATACCCCAGATTCATATTCCCCATCACATTACAGCACCCCACAGCCTAAACAACGGCAAGGTCCATTATATTCATATCATGCGTCTCCAAAATACCAGCATGAGCATACCCCAGATTCATATTCCGCACCACAATACAATTCCCCACAGCCTCCACAAAGTAATCTAAACAAAAAACAACAGTTGGATGAATTAATGAAACTACTAGCCAACCTTATAACTTAAAGTATAAAGTTTATATGTTTAAAATTGTTTAATTTCATTGTAGTCATTTAATAGTATTTGTTTCAGTAGTTTCATTGTATTGTATGTAACATAATTTATTATTTCATGTTTTATTTGTTTAGTCCTTTTCTAGTCATTTAATAGTAATTATTTTGGTATAAGGATTTATTGTTATGAGCTTATCAGTAAAATCCATCCAAGATGTAAACTCCATCCAATTTTTGTTAAGTAATATATGTTTAAATTATTAGTAAGTAAAATATAATATGTTTAAATTATTAGTATATCAGAGCTTTTCAAGTCTGGACATTTACTCATGTTATTTGTATCAAAACTTTGCATAGTCCCTAATTTAGTTTCTTTAATGCAAAATTATATTAAATCACTAGTGTCAGATATAATCTATTATGGAAATCCAAAATATAAAATTATCTACCTGGAATATCAATGGTATTAATGAAACAACAGGAGATAGTAAAATTACTAATTCACAAGTTGTTAAAAATTATATTGAACCATTTGATATAATAGGTCTTCTTGAAACATGGACAAATAAGGAAAGCAATTTAAGTTTAGAAAACTATAATTATTTCCATTCTTTTAGAAAAACAAACAGAAGAGGTGGAGTGATAGTTTATTTTAAAAACTATTTATCTGCTGGATTAGAGCAAATTAAATCCCAGAGTGAAGATATCATTTGGGTTAAACTAAAGAAATCTTTTTTTAATATTAGTAATGATATTTATGTTGCATTTGTTTATTGTTTACCTATATCTTCAAACTTGTATAAACCAGATTCAAAATATGATACAATTGAGATATTAAGGGAAGAGGTTTTGGAAAATAATAGCAAAGGAGATATTATAATTAATGGTGATTTAAATTGTAGAACAGCTGATTGTACTGATTTTATTGAAAATGATAAGATATCGCCCCATTTCCAATTATATGATAATTATATGGCTGACAATGCAAAATATAGAAATAGTAAAGACACCAAAATAGATACTCAAGGAACAAAATTATTAGAGATTTGCAAAATTAATAGTCTGAGAATACTGAACGGTAGAACAGGTGGCGACAGTTTTGGTGAATTTACTTCATATCATTATAATGGTAGATCAGTTGTTGACTACTCTATCGCCTCTGAAAATATTATTAAACATATACCAAACTTTTGTGTTAACAAACTGACTGCATTGTCTGACCACTGCCAACTATGGTTTATCTTGAATGTTAATTTTATTCATAGTAATGTATCTGAGCTCAAACATTCTGAAGAATTTCAATGCGAAGTTAAAAAATATTATTGGTCGAATTTATCCAAAGAAAACTTGATCACTAATAGACGAAGTGCTATATTTGAAAAGCGATTTAAAAATTTACAAATGAAAGATTTTAATATGACTGAAGATATAAAAGAATTGGAAAATATCGTACATGAAATCTGCAATAAAAGTCTTAAACCTAAAGTCATAACAAATAAGAAAAACAAACCAAGACGTAAGGCTTGGGTAGAGACAAATTGTATACAAATGAAACGTAGATTAATTCAATATACTAAAACGTTCCAAAAATATTACAATGACCCTGCAGTTAGACAAACATATTATAAACTGAAGCGTGACTACAAAAAATTAATTAAAAATAATAAAAAGAAGTTTAAAAATGACCTTGTTAGTAAGATAACTGAACTTGGAGATTCAAATCCTAAACAATATTGGAATTTGATAAAAAAAATGGAAGAATTCAGTAAAGCTGACAAAGGAAAAATTACAAATTTAAAACCATCAGAATTAAAAGATCATTTTTCTAAAATTGGTCAAGACACTGATGATAACTTTGATTTAGAATTTGTAAACCAAAAACTTCTTGAACTAAAAAAATTAGAAAAGGAAAACAGTAGTAACCTTGTTAGTAAGATAACTGAACTTGGAGATTCAAATCCTAAACAATATTGGAATTTGATAAAAAAAATGGAAGAATTCAGTAAAGCTGACAAAGGAAAAATTACAAATTTAAAACCATCAGAATTAAAAGATCATTTTTCTAAAATTGGTCAAGACACTGATGATAACTTTGATTTAGAATTTGTAAACCAAAAACTTCTTGAACTAAAAAAATTAGAAAAGGAAAACAGTAGTAACGAAATATTAAATGAAGATATTAAAAGCATATCAAAAGCAAAAAGTGGGAAAAGTGAAGGAATTGATGGGATCACAAACGATATAATTAAGGCATTAAAAATTCCGTTGTTACCAATTCTTCACAAAATGTTTAATTATTGCCTTAAAACTGGATCATTTCCGGAAAGGTGGGTTGATGGGCTTGTTGTACCCCTCCCAAAAATAAAAGATAGGCTGGCACTGCCAGGCAGGATACGCCCACATTTTCGAGAGATGGATAGAGAACAAACAATACATAAAGTGATTTTTCCTACATCATTAAGTCCTGTATTTCATACTGTATTGGGAGCAGCCATTTTGTTGGTCAGTTCCATTCATGAAATTCGAAGTCGACAATGATTATGGTGTGACGGTACACAACCTAGAAATGTGACTTTTCGTCAAAATCAGATAAGAATTGTGACCTGTACAGAGTCAACAACCATGATATACCATATCTTTACACTATTCGCGTACAAACGGCGACCATTTCGTCCGGCAATTTTGGTACCATTTTCACGAAATTTGAATAATTCAGGAAGTTACGATCCGATATGCGCAAATACCGAAAGGAACCAAGATCTTTGGGTTATAACCATGCATTTCAAGTTTCATCAAAATCGAATTAAAATTGTGACCTTTACAGGGTCCACAACCTTGATATACCATTTTTTAACAGTATTCACGTACAAACGGTGGCCATTTTGTATGGCAATTTTGGTCTGATTTTCCCGAAATTCGAACTCAACCTTCCTTACGGTGTAACGGTAATATAATCAAACGTTTTTTTAAATCGGATAATAATTGTGACCTCCAAGCTAAAAAAAAAGGCGATTTTGCGTATAATCAGGGGCCATAATTCAGGAAGTTACGATCCGATATGCGCAAATATCGAAAAGAAGCAAGATCTTTGGGTTATAACCTTGAATTTCAAGTTTCATCACAATCGAATCAAAATTGTGACCTCCACAGGGTCCACAACCTTGATATACCATTTTTTAACAGTATTCGCGTACAAACGGCGGCCATTTTGTATGGCAATTTTCGTCCGATTTTCCCGAAATTCGAACTCAACCTTCCTTCGGGTGTAACGGTGATATAATCAAACGTTTTTTTAAATCGAATAATAATTGTGACCTCCAAGCTAAAAAAAAGGTGATTTTGCGTATAATCAGGGGCCATAATTCAGGAAGTTACGATCCGATATGCGCAAATATCGAAAGGAAGCGAGATCTTTGGGTTATAACCATGAATTTCAAGTTTCATCAAAATCGAATCAAAATTGTGACCTCCACAGGGTCCACAACCTTGATATACCATTTTTTAACAGTATTCGCGTACTAACGGCGGCCATTTTGTATGGCAATTTTCGTCCGATTTTCCCGAAATTCGAACTCAACTTTCCTTAGGGTGTAACGGTGATATAATCGAACGGTTTTTTAAATCGAATAATAATTGTGACCTCCAGAGGGACCACAAGCTAAAAAGGGTGATTTTTCGGACAATCAGGGGCCATAATTCAGGAAATTACATTCCGATAGCCGCAAATATCGAAAGGAACCAAGATCTTTGGGTTACAAACATGCATGTCAAGTTTCATCAAAATCGGTTCAAAATTGTGACCTCTATAGGGTCCACAAGCTAAAAACATGATTTTTCGTACAATCAGGGGCCATAATCCATGAAGTTTTGATCCGATACATGCCAATATCGAAAGGAACCGAGATCTTTTGGGGATAAACCTATATTTCAAGTTTCGTCAAAATCGGATAAGAATTGTGACCTGTAGAGAGTCCACAAACAAATTGTGGACGGACGGACGTCCGGACGGACGTCCGGACGGACAGGGGCGACGACATAATACGTCCACATGAAAATGTGGGCGTATAAAAATCCTTCATCTGCTGATGATTTCAGAGGGTTGACTATCACAAGTGCTGTTGGCAAATTGTTTATTAGTATAATTACAACAAGAACTAGACCTGCATGCAGGAATGACGGGTTTCACTGGTGCCATGTTACCTTTGAACTTGAACTTGTGTCACTTTCGGTGCCACGTTAACCTTGAACATATGTCACTTCCGGTACCAATGAAACCGATATACAGGTTTCCACGTAGGCATTGCACACAACAAATAAAATGGAAACAGAATCAAACAAATCCAGCAATATCATTTCATTTTATACATTTGTTACATGTAATTGATCCTGACAAAATTACAGTACTTCCGGTGATAATGTAAATGTTCCATTAGTTTTATGAAATCAGAAATGGCATAAGGCATCACATGGTGAAAATTTTATGTAAATCGAATAATAATTGCCACTTTTATAGACCAAAAACCTTGAAAAGTGACGTGTAGAAAATCGTCTATTTCTCGGCAACCGTACAAGTTAGAAACCATTTTTTGGTATTTATATGACCGTATGGGTTTAATCTATTTGTTGATTGGAATCAAATATCATAATTGTACAAACATTACAAATCAGACTCATTTGAATAAAATATCGGCTTTGAAGGCTTAAAATACAGCTTTTGCCAAAATGACGTTACTTCCGGTGATAATGAAAACTTTAAATTAGTTTTTTAACATCGTCTATGACATTAGGCTTCAAAGGGTGAAAATTTTATGAAAATCGAATAATAATTAACACTTTTATGGGCCAAAAACCTTCAAAAGTGACATTTAGAAAATCGCCTATATCTCGGCAACCGAACAAGTTAGAAACAATTTTATGATATCTATTTGACCGTATGAGTTTTGTTAATATGCGAATTTAAACCAAAAGTTAATTTTATTATTACATGTGACATAATTCTTGGTTGGAAAAAATATCGATTTTAAAAGTTAAAAATTGAGTTTTTGACTAAATGACGTCACTTCCGGTGTCAATTTCAAATAGTAATCAACATGATATGACGCAGACTTGCTTTTTGAATCAAATGATGTCACTTTTGTGAATATCCATTAATAATTGACTATTTTACAGGCAAAATTACGAAAACAGTGACTTATGCAAAACTGCCCATTTCTCGGCAACTGCTTATTTTAGAAACTAATTTTAACATACATTCTCTTCGTATGGATTATAGTTACAGGTTTATAAAAGTTAAGTAAAAATATTTTAAAATCTGAAAAGCCTGAATGGGTTGTAAATAGGTCAATTTTACGCCTTTTTTCACCTCTTAATCCAATTTGCTAGAAAATGAAATAGAAATTAAAAAAACTGCTTCCGCCATTTTTTGCGCCTTGAAAGGACACACTCTTTGAGTCATATAATTTTTCAAAAAAATAATATTTGTTTTCAAAGAAGGAAAATAACTGTCAAAATTGTAGTTTTTGGTAAAATTATGCCACTTCCGGTGCCGACAGATAACACTTTCGGTAATAAAAAAAATGACAATTGAGACAACGAAGCATATGAACTTTGTTTTATACAAATCGAACAATAAAAAATTAATCTAGGACTGAAAAACTGAATTAGCCAATGGCGGCCAAGGAAAATTACCGAGACAATTTTTTTTAACATTTTTGCGCTAGTCAGATAACTCTTTAATTCTGTGCACAACACGACTAAAAAATATTTATAAATAAAAAAGTTTTTTGTAAAATTTTAAATTTTCAAAATTTGGCGCTCAATATCTTCGAAGATTTGCCAAAAATCAAAAAGTAGCGTAGCTATGTGCCATGTCTCCGGCTATGCCAAAATGTATCGAAAGTTAAAATCCCATGATTATTGTTAAAACTATTGCAATATTTTTAAAAACGCTAACTTCGGTGATTTCGGACATTTCGCATTGTCGCAGAACGTTCAAAATAGCTTTCTCCTCTAAGTCACACCCACTTTCCCAGTAAAACCGAAGAAATCGTAACGATGCGACACGTAGTTGCTGAGATCTATTCAAATTGGAATCTGAATAATAATAATAATAATAATAATAATAAGAATAATAATTTTAACAAAAACAATAGTGTTTCACACAAGCTACGCAGTGTGAAACCCTAATTACTAAATACCTTGATTCTGTATCAATACCCTCTCCATACCAAAGTGGGTTTAGAAAAAAATACAAAACGACTGATAATATTATTATATTAAAAACTATCATTAATAAATGTTTCAAAAAGAAAAAATATTTATATGCATGTTTTATTGACCTGAACAAAGCTTTTGATCGCGTTTGGCGAGAAGGCTTGTACGTCAAACTCTTAAACTTAGGCATCTCCGGAAATATATATAAAACAATCAAAAGTATGTTCGATAACAGCAAAAGTCAAGTCAAAGTAAATAATAATTTAAGTAATTCTTTTAGAAATGAAATAGGTCTAATGCAAGGTAATAACCTTAGTCCGCTTTTGTTTAATGTTTTTATTGATGACTTAGTATCATATATTGAAGGTAAAGACATTCCAAACGTCGGTAATTACCCAGTGCCTTGTCTCATGTACGCAGATGACATGGTTATTTTATCCGAAACAAAGGAAGGATTACAAAATTCACTAGATTGTGTGGATAAGTTTTGTCACCAATGGAGATTAAAGATAGGTTGCCAGGCAACGAAACATACGCCCACAGCAGCTAAATCGTCCGGGCAGTCAACAAGGGTTGTCGCATATTTTTACTTTTTTTGGTAATAAAACATTTGTAATACACTAAAAACTGATTAAGAGTAACAACTCATTATGTAATTATCAGAAAATCATTAGAATTTGATTGCTTTTTATAAAGTTTTACCCCATGCTAACAATTAGTATGTACATGAAACATTTAATATCATGGATTTAGCAGTTCAGTTATCAAAATTCACTGAAAATCAATAGACATCTTCGTCTCATGACTGTAAACACTATGTATAAATTTGAAGTCAATCGGATATTAACTTTGGCCTCTAGAGCATCCACAAGATTTTTTGAAGTTATCAAGGGAGATAACTCTGGCAGTAATTATTTGAAATCGCTGAAAATCAATAGGCTTCTTCGTCTCAGGACCTTAAACACTGTGTGTAAATCTTAAGTCAATCGGATATTAACTTTGGACTCTAGAGCTTCCACAGGATTTTTTGAAGGGATCAAGGGCCATAACTCTGGCAGTAATTATCGGAAATCGCTGAAAAAACATAGGCTTCTTCACCTCATGACCTTAAACACTGGGTATAAATTTAAAGTCAATCGGATATTAACTTTGGACTCTAGAGCGTCCACAGGATTTTTTGAAGTGATCAAGGGCCATAACTCTGGCACTAATTATCGCAAATCGCTGAAAAACAATAGGCTTCTTCGTCTCATGACCTTAAACACTGTGTATAAATTTAAAGTCAATCGGATAATAACTTTGGCCTCTAGAGCGTCCACAAGATTTTTTGAAGTGATCAAGGGCCATAACTCTGGCACTAATTATCGGAAATCGCTGAAAATCAATAGGCTTCTTCGTCTTATGACCTTAAACACTGTGTAAAAATTTAAAGACAATCGGATGTTAACTTTGGCCTCTAGAGCGTCCACAAGATTTTTTGAAGTGATCAAGGGCCATAACTCTGGTAGTTATTATCGGAAATCACTGAAAAACAATAGGCTTCTTCGTCTCATGACCTTAAACACTGTGTATAAATTTAAAGTCAATCGGATATTAACTTTAGCCTCTAGAGCGTCCACAAGCAATTGTGGACGCCAGACCGACGGACGGACCGACGGACGGACGAGGGCGACGACAATATACGACCACATTTCAATGTGGGCGTATAAAAATTAATTCCACTAAAACCAAAATATTAGTCTTCAATAAGAGTGGAAGAAAAGTTTATACTAAATTCTATATTAATAATTGTGAACTAGAAAATGTATGTCATTATAACTATCTGGGAGTAAGCTTACAGGTATCACCGACGCTCTTCTCGGCTATTCTTGTTGGTTCGAATATGCACCCAGGTGATACATATGTACATATGTAATATTTCATACATATGGATGAGCTAGGATTGGGGGTGTATAGCTCATTCCTGGAGAAGTATTCTGGTGAAGGTGGTCACTGTGTATCATAAGTCCAAGTCCAAATCCATTTCAATATTACTTTATATACAGTTTAAACATACATTATTTACAAATTATATACAAGGCATTCGATCTCCTTGTCTGTGTGTGTCTCCAATCTCTTCTGCCTCTTGTCTATGTGTAGAGGTCTTTTAAAGACACAAATTAGCGTATCCACAAAGGAATACTTTCAACAAATCAAATTAAAGATAAGATTAGGGATAAAACAAATCAAATAGAAAGTTAAACTAATATATGAATTTCATTGGTTGAAAGTTTCATAGTGAAATATAATTTATAGGATCTAATAAGCTTTAAGCCATAAAGAATTAAAAAGCATTGACACTTGATTGGCATTGATCAGACTGTATTGTTAACTGTATAAATCTTTGCTCAAGGTTTCTCTTAATAAGCCTACTGGCATTCAAAGAATATAAAACAGTCAACACCAATCATGCTTTTAGGCAATTACTTTAAATCAAAATATTGACATTAAAAGAATGAAAGACCTTAATATAGCTATATTGTCTATATACTTTAAGAAATAAATTCTGTATATTCCTAAAATAAAATTTGAAAAAGAAGTAAAATTTAGTATCACTATTTGGTGATAAATGCCCCCGTCCTGAAAAATTCATGCGTCCTCGCATGATATATATATATACAATATGCTTGATGAAATTATTAATAATTATATAAAAGAAAAACATATGCTTATAATTAAATATTTGTATAAAATTTTGTATCACAATATATTGAGTGGATTATGTTGTTATATGATTATACAGGCTAAAGTCACTTAGGTAATCCCTTGCTGTCGCCTTATGTATAATACATTCTTGTCACATACATAAATATCACTTGCAATAATTATGAGAAAAAAAAAGATTTTAAGGAATGCAAAATTCCAATTAAAACGATCTTCAGTCAGTAATCAAACTGAATAAAAAATATATGAAATTTAAAAAGTCAATGGTAAGAGTCATATAATAAAGTATTAGCACTATTCTGACGAAGTTTCAATATCTTCACTTTTAAAGTCTGCGTCATCGGAATATTTATAAATTGTGGAGGTAATTATTTCTAGCAGTAGTTGTTAATTGATTGTTTACAATGCAGTTCACATACACATATTAGCTATTTACACAGTTATATAAAAAATAATTTCTGCTGCAACACACAACTTTAATGAATTCACTGCACTTTATACACAAAATTTTATCAGGAACACACTTTAAAACTTCAGCAATATCTGGAACATTACAATTTACCGAGTCACGGATTATGACTAAGGTCCACCATTCATCTTATTGGTCTAGCACATTTGGTTATCTGGTTACCTTGCAGTCTGTCTGGTGATGAACCATGCGCTAGTACTTCTTCTTCTTGACATGGAGAAATCTCACTTGGTTTGACAAAGTCAACCTTGCCCAGAATAGAAGATATCAGCTTCAAACTTCTTTGGTCCAGTCTGTTATCAGAGATGTTGCTCAGCAAGATTAAACCTGAAATATTTCTTGACCATCTCATATAATAACATTCAATGTGTGACAATAAATCAATTATATTAAATAATTTTGAATCAAAAGAATGTGGTCATTCCTCGTACTCAACCTGACTAAATGTAATACCATTCTCACTTTCCTCAACACTGTTAAATTGTCAAGACTGTGCAAAGGCTCAGAAGATACTCTATTCTTTTATTCTTTTTCTCATATAGTACTATTCAATGTTTTAGTTATTACCATGATCATTTCTTATTCTTATGATCATTTCTTATTCTTATTATGATCATTTCTTATTATGATCTAATTCATTTTCTTATTTATTCTTATATATTATTTATGATCTAATAATTCTAATATTGTCATACCGGTATGTCATTTATTCGCTTATTTATTTTTATGTTATAATAATTAAAAAAAAAAAAATTGGGGGGTATTTTTCACAAAATGTGAAAAAGAAAACAATTTATATTTATATAATACATATCATTCAATATATTAATAATCATATTGAGAACTTTTATTTTATTTCATGAAAAACATAGTAATGTTGTTATTATCTTATGTTTAAAATTAAAAGAACTAGGTCTATGTGGTTTAATCAAACTTTGTAAAAGTTTGTAAAATGATTACTCAGTGCTTTACACATTGATCGTCACCAATATGGCACAGCGCTGGCGTGTCAGTCAAAAATGGATGGCCAGTCCACCTTGCCTGACAAACCTGATTGTAGCTATATAACAATAATTTGAAAAATAATTTAGACACACAGACCTTTTTTTTTTTTTTTTTTTTTGAAAGTAATATAATGTAATTAATATGTGGAAATTTTAAGAGTGTTAAATTTTAGTCGCTTTTTACGACACGCAATTTAACCAAACGTTGGGCCTACTCTTGTCCCCGGTCCCACAGGGGAAACAAAGTCACTATGTCTATTTGTCGTAATTACATGAGTTTTCTATATGCTAACATTCACATTCTTTTTTTTTTTTTTCTCTTTTTAAAGTTTCTGCCCATGAACCTATATACAATTATTGTCTTGTTTTTGATAAACATAAAATATAGTGCAAAGAATATCTCTTTGAATTTCCTAATTTGAAACATGGAGAAAAATAGCAGTGTTGAAATATTTACATATTTTTGATCAGTGGTTAAGAATTGACTTACAGAAGCCTTTGAATTATTATTTATATACATGTTATTATTTATAGTTATAACGTTAAAACAAATTGGCATACAAAATGAGTTTAAGAACTCCCTATACCTTGCATCATTAATTATTAGGTTTTTATTTACAATGAAATTTTTAGGATTTCTGACTTTTGAGGAATCTTTGGAAACTACTGGTACTGAGTGTTGTTTAATACATTTTAATTGATTGACTTTCTTAATTGACAAATCATTACCAATTATTATGTCATAATTACTTGAAGTAGACCTTATGACATAAAATTTATGTAATATGATTGTGTCTGAAACTTCTAAATCAAGTAAAACAGATCCTAAAATTTTGACAGCTTGACCTTCACAACTAATACTAACATCAGGGGTTATGTCAGATGGCAAGATTTTGGTAGTTGGTCTGATCTGATCTAACAGTGTCTCAGAGATAAAAGATATGCTTGTTCCTTTGTCAAAAAGGCTTTTAACAATACATGTATTATTACCTATAGTGACAGTCACAAAATCTTTGTTCAGGAAGACAATAGCATTTTTATCGGTTTTCAAAGACTTGGTATTACATTCTAGGTCTTTTGAGTGAGAATAACCCATCCTAATGATTCTGACTTAGGTTGAAATCAACTAGTAAATAAGTCTATTTTCAAAAAGAATGATAATTATTGTCACACACTAAATGTAAATTTTCGAGAATGGTACAAGAAATAGTTGATTTAACTTACCAAACTAATTCTCTGATCTCATATGAACCAAATCTAGGAATCCACTTGTATCTCCAATCTGTTCTTGAATGTCTTTGTTCAAACCATTAAATCTTCAGTTGTCCTCGCTTGGCATATTAGAGGTTCCGAGTCTTGAATTCATCTTCCACCATTATATCACCGACGCTCTCTTCGGGGGCTATTCTTTTAGTTGGTATATGCACCCAGGTGATATATGTACATATGTAATATTTCATACATATGGATGAGCTAGGATTGGGGGTGTATAGCTCATTCCTGGAGAAGTATTCTGGTGAAGGTGGTCACTGTGTATCATAAGTCCAAGTCCAAATCCATTTCAATATTACTTTATATACAGTTTAAACATACATTATTTACAAATTATATACAAGGCATTCGATCTCCTTGTCTGTGTGTGTCTCCAATCTCTTCTGCCTCTTGTCTATGTGTAGAGGTCTTTTAAAGACACAAATTAGCGTATCCACAAAGGAATACTTTCAACAAATCAAATTAAAGATAAGATTAGGGATAAAACAAATCAAATAGAAAGTTAAACTAATATATGAATTTCATTGGTTGAAAGTTTCATAGTGAAATATAATTTATAGGATCTAATAAGCTTTAAGCCATAAAGAATTAAAAAGCATTGACACTTGATTGGCATTGATCAGACTGTATTGTTAACTGTATAAATCTTTGCTCAAGGTTTCTCTTAATAAGCCTACTGGCATTCAAAGAATATAAAACAGTCAACACCAATCATGCTTTTAGGCAATTACTTTAAATCAAAATATTGACATTAAAAGAATGAAAGACCTTAATATAGCTATATTGTCTATATACTTTAAGAAATAAATTCTGTATATTCCTAAAATAAAATTTGAAAAAGAAGTAAAATTTAGTATCACTATTTGGTGATACAGGCATCAGGATCATTCTCAAAAGGAATCGATAGTTTAACTGATAAGGCCTTAAAAGCATATTTCAAAATAGTGAAAGCTCTAACAAATATAGATAATAGATCAATAGATGTACAATTTAAGCTTTTTGATTCACTAGTCAAACCAATTATTTTATATGCATGTGACTCCTGGGGTGACACCGTAATCTCAAATAAAAAGAATATAGTTAAAATAGAAAAACTGCAATTAAATCTTTGTAAACATATTCTAAAACTACACAGTAAATCGACTAATTCTGTTGTGCTAGCTAAACTTGGGAGATTTCCTTTATTTTTAGATATCAAATATCGATTGGTTAAAACTTGGTTAGAGGCACGAGTGTTAAAAGATAATCCACTGTTAACACTAGCAATTCCAGAAAACAACTGGCTCTGTAATGTACAAAATACTTTGGATGAGGCCGGAATGGGTTATATATTTACAGCTGACTTAAACGATTCTTTTAATATTAATTCTTTCTTGTCCAAATTCAAAACAAGACTTCATGATATTTATATACAATCTTGGAAACAGCACGATTTTAAATCAAAAACATTGCAGAATTTAAATTTTAATATGTCATCGAATACAAAGCATGACTTTTATTATCAAATCAAAACTAATTATTGTAAAGAACCATATCTTGATATGTAAAATGGCAAAAGCAAACAACAGTTAACCAACTTAAGGTTATGTAATCATGACCTATTGGTACAAACAGGAAGGTATGAAAGAGCCCCTATACCCCATGATCAAAGAATATGTACTAAATGCAATCTCAAGGAGGTAGAGAATGAGACTCATATTTTGTTACATTGTCCTCATTACAAATCTCTAAGAGATGTATTTTTCAATAATACAAATATTAATTCTGCTTTAACAGAAAATCAACAATTAGTTAAAATTTTTATAAATTATAACAAGCAGACAGAAAACTATTTTCAACTGCTTAGCAACTTTATTAAAAATATTTTTGAAAAAAGAAATAAATGATTTAATTATGCATGTTTTTAATTTTAAGGTTCAAACGTTGTCATACTCATCTCATGTTAATATTTATATTTCTTACATGTACTATGATGTAGTCGTACAATAAACTTTATCTTATCTTATCTTATCTTATCTTATCTATATATAGGTAGTGAGTTACAAACATATATACAAATAAACCCCCCAAATTTTACATTGTATATAATATATTTTAGAATGTTACACTCTCTTGAAACAAAATAATTAGCCCTGGTCGGTTTATAATTGTTTTATTTGGGTTCGATTATATCACGACTGACATGAATCTACAAAACGTTTTCTGTAATATAAACGGTTTTAAGCTTCAATTTACGACTCGTAGCAAAGTTTAAATGAAGAGCGAAGGTCAGTTCTTGGAATTGGATTTCGGCAATGAGGTGAGTCTACATAGTTTAAGGTTATGTATGTGGTGGGGTTACGGGTTTCTGGTGGTCGGGTTATTTGGGGGCAGGGGGGGGGGGTCAGTATGCACCTAGAGTAAAAACCTGAACCATTACTTATAGTCATCCATATTCATCCTTGGTTAGAAAATGGAAATACCGGAGTTACCCGCACCCCCACGGACTCCTCCTTGATTGGAGTTCATCTTTCACTTTTATACCTTAATTTCATTTCTATGGTTTCCTCTGCAACGCGATTTCTTACTGCCAGGAGGTTATTTTACAAACACAGCAATGTGTATACAGATGTTCCTCCCTTATGACTAGACAACACTTTCTTGGTCAGCCCCACCGGCGAGCCCCTGTCATCTGGGATTCCACCATGCGCCGTGCCCAACAGCCATAGTCGAGAGTACTGTGGCTCATCTACTTTAATTGTCTTCCGAAAAAGAAAACATTTTTGTTGTTAATCATCTTGCATGGAGCAAAAAACCTGGACACAGAACCTCTCTGGTTTAAGTCGAAAACAAATAATCCTACGTCTTCCACAAAACCTTCAAAATAAACATTAGAAAATAAAAACACCCTTTGAAAAGAACGGTCCCTGAATTCATTCTCTCGAGGTCGTCTTATTCTTTCATTGTTTGATAAACAACGTCATATACGGTAATCTGCATTAGTCCAACACAAACAACGCGAGATTTGTAAGGAATTTGGAGTGCTTTGAACAACCAACGGTAAACAAGAATCCAAACACGTGATCATTAATTCTACTTCCGTTTGGTTCAACTCCGTTAAAGGGGTTTTGACAAGTCAATGTTTCAGCAAATAACCTCATCTAATTAAAATGGAGAATTAACGCACTACATGTTTTCCACCAATCCCGGATAGAGAAGTTCTGTTTACTCTTCACTGAATTCTACCTACCAACGAATCTTCTATGTGCGCATCAACTTGGACGCTTTTGTTTCCAAGGCCCTTCACGTTGCACCACCGACAAGGCCCTCCACACTGCACCACTGCCAAAACCATCCATGATGCACCATTGACACCCCCACCCCCCACACACACCCATACTGTGCCAATAACAATGGAAAACCACTGTGGAAAAACGCACGGAAAGTCCATAGCTATGTGAGAATGTGTTTCTGGACGGCCGCTTTCTAGCTTTTCATCAAATTCTAATTGCCAAGACATATTTGACATTTACGTTATTGTGTTCATTTTTAGTTTTTAATTTATAGAATTTTGTAACAAGCGCTTTAAACCATAGATGCAAAACACCATTTTACTTGAGATGTAATACGCCCTTTTAACGAGAAATATAACAAGTCATTTTACGAGAGATGCAACACGCCCTTTAACTACAGCTGTAACAAGCCCTTTAAACTCTAGACGAGTAAAATTATAAACGCTGTTCTGTAACCCCATGTGTCTCACTTGTTCTATGTACAGAGTTTGTTGTCCATGAATTCCCACGGAATGTTTAAAATATCCCCGTTTTCCTACAATTCCACTCCTTATTTAACCATTGTTGCTCTCTTTTGACCGGTAACCTTCCTAACCCCCCTTAATCCCCCCCTCTCCCTTGAATCTCCTGCTGCTTTGATGGCGAGTAAGCCTAGAAGATTGTTTGATACCACGTGGCTTGTATCCGCTGGTAATATAACCTTCATACTGTCCAATTTCCGGGGTCGTCCCCATTGTCAGTGTTGCAGAAAGGAGGGCCTGACTAGGACAGCTGCCTAGTCATTCGCATGGGACCAAAATCCGAGGTCCCGTGTACACATTGGCGTGCACATTAAAGATCCCTTGACAGTAGGAATTCGATATAAGAGTAGGCCGTAGCACCGCTGCCCGGGCAAAATTTCCCTTGTAGCACACTGTATGGCGTATGCGCGTCTTCATTAGCCAAGTTTAGGGGGAGAACAGTAGGACGGTAAACCCCATTTCATTTCATTTCCACGGAGCGATGAATCGGGTGCAAACCCCTCTTCCTAGCCCTAAAGTCGCTGAAACAGAAAATGTAGAGGAACACCAGTGTTCAGGCGGTTTAACACAGAGAGAGAGAGAGAGAGAGAGAGAGAGAGAGACAGACAGACAGACAGACAGAGACAGAGAGAGGGGAACATGGGGTTTAACGTCCTCTCGACACAAACTAGGTTATTTCGAGACTAACACATGGTTCAATTTTATTTCAATAATTCGCTTGTGCGTAGGGGTCTTTAGCGGTGGGAGGAAAGGGAGTACTCGGAGAAACAGCAGGAGGTTGGACAGGCGACCCTATTCTTTGTCACGTACACCAGTTGACTAAATGACAGACCTTATAATACAGCGCGCACGTGCTAACTATTTAGTCACACCCTCCCCGAATTTGGAATACGTCTACGAATGGAATAGAATTTACTGAGAGTTCACTGCTCTGACAGCAGGAACCATTTTGTTCTTGTCGAAAGCCTAATCACCATTTACGTAATTAGAATGAAGCGATTGGCGTTTCACATTACGAGAAAATAAAATCTTTTGTCAGCTACTGCGTATAACTTAGGATATTTGCTTCATTATTCATTAAAATTATGTTGAAGCTGGCGATCCGTACATGGAGGGTTTATCCTATCGTTGTGTTTGATCCAGACATGTCGGATGATGACAGTGGCCATTTGTTTATTGTTTGTTTATTTGTTTGTTGTCACCTAATTCCCCGTTAGTTGCCATGGTGACTAGAAGACGGATGTAATCTGGATTAGCTGTTGACAACCTCACAGATTTCTAAAGGGCGTTCAGACCTCTCTCACAAAGGTCATTGATCGTTTCACTCTGGGCCATATTTTCTCCTACTAACCTGTTAATTCAGTATTTTATTAAATGATACTACCTGTTAATTCAGTATTTTACTGAAGAGATTTCACATGGCTTATCCGTCGTATCTTTGCTAACTGAATCTTTCCTCCCCCAATAAGACATAGTTTTGTATCAGTCCCACCTCAACCGCCTCTAGGTCACAGAGTAAAAATAACCAGAGTAGCGACTCGCATTACTCCCTATAGAAACAACCGGACGCGCAATGGATGATGGGATTCGTCTGTAATACACACACACTGACAGTACGCTCAACGTTACGATACCTATATCGATGAACTAAATCTCTTTAATTTCGTAGTTTTATAGTATTTTCGGTAAAAAAAATTACCGAGAATTATCACATACAATCATGTTAGGTGTGTGTGTGTTTCGGGAATTTATAAAACATGATTAATATTTTTAAAATATGAATATGAAATGAAGTAATGAAGTGAAAGATGGCAATTGTGGCGGTTTACGAATTGGTTTATAAGGCCGTAAACTATTGTTGATTTTATTTTTTTTTTATTATCTTTAAAACTAATCCACCAAAATACTTGTTGTTTCCATTCCTAGATTTGAAATATACATTCCCATAAACCTTAAAATGGCCCATTTGAAAATGTCAAAGAACCACGCCCTTTTTAATTTTTGGATAAGGCCTATTTTACTCAACATGATTTATTTTTTCTCCCAAAGAAAAATAGGCCTATCCCTGTCTTCTAGAGAGTATTACTTATTTAAGTATGCTTTCATTAAAATATTAAATAATAATTTAAGAATATTAAAATTGAATTTTTTAAATACCCCAGAACATTTTCCAATAAACAGATTTGAGCCGTTGGTTGTTTTCCAAGATAAAATGCCTTTGGCTCCAATGTTGACTCCCTGTCTTCTTTTATGATTTTTGTTCTTTTAATTAATGTTGGCTTTAATTTTTTAAAAATGAAAAAAAATCATTAAATATTTTATTTTCAATAGTATTAAATTTTTCAATAAACATATTTGAGTTGATTAGTTTCTCTTTTTACAAAACCAAAAACAACTTGAAATTTAATATTTTGCATATTGCTCTGGGTGCCATGTAATGTTTTGACCGCCTTTATATAGACCCCCTAATACCACGAAATTGTCCACTTTACACCACTGCATAAGAATATATTAAATTATTATCAATCTGAAGTGTGCTCTGACATTAGGTCTGATCTGTGTTCAGAGTGACTTTTATTTTTGTCAACTGGTTATTTAGAAATAGAAAATTTAATTTATACTGTGTACTATAATGGAATTATTTAGAAATAGAAAATTTAATTTATACAGTGTTCTATTATATGGAATTTATAGGTGGTCGGATTAAGGCCTACATTAAAACTATTAAAAGGGAAAATGTGATTTTGAATAGCAAAACAGTATTAGGCTTACTGTTTTATTTAAAGTTTATTGCAAAACAGTATTTCTGTTAGGAAATTTGGAAAGGTGTATTACAGATACCATAAACTTAACACTTTGTTTACCACAAGTAATTGTAGGCCTATATAGAATCGCATATTTCGATACAGAATCTTAGAAAAAATTAGGCTCGTTCATTATATCATATTCATATGCGAGAATCCAATTCTTCAGAAAATATAGTTAGTTCCCTCACACACGATTCTATTTCAATCTCTTTAAATGGTAGCATAGGCCTTTTATATTATGGAATGTAAAAAGAACATGTGCAGCTTGTGCAGACTTAATGGGTAAAGCTTACTATTTAAAATTTGATCCTTTAAAAAACACACCTAGACATGTAATTCTAAAATTACGAAAATAGATAGCAATTAAGCGATGGTAAAGAATGCAGGGAATGGGTTTGGTTACATCGGAGCGCAACTACTTCTTGTCCTGCGTACGCGAAAGTATTAAAAAAAAAAGGCCCATAATTAAAATAACAGAATATTGATATTATTAATACTTTTATTAGACCTATGACATGCCATTGAGTCAGATGGCGCGGTTTCGATTCCACGCTTGCACGTGACAAGGGGTAGTGTCGTCTGTCGAACATCGTGGGTTTTCTCCGGGGCCTCTAGTTTCCCCTCACTGCTAAAAAAAGACTCATACATACCTGTATTACTGTAAGTGAATCATTGAAATAAAAATTAACCAAGTTAATCCCGATATTTCTTAGTTTATCATGAGATCTACTTCTCGGGCAGTACTCGGTAGGCTACTGACAGTAGGCCTATACTCCTATAGACTGGTTCAAGTTGCCTACTTTAAATTGGAATAGGCCCCCGGAAAATGCAATATAATGCCAATTAACCAATCAAATATGAAAACATCTTTCACCAAATATGTACTCTTACAAAATAACATTTTTGATAATATATATATTGCTGTTATTATAACCTATTATGTTATTATGGCTCAGTTTATAGCACTAGGCCCACATAGTAAAACTCTGTCTAGGCCTAGCACTCGACGATGACTCGTATCGTACTCATAGCAGACGACGCGACATAGACTGAGATGTTTTTCTTCGGGAAATCTAAAGAATTTTAATCCCTTAATAGTACCTAAAATTAAAACACCCTGTGTAGGACCTACTCTGGGTACCATATCCACCACTCGCAAGTTTACATTTTCTTTTGTTCTACTGCGAAACGTCTTCTTTAGCCGCCATGTTTAGTGACATTACAGACGAGGCCCAAGATGCAATGCGCGACCTCCTCCGTATGCAAATGAAGAAGTCTCCACTCTGGTTATTTTTACTCTGTGTCTAGGTCACAGTCCTGTTAATTGACCGATCGCGGCTGTCAATCAAAATAATAAATCAACCAATCAAACAACGTCTTCACTTCTGCGCGAGCTAGCTATATTTTGTCCGTCATTATGCCCGTCAGACGTAAACAAAAACATTTCCAGCAGACGTTAACCACCAACCCGTCAAAATGGTAAAGCGATGTGCTTGGGGTACGTGTAATTCGGATAGTAGATACCCAGAGAGACTGACAGGAGGGATAACCTTTATTCCTTTCCCAAAGCTTGGAAGAACGCGTGATAAAGCCAAGCGATGGATACGGTTATGCGGAAGACCTTTCGAGCAGTTAAACGAAGAGATACTGGGTGAGCGAAGAAAGGCTAAACATCTGTTCGTGTGCTCAAAGGTTATTATTTATTTATACTTTTAGGCCTATAGATTTTCTTGCCTACTATCTTTGTTTCAAACAAAATAAAAAAGCTGTACTTGACTATAGTCTAATGCATCACCATTTTACTGATTTAAGTACGGTAAGCTACCAGTGATAGGCCTAGTTATATATAGTAGTAGTAGTAGGCCTTATATAGTATTTGTATTTATTTATAATACGCTAATTGATATGATGTTAGGCCTACATATTATGTGGCTGTTTTGACAATGTGACATTAAAATGTCAGCTCGAACATTTTTCTAAATTTAGGCCTATTCCGTTATTGTGCCAGGCCGGAAGTGATAGCCAGGGCAGAACCAATCTTTAGATCTTATTATTTCAATTTGAATTATTTTTTCTACGACTGCATGTATGTATAGGCAGGCCTGCAGCCTGAATAGTTAGTTCAGACATTAGCATTAATTTCAAGTTTGAATAAAAAGTTAACAAAAAGCAAAAATGGCAGACAAAACAAATCAAGTTGCCAATTTACAATTTGGTAAATTTATGGGAATGAAATGGTCATGTAAACTTACTTGTATTATTATGTGCTGGTATCATAATAATAATAATAATAATATTCTTCTTCTTATTCTTTTTCCCTTTTTAGCACTTTGTAAATGGTCAGCCAGCTCCCATCGCTGCACTGCACTATGACGATCACATTACTCAACCAAGACCACCACCCAAACCCAGAAGTAATTATATTGAGAAAACTGCAGTGATTGAATCAAAGGTTTTAAGGTAAAAATGGTTTTATCAGCTTCAGAATAATTATTTCCTGTGTTCACATCAAGCATGTGTTGTCTATAGGTTAAAATCCATTTCTCTCTGTCTTACACCTAGGGGGGTTGGATGGCTGAAGGGTTAGCATAAGGCCTGTCATGATTTCTAATCCCCAGTTGTACATGACAAGGAGAAGGGTTGCCTGTCGAACCTCGTGGGTTTTCTCCGGGTCCTCTTGTTTCCTCTCACTGCTAAAGACTCATACGCGCTAGCAAATTATTGAAATAAAAATAAAATATATGTTAATCCCAAAATGACCTAGTTTGTGTCGAGTGGACCTTAAACCCCATTTCTCTCCCTCTTTACACTACAGACTGTTCTACATATCATTTTAGATATATTCCATTTAGATCCTGGTAACACACATTCTTTATGCATAGATGTAAGCTATGGTAATAGCATGAAATTAAAATAGAGAAAGTTGTTTTAATGCTGCATTTTTTTATTAATGGCAAGTCTAATTATTAATTTATTAAAGAGACGCCAGGTTTAGCAGCAAACAATTGTTTTACTATTTACAAAATTACAGTATCTGGTATAAAAATACTGAATAAAGTGTATATATAATGTACAAATTTTATATTTATGTACAAATTTTACATAATTATGTACTTCTTTACAGAGTTTCTATAAAGTCAAATAATGATATTGAGTATGAAAACTGTGGACTAAATGCCTTGAATAATAAAATGGTACAGACAGAGAATGTAGTTGATGCTGTCATAGGTTAGTTGAACTTACTTTATAGACATGTAGAATTTTTAATAAGAAATGGCTTTAAATGTTCAACATAAAAACATGATAATTTTGAAACAAGCTTCTGCATGGTTTCTTTTTCGGGATATATTCTCTCTATGCATAAATCCTGTCTCGTAAAAGTGACAAAGTCGCAAAATTGAGCCCCAGTTACGAGAAGTTGTCCCTGAACCTGAAACCAGTGAATATGGTTTCTAGACAATTTAAATTCTGCATCATTTTGCACTAAAAAGAAATCTTTCAGCGTATTGCATGCTTCAGATAGTATAATATCTCGAGCTGAAAAAGGACATTTAATTTCAATGAGCCCAGTCTCGCCTTTGTCACAAACTATTGCATCTGGTGTGGCACCTAAAAATGGAAGAGCTGGATTTATTACAAGTCCAATATCATGAATATGATTTCCGGTCTGTTTTATATACATTTGTTTAGCAATGGTTTCATTTGCTTGCCCATAAGAAGTCGGAACAGAATAAAAATTACTTTTGTGAAATGTGTTTTTTAAAAATGAATCGTTTATCTCCTTCTTTCTTTTCATAACAGCTCCAAAATTTGAGGCAGTAATACGACACTTTCTTTGGTTCATCCAGGTGTTATTATTATGTCTTGTGGATCTCTCTATTTTTATGGCTTCATCTTGATTTACATCAATTTCTTTCCACGCAACTTTCATCTTTTCTATCTGTTCTAAATCTAAATGTACAGCAACTGGTTTTGGGAAAACTATTTCACCACATTTACTGGAGTTCTCTGCTCTTGGTTCTGTTGTCACTTGCATAAGGGGTGCCTGAAATACATATTATAATCTATTTACTGTCCATATTTTTCAGGATTTCAACCGATGGACATCTTGGCCCATGCTGCAGAAAATATAAAAATGAAGGAAGAATATGCAAAACTAATTCTGGAAAATGAAAATCTTAAACGCAGTCAAGTTAAACAAGTAGATAAAGGAACTAGTATCGACCTATCCACGCAGCGTTTTAGTTGTTCAACTTTAAAAAAAGATTCATTTCAATATTATACTGGCTTTTCATATGACCGTTTTTATAATGTATATAAATTTTTTGTACCAGGAGTTGATTTACCGTTTGAATTTTCTAAGAATATTAGTAGCTTAGTCAGTTTTTCTCTGGAAGATCAGCTTCTATTAGTGTTAATAAAATTAAGACAGGACTTTGATTTTCAACACATATCAAATATGTTTGGAATTTCTTCTCAAGATTGTAGCTGTTTATTTACTAACTGGATAAACTATATGTTTTACAGACTTGGCTCTCTTGATATATGGCCACACAGAGACATTATCATTGAAAACATGCCAGAACAATTTAAAACTGATTATCCCAACACAATGGTCATAATTGATGGAACAGAACTAAAAATTCAGAGGCCAAGTTCCCTCCACTGACAGAGCCAATGTTATTCAGACTACAAATCTTGTACCACACTGAAGGGTCTTGTTGGTGTCGACCCAAGGGGATCTATTGTGTTTGCATCCATGTTATTTTCTGGATCAATCTCAGACAAAGAAATAACCCAGAGAAGTGGGTTTTTGGACACTTTAAAATCATTATTACAAAGTGGTAAACTTCAAGAAGGTGATGGAGTTATGGCCGATAAAGGATTTACGATAGAAAAAGAAATCAATGATGTCAGATTATGCTTAAATATTCCACCATTTGTGCCATCATCTGCCTCCCAAATGAGTGCCCCAGCCGTTGCAGAGACAATTAAAATAGCTAAACATAGGGCACATGTTGAAAGAGCAATATGTCGGGTTAAACAGGTTTACATGGCCACAGATCACTAATTATTGCCGCATTGACTTTAATGTTAATTCTCGTCTCTTAGACCGGCTGTAACTTTTTCCCAAATATTCGTTGGGTAAAACGCTTTCTGCCACAGATGGAGCAACATGTGGCAAACTCTTGCCCAAAAGCATGTATGAGGTTCTTCATGAAAAACTTGAGATAGACAAGCTGGAAGTAGAGACAGCTAACCTTGCAATTTTCGGCCCTCCCTTTCAACGTAACCAACCTCACAACTCTTGTATCCTTCCGCCTCAAAATCATGAATATTCACCAAAACCTGGCAGAAAATATATTTTCAAACCCTTTTCTTCGATTCTACACCAAACATTCAACAAAAATCGCCATGAAAAAGGGGGAAAAAGGGAAAGGGAGAGAAGGACTAAAAATAACTTTCGCCCTTGAATATTTGGTGATCTGTGTCCACATAGCTGCCCTTATTCCGGAGAGTTATTTATTCCTTGCTAACTCTAATATTCAATTCGCTGATTTTGAATCCGTTACACTATTGTATAAGTCGAATCCGTTACACTATTGTATAAGTTGAATCCGTTACACTATCGTATAAGTTGAATCTCTAAACCAATGATTCAATTCCGTCCAGTAGGCCTATTTACATAGACATTCTCACCAGATGACGTCAACAACAAGATTTGTTGGACTTCCTTCCGATGAAATCCAAGACAGGGTACAGGGTATTGTCTACCGCATTGGTTTTATTTGATATTCAGATTGGGTACATTTTAGCCTGGATTAGGGCACAAAAATTATATATTTTTCTTTGAATGCACGTGACGGGATCTTGGGTATGACGATCAAAGAATGCTGTGATTTAATGTTGACCATTGTGTTGTGACGTATAATTATTTAAAGTGACGTATAATTATCTATGGTGACCATGACAGCTAACTTGTACCCTCACTGAAGCAGTTCAATAAAGAAGTGTCTGGGTGATCTGTCATATTAGATGATAGATTAGTACCTGTCATCCAGTTCCTTAATTACATACCTGCACGAAGACATAGAAGCTGATACAAAAAAAGGTAAATTGACAGAAAGGTGAAAGGTCAAAGGTCAAACAAAATGGCTGTCATTTTATCTCTTCCATTAGAATTGTCAGCCTCTTTTTTTGTAAATTGACAAAGTATCTTAGAGAAAATCGTGACTGTCGATTTGTCTTGGATTTCTTTCTCGGTCTTAAAATGATTTTAACGTTGTGTTATAAATAAAGTGAAATACACCAGGCCTGATATATACTGATATACTACCTTTATACTATAGGCCTGATAATATATATAGGCCTGAGAAACACTATACATCTCCAGAAGAATAAAATTGAATTATTCTATATTTCTGTCAAATTGCTGAATAAATAGAAAACTAAGTCGATGTTTACAGTATAAAACACAATGTCTACTGGACAAGGAGAAGGAATCAGATATAAATAGCAAATTAAAATTCAGATATAATCGTGGCACTTGTAACAACTGTTGTAGAAGATAATCTTCTCTCTGACAACGGCATCGTTTTTAATATCTGTGAGAATGCCAGGAATTTTAAAAGTGGGTGGAACATTTAGAGAAGCAAGTCATGTGGAACGAATGTTTGACCCGCGTCTGGAGATTGTGTCAATCAAGGAGTTTAATATAATAAACACATTCTCTATATCATTCTTAAATTCTAATTTCAATTTGAATACGATTTTATATTTTTTTATTTGAAGGAAGAAACAGGGTTGGATATGACGGTCTATCGGATGTTTAGAACTTCCGGAATTTGTCCTTACCGAGTTCGCGTCTTCGGAAAGAAATCTCGTTTAACGCCGCGTCGACGCTTTACTTTGACGCTTTGCTAGGATGATAACTGTGCCGTATTTATTAGAGACTTTTGACAAGTGGCATTTTCCCTATCCGTATCACGTATGCGTATCGTATACGAGACACGTTGCGTCTGATTAGTTTTAGAGTTTTGGCAGCTTCTTGCGTCGCGTACGTATGCGTGTCTGAGCTGAGCTTAGTTCTGTACAGCATGATGGCAGTTATCTACCAAGATCACCATCAGTACTAGTCAAGTGCCTTGCCTACAATTTCTCAGAGTGCGTGAAGTCACTCGACTGTCGCTGAGCTATTAACAAAAATAATGTCGAATCTTAAAAAAAATCTTTGACTTTGACTCGACAGCCATTTCTGGTTTCACTAATTTATCATTACACCCTTTTACCATAGAATCACATCATTTGCAGATTTGCAAGGTCTCATATCTACCTAAATCTAGCGCATAGATCAACTAGCGTGCAGACATGCAGACAGGAAAATTATGAAAATTCCGAGAAAACCCCTCGAAAGTAATGATTAAATTCCAGTCTTTTATTATGAATAAATTCACATCAAAGATGCACATAGATTCATAAAAAAAACGGTATGATACAACATTTCAGCGTCTAAAAAGACGACAATGTTTATACGGACCTTTTCCGCAAGAAAGTTGTTCGGTACGGGCTGTCGTATCCGTGTGCCGTATCACGTATGAGAAATGCACACACACATTGATGACGTCACACACAAAATCCATATTGATACGTGATACGCACTAAGAATTTACGCTTGCCAAAAGTTTCTATTATTTCCGAGGTTACGTGTGCTAGAATTTTTTTATTTCTATGGTCCTTATACTAGGAGGTTAACTGTAATTTATAAGATTAATTATAAGACATTCAGCCATCCTTTGAATATTATAAGAATAAAAGCTTGCAATGAAAACCCGAGTTCTAGTATAGCCTGGAGTTCGGGTGTTCGATCCCTGCATTGGCCGAGAAAGTTCATCCAGATTTTCTGACGTGGTTTCCCCTTGTCAAAGATGCATAACGGAGGACCTGACAAGGACAGCGGTCTTGTCATTTGGATGGGGTGAGAAAACCGAGGTCTCGTGTACACATTGGCGTGCTCGTAAAAGATTCTTGACAGTCGGAATTTGAAATTAGAGTAGTCCGTAGCGTATGTTTGTAATTTTGGCCGCCGATTTTGTGTTGATAAACAAGAAGTTAAACCCATTCATTTACACCCTAAGAGAGAGAGAGAGACAGACAGAGCGAGAGAGAGAGAGAGAGAGAGTTTAATGTCCACTCAACACAAACAAGATCATTTGTGGTTTAACGTCCACTCGACACAAACTAGGTCATTTCGGGACTAACATATGGTTTAATTTTATTTCAGTAATTTGCTTGCGCGTAGGCGTCTTTAAGTATGAAT
The DNA here is from genome assembly GCA_036850965.1 of Patella caerulea. Lineage (NCBI taxonomy): Eukaryota > Metazoa > Mollusca > Gastropoda > Patellidae > Patella > Patella caerulea. The sequence continues at coordinate 331,289 of JAZGQO010000002.1, forward strand.
TCTTTATATGAGAGAGAGAGAGAGAGCGAGAGAGAGAGAGAGAGAGAGATGTGGTTTAACGTCCACTTGACACAAACTAGGTCATTTCGGGACTAACATATGGTTTAATTTTATTTCAGTAATTCGCTTGCGCGTAGGCGTCTTTAGCAGTGGGGAAACCGGAGTTCCTGGAGAAAAGGCACGGGGTTGGACAGGCGACCCTACTCCTTGCCACGTACAACCGGGGATTTGAAACCACACCAGTTGACTCAATGACAGGCCGTATGATACAGCGCGTTCGCTAACCATTCGGCCACCCACCCCCTACATCCTAACAGGATGAAAAGTATAAAATAGCCTTACAGAGAAGCGTTATCAGGTGTTCCAGACAACTAAGCATACTCTGCCTACAGTAGTTTTAGATTGAGGAATGGGTGGCCTGATTCATGTCCTAGAAAACATGGAGAAGAGACGTGTTGCGTGGAACTCTGCCCTTCTCCTTCTTGTTGACGTTTAACGTTTTAACGTCTGCTTACACAGTAATAATATCGCAAACAACATCTAGAAGTAAAATATGATTTTACAATCTTTCCATCGGGGCGTGTTTGAGTTACCCATGATTTACTTCTCCGTTCACCGAAATGTTATCACAGACTATTTAAGTAATCGGGGAGTCCTCTCCACCTATACCTTCTAGAGGCTCCCAGTCTACTTGTTGTCAAGTTAGTTTGCACCCTCTATACCTTGTAGAGACTCCCAGTCTACTTGTTGTCAAGGTAATCCGAGAGTCCATACCCTCTATACCAGTCTACTTGTTGTCAAGGTAATCCGAGAGTCCATACCCTCTATACCTTCTAGAGACTCCCAGTTTACTTGTTGTCAAGGTAATCCGAGAGTCCATACCCTCTATACCTTCTAGAGGCTCCCAGTCTACTTGTTGTCAAGTTAGTTTGCACCCTCTATACCTTCTAGAGGTTCCCAGTCTACGTGTTGTCAAGGTAATCCGAGAGTCCATACCCTCTATACCTTCTAGAGACTCCCAGTTTACTTGTTGTCAAGGTAATCCTTTATATAACACGTCATATTCTACAGCAAACGACCATGAACTATATATAATTAAAGAGATCTTGTCAATCAAATAGAATAGAAAATTGATTGTGGTTTAAGGCTCTACTTTTCTACACCAACCGGGCTAATGTGCGCGTGTCATGGAGAACATTTTGTCTAATTAGCGACAATACGACCTACTCATAAGTTACATATATATATATAAATTGGCATGCTTTTAATTGGATTTCCAATTGCCAGACGATCACTAACCTGCTGCCAATGGGAACATGGGACCCTTGTTTTGCGTATCACCCAAACGACTGGATACCCGCCATACTCTATCACTGGGATCACCTTCGCTATAACCGGGTGCGAATCCCAACGTGCCCCCCCCCCCCTTGTCAGTATGACACTACGGGATAGTCGGGAAAACGGACGTCTCGTGTACAAGTTGGCGTGCACGTAAAAGAATACTTGACGGTTGAATTCGATAAATATTATGTGGAAACACCGCTATCATGGAAACATTTCCCTCATAGCATAGCGTATGACGTCATCATTGCCCCAGTTGGTGCAAAAAACTGGGTCATTAGACCCCATTTGATTTGATTAACTCTGGGTATTATATTAATATCCCCGGCTTCAAACAGTCCGACCATCTCTTTAACCTACGACGATGAAATACTCGCGTTGACAAGAAAATACTGATAAGATTGTGTAACATTCTTGTCATATTGTGAGTTACTCGTGCTGAATGTTTATAAATTAGAGAGAGTGATTTACGGTGAGTGGGTGTCGGTGTTGAGTAACTAATTACCCTCTACTTGCCGATCTATTTTAAGGACGAATACGACAAACGAAAAGTAAGGTAGTACGTGAATCATGAGATAGAAAACGAACAAATAGCCATGGAGAAAACACCGATATTCACCACTCACCTACTCACACGTAATCATGGAAACCAATATATGTTAGTCCCATAATGACATAGTTTTATATCTTATTCCAGTCGTTATATTTGTAATACGGGTAACCGGAGTTTGTAATACGGATAACCGGAGTCGACGACCTATTCTGAATACACGGGATTCATATAGTAGAGGTGCATGAAGCAACAAGACTTCAAGTTTAATTATTTTCATTAAATGCCCAAACTTCTAAAATGTTTTATTACTACTGGAGTAAATTGAAATAATAACATATTGTTGAGGGGGGTGAGGAATAATCGCAAACACGTGCTAGAATAATATATTTAAAATAGTAATATACTTTATGCTTCGCTTTAACTAAACTCCATGTCTGGATAATAAATAGGGTGTTTGAGGGAGAGGAGGAATAATTACAAACAAGTGTTAGAGTAACTCACTTGTCATAGGTTATTTAATTTATATTCAGAATAATATATTTAAAATATTATTATACTTTATGCTTCGCTTTAACTATTCTCCATGTCTGGACGATAAATAGGTTGTTGGGTGACCGAGTGGGTTAACGCATGCGCTTTAGATCACAAGGTCTACCATTGAGTCAAGTGGTGTGTGTTCGATTCCATGCGTGTACGTGACCAGGAGTAGGTTCGACTGTCAAACCTCGTGGCTTTTCTCCGGTTACCTATCACTGCTTTCCAACACCTAACCATAATGATCGTGTTTGTGTTGAGTAGACGTTAAACTGTCTATCTCTCTCTCTCTCTCTCTCTCTCTCTCTCTCTCTCTCTCTCAGGTTCTAAATATTTTAATTACTATATAAAAGAAACCTTTTTGTTAAATTTATATAAATATAATTTTGTTGCGTCTTCAATATTCCATTGCTTAAATTTGATTTATGTACAACATATTTCAACAATTTCATGGCTGCTGGTCTGAGATCGAATATATCATTCCTAGAAATAATACACTAGACTTGACTTGTATATTACAACATAAACTCTAAAAGATAAACTCAATCTAACATTTAATTATGTTTTACTCTAAGTTTCCTTTAACCCTTTATCGCCATTAAACAGTTTCTGTGTTCTAGTTTTTCACTGAAGCTTTTTAAATGTAATTATGATGGTATTTTATCTGTAAATAATGAAGTGACGATTGTGTTATAGAAATATTTTATAAATTCTACCCCAGTCTAATATACACTGGTAATCATAAAACATATCATTTTATTTATTGTTTATATTTTATATCATACCATGTGGTTCATCTCATCTCGATCCGGGATCAAGTCCCGTGTTGTGATCCCGGATCCAGTACACGAATCCAAGATACCAGTAAAATAAAATGAATGTTTGGCATCCTAATTTAAAAAAAAAAAAACCACTTGGGTTAATGAAGACGGGTATAGTCTACACAGTGTATATATGAGAGACATTTTGTCCAGACGTCGGCTTCTGTCTTCTGATCATTAAATTCCAACTGTCTAAGGTTCCATTACGTGAAACCCAGCAATGAAATAAAATGACTGTTCTGCTCCGAACTGGGCTCATGAAGGCTGGCATACGCCATACAGTGTGCTATGAGGGATATTTTGACTGGGCAGCGGCGCTACGGCCTACTCTTATATCGAATTCCAACAGCTAATGGATCTTTTACGTGCACGCCAATGTGTACACGGTTTTTCATACCATACGCACGACTAGACAGCTGTCCCTGTCAGGCCCTCGTTCTGCATCACTGACAGAAGAAACCACACCGGAAAATCGAGATTAACTTTCTCGACCAATGCAGGGATCGAACACCCGACTTCCAGGCTAGGAAGCCAGCGTCTTACCCACTTAGCAATCGAGTAAGTGTAATAAAATTCTATCATTGTCAGGTGCAGAAGAGTAGGACGTTAAACCCCATTTCATTTCATTTACAATAACTCGGTTGAGCCTAGGTGTTTTATCCGAGGGAGGAAACCAGAAGATCCAATGTACAGGAGCTGAACCGATCTGAAATTTAACCAAAATTCAGGGCTTAAAAGTAAGTAAGATAATTCAAAAGAAAAACCTTTGTTGGCTAATATCTTGGACTCGATTGTGAATGGGGTTAACGTCCTACTTTTTTACATCGTCTGGGCTAATGAAAATGAACACACGCCATGCAGTCTGCTGTTTTAAATTCCAACTACCGGGTACCAAGGTTTCGTTTTCGTGAACGCCATCGTCGACACGGGTCTGCCGTGGTTAACACGCGCGCGCTGTATCATAAAGCCTGTAATTAGAGTCAATTGGCGTGGTATCGAATCCCCGTGACAAGGAGAAGGGTCGCCTGTCCAACTTTGTGGGTTTTCTCCGGGGCCCCCGGTTTCCTTCCATTGCAAGCGAATTGTTGAAATAAAATTGAACCCGTGTCAGTCCCGAAATGACCTAGTTGGTGTCAAGTGGACGTTAAACCCCATTCTCTCTCTTTTTAACCGATTGCAGTGGTTGGTGCTACACAGGTAAGTGGTTTTAATTTTACAGGTATTCTAACCATGAGTAAGTCGTATGTCTTTTTACTTTACCTTATATTTGTTTTGCTAACATACTTTGTTAACACGTGTATATTACATATATGACTAATTACTTACTTTACACGCGGTAGGTCCACAATCACATCAAATATCTTAATTGCATTCCACAAGTTTTTGCGGGTTTTTGGTTCCAAATTTGTTGCCCGAAGTACTTTTCAATCTGTCTGTTGGCTCCTAGCTGATAATTAGGCGGGTAAAGATAAAAAAGCACCTAGAACAAACTGCAACAGAAATCATTTCTTTGGGAACTGTTCCGGTATGGTCTCTAGTACTCCCATAACAAAAGCGGCCATTATCGGTCTTTGCATAATTACCATAAATCCAAGATGGCCACCAGAAGACAGAAAATCGCCGAAATCTCCGAAACGGTTCATTTTAGCACAAATAAATGTATTACCGACCTATAGGAAATCGATACTCGCGATTTCAAAAATGCCGACATTTTTTTCCTCCGACCTTATTGTAACGTCGTAACGTCATTTTGACGGCATTACGTTATTCTCGTGCCGTCATTATCAAATTTTATTGTAACTGTACTCGGAAAACTGCTGGAACCCACGAACCGCTTTATAATTTGTATAAAAGAACACGTCTTCCCCAATGCTTTTGTGTCTTGTGTTCGCCTACAGGATGCAATTCTTAACAGATACTTTTAAAACTTTACAAACCTATTCCTTATAACCTAAAGATGACCCCTATTGTTTTGGTGATTTCCTAACCCCCAGGGGCAGAGCCATGCCCATTTTTACTTCGTGTCTATGTGTGTTGTCTACAGGCCACGATTCTTAATGGATCGTCTTGACGTCTTAAAACTTGGGATATGTATTCCATATAGCCTAAGGACGTCAACTGCATGACCTGACTCACACAGGCAAGATACGACCAATTTTTGTGTTTGTCGTTTACAGGCCGCAATTCTGAATGAATCAGCTTGGTACTTGGTTTATGTATTCCTTATAGCCTGAGGGCGTCCACTATTGATTTTGATGAATGTCCCGACCCTCAGGGTCAGAGCCACGCCCACTTTTTGCCTTTAGTGTTAGGAAGGCACAATTCTGAATGGATTATCTTGGTATAGTTATTCCTTATACTCTAAGGACGGCAACTATTAATGTTGGTGCACGACCCTCAACGCTAAACAAACCAAACGCCTAGCCTTCTTGACAAAGTACCATATCAATCAAAGTAGGAATGTGGACGTATATTGTAGCGTTAGCGTTATGTTTAATAATATTAATAATTTATGTTTAATATAGCGATTTACATTTTGAACAAAATCTCAAACCGCTGTACATACATGGCAATTTCACACGATTAACAGTAATGAATAAGTAAAAGATAATTGAATATATAAAAATGAAGATCAACTAATACTGTTACAAACTATAAATAGTAGAATGAAGTTAACAAGTAGGACATTGCAATCAATAATAGTAAAATAGAACTAAAATAAAACCGATAACTAAAACTAATTCACAGTAAAAATTTAAAGAGTAAATTGTAAATAGTAAAATATAACTAATAATTAATACAAATTCACAGTGAAAATAATAAAAAGATATTAAGAGCTATATGTAAATATGGTTGTAAATAGTAAGTTTTATGGATAATATCTGATTTAAATTCATAGTAAGTATTTTCTAAAAAGATATGTTTTAAGATCTGATTTAAACGAATTAAACTTGTCAATTGCTCTCAGTGAATATGGCATGCTGTTCCATATTCTAGGCGCAAAAACACTAAATGCTCGATCACCATAAGCACGAGAAGGTTGGGGACGGATAGTAGGGTAGTTAAGTTTTGTTCCGTCATCACTTCTGAGTGTACGAGTGGGTTTATAGATATCAATGAGTTCAAGTAGATAGAACGGCGCGGTTTTAGGGTAATGGATCACTTTAAAAATTAAACACAGGACTTTAAATTCAATACGAGCCTCAATTGGTAACCAGTGTAGTTCCTTTAAAATTGTTGTCATGTCAGTCCCACGAGGAAGTGGCCTTCTTAGTACAATACGTGCAGCTGCATTCTGAATGTGCTGCAACTTATTGAATTGGTATTTGTAACTTCCGTAGAAAAGGCTATTACAATAGTCCAATCTGGATGACACAAATGCGTGTATCAGTTTCTCTGTGTTACTTTGGTTTAAGAACTTACGAAGTTTGCCGATACGCCACAATGAGTGCGAAGCTGACTTACATACATTAGTAATATGAGTGTCCATTGTTCCGGAAGAGTCCATTGCTATTCCTAGATTCCTGACAGAGTTCACTGGAGTAACAATTGCATCGCCAATCCGCACAGAGCAATTCGACGAATCTCTGCTAGTATTCTTGGATTTTGGTGAAAAGCAGATTACTTCAGTTTTACTGTCATTGAGTGCCAGCATGTTAGTACGCATCCAACTGCGTATTTCATCTACGCAGCTTTCAATACGGTTCAACACAGAATGATCTGTCCGTGAATCGCAAGCAATATACAGTTGGGTGTCGTCAGCATAAATGACCGAATTTAATCCATGTTTCGTGATGATGTCTTCTAGAGGAGCCATATATAATGAAAAAAGTACAGGTCCTAAAACTGATCCTTGTGGAACTCCATACTGGAGTGTGTGCTCTTCTGATAAATACGAACCAACAGCTACATGTTGTGTTCGGCCTGTGAGATAAGAGGACAGCCAATCAAAAGCAGAGTCGGTTATTCCAAAATAAAACTGTAGCCTTCTTAGTAATATGGTGTGGTCTATCGTGTCGAAAGCGGCAGATAAGTCGAGAAGTATTAAGATAAGGTCCTGCTTTTTATCAAGAGCACGCAGTGTGTCGTTAGCCACTCTCAGTAGAGCAGTTTCGGTACTATGACCCTCACGATAGGCAGATTGGAATTTGCCATACAGGTGATTTTCCTTAAAATAATGATGCAACTGTGCTAGTGCAGCTTTCTCAAGAAATTTATCCAGGAATGTGCAGTTGGAAACAGGCCTATAGTTCTTTAAAATTTCTTTGTCCAGGCCCAGTTTCTTGATCAGCGGCCGGACAATGGCCCGTTTACAACTTTCAGGAAATACGCCGGTTTGAAAGGAGGTGTTAACGATTCGTAACAATGTGGGTGCTAAGACCTCAATGCATTCTTTCACTAGATTTGTTGGCATAGGGTCAATTGAGCACGTTTTGGATGGCATTTTACGAACAAGGGTTACGATTTCGTTAACACATAATGGATTAAAAGAATTGAAATTTGATGAAAGTGACCGTGTCTGACTGGAATTGGAAAATGTGGTGGTGTCAGGAACTGAAGAGAGATTTGTTCTGATGATCTTTATTTTGTTGGTAAAGAAGTCGGCAAATACGTCCGGTAACAGAGTTGGGTCGGTATCTGGTATTACCGATGCTGTGGATTTCTTGTTACCTGATATATCGTCTATTATAGCAAACAGTTGTTTTGAATCAGCCTCTGCGATTTGATTTTGGTGGAAGATAGTTTTAACGTTATTTAGTTTTTTGTTGTAGACTCGACTAGTCGCTTTAAAGATTTCTGAATGTATTATTAATCCAGATGATATCATTTTTCTTTCATGTTTTCTCAGAAGCCTCCGTTTCTCAATAAGATCCATTGTCAGCCAGCGAGCACGAGGTTTAACTACAACCGACTTCTTTCTCATTGGAGCATGGTCATCAATGGCCGAGTTGAGTGCTACATTATACTGTTTGGTTATCACATTTACGTCTAAATTGTCATTTTGATCGGACAGGGTGGATTCAATTGTGTCCTTATGTTGCGGACGATGTTAAAAACGAAGGCCCATTCTAAAAAACGATGTTTTTTATTCGATGACATACATTACAATTATATCGATGGACGATGAAATGTGGAAGCGTGCTATCCGTTCTTTCTCTCTCGAAGCTCTTCACCCTCAGAGGTACGATGGGATATATGCTGTGTTTGACACCTGATCGAAAAATGTGATCTCGAATGGCTGCGCTTCGTTCTTTCTCTCTCGAAGCTCTTCACCCTCAGAGGTACGATGGGATATATGCTGTGTTTGACACCTGATCGAAAAATGTGATCTCGAATGGCTGCGCTCTAATACCATATCGATCACGTAATATCATTTTAAACATATCCCCCTCCTTGGTGTGACTAACATCAAAAGCGAAAAAACAGATAACCTACATATTATGAACAAAATAATCACAAAAGTTCTATAGTTAATGTCAAGTCTCGAACAGTTTTTAAACAATGAACGATGTTTCGATGCATTTCACTAAAATTTCACGAATTTACCGATTGAACACAATATACACGAATGAACACGATATACATTTTTTTTTTATATTTTATTCCACAAAACGCACACTATGGACTCCATAAAACGCACACTATAAACTCCATAAAACGCACACTATGGATACATATTTTCTAAAAACACAGGTTTACACTATAATATTACACATCTAATGGACACAAATGACTTTTAGATCGCCTGTAGATTTTTTCTCCAATTTTCACATCCACAACGCGAACGTGATTATCGACACCTTCATACACTTTGATTATTCGACCTAAAGGCCATTTTCCACGCGGCGATTGGGGATCCACAACTATCGCGATATCTCCTTCCTGGAAATCTCTGAGTACGATTCCATTTTTTACGAGAATTGAGCATTGGTAATAATTCGCGTAACCAACGCTGCCAGAAATGTTTTACCAATTCCTGAACTCTGCGCCATCGTTTTCGTGGATTGAAACGACAACTGTCAACCGACTCCGGTGCCAATTGACCACTAACTTGTCCGTATATAAAATGATTTGGGGTCAATACAGGGTCATCTAACGCGTCATCACCCTGGTAACACAGTGGTCTAGAATTTATCAGACCTTCAGCTTTTGTAAAAGCTGTGATTAGTTCTTCGTCGCTTACGTCAGCATCACGAGTTATGGCTTTGATAGCCCGTTTCGCAGACTTTATCATGGCTTCGAAGACTCCACCGAAATGTGGCGATAACGGAGGATTAAACTTCCATTCGATAGCATTGTTCGCCATTGAAGTACCAATTCGAGTTTGGTCTAAGGCGCGTAACAAATCGCTTAATTCTCGTTCTGCACTAATAAAGTTCGACCCATTATCTGACAATACGGTTAAAGCTTTGCCTCGGCGATTTGTAAACCGGGAAAACGCGCACAAAAACGATTCTGTGTCCATACTCCACGCCATCTCCAAATGACAAGCGCGGCTAGATAAACACGTAAATAAACACAAGTATCTCTTGAATCTAGTTTTACCCCTACCGTGCTTGGTATAGAAAGGTCCCGCATAGTCAACACCAACCCTTGCGAACGCACGTAGTGGAGATCCAAGACGATATGCAGGCAAAGGTGCCATAACTTGTTCGGCCGGCTTCTTGCGACGTCTGACGCACTCATTACAAGCGGACTTGACAGATTTTACGAGACAACGAGCACGAATAATCCAAAATGCAGTCCGTAAAAGCGACAATGTGTGTGAAACACCGATGTCGTGGTTGCCATCCTCGTGACAAGCCGATACGATAAGACGCGATACATAGCTATCTCCCGGCAATATAACGGGGAATTTCGCATCATACGATAAATGTTCTGACTTGCCGATTCTTCCATCGACGCGAAGTACTCCATTGTTATCTAAACAGGGATGTACTGTTAACAGTTTTGAACTCTTAGGAATAGACTCTCCCTTAAAAATTGCGTTAATCTCATCACTAAATGCAGTAGCTTGAGCAAATTTATACCAAAATCTTCTAGAGTGATTAATTTCTTCAGAACTTAGAGTTTTTGATAGGATGCGCGAATTAGAGTTTCTTGAATTGTTTACAAACCGAAGCACCCACGAAGTTATTATTAAAAGTTTAGACCACTTAGAAAAACGTGACGGTGCTAATCTTCCAAAGTCTTCTATGCGTGGAAAAGTTAGAAAAGTATCCGAGACATTAGATCGAACTTCAGTCAAAGCTGTATCAACTGAAGCTGGTATCTCGATTTTTGGCCAATGTGACGATTCTTGCGAAAGAAACGATGGGCCATACCACCATGCGTCACTGTGGGCTAAGTCGGCTGCGGTCATGCCGCGCGTAGCTAAATCAGCACTGTTTAAATTTGTCGGTACAAAACGCCATTGACTAGGTTCAGTTAGTTGGTGAATCTCACCCACACGATGTCCAACAAACGGTTTGTAATTCCTTGATTCACCCTTTATCCAATATAACACGTTCTGTGAATCGCACCAAAAAGTTACTAATTTGATCGAAATATTTAATACTTCACGAACAGTTAAGCTTAAAGAGCACATAAAATGAGAAAACTAGATTCATTGAGCCTATAGACATTGGTTACTATATGCATTTTATGTCAAGTTCACCCCAATCTGATTAAAATTAATTGAGATATTAACGTTTAAACATCAGACAGCCAAAAACGGTTTTCAAATTTTCAATTACAACCTTTATCCGGTTGATTGGCTGGTGACGTCACAGGCACTACACATAATCTATACACATTATCTATACAATATAGCACTATCTGTACGATATATCACTGTATACACACCGCCAGTTAACACGTGTGTATTTCGCGGTCCAATTAACATTTGACTGGCGTAATCATTAACTCGTAATTTTACACGTAAGCTACATATCACTATACTATAATAGTCAAAGCATTTTCAAAAGCGGACCTTTCTCGTCTTGAGTTGTAATAGATTATATATTTGTGACTAGAATATTTCGGAGTGTATTTCAAGATGCCGTATTATCGTTGTGTTATTGAGAGTTGTGGAAATTCCAGCAAGGAAAAGGGGAATAATGTGCCGGCGTTTCATAAATTTCCCAAGGATGAAATCTTACGGAAAAGGTGGATTGCGTTTGTAAACAATTCAAATCCTGATTGGCAACCTACAGTCACAACAGTGATATGCAGTGAACATTTTGCGAACGATTGCTATGGGCTGCGACCTAACTTAATTGAAGTTTTCGAAATACGCAAACAGAGAATAAAACTTTTCCCGGGTTCCATTCCTACGATGAATGCCAGTCAAGTCGGGATATGGATATTCTTTCTATCATCCGGTAAAATATTCAAAACAAGCTTGTTGATTATTCATAAAAGGTACATTAAAATAAGCCACGTGGTCATTGAAGACAGTCTCGGCATGGTTTCAGAATTGCACGTCTTCCACGCTCTGTCCGTGTGAATTTCAGGTACCGGTAGATATTAAAATAATAACTGGATAATACATTGATGGATTCACTGACCAGTTGTTAGGTAAATTTAAATCGTCATTGGATATAATTCCCTGATTGAACATCGAATACACGGGGAGAGAAACAGTGGATGTTTTCCCCGACAGAATCTCCATTGGAGAATTCCAATGATACGTGACATATCGGTTGGCATTATGCCAATAAAGCAGTTCTAAATCGATTTTTTTTATTACACTATTGACAGGCAATCTGAACGACAGACTCACCCTACCTATTACCATTTAATTTTCGTACGTTAGTTACGTACGTATTGTCATAGTCGTACAGAACTATATTTTATAGCCATTTCAGTTATGGTTGTCACGTGATCATTGTCTATCATCGACGGATGAATAAAAACGTTTGCAAGTTACATGACTGTTAAGTGAAGGACTACAAATTGTGTTATTAAGAAATAACACGGCATTTTCTGATTTTAACTTCGGCATTTTCTGACACTGACAATAAACACTAATCAAACAATCAAATTGCTAAAATCATAACGCCAATTAACAAACAATACAAGAATACTTCATTAAAAACAAAACAATGATCATACGATCATACAAACAATACGATTAACATTAACTTTATTATAAAAACATCGGTGATTCGATCTGAAATCAAATAACAAAATAGTCAACGAGTACTATAGCTATTTCTTCCATATGATTAAATTGTGTACAATAGTAACTGTAAATTTTCCCGCGGTTAGATACTTCTAACCAATCAAAAAATTGTTGTTTGATCACTCACACCCTTCAATCGAGAAATCGAGCTTCTCGTGCGATTTTCTATAATTTAATAGATATTATAAATTAGTAAAATTTTAAAACTGTCATTCAGTCAATAAATTAGAACACAAAAATAAGTGTGTAAAATATTATATATTCCGGTACGTACCATTCCAGAGAATCTAGTCTCGCAACAATCGGATGATTGTCATTGTTAGATCCCGTATTCTCTACATCGCCATCCTCTACGGAACTACTACAGTCAGATAAATACGGCTCAAAACATATATGGCGCTATATTAATCATTTCTCGCGACGTATCTGTATCCGATACACTGCCCAAGCTAAAAGAACTACTGCTACCTGATAACTCCAAATATTCTGCCTCCATTTCGCTCGGTGTATGATAAAATGATCAATAAATAATAATACAAATGTTGGTGATCTAAGTTTATATGATTATTATTTGAAACCATTTCGTTTCTTAAAAGCCGACAATTGATTATTTCTATCGGCTTAAAAGATGTCCGTAGCGCCGGCTATAACAATTTCACACCAATCTTGTTTCAATCAGAAGCCAATTATTGTTTGCTTACGGTCGGCTTATTCTGATAAAAAAAAACACATGGGGAATATGGCTACAACAACTGTCTTTATAAAACAAATTATAAAGTACAAAACAAATTATTCCGTAGTCAATTGTTATTTAATTAGGGGGATTAAGGAATCAGTCAGGCGTTAACGAATACACACGCCGAGTGTATACAGGTAATTAAGGAATAAACATCCCGAATATGCATTCGGTCACTGTGACGTCACTGGCGTCTGAGGGGATTAAGAGTGTTTTCAATAATTGGCCAAGTCGTTTTTACGGGAGGCCTATATTTGCGACTTTGGGTGACGATATCTGAATTAATTTTCATCAGATCGATGTTAAACTGCCGTAAAATGCATATAGTAACCAATGTCTATAAGCTCAATGAATTTAGTTTACTCATTTTATGTGCTCTTTAAGCGAACTCCTAAAATTGCTCCACATAGTTCTAACTTTGGAATAGAAATTGTTTTTAAAGGAGCTACCCTCGTTTTTGCAACTATTAAATTAAAAGTGACTGAGCCATCTTCATACTCGCTCCTAAGGTAACAACAAGCTGCGAATGCCTTTTCTGAAGCATCGACGAATACATGTATAGTCTTGTTTACAATGCGCGATCCGTCGTTTACTAAACACCTCGATACTTCGACATTTGCTAATAAAGAAAGTTCTTTGAACCAATTAGTCCAATTAAAGGCAAGATCACCGGGTAACTCGTCGTCCCAGTCTAATCCACGTACCCATGTCTTTTGTATACCTAATTTTGCGCGTATGGTGAACGGAGCGACTAGGTTAAGTGGGTCGAAAAGAGTGGCTGTTCTACTCACAACCACTCTCTTAGTAAGAACTATGTCCGATGGTTCCGTGATTTCAAAAGTGAAAGTGTCTGTTTCTGCCTTCCATAAAACACCTAGAGTTTTTACGGATGGTAAATTATTATCGTCCAATGAGAGGCGATTTACACGATCCGAAACAGGAATGTCTGCCAACACTTCTGTCTTGTTGGACAGCCATTTGCGAATCTTGAAACCCGCACTATCTAATAAACCGGTTACCTCGTGGCGCAATTGAATAGCTTCCGAGATGGACTCGACACTATCCAGAAGGTCGTCCACGTACATGGAATTCAAAACCGAGTTAGTACCATTTGGGTATACATGACTATTTCGATTGCAATGTTCTCGAAGCACTGCTTGGGACAAGTATGGTGACGATGTATTCCCAAAGACTAGTCTATTGTATTCATAAATTTTAACAGGTTTATAATTGTCCAAATCTCGCCACAAGAATCTGTGATATTGGTGGTCCTCTTTGCGAAGCCCAATTCTCAAAAACATCTCACTTATGTCAGAGGCAATGGCGACTGGCTTGCTACGGAAGCGGAGGAGAACGTCAAAAAGTTCACGCTGAAGTTTTGGTCCAGCGTTAATACAGTCATTCAAAGCGACATTGTTAGTTGGCGCTGCAGCGTCCATTACAATTCTCACTTTCGTCGTCGATTTGTCATTTCTAACGACTGCAAAATGCGGAAGATACCACGACGGTTCACTATGCGAGTCAACCAGAGAAACGTATCCTTTTCGTATATGATCACGAATTGTTTCACAATACTGTTCAGCAACCTCGGGTCGTTTAGCTAACGAATGTTCTAGTTTGTATAGACGATTTAACGCACTTGGATAATTCGACTGAAGTTCATGTCGATTCGATTTCCAAGGAACGCCAACGATATAACGATTAACGGATTCATCGAAACGCAAAGTGTCCTGTGTAGATTGGATTGCCTCTTCCTCGGCCTTAGTAAAGTTCTGTGATTCAAGCCGAACGCCTGCGTTCTCGATCTCCCAATAATTACGAAGTAATGTATCTGTATCCGATTCAGTTTTCACGAAATACGCGAAATGAGCGAAATTGTTTGTATTAGGTCGAAATGGACTGACAGGATCAATGCATGTCCACCCCAACGGAGTTAAGCGGGCGACTGGCTCACTTGAGAGACCTGCTATCTCCGTGATAGCTCGATGAATACCGGGAACATTAAGACCTATCAAAACATCAACACGAGTGTTCTCAATTTGCGGAAACGGTATTCCCTGCAAATGCGGCCAAAATCGCGCTTGTTTATTCCAATCAACTGTGCGCAAGTCTCCGGTAACGTTTTTAACGGTAAATGCGCCGAACGAAACACATGTTCGGTAATCAAGACTACAAAGTTCTGCGACTACATATGTGGAGTTTAATGCGCTCGATTTTCCACCTAAGACATTGACATTCAAGTCCGACACTTCACCCCGTAAACCTAACTCTGCAGCTGCGCATTCGTTTATATAACTGTCTGTTGAGCAGTCATCCATTAAAGCGTTGCAACGAATTGATCTGTTGGCGCTTCGAATAACGATAGGAACAACTCTCATTACTAAGGCAGTGGCTTTTCTAACTTGCGTATGCCTAGACGATATAAATTCTGCAGACGGCGAAGGTTGAGATGTGGACGATCTATAAACTGCTGATAGGTGGTTGGAACCAAGCGAGGGCGTGTCTGAATCCCCCGATCCCCCTCCGTGCAACAAGAAGTGATGAGTACGTGTACACCCATCAAATTTACACTGTTGACAGTTATTACACTGATTACCTCTATGATTTGCACTAAGACACCGAAAACATAAACGTTTCCCTTTGGCTTTCGACCAACGTTCGTGAACGGACAAGGACCGAAAGTACGCACAATTGATTACACCAGGTTCGTGACTATGAGTACAGAGTTCACACGATTTCGGATTATCATTTGTTCTAGCATTTGTAGCAAAAGTTTTCGATCTATCATTGTGATATCTAGATCTAGTATGCGAAAAATTGTCAGCTTTATTGCTCGATGAAAACGATGAGGATGAAGTCGAAAATCCTTCAACCTCTTCCTTAGATTCTACTCGATATTTGATTTCTTTCGAAAGCCATTCGTGAAATGTTACAACAGATTCTGGTTTGCGTTCTAAAGTGGCCCAACGTTTATATTGAGCAACATTGTTCGAAGATATTCTCGATCGGGCAACACAAAAGAACATGGAGTTGGGTCCAAACTCTTCAGTTCGGCCACTTTCGCGAAGCGATAAAATACAAAGTTCTAAATTGTCTACAAATTCTTCAAATTTCTTTAGATCATTAAAATTGACATTTTTAACGTTCATGATCGATTCCAAATGAATGAGAACGGCGCGACGGTCACCACCGAATTTGTCCTCAAGCCGATTAAGGGCTGCATCATACCCAGTTTCGGAAGCCGGAAAGCCTTCAATTGATTTTAATGCCTCACCAGTTAAGTGTTGTCTAAGTTGGAGCATTTTGTAAGCTTTAGAAGACGATGTATTATTAATACATTCTCGAAATGCATCTATGAATGGCGCGTATTCTCTCTTATTGCCAGAGAACTTTCCTATCGACACCCTACCTAATTGCCTATACATATCTCTATCTATTTGTGTAAAATTTGAAACCGGTGGAGATTGTTGATAACTTTCACCATTACTATCTGTATTAACACCATTACTATCTGTATTAGCACCATTATTATCTGTATTAACACCATTACCATCTGTATTAGCACCATTATTATCTGTATTAACACCATTACCATCTGTATTAGCACCATTATTATCTGTATTAACACCATTACTATCTTGTTGAGGAGATTCGGTTGGATTTCTCGCTCTGGACTTCGTTGAACTAACTGTGGGCTGAAGCCGGACTGTTTCAGCTGGTGAAATTGTCTCCCTTGATTGACGTCTACACAACCAATCTGTAGCTCTCGACAATAATTCTGAGATGCTCGAATCATCTTGAACAGCGTCGAGTTCTGCTTCGAATTCAAGATTCTCATCACAGAGACTGTTGAGAATATCAATAGCAGCATCTTGATGTCGTAATATAGCATCAACAGCATTTCTAATTTGTTGCTCTTGTTTTTCACCGGCACAAAGTAGGCTGGTCAGCAAAAGCTTCGATTTTGTCAATTGAGATTTACAAACTCTCTTCTTGCTGCGCAATGCAGCAACTGTTGCTTGATTATCGTTTCCGTCGACAGGTTGATCGGCAGATTTATCCGCTGTGGTCTGGTTGTTTACTTGATCAGGGTTATCTCCCATCTTGGCCACGCTTTCGTCTATTTTCTACTTTTCAAACTTCGATAAAACTAATAGAAAATACATTACGAACCACGCTCTGCTACCATATGTTGCGGACGATGTTAAAAACGAAGGCCCATTCTAAAAAACGATGTTTTTTATTCGATGACATACATTACAATTATATCGATGGACGATGAAATGTGGAAGCGTGCTATCCGTTCTTTCTCTCTCGAAGCTCTTCACCCTCAGAGGTACGATGGGATATATGCTTTGTTTGACACCTGATCGAAAAATGTGATCTCGAATGGCTGCGCTCTAATACCATATCGATCACGTAATATCATTTTAAACACCTTCAGTGACGTAATGTCGAGATCTGCGAGGGAACGGTGTTCCTTAAAAATCTTTGTCAAGGGAGGCCGATGAACAGTTGATGTGAAATGTACACTGGCATGATCAGATGGTAATGAACGATCTATCACAAAATTGGTTACACACACGTCTTCTGCTCTGGTTAAAACAAGGTCTAATGTATGACCTATGGTATGGGTAGGTCCAACAACATGCTGTACAAGGCCTAATGACGTAAAAAGGTCTATGAATTGTCTACCTTCTGTATTATTCGTGTCATCTACATGAATATTAATATCCCCAGCTACAATTAAGCGACCGGCTGAAGTCATGGCAGATTCCATTAGAGAGCCAAATTCACACAAGAATGTTTTCACAGTTATTTTATGAGCTTTGGAATATGGTGGTCGATAGATTAGAACAATATGTAAAAGATCATTTCCACTGTAGATATTATAGTCCATCACTTCCATTGATGTGTAGGTGTCAGGTTTATTTTTCTTAACCCTCAGATTTGATCTGCTCAGCATAGCTAGCCCACCGCCTTTTCGTCGACATCTGGGTACATGATACACTGAGAAACCAGAGATGGAGGATTTAAAACAGGCATCGACAAAGGTCCCATTTTTATCAGTAATCCATGACTCAGAAATTAGACAGACATCAGTTTGATTTGAAATAATAGAAGCACACAAAGAATCAATTTTACAGCCCAAGGAACGAGCATTCCACAAAGTAAAATTTAGGCATTTGGAAATATCATATGAAGAAGTTAGTTTCACGCTGGTATAAGTAGGTTGCCTAATTGTTTCCAAAAACTGATCATGTCGTTGAAAAACATCTACGACAGTTGTAATTGTATTTTGTTTAAAATCTGGACTTTCCAGTAATTCAATATGAATCAGGTTTTCGGAATTAGATTTGTTGCATGAGTCTTTTAACTGGGTGTCTACTCTTGAAGTAATTAGGGTGGGTATGTGATACTTGGGTTTTCTTCTGGTTGGTTTATGTTTTAATATAGAACTGGCTATTACTTTAATTTCATTATAAATGTTATTACTGTCATATTTAGTCACATTATTTCTAAGTTGTAAAAGTTCTTGACTGCTGTAGATTAGACTGGAGTTATTAGGTATAGTCCTAATTGTCATAACACTAATTACACTAATCACAAACACACTTGTGACATAATCTAATGGACTCATTGATCTTTGACACATTATAATCCAAATAACTCATTTATGGTTGACTGGTCACTATTTAAATTTCACGGTGGCTCAGCGAGTAAGACGTTAGCTTGCTTATCTGGGATTCAGTGTTTGATCCCTGCGTTGGCCGAGAAAGTTCATCGGGACTTTCCGGCGTGGTTCTCCAATGTCAGTGGTGCAGGACAGAGGGTCTGACAAGGTACAACGTATAGTCCTACGGATGGTTACGGAAAGTCGAGATCCCGTGTTCACATTAGCGTGCAATTTACGGTTCCCTTGGCAGTTGGAATTCAGTATAAGAGTAGGCCGTAATCCCTTATAGCACATGTATTATTATCCCAGTTGGAGCAAAACAGTAGGACGTTAAAACCCATTTCATCTATTACCATCTATTAAAAGCCAATAAGAATAATCCACCTACTTAGAATATGAAAACCAAAATATATAAAATCGGCATCTTAATATTTAGAAATATCAATGAAATAGAACACATCAGAATCTGATGTTTCCAGGGCCAACTAATGAGACCCAAAAATAGAAAATATGGCCCACATCTTCAAAGGCTTAAATTATCACTGTTTCAGAGTTTGCACAAGATATATCCATATATTTTCCACATCCAGCAGTGCAAGCTGGTACACTAGGTAGCTGTGATATTGTAACCCAGTCGATATATGGAAATTTCCCCTCAACCCCCGCAAATATTGCTACACAACGTTTCTCAATTGATTCTGGCAAGGATTAATGTACTTCATAACATACAATGTACTAAAAGTTTACCAAAGTAGGATGTCTATGCCCAGGTTTTGGGGGACAAGAAACACATTAAGAAAACTTTGGTTATCACTTAGCTGTTGAATCATTGTGAAATTGAATTTTTGACCTCCAGCTGTCCACTATCACTCAATACACAAACACCTTTGTCCATAGAATAAGTTTCAGAGCGTTCAGTTTTAAGTGTCATCCTCCTCTGTATGGACCCCATGAGTGTTGTTTGGCTTGTCACAGTTTCCAGCTTGGCAAGGGCCACATACAGTAGTAGAGGAGTGTCCAAAGCATCTGCTGCTGCATCGAAAGGCTTTGCATCCCACCGAACAGTTGCAATGGATTATTTTAAAAGCCAACACCATTTTTAATGATTTTGATGTGTTCTCTGCTCCCCAAAACATAGGGATAGACACCAAGATCATCAAATTTGGGTTGATAGTTACAGAGTTATGATCCTTAGGTTTCGGTGTCCGCTTGGGCGTAATCTTGAAAAAAGACCTTTCCGGGGGGTCCTACTTGGGTAAGTTTTTAGTATGTTAAAAACTACAATGAAGCCTACCAGAATCAGTTGAGAACCCCTTTGTATCAATCTTTTGAGGGTTAAACTGTATTTTGACCTGACTGTTGTGCAGCATCTTCAGTTGGAGGTAGGGACTAGACTTGTGTAGGTGAAGAACTTGTCATTACTTTCTCTGGTCACTTCCTGCAACGCATTGAACCACCGTGGCTTCAGGCTATAGATGAACGATGATATATAGTTTCAGTTTGGGTGAAGATGTGTTCTTTTATACAAATTATACAGCGGTTCGTGGTTTTCGAGCGAAGTTACAATAAAATTTGATAATGCCGTCAAAATGACGTTATGACGTTGCGATAAGGTCGGAGGAAAAAAATGTGACTGCAGTTTTGGGTCATCGATCTTTAATTGTATCATCAATATTTCAGCAATCGAAATTTCTTTAAATTGTCCAATGGATAAAACATTTAAAATCAGTGTAATTTAAATTTTAAAAAAAAAGTGTGTATCGCCACGCTGCCCTAAGCGCGACGTGGGTTTCGGAAATATTTGTTTCATCAGTGAAAATTTCTGGTGACATGTGAATGCAACGACAACAGCTTGATTGATTTGTTGATTGGAGTTCAGATGTCTTCGTTAACATGGACCACCTGCAGATTGCTGTATTCGTGCCCGAAATTCGTTGCAAGACAATGCGTTTTACGGCTTGTAATTTTCATGAATTTTGTGGGAGAGACAGGACCGAACAAATACCCGACGGCGTGCTTCATGACTTCTGCACTCGACGGTGACCTTTAATTCAAAGACATCGACATCCATTTATAAGACATAGTAATAGTCACATCTTTTCGGACAAATAGGTTGCCAGGCCACGAAACATACGCCCACGTCAGCTAAATCGTCCGGAGAGTCAACAAGAGTCGCATATTAAGTAATTATCAGAAAATCATTAGAATTTATTTGGTTTTTAAAAAGTTCTGCCCCATGCTAACGTTTAGTATACGAAACATTTAATATTATGGATTTTGCTGTTCATATTATCGATTTTCAAGAAATTCAAACTCAACCACCATTAATGTGTAACGGGGATATAGTCAAACGGTTTTTTTTAATTCGGAATAAAATTGTGACCTCCATAGGGTCCACAAGGTAAAAAACATGATTTTTCGTACAATCAGGGGCCATAATTCAGGAAGTTATGGTCCAATGTGCCCGAATATCGAAAGGAACCGCGATCTTTGGGTTATAAACCCACATTTCAAATTTCATCAAAATCGGATTAAAATTGTGACCTCTACAGGGTCCACAACCGTGATATATCATATTTTTACACTATTCGCGTATTAGCGGCAGCCATTTTGTCCCGCAGTTTCATCAAAATCTGTTCAAAATTGTGACCAATACACTGTTCAAAAGCTAAAAACATGATTTTTCGTAAAATCAGGGGTCATAACCCATGAAGTTACAGTCCGATATATGCCAATAACGAAAGGAACTGAGATCTTCGGGTGATAAACCTACATTTCAAGTTTCATTGGAATCGGATAAAAATTGTGACAGGTAGACTGTTCACAAACAATTGTGGGCGGACGTCCGGACGGACAAACAGGGGCGACGACAATATACGTCCACATGAAAATTTGGGCATATAAAAATGACATTTTAGTACTACGTTCATCTGAACAAATCTGAATAGGCAAGTGGAACAATAGAACAAGGTCACCTTGATGTAATACGTAAGACGATATGAACATAACAAATGATATATGATTCAACTGAAAGGAGATATATATGCAACATAGGGGATTTATATCTTCATTCAAGTCAAAAAAACTGTATCTATTCGGTTTAAATCTTACGTCGAACTCAATAAACTAAATGTAGTCATTGAAGCGACAATGGCTGGTGTTAAAACAGCGTGTAATTAAAGACTATAATTGGATCTTTGTAGAAATAATATTTAAAAATTTAAGGTGTCTTACGGTTGCACATACCTCAAAGGTCGATTTAAGGACATATAAACATAAGATATCATTACATTCTTTAATTACAATTCTCATTGTGATTGGAATTTCTGCCACCATGGATTCATTTTTTGAGATCAGTATTGAACCCGACGACATCGCCAACCGTGTAAATGACATGTTATACAAGTAATATCCAACAGGGAAAAATGAAATGACGATTAAATTAACATCTGCTGATTTGTGTTGCTGCCATTTTGGGTTTTAGAAATTTATCTTTAAATTCGGATGTCGAAAACCATATAAAAGACATTGCAAAAGTCAAATCTTACGACATTATCGCTGCCCTTTAATTGCCCGGCACCATATGAAAAATAAATTTTTTAAATTGATATTTGTCAAATACGATTTTTAGGCACATTTCGCTTGCATTATCGCTCTGTGTTTGAGGAATTTATCCTTCCACCACCGAAACACACTGATTGCGAGATATCTCTATCCAGAAATTCATGAAGACCGCCATTTTGAATTATGTTAATCGCGTCATTTTGCCTTGGCCGAATTCAGCCGATTTTGAGTATGATTTTGTCTGACATATTTATCATTGAACCAAACTGCATTGGTGCAGTTTGTTTAAGGTAGAACGTTAACTCTCCCACCTACATAATACTGCATGAAGTAAATAAAACGTTTTGTAATGTTAAGTAAAGCTGTAGGCCTATGACGCCATTGTTTTTGTGCGTCATAGTTGGGAGCCAAAATGGCGCCTGGAAACGAGTTGTCGTAACTTTCCCTATAAAGGACTTTGAAGTTGCTGTATTCACAGGCTGGAATAACAGGAAGACGCGTTTACGGCAGTTAAATTTTCAAAATTTTCCCGTCTTCGTTGATTGTAAACGATTGATTGGAATTCGAGTCAGCCTCCTTAATAAGACTATATTAGACCACTTTGAAGTTGCTTTGTTCGCCGGCTGAAATAGCAGAAAAACGTGTTTGCTGTCGTCAAATATTCCAAAATTTTCTAAAGGGGGGGGGGGCGTCTGTAAACCCGAAAATCTTTCGGCCATTCAGGTTCTGCCCCACTAACTGTCATCGAGCCCGTACGCCTATGTTATTGCCACGTATATAAATATATGCATTATTAACATCTAAAGACGCCAATAGATGTGAGACAGGAGGGTAATGTATCTACCATAAATAGACGTGTCGTATGATATTACCATATATAGACGTATCGTGAAGCTATTTCTATCACAGGTATATCAAACACACCCATAACTTATTCAACACCAGAAAAACAGATTTATCACGTGACGCGAATTGCGTTGTTGTCATAACTTAAACGCCTCGCAACAAGCAGCGACAGTCACATTATATATAGTGTTATGGCTACTGATACATTTAACGCGAATATGGAAATATTCTCGAAACTAAAAAATGAATCGGAAAAAAAACAAAACCAGTTACGGGAACATCGTGATTGGCTTAAACGCAGGATATCCGATGTCAAAAACTCGTGTAATGCAGCTTGTGATGAAGTGGATAACCAAATAATGAACATCCATAAAGAAGCCATGGAGATTGGAAGAACACTGAAAGGTGACATCAAAAAAATTGAAGAAGATGAAATCAGTGATCTGACCAAACTAGTAGAAGATGTTGACGAGATGACATCTAAAATGGAAGGATATCGACAATATGCTGGTTGTATTTTACAACATAAATCCATTATTACAGCTGAAGACGAAGGTGTATTAACAGATGTTCAAACCAAAATAGATAAGGACGTGTCACCAAATTTACAGAAACCTGTAGTGAGACATCCATATTATTCTATGGTGGAGATTGATGTAGACAGTTTAAAACAACTACTGGGTAAAGTACAAACACCTTTTACCTGTAGTTTTAGTTTGGACCAGATGAAAACGGCAAACAAAAAATACCATAGTGATGATGTAGTGGTACAAGGATTACCATGGCGTGTATGTGTTAAACGTAAAACACAAGAATGGTTTATGGGCCTGGTATTGGGGGAAGTAAAAGGTGGGAAATCTGTTAGAGCTACATACACAATAAAACTATTGAATATCAAGGATGAGAAGAAGTCAGTAGAAGATAAAGTTGTTGCACGTCCATTTAACCCTGGGGGTAAAATGCATCGTTCTACATTTTTAAGCTGCTGGAAAGACCTGGAGGATGTCAACAAAGGTTTTGTTGATGCCAACAGTATATTCACTGTACAGGTTACTGCAGTAATAATATAACTGATAATCCGGATATGGACTAAGACTATTACTTTCCCTTATAGTGCGAGACAATTTTTCACTTATTTTTTTTCTCCCCTCTTCCTGCTTTTTTGGGTTGACTTTTTGGTCTAGAATTGGAGAAAAGGCATCAAATTTTCAATTTCATAGCAGTTTTGGGTAATACTGAGGATATTACAGCGGAGGGATAGGGGGTGTAAAATGTCTTTCTGCCGAGCAATCATTGTGTTGGAAGTGAGATTTTTACCCCAGTCAACTTCAAATATTTGGTTGTGAAAACTTAGTTTCTATTCGTCCACAGATGGGCGTGAGGCTCCCATAACCCGCGACGATTGATTGGTTGTTTGGAATTCTGGGCAGCCAGGTAGGCTATACTGGACCAAAATGAATTTGCTGTAATCACAGGCTGGAATAGCAGGAAAACGCGTTTGTGGCAGTTAAATTTTCTAAATTTTCTCCCAACGGTCCCGTCTTCGTGGGTGTAAATCATTGATTGGAATTCGAGTACGCAAGCCACCTTTATTACAAGGCTATATTATTAGACCACTTTGACGTTGCTTTGTTCACGGGCTGAAATAGCAGGAATATGTGTTTGCAGCCGTCAAATAGTCCAAAATTTTCTAAGGTGGGGATGGGGGCCCTTACAAGGTAAGCCAGGCTTCTTCGCCCCTCGTGAAAGACCGGTGCCGCTGTCTGTAAACATGATAAACATTATAGGCTATTTGTGTGATGTTTTAGTTTAACCCCCTAAAATATGCCAAAACAGTGTTTACAAAAGAATTAAACTTACGGTGCCCCCCTCCCCCATTGCGTTACATCGGCTGCTGCGCAGCCTCGTGCCTCCGGCCTATCAGATTGTCAACATCTTATATAATTTCACTTGCGGACCCCCCCCCCCAATATATATTTCACGGCTACGCCCCTGCGTCCACATGCCCATCTTATAGGCCTACTGTCATTTGGCTTAATGTATTTATTTTAGTCCCATAAAAATTCCAGAAAGTCTGTATGTACAGTTTTCTACTTTCTATTCTAGTAGCTGTTGATCTGTCAGTGACCAGGGTTTAAGCCACATCAAGGTCACAAGTTGTAAACATGGTTAATTAATAGTATTGTCTTGAATGTTAATATTAGTGTAAAATATGTCTCAAATGTTGCAAAGCGTAAACTAAGAGAACTGGATAACAGTGAGTGGATATCAGACGTTTTCAATGACCGTAACAATGTTAACGGTAACAAGCTGCGAACATACAGGAAGTTTAAATCATGCGTATCACGTGAGGCCTACATCACTGACCTGCACATACCCAGATACCAAAGGAGATTGATATGTCAGCTGAGGAGTGGCTCTTTCCCAATCACAATAGAGACTGGCCGCTATACGAACCCCCCAACTCCCCTTGAACAAAGACTATGTAAATTCTGTGATAGAAACCTAATTGAAGATGAATTCCATATTATATCCCAATGTCCATGTTACAATGATCTACGATCAGATCTTTTATTTAAGTTAAAAAACCAAGATTTTCATCATTTAGCCACATATGAGGAGTTTCTATATATTTGAATGTCAACTTGAAATGTTTTTAGAAAAATTGCCAAATAGACGAAATACCCTGAAAGACGCTGCATAGTTTTAAATCCTGTGATTGACTCAAAACGTTCACTTATAGAACTTTTTTATGATTGTTTTTAACATATTGGATGGAATTTCATTACTAGAATATGTATTTTACACGTATACTTTATTTTATATCTGTTTTTTTTTGCCTATAGTTTTGGAATTTTATGATTTAGACTGATATTTTAGACACAGGAGATTACGTAATTAACTGTTTTACTAGTATTTATTGCTATATACTGTATTATTTAATGTTTTTGGAATTTTATGATTTAGACTGATTTTTTAGATACAGGAGATTACGTAATTAACTGTTTTACTAGTATTTATATTGTATTATTTAATATTATAGTACCTAATGTTTTTTAACTGTAGTGTCTCATAGGCCTATGTTGGCCAGAAATCTTTTGTATTACGATGTAAAACCTCTGTAAATACGATTTGTGTCACTTTAATAAAATAAATTATTATTATTATTATAATTAGGCTACTAATTAGGGCATGTGATTGCTGTGGAGGATTTTTGAGTTAGGGCTAGTAGCACTAGTTCCCTGTTTACATCTCATGACTTTGACGAAATCGGTAGGTACGTGCCTTGATATTTAGACCATTTATTTCACCAGTGACAACCTGAACCATCACTAAAAAATCCTGGGGTGCTTTCGCGACTAACATTGGGTGGGATTGAACCCACGATCTTCTGGTTAGGGGGCCAGCAGCTCACACACCGAGTCGCTACGTCTCCTCCATTCTGCACCAACCGGGCTAATAAAGACAGACATAATCCAACCGGGATAATGAAGACGAGTATACGTATGGAAACCGATAAGTAAGTGCAAAGGCCAAACAGTACTGTAAATCCAATGACCACTGCTTTGACCATGATGCCTACAGCAGCTGTCTTTTACATTTAAGACTGGCGTAGATGTAAGTCACACTCAAGGTTTACTTTTTTTTTATTGATCGTTAACTTATTTCTTGTTGGAGGGCCACTGAAGGAATGTTCGCTAAAAATAAAGAGGCATATTATTTCTATTTCCAGTTGAAACCACGAGGAGGTCTCCCTTCTTATTCAACCACATATATTTTTATACGCCCACATTTTCATGTGGACGTATATTGTCGTCGCCCCTGTTCGTCCCTCCGTCCGTCCACAATTGTTTGTGAACAGTCTACAGGTCACAATTTTTATCCGATTTCAATGAAACTTAAAATATAGGTTTATCACCCTAAGATCTCGGTTCCTTTCGATATTGGCGTGTATCGGACTGTAACTTCATGGGTTATGGCTCCTGATTGTACGAAAAATCACGTTTTTATACGCCCACATTTTTATGTGGACGTATATTGTCGTCGCCCCTGTCCGTCCGTCCGTCCACAATTTGTTTGTGGACTCTCTACAGGTCACAATTCTTATCTGATTTTGACGAAACTTGAAATATAGGTTTATCCCCAAAAGATCTCGGCTGCTTTCGATATTGGCATGTATCGGATCAAAACTTCATGGATTATGGCCCCTGATTGTACGAAAAATCACGTTTTTAGCTTGTGGACCCTATAGAGGTCACAATTTTGAACCGATTTTGATAAAACTTGACATGCATGTTTATAACCCAACGATCTTGGTTCCTTTCGATATTTGCACCCATCGCATCGTCACTTCCTGAATTATGGCCCCTGATTGTCCGAAAAATCGCCCTTTTTAGCTTGTGGTCCCCCTGGAGGTCAAAATTATAATCCGATTTAAAAAAACGTTTGATATATCACCGTTACATGGTAATGAAGGCTGGGTTTAAACTTCGTGAAAATCGTACCAAAATTGACAAACAAAATGGCCGCCGTTTGTACGCGAATAGTGTGAAAATATGTTATATCAAGGTTGTGGACCCTATCGAGGTCACAATTTGGAACCGATTTTGATGAAACTTGACATGTATGTTTATAACCCAATGATCTTGGTCCCTGTCGATTTTTGCACCCATCGGATCGTAACTTCCTGAATTATGGCCCCTGATTGTCCGAAAAATCTCCCTTTTTAGCTTGTGGTCCCTCTGGAGGTCAAAATTATTATCCGATTTAGAAACTGTTTGATTATATCACCGTTACATGGTAATGAAGGCTGAGTTCGAATTTCGTGAAAATCGAACCAAAATTGACGGACAAAATGGCCACCGTTTGTACGCGAATAGTGTGAAAATATGTTATATCAAGGTTGTGGATCCTATAGAGGTCACAATTTTGAACCGATTTTGATGAAACTTGACATGCTTGTTTATAACCTGAATATCTTGTTTCTTTTTGATATTTGTGCTCATTGTTTCGTAACTTCCTGAATTATGGCCCCTGATTGTACGAAAAATCACCCTTTTTAGCTTGTGGTCCCAATGGAGGTCAAAATTATTATCCGATTTAAAAAAACGTTTGATTATATCACCGTTACATGGTAATGAAGATTGAGGTAAAATTTCGTGAAAATCGGACCAAAATTGACTGAAAAAATGGCTGTCGCTTGTACGCGAAGAGTGTAAAAATATGGTATATCAAGGTTGTGAACCCTGTAGAGGTCACAATCTTCATTCAATTTTGATGAAACTTGAAACACGTTTACAACTTAACAATCTTAGTTCCTGTCGATATTTGTGCATATCGGATTGTAACTTCCTGAATTATGGCCCCTGATTGTACGACAAATGACCTTTTTTTAGCTTGTGGTTCCTCTGGGGTCAGAATTATTATCCCATTTAAAAAACCGTTTGATTATATCACCTTTACATCGTAATGAAGGTTGAGGTCGAATTTCGTGAAAATCGGACAAAAATTGACAGCTGTTCTTGTCAGGCCATCCATCCTTCATCACGAACAAGGGGAAACCACGCTAGAAAATGTAGATGAACTTTGTCACCCAATGCAGGGATCAAACACCCAACGTCAAGGCTACTGAGCCAGCATCTTACGCACTTAGGAACATGATCCCCAGTCGAATTTGAAGCCTACTGAAATGAACCTTTATAACCCAAAGATCTTAATTCATTTCGATATTTGCACATATCAAATTCTAACTTAATGATGTAGGAAAAATCACTTTCGGTATTGCTTGTTCTCTATCCATCTCTCGAAAATGTGGGTGTATCCTGCCTGGCAGTGCCAGCCTATCTTTTAGCTTGTGGTCCCTCTGGAGGTCACAATTATTATCCGATTTAAAAAAACGTTTGATTATATCACCGTTAAAGGAAGGTTGAGTTCGAATTTCGGGAAAATCAGACCAAAATTGCCATACAAAATGGCCGCCGTTTGTACGCAAATACTGTAACCCAAAGATCTTGGTTCCTTTCGATATTTGCGCATATCGGATCGTAACTTCCTCAATTATGGCCCCTGATTATACGCAAAATCGCCTTTTTTTTAGCTTGTGGCCCCTCTGGAGGTCACAATTATTATCCGATTTAAAAACACGTTCAAATTTCGAGAAATCGGACCATAATTGCCAGAAAATATGGCCGCCGTTTGTACGCGAACAGTGTAAAAATATGGTATATCAAAGTTGTGGACCCTGTAGAGGTTACAATTTTAATTTGATTTTGATGAAACCTGAAATGCTTGTTTAAAACCTAAAGATCTTTATTCTTTCCGATATTTGCGCATATCAAATTGTGACTTAATGAATTATGGCCTTTGATTGTAAGAAAAATCACTCTCGGTATTGCTTGTTCTATGTCTATCTCTCGAACAAGTATTATCTGATTTAAAATTGCACCGTAAGGAAGGTTGTGTTCGAATTTCGTAAAAATCGTACCATAATTGCCGGACGAAATGGTCGCCGTTTGTACGCGAATAGTGTAAAAATATGGTATATCATGGTTGTGGACTCTCTACAGGTCACAATTCTTATCCGATTTTGACGAAAAGTAACATTTCTAGGTTGTGTAACGTCACACCATAATCATTGTCGGCTTCGAATTTCATGAATATCAGACTGGAACTGACCAACAAAATGGCTGCTCCCAATACAGTATGAAATACAGGACTTAATGATGTAGGAAAAATCACTTTTGGTATTGCTTGTTCTCTATCCATCTCTCAAAAATGTGGGCGTATCCTGCCTGGCAGTGCCAGCCTATCTTTTAGCTTGTGAACAGTATAGAGGTCACAATTTTAAACCGATTTAGATGAAACTTGAAATGCATTATTATAACCCAAAGATCTTGGTTCCTTTCGATATTTGCGCCAATCGGATTGTAACTTCCTGAATTATGGCCCCTGATTGTCCGAAAAATCGCCCTTTTTAGCTTGTGATCCCTCTGGAGGTCAAAATTGTTATCCGATTTAAAAAAAAAAACGTTTGATTATATCACCGTTCCATGGTTATGAAGGTTGAGTTCGAATTTCGTGAAAATCGGACCAAAATTGATGGACAAAATGGCCGTCGTTTGTACGAATAGTGTGAAAATATGTGATATCAAGGTTGTGGTCCTTATAGAGGTCACAATTTTGAATCGATTTTGATGAAACTTAACATGCTTGTTTATAACCTGAATATCTTGTTTCTTTTCGATATTTGTGCTCATTGTTTCGTAACTTCCTGAATTATGGCCCCTGATTGTACGAAAAATCACCCTTTTTAAATTGTGGTCCCAATGGAGGTCAAAATTATTATCCGATTTAAAAAAACGTTTGATTATATCACCGTTACATGGTTATAAAGGTTGAGTTCGAATTTCGTGAAAATCAGACCAGAATTGATGGACAAAATGGCAGCCGTTTGTACGCGAATAGTGTGAAAATATGTTATATCAAGGTTGTGGACCTTATAGAGGTCACAATTTTGAACCGATTTTGATGAAACTTGACATGTATGTTTATAACCCAAAGATCTTGGTTCCTTTCGATATTTGTGCCCATCGGATCATAACTTCCTGAATTATGTCCCCGGATTGTCCGAAAAATTGCTTTTGTTAGCTTTTGGTCCCTCTGGAGGTCAAAATTATTATCCGATTTAAAAACACGTTTGATTATATCACCGTTACATGGTAATGAAGAGAGACTTTGAATTTCGTGAAAATCGGACTAGAATTGACGGACAAAATGGCCGCCGTTTGTACACGAATAGTGTGAAAATATGTTATATCAAGGTTGTGGACCCTATAGAGGTCACAATTTTGAACCGATTTTGATGAAGCTTGACATGTATGTTTATAACCCAAAGATCTTGGTTCCTTTCGATATTTGCGCCCATCGGATCATAACTTCCTGAATTATGTCCCCTGATTGTCCGAAAAATCGCTTTTGTTAGCTTGTGGTCCCTCTGGAGGTCAAAATTATTATCCGATTTACAAAACCGTTTGATTATATCACGGTTTCATGGTAATGAAGAGAGAATCTGAATTTCGTGAAAATTGGACCAGAGTTGACGGATAAAATGGCCGCCGTCTGTACGCGAATTGTGTGAAAATATGTTATATCAAGGTTGTGGACCCTATAGAGGTGTATGTTTTGTTGCCTGGCAACCTATTTTTTATTTTTATTATTTTCTTACTTTTTTTTATTTTATTCTCATCTTTCTATCATTTCAGGTGTTAAGTTATTGTGCAGAAGTGGAATGACTGACCTCTACACAAGTATTAAGGCAAAAGGTCGGTGTATGACAATGGCTTGCATTTGTATGTCTTGCTTATTTACTATAGCTGTGATCCTGTAAAGTGTCGTTTGCCGCAGATAATATCTTGTCTTTGGAGAAAGAGGGGTCCCAAGAAGTTTAGCTTTCTGCTCGGTGGCACTCTTTTTCCATCATTGCTTCTCAATATTGTTGAGGAAAGTCACCCCATCGCATTTCTTCCGTAATTTACATTCTTTGGAAGTGAAACACTCAACGAGCGGTTGATTGCCTCACATTTCTGGGTGTTTGTTTGGAATTTGTTTTTTTCTAAAGCTGCTTCACTTATTCGGATTTTTAGAATTTCACTTAGAATTGATTTGTCATGTTCATTCATGTTCAGGGAATCAACTTTATTTGAGGCCAGATACATGGAACGGTTCCACCAGTTATTTGTTATCCCACCCGGGCACACAACAGAATGAGACCGGCACTTTGACTTTGAGCAGTCGCCATCGTAACACCTGATAGTGGACTCTAGGACTTTTGGTAGGCATTTTCTCATCTCCTCAGTATTACCACAGTGATTTTCAAACAATGTAGTCATGATTAGACTGCATCGAGCTTTTACATCTTGGCTCAGTATTTTCTTGACCTTGCCCTTATCCAGTCTGGTTTTACCAGGAAACATCTCATCACTGAATTTTGCATTATAACAATGCCTAAATTGAGTGGCAGCCAGGTGTGAAGGGTCAGCTAGTCGCTCAACACTGCACATCGGATGCAAAATTTTTAAACTATCTTCAATTCCAGCAGCTGATCGCCCGTCTCCATCTGTTGTTGCATATTTGATGAGGACGTTTTGGAGAGCTAGTTCTGTTCCAATGCTTTTCCCCATATCATACTCAGATAATGGTGCATGGACTGGTAAATTTGCAGTACAGCCTTCGTGTCCCCCTGGGCAGTTGACCGTAAAACCTTTTCCTCTAAGCCAGGCACCTTTCCAGCACAGTTTATTTTGCATCACTGCACTCAGGATATATTTGTGCTTTGTGTTTGTCTCACATGCAATTCCAATCGCTTGCGAGGTTGCTTGCCCTGGCCTTTTACTGTGGCCTATGGTTATGCTGTTGTAGCGCCCATCCAATGCAACATTTATTATATTTGGGTTTACTGCCCCTCCCTTCTCATTAAAAGATTTAACTGCTTCCATTTTTTCCCTCATATTGATAGTGTTCAACCTTGTCATTTTAGCACTAACTTGGTTAGAAAGAGTCTGCATACCACTCGGGAGAGGGCGGTGGAATATCCAAATCTGTCAACAGCAGTCGAGCTCTGGTGGTCCAAACCGACATGTCTAACAGTCCAGATTGTAGGGTCAGATTAATAACAGCTGCCTTTCTTCCTGGTTTCCCAGTTGGGAAACAACTTTCGAGAAAACACACCAATTAAACAATACACACCGTGTCATTCGTTTTCAATCCGTCGGTTAATTAACACACTCAGTACAGAAAACGCACCGTCAGAGAGTTGTTCAACCCCAGCGAAAATTAACTCGCCTTTCAGTCAATTTTTCACCCTTGTTAATTAACACACCTTATCTAGAGATATTTCTTAATTTTGTCAAAAAGTCAATTTTGCAAAAAGATTTAAACAAGTCTCATCAAAAATATTTAAAATATTGGGATTTTTTTCAAAAATTGACTTTATTTTACCTTTTTTTACAAAATGACCCATTTTTTGACACTTTGTATGTCTCAAAATGCCAATAATTCCCTATTTCTTGGAAACTCTGAGGTAAAATGCATTTATTTCTAGAAACCTTGGCCAGTATACAAGAAGACAATTTGCTAATTGGGGGCATTGAGGGTAACTGTAAGGAACTATAATGAAACTTGTAAGCCCACCCCCTGAAAATGTTGCTGTGATAACAAATCCAACTTGTGTCCACATAAGTAATACTGTTGATGGAATATGGCTAAAAGCCACATTTTTCTATCCCTGGCTTGTATACATACCATGTTAAGATACCGAATGGTGAAGGCCACCATGTTTCTATCGTGTTATATTTACTCAGACTAGTAATTATTTGCCCATTGACTTCAATGTTAAATGCCTGTAACATCACAGGCTGTAGTTTTTTTCTCAACATTCCGTTGGTTCCAATCTTTTTAGGCACAATGGGGACCACATTTGGCAATCTCCTCATCATAAATTTGTAGGGGGTTGACCGTTTAGATTTTTTGCTACGGGGATTTGAAGTTGACTGGGGTAAAAATCTCACTTCCGACACAATGATTGCTCCGCATAAAGACATTTTACATCCCCTATCCCTCCGCTGTAATATCCTCAGTATTACCCAAAACTGCTATGTAATTGAAAATTTGATGCCTTTTCTCCAATTCTAGACCAAAAGGTCAACCCAAAAATGCAGGAAGAGGGGAGAAAAAAATAAGGGAAAAATTGTCTATTTATAACTCGCACTACAATAATTACTAGTCTTAGTCCTATGTACCTCACATGTTGCTGCTATTTGAACAAATCCTTTGTAATCTGATAAAGAAACATATATGCGATTCCCTGAACAACGATTATGAAAATCCATGCATTTTCAGATGAGCAGTGCTGCATTATGCAAACACTATAATACATCAGAAAACTGCGGAATTTCAGACAGAAATTTCAAAGGACATGAATTTTGAATACCACACAACATTTTTATTGTTGAACATAAATGCATTCTGTAAAACGATGAGATAAATTCAATGTAAATCAAACATGAAAATACTTTAAAACAGCAATCATGATCTAATATTAGACTTTTTAACACAGTTTTTCGCTGTTAACGTAGTTTCAAGTGCCAAATTATGGTTAAATCTAAGATGTTGAAACCTGCAGTGCCTATCAATTTTAAACTGTCTCCTATATAGCTGTATTTCCATAGGATAAGTAAGTTGAAATAATCTGATTGTGTAACACTACAACAGCTTTTTCAACCCCACCCCCAATATGAAATCTTTTAATTTGAAAGCACATGAATTTTGAATTCCACAGAACATTTTTATTATTGAACATAAATGCATTCTGTAAAAAGATGAGATAAATTCAATATAAATGAAACATGAAAATACTTTAAAACAGTAATCATGATGCAATATTAGACTTTTTGACACTTCATTAAAAAACACACAGTTTTCTCTGTTAACATAGCTTCAAGTGCCAAATTGTGGTCAAATCTAAGATGTTGAAACATGAAGTGCCTATGAATATCAAAATATCACCTACATAGCTGTATTTCCACAGGATACGTTAGTGGAAAAAATCTGATTATGTAACCCTACAACAGATTTTTTTCATCCCCACCCCCCAGTATTGAATCTGATACACTGGTGACCAATCATAGGTCACCCTGTTCTCTCTGGTCTGTCAAATGATTTACAATGGTGATGGTGCCTACAACTTTCCTGGCAAAGAGATATGAACAACCATCAACACACAGGCCATTTATTGGCATTTATATTATCTTCCAATATGAGAGGTAATGATAAACACAAGAGTGTCCTGTTCAAGCTCGGAAATGAAATCATCATCAAAAAGCAAAGTTTACAGGGGTCCTCGGCTGAAACCCAAACTGATTACGATTTGCCTTCCACTTTCACCACCGGTGTCATAGAGATCAGGGATGAAATTGATATGCATCATCATTCTACTAAAGCCAGTCCAGGAAGTCATTGGGTTTTGAGATGTAGACCTGAAATGTTAAATTTGGATGATAATGAGCATTCTGGGGTGAATACTATCCAGGTAAATGGATCATTGACATCCACAAAATGGTCAAAATGTGCAATTCTGTCATTCAGTTACATGCCAAGGGGAGAAGAAAACGCTATGCAGTACCAAATTTCCAGCCCTTTAGTCAGCAGAAGTGGGGATCAGGTTGGATGTACTTCGTAAAGTGTATGAAATGCACATTTATCTCACCTAGGCTGTGATTTAGCCACGAAAATCGTTTCATTTTGTCTCAGCAAAGCGTCAGATTTTTACCTGGAATTATTGGCTTTTTGAGACATACAAAGTGTCAAAAAATGGGTCATTTTGTAAAGAAAAGGTAAAATAAAGTCAATTTTTGAAAAATATCCATATTTTGAATATTTTTGATGAGACTTGCTTAAATCTTTTTGCAAAATTCACATTTTGACAAAATTAAGAAAGAGTCTTCAATTCTAGAACAAAAGGCTCATGGACCTGATGTGCAACCCAGCATACAAAACAGTACATAGCTTTAAAGGGTCACCATTTCTTCTGCAATTAATTTTTTTTTGATTCTGTATTATAATAATTTTGCAAAAATAAAGGTGAAGCTATAAAGAAAAGAATTTTGATGATATATGAACTTTTGAAAACATATATGTAAACAAACTGACAGTGGATGAGAGGCCTAAATTTGATGCTATGATCTCCAAATTGTCAGAAAATGTGATATATGACATTTTGATAATAAAAAAAAGTGAAATGGTAAAATTTCAAAAATATTTGACAAATTTGTGAGGGGAATTTTGATTTTGGTCCAAATTTTGTGATTTTCAGTGTTGATTTGCTTTTCAAAATTAGTGACAAATATTTTAATGTGTAATTTTGACTTTGTCTGCATCGTAAAGGTTAGATGGGAAGAAAGTGAAATGATTTCACTCAATTTTGCCTAAAAATCATGACAATTTGTCTGAAATTCTTCAGATTACCCCCAATATTGCTGTCAAAATTTTAATTATTTCTCTGTTTTAGAATGAAACAAAATGTCTTGCATGTCTTTATTTCCATTGTTAAATAACTTGGAAAGGAGCCATGTGTTTGTCAGATAATGAAAAAGTATCTATGTGTTTGATAGAAATTTAAAAATTAAGAAATTTTGTCTAATTATGTACTGCTGAGGCATGTTGGAATTTTTCAAAACATGAGTAAACTGCATTTTGCTTGGTTGTTCTTCAGACTTAACACAATTTTAATCTTTTAAAACCTGCAATCGTTGCATTTCCCTTCTCAAGAAAGTAAAATCTATGTGTCTGCAGGGAAATTTCTGTCTTCATTTCATTTAGACTGGCTCAAACTCCCCACCCCACCCATTTTCTTGAACATGATATTTGGATATTCAATTGAAAATATATTGACTCCGAATTAACAGTAATTGGATTTTGTGCTTGAATTGTAACCGAGCATTTTATTTTGCACAAACAAATAGTTACATAAAAGATTCCATGAATTTTTAAGACTTTTTCTTTATGGCCAAACATGTTATTCTATGACATTTTCCCCAAATGAGTCCACACCCCAAAATGGATATGTTGTAGATGTGTCTTTTGCAGCTTAATATTTGACATTTTTGATGTAAATCTATTATTTGTGGTGATCTTTTAAAATGTGGCACTTACAGAGCAATGAAATATTAATTAATAGCCTTTTCATAATCCTTTTATGCAATGAATTATGTCATAACTCCCTTTTTCCACCTCATTTTGTCAGGAAACTGATGTAAAGATTAAAACAATTTTGATAACTGAACAGTTAAATCCATGATTTTAAATGTTTCATGTATATACTAATTCAATTGTTAGCGTGGGGTAAAACTTTATAAAAAGCAATCAAATTCTAATGATTTTCTGATAATTACATAATGAGTTATTACTCTTAATCAGTTTTTAGTGTATTACAAATGTTTCATTACCGAAAAAGTAAAAATATGTGACAACCCTTGTTGACTGCCCGGACGATTTAGCTGCTTTGGGCGTATGTTTCGTTGCCTGGCAACCTATCTTTGTTTATATTAAAATCCATAAATGTATCAATAATTTTATGTTCGTCTTTATTCACATCATTATTTGGATTAAATGTGTCAGAGTGAGTTTGTTTCATCATTTTCTGTTGTACAATTCTCCTGAGGAGAGTATTCCAGATTTAGATCCATTTTGGAAGTTATAGGTAGCTCATCTATATTTCTGTATGGATCAGGAGTTATAGGTAGCTCTGTAGATGGAGAGGATTGCATGGGTGGAAAATCCTCTGGGATGGGTGAGAATCCCTTCCTAGATGGCCCTGTTCTCCGCAGTTGAAACAAATGTTATTATATCTAATCTGCCCTCGTATTTAACGCCTACTCGTAGGCCTTTTATAAAAATATGGGATGGGATAGGCTTAAATACGCGTTTGACATGAATGATTCTCATCCCACTTTCTATTGTTGGAAAATTTCTGTAGCATGACCTCTCACATCTGATGACATCGGCATAGTTGGATATTTTTCGTACAATGTCCTTATTATCTATTTCATAGAATAGATTATAGATAACAATCGGGATAGAGTATGCTAGATCATGATTCATGGGCCAAGAGGGAAGCTGTTCTCATCGGGTATCAGTCAAGTCGTCCACAAGCAAAGTCGTCCACAGTGAAGTCGTGCACAACCGTTGGTGGAGTCGTCCACACCCGTTGGATCCGAATTCTACACATTTCTTTAACGGTAGTGTCATATTTATTTCTATATACATGTATGTAAATTCTTTTTTATTTGGAAACCATTAAAACACACACTTATAGTTAAATTATAGAAAATCGCAAGAGGAGCTTGATTTCTCGATTGAAGGGTGTAAGTGATCAAACAACAATTTTTTGATTGGTCAGAGGCGTCTAACCGCGGGAATATTTACAGTTACTATTGGATGACAGCATGCATGCACGAATAAATGTATTTATAAGACTCGTACAAAATTTAATCATATGGAAGAAATAGCTAGTACTCGTTGGCTATTTTGTTATTTGATTTCAGATCGAATCACCGATGTTTTTATAATAAAGTTAATGTTAATCGTATTGTTTGTATGATCATTGTTTTGTTGTTCACCGATGTTTTTTTAATGAAGTATTCTTGCATTGTTTGTTAATTGGCGTTATGATTTTAGCAATTTTGATTGTTTGATCAGAAAATGCCGAAGTTAAAATCAGAAAATGCCGTGGTATTTCTTTATAACACAATTTGTAGTCCTTCGCGTAACAGTCATGTAACTTGCAAACGTTTTTATTCATCCGTCGATGATAGACAATGATCACGTGACAACGATAACTGAAATGGCTATAAAATAAAGTTCTGTACGACTATGATGATATAGCCTTCAATATTTGTTAAAATTAACACCCTGTCAATACGTACGTAACTAACGTACGAAAATTAAATGGTAATAGGTAGGGTGAGTCTGTCACGTATCATTGGAATTCTCCAATGGAGATTCTGTCGGGGGAAAACATCCACTGTTTCTCTCTCCGTGTATTCGATGTTCCATCAGGGAATTATATTCATTGACGATTTAAATTTACCTAACAACTGGTCAGTGAATCCATCAATGTATCATCCAGTTATTATTTTAATATCTACCGGTACCTGAAATTCACACGGACAGAGCGTGGAAGACGTGCAATTCTGAAACCATGCCGAGACTGTCTTCAATGACCACGTGGCTTATTTTAATGCACCTTTTATGAATAATCAACAAGCTTGTTTTGAATATTTTACCGGATTATAGAAAGAATATCCATATCCCGAAAGTAAACTATGTCGTGTGGACGACTTTACCAACGTATTGCTATATCTTCAAATTAAACTAAGTCTTGTGGACGACTCCTCCGACGTATTACTATATCTTCAAAATTAAACTAAGTCTTGTGGACGACTCCAACGGGTGTGGACGACTCCACCAACGGGTGTGGACGACTTAACCAGGTTTTTCGTGTGGACGACTTTGCTTGTGGATGACTTGACTGGCATTCTTATCATCGATACCCTCTCAGATTGGACTAAGTCTATTAGTCGTTTACTAAAACGAAGAACCTACATGCAACGTTTGTTAGTTGACACAAGGCCTAAATCTATTTTTAATGATGTTAGTATTGTTGAAAATCTCAACGCCTTACATGACA
Source organism: Patella caerulea (assembly GCA_036850965.1). NCBI lineage: Eukaryota > Metazoa > Mollusca > Gastropoda > Patellidae > Patella > Patella caerulea. The sequence continues at coordinate 370,770 of JAZGQO010000002.1, forward strand.
AGTATGTCATTGTTCCGGCTGACAAAGCGTCCAATAACATAGTGTTTATATGTAAACGATACTATTATGACTGTCTGTTCAAAGAATTTGGTTTTGGGACATCAGTTGACAGTGCTACGTATAAACGTACTACACTCAGACGTATGGATGAAATTATATCCAATTACAGTTCTGTACTAACTTCATTTGGTACTCCATGTGGAGATACCTATACAGATCTACCCTTGTTATATTGGATACCTAAACTACATAAAAATCCCTACAAGCAACGTTTTATAATAGGTTCATCCCGTTGTTCCACAAAACCAATTTCTAAAGTATTGACATCTATATTAACGGCAGTTAAAGAAGGTATCCAAAAACACTGTGACAAAATATACTCTCGTAGTGGTATTAATCAGATGTGGATATTAAAAAATTCCAAAGAATTACTCGATTTTGACAATTGCCATAAACTTAGTGTTAAATTGTACGATAAACGTGATGACTTTGACTTTCCGATCGTTAACTTTCCATTTATTAGTAGTAACATTCCAATATCATCAGCTTATGGAGTGTTTGTGTCTCAGCTAATACGTTACACGAGAGCTTGTTCCTTTTATTCTGATTTTTTAAATAGATCGAGGCATTTGTCATCTAGGCTTCAACTACATGGATACTTGCGCACTAAACTCATTAAAACCTTTAAAAAGTTTTATGGACGTCATATTGACTTGATTGGTAAATATAACATGTCTCTCTCGACTATTATTCAAGATATGTTTTATTGACTCGTAAAGTATTATCTTCTAATTATGTCTGTCTATTACATCGTTAACACTGTTCATCACGTGCATTTTGTATACCGATAGTCCATTGGCCAATCATGCTATTTCATTGAGATTTCGTCTAATAGTTTGGATGCAGCGATGGCGGGTGTGGCGCTAGGCAGGGTAAGCTTACTCTTCCGGACACCTGTTACCACTGTTTGTCGTGTATTTTGTACACGTTGAACGGTCCATTTGCTGATTACACTATTTTGCCACGACCGTTTTTATTGGACTTCGAATTTTGACTAATGGTTTGGATTGTTCGTACTTGGTTTTATTTTATTTGATGGTGCCTTTCGACTCATATTCCAGATAATTGATGGTAAGATTCAAAGAGTCCAACAAAGACATCTTTAGATTGTTGCGAGTCAACTGCCAGGTAGAAATTCCCATTCCCAATATTCTGAAGACATTTAATATGTTTTATATCAAAATTATCATGGGCTAGGATAAATGTTAAAAGTTCAACTGATGACAATTTTGTCTCACAGGACGCCAGATTCGTTTTGATATTTATCACACTTTAGTTCATATATAAAACTCTATACATTATTTCAGATGATATATTTGAAAACACTATATATCTATTTTGAAACCTTCAGATTGAGGAGAGCATGTCTACACGTCTCTCTCTATCATACGCTATCAGTGTTATACAAGACGAGAAGTGTTTATTAATTAAAATGTCACACGATGCACAATTATATATCATTATTTATATAAAAACTTAATTAAAAAGAATATAATGGTGTGAGGGGCTACTGTTTATATAATTGATATACAACGATAGAGGTTATAAACGTTAGTGTGTATTATAGAGGGGTAGATTATAGGCAGTCATTTAGAATTGGCTAAATGCACGTGGCAGCCTTTTCAGATTAATATCCCTGTGAGACAGGGAAAAAACATTAGGACGGTCCAAATAACCTTAACAAAATGAAACCCCACAGGGAATAATATATATGCTGTACGAGAGACGTCCCGTACATCCATACATCCCCAAAGTTAAACGGTGCACTAAATGTCAGAGAATAGGGCACATAGAAATGTGAACAAATCTAGCACCATATTTCAACTCAACGTGAATGGGCTGCGGTCTCGTTTGATAGAAATGAAACAATATGTCTATCAAAACAATCCAGACATACTGTGCATACAGGAGACGAGACTCACTCCCAAAACAATGATATCAAACTAAAAGGTTATATAATGTCAAGACAAGATAGAACAGGTTAATTTTAGTGTACAAATGTCGAAATACGACAACAAATGAAGAAGTAAGAATTAAGGACTATGAATTTAGAACTAAGAACACTGAATAAAGAGCTGTTTGGTCTTCCATAGCTTTTTGGGGGTTTGGGATGGCCTAGTGGTCTAGAGTGCCGCGCTTCGACCTCTAGCTGGCCGGTCACCTCTGGCTTGCGGCTGTGGTTTCGAGCCCTGGTGTGAGCGTATGTCGCATGGATATAGGGGCTCCTTCTCAACCTCCTGGGTTTCCTCCGGGCACTCCGGTTTCCTCCCACAGCAAAAACACCTGCGCGTGCGCTAAGATGAAAATGAAAAATAGGACTTGTCTGCGATATCACCTTCGGTGGAAGTGGACGTTAAACACCAAGAACAACAACCATAGCTTCCAGTCCACATGTTGTAACCTGAGAGTCCATACCCTCTATACCTCCTAGAAACTCACAGTCTACTTGTTGTCAAGGTAATCCGAGAGTCCATACCCTCTATACCTTCTAGAGACTCACAGTCTACATGTTGTCAAGGTAATCCGAGAGTCCATACCCTCTATACCTTCTAGAGACTACGCTATAATGACGGACACACGCTATAATGTGTGTCATGGAGAATATTTTGTCCAATTAGCGGCGTTACGGCCATACTCACAAGTAGCATAATAATATATGTAAATTCGCATGCTTTTAATTCTGCCAGACCATCGTTAACCTGCTACCAATGGGAGCACGGGATCTCGGTTTTACGTACCACCTATCGACTGGACAGACACCCGCCACACTCTATTACTGGGAACAACTCGGCTATATTCGGGTTCGAATTAGTTTATTACACAATGAGTCGTCAAGGATACAGAACGACGCATGTGTAAACGATTGAACTAATACCATATATAGACTTTTGGACTATTTTCATGTATAAACTGTTGTCCGATGTGAAACACAGTCTCCGAGGTACGATCCACGTGTTGGCCCAGTAAATTCATCGTCATTTGGCCACGTGGTTCCTCCTTGTCAGTGTTGCAATTTGCGGGAAACGGATGTCCCCAGTACACGTTGACGTGCACGTAAAATAACCCCTCACAGTTGAATTCAATAAATACACTGAAAAAAAACTTGTGTTGAAACAACACAAACTTGTGTTGTTTTCAACACAAGTTGGGTGTTACTATTTAACAACACAAACTTGTGTTGAAACAACACAAACTTGTGTTAAATGTTGAAACAACACAAAGCTTGTGTTAAAATTTAGCAAACAACACAAACTTGTGTGAAAATCTACACAATACTTGTGTTGAAATTTCTGAAACTTGTGTTGAAATTTCTGAAACTTGTGTTGAAATTTTTGAAACTTGTGTGGTTCAATACAAACTTGTGTATAACCACCAACCAAAAACTTGTGTTGTATTTTCACCCAATTTGTATCCATTATAGCAAGCTTTCCCTTGCAGTACCCCCACCCCCTTTACTCTGTTTATCCTGTAATGTTTGAATAATGAGGTAAAAATAATATTTTTTTAGTCAAATTATTATTTATTCAAACATGATGAGAAAAAAGTAAATATACATTTGAATGTTAACAGAAAAACAGAAAAATAATTATTATACTAACAAAATTGTGTTATACAATGCCCCCCCCCCCCACTTTCCCCATGCCAAAATATAAAAAAGTTATTTTTTTTTACACTAAAACAAGAACTGAGAAAATATAAAGATATATACACAGTATTTCTACCCCATACCCCCAAAATATATAATTCAAAAATGTCTAAATTTAATAACATCCAAACCAAGCACTAATAAGATTAATTATGCACTAATATTTTATGACATTTTTACATAAATGGAGCAAAGCATCAAGATTACATAATTTAAAAGAGAGTTGCAAATCCATGTATTAAATAATATGTACATAAGCAAGGGAGGGGAGGCATAATGGTTCAATGAGTATAAGACTTTGGCCGAGAATTTTCAGCTAGATTTTAGGTCATAGGTCCATCATGTCAGTAGTGTAGGACATGGCAAGGTATAATTGGGCACAAGCCCGGAATCGACCCCCCCCCCTCCCCATTGTGTTCACTTTGAGGACCCTAGACAATTGAATTATTTGACTCAATGACAAGACCTTCCGATCCAATGTGGGTGTGTTTACCATTTGCGCCCCCTCTCGGGTTCCCTTGACAGTTGAAATATTTGATATAAGAGGGTTAGTTGTAGGATATGATCACCCTAATAACACAGAAAAGTAGAACGGAAAAAATCACCTTAATGCAATTCAAGGCTTTTTGTAATTCTGGGTATATTTGATCTACATTTGGTTTCTAAATATTGCCTATTAAAAACTTTATGATTTCCGACCATATTTCTAAGTGAGTTATATGTCACTTTACTGTCTATATGATACATAAATTTGTAAAGAGAATTAAAATCTGATTGTGTTTGGGAGAATATTTAACATTAAAAACAAAAATAAATATTTAAAAATTGGGTCAAATGCATTCTTTTCCAGAATTATAAAATAAATTGATGCCTGGGTTCTGTCGTTGTTATCATACATCAAAATCTCTTTCAATGGTTTCCCAGTCTAAGAAATAAAAAAAATAGGCAATAAGAATACTTTTTTATGGTTCACAATGTTTAAATAAACTTGCAACATCCAGAGTGAGTCTCTATTTTGTTTTAACTTTAACTTAGTATGTCTTGTCCAGTTACAGACCCGGGCAGCTTATTATATTCAAATCAAATGGGTTATAACTTAGAAGTCAGAAAAAAAATCGGGAGATCTGGGACTGAAACCTCATAATAGGTCAACAATTCACTCGGTTTCAACATGTATTGAGTTTCCAAATCCAAATTCTCTACTACATCAGGACAGCGCCTATTTACTTGGCAATGTCTAATTATTTTGGCCCATTCATATTTTTTTTCCATTAGCAGTATTTACAGTAAAAATACACTTATCACAACTTGAAGAAAATCTATGGATGTGATTGTTAAAAATCAAGCATGCGAAGTACTTGAAATAGCAGAGTCCTAGACATTGCCCCGATTAGAAAAACTCAGATTACCAAGCAAGTGTATAGAACTAGTTCCTTAATTAAAAATACAAATATGTATGTTACTTACATTTTGCCTGATTATCAAATTTTGTGAGAATAGCCATTTCAAACTGTCTTGATCTTTCTGATGTAGTTAACTGAGAAAAAAAATATACTATATTAGTCGACTTAAATAGACCCAACACTTATAAGATGAAAGCTTTAATTTAAATACATTGTATGTTAAATGTTTTAGTTAGCTTTGTCACAGATGAAACGAGATGAAAAAATGAAATGAAATGGAGTTTAGCGTCCTGCTCCCACTTGGCATATGCCATACAGTGTGGTATGAGTGCAATTTTTCCAGGTACCTCGACCCTAAGGTCTACTCATATCAAATGTTAGTTACATTTTCCTGTTTATCAAGCTGCGTGAGAAAAGTTTCCACAATATAAGTAGCTATTTCCAACCATCTTAATATTTCTTCTCCTATAAATGCATCCTTGCATCTAAATTTCTTATGCATTAGCGACATCCAAATCTGATGATATGTTGAATTTCTCTTAGAGAAGGGGAACCTTGTATATTCATATATGGCTGTTTCTAAATGTATATGTACATGTTAGGGGTACCAGTCAAGTCGTCCACAAGCAAAGTCGTCCACAGTGAAGTCGTCCACACCCGTTGGTGGAGTCGTCCACAACTGTTGGTGATGTCTTCCACAACTATAGGTGATGTCGTCCACAGCTAAGAATAGGATTAGTAAAACAACTAAGAATAAGACTCGTACACAATTTAATCGCATCGAAGAAATAGCTAGTACTTGTTGACTATTTATTTTGTTATTTGATTTCAGATCGAATAACTGACTTGTAATAAAGTTAATCGTATTGTTTGTATAATCGTACTTGGAAAGCGGTTGAAAGTTTCAACCACTCTAAATAAACTGGTACGATGGTTTTCGGGTAGCGGCAGCGTGTACCTACTCTATATACTTTCGGAAGTTTCCCCAATCCCTTTACTAATTGATTAGTACGTCGAGGCCGACGGAAGTACAATTCGTAATTACATTCAACACTTATTGCAGATCTATTTTACACCTTATAACTGTTTTGTTTCTCTTCACATTTTATGTTGACTTGATTTATATTAAAGTGTCTAGACCAAATATCTATGTTGTTCTGTTTAGGGAAGTGTTACCTTTTGACTGACACCTTGCTCTCGTCTACCGATCACGATTTTATGTTAGCGGAAAGGGGTTGCGTATTGCGTTAATATAAGTCCTTGGGTACGCTACACAAGCTTGTGTTCTTTACCTATGCATAGGCTACATTTTGAACCATGGGCTGCAATAGCAGGAAAGCGCGTTGCCATGATGCGACCGTAATATTTTCTAATTTTTTCTTCTTTGTAAACGGGGATTTGTCTGGCCTTCCAGTCCCCCCCCCTCCGACATTCATCTGACCCGTATGTCTATGGGAAAAAACAAAGAGTAGGTCTACACACATTTTGCTGACGTAGATAACAAGCCCGCTATTACGCTCGTCTTGATTTTTATCCGATTGGATTTGTAGAAGTTTAACACGAAGATCGGCATGTTCTGCGATTTTTCAAGTCATCAAAATCACTTCGCTTTACTAGAAAATAATTAAAATATTTTTTAAAACTATTATAATATTTTACTGTGGTTATCTGACGATCTACTTGCCAAATTTCAGGCAAATCTATCGACTCCCATGGAGTGAATTTGTCCGCGCAGTTATTTCGCCTCCGGTATTTCATTGAGGTTTGTTGGTCACGTGACCCATTTCCCCGCACACCCATTGACTGAATTGTTTGGCACAAGAAATACTATGCCTATTATATTTAATAATAAATAAAACTAATATTGACCTGTGCAATTAATCATGTTTTAGACTCGTGGGGCTTCTGTTGTGCTTTCCAATGATACCAAGTTTATTGAAATTGAACAATAATTGAGAAAGTTACAAAACATTTAGTGAGGTGTTAAATTGTGTCAAAGTTCTTTCGCGAGCGCTTACAAAACTAATTGACGCGTTATAATGACTAATTATGCAACATTTAAATTGCTCTACCTTTCTTGCTGTTTATTGCAGAAAGGTGATTTTGGTGTCATTGGAATGGCCTGCCAAAGGGTTTTCTAATAGTGGTATTTGCATTGCCATCCATTGACTTTAATTTTTTTTGTCACATAGCTATGCGGTCGTGTTGGTTTGAGATTTCGGCTGTATATATATATATATGATCTGGTAAAATTAATCATTAGTCGAAAAATTATTTTTTTATTATAGCCCGACATCAAAATTTTACTCTTTAAAAAATAAAAAAAAATAAGACACTGACATCTTTTTTTTTTTATTTCGACCGACATCATCAATTCTATGTCCTAAAAATCCGTGAACCTAATAATCAAAAATGGGTGGCCTAAACACCATTGACAGGTAGCTCAATGGGTAAGTCGCTGACGCTTACCATAAGGTCTCGGTTTTTTTCCCGGTGTTGACCGAAAAAGTTCCTCCAGATTTTGTGACGGTTTCCCCATGTCGGTCGTGTAAAGGAGTTCCTGACAAGGAAAGTGTCTATTCGTTCGGATGGGCGAAAAAACGAGGTCCCGTGTACACGCAGAAGCTCGCTTGGAATTTGGTATAAGAGTAGACCGTAGTATCATTAGCTAGTCGGAGATAAACCTCATTGCGTTTCATTTAGCATGTAGGTATATTCTTTATTTCGAGTGTATATTATAGATTGTAGTGTTTCATATACCATGTAGGTATATTCTTTATTTGGATTGTATGCTACAGATTGTAGTATTTTCAGATAACGAAAATTTCAGACATTTTGTCATATCTTTAAACATGTTTACCTGATTAAATATTCATGGACCTAACCGAAACAACCAATCAGGATGTAATTTAATCTCTTGTACATAATATACCATCTCAGCTTGTAATTTAATCAACCATAACGATCAGCACAACCCTAACACGACATTCGTTGGAAAACATGGGCGGGCCCCTAGAGGGGTGTGTGCAGTCGATACATCGCCCGGGCCCATGAAGCCCCCGGAGGCCCATAAAGATCTATTAAATTTTATTTACGTCGACGTGGCCAGTATTTGTGCAGCAGAGCCCGCGGTCCGATACCTGATGCCGTACTCTGAGAGGTGGTGGTAAAATTGGTCCTGCATCCGCACATGAAAATTGTTTCGGCGCCCCTGAGCATGAGTGTAGCACGTGAAACAAGAACCGCTTAAAGCGTTCTTTCATCCAAAATATTGCAAAAAATAAACCGACAAAGACAGCTATTATATAGATTGTATATTATATGATATTCGAACTTTTAATAATATAAAAAAAATGATATATTTAGGGATATTAAAATCTGAAGCAAGTAGTGTTATACCGACACGTACATTTATAGTTCAAAGGTAAGCACGATAATATGTAAAGACATTAAACCGACAAAAAAGACAAATATATGTATAAATAACCTCAGCCCGCCTACGATACGAAGTATAAAAAACGCGGGTTTCAGAAAACAAATTTAAAACGTGGGTCGTTTGGTAGCGGTGTAGGAATATATTTCTACATGGGGTTTATTTTGATGAAATTAGATTTGTTTTATTGAATAAAATGATTTACTTTGTTATTTATTCATGAACGGGGCCGCTCAAGCTTGTGGACGACTGTATCATCGTACTATTATATCCGGAAATTAAACTAAGTTGTGTGGACGACTCCACCAACTAGTGAGGATGATCACGCAGAACTCGGCACAAAAAACGTATACTATTACTAATAAGAAAGGAATACCCATGTCGCGAAAGTAAACTATGTCGTGTGGACGACTTTACCAATACGTCTTGGCACCACAAATGTCTTTTGAAATTTCTTTCTGTACAAGCTAGATGGCTTGCTTTCACTTTTAACTGTAGTTCTTTGTTGTCAATAATGTCATATTATTCTTTATCATCTGAAATAAGCAGAAGAGAACTTTTCTACAACACTTGTTCTCGGTGCATCAAAGTGACCAAATGTGATTATTTATTTTAAGCTTTTTGCTTCAAGCACTGCTAATTTATGTAAACTACAATTATAGTAGACACATCAACCAACTGTAGAATAAAGTTGTTGTGGTCATTACTTAATAAAGCAAGTAGTGATATTTTAGTTATTATGCAATTAGGTAAAATCAACATACCAAGCATTATTTCTTGACTTTTGTCATATCTTCTGTATAGTTCCCTTGGTTGGTGTGTAATGAAACTGTTCTCGGCTCCTGGATAAAAATATATAATTGTTCAAAAATGGATAATAACAACTGAAGAGGAAGTCACAAGCCCCTTGACAAATTGACATGTTTCATCAATTAGTTCCACCATGGCAGTTGGGAATACAATATTTGCAAACAGTATTTTAGTATATTATTTATATTTTAGCGCTTTTGGCTCTAACAAATTTTGATGCATTTTAACGCTTTTAGGGACTATTGTTTTTTTTATGAAAGGGTGTAACATATGAGCTTAATTCGTGTATATGAACAAGTAATAGCGTACTACATGAGCCAGGAAATTTCATTAAATTCAATTAACAAAAGTCAAAGAAATTCAATTGTCAAAAGTTTCTTGGTCTTCGTACTTGAAATGACAAAGCCCAAGACATTACATGCCGAGGAACAACTAGATTGTGGAGAGTATGGACCCGGTTCCTCATTCAAAAACAAATATGTATGGTACTTACATAGCCTTTAACTGATTGGCAATCTCTGAGAACAAAATTTCCACAGCCATTTTCAACTGTCCCTTTGGCGGTTGGTCACTGAAATAAATATGCTAACCCTAGTCGAACGATTATTTTTTTTGAATATTTGGAATTCTAGTGATAATCGTGTAAAATTTCAGAAAAAGTAGATGATTAAGTACACTATTATGATTACAGAATTAACCTACCTTTTCTTCCCCTTGCTTTGTCCGCCATTTTAGAAATACATGCGTTACTTCCGGTGTCCCATGGCTGTAGAAATCGGCAAACATCGGTACAAAATGGCCGATTGGATTCAGTGTAGCTAAACTGATCGTCGGTATTATATTATAATCCAATAGTAGCAGCCGTCGGGCTGTTTAACGTCTGCTTCCACAAAAAGAATTTGCCACTAGAGGTATGTTGTTGTTGTTTAACGTCCGCTTCCACCGAAGGTGATATCGCAGACAAGTCTTATTTTTTCCATTTTCATGATCTTAGCGCACGCGCATGGGTCTTTGCTGTGGGAGGAAACCGGAGTGCCCGGAGGAAACCCACGAGGTTGAGAAGGAGCCCCTATATCCATGCCACATACGCTCACACCAGGGCTCGAAACCACAGCCGCAAGCCAGAGGTGACCGGCCAGCTAGAGGTCGAAGCGCGGCACTCTAGACCACTAGGCCATCCCAACCCCCCCACTAGAGGTATATTAAACTTAGAGAAGATACATTTGGTAATGAATGTTAATTGACGCATGAAAGAATAAATTTCATTGGTTATTTTTTAGTGAACCAATAATATTTAATTTCGATTTTAACAACCAATTAAATTAAATGAGACTTTAACTAATTTTCCCCACGCAGGCTGAATCAACTGTAAAAACAACAATGTACTTAAATCACATTTAGATTATATATTCCTTTGATCTACCAGTTTATAGGGCCATTAAAAATCCTCAACTTGCAGATATTTTAACTATAACAGACATCTTAACACCAATTAACATCCAATTAATTTCTGTCAAGCCATTGTCTGTGCAACAAATGTCGACCTAAATAGTGAATATTGTCTTAATAATCTTTTGTTAAGTAACTAAAACATTTAAAAAAAACAGAAACAAAGAAATAATATAAGTTGACATAGTTCGACCTCTTATTTTAGTTTTCGTTTAAAAAACAGTACCTTTTCAGTCGAAAATACAATGATACGTTAGAATTTTCTTCACAAAACTTCACAAAAGTTTGCTCTGAATATAAACAATACCTAGGGGCTATTATGCAATTTTATATTTCACGACATGCCTGTAATTAATAATAGATTAAAACAACACATTACTTGTGTTAATATGAAAACACACAAGATTGTATAAATCTACACAAGTTTGTGTTAATGCAATGCAAAACAACACAAACTTGTGTAGGTTAGTTTTAACACAAGTACTTGTGTTGAGATCCAACACAAGTTTTTTTTCAGTGTAGTGCATCATAGCCCAGTGCATCACGTATGCCCGTCATCATTATCCCAGTTGACGCAGAATTAACTCAGAGTATTAATATCCGAATAATATGCGTATTTTCCCCGGCTTCTGATGGCTAACTTTTGTCATTTCAAACAGTCCGACGAACGCTTTAACCTACGACGATGAAATACTCGTGTTGACAAGGAAATACTGATAAGATTGTGTAACATTCCTGTCATTTTGTGAGTTACTCGTACTGAATGTTTATTAATTCGAGAGAGCGATTTACGGTGAGTGGGTGTCGGTGTTTGAGTAACTAATTATCCTCTACTTGCCGATCTATTCTAAGGATGAATACGACAAACGGAAAGGAAGGCAGTACGCGAAACAGGAGATAGAAAACGAAAAAATAATCATGGAGAAAACGCCGATATTCACCACTCATCCCTTCACAGTACACATGTAATCATGGAAATGCTTATATGATAGTCCTGATTCATTTATCCTTATTTTGGGTGCTCGTAATACTACGATTATCTCTACAATGAACAGCAAAGATGGCATCGGCGCAATATAATTAGCTTGCAATAATATTTTTTTTATTCCTTCCACAAATTAAATTCTAAAACATTTGTTTGAAGTATTAGAAAAATATAAATCTGGGTAAAACTATTTCCTATTTAGTGTAAATGAGAACATAAAATAACAACAGAGACGTAAAATGAGTAAAAGGCACCTACATTGTCCGGACCAGTTTACGTTACTCCATCCCGACCCAGATAGTGCTTATAACCCAACTAATATGGACGGTCGGAACAGTGGAGATTTTTTCCGGGTTTGAGGGATTTTAAGTACGACTCTCAGACTGCGTGGATCAAACTAATGGAAAATTGAAATGTAATTACTATATTAAAAAATTCTATGGCATGGCTCGACCAGGCTGGTCACGAATAGATATCATAAACAATTAACTTATTACCGTTTTGTCAGTAGCCTATATTATATAAAATAGTATAAAATCTCATAACGTAGAAGTATATTTGTGTGTATATATCTAGCTTCTAAGAGATAGAATCAATTTATTTGGTCGGGTCTACTCTCGATTCTTTCTTTTCTTTATAGGTATTTCGACTAACCAGTAAACGTTATATGAAACATAAATAAGAATGTTACAAACTTCTTTTAAACTGTAACAAATTGCATGTTTTAGTTCACTTGCTATCGCCGACAAGGACCTCGTTTACACCCCCCCCCCTCTGATATATAGACGAATAAAGCAATATCTGTTATTAAATTCATGTGGTAGACGAATAAAACAATATCTCTTATTTATTAATTGATTTTAAAAAATGAAACCCCCGAATCGTCTACAAACCTCCATATTTCTCAAATACAAACTTTGCAAACTTTAAAGTAGCTACACCTCTAACTCAATATCAACCTAGTTGTTATCTTACCGGAAAAAGGTAGGCTTCTGATATGCAATATTTAAGTCAAAATAAACGTACATTTCAGTAATCCGTATCATAAGTGACCAGAAAGAGCGAGGCTAGACATATTTCACAACTCATGTTAAATGACGATGCCATAACTTATCCGGAGAGCATGCGCAATATATTGTAATAACCAGACACTAGAAATTTCTATTCGGGAGAGATCCATGTCGCATTTCGCTGGAACAAATATGAAAGGGTCAAAACGGAAACAATTGAATGTAAATCAGTTCATATAAATTCAGATTACATTATTATATGCGTTACGACCCATTTGGGCCAATTTTTAGATTCCAAATATTAGCAATAGTAATACAGATCTCTGGTCGGTCAGTATTAACTAAGTATTGTTGTGTACATTTATATATTGTCTTGTTATATTTTCATATTTTATCATTGCTTGATAATGACGAGAGAAGCCTATTGGAAAAGTCGCGAGTTCATCATGTTTATCAATACGAGTTGACCAGAATATTTTCTGATTTGGTGGTCTTTTGTATTAATTCTCCATACCACATAGTACAGTTATAACTAGAGCGCGTGCTAATCACAAGCAGACGACACAAAATATCATAAAACTTACACATAGGCCTACAGATCTAAATACAGATCTAGCGTGAAAGGAAAGTAAAAGTGAAAGTAGAATTTCTGAGAAACTGTTGGAAGTGTACTTATGTTGACCATGACACTATGACATATAAATGTAGATGTTGTCTGGTTTGCTCGATAAATTTACATTAATGTTGATTGAAACAAACGTCCAATATCACCGAACGGGGGATTAAAAATATCTGCAATGTCCCTTGTATACAGTTCGTTTACGTATTGTGTGTAGATTGATATCACGTGATCTGAGACAGAGGGATCAAAGCCAGATAAAGTCCTCGGGGTGACACGTGACGTGATCTAGTAGACTAGTTACCTGTAAACTATAGTGTTTTAATCGTGTGTAGTATATTATTCGTTTTGATTTTATATCGTATGTTATATTGGACGAACAGTAAGACAGTAGACTATAGTGTTTTAATCGTGTGTAGTATTTTATACAGTAAGACTGTAAACTACAGTGTTTTAATTGTTTTGATGTCATAGTACCGTGCGTGTGTTATATTGGACTAATTTTTATACAACATGGCGGAGCAGACAGCCAAGGAGGTGTGTACTATCTGTTTGACTGAATATAAAACTCCTGTTTTGATAGATTGTCAGCACCGGTTTTGTTTCATCTGTTTAGAAGATTATGTGAACAAAACTTTTAATAAAGGCCATTTCCAATGTCCATTATGTCGGTGTCCTATAGACGGGGGTATGGAGCGTTTTAAACCTAAACTAAACATTGATGACAATTCTACTATTCCACAATGTGATGTATGTACTGAAGATACATGTCAATATTTTTGTCGAGACTGTGATCAATATTTATGTAAATCATGTAAAACCATGCATGATAAGTTGAAATCTTGTAAAGACCATGTTGTTTGTCGATATGATGAAAAACAAGTCTGTCAACAATCAAACGAACCAATGAAGCATAAAACACCAGCCACTTCCGTCACACATCCGAAAGATTTCTGTCCAAACCATCCAGCCGAGACAGTAAAAATTTACTGTAAAGATTGTTTTCTAGCCGTGTGTTTAAATTGTTTCATCAGCGATCATAACGGACATAATTTGTTAGATTTACAGAAGGATGAAGTCAGACAAAATATCAGACAAGACCTAAAAACGCTGAATAACGATTTAGAAAAACAAATTACCAATATTCAGAAACATTATGATACTTTGAATAGTAAATTGATTGAAGTTAAAAACAGTACACAAACAGAATTTGACAAAGTCGATGCGCAAGTGGATAAAATCTGCTCAGAATTTCGTAAAATTGGAGAAAATATTAAAAAGGAAATGCAGAAAACTAGTAAACAAGAAGAATCCAAATTTGAGAAATTAATGGAGGACATTAAAAGACTAACAGGAGATTTAAAAGCTAGTGTTAAATATTCAGTGAATGTTTTAGAAGATTCGTCCATTGTTGAAGTTTTACAAAGATTACCTAAAGTTAGACAGGAGAAAGATGAAAGTTGTTGTAGAAAATTGGATATACCTGATGTAAGATATTCAACATTTCAAGTAGCAGAGATAGATAAAACTTTGTTAACTAATCAACTTGGTAAGATTGTAAGTTATAAGATTATGTATGAAGATGTTTTTACTGTGGATGAAGTGTCAGGTGATTGGTATTATGTGTATGGTGGACAACGTGTAGTTTCAGGTTGTGCATGGAGTTTATTGGTGTATAACGACTCATCATCATTATGTGTTGCATTAAACATGGATTACGTATTAGATAGAAGTATTACGTCATGTAATGCTGACGTCATATGTAAAGTTGTAAATAAAACAGATGATAGACAATCTGTAGTTAAACAATATAATGGGACTGTTAGTCCTGGTGATAGGTCAGTCTGTTATACTGATCCTATTGACTGGAAGAGATTCAGTAATCCTGTCAGTGGATTTATTGATCATCATAGAAACTTTACAATTCAAACAACAATTAAAATAACTGATATTGTACGGGATAAATAGACTAATTGTACAATAAAATAACTGACATTGTACAATAAAATTACTAAGATTACAAGATAAATATAATTACTGTTATTCTGGTCGAATTATCTATAAATAATCTACTTGTTATGGCGCAAGGGCGATAACCTGTTTTTCGCGGACTCCATAATGTCCAATGCTATTAATTGACCCAAATGTTTTCATAATATATTGATGGGTGTCAACATTTCTATACAGGAAAGACGTGCACCTATCTACGGGATAGAGTACGCAACCATCGACGGGATTGTAATATTGAAAATGGGCCTTTTTTTGTAAATAGACATGTCTTTAAATGTGCAAAACTTCTACAAGTCAAATTTCAAAATTTCCCATTTTATAAAATGAAAGTCGATGAAATGGCGAAAAGAAAATTAATGAAAAATCATTTTATTAAAAAATACATTCCTTGACTTAATAGTTAAGTAATAATCGGTTATTAATTTCATTAACTAATTCTCTTAATCTATCCCCTTTATCTTCCATTCATTGTTCCTAAATTGAACCCATATACTACAGATAAACACACGTGTTTACATGTTTTCTATTAGTTTACGATGTACTATGTAACCATGGACAATAGTAACTATAGCCAATTAAAACCACAGTGTTACTATGTAAAAATATACTATACTGCCCATCTTTATATATACAATGACATTATTTGTGAATAGTCCCAAGACGAAAAGTACTTAAAAATGTTATAAAATCAGTTTTTGTCGGCATACCTTTTATCTTTTCATCGTTTATCGTGAAACAAAGTAGTGCAGCTTCACGGTTGTGCTAATAATTCTGGATATATATATATATATATATATATATATATATATATATATATATATATATATAAAATAGAATAAATAAAAGATTCTACTCTCAGGTAAAAGTTTATATATATATATATATATATATACAAAAAGTTCTGGAAACAACTCTCAGGTGATATATAAAAAAATATTAAAAAGTCTGAAGAGGTTCCGACGGAACTGAAAGCGCTAGCTTTAAATATGTAGTCTGTTTTCTTTTCAAACATCTTATTTATTTATATATATATATATACATAAAATAGAATAAATAAAAGATTCTACTCTCAGGTGTATATGTATATATACGACTCGTGAATGTTTTAAATTTTTATTGTACCCAAAACTGGAAAATATTAAATTTAAAATTCGGCCTCTCTACCGCTCATTCTTAATGCAAGGGAAAAGTTCTGGGAAAAAAAGTTTACCCGTGGACAAAGTTGCTGTTCTGAGTAATTAGGCAAGTGTCATGTGACTCGTGAGGATCTAGGTTCCGGTTTGTCCACAGTTAATATTCATTCTGATACCACAGTTAATACTCATTCTGATAAATACTACAAGAACGTAACGTTACGTACCCAACACCCAAAACACTTCAATTATTTTTCGGGGGGGGGGGGCGAGTAGACAGGGATTTTACCTGTTTGTATAACTCTCATGGCGTCATAATATCTTTCCCTGAATAAAAACTCCTGACAGTGTTTCGTTTGACTGAACCTAAATCAGGTCTTCACCCCACAAATCGTGCCGTTTCAATTTTGAAGATTATCACACCGTTTTAGACGCCCAATTCATTCGTGGGCATTATCTTATGGGTGCCCATGGTCACACCACAAATGATGCCGTTTTGGGCGCCCCATGGATCAAGTCGTTGGCGCCCAACCAATCTGATTAGGCAGTCAGGTCATTATGAGCGCCTCTCCGCGATAAGGCGCCCCACAGATCAAGCCGTTTTGGGAGCCCTGTCATAGTTGTTAATCGTGGGGTCATTATGAGGCGCCCCGCCATTTGGGTAGCGCCTCAGATATAACGATATCATTGGCGAGGCGCCCATAAAAGCAAGTGACGAGATTGGCGCCCAACCAATGTCACTCGGCTTTATGTGGCGCCCCATACTCATCGCAGTGTTCCGTTTGATTAGAGCTAATCCCACTACTCACTGTTGGAAAGAGTGAACATTCTTGTTCTAAATTATTATTGGTTGATAGTCCCGTTAACTACCAATCGCTGACTGCGTTACAAAGGTTCTACGCGTTATATTTGACCAAATATGTTTACATGACGTTACGTCATGGCTCACGATTTTATTATGCCCAATTAACCAGTGCATAGCAGAATATTGCAGTAAAACTAATTGCGTGACGAACGAGGCTATCAGCATTGACACAATGTAAACAATGTTAAATCACTGTCCAAAGTTTTAGGAAAGACCCCAGATTAAAGAAAGGGCTGTCATGTTGCTGTACTCAAGTGATAGATTTGATTGAACTGGAAGAATAGACACACTCCATCAAAAGTTCAAGAAACAGAGACTATTCCAGCAATGGCCAGAGGAGGATTTCTCGGGCCATCGCTTCAGGAATATGTTGGCGCCCATACTAATATGGAGACGTTGGTCGTTGTCCGCGTATTGCGTCCTTTGGCACCTATTGATGAGGTCGATTTTTCTCCATTAGGCAACTGCCCCACTTGCCCCCACCTCGCTAGCTACGGGCCTGTGACGTATCTCCTTTAAATCTTAAATTAATAAACTTATTCAAAAGAACATATTATTGAAAAAGAGATCCACAACGCTATTGGTCTAAAACAGACATAAAGAATACATGTCTCTGATTTTATTGTCAAGATTATCATGTATATGTTTCGGTGTCGGTGTGGTCTGGCGCGTGGTATACACGTGCTTAAACCGACAAAGTCATTAATTACCGCCGTCATGTAAGCCTGGGACCCTGGCACACGCCGTACTTGCGATAACCTTATTAGGAAGTACGAGCGGAAGTTGTATGCACGTGCGACCGTTTATATATTGTTTAATTACATCCTGAATACGTTGAATAAAAATCCGGTATTTTATAAATATGTCATTATTCAATTAGTGATGTATAATAGGAGTCGACGTTTACTTATAAATATGTCATTAAAGTTTATTAATGATACGCATTTTACCTTAAATGGTCATTAATGGAGATTTATGTTAGATTGCCCGGACTCTTTTTATTTATACTAGATTGTCCAGACTTGCCTTAGATCAATTTGTCCGCGCATCAAATAGAACGAATAACTTGTATTTGTTGAATGCAAGCCACTGTGAAATTGTTAGTTAGGTCCGTGTGTAGGGAATATACCAGTTTAATATATTATACACGGCAAACACCGTTATCTCATCTACGACTGTATAATGTCAACAGGAAATAGGTGGAGAAGTTTGTCGTCTTTATACCTCGTTCAAAGGTGAGATAAAATACGTCATAATGTCACCATCGTGTAACACAGTTATAAGGTGTGTTAACTCGTTTGTCATCTAAGGCCTGTACACACTGACCGATTTCTCGCGCGTGACAATCTGTCCAGCAAATTAGGGAAGGGGCTGGTTGTCGGCTGGTGAAACGTCACGAACAATGTAACTTGTCTGCGATATCACTATTGGGAAGCAGACGTTAACACTGACTAATCATTGGTGAAAATATAAGGAAATGAAATAGGGTTTTGCGTCTTATTTGTCCACACCAGCCGGGCTAGTAAATAAAAATGGACATGCGTAACGCAATGTGCTATGCGGGAAAATTTTGCCCGGAAGCATTGTTCTCCTCCGCTTCTCTGAATTCCAAATGGCAAGGGTTCTTTTACATGCACATCAACGAATACAGAGATAGGACTCGGTTTAACGTCTCATCCCAACCACTGATCCTCGGTAATAGGAGCTGGTTTAACGTACCATCCCAACGACAGATCCACGGTGTACTCAGTCCTTTAATATATCTGCCTTCTTTGTTTATAGGTGTGCACAGGCCTTTAATATAGCCGTCTTCGTGGTTTATAGGTGTGAATAGACCTTTAATATAGCCGTCTTCGTGGTTTATAGGTGTGCATAGCTGTCCTTGTTCTTTATATATGTCTATCGTCAAACAGATGACATCATGTCGCTTTACCCTGGTCTGGTGTGGGTGTAAGTAACTGAGTTTTGTTTAAACCTACTGTGGGTTCGTTGTCATAGTGATCCCTCCAAACTCCCTTGACGTCCAGGTTAGGAACTAGTTAAGATCCAGGGGTGGGGAAACTTATATGTGAATCCTATAGTAGGCCGTTATAATATTCCATCAGATGGTCCATTTTACTAGGCATATAGTCATTAATTTACCGAAATGGGTTGCCGTATAATAAATTTGGCAATTCCGTGTCCCACTCACGGCCCAAAACTCAGTACTGATTTTATCTGTATAAATTTTGTTATGCCAGAAGACTAAAGTGGATAAGTTCCTGTGCCCCCCCCCCCATCTCCGATAACCCCTAACCGGCCTACCCCGTTTGTAAATGACACAGAAGACGTCATTGCTCGCCATCCTTGGGTATAATACGGATATGTTAATTTCGTGACTGTCCGACTAGTTTTATCTAGAATCGTAGGTTTAATTACATATTGTTTAAACTAGTGCTATCTACCTTGTGTAGGAAGAACAAAACGAGATAATAAATTCTATAAATCACACCTACACATCTACATCGATATCACCTTATACACACTTACACATCTCCATCGATATCACCGCTAAACATTCAAATATTTTGTCAACATTGACTTGTATATAAAGAGCATCGACAGCGCTATATAAATGTTAAAATAATAAATAATTTGTTTAAACAATATTGTATTCAATAAACAGACAAGGGCCTTTCTAATTTCTCTCCAGACATATAAAATCTTATGGTTACAATAAACAATGGTCGACATATATATATAGGTAGTGAGTTACAAACATATATACAAATAAACCCCCCAAATTTTACATTGTATATAATATATTTTAGAATGTTACACTCTCTTGAAACAAAATAATTAGCCCTGGTCGGTTTATAATTGTTTTATTTGGGTTCGATTATATCACGACTGACATGAATCTACAAAAAGTTTTCTGTAATATAAACGGTTTTAAGCTTCAATTTACGACTCGTAGCAAAGTTTAAATGAAGAGTGAAGGTCAGTTCTTGGAATTGGATTTCGGCAATGAGGTGAGTCTACATAGTTTAAGGTTATGTGTGGGTCGGTTACGGGTTTCTGGTGGCGGGTGTTAATTGGGGATGGGGGGTGTCAGTGTTCACCTGGAGTCAGAACCTGAACCATTACATATAGTCATGCATATTCATCCTTGGTTAGAAAATGGAAATACCGGAGTTACCCCCATCCCCACTGACTCCTCCTCGATTGGAGTTCATCTTACACTTTAATACCTTAATTTCATTTCTATGGTTTCTTCTGCAACGCGATTTCTGACTGCCAGGAGATTATTTTACAAACACAGCAATGTGTATACAGATGTTTCACCCTAATAACTAGACAACACTTTCTTGGTCAGCCCCGCTGGCGAGCCCTTGCCATCTGAGATTCCACCATGCACCGTGCCCCACAGCCATAGTCGAGAGTACTATGGCTCATCTACTTTAATTGTCTTCCGAAAAAGAAAACATTTTTGTTGTTAATCATCTTGTATGGAGCAAAAAACCTGGACACAGAACTTCTCTGGTTTAAGTCGAAAACAAATAATCCTACGTCTTCCACAAAACCTTCAAAATAAATAAAACACCCTTTGAAAAGAACGATCCCTGAATTCATTCTCTCGAGGTCGTCTTATTCTTTCATTGTTTGATAAACAACGTCATATCCGGTAATCCTCATTAGTCCAACACAAACAACACGAGATGTCTAGGGAATTTGGAGTGTTTTGAACAACCAACGGTAAACAAGAATCCAAACACGTGATCATTAATTCTACTTCCGTTTGGTTCAACTCCGTTAAAGGGGTTTTGACAAGTCAATGTTTTAGCAAATAACCTCATCTAATTAAAATGGAGAATTAACGCACTACATGTTTTCCACCAATCCCTGGATAGAGGAGTTCTGTTTACTCTTCACTGAATTCTACCTAACAACGAATCTTCTATGTGCGCATCAACGTGGCCGCTTTTGTTTCTATGGCCCTTCACGTTGCACCACCGACAAGGCCCTCCACACTGCACCACTGCCAAAACCCTCCACGCTGCACCATTGACACCCCCACCCCACACACACCCATACTGTGCCAATAACAATGGAACACCACCGTGGAAAACGCGCGGAAAGTCCATAGATCTGTGAGAATGTGTTTCTAGTTTTTCATCAAATTCTAATTGCCAAGACATATTTAACATTTACGTTATTGTGTTCATTTTTAGTTTTTAATTTATAGAATTTTGTAACAAGCCCTTTAAACCATAGATGCAAAACACCATTTTACTTGAGATGTAATACGCCCTTTTAACGAGAAATGTAATACGCCCTTTTAACGAGAAATTTTACGAGAGATGCAACACGCCCTTTAACTAGAGCTGTAACAAGCCCTTTAAACTCTAGACGAGTAAAATTATAAACGCTGTTCTGTAACCCCATGTGTCTCACTTGTTCTATGTACACAGTTTGTTGTCCATGAATTCCCACAAAATGTTTAAAATATCCCCGGTTTCCTACAATTCCACTCCTTATTTAACCATTGTTACCCTCTTTTGACCGGTAACCTTCCTAACCCCCTTAATCCCCCATGAATCTCCTGCTGCTTTGATGGCGAGTAAGCCTAGAAGATTGTTTGGTACCACGTGGCTTGTATCCGCTGGTAATATAACCTACATACAGTCCAATTTCCGGCGTCGTCCCCATTGTCAGTGTTGCAGAAAGGAGGGCCTGACTAGGACAGCTGCCTAGTCATTCGCATGGGACCAAAATCCGAGGTCCCGTGTACACATTGGCGTGCACATTAAAGATCCCTCTTCCTAGCCCTAAAGTCGCTGAAATAGTCTTAAAGTTTGAAAATGTAGAGGAACACCAGTGTTCAGGCGGTTTAACACACACACAGAGAGAGAGAGAGAGAGAGAGAGAGGGGGAGAGAGAGAGGGAGAGAGAGACAGATCAGACAGAGACAGAGAGAGGGGAACATGGGGTTTAACGTCCTCTCGTCTCAAACTAGGTTATTTCGAGACTAACACATGGTCCAATTTCATTTCAATAATTCGCTTGTGCGTAGGGGGTTTTTAGCCGTTGGAGGAACCGGAGTACCCGGAGAAGCCAACGAGGTTAGACAGGCGACCCTATTCCTTGTCACGTACACCAGTTGACTAAATGGCAGACCGTATGATACAGCGCGCACGTGCTAACTACGTAGTCATCCCCCTCCCTGAATTTGGAAAACGTCTACGAATAGAATAGAATTTACTTAGAGTTTACAGCTCTGGCAGCAGGAACCATTTTGTTCTTGTCGAAAGCCTAATCACCATTTACGTAATTAGAATGAAGCGATTGGCGTTTCACATTACGAGAATATAATCTTTTGTCAGCTACTGCGTATAACTTAGGATATTTCCTTCGTTATTCATTAAAATTATGTTGAAGCTGGCGATCCGTACATGGAGGGTTTATCCTATCGTTGTGTTTGATCCAGACATGTCGGATGATCACAGTGGCCATTTGTTTATTGTTTGTTTATTTGTTTCTTGTCAGCTAATTCCCCGTTAGTTGCCATGGTGACTAGAAGACGGGTGTAATCTGGATTAGCTGTTGACAACCTTACAGATTTCTAAAGGGCGTTCAGACCTCTCTCACAAATGTCATTGACCGTTTCACTCTGGGCCATTCTCTCCTACTCTGCTGTTAATTCAGTATTCAGACATCTCTCACAAAGGTCTCTCCTACTCTGCTGTTAGTTCAGTATTTTATTAAACGATACTACCTGTTAATTCAGTATTTTACTGAAGAGATTTCACATGGCTTATCTGTCGTATCTTTGCTAACTGAATCTCCACTCCCCCAATAAGACATAGTTTTGTATCAGTCCCACCTCAACCGCCTCTAGGTCACAGTCCTGTTAATTGTTCTACAGGTTTACATAGCTGCCATTATTCCGGGGAGTTGTTAATTCCTTGCTAACTCTAGCTATTATTCAACTCGCTGATTTTGAATCCGTTACATTATTGTATAAGTTGACTCTATAAACCAATGATTCAAATCTGTCCGGCATTTCCATAGACATTCTCACCAGATGACGTCAACAAAATTTGTTGGACTTCCTTCCGATGAAATCCAAGACAGGGTACAGGGTATTGTCTACCGCATTGGTTTTATTTGATATTCAGATTGGGAACATTTTAGCCTGGATTAGGGATCAAAAATTATATATTTTTCTTTGAATGCACGTGACGGGATCTTGGGTATGACGATCAAAGAATGCTGTGATTTAATGTTGACCATTGTGTTGTGACGTATAATTATTTAAAGTGACGTATAGTTATCTATGGTGACCATGACAGCTAACTTGTACCCTCACTGAAGCAGTTCAATAAAGAGGTGCCTGGATGATCTGTCATATTAGATGATAGATTAGTTCCTGTCATCCAGTTCCTTAATTACATACTTGCACGAATACATAGAAGCTGATACAAAAAACGGTAAATTGACAGAAAGGTGAAAGGTGAAAGGTCAAACAAAATGGCTGTCATTTTATCTTTTCCATTAGAATTGTCAGCCTCTTTTTTTTGTAAATTGACAAAGCATCTTAAAGAAAATCGTGACTGTCGATTTGTCTTCGATTTCTTTCTCGGTCTTAAATGGTTTTAACGTTCTGTTATAAATAAAGTGAAATACACCAGGCCTCCTGATAATATATATAGGCCTGATAATATATATAGGCCTGAGAAACACTTTACATCTCCAGAAGAATAAAATTGAATTATTCTATATTTCTGTCAAATTGCTGAATAAATAGAAAACTAAGTCGATGTTTACAGTGTAAAACACAATGTCTACTGGACGAGGAGAGGGAATCAGATATAAATAGCAAATTAAAATTCAGATATAATCGTGGCACTTGTAACAACTGTTGTAGAAGATAATCTTCTCTCTGACAACGGCATCGTTTTTAATATCTGTAAGAATGCCAGGAATTTTAAAAGTGGGTGGAACATTTAGAGGAATAAGTCATGTGGAACGAATGTTTGACCCGCGTCTGGTGATTGTGTCAATCATGGAGTTTAATATAATAAACATATTCTCTATATCATTCTTAAATTCCAATTTCAATTATACGATTTTATATATATTTCTTTATTTGAAGGAAGAAACAGGGTTGGATATGTCCCTCTATCGAATGTATAGAAGTTACGACATTTGTGTTCGCGTCTTGGAAAGAAATCCCGTTTAACGCCGCGTCGACGCTTTACTTTGACGCTTTAATTACTTTATTTATTTATTTCAAAAGGGTAGAAAATTAGGCCAATGGCCTTTCTTACATTTTGCCCTTCAAACAATGAGAACATATGTACATTTAATAGATAGAAAAGAGTTTGAAATTTATACATTAAAAGATATATACATATATATATTATAATTATAATATAAACAAATAAACAAAACACCAAACCATTTGAACATGTATTTACAGATGTACATTTTAGACACATAAGAGGTGAAACATGGCATTGAAGAGGAATGACTGTGACAAGCTCATAATTAATACATGTACACGTAACAATGAATATATAGATTATATACAAGGTTAATCAAATAGGGTAAAAGACAGTAATTAATTCTCATTTAAATATTTAATTACATTGGCTTGCTAGGATGATAACTGTGCTGTATTTATTAGAGACTTTTGGCAAGTGGCAGTTTCCCTATCCGTATCACGTATCCGTATCGTATACGTGACACGTTGCGTCTGAGTAGTTTTAGAGTTTTGGCATATTCTTGCGTCGCGTACGTATGCGTCACTGAGCTGTGTTTAGTTCTGTACAGCATGATGGCAGTTATCTACCAAGATCACCATCAGTACTAGTAAAGTGCCTTGCCTACAATTTCTCGGAGCGCGTGAAGTCACTCGACAGTCGCCGAGCTATTAAAACAATTAATGTCGCATCATAAAAAAAATCTTTGACTTTGACTCGACAGCAATTTCTGGTTTCACTAATTTATCTTTTACACCCTTTTATCATAGAATCACACCATTTACAGATTTGCAAGGTCCCATATCTACCTAAATCTAGCGCGTAAATCAACTATAGCGTGCAGACAGGCAGACAGGAAAATTATGAAAATTCCGAGAAAAGCCCTCAAAAGTAATGATTAAATTCCAGTCTTTATTATGATTAAATTCACATCAAAGATGCACATAGATTCATAAAAAACGGTATGATACAACATTCCAGCGTCTAAATGTTATACGGACCTTCTCCGTATGAAAGTTGTTTGGTACGGGCTGCCGTACGTATCCGCGTGTCGTATAACGTATGAGAAATACACACACATTGATGACGTCACACACAAAATCCATATGGATACGTGATACGCACTAAGAATGTACGCTTGCCAAAAGTCTGTATTATTTCCGAGGTTACGTGTGCTAGAATTTTTTTATTTCTATGGTCCTTATACTAGGAGGTTAACTGTAATTCATTAGATTAATTATAAGAAATTCAGCCATCCTTTGAATATTATAAGAATAAAAGCTTGCAATGAAAACCCGAGTTCTAGTATAGCCTGGAGGTCGGGTGTTCGATCCCTGCATTGGCCGAGAAAGTTCATCCAGATTTTCTGACGTGGTTTCCCCTTGTCAAAGATGCATAACGGAGGGCCTGACAAGGACAGCGGTCTTGTCATTTGGATGGGGTGAGAACACCGAGGTCTCGTGTACACATTGGCGTGCTCGTAAAAGATCCTTGACAGTCGGAATTTGAAATTAGAGTAGTCCGTAGCTTATGTTTGTAATTTTGGCCGCCGAATTTGTGTTGATAAACAAGAAGTTAAACCCATTCATTTACACCCTAAGAGAGAGAGAGAGAGAGAGAGAGAGAGAGAGGGAGAAATGTGGTTTAACGTCCGCTCGACACAAACTAGGTCATTTCGGAACTAACATATGGTTTAATTTTATTTCAGTAATTCGCTTGCGCGCAGGCGTCTTTAGCAGTGGGGAAACCGGAGTTCCTGGAGAAAACCCACGGGGCTGGACAGGCGACCCTACTCCTTGCCACGTACAACCGGGGATTTGAAACCACGCCAGTTGACTCAATGACAGGCCGTACACCCTAACAGGATGAAAAGTATAAAATGGCCTTATAGAGAAGTGTTATTGGGTGTCCCAGACAACTAAGCATACTCTGCCTACAGTAGTTTTAGATTGCGGAATGGGTGGCCTGATTCATGTCCTAGAAAACATGAAGAACGAGGCATGTTGCGTGGAACTCTGCCCTTCTCCTTCTTGTTGTCGTTTAACGTCTGCTTACACAGTAATAATATCGCAGACAACATATAGAAGTATAGAATATGATTTTACAATCTTTCCATCGGGGCGTGTTGAGTTACCCATGATTTACTTCTCCGTTCACCGAAATGTTATCACAGACTATTTAAGTAATCAGGGAGTCCTCTCCACCTATACCTTCTAGAGGCTCCCAGTCTACTTGTTGTCAAGTTAGTTTGCACCCTCTATACCCTCTAGAGGTTCCCAGTCTACGTGTTGTCAATGTAATCCGAGAGTCCATACCCTCTATACCCTCTAGAGGTTCCCAGTCTACGTGTTGTCATGTATGTAGGGTAACGATATGTTAAACTGTTAGACAATGTAGATGTATATCATTCCTGTTGCTTATATACATGCGTCTAAATATACACCAAGCACGCGCTTTATATGACACGTCATATTCTACAACAAACGACCATGAACTATATATTATTAAAGAGATCTTGTCAATCAAATAGAATAGAAAATTAATTGTGGTTTAAGGCTCTACTTTTCTGCACCAACCGGGCTAATGTGCGTGTCATGGAGAACATTTTGTCTAATTAGCGACAATACGGCCTACTCATAAGTTACATATATATATAAATTGGCATGTTTTTAATTCTATTTCCAACTGCCAGACGATCACTAACCTGCTGCCAATGGGAGCACGGGACCTTGTTTTGTGTGTACCACCCAAATGACTGGATACCCGTCATACTTTATCACTGGGATCACCTTCGCTATAACCGGGTACGTGCAAATCCCAACGTGCCCCCCCCCCCCTTGTCAGTATGACACTACGGGATAGTCGGGAAAACGGACGTCTCGTGTACAAGTTGGCGTGCACGTAAAAGAATCCCTGACGGTTGAATTCGATAAATATTATGTGGAAACACCGCTATCATGGAAACATTTCCCTCACAGCATAGCGTATGACGTCATCATTGCCCCAGTTGGTGCAAAAGACTGGGCCATTAGACCCCATTTGATTTGATTAACTCTGGGTATTATATTAATATCCCCGGCTTCAAACAGTCCGACCATCTCTTTAACCTACGACGATGAAATACTCGTGTTGACAAGAAAATACTGATAAGATTGTGTAACATTCTTGTCATATTGTGAGTTACTCGTGCTGAATGTTTATAAATTAGAGAGAGTGATTTACGGTGAGTGGGTGTCGGTGTTGAGTAACTAATTACCCTCTACTTGCCGATCTATTTAAAGGACGAATACGAGAAACGAAAAGTAAGGCAGTACGTGAATCATGAGATAGAAAACGAACAAATAGCCATGGAGAAAACGCCGATATTCACCACTCACACGTAATCATGGAAGTCAATATGTTAGTCCCATAATGACATAGTTTTATATCTTATTCCAGTCGTTATATTTGTAATACGGGTAACCGGAGTTTGTAATACGGATAACCGGAGTCGACGACCTATTCTGAATATTGGACATTTTGGACTGTCATTCCTTCTTTCACCAAGTTACACGGGATTCATATAGTATAGGTGCATGAAGCAATAAGACTTCAAGTTTAATTATTTTCATTAAATGTCCAAACTTCTAAAATGTTTTATTGTTACTGAAGTAAATTGAAATAATAACATATTGTTGAGGGGGAGTGGTGGGGTGGGGGAATAATCGCAAACACGTGCTAGAATAATATATTTAAAATATTATTATACTTTATCCTTCGCTTTAACTATTCTCCATGTCTGGACGATAAATAGGTTGTTGGGTGACCGAGTGGGTTAACGCATGCGCTTTAGATCACAAGGTCTACCATTGAGTCAAGTGGTGTGTGTTCGATTCCATGCGTATACGTGACCAGGAGTAGGTTCGACTGTCAAACCTCGTGGCTTTTCTCCGGTTACCTATCACTGGTTTCCAACGACTAACCATAATGATCGTGTTTGTGTTGAGTAGACGTTAAACTGTCTATCTCTCTCTCTCTCTCTCTCTCTCTCTCTCTCGATATGCACGTTCATTGAGACCAAGATGATAGACAACCTATGTTTAAGGTTCTAAATATTTTAATTACTATATAAAAGAAACCTTTTTGTTAAATTTATATAAATATAATTTTGTTGCGTCTTCAATATTCCATTGCTTAAATTTGATTTATGTACAACATATTTCAACAATTTCATGGCTGCTGGTCTGAGATCGAATATATCATTCCTAGAAATAATACACTAGACTTGACTTGTATATTACAACATAAACTCTAAAAGATAAACTCAATCTAACATTTAATTATGTTTTACTGTAAGTTTCCTTTAACCCTTTATCGCCATTAAACAGTTTCTGTGTTCTAGTTTTTCACTGAAGCTTTTTAAATGTAATTATGATGGTATTTTATCTGTAAATAATGAAGTGACGACTGTGTTATAGAAATATTTTATAAATTCTACCCCAGTCTAATATACACTGGTAATCATAAAACATATCATTTTATTTATTGTTTATATTTTATATCATACCATGTGGTTCATCTCATCTCGATCCGGGATCAAGTCCCGTGTTGTGATCCCGGATCCAGTACACGAATCCAAGATACCAGTAAAATAAAATGAATGTTTGGCATCCTAATTTTTTAAAAAAAAACCCACTTGGGTTAATGAAGAGGGGTATAGTCTACACAGTGTATATATGAGACACTTTTTGTCCAGACGTCGGCTTCTGTCTTCTGATCATTAAATTCCAACTGTCTAAGGTTCCATTACGTGAAACCCAGCAATGAAATAAAATGACTGTTCTGCTCCGAACTGGGCTCATGAAGGCTGGCATACGCCATACAGTGTGCTATGAGGGATATTTTGACTACGGCCTACTCTTATATCGAATTCCAACAGCTAATGGATCTTTTACGTGCACGCCAATGTGTACACGGTTTTTCATACCGTACGCACGACTAGACAGCTGTCCCAGTCAGGCCCTCGTTCTGCATCACTGACAGAAGAAACCACACCGGAAAATCGAGATTAACTTTCTCGACCAATGCAGGGATCGAACACCCTACTTCCAGGCTAGCAAGCCAGCGTCTTACGCACTTAGCAATCGAGTAAGTGTAATAAAATTCTATCATTGTCAGGTGCAGAAGAGTAGGACGTTAAACCCCATTTCATTTCATTTACAATATCTCGGTTGAGCCTAGGTGTTTTATCCGAGGGAGGAAACCGGAAGATCCAATGTACAGGAGCTGAACCGATCTGAAATATAACCAAAATTAAGGGCTTAAAAGTAAGTAAGATAATTCAAAAGAAAAACCTTTGTTGGCTAATATCTTGGACTCGATTGTGAATGGGGTTTAAAGTCCTACTTTTTTACATCGCCTGGGCTAATGAAAATGAGCACACGCCATGCAGTCTGCTGTTTTAAATTCCAACTACCGGGTACCAAGGTTTCGTTTTCGTGCACGCCATCGTCGACACGGGTCTGCCGTGGTTAAAATTAGCACGCGTGCGCTGTGTCATAAAGCCTGTCATTAGTCAATTGGCGAGGTATCGAATCCACGTGACAAGGAGAAGGGTCGCCTGTCCAACTTCGTGGGTTTTCTCCGGGTCCCCCGGTTTCCTTCCATTGCAAGCGAATTGTTGAAATAAAATTGAACCACGTGTCAGTCCCGAAATGACCTAGTTGGTGTCAAGTGGACGTTAAACCCCACTCTCTCTCTTTTTAACCGATTGCAGTGGTTGGTGCTACTCGGGTAAGTGGTTTTAATTTTACAGGTATTCTAACCACGAGTAAGTCGTATGTCTTTTTACTTTACCTTATATTTGTATATTTGTTTTGTTAACATACTTTGTTAACACGTGTATATTACATATCACTAATTACTTACTTTACACGCGGTAGGTCCACAATCACATCAAATATCTTAATTGCATTCCCCAAGTTTTTGCGGGTTTTTGGTTCCAAATTTGTTGCCCGAAGTACTTTTCAATCTTTCTGTTGGCTGATAATAGCAACTACATAAGAACCAAACGACGCACAAGAAATACCAGTAAGACAACTCTGCGGTCGAGTTAAACCTGCGGGGATGAGACAAAATACATAGATTTTGTAAGCTATAAACACCAGTCCAGGTGAATAGATCCGGGGGTCAGTCGTATACACGTCAACTGGGTGTTACAGTCCCGGGCATGTAGTGATTCAAAAAAAAGAAAATAAAAAAATAAAATAAAGAAGAAATTACAGGAAAGATTGTAATAATGCAACTTGATAAAACAAATAGGCCTACATGGTTTCTAGCGCCAGTTTTGGATATTGCATCCCGGGGCCACGATACCCCAACATTGATGAGAGCTTCAAACAGAATGAAGACGGGCCCAGACCCTACGGCACGAAGACCTGCGCAAATGGCTGACCAATTACCCCCCCCCCCCCTCTCAAGAAAAAAAAAAAAATACCCCCAAACTAAAAATGGACAGACAGAATCAAATTCTAATTATCCGCGTCCAATCAGAAAAGTCACTGGTTTTCTTCTACTTGACGATTTAGTAACAATTTCTTTTATTGAAACACTACTTGGAATATCCTTGACGGGGATGTCTCTGGAATCATTAATATACACGTCCCATTCATCAGGATTTCCCGTCGTAGTTGGCGTGCACGTAAAGGATCCTTTTACAGTTGAAATTCGGTATAAGAGTGAGCCTTAATCCCGCTGCCCGGACACACTCTAGTTATTACACCACAGTAGGACGTTAAACCCCATTCCATATGTTATACTGCAACTAATTAAAATGAAACCAAGTGAAATCGGGGACCGAGTAAAACGACGACACCACACCAGCCGTCGTCGATAACCATTATTATTCCAGATGTAATAGTTTCGAGATCTGCCCAGAAAATAACTATACGATTTGATTACAAAACGGCTGTTTTAAACAGACCGAAAAATTTTAATTGAAACCAAACCCAAATTAATTGCAGATTAGCGGAATTTTGTTTTTACTCATTCTTTATTTTATGACTCTAGGAGAATTTAATTTGTACCAGTATCCCATAAAATGTTTAATATCTGAATTCCTTGAAATAGTCTCTAGTGATCGTATTGTAGCCGCGCCGCGTTTTCATTGATCTAATTTTTCCTTTCACAACTTATTCCCATGGCACACAAAGCGCGTTCTTCATTCATTCATGAAATCATTTAATTCCAATATCTTACCACGCCTGGATAACCGTTCACAAGGATTACCGTTAAATGATAATATGAATATTCATGAGGTATAGCAGTGATTGTCAAGTCTCATCTTCTGTTCAACTGTAAACTGAGATAGCGGTAGTCAGTGA
The DNA here is from genome assembly GCA_036850965.1 of Patella caerulea. NCBI lineage: Eukaryota > Metazoa > Mollusca > Gastropoda > Patellidae > Patella > Patella caerulea. The sequence goes on from JAZGQO010000002.1 coordinate 402,798, forward strand.
AAGCTTGCAAGTATGTGAGTGAAACGATAAGACAAGTCTGTTCATCAATACGTTGAGTCAATATTAGTTTCTTGGTGAAATAACGGGCTATGTTAAAGTGTGTGTTTAAATCAGCTTGTAGCGGTGTTGTTTGTTTGTTTGTATTCAGGGGGTGACGTTGACTCATTCGTGTGTTTAGGACGCAGGTTTTATGGAAGAGTGGAGCGGTGTTGATTGCCATGTCATTTTTACCGGTAAACTGGTCTCTACTGACAGCTCCGTCGAATACCGTGTGAGGAATATACAGGCCTTATCTTGTTAGATTACTTATTTTAGTCATGTCGTTGTCAACTATTAATTATTTTGGACGAATGGATTTATCTAATCGTGTTTTTAAAGTTTACCTACTTGGTGGAGTGCTCTTTATTATTTTATTCCACTCAGGTAAGTGGATGCTCTTTTTATCATTTGTAATCAACTCACCTGTGCGTCGTCCACTGACGTCACCGATTGTCGCCGGTAAATGTGTTTATTTTGACATTTACATCGTAATATTTACACCATGTTGACGTCACACAAAAACATTTTTAATTAACCAACAGAATAACTTACCTGTGAATTATCACACGTAATTGAATTAAAGCACGTGTTTCAGGTGTGTTGATTGATATACAGGTAAAATACAACAGGTAACTCAACAATACCTGTAAAATACCCTTTTAGATAATATTATATTCTCCCAGCATTGGAGAATACAAACCCAGTAAAACAAGTAAAAAATGATTTGTGTGAAATGTGGTTTTATTTAATGACTGTAATTAAAACATAATTAGAGAAATATCAAGTAATTACCCCCAAAATCCGATACTTTTGAGTTTTGTTTTTAAATTGCAGAGGAATTAAAAAAAATCCCCCAAACCCTAAAGCGAAGATAATTCAAGAAAGAAATATTTGCACTCTTAATATTCTCCTTTTTGCACAAATCATGAATTTATTGTAATACAATGCTATGAGATCAGGGAAGATGACATTCTCCAATATAAAAAGAAATTCGTACAAAATGTTATTTTATTGAAACATTTGATTTCCAACGTTTCAGACTTTTTTATTTACAGACCTTCATCAGGAGAAATTTATTTATTTTAAAACTTGTTAAATATTATATAACGACTATAAAACTTGCATCTTGACATTACGCAGGGGATGAAATTAAAACCTGAAAACCTGATCAGTTTAAACTTTAATGTGTTGAAATCTGAGAAAACTGAATCAAGTCTGAAGGGTGTGGTTTATTAAGTAATATTACACAGTAGCAGTTGATGCCCTGATGTATGTTTAATTCATATTGCACACTTGTGGTCTCTGGTAAATAAGTGGAGTCAGTGTAATATTGCACTTTAGCAGTTTAATTCCATCACAATGACAGTTTCTGTTACTAGTTGGTAAAAACAGTATATTGATACTATAATGCACACTGACAGTAATATTGCATAGTAGCAGTTTCAGTACAGATTGCACACTGACAGTTACTGTAATTTGTGGTAATGAACTGGTAATATCTGTTACTTGCTGGTATACCAAATATTACTTGGTGAAATCATATTACATACTCGCAGTTACTGTTATTGCACAGTAATTACCTAATAAAGAAAGGTGGAGGGGGGGGGGGGGGGAACTAGTGTATGGAAATCATATTGCATACTGGCAGTTACTGTAATTGAACAGTATAATTAATTACCTAGTAATAAGGGGGGTATATATTGTGCAGTAGTGTATATTGGGGTGTATTTTGAATTTATATGGTACAGTTAGCCTATATTTGTATATTGAATTTATATACAGTTAGGCCTATATTTGTATATTAAAGATTAGATTTATCACCGTCACCCATCGTGTTACAGGTGAATTTCACCCCGGTGAATAATATCTTATTTTATACAGAATCCTGATATTCCTGTTAAATACCAGAAAAAAGTTTTATTATTATGTTTGAGGTCATACAAAATAAGGAAAAGCTCTTTAAATTAAAATCATTCTGTTCTTATGTTTATTGAAATCAATCAATTCCCAATGGAGTTATAGCCATTTTATATTTTCATTGGTGGATTTCACCCAGGCAGCGCTATAAAGTCTGTTGTCTGTTGTACTTCGATTATGCTGAATTAACCTGTGTTTTTTTGAGCACGAGCTTGGATTGAATGTGATTGGTTTTTATATTGCCAGTTGAAATATTTTAATGTAGGTTTCAGTTTGTTTATAAATATATCCCTGTATCAGCATGTTGTAGATTATAAGTTTTTAAATATATTATTACACAGTTGTGGGTTATTTGAGTATATTACACGGTTTGTAAATAATGAGTTGTGGGTTATTTGAGTGTATTAAAGATTACATAGTTCTACACTAGAGCTTTCACTTCACTATTTTCTAAGCTGGTCAATTTTTGGCAAGATATTTTTTTCAACCTACATGACAATTTTTAGTATTGTCCCAATTTATAAAATAAATATGAAGGTTGATTTTACACAAAAACTATAAATTTAATTGCTAATGTGGTCTTGGTATAATGTTTAGATTTAACCTGGAAGGCATCTACATGTAATTTAGTCTAACACAAACCCTATACAAGTTAATGCAGTCAAGGTATGATATATGGATGTATTATATATGAAGGTGTGGTATAATTCTATTGGTCCATGTGTTATATAAACATCTACCTGGCACAGATACAGGGGCGAGTCTGTTTAAAACACACAATGAGGTTTAACTTGTCCTGCTCATGTTAAGCAGAGTGAAAACTAATACATGTAAATTTTCTGATTACTTTATGATATATATGACAAGATAATGGTGCATCCAGTGGCGGACTTGGTCTAAAAATATTGGTTGCCAGGAGACAATACAATTCTTTTATTTAATTTTTAAAATGAATAAATTAAATTTTCAGAAAATATGTAAGTGGAAACAAAAAGATGTAATTAAAATGTTGCCGATATTGTCTAATGTCTAAGGGAACCCACTTCCTGAGGGTCCACTTGCCATTGGACAGATTGACAAGCTGCAATCTGATTAAAACACAGAACCTATTTCGTTTTATTTTTTATAGTTCAACCTTTTGTTTTACTTGTCTTTACTACATTAGGATCTGAAAGACTTGTTATTTACATGTAACTCGTGTTCTGCTTGAAATGAGGGGTAAGCCAATCAAATTGTCTGTTGAATCGAGGGTTTGACCTTTTTGCACGGAATTGTGGGTAGGCATTATCATCGATAGAAATCAAAACAAAGCAACAATGATTCTGATTGGTTAAACGAATGACTGAGGATATAGGTCAAATGTTGCGTGCTTGACATCTGAACTGGCTGAACGTGACCCCCTGCTATAACTTGTTAGATCTACATGTAGTGTAGGCCATCGAAATTATAAAAAATTATTAGATTGGACAAGCTGGTGAGTTCACTGGTGAGTCCACTGGTGAGTCCACCACAGTGTGCATGTATTTATTATATCTGAGACAATGATTGAGACAAGTGATCTGTCTCTAAATCTGATACAATGTTGAAGATAGATAGGGGATCTGTTTCTATATCTGATACAATAAAATCGTGTTTAACATCCTACTGTTCCACACCAACTGAGGGGATCACGGTGGCTAAGTGAGTAGGTAAAACACTGGCTCGCTAGCCTGAAGGTCAGGTGTTCCATCCCTGCATTGGCCGAGAAAGTTTCTGGCATGGTTTCCCCTTGTCAGTGATGCATGGCCTGACAAGTACAGCTGTCTAGTTGTTCGGACGGTACCAAAATACAAGGTACCATGCACGTAAAAGATCCCTTGGCAGTTGGAATTCGATATAAGAGTAGGCCCTAGCGCCGCTGTCCGGACAAAATTTCCCTCATAGTATACTGTATGGCATATGCCCGTCTTCCATTAGCCCAGTTGGAAGCAGAAGAGTCGGACGTTAAATCCCATTTCATTTTATATTCATTTCACGGACCTACTATAATACACATGTAATGCTAAACACAGAAATAAACAAATCATAAATAAAAACATTTTTCTGTGTAAAACATGTCCTTATAATAAAATCAGTGACATGTTCAAAATGAAATGATCGCACAGTGTTAAACATGAGAATTTTCTGCACCAGTGAGTAGGATACAAATTGAGCTCAAATTCCAACTGCCAGGGTGGTATTACGTGCAGTTGATGGTTGGTTATTTTACATGCATGCTAACAAGACAACGGTTGGACCGGGAATGTTGGTCCTGGGGTTATATTATTGGTTGTTGGTCCTGTGGTTTTTATTTTTGGTAAAGATAACTTGACAGTTGTAAATAGTAACACTAGTCTGTATGTGTCCTGATTGTTCGCCCGTCTTCAGTATGCTGATTGTAAGTATGTATGCCGATTGGTGCAGAAAAGCCAGAAGTAAAACACCATTTGTCGGTCCAGTGAACAACTGGTAAAAATAAGAGATATGATAGGAGTATAATGATTGTTACATGGCATGTATAATCCATGTTTATTTACAAACAAAAATACAAAACAGTTTTTATCAAAAGAATACAACATTTTTTTCTACTTAAAATATGTAAGTAAACAATAGAAAGACATAAATCAGTCATATTTTTTGCATTTTTGTAAAAAAGAAAACATAAAAAAAAGATGTAAAGGAAATTGGATTTAACACCTAATTTTTGTGTATCGACTGTAAGTTAGTCGGTCGTACAACGTGACTAATGAAGATGGAGGTACACAGACCGGGCTGGAAACCTCTTACAGTGACCGGACTGATAAAGACAAGCGTACATTGACTGGGATACTGAAGACAGCCCTTGCCCATCAAACATTGCATCATTGACATATTTCCAGGAAGTGTTTTAATATTTTTAGTTTAATTTTGACACATTTCCAGGAAGTGTTTTAATATTTTAAGTTTAGATAATTTTAATAATTAAACAAATATATTGATTATAAAGCGGCCCATCAATATGTTTACAGGTGGCACTGGCTTGTTGATGCCATGTCATGTGCAGAGTATGCTCAACTTTGAAAAATTTCAATTCATCAATTCTTTGAACTATTTTTGGACAGATTTTTCTGTAAAACTTTCAATTTTAACAATATTATATTTAACAATAAATTACACGATCCTTCATATAACGAACAGTAGCTTTATTATTTAAAATAAAGTCAAAGATCTAGTTTTATAATTATGCCATGTTGCATGTTAACAATAACACCCACAATAAGTTAATAAATAGTTATGAATATTAGACAACAAGTTGTAATGGTACCATGGTATAATATAATGTAAGGTATGTTACTAACTGAATATCTAACTGAATATCTAACAATCTTGTGTTATAACTCAGATGATAAAAACACATACTTAATCTACATACATGTAACACAGTCTACACTGTATAGCATATACATCCATCTTCATGTATGTTATAGCACACTGTATAGTATATACCTGTCTTCATTAGCCCAGTTTAGGGGGAGAACAGTAGGATGTTAAACCACCCATTTCATTTCATTTCCCCCAGAGCGATGTATCGGGTGCATAGCCTAGTGTATGACCATCTTCATTAGGCCAGTCACAGTAAAACAGTAGTTAAATCATATTTCATATCATTGTGTTTAAAGTTTTGGTTGATTGAGTTGTAGGTGAAGTTCAGGCGCGGATCCAGAGGGGGGCGCACCCGGCGCACGCCCCCTCTATTTTTGGGGTGGCGAACAATTTTTAGCTCCATAATTATATTTTCACAGCAAAGAAGAACAAAATAGTTAAGGTTGGAAATAGTAATTTAGAGTACTAGTATGAAATTAGTCCTTGCGGGCATTTTTTACACTCAGAAATCACGGGCCGGGCTTCGCACTACCAAGTGGGTGCAGCACGCCTCTCCTTTCTGAAAATCCTGGATCCGCCCCTGAAGTTTGTAAGATTTCAGTTGATTTAGTGTTTTTATGCATATTATCTGTTTATAATAACTGGGAGACTATCTTCTAGCCTTTTCACCCCTTAGTAATTTTACTTTAAATTATTACCAAAGAAAATCATCACCATTATCATCTTGTGACCCCCTTATTTAATCTTGAAATATTTGCGGAAATCAATTAAATCTTTATCATTTACTTTAAGTTATTGCGAAAAGAAAGTTTGTTAACTCCCCCCCACTGGGTGCAGAGCGTGAATCTCTTGTGAAATGTGGCACAAGTTTAATAATAATTAATGTAGTCTTGGTCTTCAAGTGAAACGGAAACAAATTATAAATAAATAATTTGCACCAGATGTAGAAAAGATTTAACTGATGTTAATATAAGTTGAGTCGGTTTTTTTCACTTCCTTAGGGGAAATAAAAGTCTGATAATGAAAACAAAGTAAAGATACAATCTAAATAGACAGAATATTCATATAAAAACATTAATACCGACTGATAAATAGATTTAAATAATTTTAATAAAACTTTAAATCTATCTACGGATATTTTGATAAGTCAAACTTCCAATAAATCTACGTTAGAATTGATTTGTACCTTTATGAATTGTTGTTTCTTGTTAATATGTTTGTTTTAATGTGTTAATGTATTAGGGTTAGGGTTAGGGTTAGTACATTACACAGCATTTCTTCTATTTAATTAATTTTGATACAACTAGGGTCAGGGTTAGTACATTACACAGCAATTCTTCTAATTTTGAGACTAACATCTAGTGTTATTTGTTCTATAGTCACATGTTTAGTGACTCGGAGGAGAATTCTTCCAGGGCAGTGCTGTTTTCACCTACTTTTTATCTGCTTCCAACTGTATAGGGATCTTTTACGTGCACAGTACGGTACATGGGTTGACGTAGGTTTTTCATCCTATCCAAAAAACTATAAGGAATATTTCTGACAAGTAGGAATCAGGCTTAAAATTTCTAATTTCATCGAAAAATGTTGACTGTCATATAGTAGGGTACGAGTTGACTGTCTTATAATACCGGTAAATTACAAGTTGACTGTCGTATACAAGTTGACTGTCATATAATAGGTTACAAGTTGACTGTCATATAGTAGGTTACAAGTTAACTGTTGTATAGTAGGTTACAAATTGATTGTTGTATAGCAGTGTGTAATAGACGTCCATGAAAACCCTTCATGTAGATTCTAGATCAATTTTACAAGTTTCTAAGATGACATCTGGTTGACCTGTTATCTACTTGAATCTAGATATATATATATTTATATGGTCGAGAGAAAAGTTTGCTTTAAAAACTATGTTGACAGGGACAGTGGGCGTATTGACTCCCTTATAGTCAATTGGGACATGGGCGTATTGACTCCCTGTTACTCATAACTAGCGATTGTTATATGAGTGATTCAATGTTTGTCCATGGTGACCTTTACGTTGGTTCACTTCCTGTTGGTCGTCACTCTTTAAACAATCGTATCCGTTAAAAAATGACCCGTATTTATTCTTTGTTTTTGTCAAATATTTATCCACCTCTTGTCTATAATCTGGGCTAATTCTTTCTCATGTTGTCTTTTTTTTAAAATCAATAAAATAAAAATTACGAACATGTCACAACATTCAAGTTTTTTGCGTAAAATCTCAATTTGAGTTCATCCATCTCAGGTCGGCAATAAATAGGTAAAACATGCTTATGTCATCGAGGGATAATCTAATCTAAATCTATCTCTCCATCGGAAATATGCATGTACATAATCTCATCTGTCTTAATCGGAAATATCTGTCCAACAGTTAATCTCCGATATTTGACCCAGCGTTCGTCTCAAATATTTGACACAATTTCAGATGATTTCCATTTTGTTGTTTGAGGAGAGTTTGCCCAAGTTAGAATATTTCGTTTCATGTGAAATACAACCTTCAAGTTAGGATGCGGTGTATCCTCTTCAAAATTTTGCCAGACGTTCAGATTTTTTTACATATCTTGTTTAGAAGGACAAAGTTTCTCCAAAGAATGAGACAGTTTTTAGGATTATCTGAATTTTTAAATATATTTATAAGCACTTGTAAATATGTCTGGTAGACTCCTATCAGTTTATGGGTGAATCTGTGTAGAAAACAGGTGATTTAAACTATGGTATATATATATATATATATACAGGTAATGGACTATGGTTGTTCTTCATTATTAATACGACTCGGATTTGATGACACCATTCTTGTTAGCCCTAAAATCAAGGACTGGTTTGATGACACTTCTCTTGTTATCTGAATAAGTGAACTCTGTGTTGAAATATCTGAAACGTTGTAAACATTATGTAACATCCCGGAATATCTCATCTAATCCTTGGCTTCTCACATCTTTTTCTTATTTTTTAAATCCATTTTAAGTTTTTAGAAACATTCCGCTTGGAACCAGAATCGGTCACAATTCTTGTATAGGAGCCAACAAGCTTTTGGGATTAGGCTTAGTTTTTATAATTGTTAGAAAAAAATGTTTGACAGATGTTAAAATATCTCCGAGAATTCCACGAATCAATCCCGGAAGAAACATTGTTGACCACTTGCTTCTGTATTTATATTGGCAACATAATTTGAATTGATTGACAAATGATTGACAAGTGTCAATATCTGTAAATTATTGACGGGTAAATTGTCATGAAATGAGATGGGGTTTAATGTCCGACTCTTCTGCACCTAACCTAGACTAATGAAGATGGGCATACACTATACAGTGTGCTATGAGGGATAGTTGCCCGGGCAGCGGCGCTACGGCCTACTCTTATATCGAATTCAAACTGCCAGGGATCTTTTACGTGCACTCCAATGTGTACACTGGACCTTGGTGTTTCGTCCCATCCAAACGACTAGACAGTTGTCCTTGTCAGGCCCTCCGTCATGCATCGCTGACAAGGGGAAACCACACCGGAACTTTCTCGACCAATGCAAGGATTGAACACCTGACCTCCAGACTAGCGAGCCAGCATCTTACCCACCTAGCCACCATGATCCCCAGGTAAATTGTGATGACGAACTATGATGTAAACAACGGCATCAGTTGCATAATATTACATCACAACGTTTAAACTTTACATCCATGATTCAACTAAAAGACTAGAAAAATTAAGTGATTTAATCCAGAAAAAAACAGTTGAAAGAGGATCACATCCCAGGTGCTTAGTAAATGATATGTTTATCAGGTTGCATTTTCTGTAGACAGGCATCCATCAGCAGCGTGCTACAGATGTACATGTATACGTGGTGAATAATATCTGGACAGTAACACTACAGCTATATGAAGACAGGCACCCTCCGCACCCTCACCCACCAGTAGCGTGCCCCTCTCGAGATTAATCAACTGTCAATCGGACCTCAGGTTTTTTTTATCCCATCTGAATGTCTAGCGAGCTGATTATGCTGGTTACCATTAATTACCAATGCTTGAGAAAGCCTTGAGATAATTTTAAAATTAAAGATTTATATTTCCAAGATTGTGACATTGAGATTCTATTCTTGTCTCCTAGAAATCATTAATTATAGATTTCAAACAGAGCTGTTGCAAGTTACAACTCAAGGGCATCTTGATCATCATCTCAGGTTTCAAACAGAGCTAGTAGCAAGTTACAACTCAAGAACAATTTGATCATCATCTGACATTTTCTCAAGAACAATTTGATCATCATCTGACATTTTCTCTATCTTTATCCTTTATTTATATACGATGCATAAATTAGGATTAACATGAATGATGATTTATAAAGAAAACAAACCACTGCGTACCAGTTCACATGGGTTTAACGTCCTACTGTTCTGCTCCTAAACTGGTCTAATGAAAGCTGGCATACGCCATACAGTGTGTTATGAGGGAAAGTTTGCCCGAGCTGCGGCGCTATATCCTACTCTTACATAAAATTCCAACTGCCAAGGGATCTTTAACATGCATGCAAATGTGTTCATGGGACCTCGGTTTTTTGTCCCATCCAAACCACTAGACAGCTGTCCTTGTCAGGCCCTCTGTCATGCATCACTGACAAGGGGCCACCACAAAGAAAAATCTGGATGAACTTTCTTGGAAAATGCAGGGATTGAACATCCGACCTTTAGGCTAGCGAACCAGCGCCTTACCCACTTATCAGTACACATTCATTTTCACAGTATACTATACCCTAGCCATAACCAAATCAGTATACACATAGCCCTAACCCTAACCCAACACATACGCGGGGAAAAGAGAGAGAAAGAGAAATGGGTTTTAATGTCCACTTGACACAAACTATGCTTGCATGTAGGGAGGAAACCGGAGGACCCACGAGGTAGGACAGGTGACCCTACTCACGTACAACACTCGGGATTCGAAACCACGCCAGTTGACTCAATGGCAGGTTTTATGATACAGCACACATAGACCGCCCCCCCCCATTCAATAGAAACAAATTCAACGTAAACTGTAAATGGCTAATTAACTTAATGAAAGTCAGAATGAACCGAATTTAATCAGTTTTGATTGTGTGTAATCTTAAATCCATTACTGGACTTTTCAAATATAATCTTAATAATTATCTGTATTTGACAGGTCTCTCTATGCTACCTATTACCTGTATCTGACAGGTCTCTCTACCTATTACCTGTATCGGATAGGTATATGTTGCTACCTGTATCAGATATATCAAAGTTTTACCTTTATGAATATGTTATACCGGTGTTGTAATTACCTGTTTGATATATCAATATATATTACCTGTATGATATATCAATATATTACCTGTGGAATATCAATACCTGGTGTAGTATTTATAGTAGTAAATCAGTCAGGTAGAACTTACCCAGCTGTGAAACACTCTATTTTATAATCTCTAATATTACATGTTAACATGCACTTAATAACTCAATATTCTATTCATCATATGGTAATAATTATATAGTTAAAAGGCTGTAATATGTAAATTAATTAGGGTTTCACACTGCGTAGCTTGTGTGAAACACTATTGTTTTTGTTAAAATTCTTCTTATTATTATTCTTATTATTATTATTTTTTTTTTTCCAATTTGCTTATATCTCAGGAACTACTTGTCGCATCGATGCAATGTCTTGAGTTTTACTGCGAAAGTGGGTGTGACTTAGAGATTAAAGCTATTTCCGGCATTCTGCGACAATGCGAAATGTCCGAAATCACCGAAGTTGTCGTTTTTTGAAATATTGCCGTAATATTAACAACAATTGTTGGATTTTATCGTTTGATAGTTTTTGACATAGCCAGAGACATGGCACATAGCTACGGGTCTTTAGAGTTTTAAATTTCGCCGAATCTTCGGAAAAATAAGGCGCCAAATTTTGAAAATTTAAATTTTGACAAAAAACTTTTTTATTAATGAATATTTTTTAATGACCTTTTACCAAGGGTTAAAGGGTCGTCTGATTTGGGCAAAAATGTGAACATTTTTTTTCTGGATAATTTTCCTTGGTCGCTATTGGCTAATTCAGTTTATCGGTTCTATATAAATTATTTATTGTCCGATTTGTATAAAACAAAGTTTATATGCTCCATGGTCCAAAATGTCATTTTTTTTGTTACCGGCAAAGTTTCCTGTCGGCACCGTAAGTGACGTAAATTTAGCAAAAAGTACAATTTTAACAGTTCGTTACCACTTTTTGAAAGCAAAACTTATTTTTTTCAAATCCAATATAACTCAAAAGATGTGCCATATAAAGGCGCACAAAACATCGCGCTCAGTTTTTTTAATTTCGATTTCGTTTTCGGGCAATTTGGATTAAAGGGTGAAAAAAGGTGTCAAAATAAGCTATTTATAACCCATCCAGCGTCTTCATATTAAAAAATATATCTTCGTAACATTCATAATCTCGTAGCAATAACCCATACGAAGAGAATGTATGTGAAAATTAATTTGTAATATGCGCAGTTGCTGAGAAAAAGTCAATTTTGCATGAGCCACTTTTCACGTTATTTTGGCTGTATAAGAATCAATTATTATGTGATTTTCAATTTTCTTTCACCATTGGATGCCTAATGCCATAGTGGACAAGGTCAATCCATTGTATCTCATACGCTGCCACCGGAAATGACGTCATTTTCTCAAAACTTAATTTTTAGCATTAAAAAACAATATTTTATTCAAATGGGTCGTACTTGTTATTTTTTTCAAGTTATGATATTTGATTCTATTCATAAAATAGAATGAACCCATGCGATCATACAGATATCACAAAACGGTTACTAACTTGTACAGTTGAAGAAAAATCTCCTCTCATCCGAGCGCCCGAAGGGCGCGATGGATGAGAAGGATTATATGAATATATATAGCCCGAGGGCTCGAGGATTTATATTGCATATTTTCTTATTGATCTAATAAAATATGTATACTTTACTCAACATTTAAAGTCTAAAAATAGCACAATTGCGCACGCAGCACTGTGGCAACATCCGCCTAGCAACATGTATAAAACGAGATAGATCTCAGCACAAGTTGTCTCTTTAAAGTTTGTTGGCAACCATATATATAGCACTGGGAGGGCTTAAAGGGAGGGAATATAAATCCTCGAGCCCTCGGGCTATATATATTCATATAATCCTTCTCATCCATCGCGCCCTTCGGGCGCTCGGATGAGAGGAGATTATATTCCACTATATGCCCTTCGGGCATCTCAGATTTATATTGCATCATTCAAAGGGTTGTCAACAAAAAAAGAAAACAAATAGTAGGCTGTTAAAATTTGTCCATATAGTTAAAAAATACATTATTTTGTGTAGATCTATATCATAGAACTCGTAAAATAACAAACTTATCATAGTTCCATGATACTGTTTTAAGATTGTCTGAAATATAGCATCCAGAATATAAAAGATGTAGATCAGGAAGTTGAATGAATTGATTGCCGCTTAAATACATAAATATCAATTCCTGCCAGTACAAAAAAATGGTTTCTCAAGCCAACGGCCAGAGGTAGATGGCATTACTGCTCTGTGCGTAATACATGTATGAGAATACAAACCATTTGAAAAGACTTCCTAACATCTTGAGTTAAACTCAGATAATACTGCAGAGTATAGCATGGACAGTATAGCATGGACATAAAATTTTATCAGTAAACTAATCCAATTTGACTTGGTATAAGATTGACCAGAAGTTTTCAAAATTCTACTAACTCCTAAGGTAATAGCATCGCCATAATCTAGAAAGCGATTAAATCTAAAAGCTGTTAATGTCTGGCACCTTTGGGCTGAATCTAGAGCCAATAAGCTCACTGTTTTATAAGTGAGAAAATTCAAAATTATATCTTCTAACTTGCAAAAGAAAATTAAATAGAAACACTCCAGGTTGCTTCAAAACCACATTTTGGAGGATCAAGATTAAATAATTTGCAATACTTTCTACAGTGGGATCCCAAAGGATCAATTTGTTTCCAAACTGCCTAAAAATTCATCATCTCATGGCCAGATTATACTGTTTATAAATTCCTGGTCTCCAGGACCTGACAATAAGTGTCAGTAGTGTGTTGTGATAGTCCTCTATTAGTGAGGGATTGGTTAATATGAAACGAGCGTTCATGTATAAACTTTTGCCTCCCATGGGGTGGCACATCCCATGTTGAACAAAATGCAGGTGGTTCTTCGGTAGGAACAAATGAATGGGGTTTGAAATTAGTATTGCTAAGAGTCAAGAACACTATACCGGTGTTGGCCACCCTGGCACTATAATTATAGCATATATATTTTGAGATACTTTGCAACTACCGGTACACAAACTTTCAGTGAGCGGAGAAAAAAGTATGGATGGAAAATAAAACAACAAATCTAAATACATCATCGAGCCAAACAAAATGGATCTGACTGTCAAGACACATACTTTTTACAACTTGGAAAATTAGCTGTGATGTAAATGGATCTATGTCCAGTACAAATAAAAGGTTACAAACCCTCTGAAAATGTGTTTATTCAACTTCAATTCTGTGACATCAGAAAAATGTCTAGATAATAAATTGGCTATACTATAAGGCATAATTGATATATATTTAGCAGATAAATAAATATTTCTATAAGCACAAATTTGTTTGCTTATTTTAAAACAATTTATCTATTGTTCCCCAATATTATAAATATATGATAAACATAGGATATCTTGTTGTAGATAAATTGCTGCATATATAATTAATGATCTCAATCCAGCAGTTTAAGATAATTTATTGAGATTCTGAACTATTCCAAAGCTCATAGGCATGAAATCATAAGGAGTGAGCATCCCATCCATAAAGAGAAGCATCCAAAATAAAGACACAAGAGTGAGGGGTGGCCTAATAGGGTTACCATTTTAATTGCTATTGTTATACGAAACCACCAATTTAACTCAACCGTCATTGAGGGAAATACCCATATACATGTATGAATAAATACATTCTGTTAAAGCTACTCTTTTATCTATGTAAAAAAGGTGCTAACAGTATTACTGGTCGAGAAAATGAGCCCAGTTTGATGTTACCAAAGCTTTGCCTTGGTTTTTACTTCATCTATCTTTTATTGAGTAAGAGATCAGTAAATAAATGACAATTAATAGTAAACCCTAAAAAATAGAATTTTGTTCATTTATACAAAAGCCTAGCTTTTGAAAATATCTAACAGTTTTCTGTGTGTATAAACACATTCTCTCGCAGTGTTGTTAGTGGGAAAAGAAATGGAATTGTCTATATTATATGAACAATGTATACACTGCTTGTGAAGGTTTGCAAAATTTGATTTGAAAACTTAGAAAAAACTCTTGGAGCTGAGGAAACTCTGACAGGGAGATAAATTATCTCAACCATTTTGGTCTCACCAAAAAATACGAAAACATTTATGATGATCTGGACGAATAGAAAAAGGGCATCTTTAAGATCCACAAATGATAGAAAATCACCTCTACATGTATGTATATTATCCAAAGTATAATTCTTTTGTTTAAAATGTCCATAACTAACTTGTAAAGTAAATTTTTCAGGTTTATAACAGGACGATAATCGTCTGTCTTTTTCTGGACTAAGAGGATATATATAAACTGATTGGTATTAAAACCAGGGATAACCTGGAACAAGAGCACTCTTACTCAACAGTTAATTAATCAACTAACTCCATCTGCTCTGAATTATATAGAGGTGGTTAGGCAAGTAAAGTTGAAAAGGTGGTTGTAGCAAACTCAAAGCGGTATCTGCTAACTGTATTGAGATCTGAATCCATTTATCTAATCTCATGATAGAACAACTGCTTAAAAAATATTTGAAATCTGACTGGCTACAAAAGTATATCTACAGATCTTACTGTAGCAGTAGCTGGGTTGATGCTGCCTTGAAAAAAGGGCGCCTGCAAATGGATTGCTGATTAGTGCCCAACACAACATGACATGATTATCAAATAAAACATATATGTCTGTCATATAATTCTCTGACTTATCTATCTCTTGAACATGACAGTCAAATCTGGTCCTCATAAAGTCATGTCGACTGACTGATTGAAAGAACAGAGTGGGTGATATCAACGACTTAAATGCGTTTAAGGAAATGCCTATGTTTTAAAAGACAGTTCCAAGTGGGTATTACCCATGAGGATCACTACTGAATCAGCAAAATATTTGGGGCGTCTTGATCCCAATGTTTTAACAGCAATGACAATAATAAGGGTGAAACACCTAGGCCAATTATCTTCTGTCCCTCCTGAATAGTCGCATCTATTGACTGTGCTTGATGGGGTAAAACTGACTAAATGTCAGACGGTATCCACCGGATGGGGCAACCTGGCCACATACATTAGTAATTTTCTTGAATAGGATTTTTAACGGCCAGTTAATCAATCGATCTCAACACGTTTTGTGGTAACCACATTAACTAATTTATAAATTAACGATCAAATTATTTAATTACAGCACTGTCACCATAAAGAACGGGGAAAATATCAAACTCATCGAACCCCTGTCAGTTATAAAATCATTACATTATTGATTTAGGGTTAAAAATTATGAACTATACGTTCCACAGACTGGCATGAACAATATGACGCCTTTGACTGTATGAGTCTTGTGCTCGTCAATGACCCTGTCTTCATCATCAACACAGTCAGATAAAAACAGTAGGAAGTTAAAGTTCATTTTATTTCTCACCAATCATAATGACATTATTATTAATATTATTGTCTGTAAACAAAATCGTTTTTAAAAAAAAATATAAAATTTAATTGATTTTAAAATCATCTCTTAGCTAAGTTTTATAAATTTGTTGGCTACTGTGTCATTAAAAACCTCATTTTCATTTGAATTAGTCATGTATAAGACTATTATATTAGTTACTACCGGTATAGGACTTAGATGCAACAGGCCTATTTATCTCTTTGTCAGCGGTAGACTATTGTTATTACTAAACCTACCGGTATAGGACTTAGATACAACATGCCTATATATCCCTTATCATCTTTATCGGCGGTATAACTATTGTTATTACTAAAACTACCGGTATAGGACTTAGATACAACATGCCTATATATCCCTTATCTTTATCGGCGGTAGACTATAATTGTTATTACTATTTTAAAACTACCGATAGGACTTAGATGCAACATGCCTATTATTATCCCTTTGTAGGTGGTAGAAAAAGTAAAAGCATAATGATTTTCATTAAAATATATATTCATTCTGAATATGCAACAGTATCGGGGGTGGAAAAAGATGATTATCACACCACGAAATAGACGTGTAGAAGCGACACGGTTATTATTAGAGTTTATAATACTAAAACTTTAAAAGTAATATTACCGACATGAAAAAAATGTCAAAATGGCTGCGGTAAACATCGAGGTAGATTTAAATATAGTGAAACAAAAGAATCCACAGTATCCGTAATGGCAAAACCACTCGGTCTGAATTGATCTACCTGATTGGGACATTCACGAATCTTGTTGTAGTCACAAAATTTAGAAGGAACCTTACCTTTCTTTTTTAAAAATACGATTTATTGCTTGTCCCTCAGCCGCCTCGTTACGATGTAAACATCCGGTTTAGTTATTTATAATTTAATGGCGACTTCTACCGATCATATCCTCATAAAAAAACAAGAGGTATTACCTTCATCAAAGATGAGAATGTCCGGGTCTAAAGGGTTTATAGAAAACCGACTCTCCGGACAACCTTCAAAATCATCGCTTGGAGATTTACTAAATCTATCCTAGCGATAAGCGGGCGTGAAACTACGCCACAAAAAAGGTATGAACCAGCACAACGTATTGGTAGCGATTAGGAAATAAGGAGTTGAATCTACGATCCAACAAAATCGCAACATAAAGGTAAGATAAAACAAACCAAAGTATACGATATTATATGAGTAGTGTACCACTAGTCATGGTCTAGATCAAAAAAGAAAAAGACAACTTGTGCTGAGATCTATCTCGTTTTATACATGTTGCTAGGCGGATGTTGCCACAGTGCTGCGTGCGCAATTGTGCTTTTTTTAGACTTTAAATGTTGAGTAAAGTATACATATTTTATTAGATCAATAAGAAAATATGCAATATAAATCTGAGATGCCCGAAGGGCATATAGTGGAATATAATGGGCGATTTTCCACAAGTCACTTTTCCAGGATTTTGGTCTATAAAAGTGTCAGTTATTATTCGATTTTCATAAAATTTTCACCATATGATATCTTACGTCATTTATGATTTCATAGAACTAATTTAACATTTTCAGTATCACCGGAAGTAATTATATTTTGGCAAAAACTGTATTTTTAGCCTTCAAACAGATATTGTTTTCAAATGAGTCTGATTTGTAATATATTTAAAATTATGATATTTAGTTCGCATCAACTAATAGAATGAACCCATGCGATCATTCAGATACCACAAAATGGTTTCTCACTTGTATGGTTGCAGAGAAACAGACGATTTCCTACAAGTGACTTTTCAGGGTTTGGGGTCTATATGTGATTATTATTTCTGATTTTAAGAAACTAATTTAATATTTTCATTATCGCTGGGAGTACTGTGATATGGTCAGGGTCACTTACATGTAACACATGTATAAAATGGATTGGTTCCTGTGGTAATTAGCACATATCGTAACTTCCTGAATTAAATTTGATTGTATGAAAAATCGCTTTTTGTTTAGCTTGTTCACTATGCATCGCTTGCAAATTGTGTTTGTTAATTTGTTGGAAAGATTTATAAAAAAAAACTCAGACCCATTTGTGGGCTATGATCTAGTATCTTAATGTTATTTATTACCCGTCGACGTCAGTGATTATGTACATGTCGTGTATCCCTTAGTACGTTTTTCACATTTGGCCAAAATGGGGAAAAGAATGAAAGAAGGGATATTATATTTGTTTCATGTATTAATCAATGCAGACTTTTGAAGGGTCAGATTAACGCGTTTGTCTTTATTCAAATGGTGAGCGTAGTTTGTTGATGCCGAGTCCACAATATTATGGACACGGTGCGCTTTGGTCTTGTGCATCGATCTCCCAAGCAGAGTTGTCTTCGCTTGCAGTTCACACCTTGTCTCAATTGTCATTTTTTTTTTTGTTACCAATAGTTTTATCTGTCGGCACCGGAAATGACATAAGTTTACCAAAAACTACCAAAATCAACAATTTTGACAGTTAGGTACCATTTTTCAAGAGAAAGTATTATTTTTTTAAAAACTTGATATAACAAAAAGAGTGTGCCCTTTAAAGGCGCAAAAAAGTGTGAGCTCAGTTTTTTAAATTTCGATTTCATTTTCGAGCAAATTCGATTAAGAGTTGAAAATAGGTGTAAAATTGACCTTTTACAACCCATTCAGGCTTTTCAGACTTTAAAATATTTCTACGTAACTTTTATAAACTTGTAGCTTTGATCCATACGCAGAAAATGTATGTTAAAATTAGTTTCTAATATAAGCAGTTGCCGAGAAATGGGCAGTTTTGCATAAGTCACTGTTTTCGTAATTTTGTCTGTAAAATAGTCAATTATTAATGGATATTCACAAAAGTGACATCATTTGATTCAAAAAGCAAGTGTGCATCATATCATGTTGATTACTATTTAAAATTGACACCGGAATTGTCGTCATTTAGTCAAAAACTCCATTTTTAACTTTTAAAATCAATATTTTTTTCAACCAAGAATTATGTCATATGTAATAATAAAATTAACTTTTGGTTTAAATTCACATATTGACAAAACTCATATGCTCATACAGATATCATAAAATTGTTTATAACTTGTTCGGTTGCCGAGATATAGGCGGTTTTCTACAAGTCACTTTTAAAGGTTTTTGGCCCGTAAATGTGTCAATTATTATTCGATTTTCTTAAAAGTTTCATCATTTGATGCCTAATGTCATAGACGATATTATAAACTAAATTCAACATTTTAGTAACACCAGAAGTAATGTCATTTTGGCAAAAACTGTATTTTTAGCCTTCAAAACAGATATTTTATTCAAATGAGTCTGTTTTGAAATCTTTTTAAAATTATGATATTTGATGCCAATCAACAAATAGAATGAACCCATACGATCATACAGATACCACAAAACGGTTTCTAACTTGTACGGTTGCAGAGAAATAGCCGATTTTCTACAAGTCACTTTTCAAGTATTTTGGTCATTTCTGATTTCATGAAACTAATTGAACATTTTCATTATCACCGGAAGTACTGTAATTTTATCAGGCTCAATTACATGTTACAAATGTATAAAATGAATTGATATTGCTGGATTTTTGTTGATTCTGTTTCCCTTTTATTTGATGTGTGCAATGTTTATGTGGAAATCTGTTTATCGGTGTCATAGGTTCAAGGGCAACATGCTAGCGAAAGTGACATAAGTTTAAAGTTAACGTGGCACCAGTGAAACCCGTCATTCCTGCATGCAGGTCTAGTTAATTTATTAAAATTACAATATCTTGATCCATTGTCTCTTAAATTCACTGTCAGTTATTTTATTTCACAAATTGATATATAATTTAATGAAAAAACAGAACAAGATAATCTCCAGATAATCTCCTGTATTTAATACGATTAAAATGAGACTCATGAAACGATTTTACTCAACACTGACTATTATAACTTTATAAATTCTGAACAGAATGGAATCATGTTTGGACTGGCATCAGAGATACAACTTCTATATTCTACAGCCGGCAAGGGATTAACCCTTAGAACCCGAAATGCCGCAAAACCGGCTTGACGTTGTATCGCATAGACCCGAAATGTCGGTTTTGCGGCTTGGGGCGTGTTCAAGCTCCAATTACGTTGACGTCATAATTAATATGATGTTCTGTAAATCCAGGGAGGGACGTGCAACACCCCATGTAAAGTCAGTGTTCAAAGGGTTAACAAATATCTGAGTTATACCTACAGATCTCTAATTGAAGAGATTTCATTTCTCCTCGAGAACTTGATGTGATTTTACCACAACTTAGATCATCGTTTTGTGTCTTGATGTCTATTGAATAAATGTTTATATTTAATTCTGTTTGTCTGATGTCTGCACATGGCCCCGAGTATAAACCTAACAAAACATTACACGGCCAGACAAATTACCCACAATACATGTTAATTCATCGCTTGTATCGGTGTAACGAGACCTGTGGGAAGAATAGAGTTATATTGGATATATTCCCGACTGTGTGTTTATTCCATGTTCAATTTGTTATACAAATAAAAACATCATCAAGTATATTAATATTGTTTTGATTGTACGTAGCCCAGCAATTACTGATTATATGTTGAACCACAGTGACTCAGTGAGTAATTTACTGGGTTTATCAGGGTGGTTATCCATTTTAGGTGTTGTAGGATGGGCGGCCTGGAAACAACCCCTACAAGATAGTATATATGCTATACATGTATATAGGGCCTATGAATTAAGTAATTGTGGTATTAATGTGGAAATTAACGGTCTGTTCTGATACACAAGGTTCTCCATTTTAAGTGTTGCAGGATCGAGGGCCTTGGAAACAACTCCGACAAGATAACATAGGGCCAATGAATGTGGAAGTGTGACAGTCTCTTCTGTATACCTGGTACAAGCTCTTCTGCATACCTGGTACAAGCTCTTCTGTATACCTGGTACAAGCTCTTCTGTATACCTGGTACAAGAGCGTTACAAGTCTATCAATCACTTTTAAGAGTTAAATTGTCAACAAGATATTTTATTTCTCCAATGTTGCTGGGATAGTTTTGTTTATTACTGGTTTATTACAGGAAGACCAGCAGCTGTGTACATATAGATAATCTTTATGGCTGTTGATACGGAGTTTATAAACATCATTCTCTGTCATTTACCGGAAAAAACACAAAGACCATTAATATTTGGATGACAATCATACCTGGAGGTTTATCAGACCACTGATAACAGGTTGATGTTTTATTGGTACTATAAATCAGTAAACGAAAGTAGGCTACATTAAATATCACATATTGTAGCATAGCTATAGGTGAGAGAGGGGGATCACGTGGCTAAGTAGGTAAGACTTTGGCCCATTAGTCTGGAGATTATGTGTTCGTTCCTTGCATTTTCCGAGAAAGTTTATGCACATTTTCCATCGTGTTTTCCCCATGTCATTGATGTAGGATGAAGGGCCTGACAAAGACAGCTGTTAGTCATTTGGATGGTACGAAAAACCGAGGTTCCGTGTACACATTGGTGTGCATGTAAAAGATCCCTTGAAAGCTGGAATTCAATATAACAGTAGGCCGAAGCACTGCTGTACGGGCAAGATTTCCCTCACAGCACACTCACTGTATGGTGTATGCCCGTCTTCATTAGCCCAGTTCAGAGCAGAACAGTAAGACGTTAAACCCATGTTTTACCTGTCAATAGCCTACATAAGACCTTGTTTCGGGGTCGTAGCATAAAAACTAGATGCTGATCTATGCCACGTCTTCCATCATGCTCCACTAACAATGACTAGACACTGTCTCTTGGCAGGCCCGACATCTTCACCTCCTGCCATACCCTATATCCTCACCTCCTGCCAGGCCCTCAATCCTCACCTCTTACCAGACCTATATCCTCAACTATTGCCAGGTCTGACATCCTCAACTCATGCTAGACCCTATATCCTAAATTCTTACCAGGCCCTATATCCTCACCTCTTAAAATGAAAAACCAATTTTTTTTTTACTGAAAAATATTACAAAAGCTGATATCTACTGTAAATATTTAATTTATTTACACTCACGTAATATAAATTTAATAGTCCATATAGATGTATAATAACATGTTTTATTATGGGGTGGTGGATATAAACTTATTCATGATCACATGACATGTAATATTAATTACCCCCGTATAATTCACTAGTTATTTATTCACATGTATAATCTAATTACTACAGGTATAATTCCCATGTTTGTATGATATTATATTATGTCAGATTTAGGTAACGATTAAAACTATATTAATTTATGCAGGATCATATTTATTATACATTATAACATATTAAATGATCAACGTCTGTCTAGACATGCAACCATGGTGGCTCCGTCTGTATAGCACTAGTTCATTAACCAGGAGACACCCAAGCTCGGTGCTGGGGGATCGCATGACTAAGTGGATAAGGCACGGATTCGCGAGCCTGGAGGTCGGGTGTTCCATCCCTGCATTGGCCGAGAAAGTTCATCTCGAATTTCCGTCGTGGTTTCCCCATGTCAGTGATGCGGGGGGGGGGGGGAGCAGTTGTCTAGTCATTTGGATGGGACGAAAATCTGAGGTCCTGTGGACTCATTGGTGTGCACGTTAAAGATCCCTTGGCAGTTGGAATTTGATATGAGTAGGATATAGCGGCACAGCCGTGGCAAAATTTCTCTCATAGCACACTATAAGGCATATGTCAGTCTTCTATTAGCCCAGGTTAGGAGCAGAATAGTAGGAAGTAAAACCCCATTTCATTTCATTTACAAGATCGGTACCAGTGTCTCTTTGTCCAGGTAGTAACAGTGACTCACTAAATAGGAGGTATCACTCTCTTTCTCTCTCTCTCTGTATGGTCTTATGTAATTCAAAGACTGCTACATCAGCAAATCAATTATAATTTATAATTCTCTTGTGTTTAAAGTTCTTATAAAACTTTAATGACAAGGAGAATTTTAAATCAACAATGTCAATAATTCATCTAAATTGTCAGATTGATGGCAGGTTTATACATTCATTGTTGTTCAATTTTTCATATAAAATTGGAATTTTTGATCCAGTATAATTCTTAAAAAAGCAATATCATCTGGTCTGGTGTTTCCACCTTCAGTAAAATCAGATCAATTTTCAATTTATAATGAAACAAAAGAATTTTCAATCTCAACAGAATCTGCAGCATCAATAATTAATTGAGATTTTTTAAATTGCTTTCAAATTTTCCTGATAATCTTGATTCAATGAGAGATTGCTTATTCCAGTCATAATTTACCTCAGTCCCCGGGCTTCGTCTCTGGGCTTCGTCTCCGGGCTTCGTCCCCGGGCTTCGTCTCCGGGCATCCCAGCTACTGCATCATCATTGTTAAATATTTTAACATAATTACAATGGCGATTAAATCTCTTTAAACTTTGCGTGCAATAGACTTATTGATTCAGTCAACAAGTTGCAAAAACTTTACGTGAAATGGACTTGTTGATTCAGTCTACAACTCGCGTCTAGACATAAAGAAATCAAAGAAGGAGATATTGATTCATGTGTGAAGCATCGTGGCGTAATGCTGTAAGCAGACGGTCAATCAAACCAACATCGATCTATCCAGTCAATATTTCATATTTTGAACGATTAAACGTAAAATTAGTTAATTTAATCTCAAGGTTTACATATTCAGTGTCAGATTTCTGTCTTATAAATTACAAAATACTGGAAAATATTACAATAATCTTTTTCTATTTCTGATGTTTTAGTTGTCATCAGCCCCATTAAAACAAACCCAGAGTTTGTGTTCTGTTTGTCTGTTTGGTCCATGGAAAATAAAGATATTTGAAAACAAAAATTACTTGTTTGCCTTTCTCAGATATTTATGTTTTATCAAAATTTAAAGAAAACAGTTTGTGTGAAATAGTTTTATTCCACTGATATTGAAACACAGACGAGCTAAATGGCCTATATTTAACTGACGTGATATCACAGACAAGGTAAATATGCTCAAGTCAGTTTTTATTCATCAGGACATGGTAGTACAAACACTAAGACTGGATTCACCTGAAAGATCTAAATTAAAGATGTAAAGCAATAAACTCTGCTGTGTTATTTAGATAATTTATTAAAAAACCATGGCGATTAACAAGTTTGATTTAAATATATAGAGATCTGTATATAAGGTGGCCAATATATTTAATTAGTTTTGTTGTACGTCGTATTACCACAGTGTGACATAACGAGTAAGGCCCTGTCTCACCAACCTGGAGGTTCCGGGTTCAAATACTTTCACAGTGTCTTTGGATGGGATGAGTAACGGCAGAATGTTGAAGATCCCCGGACAGATTGAAGTAAAATATTTTTCTACCTTAGGATGTTGTATGACATGTTTCCTTCTTTATTAACCTGCAGAAAACTAAGGGTTAGGGTTAGGGTTAGCCCTGTATGGCATGTTTCCGCCTTTATTAACCCGCAGAAAACTAAGACATGTAAACCGTCTTTTATTCCCAGACTTCAATCAGTATAAATATAAAAATACATGCATGAGTTTGAAGATGAAGATTGAGATCTTTTTAAAGAAAATAACTTTTGATCATTTGTTGATATTGAGATGAGTAGTGTAGATTTCAATAGAATCAATATCCTTGTCAATAGAATCAATCAATATCCTCATCAATAGAATCAATATCCTCATCAATATTTGAAGATCGTCTCAGGAAATCAACTATTTTCATCACCACAAGAATTTATTTTATTAGCATCTAAGACTGTCTGATATTTCAAAGTTTTTCGCAAAACATTACTATAACAATAAAAATACTAAAAAAACATTATATTCTAAAAATATCTTTTACAAACTCTGCCAAGGAGAATATGTTTTACACACTCTGATGATGAAATTTGTTTTATTCTTCTAAAGGAAGTAGATGTATAAACAAAAAGTGCTTGGTTGTCACCAAATTTAAAAGTTTACAAAATCTTGACTTAAGCTAAATTAATTTGTTTTGAAATTTGTAGCAGGATTAAGAAAATAATCTTATGGATTGAAAACAACGTTCGAAATAATTTTTAAGAGCATTTAAAAGTAAATTTTTTTCAAAATTGTTTATAAGACCCTGAATGAATAGAAGCTAAATTTGTAGCAGGATAAAGAAAATAATTTTATGAAGTGAAAACAACCTTTAAAGCTTTAGAAGCTTTTAAAAGTACATTTATTTCAACTGGTGTCTTTACGGCTAATTTGTGTATTTTGTTTTTACAGTTGTGTTGCGTTTAGACTACGATTTCTCAGTCTTGTATTCCACTCAATGTCAGGAATAGACATGTTGTTTTAAGTGAGAAAAAACATGGATTAATTCTTTTGTTTGAACTTGAGATGAAGTGTTTATGTTTTTATGGAAGTAGTTGAAAAAAATGATTTAAGAATTTTTAACAGCTGATATGTTTAATTGAAATGAAACCACTTTTAGAATCTTCAGTAACTTGAGTTTAATATCTTCATTTAAAATACAAGTTGAAGTTATAGTACATGGCCAGATATGAGATGCGATAAAATAGAGTGGCATAACAAGTCCTGTGTTTCTGCACATACTGGGCTAATGGCGATGGGTATATGCTAGTCAGGTAAACTTTTAATAAAGTACACTGCCAGAATCAGTTGACAAAACTTTTGTTGCAATATTTTCTGGGGGTTAAACTGTATTTTGACCTGATTATGCCATGCAACTAATTGTGAGGTAGATTTCACCCAAACAGTGCCGTTCCTGTCTATTAAGGCTTAAACACAATAAATCAGTCATACGGTATTAAGAGTACCAATGGTTGCATGTACAAATTAATACAAGGAGGAGAATTTTGCCTTGACAGCACCATTTTCATTCAATGGCCAAAATGGATGGGTTAGAAGCAGCATTTTGAAGAAAATAAGATGGATTTTAGTAGCCTATCTCATCAAAATGATTATTTGATCATTTTTATTTGTACGTTTTTATGTGTAATTTAATTTTTGGCAGAAGTTCTACGTTTGTATGTGTAATCCTTGGTAGAAACTCTACGTTTGTAAGTCCAATTCGTGGTAGAAACTCTTCATTTGTAAGTCCAATTCCTCGTAGAAATATTTTGCCTGGATAGAGGCAATTTTGCCTGCACTTAAATTGAACTTTCAATTCCCATTTTTCAAGGGTTTGAAGAGAATATTGTATTAGAAACAAATTATTTTTAGAACTAGATGGAATGGATGAATGAATGAATGTTTTTCTGCACCAAATGCTAGAAGATGGAAAACGATGTTTCCAAGATCATTGATGTATTGAAAAGCACCGAGACATATAACAGGTCATCAAGTCTTTTATTAATAGATTGTATCACAGAACCTATTAGATGGTGTCTACAGTAGACTTGACGACCAGTCATACTTATACAAGCTATTAAATGGTGGTCAAGTAGACTCCAGAACTGGTCATGCTGTAATAACTTGAAGTGTCAGGTTGAATCTCCAGGGAGTAAAAGTAAATTAGTATAAGATAAGTGAAAGAGAAAATGATGATTTTATTATACCATTATTATATTCTGTGGCGTTGTATTTCATCCTACGTTCAACAAAACATTGAATTTAAAATACATTTGATATTTATATCATAAAAAAAAATACATTTGATATTTATCATAACAAAAAAATAATTAAATTGAAATGGAGTTTAACTTTTTACTGCTGTGTGTTATGAATTTTCTTACATATTCTAAGATAAATTTTTTTTTTTTAAACAATATTTTATTGAATGTTAGGATTGGGAAACAGGCAAAGCCTATATAATCCCTCTCCCCTCTAAGATAAATGAGAATCAAGTGTTTTACAAGTGATATCACATGTTCTAGATGGGGTATAAGATGTTCTAGATGTGGTATCATGTGTTCTAGATGTGTTCTAGATGTGGTATCAGGTGTTCTAGACATGGTATCAGGTGTTCTAGACGTGGTATCAGGTGTTCTATATGTGGTATCATGTGTTCTAGATGTGATGTACTAGATGTGGTATAAGATGTTCTAGATATGGTATCACATGTTCTAGATGTGGTATCAGGTGTTCTAGATATGGTACCATGTTTTCTATATGTGGTACCAGATTTTCTAGATGTAGTATCAGGTGAGATGACCTGTAATTATTTAATCAAGAAATTGAAAATGATTTGGTGGCGGCATTATCTGATTACGATTTAAGTTGGTTTTAGTTGATGACATACTTTATGATTATAGTTGGAGGCGTGGTGATCACATACTCTGTGATGATAGGGGAGTTAACAAATGACATTTAATTAAGATATCTCGGTGTAAAGTCGACAGTAAATTAAATCAGTCTAAGTTAACTAATCATGATCTCACAAGATAAAGTAATTAATTATCGTAGCAACCATCATATTACCTGAGATCGTATATAATACCTGATGAACAGGTGTTAAGGATTCACAAGAGAATTTACCTGGTTTGTAAAAAGCCGATTAGATGACACCATATGTAACAGATATAGATATATTTCCGCTACAATTCCATTGACAGGAAAATATTTGAATTATTAACAAAAATAAAATTCAACTTTGGAATTCTTAGTTATAATTGTCGAATATTTCAGACTAATTGTTTTTGTATTTAATTTAGTAAAACTTTTATCAATGGGGTACCCTTGAATCTGAGGCTATATTCAATAAAATTAAAGATATTTTAACACCCATGTAAGTGACAGGTGACTGATTTGTTTCTGGCTCATTTTATAAATATAACTAAATAAATAGGGTGAGATGTATTTTACACTATTCAATAGCCCCATTTAACCGTCACCTATCCAATATGTTTTACTATAAAAGGTGGGGGGGGGGGTTGCATGGCTGTATCATGCGGCCTGCCATTGAGTCAACTGGCGTGGTTTCAAATCCCCGGTTGTACGTGGCAAGGAGTAAGGTCACCTGTCCAACCTCGTGGGTTTTCTCCTGGTGCTCCGGTTTCCTCCCACTGCTAAAGACCCCTACGTGCAAGAGAATTAATGAAATTAATTAAACCATATGTAAGTCCCGAAATGACCTAGTTTGTGTCGAGTGGACGTTAAACCCCATTTCTCTATCTCTCTCGCTCACTATAAAAGGTCATAAATTTGTTTTGTTGGGGTAAAGTTTACGCGTGATGTTGATTTACAGGTGAATCAGATAGATATAGGAAGATATGTAATAAATCATCTGGTATATATATATATATACATATATAGTTGATTGTTTTATTGTCTCAATAAACCAACTTGAACTCTTCTTCTTCTTCTTACAATATAACTCAAATACATATCTTTAAAGCATTTCACAATTTTACAAGCTGGTCAATATTTGGTGTATTTTGTAAACCTCAGATAAGCATTCAATCTTCTCCATTGTCTCAATTTGTTTGTATAAATTCAAATTGTTTGAAATTTTAGTTCTTCTGTCCTGTAAATTGATTGATAGGTAAGTTCTCCAGATGGCCAGTCATGTGAGTGATGTGGACCAAAACAGTGACTTGATTTGATGTAGTTTACGGACAAGACTTGACCATCTTGGGTAGGGTTTTACATCTTTAAGGGTTTAAACAGGAATTACAGGATAGTCGATGAGGGTTTAAAACTTTAGCACCTGCTACATGTAAGTATTGACTACCCCAGTTCCTTGAAGACAATTAGACAAAGGTGATATACAAGTGTATCCCTGGACCGACCAAAACTGTCCGAAACAACTGTATGGTTGTATTAAAGGTGGTTTCGAGCAGCTTAACCTTTAACCGGTCGATGTCATAATGACGTTTTGATGTCAAGTTGTCAAGCTAAATAAAAGCTAATGTGAAATATTTTTTATGCCTATTTCAATTGACTACTCCTAGATAATTGTAAGTGATAGATTCCTGACACCAATAAAATAGTTAAAGTAGAATTTGATCTATAATTAGCAAATCATTTTAAATCATTTTCATCAGAAATATCGTCTTCAGAATCGGTGTCATCGATATAATCATTTATAGGCATTTCAACCACTTTCAAATGTTTATATAACACAGACCTTGTTTTTCTGAATGTTATTGCCAAGACACTTTTCTGTCTGACACGAATGCGTGGCGATATCAATTTAATATGAAACTAAATACTGAAATGAGGCTTATAAAAAAAGTTATTGCTGTGGTCGCACATATACGACTGTGACCACTTAGCAGTATAACGTTGTGGTTCATATACAGGGTATGCGGTTATATACTGAAGGATTAAGCAAAATAAACATGATTAATATTGCCCTATAGGTATTTTGTAGAGTTTGGTTTGAGAAAAAATAATCTCTTATTCTATGTGTCTGCTCAAGTTGAGAACAGTTCTCACTATTATTATATCAGTTAAGTAGGTAATAATTCCACCATGATGAAATATTGTGGATATTTGTTTTAGCTCTCAGCCTATGAAAGTATGAAGACAAGTTAATTAGTACATGGTACAGGTAGACCGTCTGTTATATCAAGATGCATCAAGTCACATGGTACAGGTCGACAGTCTGTTATATCAAGTTTCAATTGTCAGTGCTTTTATTCAGTGATTTCTATTTTAACAATATTATGGCATGGATGTTCTAATCCCTTCAAAATCTCAGCCATCCCATCATCAGTTCCTTTATTCAGTGATGTCTATTTTTAAAAATTAGATGGCACGACTGCTCTAATCCATTCAAAATCTCAGCCATCTGATGATCTAGAGAGTTGATTAATCGATCAACTACACACAGACATTACAAACAATAAACAACAAATAAAATTAAGTGCAATAGGCAGATGTATTTTTAATATTTTTCAGTTTACAGACTGTTAATCTTAGAATTTATTATCTGTATTTATGGTTTAACATGTTGTCTGTTTATTATCTGTACTTGTAGTTAAACATGATGTTGTCTGCTGAAAAATAAATTTGTCAGTATCACAACTTTTCCTTTTGTTGTTAGGATGTTTTGTAGAATTTATCGGGCCCGTAGCCAGCTCATACAATTTGGTGGAGCTACAGTTATTTGGAGGGGATGAGGATTTGGCCGATTAAGAATACTCCAAAGAAATCTGGAATTTATTACCTGATGCTTTGATTGCAATCAACTTGAAAATCATGGTTAAAGTTAAAATACAGCGTAGTATAATTAAATTCCTGTAACTGTCGTCCTATCATTTGTCTTCCATTCAGTCTCCACAATCAAACTGCTTCATTAACGTTGATGGGGTTTGATTGTCTATTAAAGGAAATGATTTTCACATTAATTTTCTTTGATTTGACCCTTGCAGCGGACGTACACGATCTTTACATTAATACCACGCTGTCCTGAGGTCAGGAACACGATCTCCATTAATACCACGCTGTCCGAAGATCAGGGAAGAGATCTCCATTAATGAGAATTGTCAACAAATAGCCATGTTTTATATTCCCTGTGAAGTGGTTGTTGATCTTGTTGATCTTGTACAGATAATGACGACTAATGAGCCTGTCGTGTTTACATTCATTAAAGCATGTTAATTGTTCAAATACTGATGTACTCTATGGTTTTATTGGTTGGATACTGATGTACTCTATGGTTTTATTGGTTGGACACTGTATGATTTTTGAACACTGCCTCCCTGCTGATGTTAAATGATATTACACTCAGAAAACTGTATAGAATTGTTGTTTAGTAATTATAAAGTTGTTTAATTTATGACTGTAAAACTAAAAAATAGACAAGATTCGACTATTCCTGATTTATGTGTTAGACTCTTAAAAAATATTTGATTTAAATAAAAGGAGGTTAATTTCTAACTTTTACGTCCTTTCTAGTCTAATAGGGTTACAGTGTGCTATGATGATGTCATACAGGTTATAGGGATCACGTTGGTAAGCGAGTAAGACACTGGCTCGCTAGCCTGGATGTCAGGTGTTCGATCCCTGCATTGGTCAAGAAAGTTCATCCAGATTTTCCGACGAGGTTTCCCTTGTCAGTGAGGCAGGTCGGAGGGCCTGACAAGGGCAGCTGTCTAGTCATTCGGATGGGACAAAAACCTGAGGTCTCTGCCCCCTATAGCGTGCATGTAAAACATCCCTTGGCAGTTGGAATTCGATATATAAGAG
Organism: Patella caerulea; assembly: GCA_036850965.1. Lineage (NCBI taxonomy): Eukaryota > Metazoa > Mollusca > Gastropoda > Patellidae > Patella > Patella caerulea. The sequence continues at coordinate 433,995 of JAZGQO010000002.1, forward strand.
AAGGCCATAGTGCCGCTGTCCAGGCAAAATTTCCCTCATAGCACTCTGCATGCCGTATGGTCGTCTTCATTAGCCCAGCTGGAGCAGAAAAGTATTTATATATTTGATTTATACTCAGTAGAGGTATCGTGGGGATGATAAAAGTTTTATTTGTACAGAACAGATATAAACTCCATCTATTCAACTATTACTAAAAAATACCAAATATTATATTTTGTTATTAGCACCCAGGAGAACAACAGAATATCGACTATTGCCATTTTTATATATATTTAATCTACTGGGAGAATGAACCAAGCCATGTACTAACGTCCTTTAACAAATGATTTCCTTGCCAAGATGAATTCTACTTTGTCAATATCTTGGTGTGAATGATGGTGGCACCATTCATCCGTTTTAATTATCTCCAGTCCTTAATGACTTCTTAATGACCTTTTTAACACCTCAGTGGATTTAATAACTTCAGTTTGTGTGATGTCTCGTAGTCAGGAAGTTAGGTGATGTCTCGTAGTCTCGTAGTCTCGTAGATGGGATTATTCGAGTTTTTGGTATGGATCCATACCGGTATCAATGAAACAATGAAAATCAATTCGTTTCTTCTCAATTATAATATACAAGAAGTTTCTTTGACATACACAGGACCTGGTTGTCGAGATGTCAGGTGACGTTGCTATCGAGATGTCAGGTGACATGGTAATCGAGATGTCAGGGGACCTGGTTATTGAGATATCCTGGGGTGTGGTTGTCAAGATTTCAGAGGACCATGGTTATCGAGTGGTCCGGATTTTCCGTCCTGGTTGCCCTTTTCAGTGGTGTAGAACGGAAGTCTGAAAACATTGTCTAGTTGATCCGACGGGAGAAAAGCTGAGATCCGACGTACATAATAAGAGTAGGCCTTATTTCCTCTTATGGGCAACATTTGCCTGATAGCACCCTGCATGGCGGGCGTATTCTTCAAGACGTTAAAACCCAATTTCATTTCATTTCTTCTTAACTAACGTATCAAGCGGTGAGTGGGTGTCGTCGTATTTGTAGGGAATATATTCTTTGTTAAACAGTGAGTGGGCGTCATCCTGTGGGAGAAGATACATCAGTCTGTCAAACAGTGAGTCCATGTTGTCCTGTGGGAGGGGATCTATCCTCTGTCAGACAATGACTCGGTGTTGTCCTGTAGGGGAAGATATATCCACTGTCTATAGAATCATATTGATTATATATAATACTAGTGTTTTGTTGATTAATTTTGTATGAATGCACCACAATGACTAACAACAGCATGTAGAGTCAGGTCACCGACATAGTTACAGGAATTCCCACGTTTATTTCATGCACTATGTCAATCAATAATATATATAGAATTCATCAATTCAGTTTTTATATGGAGTAAGCAATAATTTTATGTATCCCCGATGAAATTAAATTCAATGTGTTTAAACCTTTTGTGTTATTTTAGAAGATAAAGTAGTAGGAAAATAAATGTTAGTTTGGAGGAGTAGAAGAAAACATCAAACATGTGATTAACAAACAGTTTTGTCAGTGGTAATCAATATCTGATATATTGATTTGTTATCAGTTTGATTACTAGTTATGGGTTTGCTCTGTTAATAATTTCCCTCGTAGACACTGTATAAGGTGTACGTCTGTCTTCATAAGCCCAGTCGAAGCCCAGTCGGGGAAGAAAAGTATAATTATTCAACACCTATTCATCTTTTGGTTTATCTCCTCAAATGTTTTTGTTTTAAATTTAAAAAATTCTACTGGATGAGTATTTGTGAAGACGGTGAAGAAATAAAAAAAAAGTGGTTGAAAAAAGTAAGACATTTAAAATCCAATTTCATCTCTAATGGTTTCAATGATTCGCTTGTATATGTAGGGGTCTTTGTCAGTTGGAGAAAAGCTGAGGACCCAGAGAAAACCCATGAGGTTAGGAAGGTGACTCAGGGTGATCAAGTTAATGGTTCAAGTGATATAACATGATTTAATACTAATTACAAGAAACAATCAGTGTAATAATCTCTTTCTTATTTCTTGTTTCAAATTAACCAGTAGTTTCAGAGTGATTGATATCTCCCTCTGTGACAATAAAATATCGTTAATCGTACAGTTTGTTTCTGTTCGTCTAAAACAATACATCCACTTTCAGTATTTCCTAAACTGTTCGTGTTTAGACAATTATAGATAATTGTTGTATTTTACGTAGATTCGTTTGACCTGAATGTTTCTTCAATAAGATAAATTTGGTTAATTTCCTCTTTCCATGATGGAGTTTGAACTCAATGCAAAGAAGATGAATCTGTTCTCTTTTTTCCTGGAGTTAAATCTCCATGGCCTTTGATTCATTATCATCTACAGTATAGTTCTTATAATACTGATATACAAGCAGGGATGTAGATATATATATATGGTGTGTGATTGTGTGTATATCTAGAGCAGACGGCCTGACAAGGACAGCTGTCTAGTCATTTGGATGGGATGAAAAAAACGAGGTCCTGTGTATACATTAGGGTGCACGTTAAAGATCCCTTGGCATATGGAATTTGATATAAGAGTCGACTGTAGCGCCGATGCCCGTACAAAATTTCCCTCATAGCACACTGTATGGCGTATTCCCATCTTCATTAGTCCAGGCTAGGTAGCAGAACAGTAGGACGTTAAACCCCGTTTCATTTCATTTTATTTGTATATATAGGGACGTCTAAATTGTTTGTATATCTATGGACCTCTAAATTGTTTGTATATGTAGGGACCTCTAAATTGTTTGTATATCTATGGACCTCTAAATTGTTTGTATATCTAGGGACACCTAGATTGTTTTGTTGTGCTGTCCCAAGTTTGAATATACCCCCTCCTACTGACTTAGCGTAGTAGTGTATGGATTCCAATCCCTGGGGCTATGGGTTCGATTCCTGACAGTAGCATCTGGTCACTCATGTGATAAAATAGCGGTATCATTCTTAATTATTTAACATCTGATAAAATCACACCAAATATTAATCAGTTTTTAATTATTTAACCAAGTGTCAATGATATAAAATCATCCTGTTTGGATTTAATCAGAATAATAGGAGGCCAATCAATGTGGCGCTGCCTTGGTTATAAAATCGGTGAAATGATGATCAATGGCTTTAACTGTTTTCAAAGAAAGACGATTTGTTAACGATGATGAAATATAATTTTACATGTTATCCTAGGATTCTGTTACCATGAATTCTTGCCTAATTATTGACTAATGGCTGGTAAATAAGTTAATTCCATCATCATCACTTTTAAAATAGACTTGGTAATCAGGTTAATTTATTATCAGGACATTCTGACACCAAACTCGAGTTCCCTGCTCATGGTTTTTGGAAATCCAAGATCTGTTTTTGAAATGGATCTAAAATAATTCTTAATGAAGCTAGTTGACGTGGTCGTAAAAAAAGTACCAATGCTGCAAAGAGTTAAAAATAAAAAAACATCAACCAGGCCAACCTTTATTTTAAATCTTAAAGAAATGAAATGAAGTGGGTGGTTTAACATCCTACTGTTTTACTCTGACTGGCCTAATGGAGATGGGTATATAAACCATACAGTGTGTTATAGGGTTTAACATACATGAAGATGGATGTGCATACTATACAGTGTAGACTGTGTTATGTAGATTACTGTAAGTATGTGTTTTTATCATCTGAGTTATAACACAAGATTGTTAGATATTCAGTAAGTAACATACCATATATATTTACATGATATTATACTATGGTACCATTAGAACTTGTTATCTCATATTATACAGTACCATTAGAACTTGTTATCTCATATTCACAAGCGAATCACGTGACTTAGTGGGTAAGGCGCTGGCTCACTAGCCTGGAGGTCGGGTGTTCGATCCCTGCATTTGCCGAGAAAGTTCAACTCGATTTTCCGGCATAGTTTCCCCTTGTCAGTGATGCATAACGGAGGGCCTGAAAAGGACAGCTGTCTAGTCATTCGAATGGGACGAAAAACTGAGGTCCCATGTACACATTGCCGTGCACGTAAAAGATCCACAAAGACAATATAGGCCTACCATTTTAAATAAAACCATCTTCATTTACATAATGGGCCTGTTTACAAAACAATATAGGCCTACCAGAATACAAAAGCAATATATAGGCTTGATTATGATGAAATAAATAAAAACATTCTGATCATCTACATCTATAATCTTAAAGTATCTTATAAAATGATGCATGACAATTAACCGGATAATATTTAAATAACGATTGTTTAGAATAAGCTGCCCAGAGCTTATACTATTAAAATTTCTAAAGTACTATTCAACATTTCCAACGAAATAACCCAGTTGATGCAGAAACTTTGGATGTTAAACCCAGTTGGTGCAGGGTTAGGGTTAGTACCATTAGTCCCGTCGGTGCAGGGTTAGGGTTAGTTCCATTAGTCCCGTTGGTGCAGAAACATTGGATGTTAAACCCTTTTTCGTGTATCTTCATTAAAGTCTGATTAACGACCACGAATTATTCCGACCAGCATCGACTTATAGCTGCTTTAATGTACCCTTATAGCATGTTGAATAAACACATGGATCTATTGGTTCCAGATAAATGGCAGATTCCTGGAATTAATAGCAGAATCTGTTGGAATCTATGGCTTGCAGAAGACTAAATTCCTACTGAGTGGTGTATTTAGTATGCTTGTTATTACCAACGGAGAGTTGGATCGGCTTAAACGGCTCGTCACCTCAACCATAAATTCTCACTGTGTCGATGATTTGATTGTCAGTTTCTAACGGTGATAAGAATGAATTCTAGATCAAGTAGCCGCTTGGAGAGAAGAGAGAATATTTATCAGTCCATCTGTCAGAACTTCACATTTAACTGTTTTAGTCTTTGATTTTAAAACTTCCTAATTTATCTGTCACAGTTATAGTGTTTGATTTTAAAACTTCTTAATTTATCTGTACCGGTAAATATTTTAGAATTTAAATAATCTACATCTAATGAATATCTGAAAATATTCTAAAATTTAGAATTGAATATTAAAATCTAATTTGATCGTGTATTTTTCAGACAATGTGTAATAATTAAACAATTTATAAAGAAACTAAATTCAATAAATGAATATTAAGAAATTAAAATAAATCTGTTCAACCTCATGGGTTTTCTTCAGGTCTTCTTAATGGTAAAAACCCAACTTTTTAAATAAAGGTTTATATTACACTGATTCCATGTTCCTTTATAGACAAGTTTTAAATGCAACAAGTCATCTGTTAACTGTAAAATAGGTATTGAAGTCAGTTCATTGGCAAATAAAACAATAATTTATTCGCCTTACACAATTTTAAAAAATAGTTCAAACTTTCTGTAAAATAGTTCAAACTGATTTGCCCACACTCTATGGAACTAGTCGACTGATTTGCCCACACTCTATGGAACTAGTCGATTGATTTCCTTCCAAGGGATTATTGTAACACTGCTTGTCATTGGTCAATAGGAAACCTTTTTACCCTCCAGAGATTTTCCATTGATAAAACTTACGGATAATATTGATCGAGTGACCTAGTTATTAGACGATAAATTTAATTATATCCCATCCCAAGTGCCACTACGCTTCTGTTAAGTGTCAATCACAGCAGATAATGGACCATTTTTAAGGCTACTGAAACACTATTTGTTATCGTGGAGTGTGTGTTAGTCATTTATTTTTAAACAACTCAGCAACGACGTAAATAATGTATGAATGTGTATATATCTGAAAATATTAGTCTAATTATAAAATGGACGTACTTTGTTCCACAGTCAACAATAAAAAGATAAAAGATATTTACTGACACTGGATTATAACAGGTTAATTTTTTTACTCATCCGTGGTCATTATGAATGTCATTGTATGTTGATCAGAGCAGGAGCCACTGTGGGTCAGATATTACGGTGCTGGCTCACGTACTAACCACCATGTCCCTGGTTCAATCCTAGTCTGGTTTCACCCTTGTAATGTGCAGGAAGGAATAAAGGGACAATCAGGGACCCTTGTCTGTGCAGGAAGAAATGAAGGGAAAACGTAGATAAGTACCTAGTTATTCGTAGGTGAAGAACAGCATAAAACATGTCTTGATTCCTGAAAATGCAAGCAAGAGTGATCCATAGTTTACGCTAGTTGGGGTAACATCCCCCCCAAAACACACTCCATGACATATTCCTGTTGTCATTAGCCCGGTTGGTGCTGACAGTAGGACATTAATCACCACCATTACAAGATGAAATTTAATTGTTTTAAACGTGGATATTTATAGAAAACAAGTAGTTTTATTTAGATAGACGAGAGCATGTAAAGGACGATCCTGGTCCGTGTAAAATATGCTGTATAATAATCAGTCTTATTGACATATCGACAATATCAGCCAATCGCAACTCGGTATGTTATGCTAAATAATATCCTGGTTTACTTAGTCCAATATTATTTGACCTGATTATCTCATGACCTATCATTTTGAATAACTTAAGTTACAACGTAGAAGCAGTGGCGCAGTTGCAGGAAATTTGATTAGGGGGTGACTGGGCAAGGAAAGGGGAGGGAGCATGCTTCTAAGTGGTGATTAGTGGCATCCAATTTGATTAGGTACATCACCTGAATCGGGTACATCACCCACCAAACAATCTGATTAGGTACATCACCCCAACCAATAAATAGCCCAGAGTTACCTATTTCATGTACAAGCATATATAATAAGTCGATTTGTTATATTGTTATTTAGGGCAGGTGCTGGGGGAAGAGGGAGCTACGAAGCACACCTAGATCTGTCATTGACAGTGAGATGCAAATCAAAATAACCACCATTGTGAAAATAACTCCAGACTTAAAAACATAGAAAATAAACCAAGACAATGCTTCCCCCAACACTAATTAAGTGTTGGGGGAGCACTAATTAAGTTGAAGCATATTTTGTTAAATTGTTAATTGTTAAAGCAACATTGAATGGGCTATTCCTAGTTATTATATAGTCTACCATGTTAGGGTTCAGCATGTCAGACAGTTGCACAACGCATGTCTGATGAAACAAAAGAAGGACTTGTTGTGGACCTGGTGCAGAAATAATACAAAATCCCAGAAGATCAGCAAAGAAATCTATAATATAAAAAAATAGCATTCTGGCTTGAAATGAAAAGGAATAAAACAACTATATAAAGATGCGATGTATTGAAGGATTACTGCTGACATTTTACAACAAACGTCTTTAATCAAGCTTTTAGATTTTATTGAATTTCGTCTTTCAATTAGAATCGTCTTCCTGTTGGGCTCTAATCAACCTTATGTTTGACATCAATTTTAAATTACTTCTCTCTGTTAGTTCACGACAGCCATTCCTCAGACTTGAATCCAATAAAACATGGTGTATGTCAACTATAAAACTTGAGTTAGGAGAATATTTACGTCTGATTTACCAGATACTGGAAGACACATGCTGTACATACAGCTTGTCGTCTATAGAATTATAATCTTGTTATCCTCTGAGTTACGACATGGAATAATGCATGAATAACTGGTAGTTAAAGATGAATAGAACAGGTTCTGTTTAAAGGAAGAACTTGTTGCTGTTTCTTTCTGTTAAAGATAAATCATGCTAATTACAGTATGTTAGTCCAGTTGGTGTCACATCATCATTACCCCAGTTGGTGTCACATCATCATTACCCCAGTTGGTGTTACATCATCATTAGTCAAGTTAGTGTCACATCATCATTACCCAAGTTGGTGTTACATCATCATTAGTCGAGTTAGTGTCACATCATCTTTACCCAAGTTGGTGTCACATCATCGTTAGCCCAGTTGGTGTCATGTCATCATTAGCCCAGTTGGTGTCACGTCATCATTAGCCCAGTTAGTGTCACATCATCGTTAGCCCAGTCAGTGTAGAAAAGCAGAATGTTAAACCCCAGTCCATTTCATTTCTCACCTATTTCTGTCCATTCCTTTTTTTTCGTTTTATCTTAAAACATAAAGTGTTGAATTGTGGGGAGATAAACCATGACAGGGTTGCAGATAACATGTCCAACTTCATAGGTTCTCCTGTTCTCTCCAATTCATAAACGCAAAGCAACTTATTAAAAACTACAGCAACCAGCACTTTAAGATAAGTGAAACTTTAAACTTGTAAGATGTTTTCATCTGTACAAATAATTCTGATGTAATAAGACAAGATAGACCAGTGTTTGTATACAGTCAACTAATGTAAGATGAGATTGACCTGGGTTATTGAACAAATGTTGCCATACTATTCACTCTAATAGATTCATATCTCCATCATAGCTAGGACACACAGGTTTGATGATATATTCTATCTCTATCACAGCTAGGGCATGCCAATTGGATTTTGTCTTCTCAGGAAACATCTAGTTTGATTTTTTGCTTCCTATTTTAAAGGAGAGGGGGGTAATTCAAACACAAGAACATTCGCTTCTCCTCTCAAACTCTTTTTAAGCTTGTACGTATAACGTTTTGAAATTTTAAACAAAGATTTTAGGAACATCACTGGCTATGTATTATTTATGAGGAACGAAAGATAAAATTTTCTTGGTCTTAAGTTATCTCTACAAGTTCTAATGTTACTTGCAATTCTTGAATCAATCGGTTGACTAGTTCAGCTATAAATTTGCACTTGGTTTCATAAATTGAATAAACTGGAAGAACTAATTTGATTTGAATTGCACATCATAAGTTCTAGTTTAAAGTAGCTATGTCTTTAACTAAATATCATCCAAGGTCTTCGACATTGAAAACAAAAATTAGTTAAATCAGCATTGATGTTGAATCTTTCAGGGAAAAGATGGGCTTCTCATATTCAATATTAAAGACAAAATAAACACCATACTATTGGTACAGGAACCATCTACCAGAATGAAATTAAAATGAAATGAAGTTTAACGTCCTACTCTTTTGCACCTAACCTGGGCTAATGGAAGATGGGCATACGCCAAACAGTGTGCTATGAGGGAAAGTTTGCCCAGGCAGCGGCACTGGGGCCTACTCTTATATCGAATTCGAACTGCCAAGGGATCTTTTATGTGCACTACAATGTGTACACAGGACCTCAGTTTTTTGTCCCATCCAAATGACTAGGCAGCTGTCCTTGTCAGGCCCTCCTTCTGCATCACTGTCAAGGGGAAATCACGCCGGAAAATTGCCAAACATAACTGATTTGAAATTAAGAGTAAAAACGGAAACGATTGAAAGTAAATTAGTTTGTATAAATTCATTGTATCTATTTCTAGGTCCAAAATTTTAGCAATTTAGCTCCTTGAAAGGGAACATTATGAAATGAGATAAAATGGGGTTTAAAGTCCTACTGAGCCAATCAAGACAAGCATTTCTCCACCTACGACGTGTGGTTTGAGAGATATTTTAATCACACAATGATGCTATTCTCACTATAATTCAACAATCAAGATATCTTTATTGGTAATATTCTGATTATAATTCAACTATCAAGATATCTTTAATGTGTCGCCATTGGTATACATAGACACTTTGTGTTTTTCTGCATGTTTGTTTACAATTTTAATACATAGTTATTTCATAATTTACTCTCAACAGCAGTACAAAAGACAGACTGAAGTAGAAATAAGAGGTGGAGGGGTGGATCCAGGAATTTTTGAAGGAGAGGGTTTGCCAGGTTTCTGTTACGGAAATCTGCCACCATCGTCTCTAAATTACATAGGCATACATACAAATTGAGCTTTTAAAACAGAGAAATCATTTTTATACTGATGTAAGATCACTGTGTGATGTAATTCCGGCAGGGTTGCCCCCCCCCCCTGGATCCGCCCCTGAGGTGGATTGAAAGATTCCTATTTTTAATACTTGTGTAGTTTAAAGTTGAAGATGTCAGGTACTAGAGGTAGCGCCTTACATTTTATCAGGTACAAATAAAATCATTGATCCTGTGAAGTGACAACTGATTCTGGCAGGAGACAATACTATGGTCGTGTATCTCTTAACTCAATTTATCCATCATCTGTGACATTAAAAACACAAATTAGAATTTAATGTTGGCCCATGAAAAAAGGGGATCCTAACATCCAAAATATTTAAGTTTAAAATCAGTTATGGTCTTGAGGATACCATTTCATTGCAATAAAAATGAATTGACCTTGGGCTGGTTTAAGAATAACTGTTTTTTTAATGTTTGCACTGAAAGGTTGGATAATAAAATTCCATGTTTATCAGAAGGCCTCTAGAGATACCAGATATTTCACAGTTTGATTAGAAGTTACACCGTGAGATATGAAAGATAAATTCTGGAAGGGGATTCAGATTATATATGTTGCATTCAATTAAATACATTTTGTTATTTCTTAACATTTTAATAGGCTTGAAAACCATAATTTTAAAGCTTATAAATATTGCTGATAGTTGGAGATGGGACATAGTTGTGATGCCGGTCTTAAAGCAACGTGCCATCCCCTTTGGTCTTGCTAATGCTACTTCATCATATCGACTTATATTAACGACCCTTACTGGTGTATTGGTACAAGTATTTATAAAGACTGTAAATAGGTTATTTAATGATAAGTACATCAAGTTGTTGATTCTATCAATACTGTGATAATATCTGGTATTTACACGGTAAATATTGTATTATAGACACAGGTAGATATTGTATTATAGACACAGGTAGAATAGATCTAGTTAATTACACATCATTTACTCCAGGTAAATATCATATCAAACCATACCTTTATAAATACCTTTAATACTCATGTTAATTACTTTTAACGAGCAATCAAAGATCCACTTGAATGGCCAATCAGTGGTCTTCGTTGATGACCAATCAAGTAATTGTCTAATACTCTATCTGAACAAATATTCACAACGGGTAAATTTTATTTAGTAGAGTTTAATAACTATCCATATTATTGAGCCGTACAAAATTAGTGTACGGGTCAGGTGTACGTGCCCCAGACGACGAGCAAATGAGTCTATGGAATAGTAGTTCCGGATGGATTCTGGTTGTCCACGAATATGCCAGTATGAAGTGTACCTACTGGGGTAGCTCTGTATACTAATAATAATAATTGTTAATATTTGCATGTACCAACTGTTAAAGGATTTAGACATGTTGATTAATGAAGCTTCAGGTTGTTACGGTGGCCAAGTGGGTAAGGCGCTCACTCGCTAGCTCGCATTGACCAAGTTCATCATGGTTTTCCGGCATGGTTCCCCCTTGTCAGTGTTTAGTCGTTTGGATGGGATGAAAAAATACGGTCCCATGTACACATTGGCGTGCACGTAAAAGATCCCTTAACAGTTGGAATTTGATATAAGTGTAGGCTGTAGTGCCGCTATCCAGGCAAAATTTCCCTCATAGCACACTGTATGACATATGTCTGTCTTCATTATCCCAGTTCGGACCAAACAGTTGGACGTTAAAAACCATTTCATTTTATTTAATGGGGAGTTTAAGGTCACTGTATTCTGTAAAATCCCAATGAATCTTAATTAAACAGAGAATTTGGTGGTTCTTTATCTGATAAAGTTGATATTAAGAATTTAACCTACATGTCTATGACTTGCATCAATCAGTATTCAGGGTTAATATCAGGTTCTGGCATGTAGAATACGGAATTAACCAAGTACTGAGTATCAGACTGATAATGTCTCGATATGTGTAGTCAGATTTTATATCGATTTTTATACGCCCACATTTTTATGTGGACGTATATTGTCGTCGCCCCTGTCCGTCCGTCCACAATTTGTATGTGGACTCTCTACAGGTCACAATTCTTATCCGATTTTGACGAAACTTGAAATATAGGTTTATCCCCAAAAGATCTTGGCTGCTTTCGATATTGGCATGTATCGGATGAAAACTTCATGGATTATGGCCCCTGATTGTACGAAAAATCACGTTTTTAGCTTGTGGACCCTATAGAGGTCACAATTTTGAACCGATTTTGATGAAACTTGACATGCATGTTTATAACCCAAAGATCTTGGTTCCTTTTGATATTTGTGCCTATCGGAATGTAATTTCCTGAAATATGGCCCCTGATTGTCCGAAAAATCACCGTTTTTAGCTTGTGGTCCCGCTGGAGGTCACAATTATTATCCGATTTAAAAAAACGTTTGATTATGTCACCGTTACACCCTAAGAAAGGTTGAGTTTGAATTTCGGGAAAATCGGACGAAAATTGACATACGAAATAGCCGCCGTTTGTACGCGAATACTGTTAAAAAATGGTATATCAAGGTTGTGGACCTTGTAGAAGTCACATTTTTAATTCGATTTTGATGAAACTTGAAATTCATGATAATAACCCAAAGATCTTGGTTCCTTTCGATATTTGCGCATATCGGAACATAACTTCCTGAATTATGGCCCCTGATTATATGCAAAATCGCCTTATTTTAGCTTGTGGTCCCTCTGGTGGTCACAATTATTATCCGATTTAAAAAAACGTTTGACTCTATCACCGTTACACCCTACGGAAGGTTGGGTTCGAATTTCGAGAAAATCGGACCATAATTGCCAGAAAAAATGGCCGCCGTTTGTACGCGAACAGTGTAAAAGTATGGTATATCAAAGTTGTGGACCATGTAGAGGTCACAATTTTAATTTGATTTTGATGAAACCTGATATGCTTGTTTATAACCTAAAGATCTTTATTCTTTTCGATATTTGCGCATATCAAATTGTAACTTAATGAATTATGGCCTTTGATTGTAGGAAAAATCACTTTCGGTATTGCTTGTTCTCTGTCTATCTTTCGAACAATTATTATCTGATTTAAAAATAAACTCTGATTATATTACTGTTGCACCGTAAGGAAGGTTGAGTTCGAATTTCGTGAAAATTGTACCCAAATTGCCGGATGAAATGGTCGCCATTTGTACGCGAATAGTGTAAAAATATGGTATATCATGGTTGTGGACTCTCTACAGGTCACAATTCTTATCTGATTTTGACGAAAAGTAACATATCTAGGTTGTGTACCGTCACACCATAATCATTGTCGCTTTCGAATTTCATTAATATCATACTGGAACTGACCAACAAAATGGCTGCTCCCAATACAGTATGAAATACAGGACTTAATGAGGAAAAATCACTTTCGGTATTGCTTGTTCTCTATCCATCTCTCAAAAATGTGGGCATATCCTGCCTGGCAGTGCCAGCCTATCTTATATCTCTATAGCTGTCATGTAGTCAGAAACATAAAAACATAAATATTTACGTGCTATGTAAATCCTATATACATAAACATAACAACACAAATACATTAATGCACAAATATACAAATATACAAATACATAACAATACAAATAAATGACAATACAAACACATAACAATACAAACACATAACAACACAAATATAAAAATACAATACATAACACAAATACATAACAATACAAATACATAACAATACAAACACATAACAATACAAACACATAACAACACAAATATAAAAATACAATACATAACACAAATACATAACAATATACAAATACATAACAATATACAAATACATAACAATACAAATACATAATACAAATGCATAATACAAATACATAACAATACAAATACATAGCAATACAAATAGACAGTAATTAATAAAAGAATAACTAACTGCAATCCCCAAAACACTAGGACATAGAAATACTCTCCAGAGTAATCCACACGGACATGGAACTCAAGTTGGCAATCTCTGTTTAAGATTATAAATCTTTCGGAGTAATTAATATTTGGGACATTATGTCTGATCTTGTGTAAGTTATAACCACCATTACCATGGTAATCTGTAAATATGGCCGTTATGTTCATTGATTGTATCCCCCTATATTAATAGTTTCTACAAATATAATCAATTATAAATATGCAAATAAATCATAACAGTCTTCATGACCCGGGACAATGTCTGATTCTATGACAATAAATTAAATGACTTCCACTTGCTTGGCTGGGTGAAGTTAAATTAGATGGCAATGTTGTGCAACAAGAATGATATTATTTTGGATCATAACTAAGAAACTTCCACATTTCAGAATATTTCAACCACTGCATTATACAATTAGCATTGATGCCAGATTTACAATTTAGGTATTTTATGATTCTGGTTTTATCACTTCACAATGAAATAAAACAAATGAAATAAAACAAATGTTAATGATGATGGGCAAACACTGACAGATTTTGCCTGGGCAGTGTCATTTCCTTTCTCATTATACCGCCAATCTTTCTTGCAATGGCCCCAATCTTTCTCATTATACCCCCAATCTTTCTTGCTATGCCCCCAACCTTTCTCGCTACACCACTATCCTTTAAGTGGCCCCACTTTCAGGGGAAATCCTTCATTTGTTTCCGGTGCTGGGGAAAAGGTTCCTCAGGGTTTTCTGGCAAGGTACCTCCTTGTCAGTGGAGGAGGACAAAGACAGTGTCTAGTTATTCAGATAGGACGAAAAACTCAGGTCCCATGAACCATTGACTGTTAGAATTTGAAATAAGAGTGGACCGTTTTGCAACTGTTGAGGAAATTTTCCCCCACAGCACGCCAGAGGGTATATCGCGTCTTCATTAGCCCAGTCGGTGCAAAACAGTGGGTCGCAACACATATGATAATGTAATCTGATTGTATATAAACTTATTTACATTCAATTGTTTCCGTTTTGACTCTAATTTCAAATCAGTTATGTCCAGCGAAATACGGCACGATTCTCAACTGAATAGAAATTTCTAGTGTCTGGTTATTCCAGTCTATTGCACATGCTCTCCAGATACGTTGACTTGAGTTGTGGAATATGTCTAGCCTCATTCTCTCTGGTCACTTGTTACAAATAACGCTGAAAGGCATTATGGAACACGTTTCATGTACCAATGGTAAAATGTATATTTTGTCTTAAATATTGGATATCCAAGTTCAAGGTAAGATAACAACATCAATGTTGTTCAAATTGACAAATAATTTGTGTTTTCAACGTGTAAGACTGTGGATGATATTGAGTTAGAGACTTGGCTACTTTAATCATCAGTTGATTGGTTATTTTATCACTATTACATCAATAGCTGATTGGTTGTTGATGAGGTTAACCTCGAGTATATTTAGTTCGTTCAGCTCAGTGATTTTTTACACCTACGATATGATATTCGTTACAAGTACAGGTACTAATTTGGTTCATTAAGATTCATTACTTTCTTCAGATCTATGTTGTTTTCCACTTGAGATTAGATATAATTTGTTAAGATTCCTATGTGTAAGCTGTTTTACCTTGACCTATTTACTCTAGTTTCATCCATTATAGAAATACCGTTTCCATTGCGTAAAGCTCAATGCCAGTAGAGAATGTTCTTACTGCCACGATTTCTCTTCCAAACGTCAGTCCAAAAGACATGAATGTATACACATCTTGTACTTTAAGCAGAGCGATGCCAAGGAATCTTGCAATCAGAGGGATTAACTCTTGTCAGTTTTTTGGGGGGGTTTGATGGCCGAATGGTAAGCACGTGCGTGCTGTATCATAAAGCCTGTCATTGAGTCAACTGACGTGATTTCGATTCCCCAGTTGTACTTGACAAGGAGTAGGGTCACCTGTCCGATCTTGTGGGTTTTCTCTGGGTACTTCGGTTTCCTCCCACTGCTAAAAACCCCTATGCGCAAGCGAATTATTGAAACAAAATTAAAAACCATATGTTAATCCCGAAATGATCTAGTTTGTGTTGAGTGGATGTTAAACCCCATTTCTCTCTCTCTTGTGAATTTTCCAATGACTCAGACTATACTCATGTTTAAAATATTTTATCAACGGTACATATATCCTAACTTATCTTCGTATCAAGGTAGGTTTTACGACTATTTGAAATATGTTTTTAACAGATCGGATGTATGTAATCAGTATTGACAGTGAATCATCTTTAGCTGATTACAACACAGATCCTATTTAGTTTCCTTTTTATAGTTCAAAATTTCGTTTAACTTGTTTTTACTACACAAGGATCTGGAAAAGTTGTTATCATTGACGTGTTCTGAATGGTGTCGGGGATTAGCCAATGAAAACGTCTGTTGTTGAGGTGAGCTTTAGGCGTGTTTTGCATGGAACTGTGAGTAATCCACTGGTAAAATCGATGCTGATTTGTTAATCAAATGTCTGGCAACATAGGGTCAAAAGTCGCTCGTATGACCTCTGGTGTGACCCATCTTTACAACCGGTCAGATCTTCTTGTAGGTCATCGAAAGTAAAAAAAATGAAACGGAATATAGATCTGTAGTTTAATGAGATTGGTTTCATCTTTACGACTATTGACATTTAACTTACACTACATTTACTTGTGACTCAAACATCAGTCATCTTAAAAACAAAAACAACCACTTGAACAATTCGCAAATCTCTTGACGATGAAACAGGTAGATTGATAGTAAGGGTATTAGTTGCAGGAAATCTGACAGGTGAAAAGACTGTCGACATTTATTAGGAATGTGAATAGATGTAGCAAGGCATCACCTTGAAATATCAACAGAATTATATAACATATCATATATACTTTAGTCATAGTCAAAGTATTTCATTAGTTTATGTATATATCATTATATATATCAGGAGAACAACAGGTCCGTCTTCATAAGATCAGTGAGACCAGAAAGTTAAAGAAAGCAAGTACAGGAACAACGTACTATAAAACATTGTAATGATTTGATATGGGTGTTTTTAAGGCCAAGGTATAAAGAAAAAGATTAATTTTCACTGTAAATGCATAAGATGTTTAAAAATTGTTTAAAGATTTCACTTTTGAAATGATTTTGAATGATTTTCCAAAACAACAGTAATAAGATATAGTTGTCAAGAGAATTATAAAACATGTTAACTATGATTATACAGAACATCCGATACCACCTATAAAATAATGTTAAATAGAATTATGCAGAACATCTAATATCACCTATAAAACATGTTAACTGTACACATTGTTATTCATTACTTTCAATTATGTAAACATTAGAAACACAGATTTATTCCAGAAAAATGAACTTTTTGCACTATTGCCCTGGCTTACTCTTCCTAGATCATCTTATATCATTTATCATTCAAGGAGTTCAAATAGTATTCTCATACTTTCTAGAAGACTTAATACCACTTCTCATTTGATGAGTTCATTTAGTATGTTTACTCTTTTTAGAAGACTTGATACCACATCACATCTGACTATATATATAGTATACTTACTCTTCCTGCTAGAATATGTCATACCACTTATCATGGTATGTTTACTCTACCTAGAACATCTGATACCACTTCCCATGGTATGTTTACTCTACCTAGAACATCTCATACCACTTCTCATGGTATGTTTACTCTACCTAGAACATCTGATACCACTTCTCATAGTATGTTTACTCTACCTAGAACATCTCATACCACTTCTCATGGTATGTTTACTCTACCTAGAACATCTCATACCACTTCTCATGGTATGTTTACTCTTCCTAGAACATTTCATACCACTTCATATAGTATGTTCACTCTACCTAGAACATCTCATACCACTTCTCATAATATGTTTGCTCTACCAGAACATCTTATACCACCTCTCATGGTATGTTTACTCTACCTAGAACATCCCATACCACTTCTCATAGTATGTTTATTCTACCTAGAACATCTGATACCACTTCTTGTGGTATGTTTACTCTACCTAGAACATCTGATACCACTCCTTGTGGTATGTTTACTCTACCTAAAACATCTGATATCACTTCTCATAGTATGTTTACTCTACCTAGAACATCCCATACCACTTCTCATAGATACCACTTCTCATAATATGTTTACTCTACCAGAACATCTTATACCACCTCTTGTGGTATGTTTACTCTACCTAGAACATCCCATACCACTTCTCATAGTATGTTTACTCTACCTAGAACATCTGATACCACTTCTTGTGGTATGTTTACTCTACCTAGAACATCTGATACCACTCCTTGTGGTATGTTTACTCTACCTAGAACATCTGATACCACTTCTTGTGGTATGTTTACTCTACCTAGAACATCTGATACCACTTCTTGTGGTATGTTTACTCTACCTAGAACATCTGATACCACTTCTCATGGTATGTTTACTCTACCTAGAACATCTGATACCACTTCTCAGGGTATGTTTACTCTACCTAGAACATCTGATACCACTTCTCATAGTATGTTTACTCTACATAGAACATCTGATACCACTTCTCATTGTATATTTACTCTACCTAGAACATCTGATACCACTTCTCATAGTATGTTTACTCTACCTAGAACACCTTATACCATTTCTCAATCGAGGAATTCACATAGTATGTTTACTCTACCTAAGACACCTTATAGCATTTGCCATCTTTGTTATACTTGTGTATGTGAAGAAAGAGTATTATAATCCATGTTGTACAACATAGACGAAGGAATTGATTTATCAGGGTGGAGTAGACAAGTCTATATGTCATATTGTTGATATTAAAATAAATCTATTTTAGATCGAGTTAGTAAGAATATCGGATGTAATGGATCAGGGAATTTCTGATTCTGTCTAATGTGATGTCGAGGTGATATCCGCTCGGATATTTCTCCACCCAACATGTAACAGACGTTAGATATTTTACAGATCTTATGACCAATCAACGTTACATCTGGTTGTATTTTACCTTTATAAATAACAATAGGTGTGCACGCGTCACTTCCTGCAGCAATATATATTACTTTAGAAACTTTTAGTCTAAAAGAATTTGATTTAATTATAGATTTCTTCTACTAGTTGTAATGATGATGACTGAAAGGTGCCACATCCTGTTTTAACAATAAAATAGTTTATATACCAGTAGTTGGTTAATGTAGGATTACTGAAAGGTGTTGACGGAAGTTACACCATTCATTGCACTTTGTGATTGGTAATAATCTGGGCCCTGATTCACGAAACTTTAACTTAAGATAAAATCCAAATTTTAGTAGATACTTCAGTTTTGATTGGCTAAGCACTAAAATCAATCTAATATTATCCAATCAAATAACTAAAATTTGGATTTTAGCTTAGTTAAAATTTCGTGAATAAGGCCCCAGGCCCCTAATTAATGTTACAGAGATTGACAACAAATTGTTTATTTTTCCTATTGTTGTTAAATGTCTAATGATATGTATGAGGCAGAGTGTGTTTTTCTTTCCATGTGGAATGAACCTGGTGGGTTTTCTCCGGGTCCTCCCACTGAAATCAAAAATTAAACCATATGTTAGTCCCAAAACGACCTAGTTTATGTCGAATGGGGTTAAACCCTTTCTTTCTGTTTGTTTAGTTCATATATGTTATTCCCCTACTTTATGGCGTATGCAAGTCTTTATAAGCTCAGTCGGAGCTGAACAGTAGGACGTTAAATATCCTATTGGTTTAGTTCAGATATCCACCTGTATTGTTAGTTAAAGATGAGAGGTATTTCAACCCATGTGTTGTACATCTCATCGAATTATCTTTTAACACCTTTAATCAAAGACTTACACATGTTTTTTATGACAAGTGTAAAGGTCAGATCTACCTGTATAGATTATAACCAGGTGTCACCAGGTGTTCCAAGCACCTGTCTCAGTCTTTCATGTATCCACATATTGTAATAATAATTGTTTTAATGAAATCTGGCCATTGTTTTATCTTTGATCTGTGATGATATCTACAGATGAAGGTGGATATTAACATTTACCTGTTTACCTGTTTGTTTCACCTTTAACAGGTAAATTATATAGGGTTTCAATCTTACCTTCCTGCATCAACCACCGCTAATAAACAGGGCTGTATGTAGGATTTTAAAATTGGGGGTGCAACAGAGTGGTGGGTCGCCATAGCCTCCACGTAAGTTTGGATCAGGGTGCCGACTGATCAGTACCTCTTAAAAGAGCATCACTGTGTGGTCATAATCGTGTATACATTATTTTATAATTGAAAGATTGTCAATTTATTATTTTTTTGGATGGGGTGGGGCACCATTTCTCGGGGTGCCTTATTTTTCTTGGGGTGCAATATACCCCCTGAACCCCCGCTAGATACGGCCCTGCTAATACAGATAGCCATGTAATGTGCTGTGAGGAACATTTTGCTACTGTTACTTTATTTTCCAAGTATTTTGGGATCTATGAGACACCAATATATACACAATTCCTCTCTAGTTTACACAATCCCACCCTACCCATCCAGTACCCTGTCTCTAGACTACATCATCCCACCTCACCCATCCAGTACTCTGTCTCTAGACTACATCATCCCACCCCACCCATCCAGTATCCTGTCTCTAGACTACATCATCCCACCCCACCCATCCAGTACTCTGTCTCTAGACTACATCATCCCACCCTACCCATCCAGTACCCTGTCTCAAGACTACATGTACATCATCTCACCACACCCGTCCAGTACCCTGTCTCTAGACTACATCATCCCACCCCACCCATCCAGTACCCTGTCTCTAGACTACATCATCCCACCCCACCCATCCAGTACTCTGTCTCTAGACTACATCATCCCACCCTACCCATCCAGTACCCTGTCTCTAGACTACATCATCCCACCCCACCCATCCAGTACCCTGTCTCTAGACTACATCATCCCACCTCACCCATCCAGTACTCTGTCTCTAGACTACATCATCCCACCCCACCCATCCAGTACCCTGTCTCTAGACTACATCATCCCACCCCACCCATCCAGTACTCTGTCTCTAGACTACATCATCCCACCCTACCCATCCAGTACCCTGTCTCAAGACTACATGTACATTATCTCACCACACCCGTCCAGTACCCTGTCTCTAGACTACATCATCCCACCCTACCCATCCAGTACCCTGTCTCTAGACTACATCATCCCACCCCACCCATCCAGTACCCTGTCTCTAGACTACATCATCCCACCTCACCCATCCAGTACTCTGTCTCTAGACTACATCATCCCACCCCACCCATCCAGTACTCTGTCTCTAGACTACATCATCCCACCCTACCCATCCAGTACCCTGTCTCAAGACTACATGTACATCATCTCACCACACCCGTCCAGTACCCTGTCTCTAGACTACATCATCCCACCCTACCCATCCAGTACCCTGTCTCTAAACTACATCATCCCACCCCACCCATCCAGTACCCTGTCTCTAGACTACATCATCCCACCCCACCCATCCAGTACCCTGTCTCTAGACTACATCATCCCACCTCACCCATCCAGTACTCTGTCTCTAGACTACATCATCCCACCCTACCCATCCAGTACCCTGTCTCTAGACTACATCATCCCACCCCACCCATCCAGTACCCTGTCTCTAGACTACATCATCCCACCCTACCCATCCAGTACCCTGTCTCTAGACTACATCATCCCACCCTACCCATCCAGTACCCTGTCTCTAGACTACATCATCTCACATCACCCATCCAGTACTCTGTCTCTTGGCTACATCATCTCACATCACCCATCCAGTACTCTGTCTCTAGACTACATCATCCCACCTCACCCCAACTTTTTACTGCCTTGTCTCTAGGCTACATCATCTTACCCCAACTATTCTGAAAGTGGAGAGAGTACAGTTACATATAATAGAATAATGAATTTTTGTCTAGTTGATCGGATGGGATGATAAAACAATGTTAATCAGGTAAAATAACCCTTGAAAGAAAATTAGGGGGAAAAGATGCTGTCATGGCAAAATTCTCCTCACAATGCACAAATAATCAAGAAAATATAAGTGTGAAAATGGCCGAAGTGAAGTATATATTAGAGAGTAATGGACCATATGATTCTACCATCTGGTCAACAAGTGTATAACACACATGAACCGTTACACTGTTTATATATATATATTGGTTTGTATGTTTATTAAATAAAAATAATATTGGTTTGTTTATTTAGATCACAGCTGATATTTAGTGGTGTTTATTTTATAAAATAAGTTGAAGATGTATTTTCTGTTTTTTTAACCTTTGTTTTGTTTTGGTTATTGTATTTCTCATGAGTGTGAGATTCTACTGAGAGAAACGTGTAGATTTATAGGCAGGGATTGAAACTGAGTCCATGTTTGTCTTTAATCTTTCAGTAGCATTTTACGTCTATCCTTGTACGTTTTATTTACACCCTTTCACGTTTAAACTGATTGGTTACAACCGATTGGTTACTATTTAAAATGATTGTTTATTATTTAAAGGAGCTAAATCGCTAACATTTCGGACCTAGAAATTGGCACAAATGGGTCGCAACGCATATAATACTGTAATATGAATGTATATACTGATTTACATTCAATCGTTTCCGTTTTCACTCTAATTTCAAATCAGTTATGTTCGGAGAAATAAACCAGTAGTCTCAATCGAACGCAAATTTCTAGCGTCTGGTTATTCCAGTCTACATACGCCATTTGATTTAGTGCAATGTGACTAGCCTTGTCCCTCAAATCTCTTGTTACAACTGGGGATGAAACACATTATGATACACAATTCGTGTACCAATTGTAAAATGTTTATTTGGTCTTAAATATTGGATATCAGAAGCCCACCTTTTACCAGTAAGATCACAGCATCAATGTTGATTTAAATTGACAAATAATTTGTGTTTTCAATGTTGAAGATTTTGGATGATATTGATTTAGAGACTTAGCTACTTTAAGCTGATTGGTTACAATTGTGATTGTTTACTATGTAAAATGATTGTTTAGTATTTAATCTGTTTACTATTAGAACTTATTTTTTATTGTTTGTAATTGAATGATTATTAAAACTATTTGATCTATTTCTTTATCTGATATGAAATATTTACTATTATTATTTATTCAATGAAATCTGCTGAGGTTGAAAAATAAACTAAAAGATACATTAGATATTGATTTCAAAGATTGACAGTTAATCAAAATAATAATCATTATAGTGAAACAAATATGCAAATACAATGACTGAACATATTCAATTAGAATTTGAATAATGACTAAACATATTCAAATGGATTTTAAATAATGACTGAACATATATATTCAAATACATTTTGAATAATGACTGAACATATTCAATTAGAATTTAAATAATGACTGAATATATTCAATTAGAATTTAAATAATGACTGAATATATTCAATTAGAATTTGGAAAATGACTGAATATATTCAATTAGAATTTGAATAATGACTGAATATATTCAGTTAGTGATTGATTAGATAATATAGAAAGGCCGAGGGTAATTAGATAGTAAATAATGTTAATCGAGCAACTGTTTAGTCAATTTTATCAGTGTGATATGTCAACAAGTTTATTGGGTCAGTGTATCAGGTCATGTAGTATATATATATATATAGATCCTGGTAATGATTATGTATGTATATATATAAACAACAATAACAGGATTGTTGATATTATCTCTCTATATAGATATGATACACTATCATAAATTACTTCAAGGATTGACTTCAACTACATACACAACATAGTAACCTGTACAAAGTGGCCTTTCAGATTAAAATGTATTGTAGGTAACATTGGTTTAGGGAAGTCACATGACCCCCCTAACCCTAATCCTAGGATTCCAGCTTGTAGATTATAAGGGCCCTGTTTAGAATTTGGGCATGGCCCAGGAAGATACATTAGGAAGCCCTACTCTCATTTATCAGAGTTGGCATTTGAAGGGCTGGCACAGAAAGTAAACGAAGAACCCTTGGTAATTGAAATTTCACTGTCTGGAAAGAATTTTCCTTCTTGCAAACGTAACCATAGGATGGAAAATTACCGTACGTTAGTTTCAAAATATTCCAAGTTGTATGTGGAGAGGGGGTAGGATGGCCTAGTGGTCTAGAGTGCCGTGCTTAACCTCTAGCTGGCTTGTCACCTCTGGCTTGTGGCTGTAGTTTCGATCCCTGGTGTGAGTGTATGTGGCATGGAGATAGGGGTGCCTTCTCAACCCCGTGGGTTTCCCACTGCTAAAGACCCCTACACGCAAGCGAATTATTGAAATAAAATTAAACCATATGTTAGTCCCGAAATGACCTAGTTTGTGTCGAGTGGACGTTAAACCCCATTTCTCTCTCTCTCTGTATGTGGATGAGACTTTGAACCCATTCCATATTTGAAAGGAAGAATTATGTAAAAAGGATAGTCTCTCATTAAAAACAATGTCAGGCTGTTTTTGCCGTAAACATTCTTCTAAAATCTTTCGACAGATGTCTTTCAAGATAACATTTCAAGATAAGATCATTTCCCCAGTTTCAGTAAATTGTCAACCACAAATATTTTAACACCCACATATACAGCTGATATATGTCATTAAAATTCATTCTCCAAATATGGTCATGCACATGATATGAAATATTTGCGAAATTATTTTCTGTCGTATGTGCAGATTATTTTTAGGTTAGGGAAGATGGTGAGGAGGTGTAAGGGTTAGGGTTGGGGTAAGTGAAGAGGTGTAAAAATTTATAAGATTTTTACCCAAACATTTTCATTATTGAGCAAAACATATTTAATTTGTAGGGTTGGGTGGCAGAATGGCGTCATGCGTGCGCTTTATTTCATAACATCTGTCATTGAGTCAACTGACACGGTGTCAATTCTCCGCTTATACGTGACAGTGACAGGGAGTGGTGTTGTCTGTCCAACCTCGTGAGTTTTCTCTGGTATCCTCCCACTGCTAAATATCCCTATTGAATTGACATTAAACCCCTCTCTCTCTCCTCCTTTCCCTTTCCCTCTCTCTCTCCCCCTTTCCCTCTATCTCTCTCTCCCCTTTCCCTATCTCTCTCTCTTTCCCTTTCTCTCCCCCTTTCTCTCTCTCTCTCTCTCTCTCTCCCTTTCTCTCTCTCTCTCATGGTGTATGATGAAAGTAAGTTGACTATTGTTTTGTGTGAGATGATATATTTCAGCAAACATGTAACTATGATATATTATTGTGGTATATAGATATATATATATATCATAGATGAATATAACAGGTATATAGGACAATAACCTATAAACAATAACCTACTCGATAATACAGACACATACGTAGCCTTGAACAACATGTAGTAAATAATACACTCACAAACAACAATTTGTTGAAAAGTATTTATTATCAAGCACTGTCACTGGATAATATTATCACAGAATACCCTTTCTGGTTGATGTTAAGATGCAAATGTTGTTTCTGAAGAATTTCCCTGAAGAACATTAACTGAAAATCCTGATTCTGCCACTGCGTTGGTGAATATCCTTGGATAATCCCGTAAAAGAATAGCTTTAAACAATAATGGATAGTATAAGCCTACAAAGCATTATAATTGTGGTATCCGTTTTAGTGTCATGTTGGATCTTTAAACCGGGGGGGGGGGGGGAACAGCCTAATGGTTAGCATGTACACACTGTATCATAAGGTCTGCCATTGAGTCATCAACTGGTGTGTTTTGATTTCCTGGTTGTACATGACAGGGAATAGGGCCGCCTGTCCAACCGCGTGGGTTTTTCTCCAGGTCCTCCAACTGCTAAAGACTAATACCTGCAAGTGAGTTATTGAAATAAAATTAAACTATATATTAGTCCCGAAATGACCTAGTTTGTGTCAGGTGGATGTTAAAGCCCATCTCTCTCTCTCTCTCTCTCTCTCTCTCTCTCTCTCTCTCTAAATAAGCCAATCTGTATAGAGAATATTCCAGACCTTGATTCATGTTATAGAGAAATACCTTTACACGTTACTCATAGCACTACTCATTACATATAGGTGATGGGGATTCCCCTTATTACTCATTTTACATGTGTGTGAAATAGCTTTATTTAACGTCGGCTTCCACTGAGGTGATATCGCAGACAAAATTATTATACAGGTATAGGGGATTCCCTTTATTACTCATTATCTGTAGGTGTAGGAGATTCCCTTGCTTACTGATTACCTGTAGTTGTAGGGGATTCCCTTTTAGCATGAGGTGTAACATCCTAATGTTCTGTATTAACCACCTAATGGAAGACGATGGTCATATGACATGCAATGTACCGTGACAGAGATTCTAATCTTCAGGAATTTTCAACTGCCAAGGGTTCTTTTACGTGTATTGGTGGAACTCTTATTTGTATGGTACGAAGGACTATACACTTTTTCATTACCAGGCCTTCTGTTGTTCTGCACCGTCCAGGGCCAACCAGATTTGAATATTCCAAGAACCTTTTTCAGGTCAACAAAAACATCGAACGTGGTAATTAATGGGTCAGCCACCATCATTTCTTATATAGAATATCGATGTAAGGGAATGCCCTGTTAGCTTTTTACAACAGTGATGTAATCAGATGCCCCACATCATGGATATTCTCTGAAAACTCTGGGTACTTCACATTTCTACAAGCCTGGATACAACCCATGACTTTTGAAAGATAATATTATATGATTATATGCCTGGATAATCTAGAAGATATGAATATCCAGCGATAAAATACCTGAGATATTTGAGTAGTTTGTCAATGAGTGATGAATATGTTGATAGTTTACATGATAATGTGGTTTTATTCATCATTTTTTCAGGAATATTCTTTCATTATGACTATATACTTCAAAAATTTACATTTTAACTCATCTGGCTCACCATTGAAAAATTAATTAAAGTTTTTTCTATCAATCAAATTTAAAGAGCTTTTTTAAAGTTTAATTTTTAAAAAAAATTTTATAGAATTAAATTTTAGGATTTTTTTTTTTTGTGGCGAAATTTATAAAGTTTTTTTTGTAGCAAAATTGTAAAAGTATTTTATCATATTATTATAATGTTGATTTTGAGTTGTTTGTTAAGACAAAATGTAATTTTTGATTATTTGTTTTCAATCGATTGATATTAATATGAATCACTTTCTAAACAACTTCTCAATGAAATAATCCGACTTGTATCAGTTGATTAAATAGTTTTACTAATTGGACTAATAATAGAGTAATAATATGATTAATTGTATACCCTGGCTACTCAGATAATTTACCTTGACCTGTTTAATTAACAGATCCAAACAACTGAATAACCTGAATAATTTGACTATTGAACTTGTTAAACAAATAATTCTACAAAATGAATAATTCAGTTAATATGAATTGGCATAAATGATCGAAACTGTAAAATTGAATATTTTGATAACTTGACAAATTGAATAACTTAAATTATTGAATAACTTGACAAACTGAATAACTTAAATAATTGAATAACTTGACTAATTGAATAACTTGATTGATTTGATGTTATTCAATTAGTCAAGTTATTCAATTAGTCAATCTAGTCAATTAGTCAATCTATTCATTAAGACATGTTATTCAGATTTAACTTATTGAATAACATGCTTATTGACTAATTGAATAATTTGACTAATTAAATAACTTGATTGATTTGATGTTATTCAATAAGTGAAATTATTCAATTAGTCAAGCTATTCATTAAGACATGTTAGTCACATTTGCCTTATTGAATATCATGTTGAATAATATGGCATATTTACTAATTGAATAATTGATTGATTTGATGTTATTCAATAAGTGAAATTATTCAATTAGTCAAGCTATTCATTAAGACATGTTAGTCACATTTGCCTTATTGAATATCATGTTGAATAATATGGCTTATTTACTAATTGAATAATTCGACTTATTGAATGATTTGACTTATTGAATAATTTGACTTATTGAATAATTCGACTTCTTGTATAATTTGACTTATTGAATAATTTCACTAAGTGAATAATTTGACTAATTGAATAATTTCACTAATTTGACTAATTAAATAATTTCACTTATTGAATAATTTCACTAATTGAACAGTTTCATTAATTGAATAATATAACTAATTGCTTAATTTGACCTATTTAACGAATAATTGAATATGAATAATTTGACTAATTGAATGATAATTTGACTAATTTGACATTCAGATTGAATGATAATAATTTGAATAATTTGACTAATTGAATGATAATTTGACTAATTGAATGATAATTTGACTAATTGAATGATAATTTGACTAATTGAATGATAATTTAACTTATTGAATAACTAAATGGTGAGACATTGATCTAAAGTTATGCTCTAGTTAACAATGATTCATTGAATATAAATAAAACAGTTTATATGAATGAGATCAAGGAAGGGACGGGAAATGAATGAGTAGACATGCGATACTTGCAACCCTTTTAGGGAGCAACAAAAGTTTTCTCATAACAACTGTAAAACTTTCTTGGTGGGCTGTGGAGTGTGATTGAAAGAGACACACAGACAGAAATGGGGTTTAACATCCACTTGACACAAAATACGTCATTTCAAGACTAAAATATAGTTCAGTTTTATTTGACTAATATGCTTGTATGTAAGGGTCTTTAGCAGTGGGGGGAAACTGGAGGACCTGGAGATAACATATGAGGTTGGACAGGCCACCCTACTCCCTGTGACACATTCGCCGGCCCCAAGCCCGCACCCCTTTCACCACACACTCTTCAATTCAAAAGCGGCATGTTTCATTGCAATGCAGAAGGGGGTTTAGTTGAATTTTCTGTTGGACTATGCCTATTATAATCCTAGGTATGAAATATCCGAGTATTAAATAATTTTGTATTGTAAATTAAACCGACAATGTTATATTAAGAAATGACAAGTTAAAATATATATTCATGTTAGAATCAATTTTATTTTGTTGCCTAATATGCTCTTAATTTATTTCAACTTAAATTACACAGTGAATATGATCTATGCTAGAGAACGAATGAATGAATGAATGAACGAGCGTAACATGTTAAAGGAATTTGTGGGTAGTGATTGAAACATCCCACACACACACTCCATCTCTATTAATAGTAACAAGGCAAACCCTTAAGATAAAAATATGAAGGTATTTTTAGTATTTGAGGAATGACGGAGACAATTGATAGTAACTGATGTGTAATCCATAAAGTGTGCTATATAAGTCACGTGTCCTGTCCAGCCTGGACAAAACTAGGATGTTCTGATAAATTGTGATCATTTAGTGTAGTGTTGTTGGACAAGCTGTTCGTTCGCTCGTGTTGTGTAACTATCTGTGATATATTTGACTGTGGTATATTAGCTGTGGTATATAAGAACATGTGTTATAATATAATGTTTAAGAGTCTATCTGTGATATTAATATTATTAGTCAGTGTTCACGGGAAGAGCTTGTTTACTAGTTACGGTGAGTTTATTTTATTTTTATCAAAATTTTAACATCAGGATAAAATATACATGTATTTCCTTACTACCTGTGACGTATTAAAGTGACAGCAACCATGCCTCAGGCCTGTGTCCCCTGATGACAAATGTTTGAAGAAAAATAAATAAAGATGGCAAAGTGAATAATTTTCCTCCAGAAGAGCATTTACGACAGTTAACTTGTCAAAATTTTTACAAAGATATAGTGAATTTAAAATTTGTCAATTTTGTAAATATTTGCAGTCAGCCGATACGGCTACTTGACCAGGAAGACCCAGGTTTGAACCAGATAGTGTGAAAAATGACAATTTTGCAGCTCGCCCCGTTTAGCATACATAATATGCACTTATTTTTATAGCCCCTCCCCCTTTCCAAAGACAGTCCATCATCTAAATAACTTAATCCCTTCTTTTGTCTATAATCTTCTATGTGAAATAAGCGAATAAAATAATAATCCGACAATCTAAGCAAATAATATCAATGAATAAATCTCAAGCTTCCTGTGGAATTCAAATATTTACGAATTAGGTAATTTGATGTTAACCATACAAGCCTACCACATGGAATAACAGAGATTTAAATCATCAAACGATGAAAGGCTGGATGTCAAGGTTTATTTATATTAAACAGCTCGAGTTTCTTTAAATATTATTTTACTTGATTTAAACAAGATGAATAACAGATTAAAGAAATAAAACCAGATTGAAGTTACAATGCCTGTCGAAGGGGGAATTCCCTGAGTCTCCTGAGATATATCCTCAAGCACGGTGTCCTTGCTTGTACTGGACCATCTGATAACATTTCTCCTGTAAGAAAAATCTTGAATTGTGTAGTCTATGAAGAAACATGTCATAAAGTTCAACTAGTGATTTATTTATACATGTAGGTAATAATCTGTTCAAGTCAAATTGTTCCTGTCAAGTTGTTTTATAGGCCTATCTATCTTTACTTCTATCAGGTTCCTGTTTGAATTGTCTGTTCTGTCTAACTTTAGTTTTAGCAGTTGTCCCCATTGTTCCTGTCATGGTTTTGAATCACCGGTTGTACGTGGCAAGTTTTTCTCCGGGTACTCTGGTTTCCTCTCACTGCTAAAGTCCCCTACGAACAAGCGAATTATTGAAATAAAATTAAACCATATGTTAGTCCTGAAATGACCTAGTTTGTGTCGAGTGTACGTTAAACCCCATTTCTCTCTCTCTCTCCATTGTTCCTGTTGTTAAGTTGAGTTGTTGAATTGTATGTTTACTTAATGGTATTGCCCCATTGTTCATGTCAAGTTGTCTGTTCTGTCTATGTTTGGTTTTAGCAGTCTGTTCTGTCTATGTTTGGTTTTAACAGTCTGTGTCTCTGAATATAAGAAAGAATCAGAGATAGAGAAGGTAGTTTACCTTGATTACAAATTGATTACAAATCCATCACCTGTTGATTACATTAATTATCTCCAGATGTCAGGTAAGTTTATAGAGAATAGAGTTTGTTGACATGTTTTTATCTGTGATGTTACCAGACTCCTATTGTTGTATAAAGGTGTGACAGGTCAGCAAGGGGTAACTATAACATGATTGAAACACACCCACAAGTCTCCTTGACTTTAGATTGTCCACTTTCTTTTTACACACCAGGATTCCCCACCAATTATTTTTAAACACCTAGAAATGGATACAAGTGGGTCGCAACACATATTAATGTAATATACAAACTGATTTTTGTTTTTACTGTAATTTCTAATCAGTTATGTTCAGTGAAATAGTGATCAGTCCAAACTGAATGGCAGTCTTTGATGTCTGGTTATTCCAGTCTACACTGGTCGTATTCTCCTACACAGGATATGTTTAGCCTTGTTCATCGTGTCGCTTCATACAAATGACGCTCGAAAGCATTTGTGTTCCAATTTTAAAATTTTCATACCTAAATTGATATTTGTGCCACGATTTGAGGGTATATAGCTGGAAATGTGCTGTCGAGGTAAAATTCCCCTTTCCTGAACAGTAAAGTATTTTATTTCTGTAAAGATATATGGTGTCATAATTATTAGTGTAATAGTTTTTTAATGGCGTAGACGTGTGACTCTGCATTATTCATGATACATATGATTATACAATGTTTATATCATTATCTACTCTAATAACTCATAATACAACCACAGTTTATATTATCTACTCTAATAACTCATAATACAACCACAGTTTATATTATCTACTCTAATAACTCATAATATGACCACAGTTTATATCATTATCTATTCTGATAAAATAAAGATGTGACATCACCCTTTGATGTTGGTGTACATTATTTATACTAGTGAAATATTGGACTCATGTGACATATTTCACTGTAAAAACACATGTGGAGTGTCTGTTAATGTTTTCGAGCTTACGCCATTGTGTAATATATTGTGAAAACACTCAGGCCTCTTGTTGTTACAATATAGTACTTAACGTCTTACTCTCGACCATTAAACAATACATAATATAACCACAGATTATAATGTGTTTTATAATAATACTCTAATAACTCATAATATGACCATAGATATACAGTGGACACTCTCACATCCGATCTCTGATAAATCCAAATTTCTGTGACATCCGACATGATTTTAATGTCCCGATTTATTTCCTTATTACTTCAGCCAAAAAATCTCTGGTAAATCCGGACTCTGTATCTTCCGTCAACAGCCATCCTGTCACATAATTTCCACCGTATAATCCGACCTTATGTTGTATCATTATCTACACTAATAACTCATAATATGACCACAGATTATAATGTGTTGTATCATTATCTACACTAATAACCCACATTATGACCACAGATTATTATGTGTTGTATCATTATCTACACTAATAACTTATAATATGACCACAGATTATTATGTGTTGTATCATTATCTACACTAATAACTTATAATATGACCACAGATTATTATGTGTTGTATCATTATCTACACTAATAACTTATAATATGACCACAGATTATTATGTGTTGTATCATTATCTACACTAATAACTTATAATATGACCACAGATTATTATGTGTTTTATCATTATCTTCTTTAATAACTCACAATATGATGACAGGAGTTTAATTGTTTTTTTGTAACCCTACCAGTCAGTGGGTTGTTGATTTTATTTTATTCATGTAATACTGGATGTTGTTTTGTCTATTTCAGCTCTCAGTAATGTTGTTTGTCACAATAAGGATATTCCAGTAATGCAGGAACTTTGCCAGAAAGAAAATAACGCTTTTCAAGAAGGCAACAAAAATGACAATCATACTGGAATATGTTCGTAAGTCAACAATTTTCACATAAATTTTTGTTTTTAATTCTTGTGAACCAATATCTGATGTTGGGAGTATCCGTGGAGGTGATTATATCGTTAAGCTTACTTGGTAAACAAATCCGTTGATTATTGACAGGACAATTGGAAATAGAATTAAAAGTAGGATATACGTACATACAGGTATTTTCAGGGAACCTGCCTGTACTTATTTCACCAGTTCGTACAGAAACTCAAATTTCAGATAACCGAATGGTTAGCACGTGTGCGCTGTATCATATGGTCTGTCATTGAGTCAACTGACGTACATTATCGGGTTTCTCCAAAGCCTCCGGTTTCCTCCCACTGCTAGCGAATTATTTAAATAAAATTGAACCATGTGTTAGTCCTGAAATGGCCTAGTTTGTGTAAATCAGAATTATTATGTTTCTTTTAAATCATGAATTATTGACCAAAGAGTAATGTATCTCAAACTACGCAGAAGATGAGTTTCAGACTTTTCATCGTGAATCAGCATTAGTACGTTCCTTATAAATCGAGGGTTATTGTACATAGCTGGTTGTTCTAGTCATCATTAAGATTATGTCCTGTGCTATTAGTCACTAATACCCTGCACGTGCTAGACGGTTTATGAACGTTGTTTGAACAGCGTAAGATTACGGTAGTGTATAATAGTCAGATACCAAGCAGCCCGGTCAATATTAACTGATGGTGTATTGTTTAAAGTTACACCACAGATCAGTAGGTCAGTTCCTATTCGTTACAATCTGAGTCATTCTACTCTATTCTTACCATTCAAACGGTGATCTGGAAAAACTTAGGTGGTTTAGATTTATTTGTTGAAATATTGAAATCTGTTGTTAAATTTTTCAAATGGTAACCTATGAGTATTAAATGTGTTGAAATTTGAAAAGCTGCCGTTACACAAGGCGTTAAGATGTCAGACGGTGAAACTTTGAGGTGTTTAAATCTACATTTAAACAAGAAAAGTGACAATAATCCATTAAAATACTGTCTTGATGAAAACAAATAGAATATATCAAATTATTGTATGATCCGTTTAACAGTATATCTTGTTTTTATCATAATTAACACCAGGGTATGCTTACTCTACCCAGAACACTTGATAACGCCTAGTGTAGATATATAGTATTGATAGGTGTTGTACATAAGACAGGGTATGCTTACTCTACCCAGAACACCTGATACCACCCAGTCTAGATATATAGTATTGATAGGTGTTGTACATGAGACAGGGTTTAGATATATAGTATAGTATTGATGGGTATTGTTTATGAGACAATCTATGCTTACTCTCTCTAGAACATCTGATAACACTCCTCATTTGGGGAGTTCACATCCCTCTATTCCATGTACTATTGAGGCAGGGTATGTTTCATCTATCAACAAGAACACTTTATACCACTTCTGATTCAATTTAGAAGTTATAATGACATTTTTTTGTGCTGAATTAGCAGTTTATTTGTTGGTAATTTGCCAATTGATTGGATAATGTTAAGTCTAGGAATTCGCCGACCAACACGACGAGCTCTCTATTGATTTATACCTCGTTGTAATTTCTTCAACTTACAAAAAACATTTTGTGTATTTGTTAAATCTTTAATGAACAACTGTAACACATACATTATTCTCCCCACCCCACCCAACCTCTTGGTGTAAAATGATGTGTAGACTGTTCTACCCCTCCCCACCCCCTCTCCCATCGTGTATCCAGAATAGTAGGATGCTAAACCCAATTTCAGAGTAACGTCCTGATTTATATAAAATATTTTATAGATAAATCAAATAAAAAACAGTTTAATCTCCTTTTTCTGCTCCAACTGTGCTAATGCAGGGTACTCCATGTTAAATTCATCCTGGAGAATGGCACTTTCGGTTATTCTGTCATGTTTTTTCTTTTCTGCAAGAATTCTAATGTGTACACAGGTGCTCTGTTTTTCATTTAATCTGATCGAGCTTTGGAGCTTGTACCACGGACAGGAGGAATCAGTCAGTTTCAGATGTACTGTAGCCAACAGTAGTGGACTGGGTCTGAAAATATTGGTTGCCAGGAGACAACCAATACAATTCAATCATTTAATTTTTAAAATGAATAAATTAAATTTTTCAAAAAAATATGCAAATGGAAACAAAAAGATGTAATTAGAAATTTCTAATGTCTAGGGGGGCCTACTTTCTCATGGGTCGAATTTTCTCGATTTTGTCTAATGTCTAAGGGGGCTCACTTCCTCAGGGCAAGCTGACAACCTGCCGAGTCCACCACTGGTAGTCAATCAGAGACCTGGTTAGCAAGTTTACTCTGTCAGACACTGTGGCTCACATTCAGAGATAAAGTTTATTGGTGAAACAAGTAAAATTGCACAGTAGGGGATGGTTATGATATCATTGACAACAGTGAAACATACATATTTATAGAATACACATTAAAACCTGTATGAATTACCATCCATTACAATATGTAGACTTGTTTGCAATATCACCTCGGTGGAAGCGAATGTTAAATAAAGCTATTTTAAACTATATGTAGATTACTGTGAAATAAAAAAATCAAACTGATAAAAAAAAAGATAAACAATAATAAATGATATAACGTTTAATGTGGAATAAATTAATTGCAAACAGAGTTAGTTTTTAATAATTGATTTGAAACGATAGGCAAAGTTTATAAATAAAATCAAAGATATCTATTTGTATTTGTGTATGTTCCCATATGTGGTATCAAATTAACCAGCATTACACTGTCAATGTGTTATAGGACATCAGATTAGGCCTTCTGCAAATTGGGTCCCAGGCGAATTTGGCCTCCTTGTGAATTTGGCCCCGGTCTAATTTGTGCTAGTAATAAAGGATTTAAAGATTATATTTACTGATGAATAAAACATGTTTCCTGTCAGTGCTGAAAACTTCTCTGTATGCAATCAATCAGATTAAAACACACATCCTTTTCCATTCGTATTTTATTGTTCAACATTTTGTTTTTACTACACTAGGATCTGGAAGAATTGTTAGTTATATTATATAACCCATTTTTTGGATGATGTAGGGTCGGTTACGCCGAGTTTTTGGATGATGTAGGGTTGGTTACGGCGAGTATTTGGATGATGTAGGGTCGGTTACGGCGAGTTTTTGGTTTGAGGTACACGGAACTGTGGTTAATTCACTAGAAACATACACACTGATTGGTTAGTCAAATGCCTGACATCATAGGGTCAAAAACCACTTGTGTGACCTTTGTCGCAACCTTGCTTTTCTCCTTCCCCCTCTCTTCTTTTTTGGATGCCTTTCATGCAGAAACTGTATTAAATGTAATTCCGTGATGTATTTCGTCCAAGATAAACCAACTTTATTAAATGTAATTCCTTGATGTATTTCTTCCGAGATAAACCAACTAATATTAAATGTAATTCCATGATGTATTTCGTCCGAGATACACAGACTAGTATTGAATCTAATTAGTGTTTTATTTGCTTATATTTCAGGCGACTGTTTGACATGTGGTTTTGTGTAGCTCGATCCGTCCCCCAGTGTTTTCAGAATTATACGTTCTTCTATCAATCGTATCTTCATTCCCCTCACAACTGTGAACCAACCAACGAACAATATACAGAATTACAGCGAATACGTAAAGAGGGACTGGAGAAAATAAAAGTTATTTCTCTCGACACGTCGACGAATGTTTCCCCCGTATCTGGGGAGGTGACGGACAGTTACGTGACCAATTCAGAGGATGATGAGGGGAAGGAGGAAGAAGAAAAGGAAAAGGAAGGGGATAAAGATAAAGGGGAGGGAAAGCAAGGTGGACATTCCAGTCATACAGGTTCAAATAAAGGTAAGTAGATATTTATTGGTTTTAGGGTCGCTGACTCCCTTTAGGGTTGTTGGCCTTTAGGATCGGTAGCTACCTTTAGGGTCAGTAGCTACCTTTACAGTCGGTGGCTTCTTTTAGGGTCGGTGGCTCTCGTTAGGGTCAGTGGCTACCTTTAGGGTCGGTGACTCTCCTTAGGGTCAGTGACTCCATATAGGGTCAGTGGCTACCTTTAGGGTCAGTGGCTACCTTTAGGGTCAGTGGCTACTTTTAGGTTCAGAAGCTACCTTCTGATGATGGTCGGTACAGCGATACAAGTCAAACAGAAATAACAAAAATCAAGTTATAGATGCAAATCATTATGTGAAGGGTTGCCTGCGTATAAGGGTCTTCACACGTAGAAGGAAACAATCGATGAGGTGGAGCAGGAGACCCTACTCCTTGGGATCGAAACCACACCAGTTGAATCAACAACAGACCGTATGATTTAACAATTTGACCCCCACCACCTTGATACCATTGATACAACTCAAGCAATAAGTCCTCTCCCTCTCCATACAACTTGACCACCCACCCCACCCCCCCTTCCTACAAAGACATGCCAAGAGGCTTCGTGGAAGTAAACAAATGAAATGAAATTGGGTTTAACGTCCTCTGGCTTGGCTAATGAAGATGGGTATACACCATACAGTGTACTATGATGGAAATTAACCTGATGATAAACTGTCATGTTAACCTGTTCTAAAGACCAAATTAGTCTGCTATAAACTTCCTGTATTATTGATGTTATATTTCTATGTCTCGAACTCAACGTTTCATGGTTTCATATAGATCATTTAATCTCATGGGCATTTACTGGAAGATATTTTTTTCAGTGCTTCAGAGTTTTAT
This sequence comes from Patella caerulea, assembly GCA_036850965.1. Lineage (NCBI taxonomy): Eukaryota > Metazoa > Mollusca > Gastropoda > Patellidae > Patella > Patella caerulea. The sequence continues at coordinate 471,154 of JAZGQO010000002.1, forward strand.
ATATGTCTTCCACACTAGATGTTACTGTAACCATCTATATGTGTATTTCTGATTTATATATGTCTTCCACTAGATGTTACTGTAATATCTACGTGTGTATTTCTGATTTATATGTCGTCCACTAGCTGTTATATCTACATGTTTACATATTTCTGTTAATTCATTCAGCTTTGAACTTTATTCTGGTCATCAGTTTATTCATTTTACAGTCTATTCATCAATATTCTATGCAATTGTTAGAATGTTTGTCTCAGTGAATATTGGCTGTCTGGGTCATCTTGTCTAAACTCATGTAGACATGGTTAACAAACATAGAAAAGATTAGTATAATTTAACCCATGACATCACATCAGACATTGTGCCAACAAACAAGCATATAAATGTATTTCTTTCCAGGGGAAAATGTTTGGCATGAAATCTTTCAAGTCAATTTGTAGGGTTAGCAAAATTTCTGAGAAGAAATTTATTTTGGTTGATAGAATTTGATTTATTAGAAATGAAATGAACTGTGGTTTATCATCTTACTTTTCTTCGCTGACTCGACTAATGCAGACAACCAGACGTCTTTTACAGTGTGCAATGAAGGATACTTTGCCCGGACGGTAGCACTACAGCTTATACTCTTATATAGAATTACTACTATAAAAGGGTCTTTTGCGCAGCCACCAATATGTAGGCCTAAAATGGCTTCATTTGCTCTTTTCAAAAAATATCTGCTCCACAATGTAATTCATTTTTTTTTTTTTTAGATATTCTCAAATCGATTATATAAATTTAATTATGAAAACAAAATGACATATGCCTGTCTTCATTAGCCCAGTCAAAGCAGAACAGTAGGACGTTAAACCCATTTCATTTGTGTGTCTGTATTATTGAGACACATGGCCACCACGTGTTGTAATTTGTTAACCGAGTAGAATACAAAGGGAAGCAACTCCAGAATTTGTTGTTACAAACATTTTTACTTTCTCAATAAACAGAGGGTTTCTTTTATTCATGGGGGCATGCACACTAGGGTCATCAAATACAAATTTTTGATGGGATCCTTTGACCAGCCCAATCCTAGGCCTACAAGATCAGTGACCGGACACAATCACTAAAAATCAAATTGTCATAACTTTGGTGAACTCATAAATCAACTTATAAGTAGAAAAAACAAAGGAATCACTTCGCTTTATGTATTAATATTCATAATTTGACTTTTTCAGGAACAAGTTTCCATAGCAACAGACTATGGTTATTTTTGATGGTTTCCGTGGTTTTAGTTCTACACAGCTTTGTGGAGAGACATTGATAGATCACCTGGTGAAGGACAGGTTTTCAGAGAAATGAATTCAATTAGTGATATGAGTTGATAGACTGGACACTCACAATTCAAACCAAAAGGACAAAATTTAAATAAACTTATTAAAAAACGACCAACCATTGAAAGAATTTTACAGATTCACAAAATATTCATTTTTTGGCTTTGTTAACGGACATTCTGTGTTAGCATTGACATTCTTTTGAATTGTTCATTTAGAAGACGTTTCACCCTATAATTGAAAGCGTCTGTCACGTTGTCCATGTGCCTATTATTTAGACACTATATGCTTCGGATAATTCCATTGATCATTGTGTAACCGTGGCAACAAATACTTAATCAAATATAAACTGCTACATAAGACATCAAATGTCATCAGCCATTTTTGTTGTGTTTCCATATAGCGACTATACCTGTGCTTCCATGGTTACGTGATACATATGTATATTATTCAGCTTATGAATATTCATTCAGCTGCCATGTTAAAGTGACACCTGCTTTCATTTTTTGTGACATAGCATCATGTGATTTCGTTTTTTTTATTTTTTAATCGTGAAAATTGTGATTCTGTTGAATATAGAGACCTTAAGATGTGTAATTTATATTGATTCACCATTTTATCAACACATCGTCCTTCGTTATCAACATTTACCAACATCACTTAAACATATAAACATATTTGTCATTCATTTGAGGTTCGATGTTGTCATACCACAGTAATTATTCCATTTAACATTTAAAATTTCCACATGGTGATTTTTGGGGGTATCTTGGAATTAGACCCCCCCCCCCCCAAACATTTCTCAGAATTTTCAAAAAATTTCGTAATAAAAACAATTAAGTGATATGTTTCAAATTTAAAGCTAGAAAAATACCAGTATTATATAAAACGTAAGGATAACCATGTGATGCCCGTTTTCCCATTAACCAGACTGTTTTTAACTTCCATATTAGCCTTTTATTCATGATTGTCCAGTCATTTATTTCCACAACTGGAATTATCTGAAAAAGAATGACAATTTTGATGAACAGAAAGACATTTATAAAGCAAAAATGTTAAAACCAAAAATATTGTAAAAGTTATGCAAATTGTTTTTAAAATTTTGAGTCCCATTTATGTGCCAGTATTCAATTTTTTCCATCAATTTTTAACCCTTTAGCTCTTGGACTCAACAAGACTACTACTCCCTCTAAATGGAGTTGTCATTATTAAAATGTTCCAGGTGCTTAAAGGGTTAATTTTGTTTTGTTCATGTAATTTTATTGTAAAATGTATTTTTTTTAGTTATAATATGAAGGGTTCTTCGGAAAATGTGATAAACTTTAAGCAAGAATTAAGAAAAAATCAAGACGTTTTCATGATTATTAAAATTTAGTTAAATATAAAATTGTTTTAAACAAGTAGCGGGGGGGGGGGGCTGTCGCATGGTTAGCTTGGGCACACTTTATCATATGGATTGCCATTGAGTAAACTGGCGTGGTTTCGAATCCCCAGTTGCACGTGGCAGGGAGAAGGGTCGCCTGTCGAACCTCGTGGGTTTTCTCTGGGCACTCTGGTTTCCTCCCACTGCTAAAGACCCCTTAAGCAAGAGAATTAATGAATTAAATTAATCCATATGTTAGTCCCGAAATGACCTAGTTTATGTCAGTGGACGTTAAACCCCATTTCTCTCTCCGTCTCTTAAACAAGTATTATATTTTCTTGGGCAAAATTTAACAAAAAAAAGATATTTCATGGCTGTTCAGAGAACAAACAAAATTGATTAGTTAAATTAATTACATATAAAGTGGTTTTAAAATAAAATTACTTTAAGAATTATCACTGGCTGTCAATTTTCAAGTATTTCAATTTTTTAACAAGGAATATGTCAATTCAATTTGTAGTACTATCTCAATTTAAAAATCATGTTTTTAAATATAGATTTAATTGTATTTTTGTGTTTTAAACTTAAATTATTTGAAAATGTAATATCATGTCAGGTAAATGGACTGACAGGAAAATACTTCTCTTCACCCTAGGCAAATCTTGAATACCAAGTATATCTATTATGACACAGAAACAATTATTACCAGTTATTTATTGTAAATTGAAATAAAGTAAACTGGTGTTTATCTTATTTTACCGGAAAACTTTTCATATGCTTTGAGAATCGTATATCAGTTTATTGCAAATTATAAATTTTTTGATATGATAAAAGTGCTTTTGTTTAAAATTACCTTATTACATATATCTATATATCTATCTAGCTTATATTATTAATAATGAATTGTATCTTATAATTTAATCCTTCACATTCCAAAGAAATATATGCATTTTCAATTTATAATAATTAAAATTCATAGAAATAAGTCAGAAATCCTGTAATTAATTATTTAAAATACAGTTCACGAAGAAGTGAAAGAAATCAATGTTGAGAAATCCTAAATCAGACTATTAATGTATTATTCTATCAAGATGGATGCAAATTACATCCAATACTGTAACACAAGATATTAATCGGCATTTTTTACTAAATGATTTGAAATTTTGTTCTTCCTTTTTCTTTCTCCCTGTGCAGCATCAACACTCGGGCGGGAGTCCCCCTGCAGTATCAACACTCAGGCTGGAGTCTTTGTGCAGCATCAGCTCTCGAGGAGAGTCGCTGTGCAGTATCAATATGTTACGTAATGTTTCACTCACTATCTTTAAATTGGTCAAAGTACTACAAAAAATTAGCATTTTTATTGTTCCTTTTATTTCACTTAATTAAATATTAATTTAATTCAACCAGTGAATATTGTAAAATTGTTCTGTTGAAAACCCTTGCCATAAAAACAACACAGCATTGTTTTAGATCTCTTTATACATATATATGTTTATCCCCATTCCTTCTTACATGTAAATGATTATATGATAATCAAGACTATAGACTTTAACAACCAATTCTGTTGATCTATTCTGATCTTTGTTAATGTGTTATGAAGTTTTTAAATTAAGAAATTATAAATCACTAAGATTTGTTTAACTAATGTGTAAGTGGTATATATATATACTGCCCCAAACATTAATTATGTGATTTCTAACAATGGTATATTGTTTATTTATTATGTGTTAAAAGGTTGTGATCTTTGCTTAGTGTAAAAAACAATGCTGTGATCAGACCTCACGAAGACTAACTGGTATTTTTAGAGAAACATAAATGTGTTTAAGCATCTAACCAACACATCTTGGTCGGTCATAGAGTAACAAATATTAAACATGAGAATTATGCAGAAATCCCACTGTCCAAACATAATTCTTTACTGGGCATTGAACTTAACGGTGTGTTAGTTTCAAAATAACCAAAGTATTGTAAAACGAGACGTTAAAATATTCCATTCCTTTACCAGATAAATCACCACAAGTTAAATAATTTAACACAGGTTAAGTAATTTAACACAGGTTAAGTAATTTAACACATACAGAACCCTAATTCATAAAGACACCTTGATGTGGAGGTCTGATCATTACATAATTGTTGCTGTCATCATCATCATCGTTCATGGAATCATTTATTCACATATCATTAAATTGCCTCATATAAATTGTAACCCATACACATATTACTAAATCAAATATATAAAATGCTTTTAAACTGATTAAAATGTTGATCTTTGTTGTGTTTGTAAATTAATATATGAATTTTATATAAAATATGATATTATGTATATTGCATAAGCTTGGTACTCTTTTAAAAAATAATTAAACACCATTTGGTCTTTGTGATGCCCCCCTGTCCTACCAAAGTTTTCTGTAAACTCTTACAGACATATTGTTCAGTAAATCCCAAAGTGGTCAAGTCATGCAAACTAGTGTCTTATCAGGATATCTTCACTATCGGCAATATGTATTGTCATTTCACAAAAATATGTTGAATTTTAAGATGGCATACTGTGGTACAATAAAATAGAATATATGACATCATCACTTATCTTTTGTTGGAATATAAAAATAAATGGACCATCTTATCATGATTTAAAGGGCACTATAATAATTATTATAAACAACTCTAACTTATTCGTTGCGATTTTAAACGTTATCTATGGTTCAAATCAAACATTTATATATAACAAGTTAATTACTGTTAAATTTTTCAGTTTGAATTATTTATTTAAAAGAATTGTATGTATATATTCAAAAATACAGAATAAAGATCAAAAGCCTTTTATTTTACCTATCTTATGTTTACCCCATCTTTACCACTGTCCGTCTGTCCGTTTGTTCAGTATTTTGATCTTCGGTTAGGGTGAAAACTGTCGGAGTTCGAGAAAACCGATGTCATGGAAACCTAATAAAGAAAATGCCAGAATTTTATTTCCTCCAATAACACCGAGTTTTAGTTAATCACTTGTACAGGACCAAGGAATTGCCGATTGTCAAATACCATTGCTATGATTGGAATTCCTGCCAAGGTGTTTAATACCGTTTTCATGATAACTAACAACGTCTCAATATGGACAGTCATTGCAATGGGGCGAGGGGAGGGGGTATGGGCTATCAGTGTAAATATGCATTCAATAATCGATTGACAGGTCGCCACGCTTTATCAGTCCTATTACCAACACACACCCCCGCCACCTTGCAAATGGAAGTCAGTGACGCACTTACTATGGGCTTGAAAGACTGTAGCCTAGAGTCTGCTAAGTGCAGGAAGGAAGGGGGGGGGGTGCTTCGGTCAAGTTGACTAAGCATACGCGTGAAACAGCATGGAGCCTCTCTTCATCTGAATTCGTGTCTGATGGGGGGAGGGGGTTGCACCAATAGACGTACAGGGGATTCACATTGCATAGAAATGAGGACGTTAATCCTCCACATTTACTAGACTTAGATGATGTAATACCGTATCGTAATGTATAGTTCTTTACGACCCTCCAAGTAGATTATGTCCGTATCGTAATGTGTAGTTCTTTACGTCCATCCAAGTAGATGAGGTAATGCCGTAATGATGTCGGGGGTTGGGATGGACTAGTGGTCTAGAGTCCCGCGCTTCGACCTCTAGCTGGCCGGTCACCTCTGGCTGTGGTTTCTAGTCCTGGTGTGAGCGTATGCGGCATGGAGATAGGGGCGCCCTCTCAACCTCGTGGGTTTCCTCCGGGCACTCCGGTTTCCTCCCACTGCTAAATACCCCTACGCGCAAGCGAATTATTGAAATAAAATGAAACCATATGTTAGTCCCAAAATGACCTAGTTTGTGTACAGTGGACGTTAGACTCCATTTCTCTCTCTCCCTCTCTCTCTGTCTCTCTCTCTTCCTCTCGCCGTAATGACGTATAATTTTCAGTTCTTTGTACATTATATATAATGTTTAATTTTCAGTTCTTTGTACATTATATATAATGTTTAGATTTAGAGCTAGAATCCGACCCGGGTGATTACCGGGATGTTGCCCCAATATTACAGCGGTCCACGAATTAGTTCTGAAAAATATCGTCTGTCGTTGTGCTTATAGAATATCCCGGACCCCCGGACCGAGTCATTCCCATAAAAATTGTGTTCGAATGAATGTGTTTTTCTGAGATTGATATCATCATAATAAATATATAATCACAATGGTGCATTAACTACTAGGGTCCACTCCGTAAGTGACCGAGCAAATGGATACGAATGCAACTCAAATTGCAATGTGGGTGAGAATCTACTTCCACTTGATCAATCTTTTTCTTAATTGCCAGTTTTTTGTTTCATAACGCGACAACCCGACCAGCCGACATCACGACAACGCGACAACCCGACATCACGACAACCCGACAACACGACATTTTTACCGAACATCATGATGTCGGGTTGTCGGGTAGAAATGTTGTGATGTCGGGTTGTCGGGTTGTCGCGTTATCAAAGGCTACATCACGACATTACGACATGATACCAAGCCACCATCAAAACAGAAAGCGCAACTTTTACTTTCGTGTGTTTAAGCAAAGTGACAACCGTTTACCAGACCGTTTACTGGCACATGCTTTGCAAAAGAAATACATACGGGTCCAATAATTCATCTAGTAAAATTTATAAACGATTGCAAAGTAGCCCATCAAAGGATGACGTCATCGCACTCGTGCAATATTATTATAAAACTGCATTAAACTACACATACCACTAGAAATCAGTAGTAAGTTATTCAACTAAAACGTGCAGGATCAACGTGTCAAGAACAACTTTTCAGTTGGCACGTGGGGCACCCTAACTATGGTACTGATCTTATTGACTGGAAGAGACTCAGTAATCCTGTCCGTGGATTTATTGATCATCATAGAAACTTTACAATTCAAACAACAATTAATAAAATAACTGACATTGTAAGACGTAAATAATTAGACTACTGTTATTCTGATTAAAACTAATAATTATCTTGAAATAATCTACTTTTTATAATACAAGGGAGATAACCTATTTACTCAATCGTAGCTCAATGACCCATGAATGGTTTATATTTTCATTGTAACCAAATCTTGAAAATAAATTTCCAACCAAAAATCCATTAAACTACGTAGTGTCCGATTGGTTCCATTCTACCGCCGAATGTAAGTGAAAGGGTCGGATGTGTTCTGGAGTGGGCGGGTAACAGAGAGGTGTGGTTTGTTCGGTCTACACTCGGACAATAGACACTCTTTTGAGAAAATGGCGGCAAAAATCAGCTTATGGGATCGTTATAAATTCCGGTATGTCAACAATACAGTAGCTTAGATGACCCTTGGCAAGCTAAGAATGGTCTACAGAAGCATTGGGGGAGTTTACTCCTAATGGAAGTGTAAACGGGGTTTCTCATTCATAGCTCGCAAGATGTTGTGTATTTAGCAGCAAGAAGAATGTTGTTGGTAGGATGTTTCAATCAGCCTTTGCCCTTTTTGGTATGTACCCAGTAAACATGGATGGTTAGATTTACGTTACTTTATGTATGTAGCTTCTGGACTATCGAGGAAACATGTCATAATGATTTAAAAGGGGCGATAATAATTATTATAAACAACTTATTCATTGCGATTTTAAACTTTATGTATAGTTCAAATCAAACATTTATATATAACAAATTAATTACTGTTAAATATTTCAATTTGAATTATTTATTTAAAAGAATTGTATGTATATATTCAAAAATACAGAATAAAGATCAAAAGTCTTTTATTTTACCTATCTTATGTTTACCCCATCTTTACCACTGTCCGTCTGTCCGTTTGTCCAGTATTTTGGAAATCTTCGGTTGGGGGGGGGGGGTGCTTCGGTCAAGGTGACTAAGCATACGCGTGAAACAGCATAGAGCCTCTCATCACCTGAATTCGTGCCTGAAAGGGGGGAGGGGATGCACCAATAGTTTAGTTTAGTTTAAACATATTTTATTGCATCGACATGTCATTGTACAATACAAAAGGATTAAACAAAAGTTCTAACAACTTATAAACGTCTTCTCCTTAAAAAATATTAATTGATGAGAATATTTCAAATGATAGATACAAAGTTAAATTCATTTCATTGAACTAATCATTAATATATTTCATTTTATGGTATATAAATGCAATGTTTGAACAAATAACACTTCTTATTTTGTGGAATATGAACTAATCACATTTACACGTACAAAATAAACAAAACATACATACAAAGAGTGCACAGGAACTAGTATACGCATAATTTTATTATAATATTATAATTGTAGTTAGGTAAATCGTTTAGTTGATGTTATAAAAGTATGAACTTGAGAAAATATATAAGTATTCTTTTCTTCGGGCAGATCCACGTCACCCCATAGTAACACACCAATAGAAGTACAGGGGATTCACATTGCATAGAAATGAGGTCGTTAATCCTCCACATTTACTAGACTTTACGACACCCGAGGTAGATAATGTCCGTATCGTAATGTCTAGTTTCTTTCGACCCAAGTAGATAATGTAATACCGTATCGTAATGTATAGTTCCAAGTAGATGATGTAATCCCGTAATGACGTATAGTTACAGTTCTTTGTACACCATATATTATAATGTTTAGCCATAGAGCTAAAATCAGACCCGAGTGATTCCCGGGATGTTGCCCCAATATTATACCGTTCAACGAATTGGTTCTGAAAAATATCGTCTGTCGTTGTGCTTATAGGCTCCCGGACCGAGTCATTCCCATAAAAATTGTGTTCGAATGAATGTGTTTTTCTGAGATTGATATCATCATAATAAATATATATAATCACAATGGTGCATTAACTACTAGGGTCCACTCCGTAAGTGACCGAACCTGTCTTTCTGTTCAATCGAGTAACTGAACACGAGCATAGGCGTACGGGTTCGATGACAGTTAGGGTGCAGAACCCGAATTGCTCGAAAAATTTTCGGGTTTACAGACAGAGCCCCCCACCCCTTATAGCTAGCTTAATTAAGGTGGCTGACTCGAATTTCAATCAATCGTTTACAGTCCACGAAGACAGGAAAATTTTGAAAATTGAACTGCTGCAAACGCGTCTTACTGCTATTCCGGCTTGTGAATACATCAACTTTAATTTGGTCCAATACAGCCTACCTGCTGACTCGAATTCCAAACAATCAATCAATCGTCGCGGGGTATGGGGGCTTCCCCGAAGTATAATTTTGAAAAATTATCCACCGCAAATGCGTTTTCTGCTATTCTAGCCTGTGTAAGCAGCTCCAAAAGTATCTTATGGTTTTGTAACCAAAATCCCGCTTCGAATTCCAAGCATGCAATCATACTGTTGCATCTGCATTCACAAATACTAATCGATGCCCGAAAAATGTCGCACAAAGTAGAGATACTCCAGACAAAAATGTTTTAATCATCCAAATTCGTGGTATTCAATTAAAAGAAAAGTAAAATTAGTGTTTTATTAGGGCTCAATGACAGTTAGGGAAGCAAAACTAGAAATGCCCGAAACAATTTCAGGTTTACAGAAAGCGGCGCCAGTTTTCTTCGAGAGGCGAAGAAGCGGAGCAGACCTCGTATAGACCCCCTAAGAAAATTTTGAATATTTAACGGCCACAAACACGTAAAATTAGTGTTTTATTAGATTTCGGGCACTTTATTTTGCCAAGTAGATCAAATATTTTTTTTTCTCTCACTTTACCCGTCTGTCCGAAAAGTCAGCTTGCCGGGCTCATACGCCTATGAACACGAGTTTGCCCAGAAATAACTAAACTCGCATCCTGTCTAGTACAATTTAATATAGAAAGAATTGTTTCAGCGATTATAAAGAGTTGTCTCACGCCCAAGAGTCCAAACCGTAGGACCTGACGGCTGCACACCACCCCTTCAGTTCCAACGGGACTAAAACAAAAATCGAGTAATTGATGCCGCAACCAATTTTTACTTTTTGTTGTCACCATTGTGTTTCCATACCATGTCAATATATAGGTTAAGTTTTCTCAGTGTGACCGACTGACTGACATTGTCAGCTCGTTGTATTAAGGAATAAATTGATTGTGGCTTCCTGTATGGAGTGACAGATGGTAAGAAAGGTAATTTTATAGTACGCCACGCATGATGCATGTCTATCAATAACTATTGAAGCTACTGCCAGTTATAACAGTGGCAATGAATGGGTTAAATTGAAGAATACGATCTGGATCAAGAAAGGCTAGTTGTACGAGACTACGGGAATAGAGATAATATGGCACGCCATTAGCGACATAAGTACATTAATTAATTGTGTATTCAGAGTTAACTATTGAATATAGATCTCACGAAATCAAATGCCATTCATTGGTGACTAAAGTAAATTTGCGAATTAATTAATAATTTATATCTGATAGAAACTATGACACACAGAATAAGATTTCATTGATGTTAAATTATTGGATAGATTGTTTAATCTGGGGGATGGATTATGTTATCTTAAGCTGTAACCCGACAAGAGTTGCTGTTATCTTTAGCTGTAATCTGACAACACTGGCTGTTATCCTATCACACGACAGTACGTGGAGAAATATCTCTCGTAATAATAACCAGCTCAGCTGATTCTGATTGTATGGTACACCGTTGGCGTTGTTGACACAAAATATTGTGATGGCGGACAGTCGATCATTAGTTTTTAACTATATGTAACTGGTAAATTATTTTAATGGCATCTACTTATCGAAGTAGGGTATACAGGTTACAATTCTTTGGAATACAATTACTGCTTATTACTGAATGACGTTTTGACTTGGCTTCTCTTGAACAAGAATCGCACGTCGTTGGAATACAATTACTGCTTATTACTGAATGAACTGGGATATACAGGTCAAACTGTTTATTACTGAATGACGTTTTGACTAGGCTTCTCTCAAACTGGGATATACTAGACCCCTCTATTTGTTATCCGTGGTGAAAACATGACTCAGTAGCAAACAGTAAATTGTATTCCCTAGAATTGCGGCGTGTGGAAATTTATTTGATTTGTTTGCAATTGTTTTTATTTCTCCAAGATTCTGTAAATGGTTTTGCTGTTAATTTTCAGATTTTGTAAATGAACTGAATATCGGTACACCATGGAGGCGAAAACAGATTTCCTGATATTCTTCGTTAATGGAGAGAAGGTAATTTTTTTATAATTTATAGTAAACTAGGGCAGTTTTAAAGGGCCAATTGCGATCATATTTTGGTGACTAAAACTGGCTGATTTTGTGTTAAAAGCCCCTGAAATCCTCTACCTGAGGGCCCAACAACTAACTCAATATATGTGATACGTTTTCAAACAAATTAAACCTGTCAGTCTCCATCTAGAAACGGAGACCGGTGTCCCACGCTGTAGTATGTAGTAGGTTATATGTATTTACCTTGTAGTGGGCTACATGTATTTACCTTGTAGTAGGTTATATGTATTTACCTTGTAGTAGACTATATGTATTTACCTTGTAGTAGGTTACATGTATTTACCTTGTAGTAGACTATATGTATTTACCTTGTAGTAGGTTACATGTATTTACCTTGTAGTAGGTTACATGTATTTACCTTGTAGTAGGTTACATGTATTTACCTTGTAGTAGGTTATATGTATTTACCTTGTAGTAGACTATATGTATTTACCTTGTAGTAGACTATATGTATTTACCTTGTAGTAGACTATATGTATTTACCTTGTAGTAGACTATATGTATTTACCTTGTAGTAGACTATATGTATTTACCTTGTAGTAGACTATATGTATTTATCTTGTAGTAGACTATATGTATTTACCTTGTAGTAGACTATATGTATTTACCTGGTAGTAGACTATATGTATTTACCTTGTAGTAGGTTACATGTATTTACCTGGTAGTAGGTTACATGTATTTATTACCTGGTAGTAGGTTACATGTATTGTATATAATTTGATTTATTATGTTTCAGGTGATAGAGAAAGAACCCGATCCAACTTGTACATTATTACATTATCTTAGATCTAAACGTATCTTTTCTTACACAATTCTTAAACACTAACCCTAACCCTCAAACAATCTCATCCTCATTTAACCACTAAACCTAACCCTTACACAATCTCATCCTCATTTGCCCTTGATTTTGTCTACTTTTTGAGCGTGGAATAAACCGTGGTAAATTTTATATTTATTCTCAAAATACAAGTAAAGTCCTTACTTTGTATCTGATTATCTTCCCTTGATTTTGTACCTTAACTATGTATCTGAGTTCACCTAACAGGAAGTAAAAATGTTTGTGGTGAAGGTGGATGTGGAGCATGTACTGTAATGATCTCTAAATATGATGATGAAAACAACTCAATACTGTATCCTTTATAAACAAACAGATTGGGCGTGACAAGAAACGTCGTCTCGTTATTGGAATACTACGAAAACAAAGTCCCTTGCACACGTCGTTATGCTTATAAATAAATAACACGTAACAGTTGGTATTCACGTCAAATATACTGGAAGGCCTAAAGTTCCTTTTTAAGTGTCAGAATCTGTATCTGGGATGTGGGATGGATGCATCAAACTAGTTCCGTTTTCTCATAACATCATGTATTCTACACTGTCATGGGGCGGGGGTGGGGGTGGTCAAGGGCGCAGTCCGCCCCCTTGTTTCCTGTTTATCTCCATAAATGATGGTTTTAAATTAATAAATGAATAATTCCTTATATAAATAAACCAGCCATTATTCTGTGAACGCGTGTTTAACACCAGTTTGTTCTGTACATGGTCTAGCTGTGACAACTACAGAAGGTATTGGTAGTCTGCGTACCAGATTACATCCTGTACAGGTAACATACTTCTAGTAATTACTACTTATCCACGTGGGTTTATCTTCCAGCTTTGTGCTGGTGGAGTACTTATCCACGTGGGTTTATCTTCCAGCTTTGCACTAGTGGATTACTAATCAATGTGGGTTTATCTTCTAGCTTTGCGCTAGTGGATTAAGTATCCAGGTGGGTTTATCTTCTAGCTTTGCGTTAATAAATTACTTCTCCATGTGGGTTTATCCTCTAGTTTTGCGTTATTAGATTACTTATGCATGTTTGTTTATCTTCCAGCTTTGCGTTAGTGGATTACTTGCCGTGTTGGGAGTTTTGTTATTGTGAGTAAAGGTTGTTTCCTTGACCAGGAATGTACAGAGTAGGCTACGTTTACTGTCGCGTGTATCCTAGATGTTGTCTACTACGGCCCAAGGTCGTGTGTAAGTAATCTAGTATGAATAATTGGAAGCTCATAGAATTATAATAATTGACGTATTTCTACTTTTAGGAGCAAATAGCAAAGCATCATGGATCACAATGTGGTTTCTGTACACCGGGTATGGTCATGTCTATGTACGCTTTATTACGTAACAATACACAGCCATCGATGATAGAAATAGAGAAATATCTAGAAGGTAGGATATTGATAGAGATATATCTAATGATAGAGATAGAGATATATCTAGAAGGTAGGATAATGATAGAGAAATATCTAGAAGGTAAGATAATGATAGAGAAATATCTAGAAGGTAGGATAATGTTAGAGATATATCTAGAAGGTAGGATAATGATAGAGATATATCTAGAAGGTAGGACAATGATAGAGAAATATCTAGAAGGTAGGATATTGATACAGAAATATCTAGAAGGTAGGATACTGATAGAGATATATCTAGAAAGTAGGATATTGAAAGAGAAATATCTAGAAGGTAGGATATTGATACAGAAATATCTAGAAGGTAGGACAATGATAGAGAAATATCTAGAAGGTAGGATATTGATACAGAAATATCTAGAAGGTATGATATTGATACAGAAATATCTAAAAGGTAGGATACGGATAGAGTTATATCTAGAAAGTAGGATATTGAAAGAGAAATATCTAGAAGGTAGGATATTGATACATAAATATCTAGAAGGTAGGACAATGATAGAGAAATATCTAGAAGGTAGGATATTGATACAGAAATATCTAGAAGGTATGATATTGATACAGAAATATCTAAAAGGTAGGATACTGATAGAGATATATCTAGAAAGTAGGATATTGATAGAGACATATCTAGAAGGTAGGATAATGATAGAGATAAATCTAGAAGGTAGGATAATGATATTGATACAGAAATATCTAGAAGGTAGGATACTGATAGAGATATATCTATAAGGTAGTATATCGATAGAGAAATATCTAGAACCCTGTTTGCGTTACCACAGGTACTACTGACAGGACATCGCGATGCCGTACCACCTGTTCCTTGCACTGACTTGTACCAATGACAAGTTGAAAGGAACTGGAAAATCCTAAGGAGTTTTTTTTTAGTTTAACACTGCGGCCGAAGGTCGAACCTCCTGATTTGTTAGCAAGACCTACACTCCATTAACCGGACACAAGATGATTCGCCATTGAGATACCACAGAGCTTCAGATAGTTGCCTAAGATACCACAGAGCTTCAGATAGTTGTCTCTAAGGTACCACAGAGCTTCAGATAGTTGTCTCTAAGATACCACAGAGCTTCAGATGTTTGGACATGAATACAGGGATCAAACAACATAGAACAGATACAATGCAATAATATAATATATTTTAATTTGTAGGTAATCTGTGTCGGTGCACAGGATATAGACCAATCTTAGAAGGTTATAGAACATTCTCTAAGGTAATCTTTTATATCATATAAACCTAACTGAAACTATATCACGTATTATTGAAATAAAATTAAATCATATGTTAGTCCCGAAATGACCTAGTTTGTGTCGAGTGGACGTTAAACCCCATTTCTCTCTCTCTGTATTGTTGTATTATATATATGTTACAGGAATCATGTGCTATGGGAGACAACTGTTGTAAAAATCAAACTGAAAACAAACTCAAGGATGAGAAGGTAAGGCAATTATGGAAGGCTGGGGTTCAGTTTGTGAAGGGTCTTTGACTTTGTTTTATCCTGGTTTCACTTCATCTGTGACGAAGGGCGGGTGGCATCAGAGGTGAAGTACGAATGGCATCAGTTGTGAAGGACGAATGATGAAGGACGGATGGCACCAGACAGTGAAGGACGGATATCATCAGACAGTGAAGGACGGGTGGCATCAGACGGATGGACAACTAAGATTCTTTGTATACCATTGGTAACAGGTTTATGATTTTAGACCGTAGACACACTGAATGGCATATACCCAACTTCATTAGTGGTATCTTTCAGACCCTGAACAATTTGAAAATAGAATTGCAATTAAATCATTAATAATTTATTAGATATCCATGTCTCCCACTTGGGTCCCAGTTCAAGTCTGCTGCTTTCTGTGTATGTGTGTGTCTCAGTTAATGAATAATTCTAAAATATTTTTTTTCCTGCTGAACATTGAATAGTTACAGTTTAAGTGATCATAGTTTTGATATTATAATAGTATGATATATTTATTGTTATTACAGAAAGAGAATTACAGTCCACCATACGACCCAACACAAGAACCAATATTTCCACCTGATCTAAAGGTTAGTGTAACGCGTGTGATTAATGACGGGGCAGATAAAACTTGTATCATAAATAAGGTGTAGAGGATGTTACCGGGTTAGCTGCTAGAACTGGTATCAGTTATTTAAATTAAATGGTTGTTATTTAGATAAATATTTAATTGTGAATTTGGCGGCTAACCGAGAAAAATCTTCAGGGTTTTTAGGCTCTTGTTTCTAAGGGGTGATCGTCGTAGGCGTATAAGGACTGTGCATGTCTAGTCATTCGTAGTTCGAGACTATTGGTGTTTATTACAGGTTTATTATAGGTTAATTTCAGTGCCTATAGCAACAAGGGTCTGTTGTTCGAGACTAATGATATTTCTATATTACAGGCTAATTACAGTGCCTATAACAACAAGAGTCTTTTGTTCGAGAATAATGGAGTAAGATGGTATAGACCGGTAACACTCACAGAATTAATAGAATTAAAACATCAATATCCACATTCTAAAATTATTATTGGTAACACAGAAGTTGGTAAGTATCTGAAATCTCTCCATGGTTAAATTCCTGTCAGTATTGCCAATAGTGGAGAACGGGTGGCTAGTCATTCAACGTGGTCACCTGACAGTTGGAATTCGATAAAAAGTGGGCAGTATTTCCTTTATAGATAGTACACTGTATGACGTGTGTCACTCTTCATTAGCCCGGTTGGTGCAGAAAAATAGGACGTTAAACCCCATTTCATATCATTTATTAGGTTATTTCCGTTTAATGATTGTATTGTGTGTGTTTTATCAAGTGTAATGATTGTATTGTCTGTGATATATCAAGTGATGATTGTATTGTCTGTGTAATATTAAGTGTGATGATTGTATTGTCTGTGATATATCAAGTAATGATTGTATTGTGTGTGATATATCAAGTGATGATTCTATTGTCTGTGATATATCAAGTGTATTGATTGTATTGTCTGTGATATATCAAGTGATGATTGTATTGTCTGTGTTTTACAGGTATTGAAACTAGATATAAGAAGATGAAATACCATGTTTTAATCCACACCTGTAATATACGTGAACTAAACAATATAACCTATACTGATGATGGTATTAAAATTGGTTCATCTGTTACTCTATCTCAGGTAGAGGTAGTTCTTCAACAAGCTATTCATAATTCATCAGGTAATGATAATTGTACTGCTTAATTAAAGGTAAAGTCATTCAACAGGTAATAGTAATATTATTTCTTAATTAGAAGTAAAATGTTGTTTGAGAGAAAGATGAGGTTTAACAACCACTCAACACAACCGGGGTCATTTCTAGATCAACATATTGTACTTTTTGGGGTCATTAGCATTGTGAGGGCACCGGAGGACACACGTGAACTGCCACAGGGTTGAGAGGACGACTTTACTCCATGATACAAGACGTAGATAGAAACCATTCTACTTGACTCCATGCTACAAGAAGTAGATCGAAACCACGCTATTTGACTCCATGACAGACCCCTGGATCCAAATTCACACACATTAAACCGTGGTTTTCAAACATATATACCCCAGCCTTATTCAAGTAATTTGCATGTGACTCAGATCAAATACAATCATGTAGTTACAGATCTAAGCTATGTATAATTGTAGATTATTTGTTTTCTTTATAGATGAGATATGTAGAGTTTTTAAAGCTGTTGTAGAAATGTTGAAATGGTTCGCTGGAAAACAGATTAGAAATGCTGCCGTAAGTATTTATACTTCTACTTTCAAAACGCAGGTGAATGCTATGAGAATTAGTTTGTCTATTCGAAATACGTATAACTATTTTCTCATTGTGCTTTGATCATTCTTTAGGATGAATTTGGAGCTCTACATATGTAAATTATTATTCGAATTACTAAAAATATTAGATATATCATGGTGGCCTGTTCGTCGTAACAGAGGCCGATGACTCTCGAGTAAAAGATACCCTGCTTTCAAATTTAGTAATTTCTTCAAATATCAGAATAATTATACATATGCTATCCCCAGTAATATATTATATATTTTCAGTGTATAGGGTGGAATATAATCGATATATTATATATTTTCAGTGTATAGGAGGGAATATAGGCGATATCTTATATATTTTCAGTGTATAGGAGGGAATATAATCGATATATTATATATTTTCAGTGTAAAGAAGTCAATATAATCGATATATTATATATTTTCAGTGTATAGGAGGGAATATAATGACAGCTAGTCCTATATCTGATTTAAATCCTATATTTCAAGCCTGTACAGCTGTATTAGAGGTGGTATCTAAAGGTAATAGTATGAGAAAGATGACATTGGATGGGAATTTCTTCCAGGGATACAGACAGACAATTATTCAACCAACAGAGGTTCTTTTATCCCTGACAATCCCCTATACTAACAAGGTAATATTATTGGATCTAGATAATCAATTTGAGTTTATTCGCTGGTATTTGGTAATTGTTAGGATGTTCGGTGGCCTAATGGTCTAATTGGTGATCTTTAGATGAAAATATCTGTCATTCAATCACGTGCTAAAGAACATATCTGTCATTCAATTACGTGGCGTGGTTTAGAGCCTCATGGTCTAACCATGATCTTTATATTAAAATATCTGTCATTCAACTTGAATAAGCTTGTCTGTGATAACGAGTTGGTCGCCCTACCTGCCACTGTTAGCGAATTGTTGAAATAAAATTGAACCAATATGTTGGTCCCGAAATGACCTAGTTTGTGTCGAGTGAATGTTTTGGAACTGGATCTGATCGAGTAGGTAAACATCTAATGACGTTTATCAGCAGTTTGAATAAATATAATAACTCATCATTTAAATCAGAGTTTGTTTGAATAAATATACTGCCTCATCAATATCAGGGTTTGTTTGAGTTCAATTCATCCTTTTATTTCGAAGATGTTCTTTAATGTATCTGGATCTGTACTCTGATTCCTGTCATCTTCTCCATCTTTTCCCGACTGCCAATGAAATTGACCGTCTGAAGAATTTACCTGTTAGCCACTTTACGTGCCATAATATTTATTATTGTTATGTGTAAAAGTACAAATTACAAATTGATTTTCTAAATCTATGACCAAACTGGTCGAAGTCTTTGAGGAAAAAAAGATCTTGGTTATCCGGAAACAACAAACAGTTATTGGTTGGTCTTTTTTGTTGAATTTAAGATACCCATTTGGATCCTGTTGTGCTTGTATTTTACCACCGAATAACTGGATTCCACCTCCGAATAACTTTATTGTTTTCTCTTGTTTTTACCTCCGAATAACTCGATTGTTTTCTCTTGTTTAATTACAGAATGAATATTTTGAAGGCTATAAACAAGCAATAAGAAAAGATGATGACATTGCTATAGTTAACGCTGGAATGAGGGTTGTATTTGAACCCGAGTCTGATGTCATTAAAGAATTGCACTTGTCTTATGGCGGAATGGCGCCCACAACGGTAATGGCGAAGAATACAATGCAAAAACTTGTCGGAAGGTAATTATGGAACCGTATGTAAAGCAACTGACCATTAACTTTGATCAAATGGACATTGTCTAACAAATATACTATTAAAATGAGTAGTATTACAATGTTGTGTTCCGGTTTTTATTGGCGCTCGTTTGAATATTGTGTTTTTAGGAAATGGGAGAATAATTTGGTACCAGCAGCATGTCAGTACCTGGAGGAAGATTTACCATTAGATCCTGGAGCACCTGGTGGAATTGTAGAATACAGAAAAACATTAACCACAAGTTTCTTCTTTAAATTCTATTTAACAGTCACTCAACAACTCTATAATAAGGTAACAACAACTTTATAGTTAGGTAAAAACTACTTTATAATAAGGTAACATTCACTGAACAACTCTGTGATAAGTTATCAACAACTTTATGATATGGTAACAACAACTTTATGATAAGGTAACAACAGCAACTGCATAAATTATAATAAGGTATCAGCAACTTTCTGATAAAGTCACAACAACTTTCGGAAAGCATATTTACATTAACTGTATAATTTATTCCATGATACTGATGGTCTAACATAAAACAGAAGAGTAGACCAAGAGACAAGCACTCAACGCCAGTTCCTATGTTGATTGAAAGGGCTTTCACTGAATCACTAACTCGTGTTCTTACTAAGTGTTGGTCCAGGGAAGTTCATCAGGGTCTGCTATTCTGATTTTCATTTGTCATTTGTAAAGGATGGCGAGAAAAGCATCTAGTAGTTCAGATGGGACAATAGTCCCAGATCCGGGGTCCACCAGTGACAGCATATCAAAGATTCTCTGACAGTCGGAAATCAAAGATAAGTGTAGATCGTAGTTCCCCCTCGACCTTAACACCATAGTACTCGGCGTATGCTACCTTCGTTTCATTTGATTGTATTATTTCAGGGGATCACTGTAGAGAACACAATACCACGATCCCAGCTTAGTGCTAGCTAGGCTGGTGTAAAACTCCATTTGATTGTATTATTTCAGGGGATAACTCAAGAAAACACAATACCACGATCCCACCTTAGTGCTATAGAAACCCGTGAATTGGGGCCCAGTAAGGGAAGTCAGGTTTATGAATTAGTTGGGGCAGCACAGAAAGATGATAATCCTATTGGACGTCCAGTTGTTCATTCATCAGCATATCAGCATGCAACAGGAGAAGCTGTATTCGTTGATGATATGCTCACATTAAAAGGTAGGCCTACAATTTGTTGTGATTCTGAAGGACATATTCTTGTTTTGGTGTAAAATAGCTCTATTGTGCTTCTGAAGGTCATATTCTTGTTTTGGTGTAAAATAGCTTCCATCGATGTTATATCACCGGGTGATTTAAATATCTAATGACATTGAGAAACCTGTTGATTATTTTATCCTCGGTATCCAACTTGTCGGGGAAGGTTAACAAAGTTTTCCCAGATGTTACGAAACACCCAGATGTAACGAAACACCCAGATGTGAAGAAACACCCAGATGTTACGAAACACCCAGATGTAAAGAAACAACCAGATGTGAAGAAACACCCAGATGTGTTAGGTGTACGGTAAAGACCCCTTGGTATTTGGAATTTGATGAAGAGAATGGACGATCTTTACAATGTGTGATAAGATTGAGAAATAGAATTCATGAATTATAATGTGTGATAAGATTGAGAAATAGAATTCATGAATTATAATGTGTGATAAGATTGAGAAATAGAATTCATGAATTATAATCTGTGATAAGATTGAGAAATGGAATTCATGAATTATTATGTACATTGAACATTTAGTATGACAAGTGGCTTACCAAAGACAATCCATTGTTCCGTCTTACATGGACTCTTTAATATTCCATTCTATAGTTCTAGATCCATGCCACTTTAATATCTACAGGTGAACTGTTCTAGATCCATGTCATGTTAATATTCCAGGTGAACTGTTCCTATCACCAGTTTCTAGTTCTCGACCTCATGTTATATTAATATTCCAGGTGAACTGTTCCTATCACCAGTTTATAGTTGTCGACCTCATGTTATATTAATATTTCAGGTGAACTGTTCCTATCACCAGTTTATAGTTGTCGACCTCATGCTATATTAATATTTCAGGTGAACTGTTCCTATCACCAGTTTATAGTTGTCGACCTCATGTTATATTAATATTCCAGGTGAACTGTTCCTATCACCAGTTTATAGTTCTCGACCTCATGTTATATTAATATTCCAGGTGAACTGTTCCTATCACCAGTTTATAGTTCTCGACCTCATGTTATATTAATATTCCAGGTGAACTGTTCCTATCACCAGTTTATAGTTGTCGACCTCATGTTATATTAATATTCCAGGTGAACTGTTTGTATCACCAGTTTATAGTTCTCGACCTCATGCTACTTTAATAAACGTGGATACATCAGCTGCTTTACAGATACCTGGGGTTAAAGGTTATATATGTTATAAAGATGTACCAGGTTCCAATCATATAGATATTAGTGATGAACAATTATTTGCTGTTGAAGAGGTATTCTTTACTTTATCCATGTTTCGAATCAAAATATTTCAAATATCGTTTCTCACTTGCACGAAATTTGAAGTTCATCAACCGACTTATCGATGGTATAGACTTGGGCAAGTGGCATTCATGCAGACTGAGGCTGATTGTGTGTCTTATATATGATGTCAAATTATATACGTCAGATTGTCTGTCTTATTATGACGCTGAGATGTAGTATAATATGTCTTTCCTTTACACAAAAAACACTTATATATAAGTATTCTATAGGATGTTAAGATGTAGTATATGCCTTATTAGTGTTCTAGTATAATTTGTGCTTGAAAAAGATAAAAGAATAATTTGTTGTCGAAATGTCACATTGTATGTATAGAATACTATAGTGGTTGTATTCCAAGTCCGTGATCTGTGTATCTTCATCCAGTTGGCGTACTACCAGTAATACAACAGGGGGTGGAGAGGGTTGGGAATCGGTCGTCTTATCTTTGCTCAGATATATGATATATATTTAATCCTGGTATAACTTATCAAAACATGACCAAAGTGTCCGTCCATCCCGGGCATTAGGAACCGGTGATTGCCACATGTTACGGTACGACTTTATGACGAGGGGTTACCTGATTTAAGTAAGAATATTTTTACAGGTGACGTGTGTTGGATGTTTAATAGGAGCTGTAGTAGCCACGTCAGCTCCGATAGCTCGTGAAGCAAGTAGAAGTATAAAAATAGATTATAAAGATTTACCAGCAATACTTACTATAGAGGTAAATATAGCATGGAGATTTACCATCAATACTTACTATAGAGGTAAATATACCGTAGATATTTACCATCAATACTTACTATAGAGGTAAATATAACATAGAGATTTACCATCAATACTTACTATAGAGGTAAATATAACATAAAGATTTACCATCAACACCACGTCATTCAGATATCTACAACACCATCTTCTCATAATATATGCTTCTTTCTAAAATGAACACTTAAATTGTAGCAAACCGGATTACACAAAGTTCATACATGCTTCTTTCTAAAATGAACTTTGTATAACCCCGTTTGCTACAATTTAAGTGTTCGTCGGAAATAAGGTCTGGCTTTAGATTATTTGATCATCTAATTGTTTGTATGTGCTGAGGAGAAGTGTATCCTGCCTAACCTGTCTAACCTCGTGGGCTCATGGGATTTCTCTGAGTCCTCCGTTTTCCACATATCGACAAACGAATTATTGAAGTCGGATGAATTAAACATTAAAGGACCATCGCACATTTCAACACTTGTGTGTAAAGGAATAACCCGCGGGTCGGGAGTTGAATAACAAAGTGGGACTGGGTGAGTTTGTTGAATGACTGGGTGAGTTTGTTGAATAGCACCGTGGGACTGGGTGAGTTTGTTGAATGACTGGGTGGATTGGTTGAATAACACCGTGGGACTTGGTGAGTGGGTTGAAGGACACCGAGGAACTGGGTTAGGGTTAGGATGTGTTTAGATCTATACACGTAGGGTGTATGGATTGAGATCTTTACCACTATGTTGTTTATCTCTAGCCTCAATACATGTATATAAGAAATGTTGTTTATAATATTTTACATGGATTTGACTTTCAGGACGCCATTGAGAATAATTCCTATTTAAGTAAATCTCCTGTTTACCATTCTGGGGATGTAAATAAAGGATTTGAAGAATGTGAACAAGTTCTAGAAGGAGAAGTCTATATGGGAGCCCAGGAACATTTCTACTTGGAGACTCAATCATCTATAGCTGTACCTAAAGAACGAGATGAAATGGATCTGTTCTCAGCCGGTCAATTTCCAGGAGGAATTCAGGTAAGCCCTACTGATTACGTATTATAAACAATTGCGTAAAGTCATTAAAGTCATTAAGGTCTTTAAGAGACCACGGTGGTTAGGCAGGTGTTCGATCCCTTAATTGGACCTTGTCAGTGGTACAGAACAGAGAGCCTGACAAGGAGTAACGTA
The DNA here is from genome assembly GCA_036850965.1 of Patella caerulea. Classification (NCBI taxonomy): domain Eukaryota; kingdom Metazoa; phylum Mollusca; class Gastropoda; family Patellidae; genus Patella; species Patella caerulea. The sequence continues at coordinate 495,277 of JAZGQO010000002.1, forward strand.
TAGTCATGTAGGAGCAGGTAGTGGTGTACGATGTGTGCCCGTCTTCATTATCCCGGCCAGGGGTAGAACAGAAGTCATTAAACTCATTTGTACTGGATTTATTCTACCTATGTATTACTATAGTTGTTTGATAGCATAAATAGATTGTTTTATAGCATTAATAGATTGTTTGATAGCATTAATAGATTATTTTGTAGCATTAATAGATTGTTTGATAGCATTATCAATGGGGTATACTCATATATTTCATATTTATATTTAGGAATCTGTGGCTAAAACACTTGATATACCCTTCAATAAAGTTAAATGTGTTGTAAAAAGATTAGGTATGTATTTTAACAAATGTTCTTACCCCAACCCCCAACCAACCCCATGACGTAAAATGGAAAGGGTGTTTACATAAGACCAATAGTTCCCAATCTAGACCCTTTGATAACATTTTGGGTATCCAAGTAGTCAGAGAAATCCACGGGGGGCAATTAAAAAGGAGTTCTTGTTATCAACACCAGTAAGGCGCTGACTCGCGAGATTTCAACTTGTCTGTGGTGCAGGGGGTGGGGCGGACCTAACAACCACAGTGATTAGTCGTTTGGATGGGACGAAGAACCGAGGTCCGCCTAAAGATTTACGTGCACTTAAAAGAACCCTTGACAGTTGGTATGCGAAATAAGATAGGTCATACCGGCGCTGTCCGGGCCAAATTTCACCCGTCTTCATTGGCCCAGCATGTGTAGAGAAGATGGACTTTAAACCCCATTCTATTTGTGTTTATTGCAGGAGGCGGATTTGGTGGAAAGGAAGTCCAGAGCATACCCACAGCCTTAATGGCAGCTGTAGCCGCCAAAAAGTAAGTTTCTCCTAGTTCAAGACCATGTGTTATTAATCGGAACAATATCAATATTTTAGATAAATTTAAATTTCTTTAAACATGCATTATGCCTATATTATCTAGTTTGTAACTATTATTGTGAAATCTTCCAGGTCGTTATCTAATCTTCTATAATATATCTTTAATTATGTCTGTACCCACACAGCCAATGACTTGTTGGTTGTTGTTGTTGTTTGTTATTATAGATATAATCAATGAGATGTTGTTTGTTATTATAGATATAATCTACCAATGAGATGTTGTTTAGAGCGAGATGACGATATCGTGATGACGGGCACCAGACATCCTATAACAGCCAAATATAAAGTTAGTCAAGTTTGTTTTAATATTAATAATTTAAATATAGTTGATATTTCCCCCTGGTTATTCTGGTCTAATTTATATTTCAGGTTGGTTTTTCCAGTGAAGGACGTATATCTAGTTTAGATTTAAATATTTATGCTAATTGTGGTAATGCCCCAGATGTATCCTATGCAGTGAGTATGTTAGGTTTAAGAGTTTGGGGAACGGGTTAATGAGACTATCCCGATTTCATCAAAGTCTCAAAAATAAAAGTCCGAGTATGTATGAAATTTAAACGCCCAAATATCGAAGACTGACGTATTTTTTACCTTGTCTCAAAAATTCAGCTTAAAATATTGAGTCGTGTGGACGTAGATGTCAACAATGCTTATCCGGACACGTGACCATTTTAAGATTTGGAGTCAGTTCTTTCGGTGGGTCACCTGATAAACGATTCCTGTCCCTTGAGAGGTCTATGCAGTGAATGACCCAGGAAATAATGATAAAAGATATATTTCACTTACACATTATTCTTAAGAAATAAAAGTCTGGTTTTATCTAGACACCGCATAATACAGCTTTGGATCCTTGTCTCTATGTTTACCGCTTGACTGATGTCAAATAAAGAATAAGATAGTTTTGTGTCCATACAAATTGATTATTGACGTAATTATTGATGCCTGTTTGGTTATTTCAGATCATGGGCGCCATTTTGATAAAATGTGATAATGCTTATAAGATCCCCAACTTCCGTGTAACGGGTCATCTGTGTAAAACTAATATTAGATCTAATACCGCCATGAGAGCTGCTGGTAGTATACAGGCCATGTTTATTATAGAAACTGTTTTACAACACGTCATCGATCAGTTGGGAGTCGAACCCACGAAGGTACGGTTAATTTTCCTTTAAAATAGTCTTGTTGGGAATCAATAACACAATTCTATGGGGACAATTATAAACACAATTCTATGAGGAAACAATTCTATGGGAATCAATAACACATTTCTACGGGAACAATTATTTGAAATATCTTAAATAAAAATGTACATCAACCATGTTTTATATTTGAAATAGAATTTGTTGATCAACCATTTTATATGAAATATTCCTGTCCAATCTCGTGGGTTTTCTCCTGGTCATCTGGTTTCCTACCAATGCTAAAGACCCTTATGTACTAGGGAATTATTGATAGGAAATTGAAGCAAATTATTACTTAGTTTGTGTCGAGTGGACATTAATTAACCCTCTAGGGCCATGGAGCGTTGACAAGTAATTATGTACATCGCATGCCGAACCTGGTGATAACAATACACGCCTACATTTCAAGTATGGTACAGAGAAATTAGAAGGAACGTTGTCCATAAATCAGTTATTAGTGTTGATCAGAATAAATCACAAATTTTACCATTCACTATTTATTATGACATGTTTTGTAGGTTCGAGAACTGAATTTTTATAAAGTAGGAGACAGAACACACGTTAATCAGATTATAAAAGATTGTAATATTCAGTCATGTTGGGAAGAATGTTTAAATCACAGTGATTATTATAACAGGAAAACACAAGTCCATCAGTTCAACAGGTAAATCAATTTATTTATTTTAAAAGTCAGGATTACATACGTAACTACTACTACTACTACCTGATGTTTTAACGTCCGCTTCCACAGAATTGATATCGCAGACATACGTAACTATAGTTCAAAGCTAAATAGCCATGTATCTCTTATCTTCACAATAATATGCTTATTGGTTACTCGGCTGTCTCGGCTGATGGCCCATGCGATACAGTTAACAATCGAAGTTGAATTTGTGTGTCTGCTGGTAGTCCTGGAGATGGTGTTCCCAAACGGGGGTAAATTGCGGAGTCCACTGTTTGTCTTGTAGATGGACTTTCTAACCAGGGCAGATTTGTGGATATGGGGTTCCCAACCGAGGGTATATTTGTGAGTCCACTGTTGGTCCGTTAGATAGGGCTGACAACAGGGGATATATTGGTGACTCCAATCTTGGACCTGGAGATAATGTTCCTAACTAGGGGTAGATTGGTGAAGGTATTTCGGTGAGTCCACTGTTGGTCCTGCAGATGTTAACCTAAACGGGGGTATACTGATGAGTCTACTATTGGTCCTGGAGAAGGGTTCCCAGTCGGGGGTAAATTGTTCCTACTTATAAAACCATTATTCATTTCAAAGTGATCCCTTGCTTAGGGTGTCCCGTTGTCGCACCCTGGCTTGAACTGAAAAGAACCTTCGGGCTTTTTTCAAGTACACTTCACTCATTGGGCAGCGCCTGTGATTCTGACAAGAAAATGTACGTGGTCCTTCCGGAGTGACGATGAAATAACGTATACCTTGGCGTGCACGTAAAAGATCCATCGACAGCTGGAAATCGAGAAAGAGAAGGTGGATAAACCACTGTCTGGGCAAATTCTTTATTTTCAAAACGCGGTTAAACTGTCGGAATTCATATATCATATCGTGCACATGTACAGAGAAGGCGATAAGCAACTGTTGGGGCAAATACGCCATTTACAGAATCCTTTCAAACCGTAGGAATTTATAATAAAACATAGCCAACAGATGTACAGAGAAGACGGTTTATTTTTTTATTTCCAGGGACAATCGATGGAGAAAGAGAGGAATTTCTATAGTTCCGTTAAAATATGGCATTTCATTTGAAGTGATACAATTGAACCAAGTAAGAATTGAATACAATTAGTTTTTATTTAGTATTAAAGCTAATGATTCATGAAAACAACGTTTCCGACCTATTTCGTTTATTAAGACATATCCCACTCAAGGGGTGTTTCTCGGATCATTGTTACAGGAATATGACTGTATAGAAGCCCAGTTAAACTCTTGCGCATTACTTCTAGTGAGGTCTTCACAGTTGGAATTCGACGAAAATTAGAATGGTGTATGCCCACCTTTATTGAAGGTGAAATATATATGGTTAAACCCCATTTTTTTTATAAAACATGTTTTATTTTATATATTGTCTGATATTAATATATATTATTAATCTGTGATCAGGCAGGTTCCCTGGTGAATATTTATTATGTTATATATATTCAGGCAGGTGCCCTAGTGAATATTTATACTGACGGATCTGTTTTAATATCACATGGAGGAGTAGAAATGGGACAGGGTCTTCATATTAAAATGATACAGGTAAGTTTTGTTTGTGGAAAAATCATTATACAGGTATGATGATACAGGTAAATGATGATACAGGTAAATCATGATACAGGCAAATCATGGTACAGGTAAATCATGGTAAATCTATTGTAAATAACTCATTTAAATCAACTTGTCCTTAATATCTTATGTTACTCTCTTTTGTAAATAACTAATCCTAAACAATGTGTCCTTAATATCATGTATAATATAATAATGATAATGATATTTATATCGCGAAACTATTCAATCCTCTAGGGAATGCACTAGGCGCTAGAAAATGTTCTCACTGTGTAGTGTTAATGATAATAACTAAATAACCAAGTTTTAACTTTGGTTTAAAAACAGACACAGATTCAATACAAAATTTATAACATCGTGTTTGTAACACAGTTATGTATATAATTTGTGCTGAAAGTAATAAAAAGTGAATTTACAAAAAAAGAAAAAAGATATTGTCTTTACCCTGAGATGCTGATGGGCAACCTATTCGCTTTGTCTCGTGTGGACAGTTGATCATCAGGGGCTGATTTGGGCCGGGAATGGGCCCGGATATCATACGAAGGACGAAGATATGGGAAGTATGTGTTTGAATGAGCTCCGCCCGTCCGTCCAATTAGACGTGTTTTCGGATCACATCTCATCAAACCTCAAGATACATTTATGACACGCACATCAACCTTCGCCTAAATACAATTACAGCATATTTGTCGTTTTTTTTTTAAATTTTTGTTATAGAGCGTATCTGCTAAACCTTTAACAATATATCTGTACGTAGATATTGCCTGTCTGTCCCCTCTCAACTCTGGAATATACCCAGGATTTTGGGGATGTTGATGGTCAAGTTTTCTATATTTAAAACAATAGTAAAGTATTGTTTGTTTTTAGGTTGCCAGTGCATCACTTGGTATATCATCAGATAGAATCCATATCAGTGAATCTTCTACTAATATCGTACCTAATGCACCACCTTCAGCAGCAAGCGTCAGTTCTGATCTTAATGGTATGGCAATAAAGGTTAGTAGGACGTTAAAACATTCAATTATAATTTCAAAAAACAGGCGTACATAGTCAAACAATAGGACATAGTCAATATATATACACATGAGAGAGAGAGAGAGAGAGAGAGAGAACTGAGAGAGAGACCTAGAGAGACTGAGAGAGAGAAAGAGAGAACTGAGAGAGAGGGAGAAACAGAGAGACTGAGAGAGAGAGACTTAGAGACAGAGAGAGACTGAGAGAGAGAGAGAGACTGAGAGAGAGAGAGCGCTGTTAAGAACGCATCACAATTTCTGTTTTTGTGTTTCAGATTGCCTGTGAGACGTTAAGTAAAAGATTAGAACCATATAAAAATGAAAAGGGTTCGTCTTGGAACGATTGGGTAATAATTGATATAAATATAGTGTTTATCAGTCGGTTGTTCCTTCATACTCGTCTTAGTAACCATGTTCAATCAGTAGGTTGTTCCTTCATACTCGTTCTTAGTAACCATGTTCCATCAGTAATAAAGTAATTGATTTATCTTTATTTATCTTATGCTTCTCAATGATAAACAACACGACTGGGTTACGGACATTTACTTCCATGGAAATACAAATATCATTAAATCGGCAATAACACAACTACTATCATAATAGTTTTGATGTCTGTATAGAGTTTTATCAGGATATCTTGTGAGATGGAAGAGAAAGGCTCCCGATAAAATCAGAAGGGTTGAGTCCATTTCAACACCCTCCTTATAGTTCGCTTGGTGAAAGAAGGGACCGTACAAATACAGGATGACATTGTTACCAATACGTCTGTATTTTTGTCATTTTCCCTTATTTAATATCAATCGAGACTATTCTACAACTTTTTTCATATATAATCATACTTATCAATCGAGACTACTCAATAACTGTATGACTATATAATCAAATTTCTAGGACCAGTTGATTCCATGGTATTTAATCTTTGATACTTGTCCTGTTTAAACCTTGGTGTAATATTTATATTAAATAGGTAAAGAAGGCTTATGAAGATCGTGTTAGTTTATCTGCAACAGGATTTTATAAGTAAGTTTTATAGATATCAATTGATTCAAGAACGACAAAACTCCGTCCATTTAGACTAAATACATAATTCTCGGAACACAAGTGTTTAGAAATCGGTTATATATACCCATATTACATTAGTATGTACCTCGTGGTCCAGTCTAGATTTCAAAGACATTAATCTCCTTTAATGATTCCAGAGCACCTGATCCCGCCACCAATAGAAGCCTCTTTAATGATTACGTCTTATAATTCCAGAGCACCTGATCTAGGACCTGATCCCGCTACCAATAGTGAGAATAAATTCATGTATTATACATATGGTGCTGGATGTTCTGAAGTTGAAGTAGATTGTTTAACAGGTGATCATACGGTATGTTTAACCTTTCAACAGTTGTATCCATGGATCGTTATTTGTTGGTCAATATCTATTATATATACTATATATATACTATATATATATATACTATATGTTACAGGTTATAAGAACTGATATTGTATTTGATGTTGGAACAAGTTTAAATCCTGCTATAGATATAGGACAGATAGAAGGCGCTTTTATGATGGTAAGTGGGCGTGGTTTATGTCAATGGGAGTAATGTTGTGGGCGTGGTTTATGTATGTCAATGGGCGTGGTGTTGTGGGCGTGGTGGATTGTGTTAGGAAGATTGGTTAAAATTATGACCTTTTTTTTTAAAATACAACTAGTAATACCTAACAGAAACGCACAAAATACTCTTTTTTTTTAACATTATAACTACCAATATCTAACAGAAACGCACAAAATGTTTTTTCCTTTTTGTGTTTTGTGATTCTTTAACCACCCGTCGAATTTAGTCTGGGCCAGTCACATATGAGAACATTATGGGGCATAAGCTAGATTTACATGAGGTTGTCTCGGAAATCGGGAGTTGTGGGAGCTCGATGGGTACGACGTTAGCTCGTTAACCTGGTCGTGGCCGGTTGGATCCCGGTGTTACCCTAGAAAGTTTCTTGGGATTCCGAGGTCAGTAGCGGAAGATGTAGATCATCTAGTCTTTCGGATCAGGCAAAAAACCCAACAAAGTCCCATATACATCTTTGTGTGCACGTAAACGAATCCTTGATAGAGCATTGTTTGGTGTATGGCCGTCTTCATAAACTCGGTTTTCCAGAAAAGTAGGCCGTTAAAAATATTTCGTTCTGTCATTGTCTTACAAATTCTACTAGAATTTCTGTTTTATTATCCTCTAGGGTTATGGTCTGTATATGCTGGAAAACTTCAAGATTTCACCCAATGGTAAGGTTTTAACACAAGGGCCTGGTAATTATAAAATACCAGCTATAAGTAATATACCTAAACAATTCAACGTTTCTCTACTCAAAGGAAAACCAAATGACAGAGCTGTTTATTCATCAAAGGTAATTAATTACATGTTCTTTATAGCGCAACTACGGAAAAATAATTAACTTTACTAAATATCCTTTGTAGTGCCCTTAAATTAATTTATCCGTAATCTATATCTTTGATGTCCATTCTGTAATGTTATGATTGTTTCTTTTTATTAGCCCTTTGATGGTTTTATAGTAGTTATTGTTTTTGTTACCTTGTTGTATATAATTTGATTTCTTGCCATTATACAGTCATTACTCAAACTGTGTTAAAACATCCAGTAACACTTTCCACTGCGTTCATCTGACCAGACTTTTCATAAGTTTAAGCTTTGGGGGTATATTCATCATATAAATTAATTCTGTGGAAATAGTTTCTCATATTATCCCAAATTAATAGTTAAATAATTATAATCTTACAATCCATAAAATATGTCTCGAATTTAGTCAGTTGCAACTCACAGAATACTTCAAGTTTTCTCCTTAACCTTTTGGATATTAATACCGGCCGTGTTTGGATATTGATACCGACCATGTTTGCTACTGGACACAGATAATCCTCCTGAATCCACGGTTTATTTTCCCCAATCCCTACAATGACGAGGATACATAGGCGGACTTGATAGGCCTAGGTTAATACTAGGCATATACATAGGCCTAGGTTAATACTAGGCATATACATAGGCCTAGGTTAATACTGGCAGATGGTCAACTCACTAGTTAAAAATAATTTTATGTTTATGCAAAGTGAGGATATGTAAATTATCGGATATTTTATTTTGTTTTTATTGTAGGCTATTGGTGAACCGCCATTGTTATTGTCTGTCTCCGTCTTCCTAGCAACCAAATCAGCTATAATGGCGGCTCGACACGAGACTGGAAGACGAGGTTACTTCCGACTGGATAGTCCTGCTACTCCAGACAAAATACGAATGCAATGTCAGGATGAATTTACTAAACAAGTACGAAAGGTTTTATTTTTCCATCATGGTTCATTAAAATATATTTCTGTAACAGTAGAGATCCTTGGTAGAAAATCTCCTTCATTGATTCTATATTTGAGTTGAGTTGAGTTGAAAGGCTAAATCACTGTTTTCTATATTTTAAAACATAACTGCTAACAATGAGACTACGGTGCTATTTAGATTTGAAATTTCAAACTGTCAAGGGATCTTTAAAATGCTACCAGTGCCACATGTAACCATTCATAGACGTTTTAGGAAATCTCTTAGGAAACCAGATATTACATAGAAGCTATCTTTGTTTTCAGTTTCCTGTAGCTGAAGAAGGAACTTACACACCCTGGTTTATAAAACTGTAGAGTTGTTAAATTATGAGTTATTAAAGCTGGTTGTTAAAGCAGTAGATCGACTACATCAGGGGCGTGGTGAGGGCAATTATTGAGAAGAAATTATGAGTAACAAAAAAGATTTTGGCACAAAAACCCTTTTACTGACCGCGGAGCTGTGGCCGGCGAAGCTGGCCACCGCGAGCGCCGAAGGCGCAAGCCCGCGGCGGGGGGTCCGGGGGGCCCTCCCCCGGGAAAATTTCGAAAATTAGAAGCCCAGAAACGCAATCTCCAGCAATCCGAGACAAGAAATACGGTAATAAAATATGATTAAATTTTCCAACTTGACTCTTTCAAAATTTTTTTAATTGGGTCAGATGAAACAATTTTTCCACTTACAAATGTTTTTCATTTTTTGAGTAATTTGATTGTGATTTTGGCGCAAAAACTTTTTGGCGCATGAGTATGGCTACTCATGAACTCATTCTCACCACGCCCCTGGACTACATTTGACCTCAACTCAGATTATTTAACATTTTAATTAACAAAACAAAAATATCAAGGGGAGATAACCTCTGATATATTACTAAGAGAACAAACCATAGTCAGATGTAAATTGATAACGTATAAACAGTAACTCTTCCATAATGTTCTTGTGTGATTTCCGTGTTGCTTCCCATAAGGAGCCCGGTCTTCATAAGGCCAGTTGGAGCAGAACATTAGGACGTTAAACCCCATTTCATTTTCAGAAGAAGTTGTTTGGGTAAATCTCCCCCTATAGAACATTGTATGGTTTATGTGACGGGAGGTCCGTCAAATATTACAAGATTCTGGAATGGTTCTTCAAATCTTTAATACTGGAACTTATAATAACAATTATCTATATACATTTGTAGGACCTCGGATAACCGACTAGTACTTAATGCTACTTAGTCGGACCTAATGCCACTAAGTCGGATAGACCTAAAAGACTGACGTATCAAGTACAATAACATATTTGTATGCCTGGTTCCGAGTCACAGAGCCACGCCCATTTTTAACGATCATCTTTAACCATCATCTTGAAACATTTATATATCCATTCCCTATACCATAAGGATCATCCCTTGTGTTTTTAGTGCATGCCCAACCACCAGGGGCAGAGCCACGACCATGTTGTATTTGTGTGTCTGTGTCTCGGCTTTAGGACACACTTCTATTGTTTTGGTGAATGCCCGACCCCAAAAGCTGAATCACACCCATGTTCGCTCATACTCCGCACAGTGTTGCGTTTGATTAGAGGTAATCCAACTACACACTGCTATTATTAGTGGATATTGTTGTTTTAAATTTTGATTTGTCAGTAGTCCGTCTATCAACCAATCACTAGCTGCCAATATTGGACCAAATATGTTTAGGCCTACATAACGTCATGACTCACGATTTTATTATGCCTAAGTAACCCGTGCATAGCAGAATACTGCAGTAAAACTAATTGCATGACAAACGAGGCTATCAAGTCGAATGAAATGTAAACAATACTGTTTGGAAACAAACATACTTTCAACGTTTTTAATACCTTAAATCACTGTCCAAAGTTTTAGGGAAAACCCAGATTAAACGAAGGACTGTCATGTTGCTGTACTTAAGTGATAGCTTTCATTGAACGGAAAGAATGGACACACTCCCGTATAAGTTCATGAAACAGACGCTATTCCAGCAATGGTCAGAGAGGGATTTCTCGGGCCATTGCTTCAGGAATATGATGTTTGCTTTGTGTGTCTATGTGTTACCTACGAGCTACACTTTTTTAATGGGTCGTCTTGGAACTTGATATAACTATTCCTTTCAGCCACTGGTTGATTTTGGTGCATGTCCCGACTCCTAAGGGCAGAGCCACGCCCACTTTTTGTGCTATTGTATACTGGTCGCAATTGTGAACGGAACATCCTCAAACTTGGCATATGTATTCCCTATAGCGTAATGGCAGCAACTGTTGATTTTGGTGCAAGACCCGATCGCAGGGACAGAACTACGACCATTTTTTGTGTTTAGCGGCCGAAGGCCACAATTCTGAATGGATTATCTTTGTCTTAGTATGTTCAATCCTTATACCCCGAGGACGGCAACTATTGATTTTGGTACATGGCCCGCCCCGCGAGAGTGGTGCCACACCCACCTTTTGTTAATATTTTGTCTGTAAATAATCTACAGGTTGCAATCATTAACATATTTGTATCGAATTCAGTATGATCCATCAAAGGCGTGTACCTATTTATACTGGTCCATGTCCAACCCCAATCTGAACAAAATCTCACAAGAATTACAGTCTGAAAGGTGTTTACAGACAAAATATTCACGAAAAGTGGGCGTGACAACGGCCCTATGGGTCGGGCATGCATTTACACCAGTAGGTGCAATTTTCTCTTTGAAAATAATGTTCATGCCAAATTTGAAGAAAATCCATTAAGAATCGCGGCCTGTAGAGTGTTTACAAACAAAATATTAATATAGGTACCATCCTGTTATTGACATGATTGATCATCCCGAATTTCAACAAAATCTGTTAATAATTGCAACCTGTAGAATATTTACAGACAAAATAATAACAAAAAAGCGGGATTGGCACCACCCCGCGGGGTAGGGCATGCACCCGGAGAAAACCCACGAGGTAAGACAGACGACCCTACTATTTGTCATGTACAAGCTTGTACTGGAAACCACACCACTTGACCCAATGACAGACACACAGACAAGGGCGGCGGCATAATATGTTCACATTATGAAATGAAATGGGGTTTAACGTCCTACTGTTCTGCTCCGAGTGAGCTAATGAAGACGGTTCACATTATGAATGTGGACGTACATGTAGACAATTGGATACGAATACAACTCAAACTGCAATGTGAGTGTGAATCTACTTCCACTTGATCGACCATTTTCTTAATTGCCAGTTTTTATACGCCCACATTTTCATGTGGACGTATATTGTCGCCCCTGTTCGTCCGTCCGTCCGTCCACAATTGTTTGTGAACAGTCTACAGGTCACAATTTTTATCCGATTTCAATGAAACTTAAAATATAGGTTTATCACCCTAAGATCTCGGCTCCTTTCGATATTGGCATGTATTGGACTGTAACTTCATGGGTTATGGCCCCTGATTTTACGAAAAATCATGTTTTTTAGCTTGTGAACAGTGTAGAGGTCACAATTTTGAACCGATTTGTATGAAACTTGAAATGCATGTTTATAACCCAAAGATCTTGGTTCCTGTCGATATTGGCGCCAATCGGATCGTAACTTCCTGAATTATGGCCCCTGATTGTCCGAAAAATCACCCTTTTTAGCTTGTGGTCCCTCTGGAGGTCAAAATTGTTATCCGATTTAAAAAACCGTTTGATTATATCACCGTTCCATGGTTATGAAGGTTGTGTTCGAATATCGTGAAAATCGGACCAAAATTGACGGACAAAATGGCCGCCGTTTGTACGCGAATAGTGTGAAAATATGTTATATCAAGGTTGTGGACCTTATAGAGGTCACAATTTTGAACCAATTTTGATGAAACTTGACATGTATGTTTATAACCCAAAGATCTTGGTTCCTTGCGATATTTGCGCCCATCGGATCGTAACTTCCTGAATTATGGCCCCTGATTGTCCAAAAAATCGCCCTATTAGCTTGTGGTCCCTCTGGAGGTCAAAATTGTTATCCGATTTAAAAAAAAAACGTTTGATTATATCGCCATTCTATGGTTATGAAGGTTGAGTTTGAATTTTGTGAAAATCGGACCAAAATTGACGGACAAAATGGACGCCGTTTGTACGCGAATTGTGTGAAAATATGTCGTATAAAGGTTGTGGACCATATAGAGGTCACAATTTTGAACCGATTTTGATGAAACTTGACATGTATGTTTATAACCCAAAGATCTTGGTTCCTTTCGATATTTGCGCCCATTGGATCATAACTTCCTGAATTATGTCCCCGGATTGTCCGAAAAATCGCTTTTGTTAGCCTTTGGTCCCTCTGGAGGTCAAAATTATTATCCAATTTAAAAAAAACGTTTGACTATATCACCGTTACATGGTAATGAAGAGAGAGTGTGAATTACGTGAAAATCGGACTAGAATTGCCGGACAAAAAGGGCGCCGTTTGTACACGAATAGTGTGAAAATATGTTATATCAAGGTTGTGGACCCTATAGAGGTCACAATTTTGAATCTATTTTGATGAAACTTGACATGTATGTTTATAACCCAAAGATCTTGGTTCCGTTCGATATTTGCGCCCATCAGGCCATTACTTCCCGAATTATGTTCCCTGATTGTACGAAAAATCACCCTTTTTAGCTTGTGGTCCCTCTGGAGGTCACAATTATTATCTGATTTAAAAAAACGTTTGATTATAAAAAAACAAACAAATTCTAATGATTTTCTGATAATTCCTTAATATGCGACAACTCTTGTTGACTGCCCGGACGATTTGGCTGCTGTGTGGGCGTATGTTTCGTTGCCTGGCAACCTATTTTTTGTTTCACAACGCGACAACCCGACAACCCGACATCACGACAACCCGACATCACAACAACCCGACAACACGACATTTTTACCCGACATCACGACATTTTTACACGACATTTTTACCCGACATCACGACATTTTTACCCGACATCACGACATTTTTAGTGTCGTAATGTCGGGTAAAAAAGTCGTGATGTCGGGTAGAAATGTCGTTATGTCGGGTTGTCGTGTTGTCGGGTAGAAATGTCGTGATGTCGGGTTGTCGTGTTATCAAAGGCGACATCACGACATTACGACATGATACCAATCATGGACCATAATTTAGGGTGAAAGGAAAGTGATAGTAGAAATTCTGATAAATTGTAGCAAGTTTACTTATGCTGACCCTGACACCATGACGTATTTATAAATGTAGATGTTGTCTGGTTTGATCGACAAATTTACATTGATGTTGATTGAAACAAAACGTGAAATATGACCGACTGGGGAAGAAGAAATATCTCAAATATCCCTTGTATGAAGTCTGTTTACGTATTGACTGTTGTATCTTAATATCACGTGATTTATGACCCCGGATCAAGGCTAGATAAGGTCCTCGAGGTGACGCGTAACCTGATCACCTGTAAGACAGTGTTTAATCGTGTTTAGTATTTTAATATCGTGTTTTATATTAGACTAACTGATTGATTCTGTATTTTATACAACTCGTGTAACAGTAAGACTGTAAACTATAGTGTTTAATCGTGTGTAGTATTTTATACAGTAAGACTCTGAACTACAGTGTTTGAATCGTTTTGATTTCATACCGTGCGTGTGTTATATTGGACTAACTTTTATACAACATGGCGGAGCAGACAGCCAAGGAGGTGTGTAGTATCTGTTTAACTGACTATAAAACACCCGTTTTGATAGATTGTCAGCACTCGTTTTGTTTCATCTGTTTAGAAGTTTATTTGAACAAAACTTCTAATAAAGGCCAGTTCCAATGTCCATTATGTCGGTGTCTTATAGACGGGGGTATGGAGCGTTTTAAACCCAAACTAAACATTGATGACAATTCTACTATTCCACAATGTGATGTATGTACTGAAGATACATGTCAATATTTTTGTCGAGACTGTGATCAATATTTATGTAAATCATGTAAAACCACACATGGTAAGTTAAAATCTTGTAGGGGCCATGTTGTTTGTCGATATGATGAAAAACAAGTCTGTCAACAACCAAACGAACCAATGAAGCAAAAGCCATCAGCCACTTCCGTCACACATCCGAAAGATTTCTGTCCAAACCATGAAGGAAAAAGAGTAAAAATATATTGTAAAGATTGTTTACTAGCCGTGTGCTTGAATTGTGTCGTGACTGATCATATCAGACATAATTTGTTAGATTTGCAGAAGGATGAAGTCAGACAAAATATCAAACAAGACTTAAAAACGCTGAATGACGACTTAAAAAAACAAATTACCAATTTTCAGAAACATTATGATAATCTAAATCGTAAATTGACTCAATTCAAAAACTGTACAAAAACAGAATGTGACAAAGTCGATGCTCAAGTGGATAAAATCTGCTCAGAATTTCGTAAAATTGGAGAAAATATTAAAAGGGAAATGCAGAAATCTAGTGAACAAGAAGAATCTAGACTAGGGAAATTAATGGAGGACATTAAAAGACTAACAGAAGATTTAAAAGCTAGTGTTAAATATTCAGTGAATGTTTTAGAAGATTCGTCCATTGTTGAAGTTTTACAAAGATTACCTAAAGTTAGACAGGAGAAAGATGAAAGTTGTTGTAGAAAATTGGATATACCTGATGTTAGATATTCAACATTTCAAGTAGCAGAAATAGATAAAACTTTGTTACGTAATCAACTTGGTAAGATTGTAAGTTATGATATGTATAAAGATGTTTTTAATGTGGATACTGTGTCACGTGGTGGTGTGAATGGTAAACAACATGTAGTTTCAGGTTATACATGGTGTACAGGTGTGGTTAAACACCCATCATCATTACTTGTTGGATTAAACCTGAATGATGTAGAAGATAAAAGTAGTACGCCATGTAATGTTGACGTCATATATAAAGTTATAAATAAAACAGATGATAGACAATCTGTAGTTAAACAATGTAAGGGGACTGTTAGACCTGGTGGTGGGTCAGGCTGTTATACTCATCCTGTTGACTGGAAGAGACTCAGTAATCCTGTCAGTGGATTTATTGATCATCATAGAAACTTTACAATTCAAACAACAATTAATAAAATAACTAACATTGTACGGGATTAATATGTTACTGTTATTCTTATTAAAACTATTAACTTATGGTCAATGTTCTTTCTAATTCTTATATACACCATTGTCGTCACCCCAGTCCGTCTGGGGTCCACCATTCTCAGTGAACGATGGTTCGGAATCGATCAACTATTCGTTATGACGTTAAGTCACGTGATTATCTGGCAGAAATCACAATAATCGTATAAACACACTTAACTATTTGTTAGTCCCAAATATCCTAGTTTATCTCCATAGTCCCAAATATCCTGGTTTATCTCCATATGCTAGTCCCAAATAACCTGGGCCCTGTTTCACAAAAACTTAAGCTAATATCGCTAAAATAGATTTGAACTAAAATCAAAATGAAATTTTAAATTTTATGCGTTTCACGGAGATTGATTGTAACCTAAAATGCGATTTTAATAGATTTTATTTAAAATCGCTTGCACCCGCGCAGTGCACATTTCCGCTGCGGGTACTTACGGTGAAAACAAATACGCTTCGAAACTGAAAACTGTTGGCAGGTTGAATTAACGGTTGCAATATCAATGGGGAGAGTTTCATACGTTGAAGTAATGTTTGCACACGGTTAGACATTCGTAGAGAGGTGAAATAAATGAGTGTACTGCATATTATGTGATTCGAAAATTATCGATGGGTTGGCCTTGAACTTGGCATTTGATTCGTGACATGGGAATTTGATTTACTCGCAGGCTTCAATGGAAATAATGTGTATCGATAAACTAAATCGCATGGATTTGTAGTTTTATTGAGAATTATCACAAACATATTATGATATTTCTTACTCGAAAATCATTCCAAAATTGAATTCAGTCTTTTTAAAATATTCATGACCACCAAGGGAATGTTGTTAAAATTATTACTGAAAATCACACAGCGCCTGGCGAGTTACTTTGGTAAACTATAGGTACATATCTAATTTCAATGGCAGCCTACATGACCAACACTAAATATTAAATAAAATTTACACGATTGGTTTGGTTCGTTGGTCTTTTAGACCCGAGAGTCTTGTAAGAACATCATTTAGTCATTCGGAAGGTCCGAAAAAGCGAGACCCCGTGTACATAAGGACCCTAAACAACCAGTTGGGTAGTTTGAATTCAAAAAAGAGATATAGAGTAGCCCGTAGCGCCTGGTGATGGGCTGATACTGACAGTTGCAGGCTGGGGCGCAACTGTTCGGGGAATAAATCCCCCATAACACATTGTATGGAGTAGGCCCGCATTCATTTACCCTGTCGACACAGAAAGTAGAACGAAGGTTATACCCCCCCCCCCCGCCCCCTCTCCTTATTATGATTATTAAAAACACGTTGATGGGACGAATTGTGAGTTACTAAGGATTTACTTTGCCACTATTCTTTCGATTCCGATTTTACTTCTAATGGTACCCCAAACAGTGACTTATTGTGTTTTTGTCAAATGTTTATAGACATAATTTACTATGTCTTGTAATTAAATGTGATGTAAAATCCAGTCATATCCTGGGAATACATTTTGTCACGTCATGGTTCCATTACATTGTGATTTGGTTAGTGTATATTTTTCCCGAATAATTCACTTTCAGAATCTCATTCGGTTACAGATTTATCTATTATACGAATAAGAAAAAAATGACAAATCATTTTAATGACAGAAGAGAATGTGGAGAGTTTAGTGTATCGCCAACACACATATCAGACATTCTGAGTTTAACTTGATTATAAATAAATTTTATCATCTTATGGTCTAAAGGAATAGCGCGGTGACTGTCGAGTTCGTAATGAATCAATCGGGTTGACGTATAAAGGCGCATGTCACGCCAAAGAACACACGTGGTTGATTTGAAGGGCATATAATATAGGCCTAGCCTAGATAATAGAAACATGTCAAAAGCTGTAAGTATTTAGAAATCATTTGTGGGTAGGCCCAGTTAGGCTTAGCATTAGGCATAGAAATAATTGGAAAAACTGAAAAAAAAGGCAAAGCCAAAGACGCTACTAGAAGTAGCCTTCCCACTATCTAGTAGACTAGGCCTAGCTGAGCAGCAGTATCCAGACGGCGCCTGGATTAATATTATTATATACAGCTAAAAGTGCAGAATTTCAAGAATGCCTATTTGAACATTTAGCCCTATTTTGTGACGCCCCCCCCCCCCCCAGGAGTGGAAACATGATATAATGATTATAGCAGACAAGGAAAAACAACCTTTTTGGGTCAAGACGACTCAAGACTGAGCACATAACTCAAACTGGGCTTTTCATTTAATATATTATATAGCAGCATATAAATATAATATATATTTATTTATCTGCTGACTTGTTGCTAACTTTTTAGTTTATAGAGTCATGAACACTCTCTAGCTGTGGTAGGCCTACCAGTAATTGGATCCATTATCTCCCCTTAAAAAAATATTCAAACCAAATTAGCCTACACAATTTGTTCTGTTCCGACTGGAGCTACTGAAGACGACATACGCCATACAGTGTGCTGTGCTATGAGTATGAGGGAAACTTTTGCCCGGGCAGCGGTACTATCTATGGCCTACTCTTATTGAATTCCAACTGCCAAGTGATCTGTTACACTTCACGCCCATCCGAACGACTATAGACAGCTGTCCTTGTGAGGCCCTCCTGCACCAGTGACAAGGGGAAACCACACCGGGAAATCCTGATGAACATTCATGGCCAATGGATCTCACCCACTTAAGAGTTTAATAATAATAGAACAAGCTTTAAAGCACTCGGTAAACAATTCGCGATCTTCTTAAAACGCTGGTCTATAAGTTTTTAATTTTCAATATTTTATCAACATTTCAGCTATAGAAATGCCCTCTGAAGATAAAGTTGAAAATATCGAAGTGACGCAACATGAAAAATCTATTCTCTGCTGTTACAAAAAAAAAAGATTGAATATGATAACAGGGAACCAAAAAGATATTTTAATGTCTTATATTTTTTTTCCCCTTTCCAATTTAAAGTTAAGTAACGGTAATTACCCAATAATTACCTGTACTGTACCGGTAACTTAATATAACAGATACGGTTTAACCTTGGTCTTTATTTCAGACAACTAAGAGAAGAGAATTCTCTGATGAAGAAAAGGTGGTTCTTGAGCATGCTTGGAATACGAGTATGAACTCTGTTTCCAAGCATGCTCAGATCAGTGAAACAGTGAGTCAGCTGAAACCGCGTACACGTTGTGTACAGGCAGGTCAATGTTTAAAGTAATTAAGGCGAGAATTTCATTTTTTTAAGTTATATTTTTAAAATGTATTAAAATAAAGCCTTAAATTCGATGGTATCTATAAACAGTCCTACCTTGTTAAAGAATAATCCTATAATTCACTATTGCCAGTTGAGAAATTGGGAAAATATCATTTTGAACTTCAAATGTTTGAAGATAGCTATTCACAGGGAGGATAGAAAAACAAGGGGGGTAATTGTGTTATGTCCGGTGTGAATGATTTTTAAGTGTGAAAATGATCCCCAAGAACGTATAACGGTGAGTTGTCAACCCAATAAGCAAAAGACAGAAATAAATAAATTTTCAGACACTCTACAGGTCATAAACTGACGACCATTAAAACGGTTATCAAATCAAATATTTTTACCAGGACTTGATTCTAAAAGATCATCAATTATCTCATCGGTGTGACTAACCATTGGCTTCGTTTTCTCCATCTTTCTTACCAATGAGAAACCTTGACAAAGAAATGATAATACTGATGTAAGTAGCGATAAGGATAAAACACAGTGTGTTCAATCCATGACAGATTAGATCTATGTACGTTACTGAACTATTCACTGTTTGAGCCAAGGTGATCAGTTGAAAACAATTTTGCACAAGAAAGCACATCTCCTCACTTGTTACATGACAATGGGGCGTCTTGTCATAAAAATGTCAGATAAACAAAGAAAGAAAAGGTATTTTGAGTAAGTATTACCATTTTTACCTATTTTAGATTTTATCTTAAACCCTTAATGGGCGAGAGCATCTTCCAGCAAGTCAGTTCTATGCTCTGGGGTCATTTCTTTAGAAATGTTCGAAAATTTCCCTAGAAATGACCACAAACGTTCGACACATTCCCCATCTGTCAAACCCAGACCGGGTTGCCTCCTTGGATTGTAAACAATCTAAAATGAAGGATATAACATATTATCGTTGGAAATTCTGTTTTTATCAATCGCTTCATTTTTAACCAGTTAAAATTAAACGCAAGGCAAATAGTATTTTGACTGTCTAGGAAAAAAGAAACCAGCCTTTAATAGTGTTGTGCATTACATTCATATTATATACTGACATTTAATTAGCAGAACTCTTACCTGACAAGACAATTTGTGACCATAGCAATGAAATATTGGTATAAGTAGTTCTATCTGATTCAAAATATCACTTCTTTCATTTTTCTGAAATAAAAGTTGTTTAATTCCGTTCGATATTTACAAATTTATACGTAACGCTATGCAGTGCTATGCAGTGCTATGCAGTCGCTGGTTAGATGTGGAAAATATGCCGGGAGAACTCCCCACATCCAACGTGTGACACATACTCACTCTTCTCTGCTACATATTTTAGAACAACCCTTGATCGTCTAAAATTTGTCTCTGGTTGTCTTTGCTCCCACACCCCTCACGCTGTGTTTTTACTTCTTACTGTTTTATCAATTAGTTATAACAATGCAACAGTTCGTTTTTACATTTAATATATCTTAGCTGCTTTCATGTGGTACAATGCATAATAGAATAAAGTCATTCTCTCAAACCTCATCCAATGATGCAATTAGTAAATTTCCAATCACATGTAATCTGGTGATATGTTGTTGACACATATAGAACCAGCTAGGTTTTGGTTCTATAACTCTTTTTTGTATAACAATATGTCATTCATTCGCTCGTTTTGATTTAAGCACATATATGTTGATCTAATAATTTGCCAAAGATATTAATCAATTCAATGCCACTACATGTAATTTAAAGAGCAAAAATTCTACAAAAGTTTTACATATACATCTATATCATTAATGGAAACTTTGTCAACATTTGTTATCCACTGCAGACGATATATAGGATATGCTCAAGACCAGCCATTGCCACATAGCATTTGCGTAATAAGTTGTCTACGAAGCTTTACAATTGACTAAATCTGTAATATTGAAGAACTAAATATAAATGAATGAAAACAGATAAAACCTAGACGAAAAAAAAAATCTCACCTTTAAATGGCTTTCCAGTTTACAAGCTATATCATACATGATATAGAGCAACTTCTCCAACAGAAATACCGAATAACCTAGTCTACAAAACAGAAAACCTCCAGTGGCATCTGCAATAAACTCAACTAAAATATAAAGATTTAATTACATGTAGTTTGGGAATATAAAGATTACCACCCCCGGTATCCCCAGTGTTCTCATTCCGTTCTTCTTCACTATACTCTGGGTTAATCCATAGGGTTTCCACGATTTCAAATTATCTGCCCTTGCCTTGATTGAGAGAGAGAGAGAGAGAGAGAGAGAGAGGGAGAGAAATGGGGTTTAACGAACCAAGCGAAAAACAGTTTACAAACCAGACGTTTCGCCTCCGTCTTTATAGGGGAAGATAATCATATCCATGTCGATTTACTGAATGATTTATGTAGATAATGTATAAATTTCTAATTCATTTATATTTAACTTTTCCCAAAATTTTCGTTAGGTTGAACGCTTTCTGCCACAGATGGAGCAACATGTGGCAAGCTCTTGCCCAAAAGCATGTATGAGGTTCACCATGAAAAACTTGAGATGCACAAGCTGGAAGTAGAGACAAGTAAACACCAACCTCACAACTCTTGTATCCATCCGCCTCAAAATCATGAATATTCAACAAAACCCGGCAGAAAATGTATTTTCAAACCCTTTATTTAGCTTCTACACCAAAAAGTCAACAAAAAATCGCCATCGCCATGCAAAAGGGTGGAAAAAGGAAAGGGAGAGAGAGACTAAAAATAACTTTCGCCCTACAAATAAAAATAAAAATAGCACAATCATCAAGGGCGGATAGATTTACCCGGGGGTTCGTGGAGTAGAATGGAATGAAACGACTGGTGATAGAAATGATGCGTTAAAATATAGACTTTCATAAATAAATAAAATAATATCCAAATCTAGTTACCTTTCTCCGTGTTTCAGGTTAAAAAATGTATTTGAAAATTCATGCCTGCACACTGATCCAAATACAGCTATCTCATCAAGCTTGGTGTTCTTGTTTTTGGACCGGATGCGGCTATCGGCTTGAAAATCGTTACAGTCCTATATGTAAAATGACATAGGCGTACGAGCTGGGGGGTTGGGGGGGCCGCCCCCCCCCCATTTTGGGCACCAAATGCTGGGAAAATTTGGGCACACATCTGTACTTTGTAAAAGTTGTATAAAAAAATATTGTGTTCTTGAATGTGTCCAATTTAACAGCGAATTTATATTCAGAGTGTCTATAGTTAGGCAATTAAATAGAAATCTTATGACTCGAACCCTCTTTTGTTTGGAGTACATAGTAAGCGAGGAGTTACAGTTACATAAACAACTGTTTTTAGTTGTGTATATTACAAGTAAATAAACTTTAGTTCTCTTTTATTGATGATTTAGAAATCAAGAACTTATTCATCGCAAAAGAGATATTGTAGAACCTGTCATGGGCCTTCAAATAAAAATTGAACTATTTTTTATTTGGTAAAAACTCCTTAGAATCACTTAAAATGCATATTCATTCATACGTGTTTTGGTTAAATAAAAACACAGACAGCCTTAGCAGCATTCGGGTCGGAAATATGGTCGGTACTCGGTCCGTTAGCTTTGTAAAAGAATCTGCACACTTCGTTTCCATCCTACAGGCCTGGTACGTGAACCTATATTTTGTATTAATAATATTAAAGTAGGTAAGTCCCTAACTCAATAACATCCAAAATCTTCAACATTGAAAACACAAATAATTTGTCAATTTAAATCAACATTGACCCCCTAACTTTCGGGCAAGCTGACTTTTCGGGCAGAGAGAGAAAGTGAGAAAAAAAAATCACCTACTTAGCCCGAAATCTAATAAAACACTAATTTTACTGACTGGAATAGCAGTAAAACGCGTTTGCGGCCGTCAAATATTCCAAAATTTTCTTGGGAGGTCTATCAAGGTCAACTCCGCTTCTTCGTCTATCGAAAAAAAAAAGGCGCAGCTGTCTGTAAACCTGAATTTCTGTTTAGTTTGCTTCCCTAACTGTCCTTGAGCCCTAAAACACTAATTTTGCTTTTCTTTTAATTGACAACCACAAATTTGTACTGAGTCGACTATGGATTAAAACAGTTTGTCTGGAGCCATTCTACTTTGTGCGACAGTTTTCGGGCATTGATTAGTATTTGTAAATGCAGCTACAACAGTCTGGTTGGATGGTTGGAATTCAGAGTGTGATTTCGGTTACAAAACCATTGGATACTTTTTGGAGTTACTGACATGGGCTAGAATAGCAGAAAACGCATTTGCGGTGGTTAAATTTTCTCTGGAGGGTGAGGCCCCCATACCCTGCGACGATTGATTGTTTTTAGAATTCGGGTCAGCAGGTGGGCTGTATATTTGACCAAATTGAAGTTACCCTAATTAAGCTAAATTTGATCACTTTGAGGTTGCTTTTTTCATGGGTTGAAATAGAAGGAAAACAGCCGTCAGTATTCCGAAATTTTCTTGAGGGAGAGAGGGAGGGGGGGTGCGTCTGTAAACCCGAAAATTTTTCGGGCAATTCGGGTTCTGCCCCCCTAACTGTCATCCAGCCCGTATGCCTATGATCATTATTGTGTACCATACTAAAAACCTAACTATTTTTTGGGGGCACCAACCACCACCGCCCCCCCCCCCAGTCAAAAATTTCCCCGTACGCCTATGTAAAATGATATCACAAATTTGAAAATACAATGAAGAAATACAACAAATTATTTTTATGGATTAAAATGTATTGACAACCAGTTAACATGAGATTTGGGTTTTAAGTATCAACTTAATTTTATATCTTATTCGAGTAATTTGTAATTTAAAAAAAACAAACAATTGACAGTTTATTGAGATTCATGATATACACTCCCCATATACATCTATCAAAAGTAAAAACTAAGTGCAGTATGAAACATTATAGGCTATGAAGTGAATTGTCGATATTCGTATCTTGAAACTCGCAGAATGTTCTTTGTTACAAAATTCGGCGGAAATAAATTTACCCTGTCATTGGTCACATTCTTCTCTGATGGACTATATTTAATCATGAAGTCGTCAACCTCTTCTTGTTGGGTGAAAAAGTGGTTGGTATGGTTTGGTGAAGTTGTATTTTTTACCAACTGGAAGTCAGCATCCAAAGAGATCATTTTTGATGGATTCTGTTTAAATATACGAATGGCGGCTAATCCAGTAACAGTAATTGTCAGTAATTTACATTATTAACATGAACACAAGCGCATGAGTAATGCTGGTGATTTGGTAACATTCGAAAATTTACTTGGTTTAGGACTATAATCATCGAATATTATCCCAGAGAGAGAGAGAGAGAGTGTGTCGACACAAACTAGGTCATTTCTGGACTAACATTTGGTTCAATTTTATTCAAATAAATCGCTTGTGTGTAGATGTCTTTAGTAGGTGGGGAAGAGGGAACCAGAGTGCCCGAATGACACCCAAGAGGTTCGACAGGCGAATCACGCAACTTGACTCAATGACAGACCCTATGATGCAACGCGCACGATGAGCCTACTCGGCCAGCGCGCGAATCGAACACAGGACTTCCAGGTTAGCGAGCCAACCTTACACCCACTTGGTCACCGTGGGCCCAAAACAACCAGGGCAGATAGTGCCGTCATCCAAATCGGGAAATGTCTGCGTGGAATACGACATTTTATATGTAAAATTTCTGTATTCAACCAAACTTTCATTCATAAGGACTTTATAGACATCTTTTACCTGATTTAAAAAAAGAGAGAGAATGATAAACCATGGCAAACAAATTATATAGCATGGTAGAAAAAGCCAATTATATGTTTGATAATTTGATACGAGCTGGTATCAGAAGCTTAGAGACAATATTTCGGTTCATTTAAGTGCATACATGTTTAGGTGCATACAGGGATATATTTAGGTGGAGTGAGGCAAAAACGACGCCGATGCTTGCGTGTTGTTTTTTTCGATGTTATTTTGTCTGTGCATGCATGGAGCCCCCCCCCCCCCCCATCACCGCATTGTATAAAGGAGAAGATAACTGGATGTGTTGAACATTTAGGTCATTTGCCAAGAAAGTGGAAGTGTACCTCAGAAACAATAAGGCCCCGTTGATGATTGGGAAGTAAGTATCGTAGAGCTTCACAAAAGCCATGTGCTGACACATGGCATTCCAGCATGAGCGCGTTTAACCAGTCCAGTAAGCCAAACTGAAATGCTATCGCTGGACGTTTAGGAGATGCTGGCCATAATAAATGTTTTAATAAAGTTTCTGCCTCTCCCTCACAGCCACAAAACTCGACGTTGCGTTTGTGTTGTCTACCTGAAAAAAAAATTTAAGATGATAATGTCAATTTGTTTAAGATTCAAGAAGTTGTAACCCTATAGATTAATACCGGAATTGGGTTGAACTGGAATGAAGCGAAATGAAATGAAATGCTCTCCAACTGGACTAATGAAGACGGGCATACGTCATACAGTGTGCTATGAGGGAAATTTTGCCCGTGCAGCGGCGCTACACTCTTATATCGAATTCGAATTGCCAAGGGATCTTTTACGTGCACGCCAATTTGTACACGGGACCTTGGTTTTCGTCCCATCCTAACGACTTGACAGCTGTCCCTGTCGGATTCTCCGTCCTGCATCACTGACAATGCGAAACCACGCCGGAAGATCTGAATGAACTTTCTCGGCCAATGCAGGGATCGAACACCTGACCTCCGGGCTAGCAAGCCAGCATCCTACCCACTTAGCCAACTTGATCTCCCAATGGTAATGACAACAGGGTTGATTTATCCCCTTCGCTTATGCCATACAATCATTTTTCTGGCATTTAATTAAGATAAATACTATAAACAAACCTCTACTGTCCAAGATAATCATGCCCTTGTCATAGATTGTACCACATTCATGATTGTCCTGGCGATTCCAGGATTTGGTTTCTGGGAAATACTCAATAAAAACTCCATTCTGAAACAGAATATATTAAAATGTATTCATATCTACAAGAATGCGATGGCAGTAGTTATGAGTTGAGATACATAATACAAGACGTCTAACTAAATACAGTGGTAATAGCAGTGGCATTCTCGCAAACACATGGTTATGGAAAATATCTTTTAAATATTCCTGTAACTGATGAATTGATGTAGGCCTATATATTACAAATTGAAGAAAATATATATTATAACATACCTTGAATATTTCAAACATATGAAGATGCCTGGAATTGTGTGCTTCATCTAAACATGCTCGACAATATATCGCATCACAATCCAGACATCTTATAGGCTCCACCTGCAATTCCTCGCATTTATTGCAGTGGTAAACCTGGACGCCAATGGCTTCTAAATTTGGCATAATTGACGCCCAGGCCTTCGTTCTTGACTCCTTTTTTAGAAGGTATTCACTTTTCCCTGTAGAAAATGTTTTAAGGCATAATTCGTGTCATAAATTATTGTTAATTCTATAATTTCCTTAGCTTACACTCTTAATATTATAGCTTGATACCGATTGATGTGAAATGTGAAGTGGTATAGGATATAAGCTGCACTGTCTCGTAAATGACACCCATCGACACCACCACTTCAGTATATATAGCTAACTGCTCAGTCTTCCACTTATTAGCCTATAATATTAGCACATTCACATAGGCCTAGATCTGAAATGAACTGGGCCTACTTATCAGGGGCGGATCCAGGAATTTTTGCAGGAGGGGGTTTGCCAGGTTTATGTCACGGAAATCTGCCATCATCGTGGACCCCCCCCCCCCTCCGCTGGATCCGCCCCTGCTTATCTGCACGCGGGCCTTTACAGTGTGGTATTTATGATGGAAATTTGCACGTCGGAACAGCGGTGCTACGATCTACTAGGCCTATTCTTATTTCAAATCTGTCAAGGGTTCTTTTGTGTGCATGCCTATACGACCTCGGTTATTATTATTTATTGCATTACTACTACAACTACTACTACTAGTCAGACAAGTGTGTTGATTTTCTGTATCACCACCGCCTTCATTGACTAAATTGACGGACTATCGGCACCAGTTAGATTATTATTCCTTGAGTTTAATCGTTGGACTAATTTTACTTTATGTTTAGGTAAGCCATTTTTTAAAACGAAGTATGATGATTTTGTTTTTCGTGGCCTAATAATGCCGACCTTCCCCATCTTGTCGACCTTGGATCATGTTCAACGGGTTGGCTGAAAGTAGGTCGTACATGACTTATACCCACCACTTGGTACTTCTTAGGTAAATGGGGCTGTCGCTGTTTTTTGTTCAGTTCTCATTTATTAGCCCGTAGATAATTCACCATTATTCGCGACAGCCTCATTTAAAAACTACAATAGAACTAGACCTCAATCCGAATGAAAATAAAACGTAATAGGGTTTAACATGCTACCTTTCTGTGCCGACAGGGCTAATATTAATATAAAAAAAAGTTTTGCCCGGTCTGCAACGCTACGGCATAGCCTACTCTTATCGAATTCTACCTGTCATGGGTTTTTGTGTTGATATGTTCTCAGAATATCGGTTTTTCGTTTCATCCGAACGGCTAGACGATGATCTACCACGAACCAAGGCTAACTTCACATTTTAATGTTAATGTAAATTAAGTAGGCCTACTAATCGGTTTGCGAAATTTGAATTGGATACAAATAAATTATATAGAACTAGGCCTAGATATTAAAATACAAGATAATTTAAATAAATAGGGTTTAACGTCATAATATTCTGCATCGACTGGGCAATAATACAAACGAGCATATATACAGTGTGCTATGGGGAACATTTTGCCTGGACAGCGGCGCTATGGTCTACTCTTATTTTAAATTCCAACTGTCGAGAATTCTTTTGCGTCAATATGTACACGGGACCTCGGCTTTTTAGTCCCATCCGAACGACTAGACACTGTACTTTCCCGGGCCTTAAACACCTTTGATCCTGTAAAAATCAGTTTGCCATTGGGGGGAGAGAGAGAGAGAGAGAAATGGGGTTTAACGTCCACTCGACACAAACTAGGTCATTTCGGGACTAAGTTTGCCATTGGAATTAGATGCAAATAGGCCTACATGTAACCCTAGTTTACCATAGTAGGCTACACTCGCCGTGTAATGTGTTTTTCTTCATCACAATTGCAAGAACATCCCCCCAGTGGTTATGCATATTTTAAAAATTTGAATAAACGCCCCGCAGGTCAGAGATGTATTATTTTCACGATTCTGGGCCCTGTTTCACGAAATTTTAACTAAAGATAAAATCCAAATTTGAGGAGATACTTCAATTTTAATTGGCTAAGAACTAAAATTAATTTAATATTGTCCAATCAAATTACTAAAATTTGATTTTATCTTAGTTAAAATTTCGTGAAACAGGCCCCAGATCTTTTATTTCGATTAATCGGAAATTATTGAGAAAATAAATACGGCCTGTGTTAGCTGGTATTAGTAGATAACAAAGGTGGCCTTTGTTAGCTGTTACTGTAGCAGCTAATAACAGACCCCAGAGGCGCAGGGGCAGCCCTTGTTACTGTTACTAACATCTAAAAATGACTAATAACTTTCTACTACTAGCAGGCTAAAAATGGGCGGATCGGGTGCATTAAAGATACACTATTCAAGGGCTACCGCAGATCTTTAATGATGCACTATTCAAGGGCTAATGCAGATATTTTATTTGGCCTTAAATGTTACATAAATCATTATTTAGACATTCGGGTGGTTTTAATTTTCAAAAGATTCAAATACGATTTAAAAATGGATAATGGAGATTGTGTTTATTGTCGTTGATACTAATACTTGTTCCAAAATATGATAATGGTCCGTCCTAATAGCTGAAGTAAATTAAAGAGCGCCATTACATTCTCCAACCCTTGAGATGAAATTAAACTCTATGATAATTCCGAAATGACCTAGTTTGTGTTGAGTGGACGTTAAACCCCATTTCTCTCTCTCTCTCTTTCTCTATCTCCTCTCTCTAAATTCACTTCATAAAGGGTCTAGAAGGCATACTCACGACCTTCTCGGCTTACAGGCACGGAATCATACAGACATCATATTTGGAAATCCTAGGGAGGACACGATAGGTCTAGAGGCAGGGATAGAGACCGGATGCAGTGTTCCTCGGGGGGGGGGGGGAATATTCTTTAGTCACCTCGGCTTAAAGACCGAGTGCGGGAGGGGTCAACTAGTCTTAGAAAGAAGATCATTATGTGATTAGGAACTTTTATTAAATATCAAGCTGTGCGTAGTTATTTTATATATATAACAAAGTGTTCCAGAAGGGAACTTATATTTGGCTTATTTTCAGTATATAAATTGTGTATCATGGATGTTATAAAGATGTATAAACACAGTTATACTAATACAGTGTTCCCGATTTATAGTATAGTATCACTTATATTCCAAAGGTCTTATCTGTGAAAATCTGATATTATTTTTATAATGTATAGGTGTCTGAAAAATGAATTTAAAAGTTGGAAGTATGGCTGTTCATATATGTATATCAACAGTACACGTTTAAGTAGACGTATGCAGCGTAAACAGTTGGTTGGAGGCAGACCACCATTAAATTCCCCATTGACTTCAATGTTAATTCTCGACTCGTTGCCCACCTCCAACTTTTCCCCAAATTTTCGTTGGGCTGATTGTATGAGGTTGACCACCAAAATTCTGAGATACACGAAATTGACGAAAGCATACTAAAAACATGTAACTACCACCGCCGTACATATCACCGTAGCCAACCTGATAACTCCATTATCCTTCCGCCTCAAATATTGAATATTTACTAAAACCTGGCAGAAAATATTAATTCAAACCCTCTTCGTCCATTCTAGACCAAATAGACGAACTACCGAGATGGTGAAATTTAATGGTGGTCTGCCTCCGGTTGTGTGCGTCCATTTTAAGAGTTATTCCCCTTTTATAGTTAAACCAAATGAAATGAAAAAGGATTTAAGGTCCTACTGTTCTGCTCCATTGAACATACACCACACAGTTTACTATGAGTGACATTTTGCCGGGCAGAACCACTATGGCCTACTCTTATTCTGAATTCCAACAAACGAGGTCTCTTTTACATGCACCCAATTTGTACAGGGGACCTTGGTTTTTCGCCTATCCGAATGACTAGACAGCTGTCCTTGTCAGGACCCCCGTCCTGCATCACTGATAAGAGGAACTCCCATCGGAAAATCACGAGGAAGTATCTCGGTCAACATCCCGAACGAACTTCAGAACTTGCGAGCCAACGTTTTACCTACTGGAAGCGAACTTCAGAACTCTAGACAAGCGAGTCAGCATCTTACCCACTGGAAGCGAACTTCAGAACTCCAGACTAGCGAACCAACGTCTTACTCACTAAACCACTGCAAAATATTGCATTTTAATTTAATGCGAGTAAAGTATTTTATTTTAATTTAAAGTGTGTCAGATATTTTAAGGGTCTTCCATTAGTATCTGTTTTAGCTTAATGCTCTTTCCAGTTACTAAATGCCTCTAAAAGACCGTATTTTAAGGTGTTTTTATTTCAATTAAAGGCGCGCAAGGTCTTCTATTTTAAGGTATTTTATTCTACTTTAAAGATATTTTATTTTAATTTTACATCAGTAAGTTGGGTCGCCTGTCCAACCTCGTGTGATTTCTCCCACTTTTAAAGACCCCTACGCGCATCCACATGTAAGTCCCGAAATGACGTAAGTTAGCGTCATTGCGCCTCTCTCTCTCTCTCGATTCCCCCCCTCCCTCCCTTTCTGTAATTACTGCTATTAAAAGATTATCCTGGTAGTTGAACTTTGTATACCATAAGATATCTGGGTGTATATTTACATAGCAACACATTGTTTACATAGCAACAAACTTCGCTTTATTTATATTATTTACTGTGGTGCAGTTGTAAAGGAATGTGCACGGGGGTTGCTATTAAAATCAACCAATCATAGTTCTGGATATGAAAACAACGACTCCACCATCCGCCAATCATATCATCTATGACAACAAGCAGTAAACATCCACTTGTTGAATTTTCTGGGAGATTCCACGATAATGACTGAAAACCGTGTTTTGTGTTTTTTATTTCTCTCTCTTTCTCTGTCTCTCACGTGCCGATGTAGCCTAAAGAGAATGTTCGCCAACCCCCTCCCACGCCAGCGTGTACACAGAGCTACGCTAATGATAACGAACAATTCAGACCGGAAAATCCCGAGAAACTTCTGCAGTCAACCTTTGCACCCACAGGTCATCCGCGTTGGACCCCTAATTGCCGAGTCACGGCGGCTCCCTGCACATGCGTTAGGTGTTTCCTAATCAACTATAGATCAATATTGCGCATTTGATCCAAAAGCTACTAGAATTTGTTGTTAATCACTTCCTCAACATCGGGTTTAAAGTCCTATTGTTCTGCTCTGAACTGTGCTAATGAAGACAGGTAAACGTCATACAGTGTGCTATAAGAGAAATTTTACCCTGCCAGCTGCACTGCGTCTACTCTTATATCGAATTCCAACTGTAAGGGGATCGTTAACGTACACGCCAATGTGTACATGGGACCTCCGTTTTACGTCCCATCCGCACGACTAGGCAGCTGTCCTTATCAGGCTCTCCATCCTGCAGAGGCAGATCCACCTAAATTTCGACAGTGACCTTTTTTACTGCTGAAAGAGTGAATGGTGGATCAATCGAACGATAGAGTGAATGATGGATCTGTCCAACGATAGAGTCGAATAACAAAGATACTACCATCTCTTGTCAGTCATAGCATATCTGTTTATACGCGTACTTGTGATATATCTGTAATATATTTTATAAATTATATGTTTATACACGCATTTGAAAAATACATTTAGGTCTACGTGTAATGATTGTATAAAATCGAAATGTGTTGATCCCTTGAACTGTATTATTTAAAATACACGAATAACGTCATAAATTGTAAATAATAAAGTCAAGACATGTATTAAATGTTTTATTGAATTGGAACAGAAACTGAGAACAGATTAACACCCTGTGTGGGATATTTCATTCAAATATTGTGAAAGGGTTGGTAATAAAATTGAAATTATCATTGTGTCATTAAACATTGAATCGCCCTATTCTGTTATGTAGTCGTCTCAACATATTGTTGTCACGGGTTACTTCTGTTAAACAAATCAATAGAGACAGGTAAAGTATTATAATAGAAACTATATATAAAGAATACTTCATGACATATATTGACTGTAATAAGACACAAATCGTACATTACTGAAAGACATGGGCGTAAATGTGTGTGTGTGGAGGTGGGGGAGGGGGTGTTACCCCCACCCAAGGAAAAAAACACCATTCTTCTACTCAGGTACATATTAATATATGATTTTTTTTCGCGCCTGCGACTCTCGATTCCATTATAACATCATTCTTCTACTCAGTTACATATCTGATATTTTTTCTGCGGCGCTCGATTCCATTATAACACCATTCTTCAACTCCTCTGTCTCAACCCTATCATATTCATGATTATTATAGTGAACTGCCCAGTTTGTTGTACCACTGGTGTGTGGATCGTGGGGCTTTAGATTGTACAGATGTGATGTCAACTATTGCAAAACAGATCTCGAGATTCGGTCCCATTAACTGAAAGTCGACTCGTCCACAAGAATTTTTTCCAGCAATGACTTCAAATGCCAATATTGAATCAGTTGTTCAAAATTTTGTTTAATTACTCAGTGTTAGGCACAGTCATCATACAAGATATAACCTATATAAAACTGCTTTCCGGCGAGACAACGATCGGCGAACAACTATATAATTATACAATACGAAACCAAGCTGATTGGGACCATGGCTGATTGGGACTATGGCTGACTAGGACCATAAGTCATTGCTGATTGGGACCACATTCCAGGCTTATTCGGACCACCACTAGGCTGATTCGGACCACCACTAGACTGATTCGGACCTCCACTAGGCTGATTCGGACCAACACTAGGCTGATTCGGACCACCACTAGACTGATTCGGACCTCCACTAGGCTGATTCGGACCACCACTAGACTGATTCGGACCACACAATAAAAAAAAACCAAAATACTAGAAACCGAAATTTTGATATTGAATGTAGTTGAAAGGGATTTTATCTAGGCTATAGCCTGACTATAATATGTGCTTTTATGTACGTCAGTTTATGTTTTATAATGCATTTTGTTATGTCACAGTGACTGTATTAACACAAATTTATCTAATTAATCTAATGTACGTTTTATGCAATTTAAACATGCCATTTTTATTTTATAAACTCCATGGCTTATTTCGGAATCCATTATATATATATATATATATATATATATATATATATATATATATATATATATATATTGTGTGTAATTATATGTTGTAGAAATACTTTTTAAACCAATTTATGTTCATTGTAATAAGTCAAACAAATACTAGCAATACAGTGGCATATATAAATATGATGGAAAATGTGCTCACATCATTGCTCCTTGAAACTTGGTTCAAGATTCCTTGACTAATTTTTACTGATTAAAATGTTATACAAAGAACAATCTGGTCCCAATCAGCCAAGAATGTGAAGCATCTTCTACATGATTTAGCTCATTGGTATTGACGAAATTACACTATTTATTGTCATTTTTGTCTTATTATCAAATATATGCAAATATATGCAAGCCTAATTTAAATACTCTCGTCATTTAAATAATGGTCCGAATCAGCCTTATCGTGGTCCCAATCAGACAAAATCTGGTCCCAATCAGCCAAGAATCTGGTCCCAATCAGCCACGAATGTGGTCCGAATCAGCCAAGCCCGAATCAGCCATGGTCCGAATCAGCCGATTACCTACAATTCTATGTCACTCGGCAAACCTCGGAAGATTTCGGACAATCTAAACTCGGCTGTATGATGAATTCCGCCATATTGGAACTACTTTAAAGGTCCCGAATGAAACATGGCTGTGCCCATTTCAAACACAAGTTGGCGACCTATTTGGCTAGCGACCTATTCGACCGACCCAGCTGTAAGATAATGTCAAAATTACACTTCTATTCTGAGCTGAAGGAATGGATAACAAATAATATATTCTACTTTCATTTGATAGACATAACGTTGGATTTTATTGGTTGATAAATAGAGATTGTTGTCTTTACTCTAAATAGGTTTCCAACGAACAGGTTGCAGCTCGATCGGTCGAATAGGTCGCTAGCCGAATAGGTTCCCAATTTGTGTAATAGCGTCAAGTTTTCCTGTTAAAGTAAACCGGTAGCCGCATCGCAAATGTATGGTCGTAGGTACATATCACTTACTGTCATACATCCGAGACTAAATGTAGTTTACGGAATCTGTCGAGATTAGCCAAGTGAATTCTATGTATGTTCTACCGGGACACGTGGAGTAGTCGAATCACCAATCACAATAAGGAAATGTGGTTTAAAGTCTGGACTAATGAAGACGGGTATACCTCATGCAGTGTCGTGGGGGAACGTAGCGCTACGATATTTGTATGCCCGGTCCCGAGTCACAGAGCCACGCCCATTTTTAACGATCATCTTGAAACATTTATATACCCATTCCTTATACCATAAGGATCATCCCTTGTGTTTTTGGTACATGCCCAACCACCAGGGGCAGAGCCACGACCATTTTGTATTTGTGTGTCTGTGTCTCACATATAGGGCGCACTTCTCATTGGATTATATTGGAAGGATGACCTCTATTTTTTTTTTTTGGCACATGCCCGACTCCCAGGGGCAGAGTCACTTCCAATGTTTGTGTGTGGCTTTGTATCGCTTACATGTTGCAATCTTTTGCAGATCCTTTTGGAACCTATTCCTGATACCCTAAGGATGATCCTATTGTTTTGGTGAATGCCTGATCCCCAGGAGCTGAATCACACCCATGTTTGCTTTGTATGTCTATGTGTTGCCTACGAGCCACACTTTTAATGGGTCGTTTTGGAACTAGATATAAGTATTCCTTTTAGCCACTGGTTGATTTTGGTGCATTTCTCGACTCCTAAGGGCAGAGCCACGCCCACTTTTTGTGTTATTGTATACTGGTCGCAATTCTGAACGGAACATTCTCAAACTTGGCATATGTATTCGCTATAGCCTAATGGCAGAAACTGCATGACCCGATCCCAGGGACAGAACTACGCCCATTTTTTGTGTTTAGCGGCTGAAGGTCACAATTCTGAATGGATTATGTTTATCTTCGTATATTTAATCCTTATACCCCGAGGAAGGAAACTATTGATTTTGGTATATGGCCTGCCTCGCGTAAGTGGTGCCACGCCCACCTTTTGTTAATATTTTGTCTGTAAATAATCTACAGTTTGCAATTATTAACATATTTGTATCGAATTCAGTATGATCCATCAAAGGCGTGTACCTATTTATACTGGTCCATGGCCAACCCCCAGTGGGCGGATCCACGACCATTTTATGTGTCTACAGACAGGAATTCTGAATCTAAATGGATCATCTTGGAACTTGGAATATTTATTCCTTATACGTAAGAAAAGCAACTATTTATTTTTTCGATAGATCTTAATGTTTTGCTACGTATCCCGTAATTACCATATATTATATCTATATATCACATAGTTGTAACTAGAGCGTGTACTAATCACAAGCAGACGACACAAAATAACATACAGATCTAAATACAGATCTAAATATAGGTTTAGGGTGAAAGGAAAGTGAAATTGAATTTCTGAGAAATTGTAGCAAGTTTACTTATGCTGACCCTGACACCAGGATGTATAAAAGTAGATGTTGTCTGGTTTGATCGACAAATTTACATTGATGTTGATTGAAACAAAACTTGAAATATGACCGACTGGGGAAGAAGAAATATCTCAAATATCCCTTGTATGCAGTGTGTTTACGTATTGACTGTTGTATTTTAATATCACGTGATTTATGACCCCGGGTCAAGGCTAGATAAAAATCATCGCGGTGACGCGTGACGTGAACACCTGTAAGACAGTGTTTAATCGTGTTTAGTATTTTAATATCGTGTTTTATATAAGACTAACTGATTGATTCTGAATTTTATATAACTCAGTAAGACTGTAAACTATAGTGTTTTAATCGTGTGTAGTATTTTATACAGTAAGGCTGCGAACTACAGTGTTTTAATCGATTTGATTTCATACCGTGCATGTGTTATATTGGACTAACTTTTATACAACCCGTGTAACAATCTAATTTAACAACATGGCGGAGCAGACAGACGAGGAGGTGTGTAGTATCTGTTTAACTGAATATAAAACTCCCGTTTTGATAGATTGTCAGCACCGGTTTTGTGTCATCTGTTTAGAAGATTATGTGAACAAAACTTCTAATAAAGGCCAGTTCCTATGTCCATTATGTCGGTGTCTTATAGACGGGGGTATGGAGCGTTTTAAACCTAAACTAAACATTGATGACAATTCTACTATTCCACAATGTGATGTATGTACTGAAGATACATGTCAATATTTTTGTCGAGACTGTGATCAATATTTATGTAAATCATGTAAAACCATCCACGGTAAGTTAAAAAGCAGTAGGGACCATGTTGTTTGTCGATATGATGAAAAACAAGTCCGCCAACAACCAAACGAACCAATGAAGGAAAAGACACCGGCCACCTCCGTCACACATCCGAAAGATTTCTGTCCAAACCACGAAGATGAGCCAGTAAAAATTTACTGTAAAGACTGTTTACTAGCCGTGTGCTTGAATTGTCTCGTTACTGATCATAACGGACATAATTTGTTAGATTTGCAGAAGGATGAAGTCAGACAAAATATCAAACAAGACTTAAAAACGCTGAATGACGACTTAAAAAAACAAATTACCAATTTTCAGAAACATTATGATACTTTAAATAGTAAATTAATTGAAGTCAAAACCTGTACAAAAACAGAATGTGAGAAAGTCGATGCACACGTGGATAAAATCTGCTCAGAATTTCGTAAAATTGGAGAAAATATTAAAGTGGAAATGCAGAAATCTAGTAAACAAGAAGAATCCAAATTTGGGAAATTAATGGAGGACATTAAAAGACTAACAGAAGATTTAAAAGCTAGTGTTAAATATTCAGTGAATGTTTTAGAAGATTCGTCCATTGTTGAAGTTTTACAAAGATTACCTAAAGTTCGACAGGAGAAAGATGAAAGTTGTAGTAGAATATTGGATATACCTGATGTAAGATATTCTACATTTCAAGTAGCAGAGATAGATAAAACTTTGTTAAGTAATCAACTTGGTAAGATTGTAAGTTATGATGAGAATATGTATGAAGATGTTTTTAATGTTGATACTGTGTCAGGTTATGGTGTTTGGTATAAAGGTAAACAACGTGTAGTTCCAGGTTATACATGGTGTACTTGTGTGTATACAGATGAAGACTACTCATCATCATTACTTGTTGGATTAAAGCTGAATGACGTAGAAGATAAAAGTATTACGTCATGTAAAGTTGGCGTCATATTTAAAGTTATAAATAAAACAGATGATAGACAATCTGTAGTTGAACAATGTAATGGGACTGTTGAACCTGGTGATGTTTGGTCATACTGTTATTCTGATCTTATTGACTGGGAGAGATTCAGTAATCCTGTCAGTGGATTTATTGATCATCATAGAAACTTTACAATTCAAACAACAATTAATAAAATAACTAACATTGTACGGGATTAATAGGTTACTGTTATTCTGATTAAAACTATTAACTTATGGTCAATGTTCCTTCTAATTCTTATATACCATCAATGTCGTCACCCCAGTCCGTCTGGCGTCCACCAGTCTCTGTTACGATGGTTCGGAATCGATCAACTATTCGTTATGACGTTAAGTCACGCGATTATCTGGCAGAAATCACAATAATCGTATAAACACACTTAACTATTTGTTAGTCCCAAATATCCCAGTTTATCTCCATATGTTAGTCCCAAATATCCTGGTTTATATCCATATGCTAGTCCCAAATATCCTGGTTTATATCTAATGTTATACCTCATCTCTACCTTTGTATCGAATTCGGTTCTTTTACGTGCACGAGAGGTCGATAAAGTCTGTCGGTAAATCAATAGAAAAAAAAGATACGTAAAGGGTCAATTTGTCTGGTGCTGGGGACATTGGTTAAAAGATCCTTGCTGAAGATTGCCAGCCAATGGAACATTGGTCTGGGTACCACTCTCTATAAAAAGTAGGTTGCCAGGTAATGAAATCATTGTAATGGGGAATGGGGACAACACTGTCCAGGCCAGGCAATGAAAACATTTTTGGGGAATCAACTTTCCACCAAAGATGGGTTGCCAGACAATGAAAACATTTTTTAGGGATCAACTTTCAACCAAAGATGGGTTGCCAGGCAATGAAAACATTTTTAGGGGATCAACTTTCTACCAAAGATGAGTTGCCAGGCAATGAAAATATTTTTTGGGGAATCAACTTTCTACCAAAGATGGGTTGCCAGGCAATGAAAACATTTGTTGGAGAATCAACTTTCTACCAAAGATGGGTTGCCAGGCAATGAAAACATAGCCAGTTTAAACATATTTTATTGTTCATTGATTGACATTAGGATGAGACACAAGTTTTGCAAGTTAATAAGTCTTAAGACAAGGTACAATTTTATGGATACATAATTACTGAGTTTGTGTATCCATAAAATTGTACCTTGTGTTACTATGTTCAATTACTAAATGCCAATCAAATAAATAAAGATAGGTTGCCAGGCAATGAAACATACGCACACAGCAGCTATCCTATGGTTAGTTTCTGAGATGTAAGATTTGCAGGAAAATAACAAAAAAAATAAAAATAAAAATAATAATAATACATCAGGAACATGTGAAATCTTAATAATAACGAGTCTTATAATGCGCTAAAATCCACATCACAATAGGGCAATGCTCCAAGCACTGACTAATATCTTAAACCATAGTCGGGTTTATGCCGTGCACACAATGATGCTTTCTCTCTTTCCATCGTCAATCAACTAACATTTCCATATCCGTTATGTACATTCTCCACGGTAGTGGCACGGGCATGCTGTGGACTGTTGTAATTGATATACCTTGAGATAACAAGTCATAATTTACTAAAACATTAATATTTGAGTATTCTTACAAATGTTTTTAGTAAATTTCTATGACGTAAATGGGGATAATCTGATATATTCTCAAGTATTAAAGCACGTGACATGAAAACAGGGTTTAACGTCCTACGTCTCTGCTACGACTTGGCTACATTTGTGTCAACTGGTGTGGTTACTAATCCCTGGTTGTACGTGGCGAGGTGTAGGATCGCCTGTCCAACCTCGTGGGTTTTCTCCGGGTACTCTTGTTACCCACCACTGCTAAAGACCCCAAAGCACAAGCGAATTAATGAAATAAAATTAAAACCATATGTTATTCCCGAAATGACCTCGTTTGTGTCGAGTGGACGTTAAACCCTATTTCTCTCTCTCTCTCGCTCCGACCTGGAGAATGAAGATGGGCATATACTCTAAAGACGGCTATAGAGGAAGTTTTGCCAGTACAGCGGCACTGCGGTCTACCAAGAATCCATTTATATGCAGGCCGATTTGCGTCCTCATTGAAAAATTAGATGCTGCCAGGCTGAAACTGGGAGGGGGGGTTTGAATATACTTGGACCCCCCCAAAATTTGGTGAAGTGCCCGAAATCTCATAAAACACTAATTTTAGGACTGGAATAGCAGTAAAACGCGTTTGCGGCCATCAAATATTCCAAAATTTTCTTGGGGGTCCATACAAGGTCAGCTCCGCTTCTTCGCCCCGCGAAGAAAACTGGCCGCCCGTAAACCTGCTTTGGGCATTTCTAGTTTTGATACCTTTCACTTTTCTTTTAATTGAATACCACGAATTTGTACTGAGTTGACTATCGATTAAAACATTTTGTCTGGGGCCACTCTACTTTGTGAATGCAACTGCAACAGTGAGATTGGATGGAATTCAGAGTGGGATTTCGGTTACAGAACCATTGGATACTTTTGGACTTGCTCACACAGGCTAGAATAGCAGAAAACGCATTTGCGGTGGTTAAATTTTCAAAATTTTCTCCAGGAGGGTGAAGCTCCGATTGATTGGTTGTTTGGAATTCTGGGCAGCCAGGTAGGCTATATTGAACCTAATTGAAGTTGCTGTGGATGTAAACGATTGATTGGAATCAGCAAGCCACCTTAATTAGGCAATATTAGAAAACTTTGAAATTGCTTTGTTCATGGGCCAAAATAGCAGGAAAAATTGTTCGCAGCCGTTCAATATTCCAAAATTTTCTTAGGTGGGGGTAAGCAAGCTTCTTCGCCTCTCGGGGAAGACCGGTGCCGCTGTCTGTAAACATGATAAACGTTGTATTGGTGTGATATTTTAGTTTAACCCCGTAAATTATGCCAAACAATGTTTACAGAAGACTGAGACCCCCCCCCCCCCCGCCGAAGTTGCGGACCCCCCCAATATATATTTCACGGCTACGCCCCTGTATATATTTAGTTAAATGTTAAAATGTTTAGTTAAATGTTAAAATATTTAGCTAAATAATAATATATTTAGCTAAATATTTATATATTTAACTAAATATTTAACTAAATAATTATATATTTAACTAAACATATAGTTAAATTTACAAAGCGCAACCGTACCACGCCGTTTGTAAAATAATTATTGTTGTAAGCGACTTCACACTAAACTATGACGTAGTGTACAACTTTCCATTGACTGCACAATGCACAGTACTATCTGGTAACTGAACGCTCAGCTTAGTTGTTCCATCCGCAATTCGTTAATAATGCCTACATATATTTAACGTTGGACATCGATCACTCATAAATATGGTAAGTTCACGACATATTACGGGTTAACGTGTTGGGTACACGTCATCATTTGATGCACAGTTTTTTTGTGTCGCTTACGATAATAGAAATATTGGCGGGACCACAAATATATA
This sequence comes from Patella caerulea, assembly GCA_036850965.1. Taxonomy (NCBI): domain Eukaryota; kingdom Metazoa; phylum Mollusca; class Gastropoda; family Patellidae; genus Patella; species Patella caerulea. The sequence goes on from JAZGQO010000002.1 coordinate 536,271, forward strand.
TTTAGTTAAATATTTATACATTTAGCTAAACATATATATTTAGCATGATATTTATATATTTAGTTAACTGCTTATATATTTTACTAAGTAAATATATTTAGTTAAATGTTTATATATTTAGCTAAATGTTATATATTTAGTTAAATGTTTATATATTTAACTAAATATATATATTTAGCTAAATGTTTATATATTTAGCTAAATGTTTATATATTTAGCTAAATATTTAACTTTAGATTTTTCAGTGATTTAGTATTTAGCATTTATACCTACGAGGAACAGCACATTTAGCTATATATTTAACTAAGCGATGTGAAATCAAGATATAACATTTAAAGTTTTTCATAGACCAAAAACTCGACTTTTAGCTACAATATTTTTTGATATTTACATATATGTCATTTTTGTTCTAATATTTATCTAAATATATATATTCGGAGTTAAATCTAATTTTTTTTGCTATAGAAAAAGTTAAATAATTATTTTACAAACGGTGCCCCATATTAATGATGCACTATTCAAGGGCTAATGCAGATCTTTTATTTGGCCTTAAATGTTACATAAATCTATATTTAGACATTCGGGTGGTTTTAATTTTCAAAAGATTCAAATACGATTTAAAAATGGATAATGGAGATTGTGTTTATTGTCGTTGATACTAATACTTGTTCCAAAATATGGTAATGGTCCGTCCTAATAGCTGAAGTAAATTAAAGAGCGCGATTACATTCTCAAACCCTTGAGATGAAATTAAACTATATGATAATTCCGAAATGACCTAGTTTGTGTTGAGTGGACGTTAAACCCCATTTCTCGCCCCCTCTCTCTCTCTCTTTCTCTCTCTCTCTCTTTCTCTCTCTATCTCCTCTCTCTAAATTCACTTCATAAAGGGTTATAGAAGGTATACTCACGGCCTCCACGGCTTAGAGGCACGGAATCATGCAGACATCATATTTGGAAATCCTAGGGAGGACATGATAGGTCTAGAGGCAGGGATAGAGACCAGATGCAGTGTTCCTCGGGGGGGGGGGGGATATTCTTCAGTCACCTCGGCTTAAAGACCGAGTGGGGTAGGGGTCATCTAGACTTAGAAAGAAGATCATTACGTGATAAGGAACTTTTATTTAGCTTATATTTATATTTAACGTCCTACTCTTATTTCGAATTCCAACTAACAAGGTCTCTTTTAACGCACGCCAAGGTATACACGTGACCTTGGGTTTTCGTCTATCCGAATGACTAGACAGCTGCCCTTGTCAGAACCTCCGTCCTGCATAAGGGGAACCTCCGTCGGAAAATTACGAGGAAGTTTCTCGGTCAACATCCCGATCGAACTTCAGAACTAGCGAGCCAACGTTTTAACTACTGGGCGACCTTCGGTTGCACGTATTTTCGTACTATAGTCGAACCATCTGCATCCGAATGACATTTAGTTCAACCAGTGGTCGCGACCAGCCGTACCATGCGATAAAGCACGGTCGGGATAGTTCAAAGATGGCTGACAAAACTGACACTTGAGAGGATTTTCTGAAAAATATAATAAAATTGCTGATTGCCGTTGAGTTCTTTACACCTTGGTCGGTATTATAGGGTCCATGTTAACACCCGACAGTTAGTGAATGGGCATTGGAGTAATAATCTTAGGTTTGATTTTTTTTTTTTCGTCTTTTTTTGATGAATTTAACAGATTAGGATCTTCCTATATTGGAATCGAATATATATAGGCCCTACGACGAAAAACTGTACCTGTGAAATGATCTTGGGTTGGGTGACATAAATCCAATGAAAAGAATTCTGATATTGACTAATCCTTTTTGTAATCAATTTTAAGCTTGCTTTCATATCGCAGTATGGAAAATTAACCAGTTTTTAAAAATACGTGAGTAAATAGCAGCAAATATAGCAGGGGGAACAACTGACATGGTTGCCACCGTCAATGGCTAAGGCCATTTGCGTTCGGTTGCTGGTTCAGACTGTAGTCGCGACCATAGTCTACATCCGAAGGTCGCCCTGGAAGCGAACTTCAGAACTCCAGACAAGCGAGTCAGCATCTTACTTACTTGAAGCGAACCTCAGAACTCCAGACTAGCGAGCCAACGTCTAACTCACTGGAAGCGAACCTCAGAACTCCAGACTAGCGAGCCAACGTTTTACTCACTAAGCCACTGCTGAATATTGCATTTTAATTTAATGCGAGCAATGTATTTCATTTAAAGGTATTTCATTTACAGGTATTTTATTTTAATTTAATGCAAGTGGCGTAATTTAAGGTATTTTATTTTAATTTAAAGCGAGTAAAGTATTTTACCTAAATCTAATAATCTTTGTTTAGGGTTTTTCATTTTAATTTAAAGTAAAGTACAGTATATGGGTCATTCACTATATAGACCTCTCAATAAACGGGGGTCGATTATTAGGTCATCAACGAAAAAATAGACCCGAATTCTTTTAAAGGTTTACGTCCCCGGATAAGCAGTATTGACGTTCACGGCCAAACGACTCAATATTTTGAGCTGAAATTTTGAGACAGAGAGAGAGAGAGAGAAATGGGGTTTAACGTCCACTCAACACAAACTAGGTCATTTTGGGACTAACATATGGTTTCATTTTATTTCAATAATTCGCTTGCGCGTAGGGGTCTTTAGCAGTGGGAGGAAACCGGAGTAACCGGAGGAACCCCACGAGGCTGAGAAGGCGCCCCTATCTCCATGCCACATACACTCACACCAGGGCTCGAAACCACAGCCGCAAGCCAGAGGTGACCGGCCAGCTAGAGGCCGAAGCGCGGCCCTCTAGACCACTAGGCCATCCCAACCCCCCTGAATTTTTGAGACAAGGTACATACACCAGTCTTCGATATTTTGGCGTTTAAATTTCATACGTACTCGGACTTTTATGGGATATTCCCTTTAAACAAAGACTAGAAACGGCCACGCTGTATTTTACACAGCATAAAGTAAATAAATAAATAAATATTCTCAAAGTGTGCACGTAAAAGATGCATTGGCAGTTGGAATTCGATGAAGAGTCAGTGAAAACGCGTCTACTCTGTCGGATCCTGTATAAATTAAAGGTCCTACTGTGTACTCGTTGAATGACGTACACAAAAATATTGATTGATGGGTGGAGTTATTAGCCCAATTAGTGCATAAACCCCTTTCCATTATTACATTATAACCGCCTGCTTGTTGTGTTGTTTTATTTTATATCTGGGGTGGGGGTGGGTTTACGTGGATTTCACCGCGTTCTCCCACTATAAACGAGCCAATTGAACTACGTATGTCGGGGATGGGACGTTAAACTCTCTACCCCTAGTTAGCTCACGGCGCTCTCTCTCTCTCTCTCTCTCTCCAACTCTCTCTCTCTGGCGTGTTTACATAGCAACAACCTTCGCTTTATTTATATTATTTACTGTGGTGCAGTTGTAAAGGAATGTGCACGGCGGTTGCTATTAAAATCAACCAATCATAGTTCAGGATATGAAAACAACGACTCCACCATCCGCCAATCATATCATCTATGACAACAAGCAGGAAACATGTTGTTACCCAGTGGTTGAATTTAATGGGGGATTCCACGATAATGACTGAAAACCGTGTTTTGTGTTTCTTGTATGTTTAGTTGGTATCGGTAGTATTTGTTAATGCTACTGCACACCCCATCGATTAATATACAGGCCCACCGAGAGAATTCGTGTGTACGTGACGGAGTGGGGGGTCGGATGGCCGAATGGTTAGCACGTGCGTGCTGTATCATAAAGACCTTCATTGAGTCAACTTCCGTGATTTCAAATCCCCGGTTGTACGTGTCAAGGAGTAAGATCCCACTGCTGAAGACCCCTATGTGCAAGCGAATTACTGAAATAAATTAAACCATTTGTTAGTCCCAAAATGACCTAGTTTGTGTCGAGTGGGCGTTTAACCCCATTTCTCTCTCTCTCACGTGCCGGAGTAAAGAGAATGTTCGCCAACCCCCTCCCACGCCAGTGTGTACACAGAACCACGGTTTGTTGTCTCGTGTGAAAAATTAGACATCGTATCGTTGCTTGCAAGGCAGTCCGTGTTACGCTAATGATAACGAACAATTCAGACCAGAAAATCCCGAGAAACTTCTGCAGTCAACCTTTGCACCCACAGGTCATCCGCGTTGGACCCCTAATTGCCGAGTCACGGCGACTCCCTGCACATGCGTTACGTGTTTCCTAATCAACTATAGATCAATATTGCGCATTTGATCCAAAAGCTACTAGAATTTGTTGTTAATCACTTCCTCAACATCGGGTTTAACGTCCTACTGTTCTGCTCCGAACTGGACTAATGAAGACAGGTATACGCCATACAGTGTGCTATAAGAGAAATTTTACCCTGCCAGCTGAACTACGCCTAGTCTTATATAGAATTCCAACTATAAAGGGATCGTTAACGTACACGCCAATGTGTACATGGGACCTCGGTTTTACGTCCCATCCGCACGACTAGGCAGCTGTTCTTGTCAGGCTCTCCATCCTGCAGAGGCAGACCCACCTAAATTTCTACAGTAGTGCCCATTTTTACTGCTGAAAGAGAAGCATATCTGTTTGTTCACATACTTGTAATATATCTGTAATATCTTTCATATATTACATGTTTAAACACGCATTTAAAAAATACATTTAGGTCTACGTGTAATGTTGAATGCATAAAATCGAAATGTGTTGATCCCCTGAACTGTATTATTTAAAAATACACAAATAACGTCATGAATTGTAAATAATAAATAAAGACAAGACATGTATCAATGTTATATTGAATTGGTATAGAAACTGAACGGTATTATTTAAAATTTATTAATAACGTCATAAATTGTAAAGAATGAATAAAGTCAAGACATTTATTAAATATTTTATTGAATTGGTATAGAAACTGAAAACAGATTAACACTCTGTGGGAGAATATTTCATTCAAACATTGTGAAAAGGTTGACAATAAAATTGAAATTATCATTGTGTCATTAAACATTGAATCGCCCTTTTCTGTTAAGTAGTCGTCTCAACATATTGTTGTCATGGGTTACTTATGTTAAACAACTCAATAGAAACGGGTAAAGTATTATAATAGAAACTGTATATGAAGAGTACTTCAAGACATAATAAGACACAAATAGTACATGTTACTAAAAGGACCCAAAGATCTAAAGTGTGATATAATATTTGAACACTGGCATATACTCTTTAAAATCATTGTCTTACTCTCCCACTCAATTAAGGAGGTCAATTAACAAATATTGACATTGGGTTTTGTTCGTGGATTATAAAGTTGTCAAAATTCACAAGCCTCATCTACTAAAGGGGTAATAACATTGTTTATTGTAGCCTATTGATCAGCTTTCGTATAGGTTGTTCACTCGACGCTTGCAATTGTCCGTGGAGTAGGCAAAATGCCAATTAGTCGTGGAGTAGGCGGACCGTCAATCTTAATGTGGAAAGTCTTCCTACCGGTCCAGTGTTCTTTGCATGAGAAGAGGTGTGATACTAGCTACGAGAACGTAGTTAAAACTTTGAGATTTACTGACGGAGGGTTGAGAGATGAGGTCTCTTATCTAGGATGATTACAGGCTATGTCTGTTCCCTGATCAGTTTTCGCCCAATTGACGTAAAATATTTATTACATAAAATTGAAAAATTAAATCTCATTGATGTATTTCAATTATGTTGTCCTGAGGAGAGCAGGTATTACTGAGAAATTCGTTGTCAATCGGCATCCAGAATAGGGTGACCCCCAATCTGCCATCCAATTCGTTGTTCAGGCGTTTCAATTCATCTGTGATATTTGGAATCATCTTTTTCAGCCTCTTACAAGCACATGTTACCTGTGAAGCCATTTTTATCACTTTTTAACTTCCTTAAAGTAACTCACGCCCAATTCGTGTGAGAATAACAAAAATACAACTGGCTGACCTTTGAAGTTTAATTAAGGTACTCAGTTCAGATCAAATGTAACAATAAACAAACAAATTGAGAATTTGTTCTTATGAGAGAAGGACACGGTAGGATTGTGGATGGTGCAATTGATTTAAAACAGCACCTATCCCACCCTGATAACGTCACTTGTACTAAAAAGGGGAGGAAGGTATCAGTCGGTCGTATTTTGGCTAAACACTAAACACCCCCCCCCCCAACTAAATCGTTATGTACGCCCCTGCCGAAAGGAACTTGAGATCTAGAGAGTGAAATAATATTTCAACACTGGCATATACTCTTTTCAATCATTATAATACGCAAATATTGAAATTGGGTTATGTTCTTGTATTAACTTATATTTTTATGATTCACTATTAGGCTATAGTTTATAAAGTTATCAAAATTCATGAGCCTTATCTAAATGGATAATAACATTGTTAGTTGTTGCCTTCTCGCCAGATTTCATATAGATTTGTCACCCGACACTTGCAATTGGTAGTGGAGTAGGTGAACCGTCAATCTCAATTAGTCGTGGAGTAGTCGAATCACCAATAAAGAAATGTGGTTCAACGTCTGGACTAATGAAGACGGGTATATGTCAAGCAGTGTCATGGCGGAACGTAGCGCTACGGTGAGTCGCCATTGTTACTGTCTGTCTCCGTCTTCCTAGCAACCAAATCAGTCATAATGGCAGCTCGCACGAGACTGGAAGGCGTGGATACTTCCGGCTTGATAGTCCTGCTACTCCAGACAAAATACGAAAGGAATGTCAGGATGAATTCACTAAACATAATGGTTAATTAAAACACTTTTTTTTTTACAGTCGAAAGGCTAAATCACTGATTTTTTGATTTTTTAACTGCTATAACTGCTAACAGTGAGACTACGGTGCTATTTAGAATTGAAATTTCCAACTGTCAAGGGATCTTGAACATACTAAGGACTTCAGTTTGTGATGGAAAATAGGTTCTTTGATCCCGGATCTTACATAGACGTTAAAGGAAATCCTTAAGTTCTTTCGGGGGGGGGGGCCTAGTGGTCTAGAGTGCCGCGCTTCGACCTCTAGCCGGCCGGTCACCTCTAGCTTGCGGCTGTGGTTTCGAGCCCTGGTGTGAGCGTATGTGGCATGGAGATAGGGGCGCCTTCTCAACTTCCTGGGTTTCCTTCGGGCACTCCGGTATCCTCCCACTGCTAAAGACCCCTATGCACAAGCGAATTATTTAGATAAAATTAAACCATGTGTTAGTCCCGAAATGACATAGTTTGTGTTGAGTGGACGTTAAACTCCATTTCTCTCTCTCTCCCCTAAGTGCTTTCAGTTTTTGAAGCGAAACAGGTTCCTATAGAAACCAGATATTACATAGAAGCTATCTTTGTTTTCAGTTTCCTGTAGCTGAAGACGGAACCTACACACCCTGGTTTTTAAAACTGTAGAGTTGTCAAATTATGAGTTATTAAAGCTGGTTGTTGAAGGTGTAGATCGACTACATTTGACCTCAACTCAGATTATTTTAATTAACAAAACAAAATATCAAGGGGAGATAACCTCTGATATATTACAAAGAGAACAAACTATTATCAGATGTAAACAAACCTTAGTCAGATGTAAACAATTGTAATATATAAATGTGGGTTTTCCAGTTGTAGCAGAACAGTAGGACGTTAAACCCCATTTCATTTCCAGAAGAAGTTGTCCGGGTAAATCTCCCCCTATAGAACATTGTATGGTTTATGTCAGTCTTCATTAGCACTATTACCGGGATTAGGGTGAAAGGAAAGTGAAATTGAATTTCTTAGAAATTGTAGTAGCAAGTTTACTTATGCTGACACTGACACCAGGACGTATAAAAGTGAAAGTAGAACTTCTGAGAAATTGTAGCAAGTTTACTTATGCTGACCCTGACACCAGGACGTATAAAAGTAGATGTTGTCTGGTTTGGTCGACAAATTTATATTGATGTTGATTGAAACAAAACTTGAAATATGACCGACTGGGGAAGAAGAAATATCTCAAATATCCCTTGTATGCAGTCTGTTTACGTATTGACTATTGTATTTTAATATCACGTGATTTATGACCCCGGGTCAAGGCTAGATAAAGTCCTGGAGGTGACGCGTGACGTGATCACCTGTAAGACAGTGTTTAATCGTGTTTAGTATTTTAATATCGTGTTTTATATTAGACTAACTGATTGATTCTGTATTTTATACAACTCGTGTAACAGTAAGACTGTAAACTATAGTGTTTTAATCCTGTGTAGTATTTTATACAGTAAGACTGTGAACTACAGTGTTTGATTCGTTTTGATTTTCTTATCGTATGTGATATTGGACTAACTTTTATACAACATGGCGGAGCAGGCAGACAAGGAGGTGTGTTGTATCTGTTTAACTGACTATAAAACACCCGTTTTGATAGATTGTCAGCACTCGTTTTGTTTCATCTGTTTAGAAGATTATGTGAACAAAACTTCTAATAAAGGTCAGTTCCTATGTCCATTATGTCGCTGTCCTATACACGGGGGTATGGAGCGTTTTAAACCTAAACTAAACATTGATGACAATTCTACTATTCCACAATGTGATGTATGTACTGAAGATACATGTCAATATTTTTGTCGAGACTGTGATCAATATTTATGTAAATCATGTAAAACCATGCATGATATGATGAATATTTGTAAAGACCATGTTGTTTGTCGATATGATGAAAAACAAGTCTGTCAACAACCAAACGAACCAATGAAGGAAAAGACACCAGCCACTTCCGTCACACATCCGAAACATTTCTGTCCAAACCATGAAGGAAAGGGAGCAAAAATATATTGTAATGATTGTTCCCTAGCCTTGTGCTTGAATTGTCTCGTTACCGATCATAACGGACATAATTTGTTAGATTTGCAGAAGGATGAAGTCAGACAAAATATCAAACAAGACTTAAAAACGCTGAATGACGACTTAAAAAAACAAATTACCAATTTTCAGAAACGTTATGATAATTTAAATCGTAAATTAATTGAAGTCAAAAACTGTACAAAAACAGAATGTGACAAAGTCGATGCACAAGTGGATAAAATCTGCTCAGAATTTCGTAAAATTGGAGAAAATATTAAAAAGGAAATGCAGAAATCTTGTGAACAAGAAGAATCTAGACTAGGGAAATTAATGGAGGACATTAAAGGACTAACAGAATATTTAAAAGCTAGTGTTAGATATTCAGTGAATGTTTTAGAAGATTCGTCCATTGTTGATGTTTTACAAAGATTACCTAAAGTTAGACAGGAGAAAGATGAAAGTTGTAGTAGAAAATTGGACATACCTGATGTAAGATATTCAACATTTGAAGTAGCAGAGATAGATGAAACTTTGTTAACTAATCAACTTGGTAAGATTGTAAGTTGTGATGAGATTATTTATGAAGATGTTTTTAATGTTGATACTGTGTCACGTGGTTGGTGTAATGGTAAACAACATGTAGTTTCAGGTTATACATGGTGTACATTTGTGCTTAAACAGCGATCATCATCATTACATGTTGATTTATACCTGAATGACGTAGAAGATACAAGTATTACGTCATGTAATTTTGACGTCATATATAAAGTTATAAATAAAACAGATGATAGACAATCTGTAGTTAAACAATATAATGGGACTGTTGAACCTGGTTATTCTTTCTGTTATACTGATCTTATTGACTGGAAGAGACTCAGTAATCCTGTCAGTGGATTTATTGATCATCATAGAAACTTTACAATTCAAACAACAATTAATAACATTACGAGACATAAATAATTAGGGTACTGTTATTCTGATTAAAACTATTAATTTATGGTCAATGTTCCTTCTAATTCTTATACACCATCATTAAAATGTGGTTGTTTATTGTCGACACTCCAGTCCGTCCGATGTCCACAATTCTCTGTGAACGATGGTTTGGAATCGATCAATTATTCGTTATGACGTTAAGTCACGTGATTTTCTGGCACAAATCAAGATAATCGTATAAAGACACTTAACTTGTTAGTCCCACATATCGAAGTTTATATCTATATGTTAGTCCCAAATAAACTGGTTTATATCTATATGTTAGTCCCAAACACCCTGGTTTATGTCTAAATGTTAGTCCCAAATATCCTGGTTTATATCTATATGTTAGTCCCAAATACCCTGGTTTATATCTATATGTTAGTCCCAAATATCCTGGTTTATATCTATATGTTAGTCCCACATATCCTAGATTATATCTATATGTTAGTCCCAAATAACCTGGTTTATATCTATTTGTTAGTCCCACATATCGAAGTTTATATCTATATGTTATTCCCAAATACTCTGGTTTATATCTAAATGTTAGTTCCAAATATCCTGGTTTATATCTATATGTTAGTCCCAAATACCCGGGTTTATATCTATATGTTAGTCCCAAATTCCCTGGTTTATATCTATATGTTAGTCCCAAACAACCTGGTTTATATCTATATGTTAGTCCCACATATCCTGGTTTATATCTATATGTTATACCTCGTCGCTACTCTTGAATTCGGTTCTTTTACGTGCACAAAATATGTACACAGTACCCGGGCTGTCGTCCCATCCATACTCGGTTTGTCGTCCTATCCGAACAACTATACATTGTCCATTGGAAGGTCGACCGTCCAACATCACCGCAAATCTGTAACTTGGAGATCCAGTATTCGATGCTGTGGGCTTGTCTTGTTGAATGCAAGTCTAAAAATAACTGTTTTCATTTTAATGGCCTTTATGGCGGATTTTTCACCTGCTCACTTATTTAGTTTCAAGATCGTGGCACTTCCTGTTCTGTCGACAAACTCCATATTTTGTGCACGAATCAGAAATTTCTTAGATATAGGCGGGTCAAACTACGGTTAAATGATGTCGTACGTAGAACAAATTGCAACAAAAGGTTTTTTGTTTTCTATTGACTCAGTAAGATTAGAATTGGATTATGTCAGTTCACCTTTTTGGGAATAATTGGTAAATCAAGAAATGTAAGTCACCTGCCCAGACCTTAGTGCTGTGGAGCCCCGACCCGTTCTCGTTCCATTTGATGCTATCATCATCGTCAGGATGTCCCAGTCATATCCGGGCCTGAAGAACGCTTCAATGAACTAATGATCGCTCTGGGCTGACAGGTATCCTATCAATAAAAGCGAAACTGGAAGCGGAACTTATATTTTCATTAGACGCTAAAAATCGCGATGTTTTTCGATATTTTTAGCTAATTGCGGACCTTTTCCGATGTGCTTATGGTAAAGTGATTTCCACTTACCCCAGACATAAGATATACCTGTTTCGCAAAACGTTTTTCCGAGTTGCTTGTCCCAGGGTCATGAAATAAAGACAATCTAATGTTTTTGATGGATTATATATATCTTTAATATGTGTCGATTCAGAATTCGGATGATGCCAATTTGAATACATATTAGTATTCCAATATGACGGCTTTATTAACAATATGGCCAAATGTTGCGTGAAATTTCGATGTTAGCAATGTGATTGTATAATACGTCAAATCGTAGGTTTTCGAGGTAGACAAATTAATATCTCAATCGCAAAATGTGCCATGACCGATTAAAACACCATTATGGGACTCAAATTCAACAAAATATCCATGTTCAGGAGACCATGGAAGAAAATAGTAAATTTAGCAGTTCAGATATGAATTCGGCTACGTGGAAAACCTCCAATTTAAACGTAGTACACTATCTTATTCCCATAACTACCGTGCTCATTATCCCAGTTTGGGCAGAGTTGTATAGGACGTTAAACCCCGCCAATGCAAATATAGCGGTCAAATTGGAATACCTTCCTGGAACATATTTTATGTTGATATCCGAATTATGGGTACACTAAAACATACACAGGGAACTTTGTGATTTTCTCTCAAAATTTGTTCCATTTTGATTTTGTTTTCCTAGCAGAATTCGCAGTCACTTTTAGGGGGCGATTCCAAAGCTCTTTGGATTCAACGAGTCGTATTGGTGACAAATATTAGAACTGCTTCAAAATGGGGTCTAAAATAACTATGTAACTATCAATTTTGAAGATGAGAGCGATGATGCAGTGGCCAAAAAGATAAAAACAAGCGACATTAACTAAGGAGCTCAGTGAGGCCATGTTTTGACACCCATTTAAGCTTGTGCATTGATTGTCGAATGAGCAGTGCCTATCGATTTTCACCTTTTCGAACTCGTATCTGCTCAGATATGATCTGGACCCCCAAAACACCACTCTTAATTAATGCTTTTTGGGACATTACCGCCAAAAATGGTTTTGTAGCACATCTCGGGAACATCTAAGAAATTTGTGTCAAAATAAAAATCTTTCTGATAATTTTTAGGCCGAATGTCAAAGTTGATCAACCCCGTCGATTCAACCTTTAATGCAATTATCCAGTAAAGGGCGTAGGCCGTTGTGGCATTGCAGGACACATTTGCCCTCATGGCACACCAGGGTGGCCTAGTCGGAGTAGACCAATAGGATGCATAACCCCATTTCGTTTCATTTCTCCCAACAACTGAAATGAATCCGGGTTCCTACAGCTACACTAATAGTACCACCTACCGACAATGCAGCAATATTTATTTACTTTAAACCCCCTACATTATTGCAACATTTTGTTCTTCTCTGCATCAGCATTTGTTTCTGCTGTTAACACGCGTAAATGGGCTGGCTTTGGAAGAAATACGACGTCTGATATGCCGTTTTAGAGATATTCACGAGTTTTGATCGACAGCCGCCATCTTGGATTTGGCCACGTCCCTGCCCTTATTTGGACTCCGATTTTGGTAAACTTTCTTTTCCTTACTTAGGACATCATAATGAGTCAATAGAAAACAAAAAACCTTTTGTTGCAATTTGTTCTACGTCAAATGCTAATTTGACTAGACTAATAGTCAAAGTTTCATAAAGATCCTATGGTTAGATTCTGAGATGTAAGATTTGCAGGAAAAGAACAAAAAAATAATAAAAATAATTAATCTCATCAGGAACATGTGCAATCTTAATGATATGAGTCATATAATGCGCTAAAATCCACATCACATAGGACAATGCTCTCTAAGCACTGACTAATATCTTAAACGATAGTCGGGTTTATGCCGTGCACACAATGATGCTTTCTCTCTTTCCATCGTCAATCAACTAACATTTCCATATCCGTTATGTACATTCTGCACGGTAGTGGCACGGGGCATGCTGTGGATTGTTGTAATTGATATACCTTGAGATAACAAGTCATAATTTACTAAAACATTGGTATTGAAGTATTCTTACAAATGTTTTTAGTAAATTTCTATGACGTAAATGGGGATAATCTGATGTATTCTCAAGTATTAAAGCACGTGACATGAAAACAGGGTTTAACGTCCTACGTCTCTGCTACGACTTGGCTGCAATTGCGTCAAATGGCGTGGTTACTAATCCCCGGTTGCACGTGGCGAGGTGTAGGATCGCCTGTCCAACCTCGTGGGTTTTCTCCGGGTACTCTGGTTACCCACCACTGCTAAAGACCCCAACGCGCAAGCGAATTATTGAAATACAATTAAAACCATATGTTATTCCCGAAATGGCCTAGTTTGTGTTGAGTGGACGTTAAACCCCATTTCTCTCTCTCTCGCTCCTACCTGGAAAATGAAGACGGGCATATACTTCCTATAATCCCGAAATGACCCAAATTTGTGTTGAGTGGACGTTAAACCCCATTTCTCGCCCCCCTGACTCTCTCTCTCTATCTCCTCTCTCTAAATTCACTTCATAAAAGGTTCTAGAAGGCACACTCACGACCTCCTCGGCTTAGATGTACAGAATCATACAGACATCATATTTGGAAATCCTACGGAGGACTGATAGGTCTAGAGGCAGGGATAGAGACCAGATGCAGTGTTCCTCGGGGGGGGGGGGGATATTCTTTAGTCACCTCGGCTTAAAGACCGAGTGGGGTAGGGGTCATCTAGACTTAGAAAGAAGATCATTACGTGATAAGAAATTTTATTTAGCTTATATTTAATATCATAGCTGTGTGTAGTTATTTTATATAACAAAGTGTTCCAGAAGAGAACTTATATTTGGCATATTTTCAGTATATAAATTGTGGATCATGGATGTTATAAAGATGTATAAACACAGTTATACTAGTACAGTGTTCCAGAGTTATAGTATAGTATCACTTATATTCCAAAGGTCTTATCTCTGAAAATCTGATATTATTTTTATAATGTATAGGTGTCTGAAAAATGAATTTAAAAGTTGGAAGTATGGTTGTTCATACATGTATATCAACGGTACACGTTTAAGTAGGCGTATGCAGCGTAAACAGTTGGTTGGAGGCAGACCACCATTAAATTTCCCATTGACTTCAATGTTAATTCTCGACTCTTTGCCCACCTCCAACTTTTCCCCAAATTTTCGTTGGGCTGATTGTATGAGGTTGACCACCAAAATTCTGAGATACCCAAACTCGAGGAAGCATACTAAAAACATGTAACTACCACCGTCGTACATATCACCGTAGCCAACCTGATAACTCCATTATCCTTCCGCCTCAAAATCATGAATATTTACCAAAACCTGGCAGAAAATTTTAATTCAAACCCTCTTCGTCCATTCTAGACCAAATAGACGAAGAGGTGAAATTTAATGGTGGTCTGCCTCCGGTTGTGTGCGTCCATTTTAAGAGTTACCCCCCTTTTATAGTTAAACCAAATGAAGTGAAATAGGATTTAACGTCCTACTGTTCTGCTCCATTGAGCATACACCACACAGTTTACTATGAGTGACATTTTGCCGGGCAGAACCACTATGGCCTACTCTTATTTCGAATTCCAACTAACAAGGTCTCTTTTAACGCACGCCAAGGTGTACACGTGACCTTGGGTTTTCGTCTATCCGAATGACTAGACAGCTGTCCTTGTAAGAACCCCCGTCCTGCATCACTGATAAGGGAAACCCCCGTCGGAAATTCACGAGTAAGTTTCTCGGTCAACATCCCGAACGAACTTCAGAACTAGCGAGCCAACGTTTTACCCACTGGAAGCGAACTTCAGAACTCCAGACAAGCGAGTCAGCATCTTACTCACTGGAAACGAATCTCAGAACTCCAGACAAGCGGGTCAGCATCTTACTCACTGGAAGCGAACTTCAGAACTCCAGACTAGCGAGCCAACGTCTTACTCACTAAACCACTGCTGAATATTGCATTTTAATTTAAAGTGAGTAAAGTATTTTATCTGAATCTAATAACCATTGTTTAAGGTGTTTCATTTTAATTTAAAGTAAAGTATTGTATTTTAATTTAAAGTGTGTCAGATATTTTAAGGTTCTTCCATTAGTATCTGTTATAGCTTAATGCTCTTTCCAGTTACTAAATGCCTCTAAATGATTATATTTCAAGGTGTTTTATTTAAATTAAAAGCGCGCAAATCCTTCTATTTTAAGGTATTGTATTCTACTTTAAAGATATTTTATTTTAATTTTACATGAGTAAGTTGGGTCACGTGTCCAACCTCGTGGGATTTCTCCGGGTCCACAGGTATGATCCCACTTTTAAAGACCCCTACCACATGTCAGTCCCGAAATGACGTAGTTAGCGTCAATGCGCCTTTCTCTCTCCCCCCCCCCCCCTCTCTCTCCCTCTCTGTACTTACTGCTATTCATCCTGGTAGTTGAACTTTGTATACCATAAGATATCTGGGTGTATATTTACATAGCAACACATTGTTTACATAGCAACAAACTTCGCTTTATTTATATTATTTACTGTGGTGCAGTTGTAAAGGAATGTGCACGGGGGTTGCTATTAAAATCAACCAATCATAGTTCAGGATATGAAAACAACGACTCCACCATCCACCAATCATATCATCTATGACAACAAGCAGTAAACATGTTGTTACCCAGTGGTTGAATTTAATGGGAGATTCCACGATAATGACTGAAAACCCGTGTTTTGTGTTTCTTGTATGTTTTAGTTGGTATCGGTAGTATTTGTTAATGCTACTGCACATCCCATCGATTAATATACAAGCCCACCGAGAGAATTCGTGTGTACGTGACGGAGTGGGGGGTTGCGTGGTTTCGAATCCCCGGTTGTAAGTGTCAAGGAGTAGGATCGCCTGTCTAACCTCTTGGGTTTTCTCCGAGTCCCCCGGTTTCCTCCCATTGCTAAAGACCCCTATGCGCAAGCGAATTATTGAAATAAAAATGAACCATTTGTTAGTTCCAAAATGACCTAGTTTGTGTCGAGTGGGCGTTAAACCCCATTTCTTTCTCTTTCTCTCTCTCTCTCTCACGTGCCGGAGTAAAGAGAATGTTCGCCAACCCCATCCCACGCCAGCGTGTACACAGAACCACGGTTTGTTGTTGTCTCGTGCGAAAAACTAAACGTCGTATCGTTGCTAGCAGTCCGTGCTACGCTAATGATAACGGACAGTTCAGACCGGAAAATCCCGAGAAACTTGTGCGGTCAACCTTTGCACCCACAGGTCATCGCCGAGTCACGGCGGCTCCCTGCACATGCGTTACGTGTTTCCTAATCAACTATAGATCAATATTGCGCATTTGATCCAAAAGCTACTAGAATTTGTTGTTAATCACTTCCTCAACATCAACAAATAAACAGAGAATTAAAACGGTTGGAAGTAAATTTAGTTTCAAAATAAAATGAAATCGGGTTTAACGTCCTATTGTTCTGCTCCGAACTGGACTGATGAAGACAGGTAAACGTCATACAGTGTGCTATAAGAGAAATTTTACCCTGCCAGCTGCACTACGTCTACTCTTATATCGAATTCCAACTGTAAAGGGATCCTTTAACGTACACGCCAATGTGTCCTTTTGACCTCGGTTTTCCGTCCAATCCGCACGACTAGGCAGCTGTTCTTGTCAGGATCTCCATCCTGCAGAGGCAGATCCACCTAATTTTCGACAGTGCCCTTTTTTACTGCTGAAAGTGCCTTTTTTCAGACTCAATTATATCCTCTCCGAACGTTTACTTAGACGAAAATATCAGCCAAATAGCTCTTGGAATGTCTACAGATGCGAGGAAATGG
Organism: Patella caerulea; assembly: GCA_036850965.1. Classification (NCBI taxonomy): domain Eukaryota; kingdom Metazoa; phylum Mollusca; class Gastropoda; family Patellidae; genus Patella; species Patella caerulea. The sequence goes on from JAZGQO010000002.1 coordinate 553,281, forward strand.
CGGATAATGGTCTAGGGGGACCCCCCCCCCCCCCCACCAACCCCCTCGCAGCGGCGTGCCCCGTCTCCGCAGAAAGTGCCCTCATTTTGCGCCCCCACCCTTTTCAAAATTCCTAGATCCGCCCCTGTCCTGTATCACTGACACGGGGGGGGGGGGGGTCGGCTTACCCACTAAGCCACTGTGATTCCCCAGACTTAGTTTCCAACCTCATACGCGAATTGATCGCTAGCAAATGAGAGTAGAGCACATTTTATAGCCTACTAGCGATTCTTTTAAAAATAAAAAGCGTGATTAATCGTCAGTAAGTGAAAGTAGACGGAGTGTAAATGACTAAGTATACAAGCTGTGGGCTACTCCTACCACGCGCCATGACAGATTGAATTACAACCTCCTTTTACAGAGTGCTGAACTCGTCCCGGGGTCAGGGGTCATTCTACCCGCCATCTTCAAACATGTAAACAATAACAAACACATGTTAATGCTACTAACTATCTAGTAATCCTGCATAATATCCATTAATCAATTAGTAAAATTAATTACGATTTATTTACACACTTCTTGGTACTTTTATATAACACTTTAGTTGTTTCTCCATACATAGAGTCAACACTCATTCCTGTACACCTAAACTCTGGAGAATTTTGCAATACATATTGATCCGTGTGCAAAATGTACTGCCTTAATGAAGGGTCGTGTGAAAAATCAGAAAGGTATCTAAAGAGTGCTGTGGTCCAGTTAACAATCGTAATTTCCCCCTTAGTACTGTTAGGATCAAAGCTTCACTTAAGGTAAGAATCATTATTTTATTATTATTTAATATACACCGGCAGTAGAAGCGATTGTGAATTTTTCGGAAACTTTTTTTTTTTTAGCAATAACTCTGTTTTTAGGGTGAGTATAATGAAGTATAAAATAAGCGAGAATTAATGTAAGTAAACACCTTGTACATAATATCAAAATATAACCTCTCCATTGTTTAGAAGGTTCTATCGGGGAGTTAGGAAATACAACATTATCCAAATAAAATCCCGCCTATTTTCGTTTGTATCCTAGGTAACGAGTGATTCCAAGGCTACCAGCAATATTATTAGTTGAGCGGATCTTGTCTTTCTGCGTCGTTTTTGTTTGTTGTTTATTATAGACCTAATGGCCTTGTGTGTATTTTAACTGAAACAAAACGAAATAATCGAGAATGTCGCTCCTTCTTTCTATTACTGAACTGAATAGAATTTGTGCCAGGAATGAAAAATTATTTTATAATCCCAGATTAAACTGTATCAAATGGATTCAGTTGTTCAAGTAGCGACTTCACCCCCCCCCCCCCCCCTTCCACTCCACTAGAAAAACTGTATACGCACTTTTCATTCGAAGAGAAATCCTCACGTTTTAACTACCAACCAATTATTGCCTTCTCTCCCTCACCCTCTCTCTCTCTCTCTCCCTCTCTCTCTCTCTCTCTCTGATCGATGCCAAAATACAGTTATTTCTATTGCGTGATTTTCTCATCTAACACACATTCTAAATCGCGGGGATTGTCGAAACGTTTCTAGTGCTATACAGAGAAAGTCTGGCACGGGCTGGCAAGTCTGGCTGGTTGAAGGAGGCAACATGTCGTACACAATTAAATCACTTTGATGTTTATTATGATAAATAAATCAAGGAAATCAGCTGCCAAATCCTACCCGAAGTTTATTAACTGGCTTAACCGTACTTTCTTCACAAAGAAAATAGACAATGATTTTAATTAGCCGTTTCTTCGTAACTTTATAATAGTCGCGATAATTTTAATTAGCCGTTTCTTCGTAACTTTATCGTTGTTTTGTGTAACACGGGGGCTAATATTACCCAAATAAAACCCCGTCTATTTGCGTTTGTATCCTTGGTAACGAGAGAATTCAAGGCTATCAGCAATATAATCAGTTGAGCGGATCTTGTTTTTCTGCGTCGTTATTGTCTTATGTTTATAGACCTTATGGCCTTGTGTGAGATTTAAACGAAATGAAACAAGATAATCCAGCATGTCACGTCTCCGTGTTATTACTCAGCTGAATGATAATATATAGGTCATTTCGGGATTATCATATGGTCCAATTCTGTTTCAATAATTTGCTAACGTGTAGGCATCTTTGTGGGGATACCATGTTTCTTTTAAAAACCTGACAATAACAATGTTTTATTTGATACCAACTTAGCCAAGAACAATATTTCGTTTAAACAACTTGGCCGCGCTGACTCATGTGGCCATGTGCCTAAAGGCTACACTCGTCGCATTGGTTTAATTGGTTTAACCTCTTCTAGTATCACTCATCTATAGATAATGGCGTGTTACGTGCACTAGGCGGATATTCGTTTGTAATGAATCTGATTAAAACACACATCCGGTTTCGTTTCGTTTTTTTAGTTCAAAATTTCGTTTTAATTGTCTTTACTACACTTGGATCTGGAAGAGTTGTTTTCATTGGCGTGTTCTGGGTGAGGGATTAATAATAATAATAATAATAACAGATTTATATAGCGCAAGATTACAATAAAGTTTCTAATGCGCTTCCAATTCACTAACACTATGCAAGAACTAATTAAATAGGTGTGTTTTCAAGTCGCGTTTGAATTGGTCAACAGAGTTAATCATTCGTAATTCTTTGGGAAGATTATTCCATAGATGGGGGAGGGGGCTGAGTATTAGCCAATGAAACGCTGATTGATGAATCAAAGTCTGATGTCATAGGGTTGAAACCCGCTCGTTTGACCCCGGGCGTGAACTCCCACTATAACTTGTCAGATATTCATCGAAAGTATAAAGATAGGTTGCCAGGCAACGAAACATACGCCCACAGCAGCTAAATTGTCCGGGCAGTCAACAAGGGTTGTCGCATATTTTTACTAATTTCGGTAATGAAACATTTGTAATACACTAAAAACTGATTAAGAGTAACAACTCATTATGTAATTATCAGAAAATCATTAGAATTTGATTGCTTTTTATAAAGTTTTACCCCACGCTAACAATTAGTATATACATGAAACATTTAATATCATGGATTTAGCTGTTTAGTTATCTAAATTCATTGAAAATCAAAATACTTGTTCGTTTCAACACCTTAAACTCTATGTATCAATCTGAAGTCAATCGGATAGTAACTTTGGCCTCTATAGCGTCACAAGAATTTTTGAAGTTATCAAGGGAGATAACTCTGGCAGTAATTATTTGAAATCGCTGAAAATCAATAGGCTTCTTCGTCTCATGACCTTAAACACTGTGTATAAATCTAAAGTCAATCGGATATTAACTTTGGCCTCCAGAGCGTCCACAAGATTTTTTGAGGTGATCAAGGGCCATAACTCTGGCACAAACTATCGGAAATCGCTGAAAATCCATAGGCGTCTTCGTCTTATGACCTTAAACACTGTGTACAAATTTGAAGTCAATCGGATATTAACTTTGGCCTCTAGAGCGTCCACAAGATTTTTTGAAGTGATCAAGGGCCATAACTCTGGCACTAATTATCGGAAATCGCTGAAAATCAATAGGCTTCTTCGTCTCATGACCTTAAACACTGTGTATAAATTTAAAGTCAATCGGATATTAACTTTGACCTTTAGAGCGTCCACAAGATTTTTTGAGGTGATCAAGGGCCATAACTCTGGCACTAATTATCGGAAATGGCTGAAAATCAATAGGCTTCTTCGTCTTATGACCTTAAACACTGTGTATAAATTTGAAGTCAATCGGATATTAACTTTGGCCTCTAGAGCGTCCACAAGATTTTTTGAAGTGATCAAGGGCCATAACTCTGGCACTAATTATCGGAAATCGCTGAAAAACAATAGGCTTCTTTGTCTCATGACCTTAAACACACTGTATAAATTTAAAGTCAATCGGATATTAACTTTAGCCTGTAGAGCGTCCACGCAATTGTGGACGCCGGACCGACGGACGGACGGACGGACGGACGGACGGGGGCGACAACAATATACGACCACATTTCAATGTGGGCGTATAAAAAACGAAACGAAATATTTTAATCAGATAGGGTGGTTATCAATTAAAACTTGTGGTTTGTATTAGAATTATCAGTCTGATAATTTTGTTGCGATTCTGTCTGGCATGTTTGGGGTTACTGCGACCTCTTCAGGTATTTTGTAATCATGTTCGCCTATTTGTAATAATTGGTAACTAAGATAGAGAAATATATCAGATATTTTAGTCGGGAATGCCCTTGTTAATTCTTTTAATGGAGGGTCGCAATTGGGTGGTAAGAACGTTATCGGCTTGGCTATAATGTTCCGGGTTCGAGTCCCGGCGTGGGCTTAGTTCTCACTTCCCAGAGCTGACGTCTGCTGGCCGGACACATTGATTGGGTTGCTCGGTCGATCAGAGCTGGCGCGTTTTGTCCGTGTACACATTAACACATTATGCTCTCTCTCTCTCTCTCTCTCTCTCTCTCTCTCTCTCCCACATACACACTCTCTCTCTCTCTTGTCATAAACAAATCGTTGAAAGGTGATGCTAATACCATTATAGCTGACTCGGGTGAAATATATACCTCGCTAATATACACTCACAATCACTAATTATAAACTCTGATGAAATATAAATACATCTTGTTGAATATAGTATTTATACACTTCACTCATAGCTGGTGTTCAATATAGTATCTATATTCTCCTGTCCGGGTTAAATTTCCCTCATAACACACTGTATGGCGCATGCCCGTCTTTATTAGACGAGTTAGGAGTGTTAAACGCCATTTCATTTATAATATGTACTCAGCACAAACTGTCCTTTCAAAATAGAGAACCACAAAAGTATGACATTAATCCCCATTGCATATAATTTCGTACTGTAATTTTGGTTAATAATAATGTGCAGTAGGAATGCTGGCTAAATACGTCAATAGACGATAAATAAATCCCTGCATGGTTTCTAACTCATCATCCAAACTGACGTCATGGTGCCGAATCTACGACTATAAATAGACCATGTTTGAAATACGCACAATTCCATGTTGATGTGTGAGTCAGTACAGAGGCTGGTGGAGTTAGAGAGATAAAATAGAATCTAGGTCTGATAGCAGCCAATAATAGAACAGAGTTTAAACAGAAATAGACTGAGTAAGAGATGTACCGAAGCCGGTGGAATTGTAAATATATGAGTCATTGATAGATAGTTTTACAGATCTATGTTTAACACCGGTATCGTGGAAACTTGATAGAAACTATATTTACAAATACCCAACAATATGTTCATCAACACCAGCTGAGATTCTCGTTAAAGCCCCAATAACACTCTTGTTGTAACTGAAAAATATGTCCCAATCTTCATTCTGGTCAACAAATTGTACTATTTTAGAATATTCCAATTAAATGATGATATAAATTTCATCTTAACACACCTAATTTAAAAAATTGGAAAAATTCAACCAATTGATTTGAAAAGTCTAACGTAAACCTTTTCAAGTGTGACTTGGATTTTAAAATATTTTCAAACCCTCTGGACAAATAAAATAGGTTGTAATGGATAATTTACACAACAGGTAGGACATTTAAACATCTAGTACTTAGAATAAGAGTATTATTTTTTTTCTGGAGCTACCAAGCCAGCAAGAATGTTATTGTCCCTTTAAACAGTTGATAGATAGATAGATAGATAGAAGTTTATTGCATCAAAACGTCCATTATGGACAGCATGCATACATATACGGTACATGATATGATATTTAGTGTAGTTTGGATATAGAGTTATACAGAATTCCTTAATTTACCCTTTCTTTCTTCACTTTCATCCTCCATCTTCTATCTCAGCTAACAAACCATTCTGCGCACAGAAATCATTCTACTTCATTCACAGAGAATAGATCTCTGCTCTCAATGGCCGCCATATATAACAAAAATTAGTATATAATAGTTTTGTAATGCGGATCTACTCAGTTTCATATCTGTTGTATACAAAGATAAATAAACTTTTTCACTTTTATAAAATGGTAGCAGAAAAAATAACCAACAAAATTCTCGAAGTAAATTTAGTGATTTCGACTACAACCGTCGATTAAGGATTTAAAATGTCGGTCAACTATCTTAGTGTCTACCTTAGACAGTCAGCCTAAGTTTAGTATGCTGGGAATATTGACGTGCGTTGATTTTAACAAAGATGTTTACTGCGGCCTTTATTATAGAACATATATGGTCAAAGACCGACCATTATCAACACCAGACTTTCACTAACCCTAACCCTTATATTATATAACATCTGGTCAATAACTGGTGGATTTTGCTGCAATGTGTACCTAATACATACTGTAGTGAAGTAAATGTTCGGTTTAACGTTTTGGTTTGACAAGTCACGCTAAAGCTCCAATCCTACAAAGATACATATGCGATGGCGAATATGTTTCTCTCTCTCTCTCTCCCTCTCTCTCTCTCTCTCTCTCTCATGTCGTCTGGTTGTTTGTATAAAACTGCTCAAATCTTCACTGACATTTAATTATTTACTCCACTCCTTTAAATATCCCACACCGTGTGTCTCTAGTATGCAAATCTACATATGGCTAGCAGACGTTCAGACACAATTATCTTATCAGTTTAAACTCTACGTGAGACCTTTAGGTGCTGATTGTCCCCAACGAGAGAAATAGTTGAACAAATTCCCAACCCCCTCCGCATGAGAGAAATAGTTAAGCAAATTGGATTTACCGCCCACTTAAACCAAACTAGGTCACTCGGGATCAATATTTAGTATTTTATTTCAACAATTTGCTGGTGCATAGATAGGGTCTTTAACAGTGGGCGGAAACTGGACCCAGGGGAAACCCACGAGGTTAGGCCCAAACTCGAACATCTTCATTAAAGATACATTATAGATAAAAAGATATAGATAAAGCTCGCGTCGGACCGGATAGGCGTCCTTATGGCGCTGCTGCCACCGTACGAAGACCTGAAAATGCATACGGTCGCCGGCGAACGTGAACAAAAAGCGAGAAAATGTCCCAAAGAATTACAAACTTTGTAGGTTAGAACGCAGAAATTTGGCATTTGTTTTGTACATGCCCAAAACAAACGCATTTACTCGGTGATCATTGGCGACCATGGAGACCACAGCGGGGTATCTGGCGTTTCCATCACGCTTATAACGATCTTGACGCGCTCCAAGACCATTTTCCTTCCCCGTTGCAGCGCAGTAAGGCCACCAACCCGGTCTGCCTGAGGTATAAAGAGCTGTCCATTATTGACAACAGGGCACTGTTATATTCAATGGCGAACCGTTCTAATCTAGTTAAAATCTTGAGTATCCGATGTCATCGGAAGTTGATTATGGTCTGGATAAGTAAATTAGTGTCTAATTAGTACTTTAAATAACATTTCAGGCCTAAAGAAAGACCTGCAATGGATAGATTATGTTTAATTGTTAAAAAGTTCTTGCTTTATATTTTCAGAATCCAAGTAGAAACCATGCCTTTTAAACCACCAGAGAGGGCCATGTGCCCAAAATGTAACAAAGCTGTCTACGCCGCTGAAGAAAGGTTAGCAGGCGGTTACAAATGGCACAAAGGATGTTTTAAATGCAGTAAGTTTTACTTCTGAAAATAATTCTGAAAAGAAATAAAAGAATTTATGATAGCTAAGTCTCTAACTCAATATCATCCAAAGATATGTCGATTTAAATCAACACTGATGTTGTGATCTTACCGGGCTTCTGATATCCAATATTCAAGAAAAACTAAAACATTTCACCAGAAAATTCAGCGTCATTTGTAACAAGGGACTCGAAGAACGAGGCTAGACAACACAAGTCATGTCAAATGGTGACCCCTATTCTTATTTTCGATATAATTTCTTCATGGTTGTTGACCTTGATAAAGTTCTAATGATTTGTTCCTGGAGGGGGGGGGGCGTAGGTTTCGGTTTCGTTGCCCGGCAACCAATCCTCTGAATTGATGATAAAATATTTGCCTGATTATTTCAGATATGTGTAATAAAATGTTAGACAGTACGAATGCTGCTGAACACGCAGCGGCTTTATACTGTAAGAACTGCCATGGTAGGAAATTCGGTCCTAAAGGTTATGGTTTCGGTGGTGGTGCCGGTGCTCTCAGCATGGACACTGGTGAACAGTTCGGCAACAAGGACGCTGAAATGAGGTAGGTAAGAGGTCAATATACCGGTATCAAAGTGTAATAGTCATGTCGGAATAACCATTACTACAATGCAAGCAGCACACCCAAACCTCAACGCCGGCGCAACATCCAAAGATGTGTTTTTATTCTAATCCCTGTGCCCATACTTCAACTACGAGGGGTTCCGATCGACAAATTGTCGTATATATAATTTCGTTTTATTTCCAGTAACCGACCAACGCAAGCTGTACAGGGAAGTGGATCGGCAAAAACTGGACCCGGACCTCATTGTCCACGATGTGGTCGAACTGTTTATGATGCTGAGCGAGCCATCGGATCAGCCACAGTAAGTAGGGGTTACCTCCCCTTACCCATTTCGCGTTTACATGAAATGAAATGAAATAGGGTTTAACGTCTTACTGTTCTGATCCTGAACTGGGCTAATGAAGACGGGCATACGCCATACAGTGTGCTGTGAGGGAAATTTTGCCCGGGCAGCGGTGCTACGGCCTACTCTTATGATTCCAACTGCCACGGGATCTTTTACGTGCACGCCAATGTGAACACGGGATCTCAGTTTTTCGTCCCATCCGAATGACTAGACAACTGTCCTTGTCAGCGCCTCCATCCTGCATTCCTGACAAGGGGTGGGGGGGGACCACGCCGGAAAATATGGATGACCTTTCTCGACCAAGGATCGAACACTCGACCTCTAGGCTATCGAGTCAGCGTCTTACCCACTTGTCAACCATTGGCTTCCTGTCGTATTTAGGTCCGTCAGGTGGCCAACCTTTCCCATCAACTATGCTAATGAAGACGGGAGAGAGAGAAATGGGGTTTAACGTCCACTCAACACAAACTAGGTCATTTCGGGACTACCACATGGTTCAATTTTATTTCAATAATTCGCTTGCGCGTAGGGGTCTTTAGCAGTGGGAGGAAACCGGAGTGCCCGGAGGAAACCCACGAGGTTGAGAAGGCGCCCCTATCTCCATGCCACATACGCTCACACCAGGGCTCGAAACCACAACCGCAAACCAGAGGTGACCGGCCAGCTAGAGGTCGAAGCGCGGCACTCTAGACCACTAGGCCATCCCGACACCCCCTAATGAAGACGGCCATACGTACATCATGTATCGAGTCATGAGTGGGGTGGGAGTGATTCCTGGACAAGGATGTTTCGACCAACTGTAAAGGTTTATTAAAGTGCACGCTGGAAAATATGGTGGTGGGGGGAGCAACACCTGGATATAATCCGGGTCCTCCAGGTGGTTGCTAGTGCATAACTCATTGAGACACTATGACTGAGACACCGTGACTCCATTGAGACACTATGACTGAGACATCGTGACTCAATTGTAAACGGTCCTTGTAAAAAACACATAATAACAGAGATTGAAACAGTATATACTTTAATGGAACTGATTTCGGGGTGGGGGTCGAACACTTTAAATCATCCCTTGCTTGAACGTGAGTCGGAGTATAGTCGTCAGTCTAACCTCGTGGGTTTTCTCCGGGTTCTCAGGTTCACCCCTCCGCTTCATCCCACATTAAAATGATTTCCTATCATATCGCAGTCGCCCCACATTAAAATGATTTCCTATCATATCGCAGTCGCCCCACATTAAAATGATTTCCTATCATATCGCAGTCGCCCCACATTATTCGTATTAATGTATTATTTTATATTCGACCTGAATCCCCCTTAATAATATATGGTGGCTGATTTCAATAATACAGTTCTAACACATATAATTTGGCTCGTCCAGATTATTCAATTATTTTAATGCATGTCTAACATGTATTTACTATTATTACAGCCATGGCATAAATCTTGTTTCAACTGTAATAAATGTCATAAAGCCATTGATTCAACAACTATGAATGAATATGAAGGAGAACTATATTGTAAAAGTGAGTTTGGTTTTTTAAATTTTTTTTCAAAATGATTCTAGAAAAGTGCAATGAAATGGGGTTAAATTTCCCAAGACGGAAATGCGCCGTGCCGTGCGAAGAGGGTGTGCGTAGGCTACTATGTGCAGTGCGAAGAGAGTGGGCATACAATGTGCAGTACGAAGAGGGTGGGCATACTATGTGAAGTACGAAGAGAGCGGGCATACGTCGTGGACAGAATTATTATTTTGAACACATATCCATAAAGAGGCTAATGCGTGATAGAAATTTTGTGCTACTGCCTTTTCTTTGTCAGAGGTTCCTTAAACGTACTGTCCGTGAAACCTCGGGGTTTCGCGCCATCCTAACGACTGGACGCTTCTCCTTTGACAGGTCCACCATTCTTTTGCTACCGAGGAGGAACCCGGTCCTCTTTATTTTTTGAATTTGTTTGGGATTATATTTGTAATTTTACCGCGGACTTGAATATCATTCTTTAAATTTATAATGGTGGCTTTGTTTGTGTATTTTCAGATTGTTATGTTAAAGATTTCGGACCAGTCGGCATCTTATAAACTGTTTGATTATAAATTTGCAAATAAAAGTAATTTATATAATAATGTACTTACTTTATCCTGGTCGTCACTTCACTAAATAAACTCATACGTACCTATTAATATAATTCATTGTATTTATTGATAATACGTCGCGTAGGCATTGTTAGAGGATAGTTATAATAGTTATAGTAGAGTTATCTCCCTTACACCAGGCGGCATCAGACTTTAATAACCTATATTAATTGTACAGATATCCAGGTTCCACTTTGTAATATACAGGCCATATTGGCTAATTGCTTACATACGTAAACTTATTAAATATATTATATTGTATTGCAATAAACACTTTTGTACTGAAAATATGTTTTATTGTTGTGCATGCTTATTGGGATAACGGCTTGGGAGTTGGGACAGGTCATTATCTGACAGGGATGACAAGTTGATGTTCTCGAATGGTCTGTTTTTTTATAGTTTGTGATGATTGCATGACGCCAAGAATAAAAAAAAACTGGTTTAAGTTGACATTTTCCTCCAGTTTTTGACTGCGGTAGGTTAAGGGCGGGCCTTCAGAGATGTTCTGACGCGAAAAGGCTCCTTCAAAGGCGAATCCAGTCGCCCTCTCCAGAAAATGTAGAAAAATTACACAGCCCTCGGAAAAAAAAATTCCCCACAGAGTGGCAAATAGATACTGTTTCATGAAATAGGGTATCATTCGGTCTACCATTGAGTCAACTGGCGTGGTTTCAAATCCTCAGTTGTACGTGGCAAGAAGTAGGGTCGCCTGTCCAACCTCGTGGGTTTTCTCCGGTTACTCAGGTTTCCCCCACTGCTAAAGACCCCTACGCACAAGCGAATTATTGAATTAAAAGTAAACCATATGTTAGTCCCGAAATTACCTAGTTTGTGTTGGGTGGACGTTAAACCCCATTTCTTTCTCTCTTTGTCCTTGGTGGATGCAAGGATACAATAAAATCTTATCTTATCTTATGACATGATTTAGAACCAAAAAGGAGGAAAAAAGAAAATAAAAAAAAAAAATATCAAAAATAGGAACAATAAAGCTCAAAATCAAAATTTGTGAGAGAAAAAAAATGATATAGCGCGTTGCTGTTCCCGTTTACCCGTGGGGGTCCATATATAAAGTTTTCTCTTTCACTTCTGAGGGTTTTTTTTTTTTTTTTTTTTTTTGGTCGGAAGCTCTAGCAATAAACTTGATGTCCTATGTGTGAGTGAGACATGTCTATATAGGTATAGGCTACCGCCGGCACTGAAAGTGACAAAAATTGATATTAAAATCAATGGGAAATATTGGTGGTCTGTATCCATATTTTATATCCAGAGTTATGTCCCTTCGTGTTACTTTTCAGGTAATAACAACAATGATTTTACAGGTAACAGGTGCTTGTAATGGCTGAAAAGGATGGTGCCAAATATAACAGACGAATTGACCGATCTCTGGATCAACTTTCGCCACATTTAACACTGGAGAATAAGAAAGCAATATCTAACATGCGACATATGACGGAAAACATACGCCGTCGATTCGATCGCTTGAACAACGACTTGGATGATCGGTACGTAGTTTGATTGCTTGGCCAAGTTCTTAGTCAGACGATTTAAATTTTTATATTCGTGATTACATTAGTCACACAAAAATTGCTTACAATTAGAGTGTGTCAATATAAATAATTTTATTTACGGTAAACAGTAGCCTAAATCACGTGTGCCAGTGGAATTATGCTAACAACATGAGCTATTTTTACCGTTTTTGATAGAAAGTTTGCCTGTGATTCTATTATGACTCATTGATTGAACTGTCACAACACTGTTATTATAAAGTGAACTGTCCATTTAATTTGCTATTTCATATTTTTAAGTTAAATTTTTATAATGTATTAAACCCTAAAATAGATTCAACAGCTACCTCGTTAAAGAATAATCCTATAATTCACTATATAATTGCCAGTTGAGAAATTGGCAAAAATATCATCTTCAACGTCAAATTCAAAGGTTTGAAGATAACCTGGGGGTGGGGGGTGGGAATGGGAAAACAAGGGAGGTAATTGTGTTATTATTTCCTATGTCAATGATTTTTATGCCTTGGAAATAATATGCCATGGATTGTATGATAGTGAGTTGACAATCTTTTGAGCGAAAGACATAGAGATAAATATGTTTTGACTTCCTTAGAAAATATGAAATTCCCGCTTTAACCTACTGATATTAAAATCAGAAAAATATAAACTTGTTGAATGAAATGAACGGAGGTAAAGTCTTTATTATTCTTTTGAAAATAAATGACGGAAAAGTGCACATTTTAAACAAGCAGGACCTAAATTAATTCTGCATATTGCAGGCCTTTTTAGGCCATAAATGTTATATAAACTATTAATTAAACTTTAACAGAACGCAAATTTTATGGGGAATCTATCGCTTTATTCTAAAAGCGCGACGTTTCGACAAGAATGCTCATGGGTCTTAACGAGTATCCTCTTATCCTTATGGCTGCTTGTTAAAGATATAGAAAGAACTCAATGACCATTGAATACCACTCGTGGAATACATGTACTTGCGCAGGGATACACTCTCTTGAACCATTGAATAACCCGAGTGGTATTCATTCAATTGTCATTGAGTTCTGTATTTATCCATAACTACATGCAAATCACAAAATACACTGTATTATTCAGATTATCCAAAAAAAATCGTCATCAATAACGTTAAAATTGATCACAGGTTCCGCCCTATTTTCTTTCCTTTTTACAAAACTTTCGTTGCTAGTGGTGACGTCTTTACGGTTTGACGTAATTATGAAAGTGACGTCATTCTGGGCAAAAGTAGTACGTTTTCACGCCATTGAATACAACGATACGTTATTCAATGGCTGTATTCAATGATATTTGCTTGTATTTGCATGTAGTCATAGAATAAAAGAGGATACTTATCGAAATGTCCCATGCTTTCAGAATAAAATCAGAGATTATTTTGTCATAGAGTTCCATCACGTCTCGACCAATTAAACCTGAAATATTCTGAATGAGAGTCCCTAGACCACTCCACTATGTAGAGGCATTGTAATCTAGTCGAGAAATTGTAATCTAGAAAAATGCCATGGTGTTAAATATTTCCTTGATTGGAGAAAAAGACCGTGAAATGAAATGGGTTCGATCTTCCATCTGAGGGGTTCAGTGAGGAGAAGATGCTGGCTTGTTAACCTGGAAGTCTCGGGTTTGCTCTCTGACCTCTGACCTCTGTTATGCCTGAGAAAGTTCCATCGAGTAGGAATGTCTGACAAGGACCGCTGTCAAGTCATTTGGATGGGATGGAAACTTAAGTGCCTGTGTACATTGGACATTGGCATGTACGTATTGGAATTCAATATAAGAGTAGGCCATAGCGCTGATGTCCACGTAAAATTTTCCTCATAGGACACTGTAGGCCTACTGTGTATTCCCGTCTTCACTTACCCAGTTGGAGCAGAATAGTATGACGTTAAACACCAATTTATTTCATTTTTATACGCCCACATTTTCATGTGGACGTATTATGTTGTCGCCCCTGTCAGTCCGGACGTATGTCCGTCCGTCCGCAATTTGTTTGTGGACTCTCTACAGGTCACAATTCTTATCCGATTTTGACGAAACTTGAAATATAGGTTTATCCCCATAAGATCTCGGTTCCTTTCGATATTGGCATGTATCGGATTGGAACTTCATGGATTATGGCCCCTGATTGTACGAAAAATCATATTTTTAGCTTGTGGACCCTATAGAGGTCACAATTTTGAACCGATTGTGATGAAACTAGACATGCATGTTTATAGCCCCAAAATCTTGGTTCCTTTCGATATTTGCGCCCATCAGATCGTAACTTCCTGAATTATAGCCCCTGATTGTCCGAAAAATCGCCCTTTTTAGCTTGTGGTCCCTCTGGAGGTCAAAATTATTATCCGATTTAAAAAAACGTTTGATTATATCACCGTTACATGGTATTGAAGGCTGATTTCGAATTTCGTGAAAATCGATCCAAAATTGACGGACAAAATGGCCGCCGTTTGTACGCGAATTGTGTGAAAATATGTTATATTAAGGTTGTGGACCCTATAGAGGTCACAATTTTGAACCGATTTTGATGAAACTTGACATGCATGTTTATAACCCGAAGATCTTAGTTCCTTTCGATATTTGCGCTCATAGATTCGTTACTTCCTGAATTATGGCCCCTGATTGTACGAAAAATCACCCTTTTTAGCTTGTGGTCCCACTGGAGGTCAAAATTATTATCCGATTTAAAAAGACATTTGAATATATCACTGTTACATGGTAATGAAGATTGAGGTAGAATATCGTGAAAATCGGACCAAAATTGACAGACAAAATGGCCGTAGTTTGTACGCGATTAGTGTGAAAATATGTTATATCAAGGTTGTGGACCCTATAGAGGTCACAATTTTGAACCGATTTTGATGAAACTTGACATGCATGTTTATAACCCAAAGATCTTGGTTCTTTTTGATATTTGCGCCCATTGGATCGTAACTTCCTGATTTATGGCCCCTGATTGTGCGAAAAATGACCTTTTTTTTTAGCATGTGGTCCCTCTGGGGTCAGAATTATTATCCCATTTAAAAAAACGTTTGTTTATATCACCGTTACATCGTAATGAAGGATGAAGGTTGAGGTCGAATTTCATGAAAATCGGACTAAAATAGACGGCTGTTCTTGTCAGGCCATCCATCCTTCATCACGAACAAGGGGAAACCACGCTAGAAAATCTAGATGAACTTTGTCACCCAATGCAGGGATCAAACACCCAACGTCAAGGCTACTGAGCCAGCATCTTACCCACTTAGCAACAGGATCCCCAGTCGAATTTGAAGCCTACGGAAATGAACCTTTATAACCCAAAATCTTAATTCATTTCAATATTTCCACATGTCAAATTCTAACTTAATGATGTAGGAAAAATCACTTTCGGTATTGCTTGTTCTCTATCCATCTCTCGAAAATGTGGGCGTATCCTGCCTGGCAGTGCCAGCCTATCTTTGTTTTTAATATAAAATGTTCAAGATATCTTTATTAAACCGTGTGCTAACACCAATATATTAAAGTAGTTTTCTTTTGACGTGTTTCCATGGAAACAAATTGTGTTCAAGGCTGCGGAATGTTGATATAATTATAATTAATGAATTCCTATCTTTTAGTGAAAAAGCCCTGGAGGTTGAGAAGACGTTAAGGAAAAATGCGGAAGATAAATTGAAGAGTCAGTTGGTGAACATGTATCAAAATGCAGAGGTTAATACAGAATTACGAACACGATTACCCAGAGCTAATAAATCAGATCCATTCGACAAGAACACAGAGAATCAAGATCTGAAGGAAGTTAATATACAGACAAGTCTGGTTGATGTTGATGGAACCGATGCCAACATGGACGACAAATCAAGGTAGTTGCCAATGACTGCTGATAAGTGGTCAAACATACATACTTTATATCATAAGGTCTGTCACTGTGTCACGTGGCATGGATTCAATGCCACACTTACACGTGGCTTGGAGTTGAGTTTGACTGCCTGATTTTCTATTCCCACGGCAAAATAAAATTTAACCATATGTTAGTCTCGAAATGACCTAGTTTGTGTTGAGTAGACATTAAACCCATTGTTCTCCCTCTTACTTTGATACCACGTAATGAAACCATTGATGGTTGTATTTTGATGAGGAGTGTGTCGTTGCCGTAATGCAGCAGCGTGCATGTAAAACTTCCCTCATAATGGCTAAATACACCAGATTTAAATCATAGGCAGGTTAGACACCCTGTCAGGGTAAAACTTTCCTTGTAACACTTCCTATTGTGTATGCTCCTCTTCAAAAGCCCAGGGGCAATGTTCACTAAGCATTCCCAGATTTAAGTTAAGAATTTACTCAACTTTGAATCACTGTTTATGAGAAATATCTTTGATCCAGAAACACAAAGCAATTAACACACATAGTTTCTTATTGGTGTATTTTATTCATTAAAACAACAAAAGTTTTACAAATGACTATATTTTAGTTAAAATAAGGCGAACTATTTTGATCAAATTGTTAATTTGAGTCTGCGAATGCTTTGTGATGTGATCTCAGGGCCAAGTGGTGTATGGTCCTCTTCATTAACCCGAGTGGTGTATGCGCCTCTTCATTAACCTGGGTGGTGTATGTGCTTCTTCATTAACCCGAGTGGTGTATGCGCCTCTTCATTAGCCTAGATGGGGGTTTGATGGCAGAATGGTTAGCACGATTACACTGTAACATAAAGTTTTTCATTGGATGAACTGGCGTGGTTTCGATTGCCTAGTTTGGCTACCTGTCCAACCTTGTGGGTTTTCTTGGGGTCCTGTGATTTTCTCCCACTACTAAACGACCCCTATTGGCTAGCGAGTTATTGAAATAAAATTAAACCATATGTTAGTCCCAAAATCACCTAGTTTGTGACGAGTGGAGGTTAAACCCTATTTTTAATCCTGAGTTTTCATTTTCCAGTGTGGATAAATTCAATGGAAAACTAAAGAAAAAAACAAGACGACGAAGAAGACTAAGTGAGTTTATTATTCTCGATATTTTAGTCAGGGTGGGAAAAATAACTGATCATTATATGACCATGGGTGAAATGAATGTCATCTATTGGTGGGGGGGGGGAGTAAACTTATTAATTTATAAGTTTATAACACTTCAAATTCGTGGCAAATGAATTCTAACAAGTTGAAAACAAATGGGTTAGTTTGTTGTTTGTTATTCACCAAATATGGAATTAGTAATATAATAAATGAAATAAAACCAAGTACGAACAATCCAAATCATTAGTCAGTCGGTTTAAATTTTTATGGTCGTGATTAAATTAGTCACACAAAAATTGCTTACAATTAGAGTGTGTCAGTATAAATAATTTTATTTACGGTAAACAGTAGCCTAAATCACGTATGCCAGTGGAATTATGCTGACATATACATTACGGTACCGTACATGTTTACTGTTTTTGATAGAAAGTTTGCCTGTGATTCTAAGGCGCCTGATTCTAATGTATGACTCATTGATTGAACTGTCATAACAATGTTATTATAGAGTGACCTGTCCATTAAATTTGCTATTTCATATTTTTTTTAAGTTAAATTTTTATAAAGTTTTAAACCCTAAAAAATCTATAAACAGTCCTACCTCGATCGTTAAAGAAAAATCCGAATTAATCCTATAATTCACTATTGCCAGTTGAGAAATTGGCAAAAATATCATCTCAACGTCAAATTCAAACGTTTGAAGATAACCTGGGAATGGGAAAACAAGGGAGGTTATTGTGTTATTATTTCCTATGTCAATGATTTTTATGCTTGGGAAATAATATGCCCATGATTGTATAATAGTGAGTTGACAATCTTTTGAGCAAAAGACATAGAGATAAATATGTTTTGACTTCCTTAGAAAATATGAAATTCCCGCTTTAACCTACTGATATTAAAATCAGAAAAATATGAACTTGTTGAATGAAATGATCGGAGGTAAAGTCTTTATTATTATTCTTTTGAACCTATAAGTCTTTATTATTCTTTTGAAACTAAATGAAGGAAAAGTGCACATTTTAAACATGCAGGACCTAAATTAATTCTGCTTATTGCAGGACCTAAATTAATTCTGCTTATTGCAGGCCTTTTTAGGCCTTAAATGTTATATAAACTATTAATTAAACTTTAACAGAACGCAAATTTTATGGGGAATCAATCGCTTTATTCTAAAAGCGCGACGTTTCGACAAGAATGCTCATGAGTCTTAACGAGTATCCTCTTATCCTTATGGCTGCTTGTTAATGATATAGATAGAACTCAATGACCATTGAATACCCCTCGTGGGATACTTGAGCAGGGATACACTCGAGTGAACCATTGAATAACCCGAGTGGTATTCAATGGTCATTGAGTTCTGTATTTATTCCATAACTACATGCAAATCACAAAATACACTGTACTATTCAGATTATCCAAAAAAAATCGTCATCAATAACGTTAAAATTCATCACAGGTTCCGCCCTATTTTCTTTCCTTTTTACAAAATTTGTCGTTGCTAGTGGTGACGTCTTTACGGTTTGACGTAATTATGAAAGTGACGTCATTCTGGGCAAAAGTAGTACGTTTTCCAATAATAACGGTCAAGGCAAAATAGTGTAATCAGCAGATGGACTGTTCACCGTGTACAAAATACATGACAAACAGTGGTAACAGGTGTCCGGAAGAGTAAGCTTACCCTGCCTGGCGCCAACACCCGCCATAGCTGCATCCAAACCATAAGACGAAATCTCGGTAAAACAGCGTGATTGGCCAATGGACTATCAATGACAGCATACACGGGTAGTATCTCCCCTCCCCCCCCCAAAAAAAACCCAAAAAAAACTGGTATAGGCAAAATAGTATAATCAGGCTAAATAGTGTAATCAGCATATGGACTGTTCATCGTGTACCACATACTTTTATATGGAATATGGGTAGAAAGACAGCTTGTTAGAATGTATGTCCCTAGACTTGGAGTTTTATAAACAAATTAAAGTCATAAAACCACACTCACGCATATTCCCTTAAAAAAGGGCTTTATTATATTACTAATTCCATATCTGGTGAATAACGAGCAACAAACTAGCTCGTTGTTCGTTATTTTCGAATAACAAATGTGACAATGGGGAATTAACAACAACAACCATGTTGTAACTCTTGTCAATACAATGAAGATTTATTTCTTGAAGAAATCAATCATAATAATAAAAAAAGGGTGGGTGTAACAACCCTGAAAATACACAAAAAAAAGGCAAACGTTAATAAATTTGTTTCATGAAGTTGATAAGGATGATGGGGCTAATAACCGCTGAACATGATCTAGGTCAATCCAGGACCCTCATAAATTCACCTGCACATGGGGGATTTTAATGGAACCGGAATGCCCTGATAAAAACCCACGAGGTTAGGAAGGCGGCCTCAACCATGTCATGTACAAGCGCATGATCCAGAACATGCAACCCAAGTCATTAACGGACCATATGAACCAAAGATCATATGTCAGACCACTTGGCCACCCCAAAGTCCTTAGTTTGTTAACAAATATTTACATAATCCAACAATGTGAAGGAGGGTTGACAAACATTAATTGCTGCAGATGCCTAAGTCCCTGTACAGTACTTGAATACCCTGTGACATTTACATGTATATAAAGTCGAAAACCTAACACCATTATAGTATTAATGATTAATTGACTATTTAGGGATTCAATTAAATTCA
Organism: Patella caerulea; assembly: GCA_036850965.1. NCBI lineage: Eukaryota > Metazoa > Mollusca > Gastropoda > Patellidae > Patella > Patella caerulea. Next base: position 573,134 of record JAZGQO010000002.1, read on the forward strand.
ATTATACTCAACAAGTAACTATACGACATACACAACGTGCACACTGGTAATCTGTCTATTTAAGCCTGTGTACTGCAAATTCCAAGCACATGGCTAATGATGAAACAGGGGTCATAAAAGAGTTGTCTCCCCTCAATCATAAAACACATGTCTTTCATAATTGTCTTTACATATGACTTCAGGATAAATAAAATACTGTCTAATAACACAATTAATCCTTATCAATAAACAACCTATTTAGAAGACAACAATTGCCATACAACCTATTATCAATTCTGCATAATATCAACAACTCTGACATAGGTCAAAGATCGCGAACAGCGCAGGACATTAATCAAGTGCTTCTTTCGATAAATGACAATATATCAACCTAATATTAGAGTAATTGCGCTACAATTATAAATCTACATGTACATACCGTACATGTATCTTAATTAATAGTATTTAAAGTGAATAGGATATACAAAATAAACATTATTAAATCACCTCTGACTAGGCGCTCAAAAACTGTTGCTATCAGTTTGTTTGGGTAATAAAATGGCGGACACATGAAAGTGAGGCAACATGTGATAATTGACTGGACTAAGCAAGACTATTATTTTGTGACTTTATCACTTGGTCACACAAACAACAAACTGGCTTTTTGTTTGTTGTTCTGTCCAACCTTGTGGGTTTTCTCTTCGTATTCCGGTTTCCTCCCACTGCTAAAGACCCCTACGTGCAAATGAATTATTGAAATAAAATTAAACCATATGTTAGTCTCGAAATGACCTAGTTTGTGTTGATTGGACGTTAAACCTCATTTCTCTCTCTCTGTTTGTTGTTTGCAAATAAAAACTGGCTTGTTGTTCGTTATTCACGTCCCAGTCAGAAAAATCAAAGTTAAACCCCATTTCATTTCCTGTTTGTTTTATATTTCAGATTTTGAATATCCGTATGATAAATATGTTCAGCGTGGTGATCAGTATTGCTCATCATCTGACATGTCCGATGAAGAGGCAGACGACAAGAAGGCAAGAAAACAACCTCGTAACCATCCCGGACGTCGTTACTCCGACGGACATTATGCACAAACCAATCCTATTCCTTTACCCTCTCAACCATTTCAGCTTAATGGCTACAACCAACATTGGTCAAAAGAGCCGCTGTTACAAAATTCTCCAGCTTACCAGCAACATTTGCTAACTTACCAACAAGATTCTCTTCGTCCAAATATGGCATCCTCCCATCCGCAAGTACCGTCTGCTAATCAAACAGTGCCTTCTGCTAATCATCTCTATAGCAATCCTGATGCACAACCAGCCACTGCCTTGTCAAAAACAGACCATGATTTAATGAAACAGCCTCTTCGATCTTTGCCAGTTGCTCAGTCAACACCCTTTCATCATTATTCCCATAGTTACGATTCAGGTTTTGTGCCTAGTTACGGCTACGCCCATCCTAGCACCACATCTCTAACCAGTCATCAAACGCGAAGATTCTCCGATGGAAATTTAAGTAGAGATTACCACGACATTCCGCGACCGTTTTCACCAACATACACCAATCAAAGTGGAGGCTTCACTCCCAATGGTTATGAAACGGCACATTCCGAATTAAAACCATCCTCAGGACGCAAATCTCCCTTAATTCCTTTCTCAAATTATGTTTCGCAGGAAAATAGCCCTGCTTCGTACCACACAGCTTTATCAGATAGTTGTACAGTACCGAATAAAATTCGGGAACCCTCGCCGACGGTGACACATCAGAATCAAGCAATTCCACGTACCAGTAGATCTTATGAGGATGTTCGTGGTTACCATGACTACCATCCAGTTGGACCAGCAGTAGTTGTCAGAAATGAAGAGTTTAAGAAAATACCTGAAGATGAGGCGTGGAGATGGAAGATGGAACAAATAGCAAAAGAACATGAATCATCGTTCTGTAAGTTTTTGAAATGATTATGTTAATTCTCCATCGTTCTGTAAGTTTTTGAAATGATTATGATAATTCTCCATAAAGAAAAAATTGGTGTCATTAAAACAACCGTATCAACGATCAAGGAAACAATTTGGACAATTATGAATCTTAAAATACACAGAATTTTTGTTAAAGAAATTTTCAAATACCATGGAATTAATATCTATTTTTATGTATCATTTATTGATTAGAATTTTCCTGATCTATCAGTTATTTAATAAGGTCAACTAAAAACAAGATTCTGATTTATAGACCATTCTTTTTTAAAACAAAGTCTGATTTGAGAAAGGGATGTGAAAGGATCATGTGGTTAATTCTACATTTATCTGTGGGGGGTCACGCTGGGTAAGACGCTGGCTTGAGGGCGGGTATTAAATCCCTGCATTGGTCGAGATAGTTCATCCAGATTTTCCGTGTGATTTCCCTTGTCAGTGATGCAGGCCTGACAAGGACAGCTGTATAGTCGTCTGGATGAGACGAAAAACCAACGTTCTGTGTACACATTGGAGTTGATGTAAAAGATCCCTTGACAGTTGGAATTCGATATAAGAGTACATGTAGGTCATGGCGCTGCTATTCGGGCAAAATTTCCCTCAGAGCAAACTGTAAGGCGTATGCCTGTCTTGATTAGCCCAGTCGGAGCAGAACAGTAGGACGTTAAAACCCATTTCATTTCGCATTGATCAATGATTAATACAGTGTCATGTTATTTATAATAATCTTGATTATCCAGTACTATTTATTTATAACTAATTATATTTATCAAGGCTGCGTATTTGGTAATTGAACCTTTCGTACAATGCGTTAAGTGGGGGAATTTGAAGCAATTATTATGATTGCTTTTATTTTTTATGATTTAAAATAAAAACAATTCTTTGGCCATTTGTATCTGCCGCATGAATATCTTGAGAATCAGAATATTTTTTATTTGTGGCCTAATTAGTACTGACACCTGTACGAGGTATTAATTTGTTGATTTTATTTGTTGAATCAGATGAAACAAAGATGAAATCAGAAAAAGAGATTGAATCAGCCATGACAGATTGTCTTCATATTTTACAACAAAGACAACAAACATGGCAACAAGACCATATAAGGTAATAAAACTCATTCATAGATTATCCCCCTTGTACAGGTCTGTGACAAGACCATGGCGGTGCTCGATTCACAGTCCAGAACGTCCCGAATCGACAGAATTACAATCGAGTGACGCGGAATTCAGTCCTGTCACAGTTCTGCCAGTCCCGACAGCTGAGGTGGAGTGAGTAGAATCGTGACGTATTCCTAGGTAAAAAATATGTTTCAGCAGTCATGATTGGTTGGGATACTTTTTATACAGTCGACGCATGCGCTGTAATCCAAAATTCTCCTTTTCACTCGATTGACACCAGTTTTGGAATTCAATTCCAGAACTGTGAATCGAGTATCCCCTACATAATAGGGCTGTATGATATTCTCGATATAGTCATTTATCAGACCCAACTAGGATATAATGTGGCCAAAAGTCGTTGATATAGTGGTTTATCGAATATTGCCAAAAATATCGAAAAAAAAATATCATAAAAATAGATAATAAATACACTATACAACAGTGGAAATTAGCCGAGGGCAATAAACTATAATAAAACTAATGTTTTGAGAATCGTTAAATGTTGGAAAAACTTGCGCAGTGTCCGCAGCTGTTTTGCACTGCATCGTGCATGCGTTACTTTTACTTTGTTTTTAGTCGACAATAAATTGTCTGTTGTTAATACATTTAAAGCTTAGGCCTACTATTTGAACTTAAAGTACAAGACTTGAAGACAGCATCTACTTCCTTCCACTGCAAGTGATGTTTGAGAATTTTCGTACACAAGGCCACTAGCAGAGCTATTTTAAACATCAGCGGTTGTATTAAATTTAATTATGGAAAACTTAGCTATTACTAGTAGACCCACAGAGAAAATTATGGAGGTGGAGGGCCTAGTTGAAAATGAGAAATTAGTACCAAAACGAAAATGCACAATTCGTGTTTGGTGGTTAAACATTTTTATCCAATAGGAATGTTTGCAGGGGCGAATCTAGGATTTTCAGAAAGAGGGGGGGGGGGGGCATGCTGCAACCAATTGGGAGTGCAAAGCCCGGTCTGTGATTTTTGAGTGGAAAAAATGCCCACAAGGACTAATTTCATCCTAGTAGCCTAATGTAAATTAGGATTTCCAACCTAAACTATTTTTGTTCTCCTTTCCCACGAGAATATATGCAGCTAATAATTGTTTGCCACCTCAAAAAAAAGAGGGGGAGTCTGAATGCGTGCCTGGGTTGGTACATTTTAATAAATCTATATTATAAAAAAAAGCAAAGTTTAAAGTGAATGCATGAATAAAATAATTTTTACCCACAATTCTTACTCACGCTGTAAACAGCTTTAATGCATATATATTTAATTTATTAAATAGCAAAGTGGCATTATTATTAAATATGGTGATATTTAACTATACCGTTGAAAAAAATGCCAATATCGATATCATCCCTTTTTGCAATATCGTACAGCTCTACCATATAAGGTAATAAAACTCATTCTATATACTTACAGACGTATTTAACTTTTCATTCATGGTTTGTCTCCCTTGTTGTGAGGTTTTCCTTTTAGGAAATGAATGAAATAAAATGGAGTTTAATGTTCTACTGTTCTGTTCCGAACTGGGCTATGAGGGAAATTTTGCCCGGGCAGCGACGCTACGGCCTACTCTTATATTGAATTCCAACTGTTAAGGGATCTGTTACAGCTGTTGTTCTCAGGCGGGGACAGCTGTATGAACTTTCTCGGCCAGTGCAGGGATCAGAGGCAGATCAAAGCTCTGATAGGCCCTAGGCAGCTGGACCAGACTGGACCAGCGCTGTTGTGTCACTGACCTTGTGCGCCTTCTTCCCTAGTGAAATAGATAAAGTAAAACATCAAATTTAAAAAGGTCGTCAAAAACGTTATGGGCCCTATTTTTTCTTGGGGCCCTAGGCAGCTGCCTACAATCCCTTTGGGTAATCCGCCTCTGGCAGGGATCAAACACCCGACCTCCAGGCTAGAAGGCTAGCGTCTTACCCTTTTTGCCACCGTGACCCCATTTTCTTTTAGTTGAAACCTGTATCAGTACTGATCTGTGTCTGTTTGATAGTACATATATTGTTTATTCCTTGCAATGTTTGTGCGTGTTGTCCACAGGTTTGTTGTTGTGTGTGTAGTCCGCAGGTTTGTGTGTATTGTGTGTGTTGTCTGCATGTTTGTTGTTGTGTGTGTAGTCCGCAGGTTTGTTTTATTGGTTTCTAATGTTCGTTCATATATTTGGTGTGGTTCTCCAACCTGTTTTGTTATACTTGTTATGGCAAGGAGTAGGTTTGCCGATCCAACCTCGTGGGTTTTCTCTGGGTACTCTGCTTTCCTCCCACTGCTAAAGATCCCTACGCCCAAACGAATTATTGAAATAAAAATTAAACCATATGTTAGTCCCGAAATGACCTAGTTTGTGTCGAGTGGATGTTAAACCCCGTTTCACCCTCTCTCAATACTTGTTATGGGGGAACTTGTAATGGAGGAACATTGAAGTCGGTAAACAGTTGTAATGCGATGACGAGTAAGCCATAGAGTGTTCATCTGGGTAAAGTTTGACTTATCTTGGCAAACTTTCTCTCATAACATATTGTATGTGGACAGGCTTTGTATGCCTTTGATCTGGGTAAACATTGCCTCATAGCATATTGAATGACTTCATCTGGACAAACCTTGCCTCATAGAACAATGTATGGTTTCTGTTTGTTTATATAAGCTGTTTCAATGGCATTTAGTAATTGAACTAGAGTAAACGAGTCACAGTTCTATGGAATACAATTACTGACTGACGTTTCGACTAGGCTTCTCTAGTCATTATCAAGCAATGTTGTGTATACGATGAGGTTCTCCTTTATCACAGATCACGGACATCAGACTTAGTTTCAGGGAGCCACAAGGCACTGACTCAATAATTCCATATTGACCAAGAAATTACCTCAAAAGTTTCTACAATGGGAGGCCTGACAAGGAACAATGTCTAGTCGTTGGGATGGGGTGAAAAACTGGGGTCCTTTGAACTGATAAATCTGTATGTCCAATGTACGAGCAAGTTTCCGCCAAAGTACACTGTATTATGTATTGTGTATTGCACTGTATTGTGTATTGCACTGTATTGTGTTGTATTGTGTATTGCTCTGTATTGTGTATTGCAGTGTATTGCACTGTATTGTGTATCACACTGCATGGCATATAGCCCAGTTGAACAGTAATTAGTGTGAGACCCTTGATTTTACAAGATTTAAAGAATTTAAACTGTTTTACCAGTTGATGGAAACAGGATGTTATGACTATAAAATGTATTTTTATTGATGTAGATCAACACAGAATACCTCATTGGATGAGATTATTACTGGTAATTATTCAACACAAACAGATGATGATGATAGCTTCCTCTTAGACCTGGTAAGTTGTACTGATGATAGCTTCCTCTTAGACCTAGTAAATTGTACTGGTGATCGTTTTCTCAGAACAGTAGAACGTTAAACCCCATTTGATTTCATTTTATTTTGCGTTCTCTTAGATGTGGTGAGTTTACTCTAACACATAATATTTTTGTCTTTCCCATCACTTATAAATCTGTCATCTGTGCAGGTGTGATTTTAATCCCATTATTAACTCTGACAACAAACACAGATGATACAGCCCCTTTCCCCATTTTCTAACAGCCTGCCCTTCATAGAAAACAGAATACAAAAGATATAGCAAGATGAATTAAATAACATACGCCAATAATTTACAATACAGCCGGGGGGGGGGGGGACTATACAGAATCAAACCCTGCCTCATGCATGACACTCATTAAGAGTTGGCAGTTATTAGTTGATGTCTAATTTATCTTACAGAGTTCAGAGTTACCCGGTTCAACATCTAACTATTTATCTAGTAAAGAAGCTATGGAGGAGTTCCATAATTTTCTCCGACTTTTTAAAAAGAAGAAAGAGCATAAAGAAAGAATAATTAAATCTGAAATGCAAGTCATAATTAACCAACGAGATTATGCAGTTAATAAGGTTGGTTAATTTATATATAAACAATGTATTTCACTTATACCCTACTGTATTACCTTTATACCCTACTGTATTACCCTTATACCCAACTGTATTACCCTTATTCCCTACTGTATTACCCTTATACTATACTGTATTACCCTTATACCCTACTGTATTACCTTTATACCCTACTGTATTACCCTTATACCCAACTGTATTACCCTTATACCCTACTGTATTACCCTTATACTATACTGTATTACCCTTATACTCTACTGTATTACCCTTATACCCTACTGTATTACCCTTATACCCTACTGTATTACCCTTATACCCTACTGTATTACCCTTATACCTGTATTACCCTTATACCCTACTGTATTACCCTTATACCCTACTGTATTACCTTTATACCCTACTGTATTACCTTTATACCCTACTGTATTACCTTTATACCCTACTGTATTACCTTTATACCCTACTGTATTACCCTTATAGCCTACTGTATTACCCTTATACCCAACTGTATTAGTGTGAAATTTACTTATTACGGGTTTATTGTATATTTTAGATGCAGAGAATGAAACAAGATATGTTAATATCTAGATCACGAACATATGATGCTAATAAGGATGATAATTCAACAGAGGTGCGTACTTCTTTAACCAAACTAAATACCTGTTTAAAGAGGAAGACCAACGATTTTTCAACAAGATTTCCATAAATCTAAATATAAACTCAGAAATCCCCTGTAAGCGGGAAATGAATTCTTTATTAAAATCGGAAGTGACATAGTTGGTTCAACACGTTCACTGAGCTCTATAGCAAGCATATAGATTTGGCATAAGTTGTGTTCACACGTAGCCAAAAATCATATCAAATGAGCAGATTGTTGATGAGAATGAATGAATGGGTTTAAATAAGGGTATTATATGACCACGGAGTATTTAATACAGCCATTCACCCAGTATTAGAATTTAGACTGACACCACAACTTGGCTCCAAGATGGTTATCTAGTCAATTCTCCATGGTAAGCTGCTATGATAGAGATTAGAGACAATAGTAGTAATGTGATAATCCATCTTGGAGCCAGGTTGTGGTGTCAGTCTAAATTCTAATACTGGGTGAATGGCTGTATTAAATACTACCTGGTCATATAGTATTATTTGAGTTTAGATTAATATTAATATGTTACAAATGGTTTATTATTATTCAGACTACAATATACAACAATAATTTATTTGAAGATTTTAATAACCTACGCATCAATCATAGGTAAGTGTTTATTTATAATTTTCAACAGGTAAATTTTTGCTTGATGTGAGACAAATCTACCAATGCTTCAAGTCCAAGCTCCCATCAGAGTCAGGCGGCAAGAATTCCTATCAGGATAAAATTAAAAAAGGCATATGTTTTTTTCAAAATAAATAAAATCCATGTTTGCAGCAACTGTGAAATGTAATGGCCTAAGGAGTAAAAGTAGAGCTCTGGTTCACAACAATCTGGGTCCAAGGAAAAGCGGTTGGTTCCTGGACCCCGAACTGTGTATATATGCAGATGGTTTTACTTTCATTTTAAATGATCGTCTGTTTAGCCGTGTGGGTTTTCTCTTGGTACTTCAGTTTCCTCGCACTGATAAAGACCCTTATGCGCAAGCTAATTATTGAAATAAAATTTTAGAAAAAATATGTTAGTCTCTCTCTCTCACCATTTTATATGTCACATACAATATTTGTGTGTTTCGAAACAATCGACCAAATGGTTGTCTATTATTGTAGCCCAAAATGGAAATTTGTTGGATTCTGATTGGTTGAAAAGTGGCGTGTAACAGTTCTATAAATTTTTTTGGGCGACTCACTGCGAATGAATATTTTGTGGGGCTAGACTATGTTTGAAATGGCCAAAAATTCTACACCTCAAAACTTATTCATAAATTTTTCTTCTATGTCATCAACAATGAAATTCAACCATTGGCTTATTGAAACACACACCTGAAACACACAAAAAATTAAAGTTAGTGAGTGTATTTGAAAAAGGAATTTTATTTCAAGGCTGGTCTGACAATATTATAATGGTTACTATGGTCATTCTGTCATAATTTAAGGAACTCCGTATTGATTGTAAATAACTGATGGGGATATATTTTAAAAATCGGGCTGATTGATACTCATATGAATAGGACAGAGACTAATTTTCATACACGTTTTTCTTGGGAAGAAAAAAATCACACCGTCGAAATGACATGGTACAGTTTTCAAACAAGCATAGCAACCTTATGCGTACGCTATACAGCATGTATCTACACAGTCACCCGAGCGTATGGACATTTATCAAATGTGTTAGCCCAGGTTAGGTGCAGAAGAGTAGGACGTTAAACCCCATTTAATTTCATTTGTCAAACATGATATGCAATAGGCTTCGAACCTAGTTACCGCTGGAGTTCAAAATTATTTAAAAAGTATATAAAATACACTTACGATTTCTGTTTCGATCTTCTAAATTATCGCAGAGTGACCTCCCTTTCCATTGGACACAATTAAGCAGTCGCTCAGTGAACCAAATAGAACGGTAGAGAGTGTTATCTTATTACATCACGGATATGGAGTGTTTGTGTCTCAGCTAATACGTTACACGAGAGCTTGTTCCTTTTATTCTGATTTTTAAAATAGATCGAGGCATTTGTCATCTAGGCTTCAACTACAGGTATTGCGCACTAAACTCATTAAAACCTTTAAAAAGTTTTATGGACGTCATATTGACTTGATTGGTAAATATAACATGTCTCTCTCAGCTATTAGGGAATCATGGTGGCTAAGTGGGCAAGGCGCTGGTTCACTAACCTGGAGGTCGGGTGTTCGATCCCTGCATTGGCCGAGAAAGTTCATCTTGATTTTCCGTAGTGGTTTCCTCTTGTCAGTGATGCAGATGGAGGGCCTGACAAGGACAGCTTCCTAGTCACACGTATGGGACGAAAAACCAAGGTCCCGTGTACACATTGGCGTGCACGTAAAAGATCCCTTGGCAGTTGGAATTCGACATAAGAGTAGGCCGTAGCGCCGCTGCCCGGGCAAAATTTCCCTCATAGCACACTGTATGGCGTATGCCCGTCTTCCATTAGCCCAGGCTATTATTCAAGATATATTTTATTGACTCGTAAAGTATTATCTTCCTGATTATGTCTGTCTATTACATCAACACTGTTCATCACATCCATTTTGTATACCGATAGTCCATTGGCCAAACATGCTATTTCATTGAGATTTCGTCTAATAGTTTGGATGCAGCGATGGCGGGTGTGGCACCAGGCAGGCTAGCTTACTCTTCCGGACACCTGTTACCACTGTTTGTTGTGTATTTTGTACACGGTGAACAGTCCATTTGCTGATTACACTATTTTGCCTCGACCGTTTTTATTGGACTTTAAATTTTGACTAATAATGGTTTGGATTGTTCGTACTTGGTTTTATTTTATTTCATTACCTCAAAATCGTTTTATTTGGTTTTTACGTCATATAAACCCCCAATTGCGAAAGAAAGAATCCCATTAAAAATGTTAAATATTTTGGGTTACAATATCGATAAAATCTAATGATTTAAGCGGTATCAAATGGACAATAACAGTTCTAAACAGGAGGTTTTTATCTCCAAATTAAGACACCTCTTTGATTGTCATTAATATTTCTTCATTAGAGTATTTTATTATTGGTTACCCCCCTTTTATCATCTTTTTTTCCCAGTATGATGAAATACATGAATTTACCTGATGACGATAGTGATCAGCTGGATGCGTATAGATTATCTCCCTTGCATAGTTCACCTGCTCATGTGACCCAAGATGAGAATCGTACGATGCGTGAGATGAGAGGGTTGGTTGTTAAACTAGACGAAGCCTACGCAGCTCAAGATCAACAACAGAAAAAAATACAACAGTATGTTATTTATTATTGTAATCAGTTATCTACCCTTCGTATGAACCCTCGTGGGATGGTCAGTGTGTGCGTGTTGTATCAAACGGTCTGCCATTGAGTCAACAGGTATGGTTTCGATTCCTTGGTTGTACCTGACAAGGAGTAGGGTCACTTGGCCAACCTCGTGGGTTTTTTAGTCGAGTCCTCCGGTTTCCTCCCACTGCTAAAGACCCCTACATGCAAGCGAATTATTGAAACAAAATTAAACCATGTTAGTTCCGAAATGACCTAGTCTCTCTCTCTCTCTCTCTCTCTCTCTCTGTCTCTTTCTCTCCAAGGGGCTGCATTATTTATTATTATTACAATAGGTGTTAAATGAGTAGGAGCCACGTTGGGTAAAATATTGACATCGTTGCCCGGTTGTCAATGATGTAGGACAGAGGACGCGGCAAGGACAGTTTCTAGTTGGGGCGGAAAATTGAGGTCTCGTGTAAACATTTAAGTGCACTTTAAGGAACCTCTGACAGTTGGGATTCTAGGATGGGTTGGGTTTCACCCTTCGTCCCCTTCCACCCTATCTCTCTGAGAGGGGGGGGGGGGCTAGTGGTTTATAGTGCTGCACTTCGACCTCTAAGTTCTCTCTTATTATTCCATCACTATGACGATTGTTTTATTCTCTATATTTTAAAGGTTAGAGAAACTTGTATCTGTTATGAGAAGAAAGGGTGTTGAAATGGAAACGCCATCTCGAGATAAAGATTGACGATATTTAAAGGAAAGATTTTGTTATTGATTTATGATAATTTATATTGTGTGTTTTGAATTGTTTTATAGATTTGATTGATGTTGTGTATATTTATATCTTTGTTTATGCATCTCCCGTAATCTGAAAAAACCTAGTTACACTGTTCAATGAAGATTTGACAAAACAAAGGAAAACTGTTCTGTTTAAGAATTAAGCTACTTAATTTAAAACCAATTTTATTTTGTCTTTTTAGATGAAGATAATTAGAAGCCTTTTCAGGAGAAAAAAAGCTATCACTATATACAAATATGGCTCTAACTCAATTTTCACCAAAATTTGACTTGCTAGGTTTTTTCAGGAGAAGTCTAGCTTATCCCATGTTGTTTGATTGATGGGGGTGGGGGGAGATTGCTGAATGGTTAGCATGTGAGTGCTGTATCATGATAGAGCCTGTCAATTGCGGTGGTTTCGAATCTACGGTTGTACCTGACAAGGAGTAGGGTTGCCTTCCAACCTCCCTCTGCTAAAGACCCTTACACGCAAGCGAATTATTCAAATGAAATTAAACGATATGGTAATCCGAAAATGCCTTACTTTGTGTCGAGTGGACGTTAAACCCCATTTTTCCCTCTCTCTTTGTTGATGAATTTGCAGAATTGTTAAAAACCACAAGGATCACGAGTTAGTAGGAATGCATACTTAACTCCATGTGTTTTGTCTTGGTTGTCCAGTATTCTGCTACTGCTTTAAGATTTATGCACATGTTCAAATTTAATGAACTAATTATTATCACATGTTAGTCCCAAAATGAACTAGGTTGTGTTGAATCAATCAGTTTTCACCTCAGTCAAGTATTTATTTTATATCTCTGGTATTATTGATGTTATGAAAGTTATATTCTCTAAGTGGCATTTAGTAACTGGGCAGATAAATAAACTATAAAACATACTACTGATTTATTCAGGCGATGTTCCCAAGAGCATTCTCTCAACGTATTCGAAGAGTATTTTCTCAACGTATCAGCTTGATAATGTTGAGAGAATGCTCTTGGAAACATCGCCTAAATAAATCAGTAGCTGTTTTTCCATAAGTATGTTTATAGTTTATTTATGAAAGTTGTTAAAGGTTCTGATCAATGAAGTTTTTATATGATATATCTGGTATTACAAGACAAATTATTGGTGTTATTATAATCTTGAACAGTTATTTACAGTTAGAAGATAATTATGGTATATATTTTAACTGTTTATTCATTTTCTTTATGTCAAGTTTATATTATTAGAGGTATTTTATATTCAGAGATTTTCTGTGTCAATTGGCTAGATATTTCATTATATATCAAGTTTTTTTTTATCATTGGTATTTTCTAAAGAAAATCGTATTCTGTTACATGTCATCCATGTTGAAAATATAATGCTAGATTTCCATGATAAATTAAAATTGGAATATGAAGATGTAGCATTCCATGATAAATTGAATGTTATCTTGTCCTACTGTTAACTTAGTATTCCTTGTTAAATTAGCTCTAGAATTCCATAAGAAATTAGCTCTAGAATTCCATAATAATTAGTTATAGTATTCCATAATAAATTAGCTCGAGAATTCCATAATAATTAGCTAGAATTCCTTAATGAAATATTGCTAGCATTCCATGATAATTAATACGATCATTCCATAATAAATAAATGCTCGATCCATAAAAAAGTAAGGCTAGCATTTCATATTCAATTTGTGCTAGAATTCAGAATAGATTTAGTGCTAGATTGTCAATAATAGATTAGGGCTAGTAATTCGTTCTAGCATTCCATGATGAATTAATGCTAGATCCATATTAAATTAAGTCTAGTATTCCATTTTAGTGCTAGATTTGCATAATACATTCGTGCTATGAATTTATAATAAATTGGGTCTAGCAATCCATAGTAAATTAGGCCTAGCATTCTATGAAAAAAATAAAGATAGCATTCCATAATAAATTAAGTTTGGCATTCAATAGTAAATTAATACCAGTATAATATAATTAATAAACTAGTCCAAGCATTCCATAATAAATCATGTTCTAGCATTCCATAATAAAATAGTCCAAGCATTCTATAATAAATCAAGTCAAGTATTCCATAATAAATCAGGATCTAGCATTCCATAATAAAATAGTCCTACCATTTCATAATAAATTAATGCACCAGTATATATTGCATATAATCAATCTAGGTGCATACAATATTGGTGCTATACTGGACAAAACATTTTCTAGTTGTATTATATATTGTCTAGATTTAATATACAGATGTGACCTTCTCCTTTGATGTTGGCGTACCATTATCTCAAATAATCGTACGGGCAAAATGCCAATCATACTTTATTTATATTGGATACGGGCAACATGCCAATCATACTTTATTTATATTGGATTCGATGGCATCAGATTTCTTCGATATTAAATAGATTAAAACGGTTCAGCGATACTTAGATTTAATCAAATATGGAGGACCGAGACCTAGCTTCGATCAATCAGTACGGTGGTTGAAATTATTGTACACGTCTGTCAAACATTCAAAGGCTAATATCTTCGCTTGCAATAGAGTAATTTGAATGAAATTTTCAAATTATTCATTTTACATTATCTACTTTCGAACTATTATAGCAAGAATGGCTGGTTCTTTATCTAAATCTTACATAATGTATGTTTAACAATGCTGCTACTATTTGGTATTGTACATTATCAAGATCTATTCTATATTAATATTGGTTCTACTATTTGGTGTTATTGTATATTACCTAGATATATATTCTATGTTGGTGATTAAAGTTCAACATTATATATTTTATTCTTGGGTTATTACCAATTAGTGCTTTAATTACTGTTAATTATGTTCATTTATTGTTTAACAAGTTTTGTTTGTTTATTAGTTTGAAATTATTTTGTTTGCAAATCTTTATTTATTGAAATTATTTTTTTTATTACATTTAATATTAAATTATCCACAAGACTATTCGTTCTAGTCAAAACATCTAGTGATGTCATTCTAGTCAAACTAGATAAAACATCTAGTGACGTCATTCTAGTCTAAATACTCAGTGACGCCATTCTAGCCTAAATACTCAGTGACGCCATTCTAGTCAAAACACCTAGTGACGTCATTCTAGTCAAAAACATCCAGCAAAACTTTTTGTGTTGCAATTCTCTGGTCTCTAGGTAAGATGTGATCATTGAACAATGAATGGTCCAAATAATAGAGATTCATTCAGAATCCTCCCTGTATATTTTTGTATCTGTATGTTTTTTATGATTGATACTCCACAACAAACGTACATATCAGTGATTGTATTTCTATATTTATGATGAAGGTTATTTAGAATATCAGTGATTGTATTTCTATATTTATTATATTTATGATGAAAGTTATTTAGAATACCAGTGATTGTATTTCTATATTTATTGTATTTATGACGAGGGTTATTTATATTTCACTCTAATTATTTATTTTCTCCATTATCAATTAAATTAAACAATATTATAATGGAATCGTCCAACTAAATTAAACAATATTATAATGGAATCGTCTTAATCTTGTTTATTCTTGGTTGACATGGTCCAAATTTACCTATATCTTTGCAACAGATGTGCTGTATTACAATTTGTTTTATGTAGCTGGGAATGGGAGATTTGCCCCCCCCCACCTTCTGGAGCTACCCATGTGTCTTGTCCTTTAGTTTTAATGTAAAATGCGGTCAGTGGATGATGGGTATAAGAATTAAAGGGTTGGCGCTATTTAATGTGGTTTAAATCAGCTTAGAACCTGTTTCTCATCACAAACTGACAGCCCTTACTTACAGTTCAAGTATTTATATATGGTTCAATTTTATTTCAATAATTCACTTGGCGTAGGGTTCTTTAGCATTGGGTGGGTGTGATTGTACTCATTGAAAACCCTGCTTCATGTACAACCGGGGAATGAAAACCACGCGAGTTGCTTTAATGATAGACCTTATGATAATGATACACATATAGATATTTCCAGACTAAGAATATAAAAACAAGTAGGCCTATATTGGATTGACAGAATACGATTCTAATCTTACCCATGTCACGAGGTACCAACATACAGAAACGTCACCGGATTTCTTCAACGTTAGTGGGTAAGTAAACTGTCAATCTGTACTTCCTATGTATGCTGGAATAACCAGGAACAAGCGACTATACAGGTAATTCAATTCCGACCACTTCCGTATTTAACTAATTAGGAAGAAGGGCCCTGCTTAAGCCCACCCTCCCCCATCTCCATGTCGGCGGTGCCGGAAGAAAGTTCTGGTTTAAGAATGCCCCCCCCCATCCCCATGTCGGTGGTGTAGGAAGATGGTTAGGTTTAGTCATTCCCCCACAAAACAAAACATTTCAGTCTGGGCAGCCCTTGAGGACTAATACAGAGTATTTAACATCAAGATAAGAGACGGACGTATAGGACAACCCAGATATTGGTATATACTAGGTTTGATATTAATTATATCATATATACCAACAATTACAGCTAAACCACCCAATGTTGTTTTTATATTAACAGATGATCAAGACTATACTCTAGGAAGTCAGGTAGGTTCAAACTTTGGTTCTTTTTGTTTCAATAGCTTGACGTGCACGTTATAGAACCTTTGGCAGTTGAAATTAAACAGACATCCCCAAAAACTTCCCTCAACAGCTCACAGTATGGCGAATCCCCCACCACCCCCGCCCTCCACCACCCCGTCTTCAATAGCCCAGTTGGTACAGATCGATATGACGTCACCAATAGCCCATACAGGTCACAATTCTCTGGAATACAATTACTGCTTATTACTGAGCGACGTTTCCACTAGGCACCTCTCGTCATTATCAAGCAATGATAAAATATAAAAAGGAGACAAATCAAGATATACATGTACACAACAATACATTCTTAATGCTGACAAACCAGAGATCTACATTTGATCGTACATAAAGGGAATCTAATTTAAATTGAAACGTTATTGACAACATTCAACATTCGAAACGTCGCTCAGTAATAAGCAGTAATTGTATTCCATAGAATTGTGACCTGTATACTCTAGTTCAATTACTAAATGCCATTGAAACAGTTCAATAGCCCAGCTGGTAGAGAACGGTATGACGTCTTCATTGGAGGGGGGAGGCCTAGTGGTCTAGAGTGCCGCGCTTCGTCCTCTAGCTGGCCGGTCACCTCTGGCTTGCCGCTGTGGTTTCGATCCCTGGTGTGAGAGTATGTATGTGGCATGGAGATAGGGGCGCCTTCTCAACCTCGTGGTTTTCCTCCGGGCACTCCAGTTTCCTCCCACTGCTAAAGACCCCTACGCGCAAGCGAATTATTGCAATAAAATTAAACCATATGATAGTCCCGAAATGGCCTAGGTTGTGCTGAGTGGACGTTAAACCCCATTTCTCTCTCTCTCTCTGTCTTCATTGGAGCAATTGGTACAGAACTCCATTTTATGTAGTCATCCATTGTTTCAAACAGAATAATTACATGGACTGTCACAGAGACGGTACTTTAATTTGGTAAGCACTACACGCAAACAACATCTACAAGAAAAATAAAAAGGAACAGGGATTAACGAGGACGGACATATGTCATACAGTTTGCTATAAGGGAGATTTTGCCCGGGCAGCGGCGCTACGCCCTACCTTTATCGTTATATAGAATTCCCACTGTTAAAGAGTTCTGTTATTCGGGACCTCAATAATTCGTCCCATCTTAACGACTATACGATTTCCCTTGCTAGGCCCTCTGTCCTGCACCACTGACAACAGGGAGTCACACCGAGGTAGATAACCTTGTGATGTATCTGTTTATCAGTAGATAACCTTGAGATGTATCTCAGTTAATCGATAGTTGGATGTATTACCAATAACAATGTGGTGTATCTGTGTTTATAAATGAATGTATTATCAATAACAATGTGGGGTATCTGTGTTTATAAATGAATGTATTATCAATAACAATGTGGGGTATCTGTGTTTATAAATGAATGTATTATCAATAACAATGTGGGGTATTTGTGTTTATCAATGAATGTATTATCAATAACAATGTGGGGTATCTGTGTTTATAAATGAATGTATTATCAATAACAATGTGGTGTATCTCTGTTTATAAATGAATGTATTATCAATAACAATGTGGTGTATCTCTATTTGTTTATATATGGTGATATGATAAAGTCTAGGGTACAATCTAACATAATGTGGTTTATTTTACCGTTAATAACCTATCATATAAATGATGATAGTATGTTATATTGTGGTTTTTTTACCCATTATGTAAATAATAATAGTGTGCTATAATGATTACGTTGAGGGGACCATCCTGCTTATATCATGACTGCACTTTAACTGGTTTATTTCTCACAAACTTTATATATGTTATTCACTTATCAAGAATAACGCCTAAAGTAAATACTAAACATAATAGAGTTTACCTGGTGTCAAGACCGTACCTAACTAATAACACGTGATATATAGTAAAGGCCAGTTTAACTAAGGAGACAATCCCATCCAAACAAACAATTGTACCTAATGCATCTTGCTTCTTGTGGCATCTATTGATCTATTGAGACCTGACATAACATGTTATATATAATTGAAGAAACTACAATGGTATATTACTCCTTGTGGAACTCCCCTTTTGGTGATACGTAACAATACGCTAAACAAATTCGACACTTCTAGTCAGCATCTAATTATTTTAAGTGTTTATTCAGCATTGTGTTTCTCACTTATTTTGTCCTCCACCAAACGCGTTTGAATAATCTGAAAATAACCTTTTCTAAAGAAAGAAAGCAATGAAAGCAAAATTCTTTGTTAAAACTTTTTAAGGACCCAAGTTACTACCCGTATTGTATAAATATACTTAATATCATTGAAAGCATCTACGCTCCTTAGATTACAATAGGTTTATATCGTGGTCCACCCATGAATAACAACAAAATTCACCACTATTCAGCAGGATTCAAAAAAATTCTGACTGACCTGACAAGAAACGTATAATTATATTTGTCATAGATAATTATGGTTTATCAAAATATGAAATGACTAATATGTCTCTTAGTAAAATTTTATCTACAGTAAATAAAATCGACATCAATTCAAAATCATTATTATTATTATTATTATTATTACTAAAGTATTCTGGACGATATTTGACCAGGAAACTCATAATATTTATTATAATAATCTCTGTTTATTGAATAAAATCTGTTATCTGGGATAAGTAATAACGTATTTAAACGGCTCTGTTGTGTGGATGTTTTATTAATGCACTAGACGGAGTATAAATATTTCGAATCCCCGGTTGCACGTGACAAGGGGTAGGGTAGTCTGTCAAACCTCGTGGGTTTTCTCCGGGTCCTCCGGTTTCTGACCACTGCTTAAGACCCATATGCGCAAGCGATTTGTTGAAATAAAATGAAACCATATGTTAATCCCGAAATGACCTAGTTTGTGTCGAGTGGACGTTAAGCCCCCTCTCTCCCCCTCTCTCTCTCTCTATCTCTCTCTCTCCCCCTCTCTCTCTCTCTCTCTGTGTCTCTCTCACTCCCAGTCTTTCTGGCCCTCATAGAGCCAATAGTCATTAAATGAATGGCGTCTAAAACCCTGGTACCATTATATTCCGTTTTGGGAGTACACATAACTAACACATTTTAGGAGTATCTTTAATTAGTCTGAAGGTTTACATGTCAAATAAAGTTCTGTTCTACTTTCTCTATGATATCTTCCATCATGTTGAGAGGATAATACTAAGAGTATTTGGTATTCCCATGGAAATTCACGACCCGTGTTACTACTACAAGAAATTAAATGAAATTTTGTTTAACGGCTTAGGTTCTGCTAATAAACTGGGTTAATAAAGACGGGCATACGTCATACAGTGTGTATTTTGCTCAGGCAGTGGCACTATGGCCTACTCTTATATCGAATTCCAACTGCCAACGTATTTTTACGTGCACGCAAATATATACACGGGGCATCGTTTTTTTTATACCATCCGAGCTACTATACAGCTGTCTTTGTTAGATTCCTCCGTCCTGCGCCACTGACAATGCGAAACCATGTCGGAAAATCTCAATGAACTTTCTGGACCAATTCAGGAATCGAACACGCGGCTTCCTGGCTAGTGAGTCAGCGTCTTGCCCACTTAGCCCCGCTACGTACTTCAAGTATAGTATAGGACAGGTCAACAACAAGACATGAACCTTTTAGAAATTCATATAGTAGTGGATACGACGACCGATTGAGAGAGGGAGAGAGAAAAATGCGGTTTAACGTCCACTCGACACAACTAGGTCATTTCGGGACTAACATATGGTTTGATTTTATTTCAATAATTCGCTTGCGCGTAGGGGTCTTTAGCAGTGGGGGGAAACCGGAGTGCCCAGAGGAAACCCAGAAGGTTGAGAAGGCGCCCCTATCTCCATGCCACATACGCTCACACCAGGGCTCGGACGACCGATTGTAGTTCTCAACTAAACAACATAACAGAAATACTTTTATGTTAACGGTATTCTGATGTGCACCTCGTATTTGACATCACTAAAATGTTCAATATTTGGCATGAATCTGACAGTAAATCGAATGCATGTGAAATCATTTCCTCGGCCTCCACCAATTAACATGTTGTTTGTAAAAACACGACATGTTTTCACACGCCCGTGTCAGTCGTTAACACTGTGAAGTTTTCTAATTATCATAATGTCAAAGTGCCCAGCTCGTAATAATATCTTTACCATGTCACCCTTTCTAATAAAACATCTACCATGTCGCCCTTTCTCATACAACATCTACCATGTCGCCCTTTCTAATACAACATCTACCATGTCGCCCTTTCTAATAGTTGCCTAAACGACGTCACGTGACTTGGGCCTACTATCATAATACCTTTTATTATAATACGCGGGGAGTAATTTCGCTGCAGGGGTGAAACCTGCGTGATCGAATAGGCTACTCCCGCACCTTGTCATTGAGGTCTATAACCGAGCCGTCCATTGACTAAAGCATTGGATGACATACTATATCATTAGATCAAAACGCTTATTTTATAATATAACAGTAACTTGAAAATTCAAGTTAGTTAACTTAAAAATTCAAGTTAGCAACTTGAAAATTCAAGTTAGTAACTTGAAAATTCAAGTTAGTATCTTGAAAATTCAAATTAGCAACTTGAAAATTCGAGTTAGTAACTTGAAAATTCAAGTTAGTATCTTGAAAATTCAAGTTAGTAACTTGAAAATTCAAGTTAGTAACTTGAAAATTCAAGTTAGTATCTTGAAAATTCAATCTATTCAAGTTAGTATCTTGAAAATTCAAGTTAGTAACTTGAAAATTCAAGTTACTAACTGGAAAATTCAAGTTACTAACTGGAAAATTCAAGTTACTAACTTGAAAAATTGAAAATAGAATGAAAAAAAAATTGGCCCTATTACGCTTCCGTATGTTTCTCTGAATATAAGTCTGGGGAGAATAAATAAACCACAGAAAGGTTGATACAGAATAACGGAATAAATATTAACTAATTAGAGAATAAAGATTAACTAATTGGGGAATAAAGATTAACTAATTCGGGCGTGAAGATCAAAACTTGAGGATTGTCTGTTTATGTAAAGAATTGAGTCATTTCATAGACAAGAAGACAAGAATAATATTCTCCACCACTTCAAATTAAACCATCAGCATCACATGGTTCTATTACAAAATGGATGTTGAATCGTTTAATGTGTTTAGATTAAATTTTTTTCAACATAAACATCGAACATGAACTGAAATCAGATCTAACGTCCTACTGTTCGGCCCCGGCTCGGCCCCGGATCGGCTAATGAAGTCGGACATACGCCATGCACTGCCCGGGCAGCGGTAATGTGGCCTACTCTTATATCGAATTCCATCTGCCAAAAGTATTTTACGTGCACGTCAATGTGTACACGGGACCTCGGTTTGTTGCGTTGTTACGCAATTTGTTCTTTAAGACAGGTTTAACAAAACTGGTTTAAACTTCATATAACATTTTATTCTTCTTTGAAAATATCATGTATAAACCTCAAGACTCCGTTATTAATTTGTGTTGGGGATACAATGGCTCCGCTTTGGCTTCACACCCGTTGGTGCCAACTCTCCAACTAACTTAAATGGCTAAAAATAAACACACTTATATGGATGAACTACTTATTCATTAACATGCGACGTTCTATATGTCTTATATGGATTAACGTAAATGGCCCCTAGATCATGTAGTGTTTTATGGAGCATGACATTTAAGTATAGCTGAAAGGTATTTGCTTATGGAGTAAAGTAAAGAATAAAGCATCTAGCTCAGAGAGAACGATGCTAACAAAAATCAACGAGAAACGTTTATTTGACCAATTCTTCTTAAGATTTACGCAAAGTGTTTACGTTTGATGAATATGTAAATAAAGCGCGAGGACGCTCCCGAATTATAAAGCTGTGTCTAACAAGAGGACAGATGATGAAATCTGGCCGAATTATAAAGCTGTGTCTAACAAGAGGACAGATGATGAAATCTGGCCGAGGAATAAAACACAAAATATCATTTAACAGAAGTAAGTTTAGGGGAGGGAGAGCAATCAAATGAAATGAAATTTGTTTTATGGCACGTCAGCACCAACCGGGCTATATTGCGCCAGATGAATTATTTAAGACAGATTAAATGCAATCACAAGATAAATGTATTTTAAAGAATAAAGAAACTAAATATCCCAGTTCGGTAAATAATTAAAATTATATCAGAAAACATTATCACTACTCAAAAGAAGTTAAGGGTCAAACCTTCATTTCTTTCTAACAGGTAATTGTTTATGCATATATCAGATATTTAGACACCTCAAAAGCCTCCGGTCCGGACGAGGCAAATTACTAAAGAAAATATCCACCGAAATGTCATCTGCGCTATGCTCTTTGTTTAAACTGTCATTAAAAGTAAGTAAAGTACCCAGTATATGGAAATTTGCAAATGTCACGGCTATTTTCAAAAACAAAGGATCACCAAACGATTGTGGTAACTATAGGCCAGTCTCTCTTCTTAGTATTATTATAAAAGTAATTGAAAAGGTTATATACAAACATGTCTTTCACTTTCTGAGAGGGAACAAAATACTAACGTCTTTTCAAAGTGGTTTTCTTCGCGGTGACTCCGCCATCTTTCAACTAATAGAACTAACACATATGTTTTGTCAAGCCATTGACCAACATTCTTCTACTCGAGTGGTTTTTTGTGACATCAGCAAAACGTTCAACAAAGTCTGGCACGCTGGACTTTGTTGGAAGCTGAATGGAGCTGGGATCAGGGGTAGCCTCTTAGAATGGTTTAAAAATTATCTTTGTAATAGACAACAATCAGTTGTTTAGAAGGCTTATCTCCCGATCCAAGACCCATACATGCTGGTGTACCACAAGGATCTCTTTTGGGACCTCTATTGCTTTTAATTTATATTAATGATATCGTGAACAACCTTGATTCCAATGTTAGACGACAATTGCAGACGGCACTTCACTATTTGTAATAATGGACGACCCTAGTACAAATTCGGATATTCTGAATAATGATTTAAAGAAAATAAATGACTGGGCAGACTTGTGGTTGGTAACCTTTAACCCTCTAAAAACGGAAACAATGACCATAAGCACAAAATCACAAACAACTAATCCACGTTTGTTCTTTGGCATAACACAGATTGAAGAGGTCGCCTGTCACAAACATCTTGGTTTAATTTTTCAAAGTAACGGAAAATGAAATGTCCATCTTGAGAATTTATGAAAGAAAATTGACAAATTGTCTAAAATCTCTAAAATACAGACTAAAACTGAAAACTCTACAAACAATATACACTTCCTTTATTTTGCCTCATTTTGATTACGTGGATATTATTTGAGACGGTTGTTTAAATGTACTAGCTAATAAATTAGAAAGCCTTCAACTTGAAGCACTTAGGACTATTTGCGGGGCGGTTAAGGGAACCAATCACGAATCACTGTACAGAGAAACTGGTTTTATTCCTTTGACGGAGAGACGGAAGCGTCTTGTGTACAAAGTCTTCAATAACATTGTTCCGGAATACCTTTTAAATCTTTTTGAAAAATCGCCAACATTACCATTAAGGAACCATAATGATTTTACGGAATTTAAATCCCGAACACATCTCTTTTCTAATACATTTATACCGTCTTCCATCAGGGAATGGAACCAGTTAGACACCTCGGTTCGTAGAACATCACTATCAGGCTTTAAACAAAAACTTTCCAAAAATGACACAAACATTCGAAAAAACGAAATTATTCATTCAAAATTCCGACTCCGATGTAGCGATCTTAAAGGTCACATGTTTCCGAGATGATCCAGCTTGTACATTCATTTGAAGATACTGAACATTTTATTTTCATATGTACAAACCACTCAGATGAACGCCACAGAACGATAAACACTTTGCCTCTCGAATACAGAAATAGCAATCATCTGTTATTTGGACCAAATAATCTTTTCGTTGCTGAAAATATTACCATTTTTAAGACCTTACATGAGTTTTTTTTAACCTTTCTCATCGATTCTAAAAAAATATTATTTTCAATTTTCATTAAAATTCCCCAATTTAATAGATATTATACTACAAGTTTTTCATTTTTTATATAATATAATTACATGTACTGTAAATATCTTGTATATATGTAATATTATTGTAAATTATATTGTATACAGGGAGAGAGTTTTCACATAGGCTCAGCCTGTTACCCAATCCTATTCATGTTGTTTGAGTAAAATATGTTTATACAATATATATATATATATATATATGAAGTTTCTAGAAAGAAAAAACTAATTTCATCTTAGCTAGCGCTTTCACCCGCTACGGGGATCGTCAGGCTTATAATCCGTAGTGGGTGAAGGCGCTAGCTAAGATGAAATTAGTTTTTTTCTTTCTAGAAACTTCATATTTCTATATACTTTTACCTGAGAGTAGAATCTTTTATTCATTCTATATTATGTATATATAATATATATATATAATTATTGACGGAAATCGTGTCACGATATCATGACGACAAAACCTGTGTACAAGACATGTGGCATTTTCAAACAAAAGATTTTGGCCGACTCCTTAGAAACCATAAACTGAAGCTCAAAACAAGGCCCCGCAAGACTGTTTGCATCGACCAAGTAGGGTACTACATTTTGGAGTTGATTATGTCCTTGAATGTGCAAATGCATTTTCCATGAACAGTTTTGACATTAAAAAACCTTCCATGGCCGTGCTGCTCTCAGTTAAAATTTCAACATGGTCAGACGTCAGCTGAGGAAGAGCCATTTCGTGGCTTCAACAGGGTTTTACACGGAGGAATGTGACACAGAGAATTGGTTCTAGCCAGAGCGTGAATAGCCCACGGTCTGATAGGCCAAGATCAACGTCGCAACGTCAAGACCGGCATGTCACTCAAATGGCCTTCCGTCAGCGCTTTGGTACAGAGAGATGTCTGAGAGATGAACTGCGAAATGCAAGTGTTGTTCAGGTATCGGACCAGACCATAAGAATTCGTCTGCGAGCCCACAACATTTGATCTCGACGACATGCGGTTCGACCACCTCTTCTTCAACGCCATAGGGCAGCACGTCGTGACTGGAGACGGCGACAATGGGGTCGGGGGGGGGGCTACGGAATGTTTTGGGGAGGCTACATAATGTTTTGGAGGGGTTGAGGATGTGGCCGGCTAAGAACACTGCTAAGAAATCATTATTTTTGGCGAAATATTTGGGAAGGGGGGCAGTCTTATCGACAGCATGCCTCGTCGTTGTGTCGACTGCTTACAAGCACGTGGTGGTTTCACTCGTTATTAACAAAGTTATTGAATTTGAGTCAGTTTTGTTGGACCTCATTATGCTCAAAATGGCGAATTTTCACCAGATCCTCTGAATAGTTGTGTATAAAAAGTGCATATGCTTTGCATAACAGACTCAACATTGAGAAATATTGTACTCATTCTGACCAAAAGTTTGGTTAAAAGTTTTGATTTACATGTTCGATGTGTCTAATAAAATATTAGGTATAATTATTGACTATTTTTAAATATTGACTATTTAAAATTTATAATAAAAGTCTAGCAGTTTTCCATAAATCCAACTAGGCAAGCAGATTGTACAATACACGCACTCGATCAAAATGCGCTTAACGAGCAAGGGAACTTGACAGTACTCACATTATGGTTGAGATTCTCGCTTTAAAATGAAAATAGGAGTTAAAATAGTATGACCAATGCTAGCGCGATACAAAACAACTTCATCTCTCCTTGTTGTAGATGCCAGGGTCATATATAAAAACGTTGATGGCAGATTTTAAATAGGCGAAAGGTGAAAACTATTGTGATATGGCAGTAAATCTGCTTGATCATTCCCCCTTATATCAACGTGACTGGGGAACTAACAAGAGACAGCGTCTTTGTTGTTCAACTAATAAGATAGTAGCAGATGTTTATCTTTAATCGTTTGAAGCGAGGTAAAGAATCAACAAAGATGGCGTGCTAAGGAAATATCAATCGACAAAGATTTGCGACCAATCATAAATTCTAAACAGGAGGTAACACAATCAAACTCTTCAAGTATCATCTTTAGCCTCGAAGTCAGGAAAGGAAATAACTCTAGAGAATCAGTCAGTAAGGATAAAGTTATGTACATTTGTGAAAGAAATCAAAGTCAGCCATCTATGCTTACTACTTCGGAATATATCGCTTAAAACGATTCTTGTCAGTGTGGGGTAATAATCCTTGACTGTATAACTACCTCTGACTATTTATTGAAATGAATACCCGGGCTAAATTTAACCACTTGACATTACACGCTTAACTCAGTACCATATGAAACAACGGTATAGTCCCATAATGACAAAAGTATTGCATTTACGATTTTAAAACCCATTTCATTTCATTATAATATGCTCTCTTGTCGAGATAAGCCAAATTAAGTGTTTTATAAACAGTTGATCTGCTATAATAATTTAAAAAATAAATGATAAAAAAGAAAATTTTGAATATTTCAGTCAAATTACTTTATTCTGAAGGGAATTGTCACTGTTATAAGTTTGCACTCGAAAAAGGCACAAATTGTGTCTGCACCGTCTATGAGAATTAGCGATCGTCTGATTGATAGATGACAACCCCACCCACATATTCTCGATCATCACGAAACCTGCCCAATGGCTATGGTAGCCACGCTCGACAGGCCTTTCAGCACCAGTTTCCGGTAGTAACATCACCGACTAACGGTAAAAGTTAGCTTAGTCGGCCATTTCTGGATTTAATTTTAATGGACGACTGTTTAAATCCGAGCTGTATCGAATCCATCCGTGGGTCTACAGAGTTGATTTTTAGCTTGCTGTGTAAATTAAGGTCTAATTAATAATATCTATAACAACTGAAGCCTAAATAAAGACTTGCAATAGGCAAAAGGCAAATTTAGCTCTTGCATAATGCATGTTTAAATATGTCAAATTGTTTTTGAGGACCAAACGGATAAGAAAGGCAAAATAGGTCCCGGTATTGGATCTTGTCGATGGGAAGATATCTCTCTTATAAACCAAGTTCACAGAATATGTACTGCTCTAGCAAAGTACAGGATTAATTAGAGTGTGTGGGACAAATGACCTTCTTTTGGTAAATACACACTTTGATCTTCGGGGGAAGTGGGGAGTCTAACCACCATTGTCTGTGGGCGGCTCTTGAATTGAATATGCTCCACAAACACTTGTAGTTCTATATTCTAACAACAATAACAAACATTGACACCCACAGTTAAAAACATTAAAGGAAAAGTCTCGATTTGAACAGAGTCTCAAAAATAAAAGTTTGAGTACGTATGAAATTAAACCTTAAAAAGACGCCACATGTGAGATTGTAACCAGTATTGATAAATGGCAATTGTGAATGGTTAAAACACGACAAAAAGATAAATTCTACAGTGGCCTTTTTTACTGCTGAAAGTGCCTTTTCTCAGACCTAAATATGTCCGTTCCCAACGTTTACTTAGACGAAAATATCAGCCAAATAGCTCTTGGAATGGCTACAGATGCAAGGAAATGACGGATAATTTTCTTGCCCTCCCCCCTCAGTGGCGTGCCCCGTCTCCGCGGTCAGTGCCCTCATTTTGCGGCGCCCCCCACCCCTTTTCCAAACTCCTAGATCCGCCCCTGTTTACAGTATATAATATACGTTACATAAATGAACTTAGATGACATGTAATACAGTTTATAATGAATAAGAAACCAGAAAAGAAAAAAAAGAAAATAAATAAATAAATCAACCAATTTAAAAAGATCTTAAGTACATTTATGTATATCAAAATTCAAATATTAGAAAAAAAAACACTAAAAATTAAATGTTTGTCTAGTACTTTCATCGTTATCAAACGAATCGTCAGGCCATTTTAATGCGATACTATGCTGTTACAATAATGTTACGTCACGAATTTTACATATATCTTTAACTCATAGTAAGATCGCTTTATATATTTTTGTCTTATATATATATAGTGCAGAATTATTTACCTGGAAGTATTTTTTATTTATTATATATTGGAGAAGAGGGTAAAAGATGTAGGGAGATCACGGTGGTTAAGTGGGTAAGGCGCTGGCTCGCTACATTGACCGAGAAAATTCATCCAGATTTTCCGGCGTGGTTTCCCTTGTCAGCGATGCATGATGGAGGGTCTGACAATGATAGCTGTCTAGTCGTTCGGATCGGACGAAAAACCGAGATCTCGTGTACAAATTGGCGTGTACGTAAAAGATCCCTTAGCAGTTGGAATTCGATATGCACGTCTTCATAAGCCCGGGTTAGGAGCAGAAGAGTAGGACGTTAAAATCCATTTCATTTATAAGATGTAAAACTTGTGTATCTTGTTTTTTTATTGATCTATTGTTTTTGTGGTTAGATTAAAGTATATTTTGTAATATTTGATATTGTGGTATCGCCTCTGTAGATGCGCCATTGTCCCCGAGCATGGAATAAATCATACATATGTCGCTGTAAACTACTATATTGTTTGTCGTGTATTTTGCACACGGTGAACAATCCGTCCATTATGCTGATTACACTATTTTGCCTTAATACACTAATTTATATAAACCGTTTTTTTATGACTTTGAATTTTATCTAATGGTTTAGATTGTTCGTACTTGGTTTTATTTTATTGCATATTCGTAATAGAAATGTCAGCATAATAATCGACCAATTCCAAAGTAGAACGTTGAATCCACATTTTATATCATGTAAAAGGTACACAAGAATTTTCTTCTATTTTCTTCTATTCTTTGTCTTAGCAGAATCTATTCACAAAAAATGTCAATATTCTTCCCCAGTTAACAAGTGGAACTTTCCGTAATCACCAGTTAACAAGGGGAACGATCCGTAATCACCAGTTAATTAACAAGTGGGACTTCTGTTAACAAGTGATTGTATTGTCGGAGAACATTATAATATTATAATCGCCTGCTATCATCTTAATTGATGAGCTTGTTTTAGCCTCATACCATTCAAGCCTCTTGATTATTTTGATTTTGTTTTCCTAATGAAATGTTAAATAATCAGTCAGAATATATATCAATGTGACTTAAGTCGTGGGAAATTGGATATTTTCAGACAAAATGCACATCACGCATTGTTAGTTTAAATACAAAAAAACAAATAAACAATTAAATGATATTCAATTAGTTTTGACATTAAACGCAACTATCTAATTTTGGGTGTGTTCCCACTTAGCCGACTGTTAATCCTTTGATTGATCTTAAAACTATAGTCTGTTTAAAAGTAGTCACTCGTGAACTGTTCACTAGTGTTCAGCGTTAATGAACTCTTAATCCCTCTTAATAAAATTTATTAACCAACATCGACAACTTGATACAAGAATTGAACATTTGAAAACACAGTTATTAATTAAATGTCTCTCTAAGAGTAAATCGGTATGGAACAAATATTTCCCATTTAGTGGGGCTGTAAAATGATTGTTATGTTGTAAGGCATTTATTTATAAATTATATAATGCTATTTAATAAAAGTTAAATGCATTTTTATATGTGTAAATCATTTAATGTTATTTAATAAATATTAGATTTGTTAAAATCAATATATTTTAATATGTGTAAGCTTTTTAATGTTATTTAATAAAAGTTAAATTTGTTAAAATTAATACAGTTTTAGTCTTAAAAAAGATATGGACTATAGCTTATAACACCATTGTTCTAAGATTAACTCTGGATTAGCGGCAAAATTTGACATCAACGCCTGACGGCTAAGTGGGAACACCCCCTAATTTTGGGCTTGGCTAGAACTGAATCATGGCGATGCAGAAGTATCTCTTGTATTTAAAAGAATTACATTTCTCGACAAAGAAAGAGAACACATTTATGCAAATTGGATCTTGACAAAAACTCTAGGTAACAAGTATGTTTACTTATAAACCTACGTAATCAAATAAATAGGTACGTTAAATCAACATGCTCACCGTGCCTTTGCCGTTGGTTTACATACCAGAATAACAATACCCTCGACGATCTGGGGTATAAAACCAGACCTTGTTGGCAAGTTTGTCAGACGATGAATAATTGTTAATTGCGTCTCAACGTTTTAAATCATAGGTAAGTAGTAGAATTATATCATTCATGATGAATTGTTAGGTGATCTTATTTTTGTTTTGGAAATAGATTTGTTTGGTAAAATAGAAAGATAACTTATTAGTATTATTAAGTTTTGATATAGGTTATATTATTGGCAATGTTTCATGTTATTTAGTAATTAATTGTGTTTGTCAGAAATAAAATATATTTGTGTTTTCAAATTGCTTCATATCTAGACACAAATTGATTTTTTTTTATAATAAAGTTACTTTTAAGTAAGTGTATTATAAATAAATAACCGTTTATAAATACCTTGTAATTGGTTCACTGAATTTTTTTTGGGGAAAAAAACCAAATGCGTGTTTTGCTCTTATTTGATAAAAAGGAAATATATTAAATAATTACAATAGTACTTCTCTCAAAAACACTCATTTTTTCCCATAAAAGTTCGCCATTTATCGAACATTTCAATTTGACAATAATATTTCATTTTCCAGAATTACAAAATGAACAATTTACGTATTGCATTTGTCATATTGGCATGTTTAACGGTGGAGATCAACTCGGCAGGTAGGCATAATCCATCATTGTGTTGAGAGAGAGAGGAAGAGAGGGAGAGAACTGGGGTTTAACGTCCACTCAACACAACTAGCTAGGTCATTTCGGGACTAACATATGGTTTTTACATTTTATTTCAATAATTCGCTTGCGCGTAGGGGTCTTTAGCAGTGGGAGAAAACCAGAGTGCCCGGAGGAAACCCACGAGGTTGAGAAGGCGCCCCTATCTCCATGCCACATACGCTCACACCAGGGCTCGAAACCACAGCCGCAAGCCAGAGGTGACCGGCCAGCTAGATGTCGAAGCGCGGCACTCTAGACCACTAGGCCATCCCAACCCCCCTAGAGAGAGAGAGAGAGAGAGGGAGAGAGAGAGAGTTTTATGTGTTAATTTTTTAAATCTGGCTAAATATTTGTATACAAAACTCTATCATAATTCTGTGAATTTGTAATATTCCAGCAATAACTGCCTGTAATAGAAAGGATGTTATGAATGGAGTCGGATACAAGGCACATCCAAACAGTTGCAGAAAATATATTCAGTGCAAGGAGGCTGATTCATCCAATGATAATACTAATGACGGCACCATTACGGCCATCGAAAAGGACTGTCCCGACAGTCTTTTCTGGAACCAGAAATTGAAGAACTGTGTCAGATTCCACGACTCTGACTGTTATAATGGTAAGAGTAAGATATCTGTGAATTATATGAAATTAGATACAATTTATATGGACATAGCCGTATTGAACTAAACAAACAATTCATTATATTATTCAAACACGACAGTAACATGGTCATATACCTTGACTGGACTGCTTATAAACCCCTTCACCATACCTTGCAGTTTATCTTTGACGTCAATGTCCAAACCTTATTGTACTGTTTGGGGCTACGATAACACCGTTTAATATATAGCAATATATGTTTTCTCGTATTAATGTAAATTTTAATATATTTTCACATACAATGTACGTTTAAATATATGTTTCCCCAAACAGTGTGCGTTTTAATTTATGTTTCCTCATACTAAAGTTTGTTTTAATACTAAAGCATGTTTTAATTTGTTTCCTCATACTAAGTTTGTTTTAATACCAAAACATGTTTTAATATATGTTTCCTCATACTAAAGTTTGTTTTAATACTAAAGCATGTTTTAATATATGTTTCCTCATACTAAAGTATGTTTTAATATATGTTTCTTCATATTAAAGTATGTTCATTTCTAATACTAATGTATATTTTGATATATATATTCTCGTTCCGATGTATGTTTTAATATATATTGTCTCGTATTAACGTATGTTTTAATATATATTTGCTTATACTAATGTATGTTTTGAATTGTGTCGTTGTTTAGGTGAATGTGATACTGTCACGTATCTGTTTGAATCAACCAGCAGCTGTGGAGCTTACTTTATCTGTACCAATGATTCTGTTACGACTGGATGCTGTCCACAAAGCGCAACTGCCTTCGACGCTTTCAGGAAAGAATGTGTCTTTTCATCAACATGCGAGTACAAATGTAACACCAACACCACCGACAAACGAGGTAACTTTTTAAATGTTTTAACCTCGTACTTAGCTATAGTGATACCCAACGTTTTTGAAACGTTTATGGAACTGAAAACTAGAACCTAAAACATAAACAAATGTAGTACAATTCATATTTAAATTTACAGAATGCAGTGATATCTACAAGGTCCACGTTATGGATTCCGGTATTGTCAATCCCTGTAAATATGAGGTTCATGAAGCCAATCATAAACCTAAAATCATGAGCTGTGCAGCTGGTACCCACTACGACGCTGAAAAGTGTGATTGTTTAGGAGCAACAGGACCATGTCCACAAGGTAAAATCCTTTGAAAGTTAAAAGTTGATGATGTGTAAGTAAAGATATCACTATCCTGATGCAAAGCCACTTACTAATGCCGCACCAGTCCCCAAATGTTTACTTTGATATTTCAAATATTAGCGCCAACAAAATGAAAATCACAATGAAATCACAGCCATGTTTTACCCTGGGATTATCCAATTTAGTGTACTGGTATCTAAGTAAACTTATTAGAATATTTGATGTTCCCATGACTGTACACATGTTTTAAATACAGGGCGTAGAGTAGATGTAGTGCGGCGAGTAAATGAAAGACATTGACACCATATATATTTACATATGATAGACAGGTAGCTTATATGATTTAATTTATGTCAGAATGAAGTAAAGTGGTGAAATTTGTTAATATTTACATTATTAATCACCGTCTAATACTTTCCGTCACAGGCGCAACTTCAGACATAACATAACAATGTTAACAATTATTTAAGAAATGCCTGAAGAGTTTTAATTAACTGATCTAATATATACTTGCCGACATCTTACACTTGCATTTTCTCAAAACTACCTTTTGACTTGGGGAAACGTCGTCAAACGGATATAGCTCAGCTCAGTCAATTTTCGACCGATTCATATATATACGAAGATAAAGTACAAGTACTTCTTTGTTTACGGTAGATAAATGCATAAATAATAAAAAAATACGTCCAGGTAAAATATTCTCCACTTCACACCCGCGGTAAAATATATGTTTACACATATTAAAGAATACGCTTATATGTATAAATCACCCCATTATTGGCCACCGATTGATATATATTACAGAGGTATGCAAACCCGATTTTAAAATCACATTCGAAGACAACCAAATCAAAGACGTGGCTAGTAATAATTGGATTGCCAGATATGGTCAGGTGTCTGTAGTAAATGGGAGCGGAGACTTCAATGGAAACTCAAGACTTGCCGTTGTCCGATTTTCAAACGTGGACTTTGGTCTCCCAATGGCTATTAAACTGAGGTACCTAGATACAGCCAGCCAAGATGATATGACTGTATTGAGTACTGGTGGTGATATTGACTCTCCGGGACTTTACATCAGAGCTGGTAATGGACGTGTTACTATCGGAGTTGTAGCTGTAGACCGAGATACCAATGATGAAGTTCCTTTGAGTTCTTCTACCACAACATCCGTGAGTATGTTTTATAAAAGTTAAAAATCTATATAATTATATCATACCGTTATGTTATGACGTCCACACATTTGATAATGTGGAGAAAATTGGTTATCTCCCTTGCATCATAATAACTAAATTATTTACGATATGCAGCTTTAAAGATACACTATGGGAGATAAACAAAAAGCTGGCAGTTCTCACTATAATAGTTAAGGGTTAGGGTTAGGGTTAGGGTTAAGAAATTGATAATGTAAAGGTAATTTACTGAAAATTTCAGTCAAATCGATCCACTATGAGCCGAGAACGAAGCGGGTGAAATTTTCGCCTAGCCTCGGTCATCATTACTAAAATCATTAATATAAACAGCATAGTCTCGATTAACCACGTTTTAAATTTAATTATCAATGGCCGTTAAGCAGCATATAGGAATATAATCCACCCAACATCGAAGGCTAGCCTTGACATCGAGAGTTTATTATGGTCTGGATAAGTTAATTAATGCCTAATTGATTATTTAGATAACGTTGCAGGCCTATCGAACGACCTGTAATAGACCGATTTAGCTCTTGCATGATGCAAGTTTAAAAATCTATATAATTATGAAATACCGTTATGTTTTGATGTCCACATCTTTTGATATTTCCAGACAAGACCTCATTTAAAATTACATGCGTAAAGTGACCGTGGTCTTAGCTAGACATTAACCCCCACAAAATCATTCTCTCATGAGTATAAATAAATATACTTCTAAATGAGGCCGAGAGATGGTGGCTAAGAGTGGGTAAAACGGTGGCTCGCTAGTATAGAGGTCGGGTGTTCGATATTTGTATTGGCCGAGATAGTTCATCTGACGTGTTTCCCCTTGTCAGTGGTGCATGGCGAAGGGTCTGTGTAGTAGTTCGGATGATGACGAAAAACCGAGGTCCCGTGTATACATTGGCATGCACGTAAAAGATCCTTTGGCAGTTGGAATTCGATTTAAGAATACAAATTTCCCTAATAGCACTCTGTATGATGTCTGCCGATCTTAATTAGCCCAATCCGAGCAGAGCAGTAGGAAGTTAAACCCCATTTCATTTCTAAATGTAGCCTGCACGTAGAAGATCCCTTGTAGGCCACAGGGCCGCATCCCGGCCGGGCCAAATTTCCCCTATATCACACTGTATGGCGTATTTGGGCCTTAATTAACCCCATTCGGACGGAGCAGTAGGACGTTGAACCCCACTAATATTACTTATTAGGATCATAAAACTATGATGTACTTTCATGTTATCGGGATAATGTTTTCCTTGTTCTAGCTAAAAATTTAACTTGATCTCAAGCAGCAGCAACAGCAGGAAGTCAACTCTTCGTGCGAGCAGATCTTTTATGGGGTGGGGGTGGCTTAGTGGTCTAGAGTGCCGCGCTTCGACCTCTAGCTGGCCGGTCACCTCTGGCTTACGGCTGTGGTTTCGATCCCTGGTGTGAGCGTATGTGGCATGGAAATAGGGTTGATTTCTCAACCTCGTGGGTTTCCTTCGGGCACTCCGGTTTCCTCCCACTGCTAAAGACCCCTACGCGCAAGCGAATACTTGAAATAACATTAAACCATATTGTAGTCCCGAAATGACCTAGTTTGTGTCGAGTGGACGTTAAACCCCCATTTCTCTCTCTTTCTTTTATGGGAAATGATGTTTATGTTTCCAAGTCGGACATATTATAAACAGATCTTGTTAAACCAAATGATTCGTTATTTCAGGGTATCAACACATGGAAAGAAGTTGTATTATATTACAACGGTTTCAGTCTGTCCGGTGTTGTACGGCCAGTGGACACTTTCGGCCGCAACCAACCGATCCCACCTGTCTCTGTACCTGATAACGTAGAACGAAGTAAGGTTTTAAATCTGTTATTAACTTTTACACCAGAGTTCACTTGATTCAACATATCCGTTTGATGTTTATTGTTTATAATGTCTTGTATATTATGTGTTTATCGTCCGTGTTTTTGTCTCGTCAATTTTATTTATCTGTGACGTAACCCTCCTGAACTTCATATTAGGTTGATAAACAGAAGTCACCACTGTAAAGAAAAAAAAATTAAAGGTTCTCACTAACAAATATAATCTTTCCATAGTCTTTTAATGTACGATTGTATCGATGCTGGATCATAAATGTTCAACGAGTATACCACGTGACATTTGAATCAGCTGATTGTGTTATAACCTCATCAGTTGTAAAATATCCTAAATTATCTTGCAGGAATAAAGGCTGTTGGTGGAGCTCTTCAGATTGGTTATTCTCATCTTGGTAACTATTTCATTGGTAGAGTTGATGATGTAAGTAGGAGATCTTATATAAAATTGTGTCGATAGTATTCATGTGATTGTGGTACAGTCATTAAAAACTATTTGAACGATTTCCAAATGTTTTATGATAATTAGTAGCCCATCTTGATCTATTTGTGAATATCACAAATAAAATATGTTGATCTGTGACCCGTTTGTATGTCAACTATATGGATTCAGACTAGTAATTATTTGCCCATGTCGAATCAAAATATTGAGTGACGAGTAATTTGATTCACATGTTAGTTAACTCATTTAAAGAATTTCAACTCCTTGACAACTGTGATACTAACTCACTGCTAGAATTTCAGGGGGAGTGACATGGCCTAGTGGTCTAGAGTGCCGCGTTTCGACCTCTAGCTGACCGGTCACCTCTATCTGGCTTGCGGATGTGGTTTCGAGCCCTGGTGTGAGCGTATGTGGCATGGAGATAGGGGCGCCTTCTCAACCCCGTGGCTTTCCTCCGGTTTCCCCCCACTCCACTCCGGTTTCCCCCCCACTGCTGAAGACCCCTACGCGCAAGCGAATTATTGAAATAAAAATAAAAAACATATGTTAGTCCCGAAATGACCTAGTTTGTGTCGAGTGGACATTAAACCCCATTTCTCTCTCTCTCTCTCTCTCTCTCGATAATTTTAATACTAACTCACTACTAGATCTCTATAGAATTTCAACGACTTGATAATTGTGATTACTCACTGCTAGAACTCTACACTCGCCAAACCTCGGAAGATTTCGGAATCTAAACTCGGCTGTACGATGAATTCCGCCATATTGGAACTACTTTAAAGGTCCCGGATGAAACATGGCTGCGCCCATTCCAAACACAAGTTGGCGACCTATTTGGATAGCGACCTGTTCGACCGACCCAGCTGTAAGGTAATGACGAAATTACACTTCTATTCTGAGCTGAAGGAATGGATAAAAAATAATATATTCTACTTTCATTTGATAGACATAACATTGGATTTTATTGGTTGATAAATAGAGACTGTTGTCTTTACTCTAAATAGGTTTCCAACGAACAGGTTGCAGCTCGATCGGTCGAATAGGTCGCTAGCCGAATAGGTTCCCAATTTGTGTAATAGCGTCAAGTTTTCCTGTTAAAGTAAACCGGTAGCCGCATCGCAAATGTATGGGCGTAGGTACATATCACTTACTGTCATACATCCGAGACTAGATGTAGTCTACGTAGTTTACGGAATCTGTCGAGATTAGCCGAGTGAGAACTCTATAGAATTTCATCGACTTGATAATAGTGATAATAACTCTCTGCTAGACCTCTATAACAAATAAATAGAGATGGCTATCCCGAAATGTATACTGGAATTTTGGGACATACAGCTAACACAACATGAAAACTGGAAGTTTTTTTTCCGTCAGAAAAGTAACCTTGTTGCTCAAGAATAGGATATGGGAAGATTGCTTCACTCAGAATTAACCAGCATCGATCACTAACTATGTCTGAAACAAACGTTTACGTTAAGAAAACAAAGTTGGTAAATATAAATAATTTATAATTTTCTTCTCTTACAGGTTAATGTGTGGATTGCTTGTAAGACCATTACAAGTCCAGACTTATTCTTAAACAATTAAACTCCTGTCGTCCAGTATCAGACTCGTCTACCAATGCATGTATTCGTTTATTATCCTTGTCGTCGAGTATCAGAATCGTCTATTAATGCATGTGTTCGTATATTAGATGTATTATTTTGTTCCTAACTTTTAATATATTTAAAATTATTAAAATATTTGGAACGCAACTCATCCGAGTTTTAAATTTGAATAAAACAAGATTGAAAAATGTCATATCTTTTTTGTCATTTATATGCCATAGACACGGTGGCTAAAAGCGTGCATTCAAATCGCACGCGACTTTCAAGCCGTTTCACCGTTCAAATGGGGCGCGAACACGAACGCGGAAAACCGTCGACGGCTTTCGTGATGGCATGTCTTTTTCTAGCTGTGAGAGATAAATTTTGGCTCAGATGGAATCAGACACATACGAGATCTTGGCACAGTATTTGTACATAAAACAACGAAGGAAGAGAAAGTGACGAATATCAGTTAATGGAATTTTAAACAATTATTTTTTTTCTACTTGTGTTCAGTGCAGTAAATTGTTTGATTCTTTTTTTTTTTATTTTAAAAGTTCCAGTTTTTAAA
Source organism: Patella caerulea (assembly GCA_036850965.1). NCBI lineage: Eukaryota > Metazoa > Mollusca > Gastropoda > Patellidae > Patella > Patella caerulea. The sequence goes on from JAZGQO010000002.1 coordinate 611,526, forward strand.
ATGAACATAATCTAAAATCATTATATTTTTCGACCATTTCTCGATTCAAGCAAATGTTCAAAATGAAGATAATTCCACTGAATTTTGATCCACTAAGTTCAAATGTTCAAAATTAACATAACATCATCAATTTTTCTGTCTTTTCAATTCTGCTATTACAAGTAGACTGTGAATATTGCACAGAAGTGGAAACGATCAGGACGATCGGTTTCTATTCGTGGAAATGATGTCATGGGAAGTGCTCGCTGATTGGTTCATTGGGAAAAAGTTCGCGCGAACTTCTGAAAAATTAGCTCGGGAGGCAATCAAGGCGGTCGATAGCGCGAACCAATATTTTTTCGGGTTCGGGTTCGCCCTCTGTATGAACGCGGCCTCTAAAAATAAATAAAACATTCGAGGACGAAAAGCCGCGTTCGCGCAAATAGTTAGCACGGGCGCGCTGAATCATACGGTCTGTCATTGAGTCAACGAATCCGGTTGTACGTGGCAAGGAGTAGGGTCGCCTGTCCAACCTCATGTTTTTTTTTCTCCGGGTCCTCCGGTTTCCTCCCACTGCAAGCAAATTACTGAAATAAAATTTATGTTAGTCCCGAAATGACCTAGGTTATCACATTGTATTGTAAGATTTGTATGAAAGTATATTTATTGTCCCGTCATTGAAACGCACTGTTCATGGGATATCACTCGCAGAAACTTCCTGAAGACCGCCGTATTAAATAATATTAATTACGTCATTTTGAGTATAATGCTGTCTAATATAAGTATGACTGGTTTCTTTTGTTTGTTTTTTTTTTCTTTTTTTTTTACAATTTGTTTGGAACCCCCCACGTTTTAGATTAACATACCCCGCCACTGTGTAGATGCATTTCAACAAACGCACCCCTCCCTTCTCTGAGTTTGTAAAGCTGTTAACAACCTGGAAATCGCATTAGGCTGATCGTTCCGCAGTATGGCCGTTATTCAATTGTTTTAGTCGATCCCTAATTAAGGACCCATAAATCTGACAGCCCATTTTCCCCTCATTATATTCCTTGGACTTGGGAATGCAGAATAAAAAAGAATAAAAGAACGAAATATACTATGACAAATGAGACGAGGATAATATACTTCTGCTATGGACAGAACATTTCTACCACTTCCATCTTTGGGCAGGGAACTACTTATTTTGGAGCGACACTTTTCACAACAAGACAGCTGTCTAGTTGTTCGGATGGGACGAAAACCCGAGGTCCCGTGTACATATTGGCGTGCACGTAAAAGAACCGTTGACAGTTGGAATTCAAAATAAATGTACGTCATAGCGCCGCTGTCCAGGCCAAGTGTCCCTAATTGAACTCTAAATGGTGTATGGTCGTCTTGGCCAGGTAGGAGCAGAACATGAGGACGTTAAACCCCGTTTCACTTCATTTATTTCTGCCGTGAAAGGGAAGTAACTCTAAAAATTTACCCACACAACCAACTGTTTACCCTTTATATATCTACTATCGCTATGCATATATATGACCAACCATACTTCCAAATTTTGAAATTGTTTATCCAATAGATATCAAAATAATATCAGGATTTCGCGGTGAATTGTGTTTTAAGAAATGCATCCGATTGATTTCGTGAATTTCGTTTTTGTTTTTGGACAGAATGAAATGCTGTCCTAGCCCGCCGATCTATAAACATATAAAACACCGATATAACCTGACCAAATGTTCTTTGTTTTGTTGTAATTATAGGGGAAGAGCGGGGCTAGTTCGCGCCATTTTAAATTAAATAAAACCAGTATATCTCGATAACTGTTGAAGCTACATTACCGTATACTATACTAGATTAAAGACAGTGGAATTGGCTAATTTACGGCATACATTCAAAGGTTTTATTGCCTGGTGTATATAAGTAATTACATTACAGTAAAAACGGAAAACATTGAATGTGAATCAGTTTATATACATTCATATTACAGTATTAAATGCGTTGCCATCCACTTGTGTCAATTTCTGCGCCGTGTTGAAGCAGATCCTGATAATGATTTGATCAGATGAGTCCTGTTTCCAAAAATGAAAAAAAGAACTAGCCAGTTGTCATTTCCCCTGTCATAAACTCATCTGTGAACGACTTTTTTATGGTGGCTGAAGAAAATTCCGTGACCGACACCCAGAACCTACAACATCCTTGACAAAGAGTGTATATCTTGAAGGGGACTATGTCGAATAAATAAATGGAAACCATATTTTAAAGAAAGGCTTAGAACTTTTCAGTCAGCCCTTGTATAATTAAACTTATTAATTAGGGTATTAAAAATGAATTTCGGGGAAACATTGGATTTTCCTGTTCTATATGTTGAAACGCTGTTGAAATGTCTTGGTAGTGGTCAAATTAATGACAATGAGTTGACGCAAATCGTCAAATTAGCACAATTTTGTTTTCTTAGAATATTTCAACAATTAACACCATTTAATTTAAATGTGCGCCTCGTGTACCCCATGTTGTAGATAAAGCAACCAAACTTAGCCAGGAGTTACTTAATTGCTTAACATACTGGTCAGTGGGGTCATATGCAATCCCCTTTAAAATTTTCCTAATTTGCATTATTTAATGATAACCACTGTTGTATTCAATCATGACCATATAACTCAATTATCCCTTAGCACTTTTACCTATTTATTTAGTTTTACCTATAAATTTATTTCATTGCCATGAAAAGAAGATAAATAGAAGAACGTATGCAAGAATTCTGTGGGGAAACTTTCCAGCAGAGTTTCAGAATTACAGGATAAATTCCAAATGTTTAAAGGGACTATCCGGCTTTGAACAGAGTCTCAAAAAGAAAGTCCGAGTATGTATGGATTCTAAACGCCAAAATATAGAGGAATGGCGTATTTACCTTGTCTCAAAATTTCAACTCAAAATATTGAGTCGTTTGGAATTGAACGTCAAAACTGCTTATCAGGACACGTAACTCTTTTAAGATTTTGGGTCATTTGTTTTCGTTGGGTGACCTGATAATCGATTTCTGTTCCTTTAGAGGTCTATGCAGTGATTGACCAATGTGCTGTACTTGATATCGATAGGTAAATTTCACCTACACATTATTTTTATGAAATTAAAGTCCAGACACCGCATAATACAGCTTAGCTTATGACACCTGTCTCCATTTCCAGATGAAGACTGACAGGTTTACGTTGTTTGAAAACATATCACATCTAAGGTAGATGATTTCAACAAAAAATTAAGCAGAGATATACTCCAAAATATTATCGGGATTGGCCCTTTAACCGAACATGTCTTTAACATACAATAAAACTATATTAATCTTTTATATCCAAATAAATACACGTCAAGAGCGATTTTGATGCATGGCAATTATATACACATATACATATATTCTAAAAGAAATCAAAGGCACACAAACTATTTAGCAATAAAATAATAATACTTGCCTGTAGTAGAAACTGGCAGCATGGAAGCAAGCACAACAGCAACAGAAATCAGCCACATAGTACACATCTTGATGAATCGTCAACCTGGAGTCAACAGCAAGTAGAGAATATTGTGGTTGCCGTCTATTTTAAAAACCAAGAAGATGATAACAGCTTGTGTGTGAGGAAGTTGGCTTATTGTAGCTGAAGTAAGTAGCGTTATGTGGATAAACCCGTCATTAAATATTACATGTTTTTGCATAAGTTCGACTTGTTCAACAAATGCAGACTTAATTTATTAACGATATTTAAGGTTAGTTGAGAAATGCTGTCTGAAAGTCATCATCTTAAACTAAAACCATAGTAAAATGCTTACTGTCTGCATGACAACCTGCGCCAACTTTTCTGTATTTCTTGGTTTACTCTCTTATGAGAGAGAAAGAGAGAGGTCGGGAGAGAGGAGAGAGAGAGTAGGTCATTTCGGTACTAACGCATGGTTCAGCCGTATCTCAATAATTCGTTTGCGTGTAGGGCTGTGGGCGGAAAACGGAGGACTGCGAGAAAACCCACGGGATTGGGCAGGCGACCCTACTCCTTGTCACGTACAATCGGGGATTCGAAACCACGCCAGTTGACTCAATGACAAAAGTTATGATACAACGCGCACCTGCTATCTATTCGGACACCAAACCCTGTTTGCTTATATCATCATTACATTTGGTCTCAGGAAGCAATATTTATATTTATCTTCACGCTTGTTAACCTATCCTAATAATTCACTTATATAAATTATACATTGTAAATAAATATTTTTTAAACCAGCACGATGCGTCATCAATTTATATAAACAGATGAAAATATTTTTACAACACTGTAAAAAAACTAATTAGCAAAATTGACGAAACGACACTATCTTAAATAAAAAAGACCCTTGAATATAGACAACTTTGGATTTGGTATTCACGCCCTCTTAATCCGAATCTAAGCCAGATAGGTTCCGGTGGGGTTTCACTTTGTTAATACTGACTCGGCGGGTTCTTGTTCAACATACACTGAAACAACTCAAGCTTTTGTTAATTATTACCGAAACAACGTTGAACTTGTGTTAAATACTGAAACAGCACACAAATTGTGTTAAAGTTTATCAAGTTCATTTGTGTGAAATTAACACATTTTGTGTTAAAATTTATGAAACTGATGTTGAAATTTTTAAACTTAATTTGTTTCATACAAACTTATGGGGGGGGGGGGAATGGTTATTTATTTATTTATTACATTTCCACTGCCAAATGAAACCAAGTTTAATCTAACACCAATAATGGGTTAGGGTTAGGGTTACCTTAAACCCTAACTCTAACACCAATAATGACAGATAGTAATCAACATACCCTACTCAATCATATTTCGTTTTGTTTTTATAGTTCAAAATTCCGTTTACTTGTTTTGACTACACTAGGATCTGGAAGAGTTGTTATCATTGACGTGTTGTGAATGGTGTTATGGATTAGCCAATGGAACGGTCTGTTACGACGAGCTTCAGACGTGTTTTGCACGGAACTTTGGTTAATCCACTCGTTACATCAATGCTGATAGGTTAATCAAATTTCGAACGTCATAGGGTCAAAAGCCGCCTCTATGACCTCTGTCGCTACCATGATGCAGATCTTTATGTAATGTTGGACATCGAAAGCATAAAAACAAATAGAAATATAGATTTGTAGGCCTAGTTTAATTAGACTGTTCTCTATTTTGTTTCAATTTTGCATGACTCTTATTGTACTTTGTCTAGTTACATTTTTTTATACTCAAAAAGGTGAGAGGGCAGAACCCAAATCTTGGAATTTTGGACTACTATGGAAATCCTTACTATGGTCGATTTGGAATTGTGTGACGGTGCCATCAATTTGTGCACTGGACAGAAATCAATTTAGAGTTTACCTCTTAAAATCTATTGCCATCTATTTGAAAAGTAAAAATATTGTCCATCATACTGCTAAATACTATAGCAATACTCATATTCATTAACGTTACTGCTATATACTTTAACAATACGCATATATTCATATATATTGTTCTCAGTGCATCAGTGTCATCAAAAGTAAGTATTGATTCTAAGCTGTGTTTGTTTCACACACTGTTAATTTATTCATGCCTACCATTATATCTGCCAACTAGAATACAATTATTATAGTTATTACTCTTTGTTAATATAGGTAAAATTAACAAATCAAGCGTCCTAGGTTTGTAATTTGTTCCTGGACAGTGGACAATAATAATAATACCATTATTAGAGAAAGGACCTAAAACAACGTTATAGGCAAAATGGTATAATCAGCAAATGGACTGTTCACCGTATACAAAATACACGACAAACAGTGGTAACAGGTATCCGGAAATTCCTGACAAAATGACAATAACATCTGAAAATCAAATCATTTGTTTTATAAATTAGCTCTACTAGGCCAATTGAGAATACAGTATTGCAAACAGTATTTCAATATAATATATTGTATCATATTATTTTTCCTGACAAATTCATGCAATTATACGCTTTGTAATATTTGATATGAACGTGTTATCATATGCACACGTAATACGGTACAATATGAACCGGTAAACGCCATTAAATATATCTTGGAATTGTGACGCAATATAGCAAAACTCAGTAGATACGATTGTCCAAGAAACATGAATGATCATAGTTGAACTACGAAGATGAAATAGATTACCAATATTGTATAGAGTCAGTTTTAAATTTAAAAATATGTATGGTATTTACATTCTAGCACTTCCAATATGTTACGGCATTTCATATCACTGAATTTCTCTCTTTCTCTCTCTCTGTCTCTCACTCCCTCACAGACACACACACACCCACCCACACACACACAAAACCAACTAGGCCATTTCGGGACTAACATATGGTTCAATCTCATTTCAATAATTCGCTAGGGCGTAGGGGTCTTTAACAGTGAGAGTAAACCCAGAAAAAAACCGACAAAGTAAGGCTACCCTACTCTTTGTCACTTACAACCGGGGAATCAAAACCACGCCAGTTGACTCAATGTCAGACCTTATGATGAAACAACGCGCACGTGCTAACCATTCAGCCATGAAGAAAGGGAGATCCTTTTTGTTTATAATACATGTTATTATTTTTAATAATATAAATAAAAGTTATTGTAAGAAAAAGGATGGTGTAAAATTGAATAGATCAACACTTTCTGGATCCCTTTGACATTAAAATCTTCGCCAGGCTTCTATTAAATATAACAGTTATTTAGTTTATGAATGCGCATGACAGGCGATTATATTATTAAGGTGAAAAAGATAGTAGACACGGCTGGTCGAATTCTAAGTCATTGTCTAAAATCATTACTGCAACAGAAAAAAATGTTCTTTTGAATTTTGAATCCAAAATAGCAGAAATTTTCTACTTTATCTTATGATATGCACTGAATTGCCTTTAGTTGCATAGTTTTTAAAGGTATACAAAGTGAAAAAGCAAAATCTTATTGTAGAAGTTCATTGCTCTGTGAACAACAAATCAAGCTGAAAAATAAACCTGGATTGGTGCTTCGCCTAACAAATAACAACAATTAAATATATTTCACAATATCCATGATATTTAGATTGTGAAACTTTAAATATATTAAATTAATTATGAATTCTATCATGCATACAAACCCTCTATAAAAGTTATAGGCACATCCTGTTTTAAATGTAATCTAAGACGAGCTCTGCTTGTTATACGCTCACATTGATGATATATTGAAACATCCTGCATACTGCCCGGGTATGATTCAACAGAGAGAATAGGCCAAAATAAATTGTTTTAATTGCGAGGAGCATCCATATTGAATACTTGAAATAAATTCGTGATTCATCCTCTGCCAACATCTTTGTCCACCGTTTACATTGCATTTCTTTTTTATAATTCTGGAAAAGAATGCAGCGATTGTAAAAGCTAACAAGTTGTCTGTTACATTTGACTCTTTCTTTGTTTTTAATGTTAAAAAAGCCTTCGCAAACACAAGTAGTATTTCTCTCTAGACATTTATACTGCGATGTTACCTCTTAACTCACGTTGAATTTGGTCAGAAATTGTCTTGAAAGTAAATGTCAATTAAATAAATATAAACAAAATTACTAAAACATATCTTGAGCTTTATTTCCAGTAGTTCTAAATGCACATATTTAATGTAATGGTTTTTTTATATAAAAACTTACAAAAAGAAAAATAGAATACCCAATATTCTCATACCAAATTTTCTCAACCATCACATAGGATTATATATTATACATCAACATGGTAGCACCTTCTTGGGGAAGTAATTTGACAAGGTTATTATTCAAACTAAAATCAGTATATCAAATAATGTGCTCACAGGGTAAACCTTCTCATTCTCAACTTTCAACTTGAAAATCTCAATTTAAAATTCAAAGGTCAGTACAAATTACAGTGCTTTTCAATTAGAAATCCACTAAATCCGGGCAAGGTAGCATAAGTGCGGGCAGTTGCTGCAATAGAAATGTCGACCACGGCTTATGGTCGCGCCAGAAATATATTATCACCAAAAAAAGTCCCAGTCGGATATTCGTGTCCTAGTGGGTGAAACTTGCCAAAATCCAAAACGGCCGCCGGTTTTGGGTAGTAAATTTCAATTTCCAGCAAGCTATCATAAAATGGTCGAGTTTGATATCAAAATATAGGTTCTGGATAACTGCAAATTACAGTGTGATTTCGCTGCATCAATTTAGGAGAAATTCTAATTATATTTCTGATCAGCAATTAATTGGAGATGAATGATACCTCTACCTTCGACCTAATATATACTATGACATTCATCCAGTATTAACTAAATTACATTTAGAGTTTCTCCCAGTTCACTGCGATAGCGGCGTATGGGTATGTCAATTATGGCTACTCCCAGGTCACTGCGGAAGCTGGTCATGCCCTTTAAAGCACGTGGTGAATTTAATTCCCAAAATGATTGAAATGTTGAGACACAGATAGACACAGTATTGCATGTTTGTCAGATATGAAGTGAACCATTTGATAATAATCTGTCCACCGTTGTTTCGAAATAACGGCCTTAATAAGGCTGCTAAGCAACGAAAGTATGATCGTGATCTCAAGGTCGTCGAAATCTTTATCCCTTAACCAAGTGTCAATGCATGGTATGTCATGGCTCAAAGACGTCAGATCGATTCTACCATGTGCCGCAGAACTCAAATTATCCCCATCTTGCCCCCTCTCCTATAGTGCCCTGACAGTGGTCTTTCTACCCTCACTGGGAGGCCCAAGCACGCCCTTGGCTCATTTTCGAACTTAGTCATGACTTTAAATCAATTTTTATTCTGTCCTAAATTTCTACTATTGAAATTGCTATCTCCGTCCATTATTGAACTTAGGCCAGGGATCCTAATCGGCTCATTATTGTAGGCCTCAATTACCCGATATCTTTCAATAATTTTCGGAATGACGGTAAGCAGTTCTTTATCAAATGGTTTATCGTATATCGCTATGACTGCTACGCTGCTTCCACAGTGAGCAATGGTCGGCAAGATTGATGGTATGAGAGGAGGATAATAATACTTAAAATATCGACAGACCATTTCTACCACTTCCATATTTTGAATCGGGAACTATTTATCTTGGAGCAACACTCTTCAGAAGACGAAAATGTATACTCAATCGAATAGGACGACAACAGAAGTCGTGTGTACATATTGGCGTGGTTTAAAAGAATCCTTGATCGGTTGAATTCGATGTATGAGCAGGCCATGGCGCCACGTCTTTATTAGCCTAGATGGTGTGCGACAGCAGAATGATAAACCCATTTTATTTGTTGGAATAATCCAGGGGCCTTATTCACTAAATTTTAACTAAGATAAAATCCAAATTTTAGTTATATGATTAGATAATATTAGACTGATTTCAGTGCTAAGCCAATCAAAACTGGTTTTTATCTTAAGTTAAGATTTCGTGAATCAGGGTCCTGTAATTTAGTTGCATTAGAGAATGGTTAGCACGTGTACACTGTATCATAAAACCTGTTACTGAGTCAAGTGACGTGGTTTCGATTTGTAAATATTGAACTAGAGCAGTGGTTCTCAACCTATTCTTGCCGACGGCACACCATGGGACACACGATGAAATAGCGACACACCTGGCTAAATATATAGGAAAAAGATTTGAATTTTGCAAAATGAAAACATGGCTAGTTACAGAGGGCATACAACCGTAGACACACGTGGGATGACTGAAACTAAATAAAGAAAAAGACACAGCTATGAATTTACAAGTAGACATCAGTGAATTCTCAATTAGGATCCTGTGGTTTTTCGCATTGTCTTAGTGTGCCATTCAAACTTTCACGGCTCACTTCGGAAGTTTTTGAGCACCATTGAACTAGCGATTATCCTTTCTCAACGTAATTTGATTTTAACCCAAAGTATGCTTGTTGAAGAAAACATTGCCATTATGTTTTTGTTGTGTATCTAATCCATTATGTTTTTTGTAGTGTATCTAATTTTCATCTCTAAAAAATAAACGCATCCAAGCATAGAGGGTGTGTGTTCGCCCCCACCTTTAGTTGCAAGAATATTTGTATTTGACGGGCAACTGCCAATCAGTGCAGGTATACCAGAGGGTGTGGTCACCTGTATGACTGACAGGTATATATTATAGATATAAAATAATAACACACGTGTAATCAGTATATAGTCGGCTCTATATACAGGTACAAACATCAATATGAAGACATCCCTTATCGTAGGTAAGTACTGCGCTTTTATATCAATATAGTTATCAGCAATAACGAATGTCATACTCTAAGCAGGGTATGCTTTCTCTTTCTAGAAAACGTAAAAACATTTGGACATTGGAGTTTTAGGCGAAAGATATGTAAATTTGCTTGAGGGCGAAGTATCCCCCAATTATCAATATACAGAACGTAAATGAGCCGACAAAGGAGTCTCAATAAAAACAAAGTGGGCGGCTTGTTATTTGTTTTTTTTTCACTTGATCCGGATATTTTTTGAGATTATGAATAACGTGTTCGACAAGTTCTAATAAGTTGTTCCATACGTCTGGTTTAATAACGTGTTATTATAATTAGTTGTTACATGGCAAATGATAAAATGAAAAAGTAACAAATGATTTGTAATAAATGATAGTAACAAATGAACACTAACAAATGAAGTAGTAACAAATTAACAGTAACAAATGAAGAAGTAACGAATTAACAGTAACACATGAAATAGTGACAAATGAAGTAGTAACAAATTAACAGTCACAAATGAAATAATAACAAATGGAAAAGTAACAGATGAAATAACAAATGGAATAGTAAGAGATGGAGAAATAACAAATGAAGAAGTGACTAATTCCCTTCATCGTTATATATAAGAATTCCGAATAAATACTTTTTTTTAATCAATATCTTATTTTTGGACACGAAATCGCTCCCGAAACTCCACTGATATCCCAAGACGGCTGCGATGACGTCATTCTCAGTTCTTAGTCCATATTACAATGGTGCCTGTCTACATTTTCAGTTGTGAATTTCTATTTTCATGTCTAGCTGCCTGTCTGGTGTATCTAATGGAGGCGTCGGCTGTTTGTATCCATGGAACCACTAGAGAGCATGCTGATTGCAATAAATACTATAAATGTTACTGGGGCGTCGTATTCGAAGTGCTGTGTCCATATCCATTACGTTTCAACCCATCAATTGACGTTTGTGATTGGCCGGGAAACGTTTTATGTATACGAGATACCAACCTAACGTCACCAAGTTAGTATTATTATTACTCTTTTGACAGACCGCTGATTTTGGAGTATCATTACAAATTGATGAATAAATTCAACCATGATTATCAGTTAGTCTGGTGCCTGAAGTATTCAAATTTAGTTGATGGACATCCGGGTCACTTTGCGAAATGCCATATGGCGGCCATCTTTAAAAATGGCCTCCATTTTTACTCTGAAATTGAGCGCACCAAGGAAACTTCATAACTCGTCAAGCGATTGACCTATTGATATGGAATATGGCTCAAAATCTTCACAATGACTTCCTACATCTGCGGCTATATGATACATGCAGTTGAATGAATCATATATTTTCTAAATCAACAGGTTATTCCGAAAGGCAACATTTTGGCATTTATTTCAAGATTTATTTAATAAGTTTACTACCTTATCATGTTCAGAGTGATTTTAGCCAAATTATGTGTGTGGTCTTCTTAAGTTATTCATTTGGCATAAATATATACGCTCAGTCGTCACCTCTGTACATGTGTGGTGGCCGCAAACTCAACAAAAGTCTTGCGTAGACTGTCAATTTTAAAATGTTGAACGGCGGCGGGACAGGGTACCGGCTTAGTGAGAGTTTAACTCGGGGAATCACAATCGGAACGATAGTTGGGGACGGGTTGTTTCTGAGGCAAAATTTATTATTGAAGACGATTTTGAGATTATATCACGCTTATTTTCGGTTTGAATTTGTCCGAAATCCAAAATGGCCGCCAAAATTTGACGAAAATTGAATTTCTTGTTGGAATGGGTGAGTATCACACACAAAAAGAGTTGTGATATATCATAGATTGGATTTTCGTAGTCATTAAACTTAGAATTGATCTCTAAAATTAGTTCTCCCAAATCTAAGATGGCGGAAATTCAAAATGGCAGTCAATGTGTCGAGTTGATTAATTACCATAAATGAAATATCTCTAGTTGGTTATGTAAATATATATTTTATGTATATTACAGACGCCTGTGGCTCAAGTCCATGTGTTAATGGAGTCTGTTATGAAAGTAGTACGGCCATTAGGGGTTATAATTGTTCCTGTACAACTGGATTCAGCGGAGAAACATGTCAAACAAGTAAATATTTTAAACATGTTAATTACTATTGTTACCCGACGCCTACTCCTATATCGAGGGATCTTTTACGTGTTCAACAATATATACACGGTCCTCTTATTGTCGACTAAAAGTTTACTTTGCCTTTCCTAGACATCTGTCCTACAAAGAGGAAACCACGCCGGAAAACCCCGATGAATTGTCTAGGCCAAAGCAATGATCGTACTCCAAACCTACAGGTTAGCAAGTCAACGTCTTATTCACCGAGGGGGTTAAGATAGCCTAGTGGTCTAGACTGCCGCGCTTCGACCTCTAGCTGGCCGGTCACCTCTGGCTTGCGGCTGTGGTTTCGATCCGCGGTGTGAGCGTATGTAGCATGGCGATAGGGGCGCCTTCTCAATCTCATGGGTTTCCTCCGGGCACTCCGCTTTCCTCCCACTGCTAAAGACCCCTACGCGCAAGCGAATTATTGAAATTTAAATGAAAGCATATGCTAGTCCCATATGTCGAGTGGACGTTAAGTCCCATTTCTCTCTCTCTCTCTCTCTCTTCTCTCACTCTCTCATTCACTGAGCCACCGTGGCTCACCACAGTAACATATAAAAGAGTCGATATTCTTATCCGGAGAGAATGCGCAATAAATACTATCGGTGTATACTGGGATAACCAGACGCTAGAGATTGTCATTTGATTGAGACTTCTGGCTGGAAACTAGCGTGAAACAATTGAATGTTAATCATTTTATATACATGCGTTACTAACGATTTCTAGGACCCACACGTAAGCGATGTAGCTCCTTCAAGTAACTTGTATTCCATATAATTTATGGAACACCAAACAGCTCTTTATTCAATGTTCTTAGTTCTAAATTCTAACACTGAATAAAGAGCTGTTTGGTCTTCCATATAATTGTTGTGTCATGTGTTATTCAAATAATAAATAATTGATTATGATTTTAGTTACATCTGATTCTATCGGTGATAAATGTTTAAGTAATCCATGTGTACGAGGAACTTGTACCACTGATAACATTACCTATACATGTACCTGTCCTCTTAACTATGGTGGCGATAGATGCCAGTTTTTCGGTAAGTTTGCTTATGTCACTATGCCCGGAATTACCGCCATATTTAAAAAAATGGTGTACTGTACTATATTGTTACGTGGTTCTAATTCGTCTTACAGCTTTTTATACAAAACTAAGCAGACATTAAACTATATGTTAGTCCCGAAATGACTATGGTTCAATATAATGTAAAGATAATAGCAAGATGTATCAAAGTACAACGATGTAAGAATGATTAACCTCTCGCGCTGTCGATGCTGTATGAATGTATAAAATTATTCATAGTCTCTGTAAACAAAACTTTATATTGACGCAAATACTCGAAACAAAATAATAAAATCGTAAAAAACAACAGACATCTTCGTTTCTAGACGTTGGGTTAACTTTCTTTCAGGCAATACAACCTTTATATTGATTTTGTTTTTTGTTTCAGTGGGCTCCAATAAAAACTGTAACCCTAACCCCTGTAAGAACTCTGGCCAGTGCAGTGAATCAGCATTCAACAGTAACGGGTTCGTTTGCTCCTGTGTCGGTTCTTATACTGGACCTACTTGTGAGACTGTCAGTTCTTAATTATATTTATGAAACGTTTTAATTATACATTATGCAAGAGCTAAATCTACCTAGTGCAGATCTTACTTTAGGCCTCAAATGTTATATAAACTATTAATTAGACATTACTATATTTACCCATACCATAATCAACCCTCGATGTCATCGCTTGCCTGTGATATTTAGTGGGTTGGAGTACATTATTTTAAAACAATGAATTAAAGCGATAACTGGATAATCGACACTTTGTTTTTATCGTACCAACTTTAGTTATGATGATCGAGACGAAAGCTAACATTTCAGTTCAGACTGAATTGTCAGCATATTCTATTAACGTTTTCTATTTTTGAACTATTAAAGTGAGAACCGTCAACTTTTAACCTAATCTCTCTTCATGTAACTGTTTAGAAAGTTGTAAACATTGTATAGACTTAAAGGGACAATAACATTCTTGCTGGCTTGGTAGCTCCAGAAAATAAATACTACCCTTATTCTAATTACTAGATGTTTAAGTGTCCTACCTGTTGTGTAAACTATCCATTATAACCTATTTTACTTTCCAGAGGGTTCGAAAATATTTTAAAATCCAAGTCACATTTGAAAAGGTTTACGTTAGACTTTTCAAATCAATTGGTTGAATTTTTCCAATTTTTTAAAAATAAGTGTGTTAAGATGAAATTTATATCATCATTTAATTGGAATATTCTAAAATAATACGATTTGTTGACCAGAATGAAGATTGGGATATATTATTCAGTTACAACAAGAGTGTTATTGTGGCTTTAAGACAAAACGTGCATCATTGGGGATAAGATTTGAGTTAGATGTAAGATTAGGTTAGGGCCATGCAATCTGTTTTGAAGGAAATGTTACGTTGAATTGCAACTGCCAAGGGTTCTTTTAAGTGCACGGCAATATGTATACGGGGTTTGCTCGTACCATGCTAGCCTCTAAACGATGTTACTTGCCAGGCGTTATGTTTTCTATAACTTCTGTGGAAACGGGTGGATCGAGCCCAAGGCAGCATGGCTTTAGCGGGCGTAAATACGTAACGACCAACCTGGAAATACGTCATGATTGACCTATAGCTTGCGATTATCATTTAAAAGTGGTAGGTATGCCCAACGTTTATGTTTACTGCTTTGATATTGAATGAACGACGGTCAACATACAGCCCGTTAATGTATATATAGGACCGCCATCTTTTTGCGCTCAAACAATCATAGAAGGTAGGTTAGATGGTCGAATGGTTAGCACTGACGTTTTTTCGTCCTCATGGGTTTTCTCCAGGTTCTCCTATTTCGTCCCACGACTGAAGACCCCTATGCGCAAAAGAATTATTGAAATAAGATTAAACCACGTGTAAGTCCCAAATTGACCTAGTTTGTGTCCAGTGGACGTTTAACCTAATTTCTCTCTCTCACTCTTTCTTTCTCTCTCTCTCTCTCTCTCTCTCTCAATCAATCACACAAACCACCAATGTTAGTGTTGATATAAATATAGTTCAGCCCTGAACGTAGGTCTCATCCCTGAACGTACAGAGCGACTTAAATGAGACCTACGTTCAAGGCCGAACTAAGGCTATTTCCTTTGAATGGTATTTAGTAATTGGAATATAAAACACACTATTTATGGATAACAATTACTATGGTTTATTTCACTGCGACGCAACGTTCAACAACGTTTCACAAGTCGTTATCAAACATTTAAAGGGACAATAACATTCTTGCTGGCTTGGTAGCTCCAGAAAATAAATAATACCCTTATTCTAAGTACTAGATGTTTAAGTGACCTACCTGTTGTGTAAATTTATCCATTACATCCTATTTTACTTGTCCAGAGGGTTCGAAAATATTTTAAAATCTAAGTCACATCTGAAAAGGTTTACGTTAGACTTTTCAAATCAATTGGTTGAATTTTTCCAATTTTTTAAAATAAGTGTGTTAAGATGAAATTTATGTCATCATTTAATTGGAATATTCTAAAGTAATACGATTTGTTGACCAGAATGAAGATTGGAACATATTATTCCGTTACAACAAGAGTGTTATTGGGGCTTTAACACAAATAAATAAAATAAAAATCATATGGTTATATATATATACAAGAGCAGAGTGAACCCTCCAATGGGGTGTAACTCGGCAAGCATGAGTAGTTGGGTCTTTAAGCAACTCGGCAAGCATGAGTAGTTGGGTCTTTAAGTAACTCGGCAAGCACGAGTAGTTGGGTCTTTAAGTAAATCGGCAAGCATGAGTAGTTGGGTCTTTAAGCAACTCGGCAAGCATGAGTAGTTGGGTCTTTAAGCAACTCGGCAAGCACGAGTAGTTGGGTCTTTAAGTAAATCGGCAAGCATGAGTAGTTGGGTCTTTAAGCAACTCGGCAAG
The DNA here is from genome assembly GCA_036850965.1 of Patella caerulea. Classification (NCBI taxonomy): domain Eukaryota; kingdom Metazoa; phylum Mollusca; class Gastropoda; family Patellidae; genus Patella; species Patella caerulea. The sequence continues at coordinate 627,804 of JAZGQO010000002.1, forward strand.
CACGAGTAGTTGGGTCTTTAAGCAACTCGGCAAGCACGAGTAGTTGGGTCTTTAAGCAACTCGGCAAGCACGAGTAGTTGGGTCTTTAAGCAACTCGGCAAGCATGAGTAGTTGGGTCTTTAAGCAACTCGGCAAGCATGAGTAGTTGGGTCTCGGCAAGCATGAGTAGTTGGGTCTTTAAGTAACTCGGCAAGCATGGGTAGTTGGATTCAACGTCCCACTTTTTCTGTTAAGGTCGAGCTAATGACGACGGGAAGTGTGTGTGTGTGTGTGTGTGGGGGGGGGCTTAAGTATTTATTCTATTGTTGTTTTGCAGCAGTGGGAAGTACAAATGCTGATTGTTGAATTCGAGCTAATGACGACGGAGGACCTGAACTATTTATTCTATATTTGTTTTACAGTTATAGAAAGTATAAACCCCGTTTGTAATACCAAACGCTGTTTAAATTGAGGGGTATGTTCCGCAACTATATCCGGCTATACCTGCGCATGTCCCAAGAATTACCGTGGTAACATTTGTGAAAATTACAGTTAGTAAATCAGTCCAGGCGTTAATCTTATCAATTTGTATTAGACGTTTGGACGTGATGTCTCATTGACGATTATTCTATATGATATATATAAAGGCTCTCGGAAAACTTCGATAGTTTCTACCTAATGTAAGTAACTATGACAACATACCCCTTCCCCTTCCTGCAGCAGGTGGTTTCGATCCCTGGTGTGAGCGTATGTGGCATGGAGATAGGGGCGCCTTCTCAACCTCGTGGGTTTCCTCCGGGCACTCCGGTTTCCTCCCACTGCTAAAGACCCCTATACGCACAAGCGATTCATTGAAATAAAATTAAACCACATGTTAGTCCCGAAATGACCTAGTTTGTGTTGAGTGGTCGTTAAACCCCATTTCTCGCTCTCGCTCTCCTGCAGCAGGTAAATTTTAACGTTATTAGCAATTTCCGCTGTTTTACGTGAATAGTCGTAACTTTCATTTATGCTGTGTTTTCTGGGTGGGTGATAGTAAAGTCAATGACCGCTATTGTCGCCAAAAATCCTGGCAAAATTCAGAGTAACTGAATATTTTTCAAAAACTGACTTTCTTTTACCTTTTTCTACAAAATGGCCCATTGTTTACATTTTGCTTGTCTCAAAATGCCAATATTTCCCTATTTCTTGGAAAGTCTGAGGTAAAAGGCATTTATTTCTAAAAACCTTGGCCAATAAACAAGAAGTCACGCTGCAAATTGGTTGCATTGAAGATAACTATAAGGAACTATTATGAAACTTGTAAGCCCACCCCTGAAAATGTTGCTGTGATAACAAATCCAACTTGTGTCCACATATGTAATACTGTTGATAGAATATGGCTAAAAGCCACATTTTGCTATCCCTGGCTTGTATACATACATACAAACACAGGTAGTTGTAAGAAATATGAATCATTTATTAAAATATGGATTGATAAATGTAAAATAAATGCTGTATTTAGTTGACAACCAGCCACTCCAACAAAAGGGTCACAAAGCACTATTTGCTTTTTAAGAAATGGGAATATTTCAGTATTTAAAACACTTTAACAATCAGAGGTATCCTTGGAATTATATAGTGTTAATATTCTGTGGAAGCAAGTTGTTTTAATTTTTACATCAATTTCCTGGCAAAATGAGGTGGAAAAAGGGAGTTGTGACATAATTCATAGCATAAAAGGACAATGAAAAGGCTATTAATTAACATTTTATTGCTCTGTTATGTGCTACATTTTAAAAGATCAGCACAAATGTTAAGCTACAGCATATCCATTTTGGAGTGTGGACTCATTTAGAAAAAAATGTCATAGGATTACAGGGTTTGGCCATTAAAAAAGTCTAAGAAAACCATGAATTCATATATGTAACTATTTGGTTCATTCTCATATCGCCGACTCGCCGAGTTTCAGAGGAAAAATTTTGGTTGAGTGACCAAGAACAATAGACTCAAGCTGAAGGATAAAACTAATTTAGCAGATATTTTGGGAGGCATTCATTTTTTTAAAAATTTATAACAACCTTTAACACATAAGACAGGGGGAGGGGCTTTACATAGGCTAAGCCTGTTCACCAATCCCGTTCAGACATTCTGAATAAAATATTGTTTATAAAAAAAAAACACACATAAGACATAATTTTAACTTTTGCACACATAAAGTGTCCAATACAGTCCAAAAATTCTAAAAAATTCATTATTCCTTGTTCATATCTATGTTTCGAATCTTCAGTCTTCCTGTTGATATCGATGTATTTTTCTTTATTCTTTTTAGATGGTTGTCTGAGGCCACAGGGGGTTGGGATGGCCCAGTGGTCTAGAGTGCCGCGCTTCGAACTCAAGCTGGCCGGTCATCTCTGGCTTGCTGCTGTGGTTTCGAGCCCAGGTGTGAGCGTACGTGGCATGCAGATAGGGGCGCCTTCTCAACCTGGTGGATTTCCTCCGGGCACTCCGGTTTCCTCCCACTGCTAAAGACCCCTACGCGCAGGCGAATTATTGAAATAAAATTAAACCATATGTTAGTCCCGAAATGACCTAGTTTGTGTTGCGTGGACGTTAAACCCCATTTCTCGCTCTCTCTCTGTCTCAGGCCACATGAAATCTGCAATAACTGAATTTCAATCGTCTTTTGCTCTTCTTGCAAAAATGCCATCACTTCAAAAATATTAGGATGAGCTTTTCCAATTATTTTTTTAGGCATCCATGCCATCCCGCTAAGGAGTTGTTGGTTCGTCGCGTAGTTTGGTTGTGGTTCCATTGTATCTGTGTAAATTGTCCGTCTAACTATTGCGTAACCATATAGTCTGCCAGTTGTCAATATTTCTCAATGGTAAATATTCATCATATTGAGGCGGAAGGATAACGGAGTTATGAGGTTGGCTACGGTGATATGTACGGCAACTAGTTACATGTTTTTAGTATGCTTCTTAAGGTTTGTGTATCTCACATTTTGGTGGCCAACCTCATACAAATTTAGTGCAAAGACATGGCCATTCGTTCCTCTGCTTGTAGTGACAAGCATTCAGCCCAACGAAAATTTGGGGAAAAGTTCAATGTGGGCAAAGAGTCGAGAATTAACATTGAAGTGAGTGGGGAAATTCACAAAATTAATCGGATGCATTTCTTAAAAACAGAATTCACTTATGGGAAGCATATAACAAAGGCGTTTTGGTGATACCTGAAATTTTACCCCTATATACGACTCGGCTAACCTAATATTTCCGTAGGACGATAGCTATTTTTAGCCTTTCTCTCCCTTTCCCTTTACCACCTTTTGCTTTTTTGGTGTAGAATCAAAGAAAAGCGTTTCAAAATACATTTTATGCCAGGTTTTGGTGAATATTCATGATTTGAGGCGGAAGGATACAAGGGTTGAGAGGTTGGATACGTTGAAACCATAATACGCAAATACAAGAGGCCACGCCAGAAGAGATCAAACGGCAGACCTTAGAACATTATAACAGCCGTCCTGATATGGAACGATGATTAAAGAACATTTTATATAAAGGATATGTCTACAGATCATGTAAAAAAGGGTATTGGTTCAATTTGAATAAACATGTTGGTTTTATAATAGTTCTATATTAGTTTATTTTTACTATTTAGTATAAAAAGAATAAAAAGTTCATTTAATACTACCAGAAATAGATACTATATCGAAACTGTATTGAGAAGCTGGATATATGTGTTATATTTTTTAGTTTCATTGAATAAATAAATAACTGAATAAATAAATGTCTTTTTATTTCTCCGGTCGAACTTGCCCAACATTCCCCGGGTCGGGGCAAGTTCGCCCATTTGGCAATGGTGACTTTGAGGTGAAATTACTTATATACGCTAGGCAATAAAACCTTTGAATGTATGCCGTAAATTAGCCAATTCCACTGTCTTTAATCTAGTATAGTATACGGAAATGTAGCTTCAACAGTTATCGAGATTTACTAGTTTTATTCAAAATGGCGCGAACTAGCCCCGCTCTTCCCCTGTAATTACAACAAAACAAAGAACATTTGGTCAGGTTATATCGGTGTTTTATATGTTTATAGATCAGCTGGGCGCTAGGACAGCACTCCATTCTGTCCAAAAAAAAAAACGAAATTCACAAAATCAATCTTAAAACACAATTCACAGCGAAATTCTGATATTATTTTTGATATTCTATTAGAAAGGATTTCAAAATTTAGAATTATGGTTGCTCATGTATGTACAGCAAGAAGCAAGAGTAGCAGGGTAAACAGTGGGTTGTGTGGGTAAATATTTAGAGTTACTTCCCTTTCATGGCAGAAATAAATGAAGTGAAACGGGGTTTAACGTCCTCGTGTTCTGCTCCTACCTGGCCAAGACGACCATACACCATTTAGAGTTCAATTAGGGACATTTGGCCTGGACAGCGGCGCTATGACGTACATTTATTTTGAATTCCAACTGTCAACGCTTCTTTTACGTGTACGTCAATATGTACAACTACACAGCTGTCCGAACAACTACACAGCTGTCTTTTTGTGAAAAGTGTCGCTCCAAAATAAGTAGTTCCCTGCCCAAAGATGGAAGTGGAAGAAATGTTCTGTCCATAGCTGAAGTATATTATCCTCGCATCATCTGTCCTAGTATTTTTCTTTCTTTTATTCCCTTTTTTTCTACATTCCCAAGCCCAAGGGAAGATTAGTCTGTCAGATTTATGGGTCCATAATTGGGATCGATCAGAACAATTGAATAACGGCCATACTGCGGAGCGGTCAGAATAAGGGGGTGGGGCGTTTGTTGAAATGCATGTATTCAGGGGCGGGGCATGTTAATCTCAAAAGTGGCATCATAATGGCATACCCATGCACTTACTCATTCCTTCATACATGCTTTTGGGCAAGAGGATGTCAGGTAATGCTCCTTCTGTGGCAGAAAGCGTTCAACCCAACGAATATTTGGGGAAAAGTTACAGCCGATCTAAGAGATGTAACACTACAGACAACAGAATATCAGCATAGTTGATAGACATTTATTGAGAACATAGGCATACTCCGGGAGGAGCGCCATTCCAAATCTTTTGAAACTAACAGTTAACTCTGGCTTATAAAGCATACGACCATTACGAAAAATGGTACAAGAGATTAACTTATTTGGTATTGTTTATTTATGAGATTATAGTAACTGCCGAGTGTTAAACACGTAGATCATGTGTAGCTTATAAAGAACATATTGAATAAATAAGATGTTTAATGAGATCGTGTCTTTTGTCAAAACAAACAGGGGCCATTCGTTGTGTAGCCAGTAAATAACAAATTGAACACATTAGATGTTTTAATAAGTCCGTGCCTAGCAGAAGTTGTATAGAGTTGAAAACGTCAAATATAATATAATATCAAATCTATGTATATAGACCACTTTGTCACATGTCTTGTCCATATATTTATTTTTGTGTAATTGTGTGTGGTGCATCCCCCCTGCACTTACTATTGAGTATTATTATCCTCGTCTCATTTGTCATATGATCTTCCTTTTTTCTTTTTTTATTTGCATTCTCTAATGCAACTTATATGATCATTCCAAAACTGATATTATAAGATGAAGGAAGAGTGGAAGTACATGCTGATATGACAGAGAGAGAGAGAGAGCGAGAGAGAGAGAGAGAGCGATGGGGCTTAACGTCACGACACAAACTAGATAATTTCGCAACTAACATATGGTTCAATTCTATTTCAATAAAACCCACGAGGTTGGTCAGGAGACCCTTCACCTTGCCACGTCTAACCAAACCACGTCAGTTGACTCATTGACATACCATATGCTACAGCGTGTACGAACTAACCCCAGTGTAAGTGAGATTTAATCTTGATAATGTAGTTGTGAGAAACGTCGCCCCGTCATTCTTTCATAATAGGTTATTTAATATGTATGTCAAATCCATTGACACGATAAAACATTTTGGTGAACAAGTACTCCTGAATAATTGGCGAATTCAAATATAATTATCAGTTGTTCTTAGAAATGTCCTAACATTATTGCACATTTGTGAAGTAAAGTAGTGTCAGATGATTTATGTAAACCGTTACATCTTCATCTTTATGAATCTGGAATGATAGCTTGGTGTAGATTTCTGGGAGCCATGTCAAAACGGTGTATTTCACTGTGATGGGTTAGGGTTAGTACGAGGTTAATACGGCCTATTTCACTGTAATGCACGAACCTAAACGAAAGCCGCGGTGACTCAGTGAGTAAGACGTTGTTCGATCACTCGTGATTTTTTGGTTTGGTTCGCCCTTGACCGAGGGCTTGACAAGGACCAGCGCAAACTGATCCCGCAGTGAATATTCGCTTGGCCGCTACAATCACTGATAAGCATGACATCGACGAGGCTTAATAAGTACGGAATATTAACTTTTTTACTCCGACAAATTAAATTCTCAAACATTTTTTTGCGGTAACAGAAAAATAAATAAAGACGTTTGAAGTATTTGTTGTTAAAAGATATTTCCTATTAAGTGTAAATGGGTATTAAAATGAGTAAAATGCATCATTTTGTCCGAAGCAGTTAGGTGTTAAGTAAACATTGCACGAGCCGTTGAGCCAATAGAGACTTTTGGCAAGCGTAAATTCCTAGTACGTATCGCGTATCCGGATGGATTTTGCGTGTGACGTCATCAATGTGTGTGTATTTCTCATACGTGTTACGGCCCGTATCGAACAGCTTTCATACGGAGTAGGTCCGTATAACATTGTCGTCTTTTTAGATGCTGAAATGTTGTATCATAGCGTTTTTATGAATCTATATGTGTATTCTAGAACACGGAGGTGTATATTTGATGTGAAAATTTAACCATAATAAAGACAGGAATTTTCATACTTTTCCCGTCTGTCTGTCTGTATGCTGATTGAACTACGTGATAAATTCAAGATGGGACCTTCCAAATCTGTAAATGATGTGTTTTTTTTAAACATGCGACTTTAATTTTTTATTTTTTCAAATAGCTCAGCGACAGTCGAGCGACTTCATTCACTCTGGGAAATTGTAGGCTAGGCACTTGACTAGTACTGGTGTTGATCTTGGTAGATAACTACCACCATGCTGTAATAGAACTAAGCTCGGCTCAGTGACGCATACACGTAGGCTACGCGACGCGAGAATCTGCCAAAACTCTTAAACTACCCTGCGCAACGTATCACGTATACGATACTGATACGTGATACGAATAGGAGAAATGCCACTTGCCAAAAGTCTCTAATGACTGCAGTCAACGCACGTGCTGTGGACACTATCTGTCACAGAGTTAATTCGTAAGTAATTCTCTGTGAAACAGATTGGGACCAGCGTATAGTTGTTCGGATAGGTGAAAGGTCGAGGTACTGTATAGACATTGTCGTGCACATAAAAGATAGCTTTGTAGTCGGAATTCGATGTAAGAGAAGGCCGTAGTTTGCCCCATAGCATATGATACGACTGTCTTCGTTAGCAGACAGATGAGTAGGACGCTAAATTCCATTTCATTTCATTTTTCTTAAATTCGATTTAGACAAATCGTGTCAGTTTAATACCCATTCGCACGATGGTTTACAGCTACATTTGTTTTCATAAAGAATAAAATGAATTGGGTGAAAGCTTGTTTGCCGGGACAGCCTCTCCCGGTTCCCCATCCCCCCATCCGTCGCGGGCGATAACATGGATGACTGACAAACACAACAACTTCACAAAAAACAACAAAATAGGGTTGATAGCAGGAGTGACTGACAAACACAGCAACGTGAGGTTAACAAAATAAACGACAAACAAAGGAAAAATTGTTTAATTTTCAATCTGGGCTACAATTTGAAGGAATACAGATGAAAATATTAACTTGTCCCATTTATATAGATCAATGTATTGTTGGCTTAGAATTATAATTTATAAAGAAAGAACTAAATAGCATTCAATTATTAAATTCGTTAAATATTATACAATATAGTTTAGCGTATTAATGTTTATGCAGACAACGTGATTCACCACATTTAAATTCTGAAAATACAAAACATGGTTTTGATATTATCAATAAACAAGGGAGATAACTGCGTAAATATTTCAATTATCTGCAAATCATCAAATATTCGGTGCAGTAATTAAACTGGTGTGCTACTATTTGACGATATTCTAGGCCGTCTTCATAATATTGGGTAGTATTTGTAACTATTTGACGATATTCTAGGCGTCTTCATAATATTGGGTAGTATTTGTAACTAATTGGTAGTATTGGGTTCTTATTTGCTCTTTCGGTTACCGCATTAGAAGTACATTTCCCGCAATTTATCTCACTATTTTGTGAACAAATTCAAAATGAAATTTAATGGGGTTTAACGCCCTACTCTTCTGTACCTACTCTGATATCGAATTCTAACTGTCAAGGGATCCTTTACGTGCACGCCAATGTGTACACGGGACCTTGGTTTCTCGTCCCATCTGAACGACTAGACATCTCTCATGTCAGGTCCTCCGTTTTGCATCACTGACAAGGGGAAACCATGAACTTCCTCGACCAATGCAGGGATCGAACACCCGACCTCCAGGGTAGCGCCTTACCCACTTAGCCACGTGCTTTAAACTTGTTGTTTGTTGTCATGACGACGGGTGCTCGAGTCATCTGGCATATTTAAATATACAAATCGGGTTATATTGATAGATGATTATAAATAGAATAGTGATTATTTACCTGCACAGAATCCGTCGATACATGGTGAACAAGGCCAATCAGTTTTACATGACTCTGTAAAACAAAATAAAATATAAAACTATGGGACCAACACTGTACGCTTTGTTCCAACTACACGGTTTATTACAAGTTGGAGATCAGACAGATGATGAAACCAATATTATGGGTACCTGGCCTTAGATGATTATTACCCACCCCCTCTGTCTAATTTTACACATTTCTTGTAATAGTATCTTTAACATATAAATAACTTTATAAATACATCAGATGTATGTCAATGACAGACTGTGTATAATATAAGTCATATTTACCATGACAAACACCATCTGAACATTTGCCTTCTGATCTAACACCACAACTTGCATTATCACCCCACGTTCCACACTTCGATGTAACTGTATAATTTACAATACCGTTTATCCTCCATTAGATAAAACAAGTAATATGATCAGGTGTAATAAAGTACAAAATATGACAAATCATCCAACATAGGAAAGTGTTATCAGGTATTCCTCTTGTTAAGACATTAAGTATAACATGCTAAGCGTATTTCATTGATCCAGCAGAATCGTATTAATTATATCTATAACATGATTATATCTATAATATTATACTTACGTCTACATACGCCCTTTACACATTTATCACCATAACCACAGAATCCTTCACCACATTTTTTACCTGAAACAATTGAGCTATTAACGTGCTGGACATCTGATGTATTTATTAGGCAAAGTTTAAACGTAGATATTGAATAATCAGTGTACATTTTAATCATTTTAATCCCAACATGCTAACTTGAACTCATTATAGGATTGTTGCTCAACTAGATACGGTCAAACTCAAATTAAATAGTATTATATGTGAAATAAACAACAACATACCTTGACTTATACAATTCCTTACCACGCCATTTTTGGGATAACAATTTTCACCTAAAATATATAACATATTATACATAATAGAATTTATAAATAGAACGCCAAATTTAGGTATTTCACGGATAATTCCATTGAAGATGGGAAGTTGTTTTATAAGACGACGAGAGAATATCTCACGATTCAAAAATAGAATTGGCTGTCACTAGATAAGACAAAGCGAAACAAATAGGAAAATTCCCTGATTTTATTCATCCTGCTCTTATTTTTAATTTGTTCGTTATCGTTTATCTACTGACAGTCAATTCTTTTTGTGAATTGTCAGTTGCTCAATAATATTTCAATCAACGGACAGGTAACATGTTATACTAAGTTTTGAGCTTTGTTGTAAATTTCCTACATTTATCACCATGTGACATGAGAAATATACCTCTGGGTACACATTTATCATCAATACAAACTTCATCTTTACTCCAACTACACCGTTTACCGCCACAATTTAAATCTAAATATAAACAAATTACAGGTGAGAATGGCGACAAATTACATATTCTAGCGGAGGAAAAATTATTTACGATATACTTTTTGACCTATTCTGCCATTTTAACATTTTTAAATGGATTTGGTGCAATTTGACAAAGCTATCCACGGAGTATTGTAACCCGCTTCCCAGTAAAATATCCCAAAATAGCTTTATTTATATATTTCAAATATAAAAATAATATAATTTTTTTGTTGGTATAGTTGAGCAGCACCGGGTAATCAGATATGACAGTTTCCGGACGCTCTGTAGGCGTCACTAACAATATCCAAACATTTAACTAATAAAAGAAAATTGAATGTTCAAGAATGAAGCAGCTCTTTTTTTTATTTCTAGACATCAGTAAAATCAAAGTCTTCTAAAATTCCTACTAAAAATTCATCTTTCACTACTATCAATGCTCATATATTTCGGCCAGACATCGGTAATCGCATTTGAAGTACAATTCCCACGGTATAGCTAATTATTTTTGAAAAAATTCAATTGATATACACATTTTGCAGTATTATGTTGTAGTATTGGGTAGTATGTGGTGATATTGAGGTGGTACTTAGGTGGTATTGGGTAGAATTGGGTAGTATTGGGTAAATCGTCCCACCCCATATATTTAGTCAAAAGATTAAAGGGACGGCACACCAAACCATTTCATCAAGTTAGATAAAGATTAAAGGGACGGCACACCAAACCATTTCATAAAGTTAGATAAAGATTAAAGGGACGCACACTAAACCATTTCATCAAGTTAGATAAAGATTAAAGGGACGCACACTAAACCATTTCATCAAGTTAGATAAAGATTAAAGGGACGGCACACTAAACCATTTCATCAAGTTAGATAGAGATTAAAGGGACGCACACTAAACCATTTCATCAAGATAGATAAAGATTAAAGGGACGCACACTAAACCATTTCATCAAGATAGATAAAGATTAAAGGGACGCACACTAAACCATTTCATCAAGTTAGATAAAGAAATCCACATTACGCAAAGATTCTGAACCAAATAACAAGAAAATGGTGATAAACCTAATGACATTAAAACCCTATTCAAACGACGGTAATGGTAGATTAATTCACATTTATTTCAAATTACAAGATTATAGTTATTTCAGTGTTATGTTTAGCTGATAGCTGACTATATATAGGCGTCTTACCATAGTTCACACAGATGTGATGAAAACAAAAACCGTTCCTAGCGTTACAATCGGTCGAGTTACATGCACTTGCTGTAAAATAATTAGGATATTGTTAACATATTGAATAGAAATTTATTTACAATCGGTTGAGTTACATGTACTCACTGTAAAATAATTAGACAGACATTTACTAAAACGGGAATTTCATATTTTCTAAGAAAGTGAAAACATAATTATTTCTCTGTCTTTTGCTCAAAGGGTTGTCAACTCACTATTACATGATCATGGGCAATATTTCATAGGCATTAATATTGCTGGCACAAAAAATAATAACACAATTACCTCCCTTGTTTTCCCATTCCCCTCCATGCAATGACGATCTTCAAACGTTTGAATTCGTAGTTGAAAATGATATTTTTCAACAGTGAATTATAGGATTAATAGGATTATTCTTAAAAAGGTAGGCCTGTTTATAGATACCATCTATTTTAAAGCTTTATTTTAATACATTTTAAAAATATAACTTAAAATATGAAATTGCCGTTTTAACATGTGTGAAATATTCCCGATATGGATTGAGGGCCTGACAACGACAGATGTCTAGTCGCTCGGATGAGACGAAAAACAGAGGACCCGTGTATACATTGGTGTGCACGTCAAAGAACCCTTGACAATTGGAATTCGATATAAGAGTAGATCATATCGCCGCTGTCCTCATAGCACACTGTATGACGTATATCCGTCTTCATTAGCTCAGTATAGAAACGAAACAGCTGTTCAACATAGGCAGACATAATTTATTAATAATATTTTAAAGTTAGTCGATAATTACACTCTGAAAGTCATCATCTTAAACCATAGTAAAATGCTTACTGTCTGCCTCCCACGACACTGACTACGACCTCGTAACACGTTGTCTGCATTCTTTGTTTTGTTCGCTTATTAGAGAGAGGGAATGGGGGGGGGGAGACCACCACGACCTCGTACCAGCTTTTCTTTAATCTTTTAGAGGCATTCAGTAACTGGATAGAGCAATACACAAAAACACATACTTATGGAAAAACAGCTACTTAATTTATTTAGGCGACGTTTCGAAGAATATTCCCTCAACGTTATCAAGCTAATACAGTAAAACAAGAATTATGAGATCAATATATACAGAAAAACTATAACAACAATTCATGAAACCATACAGGACAACAACAAGATCAAAGGAGTTATTCAAAACAGGCTAATTAACACTAGCCAGAGTGGATTAAGCAATTAATTACTATGATGACATGTACAATATACAATATACAATACTACATTACAGTTATGATATAGCAAGCTGAGTTTAGATAATGATAATTAACTAGTAATAACTATGATCTCTTTGTGATTGGATGTACAATAGACTAAACTAACTAATTCTCATTGTTTAATTTGAAACGGTAGATGTAACAGATAAAATTGATAATGGTAATATTAAGAAAAAGAAAATTAATAAATACTAATAAAAAGTAGGAATGGTGGAGAAACACAATTCTTGTTATTGAATAAGTTCATCATAAGCACTGGGCAGGAATATCCCTGTGTCGCGTTGAGGTCTGGACTGTTTCTTTTAATGTGTATGGCCTCAATGAGTTTGCGGGTTTTTTCTATCGGTAGATGGGCTGTCAGAGTTTTATATGTTTTAATTCTGTGTCCTGGGTTGGATAGCATGTGTTGGGCCACAGCTGAATTGGTGGTAGAGGATTTTGATTTATGCTGACTAATTCTCTTATCTAAAGGTTGTCTTGTTTCTCCCACGTATTTCCTGTCACATATGCAGGTAATTTCATAGACACATTCTTTCGGATTTGGTTGTTTGGTTGGGTTTAGTTTGTCACTAGCCTTCAGGAGATCTTTAAGGTATTAAACTTCTGAATGGCAACTTAACGATAAATCACATTGTGTCAATCTGTCAAATAATGTTGCATTTATATGGTTGACATAAGGAGCATATAGTTTATAACTTTGCATGTGATGGGAATTAATTCTCACATACATTGCCATCCTGTCGAGACGGCCAGGCGAACGTGTTACCCAGCACTAGTACCCCGGGCCAGCTGTTCCCACTGGGATAACCTTCTCCAGGGTCGAAGCGAAGCTCTAGTACACCAATAGTTCGTGGTAATTGCTCCTAGAGCACACATAGATCTTAAACTGCTTGCAGTTTAAGCAAAGATTACCGCCTTTAGAAAAAGCAAAGACTATAAACTGCTTGCAGTTTTTAAACAGATACAGCCGTTAACTGCTTGCAGTGTTTAAACAGATACAGCCGTTAACTTCTTGTAGGTAATGAACAGTATAGCTTTAAGCTATTACACAGAAACAGAACAGATCACAGAACGGCTTGAACTGGGACAGTTCGCCTCTTTAAATATAGTTAAAAGAGTTTTTCCCAGTCCATTAAAACTTACCTGTATATGTTATAATACATAATAAAACTTTATAGTTTTGTACAGTTTTGTTCCGATTGTTCTAAGAGAGAGACAGAGAGAGTCGAACATAGCGTAACTACTTTTTAGCTAGTCCGCCTCCTCCTCGGAAGAAGCTCTACTATAAAACGGCTAGTGGTCGGCCGATAGACCACTGGTGGAAGAGAAAGGGGCGAGGGTCCTGATTGCAACAGAACTCCCCCAAGCAAATAAATTGCTGCTCAACTTGATAGCTAATCGCTACAATATCTGATTACCCGGTGCTGCTCAACTATACCAACAATATTATTTATATTTGAAATATATAAATAAAGCTGTTTCGGGATATTTTACTGTGTGTTCATTTGAAAACTAGGAGGCGGGTAACAATACTCCATGGATAACTTTGTCAAATTTTACTCGATCCTTTTTAAGATGTTGAAATGGCCGAACAGGTAAATAAGTATATCGTAACTAATTTTTCCTACACTAAAATATGTAATTTATCACCGTCCTCACCTGTAATTTATCACCGTTCTCACTTGCTATTTATCACTCTTCTCACCTGTAATTTGTTTATATTTAGATTCAAATTGTGACGGTAAACAATATTGTTGGATTAAAGTTGAAGTTTGTATGATGATAAATGTGTTTGTTTATCATATTACTTGTTGATAAATGTAGGAAATTTACAGCAAAGCTCAAAACTTAGTATAACATGTTACCTGTTCGTTGATTAAAATATTATTTAGCAGTGGGAGGAAACCGGAGGACCTGGAGAAAAAACCCACGAGGTTGGAAAGGCGACCCTACACCCTGCCACGTGTAACCTGGGAATCGAAACCACACCAGTTAACTCAATGACAGTCCGTATCATTGTAATACAATATCATTTGGGATCTAAAATGTAATATTGTATTTTTAATTCATATTCTTAATTCATATTTTATATTGTAATTTCAATTGTAACTCATTTTGGACATATTAAGTGACAAGCTTTAATCCGTTGCAGGTGCGAGCTTATCTGACATAGTATTATGTAAGATGTATTGGTCGTACAAACTTGTATCATCGAAGTGTCTATTTGATATAAGTTGTAAGCTTAACACTTGTTGTTTTAGAGCTAAGATGTGTTTATCTTAATTAATCGTTTTCATTGTTCTCATTTTAATGCTATTAACTATGGCGTGCCTCAGCTATTTGACAGGCATCGTTGGATAGTATATAATGCCTCGTTTAGAGTTAGGCGAGAGACGAGACGGGAGGACACCAGAGAGGGAGACCTAGGGAGAAGTCGGTCCGTCCTGGACTATGGGGGTCTGCCCTCAGACCCCGGAGAGTTAGGTTTTCTGTGACCTAGGGAGAACATCTTTAGTTAGATATCTCCTGACAAACCACCATATGTAAATATGTTATGCAGTAATAAAAACGTCTGTTTAATAAAAAGAGTTATGTATTCTATTACATACTCTTAAGTGGTGCCGTGTCCGACGAACCTGTGGTTATCAGTAGATAAGCAACGATTACGAAGTCCTAACCACTGGAAGATCAACGAAGAGGTAAGTCTGTTTCTGATCCAAATCATGGCGAACGGTTAATGATTAGTGTTATATTTATTTAATAATTTAACTGGCGAAATAAGCGGTTTGTCTTCCAGCTTAAGCATTATGTAGTAACTCAATTAGCTCAACCATTTTCTAGAAATCCCTTGAATATTTTAAGAAATATTCAAAAATTAAATATATTGCTAGTAGTGGAACAGTAATTTTAAAATATGTAAATTATAATCGTTTTTTTGAACACATATTTTGGCTTAAAATTGGTATAAACGGTTTTATCTCTTATAATTTATGTTTTGTCGATATATATCTTGCCCCGGGTTTCCGGGAGAAATTTTATTTGTGTTAACCCCAATAATGAGATTGGGATGCCCGATATATGGGAACAGTTTTATGCGAAATTCCTGTAAGGTGGGATTGATTTAACCCAGGGATTTATGACAATGCCCGATATGCTACGGGAAAAGTTTTATGCTCGGAATTAAGAGCGAATGTGTTGTGTTGTTTTGTGCTTTGTTTAAAAAAATATAGAGATAAAACCACTGTTAATTTTGATAGGTTCTTTCCAAAATATCTTATTTAATATTGGTGAAATGTGTTCAGATCAAAGCAATAGTATTTGTCAATTCTAATGTAACTATTATTTTAAAATAGATCGTTATCTAAAGTTACACTTACTAATTTGATTAAAAGTTAATTGAGTTCACTCCATGAAATACTTAGCATATGACAAACTTGGGCACGAAGGGCAGTTAAAATATACTTCATGACACGATATATCATTTAAAAAATCGTTGACCATGTATGGAAAGGAATAGACTAACCGACAAGAAAAATAACGGCCAGAATAAAGATGGTGACGGCTAAAGCCACAAGCAGCAGTTAGCTTGAAAATGGAGAAATTCCCATTCACCTCGACGAAGAATATGTGCATACATGTTGATGCATGCATGGTGGCAATATCTGCTGACATGACGAAGATGATAAGCATAAATGGTGGAAAATGTATGCCGACATGATGCATACATGGTGGAAAATATAATTATGCTGACATGATGGAAAATGTATGCTGACATGATGAAGAATATATGCTGTCATGATGAAGAATATATGCATACATGGTTGAAAATATATGTATGCATAATTGGTGGATACTATGCATAATTGGTGGATAAGATACCCATCCATCGATAATTAGTGGCGAATATTTCCAGTTTCCTCACTTTTGAACTGCCAAATTTGGATCGCGTGTGATTGTGATTATGTTTATGTGTTTCCTTTATCATTTATATGACATTCTTTTGTGCGGCGATTTCTTCTGCGTACTGTGTTCCCACGTAGTGTGTGCTTTTATTAATATAATATACTGATCGAGGAACAAACGTGTACTATGACCAGTAACTTTTGTGAATATTTTGATGTTGTGCTTCTTTTATATATATTTGAATGCTTCAATTAGTGTATTATGCTTTAATCTTTTATTGTTTTAAAATCGTTTCATATATAATTTTATATATTCCACTATTTTAAACTTGTGGTAATGGAGGAAATGTAATACAATATCATTTGGGATCTAAAATGTAATATTGTATTTTTAATTCATATTCTTAATTCATATTTTATATTGTAATTTCAATTGTAACTCATTTTGGACATATTAAGTGACAAGCTTTAATCCGTTGCAGGTGCGAGCTTATCTGACATAGTATTATGTAAGATGTATTGGTCGTACAAACTTGTATCATCGAAGTGTCTATTTGATATAAGTTGTAAGCTTAACACTTGTTGTTTTAGAGCTAAGATGTGTTTATCTTAATTAATCGTTTTCATTGTTCTCATTTTAATGCTATTAACTATGGCGTGCCTCAGCTATTTGACAGGCATCGTTGGATAGTATATAATGCCTCGTTTAGAGTTAGGCGAGAGACGAGACGGGAGGACACCAGAGAGGGAGACCTAGGGAGAAGTCGGTCCGTCCTGGACTATGGGGGTCTGCCCTCAGACCCCGGAGAGTTAGGTTTTCTGTGACCTAGGGAGAACATCTTTAGTTAGATATCTCCTGACAAACCACCATATGTAAATATGTTATGCAGTAATAAAAACGTCTGTTTAATAAAAAGAGTTATGTATTCTATTACATACTCTTAAGTGGTGCCGTGTCCGACGAACCTGTGGTTATCAGTAGATAAGCAACGATTACGAAGTCCTAACCACTGGAAGATCAACGAAGAGGTAAGTCTGTTTCTGATCCAAATCATGGCGAACGGTTAATGATTAGTGTTATATTTATTTAATAATTTAACTGGCGAAATAAGCGGTTTGTCTTCCAGCTTAAGCATTATGTAGTAACTCAATTAGCTCAACCATTTTCTAGAAATCCCTTGAATATTTTAAGAAATATTCAAAAATTAAATATATTGCTAGTAGTGGAACAGTAATTTTAAAATATGTAAATTATAATCGTTTTTTTGAACACATATTTTGGCTTAAAATTGGTATAAACGGTTTTATCTCTTATAATTTATGTTTTGTCGATATATATCTTGCCCCGGGTTTCCGGGAGAAATTTTATTTGTGTTAACCCCAATAATGAGATTGGGATGCCCGATATATGGGAACAGTTTTATGCGAAATTCCTGTAAGGTGGGATTGATTTAACCCAGGGATTTATGACAATGCCCGATATGCTACGGGAAAAGTTTTATGCTCGGAATTAAGAGCGAATGTGTTGTGTTGTTTTGTGCTTTGTTTAAAAAAATATAGAGATAAAACCACTGTTAATTTTGATAGGTTCTTTCCAAAATATCTTATTTAATATTGGTGAAATGTGTTCAGATCAAAGCAATAGTATTTGTCAATTCTAATGTAACTATTATTTTAAAATAGATCGTTATCTAAAGTTACACTTACTAATTTGATTAAAAGTTAATTGAGTTCACTCCATGAAATACTTAGCATATGACAAACTTGGGCACGAAGGGCAGTTAAAATATACTTCATGACACGATATATCATTTAAAAAATCGTTGACCATGTATGGAAAGGAATAGACTAACCGACAAGAAAAATAACGGCCAGAATAAAGATGGTGACGGCTAAAGCCACAAGCAGCAGTTAGCTTGAAAATGGAGAAATTCCCATTCACCTCGACGAAGAATATGTGCATACATGTTGATGCATGCATGGTGGCAATATCTGCTGACATGACGAAGATGATAAGCATAAATGGTGGAAAATGTATGCCGACATGATGCATACATGGTGGAAAATATAATTATGCTGACATGATGGAAAATGTATGCTGACATGATGAAGAATATATGCTGTCATGATGAAGAATATATGCATACATGGTTGAAAATATATGTATGCATAATTGGTGGATACTATGCATAATTGGTGGATAAGATACCCATCCATCGATAATTAGTGGCGAATATTTCCAGTTTCCTCACTTTTGAACTGCCAAATTTGGATCGCGTGTGATTGTGATTATGTTTATGTGTTTCCTTTATCATTTATATGACATTCTTTTGTGCGGCGATTTCTTCTGCGTACTGTGTTCCCACGTAGTGTGTGCTTTTATTAATATAATATACTGATCGAGGAACAAACGTGTACTATGACCAGTAACTTTTGTGAATATTTTGATGTTGTGCTTCTTTTATATATATTTGAATGCTTCAATTAGTGTATTATGCTTTAATCTTTTATTGTTTTAAAATCGTTTCATATATAATTTTATATATTCCACTATTTTAAACTTGTGGTAATGGAGGAAATGTAATACAATATCATTTGGGATCTAAAATGTAATATTGTATTTTTAATTCATATTCTTAATTCATATTTTATATTGTAATTTCAATTGTAACTCATTTTGGACATATTAAGTGACAAGCTTTAATCCGTTGCAGGTGCGAGCTTATCTGACATAGTATTATGTAAGATGTATTGGTCGTACAAACTTGTATCATCGAAGTGTCTATTTGATATAAGTTGTAAGCTTAACACTTGTTGTTTTAGAGCTAAGATGTGTTTATCTTAATTAATCGTTTTCATTGTTCTCATTTTAATGCTATTAACTATGGCGTGCCTCAGCTATTTGACAGGCATCGTTGGATAGTATATAATGCCTCGTTTAGAGTTAGGCGAGAGACGAGACGGGAGGACACCAGAGAGGGAGACCTAGGGAGAAGTCGGTCCGTCCTGGACTATGGGGGTCTGCCCTCAGACCCCGGAGAGTTAGGTTTTCTGTGACCTAGGGAGAACATCTTTAGTTAGATATCTCCTGACAAACCACCATATGTAAATATGTTATGCAGTAATAAAAACGTCTGTTTAATAAAAAGAGTTATGTATTCTATTACATCATTGCTACGGGAGATGTGTAACAAACTGTTAAATATACGGGAAGTGATGTCACCTCATTATGGCTACACTTGACAAATATAGTTCAAGGCGTAATTCGAGTGTTGGACGTATTGTGCAATGCATCGGAAAAGAAATGTATGTGACAATGACGGCCATTGGGTTAACTTATACAACAAATCACCAAATTTTCACCACTTATTTGCTGGGACGAGATGAAACGATTTTCGTGGCTAAATGACTGCCTAAAAATAAAGCAGACAATTTCTGCTATTTTTGGTTCAAAATTCAAAAGAACATAACTTGAAAAGAATATTTTTTTCTGTTGCAGCAAAGACTTTGATCGATTTGTAAGTTCAGTACATCTATAACTAAACATGTATACTATCTTATTAATCTTATAAACACCCGCCATACCCATTCAGATGACTGTTATATTTAATAGAAGTTTTGACAAGGTTTCAACGTCAAGGTGACCCACAAAGTGCTGATCCCTATCTTTTACACCATCTTTTGTTTTACAATATTTTTGTTTTAAAATTAAAACGCGTGGAATATAATAACAACACGTACTATAAACAAACAGGATCTCCCTTTCTTCATGAGCGAATAGTTTCCTATCACCGATTAAGACCCCTACGCGCAAGCGAATTATTGAAATATGGTTGAACCATGAGTTAGTCCCAAAATGGCCTAGTTTGTGTTGAGTGAGAGGGAGATAGAGAGAGATACTAACATATAATTCAATTTTATTTCAATTATTTGCTTGCGCGTAGTCGTCTTTATAATAACAATAAATTTTAATATTCTAAAATTCATTTAAACAGATACCAATTGATTAAAAATGCAATATTCTAGTGAAAGCGTTCAGTAGATTAATTTAAATGACACAAATTAATTTGAAATTCAGTGGTATGAAATGCCGTACCATATTGGTAGTGATAAGAAAATTAATTTAGAATTAATTATTTTGACATGCAATGGTATGGAAATAATCAAAATTATATTGAATAAAATTGAAATGCTGTATTATATTGAAATGGTCAAATATTAATGTAGAATGATACAACTTCATTGAAAATGCAACGATATAAAATTTATTAAAACTAAATTAAATAAAATAAAAATCTTGATTCTACCATGTGGCCACCTTTCGATGATCGCCGAATAAAACGATTAGAGGAGCGGATATGTTAAATGGACATGCACTTCCGGAAAGAAGCATCAAAATTTGGCCTAAAGGGTTTTTGGATAAATATGCTGATTTCAAAAATGGCGGGAACCACGACGTCACTTCAGCCGTTTAAATCAGCATACCCAAAACCCCCCTAGGCTAAATTTTCATGCTTCTTTCCGGAAGTACACAACTCAACCAAAAAATGTAACATATCTGCCCCACAAGAACCCAATTCAATCCGCGAAATAAAGACTTCGTGGTTCACCCCTGTAACCGAGGATGATCACTGTACAGAAAATACAGACCAATATTATTGCTGTATTGATGGTCTGAAATAGCAGGAAGGTGCGTTTTCGGTCGATTAATTTTCATAAATTAGCTCGGAGACATGCCCCTACCCCTTCCGACAAATCAAATCGGCCATTTTATTTCTGCCTCCGCTCCAAAATAGTCTAGAAATCGGGTAGGGACATAGTGGGATTTCGGTTCGAACGTTACATAAACGTGACCTATTCTTTGAATGGCATTTAGTAATTGGAACATAATCAAATAACACACTTTTATGGAATAACAATTACTATGGTTTATTTCACTGCGAAGTTTCAACAAGATTTCACAAGTCGTTATCAAGCACTATACACAAATACATAAAGAATGAGAAAAATATGAATATATATATACAAACATCAGTGTGGACCATCCAATTAAATGCAAGGAAAGTGAGCATGAGTAGTAATTGTTATTCCATAAAAGTGTGTTATTTGATTATGTTCCAATTACTAAATGCCATTCAAAGAATATATTAGACATCAATATGGAGATGTGGCTGTCAACCTCATTACTCAAATAAGTAAATGTGAGGATAAGTATATACGTACAAGCAACAGTGTGACCTTCTTAATGAGATGTAGAAATAGTGACTTAATTCCTAAAGGCTTAATTGTTAAATCTCCAGTCAACTCAAATGCTGCTAAAAAGATTATTAGACATGCTAGCAAATGTTTACTAAGAGAAACACTTCAACACTACAGAAATGAAAAGCAGAAACTCTCCATTAGCACCAACCAACTTCAAGCTGAGCTCAAAAATATCATCACGAACGTTGACCTTCAGAAATTCAATGAAATACAGAAAAAATCGCAGGTCAGTTTGAATAAACAAGTTAAACTAAAACATACCAAAAAATTCGACAAATTGAAACAAACCAAAGAGAAGACTACACCCCGCTCCAAAAGTAATACCACCAATGATTACCTAACCAAAACAGTGGTCAACATTAGTGACCGAGATTTAACAGAAGATCAAATCAATCTACTCTCCAAGGGCCTCAACTTTGTACCATCCAACCAAAAACCTCATACAGATACCTTCATAGCTAATATTGAAAAGGGACTACGACAACTAGCACCAGGTGGGAAGGTGGAATACCTCAGACATCAAGTAACCGACCTACTTCTTAAAGCCAAACCTCAACCAAGTAACATCACTCTGAACCAGAAGAGGGCACTAAAATAATTACGTAATGATTCGAAGATAACAATCGTGCCAGCTGATAAGGGGAAAGCCACTGTAGTAATTAACACGGATGAATATCATACGATAGTTGAAGACCTACTCAAAGACACAACAACCTATCGGCGCCTCAGAAAAGATCCAACCAACGCACATGTTAAAAATCACGAAAACATTTTGAAGTCACTTTTGGAAGAAGAAAAGATTACCAACAGCATCTTCAACAAGTTAAAACCAGATCACCCCCACCCACCATATGCTAGAGCGTCCATTAAAATTCATAAAAATCCAATTAAAGCAAGACTCCTCATATGCTCTATTGACTCCGTTTACTACAACACAGCTAAGTATCTATCTAAATTACTCGCTCCACTAGGGAAAACAGCCGACTCCTTTATTAAGGACTCGACTGATTTTTGTCTACGTGTCAAAGATGTCAGAACTCCAGGGAAAATGCTGTCATACGACGTAGTTGATCTGTTCACTAATGTACCTAGAGAAGATGCATTGAGAATTCTTGAAACCCGCCTCCACCAGTCCTCCACACCGTTGGATACATCACTACAAGTTGAAACAATAATTCTCCTGACCAAGCAATGCCTGGACTCAACTTACTTCATGTGGGGAGATAACTATTATGAACAGATTCATGGATTACCTATGGGGAGCCCATTACCCCCCCCCCTGATTACTGAAATCTACATGGCATCACTAGAGGAAGAAGCTATTTTAACCGCCCCATTTCAACCGCAAATTTGGTTAAGAAAAGTTGACGACATCTTTGTCATGCTAAAGGAAGAAGAAGATGCGACCGTTCTCCTGAATCACCTCAACAACCAACATCAAAGAATGAAGTTCACTATCGAAAATGAAACCAATAGCAGCCTCCCATTTCTTGATGTACTGGTAAAAAGAGAGAACGCCAAGATCACTACCTCAGTATACCGAAAACCAACCCATACAGATCAATATATCCACTACAAATCTAACCACCCCAACAGCATAAAATCAGGCATTATCACCACTTTAACCAAAAGAGCCAAGAATATTTGTCACCCAGAATCCCTCCCTGTAGAAATCCAACATTTAAAGTATTTACCCGCCACAACGGATACCCAGAAAAAATGGTCAACAATGCCATCAATGCCACTCTTTACAACATACCAAAACCTGATAAACCCCGAAACGATAAACCCCCAATTAGAATTTTCATACCATTCCACGGCAACATTTCCCACCAAATTAGAAGATTACTGAAAACTGAAGCAGATATTGAAACCACCTTCATGAAGGGCGCAACAACCAAAGACATAGTAAAGGCGAATGGAAAGTTAAATCCCACCAAACCATTCTCACCAAAAGGCTGCGTCTATAAAATCAACTGCAGTTGCCAGGAGAGTTACATTGGAGAAAGCAAAAGACCATTAGATATCCGACTAAAAGAACACATGTCAAAAGCCCCCACCAACCAATCTGCAGTTGCTGAACATCTGAACGAGAACCCACGGCACCGAGTTGACTGGACCAAGGTAAAAACGTTGGCCGTGAACCACCACAACAAACGAAACAGAAGAATACACGAGGGATCAACATTAGAAGACATGAACCAAAACTGAACCCAGACCCAGGCGTTTATATTCCCAGAGCATATGACCGCATAATTAAATTGTAAACACAGTTCATTCCCAGTAACTCCGCATGTAAACCATATTTAACTTCTTGCATGGTTCAATTATAATTATTGTATAGTCCATACCACACCTATCATATTTATAACCCCGTAACTTTCACAATATGATAAATGTTCATGTATCTTTTATTTTCTACACATTTACTTAAAAGTTATATTCCTAAACAGTTGTCACCCAATGCAAAGATTATGGCCTTAATATAATTCTATAACCCTCTCTTTGATCTTTATGAATGTTTATTTAGTTGTTCATAGTATATACTTGTTTCAACCATGGTATAATGAGTATGGTTTCAATTTTTGATGATCTTGTTAATCCCCTGTTTCATCTTTTAATTGTATAATCCCAATATATACAACGGTGCACCTTTGTTTTATTAGTAGCTTGTAATAGCTACTCATGCTCACTTTCCTTGCATTTAATTGGATGGTCCACACTGATGTTTGTATATATATATTCATATTTTTCTCATTCTTTATGTATTTGTGTATAGTGTTTGATAACGACTTGTGAAATCTTGTTGAAACGTCGCAGTGAAATAAACCATAGTAATTGTTATTCCATAAAAGTGTGTTATTTGATAAACGTGACCTATTTTGTGCGCGCGTTTTCGTTTGTTGTATGGAAATGGTTCAATTCACTGGTATTTTGACCGACTTTTGGTAAATACTGAACCGATTTGAATTAAAGATTAAAGCTTATACAACGTAATGTTTTTATAATCCTAAGTATGCTTATTGTAGATAACATTGATTATGTTTTTTATTGTGCATCTGTTTTTTGTTTTTAAAGAAACACGCCTATTCCATCATAAATAGGGAATGCACTGAGTGGTACTCGTTGTTTTTTTTTTGTTTTTTTTATTTTGTATTTGCTTTTAAAACTTAGATTATTTATTTAGATATTACCCTCTTTCATATTTAGAAATGTATTGCACGTCTTTTTTCTTTAGAAATAAAATTTCCCAAATTATAGCTGTAAGTAGCTCTAAGTGATTTGAAGATCTGAATTGATCATTTTAATTGTACTCAATTTCGTATATAAAGCCGTGTAAAGTTAGACAATTCATGCATTGCACCCGAGGAGACGGAGAGATAATCAAGGAAACCACCAACAATGAAGCTGAATATGGATCAGACTTCTGTTTTCATTACTCTGGTTATCATGTGAGTAAAATATAAAATCATACTATGTAGGTGTTCGATCCCTGCATTATCTGACATCGGGATTTTCCTGGGTGATGCCCCCTTGTCACTCGCGTTGGACGCAAGATATGACAAAGAGAAATGCATAGTCGATCGGGTGGGACGCAAAAAAACGGAGAGACGTGAAGTTTGTGGTTCGTTCGCTGTTCGTTATTTGGGAATAATGAACAACGAGCTAGTTTGTTGTTCGCTATTCAACAGGTATTATAATCAAGCCACTTTTATAGGGAATACGCCGGGACTTGTTTCTTTATAGGGAATATAGTCCGGTGGCTGAAGGGGGTGGGGGAATCACCACCCGAGCTGTGAATTTATGACATCAATTTTTTCTAGACCAGTTTTTTGTGTAGATTCTGAATATGTATGGTGATCAGGCGTTGGAGGGGGTGTTTTCGAGATATAGGGCGTCAAAAGTCTATAATAGGCGTGTGTGTGTGCGAGGGGGGGGGGAAGAATGTAATGTTGGCATAATATATTAATAAAACATAAATTTCTAGGACTGCCCATCTTTAAATAAGTGTTTATGATGCCCTGGACAACTGGCGGGAAATGAGTTCACGTTGATTTAAATATGTGTATAAGATTGCCATGGTATCGGGGACGGGGTGGGATAAATGTATTTTGGGTGACAGAAACCACTTGGTTAAAAATTGACATGAAAAGCGCTTTCTCGTGTTTTTTGTTCAGTACCAATATTGTCATTCAAAATATTGAATTATAATGGTACTTCGAGAGATCAGGAATTTGAACGCAAGCTTTACCATTATAGCCCTCTGCTCGAACCTTACCATTTGAAAACCACGCTGATTTCACAAGGGTGTGTTTTTGTACAGCTGCTAGAAGTTTCATATTGACTTGTGTCATGTCTTCTGATATAGATATATGCCAGATTGTTTTAGTTTCATCCTATTAGATAGCATTAGTTGTCTTTCATCGCGCCTCATAAAACGCACAATGATGCCTCTATGATGTGTTGGTGTTGGATGGACTTGTCCTACAACAGCCTGGTTAGTTTCCGATTTGGGTCCGACTCTATGCGCGCCATCTATCAATATCGGCTGATCAATCTATCTTTAATTTTTTTGTGGGCCCAACTCTATACAATTCTCTCCAGCGGTCTCCTTGACGCCAAAATCTCTTTCATGCAATTTACGAGTATATTGTTCAAGATTCTTAATTTTATTTTTAAGTGACATTACCTCTTCATCGTTAATTTTTATACTAGATTCAGTCTTCTCGAATCGTTCATGGAAGATATCAATATCGCTGCCTACGTTTTCAAGGGTCATTTCAACTTCTGTTACTCGTTCTTCTTTTTTCGATAGTCGTTCGTTTATGATTGCAGTAAGCCCAATTTTAAGTTTATTTACAGCCGCTTTCACTGCCCTGTCGACTACAGAGTTTATTTTAACAACGTCAAACAAAGGACTTTCCACATCACCTGAGATAGTGTTCACCTGAGTAGTTTCTTGATCCAACTCATTGATTTCCATTCTTAAAGTGTTAGAAAATCCAACCAAAGGTCACCAAATATACATCCGTTATGTTAGAATACACACTGGTTAATACATTACATTCACGTTTTATTCATTCATTTAACTACGTTGCAGTATTTCTAAGGTTATGAAGCTTTATGGGGAAGGGCTGATGAAAACGACTTTCTCCAGCCGACATCTTGACTATATGGTTTCTTTATAGGGAATACACCGGTGGTGGTTTCTTTATAGGGAATACGCCAGGTGGTCTGTTTATAGGGAATACATCGGGGTGGTTTCTTTATAGGGAATACATCGGGGTGGTTTCTTTATAGGGAATACACCGGTGGTGGTTTCTTTATAGGGAATACGCCAGGTGGTCTGTTTATAGGGAATACATCGGGGTGGTTTCTTTATAGGGAATACGTCGGGGTGGTTTCTTTATAGGGAATACGTGGGGTGGTTTCTTTATAGGGATTACACTGGGAGTTGTTTCTGAATAGGGAATACGTCGGGGAGGATTTTTTTTTACAGAACCTGATGGGGATTGGGATAGCCTAGTGGTCTAGAGTGCAGCGCTTCGACCTCTAGCTGACCGGTCACCTCTGGCTTGCGGCTGTGGTTTCGAGCCCTGGTGTGAGCGTATGTGGCATGGAGCGTATGTGGGTTTCCTCCGGGTACTCCGGTTTCCTCTCACTGCTAAAGACCCCTACGCGCAAGCGAATTATTGAAATAAAATTAAACCATGTGTTAGTCCCGAAATGACCTAGTTTGTGTTGAGTGGACGTTAAACCACATTTCTCACTCCCTCTCTCTCTCTCTCTCCCTCTCTCTCTCTCTCTCTCACACATAACTAATTGGGTTATAACACCTAAGAATCTCGGTGGAAAGATTCTGACAAGCTGTCTTCATTCTACTTGAATAACAAGCTGCTTCGTACTGGCGAATAACGAAAAAACGAACTACTGCTGTTCGTTATTCACTCGAGTTCGTCGTTTAAAAATAAATAAATATAATTCTGTGCTATAAATTTCACTTTTACTGAACCTGATTACATTACAGCGTAGTGATACATCATTTTTTGACAGCAGTTTACCTATTGCAAAGTCTTATATTGACCCGGCATTTCCTTCAAGGAAAACAGTTTTTGTCGGAGGGAAAAAGTTAATAATTGAGACTCATATCGTGTTAATGTAGTTATTTTATGTGTTAAAATGGCTTCCAATAGAGTTTATCTATATATTGCACCCCATATTTGTTAACTAATTCTGCGATATAACTGATGTGGAAGCAGACGTTAAACACCAATTAGTAAGTAGTTAACTAATTAGTCTGCGATATCACTTATGTGGAAGCGGACGTTAAACCACCAGCTTAAGTAAGTTGTTAACTATTCATTATTTGCTTGATAACGAACCGTAGCATGATAAAGATACATTATGGGAGATTAGATATAAAGAGCTGGCATTTCGCACTATAATAGTTAAAAAGGAGATAATGTAAAATGGAATTTACTGAAAATTTCAATCAAATTCATCCACTTTGAACCAGCCTCGATCATCATTACTAAAGTCGGTACGATAAAAAAACATAGTCTCGATTATCCATTTCATGATTTAATTATTAATGGACGTTAAGTAGCAGATATGATTGCAATCCAGTAAATATCGCTGGCTAGCGATGACATCGAGACTTGATTGCGTTCTGAATATGTTAATTAATGTCTAATTAATAACTAAGATAACATTTCAGGCCTAAAGAAAGTCCTGTAATAGACAGATTTAGCTCTTGCATAATGTATGTCTGATAAAATTACGAAGTAGTACATCCATATGTGTGTTTCTAATTTTATTGAAATCTATTTCTTGTTTATGTTTTGGTTTATTTACAGATTGGGCTGTCACAGAGGTGAGTTGTTAAAATAGCCTTCAACTTTTTCTGGGTGAGTGTGTAAGGCACTGACTCGCTAACGAATGGCGTTTGAAATGAAGTGAAATAAATTGGGTTTAACGTCCTACTGTTCTGCTCCGAACTGGGCTTATGAAGACATGCATGCGCCATACAGTGTGCAATGAGGGAAATTTTGCCCGGGTAGTGATTTACTGTTATATCGAATTCCGACAGTCGACGAAAACGCCGAGATCCCGTGTGAACGTTGGCCTATTCGTAAAATAACCCCTGACCGCTGGAATTAGAAATAATTATATAAGCCGTCCCACCAAACTCCTCCTCGTCGAGCTGCTCACTGCAATAGTGGTCTAACTCCACTGCAATAGAGGGGGGGTTGGGTTGGCCTAGTGGTCTAGAGTGCCGCGCTTCGACCTCTAGCTGGCCGGTCACCTCTGGCTTGCGGCTGTGGTTTGCGCCTTCTCAACCTCGTGGGTTTCCTCTGGGCACTCCGGTTTCCTCCCACTGCTAACGACCTTTACGCGCAAGCGAATCATTGAAATAAAATTGAACCATATGTTAGTCCCGAAATGACCTACTTTGTGTTGAGTGGACCCCATTTCTTGTACTGAGCAGCTCGTATGACGTCTGTTCGTATTGATTAGACCAGATCAGTAGGACGTTAAACCCCATTCCATTTCATATGTTTATTATTACAGTCCAATCAGTGATCACCGGGGGTGCAACATGTGACGACACAATGTCTTTCTATGCTGATGGTGTCCTCTATACCAATCAAAACGATAATGACTGGCGACAACAGTCACCTGTCAGTATTCCTGATGATACACGAGTTGTTGCCATTAAATGTTTAAATATCAGAGGAATTGGTGGCATCAAGATGGCATTGGGTGACGGTACTAAAACAGATGTGACGTGGAAATGTTCTGCTGCATTTGAAGACAACTGGAATAAAGTCGGGTGAGTCCAACTTAAAAAAAAACACAAGTTAGGTGTGTCCAACGTGAAACACAAGTCGAGTAAGTCCAACACAAGTTGGGTGAGTCCAACTTAAAGCACAAGTCGGGTGGGTCCAACTTACAAGTTGAGTGAGTCCAACATAAAACATAAGTCGGGTGAGTCCAACTTACAATAACAGGCGGAAGCTCAACGGTGTTCAACGTAAAAACATAAGTCCAATGAGTTCAATGTAAGGCATTATCAATTAGCTCTTAGCATGGTTACGAATCTCCGTGGCAGGGATGGGGGTGCAAGGAATTCATTAAAGGGTCAATCCTGGTTATATTTTGAAGAATAAAGCTGTTTAATTTCATGTTAAAAGTCCTTACAATCCTCTACCTTAGTGCCGGGCAACTAACTTAATATAGGCGATGCGTTTACAAACAACGTAAACCCATCAGTTTTCTTCTGGAAATAGAGACGGTGTGTCAAGATGTATTATCCTGTGTCTGGATAAAACCAGACTTTTATTTTATAAAATAATGTGTAGGTGAAATTTACCTTTCGTTATCAAGTACAGCACATGGGTCATTCATACACGTCTAAATGAGCGGCATTTGATTATCAGGCCACTCAAAGAAGAAATTGGCCCGAAATCTTAAAAGGGTAACGTTGAAATTTTGGGACAAGGTAAATACGCAATTCCTCTATATTTTGGCGCTTAAATTTCATACTCGGACTTTTATTTTTGAGACTCTGTTCAAATTGGGATAGTCCCTTTAAGGAGGGCCAGATAGAAAATCACGACCAGTTTTCGCGTGGGACCCAAAATCAAGATTCCGTGTTAACATTGGTGAGCACAAAACAGAACCCCCGTGAGAGAGAGAGAGAGATGGGGTTTAACGTCCACTCGACACAAACTAGGTCATTCTGGGACTAACATACGGTTTAATTTTATTTCAATAATTCGCTTGCGTGTAGGGTTCTTTAGCAGTGGAGGAAACCGGAATGCCCGGAGAAAACACACGAGGCTGGATGCCCGTCAAAGATGCAGTGACAGATGAAATTCGGTGAAAAGTAGGTTGAAATTGAAATCCTGCTGTCCGGGCAAATTTCCTCTCATATCACACACCACGTGGTATGGTTTATTTTCCCCGGTTGATGCAGAAACGGAAGGCGCTAAAGTCTGTTTAATTTTAGGTCGCAGGAGGTAGGCTCGGATGTGGACAGGGAACCGGCCCGGGCTCCCGTGTCGGAGCGGCCCATTTTACTGACCGCGGAGCCCGGAGGGGGGGGGGGCTCTCCCTGGGAAACTTTTTGAAAAAGAACGTCAAATATGTGATTTGGAGACATATCTGATTATAATCTCTGTCAAATAAGAGACGAATTGGACTAAATTATTTTTTTTCATTTTCGTTACGTTCTCGAAAACAGGACTGCATCTTCTTTCTTCTAGATTTAACGACGCTGCCTGGGCAAATGCTATAGTACCTCCCTACAACACTGTAAAAACCCAACCGGAATCTCTAAATGGTAAAGCTGACTGGATTTGGACAAGTGGTTATGAAGAAGAGCAGGATACAACAGTCTATTGTAGAAAGGTTATCAAAAGTAAGTACACGACCGGAAGTTGTCTATTAGTATTGTAGACAGGTTATCAGAAGTACATGATCGGAAGTTGTAAATTATAGGTATTGTAGACAAGTTATCAGAAGTAAGTAAGCGACCGGGAGTTGTGAATACGTATGTTGTAAAATTATGGAATACCTATCACTGGGGCGCACCCACCATCAGCCTTTCATGGCCAGGTGATCTCAGGTACAGGTAAGAATGTTAGCTAGTCTGCTGTATATATTAACCACTGGTCTTTTACAGCTAAGTAAACTTCTTCTTATGTCTTCTAATTTAAAACAGCAAGTCTGATCCAACACAGCTATGACATGCCATACAAGTTCACATCTGAACAGGATACTGAGAGTGAGAGCATGTACATGTGAAACTGGCCATTTATCACTTCCCAAAGCACATGCATTAGCCCAGTCCATTATTGAACCTAGCCCAGTCCATTATTGACTAAGGGAGACTGGGCAGTTTTACAACAAGTACCTGATCGGAAGTGAGTACACGACCGGAAGTTGTAAATGGGTACATTGTTACTTGCATTCATTGAATATAATATACCATGTTCCTGAAGCAACAACTGCGAGTTTTACAACATCTGGTTCTTTTTAGGACTTAGGTATTTATTGTTGGTTCGTTATAGGACTTAGGTTTTTATTGTTGGTTCGTTATAGAACTTACTAAATTAGGTGTTTATTGTAACTCATTTGTTGGTTTGTTATATTAAATTAAGCCGGAAAATCGGGAGAAGCCGGAAAGGAAATAGGAAACTTTTGGTTAGCGATGAAGCACCTTACTGGTTGTGCCACCGTGGAGGCCAAGTTACATATATAACAACATCTTAGTCACATTACAAACAAAATGGAGTTGAGTGAGAGGGCAATGGGATTAGACCATTTCTTGACGTAGTGATTTAGTAATCACGGGTATTCAGTATTTCGCTTCTGCGTGGGATTCTTTGCCTGTGATGGGCGGAGAACACTATTCGCCTAGTACAGGTTTGGGTTCAATACCTCCCAGCACAGAGAGAAATGGAGTTTAACGTTCACTCGATATAAACTAGGTCATTTCAGGGATAAACATGTGGGAGGAAACAGTAGGAACCGGAGAAAACCCACGATATTCGACAGTCGACCCAACTCTTGGTCACGTACACTCGTGAAATCAAAACCACGCGAGTTGACTCAATAACAAACCTAATGATAATGCACACGCTCTAGCCATTCGCCCCCTCCCCCTCAATCCCCGCACAGCACATCTAACATTAGATGCATCTTGTAATAGCTTAAAAGGGAGAAATGGTAAAATTTAACTATTTTATTTACAGATCCATGTGCTCTCAGAAGACGAAAGTATTTCGCTTATCCGTTCGACGATACGAAATTTTACCAGTGTGATAACATGGTTGCCAAGCTACGTGACTGCGCACCCAGTACAGTGTGGCAACAATCACGCCGTACTTGTGTTCATGTCAGCGAACCAGACAGTGGCTGCATCAACAGACGTATCACAGCCGATCCAGACGATTGTACTAAATTCTATCATTGTGCTAAAGGAGAACGAATCGGAGATCCAATGTCTTGTGCACCTGGTACGGTTTTTAACAAAAACAAGAATCGCTGTGATTTCCCCCGTAACGTTCCAGGGTGTCCCTAAAACCGATACCGCTTAATCAATGAAAATGAGACCAAACTATTGAATTAGGAATAAGATTTACCGAGTGTTATGTTTAATTTTTGGGGGGGCATAAATTGGTTCTGGAAATATTTTGGGTATATATTCTGACCTACATCTAGGGTTTTTTTTTTCAACATTTTCTTAAATAAATGTTTTATAAGACTTATTTTTCTAAGATAAATAAAAATCAGCGTCAATGTTGTCGGGTTGTTCTTGACTCCAATAGAAACCACCCCGATTCGGTTAGTAAGATGTTGGGTCACAAACCTGGGGGTCCCGTCTTTCATTCCCGTGTTTGTCCAGAAAATTCTTTTTTGAATTTCCGGCTAGGTAAGTGATGGTCATTAGGATTTGAGTATGGTCGAGACATTGTAATGACCCCCTGACCCTTGACCCTTTAGGATAAAGGGTTGAGACATTGTGATGACCCCCTGACCCTTGACTCTTTAGGGTAAAGAAAACTGGAAAGTTGAATCGAAAATGAAAAATAGGGAAAATGAAAAAGATCATGTCATTAAAAGTTTATCAATTAGGAAATACAACATGATTGGAAAGAAAGGAGGATAATTCTGAAGACAATGTTGTGTACTATTCTGTAATGACGTTATGATACAGAATTGGTAAAATCATTTAAAATCACCAAACATCATCGAATTAAACACTAGTCAATTGGATACTCATTATTAAAATTGAATGGTCAGCTTTAAGATGGACACAAGTAAAAATTAGATGATTGATTGTGTTTTAAACAATTTTTTTACGAATTTTCAAACAAAGATTTGATATTAAACGACTTAGTGCTTGGTACACAAGATTAGATGATGCCTTGATTATAGTGAATCTTGTGCACTATTCTGATATGGTAATGATAATTATCAGATAGAATCATTTGGCGTAATTGTCTTGTTGCATCTGGGCATGTTGCCAAGTTGCACATAGCCGTGTTGCCTACATGTATCTGGGTGTGTTGTTTTGTTGCACATGGGCGAATTACTTACTTGCATCTGGGCGTGTTTCTTAATTGCACCTGGGCGAGTTGCATATAATAGGAAGGTAAGGTATTAAACAACAACCTACACCTAGGACAATTACTGTAACCTGGGTTGTGTATTTAGCACAAATTTGTTTCAGGACTCTTTCTTGTGGGAGGAAACTGAAGTACCCGGAGTAAACCCAGGAGGTTCAGAAGATTCATCTATCTCTAAGCCCCATATGCTCACACCAGGGATCGAAACCACGACCGATAACACGCCAGATGTAACCGGCTTGTTACACACTCTAGACCACTAGGCCATCCTAACAACACACATACAAACACTTCAAAAATACACTAAATACAGTCAAAATATGGAAAAAGTTTTTTTTATCTTCATAATCAAAAACTACATTGTTAAATTGTATCAATTATGCTTGCTAGATCAGTTGTCTCGGCTGATTCTGTACTTCGATTTTTCTGATGTCTTCACAGATAGATAGAGACAACCATTGAAACAGTTTATCAATATGGAAATACATCGTCATGGATTGTGTTCCATAAGTTTTGTCCTTCATGTTTTCCACAGATTCATTTCTTTAGGTATTAAGAGGTTGCGACCAGATGTTGTGAGTTTCCAGAGGCTGCTACAGTTTCCAGAGGCTGTGACAGTTTCCAGAGGTTGTGAAAGTTTCCAGATGATGTAACAATTTTAAGAGGTTGAGACAGTTTTCAGAGCTTGCAACACATTGTTAAACATGTCACATATTCATATTTACGAACATATGCTTTAATCTGATGATGTTCTTCTTGTACTCCCCCAACAGACAAGTTATTCACAGCTTAGTCAGAGAGAGAGAGAGAGAAATGGGGTTTAATGTCCAATCGACACAAACTAGGTCATTTCGGGACTAACATATGGTTTTCAATTTTATTTCAATAATTCGCTTACACATAGGGGTCTTTAGCAGTGGGAGGAAACCCGACTACCAGAGTGCCCGGAGAAAACCCACGAGGTTGAGAAGGCGCCTCTATCTCCATGCCACATACATGTGTACGCTCACACCAGGGCTGGAAACCACAGCCGCAAGCCAGAGGTGACCGGTCAGCTAGAGGTCGAAGCGCGGCACTCTAGACCACTAGGCCATCCCAACCTCCCTAACAGCTTAGCATCACGTCTAGTTTATAAAAACTGTCTGACAGTCTACCTCAATGAGTCGCACAAACTGTTTTAATTTACTGATTATCGATGACATGAGAGCTTTCATGAATAATGTCATCATGGAACCTTCGTAATCTGACAATTACCCTCATTTAGTCACATAACCAGTGTTTAAATTTCCCAAGAAAGCTTTTCACGATCAATCGATCTTCAGGCACATCAAGTTGAATAGGCCTACATTCCTATTATATCACAACCAGAACACTGTTTATAATATCAGAATTAACCCAACATCTTGCCTCTCATCTTTTGCGTTTTTTAGGCAGTTTAACGGGACGTAAATAAGGATTGTCAATTGCATCTGGATCCGCTGATTCCTGCGACTGAGCACCGTCTTTTGCATCACCCTGAGAATTATTGTCCGATCGTTTCTTGGAGCCTGTTGAATACGTTTCTCCTGGTTCCTGGGCATCTAGATCCTGGTCTTTCGGTAATAAAGCGTTTAGATATGGTCTTGGTGATGGTGCTATGGCAATCACTAGAATAAACAAATTATAAAATTATGATTGGTGATCTAGTATTTCACAGATTAATCTACGATAAAATGTCAGGCCAAAAAAAATATATCCAGATTCTCAGATGATTCCATGTCACTTCAAAGGGGTCGCATGACATGGTTTGGTTTTAAAAAGGATTCAGAATTATAGAGAGAGAGAGAGAGAGAGAGAGAGAAATGAGGTTTAACGTCCTCTCGACACAAACCAGGTAATTTTGGGACTAACATATGGTTTAATTTTATTCCAATAATTCGCTTGCGCGTAGGGGTCTTTAGCAGTGGGAGGAAACCGGAGTGCATGGAGGCAACCCACAAGGTTGAGAAGGCGCCTCTATCTCCATGCCACATACGCTCACACCAGGGCTCGAAACCACAGCCGCAAGCCAGGGGTGACCGGCCAGCTAGAGGTCGAAGCGTGGCACTCTAGACCACTAGGCTTTCCCAACCCCCCCAGAATTACAGAGGGTCCACAACCTTGGTAATACTTTTACACTATTTGCATACAAGAAACATCCATTTTGTCTGGCAGTTTTGGTCTGATTTTCATTAAATTCCAACTCAGCTTCATTAAGATGTGCAGCAAATTAGGTCCAATTTTCCAGAAATTCAAACTCAACCATAATTTAGGAAGTTACGATTCGGTGCGCAAATATCGAAAGTAACCAAGATGTTTGGAGAGAGAGAGAGAGAATGGGGTTTATGTCAACTCGACACAAACTAGGTCATTTCGGGACTAACATATGGTTAAATTTTATTTCAATAGTTAGCTTGCAAGTAGGCGTCTTTAGCAGTGGGAGGAAACCAGAGGACCCAGAGAAAACCCACGAGGTTGGACAGGCGACCCTACTCCTTGTCACGTACATCCGGCCAAGATCTTTGGGTTTGCATGACTGTGTTATAGGTGAAGCAGTCTTGTGTGTATGTATGTTTGTATGCAAGGGATTAATACTCATATTTTAAACTTACATGGAAAGGCTGATGGATCATCTTTAAATAAATGCTGCGTATTTCCGGTTTTAGCTATAAATCGGGTTAACGCTCTCTCTACATCGCGTTTCTGGCTCGCTGCTTTCTCTCTCATCAACTGATATTCATTCAGTGGTTGTTGATGCGTCTTAAAATATAAAGGAGAAGATTTTAAATTCTGACAAAACAATACTACATATTTTCTATAATTAGAAATGAAATGACCATACAGTGATCCTGGAGGGAAATTTTGCCCAGCTTGTTTTTTGCCACACCCGAAAGTCCTTAATAAAATCTGGGTGTTTGTTAGTACCGATATCAAGTACAATATTACACTTGGATGCATCGAGAGCAAATGCTGATACTTGCATCTATAAATTTTGCCATCCCTGAAACACACTATTGAGCCCAAAAATTTTGACTTAAATCTCTGATGTTTAATAAAGTTTATAACTAAAAATGTGCTTGCTGGCTGTGTTAGAGGAGTGACTGTTCACTAAAGAAATGAAAAGAAACGATTTCTACAGCAGGGATTTATTGTGACCGCGTACAAGGAGATGTCCAGATGTCCGTGAAAAGGAAAAACAAATTGAATGGGGTTTAACGTCCTATGGTTCTGCTCCAAACTGGGCTAATGAAGACGGGCATACGCCATACAATGTGCTATAAGGGAAATTTTGCGTCCAACCAATGTGTACACGGGATCTCGGTTTTTCGTCCAAACCGAATGACTTGACAGCTGTTCTTGTCAGGCACTCTGTCCTTCATTACTGAGAAAGGGGAACCACACCGGAAAATTGGTCAATGCAGGCATTGAACGCCCGAGCCAGCGCCTTACCCACCGTGATCCCTGGTGAAAAGAAACACTGGCTGCTCACACAGATTGTACTGTATATCCCTTTCAATTGCAACTAGTAACAAGAAGTTCTGAGATTCATTACCATTCTTACCAACTGTTCTTACCAATGTTCTAATATATGTTTAAGGATCAGGGAACTGTTCTTACCAATGTTCTGATATATGTATGAGGATCAGGGAACTGTTCTTACCAATGTTCTGATATATGTTTAAGGATCAGGGAACTGTTCTTACCAATGTTCTAATATATGTATGAGGATCAGGAAACTGAGGGAGATGATCAGGAATATGTGATGGATGTGTTTTTCGTTCTCCAGCTTGTAATGTTTTATGAATCACTGGCTGGGTCATCTGAGCAGCTGAAAAATATAAAATGGTTCATCAACCAGGGAGTGAGAGAAGGAGGGAGCGAGAGAGAGACAGAAACTAGGTCATTTTGGGATTAATATATGGTTTGATATCTTATTTCAGTCAGTCTGTGAGTGCTGCTCTATTTCCAGGCCTAAATCACCAACAGGAAGTAAAGCGAACACTATCGTTATGGAAGCCTACAAAACCACACATATATAATGTTAATGTTATGATATAATTCTGTATACCATACATGTAGAATTTTTTTCATTTATTTGACATTTGACAATAAAATAATAGCAAAACGAGGGTATAGAAAGAAACTCGATCAACTTTGTTTAGAAGACAGAACCGCTAGCCATATCTTTGTCGGTTATGACGTGATTAATAATGAGTAAAATGTAGTTATTTCCCTTTGATCACATCAAACAAATTCTTCATACAGTTTGCGGTAACAGTTTATTTCTTGTAGTGATTTTTCATGCGCATACAACACTCCTGGTCACTGCAATATTCTAGAAATGAAGAGTTTATATATGGGGCACAACTGAATGTTACGTGAAACCAATGGCTCTCATCATGACATAAAGCGACCAACATTTCTCACAGGTGGCGTCTCGGGTGGCTTGAAAAAAATGTAACTTATGTGAGTTTTATTATGACTATTCTGTTTAATTACAGTTCTAGGCCCAAACACGCATTGCAAATAAATACTGGTGCGATAATCGGTATTTGAAAACTCTATCGATATTTGATTTTCAAAATGCTTACCGGCGATTATCGGCAATATCAATATTTTTTGCCAGCCCTAGCCATAACTCGAGAAATTGTTTCAATGAATAAGGCTTTTTCATCTCACTAATATTAACAATATATATAAATTATAAATGGATCAGATAATAAATGTAGCCTGAAGAATGTTCACAAGACTTGATGAGAATACACGATCAAAATTCCACATGGGTGTATAAAAAGGTAACTAGGTAACGTGACATACAATCTCCTCAGCTGGAGGGATGAAACAGGGAGAGGGAGAGAAATGGGGTTTAACATCCACTCAACACAAACTAGGCAATTTCAGGACTAACATATAGTTTAATTTTATTTCAATAATTTGCTTGTGCGTAGGGGTCTTTAGCAGTGGGAGGAAACCAGAGGACCTGGAGAAAACCCACAAGTTGGGACAGGCGACCCTACCCCGGATGAAATAGAGTTTTAAATCCTACTGAAGACTGGCATACACCATACAGTTTGCTATGACTACTATTATTTTCAATTCTTACATTCAAGGAGTGTTTTACGTGCACGGCAATAAGCCAATCTAATTGAAATCAGATTTATATTTCGTTTCGGTTTTTATAATTTCGAAGGCCTACACTACATGTAGATCTAACAAGTTATAGCGGGAGGTCACGTTCAACCAGTTCAGATGTCAAGCACGCGACATTTGACCCTATAACCTCAGACATTCGATTAACCAATCAGAATCGTTGTAGCTTTGTTTTGATTTCTATCGCTGATAATGCCTACCCACAATTCCGTGCAAAAAAGGTCAAACCTTCGATTCGACAGACAATTTGATTGGCTGACCCCTCATTTCAAGCAGAACACGAGTTAAATAACAAGTGTTTCAGATCCTAATGTAGTAAAGACAAGTAAAACAAAATTTTGAACTATAAAAACGAAACGAAATAGGATCTGTCTTTTAATCAGATTGGGCAATAAGCCTAAGTCTATCATCCCATTCACACACAACTGAAAAAAGTTAAGATTCCGGAGCAACTTTGTAAGAACGAACCTGAGACCCTCTGGTATCAAGCCATGTCTGCAGATCGTTCAACGAATAAAGAGAATATAACGAGCGAGACAACTTACGTGGAATAAACACTGATTTATTTGGTCTTTTAGCATGGCCTGCGATTGATTCAATATTAAAACCTGCAGCAAATAGAAAATATTTTATACTTGAGACTACATTGGTAAATTGATGACACCCACGTTTATCAGGGTGTCTTTTTTCAAGGTTCTGCAGGGTCTCTCACAAATTCTTAACAGTTAGACTTTAGCTCAGTATATATTGTAGATTTCTCATTATGAGAGAGAGAGAGAGAAATGGGGTTTAACGTCCACTCCTCATTTCGGGACTAACATATGGTTCAATTTTATTTCAATAATTCGCTTACGCCTATGTGTATTTAGCAGTGGGAGGAAACCGGAGGACCCGGAGAAAACCCATGAAGTTGTACATGCTACTCTACTCCTTGTCACGTACAAGCGGAGTTTCGAAACCATGTTAGTTGACTCAATGACAGGCTTTATGATACAGTGTGCACATTTGCTACCATTCAGTCATCCAACCAACCAGTTTGCACAATGAAATGAAGTTTAACGCCTTACTGTTCCTAACCTGGGTTAATGAAGACAGGCATATGCCATACAGTGTGCTACAGAGAGAGAGAGAGAGAAATTGGGTTTAACGTCCACTCAACACAAACTAGGTCATTTCGGGACTAACATATGGTTTAATTTTATTTCAATAATTCGCTTACGCTTTTGTGTATTTAGCAGTGGGAGGAAACCGGAGGCGCCCCTATCTCCATGCCACATACGCTCACACCAGGGCTCGAAACCATAGCCGCAAGCCAGAGGTGACTGGCCAGATGGA
This sequence comes from Patella caerulea, assembly GCA_036850965.1. Classification (NCBI taxonomy): domain Eukaryota; kingdom Metazoa; phylum Mollusca; class Gastropoda; family Patellidae; genus Patella; species Patella caerulea. The sequence goes on from JAZGQO010000002.1 coordinate 668,153, forward strand.
AGTCGAAGCGCGGCACTCTAGACAACTAGGCTATCCCAATCCCCCCAGTGTGCTATAAGGGAATTTTGCCCGGACAACAACACTACGCTCTACTCTTACATCGAATTCCAACTGTCAAGGGATCTTTTATGTGCACGCCAATGTTTACACAGGACCTCGGGTTTCCGTCCCATCCAAGCAGCTAGACAGCTGTCCTTGTCAGGCCCTCCATCCTGTCCTACATCACTAACAAGGGGGAACCATGAAAATTGGGATGAGTTTTATCGGCCCAGTGTCTTACTCACTAAACCATGGTGGCTAATGAAGATGCGTGTATACCATGTAGTTTGCAATAATTTTACCAGGGCAGTGGCATTCTGGCAGCCAAATGCTATTTCACATGTACAGGGCCTTAGCTTTTCTCTGCCAAACTTACAGTCGTACATTTCAATGGGTACACAGAACACAAGGTACAATTTTATGGATACACAATTACTGAGTTTGTTACTACGCGACGTTTCAAGGAGGATGCTCTCGTCTACATGTATATCATTGCTTGATAAAGACGAGAGCATTTTCGTCGAAACGTCACTTAGTAACAAACTCAGTAATTGTGTATCCATAAAATTGTACCTTGTGTTAATATGTTCAATTACTAAATGCCAATCAAAGAAGGGTACACAAAACTTGAATTTTCCGTCCCATTGGAACGACCATACATTGTCCCTGGCCAGATCCACCATCCTGCATCACTGACAAGTAGACAACATGCCAGAAAATCTCAGTTAACTTACTCGGCCAACACAGAGTTCAAACACAGGACATCCATGATAGTGAGCCAACGTCTTACCCACTGAGACACTACTGCTCACCCATCTTAATGTACTTACCCATGTTAACTAGAGCCATAGCAACATCATTAACCATAACAACATGTACTTACCCATGTTAACAAGAGCCATAGCAACATCACTAACCATCGCTTCTGTTCGCCCAGACAATTCACAATAAGCTCTAGCACTTCTACCAACTTCACTTAAAACTAAATAAATACAAAATCATCAAAAATACAAAATCATCAAAAATACAAAATCAGCAAAACACAAAATCATCATAACTGATACCGAAATGGGATGAGAGAGAGGGAGAGAGAGAGAGAGAGAGGTCTTTACCAACTGAAGGCAATCTGTAGGACCTGGAAAAAATCTTACCCCTTTTCACACACAAGTATGCGATCGAAACCAGTGCAATTACAAGTAATTTCTATAAATATCTTTTTGTCTGGGGGTCTTTAGCAGTGGAAGGAAACCTGGGAGCCGGTCTGACTCCTAGTCACAGTCTGAGTACTTGTCACGGTCTGACTCCTTGTCACGGTCTCACTCCTTGTCACGGTCTCACTCCTTGTTGAAACAACGATCAATTGACTCAATGACAGACATTTTAATCTAGACCACACCCACCTGATTCAATGACAGACGTTACAGTCTAAACCATGCCCACTTGACTCCATGACAAACTTTATAATCTGAACCACGCCCACTTCATGCAATGACAGACGTTATAATCTAGAGCATGCACATTAAAGGACTCAACCTCTCTCTAAATTTGGTTGAAACCTACCTAGCAGTTGACGAGAAAAAGGTCGAAAATACAAATCCAAAGCTGTCAAGTACTTTTAGAGGGTAGGCCTACATACATGCATGTATGTCGAAATTGTTAAAATTCCCTTCTTGGTGACTGTAGCATCCACCCAAGCCTTTCTCTGTGACTGTAGCACCCCTGCCCTTCTCAGTGAATAACATGACTGTTAACACTTACAACTTTGTAATAATTCTGTCAACGTTTCCAGGGCAGAATCCTCTGATGATGTAAACCCATTTTCAGAGCAAAGAGCTGCCACAGCGACTTTCAGAGCTTTTCTCCTAGAAGCAGATGGTCCTGTTATATCGCCTGACATTTTTGCTTCTATCTGTTAAAAAAAAAACAAGAGAATAAAATGGGGTTTAACATCCTCCATATTGTTGAATCATTCTGCACCAATTTGGCTATGAGTCCTTCACGTTTATAAAATTGTGTGGGAGCCATAAAAAGCTCCTGATGTATGCAGTTTAAAAGTAAACAAAAACTGAAAGGGGAGCGATTTAGCTAATTTGCATGAGTCTTTAATGACCCCTCTCGAAGGAAAGCTGATGTGCGTTGAAAGGAGCAGGAGCAAAAGCTCCCCTTAAACGGGAAGGACTGGGCTACCATCAACTGGGAAACTTTGAACATTTTTCAATATATTATAAATAATGCTTACTTTAAATAAATATACATCTTAGATGATATTAACAAATGTTTCGCATTTGATGACATGTTAATCTCATTATGAGAGAGAGAAAAATGGGGTTTAACATCCACTCCACGACACAAACTAGGTCATTTCCGGACTAACATATTACTTAATTCTATTTCAATAATTTGATTGCGTGTAGGGGTCTTCAGCATTTGGGGGAAACCAGAGTGCCCGGAGGAAACCCATGTGGTTGAGAAGGCGCCCCTATCTCCACGCCACATATGCTCTCACCAGGGATTGAGACTTTTTATTAGAAATCTTTAAGTATACCGGTACTTCAATCGTCAGTAACACTTCATTTATATACATATATGAACATGTAGTAGATAAAACATATCTGGTAAATTTCAAAAAACGGACAAAAATACTAACGATAGACAATGTAGATAAATTTGTATCAAGTACAGAAAATACCAAAATAGCATTATGCAAGAGCAAAATCTGCTTATTACAGATCTTTCTTTAGGCCTGAAATGTTATCTAAATAATCAATAAGACATTAATTAACTTATCCAGACCATAATAAACTCTTGATGTTAAGGCTAGCCTTGGACGTTGGCGGATTAAATTCCTATATGCCGCTTAATGGCCATTGATTGATAATTAGTGCATAATTGAGGCTAAGCTGATTATATTAATGATTTTAGTAATGATGATCGAGTTTATGTGAATATTTCATGTAACACTACAGATAAGAGACGATCAGCATAGTTGGTAGATCTTTTATTGAGCACATAGAATAGACATAGATCGGAAGGAGCTCTATTCAAGTCTGACTTACTGTCAGTTAATTCTGGCTTTATAAAGCATACAGTCATTAAGAATAATGATACATGACAGATTGACTTATTTGGAATTGAGATTATAGTTTCTATAACTGCACCGCATCTTTCCTTTAAAGTCGCGAAGTTCTGCTGAGTGTTAAACACATAGAACATGTGTAAATTATAAATAACATATAAATAAATAAGATATTTAATGAGATCGTGCGTTTTGTCAAAACGAGCAGAGGTCATTCGTGTGTTGCCCGTAAATAACATATTGAACACATTAGCAGAAGTTGTATATAGTTGAAAACGTCCAATATAATATAATGTCAAATCTAGCAAAGTTCTATGTATAAATTACTTTGTCACATTCACTCGCTTCATTCTCGGCTAATAGTGGAACAATTTGACTGAAATTTTCAGCAAATTTTCTTTACATTATCTCACTATTATAGTGAGAAATGCCATCTCTTTATCTTATCTCCCATCATAATGTATCTTGACCATAGACCATTTTTAATTTAAAATGGTGCAATTTTGAAGGTGTACAACATCTCCTCAAAGATATCTATTCACAACATTTGTTATGATTCTGGCATTTGATTACAACGTATCTATAACACCTGACCAATATTAATGAACATCTTAGTGAGAAAATATGACCTTGCTTACCCCGCTAGAACCAGTATGAGAAACACAACACGCTGTTAAAAAACACGTCTCCCTCTTCTATCCGATTTGTCTGACTTCATTGAAAGGGTAACGCACAAATTTATGAACTCAGGCAAATAAGATGAAACGAAATTTAGGTAAGCCTGTGTGAAAAAAATTGAAATCTTTGAATGAAAAGTTCAGAATCTTCAGTCATTTATTGCTTTGCTTAACCCAATTACAATAATTTACAATCAAATTCTTTTCGAAAATCCCAATTTTTTTCTCCCAGACTAAGCAGACTTACCTGGTATCAGGCGTATTCATTACCAGGCTAATTCATTACCGGTAAAATCGGCGTATTCATGACCAGTATATTATAGGGTTGATGGTCGGTATATAAAGGTGCTAATTAGTACTCATCAGTTCGTTTACCTAAAGTTTGTTTCATCTTATTTGCCTGAGTTCGTAAATTTGTGATTCATGAGTTGAAACTTGGGTAAGTCATCCCCTCAGATCCCTTCTACATTCCAGCTCTTTTCATAGTCATACAGCCATCATCCTGTCAGTGGGTCTTTAGCAGTGGGAGGAAACCAGGGGACCCGGAGAAAACCCATGAGGTTGGATAGGTGACCCTACACTGTCATTTACAACCCGGGATTCGAAACCACACCAGTTGACTCGATGACAGGCTTTATGATACAGCATGCACATGCTAACCATTCGGCCATCCAACACCCCCCACATGGGCATGATAAAAGAGATTGATGTCTAATGAAAATAGATATACATGTATAAGCTTATATGACAACCGAGTAATTCGTAATGAAACTAGATATATTGCTACTTGTAGACTACAATAATATCAGAGATTTTAAAAAGTTGAAAGTAGCATAAATAGTTGATTTGAGACTGTCTGTGTCCGGTGTCCACAGTCAAATGTCAAATGTGACAAAACTAAACGCATCAATCAAATCAATCACCATCTTTCAATACGTCAGAGTTTGTGCTTTTCAGTGACAAATAAATGATAAATATTCAATATTAAAATAATCGATGTCTACTAGACAGACCTTACTGTAGACTAGATCTTTACATTTGTTTGTAACTATTCATATACTGAAACAGAACAACGACTTGAAGAACTTCAGAATTTAATTTGTCGCCATGAAAGTAAACCGGAAGTTTGGACAAGGGGACGCAACTCTGTAAATAATTTTAAAAAAAGTAGACGTGGATCATCGGCATAGTTTAAATAAAAATGATTAAATAGTCCATGTTGATATTTCTACAATAATGCACTGACAGCCTGGATGCCTTTTCAGACAATTATAGATTTGATTTTCTTGCCGCACGCCTTGTCGCAGGCATTACTATTTTATGTACGGTACCCAATTAGACTAAAGTAAATAGGAAATTTTGGCATAAAGACAACTCATCCGAAAGACAACTCATCCAAAGACAACTCATTCCAATATAAGACAACTCATCCCAAGTTATAAGACAACTCGTCCCAATATTAAAGTATTGCTCAAAATATGAGACAACTCTAGTCGTTCGGATGGGACGAAAAACCGAGGTCCAGTGAACACACTGGAGTGCACGTAAATGATCCCTTGACAGTTGGAATTCGATATAAGAGTAGGCTGTAGCACCGCTGCCCGGACAAAATTTCCCTCATAGCACACTGTATGGCGTATGCCCGTCTTCCATTAGCCCAGGCTAGGTGCAAATGAGTAGGACATTACACCCCACTTCATTTCATTTCATGACGTATAGATGGATCGCTGCGTGCAGTATGGACAAATAATAGTACTGGAGTATGTCGAAGTTTGCCGGATGATTTTAGCTGAAACGGAAATACCAGCCAAGTGCTATTTATATCACACGTGGAAAAACCCAATCGCTCGTGTGCAGTGATATGTTTCCAGGTGATGCTAATTTGTGTCTAGACGTCTGTGAAGGTTTTATAGGAATATAATTTAGATTGGGTGTTTTGTCAGACTTATAAGAACTCAACAGAAATGTTGAGTGGAATTATTGTGAAATAATTTCTAGGTTGATTACTCGTAGAACCGGATATTGGACTGACAATTCTCGACATTTGCCATTTCCAGGGAATATGCGATTTGTAGAAAGGAGGGCGTATCAACCTAGGTAGATATACGTCATTTGATGGTCTACAACTATGAAATAATGGACGTGTACGGGGTAATTTAATGGATATTGGAAACTTTAATCAACTAATCTCGTAGACTGTTCAGTTTCTGAAGAATTATATTGACGCGCCTCGATGGCTGACGTTCAATTAAATCGACATCAAAGACGACAGTAAGTAGGCTACATGTGACGTCATTTATGATATTCCCAAACTAGACAATATCAGGTTTGTCGGTAATGGGGACATTTGTAACAAACTGATATCAATTCCATATAGTTCGAATGATAATTTTTGTTGCTTGAGCATTCACAGGGTTATACAAAGTGAAACAAATTTTATAGGTCTAGAAATAATAACCAGAATTTGTTGAAATTCAATAAGCTTTATCCTTTAACTATGGAAATTACCGAAATTCATTATTCGTTTTACTTATTCAAATAATGCATGTGAATTTAATACAGATCGAATAACAAGTTTAGTTGTTAGAGGGTGCATAAGGTTCTATGAAGTGTAACAAGGGCCATAACTCACAAGTATTAGTACCGAACACGTATCGTTATATCAGTTATACAGCATATTTGTAGGGGGTTAAAGTCCTACTTTTCTTCATCAACTGGGCTAGGGGGGTTGGGATGGCCTAGTGGTCTAGAGTGCCGCACTTCGACCTCTAGCTGGCCAGTCACCTCTGGCTTGTGGCTCTGGTTTCGAGCCCTGGTGTGAGCGTATGTGGCATGGAGATAGGGGCGCCTTCTCAACCTATTGGGTTTCCTCCGGGCACTCCGGTTTCCTCCTACTGCTAAAGACCCCTACGCGCAAGCGAGTTATTCAAATAAAATTAAACCATATGTTAGTCCCGAAATGACCTAGTTTGTGTTGGGTGAACGTTAAAGCTCATTTCTCTCTCTCTCTCTCAACTGGGCTAATTAAGACGACCATAAGCCCTACTCTTATTTCGAATTCCAACTACCAAGGACCCTTACGTGCACGTCAACCCATCCAAACAACTTGAATCTTCGCTTCCTTTATTCGATCCATTTACGTCATTTTGTCCCCCCCCGCCCCGTTAGTACACAATATGTTTTCCCCCCCACTTGTATACAATATTTTACACATCCCCCCCCCCCTTTTACACAATATTTGAAGTATTTTTACATGATCTGTCTGAAGTAAAATCCCCACACAGCCTGTACTGATCGATTGTCCAACTTTCTACAAGAACTCAAAAGGAATCGAACTTATAACGGCACCGGTTTTCATTCGGTTGTAGGTATATATAGCACTGAATCAGGATCAGAATCCACCGTGAACTCAACATATCTCATTATTTTGCTGTCAGAATAATCCCCCCCCCTCTCGCTTATTGATCAAGGTATATTATCTCTAATAAAAGTTGAAATATGCATCCAATATATTCTGGGTGTACACAGAAGCTCAACATTTGGCAAGGATAAACTGGTGTCTTATGTGAATACTATTGAACCATATGTTACTCCCGAAATAAGCTGCTTGGTTTACTTATTGGTTCACACACTTTCTCTCTCTCCCACCTCTCTCTCTCCCCTCTCTCTCTCTATCACCAATCAATGACTTGATTTATGTTTTTCAGGTGGCTTGAACGGATCCGGCAACATGAAGCCGATTTTGTTAGATTTGTTAATCATCGACAAAACACAGTCGCCACATTGTTGGAACTGGCAGATGAGTTGAACTCAAGCAAACGTAAGGTCAGGATCAGTAAGATATTCGGTGCCGTTGGTGGAGTAGTTTCAGCAGGGTTAACGATTGCCGGATTAGCAACGATACCTGTATTTGGAATTGGCGTTGCTTTAACTGCTGCGGGAGCTGGTGTAGGAGTTCTATCTGGTGCTACAAGTGCTGGAGCTGCCATAGGCGATATTGTAGTTAGTAAAAAAAGGAGAGAACAATGTAACCAAGTGCTCGAAGCAGATAATCAAGCTGTATTGGAATATCAAAATGCAATGGATGGTTTTATATTATTTATTCATTCCATAAGAGGTATGGCGCCTATTGGTAGCGTAGTAACGGCAGGAATTCAGTTAGTGAGATTGGTCGACGTTCTTTTGGATGCATCAGGAGCTACACTCAGAGGAGTTGGGGCTGCTATTGACGCTGTGCCTATAGTAGGCGCCGTGTTCAACCTAATCACACTCCCCATAGATATTGGTACACTGATATCCAACGCAAGAGATATCCATAATTCCACCCCTCACCAGGTAGCAGCAAGTGTCACCGAGGTAGCCCAGCAATTGCAAGACCAACTTAGAGAGCTACAGCTCAGACATGACGAGGAAATGGAAGAACTAGAAGATGCTCTTTTGGGTCGATTGGCCCCCCGCCAAAACAGGATTTCAGCAAGAGAAATTGCTTTTTATGTTTGTGTAATTGTTGTGCTTGCGATTATAAATTTGGTTTTATTCTGGTTCCAAAGATCTGATGGCCCACCACTCCTGACCTATGACCTCCCGATGCTTCCATTCGATTAGAGGATGTGTTTTTTTTATCAATCTATTGATGTAGCCCACTTTAAACCAGATATCATCAGTTTAGGTTTCTAACTAAAGATATCAGCAGTTATAAGATTGAACGATTCTATGTATCTCATACACAGTGAACGATTCTCGTTATAATCATACACAGTGAATTATTGTTTTAACAATGAACGATTCTATGTATATTGTACACTTTGATATAGCTTCCAATATTAATTATACTCTGCTAATAAGTCATGCCATGTGGAGAATATCACTCCATAAACACATCCCGATTATAATGTATAAATGGCAGTGTTGCTCAAAACAATTTCTACATAGCATCTTTCGCACGGTTCACGGTAATTTCAAATAGAATCCTTCGCAAAGCAATTTCTAAATAGCAAATTTCGCAGGGTAATTTCAAATAGCATCCTATGCAAAACAGTATATTCGTAGCACCTTTGTAGCATCTTTCGAAGGGTAATTAAACATGACTTTGTCGCTTGATGTATTATGATTATCGTTAGACATCAACATATCTTTGGGGGTGTTGGGATGGCCTAGTGGTCTAGAGTTTCGCGCCTTTACAAGAATAAAAAAAGAGTGTCGCGCTTCGACCTCTAGCTGGCCGGTCACCTCTGGCTTAAGGCTGTGGTTTCGATCCCTGGTGTGAGTGTATGTGGCATGGAGATAGAGGCGCCTTCTCAACCCCGTGGGTTTCCTCCGGGCACTCCGGTTTCCTCCCACTGCTAAAGACCCCTACGCACAAGCGAATTATTGAAATAAAACTGTTAGTCCCAAAATGACCTAGTTTGTGTCGAGTGGACGTTAAACCCCATTTCTCTCTCTCTCTCTCTCAACGTATCTTTGCAAGAGCAGATGCAGCTCGTTTGATATTCGTGCAAATGCGACGCCATTCGTTTTCGTCAGGTATATTATGCTGTAGAGGAATGGTTACCTCACCACCGAATAAGACCCCTTGCGATAAATTTGAGCTGTTTCTCTTTATCTCTTATAGTTTACCGTGAGTTGTAATGTGTTAATATTTCCAGTTCAAAAATGGCATAGTTGATTTGTGTACGTTTATTATTGTATCGAAAGAGGATTTTGTTTCGATTACGATTTCATGATAAAAGAATAAACCATGGCTACGAGACTAGTATGAAAGTATTAATAAATAGCTTTTCACAATGATTGGTAGTAAAATTGACCCAACATGGCCGCCGTGTATAATTATTAATATTACCATTCTTAAAGAATATTTTATTCTGAAATTGAAAGGGATTGAGGAACAGGTATGACCTGTATGACCTCTACCGTAACGCTTATAATCCTAACCCTAACCCTAACCCCAAGTTACCCAGCAATATGCGTGGCGGCCATGTTGGGACTATTTACTTTCGCCCATTTTGATTTGACATGTTCAATATGTATATCTGGTCTCTTTAAATAAATCAAACTAATCTTTAAATGAATCAACAACATGTATTGTTACCATATTCACCATATTTAGAAGAAAGGATCAGAATTTCCAGAAATAAATGAAATGCCATGTAATATGTCAAGCCTTAAACACGGTGTTCATTGAAATGGCAATTAGAAATAACGCGACTGGTTGGTTGCGATCGATTCGTGCGTTCGGCGTACATCACCACTTAAGCCTCCATGGCATCCTCTTCAATAGAAGGGTTGATCGCGCTTATAGTTCGTACATCTTATCAAGGCCTTCACATAATACCCTGTATATTTCGGCATTAATTTCGATTGGGTCCAAGCCTAGATTGTGAGCCTACCAGATTCCTCCTGTCGTCGCGAATATCAAGTCTCACGCTTTTCAACTAAAATATCTACGTGTGATAATCAAGTTACAAAGTTCAATGTCAAGGTTTCCGTGGGGGTCACTATGTCACAGTTTCTGTTTCGATGCTACATGTACTGTTGACGTGTGTCTGCAGATAACGTAGCTATAGGTTTGGGAATTGTGCAATAATCTAGAAACGTCTAGATGTTGTAAAACTGGTAGTCGTTGCTTCAGGAACATAGCTGAAATAATCTAGCAACGTCTAGATGCTGTAAAACTCGCAGACTTTGCTTCAGGAACATGTCATGACATAACAAAACTAGTCATCACTATGTTCTGGAAATGTTGCCAAACGGGCTCAAACTCAACATGTTTCACAGAGAATTAGTCTTCTAATATCTCTGTCAAAGATGACTGTCTCCAACATGTGCAATCACATACGCGGCGTCAATAATTGGCTCAATGGCGCCTGCATTGTTTACATACGACGTAACTGCTTCGGACATAATGATGCCTTTTATTCATTTTAATACATAAACCGAGAGCATTGCTAATGCTGCAATATACGTCCACATTCCAGCTTTGATTGATATGGTACTTTTTAAAATGAAGAGAATGAAATATGAAATGTCTGTAATATGTCAAGAGGCAAAGAAGGCTAGGCGTTGGGTTTGTTTTGCGTTGAGGGTCGGGGATCAACTTCAATAGTTGCCGTCGTTAGAGTGCAAGGAATAAGTATACCAAGATAATTCATTCAGAATTGTGGATTTTAGGCGCTAAAGCCAAGAAGTGAACATGACTCTTTACCAAAATCAATAGTAGACGCCCTCAGACTATAAAGACTACATATGCCAAGTACCAAGCTGAAGCACCCAGAATTGCGGTCTGTAAATGTCTAACACGAAAATTGGGTTTGGCTTGCCCCTAGGGGTCGGGACATGCAGTAAGTTGTCTTTAGGCTATAAGGAATACATATCCCGAGTTCAAAGACGATCCATTAAGAATTGTCGCCTGTAGGCAACACACACAGACACAAAGTAAAAATGGGCATGGCTCTGCCCCTTAAGGTTGGGCAATCACCAAAATAAATAGGGGTCATCCGTAGGGTATAAGGAGTAGGTACGCAAAGATGCAAAAGGACACACCATCACACACACCCACACACAGGGATGACGACATATTAACGTCCACATTATGAATGTGGACGTATAAAAAATGTTTTAGAATTGTCGGAAGAAAAAGGTTAATATTAGGGACTCATTAAGTCGCGTTGATGTCATCCTTATCAGTGACTGTATCGAATATTCACTGCTGATCAGTTTGGCTCAAACTATGCGCGATCTGCTATGAACTCTATGGAAGAGAAGATGGTTTAGCACTTTGTGCTAGTTCAAAACAGAGTGACAAAGTGACTATGAAATTGGGACGTGTAACAACACGTTTTACGATTTTCCAGCAAGTACCGAGAACTGATTTAGTGTGACACAATCTGATTAAAATTCAGATTTATATTTCGTTTCGTTTTTTTTTTTTAAATACTTTCGATGACCTACACTAGATGAAGAACTGACCAGTTGTAGCGATAGGTCGCGTCAGATTTTATACGAGTGGGTTTTGACCCTATGACGTAAGACATTGATTAACCATACAGCACTGATGTTATTAGTGGATTACACGCCTAAATCTCGCCTAAACAGACCGTTTCATTGGTTCATATCTCACACTATTCCGAACACGTCAATGATAACAACTCATAATGTAGTAAAGACAAGTAAAATAAAATTTTGAACTATAAAAACGAAACGAAATAAGGTCTGTGTTTTAATCAGATTGTCAAATTATTCGCTTTTAGACTGTTTATGGTTCAAGAACAATTAACTGAAATTTTGCAAAAACAAAAAAGAAAAGAAAAAAAGAAATGGTACGCATATATAATCTTTAAGAAACTTTTTTTTCTTTTGATCATAATTATGCGGTCTCAGCCATGATCTCACATGTGATAGAACTGTTTAACACATTTGAAATATGATTTTAACACTAGCGGATGATCCGGCGCAGCACGGATTGAAAGTAGTATAACTCCACAGCAGGAAGTGGAAGGCCGATGCCAAATAGCCTATGTTACTCCCCGGTCCAAGATACCCCCTTACAGCAAATAGCCTATGTTACACCCCGATCTAAGACTCCTCTTTACACCAAATTGCAGCCCCGGAACAGCGCTAGTGTTGGTGCCAACCCTGAACAGACATACAGACAGACAGACAAACAAACGACAGTGACAAATATTAATATAGATAAATTGTTATGTCTTATTGTTCATCTTGGCTTGCACTCACGTGGCATAAAAAACCCGGTAATATGAATGTTGTTTGAAAAGTGCACAAACAAGGAAGTATATTTTAAAATAAACCTAAAAAACGTGAATATATTTGATTTAAAGAGAGAGAGAGAGAAAGAGAGAGAGAGAAATGGGTTTAACGTCAACTCGGCACAGAGTAGGTCATTTCGGGACTAAATTATGTGTTAATTTTATTTCAATAATTCGCTTGCGCGTAGGGGTCTTTAGCAGTGGGCAGAAACCGGAGGACCCGGACAGGCGACCTTACTCCTTGTCACGTACAACCGGAGATTCGAAACCACACCATCTAACCCCCTTCGATTTAAAACTAGGAAGTAAGTATTTTAAAATACAAGAAAAATATTGGACTATTTTTAATTTGGATTTAGATGGTATGAAACCCGAGTTCCCGTGTACCCATTGGCGTGTACGTAAAAGATCCCTTGACAGTTGGAATTCGATATAAGAGTAGGCCGTAGTGCCGCTGTCCGGGCAAAATTTCACTAGCAGCACATTGTTTGGCTTATGCCCGTCTTCATTAGCCCAGTTTGGAGCAGACCAGTAGGACGTTAAACCTCCATTTCAATTTATTTCATTTTCGCCTATTCTACGATCCTTCTTGTTTTGAAGCGAATTTTACGCCCTATTCTCCAACCGTATGTAGGATTTTAAAAGTGGGGTTGCAGCCACTATAATGCCCAAGTGACTGAGCGCTGAGCGTCGACGCACTTGAAGCCGCAATCAAAGTCGCTAGCATGTGACCCCACTGTAAATTTTGGCGGCACTACTCCTCGTTTTGATGTGAAACACTAAAACGAATATAATCTAGTGTATTACTTTATAATTGAAAGTAGTGGATATTTTTCGGGACGTCTTATTTTTCTGGGGTGCAATATACCCCCTGATCCCCGCTAAGTACGACCCTACTATCGGACTAATAAAGACGGATACGATTCGAGCTCAGGGTTAGCCGAGATAGTACCACGTGATATTCTGTTTTGGTTTTCTCATGTTATTGGTGCAGGACATAGAGTTTGACAATGTATCACGTGATTGACGTGCCGTATTTGGTGTGAGACAGGTTATCGAGGCCTCGTTGGCGTTCATGTAGAAGAGCCTTTGACAGTTGGAATTCGAGGGTACACTACATGGTGTATGCCCATCTCCATAACACCCCATTCGTACAGAAAGGACAGGAAACAGAGATTATAAAAAAATAAATTCTGAAATAATATTGTATGGAAATTTCCACCAGTATGATTCAACATAGACGTAAACAGAATCACACTACGTGGGTTGGTAACATATTGTTGACTTAATTTAACAATATACATGTAAATACGTGTAAAACTTCATGTTAAATTCAGTTTCATATTTTCTAATAATCAATAAATTTATGAAGCAATATTTATTTCATCTTTTTAAATATTTAAAATATCCCCCTTTCTCACATTTCTCAGCTTAGGATTATGTCCTGTAGGCCTACTTGAATCTTGTTGGCATAATATACAATCAGGGGAATATTTCCCAGGCATAAATAAACCTCAACATGCTACTAATCCAATCCGCAGCTCTGATAACTTTAGTTAGAAAGTAACAAACATCAAAGGCTACCTACCAAGTTTCATATTGATTCTGTTCACTAATGACAAGTTTACTTTAAACCAAGCCAAGGAAGTTACTAGTGACAGAATAAATGGCAATAGGGTTCCTGGTATACGGTTAGCGTATTTGTCTTGAGTATACTAACCATAGAAATTGATTTCATTTATGGCAAGGTTTGGGTGCATTTGTGGGGAACTTTTCAACACAAGAGTTCCACATGATATTGTACTTCTGAAAATAAATATATTCCACAAGATTTTCAATAAGTGTTTTGGATCTGTGGTGTTTTTTTTTACCACCATAGTTTTTTCCAAATGATATTGGATATAGCTAAATAAATAAAATGAATTAATTACCATGTAAATATTAACCCTGCTATGGGATTCTATTCTGGAAGACATGCGTGGAAATTGAATTCGGATTGGGCTTTAAAAAACAGCGAAATACGGGCATTATCGTGTCATTGTCTGCCACACATACAAATGCAATTTGCATGCGAGTATGATTGGTAGATTTATTTGGCATATTAGAACTAGAATTTGGGGCCTCTTTAACGCTGGAATCTTGTCGAAGAACGGTCAGCAACCCACGTTATCTGGGCCTTGTGGAAATGGGTTTGATGTTGGATTACGAACTCCGATACTCCGATACTATTTAGTCCAGTGCAATATTAACTTGCCATCGTTTAGATTTTCAAAAAGTTTAAAGACATTTCACAGTTGATGATTTAACTATTTTTAAATTTTCTAACGACAATTGTTGGCTCTTCATGTAATATTACATAATGTTTCTTCGATAACATTCAGAGAGAGAGATAGAGGAAAAGAAGAGAGGAGAGGAGAGGAAAGGAGGGGAGAGAAGAGAAGAGAGAGTTGTCGTATATTGCCATCGCCCGCGTCCGTCCGTCCGTCCATCGTCCACAATTTCTTGTGAACCCCCTACAGACCACATTTATCATCTGATTATTTTGAAATTGATTTATCTCGTTTGCATTAGTGCGATGAAAAAGTCTATTTAATTTCAATATCTTCTGTTCATTTCCTCTGGAGTTATGGCCTTTGTTTCACTTTGTTGAACCTTGTGAACGCTCTAACGACAAAAGTTATCATCCAATCTGTATGAAATTTATATGTATCATTTAAATTAGTGAAATGAAGACGCCTACGTCATAACTCGGGATTGCCATAAGGTTCAATTTAGCTGTGGGGTGGGGGTGGGGGAATTAGGGGACCCACAGAAAGCCCACGAGGTTAGACAGGCGCCCCTACATGAAACCACCAGTCATTGACAGGCCTTATGATCCAACGTGCGCGCGTTAAACGGCCACCAATCATCCTTGACGCTGACAGATAAAATCAGACGATACTAAATCTGAAATTTCCTTTATCAATAAATGTACCACTCTCATTCACCAAGAAATACATAATCAAACCCTAAAACCACATGGAAATTAGGGACCCTTTACTATTTATTTTCTTTTTTACACTCAGTGGGAATAACTCCACGTAATAGCCGTAAATATGAACTATACATGATAACCGTGCGTCATAATCAATAATATTATTTAACTCCTCCCTGTGAAAGTATTGATTATAGACGAATTGTTGATGGTGAGTCGTAATCAATAGTCATCAATACAAGATATTCCTCTCAACCAATAGTAATATTTGGCTCCTCCCAGGTATTTTTGCTCTTCACCATGAAAGACTGTTACAACTCGCTTATGCTTAAAAGGACGCACAAACAGAACATCCGCCAGTAGCGTTCAACTTCAAGTTTCAATATGAGTACTTCTTTAATTCTGGTGTATCTTGCGGTGGCTCTTACATTTTCAACGTGTACGGCACACAGAAATAGATGGTGGAACTCGCCGAGACCCGAAATTAGCCTAAGACGTTTACACTGTGATAAAGTTGAACAATTTGGTCTCTGTGGCTGTTGTCCCGGTGAGTATTTCTATTGATCACTTGATAATATTCAAATCAACTTTATCAATTACAATAAATTCTAATGCAAATGTAGTTACTGAAATGGATGCTCAGTAGTTGACATATGATCGGCCATATCATTTTCATATGATTGAACGAGAGCAGGTCGGGATAAAATAATTTATACTAAATTGTGAAGGAATATTAAAACCTTTAAACTCAGTTTAAAAATGGCCACAATTAGACCCAATACTGAATCATAATTCCCCATTTCCACCCATTGTAAAGACAGTCTACGTGAAAGCGAATAACTAAAGTTAAATGGAACCATATGCTAGTCCCGAAATGACCATGTTGGTATTGAGTGGATGTTAGACCCCATTCTCTCTTCTGTTGATGTCATATATTTGTAAAATCATTTCTCCATAAGTTAATCGGGGTCTGTGTGGCGGAATGGTTAACGTTTGGTTAACGAAGATGGGGCGCCTTCCAACCTCGTGTTTTTTGGTGGGTTTTTTTTGGTGGGGGGGGGGGCTCGGGTTTCCTCCCACTACTAAAGACCCTCTATGTACAAGATTGAACCGTATGTTAGTCCCGATATGACCTAGTTTGGAAATGAGAAACTGTTAATACCAGTAATACTGATAAAGAATACGCCCCGTAATTAAAGTGTCTTGCGCTGTTATCATGTCTGACACAATTCATCGTTTCTGGATTTTCTCCATCTAAACGTTTCCAGTTTCCCTCCATTAAAACATTGGGATTTAAATACGTTTAAACGCAACTGAAGCTGATTTTGTTTTTTTCTATTAAAATCGTTTTATATATAAGGACTATTTGTGTGCGCTATACAATCCCGTGTTTTAGAACTATATAATCATGTTTTAGCTGCTATATAATCACATGGTTTATATGTAAATATTACTGTGTTTTTCAGTAGATCCATGCGATGGTGTAGAATGTTTCAATGGTGGACAATGTGTAGGTGACGGTGTTTGTAATTGTACCTTTGGTTTTGGTGGAGCTAATTGTAACAGTAAGTATCAGTTGTGATTTTGTTCTCTATAATACACTTTTTACCTACTGGTGAATATCTTGAGCAGATGTCTCTATTAATGCAATGATTGCTCAAGTCATGATTATATAACATATCTAATATATTACCGATATTATAATTATTTTACAGTGAGAGTATGTAACGTGGCCAATATTATAATTATTTTACAGTGAGAGTATGTAACGTGACCAATATTATAATTATTTTACAGGAAGAGTATGTAACGTGACCAATATTATAATTATTTTACAGAGAGAGTATGTAACGTGACCAATATTATAATTATTTTACAGGAAGAGTATGTAACGTGACCGAGTGTACAGATAGAGATGGAGTCTGTACTTTTTATAGATGTATTAACAATGGTAAGATACCTAGTCTTCTATCAGTTTCATTTACAACTACATGTAATTCAGTTATTATCCATACAATATTCCATCATTTAATCTGTGGATTAATCTACAAATTAACTAGACACATTGATTGCATTGTCATATTTCGTGTAATTATGGCTAAATATGTAAATTTTAAATAATTTGACAATCTTCTCACCTGTAATTTGGTTGTATTTTTCAGCTACCAATTGTGCTGGTAAAGTCTGTAATACAATTAACAACGAATTGTGTATTGATGATACATGTGTTGGCGAAGGTAGGTATAACATGTTACCTGTTCTTCATTAAAATTGTATTATCGCTTCACAGAATATACCAGTAGTTATATGTCATTAGTTATGTGTAGTCGTTGATTAAAACTGGTACCTCCAAATTAAATATCATTAGACCATTTTCTACCTTTTTAAAAAGTTTGAATTTTAACTCAAGCTCATGAGATGATCAGTTACAATAAAATTAATAAAAACTATCACCAGAACAGTCAAAAAATATCAAGACTTCAAAAACATCTTAAACATTTTTAGGGTTGTAGGACTTCCTGATTTCACAAGGTTTACAACCTGTTTATGTTTTAACTACGATTTACCTTCATGTCACTGTATACATGTTTGATATTTCAGGAGACAATTGTGGGTTTCTAGATAACGGAATTAACTTTTGCGCTCCTACGAGTATGTTATTTGTTACATATTATTTAATTTCACCATATAATGTCCAGCTGCATTCATATAACCCGTTCATGTTGACATAAAATAAAACCAAGTACGAACAATCCAAACCATTAGACAGAATTCGAAGTCCTAAAACAATTTATAGGCAAAATAGTGTAATCAGCAACTAGACTGCTCCCTGTATACAAAATACACGACAAACAGTGGTAACAGGTGTCGGAAAGAGTAAGCTTACCCTGCCTGGTGCTCCACACCCGCCATAGCTGCATCCAAACTATTAGGTAAAATGTCGGTAAAATAGCGTGATTGGCCAATGAACTATCGGTATGCAAAATGCACGTATTCAAATGGGAAGACATCAATGACAACGCATTTGTACAATTATGGATGTTTCATCTGTAATAAACGGTACAAAGTCAGAGGGGTCAAAACCAAAAGTTCGACAAAGATGGTTTATTGCGCTGCACAGCGTGTGTAAGAGCCAGCGGAGGACACACGCGCTACTGACAATTAACCATCTTTTTCGTACTTTTGGTTTTTCTTCACAATAAGAAGCAAAATAAATAAGATATGTTTACAGGATCATTTTTTTATACGAAAAACTAAGTGATGCGTTTTCTATGGCGCTGAGTATATAATCATGTTTAAGTCTGGGTGACTGAGTATATATTCATGTTTAAGTCTGGGTGAGAGAAACTGTAAATAAATCTGAAATACACTGTAGTATCAGTCATCACTCCAATACTTCAATTGTTTCAGGTGTACCATGTGGGGACGGATTCTGCAGTAGTAGTTTTAGTCCCAATTTATGTGTAAATGAGACGTGCAGGTGTAAGTATAATATAGATATAATTAATGCTATTATTAATACCTTTCTATTTGATTATTTGGATGCACTTAACAAGAGGAACACCTGATAACACTGCTCTATATTGGATGATTTGTCAGGTTTTATATTTTGTCAACCTGATCAAGTTACCCCTTTATCTGATGAAAGAGAAAATAAAACACCATATTGTAAATTATATTTATTATAGTTACATGCTTTATCTGATGAAATAGAATGTTAAACAACATATTTTATATTGTAAATTATATTTATTATAGTTGTACTCAAATGTGATACGGATGATACAACTTGCTCCAACTTTGGTGGCAGTTGTTCAGATGGAGTTTGTCTCGGTATATATGATTTATATTATGTACAGTGGGTCATTTACATAAACCCGGTGTATTTATATATTTATATTAAAGATACTATTACAAGAAATCTGTAAATCTAACTATTTCGTTATGAGTACGAAACTGTTCAGTGTCTCTTTCAAATAGAATATCAGATATTATGTGTCTGTTGAAACTAACACTCTTAGGTCAATGATAAACATTAAAGAATGGTACCGTTTTCTAATCAAAGTATTGGCCACTCTACCGGGAGTCAGGTGGCCGAGTGGTCTAACGTACATGTTTTAGATTATAAGACCTGCTATCTATACAAGTAGTTATTCCTCATAACCCTCTGGTTGAAATAAAACGTACCGTTTTAGTCCTGATAGAACCTAATCATTTTTTGATGAACTGTTATCTGGACTATATTTATGTATATTTTATTCTCGCGTTTAATGATAATGCTTATATTTATAGTCCCATGTAGTGAAGACAGGAATTGCGATGATTTGCCATGTATTGGTGGATTCTGTGCAGGTAAATATTCATTCTTCTATTTATCATCACCCATCATTATGACCTGAGTTATATATATATCACTCATTAATATGACGTAATAACATGTGACGTAGTTTGTCAGTTAACTAACATAAAACTCTCGGTGATCATTCGACCTTGAACCAAGATGGCGTCGTCAAACACCTGTTTCAATCCATTAGAATAATTTATTTACATGTTTACCTTTATTATGTAAAACAAACACCCTGTATTTTTCCCGAATCTTATTTTCTCATAAAATTTCATTTTCTGACCCGGCTTTCGATGAAACGAGTTTGGTCATTATACTAGTCTTAGTGTGTAATAATTATACATTTCGCTATTATTAGTTTGATGGTAGTTTGTTTAATGATAATATATAAATAATTTGTTGTATTTTTCAGTTATAAAATGTGGAGAATCATTTTGTGAAGAGAACTTCTGAACCCGATAAACCAACATCTTCATAAAAACGAGACAAACCAATAACAACGAGATATTAAAATGTAACCCAGATTGAAAAAATAAATAGTTTGTCCATCGCATGTTGTTTATTTTGTTTACCTCACGTTGCAATGTTGAGTGTTGGGGGCAGCAGAATCTGAAATACCCGAACAAATTTGGGTTACAAACGGTGTCTCCGGTCGTCTAAGAGAAGATAAAGAGTGGAGCTTACCGTATAGCCCCCCCCCCCCCACATACACACACACAGACACTCAAGGTAATTTTGGAAACTTTGACCGCCCTCAAATGCGTTTTCATGCTATTTCAGTCCACGGATACAGAGGAGTGAGGAAGGGTCGGGGGGTCTTCTTAAGCAGTGTTTTGACGACATCTGAAGCGAAGTTGATTGTTGGCAGCAAAAGACGGATTTTGTTGGAAAATTGGAGGGGGGCCTGCAACATAAGAATCAAGGTCCTGAGTATCGGGCACCACTGTCCACTCATCTAGTACAGTAGGAATTTTGTACACGATTTTCGAAACAATCTGAACCTAGCTCCCTTACTATGTAGAATGAATTAAACAGATGTAAACCACCGTCGCTTTATTTGACAGAGCCATGCATCCCCTAATTTGAGATGATCGAGAAATGCACCCATTACTTGATGGTCTCTATGAGAATAGGCGGGTGTGATAGAAGGGAGACAAACACAATCACATTCTTGAATAAAGGGAGATAATCATTTCCGGAAATGAAATGGAGTTTAACGTCCTGGTGTTCTGCTCCCAACGTGGGATAATGAAGACGGGCATACACGATACAGTGCGCTATGGGTGAAATTTTGCCCGGGCAGCGGCGCTACGGCCTTATATCGAATTTCAACTACCAAGGGATCTTTTACGTGCACGCCAATGTGTACGGGGGACCCCGTTTTTTTGTCCCACCCGAACGACTAGACAGGTGCCCTTGTCAGGCCCTCTGTCCTGCATCACTGACAGGGGAAACCACACCGGAAATCATTTCCAGACTAATGGGCGCAGACCACCATTGATATCCCCACACAGAAGTTAAATACTTTATCAAATATTTACATGACGAGGCAATCATATATAACAACAAATTATTATAACTTCTTCATACATATCGTGATACAAGCTTTTGTTTCTTTTTTTTTCAATCAGTGCCATTTTCATCATTTAACACGAGTTTAATAAGGAAGAAAAGCTTAATAAACTTTGAAATAAAATCTTTAGCACTCTTATTCTTTTAGTAGTATATAATTACGTGGTATATATTATCTATTGACAATCTTTTAAACAGTGGCTTAACGTCTATAACATCTCCATCTTTAAACAGTGGCTTAAAGTGACAATTTCATATTTTCAAAATATGTTAAAATATGTTAAAATAGATGGTATCTATTTACAGTCCAACCTTCACTATTGCCAATTGAGAAATTGGCCAAAATATCTCTTTCAACATTAAATTCAAAAGGTTGAAAATAGCTTTTGCATGGGGGGATGGGAAAACAAGGAGGTAATTGTGTTATTATTTCCGATGTGAAAGATGTTTCAGTGTGGAAAATAATGCCTATGATTGTATAATAATGAGTTGACAAACTATTAAGCAAAAGACATAGAAATAAATATGTTTTGACTTTCTTGGAAAATATGAAATTCCCGCTTTAACGTCTATAATATCTCAATCTTTTAAATCTAACATTCTTCTTTTATATAATAGCTTATCTTACTGTACGCAAACAATATTACATAACTCTATGGCTAGGGATTTACATGACCTTTGGAGACCAAATTAAATAAAACTGCCTAATTCATTACTACTTATATTCATTTTCAACATATCACTAAGTACGGTATGTTCTTACTTTTAGCCCAAACTAGAAATTTTCAGGATTCTGATTGGTCGAATAGACAATAAACACCCTCTAAATTATCAAAGCGAATTAGTGCGTATAAATATAACAGTGTACTTAATTATTTATTTGTGTGTCAGTCATCTTCCTCGATTCAAATCTTTATTGACAAATATCTCGAAGAAATTCTAAACACATGACTATCACCATTTCATGAAAACACATTTAGAAGTACATAAATAATTAATTAAAACTGTTTTCAGGCATTTTAAATTATTCGTAACTAGGCAGTGATAGTAAGGACAATTTTGGTTTCTTTATTCCTAGTCTAGTTTCACACACCAATGTCTAGCACGTAATTGTCAGGTGTAATTATTAAATCACGCTTTGATCACAATCTGTCTAGCATCACCTACCTTAAAATAAGTCATTATTCCTAGGCAATAGTAGCTCTAAAAACCTAATAAACAGAAATTCTACACCAATATTGACATTTGCTTATATCACGTCAGAGGGGTATACATAGCAACCGCTAGAATCCTAAACATCACACAGTTTGGAAGGGTATTTTTGAGGATGTAAGCATACAAAGCAATTGTCTGAAAAATAACTAGCTACTAAATTGTAATAACCGTCAGCAAATAAAATAATAAAGTTTGAAATCTTATCACTTTTGTTGCCAAGTGTTACTCCTCTTTAATCTCGGTTTACAGGTCGAACTATTTCCATCAAGGCCGACACCAATGACGTCCTGGCTGACACTGTCGACTAAGAACACCATAATAAGTCTAATTTCCTGGTATTATAAAAATTATATTATTATACAGGGATGTCTTAAATGAAAGACCATAATAATTTTATCCAGTCTGGAGAATTATCACCCGGTTGATGCTGGCGTGCCATTAAACATAAATTAAATCATTTCAGTTCTTTAATCAATCAAAGTTATGTAATACAGAGCACGGGATACGTGTCTGTGGTCCATCTTATTATTTCAAAGTTTTACTGTTTTGTTTTCTTTTCTAACTTAATATCTGAAACGAAACAAATCTTGTCTCCGTAACCCCCCCCCCCCCTCCAATGAAGTATTCATTACCTTTATGCGGAACTGTGAGGAACATTTTAGTAGTTGAGAAATTGGCAAAAATATCATTTTCAACTTTAAATTCAAACGTTTGAAAATGGCGATTCCATGGAGGTGAATGGGGAAACAAGGGAGATAATGTGTTATTATTTCCTGTGACAGCCTGTGTCAGTGATTTTAATGCTTTTGAAATAATGCCCATGATAGTATAATAATAGTGAGTTGACAACCCTTTGAGCAAAAGACCTAGAAATAATTATGTTTTGACTGTCTTAGAAAATATGAAATTCCCGTTTTAAGGTCATAAAAATACAGCTGACCACAGATACGTTTAGTGAGAACATTGTTCGTTAAAATCAAGGGTTTTGTCGTCCTGGTAAGATCTTCACATAGCACGGAGAAGTCATCAGTAAAGTCTGCATCAGTGAAATGATTTCTATCTGGAAGGTTGGTCTGTAAATGTAAACATGTTTTAAAGTCTGCGATGTTGATTTTATAGTTAATGTCATGTGATCAAATGAAGAAAAATGCTTTTGCTGATTTTGGAGTTATTGGTTGCAGCTCATCATTGACAACAACAGCTATGCCCCCGCCCCTACCAGTGAGTCGAGGAGTGAAAACAAATGTATCCAATCTGTGTAATTTATCCTTATCACCAACTCGAGATAACTATGTTTCAGTAATCAATAGTGTTGCAAATTTGTGATCTAGAATGCAATCCAATATGTAAGCTGGTTTATTTCCAATAGACTGTACCCTTCTCCGTGTGTTGCTTGTTTAAAATTTCGTGTGAAAATTGTGTACATAGGATTATTTTTACATCAGTAAAACTAAAACGTAATACATTTAGTTGGTATGACAAATGTTATGTTAAATATCAGTTTGTCTGTTTTAGCAAACTGACTTTCAGTTCCCCCCAGATATATGCCCAAATGACGCTAGAGACCATGTAGCTTTCACAAGTGCTCAAGCGGGGTCGGCCAACCCCTACTTTTCAATAAGCTGTATATTTTAAGTATGTTGCATTCCGGTCATTTTTTGTTTACGCTGTTTGATATTATGTGCTTAGCACTTCAAAACCATCCGAAGAAATTCTACATGCGACCATGAAAGAAAAAGTTACAATGTATCTTTTTCTGTACTCTTGGCACAATATGAATATGGTACCCTAAAACTAGTCCACAAAAATATGTGTATGGACTGATTATTTGTGCCTAAAAGGGGTGATATGGATTATCTAGTAACTTGGTTTACTTATTCCTTATATCCCACAGACAGCAACTATTGATTTTGATGGATGTTCCGTATGGAAGGGTTTTTGGGTCTAAATAAGATGATCTGCTGAATCGTCTAATACTTATTATGATACCGTCAACTTGGTCATATTGCTTAAGTAAATTGTGATAAAACAAATGTTTTTTTGTCATTTCCTCACTCCAACTCTTCAAATCACACTTTTACATATCATTTGGTATTATCATTTTAAACATATCATTTTCTACATATCGTTTTAAACATTTTTCTTAGCAATATGCAAATGAGGTCAAAAGGCCTGGCTTGCAGAAAAATGTTTTCACACACACTAATACCTCCCAAGGAAAGATAACTCTGAATAACCGCGCGTTATTGGGAGGCAGACCCATAGAAATATAGACTAGAATAGCAATGACGTGTTTTACAACGACGTCATAAGTCGGCCATATTGGAAGTTGTATGACGTGAAAAGTAAACACTGCAAGTCGCGCTATAAAGTGCGAGGCGCTTTCTATTCTTTGTCTGCGATATCACCTCGGTGGAAGCGGACGTTAAATAAAACTAATTCACACACACACACTATTCTTTGGGTCTTTATGATCGTGCAACCTATTATCTTGAACTTTGATCGTGCGACAATTTTGTTTTCACATTGACGTTACAATTTCTAATGAATGTAATTGATTAAATAGTGCCAATTAATTTATATTATCTTGCACGTACGCTTATTTCAACATTTGGCGCAGAATTTGTGGTTGTTTTTGGTCGGATGACCGAGTGTGTTGTATTCGGTCGGATGACCGAGTATGTTAGTTATGGTCAATAATTTTTTTGGGATGTTTGATGCAGTTTAATGTAGAATATTGTAGCAACAAGGAAGCAAGGTGTCACCATTATATAAAATGAACATTAAAATACGTGAATATCACTAAATATATTTCATATGCGAATTCGAATATCGTTAAAATAAGGAAACATGGTTTGATCAAAATGTTCACAGTACATTAAAACACAATAAATCCATGGAACAGATTTTATATACGATTTAGAAGATCGTTAAAATAAGGGAGCATGGTACCAAAATGTAAAAAGAACATTAAAATGCATTAAAACATAGATATGACGCCACCCTTTGATGTTTTAAACCAAGATTCTTTAACAATCGTCTATTATTTATAAAACAATTAGGCCTATAGTTATCTAAATGTCAGATAACCATATCTTGATTTCACGTGTTTGTAAATGTGTAGAATTGACGGTTTCCATATTGTCTATTTTGTTGTCAGCGAATTTTAGATGGGTTTTTTTCTACAAAATGGATTCAACATAAATCAGCCTGTTGCATGTCACTGATATTGACGCCACCTATGTCCACCCGGACGTCCATCCGTTCTAATTGTGTTAGTGGACACTCTACAGGTCATAACTTGAAATATAGGTTTTAAATATCCGAACTATCCTTTCGATATGAATTATGACCTTGCGATATTGGTACATATCGAACGGTAACTTTCTGGATTACGGCCCCTGATTGAACAAAAATCGCGTTTATAACTCGTGGAACCTATACAGGTCACAATTTTACCCGATTCTAAAAATCGTTCAAATATATCACTGTTGTTATACCATAATGACGGTTGACTTTGAATTTCGTGAATTCGTTTGCGTCCTTCACCCTGTGAGTCTGTTACTTATATCAATATGAAATTTCAAATTAAAATTTGGACGGCTAAAAACCCTCTATATTAACCACAGTACTAAAAATCAATATCGATATCATTTTCGTGAGAACCCTCTCCATCACAACTTTGACGACTATTATGCCCCCTATCAAGAACATCCCAAATTTTACGGCTAGTCTCCCTCCATATCGAGTTCATCACCACATGTAATCCGTATCAATATTCTCACCATTAATATTCGACTGTGTTATAAACATGGTGTCTTCACTTGAAGACATAAATATATATATGACTGGGGTGTTTTGTCGCATGCATTGGTGTGCATGATTTACGAATCCATCCATTATGTTTTTTATCGCTTTTTCCTTTTAGAAAACTATCCATTATTTGTATCTCTATGGTGCTATATTTTAAGTTTGATAAAAGCCTCAGACTGTCCATTATGTATTAACCAAATATTAAGACAGGAAATATGGAACATATAGCCAGCTACAATCCAAATAAAAGGTTGGTGCGAGGTGTGGCGTTCTCGAGGTATGCACATATAATTTGATCATATTTGCGATATTGAGGAGGCTTCTTTAAATATTTTAGAATCCAAAGTATACATATTTCTCAACGGCAGTTTCATAGACCTGCACATTAAATTTAAAGCATAATTTGAGACGCATGCTTTTACTTAGCGGAATCCACATCAATTCGGATTATGGAATTGCATAAATCTTCAAGTCGGGAGTCATACAGCTAATTATAGAATATCGCACGAGAAACTCGATCGAACAACTATTTCTTTCATTGGTCAGAGGCGTTTAACCGCGGGAAAATGTACCGTTACTATTGGCTGACAGCATGCATGCACGAATCAAATCATCTTATTTGCATATTGCATACTTTATAGAAAATGGTTGGATCGATAACCTCAACGAACACCATGTATTACTTTTTATTAGTGTGCTACCTAGTTTGTCATTATATACAATAAAAATAAGGGATTTTTTCACGCGAACAAAAATATTTTCTTGCCATTATATACAAAAATCACATATCCAGCACCCGGAATCAAATTTAGCGATATTTTCCTACGGGCCGAAACCGAAATTCCAATTATTCGAATATTGTTTTACGTTTGGGGGTTCGTGTTTTGACAAATATACTGAGCGGCACAGAAAACGCATCACTTAGTTTTTCGTATAACAAAATGATCCTGTAAACATATCTTATTTATTTTGCTTCTTATTGTGAACAATATTCAAATGGGATCACATAAATAACAACACATTTGTACACTTATGGATGTTTAATCTGTAATCAACGGTACAGAGTCAGAGGGGTCAAAACCACAAGTACGACACAGATGGTTAATTCCATGTGGCTTCGCTACACAGCGTGTACGCATGGAATATTCTTTCTGCAGTCAAACAGCGTAGTGTCTTCGTTAAGAACGGTCTCGTCTTCATGTATTAGATATTCAATTTTACTCAAACTTTCAGTAAATTCAATTCTGTGGACGTTAAGTTCTGTCGGGACTTTTAATTCATCCAAACGAGTTTCTATTTCTGTGAGGAATTTGTCAATGTTGTACAGCAGACAAAAAGGCCGCCCTAGCCTTGTCAATTTGTGAACGTCTGCCCCTCTCTTACATCTGCGATGGAGAGGGTCTTCCTGTTGATTTGTGGTGCTGTGAGTATGTCAGTTATTCCATTTTCAATCTGTTGTGTCACTACCGGAACCGGGCCGCCGTTGAATAGGCTACAATTGACTTTATGATTTGGTTGTCGAATCAAGTGTGGAAATGTTTATAACTGTGACTACGAACAAACCTATCTCTTTTCTGAATAAAAATAATGTCTGTTATTCAGGTGTCATAGACTGACCAGTGGTTTTCTACAAAATATAAACAAAAACTTTTGTTTAAGATGTCTGATCTTATTCAAATTGGAATGGGGAGGTGGGGTGTTTTGGGGTGAGGTAAGGGAATAAAATTACTATTTGCGACAATAAAAGGGACGTGACATTATAAATTATTTTATTAAATAAAAGTAGAAGTTGTGTTCATCTATCAGATTAATTTGCCAAGTTTGTTCTCTTATTATATATAAAAAAGAAGTTTACTTAAAATTAAAATAGTATAGGCCAAGGCCTAATAGGCCTAACATAGAAAAAGCTAGAGTTAAGAATAGACTCCGTTAGTAGTAGGCCCTACCACCGTATACCTACTAGGCAACACTTCAAAAGAAATTCCCTAAATTTAAAATTTAAGCGTAACTTCATAATCGATATTCATTGGGCCTACTCCTAATTTCATGATAACCGCTAGGCCTATTGATATTGTATGGTGGTACCATCATGTGAAACCTCGCATATAGGCCGAGATGTAGCCTATAGAGTTAGCAATGCTATCTGTTAAGATTTATTTTTTAAAAATCTAAGTAACTAGTTATTACGATTGTACGGTAAAATTGCACTAGGCCTAGGCCCTTGTCCTTGTGAGTGACACTAATAATAATTAATAGTATAACGTAATTTCGTATAATGAATAATTAAAACTACTAGTAATACTAATAGGCTTTTCCAAACCAAATTAATTGAATGTTCATACTTACTTGTGAAAACTAACACCCTGTGCTATCGTCGAGGGATTTTTGTGGAGAAAACACCAAAAAGCAAAACACTGTGGTCTACGCAGATCGTTTTTCGCGTGTGGCTGAGTGGAGGGATACAAGTGACTCGCCATATTGTTTACACTGATTACACCTTCCAAGATGGCGCCTAATAGTCGCGTCATCCGACGTCAAAAGTCACGTGATTGCTATTCTAGTCTATATTTCTATGGGCAGACCACCACAAATTGTAGTTCGTCTATTTATAGCAGTTCTCTCTCTGTCTCTTTTCTCCCCTTTTGCATGCCCATTTTTGTTGATTTTTTGGCCTAGAATGGACTAAGAGGGTTTGAATTAATATTTTCTACTAGGTTTTGGTAAATATTCATGATTTTGAGGCGGAAGGATAACGGCGTTATGAGGTTGGCTACGGTGATATGTGTAACAGTATTTTAGTTATTAGAGAGTCAGCTTCGTAATTATATGGTTTATTTACATCGGGAACAGAATATCAACAAATACACAAATAGGCCTACATCTACACTACAGGAACTAGTCTATATATACTGTAACATATCTAACTACATTGTAACATCCATTCTACACCGCTGCCAACGCAGCGGCGGGACTCAGGCAAGTCCACACGCCGGTCTCTGCCGCCTGCTCTCTCTCCCTCTCTCTCTGGCTGTCTTGTCTTTCACTAATCTACTGTGTGTATACTACTGTATATAAAGCCTCCAACACTTAGGGAAGGTGGACAGGAGGGATCATCAAATAAGGAAGTTCTATGGCGTTTGTGCATATCGTATGTAGCTAGTAAATAACATATGGAATAAATTATGTAGTTAACAAGATCGTGCCTTAAATAAGTTTAGACAGTAAAAGAAACGTCCACTATAATAAATATCAAAACTACCAGAGGTCATACAGTTCTTTGCACCTAAATGAATGTTCAGATAACTTTGTTACATTTCCTTTCTCACCCACAGTTTATTTACGAAAGTAAATAAATAACACCATTCACACAGTTGGGACACTGGGTTCATCTCCATTAATTGATCACACGCGAAATAAGAACGGCACACACGATATTATAATAATGTACACAATATAAACGTCGATCGTAAACATTTCTAAAAGGGAATTCGTATACTTGAAATATAATGTTAATAAAAAAATAGCAAACATTTTATAAAATAGAAAATGTACATAATATATAGTAAGAAATTAATATAGGATTTTGTCATTTTGTTTTTTACTTGAGATAAATGGTGAATGAATGATTTGAACACATTTTACTAATCTTAAATAAGATATTTTCAAAGAACTTATCAAAATTAACAACGGTTTATCTCTCTATTCTTTAAACAAAACAAAACATCACATACGCTTCTAACCTAAGCGCGACCCTTCTTCCTTGAGGGTATACAAAACCGATTCCTCCTAATAGGAATACACAAATCTCTCGAATTTACGAGGTAAAAACTCTTGAAAAAACTCTCCCGTTACGTCGGGGTATATAAAAACACACAAAAAAATTAACAGGAGATAAAACCGTGAATATTATGTGAATGTTTGTGAGTTAATATCTTCACCGCAAATATGGCGATGGACGATGAAAAATCTATTCAACCGTCTATTCAAGAATTTCCTAATTAGGAACTTAACTCAATTCCAGTCAAACAATCACAAAATATTTTACTTCTTACTACAAACTTCTTAATACTTTATTACTATTCACTTTAACAGCCAAAATATGTGTTCAAAAACAAACAAGGACAATTTACATTCTTTTAAAAACAAAATGACTCACCGTAAAACAACAATCACACACATTTTTCTCTCGCTGTTCCGTCGCCATTAATCGGAACGTCTTTCGTGGCTTTTTGTCGTCATTTCCCCGTGTTTGGTGATTTGCTCCATTTCCATCCGTGAATTAAGAATTTTTTATATCAACGAAACCGCGCCTGCCACTCACGGTTTCACAGATAAACGTTTCAGTCCTGGATTTTTATTTAAACTTCTTTTTTTCACAAACGCAACGGGCGGCTAGCGGTGAAACTTCATTTGTCTGCCACGCGGGATTTTTTTTCTGGTTGACGGGAACACACCCAAGGGTCTCGTTGGTCGATGACACCAAATCTAATCACTGTAACATATTTTAGTTATTACAGAGTCAGCTTCGTATATATATGGTTTATTTACATCGGGAACAGAATATCAACAAATACACAAATAGCCCTACATCTACACTACAGGAACTAGTCTATATATAATGGAACATATCTAACTACATTGTAACATCCATTCTACACCACTGCCAACGCAGCGTCTGGACTCCGGCGAGTCCACACGCCGGTCTCTGTCGTCTGCTCTCTCTCCCTCTCTCTCTGGCTGTCTTGTCTTTCACTAATCTACTGTGTGTATACTACTGTATATAAAGCCTCCAACACTTAGGGAAGGTGGACAGGAGGGATCATCAAATAAGGAAGTTCTATGGCGTTTGTGCATATCGTATGTAGCTAGTAAATAACATATGGAATAAATTATGTAGTTAACAAGATCGTGCCTTAAATAAGTTTAGACAGTAAAAGAAACGTCCACTATAATAAATATCAAAACTACCAGAGGTCATACAGTTCTTTGCACCTAAATGAATGTTCAGATAACTTTGTTACATATGTACGGCAACTAGATACATGTTTTGAGTATGCTTCTTCAAGTTCGTGTATCTCAAAATTTTGGTGGTCAACCTCATAAAATTTTTAGTGCAAAGAAATGGCCATTTGTTCCTCTGTCTGTAGTGAAAAGCATTTCGCCCAACGAAAATTTGGGGATAAGTTGGAGGTGGGCAAAGAGTCCAGAATTAACATTGAAGTCAATGGGGAAATTAATGGTGGTCTGCCTCCTGTATGTAAACAAACTGACGGCGTATGAGAGGCCTAAATTTGATGCTATGATCTCCAATTTGTCAGAAAATGTGATATATGATAATAATTTTTGATAATAAAAAAAGTGAAATGGTAAAATTTCTAAAATATTTGACAAATTTGTGAGGGGAATATTTGATTTTAGTCCAAATTTTGTGATTTTCAGTGTTTATTTGCTTTTCAAAATGAGTGAAAAATATTTTAATGTGTAATTTTGACTTTTTCTGCATGGTAAAGGTTAGATGGGAAGAAAGTATAATAATATCACTCAATTTTGCCTAAAAATCATGATAATTTGTCTGAAATTCTTCAGATTACCTCCAATATTACTGTCAAAATTTTAATTATTCATCTGTTTTAAAATGAAACAAAATGTCTTGCATGTCATTATTTCCATTGTTAAATAACTTGGAAAGGAGCCATGTGTTTGTCAGATATTGAAAAAGTATCTATGATTTTAATAGAAATTTAAAAATTAAGAAATTTGGTCTAATTATGTACTGCTGAGGCATGTTAGAATTTTCAAAACATGAGTGAACAGCATTTTGCTTGGGTGTTCCTCAGACTTAACACAATTTTAATGTTTTAAAACCTGCAATTGTTGCATTTCCCTTCTCGAGAAAGTAAAATCTGTGTGTCTGCAGGGAAATTTCTCTGTCTTCATTTCATTTAGACTGGCTCAACCTCCCCACCCCACCCATTTTCTTGAACATGATATTTGGATATTCAATTGAAAATATATTGACTCCGAATTAACAGTAATTGGATTTTGTGCTTGAATTGTAACCGAGCATTTTATTTTGCTCAAACAAATAGTTACATAAAAGATTCCATGAATTTTTAAGATTTTTTGTTTATGGCCAAACATGTTATTCTATGACATTTTCCCCAAATGAGTCCACATCCCAAAATGGATATGTTGTAGATGTGTCTTTTGCAGCTTAATGTTTGACATCTTTGATGTAAATCTATTATTTGTGGTGATCTTTTAAAATGCGGCACTTACAGAGCAATGAAATATTAATTAATAGCCTTTTCATACTCCTTTTATGCAATGAATTATGTCATAACTCCCTTTTTCCACCTCATTTTGTCAGGAAATTGATGTAAAGATTAAAACAACTTGCTTCCACAAAATATTGACACTATATAATTCCAAGGATACCTCTGATTGTTAAAGTGTTTTAAATACTGAAATATTCCCATTTTTTTTAAAAAAATAGAGCTTTGTGACC
This sequence comes from Patella caerulea, assembly GCA_036850965.1. Classification (NCBI taxonomy): domain Eukaryota; kingdom Metazoa; phylum Mollusca; class Gastropoda; family Patellidae; genus Patella; species Patella caerulea. The sequence goes on from JAZGQO010000002.1 coordinate 701,134, forward strand.
TGTTCTGCCGGAAAGCACATAATGTAATGTACCACGCAGACAGTATAAACCATTTATTCAGGAATAAATATGCATGGTGAAAAGCTACAAAAGAAATAAAAAGTCAAATTAAGTTTCAATTTCTATGATGTACAAATTATTGTAATTATGGCCAGAGAGGGTTTCCATACATTTTTGACACGCGAGCGAAAAGTAACGGTAAATCATTCCTAAATGACAAATACCATAAATAACAAAGAGACAATGACTTATAAAGTTAAAGTATACAAACAATATAAATGTATAGGGCGTGACAAAGTAATTGAACCTAATTCCTCAGACTATCAGTGAGAAATACGACACGGAAACATCGAGATGTTTACAATTGCAAAAACAATGAATTTTTACCTGACAACATAAAGTAGTCTACATGGTAAACGCTAAGTAAATAAGTAATGAAACATAAAACATATTATAAGTCAGAAATAAAAGATTCTTACACTGTGGCCAGCCAAACTTATGGAAAGCCCAAAACCACGCGACTTTGTGCACGGAAACATGGCGAACTCTAACCAAGGGCCGTCACTCTCCGCAATAAGTATGGAAGCCGGAGTGAGACAAAATAATAAATATACACGATCTATAACCATATAATTTATAAAAAGAAATTAAAACTGAAAGATTCTAATTCAAATGTCAACACAGTTCCTGTACACTCCCCGCCTGATATCAAGAGGTTGATATCACTATAATATTGTCATTTCTCAAGTCGATCCCGACACAAGAAGAACAAGTTCTGAGATTGGTCTAACATATAATGTTGGTTTGTTTTCCTTTATAATTCGCACTTCAGTTTTTCGTACTTTTCCATCATCACTTTCGTAGGTACGAAGCACTAATCCAAGCGGCCATTCATTACGCGTAACAGCTTTGTCTCTAAGTAAAACAACATCGCCCGTTTTTATATTTGGTACATTCGTGTGCCACTTTCTCCGGGACTGAAGAATGTTCAAGTACTCCTTGCGCCACCGTGACCAAAACATGTCTGATAGAACTATGACGCGTTTCCATTCATTCCGAAGGAGATCTGTTTTGTCCACCTCTACCTTATGATCAATACTGGGTACAGAACTTGTCTTTTGAGTAAGAAGAACTGCTGGTGACAACACAAATGGATTAACTGGGTCCGTGGAAACCGGAACAATAGGTCGATGATTTACAATACTCGCTACTTCTGCCAGGAAAGTAACCAACACATCGTGCGTAAGCAGTCTGGTCTTTGATTCCATAAACATTGAGTCCAAGATTCTTCTTGTCACCCCGATTAAACGTTCCCAAGCCCCTCCCATGTGGGAAGCATGGGGAGGGTTGAAAATCCAAACAGTTCTCGATTTGTTCATGTAGTCTCTGACCTTTCCGTCCTCTACGTTGACAGAATCAATCTGCAGAGCATCCGTTGCACCGACGAAGTTCGTTCCGCGGTCCGACCTAAATATACTGACGTTACCTCTGATTGCGATAAGACGACGCAAGGCATTGATAAAGGCACTTGATGACATCTCTTCGACGACTTCTATATGAATCGCCCGTGTAGTAAGACACGTAAAGAGGATAGCCCACCTCTTTGAGTTAGCACAACCACCACGAGTTCTACGATGTACAACAAACCAAGGACCAAATGTGTCGACTCCAACATTTGTAAAGGGAGGAGTAGTCTCAATCCTGTCCGTAGGAAGGTCTGCCATCTTTTGAATTGTCAAACAGCCTCTTAGTCGTCGACACTGTACACAATGGTGTATGATTGAAGAAACAAGACGTTTCATCCCCATGATCCAATAGCCCGCGGTGCGAATAGCGCCTTCCGTAAAATGTCGGCCTTGGTGCTTAACTTGACCATGTAGATGTAACACTAAAAGTTTCGAGAGATGGCATTTCCCAGGCAGAAGGAGTGGGTTCTTTTCTTGGTATGGTAGATTCGACTTGTTAAGCCTGCCTCCAACACGTACCATACTGTCTTCATCCAGGAAAGGGTCCAGCGGGGCGATACCACTATTCTTCGGGAGGTTTTTATTATTCTTAAGACAGTCAATTTCTGACTCGTAGACCTCACGCTGTACTGTCTTAATTAGAAATGCTTCCGCCTTATTCATTGATTGGACTATATCAACAGTCTTCAATGCAACTTTCTGAGTTCTAAATTGAACGAATCTGTGTAAAACAGCCACACCGCGGATTACTGACTCCCATGTAGAGAATCTCTGGAATCGCTTCAATCCTAATAAAGCTTTACCTCCAATCGTTGTCTTAGTCACTGTGACGGAAGGTCGTATCTCTTTATCAGTTTCTGGATCAACAAATGCTGTGAAGTCTTCAGTCGATTCATCTGCAATTCGTAGATCATTGGCTAGAAATTCTATAGGTCCTTTAAGCCAACGGCTTGAATCAATGTCCTGTGCGAGCACGGATCTGGTTGCCTGGTCTGCAGGGTTTAGGGATGTTGGTACAAAATTCCACTGTTCTGGTTTGGAAGAATTGCGTATTCGATCAATTCTGTTTTCTACATAGATATAGAAACGACGGGTTTGGTTATGAATATAGCCAAGAACCACCTTACTATCGGTGTAAAACTTTATAACATCGAACGGCGTGTGAAAGTTTTCAACAACTGTGTTGGCGATCTCTACTGCCAAGACAGCTGCACAGAGTTCTAACCTCGGTATCGTGTGTCCATGTTGAGGAGAAAGTTTTGCTTTACCTAAGATGAATCCAGTTTCAGAGTTTCCATCAGGTGTGACAATACGTAGGTAAGACACCGCCGCAATAGCCTTTTCTGAAGCGTCCGAAAATGTGTGTAATTCCAATGATGTCGTTTTGCTGATAGAAGTTGGAACATACATGCGTCGAATTTCCAAATGTGAAAGAGCAATAAGCGAGTTCCTCCAGGTTTCCCATTCTTTCCTACTTGTTTCGGGAAGAGGTTCGTCCCAATCGAAGGACTGTGATATAAGTTTCCGAAAGATGAACTTCCCGAGTATTATAACCGGTGCTACAAATCCAAGCGGATCAAACACGCTATTCAAAGTTGACAGTACACCACGGCGTGTGAATGGTTTAGTGTCATCCGAGATGCGATAGGTGAAGCTATCAGTACCTAAGACCCAATATAATCCTAGACTCCTCTGCAGCGGAACGTCATCAGAGTCAAAATCCAAACTCTTCAAATCCTGGGCAATGTCTTCTTGTGGAAGAGCAGACATTACCTTATCGCTGTTGGATGCGAACTTATGTAGCCTGATATTTCCTTCCTTCATTAAGGTTTCCTGAGTACGCGTCAGCAGACTTATCATATCTTCAGTGCTGTCTACTGAGATGAGTCCGTCATCAACGTAAAAGTTCCTTTCAACAAAATCCTTTACATCCGGATCAGCTAATTCTGCACATTTCCTCAGGCCGTATATAGCCACCGCAGGAGACGGGCTATTTCCGAATACATGCACAGTCATCCTATAAGCTACGAGTTCCTTGTCCATATCATTGTCTTTATGCCACAAGAAGCGTAGAAAGTCCCTGTGTTTCCTGTCCACCGAGAACGAGTAAAACATTTGCTGAATGTCGGCAGAAGCTGCGGCACGATTTTTCCTGAAGCGAATAAGAACACCAAGGAGAGAGTTGTTTTGGTCGGGTCCTTGCATTAGAACTTGATTTAGAGAAACCTCATTAAACTTAGCCGAGGAGTCAAAAACACATCGGATCTTCCCTGGTTTTTTGGGGTGATAGACACCAAACACTGGTAAGTACCACGATTCAACTCCCGCTTCTAACTCAGGTGCTATTTCAGCGTGATGATTGTCTATAAGATCCTGCATGAAACCTAGAAAATGTTCACGTTTTTCCTTGTTGGAGCGAAGACTCCTATCCAGCGTGTTTGCTCGTCGCAACACCATAGTATAATTGTTCGGTAAGCGTTTCCGATTAGGCCTAAATGGTAGTGGAGCACTCCATTTTCCGCGTTCGTCTTTGTGAAATCCTTGATCCATTTTGACTAAGAAGATCTTATCTTCGACTGATTTACCAGGTTTATTATCATGTTCTGTTCGGTGGAAGACACCATCTCCTAGTTTAACATCATCGAAGTCGAAGTTGTCAACTTCATTCTGACTAGCGAGTAACTCCTGTACACTTAAGGTGTTGGTGCATGGTTTCAAGAGTGAAGGTCGTCCCTCTGAATGAATGTATGTTTTGTAAGATTCCACTACGTCTGGAACATGTCTGTGTTCGAGACAAACATCTCCTATTATTACCCATCCTAACTTCAGTCGTTGTGCATACGGCAAATGAAGTGGACCAATTCGTTGATCGCAAACGTGGTGAGCTTCAAGAAGGTCTCGTCCTACCAATAAAATAATGTTGACACTTTCATCCAAGGGTTCGAGTTCATGTGAGATAGAACGTAGATGTTCGTAATAGCTGGCTATTTCAGGGGTCGGTATCTCCTCACGATTGTTGGGTATTTCATCGCATTCTATAACTGTGGGAATATGCATCTTTGCTGTTCCATCGAGAGATTCAAGCACAAGACCCGAAATCCTTCTACCAACCAACTTAGTGCGACCGGAACAACTCGTCAGAGTGTAAGTTTCGGGCCTCTCTGTGACACCAAATGTATCGAAAAGTTCCTTCCTGCCCAAGGATCTGTTGCTTTGTTCATCCAACATTATATAAATCTTTAACCGCTTGGAAGGAGAATCACGATGAGAAACATACGCAGGCAGTATCTTGGCACATGATTTACCTGAAAAACCTCCTTTACAAATCTCAGTACAACATGACTTCACAGCCGTGTCGTCGGTTTCCTCCCCGCCGTGCTTTGACGCGAATTTGGACTTGGGCATATCACCGACGTGCATGACTGAATTATGACGAGTACTTTGACATTCCTTGCAAGAAATAGATTTTGTACATTCTCGACTTAGATGATCCTTTGACTCCAGGCATTTGAAGCAAATACCCTTTTCTAATAAAAATCTACGACGTTCTTCTATGGATTGGGATCTAAAGAATTTGCAGTCACTCAATGAATGATTTGTATTATGAATTGCGCACTTCATTGGTATTTTCGTGGATTCTTGTAAATTTGAAGTTTCTGTCTTGCTTACATTAATCCGAGGCCTGGAAACTGGGGTTCCGCGATCCCGTGGGACTGAGTTAGTACTATAATCCATTTCAAAGACGAATCCAGGGTCATTCAATGTGCTAGCTTGTTCTGATACAAAGTCTACAAAGAAAGAAAAAGGAGGGTATGCAATATCATGCCGTTTTTTATAAGTCGTTGCCCGATCCCTCCACTTAGTTTGTATGAAGGGTGGTAGTTTACTAATTATCGGATTTATACCAACAGACGAGTCAAAATAGCTCAATAGTTTCTCATACACAGGATTTTCTTTGGTTGACAGTATTTCCGATAAAATGTCTTGAAGATCAAAGAACCTTTTCCTATCTTTAAATGTAATCTTTGGAAATCCATTCAACTTCGTCTTGAGAGAAGTTTCCACCAATTCCGGGCTGCCATAACGTTCTTCAAGTCGCTGCCATATTTTCTGTAATCCATGACTTGGGTTGTTTAAGTTGGAAGCGCGTATACTCTGAGCAAACCTAGAAGACTCGGGACCGAGCCATTTGATTAGAAGTTCACCTTCCTCAACCGCAGTAACCAATAATTCGTTAGTAATGGCGAGAAAACTCGATTTCCACATGGCGTATGATTCTGGTCGATCATTGAAGCGACTAAACCTTGACATTAGCAAGTCCTTTTTCAAGGACTTTAAAAACAAAATGACTCACCGTAAAACAACAATCACACACATTTTTCTCTCGCTGTTCCGTCGCCATTAATCGGAACGTCTTTCGTGGCTTTTTGTCGTCATTTCCCCGTGTTTGGTGATTTGCTCCATTTCCATCCGTGAATTAAGAATTTTTTATATCAACGAAACCGCGCCTGCCACTCACGGTTTCACAGATAAACGTTTCAGTCCTGGATTTTTATTTAAACTTCTTTTTTTCACAAACGCAACGGGCGGCTAGCGGTGAAACTTCATTTGTCTGCCACGCGGGATTTTTTTTCTGGTTGACGGGAACACACCCAAGGGTCTCGTTGGTCGATGACACCAAATCTAATCACTGTAACATATTTTAGTTATTACAGAGTCAGCTTCGTATATATATGGTTTATTTACATCGGGAACAGAATATCAACAAATACACAAATAGCCCTACATCTACACTACAGGAACTAGTCTATATATAATGGAACATATCTAACTACATTGTAACATCCATTCTACACCACTGCCAACGCAGCGTCTGGACTCCGGCGAGTCCACACGCCGGTCTCTGTCGTCTGCTCTCTCTCCCTCTCTCTCTGGCTGTCTTGTCTTTCACTAATCTACTGTGTGTATACTACTGTATATAAAGCCTCCAACACTTAGGGAAGGTGGACAGGAGGGATCATCAAATAAGGAAGTTCTATGGCGTTTGTGCATATCGTATGTAGCTAGTAAATAACATATGGAATAAATTATGTAGTTAACAAGATCGTGCCTTAAATAAGTTTAGACAGTAAAAGAAACGTCCACTATAATAAATATCAAAACTACCAGAGGTCATACAGTTCTTTGCACCTAAATGAATGTTCAGATAACTTTGTTACATATGTACGGCAACTAGATACATGTTTTGAGTATGCTTCTTCAAGTTCGTGTATCTCAAAATTTTGGTGGTCAACCTCATAAAATTTTTAGTGCAAAGAAATGGCCATTTGTTCCTCTGTCTGTAGTGAAAAGCATTTCGCCCAACGAAAATTTGGGGATAAGTTGGAGGTGGGCAAAGAGTCCAGAATTAACATTGAAGTCAATGGGGAAATTAATGGTGGTCTGCCTCCTGTATGTAAACAAACTGACGGCGTATGAGAGGCCTAAATTTGATGCTATGATCTCCAATTTGTCAGAAAATGTGATATATGATAATAATTTTTGATAATAAAAAAAGTGAAATGGTAAAATTTCTAAAATATTTGACAAATTTGTGAGGGGAATATTTGATTTTAGTCCAAATTTTGTGATTTTCAGTGTTTATTTGCTTTTCAAAATGAGTGAAAAATATTTTAATGTGTAATTTTGACTTTTTCTGCATGGTAAAGGTTAGATGGGAAGAAAGTATAATAATATCACTCAATTTTGCCTAAAAATCATGATAATTTGTCTGAAATTCTTCAGATTACCTCCAATATTACTGTCAAAATTTTAATTATTCATCTGTTTTAAAATGAAACAAAATGTCTTGCATGTCATTATTTCCATTGTTAAATAACTTGGAAAGGAGCCATGTGTTTGTCAGATATTGAAAAAGTATCTATGATTTTAATAGAAATTTAAAAATTAAGAAATTTGGTCTAATTATGTACTGCTGAGGCATGTTAGAATTTTCAAAACATGAGTGAACAGCATTTTGCTTGGGTGTTCCTCAGACTTAACACAATTTTAATGTTTTAAAACCTGCAATTGTTGCATTTCCCTTCTCGAGAAAGTAAAATCTGTGTGTCTGCAGGGAAATTTCTCTGTCTTCATTTCATTTAGACTGGCTCAACCTCCCCACCCCACCCATTTTCTTGAACATGATATTTGGATATTCAATTGAAAATATATTGACTCCGAATTAACAGTAATTGGATTTTGTGCTTGAATTGTAACCGAGCATTTTATTTTGCTCAAACAAATAGTTACATAAAAGATTCCATGAATTTTTAAGATTTTTTGTTTATGGCCAAACATGTTATTCTATGACATTTTCCCCAAATGAGTCCACATCCCAAAATGGATATGTTGTAGATGTGTCTTTTGCAGCTTAATGTTTGACATCTTTGATGTAAATCTATTATTTGTGGTGATCTTTTAAAATGCGGCACTTACAGAGCAATGAAATATTAATTAATAGCCTTTTCATACTCCTTTTATGCAATGAATTATGTCATAACTCCCTTTTTCCACCTCATTTTGTCAGGAAATTGATGTAAAGATTAAAACAACTTGCTTCCACAAAATATTGACACTATATAATTCCAAGGATACCTCTGATTGTTAAAGTGTTTTAAATACTGAAATATTCCCATTTTTTTTAAAAAAATAGAGCTTTGTGACCTGTTCTGCCGGAAAGCACATAATGTAATGTACCACGCAGACAGTATAAACCATTTATTCAGGAATAAATATGCATGGTGAAAAGCTACAAAAGAAATAAAAAGTCAAATTAAGTTTCAATTTCTATGATGTACAAATTATTGTAATTATGGCCAGAGAGGGTTTCCATACATTTTTGACACGCGAGCGAAAAGTAACGGTAAATCATTCCTAAATGACAAATACCATAAATAACAAAGAGACAATGACTTATAAAGTTAAAGTATACAAACAATATAAATGTATAGGGCGTGACAAAGTAATTGAACCTAATTCCTCAGACTATCAGTGAGAAATACGACACGGAAACATCGAGATGTTTACAATTGCAAAAACAATGAATTTTTACCTGACAACATAAAGTAGTCTACATGGTAAACGCTAAGTAAATAAGTAATGAAACATAAAACATATTATAAGTCAGAAATAAAAGATTCTTACACTGTGGCCAGCCAAACTTATGGAAAGCCCAAAACCACGCGACTTTGTGCACGGAAACATGGCGAACTCTAACCAAGGGCCGTCACTCTCCGCAATAAGTATGGAAGCTGGAGTGAGACAAAATAATAAATATACACGATCTATAACCATATAATTTATAAAAAGAAATTAAAACTGAAAGATTCTAATTCAAATGTCAACACAGTTCCTGTACACTCCCCGCCTGATATCAAGAGGTTGATATCACTATAATATTGTCATTTCTCAAGTCGATCCCGACACAAGAAGAACAAGTTCTGAGATTGGTCTAACATATAATGTTGGTTTGTTTTCCTTTATAATTCGCACTTCAGTTTTTCGTACTTTTCCATCATCACTTTCGTAGGTACGAAGCACTAATCCAAGCGGCCATTCATTACGCGTAACAGCTTTGTCTCTAAGTAAAACAACATCGCCCGTTTTTATATTTGGTACATTCGTGTGCCACTTTCTCCGGGACTGAAGAATGTTCAAGTACTCCTTGCGCCACCGTGACCAAAACATGTCTGATAGAACTATGACGCGTTTCCATTCATTCCGAAGGAGATCTGTTTTGTCCACCTCTACCTTATGATCAATACTGGGTACAGAACTTGTCTTTTGAGTAAGAAGAACTGCTGGTGACAACACAAATGGATTAACTGGGTCCGTGGAAACCGGAACAATAGGTCGATGATTTACAATACTCGCTACTTCTGCCAGGAAAGTAACCAACACATCGTGCGTAAGCAGTCTGGTCTTTGATTCCATAAACATTGAGTCCAAGATTCTTCTTGTCACCCCGATTAAACGTTCCCAAGCCCCTCCCATGTGGGAAGCATGGGGAGGGTTGAAAATCCAAACAGTTCTCGATTTGTTCATGTAGTCTCTGACCTTTCCGTCCTCTACGTTGACAGAATCAATCTGCAGAGCATCCGTTGCACCGACGAAGTTCGTTCCGCGGTCCGACCTAAATATACTGACGTTACCCCTGATTGCGATAAGACGACGCAAGGCATTGATAAAGGCACTTGATGACATCTCTTCGACGACTTCTATATGAATCGCCCGTGTAGTAAGACACGTAAAGAGGATAGCCCACCTCTTTGAGTTAGCACAACCACCACGAGTTCTACGATGTACAACAAACCAAGGACCAAATGTGTCGACTCCAACATTTGTAAAGGGAGGAGTAGTCTCAATCCTGTCCGTAGGAAGGTCTGCCATCTTTTGAATTGTCAAACAGCCTCTTAGTCGTCGACACTGTACACAATGGTGTATGATTGAAGAAACAAGACGTTTCATCCCCATGATCCAATAGCCCGCGGTGCGAATAGCGCCTTCCGTAAAATGTCGGCCTTGGTGCTTAACTTGACCATGTAGATGTAACACTAAAAGTTTCGAGAGATGGCATTTCCCAGGCAGAAGGAGTGGGTTCTTTTCTTGGTATGGTAGATTCGACTTGTTAAGCCTGCCTCCAACACGTACCATACTGTCTTCATCCAGGAAAGGGTCCAGCGGGGCGATACCACTATTCTTCGGGAGGTTTTTATTATTCTTAAGACAGTCAATTTCTGACTCGTAGACCTCACGCTGTACTGTCTTAATTAGAAATGCTTCCGCCTTATTCATTGATTGGACTATATCAACAGTCTTCAATGCAACTTTCTGAGTTCTAAATTGAACGAATCTGTGTAAAACAGCCACACCGCGGATTACTGACTCCCATGTAGAGAATCTCTGGAATCGCTTCAATCCTAATAAAGCTTTACCTCCAATCGTTGTCTTAGTCACTGTGACGGAAGGTCGTATCTCTTTATCAGTTTCTGGATCAACAAATGCTGTGAAGTCTTCAGTCGATTCATCTGCAATTCGTAGATCATTGGCTAGAAATTCTATAGGTCCTTTAAGCCAACGGCTTGAATCAATGTCCTGTGCGAGCACGGATCTGGTTGCCTGGTCTGCAGGGTTTAGGGATGTTGGTACAAAATTCCACTGTTCTGGTTTGGAAGAATTGCGTATTCGATCAATTCTGTTTTCTACATAGATATAGAAACGACGGGTTTGGTTATGAATATAGCCAAGAACCACCTTACTATCGGTGTAAAACTTTATAACATCGAACGGCGTGTGAAAGTTTTCAACAACTGTGTTGGCGATCTCTACTGCCAAGACAGCTGCACAGAGTTCTAACCTCGGTATCGTGTGTCCATGTTGAGGAGAAAGTTTTGCTTTACCTAAGATGAATCCAGTTTCAGAGTTTCCATCAGGTGTGACAATACGTAGGTAAGACACCGCCGCAATAGCCTTTTCTGAAGCGTCCGAAAATGTGTGTAATTCCAATGATGTCGTTTTGCTGATAGAAGTTGGAACATACATGCGTCGAATTTCCAAATGTGAAAGAGCAATAAGCGAGTTCCTCCAGGTTTCCCATTCTTTCCTACTTGTTTCGGGAAGAGGTTCGTCCCAATCGAAGGACTGTGATATAAGTTTCCGAAAGATGAACTTCCCGAGTATTATAACCGGTGCTACAAATCCAAGCGGATCAAACACGCTATTCAAAGTTGACAGTACACCACGGCGTGTGAATGGTTTAGTGTCATCCGAGATGCGATAGGTGAAGCTATCAGTACCTAAGACCCAATATAATCCTAGACTCCTCTGCAGCGGAACGTCATCAGAGTCAAAATCCAAACTCTTCAAATCCTGGGCAATGTCTTCTTGTGGAAGAGCAGACATTACCTTATCGCTGTTGGATGCGAACTTATGTAGCCTGATATTTCCTTCCTTCATTAAGGTTTCCTGAGTACGCGTCAGCAGACTTATCATATCTTCAGTGCTGTCTACTGAGATGAGTCCGTCATCAACGTAAAAGTTCCTTTCAACAAAATCCTTTACATCCGGATCAGCTAATTCTGCACATTTCCTCAGGCCGTATATAGCCACCGCAGGAGACGGGCTATTTCCGAATACATGCACAGTCATCCTATAAGCTACGAGTTCCTTGTCCATATCATTGTCTTTATGCCACAAGAAGCGTAGAAAGTCCCTGTGTTTCCTGTCCACCGAGAACGAGTAAAACATTTGCTGAATGTCGGCAGAAGCTGCGGCACGATTTTTCCTGAAGCGAATAAGAACACCAAGGAGAGAGTTGTTTTGGTCGGGTCCTTGCATTAGAACTTGATTTAGAGAAACCTCATTAAACTTAGCCGAGGAGTCAAAAACACATCGGATCTTCCCTGGTTTTTTGGGGTGATAGACACCAAACACTGGTAAGTACCACGATTCAACTCCCGCTTCTAACTCAGGTGCTATTTCAGCGTGATGATTGTCTATAAGATCCTGCATGAAACCTAGAAAATGTTCACGTTTTTCCTTGTTGGAGCGAAGACTCCTATCCAGCGTGTTTGCTCGTCGCAACACCATAGTATAATTGTTCGGTAAGCGTTTCCGATTAGGCCTAAATGGTAGTGGAGCACTCCATTTTCCGCGTTCGTCTTTGTGAAATCCTTGATCCATTTTGACTAAGAAGATCTTATCTTCGACTGATTTACCAGGTTTATTATCATGTTCTGTTCGGTGGAAGACACCATCTCCTAGTTTAACATCATCGAAGTCGAAGTTGTCAACTTCATTCTGACTAGCGAGTAACTCCTGTACACTTAAGGTGTTGGTGCATGGTTTCAAGAGTGAAGGTCGTCCCTCTGAATGAATGTATGTTTTGTAAGATTCCACTACGTCTGGAACATGTCTGTGTTCGAGACAAACATCTCCTATTATTACCCATCCTAACTTCAGTCGTTGTGCATACGGCAAATGAAGTGGACCAATTCGTTGATCGCAAACGTGGTGAGCTTCAAGAAGGTCTCGTCCTACCAATAAAATAATGTTGACACTTTCATCCAAGGGTTCGAGTTCATGTGAGATAGAACGTAGATGTTCGTAATAGCTGGCTATTTCAGGGGTCGGTATCTCCTCACGATTGTTGGGTATTTCATCGCATTCTATAACTGTGGGAATATGCATCTTTGCTGTTCCATCGAGAGATTCAAGCACAAGACCCGAAATCCTTCTACCAACCAACTTAGTGCGACCGGAACAACTCGTCAGAGTGTAAGTTTCGGGCCTCTCTGTGACACCAAATGTATCGAAAAGTTCCTTCCTGCCCAAGGATCTGTTGCTTTGTTCATCCAACATTATATAAATCTTTAACCGCTTGGAAGGAGAATCACGATGAGAACCATACGCAGGCAGTATCTTGGCACATGATTTACCTGAAAAACCTCCTTTACAAATCTCAGTACAACATGACTTCACAGCCGTGTCGTCGGTTTCCTCCCCGCCGTGCTTTGACGCGAATTTGGACTTGGGCATATCACCGACGTGCATGACTGAATTATGACGAGTACTTTGACATTCCTTGCAAGAAATAGATTTTGTACATTCTCGACTTAGATGATCCTTTGACTCCAGGCATTTGAAGCAAATACCCTTTTCTAATAAAAATCTACGACGTTCTTCTATGGATTGGGATCTAAAGAATTTGCAGTCACTCAATGAATGATTTGTATTATGAATTGCGCACTTCATTGGTATTTTCGTGGATTCTTGTAAATTTGAAGTTTCTGTCTTGCTTACATTAATCCGAGGCCTGGAAACTGGGGTTCCGCGATCCCGTGGGACTGAGTTAGTACTATAATCCATTTCAAAGACGAATCCAGGGTCATTCAATGTGCTAGCTTGTTCTGATACAAAGTCTACAAAGAAAGAAAAAGGAGGGTATGCAATATCATGCCGTTTTTATAAGTCGTTGCCCGATCCCTCCACTTAGTTTGTATGAAGGGTGGTAGTTTACTAATTATCGGATTTATACCAACAGACGAGTCAAAATAGCTCAATAGTTTCTCATACACAGGATTTTCTTTGGTTGACAGTATTTCCGATAAAATGTCTTGAAGATCAAAGAACCTTTTCCTATCTTTAAATGTAATCTTTGGAAATCCATTCAACTTCGTCTTGAGAGAAGTTTCCACCAATTCCGGGCTGCCATAACGTTCTTCAAGTCGCTGCCATATTTTCTGTAATCCATGACTTGGGTTGTTTAAGTTGGAAGCGCGTATACTCTGAGCAAACCTAGAAGACTCGGGACCGAGCCATTTGATTAGAAGTTCACCTTCCTCAACCGCAGTAACCAATAATTCGTTAGTAATGGCGAGAAAACTCGATTTCCACATGGCGTATGATTCTGGTCGATCATTGAAGCGACTAAACCTTGACATTAGCAAGTCCTTTTTCAAGAGAAAGCGTGAAAGTTCACTCATTGTCCTATCGTTCGAATTGTCTGGCGACGAACGCACTTCATTAACATCGGCTGATTGAGCTGTGCTTTCCTGAAAATGATAATTTTCACCGAATTCACGTGGCGTTCTATGAAAAGATGTGTTTTGTGTATTAACAACCTGGTCCATTTGATTAAGTGTACTAGGGCCGTTGACATACTGAACCTTCGGCACGGTTTGACTAGTATCCTGAGGCGCAGTGACAGTAGTTTCCCGAAGGGATTCTTGTTTCTCTACAAACTGTTTTGTACGTTCCATTGTATTCTCTTTGGGAATATCCTTCAAAGACTCCAAATCATAATGCCACCCAGCTTCCTCTGTAACAGCTTGGTATTCTGCGCAGGCAGCGGCTGCTTCCTTTTGCTTAGCTAAGAATTCTAAATCTGCTTGAATGTTCATCCTTTTGAGGTGAGTTTCAGCATCTGCTTTCTTAAGCTCTGCTTCTTTTGCCGCAAATTCTAATGTAGCCTTGGCTGCTTCAGCTTTAGCTTTCATTCGTAAGATCACTGATGAAGTGGTCGATTTGAAACTTGATCTTGAAAAGTTTGACTTCGTCTTATACGACCCTGTATCCGTGGCGTCATCTCGTATTCTTCTCATTTCTCTTAAAACAATGTCAGCCGTTTCTTCTAGAGCCCTGTATTCTGATCTATGAACAGCAAGTACCTCAATACTGTTATCTGTGTTTTTTCTACTCAAGTACTTTGAAAATTCATCCGCCATTTCCATGTATTTTTTCAGTGCAGTTTCTACCCGTCTTTTACACAAAGATAGAGAGTCAAGCTTGTGTTCCTCCGAATTGAATATCGATATTTCATACTCGACGTTAGCCTTTAAGCAAGATAATTTAGAAGTGTACTTCTTCAAAGTGTTCTCGTAATTTTCTTGAGCCTTTTCGGTTAGCTTGTGTAACCGCCCTTCCCTGGTTTCCATTCCAGAATTGCTGGGGAGATCCGTTTGGTGTGTTCCAACTGTTGTCTCTTGGTCGAGACATTCCATTTTTAAACCTTTATCCATGTCGCTGCTGAGTAGAGTCTTTTCACTGTTCTGCCGGAAAGCACATAATGTAATGTACCACGCAGACAGTATAAACCATTTATTCAGGAATAAATATGCATGGTGAAAAGCTACAAAAGAAATAAAAAGTCAAATTAAGTTTCAATTTCTATGATGTACAAATTATTGTAATTATGGCCAGAGAGGGTTTCCATACATTTTTGACACGCGAGCGAAAAGTAACGGTAAATCATTCCTAAATGACAAATACCATAAATAACAAAGAGACAATGACTTATAAAGTTAAAGTATACAAACAATATAAATGTATAGGGCGTGACAAAGTAATTGAACCTAATTCCTCAGACTATCAGTGAGAAATACGACACGGAAACATCGAGATGTTTACAATTGCAAAAACAATGAATTTTTACCTGACAACATAAAGTAGTCTACATGGTAAACGCTAAGTAAATAAGTAATGAAACATAAAACATATTATAAGTCAGAAATAAAAGATTCTTACACTGTGGCCAGCCAAACTTATGGAAAGCCCAAAACCACGCGACTTTGTGCACGGAAACATGGCGAACTCTAACCAAGGGCCGTCACTCTCCGCAATAAGTATGGAAGCCGGAGTGAGACAAAATAATAAATATACACGATCTATAACCATATAATTTATAAAAAGAAATTAAAACTGAAAGATTCTAATTCAAATGTCAACACAGTTCCTGTACATGACCCTTTTGTTGGAGTGGCTGGTTGTCAACTAAATACAGCATTTATTTTACATTTATCAATCCATATTTTAATAAATGATTCATATTTCTTACAAGTACCTGTGTTTGTATGTATGTATACAAGCCAGGGATAGAAAAATGTGGCTTTTAGCCATATTCCATCAACAGTATTACTTATGTGGACACAGGTTGGATTTGTTATCACAGCAACATTTTCAGGGGGTGGGCTTACAAGTTTCATTATAGTTCCTTACAGTTACCCTCAATGCAACCAATTTGCAGCTTGTCTTCTTGTATACTGGCCAAGGTTTCTAGAAATAAATGCCTTTCACCTCAGAGTTTCCAAGAAATAGGGAATTATTGGCATTTGGAGACATACAAAGTGTCAAAGAATGGGCCATTTTGTAAAAAAAGGTAAAATAAGGTCAATTTTTGAAAAATATCCCAATATTTTGAATATTTTTGATGAGACTTGTTTGAAACTCTTTAAATCTTTTTGCGAAACTCACATTTTGACAAAATTAAGAAAGAGTCTTCAATTCTAGAACAAAAGGCCCATGGACCTGATCTGCAACCCAGCATGCAAAACAGTACATAACTTTAAAGGGTCACCATTTCTTCTGCAATTATTTTTTTTTTGATTCTGTATTATAATAATTTTGCAAAAATAAATGTGAAGCTATAAAGAAAAGAATTTTGATGATATATGAACTTTTAAAAACATATAGGAGGCAGACCACCATTAAATTTTACATCTCGGTACCCACAAATTGTAGTTCGTCTATTTATAGCGTTATGAGGTTGGCTACGGTGATATGTACGGCAACTAGATACATGTTTTGAGTATACTTCTTCAAGTTCGTGTATCTCAAAATTTTGGTGGTCAACCTCATAAAAATTTTAGTGCAAAGACATGACCATTTGTTCCTCTTTCTGTAGTGAAAAGCATTTCGCCCAACGAAAATTTGGGGAAAAGTTGGAGGTGGGTAAAGAGTCCAGAATTAACATTGAAGTCAATGGGGAAATTAATGGTGGTCTGCCTCCTGTATGTAAACAAACTGACAGTGGATGAGAGGCCTAAATTTGATGCTATGATCTCCAAATTGTCAGAAAATGTGATATATGATATTTTGATAATACAAAAAAGTGAAATGGTAAAATTTCAAAAATATTTGATAAATTTGTGAGGGGAATTTTTGATTTTAGTCCAAATTTTGTGATTTTCAGTGTTTATTTGCTTTTCAAATTAGTGAAAAATATTTTAATGTGTAATTTTGACTTTTTCTGCATCATAAAGATAATATGGGAAGAAAGTACAATAATTTCACTAAATTTTGCCTAAAAATCATGATAATTTGTCTGAAATTCTTCAGATTACCCCCAATAGTGCTGTCAAAATTTTAATTATTCATCTGTTTTAAAATGAAACAAAATGTCTTGCATGTCTTTATTTCCATTGTTAAATAACTTGGAAAGGAGCCATGTGTTTGTCAGATATTGAAAAAGTATCCATGTATTTGTTAGAAATTTAAAAATTAAGAAATTTTGTCTAATTGTGTACTGCTGAGGCATGTTAGAATTTTCAAAACATGAGTGAACTGCATTTTGCTTGGGTGTTCCTCAGACTTAACACAATTTTAATCTTTTAAAACCTGCAATTGTTGCATTTCCCTTCTCGAGAAAGTAAAATCTATGTGTCTGCAGGGAAATTTCTCTGTCTTCATTTCATTTAGACTGGCTCAACCTCCCCACCCCACCCATTTTCTTGAACATGATATTTGGATATTCAATTGAAAATATATTGACTCCGAATTAACAGTAATTGGATTTTGTGCTTGAATTGTAACCGAGCATTTTATTTTGCACAAATGAATAGTTACATAAAAGATTCCATGAATTTTTAAGACTTTTTGTTTATGGCCAAACATGTTATTCTATGACATTTTCCCCAAATGAGTCCACACCCCAAAATGGATATGTTGTAGATGTGTCTTTTGCAGCTTAATGTTTGACATCTTTGATGTAAATCTATTATTTGTGGTGATCTTTTAAAATGCGGCACTTACAGAGCAATGAAATATTAATTAATAGCCTTTTCATACTCCTTTTATGCAATGAATTATGTCATAACTCCCTTTTTCCATCTCATTTTGTCAGGAAATTGATGTAAAGATTAAAACAACTTGCTTCCACAAAATATTGACACTATGTAATTCCAAGGATACCTCTGATTGTTAAAGTGTTTTAAATACTGAAATATTCCCATTTTTTTAAAAAAAATAGTGCTTTGTGACCCTTTTGTTGGAGTGGCTGGTTGTCAACTAAATACAGCATTTATTTTACATTTATCAATCCATATTTTAATAAATGATTTATATTTCTTACAAGTACCTGTGTTTGTATGTATGTACACAAGCCAGGGATAGAAAAATGTGGCTTTTAGCCATATTCCATCAACAGTATTACTTATGTGGACACAGGTTGGATTTGTTACCACAGCAACTTTTTCAGGGGTGGGCTTACAAGTTTCATTATAGTTCCTTACAGTAACCCTCAATGCAACCAGTTTGCAGCTTGTCTTCTTGTATACTGGTCAAGGTTTCTAGAAATAAATGCCTTTCACCTCAGAGTTTCCAAGCAATAGGGAATTATTGGCATTTTGAGACATACAAAGTGTCAAAAAATGGGCCATTTTATAAAAAAGGGTAAAATAAAGTAAATTTTTGAAAAATATCCCAATATTTTGAATATTTTTGACGAGACTTGTTTGAAACTCTTTAAATCTTTTTGCAAAACTCACATTTTGACAAAATCAAGAAAAAGTCTTCAATTCTAGAACAAAAGGCCCAAGGACCTGATCTGCAACCCAGCATACAATTGAAAAAAAAGACAAAAAAAACCGCTGATTTGTGTTTTTTTTATAAAAAAAATTACCTGAAACTTAGAAAATCGTCAAGTAATCGTCAAATTATGAAATAATTTAGTGAATAATTTTCTTTTCGAAATTCTAGTGTTCATTTGTGTATTTCTATGTATTTAAATTCATTTGTGTATTTCTATGTATTTAAATTGTACTGTATTAATAAATATTACGTAAACCACAGTAGTAAAGATCAAAGGGATGGAAACAGTTATTTTTAGTGGGTTGTGAGTTGTATATAATTAGGATTATGTTGTATGGAGAATTTAGTATTGTGTGCAACATCATTGTGTCACTTTAAAATTGAAACCAAGTAATTTTCAACGTTTCGTCTTGTTCACTCTAAATTGAGAAATCGACTAGTTGTCGAGAAAGCTGGGAAGCTTGTCTTCATTTATAGGATGACAAACATGTAATTACTATCATATAACTATGTTTTCATTGGTTTTAATCCCTTTGTCATTTATTTGTCAAATTATGAACATTAATAAAAAAAACAATAAAAACATTGTTTTAAACAAAAAAAAAAAAAAAAACGGTTGGTTTGGGTTTTTTTCCAACCCTGATTCTGTATTATAATAATTTTGCAAAAATAAATGTGAAGCTATAAAGAAAAGAATTTTAATGATATATGAACTTTTAAAAACATATAGGAGGCAGACCACCATTAAATTTCACCATCTCGGTACCCACAAATTGTAGTTCGTCTATTTATAGCAGTTCTCTCCCTGTCTCTTTTCTCCTCTTTTGCATGCCCATTTTTGTTGATTTTTTGGCCTAGAATGGACTAAGAGGGTTTGAATTAATATTTTCTGCCAGGTTTTGGTAAATATTCATGATTTTGAGGCGGAAGGATAACAGCGTTACGAGGTTGGCTACGGTGATATGTACGGCAACTAGATACATGTTTTGAGTATACTTCTTCAAGTTCGTGTATCTCAAAATTTTGGTGGTCTACCTCATAAAAATTTTAGTGCAAAGACATGGCCATTTGTTCCTCTTTCTGTAGTGAAAAGCATTTCGCCCAACGAAAATTTGGGGAAAAGTTGGAGGTGGGTAAAGAGTCCAGAATTAACATTGAAGTCAATGGGGAAATTAATGGTGGTCTGCCTCCTGTATATAAACAAACTGACAGTGGACGAGAGGCCTAAATTTGATGCTATGATCTCCAAATTGTCAGAAAATGTGATATATGACATTTTGATAATAAAAAAAAGTGAAATGGTAAAATTTCAAAAATATTTGATAAATTTGTGAGGGGAATTTTTGATTTTAGTCCAAATTTTGTGATTTTCAGTGTTTATTTGCTTTTCAAATTAGTGAAAAATATTTTAATGTGTAATTTTGACTTTGTCTGCATCATAAAGATAATATGGGAAGAAAGTACAATAATTTCACTCAATTTTGCCTAAAAATCATGATAATTTGTCTGAAATTCTTCAGATTACCCCCAATAATGCTGTCAAAATTTTAATTATTCATCTGTTTTAAAATGAAACAAAATGTCTTGCATGTCTTTATTTCCATTGTTAAATATCTTGGAAAAGAGCCATGTGTTTGTCAGATATTGAAAAAGTATCTATGTGTTTGTTAGAAATTTAAAAATTAAGAAATTTGGTCTAATTATGTACTGCTGAGGCATGTTAGAATTTTCAAAACATGAGTGAACTGCATTTTGCTTGGGTGTTCCTCAGACTTAACACAATTTTAATCTTTTAAAACCTGCAATTGTTGCATTTCCCTTCTCGAGAAAGTAAAATCTATGTGTCTGCAGGGAAATTTCTCTGTCTTCATTTCATTTAGATTGGCTCAACCTCCCCACCCCACCCATTTTCTTGAACATGATATTTGGATATTCAATTGAAAATATATTGACTCCGAATTAACAGTTATTGGATTTTGTGCTTGAATTGTAACCGAGCATTTTATTTTGCACAAATGAATAGTTACATAAAAGATTCCATGAATTTTCAAGACTTTTTGTTTATGGCCAAACATGTTATTCTATGACATTTTCCCCAAATGAGTCCACATCCCAAAATGGATATGTTGTAGATGTGTCTTTTGCAGCTTAATGTTTGACATCTTTGATGTAAATCTATTATTTGTGGTGATCTTTTAAAATGCGGCACTTACAGAGCAATGAAATATTAATTAATAGCCTTTTCATACTCCTTTTATGCAATGAATTATGTCATAACTCCCTTTTTCCATCTCATTTTGTCAGGAAATTGATGTAAAGATTAAAACAACTTGCTTCCACAAAATATTGACACTATGTAATTCCAAGGATACCTCTGATTGTTAAAGTGTTTTAAATACTGAAATATTCCCATTTTTTTTAAAAAAAATAGTGCTTTGTGACCCTTTTGTTGGAGTGGCTGGTTGTCAACTAAATACAGCATTTATTTTACATTTATCAATCCATATTTTAATAAATGATTTATATTTCTTACAAGTACCTGTGTTTGTATGTATGTATACAAGCCAGGGGTAGAAAAATGTGGCTTTTAGCCATATTCCATTAACAGTATTACTTATGTGGACACAGGTTGGATTTGTTACCACAGCAACTTTTTCAGGGGGTGGGCTTACAAGTTTCATTATAGTTCCTTACAGTTACCCTCAATGCAACCAGTTTGCAGCTTGTCTTCTTGTATACTGGCCAAGGTTTCTAGAAATAAATGCCTTTCACCTCAGAGTTTCCAAGAAATAGGGAATTATTGGCATTTTGAGACATACAAAGTGTCAAAAAATGGGCCATTTCATTTAAAAGGGTAAAATAAAGTAAATTTTTGAAAAATATCACAATTTTGACGAGACATGTTTGAAACTCTTTAAATCTTTTTGCAAAACTCACATTTTGACAAAATTAAGAAAAAGTCTTCAATTCTAGAACAAAAGGTCCAAGGACCTGATCTGCAACCCAGCATACAAAACAGTACATAACTTTAAAGGGTCACCATTTCTTCTGCAATTAATTTTTTTTGATTCTGTACAGGGTTGGGTTTAAAACAATTGAAAAAAAGGCAAAAAAAAACGCTGATTTGGGTTTTTTTTTATAAAAAAAATTACCTGAAACTTAGAAAATCGTCAAGTTCGTGTATCTCAAAATTTTGGTGGTCAACCTCATAAACATTTTAGTGCAAAGACATGGCCATTTGTTCCTCTGTCTGTAGTGAAAAGCATTTCGTCCAACGAAAATTTGGGGAAAAGTTGGAGGTGGGCAAAGAGTCCAGAATTAACATTGAAGTCAATGGGGAAATTAATGGTGGTCTGTCTCCGTATGAGTCTGTTTAGCCTAATTATCTTTCCTTGGGAGGTATTAGTGTGTGTGAAAACACTTTTCTGAAAGTCAAGCCTTTTGAACTCATTTGCATATTGCGCTTAGAGAAATGTTGAAAATGATATGTAGAAAATGATATGTTTAAAATGATAATACCAAAATGATATGTAAAGAGTAGTTTGAAGAGTTGGAGTGAGGAAATGACAAAAAACATTTGTTTTATTACAATTTACTTAAGCAATATGACCAAGTTGACGGTAGGCCTATCATAATAAGTATTTTTGACATTTTGAACATTTCAACAATGGATTACACAAATTAGCAGATCATCTTATTTAGACCCCAAAACCCTTCCATAGTTCCGACTCCTTGGGTGGTGCCACACCCACATTTTTGTTAATATTTTATTTATAAATTATTAACAGGTGGCAAGTATTGATAATTTCAATAACAGGGTTGTACCTATTTATATTGGACCTGGTCCGACCCAGATGGGCAGAGTTACGCCTAATTTTTGTGTTTATTGTCGGCAGACTGCATTTGTGAATGGATTATCTTAGAACTTTGCATAATTATTCCTTATATAAGGACACTACATGCTGCAATTCGGAATGGATCATTTTGTAACTTGATATATTTATTCCTTATACACAAAGTACGGAAACAGTCTTCATTTCTCGCAGTATATGTGTACACTGATATACCTAGTCCTCATAACATAGTAGTTATTATTGTGTACATTCTAAAATTCTTCGGGATAAAGCAAATCGATATCATTATTAATTAAATTCTGATTCCTTAATTATGTCCAACAATGGCCCGTTGTGTGTCAAATGGACGTTATACCCCATTTACCTTACACACAGACCATGTGTCATCAAGTTTTAGAATCAACTGTACATTCTTCATAGCAGATTGTCATTTTCTGATAACAGAGATAATTGATTTCAGTAGATTTCAATTTAATAATATTTAACCATTTTACATTCCAATGTTTAAAATCGATATGGATACTGTACATATGTCTCCAAAATTCAAAAAGTATTCAAAAACGAACTAAAGATATAAATGTCGATGCCTGAGCAGTGGATTCACATAAAAAGTATCTTTCTCCTTGTTTTTTTTTATATCGGCGAATCTCGAAAAATGAGCTACTCGTGTTCGATATTCAAACCTGAATCTCAAAAAAACGATTTGTAGGATGTATATCTACAGAATGTCTCCAAAACACATTTGATTAAATCAGTTTTATAAAACGAATTAAAGATATGATAAATGAGGATGCCCGAGCAATGGATTCTTATTGAAACTTCTCTTTCTCCTTCTTTTTTGATATTGGCGAATGTCGAAAAACGAGCTACTTGTGTTCGATATTCAGGCTTGAATTTCAAAAATACAGATGTTAATCATGTATATCTACAGAATGTAAACACATTTCATTAAATCGGGGTCATAAATCGAACTAAAGATATCACATAAAACCTGTTATTTCTCCTTGTTTTTTGATATTGGCGAATCTCAACTTTGGCATGTCCTCCCATCTTTAGTATACATAGCCAAAACAACAAGATCTGTATATCGAAGCCTATCAAAGTTTGACGCCCTATAGCTGCTTCTTTCATAGGGTGGGTTCAGAAAAGTTATGCTCACTTGAACAAGCAACCTCCGAAGCTTTGATATAAAAAATAAAAATGACCGGAGTGGACTTGACAATAACTGGGTAAAGGAAACAATAACCCATGAAATTAAGTCGTAATTCAGCTATTTTGGAGATAATTGAGGGTGAGATTCGAACCACATGATTGACGGTTTTATTCTCATACATTCGCAGATGAAAGTCTGATGCTTTTAATTATTCACAAGGTCTCAAGCGGGGTCGGCCAACCCCTACTTTTCAATAAGCTGTATATTTTAAGTATGTTGCATTCCGGTCATTTTTTGTTTACGCTGATTGATATTATGTGCTTAGCACTTCAAAACCATCCGAAGAAATTCTACATGCGACCATGAAAGAAAAAATTACAATGTATCTTTTTCTGTACTCTTGGCACAATATGAATATGGTACTCTAAAACTAGTCCACAAAAAATGTGTATGGACTGATTATTTGTGCCTAAAAGGGGTGATATGGATTATCTAGCGACTTGGTTGTTTACTTATTCCTTATACCCCAAAGACAGCAACTATTGATTTTGATGGATGTTCCAACTCTTTGGATGGTGCCACACCCACATTTTTGTTAATATTTTATCTGTAAATAATTAACAGGTTGTAAGTATTGATAATTACTTGCTGTGTGTAGAACAAAATCTGATTTGAAAATGTGATGTAGGACGTTAGACCAACATTGACCTTTTCATTTCTCGCAGTATATGTGTGTTCTGATATACCTAATCCCCATAACATAATCGTTATTATTGTGTACATTCTAGAACTCTTCACAAGGGTAAACCCAATCGATTCCGATTCCTTGTTTGGTCCAGCAATGACCCGTTGTGTGTCAGGTGGACGTTAAACCCAATTTTTTTTTACATTAAGACCATGTGTCATCATGTTCTAGAATCACCTGTGCATTCGTCATGGCAGATTGTCATTT
Organism: Patella caerulea; assembly: GCA_036850965.1. NCBI lineage: Eukaryota > Metazoa > Mollusca > Gastropoda > Patellidae > Patella > Patella caerulea. The sequence goes on from JAZGQO010000002.1 coordinate 725,683, forward strand.
ACTGATAACAGATATAATTGATTTCAGCAGATTTCAATTTAATAATATTTTACCATTTTACATTCCAGTGTTTAGTATTGCCTTAAAATCAATAGAGATACCGTACATTCGTTACATGCCGTGTACAGTGAGTATAAATATCAATATTCCACAGTAGATATGATGGGCGAGGCAGAGATATATACGTCGATAGTAACATACCACACGTATGTCTGTCTTTGTATGTTTTTTACATGTATCTATGTCGTTAGGACCTCACCAGTCTCCAAATCTAAGTTCAGATATTTACTTCATAAAAATACTATGTATAAATAAAAGTTGTTTTAACGATGGCCTTGCGTCGAAAGCGGATTGGGGTTGGGTGGCCGAATAGTTAGTGCATGTATCATAAGGTCTGTCATTGTGTCAACTGGTGTGGTTTCCATTCCACGATTGTACGTGACAAGGAGTAGGGGCACCTGTCCTCCGGTTTCCTCCAACTTCTAAAAGTCCCTAGTGCGCAAGCGAATTATTGAAATATAAATTTTAACTATATGTTATTCTAGAAACGACCTAGTCTGTGTTAGGTGGACGCTAAAGAGTGTCCAAAATGGCTAAGGAAATTTCAGCCTAGTTTCACAATTTGTAACCATTTTGATGAAAATTATAATATATGTTTATATCCCACACGTTATGGCTGCTGGTTGTACGATAATTCGTGTCTTTAGCTTGTGGACACTTTAGAGATCACACTTTTTTCCGATATTGACGAAATTTGAAATACATGTAAATAACCGAACAATTTTGGTTTCTTGCAATATTGCCGTATATCGGACATAACTTATTCGATTATATCGCATTTTTCTGTTGTTCTCTGTCATCTCTTGAAAGATGTTGGCGCATCATGCATGGCAGCCGCTTGTTTATTTGAGAAAATCCAGTGCCGGATTAACCACGGGGCACGATGGGGTCCAGGACTTCATTTGCCAGCATCAGTGATGGGGTCACCCGAGGCCTTCCATCGGAATTTCAAAGTCCTGGACATTGAGGCTGTTATGGTATAAAATAATTATGACGCAAGAGAATTCCATTAGGGAATGAATCCATGGTGAATCGGACAATGTTGCTTCGTACTTTCAGCTGGTTCCTTTTTTGGGCATCAAGAAAACGCATTGAAATATTTTGGTTCCAACTTGCTGTGCTACTAGGAGGTGGGATCAAGGTAACTTTCAACCCGTTTATTTCGAGTTTTGAACCCAGAATCTTCCAAAAATGTCATTGATAATCCTGAATGTACTGTTTTCTTTTTAAGATGACTTCATATTTGGCTTGATTTGACCAACTTCCTTTTTTAATCTTCCTGACAATTTGCACACGTAATGAATATGGTGTGCCGTTTCCAATAAGATATTCTCGTGTAGGCCTACGTGCCTGTAATTGTAGTTAGCATGAAATATTGAATCTTGTATGTATTGTGTGGTTCTTACAGTACTTCCCATATCAAGGTCTCCCCGTCATTTATCCCTGATCGACTTCAAATTAGGTATAATGTTGTTACATTCACGAGTTGAATAATACTGCCTACGGTCTGTTTTCTGTTAGCTTGGATACGCACAACATGGCTAATCCCGCGCCGAGGAGACCTTTAAATAGTGTATATTATTCACTTTCAAAATATCGGAATTTGCACCGTCCTATTTAATAATAGTTTGCAAAAATAAACTGCTTTAAAACACCAGAGTTCAATTTGAGAAAATCGGAATTCGCCCCAAAGTCAATTGTATTTACTTCTATTTTGAATTAATACTAGAATGTATCTGTTGTAAGAAATTAAAAGAAATAATAACAAATGACATAAAAACAAGTCAAGAACTCGATTATTAATGCCATAATGTTTTAAAATCTATCTGCCCCCCCCCTCTCTCAGTTTCTGTAAGTGTATGTCATTATGAGCAGTATGTCCTCAGAAATTTCGTTTCTCTTACAGCGGTCTTATACCCCCATTTCACTGGGCCACGGAAGACTTGCAGAAGGAAATTCGCAAGTGTACCGCAAAGTCTGCAAGTCTTTCCTCTCACACCGTATGGCTAGCGCAGTGAATCCGTAGTCCTTCATCGTCGTCCACAGACTTTTGCGAGCCCAAATGGTTCCGCGAACGTTCCTTTAAATATCGTTTACGGAAAAAATTTCAGTGCTCTTCCACAATTAAACCGGGATCGATCCGAGAGTCTTCCGCTGTTATTCCGTATACAAACGTAGTTGCCGCAAGTGGTCCGCAAGTGGTCCGGCATTCCGTCATTTTCCACGGGTGTTAAATGGTTACGGATGACCTTCGCGTGTGATGGAGAAGTGCGGTATATCACGGAATGTTTACGGAAAAGATGCGATTGAGACGCACAAGAATGAGGGATAGCCGGCCTGACGACAGATTAGTTACGGATTAGGCGCTGTTAATAGAGACTTTTGGCAAGTGACATTTTCCCTATCCGTATCATATACGTCACACGTTGCGTCAGAGTAGTTTTACAGTTTTGGCAGATTCTTGCACCGCGTACGTATGCGTCACTGAGCTGAGCTTAGTTCTGTACAGCATGATGGCGGTTATCTACCGGGTAGATCACTATCAGTACTAGTCAAGTGCCTTGCCTACTATTTCTCGGAGTGCGTGAAGTCACTCGACAGTCGCTGAGCTATTAAAACAATGAATGTCGCATCTTATTAAAAAAATCTTTGACTCGACAGGAATTTGTAGTTTCACTAATTCATCATTTACAACCCTTTACCATAGAATCAGATCATTTAGAGATTTGCAAGGTCCCATATCTACCTAAATCTAGCGCGTAGATCAACCAGCGTGCAGACAGACAGACAGGAAACGTATGAAAATTCCGAGAAAAACCCATCAAAAATAATGATTAAATTACAGTCTTTATTATGATTAAATTCACATCAAATTACACCTCCGTGTTCTAAGATACACATAGATTCGTAAAAATCGCTATGATACAACATTTTAGCGTTTAAAAAGACGACAATGTTATACGGAACTTCTCCGTATGAAACCTGTTCGGTACGGGCTGCCGTATCCGTGTACCGTATCACGTATGAGAAATACACGCACATTGGTTTGATTACGGACATCCCGCAGAAAAAAATTTCGGGGTATAGAATCCGTGGAAAGCCGACCTCCATTTATAGATATTTCTTCCTCGACGGCAGAGCTGCGGGAAAAATTCACGAAAAAATTGCGGAAAACATGGGAATGAGCACGGAAGACATAAGGATAATTTGCGGGTCACACTCGGCAGTAGGGGTATAGCTGTGGTATCTGGCGATACTAATCCGTTTGGCACCGTAGAACTGCGAAATAATCGCCGAGTACTTGCTGTCTACGCGGAATAAATGCGCAACAATTGCGAACGATCTTCGGCAACAGCGTTTGGTCTCGGATCAATCACGGCGTACCTGCGGAAAAATTGGTAAAGAGCACATGATTTGCACATGATTTAACCTTTAAAATTGCTGTTTTGAAGAGGAAATACATTGTACCATGGAGGACCCTAACGACGACATCGAACTGCTCAACGTCTTGCTGATACTTCATGAATACAGCAGTTTGAAACGGAATGCCTGCGGTATACATGCGGACAACTTGCGGCAACTGCGTTTGTATACGGAATAACAGCGGAAAACTTGCGAATGTTACGGATCGCTCCCGGTTTAACTGCGGAAGAGCACGAACAAATTTTTCCGCAAACGTTCTTTTGAACATTTGCGCAAAATTTTGGGCGCGCGGAAGGCTGCGGATGATGTGGAATGAATACGGATTCACTGCGCTTCCTATCGGAACAATACGGTACAACAGGAAAGACATACGGTACTTTGCGGTATAAATGCGGATTTGCTTCCGTAAGCCTTCCGCAGTCTAGTGAAATCGGGATATAAGTCCGTGCTTTCTGTCTTCAAAACAATGATTTTATCGGCGGAATCCGGTGTCATCCTTCGATCTTTACCGATTTTCCGCAGGTACGTCGCGATTGGTCCGAGACGAAACGCGGTTGCCGAAGATGGTCCGCACTTGTTCCGCAGTCATTCCGAAGTTCTACCTTGCAAAACGGATTAGTACCGCCTGTTGCCGCTGGTATCCCGCGTATTTTCAGCCATTGCCGAGTGTAGCCCGCAAGTTGTCCGGATATCTTCCGTGACGATCCGGGCGCATTCCTAAGTGTTCCGCAGTTTCTCCGCCGCTTCGCCGTGATTTGTACCGTAGTTTACCCGTATGTGTTCCGAAAATACCGTGACTGTTCCGAAGGTATTCCGAGAGCGTGTGAAATGGACATTTTCCGTGGATTTTTTTCCCAATTATCCGCGTAAAAATGCCGAAGCTCCTCCGCAAAAGCCATTCCGCGGAAGTAAGTGAGTACCGCAGCTCAGTGAAATGGGGGTATTAGTTTTACTACGGCAGACCAGTTGCAGTAAGGGCCAGCCTGGTCGTACTGCCTAGGATCTATCACAGCCTTGATCCGCTGTATGAACTTATATTACTGAATATGTAAATGTAGATACACGCGTGCTGCAATAAAACCTATTAGTTTTCGATTGATTGAAACTGTCTTCGCACAACCAAATATCTGGCATGTAATGATTGGACTAAATTACGTGAGCAGAAATTATATTCACGTGGCGATGTGTTTTATTGTCCGACGAGCTGTATATAAACTAACTATATGGCAGATTTTAGACAGACGGAGTCAGAAAGCATCCAAGTACTACAACTTTATAGACAAACTTCAAGCAGATAAAATTCCCCTGGTGAGTACCTTTGTATATTATAGTAGTATTTCCTGTGTATACGCCGGTCTGGAACTCACAATTTTTATTCAATATTCAATTTCAATGAAACTTAAGATATATGTTTATTTTCCAAAAATCTGGATTATTGTCGATATTAACTAAATGATTTGAAAAGCCTAACGTAAAATAGGATGTAATTGATAATTTACACAACAGATAGGACAATTAAATATCTAGTACTTATAATAAGGCTATTATTTATTTTCTGGAGCTGCCAAAGCCAGCAAGAGTGTAACCCTATATTGACAGTTGAGTTTGAATGTCATGAAAAGCAGACCGAAACTGCATATCAAAGCCCTCCCCCCCCCCAATTTTTTACTCTCTAGAAGAAGTCACATTATGTAGCCGTTTTTAAAAACCATACACATATATCATATGTTGCCTATGAACAGACAAAATGGCCGCTTTTTTTGGTGTAAATAGTGTGAATGTAATATCAAGGGTGTGGACTATGGAAGTATAACGTTGCCCAATGTTTGAATATAGCAAGAGAAATACATTTTTCAATGTTTCAAAGTACTAATAACATGAGAGTGAGAGAGATAAAAATGAGGTTTAATGTCCACTCGACACAAACTACGTCAATTTGGGACTAGCATATGGTTTCAATTCTATTTCAATAATTCGCCTGCGCGTAGGGGTCTTTAGTAGTGGAAGGAAACCGGAGTGCCCGGAGGAAATCCACGAGGTCACATACGCTCACACAAGGGATTGAAACCACATCCGCAAGCCAGAGGTCGAAGCGCGGCTCTCTAGACCACTAGGCCATCCCATCCCCCCCACTAATAACATAGCGTAAGAATTCAAGGTATACTTTTTAAAATACAAAATACATTTGTTTAGCTCTTACATTCTGAAGAATGAAACAACTTTGAATTAGCTACTTTACATTTTACACATTGCAATATGCCCTTTGTATTGTCGACGTTCAGCCATAGATGAAATTCCAAGAAACGAAATTATTATACGATGTCAGAAATAATGTACTGTGATTTCCGCCACTATCCGTTATTTTTATCCGTACGTAGATCATCACGTGACTGTTCCTTATTAGGTATATGTTCGACGATGCAAAGACGTAGGTCGACAATACAAAGTGCATATTGCAATGTATAAATAGTAAAGCAGCTAATTCAAAGTTGCTTTATTCTTCAAAATGTAAGAGCTTAACAAATGTACCTTTCATTCCAACCGAAACCTTTGTGAAGGTGATTGCAGCTATAATATTGAACAAATTATTTTCAAATGTACTAGTTTATAAAACATAAGACTCATGAGATAATACATTTCTAGTTGACTGGAGCTATCTGGAACCTGGTGCAACTTGCAGTCCCAGTTCTCTCTTTTATCATGTCTAGATAATATAGCCATTATTCTGTCTCCTCGGATACAGTACTACATTAATTGACCTATAAGACATTTCCATTTTCCTAGAACCCGATGGGTGGTACTATTAGTTATCGTACATTTTTATATTTGAATACTTATTTATATTATATCTTGTCTCTTCCATTAGAATATAATATTGACGAAATCCATAATGAAAGCGTTATTACTTTTTCTGTTGATGTTATTGATCGTCACCTCCGTAGCACCTGCTAGTAAGTTCTATGTTAAAAATCTGTAATATTGTACATCCATAAATGACCACAACAGATGTTATCATATATATTTGTATGCTTAAAGTGCCAATCCCGATAACTTTTGGGGCAATAAAACTGATTAATTTTGTGTTAAAATCCTTTAAAATCCATAACCTAAGGCCCACCTACTAACCCGATATTTGTGATACGCTTGTAAATAACTTAAAACTCACAGTCTTCATCTGGAAATGGAGAACGTTTTATTATACAGTATCCGGATAAAAACCAGACTTTTTTCTATAAAAATAATATGTAGGTGAAATTTACCTTTTGTTATCAAGTACAGGGCATGGGTCATTCACTGTATAGACCTCTCAAGAAACATTAATCGATTATCAGGTCACCCAATGAAAAAATTGACCCGAAATCTTAAAAGGGTTACGTGTCCGGATAAGCAGTGTTGACGTTCACGTCCAAACGACTCAATATTTTGAGCTGAAATTTTAAGACAAGGTAAATACATCATGCCACTATATTTTGGTCCATAAATTTCATAAATACTCGGACTTTAATTTTTGAGACTCTATTCTTATCGGGATTGTCCCTTTAAGCTATGTGCTGTCCTTGGTGGATGCAATGGTAAAATAGAATTATATCTTATCAATTATTACCATGACATTTAGTATTTATCTAGAAATACGTAAGATATAATTCTTTCGAATGCAATTTAGTAATTCACTAGAAGTACTCCAGACACTATTCTGTGGAATACAATTACGGTTTAAAATAAATCACTGAATTCTTGTGTACAATGTTTTGTTAGAATTTGGAAGATTAAGCTACTTAGTAGAGCAACTGAGTATTTGTTATTTATAAATTAGTCGTTTTTGTGAAGAAATTATAGACAGAATTATTAATTATTATCAACATGACCAAGGGTGAGTAGGGTAATGCTAATAAAATACATGCTTATATTCCAAAGATCTTGGGAGAGCTCGATTTTGACACAAGTGTATAAAGTTTGTGGCCCGTCAATTGTTGGTTGCAATTGTTGTTGCATGCCCGTGAAAACTAAACTGACTGAATGTTCTGTGGTCTAGTAAATGATATAATTTATGTGCAGATCACAAGATCTTGAATGAGTTTGTTAGGTTTGTCATATTTCTATTGGGTTTTAGATAATTAGGACCAACACTAAGATATTAACATATTGCTATGTAATTATACAGGTGGTGAAGAGGAAGAACAGAATATTCTCGCAGAAATCGATATTTCTTTGTCTATTTCATCCTCCCAATGCGATGATATATATTGTAAGAATGGCGGTACGTGTGTTAAAGGAATTTGTGTTTGTCCAGATAAAACGACCGGGATGTATTGTGAAGATAAGGAAGTGCAGCCTGAACTTATATGTAATTAATTACTTTCCATTTAATGTTCAAAAAACACCGATGGAAGATTTACTATGAAATAAGTTCTATTATGTTCAAATACCAGGATTTCTTTAGCGTCTAAAAATGTTTACAAGGGATAATTATATAGCAGCTAAAATATTTTTCTTATGCTTGAACTAGAGCATGTCGAGATTTAGATCCTTCAAAATGCAATAATTGTTTTTAGTAGTAAAGTGTCCGGGAATATTAAACGGACATGTTCAGAGACCCAGTACTGAACCATAATTTTCATTTCATCCCACTGCTAGAGACAGCCTACGTGCAAGGTGTCTAGAAGAGTAAGCTTACTCTGCCTGGCGCCACACCCGCCATAGCTGCATCCAAACTATTAGTCGAAATGTCGGTAAAATAGCGTGATTGGCCAATGGACTATCAGTATGCAAAATGCACGCGATGAACAGTGTTAACGATATAGTAGACATAATCAGAGAGATAGTAAATAGGATACGCGTCAATTGAATATATCTAGAATAATAGCTGAGAGAGATCAAACATCATCATACCTGAAACGTCTTGTGTTGTTGTCTTGTCTCTCCACCCAACCTCATCACACTTAAAGCGTCGTGTGTGGGTGTCCTGTCTTTATATCAAAGCTCATGACTATCTGTTTGCGTTATACAATCCGTCTCTTGTAAACGTGTTTCACACGCTATATCCCCCCCCCCCCTGTAAACATGCTTTAGTTGCTATAGAAATCCCCCTACAAATACGTTTACATGTTTTGGCACTATAGCAACCATGTAAACATGTTTTATTTGCTATCGAAATGCCCTGTAAGTATGGTTACATGTTTTAGCTTTGTTATTTTGATTTTGTTCTCTTAATGAAGCTGTGAAATATAATCATATATCACTTCTGGCATGTGCAAATATTACTGTGTTTTGCGGTAAATCCATGTGAAAGTGTAGAATGCATGAATGGTGGGCACTGTGTAAGTAACGGTGTTTGTGAATGCGTATCAGGTTACACTGTAGTGATTTGTGTCTTTAGAGTAAATACTTTATCTACTGATGAATCACATGGTTTATATGTAAATATCACTGTGTTTTTCAGTAAATCCATGCGATGGTGTAGAATGTTTCAATGGTGGACAATGTGTTGGTGAAGGTGTTTGTAGTTGTACTTTTGGTTTTGGTGGAGCTAATTGTAACAGTAAGTATCTGTTATGATTTTGGCCTTGATAATAAACGTTTTACCTACTGGTGAACCACATGACCCGATGAGACCTCACCTATGTACAGTGAGACTATGTAACGTGACCAATATTATAATTATTTTACAGGAAGAGTATGTGACGTGACCGAGTGTGCAGATAGAAGTGGATCCTGTGTTACTTTAAGATGTACTACAGATGGTAAGATACCTAGTCTTCTATCAGCTACAATTATAACCAATTACGCTTATATAGTCGACCATATCGCTGGATTAATCTGACAAATAACAACACATTTCACCTAATTTGTTTTAAAATGGCTAAATAGATCAATACGTAAATCGTAAATACGTTTTTCTGGATTTAAAAATGTAATTGTTCAATCTTCTGAAATAATAATTTGGTTGTATTTTTCAGCTACTAATTGTGGGGGTAATGTCTGTAATACAGCTAACAACGAAGTGTGTATTGATGATACATGTGTTGACGAAGGTAAGTATAACATGATACATGTTCGTTGATTAAAATTGTACTATCGTACCACAGAATATACCAATAGTTATATGTCATTAGACCATTACCCGTAGCTTTATAAACAGTTCAAATTTTAACTCTAGTTCATAAGATGATCAGTATCAATAAAATTAATGAAAACATTGCCAAGACTTCATACAATCTTGGGCGCTATTCGGCTTACCGGTTCCACAAGATTTACAAACGGTTGACATTTTAACCACAACTTTAATGCATAACAATTTCTCGAGACGGTCTAAAACAGAGAGTGCAATGGCTTCCTGTATGATGCAGATCGCACCAACACAATCTGTGACTTTCTGTAAGATCTGGTCAGCGCCCAAAAGAGATTTACCGCCAAGTCATAGTACCGTATATCTTTCAGGAGACGTCTGTGATGGCATCAATTGTGTTGATAGGGGTATGTTATTTGTTGTACAATATTATATAATTTAATAATATTTGATTATGGTACATTCATATAATCAGTTTATGATGGCATGTTAGGAATTATAAATAAATCAGAAATACATTGTAGTATCAGTCATCACTCTAATAGTTCGATTGTTTCAGGTGAACCATGTGGGGAAGGATTCTGTATTAATAGTCTTATTTCTCCCAATTTATGTGTAAATGAGACGTGCAGGCGTAAGTATAATATAGATATAATTAAGTTATTCATAATAAATACCTTTCTATTTGATTATTTGGATGCACTTAACAAGAGGAACACCTGATAACACTGCCCTATGCTGGATGATGTGTCATGTTTTATATTTTGTCAACCTGGTCATGTTACCCCTTTATCTGATGAAAGAGAAAATATAACACCATATTGTAAATTATATTTATTATAGTTACAGGTTTTATCTGATGAAATAGAATGTTAAACATTTATATTGTAAATTATATTTATTATAGTTATAGCTGAATGTGATGCGGATGAAACAACTTGCTCTGACAGTGGTGGCAGTTGTTCAGATGGAGTTTGTCTCAGTAAATATGATTTATATTAGTTGAACGAATTCAGGGCCGGCTTTCAAATTATATATCGTTTACTAATCATAGTGTTGGACAATGGTAAAAACACATGTGGCCAGTAGATTATATTATATTTTTATCTGATCAATGCTCAGTTTGATGAGGTGGTGTGATATATTATTTATATTTATAGTACCATGTAGTGAAGACAGAACTTGTTCTGGTTTTGTGTGTATTAACGGATTCTGTGGATGTAAATATTCATTATTTTATTTATAATCATTGTGAATTGATTTGTATACAAATATGTTTAATGTCATGTTATTACACTAAACACCAAGTTATGACTTTGAGTATAATCACCTAGTAATGTTATTAATGTACACTGTCTGTTATTAACCGTTTATCACGGTGTACTTGATACATATAGTGTTTTAGATGAACGTGGATAGAAATTCGAATATAAAACAGCGCAGTGTCTTGTTAGAGACTTAAGCGTGGTCAAAATGACGTAATAGCATGTGATGTCATGTGGTTTTTGAGTAATCTCGTACCTAAACTCCCACTGATCATTCGACCTTGAACCAAGATGGCGTCGTCAAACACCTGTTTCAATCCATTAAAATAATTTATTTACATGTTTACCTTTATTATGTAAAACAAACACCCTGTATTTTTCACGAATCTTATTTTCTGAGGAATTTTTATTTTTTGATTCGCTCATTCGAGTTTCGCTATTACCAGGCTTATGATGGCTTGTTTAAACATGCATTAGGCAAGAGCAAAATCTGCCTATTACGAGTCTTTCTTTAGGCCTGAAATATTATCTAAATTATCAATTAGACATTAATTAACTTATCCGGACCATAATAAACTCTCGATGTCAAGACTAGCCTTCGATGTTGGCTGGATTAGATTCCTATATACCGCTGAACGGCCATTAAAGTTAAATTTAAAAACTGGATAATCGAGACTACGCCGTTTATATTAATGATTTTAGTAATGATGACCGATGCCAGGCGGAAATTTCACCCACTTCGTTTTCGGCTCATAGTGGATCAATTCGACTGAATTTTTCAGCGAATTACCTTTACTCTATGTAGTTTTTAACTATTATAGTGAGAACTGCCAACCCTTTATCTTATCTCCTATTATGCATCTTTAATGATAATATAAATATAATCCTTTGTATTTCAGTTATAAAATGTGGAGAAACGTTTTGTTATACGTAAACAAGCTAGTTATGGTCTACCCACAGTAGATTAGTCAACCGCTGATATATAAAGTAGAAAACTATATTGTAATATTTAAAACCTATTATGAAATAAATATAATAAACTATAATGTAATATTCAACTACGTCTTTGAAATAATTAAATGCTATTTAGTTTTTTCTTTATAAATTATATTCATCTTAGCCAAGAACTAAAATATGTTTATTCGCACTTCTTTATAAAAACCAGATAAACCAACAAGTACAAGATATTAAAATGTACTCCAGATTGAAAAATAAACAGTTTGTCCTTTGTTGGTTGTTTATTTTGTTAATCTCATGTTAACTCAGGCCAGATTCAGAACATTTGGGAGAATGACCATCATGGGAGGTTATTTAAGTTTACCAGGGACCCCCCCCCCCTCCCTTGGAAAAAACGATTATGCATATCGTTTATCATTAATATATTAAACAGTATTCGGGTGTATGTACATTCCCCACTGCAGTAGTACATGGAACGTAGTGGACAGTTTTATTTCACTGGCTGGAGTCGAGTTGGGACAGGGTTGGTAGAGTTTGGACTGGTCTTGTACTATTCATACAAATATGTTTAGTAAATTTACGTGACTTTATAGGAGATAAAGTAGATATATGCTCCAGTATTAAAGAACATGACATGATATCAGAGTTTAACGTCGTCCTACCTTTATGCACAGTCTGCGAAAACAAAGACAGGCTGATGCCATACACTTTACTATTAGAGAAATTTTGCCTGAACAGCGACACTACGGTTTACATTTATATCGAATTCCAATTGTCAGAGGTATAAGACAATGTGTACGTTTAACGTCCCATGGGAACGACTATATTTTATCCCTTGCCAGACCCTCCACCTGACACCACCAAAAAGGGGAAACGACGTCGGAACAACCAGATGAACTAATTCCGTCAACACAGTTATCTTACATGGTATCTCAAGGTCAGCATACTACCATCTTAGTTCCTGAGCCACCGTAGCTATCCTATATTAAAGGAGCTAACACGTGAATTAAAATTAAACATCGCTCCATTTCAATCAATACCGATGTCGTTATCTTGCCGTGAAACTATCTGCTCTCAATTTTGCGCACCATTTAAGAAAATCAGATCACAATTATCAACCGGTATCCACGAAACTTACAAAATAGGATAACATTAATAATATCTCAGTGTAGCCAAAATTCGACCACTTCTGGTTGATTATTGCGGTATGCAGTCGTGCCGCATGTCATGTGTTGAAAATTGATATCCCGGAAACCGTTAACCGGAAGTGACCGAAACTGTGCCTGCTCTGAGATAGTATTAATGTTATTATAATCTACAAGTTTCATTGAAATCGGTTGATAATTGTTGTCTGTAGTCGTGCCACATGTAATGTGTGGTGACCTCATATCTCGGAAACTGCTAACCGGAAGTGGCCGAAACGTTGTCTACTCTGAGATATTATGAAAGTAATTATAATCTGCAAGCTTCTGGAAAACTGCTAACCGGAAGTGGCCGAAACTTTGGCTAATCTGAGACATTATTATTTTTATCATATTCGGTAAGTTTCATTCAATTAGGTTGATAATTGCGGTCTGTAGCCGTGGCACTAGAAATGTGTGGTAACCTGATATCTCGAAAATCGCTAGCCGGACATGGCCGAAACTTTGCCTACTCTGAGATATTATTAATATTATTACAATCTGCAAGTTTCATAGAAATCGGTTGGTAATTGCGGTCTGTAGCCGTGCCACATGAAATGTGTGGTAAATTGATATCTCGGAAACCGTTAACTGTAAGTGGCCGAAACTTTGCCTGCTCTGAGATATTATTAATGTAATTATAATCTGTAAGTTTCGTTGGTAATTGCGGTTTGTAGTCGTGCCACACGAAATATGTGGTAACCCCCATATCTCGTAAACCACCAACCGGTAGTGGCCGATAGATATCATCAATGTTATTATAATCCACAAGTTTCATAAAAATCGGGTAACAATTGCGATCTGTAGTCGTAAGGCTCTTTTGAATTTGTTCCTTACCCCATGTGTCAAATAGCCACTGTATTTTTCAAATTTGGTGTGAAGCCAAACCCCATCGATTCTGACCGCTTAAAAAACAAATTGTGCACTTGTGGAGAAGCTACAGTTTTAATGGATATGTTTCCAAATTTTATTTGAAGCATAATGAATGATAGGAGATGACGCTCATTGTTTTTAAGCCTGTTAAAATCACATATCATATCTATAATTACAGTTCACGCACATTAATTTAGGTGTAGAATTGATTAATGATCGGTTGTCTTGTATCACGCGGAACTTGAAAATGCCAAAACCACTGTCATTTGGGACAACGATAAAACTGTCAGTTACATTTTATAGCCTTTAAACTATTTTCACTCTAACCCTTCTACAACTTTAAAATGACTTGATTTGGGCCAATTTTATGTAGATTTATGTAGCTTTGTTTAGAAGTGGGGGCGATCTGTGTTAAAGATAAAACTGTAAGTTGTTTTGTATATGCCAGCCTTGCCTTGATAAACCTTCTGAATACTGTCTATTTGTCACCACTTCATCCCCATTAAAATCAACACACAGTCATTTAACATTTAATTCAGAAACACAAAATCAATGGACTCCATGTTAAAATGTTTTATTCACGAATCCGGCTTGTGAATAATCAATTCAGCATGGTCAGTCGAGAACTGGATTGCTATAAGCTACGCGATCAAAACTGCGAATCATAGCGTGGACAGCCTCCGAAACCTTATGTGAATGGTATTCCTTGAAGCTCGATACGAGCAGTTGGCAAACGTTACAAACATTTTGAATCTGTATTTATCATTCTCCAAATAATTTATTCCAATAAAAATTTGATTTGCCAATTTGTTATTGATATATTGTGACATTTCTTCTTGATAAGTAAACATCCAGGCTATATAAAAGTATTGTTTTTTTCTACGTTAAGTTATTCCTCATAAACTTTTGGTAGATACATTATTCCTTATAAACTTTGTTGGAGCAAACTCTTGCCCAAAAGCATGTATGGGGTTCACCCTGAAAAACTCACGATACACAAGCTGGAAGTATAGACAAGTAAACATGCAATTCAACCTCCCAACTCTTGTATCCTTCCACCTCAAAATCATGAATATTCACCAAATCCTGGTAGAAAATGTAATTTCAAACCCTTATCGTCGATTCTACTCCATAAAGTCAAAAAAAAAAATCGCCATGCTAAAGGAGGGGGAGAGAAAGACTCAAAATCGTACAATCATATATTTATATTAAAGTCACTCATAGTGTTGGTATTAATGGAACCAAGCCTTTAACTTAATATAATCCACGACCTATTGGTCAGTTTAAACCTACATTGATGTTGTTATCTTACCGTAAAATGTTGGGTTTCTAATATCCAATATTTAAGATAAAATGAAAAACTTAAAATTGGCACATGAATGCTTTCGAATGCCTGTTGTATGAATCCACTGCACGAAAGAGGTTAAACATATACTACCCGTATGGACTGGAATACTTAGACGGCAAAGACTGTCATTGATCAATTCAAGCTCTCCACTTATCAGTTGATATACATTCATATTACATTACATTATAATATGTGTTGTGACCTATTTGTGTCAATTTCTAGGTGGCAAAAAATAGCGATTTAGGTCGAACTATCTAGCTATTAACTTTAAAGTGGCATTAGGTACGATTAAAACAAGAGCAGAAAGTAAATGTCATAATAGATAAAAAAAAAATAGATAATGAAAAGAGAGTATGTTGAAAGTCGCCTGCAAATTACTTCTCTCGGAATCAAACCTCCGGCGGTACAATTTTAGGTTGACCTTGGTTGTCATTGCTACCGTTACGATTATAAGCGAAGTTTCGATTATCATCTTTACGTATTTAAATCTACCTAATATTGGGGCCCCCGATTATCATCTTTACCTATTTAAATCTACTTGATATTGGAGCCACCCGATTATCATCTTTACCTATTTAAATCTACCTAATATTTGAGCCACCCGATTACCATCTTTACGTATTTAAATCTACCTAATATTGGAGCCATATTGGATTATCATCTTTACGTATTTAAATCTACCTAATATTGGAACTACCCGATTATCATCTTTACGTATTTAAATCTACCTAATATTGGAACTACCCGATTATCATCTTTACCTATTTAAATCTACCTGATATTGGAGCCACCCGATTACCATCTTTACGTATTTAAATCTACCTGATATTGGAACTACCCGATTATCATCTTTACGTATTTAAATCTACCTAATATTGGAACCACCCGATGGCAATCTCAAAGGTAGACACCATCTTTTGAAGTTTGGTCTAAATGTCAAGGCCAACTGCAGATTTGGTCAAATGTCACACAGGTGTAAATTTTGGAGTGTACCTGTTAACATGTCATTGTGTGTAGGCCAAACATTTTAAGTCTAAATATTAAGGCTAACTGCAGACTTGGTTCAAGGTCACACGTAAATTGGGGTGTGGGCGCATGATTTTTGGACAAAATTGTGGGTTAGGGCTAGGGTCAGGAATGGGTTTTCGCTTGGGCCTAGGGCACATGCTTGTTGACAAGATTGCAGGTTAGGGTTAGGGCTAGGGTAAGGTCTTGGGTTAGGGTTAGGGTCAGCTCTGTTTACATCTCGGGACCTTCAGGCCAAATCTGCAGTTGAATAGGCCTTAATATTGAGACTTAAAACCACGTTCTGACACCACAGCGAACGAAATTTTAACATCGACAAATCAAATTCACCCTCGGCCAACACATACCCCCAATAATGGCTATTTTGATATGAAACAGATACAAAACTTACTGCTGAGCAATAAAAAAACAGTATTCTTACCATGTCTGATACTTTCCATTCAAAACTTCAGGAAATAAGTGGCTTAGAAAATATTCATCGCCCATGCTTATTGTTATATCAGGACTCACACTAGTAATTATTTGCCCATTGACTTCAATGTTAAATGCATGTAACATCACAGGCTGTAGGTTTTTTTTCTCAACATTCCGTTGGTTCCAATCTTTTTAGGCACAATGGGGACCACATTTGGCAATCTCCTCATCATAAATTTGTAGGGGGTTGACCATTTAGATTTTTTGCTACGGGGATTTGAAGTTCACTGGGGTAAAAATCTCACTTCGGACACAATGATTGCTCCGCAGAAAGACATTTTACACCCCCTATCCCTCCGCTGTAATATCCTCAGTATTACCCAAAACTGCTATGAAATTGAAAATTTGATGCCTTTTCTCCAATTCTAGACCAAAAAGTCAACCAAAAAATGCAGGAAGAGGCGAGAAAAAACTAAAGGAAAAATTGTCTATTTATAACTCGCACTACATAACATCATGAAATAAGGGGAAATAATTACTAGTTTAAGTCCTAGTCCTAATGGTAAAATTCGATTACCTCCCTTTTCCTATGATATTCAAATCCTTTCCATTCGTCGGCCCATTCACGCTTGACAATTAAATTGTTGTCCAAAATACTCGGTTCCGGATCTAAACAAAGAGAGGTCCTATTCCAGTTACCCCCCCCCCCCTACCATCCCATTATTACCCCACCTTCACTTCTAAGGCAGATTAAAGTAAAAAAGGCTTTAGCCTGTTAAGTCTACTGGTAAATCGAAGGTTTTAGCCTGTTAAGTCTACTGGTAAATCGACGGTTTTAGCCTGTTAAGTCTACAGATTAAAGTAAAAAGGTTTTAGCCTGTTAAGTCTACAGATTAAAGTAAAAAAGGTTTTAGCCTGTTAAGTCTACTGGTAAATCGAAGGTTTTAGCCTGTTAAGTCTACAGGTAAATCTAAATGTTGAGACCCAGGTCGTCACCCTACCAAGCACTTGTTTCATTTAACACAGACATCTGTGGCCGTGTACGGACATTACTGAGCCCCGTTTATAAATAAGAATAAATCATAAGTTCGATTCTGTTTTTGTTTATATTAAAGACAGCTCGAAGTATTTTAACCAACCTCTACTTCTTCACTAGGTTATAGTATATACAAAATAATTGTGTTTTTATATTAAAGACAGCTCGGAGTGTTTTAACCAACCTAGAAAGTATCACCAATATGGTGGACGATCTTACAGACGTCGATTTAAAGGAGATCTCAGATCAAGCTGCTTTTGTCCAACCAGCAGATGACAAACAGAGGGAGGTTATTTTTGATTGTAAGTCCTAAATTACAGACTGTATTTATATGAAAATTTGATCCGTGAAGTAGAGAAGTAGTTCTATCCATATATACCATGTGTTATTAAATAACAGTTAAATAACAGAGAAATAGTTATATATTATATATATATATATACTATATGTTATTAAATAACAGAGAAGTAGTTATATCCCTATATACTATGTGTTATTAGATAACAGAGAAATAGTTATATCCATATATATATATATATATATATATATATGTGTATGTATATATATATATATAGTGTGTTATGACGATTGGTATATACGTCATTTAGTGGATTATGACGTTGGGTATAAAGGTCATGTATTGTGTTATAGCGATAGGTATATACGTTATGTAATGGTTTTATGACGATTGGTATATACGTTATGTAGTATGTTACAACGATGAGTATAAAAGTCATGTAATGTGCTATGACGATGAGTATATACGTCAGGTAGTGAGTTATGACGATGAGTATATACGTCATTTCAGCATTAGAAGAATTTCTAACTTTACTCAAAAAGCAGGCTACTGTTGAAAGTTTTACAGAATGGATGGACGAACTTATAGAGAGATGTGTTCTCCAGGTGGGTCTATAAGTACGATGTGTTCTCCAGGTACGGTCATTCGAGCGATTTGTTCTCCAGGTAGGGTTAATCGAGTGATGTGTTCGCCAGGAAGGGTTAATAGAGCGATGTGTTCTCCAGGTAGGGTTAATCGAGAGAAATAAAATTGGACTGCCACGCCTGTCAAGTCATCTGTTGGTACAATAATATGTGACGTATGCCCATCTTCATTATTCTCTGTATTACCCCCTATTTGCATTAAAACGTTGGCTCCCTATATTAATATATTTCGTTTCGAGACGAAATAGGGTGTATGTTTTAATTACCCTGTATTAAACTTATTACTGTCATAGCTTTGTTTTACAGTGACGATATTCACGATACGAGGTAACAAATACTCCGATTGTACACAACTCATTACTGTCGTAATAGAAATATAAAAGATAAAAACTCTTGACGGTTTCCTATCTCACGACTATTTATAGAAAATCGATTTGAATGGAATAGGATCAAATTAAAATTTCATTTAACCAACGTCTCATTAACTCCAATTAATTTGTAAACATTCAATACGCCGGAAATTACTTTTACAATTTTTGCAAACATTTTTATATCACGATTCTATTTTTTTGCAGTTTCCTCCAAAACAAAATGGCGGCTTCCTTGAGAACAAAGCAGCCGACTTCCTGTTACAATGGTCGCTGATTGGTTCGTTAATAATGAGAGATTTAACTTTACACAGCGCTTCTAGCTTTGGTAAATATTGGATAGGCTCTCTGAAAAACTGAATATATCACATCCTGTAATAGATATTGACTCTTGCACAGATGTATAATTGATTCCTGTTTTTGTTCATAATATTTAACTTAATTTTAATCAATAAATAACACATTTAAAACCATACAAAAATCGTGAAATAGATTGAAATCACATTCTAATAGTAAACATTTGTCCATCTAAGAACTTTGTTCAGGACAAAACAACTTTGGTGGCTTTCCACACTCTGGGGATACATATTTATTCTCAAATGTTAATAAGAACTAAATCGGGCAAACTAAGTACTTACGTTGATACCAAAATATCCCTTACAGGGCACCAGTCGTCCCATGGAAGGGTTAGAAAAATATGTCTGGTAGCGAGGGAGCACGGGGTAATAACAGGCATCTATTTCACAGAGAGCACGGGATAATGACAGGCGTGTATTTCCCAGAGAGCATGGTGTAATGATACACATCTATTTCCCCGAGAGCATGGGGTAACGACAGATATCTATTTCGCAGGAAACACGGAGTCACGACAGACTTCTATTTCACTTTGCCATCAAATTACAGAGTTAAATTAAAATGTATATTTACTTTCAGTGAAAAATTTATTGCATCTGTTTTTCATATTTAAAACGTTACACAGCACAGAGTCTTGTTCATTTATTTGGTGTTCGTGGAGTGGGGGTGGGCCATATTTCAGAGCACGTGAGTCTTGTACTTGACCCGATTGTTCAGTTTTGAGTTTTGTGGTGGGGGGGGGGGGATATTTCCTGTAGGGTATATGATCTGTTATCACATCTGTTTAAGTCGATGGTTGACTCGGGTTTTTAATAGTGTTTTGTTTTATTTCTAGGATCCTTCCATCTATTACACATGATGTTGGACGAGTACACGTTCCTGGTTCTAGAAACACAGAATGAACTGATCCGGGAACACACTCTACAAACAAACTTACAGAAACACATGAAAACAACCGGTACGTTTAGTCACTTTATCTCACACAATTTCACATTTAGATATTTTGTCGGGGGGGAGGGTGTGGCTTAGTGGTTTAGAGTGCCGCGCTTCGACCTCTAGCTGGCCGGTCACCTCTGGCTTGCGGCTGTGGTTTTGATCCCTGGTGTGAGCGTATGTGGCATGGAGGGGGATAGGGGCGCCTTCTCAACCTCGTGGGTTTCCTCTGGGCACTCCGGTTTCCCCCCACTGCTAAAGACCGCTACGCGCATGCCAATTAATGGAATAAAATTAAACCATATGTTAGTCCCGAAATGACCTAGTTTCTGTCGAGTGGACGTTAAACCCCATCTCTCTCTAGCCACACAGCTTTAAACTTTCTAGACGGGTCGGATGGCCGAATGGTTAGCACGTACTCGATGTATCATAAGGTCTGTCATTGAGTCAACTGACGTGGTTTCGATTCCCTGGTTGTACGTGACAAGGAGTAGGGTCGCCTGTCCAAACTCGTGGGTTTTCTCCGGGTACACCGGTTTCTTCCAACTGCTAAAGACCCCTAAGCGCAAGGGAATTATTGAAATAATATTAAATCATATGTTAGTCCCGAAATTTCCCAGATATGATGAGTGGACGTTAAACACATCCTCCCCCCCTCTCCCTCTCTCTCTCTCTCTCTCTGTCTCTCTCTAAAATATAATATGTCCCCAATTGGCATTGATTTATTGACACCTGCTGTCAATTTCAGCTCAATATGTTAAATTGAATGGTGTAAATTATAACAATTATTAAACGTAAGGTTTCGTGGATGCTAGATCCCCCTTTTAACATATTCCTGAAGCAATGGTCCGAGAAATCCATGTCTGCCCATTGCTGGATTAACTTCTGACTTCTGATATTTGAACTTTTGAGGGAGTGTGTCTATTCTTCCCGTTCAATCAACACGACAGTCCTGCGTTTAATCTGGGTCTTTCCTAAAACTTTGGAATGTGATTTAAGGTATTAAATATGGTGAAAGTATGTTCGTTTCCAAACAGTATTGTTTACATTTCATTCGACCTGATAGCTTCGTTTGTCAGTAATTACTGCTGTATTCTGCTATGCACGGGCTAATTGGGCATAATAAAATCGTGAGCCATGATGTAACGTTATGTAAACATATTTGGTCCAATATTGGCACGCGTTTTAAATGTAAAGCTTTTGTAGGGCAGGTAGTCATTGGTTGGTAGTCGGACTACTGACCAGTCAAATTTAAAACAACAATATATACTCATTACAGCAGTGAGTAGTGAGATTACCTCTAATCTAACGGAACACCGCGAGGAGTATATATTGTAGGGCAGGTAGTCATTGGTCGGTAGTCGGACTACTGACCAGTCAAATTTAAAACAACAATATATACTCATTACAGCAGTGAGTAGTGAGGTTACCTCTAATCTAACGGAACACTGTGAGGAGTATATATTGTAGGGCAGGTAGTTATGGTTGGTAGTCGGACTACTGACCAGTCAAATTTAAAACAACAATATCCACTCATTACAGCAGTGAGTAGTGAGGTTACCTCTAATCTAACGGAACACTGCGAGGAGTTGGCCTTTTAAATACAACAATATACCTTTCCATTCCATCCTCAATGAATGTGATCAAATATATTCGTGCTTTGTTTTACAGAAACAATCAAGATGGTGTCGAGGGTTAGGGCAGGTAGCCAATCCAATTCTTCACCTAAGGCTAAGAGGAGAAAGATGGATACACGAGGTATGTTTCTGATCAACTTACCGAAACTTTCACACCATAGTGACGTCACTGAGGTATACAAGAAACATTTAAGTAGTCAAGTTAAATCTCGAAACCGGTGACATGCAGATGCCCTGGGCTCAAAATGCAAAAGAAGAAAAAAAGGAGAATAAAATAAAGCGCACGAATACAGCAGAAAATCTCCCAATGGTCGTGCTTTCCACGCGGTTATTCAACAAGGAGACGGGTGTAAGTAATACTGTATGCGCTTTTCTCAGCAATGGGCGAACAACACGCAGCATAACTATGTATCAACGTGGCAGAGTTAGATTTAAAATAGAAATAAACATTTCCTTTTTTGTTTCAGTCCCTAATGATGTGAATTCCTCTCCAGAACTTCCCAAAGACTGTGAACCACATGAAGACTCCAGTATCTCCGACCACGGCGTGTTTATTCGTCCTATACCTTTACCGAGCCATAGAGATGTACCTTATTGTTATTCTACAAATTATTATCGAAGTCTGCCATGTTCCCTGGACACACCGTTCACTCCCCCAAGACCCTATCAAACTTTTAATAATGGGATCTTTGAGAGACCCTACCTGCCCCAGTTTGGTGTCAGCCATACTTACCCTGATTACATAAACAACAGTTCCTCGTTCTCCTCTCAAAGATTATCGTCTGCTTATCACCAGGAGCCTCATTCTTACCACGGACAAAATTACACGTCGTATCCTGCTCTAGCGAGAAGTATATCACCTGTGACGTCATCATATTGGTCCCCGATTGAAAGCAGACCATTTCCGGTTCCTGTAGTACCGGAGTCAATAAATGAGTATAGTTATGGAAGCGTCCATGATGGATATAAGAAATCGGGTTATACGAGAAGTGGAATATATCCCGAGTCAGGTAATTAGATAAATAGTATTTATTTAATAGATATGGTTGACTCCTTTAGTCAAAATTGATATGGTTGCGTCTTTTAGTCAAAATTGAATTAAGATATTTATGATCAAACTTTACTATTCTTTATTCTTCTCAGTAGAACAAAAAGTGGGACGAAAAGTCGAACACATGAATAAGATAAATTCTGCACCGATTAGGAAAACAAAAACAGCGTGCAATCATGGACATTTTGACCTGACAGCAATTTGATTACAATTGTCGATGGTTCTTTGACGTGCACGCCAACCAGTACATATTTGTTAACAATTGGATTGCGATTGTCAATTTTCGAGGGTTCCTTAACGTGCACGCCAGACTATACACGAAACATGGATATTTGTTAACAATCCGAAGGACTAGACTTGACGTTTTACTTTGCAAGTCCTATACCTCAGTCAAAGAGAAACCACATTGGTAAATCACCGGGACGCTTTCGCCGCTAAATCCCCGCCATCCTAGTTGGTAAGCTAACAATTCGACCGTCCAACTCCCCCACCCTTACATAATGAGGCACTGTGTTCTGTTAATGTGTTTCCCAATTTCTAAATGCAACTTAAAGATTATTACTATGACGTTTACTAGTCTGTTTTTCGTTTGATTTCCCATTAGTCGAACTGGCGTTTATTTTGAAAGGTTAAAAAGTATAAAATAAGTCCAAATGACGTGAACGTGCCATCATATTATTCTGGTATTGTTAGTGGTCTATTTTGGTCGAGAATAACGTAACAGATGAATGCCGGCCATATAATACAAGTTAATTATCTTAATTTTACATCGATTTAACAATTTGTATTATCTCTCCATCTTTCTATCCGTTATAAAAATATAATTAACAATTTATAAAATATATTATTGTTGTAATTAACAACGATAATATTGATTGTACAATCACTTCCCATAGACGTGTAAACTCATACAGACAGGAGAAGTTACTCCCACGTCAACCAATTATTGACCACAATTAAATAGGTTGCCACCTATGATGCATCTAATCAAGCCCCGAATCAATTAGTTTGAATCTTGTCTAATACAGAGTTACTACCCTTGATAAATATCGGGCCACAGATCACTAATTATTTCCCCATTGACTTCAATGTTAATTCTCGTCTCTTAGACCGGTTGTAACTTTTTCCCAAATATTCGTTTGGTAAAACGCTTTCTGCCACAGATGGAGCAACATGCGGCAAACTCTTGCCCAAAAGCATGTATGCGGTTCTTCATAAAAAACTTGAGATAGACAAGCTGGAAGTAGAGACAGCTAACCTTGCAATTTTCGGCCCTCCCTTTGAACGTAACCAACCTCACAACTCCTGCATCCTTTCGCCACAAAATCATGAATATTCCCCAAAACCTGGCAGAAAATGTATTTTAAAACCCTTTTCTTCAATTCTACACCAAAAACTCAACAAAAATCACCATGCAAAAGGGGAAAAGGGGAAGGAAGAGAAAGACTAAAAATAACTTTCGCCCTTGTTTCGTGGGTGATGGCCCATGAATATTTGGTGATCTGTGTCTATCGGCTATTTTGAATAGTGTCTAAAACAGAGTGGACATTGCACTCGGCAAATCTCGACAGATTCCGGAACCTACATCTAGTCTCGGCTGTATGACGAATTCCCCCATATTAAAACTACTTTAAAGGTCCCGGGTGAAACATGGCTGCGCCTATGGTGTCTTGGAACTACTTTAAAGGTCTCGGGTGAAACATGGCTGCGCCCATGGTGTCCTGTTTGTTTGTAATTGCGTCAAGTTTTCCTGTTAAAGTAAATCGGTAGCCACATCGCAAATGTATGGACGTAGGTAGTACATATCACTTACTTTCATACAGCCGAGACTAGATGTGGGTCCCGAAATCTGTCGAGATTTGCCGAGTGTGGACATTGGGACCGGGCCGGAAATAGTACAGGACTTGTTTCCAGGGTGTAAATCTCTTCTTGGGTATAAAATGAGGGCTGTGTTCACAATAAGTAACGCCCCCCCCCCCCCGCTCAGGCTTGAAAAAGTTTTATGCGATTTTATTGGCGATTTTTAGACCTGTAATTTTGGAATTTACCTTCCGGAAATACGTCAGAATGCACCAAATTTAATCTAATTTACCCCCCCCCCCCCGTTAATTGGTTGAGCGCCTTAGTTAAGCAATTATCAAACCTAGACCCACCCCCCCCCCCGCCCCCTGCAAAAAAATCCTGGATCCGGGCCTGAATATTAGCGTGGGTTAGATATACCCTGAACAATATGTATATAGACAAACATCAGTAACTTTAACAACTCCTATCTTTAAGAAAGATTTCTATGAACGGTTTCTGCTAATTAGCTCAAACTCGCACAACGCCCTTACATTCTTTGTCAATCTTTTTCGTTCAAAATTAAACCCCCGTAAAGTATTGTAAACACACACTGTTTCTAATTTCTCTCTTCTTGTTTTTTTCAGTGGAATCAAGTTTGCCTGTTTCTGCCTTTAGTTCGACTGTTGATTCAAGTCAGTATATATATGATCGACCATTTTATCAAGATGATTGCTACTTGAACAATATGTCGTCGGGTCGTCCAGCCTATAAACATTACTTCACACAGAATACCGGATAAATACAACACTTAATGTAATAAAGTTTCATATAAGCCTATTAACACAGAATACTGACTAAATTTAATAAAGTGGCCTAGAACGACTTGACATGTCTACTTAAAGAGAACTCATGATTTTATACTTAGCTTTATAAATTAGAAAGAGAGAAATGGGAATTAACGTCCACTCGACACAAACTAGGTCATTATTGGACTAATATAAGGTTGCCGATAGGGGTCTTTAGTAGTGACAAGAAACCGGGGAAGCCAGAGAAAACCCATGAGTCTTGACAGACGACCTTACAAACCAGATCTTACGTTTAAGTAGAACTTTGGGGGGGGGGGGGGGAGTGGTTAGCACGTGCGTGCTGTGTCATAAAGCCTAACTACCGTGGTTTCGATTTCCCGGTTGAACGTGACACGGGATAGGGTCGCCTGTCTAGCCTCGCGGGTTTTCTCCGGGTCCTCCAGTTCCTCCGTAAAGACCTCTACACACAAGCGAATTATTGAAATAAAATTAAACCATATGTTCGTCCCGAAATGACCTAGTTTGTATCTTCTAACCTTTAAATCCCATCATTCTCTCTCTTTCTATCTCTCTCTCTCTCTCCCTTAAGTAAAACTTCATGATCCCAGACTGGAAAATGCTATGGAAGTTTATCGACGAATGAGCCACCCTTATGTAATATCAATAAATTGAACAAGGAACAATGAGAATTATATGAAGAATATGGCATTTGGTAAATTGCCTGATATTGATAGGCTTTACATTCTTCTTATCCACTCGAGAAATATACACAGAGAGAAAAAAGTACCAGGTCTTGTTGTTAGATTACGTTCAGTATTCCTGAACCGTCTCGCAGAAATACTGATGCAATAAATAAAAACACAAACGGAACACCGGGTGCTGCAGATATCCTTTTGAACACATGGGGATCACGTGTCTAAGTGGGTAAGGCGCTGGCTCGCTAGCCTGGAGGTTGGGTGTTCGATCCCTGCCGAAAAAGTCCATCCAGATTTTCCTGCGTCGTTTCCACTTGTCAGTGATGAAGAACGGAGGGCCTGGCAAGGGCAGCTGTCTAGTCGTTCGGTTGGGACGAAAAGCCGAGGTCCCGTGTACACATTGGCGTGCACTTAAAAGATCCCTTGGCTATTGCTCATTTCATTTTAATTTCTTGTATATTTAATTAATATCGCCTGGGTCAGAAATTCTGATTATTTATGTCCCTGTGTAGATATGACTGACTATATGTCCAACAATAACTAACTTACGAGTTATTTTTATCAAACAGTGAATATGTTTAGATGTAGATTTATTGTATAAAACAACCGACAGACAGACACCTTGTCGTTTTGTATATAATAATCGTATGGTGAAGAGGAGTGTGAGGGGGTGGGGTTATAGTCTTGTCAACACGGTGCACGTCGGATTATCGTCCCATCCGTACGATTAGGCAAACTTTCCCTTTCAGCCCGCAAACACCCCGCCAGACCAGGGGTGAAACACTCGGGATGGTTCTTCAAGTAAATGATCGGTGTCACTTACAGAAAGGCCTGACAGGGGACAACATGTAGTCCTTTGAAAGGGGCGAAAAATCGAGGTCCGGTGTATGTAACAGATCCCCCTGACAGTTGGAATTCGATATAAGTGTAGACCGTAGCGCCGCTGTCCGGGTAAAATTATTCTCATAGCACGCTATATGCACGCTATATGGTATATGCACGTCTTTATTAGTTTAGTTGGAGCAGTTAAGTAGGACGTTAAACCCTATTTCATTGATTCCATTTGTATCAATGTAGAGATAGTAGAAGATGGGTCACGTGATTTATGATGATTGATGTGTCAACAGTAGCTTAATATCATCCATTCAAACACAAATTATCTCCCCATATTGGCACGTGCCAGTCGATGACGTAAAAATCGAACATTGTCCAAACATTTTCTCAAATGTCTTGTCTTCAATAGATATTTACACTCAGGGTAGAGAACTATCTACTTTGGGAAACACATTAACAGAACACAGTCTTTTTGGGGATATAATCACTAGTTTTATTCTAAAAGCACGACGTCATGTTTGTTGTTTTTGTTAAATATCCTTTACTCCTTACATTATTTCTGTTACAGGGCCCTGTTTCTCGAAATCTTAACTAAAGATAAAATCCTGATTTAGCCGATACTCCAATCTTTATCTTTATTAAGCCCTAAAATCAATCTAATATTATCCAATCAAATTACTAAAATTTGGATTGTATCTTAGTTAAAATTTCGTGAAACAGGCCCCTGTTGTTTCAATCCATGTAGAAGGTTTCTTATTATTTCATATATATATTCACCTCAAGTTTACTAAATTGTCTTGTCTGCGATATCACCTCGGTTTAAACACTAACTCAAGTTTTACCCGTTTGTTTTACCGCTATTCATTCACTGTAATCAACACTCACCTCTAACCAATCTGTTTCACCGAGAATTACTTACGAATTATCTCTGTAACAGATGACTATCCACAACACGTGCGTTGACTGCACGCCGCGCTAGTCATTGGCTCAACGGTTCGTGCAATGTTTACTTAACACCTAACTGCTTCGGGCAAAATTATGCATTTTACTCATTTTAATACCCATTTACACTAAATAGGAAATATTTTTTAACTACAAATACTTCAAACGTCTTTATTTATTTTTCTTTTACCTCAAAAAAATGTTTGAGAATTTAATTTGTCGGAGTAAAAAAGTTACTATGCCGTACTCGTTAAGCCGCGTCGATGTCATGCTTATCAGTGATTGTAGCGACCAAGCGAATATTCACTGCGGGATCAGTTTGACCTCTAACATGGCCATCATAACATCCCACAATTCCCTATGCACGTGCTTTTTGTGCTGGGAAACGTCACACTCTCTTTCAACCAGACGCTTTTACACTACAGACGTTAAATATATTTTTAGCTGTATATAAGAAAGTAGCTATAATATATAATAGGAACTTTAATTGTATTTTGTATTATATTACCGTTTGTATATATCATCTCATATTGACTTTGTATATAACAATTGTAAAAAAATAAATAATTCTACTGTAAAAAAAAAAAAAAAAATGGAAACCGACGTTAAATAAAGCTATTTCACACACACTAAATTGTCATTTGTGCTTGATAACGATAAGAGGATACTTGTCGAAACGTCGTGCTTTTAGAATAAAACTAGTGATTGTATCCCATAAAAACTGTGTTCTGTTAATGTGTTTCCCGATCGCTAAATGCTACTAAAAGATTTGGGGAATAGAGCTTTGCCCTGAACGGAAGCCATGTCTAATATACTATTGAGCTCTGCCCTGGACGGAAGCCATATTCAGTGTACTATTTTGTAATGCGGTTCTAATTTGTTGTACACGATTCATTTTCCATTTTATTGAAAGGTAGCTGAAAAAATACTGTATATGTATGGTATACTAGTCTTTACGAATGAATTCGTCATGAAGGAATTCAAACGGACAGTGTGAAGTTGAATCGTGTTACGTTATTCGATATTCACCAATGTTATCTCAAACTCCACAAACAACAAGTAATAGCCCATATGAAGAGTCCAGGGGAAGAAAGATCAAAGTCACTTTTTCAATGGAACCCAGTTAATGGCGCTATCTGGTAGCAAATTTATAAGCTTTTTGTGGAACAATCAATTTCAGGTAAAAATGATAGGAGTCACATCGAACCAAGGCCCTTCTGAAATAAACTTAATTTGGCTCAAAAGTGGAAGTCAGTTGTTTTACTGGTAATTATGATTCATATTAAACATCCTTTTGAAGTTGTGAGTATATCCACTCGTCCAAAACTTTGTTTTGCCTTTTATGCAAAAAGACAAAAATTTGACTTAGATCGTTCTTCCCCTGGACTCTTCATATGTTATTGGTAGACGGTATGTTACAAGTAGACTGTATATTATAAGTAGACTGTATGTTATAAGTAGACCGTATATTATAAGTGTTAACTAGACAGAAACGTACCAGATGCTAGTCTCAAAATTACTGAAGGATCAATCATGTTGATAAAGGCGTTAAAAATACGTCCTTTGAGTCTGGGTGATAGAGACGTTAAACACAAGTCCCTTTAAGTCTGGGTGATAGAGCATGTGTCATATTTGTAGGCTATCTAAAGAGTAAAGTTGAAACGTTGGTATGAAGTAAAACTTGAAGCCCGAAATAACAGAATATTGGGTAACAAATATGTGCTCTATGGCGTCATATATTTACATTTATTTAAAGTAACTCTGCGTGTTTGTATCTTTCAGAAAATATCAAATTTGTCACAGATTACTTCCACGTTAATTCGTACCCAGGATGATTACACCCACGTTAATATATATCCAGGTTGATTAATCCGTGTACCCAGGTTGATTAACCCACTTTGATTTTTACCCAGGTTGATTAACTTTGATATGTACCCCCAGGTTGATTACTCCCACGTGTTTGTATCTTTCAGAAAATATCAAATTTGTCACAGATTACTTCCACGTTAATTCGTACCCAGGATGATTACACCCACGTTAATATATATCCAGGTTGATTAATCCGTGTACCCAGGTTGATTAACCCACTTTGATTTTTACCCAGGTTGATTAACTTTGATATGTACCCCCAGGTTGATTACTCCCACGTAAATATGTACCCAGGTTGGTTACTCCTACGTTAATATGTACCTCCAGGTTGATTACTCCTACGTTAATATGTACCCCCAGGTTGATTACTCCTACGTTAATATGTACCCAGGTTAATTATTGAAAATTTGATTAGGAAATCAAAATACCAGCCAGATTATTTCTCGATTTGTATTCAATCGGATATAAAGGGTCCAACAATTTGATTCACGGCGAATAAAGATGATGGCGATATTACTACATACGTGGTATGTAAAGACTCGTGCAATTCATCGTATCTATGGAAATACTGAAAGGAATTTAACAATTTATCAACTGAAGTTTTTATTAGAGACCCGACTTGCACAATATTCTTGTGCAGCTTAGGTGCCGTTATTTTACCTGTGGCGCTTCAATATCAAAGTGGATAAAATACCAATATATCGTTTGTTTTTCTTTACGTAAATCAATAAAACTGTCCGAGAAGGTTTTTTTGCGTGATTTTTTAATTTGTTTATGTTGAGGTATGTAGGGCGTGAGAAGAACAAAATGGCGTCTGTTCTTGGTGTGCAGTTAAAAGAACACTTTTTCTACGCGGAACGTTGCATGTTGTGTGTCGGTTTCTAATTATCCCAGTTGGTGCAGACAAGTAGGACGTTAAACCCCATTTCATTTTATTAGATAACGTCATACATAATAATTACTAATAAACTCAAGATTAAGACATAGGTCCACGTGACATGTTTTACGACAATTGATAGATCGATGTGTACATTAAATAAATGCCCATTAATGGTCGAGCTGGGTTTAATAGACTGCTGTCACTTTCAGAATACGCATTTGATACAGTCTCCGGTAATTTCCGTCAAGTTGAGATTATCGTAGGTGACCATTTAACCTGGACTATAATTTCAACCAATCATGTACAGTGGATGTTAGTCTCTTTCAACTGAAATCACGTTAATCGAGTACACGTGACTGACGCGATGTCCAGTACGTCTGTCATGCCGGAGTCGAGGGCGGGGCAATAATACTTTCGCAACCTCTGCACGTGCGTTCTATCATCTGCAAATGAACTGTTCTGAAGGGGTTAATACACGTACATATGTTAAGTTCAGATAAACTGTGTTGACGAGGATAAGTTCAGATGTTATCTGTATTTATGTCGATGTGGGGAAGTTAAACAAGATACGTCACATCATGTTATTTGTTTGGTTCTAGATTGTGTATGAAGAATCTATTCCTGATATCTCCATTGTTTAATAGTTTGCTTCCCGATTGTTTAATCACCATTTTGTTATTTCTTAATGAAAGTCTTCATCACCACTTTAAACCGGGTTTCAACACGTCGTTATATGGTTGACAGTTCGATAAAGACGTGATTGATTAATCCAGATATATTGGTTTATAAAATTACAGCTGATCAATCATAAGGTAGGTTGTCACATTACTTTTTATCCATTTTACACCGCGATCTTGTAATTTTCTATCCATTTCACACCGCGATCTTGTAACTTTCTATCCATTTCACACCGCCATCTTGTAATTTTCTATCCGTTTCACACCGCCATCTAGTAACTTTCTATCCATCTTGTAATTTTCTATCCGTTTCACACCGCCATCTTGTAACTTTCTATTTAATTCACACCGCCATCTTGTATCTTTCTATTTAATTCACACCGCCATCTTGTAACTTTATATCTATTTCACACCGCCATCTTGTGACTTTCTATCCGTTTCACACCGCGGTCTTGTAACTTTCTATTTAATTCACACCGCCATCTTGTATCTTTCTATTTAATTCACACCGCCATCTTGTAACTTTATATCTATTTCACACCGCAATCTTGTAATTTTCTATCCATTTCACACATGTATATATTGACTTGTCTTATTTTTTAGATTTTATCATTGCTTGATAACGACTAGAGAAGCCTAGTCGAAACGTCGCTCAGTAATAAGCAGTAATTGTATTCCATAGAATTGTGACCTGTATACTAATTTATCTACAAGACACTTATTCAAATCTCTCTCTCTCTCTCTCTCTCTCTCTCTCACTAACCAATTTGCTTTGAGAGAAAATATACCTGGACTTCTAAATGACAACGGTTCTTTTACGTGCACACCAATGCGAATAAGGGTTGACTTCTTTTGTTGGTCCTATACGGACAACTAGACTCGTGTCGGAACGAGTCTTACTACTGAATGAATAAAGTGCTATAGCGCCCACTTTAAATTGTGTACGATTGTGAGTATGTACTAGCATGTTAAACGGTGCCAGTAGATATGTGATATAATAGAGTATATAATATAGATATAAAGCAATATGGTATATATAATATAATATATGGAGAAGTAGATGATAGCAGGAAATATTCAAACAGGTAGGTTATTAATCTTTTAGAGAAACATATTAAATAGTTAAAATTTAGATAGCGAGCTTGTCGTTCTTATTATAATGGTTCAGAAAAGATAATTCAAAATTAATGTACTGAAATAAAAACTTTCATTCAAATTACTTTATTCTAAGTGGAGTTATCTCTGTTTGGACAAGACATATAGATTCACCATCTTAAAATTAAATCATCAATCCATTTATACCTCCGCCATCCGAAGGGGGGGGGAGAAATTGCGTTTAATTGATGACTGTTAACGACCAGATATATCCATATGGATTTTGTCAAAACGTGGACTGTCTGTAGGAACATTGTAAGGCTTGTAAAGACCGTGTTTGCTTTCACAGCGTAACCCTGCCTTTAATATCTTTGTTAGTACAGACACGTGGGATGTTAAATCCGATTGTCTTCGTCATTCGTATGATCGAGACTAAACAAGGACACCTAATTATATGATCGAGACTATTTAAAATAGATGTAAACTAGGACACCAGATTGTGTTACTGTTCAAGCTCATTAACTCCGTGTTTTTATATGAAGTAATCTACACGTTGATGTGGTGAATTCTATTGTATGATGTATTGTATGATGTGAAATATATTAATTATTAATAGGTGGGTAATAATATGTATCTACCTGACAAGTACTGATACCATGGTGATAAAATATATAAACAACAGTTTATTACTTATAAAGTATATAATAAAACTAAATTGGGATGGTCTAGTGGTCTTAAGTGTTGTGCTTTATACGTGCCGGCTTGCGGTTGAGGTTTCATACCCTGCTACAGGAACGACCCCTGTGCACACACTGATAGTACTAGAATAAGACCACTTATCTGTGAGATTATCTCTAAGAATAGACTGTTAATATATATATATCTGGCTACCAATAGACTGTTAATATATATATATATATCTGGCTACCAATAGACTGTTAATATACGTATATATCTGTCTACCAATAGACTGTTAATATATACATATCTGGCTACCATTACTTATTTGATAAAGAGGATCGTAATAAGAATATGGCTTGGTTATAAACAGAATTAGTTCTACTTATAAACAATACTTATATTCCACAGAATTAGTTCTACGTATGGTATAATAAATAGTTCTATGTATAAGGTAATAAATTGTACATGTATTACATAGGATTATTATATAGTCCTGAAACAATTTGATTAGCACACCCTGATATAATTAATGAAAGTTGATATTAACACTTGGTTAATACTTGACAATTGACACACTTGAATCCAAGTCAATCTTTAAAGAGAGAGAGATGCGATTTAACGTACACTCAACACAAACTACGACATTTCGGGACTAACACTTGGTTCAATTTTATTTCAATAATTCGCTTGCCAATAGGGATCTTTCCGGAGGACTGGGATAAAACTTACGACGTTGGACAGGCGACCCAATACTTTTCACGTAAGAGCAGGAAATCAAAACCCCGCCATTTGACTGAAAAAAATGATATTCGACTGCACAATAATTTCCCTATGAGCGACAAACTATAGTGATG
Organism: Patella caerulea; assembly: GCA_036850965.1. Lineage (NCBI taxonomy): Eukaryota > Metazoa > Mollusca > Gastropoda > Patellidae > Patella > Patella caerulea. The sequence goes on from JAZGQO010000002.1 coordinate 759,733, forward strand.
TTATATCAACTGTCTAGTCGTTGGATGGGACGAAAAATTCGAGGTCCCGTGTACACACGTTGTTTTGCACGTACAAAAACCTATAAAAGTTGGCCTAGCGCCGATGTTTGGGCGAAATATCACCCATAGTACACTGTACGGTGTATAGTATATGTCAGTTCTCGTTAGCCCATTCGATTTCATTTTGCATATCAAGTATGTTAGGACGTGTTTTGTTTACTATACACTTGACGAACTGAATAATCGAATTAATTCTGATAAACAAACTTGATAATCGAATTAATTCTGAAAAACAACGTTTTAACATTGAGTTAGACATCAGTTAGTATAGGTGCGTGGTATCAATCAAATTTTCTCTTAGAAACACGTGTTTAACTCGACTACTTGTTATTCTGAAAGAATCCAGCCATTCTGTGTATTTTTCTGGTTGATTGACGTCTTTAGATTAAATAGATAAAATCCGGTTGATTTCTATGAATATTGACAAATGTCACACGGTGTTCTATGAGGGCAGATGTATGTTGAAGTGTTCTATGAAGGCATATGTCATGAAGTGTTCTATGAAGGCATATGTCATGAAGTGTTCCAAGAAGGCATATGTCATGAAGTGCTCTATGGCGACATATGTCTTGAAGTGTTCTATGGCGACATATGTCTTGAAGTGTTCTATGGCGACATATGTCTTGAAGTGTTGTATATGTGGAGAATTTTGTCCGGATGGTGGCGATTCATACCATCCGAAAGAGTAGATGTTGTTCTTCCGACTTGCGTCATTGGCAAGGTGAAATCCCGACCGACCCCGGCATTGAATCAGTGCCCCCCCCCCCCGTTGTGAGTGGAGTAGAACGGATTGAGACCATTATAACCCAGATCACCAAGTCTACCCATATCACCCAGTCTACCCATATCACCAAGTCTACCCATATCACCAAGTCTACCCATATCACCAAGTCTACCCATATCACCAAGGTCTACCCATATCACCAAGTCTACCCATATCACCAAGGTCTACCCATATCACCCAGATGTTGTACATGAAGGATTTCCGACATGTTTTATAGATTGATCCTAAAGGGTGTGTGCATGAAATTATTTTGACTGAAATACTAAAGAGTATGCTAAATATTCTCACAATAGCATGCGTCATAATAGTGGCGCCTGTAGGATGTCTAAAAGGGGTGGGGACGAAAATATTGAAATAATTTCAATTGATATAAAGTTTCTCACTGAGATTTATTTAGAGTAAGATGCCTCAAACATCACGCGTCATTTTACAATTTGATATCGTATTAAACAAGTTTATTCTTATAACATTATGATGATGCGTGTACGCCTGAACGCACGTGTGCACGTTTAACCATTTAACAATTCCTTACTTCTCTCTAAGGAAAACAGTTATTGCTTTCTGTTCGTTGTACGTGTGTGTGGACATGATAAGGGTATAATAAGATGGCGAATCATGCTCTTAATAATATCTTTAAATACTCCATCTTTCTGTCTGAACATTTTCGTTAAGTAGATTACTCGATAAGGCCAAACTTCAAACAATTATTTCACGTTAAACTCCAGCTTGAGCTTGCTAATAAATTATTTCACTGAAAGATTTTATGATAGAGGCATCTAGTGAGGCTGTGGGTGTTTTTGTGCGGAAAGATAAGAGAATGTAGTTTTTGTTAATAAAGATTAGACTGTGGACGGGTTTCTTTATAGAACGATACAAGAGTTGTACACAGCAGGATTATAATTGAGAAAACAGCTTGTCTGTATATTCCCGTATGTGTATTAAAAGCTATACCAACATTAGATTAGTAATGTGTACTTCCCATATATACGAGAAGTGGTATGAGGATGTTATTAGGATGTAACGTATTACAAGAGAATTCGAAAACTATTTGAAATATAAGAAGTGGTATAAGGGTGTTATTAAGGATTTGAAATTTCAAAATGGACTAGAAACTTGTACTCTAAGATGATTAGAAGTGGTATGAGGGTGTTAATAAATATTTAGAGTTTTACAGTGGTCTGGAAATATGTACTCTATTTAAAATACCAATAAGTTAGAAGTGGTATGGGGGTGTTATTAAAGATTTAAAGTTTTACTGGGAATTTGAAAGAGAATAACACGCTTTCAAACATTCAAGTTAGAAGTGGTATGAGGGTATTATTAAAGATTTAAAGTTTTTACAGAGAATTTGAAAGAGTGTAAAATATTATAAGTTAGATGTGGTATGAGGGTGTTATTGAAGATATATAAAGTGTTTATAGTGAAACTTGTAAACTATGTAAATAATTAGAAATGTCTAACTTATAATGGGTTAAACAAATAGTGTAATATTATAATTAGATATAAGTACTAGTCAGCGAAGTTAATTAACAAGTCTGACTGTGTCATTATAATTAGATATAATTACTAGCCAACGAAGCTGGTTGGATGGGGGATTAAGTTTATAGAAGTTGTTAAGACGTGTTATAAACAGCATTTAATTAGGTAAGTTGAAATATGTTATTTCTAAATTTCTGGACCAAGCGATGCTCTTCTACTTGTTCTTTTTGTGGGTAACGCGACGTAGACCCCTTGTCAGCGATACAGGACGGAGATGGTGACATGGAACAATGAATTGTCGTTCCAATGGGGGGAACATCCGGGGTACAGTGTTCACATTGATGTGCACGTAAGGAACCTTTGAAGATGGAATTCAATATAAGAGTAGACCGTAGCGCCGCTGTCTGAGTAAAAATTCGCCTATAGAACGACGTATGGCGTAAACCAACGACCCAGACTTTGCATAACAGTGCAACGTTAATCAAAGCCCCTTTTATGCGACGGCCGCTCATGGAAAAACAACCCGTAGCCTCTACAAATTTAACATTGAACTTGACATGTTCCTTGGAAAATGGAGCATTGATTGACGGACTTTGATTTTTGTATGGCTGTAATGATGTCATACTGAAGTACGATCGACATGGAACTTGGCAGGCATTTTCTTGGACAATGGAGCATCGATGGACCGACTTTGAGTTTTGATATCACGTCAAAATCCAAGATGTTGGCGTTGTCGTACTTCGCAAGTGTAGTGGTTTGCGATTCTACGCTTTTACATAACAAGGAACGGGGTAGTCTATTATACACCAGTTAGTATTCAACTGTGTTGATATTAGATATAGGTCAGTATTCACCGTATGTTAAAGGTACATTAATTAAGAGTTTAATAAAGAGTTGGCCATTCTTGTTGTAATAGTTCGAAAGTAGATAATGTAAAATGAATAATTTAAAAATTTCATCCAAATTACTCTAGTATGAGCGAAGATATAGTCTTAGACGGTTCGACAAGATGTGTGCGATAATTGCAACTACCGTACTAGTTGTTCGAAGTAAAGTCTCGCTTGTCCATTGTTAAATTAATCAAGCTATGGTTGAACCCGCTCTAATCTATTTCCAATGGCACAAAACCTATGCCATCGAGAGTTGGCTATGGCTTGGATCAGTTGATTAATGTATAATTACTAATTTAGATAATACTTCAGGCCCAAAGAAAGACCTGCAATAGGCAGATTTAGTTCTTGTATAATGTACGTTTAATATTAGATATAGGTCAGCATTCAATATATTTTACTGTTAGATTTAGGTCAGTATTTAATATGGTACTGTTAGATGTAGGTCAGTATTTCATATATTATGTTACTGTTAAATGTAGGTCAGTATTTAATATATGGTACTGTTAGATGTAGGTCAGTATTTCATATATGGTACTGTTAGATGTAGGTCAGTATTTAATATATGGTACTGTTAGATGTAGGTCAGTATTTAATATATGTTACTGTTAGACATAGGTCAGTATTTAATATATGTTAATGTTAGATATAGGTCAGTATTTAATATATTTTACTGTTAGATGTAGGCCAGTATTTAATGTATGTTACTGTTAGATATAGGTCAGTATTTAATATATGTTAATGTTAGATATAGGTCAGTATTTAATATATGTTACTGTTAGATATAGGTCAGTATTTAATATATGTTAATGTTAGATATAGGTCAGTATTTAATCTATGTTTAATAGACGTTATAAACTAGGATCACCTTTCATGGATCTTTTTCTGAGATATGATGTTTCGTTATAGTTTGAGTCGTTGGGGTAGATTAATAAGGGTAAAGTGGGAGTTAGGTCGCCTGTCCAACTATATTTTAGTACCGAAATGATTTAGTTTGTATCGAGTTGAGAGGGGAGGAATAAGCATAACAAATCCACTATCGACGTGTTATCTGTTTCATGGATTACTGCTATTGGCTTGATTCTATTTCCACTTATCATCGACTCTCAATTAAAGTCATATAGACAGCGATCACGATGATGTGATGTATAATACAGATAGCTATCACGATGATGCCATGTATAATACAGATAGCAATCACGATGATGCCATGTATAATACAGATAGCGATCACGATGATGTGATGTATAATACAGATAGCGATCACGATGATGTCATGTATAATACAGACAGCGATCACGATGATGTCATGTATAATACAGATAACGATCACGATGATGTGATGTATAATACAGATAGCGATCACGATGATGTGATGTATAATACAGATAGCGATCACGATGATGTCATGTATAGTACAGATAGCGATCACGATGATGTGATGTATAATACGGATAGCGATCACGATGATGTGATGTATAATACAGATAACGATCACGATGATGTGATGTATAATACAGATAGCGATCACGATGATGTGATGTATAATACAGATAGCGATCACGTTGATGTGATGTATAATACGGATAGCGATCACGATGATGTCATGTATAATACAGATAGCGATCACGATGATGTCATGTATAATACAGATAGCGATCACGATTATGTGTAGAGGTGATGTATTTTATTGAGTATTGCTAGTTAGTCTGACCTATCGATTATCCCTGATTCTCAATTAAAATCTGATTCGATGAATAATAAGTTAGAGAGATTTTACGATGAGACATAGACAGTGGCCTAGACATTGGTATAGACAGTGGTATGGACTGTGGCCTAGACATTGGTATAGACAGTGACATGGACTGTGGCATAGACATTGGTATAGACAGTGGCATGGACTGTGGCATAGACATTGGTATACACAGTGATATAGGCAGTGACATATATATAGATATAGATGTAGAAAGAAATTCTAACTGCGGTCCCGATAGCTACATATAGACACCATTCTAGACAGCAACCCATAATGTCGGGAGATCGCGATCGAGACAGTGGCATAACCAATGACCTCTAATATAGACAAATTTTATTAGAGGTTCAGACGTTGATCTAGAGAGCAGCATCCCTGATTAAATTGCATGGATCATTAAACAATAGATCTACAATCAACAGGAAATTACAATTCGGTTTTCTCAATAATCTACGTTCCGGTAAATTAGTTGTCGCGGCATATTTATTGGTGAGAGTCACAACACCCCTTTAATAAATATTGAATTCGATAGAAACCAATTAGTTGTCGTGACATATTTATTGGTGAGAGTGACAACGCCCCTTTAATAAATATTGAATTCAATACAAATCCAATTGTAATCATTCAAATCCGACATTGTTTCACCCGAGTGGTGATTTAAAATCTAATCTAAATATCCTCTTTCTGTTCAATTACATGAAATAATGGTAGCATCATATTCCATATTGCACTAGAATTGGTTTAACATGCCTTGGTTAACATGACCAGGGTGAGTGACGTAGGTGGGATTATCAAAGTTTGATTGACAGATTAAAGATTCATTATGTACGAGCTAAATATGATTTTTAATAAATACTATAATTCTTTGATGCTATAATTTAAATCTTAAATAATACTTTTAAATAAAATTTAAATTATGGTTTACAAGATACCACTACCTTCAAGCAACCGAGCAGCGCGAAATGATTTACATGATACCGCCATCTTGGAGAAACCGCGAAGCCAACGCCATTGTTAAGCCAAAGAGAAGCGCGGTTACAAGATACCGCCATTGTTACGCCACCGAGAAGCGCAATGCATTTTTGAGATCATCCAATGTATGTAAAGTGAAATGGCGTCATTACGATGTACTGTTACTATGACAACTGTGTAATGTAGCTGAGGGTCAGTAGTTATATAATCGAGAACAAGGGATACTTATTAATCTACCGGTGTCTGTCAATAATTAGTTCCAATTGAAAACAGACACTTAGCTACTTAACCGACATTTTAGTCCAGTTAATGGAATATTAAAGGTTTATTTAGTCATTGTGTGCGTGTGACAGAGGGGAACTTCATTACAAATTAGTATAATCTGCTGTTATTTAGGACAGAGATTTATTGTTCAGGGGCCGGTTGCTCAAAACTAAGTTATTTTAACGGATCGTTATCTTTCATGTGTCCTTTGTTAATGGTCCGTTAAATTTCTGTTGCTGGAAAGTCAATTTCATTATCCGTTAAAGTTAACGGGGCTTCCAGCAACAACCTTTCTCTCCGTTAAAGTTAACGATCCGTTTACTCCATGTTAACGGATCGTTAAAAGTTAACAGAGCTTTGAGCAACCAGCCCCAGGCAGATAGGCTAATTCTCTGTGTAATGAATGTACCCGAACATGTACAATGTAATATCTTCCTCCTTTTCTATAACTGTGTGTGAAATGTCGGGGAATTGGAATCCACTTTAATTCGAATCCGTGACAAGGAGCAGGGTCATCTGTCCAATCTCGTGGATTTTCTCCGGGTACTCCGGTTTCCTGTCCCCACTGAAGACCTCTACGTGCAATCATGTTAGTGAAATAAAATTAACCATATGTTAGTCCCGAAATGAACTTGTTTGTGTCGATTTGAGGTTACCCCCCCCCTCTCTCTCTCTCTCTCTCTCTCTCCCTCCCTCTCTGTCTTTCTCTCCCTCTCTTTCTGTAGATGTCGTGTTACGTTAACCCGTCCCCTCTCTCTCCCTCCCTCTCTCCACCCTTTCTCTCTCTCCCCTCTCTCTCTCCTCTCCCCCTCCCCTCTCTCTCTCTCTCTCTCCACCCCCTTTCTCTCTCTCCCCTCTCTCTCTCCTCCCCCTCTCTCTCTCTCTCTCTCTCTTTCTCCCCCCCCTCTCTCTGTAGATGTCGTGTTACGTTAACCCCTCCCCTCTCTCTCTCTCCTCTCTCTCTCCTCTCTCTCTTCTAATGACCATATAATCATATTAATCATCCGATCATTGTCTTCGCGATAACAATAGCCAATCGATGTAGAGACCATTATTACATTTAATTTACCCAATACAATAAAACGTTTTAATATCTTAATTTCATGGGATAAGATACAGGTTTTTAAATACCGATAAAACCAGATTCCTTAATAGAAAATTATTTAGATTTTTATTGTTTACACAACGTGACGGACGACGATGTGATGAAACTGGAAAGTCACGCAAACGACAGCTGTAAATAGGAACACTGTTAGAATCGGATCAAGTATTCTCCTCGTTTTTCCATGCCATCGACTCCATGATAGAATCAATTAAATAGCATTCCGATCAATAGTAAACCAAGAGACAAACTGTTACATCGCTTAAGAGGATTAAATTTATGAAATGACAACTAACCATTTAAATGAAATCCACAATTCGATCTAGATCAATTCGCGGATCGGTTGAATACTTGTTCACACATTTTAACTTGTTCGCGCATACTACGCTCAACCCTGTCGCTCTCAATATCAATTTGGATTTTGTTGAAGTGAAATTGACACAGTGTAAATATTTGAATAATTCCGAATGATCATTTTGTGATTAAAATACTAAGTGGATTTCTAAATTGATGGATTTGTTAAAAGTTTAACTTTGTAAATCACTGAGATTTTTAATTTAACACGAGTATTTTGAATTGGATTCGATCACCTAAGTTGTAAAACTTTATGATTGTTCACCGAATTGCCATCCATATACTTTTCCATAGTTGCCATGATCAGCGAGTTCTTGACACTGTTTGAATATTGTCTCCATTTTTACAACCTGGTTACGATTTAGTTACGGATGCACAGAATTGTTTTATGAATGTTTTAATTTATTCAGAAATGAAATCGGGTTTACCGTCCTATTTTGCTACACATTTGGGGATAATGAAGATGGATAATGTCTTCAGATTGATTCTGGTCTAACGTAGGATTTCACCTCGGCAGCGTTAAATTAGAGAACATTCTGAATACTGACATTGGGATTTTTATCAAATTTTCTGAATTTTCATTCTCAAATCTTCAGAAGAAGCGGAATGTTCACAAATTTTTAATTCATTAAATCGTAGTCAATATTGATGGAATTTAAACCATTATCTTGTGTGTATTTCCATAAGGGACAAAATTAGCTTGTAAGGAATTCAACACCTCTCAGATAACAATCAGAGACAGTAAGATAGGGGTTTGTCCACATGGACTAAATATAGGGGTTTGTCTACATAGACTAATGATAAGGGTTTGTCTGCATAGACTAAAGATAAGAACTTGTTTAGATAGACTAAGGATAGTGTTTTTTGTCCATAGACTAAAGATAGGAACTGGTTTAGGTAGACTAAAGATAGAGATCTTGTTTAGATAGACTAAAGATAGGAGTTTGATTATTTAGACTAAATTTAAGATATTGTTTACTTAGATCTGATTTCTGACATTAATGACTATGGTAAAAGCTGTCTAAGTATGACGTATATCGATGTTATTGTGGTTCTGTTATAGATAGGTTAATAGATAAATCAATGTTTAGAAGTTGACCAAGATATACCTAGAAACTATTAGATATATCTTATTTAGAAATTATTAGACGTACTTGGGTAACGTGTCGCGTAAAAGGCCTGTCTTTTGATCAGAGGGAACACTAAATGAGTGACTACAGGCCTGTCTTCTGACCCACTGTGATCTCATTACAAACGGTGAAGATAGCTGACAGCAGGTCATCAAAAACCATGGTAACGTATGCTATATCTATATTTCTTGGTGCTAATAACAGACAGACAAACACAGTTTTCTGATAAATATTACCATCTTTGTTCATTAGACTGTTATGTCTTGGTGCAAATAACAGCGAGACAAACACATAATTCATGATAAATATTACAACAATACTTGCTCATTAGGCTGCCCATAGTGGAGTTCCGTGTTTCTTGGTTCCGTGTCAATCCCGAGACATCCATCCTTGACCCGTTCGTCTGACAGTACATGATTACGTGATCTCAATATATCAGACATCTCTTTATTCAATACATGTATTAGACGATATCAGGACGGAGATTAAAGAATACAATATATAGCAGCTCCTTTTTATAGTAAACGATATTAGGACGGAGATTAGCGAATAAGGCGTACAACAGTGTAAATAATGTTTATAGGAAATTAATCATTATTAAAATGTGAAACCGTTCCTATTCGTAGAATTTCAGGTATATAACTGTATTTCATACTTAGGGATTTTCAGGTATATACCAATGTATATAAGGTTTATAGCGAATTAATTATTATTGATTTGTGAAAGGATCTTTTTTTCTCAAATTTTATATGGAATTAATCATTACGAATTTGTGAAATGATCCTGTTAATTTACGAGATTTTTTAAGGGCTAATTAATAGAAGATTGGGAATTCAGGTGAAAATTGGATCATGTAGACATTAAACAGTGGAATGAGCGTCGCCTAGCTTTATATGGAATGGATTATTATTAGTAGTATGGTGTACGGATTATTGTGTATTTTAGACTATTATTGTGTATTTCAGACCGTACGGGTTATTGTGTATTCTAGACTACGGGTTATTATTGTGGATTTCAGACCATGTGCGGGTTGTTTTTCAAACTAGACTATGTACAGGTTGTTTTTGTGTATTTCAGACGGGTTGTGTAATTTAGACTATGTACTAGTTGTTGTTGTATATTTCAAACGATGTACGGGTTATTGTTTATTTCAGACCATATTGTGTATTTCAGACTATGTAAAGATTGTTATTGTGTATTTTAGACTGTGTACGGGCTGTGTAATTTAGACTATTGTTGTTTTATTTCAGACGATGTACGGGCTGTATTCCACACTAGACAGTGTACAGATTGTTATGGTGTATTTTAGACGATGTACGGGTTGTGTATTTTAGACTGTGTACGGGTTGTGTAATTCAGACTATTTGTCGTTGTATTTCAGACGATGTACGGGTTATTGTTTGAGAGTATCCAGCACTATATAAAAGAAGATTATGGTGAAGAAGAATGGTTGAAGATTTTAGAGGATGCTGGATTAAAGAACATGGTTTTCACCACACATAATGTCTATAAAGATCAGATAATGTTAAATCTAGCATCCAGTTGTAGCAACATCCTCAGGGACAGAACTATGGATGAATTCCTGGGTAAGTTACAATACAGCAATACTACATTTGTAATTGTGAAAACATCACCAGATGCACTTCCCAGGTAACGATATGAAATGGGGAGGGGGGGAGGGTAACGTCCTACTGCTATGCTGTATCTGGGTTAATGAAGGTAAGTGGCTAAGTGGGTAAGACACTGGCTCGCTAGCCTGGAAGTCGGGTTTTCGATCCCTGCATTGGCAATAATGCAGGGCAGAGGGCCTCACAAGGACAGCTGTCTAGTCGTTTGGAGGGGGAGAAAACCGACGCCCCGCGTACGAATTGGCCTGCACAGAATTCGATATAAGAGTAGGGCGTAGTGTCGCTGTCCGGGCAAAATTGCCCTCATAGCACACTGTATGGCGTAATATACCATCTTCATTAGCCCAGTTCGCAGGGGAATAGTAGGCCGTTAAATTCCTTTATATTTCATTTTCTATATCGAATTCCAACTGCCCCGGAATCCTTTACGGTTTTTGTGTACAAGGGGCCCCATTTGTCTGTCCCACGGAACTAGTAATTCTTCCCAGGTAACGCCTGAATCTAGAAATGTAGTGGAATAGAGTTTAACGTTTTACTTTGTCAGGGCAGCTTTGGCGAAATATAGCCCGACTGGTGCTGACATGCCATAAATATAGCCCGACTGGTGCTGACATGCCATAAAATCGCATTTCATTTTGGGAGGGCAAGACATTTCTTGTACGTGCACGGCCATTTGTACTCGGGATCTCGGTTTTTCGTTAAATACGAACAACTAGACACTTTTGAATATTGCCTGTATGTTTATGTTCAATTCTGGTTTCAAATCCGCGATGGTACGTGACAAGGAGTAGGGTCGCCTGTCCAACCTCGTGGGTTTTCTCCGATTCCTCCGCTTTCCTCCCACGACTAAAGACCCCCTACGCGCAAGCGAATCATTGAAATAAAATTGAACCATGTGTTAGTCCCAAAATGACATAGTTTGTTTCGAGTGAACGTTAAAACCTCATTTCTCTCTCTGTGTTCATTTCAAGCTTTATTGGAATGTGTTTTATCAATTTCAGACCAGGACATGGCCCTATATCATTTTTTCATTTCAAGAGTTATCAAAGCTGATAAAAAATTCTTTTCTTGTACTTTAACATTTCAAATATTGATTTATAATTTCTCATTTCAGGTTACTTTGGAACATGTTTTGTCAATTTTTGTGCTGGATATGGCTATGATAAAATATTACGCGTGGCTGGTCGCCATTACCGTGATTTCCTCAACGGAATCGACAACCTCCACGAAACTATACGCTTCAGTTACCCCAGATTAAAAAGTCCGTCATTTATCGTGGAGACCGAGGACGCATATGGTTGTGTTTTAGTTTATAGATCTATACGTCATGGATTTAGTTCTTACGTCATTGGTCAATTACGTCAATGTGCAAAACAGTTTTACAATGTCGACGTAGAGGTCCGAATACTGGAACAGCTAGAACAAAGTGGCCGCTATCATACCACCTTCCGGTTAAACTTTCATAACAAGGGATTTAAACCGGAAAACGAAAAGAAGGCAGCAATAAGCGAAGAGTTTAGAACTATTAGTGGCACTACATTTTTTAAGGTAGGTCAAATCATCAGCAATGTACACGACCTAAATATACATTATCGAATGTAATTAGTATCCAAATGCTTATCATGTTTATTCTAGGCCCTAATTATTAATATTTGTTTTCGACTGTGTTATAAACATGTCGTCTCCGTAGGACGTAAAATCAATCGGACGCCTTCGTATTATGTTGATAGTTTTAAAATGATTTGGATTGAGAAATATTTTTTTTTTCTTTAAACAGACATTATGCAAGAGCTAAATCTGCCTATTCCATTAGGCCTGAAATGGTATCTTCTTAATTATAAATTAGACACAGGCGCGGATCCAGAGGGGGGGTTCAGGGGGTCCGGACCCCCCCCCCCCTGCTCAGGCTTGAACATTTTTTTATGCGATCTTATTGGTGATTTAGATCTGTTATTTTGGAATTTACCTTCCGGAAATACGTCAGAATGAACCAAATTGAATCTAATTTACCAAATTATCGATTGAACGCAATTAGTTAAGCAATTATAACACATTCTGTGAAAATTCGAAATTGACCGAAACTAACATGACATTGAGATCAGAAAGTCAAAATAAATTAGCAATTCCAAAAAGTAAGAAAACGGCAATGACAAGAACATTCCAATATACCGCCTCTGTATTCTGGAATTCACTACCTCAAACTGTGAAACACGCGTCTTCAAGTTTTATCTTTAAAAAAGAGTTAGTAAAACACGTTAAATCTTTGAACTCTTGTTAATTACTTTTGCCCTCTGAATGTATGTTTATTTGCTTTTCTTTTCTCTCCTTATTGTTTGTTTGATTTTTTTCTTTTTTTTTTCTTTAATTATTATAAGCTTATATAATATGTACTTTGTAAATATCATTACCATGTAGATTCTAGTTTTAGAGTAGGAGGGACATGTTGAAAATTAGAACTCATGTACTAAATATGTTCCCTCAGAAAATAAAGTCATTATTATTATTATTATTATAATTATCAAACCTAGCCCCCCCCCCCTGCAAAAAATCCTGGATCCGCACCTGAGACATTAATTAACTTATTCAGACCATAATCAACTGTTGATGGCATCGCTAGCCTGCAATGTTTATTGGATTACGTTCCGATTTGCTGTTCGACTTCAATTCATAAATAAATCCAAAAATGGATAATCGAGACTATACGTTGGATTATCCTACCCACATCAGTAATGATGATCGAGGCTAGCCACAATATTCTCGGTTCATAGTGGATCAATTTGACTGCACAATGTATTACGCAATACATACACTATCCCGCGCGTGCTTTTCGGTGAAATACGTCACGCGAGTCCAATATTTCATTCAGTATAGATAATGTACGGTTAGCAAAATAATGGTGCTCCAACATTAAAGGATGGCGTCGTATCTCTATTTAAAGTAGTTTTTAATTATCAAAGTGAGAATTGCCAGTTCTTTATCTTATCTCCCATAATGTATCTTTAATTAAATTTGTTGTGTGTAGTAGTCTATATTTCAAAGTTTATGTATGAAGACAGAGAGGGCCAATGTGTAAAACCTAAATGGTTTGAAACTAGATCCAATATTGGCCAGTATATTTATCTTGACCCTGGAGGTTGTTTTAATTACCATGTTTTCCTTGTTCTGTGTTACCTGATCTTCAAAGAGAATCAGAAATATCATTGTCGGGTTTATTGATTTCCCGCACTATAACATTATGGTAGTTATGTAAATCGGGCGGAACCAAGATAAGTTGGGTGGTCTGGATTGGTGACTTAAACCAGTTGAGAGATTATCTGGTGGTCTGAATGTCGAACTTCGAGCCCTAGCCGTCCAGTCACCGCTAGCTTGCGGTCGTGGTTCGAGCTCCAGCTGTTCGGCCATCTCTTGCTTACAGGCGTGGTGTCGATCCCTGCTGGTCTAGTGAGTGGAGCTTCGCGGTCTAGTCGTGGTTCGAGCTCCAGCCGTTCGGCCATCTCTTGCTTACAGGCGTGGTGTAGATCCCTGGTGGTTTAGTGCATGGATCTTCGAGGTCTAGTCGTGGTTCGAGCTCCAGCCGTTCGGTCACCTCTTGCTTACAGGCGTGGTGTAGATCCCTGGTGGTTTAGTGCGTGGAGCTTCGAGGTCTAGCCGTTCGGTCACCTCGGTTGTACTGGATCAGTCGAAACGTTACTTAAGATGAGTTGCTTTGATAAAGTCACGAAGTTAAAACAAAGATGGTAGATATTGCATAGTGATATATATTTTTATCACTGCGAATATTGAGACATTGAAGTTGTGTATCATACATGTCCCTTGCCATGACAATGAACGCGACGTTGTAAACTTTAAAAATAGTCAATCGACATTTGTTAGTTTCTCACAACTATTTGATCTTCCGGTGAGCAGATTAACCAAGCAATATTTATTTTGAAAATTAGTTAAGTAGTCCGTCGAAAAGTAGCATATTGGTCTCCAATATGAGCAATAAATAATTTATTACCAAGCAATAATTTTATTTGTCAAATTTACTTAAAAACACAATGAAATATAATTGCCATGACAAGTATTTACGCTCATACATTATGCATGATAACAACCAACCAAACAAAAGTTTCCGGATTACTCCTCGAATACAAAATTTTCTGGATCCGTATTTGCCCTAACTAGTCTGGTTTGCTCTATAAAGCGTGGATATAGAGCAATGAATCTATTAGCCGGATTATATTGTAATGATTGGTTAATTATACCCTGTCTTGTGTGAAGTATAAACACTAGTTAGTTGGACGATGTAAGATATAAACTACTCGCTATATGAGATACATCAGGGATAATACCGATCATAACACTAGTAATACAACTGGTGCTTGATATCACTGACAAATAACGTAACATCACATCTATATATTTAAACAATCCAACGTCGATCGCTGGGTAATATTTCCACTTGGCATCCAACATCTAAAGTATACGATGTTCAGATTAAAAAGGAAATTTACGTCTGTGTTACGAATGTAATATCGATTCCGACCTGCCTGGAAAAAAATAATTACACTTGTAAATTCCACTGTATGTGTTAAAATTCAAATAATGTAATCACATACATAAAATTGAAGGGGCATTAATCAATCCAAACGGTATATAAAGGAAATGATGAAATAGATGTCCGACAAGAAAGGTTTATCGATAATCCTCGTCTGCATCCGCGGTAAAAGGAAAATGACGAGCGATGTTTTGAAAAGGAGAACTGAACTAGATCTTGGTTTCTTGCTCGAGTTTGATAATTCTCTCTCTCTCTCTCTCTCTCTCTCACTGTGTCTCTCTCACAAACATGTGTCATATTTAGTTTCATAAAGTGATTTTAAAATGAAGATTGTCGGAACCGTACTTTATGTGAATGCAAGGAATTTTACATTGAATGCAAGGGTGAATTATCAACTTACAGTTAGTAAATAGCTGGGTCCAGGGGTGTAATATCTTCAGTCTGCGATAAACTATACTGTCGCCGACATTCCATCGCTTACAAGTGGGCTACAGCCTGTCAGACTGTCGCGGAATGTCTTCGGTCGGTGTTATTTTGTAATAACTAGCATGGAATGTACGGGTTTGATTCTCGGGTTGATCGACCTGAATTAGCAGTAGTTCAGTACCAGACGGACTAATTATATAAAGCATCTTCGATAAAGAGAATGTTTCCTTTCTATTTAGATGAGGAGAATCCTGGTTATCGTTGTTAATGGATGAGTCAATACAAATCAACAACAGCAGGAATTACGGATGTTGGTACTCTATCATTATAATTGTCCTCCTAAATCTAACATTTAATATTAAACACGGCTACGTGTCATTTGTCAGTTACCAGGGAAACGGTATAAATGAAGTTATCCGTTAAAGAGAAAGAGAGAGAGAGAGAGAGAGAGAGAGAGAGAGAGGGGGAGAGGGAGGTAAACAAGTTTCAGTAATTCGCCCGTGCGTATGGGTTTTCTAGAGGTTGACAGTCGATCCTATCGATTATCACTAACGATCTAGGAATAGAAATCATGCCACTTGACGCGATGAGAGACCTAATGATCTATCACATCGTTTAGATACATACATCAGGACATACTCCAGGACCGGGGCATACATCAGGATCAGGATATACACCAGAACCGGGGCATACACCGGGCCAGGTTTATACACCAGGACCGGGGTATACACAGGGACCGGGGCATACACCAAGATTGGGGCATATACAGGGACCGAGACATACACTAAAACCGGGACATACACAGCGGTAAATATTAGAATTGCACAAATTTTTATCTGGCCATATTTGATAAATTATTTACAACAACAATTTGCGAAATTAGTAATCTCAATTTGTCCAGTCCATATTGATTCAGCTAACGGCTTGATAAAACAGACACTATGGTCTGTAAGGTAACCGATTTCCTGCATACAGCTTGAGTGAAATTTTCTGGCTTAAATGAGATTTTCCGGATGTGGCTTGAGTGAGATTTTGTGAAACTTCACTAGATACATATCAATATACCACCACTGGATTCCCAGAATAATAAAAGGATTATTTGGAGCTTTTCTATTTTCAGTTGTTTCCTTTTTGTATTGTGTTTGACAACACGATGACTATCCGCCATGTTGGTGAAAGTCTAGCCACCATGATGGGAGAGGTCAAGGACACTAAAATCACAGACAAATTCAGTCTACGGAGACCTCTCGTGGAGTTCACGTGGGATAACGTAAGTACTCGTAATAGAAAATGAGGCACGTCCCTAACAACGGACAGTGACCTGGTAGTCATGGTGGCGTCACGTGGGTAGTATTTACAACATGATGACAGGGGAACCGCACATCGATAAGACAAATTATAAGGACACTGCAAACAATAACAATAAATGTCAAGCCAAGAGACTGAATCCAGGGGACGTTCGTAACTTGATGCGACCCCTCTTGACGGTGAGATAGTCTGTTAATTGAAGTTATCAATTAGAACGTCAAAATTAACTAAAGTAAGGGTAACACCCCTTAGAATTTGGGGAAACGATAAAATATAAAAAGAAAAAATGTAGTGCGCAAAGACGTTATTGTTATTATGGTAAATTGTACGTTAATATCAAACAGATTTCTCAATGAGTCTCGATTATTCCAGTACGAATATGGTCACTGATCAAAACGTATTTCATAGTGATTGTACTTTTTTCGTCAGTTTTCAAACTGTTGTATGTTTTAGTGATTGTGTTGTTTTTTCACCAGTTTCAAACTTTTAAATGAAGTGTATTTAGTAAAAAAAAGTCTGAGATCAAAACAGGTTTTATCGTGTTTTTTTTCCTTTTTTCGTCAATTTCAGATTCTGAGATTTCAAACTGTTATATTTTTGTAGTGATTGTATTTTTTTTTTTTTTTTTTTTTTTTTGTGAATTTCAGATTCTGAGTTTTCAAACTGTTATATTTGAATTAGAGGCTGGTCGATATATTGATGGTTCTTCCAAATTAAGTGCTTCCAAAAAATGTACACACTACAAAAAACTACTACTGAAAGGACAACTCAAATATCTTCCAGATTGGAAAATGGTTGCATTTCTCTGTACGCCATTGTAAGTTATCATGACATTTCGCTGCACCCTATTGTAAGTTCTAATGACATCTCTCATTTCCCGATTCGAGAGAATTTGGTTTTAGAACTTTTTGAATGGTATGTCCGGTTAATTTTTTTCTGTTAAATAAATAAAAAAAATTAATTGAATTGTAGATGAGGCCAGGACAAACTTGTGTTTTGAAAAACCGAATCATCTCTGCCAATTACTCATGCCTATATAGGACGCATGGGGTTAATAACGTATCAATCTTTATGTCAAGCAAATCTAAGAATCGAGTTTCATTTCACACGTAATGGTCACCCCGAGGTCAGCGGCACTCTCTTGAGATGTAAATGTTATCCGGTTTCAAGAAATAATCTGAATTCATCTGAGAATCGACATTTGGTGATTACTACAGCTCTTTAACTGGTGAATACGATTTGAGTTAATTGTTTAAATATATAAATTACTACCAGGTGGACCAGCCCAATACAACAGAATGGAAAGGGGTTTAACAGCCTGGGTTTCCGCTCCACCCGGGGTAATGACGATAAAAAGCCGGTCGCCACACTATACGTATTTATATTTATTGGATGCTAATAAGGCAAACAAGAAAAATAATGTTAGTCTACATGATTTAACTATTAGAGCTAGAATTTCGTAGTTTCTATTTTTTGGCTCAGTTGGTTGTCAACACACTGTTATACGGTCATAGGTATCATTCTCACACTTAATAATCATTCACACCGGAAATAATAACACAAATACTCCCCACCCCCCATTTAATGTTTTAATTTGAATTTGAAAATGATATTTTTGTCAATTTCTCAACTGGCAATAGCGAATTATGGGATTAATAGGAAGGACGGTGTATAGATACCATCTATTTTAAGCTTTTATTTAATTACATTTTAAAAACATAACTTAATATGAAATCCTCGCTTTAAACCACGTGTCAAAATGTCAAATTTAGAGTTAAGTAGCGTATTATCTATGGATAGTTTCAATGAGTAATTTAGTAATATAAATGAAAATACGCGGGCTACAATTCTATGGAGTATAATAACGGTTTATTACAAGAAACAAATTCTATGGAATATAATAACGGTTTATTCCTGGACAACGTTTCTACGAGACTATATACTGGGAAAATATAATAACGGTTTATTACTGGAAGACGTTTGTACGAGACTATATACTGGGACAATGTAAACATGTAAATATCATTTGTATAATATTAATTATTCCCCCTTATGGTAATTAGTGACTATTGCAGATCTTCCGTTTAGTCTCAAATCATATATAGATCATTAATCAGACATTTATTCACATACCAAGCTCATAATCAACTCTCTTTAGATAGAGTGAGAAATGGGGTTTAACGTCCACTCGACACAAACTAGGTGATTTCGAGACTAACATATTCAATAATTCATTTGCGCGTAGGGCGCTAAAGCAGGGGAGGAAACTGCGGCACGGGGGACCAGGAGAAAACCCACGAGGGTGCACAGGCCACCCTACTCCTTGTCACGTACAAGCGGGGATTCGAAAGCACGCCAGTTGACTCAATGGCAGGATTTATGATACTGTGCACACATGCTAACTATTCGCCTCCCCCAACTCTCAAGACGTTTTCATGATATCTATAAGTTAGTTTAAAAATGAATAATCGAGACTTTGTTTATTATCGTAACAACGGTAACAATTACAATCGAGGCTACACTATTCTTAAAACAGCCATAATCCGCCCAGCTCAGAATGAAGTAATTGTACAGCAATCTTCACTATATTTATTTTTTATTATCTATTTTGAAAATATTATAGCGAGAACTTTCAGGTCTTTAAACATTGGATTAATCATGTTAAACATACATTATACAAGGGCTAAATTTGCCTATTGCACGTCTTTCTTTAGGCCTGAAATGTTATCTAAATTATTAATTTATCCAGACCACAATGAACTCTCGATGTCAACGCTACCCTTCAATATTGACTGGATTAGAATCATGTATGCTCCTTAACGCTCATTGATAATTAAATCAAAAAATGGATAATCGGGACTTTGCTTTTTATCGTACTGACTTTAGTAATGATGATCGAGGCTATGTGGAAATTTCAATCGCTTAAATCTCGGTTCATAATGCATCAATTTGCCTGAAATGTTCGGCAAGTTACCTTTGCATTATCTAGTTTTAAACTTTTATAGTGAGAACTGACAACTCGTTATCTAATCTATCATAATGTATCTTTAACTAAGCATTGTTGTTTACTATGTCTCAGAATAACTGATCTCGAAGATATTTATATTTTAAAGAATAACCGATCTCGAAGATATGCAGAAAACTGGTTTATTTATGAATGATCTGAATATGTATGACAGCAGTCGGGAAATGGTCCTATATGGTTGGCATAACGCGTCACAGCTCGAACATCGTGTCGATCAGGTAGGGTACTAACATCAAGACAAAGAGAGAGAGAGAGAGAGAGAGAGAGAGGGGAGGAGGGAGAGGGAGAGGTAGAGGGGGAGGGGGAGAGAGAGAGGGGCGGGAGAGGGGAGGAGGGAGAGAGAGGGGGAAGAGAGAGAGAGAGGGGAGGAGGGAGAGAGAGGGGCGGGAGAGAGAGAGGGGAGAGAGAGGGGAGGAGGGAGAGAGAGAGAGCGAGAGGGGGAGAGAGGGGACGAGAGAGAGAGGGCGGGAGAGAGAGGGGGAGGAGGGATAGAGAGGGGGGACGAGGGAGAGAGAGGGGGGCGGGAGAGATACAGGGGAGGAGGGATAGAGAGGGGGCGGGAGAGAGAGATGGGGCGGGAGAGAGAGAGGGGAGGCGGGAGAGAGAGATGGGGCGGGAGAGAGAGAGGGGAGGAGGGATAGAGAGGGGGTGGGAGAGAGAGGGGACGAGAGAGAGAGGGCGGGAGAGAGAGATGGGGCGGGAGAGAGATATAGGGCGGGAGAGAGAGAGGGGAAGAGGGAGAGACAGAGGGGAGGAGGGAAAGAGAGAGGGGCGGGAGAGATAGAGGGGAGCGAGAGGGGAGGAGGGAGAGAGAGAGAGATGGGGCGGGAGAGAGAGATGGGGCGGGAGAGAGAGAGGGGAGGAGGGATAGAGAGGGGGTGGGAGAGAGAGGGGACGAGAGAGAGAGGGCGGGAGAGAGAGGGGGAGAAAGAGGGAGGAGGGAAAGAGAGAGAGAGGGGGAGAGGGGGGAGGAGGGAGAGAGAGGGGGGCGGGAGAGATAGATGGGAGGAGGGATAGAGAGGGGGAGAGAAAGATGGGAGAGAGAGAGGGGAGAGAGAGAGAGAGGCGGGAGAGAGAGAGGGGAGGAGGGAGAGAGAGAGGGCGGGAGAGAGAGGGGGAGGAGGGATAGAGAGGGGGGACGAGGGAGAGAGAGGGGGGCGGGAGAGATACAGGGGAGGAGGGATAGAGATGGGGCGGGAGAGAGAGATGGGGCGGGAGAGAGAGAGGGGAGGAGGGATAGAGAGGGGGTGGGAGAGAGAGGGGACGAGAGAGAGAGGGCGGGAGAGAGAGATGGGGCGGGAGAGAGATATAGGGCGGGAGAGAGAGAGGGGAAGAGGGAGAGACAGAGGGGAGGAGGGAAAGAGAGAGGGGCGGGAGAGATAGAGGGGAGCGAGAGGGGAGGAGGGAGAGAGAGAGAGATGGGGCGGGAGAGAGAGATGGGGCGGGAGAGAGAGAGGGGAGGAGGGATAGAGAGGGGGTGGGAGAGAGAGGGGACGAGAGAGAGAGGGCGGGAGAGAGAGGGGGAGAAAGAGGGAGGAGGGAAAGAGAGAGAGAGGGGAAGAGGGGGGAGGAGGGAGAGAGAGGGGGGCGGGAGAGATAGATGGGAGGAGGGATAGAGAGGGGGAGAGAAAGATGGGAGAGAGAGAGGGGAGAGAGAGAGAGAGGCGGGAGAGAGAGAGGGGAGGAGGGAGAGAGAGAGGGGGGAGAGGGAGAAAGAGAGTGGCGGAGGGGGGCGGGAGAGAAAGAGGGGCGGGAGAGAGAGAGGGGGAGAGAGAGGGGGGAGAGGCGGGAGAGAGAGAGGGGAGGAGGGGGAGAGAGAGGGGGAGAGGGAGAAAGAGAGTGGCGGAGGGGGGCGGGAGAGAAAGAGGGGCGGGAGAGAGAGAGGGGGAGAGAGAGAGAGAGAGAGAGATGGTGGAGTTGATGGCGAGATGCAGGGATAAATTCAATTATCGGAATAATATGTTCGTTTAATGAAAGGTTATCACTACCTTGTTAAAAAACACGTAGAAAAAACGGAAATTACTACATTAAATAATAGATTACTATTGTAAGTGACCTTTACATTTATTGATATGGGTTAATCAAATGGTGATAAAAATATCAAACAGATCGCTCCATGCGATCACGTGATTATGACTCTGTCTCGAGGTCACTCCCAGACAGGCCTGGCAAGAACAGCGTCTTTTCGTTCGGCTGGGGCAAAAAACGCGGAACCCGTATTCACACTGGCATGCACCGGGATTCGGGAGATGTCTGGAGGCGTATTTACTTGAGCATCTTAAAATCTGTTGTGTTTTTTTTTATTAATAATGTGATGACAGATACTGGGTCGTAAGTCGCGGTGACTCAGTGAAAAGGATGTTGGCTAGCTAAAATCGAGGTTCTGTGATCGATCCCCGTTTTATCGAGCATGTTGATGTAGATTTTGAGGAGTTGGTTCCCCCCTGTCAGTGATGTATGGCAGAGGACATGGAAAGGAGCTACATGTATGTAGGTCTATAATCGTTAGGATAGAACGACAATTCGAGGTCCCGTGTACATAAAAGATCCCCAGGCACCTGGAATTCGATATAAGAGTAATCCGTAGCTCCGCTGTCTGGACAAAATTTCTCCTATAACACACTGCGTGGCGTATACATGCCTTCATAAGAACAGTCAACCACCATTTTATTTCTGATGCCGTTGTCCAGTATATCAAATAAATAAAGGGGGGGGGCAAAGGTTAGCGTGCGCGCTGCATCATAAAATCTGTCATTGAGTCAACTGGCGTGGTTCGATATCCCGGTTGTACGTGACAAGCTGTAGGGTCGCCTGTCCAATCTAATGGGTTTTCTCTGGGTCCCGCGGTTTCCTCCCACTGCTAAACCCCCACACGCAAGCGAATTATTGAAATACAATTAACCATATATTACTCCCGACATGGTGGACTTAGTTTGTGTCGAGCGGACGTTAGACCTCATTTTTCTCTCACTGTTAAATAATTACATGTTATTTTTTATTATAGCAAGTGGAAGCCAGTCGTCAAATTGCTGAGAATCTACAAAAGCTAGATCAATGGCGACGTAAGGGTGATACATTGCTTTATTCTATGATGCCAAGAAGTATTGCTATAAGATTAAAAAATGGTGAAGATCCTATCAACACTTGTGAGGTAAAACATCTGTAAACATGTAATCTTGACATCCTTTCAACACGTGCGACGTTGTTTTTACCCTCGAGCGCAATATGATACTAAAACATTCCAACTTCAATAAAAGACAATTTCCGGTAGAAATGTGCAACATAATACAAGTTTGATAGGAAACGTATTAAAGTTGAATGCAGACATTGACGATTTTAAGACCTGAAAATTGTGATAAATTGGCGACATTTCCTCCTATCACGGGATAAATATATCGACTCGTTAGGGCTTGTAACCGAAGTGCACCATTACAATGTCACATGTCATAAAAAAATAATGGCGAAAACCTCTATAAAACAGAAACACACATTAACTAAATGTACATAATCAATCACATGCCCATTTTAAGATGCTGGAAGCTAGTGTCGCAGCTTGACTCAATTTCCGGTTTGCGTCGGTTCCATGCGCATCACACTCTGTGAGTTTGTTTCGTAGTTGGCATATGTTTCAAGTAATGGAATAAAAACCTAAACAACATTTTCCTTTACACTTAAAAAAAAAAAATTTGGTTGGCTAAGATATTATTGTTAACCGAGTTCCTGCTGATTTCTTAATGCTTATATTATTTCCCATACACTGAAAGTATACACGTGACGTCATACACCGAAAGTTATATAATGTTATTCACCTCATACACGTGACGATATACACGTGACGTCATACACCGAAAGTTATATATTGTTATTCACCGCATACACGTGACGATATACACGTGACGTCATACACCGAAAGATATGTAATATTATTTAGCGTCTGTATTTCAGTCGTTTGACATATTCCTAAAGCAATGACCCGAGAAATCCATCTCTGCCCATTGCTGGATTAACTTTTGATTCTTGAACTTTTGGGGGAGTGTTTCTATTCTTCCCGTTCAATCAACATGACAGTCCTACGTTTAATCTGGGTCTTCCCTAAAACTTTGGACAGTGATTTAAGGTATTAGAAACGGTGAAAGTATGTGCGTTTCCAAACAGTATTGTTTACATTTCATTCGACTTGATAGCCTCGTTTGTCACGCCATTAGTTTTACTGCAGTGTTCTGCTATGCACGGGTTAATTGGGCATAATAAAATCGTGAGCCATGACGTAACGTTATGTAAACATCTTTGGTCCAATATTGGCACTCGTTTTAAATGTAAAGCTTTTGTAAAGCAGCTAGTCATTGGTTGTTAGTCGGACTACTGACCAATCAAAATTTAAAACAACAATATCCACTCATTACAGCAGTGAGTAGTGGTATTACCTCTAATCAAACAGAACACTACGAAGAGTATGTCGTTTGACAGTGAGTGTATCAGTGATGTTTTTTTTATATAAGTCGTTTGACAGTGTATCAGTGATGTTTTGTTATATCAGTCGTTTGTCAGTGTATCTGAAATGTTTTGTCATTAAGTTGTTGAACAGTGGATCTGTGATGTTTTGTTATTCAATTGTTTGACAGTGATTCATTGATGTTTTATATTTCAGCCGTTTGTCTGTGTATCTGTAATGTTTTATATTTCAGTCGTTTTACAGTGTATCTGTGATGTTTTATATTTCAGTCGTTCGACAGTGTATCCGTGATGTTTTGTTATTTAGTTGGGTTTACGGAGATGTGTGCTCGAGCGTCCGCCCTACAGATTGTAGAATGTATCAACAATGTTTTTATTTTCTTCGATGATATCGTAGATAGATACAAACTATTCAAGGTATTATTTATTTCAAGGATATTGTAAGGAGCTATAATCTGTTATATTTCTAGTACAAAGTCAATTCAGTAACAATTCCTAGATCCGTTATGTAAGACGACGTTACAGATTGCTATTCTATCCCATGTTTAATCTGACCCTGAATATTTGGTGGTCAATCTCTTGTTATTTCGTTTACAACCCCCAATCTTGGTGTTACAGAATGCTATTATATCCGAGGCTCGTTGCGTAAACACGGTGTAGCAGAATACAATTCTGTTCCCTGATTATCCTTACTCTGAACATTTCAGCGCCACTGTACTTGGTTGTCTGTGACCAGGTCTTCTGGCGTCGTGACTTAATCATCTAAAGGTCACCTCAGTAGCGCTGATCCCTTGTATTGTGGACAGGTAGTATTCCCCACGACATTACAGATTGCAATTCGATGGTCTGATTTCTCTAGGGTGTTTGAACGTTTCGCGGTCTCGGCTCTGGATCTTCCTTGGTGCAATGCGTCCGGCGTTTGCACACGAGCAAGAAAACGTCGCGACCGGAGAACCGACAGCTCATATTGCGGACACTATACATCGTTTCATGCTTTCTTGTTTTATATCTTATTTTCACAATGTCACCATAAATTTGGTGCTAGCCGTACAAAACGTCTGAACCCACACTAATGGTTGCGACCAGAAAAGAGGCTATACAATGACAAAGCTGGAAATCCCACGGCGCCATCTCACACGGTTAATGTCTGATATGAGGCGTCCTTTTGGCAACAGTCGACGGTCACGATTCTGAAATGCGCCTACGCCATATGTGATGTAACATATTCGAGAATATAGTTCCATTATTGTTTATATTTAAGGTAGAGACACTAGGTGACGCTGTTTACATGGTGGCGGGTGGCGTACCAGATCGACAACCTGATCATGCGCAGAGAGTGGCTAGATTGGCACTGGAATTTTTAGAAAAAGCCCGAACATTGAAAGATCCGCTATCAGGAAATAATCTCAAAGCTAGAATAGGTAATGCAATCTTAAAGCTATAATACATAATGTCAACTATATCATCGACAGGCGATGCTAATTCAACATGATGGTGACCAACCTAATACATATTTTGGTGCAAAGACGTGAGCATTTGGTTCGCTGTCTGTAGTGAAAATGATTCCGCCCAACGAAAATCTGGGAAATGGTCAATGTCAGAATTAAATGACAAAATTAACATTGAAGTCAATGGGGGGGGGGGGGAATTAGTGGTGGTCTGCATCCGAATGGCGTCGACACGGTTATTTCCCTTTAACCCAAGTAAACTATAAAGGGAGATAAACCGATAATACGGTGTTTTGTTCCTTGCAGGTATGCATATAGGTAGCGTAGCATCAGGTTTAGTTGGTAGAAGAACACCCCAGTATTGTTTATTTGGTGATACTGTAAATACAGCTTCTAGGATGCAATCTTATAGTGAGGTAGGTTTTATATAATATTATTGAATACACCATTCATGAAATCCCATGGTCCACCCCGGTAATGAACTAAAAGGTTTCTAGTGACTTGCCCTGGGCATTTTTATTGGACGTTGGGCCTTGCATTCGAACTGGATGTGGGGCCTGTCATTCTTACTGGACGTGGGGCCTGGCATTCTTAATGGACGTGGGGCCTGGCATTCTTATTGGACATGGGACCTGTCATTCTTACCTGACGTAGCACCTGTCATTCTTACAGGACATGGGACCTGACATTCTTATTGGCCGTGGGGCCTGGCATTCTTACTAGACGTAGCGCCTGTCATACATACTGGACATGGGACCTGGCATTCTTACTGGATATGGCACCTGGCAATAAAAGCGTCTAGTCCTTCGGGTGAGATGAAACATCGAGGGTTCATCGATCTACTTTTTGGCGTTCATAAATGGGCAGTTGACATTTGGAGTTCGAATAAAAACATATGACCACGCCACTGCTCGAACAAAATCCCCCTTCTCACATTGCACATTTAACCACTTAACAGTAAGGGCAGGAGGGCCGCCCTACACACAAAACAAACCTGCGGACAAGACAGATAACATAGACATTGCAAGAAATAAACAAATATCAAATCAAGTGAATGAATCCTTGAACTGGCCGTACAGTCCCGGGTCCGTAATGACACAGGCTTGACTCCAAATAAAGAAAAACAAATTATTTATCAGAAAGAGGTAACAGAAATAATGTGACCGTTCTTGACAGTGGTCGTCACTTCAATGACAATAATCAGTCAGATGACGTCATAATTAAAAACGTCAAACAATTCTAACAATAAGGGCGATACTTGAGGTAGAAAACACTAAAAGAATAAAGTGTAGTGAACAAGCAGTGACAATTACGTTGTCCTGTACCTGTTCTTTTTTTTGTTCTAGGCAGGTAGAATTCACATCAGTCAACCATGTAAAGACAGTCTTCAAGGAAAGGGCTTTATTATCAAATACCGCGGATTTGTCCATGTCAAGGTAAACTTTTTCTTTATAATTCTCAAAGGAACAGCCAGGTTAGACTCTAATTGACATCCGAATACCCAAGCTAGATTCTAATTGACAATCAAGTGCCCATGTTGGACTTTAATTGACAACTGGGTACCCAAGTCTAATTGACAACCGATCGAGTACCAAACCAGACGATGGGCAGAGTATTCGTCATTCAAAGAACGTGTCCTTAAAGGAGGCGGAGTATTCGTCATTCGAAGAATGTGTCCTTAAAGGAGGCAGAGCATTCGTCATTTCAATAACGTGTACTTAAAGGGGGCAGGGTATTCGTCATTCCAATAGCGTCCAACGTACGAAGAATTCTCACCATTTTGGCTTCACTCAATTCTAATCATAAATATGTATGATGTCTAAATAATTAGAAATCTTGTCTCGAAGTTTTTAATTTTATAAAATTCTAGTACTCCCGAAGACCTCAGTCCGGACATCACGTCGATACCCCCCACCCAACACAACTACCCCGGGCGCTGCTCACATTCCTGAACACCCCCCTGCTGTGTGATAGGACGTGTTAAAAAGAAATAAAAAAAACTCATTATATAATGACATGAATTTATACATAAGAAACTCTTCTGTGACCAGAAAACATTTTCATATACTTTAGCATTTTAGGAAAAACAAGAAGTTCTCTACGAATAAATGTCGGTATATTAGTCCGGGAACACAACTGTTAAAATCAGTCATATCCTCCGATGAGGCCTTCTGCTTCCGCCATTAAGGCTACCCTCGGTTTGATCTTCATCTCCACGCGCTTCATGGAATACGCGAGGTTCTGTTTCCATTCGAACCACGTGATGCCGGTGATAACGCCATCTGGCGTGATGTTCTGTTCTCCGTTGGGATGAAATATCCCATTGAGGGACGCGTAACTGCAGGCGTTGAACCACCAACCGGACTGATCTTTATTGGAGCAACTAGCGTACCATTTGTCGTGATCGCGATCCATCGTACTAAAGAACATATTATTGTGATAGGCGAGGGAATCACCGGCTGTTCCCGAGAAGCCATTGACCGTCAATTTGTATTTATTCTCTTCACTCGCCACTTTAAAGTAATCATATTGTGCCCATGCGTGCTGGTCTTCCCAATCCAGGAGATCAATCCGTAGCGTGTAATTCGTGTTGCGCAACATGTAATATATATTTTCATTACCCAACCAAAACTCGGAATTCACGTTTCCGAATCCGAAAGCGTAATCATCCCATCCTCGCGTAAAGTTCACTGATCCGTCGTAACGTCGTTGAATGACGGTCCATCCACCACCCTGCATTTCCATGTCGCACCAAACGTTAACGACGTATCCACTGGGAAGTTTGAGTGGATAAACTCCACTAAGATTCAGACCACTCATCTTCAATTCGTAGCAATCTGAAACAAACAAACAAATGAAGTTTGACATGCACAATGCAGTGATACACAATGAAATTTACGTTTCCGCCTACTCTTCCCCAATATCTAATTTTCAATGGTTCTGTTACTCACACTCCATCAACAAGGACATGGATAGACCGAAAGACGATATGTTCGACATTTTCCATTCTTACGAACTTTAATTAGCACCGTCTGAAATTGTTTGTTTGTCTTATTGACACGAAGAAACCTATTGATTTGTAAATCAAATCCATCTTTTACAATAAGTATTGATGAACGACTCTTTGTTTAAAATGTTTAGAATATTTTACAAAAAGTAAAACTTACTTCTCGCTACTGTTATATCTTTAAGAGCTGGGAATCCTCTCGCTCTGTTGGCACTCGGCATATCTTTAACACGATGAAATCCAGCTTGCATTTTAATATCGAGTCGGGACAATTTCCTAAATACACCATGAAATATTCAAACACATGTACGTCAAGTTAATCATTTATATAAATTAAACATTCTCTGAAATAAGGTATTGGAATTAAGGGGGTCATTGGTTCGGTGTATGTAAGAAAACGGGACCAGGGTGGTCGGTGTAACGAAGGTATGAGACAGAAGGGGGCCACGATGGTCGGCGTAAATAAGATATTAGAATGTAGGTTCTGTATGAATATGGCATTAGATGGAAGGGGGCTGTGGTGGTCGGTGTCAATATGGTATTAGAAAGAATGGGGGCCACGGTAGTCGGTGTAAATAAGATATTAGAAAGAATAGGGACCACGGTGGTCGGTGTATATAACGTATAGAAAGAAGGGGGCCATGGTGGATCGGCGAATCTGGTACTGGATCACTAACTATGCTGGAGGTCTCGGGTTCCATCTTGGGTTTTCAAGTGTGCATGACTTGGAATAAGGTCTAGTCGTTAGTATGGGACAAAAACAAAACGTGATGGGAGGAGGATTGTGCCTTCAAAGCGCCACACTAGGATTTTAATTCAGGGATTTGATTGGTCGAGTGGTCTATTGATTGGGATTTAGATCATAAGGTCTGTCTCACTTGAGGTTTGGATTCCCAAGCTTGTACCTGACACGGAGGGGGTTCGTGTGCCCAAACTTGTGGGTTTTGTCCGAGTGCTCCGGTTCCCTCCAACTGCTGAAATATTGAATTCGAATGGACGTTAAAGCCCATTTGCCAAGGTTTTTATTGAATGGAAGAGAATTACGTACGTTAGAATACTGTTGAATTGTCTGTCTCTTGTTAATTTTTCGTTCTGCATGTCGCGTTGTAAGCGTTCTAGGACCATACACTGGTGTTCATTCTGAAGCCCGGTTGGTAGATTACGATATGCTGATGATTGACAGATGTTGTCAGGGGTCTGACAGTTGCTAGGATACAGACACGTCACTACCAACAATATGGTGGCCGAGTACAACGCAACCATCGTCTAAAATATACAAAACGGATTAATACATTATAATATTTATAAATAAAACAATAGGTTGACAGAAAACGAAACACGGGACAACAGTAGCGAAGTCGTCCGTGTCGTCTAGTCCATAAAGGCGTTTGTTTATTGGTAATGGAAGCATTTACAAGAAGATAAAACCTGATTAAGGGCAACAAGAGATAATTAAAACTTGATAGGTTTCTAGTTCTTCATAGTGCCAATTATTACTCTACAAAACGTGCGAGGCCCTGAGAACGTAGAAGATCCATTGGCAGTTTTAATTTGAAGAAGAGTAGACCGTAGCGCCACTACCTGGGTAACATTTCCCGCATAGCACATCGTATGCCCGTCTTAATTAATCCATTTGGAACTGAACATTTCATTTCCCCTAGCCCACCCGTCTTCTTTACCCCGCTTGGAGCAGAACAGTAGGACGGTGAACCCCATTTCCATTTATTTCACAAAACTTGTTCTGGTAGATGATAACTGTAGCTGTTCCTGTTATTAGCGAGTTCACAAGTAAGTGTAGACAATTGACCGACGGACAGAGGTAACTACGATATACGACTACATGATAAATAAATAAAGAATAAATTAAAGAATACAGTATAAATTACAGGCTTATGGAGTGAATCTCGTTTTATTAAATAATTGGCTGGGTTGGAATTCTATTTAAAAGGGACGGATATTACTTCTTTTCAATATTCAACTTGTCTATCACGGTTACAAATATATTTAATTTTAGTAATTATGTAACAAAGTGGTTGTTTTTCGTTCCACCCGAACGACTAGACACTATCTCTCTGTCCGGGGCTCCGTCTTGCATCACTGACAAGGAAATGCACGCTTCGAATATTATAGGGAGCTTTCTAGGCCAATATGCATAGGGATATCGAACCCCGAGAGTGCCTGGACAGTAAACCGTCACCTTACTCTGGATAGTGAACACAGCTTACTAACCCTGTCACAGCGGCTGCCATTAATATCAGCTGGTTGATTTAACTGAATTATTTACACTTAATTGAATTATTTGTGTTGAAAATTGATAAAAACGCATAATAAAATCGTCCGTGTAGATCAAAAACCACCTTAAGATTGGTAAAAACAAAATAAAAAGTTCATATATATCAAAAAGTCAATTTAAAACACACTTATAAAATCGGTCTTGTGAAGAAAGAGGCTGGTCCATCTTCTCCCTTTGTCATAATAAAAACATGGTTAAAACAGGAGGTAGTTGGTTGTTTTAATTGACAATAATTTGCTGCATGCATACTAATAATAAGTTGGTTGTTTTAATTGACAATAATTTACTTTATGCATTCTAATAATAATTCGATTGTTTTATTTAACAACAATTTGATATACTAATAAGCTGGTTGTTTTATTTAACAACAATTTACTATAATAATAATAATAATAAGTCGGTTGTTTTAATTAATAACAATTTAGTTTATAATAATAATAAGCTGGTTGTTTTAATTAATAACAATTTACTATAATAATAAGCTGGTTGTTATTCTATGCTCATGATAAGCTGGTTGTTTTAATAATAACAATTTATTCTATGCTAATGATAAGCTGGTTGTTTTAATTAACAACAATTTATTCTATGCTAATAACAAGCTGGTTGTTTTAATTAACAACAATTTATTCTATGCTAATAACAAGCTGGTTGTTTTAATTAACAACAATTGAGTTTATAATAATAATAGGCTGGTTGTTTTAATTAACAATAATTTATTTTATACTAAACTTATAAAACTACATTCTTACCTTTTAATTAGATATTATACAAGAATAATGATTTCGTTGTTCTTTACAAATCCAACATGTCTCTCTCTGTCTGTGGTGTCGATGTTTCTACAAAGAAAGACAGGAACTTGAGTTCTTGTAGTGAGAATTAGATTCAGATAAACAACATATGTTCATACAAATAAATTCTATAATACGATTGTTTCCACATGTCCGGTGTTTTTCCGCTGTTAACTTCCGTCGAGATGACCTCTCCAGTTCGTGACCTTTTCTCTGTAATAGTGGAACCGCGGAACCGAACACATTGTGTGTCACGACTTGAACCTAGTTCCGTATCGAGGATGAAATATATATTAGCTTGTCACATGTGGGACATCGGGTTTCCTATTTAAAGCTACGGTTTGACGGATATTTTAGAACAATATATCCGATTAATTTTCGGGGCGTATTGTTTTATTCCTAAACCAAATGTGTTTAATCTATTGTATCTGTATAGTCATTCGGATAAGACAGAAAAAGAGGTCCTGTATACATATTGGCGGGTTATTAAAAGATCCCTTGGCAGTTAGAATAGTATATAGTGGTGTTTGCTTGTATCCATAAGCCCAGTAGGTACTAACGTTAAACCCGACACAGCTTACAACTATTAATGTTATAATGTCTATCATAGAGTCAAGTAACAGAGAGCAGGATCGCTATCCTAACCTCGTGGGTTTCCTCCGGGTCACCTAGTTTTCTCTCAAGGATTAAGACATTCGTGAGCTACAAAATATTTAAACTCTCTCTCCCCCTCTCTCTCTCTCTCTCTCTCTCTCTCTCTCTCTCTATTTTTTTAGCTGACAAAAAACCGTCATATCAGTTTTTTGATTACATTTGTCTGAATTATGAAACCCTTTATCCCCTACTACTTTAAATATCATCAATATGACGTTGTACACGTTATAAAGGCTATAAAAACAAATAGTGTACCGAGTGATTCGGGCTTGCAGCATGTAAAATATAAACACACCTCTTCTTGTATTCATAGTGAAATAACGTTATGAATTATATGTCGCTAATAGAAACAGTTCTCGTCTTTGTGTTTTGTATTCCGGAGGGAAATTTCACTGCTGTCCGGATGTCTTCAAGCGACATTTCGTCACCGTTGTGTTTAAACCAAGGAAATGAGTTCAGTGTCTAACTAAAAAAATTTTTTGTCATATTGAGATTGCCATTTGTTTTAGTTTCACGTGTGCAGTGACGTAATATGCGCAATGGAGAGGGAGAGAGAGAGATCGAGAGAGGGGGGGAGAGATTCGAGATGGGGTTTAACGTCCACTCGACACAAACTAGATAATTTCGGAACTAACATATGGTTTAATTTTATTTCAATAATTCGCTTGTGCGTGGTGGTCTTTAACAGTGGGAGGAAACGGGAGGACACAGAGAAAACCCACGAGGTTGTACAGGCAACCGATATGCGCAATGGATAGCCGAATGGCTTAAAACATTCAAAAATAAAACTTTTCAGTTGAAGCAAGCATATCTAAGATCGATGTCACGTCCCTCCTCCGTTAATGTATGATTATTGCCCTCTCCCACCTCCGTCCGGCCCTATATATGATCGACGCCCCTCCCCTCCTCCTTCCCTGAATGGTCAACGCCCCTCCCTCTCCGCCCCTTTATGATTGATGTCCTTTTCCCTCATCCCTCCCTTTATGATCGACGCCCCTCCCCCTCCCCCTTCCCTGAATGGTCAACGCCCCTCCCTCTCCGCCCCTTTATGATTGATGTCCTTTTCCCTCATCCCTCCCTTTATGATCGACGCCCCTCCCCCTCCACCCTTTTATGATCGATGCCCCTTTTCCCACATCCCTCCCTTTCTGATCGATGTCCACTCCCTCCTTCGTGCCTTTATAATCTGCGCACGTCTCTCATCAGAAAGCACTATGTGAAGAGACAGTCGAGAGCCTACTCTATTTTTATTAAAACATTTTTCTATTTTTTATCGACAATAATTGTTTTCACGTCGGTGGTCTATTAAACTTTATATTCAGCAGACGACAATTTTTAATCGACGGGAAGGGAACTTTTTATAATTTAAATTTTACAAATCTCGATTTTAAAACTATTTAAATTAACACACGTGTGTTATATAATCTGTATTGTCTGCACGTGTGTTATATAATCTGTATTGTCTGCACGTGTGTTATATAATCTGTATTGACTGCACGTGGTGTATAATACACGATTCTAATAAGGCTGCATGTGGAAACTATAATTCCTTTGTTCTACTCGGATATCGCCGTCAGCCTTCTATATGTTGATGTGAGGGGGATATTCGAGTTAATATGATATATTTTCTATAAAACACACAATTTCCTTATCACACATTTAAAATATAGTTTTTTGGCATCGTTTTTATATTCAAAGAATGCTCAAAGGATGTTTTTTTAATGAATTTACTAGGATAAAGGCCCTCTCACACATTATAATTGTGTTTCAAGGGGGCTTCTTATCATAATGGGTAAAGGCCCTCTCACACATCGCAATTGGTTTCTCCCATGTATAAAGAGAGAGAGAAATGGGGTGTAACGTCCACTCGACACAGACTAGGTCATTTCAGGACTAACATATGGTTTAATTTTATTTCAATAATCCGCATGCTCTTTGGGGTCTTTAGCAGTGGGAGGTTGAGAAGACGCCCCAATTTCCATGCCACATACGCTCACACCACGGATCGAAACCACAGCCGCAAGCCAGAGGTGACCGGCCAGCTAGACGTCGAAGCGCGGTACTCTAGATCACTAGGCCACCCCCTCCCCCTCCCCTTCCCCCATATAAAAAAGACAATGTACCAATAAAATACATATTTTGTAACATAACAATTCCGTTGAGTTCGCATAGTATGATTACTGTTTCTAGAACACCTGATACCACTCCTAGGGTTCACATAGTATACTGACTCTTCATAAAACATGTCATACCACTCCTCATTTAGTGAGTTGAGGAGTTGATGCGGCTGACAAATTGTTATAATAACCGATGTTTGATATTGCAGGGAAAGGGCGAGCAGACGACATATTGGTTAGAAGGACGAACAGACGATAAATCAACCCAGTTACGTAAATCCGTCCGCCATGAACACAAATTCTGGTCCAGGAAACGGTAGGTAAACCGGTCCCGTACACTTTAGATAATAAGGTCTGTTATTCAGTCACGTGATTTCAATCCTTGTACGTGACAATGAGTGGGGTCTCCTATCAAACCTCGTCCTAAACCATATAGTCCCGAAATGACCTAGTTTGTGTTGAGTGGATATTATACGTGACAAGGAGTGGGGTCTCCTATCCAACCTCGTCCTAAACCATACAGTCCCGAAATGACTAGTGCGTGTTGTGTAGATACAAAAACCAATTCAATGGCAATCGTAGTTAACCCGTGGCTGATTAGTTCAGTGGAAAGATTTCCCAAGTCCTCTTCCTCTGATTAAGGATACATTATGTAAGATTTAGATAATAATTAAATGCCTCTGATTCAAGATGATAGTTTGAATAGTTCCGTTGGAAGATTGATTAAAGATACATTATGTACGATACAGAGATAGATGCCAATCTAAGCCATTCGGTCACCTCTAGACTTGATTATGTTTACATGATAATGGGTATATTAAGGACATTTCAGGCCTAAAGAAGGGCCTACAATAGACAGTTTTTGCTCTTGTATAATGCATGTTTAAGTAGTAATAGACAGGCATGTTTAAATAAACTGTTGTTATTTTATAGATATGTAGATAGCGGATACAACTGTTATGATCATCTTCTATCTAGTGATGGTAGCAGTGATGCTGCTAGTGCCGTGTCCGTGACCAGTAAAACTGACTCTAAACGAGAAGGTCGACATTCCAGACGAGGTAGTCAAGATAAATGATAGAAGTACATAGTGTAATATATTTAACCAGGTGATTCAAAATATGGCAGTTCAGATACACAAGGTGCCTATTCTACATTAAGTCACACAAGATTCGAATTATACAAGTGGCCCATACTGGTGGGACTACATACATAGAACAATACAATTCAATGGTGACGTAGTGTCGGTTCCCGGTAGTAAGGGGCAAGGAATAGTGTCGCTTGCCCGACCTCGTGGGTTTACCTCCGGTTTCCTCCAACTGCTAAAGATCCCTACGGAGCTAGCTTATTATAAATATAATTGAACCACGTGTCAATCCCGAAATGACCTAGTTGATCAGGAATAGACGAAGAAGGTATGAATTGACATTTTCTGCCAGTGAATATTTATGATTTTGAGGCGGAAGGATAAGGGGTTTATCAGATGGGCTACGGTGATATGTACGGCTAATAGTTACCTGGTTTTAGTATGCTAATTGAAGTTTATGTATTAAAAATTATGGGTGATCAACCCCATACAAATTTTGATGCAAAGACATGACCATTTCTTTTTCTGTTTGTATAGTGAAAACATTCAGCCCAACGAAAATTTGCGGAAAAGATGGAGCTGGCAACAAGAGCAAAGAGATTGAAGCTATGGCAAGGATATTTGTTAATGAGCTACGTACGTCGTTGGAACTTCAGTGTGGTGATCGGCTCGCCCTAGCGATACCTATCTCGTTATTGTGGCGTTAACCAGTTTGGAACACTTGTTTATTGAAAGTAAAATTTTAACTATTTATCTGAGTCTTCGTCGTCAGTGTTGGAATACGACATAATGGTCAGAATACTTCGGCATATGTAACGAAATAATTTGACCGAGTCTCATCACTCATCAGTCTCACCGAATTGGATTAAAATTGGCAAATTGATCGAGTTTCATCACTCTCATTCAATGAAAATAAAGATTATTTTGTCAAGCAATGAAATTGCTAATTGAATTAAATACAAACAGAAATCTGTTGGTTAAAACACAGGACAAGGATCACAGTGGTTATCGTTGTTCAAGATTCCATTCCACATTGTTCACGTGGTATCCTGAGTGAAATGATGGTGCTACACACTGATGTTTGTGATTCGAAAAGAAAAGAAATCTGTTAGAATAAAGCATATATAACTTTTATACGTCTTGTCTGTTGTTCGATCCCTTTCAAATGAATAAAATACTGTTCAAACTAGCTGGACTTCGTTCTGTGAATGAATGAAATGCTACTGGCCTCCAGGTGAATTCACTTAAATTGCAAAATTACGTGTTTCATTTATTATTTAAATTGCATGTGTGTCTTGTGGCCCTGTTTTTCAAATGAATGAAATAATGTTCTAACTAACAAGAAAAGACTGTGTAAGCGAAGTGGAAACTTACTGCTGGTCCCCGGATCAATGCACTTGATTTGAAAAATTACGTGTTTTATTAATCAATTGAAATGTATGTGTATATTGTGTGTGTCGTTCACGTGTTTGTCCTGGGTATATTTTGTTTATATGTGGTGTGATCCTCCTGTCCTATTAGTATTCTAGTCTATGACTGTTATTATTCACCTTGTGTGGTGTGGTGTGGTCCTCCTGTCCTATCAGTATTCTAGTCTATGACTGTTATTATTCACCTTAGGTGGTGTGGTGTGGTGTGGTCCTGCTGTCCTATCAGTAGACTAGTATATGACTGTTGTTATTCACCTTAGGTGGTGTGGTTCTCCTGTCCTGTCAGTAGACTAGTCTATGACTGCTGTTATTCACCCATGTGTGGTGTGGTCCTGTTGTCCTATCAGTAGACTAGTCTATGACTGTTATTATTCACCTTGTACATGTCACCTATATTAAAGGGGAAGACCAGCGATTTTCAACAAGGTTTCCATAAATCTTTTAAGATATGTTAAATAATCCCCTCTGTATCAAAGGCAAAACGTTTTATTAAAACCGGGAGTGACATAGTTGGTTCAACATGCTCACCGGGCTCTACAGTAAGCATGCAAATTTGGTATATGTTTACTGCTGTAGTACCAATCTGTTTCACAGAGTAAAAAAGTTAATATGCCATACTTATTAAGCCTCGTCGATGTCATGCTTATCAGTGATTGTAGCGGCCAAGCGAATATTCACTGCGGGATCAGTTTGCTGTAGTACTCGCATCGTCCTTTGACCAAAAATCTGATAAAATGGGCTGTCTAACAGGATATTTTCTCCGGGTGCATGCCCTACCCCGCGGGGTGGTGCCAATCCCGCTTTTTGTTATTATTTTGTCTGTAAATATTCTACAGGTTCCAATTATTAAATTTGTTGCTGGAAATATACATCACAAACTATAGCCATGTACTCATCATGAGAGACTTTAACCTAGAGAAGATAAATTGGGACACCTGGACTACCCCTGCAAATGAATCCTGTCTAGACTTAAGCCCACTTGGTAATAGCGACCATTCAGTCATACAGTTCAACAACAATTGCTACATCCAACAAGAAAACAACGAAATACTATTACGACAAGGCAAATCTCGGTGAAGTAAAAAAACTTTCAGAAATGAAGTGAGAGGACTTATTAAAAATAGAAAGTATTAATGATCAGAGGAACACTTTTAAGGAGATCATCATGAAAAAACAAGATAAGCATGTAACTAAACGCGTAGGTAGAAAGGCAGATGCGAAAAAGGGGAAAGTCAACCTAGACTCTAAAATGCTGGCTGTTATCAGAATGAAACACAGATGTTGCAAAAGATTCATGGAAACCAGAGACGAAAAAATATATGAAGAGTACAGCAAAATAATTAAAAAAAAACACGCCATAAATCTTACACGAAAAGCAGTTGAAAATAAAGAAAACTACAGACCAATTAGCCTTTCTTGCATCTTGTGTCAAGTATTTGAACATTTTATTAGAGATCATGTAGTAAAGCACATGAAAGGTAACATACTCTTTTCACCTAGACATTTTGGCTTTATCTCTGCGAGGTCAACAACGCTACAAATACTACACGTTCTGGACAGGTGGACGGCAATACTGGATAATGGAGGGAGCCTAGATTGTGTGTACCTGGATTTCATGAAGGCGTTTGATAAAGTGCCACACCAGCGCCTACTACTAAAGCTGTCAAGTAATGGTATATCAAGCAATATTGTACAGTGGGGTACCTCGTTTCTCCAGAATAGACGACAAAGGGTTAGAGTTATGAATAGCTCCTTCGAGTGGACACCAGTAACTAGCGGAATCCCACAAGGCAGTGTCCTCGTACCGATATTATTTGTCATATACATTAATGGTCTACCAGAAAACATACATTCAGAATGCTACATGTTTGCTGATGACACAAAAGTCTTCAAAGAAATAGATGAATCAAAGGATGTGGAAACTCTACAACTAGAAAATTGGTCTAACCAATGGTTACTCAAATTCCATCCCGACAAATGCAAGGTACTGACTACAGGAACGAGAACCTTACCTCCATATGAATACAAGCTGTGTGACACCAAACTCAAATATATAGAGAAGGAAAGGGATATTGGGGTAATTGTTGATGATAAATTAAGCTTTGAAGACCACATGAGTGAAAAAATAAACAAAGCCAATAGCATAATGGGACTAATACGCCGTTCCTTTACATATTTAGACATTCCTACTACTGTACAGAGCACTGTCCGCCCTCAACTTGAATATTCAAATCCTTGTATGGAACCCATATAAAGTTAAACATATATCAGCATTAGGAAATGTGCAGTCTGGGATTCAAAGAGTTATGTTACGATGAAAGACTGCGGAAGCTGAAACTCCCAACACTAGCATACAGACGTACTCGGGGTGACATGATCGAGACCTACAAAATAACATCAGGAATCTATGACAATAGTTTGCCACATTTGAGTCAACCACATCCAGATACAAACACTACTAAAACAAGAGGACATACACTAGTAAAGATAGGTTGCCAGGCAACGAAACATACGCCCACAACAGCTAAGTCATCCGGGCAGTCAACAAGGGTTGTCGCATATTGTTTCTTTTATCAGTAAGGAGAACATTTACAACACATGATAATCTTATTACGAGTAATAGCCCATTAAATGATTATCAGAAATGATTAGAATAGTTTTGATGGTTTGTCTCAAGGCCTTTGTCCCCAAGATATTTCAAAGTGATCAAGTGCCAGAAATTATCAGATATCACTGAAAATCAAATAGGCTTTTTCGTCTCATGACCCTAAACACCGTGTACAAATTTAAAGTCAATCGGATATTAACTTTAGCCTTTAGAGCATTCACAGGGTTTTTCAAAGTGATCAAGGGTCATAACTCTGGCAGTAATTATCGGATATATCGCTGAAAATAAATAGGCTATTTTGTATCATGACCGTAAATAGTGTGTATAAATTTAAAGTCAATCGAATATTAACTTTACATTTTTCAAAGTGATCAAGGGTCATAACTCTGGCAGTAATTATCGGATATTGCTGAAAATCAACAGGCTTCTTCGTATCATGACCTTAAACACTGTGTATAAATTTAAAGTCAATCGAATATTAACTTTACATTTTTCAAAGTGATCAAGGGTCATAACTCTGGCAGTAATTATCGGATATTGCTGAAAATCAACAGGCTTCTTCGTATCATGACCTTAAACACTGTGTATAAATCTAAAGTCAATCGGATATTAACTTTGGCTTTTAGAGCGTTCACAAGATTTTTCAAAGTGATCAAGGGTCATAACTCTGGTAGTAATTATCGTATATCACCGAAAATCGATAGGCTTCTTCGTCTCATGCCCTTAAACACTGTGTATACATTTAAAGTCAATCGGATATTAACTTTAGCCTCTAAAGCGTTCACAAGATTTTTCAAAGTGATCAAGGGCCATAACTCTGGTAGTAATTATCGGATATTGCTGAAAATCAATAGGCTTCTTTGTATCATGACTTTAAACACCATGTATAAATTTAAATTCAATCAGATATTAACTTTAGCCTCTAGAGCGTTTACAAGATTTTTCAAAGTGATCAAGGGTCATAACTCGGGCAGGAATTATCGGATATTGCTGAAAATCTACAGGCTTCTTTGTATCATGACCTTACACACTGTGTATAAATTTTAAGTCAATCGGATATTAACTTTAGCCTCTAAAGCGTTCACAAGATTTTTCAAAGTGATCAAGGGTCATAACTCTGGTAGTAATTATCGGATATCACCGAAAATCAATAGGATTCTTCGTCTCATGCCCTTAAACACTGTGTATAATTTTAAAGTCAATTGGATATTAACTTTAGCCTCTAAAGCGTTCACAAGAGTTTTCAAAGTGATCAAGGGTCATGACTCTGGCAGTAATTATCAGATATCACCGAAAATCAATAGGATTCTTCGTCTCATGACCTTAAACACTGTGTATAAATTTAGAGTCAATCGGATATTAACTATAGCCTCTAGAGCGTTCACAAGATTTTTCAAAGTGATCAAGGGTCATAACTCTGGTAGTAATTGTCGGATATCGCTGAAAATCAATAGGCTTCTTCGTCTCACGACCTTTAACACTGTGTATAAATTTTAAGTCAATCGGATATTAACTTTAGCCTCTAAAGCGTTCACAAGATTTTTCAAAGTGATCAAGGGTCATAACTCTGGTAGTAATTATCGGATATCGCTGAAAATCAATAGGCTTCTTCGTCTCACGACCTTTAACACGGTGTATAAATTTTAAGTCAATCGGATATTAACTTTAGCCTCTAAAGCGTTCACAAGATTTTTCAAAGTGATCAAGGGTCATAACTCTGGCAGTAATTATCAGATATCACCGAAAATCAATAGGCTTCTTCGTCTCATGACCTTAACCACTGTGTATAAATTTAAAGTCAATCGGATATTAACTATAGCCTCTAGAGCGTTCACAAGATTTTTCAAAGTGATCAAGGGTCATAACTCTGGTAGTAATTATCGGATATCGCTGAAAATCAATAGGCTTCTTCGTCTCATGACCTTAAACACCGTGTATAAATTTCAAGTCAATCGGATATTAACTTTAGCCTCTAGAGCGTTCACAAGAAATTGTGGACGACGGACCGACAGACGGACGGACGGGGGCGACGGCAATATACGACCACATTTCCATGTGGGCGTATAAAAACTCTATTTAAGAAGATCAAACAAAAATATCAGGAAAACCCTTTTCACAAACAGATTAGTACAAGTATGGAACAGTCTACCTGACGGTGTAATGACGGCAAAAAGTACCAAAACATTTGAAAACATCTGGATAAACATTGGATTAATCAAGAACTCCTGTATGACTTCAAATCTAACCGGATTACTCAAAATGAAATAAGCGAAACCGACGATATGGATCTCAGTACACTGGCCAACGGCTAGCGCTCAGAAGAGGATCTGTAAGTATCTGTAAGTATGATGTAATATACGGATTACGATGGATGTTAATGTAGCCAACTAGTTAGTTATTTTTTGTTGATGTCTGTTGAAATAGATCGACTACAGCCATTTTATTCAGTTGTATCAAATTATATAATCCCGATTTTTAAAATAATATTTGCCTTGCGAATATAGGTATCTACTTTTAAGTTGTCGGAATTGTTTAATTTTTACTTTCTCAGTGTTAAATTTATTTAGGTCAAACTATAACATATTCGTTGGACACCTTTCAAACGTGTGATAGAATCTACTACATGTACATGTATAACTACTATAAGGACTAAATTAAATATATATTTGTGGCAACACAGCTTTGGTTCGATACATAGCAAACTGTACACATATGTAATAGAATAATTTCTAAATTTATACAAATTTTGACGGAATTTAAATAGGTTTGAAAAGCCACTTGACATGGGCATTTTGGAGTATTAAGATAATTTATATTTACTTATTGTTAGTCATATAAATAACTTTCAATGACAACCCATGTAGAAATAAACGCTGCCCCAAAATTACCATTCAGACTGTAAAGGATTTTGGGCAATGAAATAATAAAAAAAATATTGTAATATTTTGGGGCGGATTTTATTTTGTTTAACGTCTAATTGGCTATGTATGGAAAACAGGCCATATGAAGCCAAGTCTAGAAATATTCCAGGGTGTTCTAAATCTAATTAGCCATCAAATTTCCAAACATTCAATCAAAATGAGACATAGGAGTCCACTAGACCTACTGTATTTTTATTATGGTTCAATGAGAAAAATTACCCAAATTGATTGGTTTAATAGGAGATTTTATTTCCTTGCATGTCGCTTAATTTGTCTTCTTGATGAGCACATTACATGAATTGTTGTGTGTGAAGTGACCAACTGCATGATCATATCAAATATGTCAGATATCTGTGAACATCACTGCGATAGTCGCTGGCAACCAGAAATAAGTAGCAATCGGTTGAGCATATTAGATGATTTTTTTTATTTTTCATCATCGGCTACCAAAATCTCCTATGTCGTAGTGTGTACTTGGGGATCACCTGTGAGTAAGTAAGAAGCGGGCTGGCTAGCTTGGAGGTATGTCGTAGTGTGTACTTGGGGATCACCTGTGAGTGAGTAAGACGCGGGCTGGCTAGCTTGGAGGTATGTCGTAGTGTGTACTTGGGGATCACCTGTGAGTGAGTAAGACGCGGGCTGGCTAGCTTGGAGGTCACAGGTTCACTCCCAGTGTTGGCCGAGAAAGCTTATCAGGCTTTTCCTACGTGGTTTCCCCTTGTCAGTGGTGCAGGACGAAGGGCCTGACAAGGACAGCTGTCTAGTCGTTCGGATGGTACGAAAAACTGAGATCCCATGTACACATTGGCATGCACGTAAAAGATCCCCTGACAGTTGGAATTCAATATAAGATAAGGCCTAGCTTAGCACCGCTGTCTGGACAAAACTCACTTTCAGCACACTGACACGAGGTTAGCTGGCCAAATGGTTAGCGTGTGCGCATTGTATCATAGGGTATGATTGAGTCAACTAGGGTGGCTTTGATTCCTGGTTGTACATGACAAGGAGAAGTGTCTCCGGAGCATCCGGTTTTCTTCCACTGCTAATGTCCCTACGGGCAAGCGAATTATTGAAATAAAATTAAACCATATGTTAGTTCTCGAGATGGTGCCACAGGGCTGTCCAGACTAAACTTCCTAGTAAGGCACTGGCGGGGAGTTGGATGACCAAATAGTTAGCGTGTGCGCGCTGTATCATAAGGTATGTCATTGAGTCAACTGGTGTGGTTTCATTTCCCTGGTTGTACGTGACAAGGAGTAGGGTCGCCTGTCCAACCTCGTGGATTTTCTCCCAATGCTGGAAATCACGTGGCTAAGCGGATAAGACGTTGGCTCGCTAGCCTGGAGGTCCTGTGTTCGAGACATGCATTGGCCGAGAAAGTTCATCCAGATTTTCCGGGTGGTTCCCGGCCCCTTGTAGTGATACAGGATGGAGTGTCTGACAAGGACAGCTGTCTAGTCGTGCGGGTGGTACCAAACACTGAGGTCCCGTGTACACATTGGCGTGCACTTAAAAGATCCTTTGACAGTTGGAATTCATTATATAAGTTGGCCATAGCACAGCTGCCCGGGCAAAATTTCCCTCAAAGCACAGTCAGAGGGGTCAAAACCAAAAGTGCGACACAGATGTCAGTAGCGTGTGTGTTCTCCACTGGCTCTTACCCATGCTGTGCAGAGACATAGCATGGAATTAACCATATGTGTCATACTTTTGGTTTTGACCCCTTTGACTTTGTACCGTTGATTACAGATTAAACATCCATAAGTGTACAAATGTATTGTTATTGACGTGTTCCCATTTAAATATTGTTCACAATAAGAAGCAAAATAAATATGATATGTTTACAGGATCATTTTGTTATACGAAAAACTAAGTGATGCGTTCTCTATGGCGCTCAGTATATTAGGTTTATGTTAGATTCACGTTAGAAAACTAAAGTTAAATTAACGGTTAAAATTATGACATAAAGCTAACGTTACATTAACGTTAGA
Organism: Patella caerulea; assembly: GCA_036850965.1. Taxonomy (NCBI): domain Eukaryota; kingdom Metazoa; phylum Mollusca; class Gastropoda; family Patellidae; genus Patella; species Patella caerulea. Next base: position 804,244 of record JAZGQO010000002.1, read on the forward strand.
CAACTAATCGTTATATTAACGTTACATTTAGTCAGAAAACTAACCATAAACCAACGGTTAGAAACCTGACGTAAAATTTATAATTTATGTTAGATTAACGTTAGAATTATCACCAATAACACATATATAATTATTTTGTCTGAATTACGACTATTTATCAACTGTTAGAATATGCACACACTGGTATGGTTATTTAATCAATAGGTATTTAAAGCAAAATTGGTAAGAAAACAGTCATAAAATTTACGTTAGATTTACGTTATTTTCTGACGTAAAAGTAACCATAACCATTATGACGTAAAAGTAACGTAAATTTAACCGTAAACGTTTACCATTATTGGACGCTAACCAACATCTAACCATAATGACGTAAAAGTAACCTAAATCTAACCATCCATGTTAACTGGGTTCATGATACAGCACGTACGTGCTAACCATTCAGCCACCCCCCCTCCCCTATTAACAACAGAATACAATTCATAACATTTCACTTTATGAACAAGATAGCGGTTATATTGTATATAACTAATACACAATATTGTTTATACTGTTGGGAGACACGATGACTAAGTCATAAGACACTGGCTCGGTAACCTGCAAGTCCCCTGTTCGATCCTTGTAGTTCCAGTGGTCCATAAAGTTCATCCGGCATTGTTCCTCTTTGCCAGGGATGCATGACAGAGGGCCTGGTAAGGGATATGAAGACAGAATGTTTCTGAATCACTGAATATGATAATGAGTGCTGCCTTGGTTATAAAAAAGACGGAAATGTTTCTGAACCACTGAAACATGTCTACAAATCACTGAACAGATCTTCAGGATCTATATTAGATACATTAGAATTATTGGAATTACTTTTAGTCATCTGACCTCGACCACCATCATAACTAAAAATATATAAAAATAAGATATATAAATTATATGAATGATAGAGATTAAATAAAATGAAATAAAATGGGCTTGAAAGCTCTACTGTTCTATTCTGAATGAATGAATGAATGAAATGGGGTTTAACGTCCTACTCTTCTGCACCTATCCTGGGCTAATGGAAGACGGGCATACGCCATACAGTGTGCTATGAGGGAATTTCCCCGGGCAGCGGGCAGCGGCGCTATGGCCTACTCTTATATCGAATTTCAACTGCCAAGGGATCTTTTACGTGCACGCCAATGTGTACACGGGACCCCGGTTTTTCGTCCCATCCGAATGACTAGGCAGCCGTCCTTATCAGGCCCTCCGTTCTGCATAACTGACAAGGGGAAACCATTCCGGAAAATCGAGATGAACTTTCTCAGCCAATGCAGAGATCGAACACCCGACCTCCAGGCTAGCGAGCAAGCGCCTTAGCCACGTGATCCCCCGCGCTAATGTAGATTAACTAGTAGTTTAACGCATGTGCATGAAATCATAAGGTCTGTACTTGAGTCAGGTGGTGGGGAATCTGACAAAGAGTAGGGTTGTCTGTCCAACCTCATGGTTCCTTGTGCATTGCTCAAGACACAAACCTGCAAGAGAATTGTTGGCATAAAATTAACCCATGTTGAGTGGATGTTAAACCCCATTTCTCTCGCCATATATTAAAATAGGGGCAGTAAAACAATATTTGCAGCCAATAAAATTGTATGGAGAGTGCCATTAACCATGAGTTCCGCATTTCAAGTGGTCAGCTCTAAATACTAGCAAGTTATCAATTCTAATTGAATGATTCTGTATTTTCAATATCATAATAGTCTATTATACAGTCTTCAACTAAAGATGAACTACACAGAGATGTATATTAAACAAACTTTAACTGACCAGGTTTAAAAATCACTCGTGTACTTTGTCATAAGGGTACCTGATTTAGGTTGCATATATTGAATTAATTACCGCTTATTGGACTATTTCGAGTTACTATAGGTAGAAAAGGTTTATAATATTTTAATTACCTCTCATTGGATGTATTTCTAGTTATTTTAGGTAAAATAGGTGTATAACATTAATTACCTCTCATTGGACGTATTTCGAGTTACTTTAGGTAAAACCGGTTTACTTGGTGTCGCTGTTCTTACACTTCCTCTCTTTCTAGCTGGCCTTAAAAATAAAACACAATGACCATAATATTCACATATAGTTACCATAACAGCCATGTATAGTTACCATAACAACCAGGTATAGTTACCATAACATATAGTTACCATAACAACCACATATAGTTACCATAACAGCCATATATAGTTATCATAAAAAACCACATAGAGTTACCATAACAGCCATTTAAATCTAACTGTCTAGTGAAACCCTACAACCACCTTACTGAATCTAACTGTCCAGTGAAACCCTACTGTGTATAAATTCTACCTTTTAACTATCCTAGAAGATGATGATTCAATCTCGTCCTCCCCTAAATCTAACAAACAATCTAGATCACCAGTTTTACGGCCCACATTCTTTCTCTGACGTTTAGGTGGTGGCGTCTAAAATAAATAATAAAGCTTTGTATATATATATATATACATGGTACTTTGAATAGGTTTTCAAATTTTCTTTCGTCATTCAATAAATATTAATTATTGATATCATGTAATATTAAAAAATAAACATCTATTTTAAGAAAGTTCCTTAATGCAATCCTGTGTCAGTAGTGTGGGACAGTTGTTCAGACGGCAGGGTGTCCCCTCTTTTAGTGGGGTAGTACAGATGGTCAGACAGCATGGTGTTCCCTTGTTAGTGAACAGCATTTGGTTGTTTGTACCCGAAGGAAAACACAGATCCTGTGTATAAGAGAATGCTCCTAGTATCAAGTCCATCTAGTATGCCTATCTTCATTAGTCTGAACTCTCCAATTACAGAGAATAAAATAAAAACCTGATAGAAAGGGAAGTAACTCTATATAATTTTATATACCCTACCTCTTCCTCGTCTGTATTTTCTTCTTTATCACTAGAAAATAAAAACCATGGTGATCAAATTAGTTACCGGTATTTCGTTATTATGAATTAGTATTTCATTTAAACAAATTAATATTTCGTTTAAACGAATAAATATTTCATTTAAACAAATTAATATTTCATTTAAACGAATTAATATTTCGTTTAAACGAATTAATATTTCGTTTAAACGAATTAATATTTCGTTTAAACGAATTAATATTTCGTTTAAACGAATTAATATTTCGTTATTTCGTTTAAACGAATTAATATTTCGTTTAAACGAAATAATTATATAAGAGTGGAATCATATAAGAAAAAATTATATAAGAGTGGAATCATGCACTTAAGGGGCTCTGTATTCAATAATTAAGGTTTATTTACCTTTCTTCATTATTTCTTTCCACCTGTTGTTCTCTGTGTTGTCTTCCATTTCCAGTAGAATTCAACTGTGACACTGTAAAACATATAATATAATCTTTTTATCTTTATCTCATACATGTTTTGTTTGCTATGTTTGTGTTCTGCTGTGCAGTTTTCCTGAACAACCTATTAAAAGTAGAGCAAACAAAACAAAATTCTGTCAAAAGAATGTTGTTTTTTGTTTTTTTTTTCTGGTAAGGTTAATAAGAAACTGGCTAATGCATTTAGCAGGCCATTGCCCATACAACCACTGGTTAATACGAGTTATCTCATGCCATTGTTCACAATCTTATTTTTCCTTTTGTACCAAAGAAGCAGACAAATCTAAACCCAGGCTACTGGTGCTACCCAACCCTTTTATACTTTATTTATTAAAAAGTGAGCGTAGGACCTTTTTTTAATTTAAAGGAGCTAAGTCTTTAACTCAGTATCATCCAAAATCTTCAACATTGAAAACATGGATTATTTGTCAATTTAAATCAAAATTGATGATGTGATCTTACCGGAAAAAGATGGACTTCTGATATCCAATATTTAAGACAAAATAAATATTTTACCATTGGTACACGAATCGTGTACCATAATGCGTTTCAGCCCCAGTTCTAGCAAGAGACTTGAGGAACGAGGCTAGAAACATTGTACCAAATCAAACGGCGCATGTAGACTGGAATAACTAGACGCTAAAAAAAATGCCTTCCGTTGACACTGCTGGTTTATTTCGTCGAACATAACTGATATGAAATTAGAGTAAAAACAGAAACCATTGAATGCAAATCAGTTTATATACATTCATATTACAGTATTATATGCGTTGCGACCCACTTGAGTCAATTTCTAGGTCCCAAATGTTAGCGATTTAGCTCCTTTAAACAAGATGACTAGTCATCAAACATCCCTCCTCTGTGTCCCGACCTCTGATTACACAGCGCTAAAGGGAGATAATTTCCTATAATTTCAGGAATCCAGAAATTATTTGAAACTAAAATTAAGAATCAGATTTTCATATTTTATCTGATATTACACAAATTCAACTGATAAATCATTCACACTTGGAGCACTTGTTATTTACCTTGGAAAATAAATCTTTTTCCATTTCTTCTTTAGCAACAACACATTTTTCCAGCCTCTATAAAAGAAAAGTTGGAATTAGAAACAAACCTACAGAGCTATTAATTTTTGTCATTTAGAAGGATTGTCATATGGTTAGAAAATATTTCAATAATTTGCTTGTGTGTAGGTCGTGTCTTTAGTAGTGGGAGGAAACCAGGACCTGAGTTCACAAAACATTCTCAGAATTAAGTTGAGAATTTACTTAAACTTGTCCGCCTTATTTTAACTAAAATATGAACCTTTATAATAATTTTGTTGTTTTAATGTATCAAATACATAAATAAAAAACTATATGCAAAGTTTTGTATTTCTGGATCAAATATATTTTTCATAAACTGTGATTCAAAGTTAAGCAAATTCTCAACTTTAGTTTGAGAATGCTTTGTGAACTCGGGGTCAGAGGTCTCAGAGAAAGGCAAACAATTTGGACAGACAACTCTACTCCTTGTCCTGTTCAAGCTGAGGAACGAAAACACTTGACTTGATATAGAAATATTTTAAAAATGACTAATTCACGATTGTCAAAATAATAATCTAAAAACCTGTAGAATCGACTAGCAGCAACAAACGACTCAACAAAACACAATTGATTAGAAATTACCAAATAATTTTTTTTCAATTTTCACTCATCCTCGATATCATTACGTTCTACTCCAGCACACCCAGGGGTCATCCACGGGGGAGAAAAAGTCAAATTATCTGCCCTTGATACATGTGCTATTCCTATCGACCAATCGAGTGGGTGACAGGTGTGTAAACAATGATGATAAGACAGGTGTGTTAACTGTTTTTTGATTGGTTCAAAGGCAAATAATTTGAATTTGAAGTCCCTGTGAATGCACGAGAGTATAATGAAGTAGAATGATAGCCAGGGTTAGTGGAGTAGAATGGATAATATTACTTTGTAATCATCTAAAACGACATCGCTCGATCTCGGCCTCTAATGATTAAATATACAGATTACTATCTTATAGAGGTGTGTAACTACTACAGTAATATCAAATATATTTTAAATACTACAGTGTCACTGTCATGACCTTTAAAGGTGCGTAAATACTACAATAGCATCAAATATAATTGAAATACTACGATGTCATCACCTTTAAAGCCATCATTCGTTCTTGTGACAGTCTGTTATTATCTGTTTTTAGCTGTTTAAGTTGATGTTGATCTCGTTCATTGTTGACTACGCTATGATTTAATATTGTACATATACCAGTCACTGGATCATCTTTTAACATTAGAGTTATACTCCCTAACTGAAACTATAAAACATATACCAGTCACTATAAAACATATACCAGTCACTATAAAACATATATCTGTAACCTATTTAAATACTGTAAACATACTCAATATGAAAATCAAAACAATGATTTACAAGAAAGATGCAGTCATTTGAACAGTGTTGTCGATGTTCGTCTCCTGTATGGTGTATCTTGATGGTGATAATCCAGATACAATTTCAAAAAAGCCTAAAATTAATAAAAAGATAGGTTGCCAAGCAACAAATACATAAACAGCAGCTATAACACAGTGTATAAATATAATCTCATCTGTTGACAACTCTGGTCTGTGTTGAGTGTTAACAAATATATTCAAAGAGGTCAAGGGACATAACTCTGGCACTAATTATCTGAAATTATTGAAAATCAATAGGCTTCTTTGTCTTGTGACCTTTAAAAACACTGTGCATAAACATTAGCCTTGAGAGCGTCCACAAGATTTTTCAAAGGGATCAAGGGCACAACTCTTCCATTAATTATCGGAAATTGTTGAAAATCAATAGGCTTCTGAATTTAAAGTCAATCGGATATTAACTTAAGCCTATAGACGAAAGGACGGAGATAGCGACAATATACGATCATATTTCAATGTGCGGGCTTATAAAAAGTGAACAAACAATTTACCTTAATATCATCTGAGGTGACATGTTTCTTCCACACCAATTCAGCTGTATCATCATTTTTAATTTTAACACTGTATTCAAAATTCACATCATCATCATCTCTGATGAAGGCTTTTTCTGTTTGATTAAAATATGAGGTAAAATCCATTTTTAACCTTTTATGCTGTTTGTCCATATCATCGGCTGAAACTGTAATAAAATTTAGGATATATTGTCCGCAAGTATTTATCCAGTAGTTATTTTCAATAAAAGTATAGCAATTTTGGTATATATGGAAAGTATACATCCATAATCTTACGTTAGTTACATGAAAAATACTGGATTATCCGAAAAATACCCCTGTTTTACTGACTGGAAACTTGACTGTTGTCTGCCAGGTTATTTTGTGCTAGCTGGAATCAGGGAGCGTTTGTTATTTCTAGATCAAATGGTTAGGTTGTTTGGGGAACATTGAGGGACATCACAGTACAAAAGACCCTGCAATTAAACGTCATCGAAAAAATTAGTTGACAGAAAGCCTTAGTCAAATATATCATAAAATCACACATTTTTCACTTAGTGGGAATGGTGTTGCATATATACAGAAGGGAGGTTCAATCTGTAGATTGCTCAGGACCGATTTTTACATCTACATGACTGGTGTTCCTGCTGCAGAATATGAATGAGGAGTAAACATATAAAGTTGGTTAGACACAAGTATAAATTATAGTCTATTTATTGTATCAATATTCTTGTTGGTGGTAGAGGTGCAGGGTGGGGGGGTGGGCAAAGTTTGCTTCGCTACGGCACATAAAATATATCTTGGCACCACTTGTTGTAATTTTTGATGCTCTATTTTGCTTTAAAGCTTTGAAATGAGAAACCGTACAACAGAGGTCTTAAAATGCTATCTGATGCAAAAATTAAGCATGGTGTATGCCATCCTCGGTTACCCAGTGTACTCATTCCGTTCTACTCCACTATACCCTGGGTTAATCAATAGGGTTTCCACGATTTCAAACTATTTGAATGTAGTTAGAGTGTACGAACCAATCAAAAAACAGTTTACAAACCAGTCTTACGTAGACTCTTCAGCGTCATTTTTTACGTCATAGAACTACATTGTTTACAAACAATGTGGCGGCTTGTTTGATCGATTATGAGAAAGTTTGTAAAAGATTTAATATGAAATTCTTAAATGACACTGATTTTTCTACTACGCAGTAGGTATTTTTCCCAAATGACATATTTGTAAAGTGTGCAAGAACGGACTAAGGTAGCCATGTTTTGGGGGTATTCTTTGTTGGAAAACTATGAGAGTTACTTCCCTTTGCCTATTACCTTTCCAAGTAACGCTTTATGGGATTGGACGATAAAAATATCACAATCCACCAGGGCAGATAGTTTGAAATCGTGGAAACCCTATGGATTAACCCAGGGTATAGTGGAGTAGAATGGAATGACTACACTGGGCAACCGAGGATGGGTGTATGCTGGACTCCATCAGTGCAGAAAAGTAGGGCATAAACCCCCATTTTATTTCATTCCTATATCCCCATGTATAACTTACAAGTCCCTATATCCCCACCCATGTATAACTTACAAGTTCCTGTCCATGTTGATTGTCCATCCGTTAGTAACAAATTAAAACCATCTTCTTTATCTACTGGTATCGTCGTTAACAGATAAAACTGCTGACTTCCAACGGTTGTAATCTTTGAAAGAACCTTTTTACTCATGCTTTTACCTTAAACTAAAACAGATATAATGGATATTTATTAGAAAAATTAAAATTTAAATGATTAGGTCTACAGTTGATATCATTGCATGAGATTGGGGATTGATTGATGTCATATCAGTAATCAGGCCTACTACGTCATTATTAGGTAGGCCTACTACTGTACGAAAGGTCGATGTAGGCCTACTACTGTACGTCATTATAAGGTAGGCCTACATCGACCTGCCTAATAATATAGAGCAAAGCTCTTTTCCGGTAATAAAATAGTGTAACTGAAACCATCATCTGTTGGTTTCAGACCAGGAACCATCATCTGTTGGTTTCAGACCAGAACCGGATACACTGCCACTGGGCAAAACAGATAATGTGCATGGGCTAGATCTATTTGTTAAGACCAACTCAATTTTTGTCAAGGTTGTTGAGATGTAAATAAGGTTAGGGTATTTGATTGTTGGTGAGATTGTAGGGTCAGGTTTATGGTTAGGGTTGGGATTAGCGCTAACTCTATCTACATCTTATATACTTCTTTATGTTGTCTGCGATATTATTACTGTGTAATTGTGACCTTCAACCAAACTGGAAGTTGGCCTTATCAAATAGATCTAATGCATGTGCATATTAACATGCTAATGTGCATATTATCTCCTTTCTATCAAATTTTGCCCAAACGAAATTACACAGCTAATTTTAACACTTTTTGAAATTTAACAAAATTAAACTAATATTTATTAGGGGCTCACTCAGAGCTTTATTTTGGTGGTTTTATATTTGACTGGAGAATGTCAAAACCTGGGTTGTGTGTAGAATCGTACCGTGGGTGTAGGTGTACTTTGATACTGATATTGATAAAGAGCAAAGCTCCAAAGCCAACCTGTTTCACAGAGGATTACAAAAGTTTTCTATATCTGTTTAAGATGACTGTCTTGAACATGTGACGTCACATCACGCGACGTCAATCATTGGCTCAATGGCACGTGCATGTTTACAAAAGACGTTACTAGTTTGGGTTGAAAGTTGCCTTTTACTCATTTTAATACCCATTTACACTAAATACGAAATAATTTTTACCTACAAATACTTCAAACGACTTTATTTATTTTTGTACATAAAAAAAAAATGTTTTAGATTTTAATTTGTCGGAGGAAAGAAGTTAATATTTGTGACTCATTAAGTCGCAGCAATGTCATCCTTATCAGTGACTGTGGCGGCCTAGCGAATATTCACTGCTGATCAGTGTGTATATTCAGCTGAATTAATTAATACAAATTATTTATTATTAATTTATAAATCAATAAAAAATGGATCTACCTGCATCCACATCAATGAGGCGGATATGAAAATGGTATTTGAAGAATAGATTGGCACGTATAAAGATTCAATCTATAAAAAAGTAACCTGTTAACCTCTGCCATTTAATTATTTCACTATATTTATAAAGTTCGTTGTTTATTTACAATTTTTTTCTACTTTTGACAGCCATATTGTTATATTGTTATATTTAAACGAAACGAAATATAAAAGAAAACATCAGTCTATTGAAAATAAAAATTTGCAAACATTTTGGCCCTATACAAAAATTGGCATTTTGAGATTTATTACAGCGAAAAAATCTTTAAAAAGTCTAATATTTCTGATATCATTCCGTAGCAGATTAGTTGATAAATTTTTGATTTAGGTTGAAATTAATACTGGTTAAGGAAGTCTAACTAAATGGCAGTTGAAATTCAATGACTCAAAGATCGCGTCCCTCCCATCTTACAAACTTGGATTCTATTGGACGATATTAATAGATGATCCATTCAAAATAGATGTTATCGGCTTTCGGTAAAATCAACACGTTGAACTTTTTCATGGTCTGAAGAAAATGGTTGGTAAATTTGTCAATTAAATATCATTGAATATAGAGTATTCTATTAGCCATTTTACGTTTTAACAATGACACAAAACTCCCGATTAATAGAGCACACAAAATTAATGAGCGGGAAAACATGTGTGATCCTATTCTATTACTTAGTTCACGAAACCCGACTAATCATGAAAAAAATAAATTGAAAGTAAGACAATCAACTACCCAGCTGAGATCCCACTAGATTTGTCCTTTTCTTAATGCAGCAATCAACGTTATTGTTCTGGTTTTATAGACTAAAATGTTTTAAGTGTTTCTCGAACCTCTGCCACCGAGTATAAAATAAAAAGAATTTGGATGTTGTGTCTGAACTACCCTGAACAGTCATAAATTATTATAAACAAATTCATCCTTTGTAATAAGGCCAAAAAAAAAAAAGAGTTCTGTTTCCTGTAACGGATGGAAAATAGGGTAGGGTCGGTAAGTAGGTTTTTTTTTGTTTTTTTTTTTGTTTTTTTTTTTTAAATATTATAATTAGATCTTCTACCATCGTACTACGGGGCATACTCCTGCGCAGTGTTTCGTTTGATTAGAACTAATCCACTTCACACTGCTATCTTGAATGAACATTGTTGTGCTAAATTATTATTGGTCAGTAGTGCCATTACCAACCAATGACCTACATTGTAACAAAAAATAACGGGGTTAACCAGACCTCAAAATATGTTACCGCAATGTATCTAGTGACAATCACGATTTGTTTACGTCATAACCCGCGAAATTTATTATGCTCGATTATCCAGTGCCAACATGTTTTCTTCGTGGGCCATTTTGAAAATTATGCCGAATACGAGAAGAGAACACGCCCCGCCCAATATCAAGAATATGACTTCTATCCAGCAATGGTAAGAGAGGGATTTCTCGCGCCATTGCTTCAGGAATATGACTACGGGGGTCCAGGTCAAAGTTTCAAATGACCAAAACAATTTTTTTAAAAATATTTTTTTGAAAACATACATATAAAGCTACCCAATTTTTTTATTTCATCATAATATTCCAATTAGATCCAAAATCATGGTATTTTAATATCTCAGATCGAGGTCAAAAATGTAATCAAAACTGTCCGTACTGTCTTCAATTTTAAGTTGGGTTGAGTTGGCGCCGTGAACATAAAGTACGAATAGATTTGTGGATGGAATTCTTGGATAATTGTTTAAATGTATCAGAGACTCGATTACGATTTAAATATTATCTTTTGTGGCAAAAGAACTTTTAATCGTTCTATGAAGATACAAACAATAGCGTAGGGAAGCCATTTTGTTCAAGGGAAATAACTTGCGCTTAAAAGTTATCATATCGTACCGTTGCCCGAAATCGGTCCGTAATAAATTTATTTGTCTTTTAAATACCAATCGAGCAGATCCTATCCACCTATTTGAAATATAGGTTCACCTGTTTTTGTCCATTTGCGAGCCGTTACTAATTGGAACAAAAGTTGTGAGGTTTGTAGCTTTTCGGAATGTACATTGGTAAATCTATACAAAACCTGTAGTCTTGTTTTTCACGCCAGTTAGCAATCTCGCGTCAAAAGTATGGCAGATCTCAATAAACGTTTGCTGTACCCGCTTATTCTGATCGGTAAATGCCGATTCAAAGAACGATGACATAAATATTCATTTAAAGCAACAAATAATATATATATTTTCACGAATCCGGTAGGTTTAGAGTATTCGGAACGGTCGCTTGGTAAACAAAAAACTTTTTTATTCCCTTGGCGCTAAAAAAAATATTTTGTAATGGGTCGGTTGGGTTACCGGAAACATAACATTTTTTTTTTTTTGCCTAATGGTAATAAAATTAAAGGGTGACTAATGCGACATAGGCCTAGAGAGGCTAATGTTAGATAGGCCGGTTAATGTTAGATGGGGAGCTTATGCGACATGGGGCGACTATAATGTGACATGGGGCGACTAATGCAACATGGGGAGGCTAATGTGACATGGGGCAACTAATGTGACATGGGAAACTAATGCGACATGTAAAGGCTAATGTGAGATGGGGAGATTAATGTTAGATGGGGCGACTAATGTGACATGGGGCGACTAATGCATTGTGGGGAGCTAATGTGACATGGGGAGCTAATGTGACATGGGGTGACTAATGTGTCATGGGGCGACTAATGTAACATGGGGTGACTAATGTGACATAGGGCGACTAATGTGACTTGGGGCGACTAATGTGATGTGGGGAGCTAATGTGTCATGGGGCGACTAATGTCACTTGGGGAGCTAATGTATATTTATTTGTTACTGGTGAAACATTCTCAACTTGTGTCGCAGGATAAAAATGTTCATCAGCCAGGGAAGGCCAGGTGGTAGGCCTACTGAAAACTATGATATTGAACTACAGGTATCCATTAAAGGTGTTTGTAACAGGTGTACCTGAACAAAATATTTGTAGATGAGCAGGACCGTAGCTAGCGGTGGGGGCAAGACAGGCAGTTACCTGCCCTGGAACAAACCAGACACCCAGTGAGTGTATGCTTTTACCCAATCGGGAAAGAATCGGTTAACCTTTGTTGCCCTTTCTTTTGGTTGCAATACGAAACGACCGACATGACCCTCTTGCCCCTCCCCCTGTTAAAGCTACGGGTCTGATAAGTGACTCTAAATATTCTACTGATGAATGAAGCATTTATTTTTTTTTTTCAGTCGGCGTTGTTTAATTTCCAGAGTTTATTAACGGTTTTGTTATTGTTGATATGTACCTGTACTTATCTGAGATCTATTATACCTAGTATCATTGATAGAAATAAAACAGGGTGAGTACATAGCCCTGTTGGCTGTATAAATAATATATACTACTATAGCCCGGTTGGCTGTATAATATATACTAGGGTGGTTCCCCCTTGTCAGTGGTGCAGGACGGAGGACCTTGTAAGGAGCGACGTATAGTTCTATGTACACACATAGCGTTTCAGTCGGGGCAAAATGTCTCTCATGGCACAGGGGGGGTTGGATGGCCGAATGGTTAGCATGCACGCTGCATCATGAGGTCTGTCAGTGAGTCAACTGGCGTGGTTTCGATTCCTCGGTCGCCTGTCCAACCTTGTGGGTTTTCTCCTCCGGTTTCCTCCCACTGCTAAAGACCCGTTCATGCTAGCGAATTATTGAACCAATTCTGTCTGTGGCGTATGTTCATCGTCAATATACCAGTAGGAGTGGAACTGTTACAGTAGGACCCCATTTTCTCAGCAACTGTTTTAATATTTGTTTTTATCAGTGTTTCCTTTAATTTTATGAATGCTTTAAAATCACTGATCACTGTAGGCATCATCTAATTCTTATTTCAGCTTTCTAGGAATATTTTGGAAATTTGCAAGAATAGGTAAGTCTCTAATATTGAACTCTATATATGTCTATTTCTGTCGTCCATCCATCGTCCACAGTGTTTAAATCTCAGGTGAAGACTTTTCATTGTCATCTGCTAATGCCATGGCGGGTGCATGGAGCTGCAGGGGCTGAATGTTTAATCCCTGGAGAAGACTTTTCATTGTCATCTGTTACTGCCATCGTGGGTGGGGTGGGGCTGAATGGTTAAATCTGTGCAAATGGAATCATGAGGTCTGCAATTGAGTCTAGTGGTGTGATGTTAGTCCCGAAATGACCTAGTTTGTGTTGAGTTGATGTTAAACCCCATTTCTCTCTCACTCTCTCTTTCTAACTGAGATTTAGTGAAAAAATACATCACCTATGGATAAGTTCCTAAACGTTTTGAACATTAAAGAACCCTTGAAAATTAGAATTCGAATAAGAGTAGACACAGTCGCAGCTCTCAGGGCAAAATTTCCCTCGGTGGCATACTGAATGGCGTAAATATACATTTCAAAGTTTTCCTCCCTGTTTCTACACATTGACGTGCACGTAAAAGATCCTTTGACAGTTGGAATTTGAAATGACTGTATGTCGTCGTGCTGCTGTCCTGGCAAAATTTCCCTCACACCAGACGGCATGATGTGTGGCCGTGAACAGAACAGTAGGATGATAAACCCCATTTTATTTCATTTCCAATATTAAATTATTTTACATAATCAAGATATTTTACTGTGTTTTTTAGGTGAAAGAAAAAGTCCATATGTAGCTGTTTGTTGTGTTGCCATGGCAATGAGTATTTTATTCTGGTCCTGATACTCCTCATATTAGAATAATGGACTGGTCCTGATCCTGTATTTAATATTTTAAACAATGAACTGGTCCTGATATTAGAATAATGGAATGGTCCTGATACTTTATTTGAAATAATGGACTGATCCTGATATTAAAATAATAGACTGGTCCTGATACTGTATTTAATATATTAAAACAATGGACTGGTCCTATGTATGAAAGTAAACTAAAGCTGGTGAAGCTTATGATTTTGTGACTGAGGTGTGTTCAGCATGGTGGAAGATGTCTGACAGGGTGCTCTATTTGTAATGATGAAAGATGTATATTAATGTATGGACAGGGTACTCTATTTGTAAAAACATTTTAGGACTTAATAATAATAATAACAGATTTATATAGTGCAAGATTACGCTAAAGTTTCTAATGCGCTTCCAATTCACTAACACTATGAAAGAACTAATTGAATAGGTGTGTTTTCAACTCACGTTTGAATTGGTCAACAGAGTTAATCATTCGTAATTCTTTGGGAAGTTTATTCCATAGATGGGGACCTGAGCATGAGAAAGCTTGTTTCCCTAGTTCTAATTTCACATACGGAGTTATCAGTTTATTTTCTGATGATGACCTCAAGGTTCTTGTGTTGTTCTCGCATCATTTTAACAACTGTTTTAAATATAATGGAGATTTGTCATTCAATGTTTTATGAGTTTGCAGCAAGATTTTGAACACAATTCGTTTTTTGACGGGCAGCCAGTGTATACACATGTAAATATTTGACAGTATTCATCACTCATTTAAAGGAGGAGTTCCATATATATTTAAGTGAATAAAGGTGATTAATTTGGGGTGAAAATCTCTTTTGTGGCACCTTTTCAAAGAAATACAAATTTTCATAAGTCCCTGAATTCCTGACTGTTTAAGTGCCTGGTTAATCATGTCTATATTCTTACTGAATTTGTAGTGGTAAGTGATAGTCACGAGTAACAAGTCACTCAACCAATGGAAGAATTAAATTCATAGAATGTGTTTTGTATCATTAGATTTGGGACTGCACCTTTAAAATTCATGGCTCCTCCATTTTCATCTGCTTCAGTAATAGTCGCCAAAACATTCTCACATTTTCTAATTTTATTCAAATTAAGTCTTTAATTTTGTTCCAATTTGATTTTATTTTGGTTGTCTACACGAAGATTAAAGCTCTTCCATATCTATTTCCTGTTCTGATTCTAACCTGGCTTTTTAATGTCTTTGTTATTGGTTGATTATATTTTTCCTCCTGATTGGTTAGATGAGAGAGATCATTCACATGTTAGCTCCTGAATGGTTAGATGAGCGAGGTCAGTTCACATAATTCCTCCTGATTGGTTAGATGAGCGAGGTCAGTTCACATGTTTGCTCCTGATTGGTTAGATGAGAGAGGTCAGTTCACATGTTTGCTCCTGATTGGTTAGATTAGAGAGGTCAGTTCACATGAACAGCAGTACAATATGTTAGATTTGGATCTGGCAGTTTTTTGCTAGATTAATTCTCAATATTAAATCTATTCATTACGTTATTGTATGTATTCATTACATTATTGTATGTATCTAACCTGGTCAGCTAGTCATTACATTATTGTATGTATCTAACCTGGTCAGCTAGTCATTACATTATTGTATGTATCTAACCTGGTCAGCTATTCATTACAATATTGTATGTATCTGACCTGTTATTCATCACATGTATGTATATTCATACAAACCAAGAAATAAGCAACCTATGACTGTCATTTTGATCTTTGTGGTTAAATGTATTAAATATAATAAACATCGGTAAAACAGTCCAAAGTCTGGATTAATTCCTTGCATTGTCTGTGACTGGTTCCTTATTTTCAGGCTTGGTATATGATTTTTCAATGTACATAATTTAACATACATAAATTGTCTCATAACTATGAATAAATTGAAAGACAACAACATTTATTTTGATTTAATTTTTGCTTAATAATCATTACCTTTCTAACTGAGATTGCGGGGGGAGGGGCTGAATGGTTTGCACATGGGCGCTCGGGCTGTATCATAAAGCCTATCATAGAGTCAACTGGCGTGGTTCTCAATCTCCAATCCCCGGTTGTATGTGACAATGAGTGGGGTCACCTGTCCAACCTCGTAGGTTTGCTCACACTGATAAAGACCACTACGTGCAAGCGAATTATTAAAATAAAATTAAAACCATATGTTAGTCCCGAGATGACCTAGTTTGTGTCGAGTGGACGTTAAACCACATCTCTCTCTCCCGTCCTGTCCTACTGATAGAGCAGGAGCCCGGGGATTCAACCTAGCTGAAAATAGACTAGTCTCTCTCTCTCTCTCTCTCTCTCTCTCTCTCTCTCTCTGTGAGATTGCGTGAAACACGTACATCGCCTATAGATAAGTTTTAACTGAGATTGGGTGAAACACATCGCCTATAGATAAGTTCCAAAACTTTTTATCTTGGTTTGTGCATGTAAAAGTACCCGTAACAGTAGACTAGCTGTAGGGCTGATGTAGGGAAAGATTTCCCTCATAGCAGACTTGTGTGACGTATGTCGTATCTATACTGAACAGCAGGACGTGTTATAGATACTGCCCTATGTCAACTGGTACCCGTCACTCAGGCCTATCTATAGTCCTATATCAACTGGTACCTGTCACTCAGGCCTATTTGTAGCCCAAAACACGTCCTGGATTAACCAATTTTATTTCACAGTCTTGTAAAGTTTGTTGTTAGGGCAGGCCCGGCGGAGTGTGGGCGGAAGGAGCTTTAGCCTCCTTAATAATATGGTCGCAAGTACTCTTTTCTTCACCCTCGTGTATAAGAACCTAGGATGGAAGCCCGCTCCCCACCAAGAATTGCTTCAGCATGCCCTGGCTAGGGTTTTTAATTTGTAAATGTTGCCCCCCCCCCTCGTCCGTGGATCCGGCGTTCACAATTGTTTGTGGAGCTATAGTCAGCTATAGACTTAAAATTTGTACACATCGATTAAGGCTGTAAACAATTTGATTAAACATTCCGCGCCATTTGTAACAAGGGACTCGAAGAACGTGGCTAGACATATTCCACAAGTCATGCCAAATGGTGACTTCATGTTCTTATCTGGAGAGCACGTATAATAAACACTACAAGAGTAGACCGGAATATATATAATACCAGACGCTAGAGATGGGCATTCGATTGAGACTTCTTGCGTATTCCGCTGAACATAACTGATTAGACTCGACACAAACTAGGTAATTTCGGGACTAACATATGATTTAATTTTATATCGCATAATTGGCTTGCGTGTAGGGGTCTTTAGCAGTGGGAGGAAACCGGGGGACCCGGAGAGAACCAACGAGGTTGGACAGGTGACCCTACTCCTTGTCTTGCAACCGGGTATTCGAAACCACGCCAGTTGACCCAATGACAGGCTTTATGATACAGCACGCACGTGCTTACCATTCGGCCACCCCCTCCAGTCAAGTGATGGGGGGGGGTATATTTCATATTGTATCATAGATAATCCCGGTTAGGGGCGTAAATGTGGGGGATGTGGGGGTGGTACACCCCCCCCCCAGCAAAAAAAATAGTCGGTCGCAAAATCAGTGCAGACGGTCGCAAAGTAGAGGTAGTCGGTATCAAAATAAGTATACGTCACGCTACTCACGCAAAACTTTAGTAGAAAAATAGTCGGTCGCAAAATCAGTGCAGTCGGTTGCAAAGTAAATGTAGTCGGTATCACAATAAGTACTCACTGTATACGTCACGCTACTCACGCAAAAAAAATAGTCGGTCGCAAAATCAGTGCAGTCGGTCACAAAGTAGAGGTAGATGGTATCAAAATAAGTACTCACTGTATACGTCACGCTACTCACGCAAAACTTTAGTAGAAAAATAGTCGGTCGCAAAATCAGTGCAGTCGGTTGCAAAGTAAATGTAGTCGGTATCAAAATAAGTACTCACTGTATACGTCACGCTACTCACGCAAAACTTTAGTATAAAAATAGTCGGTTGCAAAATCAGTGCAGTCGTTCGCAAAATAGGAACAGTCTTAGTATAAAATAACCTTGTCGTCAACTTATCATTTTTGAAAAGATGTTGTGTTTCACTCTCATTCTGTTGTGAGTATAATGTTAGTCTTACAACAAAATGTAACCCAGGGAGAAAAATAGTCGGTCTCAAAATAAGTGCAGTCACTGCAGTCGGTCTCAAACACAATGCCAGAATAGATCCCAAATACTATATATTTGCGTGAATCCGTGAGCCTAAATTGCATACGTCACTCTTATTCTGTTAAGTATGTTAAATTGGTCTAACAACAAAATTTCACCAAGGGAGAAAAATAGTCGGTCACAAAATAAGTGCAGTCACTGCAATCGGTCTCAAAAACAATGCGAGAATAGATCCCAATCAGCATTAATTATCTTCCATAGAACTATGTCCTTCTGTAAGGCTACTTATGTATTCCATTGTACTATAGTCTCCCGTGTATTTCATATAACTACGGCCTGCTGTATAATCCACAGAACTATGGCCTCTTGTAAGGCCTCCTGTGTATTCCATAGAACTATGGTCCCCTCTGCATTTTATAGAACTATACGACCTCTTGCGTATTTCATAGAAATGTGGCCAATGGCAATGTCTTAAGCTCGAGACAATTTGAAATAACGGTACGCCAACATCAAAGGTCATATATATTACTTAAAGTAGCTAAGTCTCTAACTCAATATCATCCAAAATCTTCAACATTGAAAACAAAACACGAATTATTTGTCATTTTAAATCAACATTGATGCTGTGATCTTACCGGAAAAGGATGGGCTTCTGATATCCAATATTTAAGACAAAATAAACATTTTACCAGTGGTACACGAATCGTGTACCATAATGCGTTTCAGCCCCAGTTCGAGGAAATTTGCATTCGATTGAGACTGCCGGCTTATTTCGCCCAACATAACTGATTTCAAATTAGAGTAAAAACGGAAATCATTGAATATAAATCAGTTAATACATTCTTATTACAGTGTTATATGCGTTGTGACCCATGTGTGTCAATTGCTAGGTCCCCAATGTTAGCGATGTAGCTCCTTTAAAGCGGGAATTTCCTATTTTCTAAGAAAGTCAAACCCTTATTATTTCTATGTCTTTTGCTCAAATGGTTGTCAACTCGTTATTATACAATCATGGGCATTATTTCCCAGGCATTTAAATACATACATATTAAAGTCTCACACTCGGTCATTAAACTACACATACCACATCGTGCAGTTGTAACTAGAGCGCGTGCTAATTACAAGCAGACGATATAAAATAAAGTAAAACTTCCACCGCCTATACAGGCGCGGATCCAGAGGGGGGGTTTGGGGGGTCCGACCCCCCCCCCCCCCCTGCTCAGCTACATAAAAAAAAAAATAATGCCTTGCATCAATGAAATTACATCACAAAGTGATCCTACATCAGTATAAAAATGATTTCTCTGTTTAAAAAGCTCAATTTGTATGTATGCCTATGTAATTTAGAGACGATGATGGCAGATTTCCGTAACAGAAACCTGGCAAACCCCCTCCTGCAAAAATTCCTGGATCCGCCCCTGCTATAATGGCTTGATTCGAAAACTACCTGGTGTCCTATTTCTAATTTTAAACTATTAATATACTGACTCATGTGCTAACCGTTAATAAGACATGATGATACCCTGATAAACTTAGACAAGCTGTATATATATATTGTACAGAGGAGAGAGAGAAATGGGGTTTAACGTCCATTCGACACAAACTAGTTCATATCTGGACTACCATTTGGTTCAATAATTTGCTTGTGCGTAGGGGTCTATAACAGTCGGAGGGAACCGGAGGTCCCGTAGAGAACCCAGGAGACACAGGCGGCCCTATCCCTTGTCACGTACAACTCACGCCAGTTGACTCAATGACGACCTTATTTTGCAGCACTCGCACGGTAACCATTCAGCCATCCAACCCCCTCTGTACAGAGGAAACATTATAACGGTGTTGACGGACTATACACATAGCCACATTCGTCATCAGAACTACTTCTGTCTTTAGTTATATATCATATTCTACCGTGATAGTATTATAAATCTAGGTACTCTGTAAAACATTTCTGTTAAAAAACGGGAAAACTACTGTATAAATTTACAGAAATGAACTGTAAAATTACATTACGGGTAATTAGTCATAAAATAACGAGCAATTTACTGTTATCTTGTAGTTTGCGTGCATTTTTAGTAAATTAACGGTATTTCTGTAAATTTACAGCACATAACATATTAACACCAAAATACCCGTAGCATAAAGTGTATATAATATAACCTATATACAAACAAGAACAATGGCTGAGCGTGTATATTAGTAGATAAAGGTATGCTTATTCTACTGCTGTTCAGGATAACAAGATACCCAAATTACACCCTCGATATTAAACGTGTATTATATAAAAGCTAAATCTGCCGATCACAGAGATCCCGTGTTTGATCCCTGCGTTGGCCGAGAAGGTTTATCAGGGTTTTCCGGTGTGGTTCCGCCTTGTCAGTGGTGCAGCCGTGCGGGACCGAGGGCCTGGCAAGGGACAACGTATTGTCGTTCGGATGGCATGAAAAACCGAGGTCCCGAGCACACCTTGGGGTTGGCAGTTGGAATTCGATTTAACTTTTCCTCAAAGCATACTGTATGGCGTATGTCCGTCTTCATTAGCCCAGTCGGAGTTGAACAGTAGGACGTTAAACCCCATTTCATTTAGACAGTTATTTACATAACAAGCCCATAATCAACTCTCTAGACCATCTGATGGCTCCAATTTTAAGTAGATTAGAACACCACGCCCATTCAATAATTAAATCACTAAACTGTTAGTTGTTGGATAATCGAAACTTCGTTTATTATCGTGGGAATATGTGCTTTGGCAATCGAGACTACGCTTAAAACTATTATAGCGAGAATGATCATCGCTTTATTTAAATCTTACATAGGGTAATGTATCTTTAATCTGTAAACATGTATAATTGATTATCTTGTTGGGGCAATTATTTTAAAATAAGCCTATGTTTCCGATTAGGCCTACGCAGTTAAATTCAAGATAACACCATCCTGTAAGCTTACAATTATGTTTTCTGAATTGGTTTAATTTCCCACTATTATAAGACATTTATTTGCGTGCCTCGTATTAGGCCTACTATTAGTAATAATAATGTCTGACTCTGATGTTCATGCCGACGTATTTTTATCGTAAAGTAAAATCTAAATCAGCAGAGCATGTCATCAAAGTTTAACCATTTTATGTAATACACATATAGGCCTACGCATAATTAAAATTCATTTGATAAACACTATTTCCATGACAAAATTATAAAAATTATAGGCCCGGCCCAGAGCGATAAGTCCTACAAACTGATGGAGTCTACGTTAAGGCAGATTCTCTACTGTCACGAAATCTGTTGAATTTGTCCGAATGATCAGACGTCCTGACCAATCCGTTTACTTCACGGAAATCATGGTAAGTAACAATATTGTTTTAAATTATCTTCCATTCTAATATCGTATTTACGTCATCGCGTGTAACATATTAGACCTACCGATTTCTATAGTAGGCCTACCGTATTTCAGAAATCGGTGATTAGACCTATTATAGTATACTTGACAACCGCGTCTATATTTCCAATTTTTAAAGAGGGGCTGGAGAACCGCGTGTATAATAATAATAATAATAATAATAATAACTTTATTTCCAATCAAGGGTCCACAGGGGACATGTTACAGATCAACAAAGAGAGAAAACCCAAATGACAGACTAATAATAAAATATAACATGATACAACATAGCATGGCTCCCAACGGGGGAGATATAAAATATAAGTACATGTATGCATCAAGGATCCATGCCAAATAAAAAAAAAAAAAACAATTGGCATGTTACATTATTAATGAAAGGGAGATGAATCCACTTAACCATATATTATGTTACAGGACAAAATTAAGTCCGCAATTACTTAAGCCTATGTAGGCCTATTATTCACTGTATGGTGCTTATCCAAGATAAAGAAAATAGTTCTATGGCAAGTTCTTGTGCAAAAAGCGACCAAGTTCATTTAATATATCTATATTTTCACAAGTTAGTAACCAAATATATTTATCAAGATTACTCAAGTTAATAAAGTTTGAATTGGATTTTTTAATAACCTCAAATAAACCTTTCCTGTCTGCTGCCAGGTATGCACAATCAATTAAAAAATGCACTTCGTCCTCAACTTTCCCAGACAGGCATTTTTCCCAGAGGCGTGATTCACGATTTATTCCTATATACCGGCCAGTTTCTATTTTGAGCCTATGTGAGGATATTTTGAGCTTAGTGATATCCCTTCGGAATTCATATTTCTTCAAGGATAGATAATTCTCATATCCAAAGTTAGTTTTAAGTTGGACATATAAATCTAGTTTACCAGTTTTCAATGATTCCCTTTGCTTGAGCCAAGTTTCTTTATGACATTTGACCAGCAACTTTTTCAGATGGGTCTTAAATGTCGAAAATTTACGACATGAAGTGTTTATTAAGGGCATTTTCAATAACTGACATAGTTCAGTTACAGTGCTAAACCATGACTGATCAACCTTGGAAAGTTCTTTGCTAGTTGCAAGGGCATGAGCTAATAAAGAATCTGGAGATGAGTTCTCAAGGTGATGCCAAAAACACAGGAGAGACTTAACAATCTCCAAATACATTGGAGATCGACCTAATTCGGCCAGAACTGCAAAATTTGAACTCTTTTTGTGCACCCCTAAAAGAAATTTACAAAACTTAATATGAAGCTTATCAGGTTCTATTGCATTATATATTTTTTCTAAAGAGAAACCATTATTGAACTTTGGACTAAACGTATTAAATGCTCCCCATATTTCACTGCCATACAATATTATGGGTTTAATAGTATGGTCAAATATATGCAAACTTGTTTTAATTTGAGGATTTAAAGACAGTACATTTTTACACAATTTAAAATATGCTTTTAAGCCTTTTTGATATAAGCTGTTCTTGGTTAGTGAAAAAGAACCTGATGCAGAAAATATTACACCAAGATATCGGTAAGATGAGACATTTTCAAGTGTGATACCTTGAAATACAAAGTCTTGTTTAAGTAAGCGACCAGCTTTGTTAAAAATAAGAATTTTTGATTTATCAATATTTACCGAAAGACACCAAGTCGTCTAATTTATCAAGTTTTGATTGTAATCCACTTTTACTAGTGGATAAAATAACCACATCATCAGCATAAAGTAAGCAATGGGTAATGCTGGGTCCAAGAGTTACTGGGTCAGGGCAATTGGAGAAGTAATCTGGCAAATCATTAATAAAAATTTTAAAAAGGTTAGGGCTTAAATTATCGCCTTGTCGGACTCCGAGGTCCAGGGAGAAAGACTCTGTGAGCTTGTCCTTGATTTTGATAGACGACCTACTTTTCTGATACATATTTTTAATCAAAAAGTAAAAATTTGAACCAACTCCGATTTGAAGAAGTTTTTTATAAAGTCCAACATGAATTACTGTGTCGAACGCTTTTCTGAAGTCAATAAAACACGCAAACAGTTTCCCCCCCTTTGATTGACAGTATTTGTCTGTCAGAGTTTTCAAAATGAACATATGATCTGAAGTTCGATGATTTTTAGAAAAGCCAATTTGACACTCATGTATGATGTTGTTAGAAAATAGAAATTTATTCAATCTGTTGTTTAGCACTGCATTAAAAAGTTTTCCCAAATTACTTGTTATAGAAATTCCTCTATAGTTGGACGGATTTGCCTGTTCACCACCTTTATGCAGTGGCATAATATAGCCAACTGCCCAACATGATGGATAGGATGATTGCAAAAGACACATATTAAATAATTTCTGGAAACATTTCCCTAAAATAAACTTGCTACTCTGCAACATTTCATTACAAACTAGGTCTAAACCGGTGGCCTTATTGTTTTTTAAATCAGAAATGGCTTTATTAATTTCATCCAGGGTAATATTCATGTCTAATTGGTTGAAACATTTCTGTTTCTCCATCTCAGAAAGTTCAAGCCCAAGTATTTTGATACGATCATGAAATGAGCAGTTGGGGGTATTTAAAGCACGAAAGTGATCAAGCCATGTCTGTGGTATATATCCGGTAGTTGGTCGTTAAAGCCAATGACGTCTATATTAACTAGACCGCGCACTCCCTCTGAAAGATGCAAGACGCCGTGGCCAATCAGTGTTGACTTCCGGTAGTGGGTGAAACTAAGCGGGTCGATCGGTTTCTAACGTAAACACATGGGAATGCTCTGGATAATAAGACCTGGTTAGACTTGGTTTTAATTCTCAATATTAAATTTTAATCTAGAATGATTATGTACAGTGCTTTAATCTTCAGTTTATTTAACAAATCGTACAATTGTAGTTGGATAAAATGGAATCGTAATAAAGTAATCAAAGGTGGATACGGGCAACCTTTCACGTATGAACACAGAGTAAGAATAACTTTTTACTCTGTGGTATGAGCTAGAAGAATGAAGTACCCGGTAAAATCTTAAAAATGTAAAATTAATAATTACCAATATTAATAATAATAATTTTGTTTATTCCATATGCATATCATTCGATCTATAAATAAAATTACACTGAACTTATATGCAGAATGATTATTGAAGCAATTATAAAGAATTTATTGTATTGTGAATTTGTGTAATGAAAAGATGGATAATTTTAAAATTAGAATTTTAAGCCTAATTAATTAATAAATTTTTGGATATGAATAAAAGCGTGATTTTTCACCTAATCAAAAAGAATTTAGTGTACAAGGAGGAAAAATTTTAACATTATAAATTATTTAGTTTCTGGATATTCCAAGGGATTACAAACAAATTAGTAAGATAATTTTAAAGTAATAAATTATTTATTTTTGGGATAATAATATAAATCTAAGAGTTATTTTTAAAGTGATTATAATGAATTTAATGCATTATATATAGACAGATAAGTTTTGCGTCACACAGAATGTTATTTAGCTGGTATTTTTATACGTGTATTATACAATTCTTTAAAATGTGAGAGACAGAAGTGGGGTTTAACATCCACTCGACACAAACCAGGGGTCTGTAGCAGTGGGAGGAAACCCACAAGGTCTCTTAAAAATGTAGAACAATAAGTAATCATTATGTTTACAGTTTAAATTGTCTGATATACATAGCTTTATTTATACATGCAACAGGATAAGGAAGCAAGATCTAAACTATAAAATAGATGATGGAATTTTGCTTAATTAGATGAATAGGTTACATTGGGGTATATAAAATATATAATGGTCACAAAATTTGTAATTATTACAGAGATAATATAATTTATTAGATAATAAAAACCTTGTCTTACTTTCATTTCTATCCAATAATACTATTATTTCGACATCCTCACTGATGACAATGTGAAATGATAAATGCAATAATGTAATAATATGGGGTTTAACTTCCTACTGTTCTGCTCAATGGGCTAATGAAGTCAGGCATACGCCATGTATTATGAGGAAAATTTTGCCAGGGAAGCACCGCTACGGACTGCTCTTATATCGAATTTCAACTGCCAAGGCATACGCCTTACAGTGTGCTATGAAGGAAATTTTGCCCGAACAGCAGCACTATGTCCTACTCTTATATCAAATTCCTACTGCCAATATAAATAGATCTTTTATGTGCATGCCAATGGGTACACAGGACCTCGGTTTTCATTCCTTCCAAATGACCAGATAGCTGTCCTTATCAGGCCCTCCCGTCCTACATCACTAACAAACAGCAAATGAGGCAAAATAATCATGAGTTAGGATCGTCCACAAAAGCTTACCTGTACATTCAGAAACTGTAATCACCATGTGTTTACAATTACAAGCATATACTCATTGTGAAAGGATAAAAGTTAACCAGGCAACAATAATCATGTGTGGTAATTTGTCAGTTGAAAAATAAAACTTGTATTGAAAGTACTACACACAGAAAAAAAAATGGGTCAAAAACGCGTAAAACTTACTCATTTGGGTGAGTTATGAGAAAATACTCAGCTAGATGAGTATTTTGACTCAGATAGCGGGCAAATAGGTCAGCTAAGACTCAGTTTATTGAAACTTGTGCGAAGCGTCTGAGTCACTAACTAGTCACCTCTGAGTTATTAAATATTCAGTGATGAATTTGACTTTATTGAGTCACAGCCTAGTCAAGGGTGAGTTACGTGTGAGTCCTTTTGGTCACACGTATTATGACGGCAGTTAGACGAAGCCTGGACTAAAAATAACATCTATAGCATCTGCAAATATCAACAATGGAAAAGGTGAATTATATATATTTTTTGCAACAAAACTTGCGGGATAATTCCCAGTTAATAAATAATCAGCGATGAAATTTTTGTAAGTGAGTAACAGCCTAGTCAAGGGTGAGTCAAGGGTGAGTCCTTCCGGTGAAAAGAATTGTGGGTGGACGTTTTATGGCGGCAGTTAGACGAAGTCTGGACGCTTGTTTGATTAAAAGAAAATCGAAGTCATCTACCGATATCTGCCACAGAAAAGGTAAATTATTGGTGTTTTTGTTAAGGATACAGCTTTATTCAATATTATGTTTACTATATTACACAGATTAGGTAGCATATGTGAAATAGACCACTGATTTTGTTTTTGATTAAAAATTCAGATTCAAATTAATGAAATCGACGTGTGTAGACCTTGATGGGTCCATGATCCAGTTAGTACTTTATATTGAAATCTTAAGCTGATATTCAACATGATATGAATAGAGTTGAAAATTTCACCATATTGATAGGCCTGGGTGGAGTATTGCCGCATTGCATTGGCTATTCGAATAATTATAGGCATGAGTCAAAACCGAGTCGCCAATTGGTTCATAGATAAGTCATATATATATCTTCACAAAAGCGTATGAAAATGAGTCAAGACTGGGTCAATAGTAGATCACGATTTTAAAATCATGAGACTTAGTTAAGAATTTGTTATAGTTGGACATACTAAAATCACACAAAATTCAACAAATACCGAGTTCTCCCTATATTGTATCCTATTATTAATTCTAATTCAAATAGACTTAACCCTTTCTGGCATTGGTCACTGAATTTGCCAATAGATGGCTTCTATGTGTGTAGGTTTACACTGATCAAAGTGTTTTTTCCCCAGATTATAAACGAATGTCATCGTCTACCGTCAACCCCCTTTAACCAAAAAGAGAAAATGGGGCAAAGGTTCGTGAAGTCAAACCAACCGAAGATGTACATGTACCTAAGGATTGCAACAGTAAGTATTTATTATGGTCGGATTCTCTTTTGGCAAGGGGCAAAGTGAAGACGCAAAAATTAGATTTCGCCGCACGGTTGCAACGTGAAAAAGCAGAGGTAAAAAGCGAAATTTTATATGAAATGAAATGGGATTTAACGTTCTACAATTTTGCTCCAAACCTGAGCTAATGGAGACGGGTGCACGCCATACAGTGTGGTATGAGGGAAATTTTGTCCGGACAGTGGCGCTACGGCCTACTTTTGTATCGAATTCCAACTGCCAAGGGATCTTTGGGTACACGGTACCTCGGTTTTTCATACGAAAATGAACTTTCTCGACAAATGCAGGGATCGAACACCCGTCTTCCAGAATAGCGAGCCAACGTGTTACCAAAATTATATATGTATTATAGTCCTGGCTTACACCTTGTAAGGTTTCTGTGCCGGTTTCAATGTCTGTTCTGTTACATGTATGTCCTGGTGGAGCGAAGGTTTGCTTAAAATTGAATTATAGTGGGCCGTTAAGTAAATCCAAATATGAAGTGCACACGAACACAATTATCCTTGTGTGTTGCTGCCTCGAATACTGAAAATGCACGTGTAACATTTACGGGCTGTCAGGAATTTACAACTTTTGAAGGTATTTTAACTGAACACAATGTATGCGCTATTTGGTTCACTAAATCGCACTTTAATCGCCTTCCGAAATTCACTTATAATACGATTCTTTTTACAGGGCGAGCTGGATATTCTTCAATTACAGCCCTTCCTATTCTGCTTAAAGAGGACCTAAAAAAGAATGTTGTGTCCAGCAGATGTGGTAAGCAAAAAAAAATTTTAAGTTTTACAGAGGGGGGATTGGGTTGTCATTTTAACACCTGCTACAACTAAAAACTTCGATTAAAACAATAAAAAAAAATATGAAATGAAAAAAATGCATTTAAAACCTTACCTTCCCGCACCGACTAGGATAATGAATACGGTCATAAGCCGCAATGTTAAGGGGCAGGGGTGCGATGAAAGCGATCCACTTATTTCAAAATCCAACTACATGTATACCAAGTCTTCTTTTATACGTGTACACGATACCTATATGGTATTTGTCCGATCCTAGCGAGTCCATGTCTTACCGTGGTTCCCCTAAATATTTTTTAAGTTTTGGATGTTTGTTTTTGTATCATTTCAGAGACCAGAGAGAATAACAACTCCCACTATTCTACACCAAGGGGATATCATGGATGGCGAAACTACATACGAAATTTTAATGGATGACATCGTTCTGACTCGTGCGTTAGAATTTCTAACGGCAGTCGAAGTGTTATTCGCTGTGTACTATATATTCCATATCGTATAATATTCAAAGATTTTAAACACATGAACGTTTATCCAAAAAATCATTCTTGGAATCGAGGACAAAATTAATATACCAAGAAAGGTCATGTCATTATTAACTAAGTTGAAATAGTTATTTTATACGTCCACATTTTTAGCTTGTGGACCCCATATCGATCACTATTTCCATCCGATTTTGTTGTAACTTAAAATACTTTATATGCCAAAGATCTTGGGATGAGTTCGAATCAGACCTTCAGTTACGGAGTTATACTCTCTTTGCCAAAACATTGTGAACGCGAAAGGGGCCCTTGCTTTATCTATATTATGGTTATCAAAATTGGTTTGACACAACGGTTCGCGATAGAGGCTACAACATTTAACGGATTTCTTTCATATTTGGTGAGTGGCATTCGGATCACGAGGTAAGAACCATATCGATATTTAGTGTTACGTTCTGGAGTATCTCCCTTAGATGTTACAGTGAATTTCATGAGAAGCATTAGGCAAATGGGTGAAAGCGCTTTCTAATTTTCATTGTTCTTCACCCGCCAGTTGTGCCCGTATATTGCATGACAACCACTTACTTTTAGACAATAGAATAAAATATGTATAACTTATATGGAGTGCTTTATTTTTAATTTAAACATACGTTATGCAAGAGCTAAAACTGCCTGTTGCAGACCTTTTTTAGGCCTGAAATGTTATCTAGATTTTTAATTGGACATTAATGAACTTATCACTAGCCAGTGATATTTACTGGATTAGGAATCGATTTTTTGCTCAGCTTTTCGTAATCTCGCATAATGTATTTTTAAGTTTTTGTTTTAATATTGTTTCCTTATTGAGCTGACATAATGCTCATCACATCGGGAGAAACGGTATGTTATTCGGCAAATAAGATCGTCAATTCAAAGACGAACGCGGAATCATTACTGCAAATGTGGAGGTTAATACACCAGGCATAAGGTTGTTGGAAAACTAGCATTACACGAATCGTGTAATCTAATTGAAAAAAAATAACATCTTCGTATTCGTTTTTACAGATACTTTTCGTCAACTTTGTGCAATGCTAACCAAAGAATTATTTAAAAAGGAGAATTAAATCCTAATTCCAGCCTGTGTGGGGTCATTTGACTCGTTGCGTAAGGCTAATTATGTGACTAAAATATATTTGCATTGATTCACTTTACTAGTCACTTGACTCACTGTACCTAGTTGTGTTACTCATCGCTTGTGTCGCTAGACTCACTAAAGTAGTCACTAGACTCACCAAAGTAGTCACTAGACTCACTAAGGTAGTCGAAGAACTCACTTTACCTGACGAGTCACTTGACTCACTTAACGAGTCGTTTTATGGATTTTTTGGTGAGTCACAAAAATGAGTCTTTTGACTCATTATTTGAGTCCCAAGTAAGTTCCAAGTTAGTCCCAAGGTAGTCAACGAAAACTGAGTCGTTACTGAGTCGTTTTATGGATACTCACTCAAATGAGTCAACTGACCCACTTTTTTCTCTCTGTGTAGGAATGGTCTTGGGTGGCCAAATGGTTAGCATATGCGCATTATATATTTAGGTCTATCATTGAGTCAATTGGCATGGTTTCGATTCCCCGCTTAGTGGAGAGAGAGAGAAAAATGGGGTTTAACTTCCACTCGACACAAACTAGGTCATTTCAGGAGTAACATATGGTTTAATTTTATTTCAATAATTCGCTTGCGCATTTGGGACTTTAGCAGTGGGCGGAAACTGTACTCGGAGGAAACCCACGAGGTTGAGAAGGCGCCCTTATCTCCATGCCGCATACGCTCACACCAGGCCCCCTTAGTGGCTTATTGTTTCGGCAGAATGGAAATGAAATGAAATAGGGTATAACATCCTACTGTTCTGCTCCTAACCTGGGCTAATGAAGGCAGGCATATACCATACAGTGTGCTATGAGGAAAATTTTGGCCGAACAGCGGTACTATGTGCCACTCTTATATCGAATTCCAACTGCCAAGGGGTCTTTTATGACCATGTCAATGTGTACACGGGACAGCGTCTTACACACTTTGCCTGAATTTAATACCCATTTACACTAAATAGGAAAGTCTTACACACTTTGCCTGAATTTAATACCCATTTACACTAAATAGGAAATAAGTTTTACCTACATAATACTTCAAAGAAGATTGTCGATACAAATGGCAATTATCATTCAATTTTCATAAAAAATTTTTGCCACTTAATGCCTTATGCCATCTTTGATTTTATGAAAAGAATTTAACATTTTCCTTACAACCAGAAGTTACTTAATTTTGGCAAAAACTGTATTTTTAGCCTTCAAAACAAATAATTTCTTTAAAAGATTGTTATTTATTATTTGTATAAAATTATGATATTTGATGCTAATCAACATATAGAATGAATCATTACAATCAACCGATATCAAAAAATTGTTTCTAAATGAGGCATCATAATAGGTTAATTCTGTCCAATGACTAATAAATATTGAGGGTTTTTTTTTTAAAGTAATGCTAATGCAACTATTCGGTTTAAAGTGCCCCAGCTCCCTCCTACCTTTTCTTCTAACTTAAAAGTTCTTGGAGTTTTTTGTTGTTTTTGTTTTTAAAAAAAAAGGGTAATGGCTTGAAGCTTATATAAAAAAAAAATAATGATTTCAAAAATACAGTCTTCATGTTTTAAAAAATTTCAAACTTCATATATTTAAGAAAGATGTCTCAAATTTTCCAGTAGCTTTATGTCTAATGCCCCAGCTCCCTTCCCCCCCCCCCTCTGTGTTCTCCACAAACAAACAAAAAATGTAGCTGTTCCTAGCTTAAAAGTGTTGTTTTTAAAAAAAAAAAAAAAAAAAAAAAAAAAAAAAAGTAATGTCTTTAAAGACTCAATACCACTCTTGTTGTAACTGAATAATATGTCCCTATCTTTATTCTGGTCAACAAATTGTATTATTTTACAATATTCCAATTAATTGATGATACAAATTTCATCTTAACACACCTAATTTAAAAAATTGGAAAAATTCAACTAGCCTAACGTAAACCTTTTCAAATGTGACTTGGATTTTAAAATATTTTCAAACTCTCTGGACAAGTAAAATTGGATGTATTGAATAATTTACAAAACAGGTAGAACACTTAAACATCTAGTACTTAAAATAAGGCTATTATTAATTTTCTGGAGCTGCCAAGCCAGCAAGAGTGTAATTGTCCCTTTAAGCCCTTTATATAAAAAAAATAAAGATTTAAAAAATACAGTCTTCATGTTTTTAAAAATTTCAAACTTTATATATTTAGTTTAGATTTAGGGTAAGGGAAGTTATCTCAAACTTTCCTGTAGCTTTCTCAATTATATTGCCATTGGAAAAAAAATAACAATATATATTTAGCAGGCTACCAACGACAACATTTAGAACTTAAAAAATGGACGTGACATTTCCATAATTATTAAAAAAAAAATAAAGACTTTATATATTTAGTTTAGATTTAGGGTAAGGGAAGTTATCTCAAACTTTCCTGTAGCTTTCTCAATTATATTGCCATTGGAAAACAAAAATAACAATATATATTTAGCAGGCTACCAACGACAACATTTAGAACTTAAAAAATGGACGTGACATTTCCATAATTATTAAAAAAAAATAAGGACATTAATATTTCAATTTAAGCGTTTTTATGAACCGCGAGGGCGTGTAGCCATTGGGATTCTTTTGTTGTAAATGGGTTCATTTTTTTAGGCTACAGGCTACTGAAATCACTACGGTACTAATTATAGTATTACAAAGAGCTGTTCAATTTACTGTGGAAAAAAATGTTCAACTCTTACTATTATTCCAGTAAGACCATAGAAATATAAAGCCATGGTAAGATTCGAACCAACTGATAAGCTGGGAATGTTGACAAGGCCTAAGATCGCCATTCGCGTGCCGTTTGTTTACATTGGTTTTTGACGTACGCTTTGGCGTTTCAACCACCACCGGATGTCAGACGCCGTTCTCCCCCAGTCCAACGTCTGCGCGCGGTCTAGTTAATATAGACGTCATTGGTTAAAGCGGGAAAAGCAGAAAGACATAATAAGGTGTAAGGCCAAATTGCAGTAGTTGTACTAGGCCTACAACTAAGTATTCTTGGAAATTATAATACAAGCGGCCATTCTAACTGAAATATTTTCCACACTGTTAATGTCACATACGGTGGGTGAGTCGACTATACGTTAAATGATACGCGTGTCATGAAGATGAAACATAGCCTATGCCAGGCTTAGGCTATGCTATAATAGGCCTATCTTTTCATATGAATGTCAACATTCACATTGCAATTTTTCCACAGCAGAAGCTGTTGCTTTCAATACTTTATGCAAATGAACTCAATGTAAAATTTAATTGCAGTGGTGAAGAGTTGTGTAGTTATATCAAGTCTAACACATATGCTGCATTTAAATCGCACATGTTTAGAGAACACTATAAAAAATAATGATGGGGTCATAAAAGTAGGCATAATTTTGCCACTAACTAACAGTAATTGTAATAGTATTAATAATAGTAATAATACTAGTACTCTGATAGGCCTACGCCTAATAGTATTAATTCTAATGTTAATTTTTCTGCAATAGGCCTGGTTGTAAAGCAGAGATTTTCCTAACATTTCCAAAAAAGTTTTGAATCCCAGAACCTAAAGCTCTAAAGGGGGGGGGGGGGGGGGAGGAGGCAAGCAAATGGTTAGCATGTGTGCGCTGTATTGTAAGCCTTAAGGTTAAGGCCTGTCATTGAGACACCTGCCATGGTTTCGAATCACAGGATACTCCGGTTTCTCTCAATGCTAATGACCCCTACCCGCAAGCAAATTATTGAAATAAAATTGAACCATGTTAAACCCAATCCCCCTACTCTCTCTCTCTCTCTCTCTCTCTCTCTCTCTCTCTTATCTTGATATTCAGTTCACTTGGGGAGAATACATCCTTAGTATATGTATGTTTATTTTGTAGAGTCTTCACTCAGTTAAAGATGCAGTGGTGTTTATGGTTAAGGCGGACAATGTGGTTGTTACTATTGTGGATAGTTTCATGAAAGCATTTACAGTTTTCTTTACCTACTTTTATATATTTAATATTGTCTAACCTGATTAGGTGGCTTCAACATTGGAGTTTTTTCAAAGGTACATGTACATTTAATGAATATAATTATATACTTTTGAAACATCCCTGGCAACTTATTAGTACAATGTAATAGTGAAAAATGTTCAGTTTAGGGGAAAAGTCTATACTTTTATTAATATCAAATGGTCAAAAGAGTGGTTTAATGGAAGGGCTGTACATTTTCTGTTCACTTTTATACTAAAATTAGTATGACAAAAATTATAATAGCCAAAATTTCATGTATGGCAGAGGGCATAAGTTGGGATTCCATCAGGACCACATAAAGGGCATGATATATCGACACCCTTTATTGGCCATAGTTTTGATCTGGATACTATCATTTCCCTCTCTGCATGATAGTGCATTACCAGTTAGCTTTGTTAGTCAAAGTGTTATCCTGGAACATCTGGCTAAGTGGGTGAGATGCTGGCTTGCTAAACTGGAGGTTGGGTGTTTGATCCTTGCATTGGCCGAGAAATTTCCCCTTGTCAGTGATGCAAAACGGAGAGCCTGACAAACACAGCTGTCTAGTCTTGAATGGGACAAAAAAAAACCCGAGGTCCAGTGTGCTCAATGGCGTGCACGTAAAAGATCCCATGGCAGTTACAATTCGATATAAAAGTAAACCGTGGTGCTGCTGCCTGGGCAAAATTTCCCTCATAACACACATCTTCATAGCCCAGTTTAGGAGCAGAAAAGTAGGCCTTTTACCCCCCATTTCATTTCATTTATACATTTGCCAGTGGGTGGTCTTCTTAAACATACTTTGTTTTGTAAATTGCAGATGTATGATTGGATTAAACCCTGGATCAGGCACTAAAGAACGAAAACGGTCAAGAACATCCACCAGTAGCAAAGTTTTAAAGCTTATCAATGATGTATCTGCTTTTGAATGGATTACCACCATTTAAAGACAATGTGATAGTTTTACTGTTGTTTGTAGTTATTTGTATAATTTGTTTATGATAAGTAACAAGAAATTAAGTAATTTCTTTTCACTTCTGGTTCTTCAAGGGTTGAATTTTTAAATTAATTTTGCTGCCCAACTGTATTAGCACGTGACCTAAATATAGGTTTAACGTGAAAGGAAAGTAAAAGTAGAATTTCTGAGAAATTGTAACAAGTGTGCTTATGCTGACCTTGACGCAATGTCATATAATGTAGATGTTGTCTGGTTTGATCGACGAATTTACATTGATGTTGATTGAAACAAAGCGTTAAATATGACCGACTGGGGAAGTAGAAATATCTAAAATACAACTTGTATACGGGTTGTTTACGTATTAACAGTTGTAGTTTGATATCATGTGATCTACGGGTCAGGATAAACCGCGTGAGATGACACGTGACCCGATTTAGTAGACTAGTAACCTGTAAGACTGTGTATTATACTGTTTTAATCGTTTTGATTGTAATGTCGTGTTTTATATAAGACTAGACTAGTTAGTTGACTATTTACTATAGTGTTTTAATCTAGTAGATTATTTAGTATATTATTCAGTGTTTGAATCGTGTGTAGTATATTATTCAGTGATTTTAATATCATATGTTATACAACTCGTGTAACAATCTAATTTAACAACATGGCGGAGCAGACAGACAAGGAGGTGTGTAGTATCTGTTTAACTGACTATAAAACTCCCGTTTTGATAGATTGTCAGCACCGGTTTTGCTTCATCTGTTTAGAAGATTATGTGAACAAAACTACTAATAAAGGCCAGTTCCTATGTCCATTATGTCGCTGTCCTATAGAAGGGGGTATGGAGCGTTTTAAACCTAAACTAAACATTGATGACAATTCTACTATTCCACAATGTCATGTATGTACTGAAGATACATGTCAATATTTTTGTCGAGACTGTGATCAATATTTATGTAAATCATGTAAAGCCATGCATGATAAGTTAAAATCTTGTAAAGACCATGTTGTTTGTCGATATGATGAAAAACAAGTCTGTCAACAACCAAACGAACCAATGAAGCAAAAGACACCAGTCACTTCCGTCACACATCCGAAAGATTTCTGTCCAAACCATGAAGGAAAGAGAGTAAAAATATATTGTAAAGATTGTTTACTAGCCGTGTGCTTGAATTGTGTCGTGACTGATCATATCGGACATAATTTGTTAGATTTGCAGAAGGATGAAGTCAGACAAAATATCAAACAAGACTTAAAAACGCTGAATGACGACTTAAAAAAACAAATTACCAATTTTCAGAAACATTATGATAATTTAAATAGTAAATTAATTGCAGTCAAAACCTGTACAAAAACAGAATGTGAGAAAGTCGATGCACACGTGAATAAAATCTGCTCAGAATTTCGTAAAATTGGAGAAAATATTAAAGTGGAAATGCAGAAATCTAGTAAACAAGAAGAATCCAAATTTGGGAAATTAATGGAGGACATTAAAAGACTAACAGAAGATTTAAAAGCTAGTGTTAAATATTCAGTGAATGTTTTAGAAGATTCGTCCATTGTTGAAGTTTTACAAAGATTACCTAAAGTTAGACAGGAGAAAGATGAAAGTTGTTGTAGAAAATTGGATATACCTGATGTAAGATATTCAACATTTCAAGTAGCAGAGATAGATAAAACTTTGTTAAGTAATCAACTTGGTAAGATTGTAAGTTGTGATGAGAATATGTATGAAGATGTTTTTAATGTTGATACTGTGTCACGTGGTGATGTGTATGGTAAACAACATGTAGTTCCAGGTTATACATGGTGGACAGGTGTGTTTAAAGACCCACGCTCATCATCATTATATTTTAGATTAGACCTGAATGACGTAGAAGATACAAGTATTACGTCATGTAATGTTGACGTCATATTTAGAGTTATAAATAAAACAGATGATAGACAATCTGTAGTTAAACAATGTAATGGGACTGTTAAACCTGGTGGTCGTGGGTGGACTAATCTTATTGACTGGCAGAGACTCAGTAATCCTGTCAGTGGATTTATTGATCATCATAGAAACTTTACAATTCAAACAACAATTAATAAAATAACTAACATTATAAGATGTAAATAATTAGGTTACTGTTATTAAGTGGAAGTTAAACTCTTATATCAATGGGTCTTTTACGTGCACATAAATCTCTACATATGACCTCGGTTTGTCGTCCTATACGAACGACTATACACTGTTCTGTGCTGTTGACCGTGGAATTTCATCGATATTTTTTAGGCGTGCCTCACCCCCTTGTTAATGATACCTGGCAAGTCTCGATTATCGATTTTATTGTTATATTTGTTAATCTTTTAATCTTGATCATTCGATAGTTGATTGTGGGCGTGTCTAAAATAATAATTTATATAACATTTGATATCAAAATAAAGACCTGCAATAGGTGGAGGGGGGGTCCCTTGTCACTGGTGCCGGATTGAGGGCCTGACAACGACAAATGTCTAGTCGCTTGGATGAGACGAAAAACAGAGGACCCGTGTATACATTGGTGTGCACGTCAAAGAACCCTTGGTAATTGGAATTCGATATAAGAGTAGATCATATCGCCGATAGTCCTCATAACACACTGTATGACGTATGTCCGTCTTCATTAGCTCAGTATAGAAACGAAACAGCTGTTCAACATAGGCAGACATAATTTATTAATAATATTTTAAAGTTAGACCATAGTAAAATGCTTACTGTCTGCCTCCCACGACACTGACCCCGAGAAAACCCACGAGGCGACCCTACTCCTTGCGACGCACAACCGGGGATTCGAAATCACGCAAGTTGACTCATTAACAGATCTTATGATACCATTCGGCTCATCTACGCCCCCCCCCCCTTGCTTATGTTATATATTGGTTTCATCATCATTACACAGGAAGTGATATATATCTTCACGCTTGTTGACGTATCCTACAAACTGTAATTCAGCTATATAAATTCCAAACAATGTAAATAAATATTGTTTAAACCAACAGATGAAAATATTACTGCAACACTGTAAAAAGACTAATTAGCAAAATTGACTAAACGACACCATCTTAAATAAAAAATACCCAGTTAGATCTTTATGTAGTGTAGGACATCGAAAGCATAAAAACAAATAGAAATATAGATCTGTAGGCCTAGTTTAATTAGACTGTTCTTTATTTTGTTTCAATTTTGCATGACTCTTATTGTACTTTGTCTAGTTACATTTTTTTTATACTCAAAAAGGTGACAGGTCAGAACCCAAATCTTGAAATTTTGGACTACTATGGAAATCCTTACTATGGTCGAGGTCGATTTGGAATTGTTTGACCGTGCCATCAATTTGTGAACTTGACAGAAATCAATTTTGATATTGTGGTAAAGCAAGTTTCATTTTGTTAGTATTGTTAGTAAAGTCTATAGACGTATAAATAGTCGAGACTATAAATACACCCAGGTCACTGTAGTTATATATAGTGAGGGAATGGATATTTGATAACTGCATGAATAGTATGTTGACAGAACCTTTCTAAGTTTTATAATAATATTGCTATCTGCCATATATTATGTTCAATTTTATAACTTAATAGAAATCCATGTCTAGTTATTTAGCATACTATTAATGAGTTTATATCCATATTATATAATCTATTTTGTTGGAGATGTAACATAATACATTGTCTAATATTATTGAGAATTATTATCTCCCATTACTTAAATAGCTGAATTTGAATATATAGCATGCAATTATAATTTATATGCATATCCTATGACTTATTAAACATAACTAGATTATACTTCTGTATGTCAACTTAACGATAAATCACATTGTGTCCATCTGTTAAATAATGTTGCATTTATATGGTTGACATAAGGAACATATAGTTTATAAGTTTGCATGTGATGGGAATTAATTCTCTCATACATTGCCATCCTGTCGAGACGGCCAGGCGAACGTGTTACCCAGCACTAGTACCCCGGGCCAGTTGTTCCCACTGGGATAAACTTCTCCAGGGTCGAAGCGAAGCTCTAGTACAACAATAGTTCGTGGTAATTGCTCCTAGAGCACACATAGATCTTAAACTGCTTGCAGTATAAGCAAAGATTACATCCTTTAGAAAAAGCAAAGACTATAAACTGCTTGCAGTTTTTAAACAGATACAGCCTTTAACTGCTTGCAGGTAATGAACAGTATAGCTTTAAGTTATTACACAGAAACAGAACAGATCACAGAACGGCTTGAACTGGGACAGTTCGCCTCTTTAAAAATAGTTAAAAGAGTTTTTCCCGGTCCATTAAAACTTACCTGTATATATGTTATAATACATAATAAAACTTTATAGTTTTGTACAGTTTTGTTCCGTTTGTTCTAAGAGAGAGAGAGTCGAAAATAGCGTAACTACTTTTTAGCTAGTCCGCCTTCTCCTCTGAAGAATCTCTACTATAAAACGGCTTGAGGTCGGCCGATAGACCACTGGTGGCAGAGAAAGGGGTGCGGGTCCTGATCAACTAAATTGCAACAGAACTCCCCCAAGCAAATAAATTGCTGCTGAACTTGTTGGCTAATCGCTACAATATCTGATTACCCGGTGCTGCTCAACTATACCAACAATATTATTTATATTTGAAATATATAAATAAAGCTGTTGCGGGATATTTTACTGTGTGTTCATTTGAAGACTAGGGGGCGGGTAACAATACTCCATGGATAACTTTGTCAAATTTTACTCGATCCTTTTTAAAATGTTGTAATGGCTGAACAGGTAAATAAGTATATCGTAACTAATTTTTCCGCCACTAAAATATGTAATTTATCACCGTTCTCACCTGTAATTTATCACCGTTTTCAACTGTTATTTATCACCGTTCTCACCTGTTATTTATCACTCTTCTCACCTGTAATTTGTTTATATTTAGATTCAAATTGTGACGGTAAACAATGTTGTTGGATTAAAGATGAAGTTTGTATGATGATAAATGTGTATGTTTATCATATTACTTGTTGATTAATGTAGGAAATTTACAGCAAAGCTCAAAACTTAGTATAACATGTTACCTGTCCGTTGATTAAAATATTATTTAGCAGTGGGAGGAAACCAGAGGACCTGGAGAAAAAACCCACGAGGTTGGAAAGGCGACCCTACACCTTGTCACGTGTAACCTGAGAATCGAAACCACACCAGTTGACTTAATGACAGTCCGTATCATTGCTACGGGAGATGTGTAACAAACTGTTAAATATACGGGAAGTGATGTCACCTCATTATGGCTATACTTGACAAATATAGTTCAAGGCGTAATTCGAGTGTTAGACGTATTGTGCAATGCATCGGAAAAGAAATGTATGTGACAGTGGCGGCCATTGGGTTAACTTATGCAACAAATCACCAAATTTTCACCACTTATTTGCTGGGACGAGATGAAACGATTTTCGTTTCTAAATGACTGCCTAAAAATAAAGCAGACAATTTCTGCTATTTTTGGTTCAAAATTCAAAAGAACATAACTTGAAAAGAATATTTTTTTCTGTTGCAGCAAAGACTTTGATCGATTTGTAAGATCAGTACATCTATAACTAAACATTTATACTATCTTATTAATCTTATAAACACCCGCCATACCCATTCAGATGACTGTTATATTTAATAGAAGTTTTGACAAGGTTTCAACGTCAAGGTGACCCACAAAGTGCTGATCCCTATCTTTTACACCATCTTTTGTCTTACAATATTCTTTTTATTTTAAAATTAAAACGCGTGGAATATAATAACAACACGTACTATAAACAAACAGGATCTCCCTTTCTTCATGAGCGAATAGTTTCCGATCACCGATTAAGACCCCTACGCGCAAGCGAATTATTGAAATATGGTTGAACCATGAGTTAGTCCCAAAATGGCCTAGTTTGTGTTGAGTGAGAGGGAGATAGAGAGAGATACTAACATATAATTCAATTTTATTTCAATTATTTGCTTACGCGTAGTGGTCTTTATAATAACAATAAATTTTAATATTCTATAATTCATTTAAACAGATACCAATTGATTAAAAATGCAATATTCTAGTGAAAGCGTTCAGTAGATTAATTTAAAAGACACAAATTAATTTGAAATTCAGTGGTATGAAATGCCGTATCATATTGGAAGTGATAAGAAAATTAATTTAGAATTAATTATTTTGACATGCAATGGTATGAAAATAATCAAAATTATATTGAATAAAAAGTACAACTAGTAGTATATAATTGTAATAATCCATTAATAACCATTACCTTTCTAACTGAGATGGGAGGGGGGGTGAATGGCCGCCGAATTGTTTGCACGTGCGTGCTGTATCATAAAGCCTATCATTGAGTCAACTGGTGTGGTTCTCAATCCTCAATCCCCGGTTGTATGTGACAAAGAGTGGGGTCGCCTGTCCAACCTCGTAGGTTTGCTCCAACTGCTAAAGACCCCTACACACAAGCGAATTATTAAAATAAAATTAAAACCATATGTTAGTCCCGAGATGACATAGTTTGTGTCGAGTGGACGTTAAACCCCATCTCTCCCGTCCTGTCCTACTGATAGAGCAGGAGCCCGAGGATTCAACCTAGCTGAAAATAGACTAGTCTCTCTCTCTCTGAGATTGCGTGAAACAAGTACATCGCCTATAGATAAGTTCCAAAACTTTTTATCTTGGTTTGTGCATGTAAAAGCGGCGGGACGATTTACCCAATACTACCCAATTCTACCCAATACTACCCAATACTACCCAATACCACCCCAGTACCACCTCAATATCACCACATACTACCCAATACTACAACATAATACTGCAAAATGTGTATATCAATTGAATTTTTTCAACAATAATTAGTTACACCGTGGGAATTGTACTTCAAATGCGATTACCGATGTCTGGCTGTTCCATTTGCCTCCCTATATCACCTAAAACAAGCAAAAAATGACCCAATACTATTAAATACTTATCACATACTACCCACTATCATCAAATAACAACCTTATATTGTCAAATAACAAACCATTAGTTTAATTACTGCGACGAATATTCGATAATTCGCAGAGAATGGAAATGAATATGCAGTTATCCCCCTTTACAACCGATAAATAGATTTTAGTTTGCTATGCAGATTATTCATCTTCTTTTGTGTTGAAGATTATTTCCAAGTCGACGAAACTAAAATAAGAAAAACAAGTAAAAGTACCCATGGCAGTTTGAATACTAGAATAGACTGTAGGGCTGATGTAGGGAAAGATTTCCCTCATAGCAGACTTGTGTGACGTATGTCGTATCTATACTGAACAGCAGGACGTTGTGTTATAGATACTGCCCTATATCAACTGGTACCTGTCACTCAGGCCTATCCATAGTCCTATGTCAACTGGTACCTGTCACTCAAGCCTATTTGTAGCCCAAAACACGTCCTAGATTAACCAATTTTATTTCACAGTCTTGTAAAGTTTGTTGCTAGGGCTGACCCGGCGGAGCGGGGGGGGGGGGGGAGGGGGCTTTAGCCTCCCTAATAATTTGGTCGCAATAACTCTTTTCTCAATCGGTAGTTAAACAATGTAATGGGACTGTTAGACCTGGTGGTGGGTTATACTGTTTTACTGATCTTATTGACTGGGAGAGATTCAGTAATCCTGTCAGTGGATTTATTGATCATCATAGAAACTTTACAATTAAAACAACAATAAATAAAAAAAAACTGACATTGAACGGGATTATTGTTATTCTGATTAAAACTGTTAACTTATGGTCAATGTTCCTTCTAATTCTTACATGTATCAAGTGGAAATTAAACTCTTATATCAATGGTTCTTTTACGTGCACACAAATCTCTACATATGACCTCGGTTTGTCGTCCTATACGAACGACTATACACTGTTCTGTGCTGTTGGCCGTGGAATTTCATCGATATTTTTTAGGCGTGCCTCATCCCCTTGTTAATGATACTTGGCAAGTCTCGATTATCGATTTTATTGTTATATTTGTTAATCTTTTAATCTCGATCATCTGATAGTTGATTGTGGGCGTGTCTTAAATAATAATTTATATAACATTTGATATCAAAATAAAGACCTGCAATAGGTGGAGGGGTGGGGTGGGGTGTATGTCGACCTTTCAACGGACAGTTTGGAGTTGTAAAGTGGGTAACGAAAACCCCACGTGCAAGCCAGTTTTTTTAATGAGATTTCAACGGGGTTGTTTCCATAAAGAGCTATAATATGGTACATGTCTGTCTTCATCGTCTCATCGTCAATAAAGTTTAATATATAACATAGTTGTAACTAGAGCGCGTGCTAATCACAAGCAGACAACACAAAATAACATTAAATCTATTTCAGTATGGTGTTCTATTTCAGTCACATCCGGCTTCACATCCATGTTCTATCCTGGTGTTGATTTGCTGGTGTGGTTCCCTCTTGTCAGTGATGCAAAACAGGGTGCCTTGTGTGGGAAAACGTATAGTCGTTCGGATGGTTCCCATGTACACACTGATATGTACGTAACAGAACTCTTGGCAGTTGAAATTCGATAAGAGTATAGCACCGCTGTCTATATTTTATTTTATGTCATTTTATATTGTTTAAGTATTTTGTTTGCGTGTAGGGTCACATGTCTTCTGTTTATTTCTCATATTCAATGATGTAAATAAACGTCTTACCTTTCTACACCGACTCGACTAATGATGTTGATATATATCATATAATTAATATCAAACCTAGTATACACCAACATCTGGGTTGTCCTATACGTCCGTCTCTCATCTGGACTAGACTAATAATGTTGATATATATATAGAGTAGAGATATATTTAAAATAATAACCTGCTATAGACTGATGGCGGATAGGCCTACATACAGGATAGAAAGATGTATTTAAGACAGTAGCCTGATATAGACTAATGGTGGATAGGCCTACATACAGAGTAGAGATGAACCTATTATGTCTTGTTCGAGTGATGGGGGGGGGTATATTAAACAATGTAACGGGACTGTTAAACCCGGTTGGCCAGGCTATTATACTGATCTTATTGACTGGACGAGATTCTGTAAT
Source organism: Patella caerulea (assembly GCA_036850965.1). Classification (NCBI taxonomy): domain Eukaryota; kingdom Metazoa; phylum Mollusca; class Gastropoda; family Patellidae; genus Patella; species Patella caerulea. The sequence continues at coordinate 848,080 of JAZGQO010000002.1, forward strand.
CATGTCAGAGGATTTATTGATCATCATAGAAACGTTACAATTCAAGTAACAATTAATAAAATAACTAACATTGTACGGGATTAATAGGTTACTGTTATTAATTATTCTGATTAAAACTATTAATTCATGGTCAATGTTCCGTCTTATTTTTATACACCATAATTGAAATGTGGTTGTATATTGTCGACACTCCAGTCCGTCCGATGTCCATCATTCCCTGTGAACGATTGTTCGGAATCTACCACCTATTCTTTATGACGGCAAGTCACGTAATTTTTTGGCACAAATCACTAGAATCGTATAAACACACGTAGCTATTGATATCCTGATGAGGGGGGGGGGGGGCAGCGTTTAGTTGTTCGGATGAGACGTAAGACTTTAAAGTAGAACTTTGAATTCCATTTCCATTGGTCACAACCCATATTAGGTTTAGTCCCAATTATCCTGGCGTCTGATGTCTATCATTCGGGACTAACATGGTTCCAGAGACAATGTGAATGTGTCTTTCTGTTTTTTTTCTTTTTTTACAGTCTTGAATATTTGAGCGTATATATCGGGTAACCACAGGTTACTTTGACAAAAGATAGATGCTGTGATTGTACATAATAAAACATAATAAATGCACGTAACTACTTACCTGTCTTTAACATTACTATATTACGTATAATATCTTTTTTTTTATAAAAAGCGTTGTTTTACGATCTATTTTATGTATGTGAAGAGGCGATCAATGCATGCATGTTTTGGGGTGTGGGGGCGACAATGATAATGGACTAATAAAAATACAGTAAAACTTTAAGGTGATAAATATGAGAGTAATACTGATAATACATTTAACTACTTCTGATATTGATCCCCTGATGTGCGGGGGGGGGGGGTAATGGATGTGTGTGTGTGGGGGGGGGGGTATGTCGAGCTTCCAACTTAGATGTCGTTTATTGTATTGTCAGTAAACTGTAATAGTTTCTCTTGTTAACAGCGCGTGCTGAGCTCAAGCAGACGACAGAAAACTTGAATATTCTTAATATACATTTAGCGCGAAAGGAAATAAAAGTTGCATTTCTGTGAAATTGTGACAAGTTTATTTATGTTCAGGGGTGGACCCACAGCATGCCATTTTTTAATTTGTTTATCTATATGTTAGTCCCAAATACGCCTGGTTTATCTCTATATGTTAGTCCCAAATACGCCTGGTTTATCTCTATATGTTAGTCCCAAATATCCTGGTTTATCTCTATATGTTAGTCTCGAGTATAGATGGTATAAACATGATTTTCGCATTATCTCCGCTGGGAACTACACCAAACCTGATTATTACCCTTTGCTCTATTACCCTCCACAAAATCCTGGATCCGGGCCTGTCACCTGTCTATAGAGTGAATGACCCATGTACTGTACTTGATAACAAAAGGTAAATTTCACCTACATATTATTTTTATAGAAAAAAGTCTGGTTTTATACAGTGAGGCTTTATACAGTGAGGCGGTAAAAGATTTGACACAGCAGTACGTTAAACTACACCTCATTTTAATCATAATAAAATCCACCTTGTATTTTGTATTATATGTACAATAAACCGGATAGGTGTTTGAATTATTGGGAATTATCTAGATATGTGGGTAAACGTCCTACCTTTCTTCTCCAACTAGGCTAATGGAGACGGAATATTACTATTTTAATTCTGTAATATCTCTCTCAGACCGGGGTAGAGTCATTACTGCCCTGCTCAAGACGCAAATGATCGCTGATTCACGACGTTTGGTTTCTTTTGAGCATGTTCAAAACAAACGCCAAGTTCCGCGTTTGCAATTTTTTGGGAAATGTTCTGGCGTTTGCTGGCGACCAAGTGCATTTTCTGGTCGCCGTACCAGGGACATTTCTCTTAACTCGTGTCATTGGATTTCAAAATTTTAGGCGATGTCATTTAGTGAGCAATTTCAAAATTCCCTGTTCTACAAAAAGTTAGTGGATCCGTTTTCTTCCCCAAAGGCCTTCTCTTTTCAGCATTGACAATCTGGACCCCCCCCCCCTCCTGTTTTAACTTTATTCTAACGAAGACGTATTTTAACGACGAAGGGGTTGATAATATACCTATAATTTACACCACAGCTATTTTTTAAAGAACGTTAAAGTCAGTAGTTTTATATAATTTAATCTCTATAAACCAGGGAGGTAGAATGAAAGTGTGTAGAACCTCCATCACGTCTTATTTTAACTTAAATATAGCGCTTTATAAAACGTCTATAGCTTTAATGTATGAAACACATATATAAGAAACTATGTGCAGAGTTTTGTGTTTCTGGTATAATTCTTAAATTAGGTCTGAGAATGGTTTGTGAAACCGGAGGACCTAGTAGTGTAGAACGGAGGACCTGGTAGTGTAGAACGGAGGACCTGATGGTGGGACATAACTCTAGCAGTAATATATTCTATTGGAACATAACTCTGGCAGTATTAAATTATATTGGGACATAACTCTTTTTTGTTTTTAAAAACACTAAAAGAAAATCAATTTCTCAGGCAGATGCCAGTTAACATTTTGCAGGAATATTCCATGGTACTTTCTCCAGATTTTACCACGGTCGCAAGACTTTGAAATGGCTAGGGCAAGTGATTCTTCACGAGAGTGTGGGATAGATTTAAGAATTTAGGGGAGAGGTTACGTCTCCACATAAGCACTGATGGTATCCACCATAAGCACTAATTGGTCCGTCAGCAGGTCGACAAACCTGAAAATGTAGTCCACCTAATGTTTTATGATGGATTATATATCTTCAGTATGTGTAGATTAATAGTAAGTGCACTACACGCAAAACATAAATAAACAAATATCAAATCAGACGGCATCCCAACTACGGTCAACTACCGCAGGCGTATAAATGTCGATGTTATAATGGACATAGGCGTAAACCCAAACACCACTGAATGCATATGTACAGCCATCTCGAGTTCTTGTGGAAAATCTTAGATGTTAGGGATGTTTCAATCATCCAGATGCATTAATTATATCTAATAGAACCATGGACTCCTGTAAGGCCTGCTGTGTATTCCATAGAACTATATAACCCCCGTAAGGTCTACTGTGTATCCCATAGAACTATGATCCCCTATGTATCCCAAACAACTATGGACCCCTGTGTATCCCATACAACTATGGAACCCTGTGTATTCCATAGGACTGTGACCTGTGGCAATGTCTTAAGCTCGAGACCATTTGAAATAACGTTACGTCAACATCAACGAATAAGGTCACTCTGCATTTTAAATACATACATATTAATGTCTCGCACTCGACCATTACACTACATATACCACTTAGTAACATTGTAACTCGAGAGCGTGCTAATCACAAGCAGACGACACAAAATAACGTGAAATCTATATTTGATTCAAGAACTACCTGGTGACCCTGGTGTCCTATATCTAATTTTAAACTATTAATATACTGACTCAAGTGTTAAGACATGACATGACATGATAATACACGTACACATGATAATACATTTATTGTGTACAGTATTGATAACCTTAGACAAGCTGTATATACGCGTAGCGGTCTTTAGCAATGGAAAGAAACCGGAGGACCCAGAGAAAACCCACGAGGTTGGAGCGGTGGCCTAGCTACTCCTTGTCACGTACAACCGTGGATTTTAAACTTTTCCAGTTGATTCAATGGCAGGCTTTATGATACAGCGCTTACAGGTGCTTAAATACTACAGTAGCATGAAATATATGGGGGCAGCATTATTCGTTCGTATGAGACGAAAAACGTAGGAACACGTTAGCATGCGCGCACAAGAACTGGTTAGTACAGCATTGAGTAGGACTTTGAACTCCATTTCATTTTGTAACAGTAGTAATATCTCTATATGCTAGTCCCAAATACCCCTGGTTTATCTCAATATGTTTGTCCCAAATACCCCTGGTTTATATCTATATGTTAGTCCCAAATATCCTGCTGGTTTATATCTATATATTAGTCCCAAATACCCCTGGTTTATATCTATATGTTAGTCCCAAATACCCCTGGTTTATCTCAATATGTTTGTCCCAAATACCATGGTATATCTCTGTATTTGTTAGTCCCAAATATCCTGGTTTATGTCAAGTGGTTGTTAAACCTCATCTGTACTCTTGTATCGAATTCCATCTGTGCACATATTACTTTGGTTTGTCGTCCCACCCGAACGACTATACACTGTTCTGTGCTCTTGGCCGTGAAAATTCGTCGAGTTTTTTGAGGCGTGCCCCCCCCCCACCTCTTTGTTAATGATACCTGACAAGGAACAAAGTCTCGATTATCCATAGTATCGTTATATTTGTTAACCTTTTAATCTCGATCATCCGATAGTTGATCGTTGGCTTATTATGGGAAATATGACATTGACACCAATACGATAATAAAAGTTGATTTTCTGAGAAACTGTAGGACGTTTGTTGGCCTTGACCCCAATACAATAATAAAAGTTGAATTTCCGAGAAATTGTAGTTTACATTAACCCTGACACCATGACGTATAAATGTAGATGTTGTCTAGTTAATCGATAAATTTACATTGATTGAAACAAAACGTTAAACGCATTAAATTCACCCTATGCCGACATGAACTATGTCGATATGTTTACATCATGTCAATAGTCGATTTAACTCTAAACCGATATGTCAGGTTTTATTGCATAATATATAGACTTGATAATATTGGCCACAGACCACTAATGATTTCCTCATTAACTTTTATGTTAATTCTCGTCTCTTAGACCGGCTCTAACTTTTCCCCAAATTTTTGTTGTGTATAACGCTTTCTGCCACATATGAAACAAAATATGTGGCAAACTCTTCTCCAAAAGTATGTATGAGGTTCACCATGAAAAATTTGAGATACACAGGCTTGAAGTAGAGACAAGTAAACATGAAATTTTCGGTCTTACGTTTCAACGTAACAAACCTCTCAACTCATGTATCCTTCCGCCTCAAAATCATGAATATTCACCAAAACCTGGCATAAAATGTATTTTCAAACGCCTTTCTTTGATTTTACACCACAAAAGCAAAAGGGGGTAAAGGGAAAGGGAGAGAAAGGCCAAAAATAACTTTCGTCCTACGGCTTGGAAATATTTGGTTAGATGTGTCGTATATAAGGGTAAAACTTCAGGTATCACCAAAAGGCTTGTATGCTTCCCATATGTTCCGAAAACCTACCGGTGAAAGAAAAAGAAAAATCAAAGAATATTTGCCAAAATGATGACCCTTTAAGTACACATGCTGCTTTATGTACATCGATGCATCTCAGGTCCATGGGTCTTTGGGCTAAAATCTTTCTTGTTAAAGGCAGTATTTGAGTTCTGTGAAAAAATTGGACAGGATATAAACAAATTACACAGAAAACACTCAAAATTTGTATTTTTTTCTTCTACGAAATTTACATGTTGCATATTTAAATAACCAGCGACTGCCAGGCAGGATACGCAACATTTTGCAAGTGATGGATAGAAAACAGGATAAACCAAAAGCGATGGGCGTAGAATCAAAGAAAAGGGTTTGAAAATACATTTTCTACCAGGTTATAGTAAATATTCATGATTTTGAGGCGGAGGGCTACAAGGGTTGAGAAGTTGGTTACGTTGAAATGTAAGGCCGAAAATTGCTTGTTTTCTTGTCTCTACTTCCAGCTTGTGTATCTCAAGTTTTTCAAGGTGAACCTCATACATGCTTGGGGGATCACGTGGCTAAGTGGGCAAGGCGCTGGCTCGCTAGCCTGGAGGTCGGGTGTTCGATCCCTGCATTGGCCGAGAAAGTTCATCGCGAATTTCCGGCGTGGTTTCGCCTTGTCAGTGATGCAGAACGGAAGGCCTGACAAGGACAGCTGTCTAGTCGTTCGGATGGGACGAAAAACCGAGGTCCCGTGTACATATTGGCGTGTTCGTAAACAATCCCTTGGCAGTTGGAATTCGATATAATAGTAGGCCGTAGCGCCGCTGCCCGGGCAAAATTTCCCTCATAGCCCACTGTATGGTACAGTTTGTAGCATGCAGTAACGAAATAGACGGTGTACATGTACTTATCGGCATATTTAAATCGGTTATCCATAGTCCATGTCTAACATATCTTTCAGAATTTTCTTTCCGCCCACATTATTTCTCCACACACTGCAAGACTTGAAAGTATTTATCGCTCAAAAGTTCCATTGTAAAGTATTTTTGGATACAGTCCACTTAAACCAGTCGGTCAAATCCTTCTCTGAAAATACCTAAATTCCAATCACGGTTAATTGTCAGAAATATCGGAAAAGATTGCCTTTTGATCCAAATTTTCTTCAGGCTTTGGACAGGTCCTCATCATATTTGCATCCACATCTATTCCATCGTCAATATGATGACTAAAAAGGATTGATTATTCGTCTGACTTCGTTTAATTATCCGTTTTGTTCTTGCTTTCAATTCAAAATGGCGACGTGTAAACAAAAACACGCGCATTATTACATCGGTAATTCTCGCTATTTGGCGGAAACTACCGAGAAATCATCCAATCACTGTTGCTTTTTTTTAGAAGAGTCCATTAAATTTAAGGGTGAACGTTGTATATGTCAGATATAAACCTACTCTCCCTCGGATTGATATGATAGAGAACCCTTGGGCTTCGCCCGCGTGTTCTCTATCATATCAACCTTGGGTAGGTTAATATCCTATACACATTAAAGGAGCTAAGTCTTTAACTCAATATCTTCCAAAATCTTCAACATAGAAAACACGAATTATTTGTCAATTTAAATCAAAATTGATGATGTGATCTTACCCGAAAAAGATGGGCTTCTGATATCCAATATATACAATATTTTACCATTGGTACACGAATCGTGTACCATAATGCGTTTCAGCCCCAGTTCTAGCAAGAGACTCGAGGAACGAGGCTAAAAACATTGTACCAAATCAAACGGTTGATGCTATACCGTATCTATCTAAATATAAAAAAGAGGAGGAGCTACCAATAACTAGATGAGCAGTAATTCTAACGCGTTTGTAGGAGGGAATTAAGAAGCATAACCACGCCTTGACATGATCGGTGAAGGTCGCGTTAGCAGCTCGCCTCACCAGCGAATTGATATATTGATCATCAATTTGAATTTGATGGCGATACCCATTTACCTACCGACAATTGACATAAGCTGTTTAATGCATTTAGGAAGCTGAGAAATAAATGAAAGCGACAAAAGTACACGTGACGACACAATGTATAACTCGAAACACCAGGAATTTCAATAATGTACCAGGTAGGAAGTGTCTTTTGATATCGATCGATATACGGTCGTTTGGTTCGTAAATATGTCTTTCCATATTGTAATACAATAATTGTACCGGGCGGTATTGGTCAGTGGGCGAGAATTGAGAAGTTCATCGAGATTTTCCGACGTTACTTCCCCTTGTGAGTGCTGATCGACGGAGGGTCTGACAGGGACAACTGTGTAGTCTTTCCGATGGGATGAAAAACAGTCAAACTGCGATTTCTTGTAGTTCAAAAACCAATGTTCAAATGTTGACATTTTTTCTGGATAGGGCATAAACTAGTAAAATGCAATGGCATGCTATGCCATTACCCGAAGAGTGGCGTTAAAATTCCATTTTTATTTTTATTTTCACCTTCACCTAATTTGTAATGTTACCCAAGGTATCAATTGTTATTTGGCACTATTATTATTGACAGGGGTCATGGCTGATGGGTCAAGTTAAGCAAAGCTTAAATAGTCTAAGTAACAATGCATCTTTATAAAGATTCATTTATTTAATTTTGTTCTATTTTCATTTTTCTTCAGGATGATGCTCTGATAGTCTATTAAAAAATCTAATGTCAAAGTAGAAATTGATGTAAGTGGTTTTATCCTTTGACAGCAATTCAGCCTATAATACTAAAAATGATAAAGTACCCATCATTAGTTCCCAGTGTTGACCAAGAAAATTCATCTCGATTTTCCGGCGTGGTTTCTCCTTGTTAGTGAGTGGTGCAGAACATAGGGCCTGACAAGGACAACTGCCTAGTTGTTGGGATGCAAAGATTAACAGAGGTCCAGTGTACACATTGACGTTCCTTTGCCAGTTGGAATTGGATATAAGTGTAGGCCCTAACATGACTGTCTAGGCAAAATATCCCTCATAGCAGTCAGAGCAGTACAGTAGGACGTTATACCTCATTTTATTTCTATAATATTGGGAGCCCCAAAGTCTCAATGTGTAAAGTGTGTGCAATAGCTAGACATGGTCATCCTGTGTTTGATAGCACCTATGTCCAGCCAAAAGAGAGAGAGAAAGGGAGAGAGAGAAATGGGGTTTAACATCTACTCAACATAAACTAGGTCATTTTGGGATTAACATATGGTTTCATTTTATTTCAATAATTCGCTTGCGTGTAGGGGTCTTTAGCAGTGGGAGGAAACCGGAGTGCCTGGAGGAAACCCACGTGGTTGAGAAGGCGCCCCTATCTCCATGCCACATACGCTCACACCAGGACTTGGAACCACAGCCGCAAGCCAGAGGTGACCGGCCAGCTAGAGGTCGAAGCGCGGCACTCTAGACCACTAGGCCATCCCACCCCCCACAGTCTCCCCATGTCCAGGCAAAATTTCCCTCAAACCTCATTGCATGGGGTTTGCCTGTTTTCATTAGCTCCATATTGGAAATTAAAACCCATTTAAGTTTATTTCATGTAGTATATAACATTGACAATAACAATCGTTAACATTATAGGCGTGCGGTCCTGAGAAAAGAAAAGCAGAAAAGAGGCTGCAGATTTAACGTTGTCAGCAATAAGGTAATTTCTTGTTCTTGTAAAACCCTTTTATACTGAGCCGAATATAGTACGAGGTTTGTCCGCCCAGATTTCATTTACAAAGCATTATCTCATAAACCATTTAACGTAACTTTCAGACTGGCTATTTTGGGTTTTTCCTGGGTTTTCTGGATTCTCCTGGTTTCCTTCCGGTGCTAAAGACTCCCAATGCGCAAGCAAATTGTTGAAATCCTGATTCTCCTGGTTCCCTTCCACTGCTAATATTGAACCCTATGTTACTCCCAAAATGACCTAGTTTGTGTCATGTGGAGGTGTATTTATAAAATTTCATTACATTGTGTTGTAAACCTGCATCTGGAACTGTCTCCAATTTGTTGATTCTTTGATGGTAGTGGTGGTAATTTGTAATTTTAGTTAATTTATGTACACATACACTATGATTAAATTCATTTATTAAAGAAGACTATTTACCATTATTCTTTCAGGCACTGGGATTCCAATTAGTTGTATATCTATGTACAAAACTATTAAAAAGAAGATTCAAGAAAAACTCTCTATTTGCAATGCTACATTTACCATATCTCCAGAATTGCAACTTCCATGTTTATAATCTTGACAATTTATATGCAACATTTTGTTGAAAGAATCCTCAGTATTTGTTGTGGTGAACAAAATAAATATATGCTGTGGAGAGGCAAATTTTATGTTGACCAAATATGAAAAATAAAGTTATACATCTGCATGTTTCAATCACTCTTTTTGTTATGCCTCTTTTCTTTTACAAATTAAGGTCCCAATGTTTTCTGCGGTATGGGGAAATGCTGCATTTGGGCCCAATCTGATGTAAAGAAATGAAATGGGGTTTAACATCCTAGTTTTTACACCTACCTGGCATATTAGGACAGGTATACACCATGCAGTGTGATATGATTGAAATTCCAAGCCCCCACCCCCTTCTCCTTCCTAACCTATTCACAAGAGAGAACATCATCAGAAAAGCATGCCATTATGACCTTTGCAAAATACTATTCTTTATTTCAAATTCCAAGCCCCCCGCCTCCGTCCTAACCTATTAGGGGGAACAACATTGGAAAAGCATGCCATGATGACCTTTGTCAGTCTACACTGAGTGGAACATTGAGCCACCGTGGCCCCTCTAAAGGAAACACCCAATGTGTAGGCAAATATTTTCTGTAACACAAGAAAGCATAACACTTTATGATGATTTTATCATACAAAATCCTCCTATCATAACCAAGCTGAAAACAAATGCTGCTGTCATGGCTATTGTGACCAAAATATTCTGCTCTGTTGAATAATCTAACTACAATTCCTGCTGTTGGGACTAATCTATATAAAATTCTCCTGTGGTATCTTTTCTGACGAAAAATTCTATTTTGTGGCTATCTACCGAAAAATTTTGCTGTGATGGATAATCTAACGAAATTCCTTATTTGATGGATAATCTGAAGAAAAATCCAGCTTTTTAAACTAATCTATAGAAGATATCCAAGCAGAAAACAACTTCTGCTGTCATGGCTATCGTGATAAAAATAATATTCTGCTGTAATCGCTACTGTGACGAAAATTTCAGCTCTGATCAATAATCTAACCGCAATTCTTCCAGTTAGGACCAGTATATAGAAAATTCTGCTGTGATAGCCATCCTGCAGAATAAGTCTGCCGTGCTGGCTATTCTGTCGAATAAACCTGTTGTGATGGATATTCTAACGAAATTCCTTATATGATGGATAATCTAAAGAAAAATCATGCTGTTTTACCAATCTATAGAAAACCCTTCTGTTGGAGCCAAGCTAAAAACAAATTTTGCTGTTAGCTGTTGTGATGAAAATGTTATGCTGTCATGGTTATTATGACGAAAATATTCTGCCTTCATGGATTTTCTTACGGCAATTCCTGCTCTGCTGAATAATCTAACCACATTCCTGCTGTTGGGACCAATCTATAGAAAATTCTGCTGTGATAGCTATTTTAACGAAAACTCTGTTTTGGTGGTTATCTGCCGAATAACATTGCTGTGATGGATAATCTTACGAAATTCCTTATTTGATGGATAATCTGTAGAAAAATCCAGCTGTTCAAACCAATCTATAGAAAATATCCAAGCAGAAAACAATTTCTGCTGTCATGGCTATTGTGATAAAAATATTCTTCTGTAATCGCTATTGTGACGAAAATTCCAGCTCTGTTGAATAATCTAACCACAATTCTTCCAGTTAGGACCAATCTGTAGAAAATTCTGCTGTGATAGCTATTCTGGCGAATAAGTCTGCTGTGTTGACTATTCTGACGAATAAGTCTGCTGTGTTGACTATTCTGCCGAATAAACCTGTTGGGGTGGATATTCTAACAAAATTCCTTATATGATGGGTAATCTAAAGGAAAACCCTGCTGTTTTACCAATCTATAGAAAATCCTGTTGTTGGAACCAAACTAAAAAGAATTTGCTGTATAGGACTGTTGTGGTGAAAACATACTGCTGTCATGGCTATTGTGAGGAAAATATTCTGCTGTCATGGATTTTCTAACGACAATTCCTGCTCTGCTGAATAATCTAACCACAATTCCTGCTGTTGTGCATCAATCAATAGAAAATTCTACTGTGATAGCTATTCAGACGAAAAATTCTGTTTTGGTGGCTATCTGTCGAATAATATTGCTGTGATGGATAATCTAACGACATTCCTGATATGATGGATAATCTGAAGAACATTCCAGCTGTTTAAACCAATCTATAGAAAATATCCAAGCAGAAAAAAAATTCTGCTGTCATGGCTATTGGGGTAAAAATATTCTGCTGTAATCGTTATTCTGACGAAAATTTCAGCTTTGTTGAATAATCTAACCACAATTTTTCCAGTTAGGACCAATCTGTAGAAAATTCTGCTGTGATAGCTATCCTGCAGAATAAGTCTGCTGTGCTGGCTATTCTGTCGAATAAACCTATTGTGATGGATATTCTAACGAAATTCCTTGTATGATGGATAATCTAAAGGAAAATCCTGCTGTTTAAACCAATCTATAGAAAATCCTACTGTTTAAACCAATCTATAGAAAATCTTGCTGTTGGAACCAAGCTAAAAACAAATTTAGCTGTATATGGCTGTTGTGATGAAGACATTCTTCTGTCATGGCTATTGTGACGAAAATATTCTGCTGTCATGGATTTTCTAACGACAATTCCTGCTCTGCTGAATAATCTAACCACAATTCCTGTTTTTTTGGACCAATCTATAGAAAATTCTGCTGTGATAGCTAATCTGACGAAATATTCTGTTTTGGTGGATATCTGCCGAATAATATTGCTGTGATGAATACTCTAACGAAATTCCTTATTTGATGGATAATCTGAAGAAAAATCCAGCTTTTTAAACTAATCTATAGAAGATATCCAAGCAGAAAACAACTTCTGCTGTCATGGCTATTGTGATAAAAACATTCTGCTGTAATCACTACTGTGACGAAAATTTCAGCTCTGATGAATAATCTAACCGCAATTCTTCCAGTTAGGACCAGTATATAGAAAAGTCTGCTGTGATAGCCATCCTGCAGAATAAGTCTGCCGTGCTGGCTATTCTGTCGAATAAACCTGTTGTGATGGATATTCTAACGAAATTCCTTATATGATGGATAATCTAAAGAAAAATCCTGCTGTTTAAACCAATCTATAGAAAATCCTGCTGTTTAAACCACTCTATAGAAAATCCTGCTGTTGGAACCAAACTAAAAACCAAATTTTGCAGTTATGCTTATGTGATGAAAATATTCTGCTGTCATGGCTATTGTGACGAAAATATTCTGCTGTCATGGATTTTCTAACGGCAATTCCTGTTCTGCTGAATAATCTAACCACATTCCTGCTGTTGGGACCAATCTATAGACAATTCTGCTGTGATAGCTATTTTAACGAAAACTCTGTTTTGGTGGTTATCTGCCGAATAACATTGCTGTGATGGATAATCTTACGAAATTCCTTATTTGATGGATAATCTGAAGAAAAATCCAGCTGTTTAAACCAATCTATAGAAGATATCCAAGCAGAAAACAATTTCTGCTGTCATGGCTATTGTGATAAAAATATTCTTCTGTAATCGCTATTGTGACGAAAATTCCAGCTCTGTTGAATAATCTAACCACAATTCTTCAATTTAGGACCAATCTATAGAACATTCTGCTGTGATAGCTATTCTGACGAAAAAGTCTGCTGTGCTGGCTATTCTGCCGAATAAACAAGATGTGATGGATATTCTAACGAAATTCCTTATATGATGGATAATCTAAAGAAAAATTCTGCTGTTTAAACCGAACTATAGAAAACCCTTCTGTTGGAACCAAGCTAAAAACAAATTTTGCTGTTAGCTGTTGTGATGAAAAAAAAATATTCTGCTGTAATCGCTATTGTGACGAAAATTTCAGCTCTGTTGAATAATCTAACCACAATTCTTCCAGTTAGGACCAATCTGTAGAAAATTCTGCTGTGATATCTATTCTGACGAATAAGTCTGCTGTGTTGACTATTCTGCCGAATAAACCTGTTGGGGTGGATATTCTAACAAAATTCCTTATATGATGGGTAATCTAAAGGAATATCCTGTCTATAGAAAATCCTGCTGTTGGAACCAAACTAAAAACCAAATTTTGCAGTTATGCTTATGTGATGAAAATATTCTGCTGTCATGGCTATTGTGACGAAAATATTCTGCTGTCATGGATTTTCTAACGACAATTCCTGCTCTGCTGAATAATCTAACCACAATTCCTGCTGTTGTGCATCAATCAATAGAAAATTCTACTGTGATAGCTATTCAGACGAAAAATTCTGTTTTGGTGGCTATCTGTCGAATAATATTGCTGTGATGGATAATCTAACGACATTCCTGATATGGTGGATAATCTGAAGAACATTCCAGCTGTTTAAACCAATCTATAGAAAATATACAAGCAGAAAACAACTTCTGCTGTCATGGCTATTGGGGTAAAAATATTCTGCTGTAATCGCTATTCTGACGAAAATTTCAGCTTTGTTGAATAATCTAACCACAATTCTTCCAGTTAGGACCAATCTGTAGAAAATTCTGCTGTGATAGCTATCCTGCAGAATAAGTCTGCTGTGCTGGCTATTCTGCCGAATAAACCTATTGTGATGGATATTCTAACGAAATTCCTTGTATGATGGATAATCTAAAGGAAAATCCTGCTGTTTAAACCAATCTATAGAAAATCCTGCTGTTTAAACCAATCTATAGAAAATCTTGCTGTTGGAACCAAGCTAAAAACAAATTTAGCTGTATATGGCTGTTGTGATGAAGACATTCTGCTGCCATGGCTATTGTGACGAAAATATCCTGCTGTCATGGCTCATCTGACGAAAAATTATGTTTTGGTGGACATCTGCCGAATAATATTGCTGTGATGAATAATGTAACGAAATTCCTTATTTGATAGATAATCCGAAGAAAAATCCAGCTTTTTAAACTAATCTATAGAAGATATCCAAGCAGAAAACAACTACTGCTGTCATGGCTATTGTGATAAAAAATATTCTGCTGTAATCACTACTGTGACGAAAATTTCAGCTCTGATGAATAATATAACCGCAATTCTTCCAATTAGGACCAGTATATAGAAAATTCTGCTGTGATAGCCATCCTGCAGAATAAGTCTGCCGTGCTGGCTATTCTGTCGAATAAACCTGTTGTGATGGATATTCTAACGAAATTCCTTATATGATGGATAATCTAAAGAAAAATCCTGCTGTTAAAACCAATCTATAGAAAATCCTGCTGTTTAAACCACTCTATAGAAAATCCTGCTGTTGGAACCAACCAGTTATGCTTTTGTGATGAAAATATTCTGCTGTCATGGCTAGTGTGACGAAAATATTCTGCCTTCGTGGATTTTCTAACGGCAATTCCTGTTCTGCTGAATAAACTAACCACAATTCCTGCTGTTGGGACTAGTCTATAGAAAATTCTGCTGTGATAGCTATTTTGGCGAAAGTACTGTTTTGGTGGTTATCTGCCGAATACCATTGCTGTGATAGATAATGTAACGAAATTCCTGATATGATGAATAATCTGAAGAAAAATCCAGCTGTTTAAACCAATCTATAGAAGATATCCAACCAGAAAACAACTACTGCTGTCATGGCTATTGTGATAAAAATATTCTGCTGTTATAACCGCTGCTGTGACGAAAATTTCAGCTCTGTTGAATAATCTAACCACAATTCTTCCAGTTAGGACCAATCTGTAGCAAATTCTGCTGTGATAGCTATTCTGACTAATAAGTCTGCTGTGTTGGCTTTTTTGCCGAATAAACCTGTTGTGATGGATATTCTAACGAAATTCCTTATATGATGGATAATCTAAAGGAAAATCATGCTGTTTAAACCAATCCATAGAAGCGCATGCTGTTTATACCAAACTATAGAAAATCTTGCTGTTGGAACCAAGCTAAAAACAAATTTAGCTGTGTATGGCTGTTGTGATGAAAATATTCTGCTGCCATGGCTGTTGTGGTGAAAATATTCTACTGTGATGGATATGCTAATGACTATTCCTCCTCTGCTGAATATACTAAATAATCTAATGACAATTCCTGCTGCGGGAACAATCTATAGAAAATTCTGCCGTGATAGCTATTCTGATGAAAAATTCTGTTTTGGTGGCTATTATGCCGAATAATTCTGCTGTTCAGATGAATAATCTAACCACAATTCCTGATACGAATGGTTATCTTCGAAAAAATAATGTTGTTGGGTGCAATGTATAGAAAATCCTGCTGAGAACGAATTATTCCTGTCGGGACCAATCGAAAGAAAATTCAGCTGTGATAGCTATTTTGACCCAAAATTTGTGATGGCTATTGTGCCTAATAATACTGCTGTGATGGATAATAATCTAAAGAAAGAAATTCCTGATATAATTGATATTCTAAAGAATCTAACGGGGAACTCCTGATATGATGGATATCTAAACAAAAACCCTCTGTTGGGACCAATCTATAGAAAATCGTGTTGTGGGAACTAATCTGAAAACAAATTGTGCTGTGATGGCTATTCCGACGAAAAATTCTGCTGGCCCGAACATTCGCAGTTTCTGTAAGACTCTTATGGGGGCTGTTTTAGTTTTCAACTGTATGTTTTATAGAATAATATTCCATGCAGTATAAAAAAAAACCGTTTTAAAATGTTTATTTAAAGCCGCTTTAACAGACACTGCATACAACTGATATGTCTATAATTTGGTTGTTGTTTTTTTTTTGTGTTTTTTTATATGATTACATTGTCACTTTGTAAAGTGCCCCTAAACACGGAATATGAAAGGGTGCACTATAAATATGCTGTAAAAATAATAATAAATATGATGTAATAGTAATAAATATGCTGTAATAATTTAGTAATAAATATACTGTAGTAATCTAGAGAAAATCTTATTGTTGAGACTAATCTATTGAACATCCTGCTGTGAGGGCAAATCGGAACCATTATAAATAATTACTGCTTTGGGGGGTGGGGTGGGGCAATCTTTAGAGAATAATGGTGGGGGCATTAATCTTAAGAAAAATTTTGCTGTGAAAGCCAAACTGAACAAAGCACTCTCAGACTTTAGTTTATAATTTACTCAAAATTGTTCGCCTTATTTTAAGTAAAATATAGCCCTTGGCTGTTTTAATGTATCAAATAGGCATACATGAATAAGAAACAATGTGCAAAGTTTTGAGTTTGGGGATCAAAGATATTTCTTATAAACAGTAATTGAAAGTTGAGTAAATTATTAACTTAAGCCTGAGAATGCTTAGTGAACTCGAGGCCAGATCGCGATGTGATGGATAATCTAAAGAAAACTTTGTTGTGGGGGCTAATGCGAATAAAAATTCTGCTGTGACGGCAATCTATATAACATCATGGGGACCACAGAAATACTAATATTATTATAACATGCAATATTTAAAAAATCGTGCCGTGGGCGCTAATAAAAAAAATCATGTTGTTGGGACCAATGGAGAAAATACTGTTGGGGACATTCTAAATAAAAACAATCCTGCTGTGAAAGCCAATATAACTATCGTGTGTGTGGGGGGGGGGTATATATAGAAAAATTAAAACATTGAATGTTTATCTATTTCTTTCGTGACTTTTTGTGAATGTGCGGGGAGGGGGATTAATGGCATTATGGGCGAAAGACAGATTGTCAAAGTTAGGGATATAAATATGGCTATATTAGTTTATGGTTCTACTTTAAATTCGTGGCCTGGAATAGCAGTAGAACAGGTTTTAACATTTATGTGGTCTGCCTCCAGTTGTTAGAATTATTTCCCTTGATATTTCTAAGGTGAAGGCTGACAGCTGTCAATCATTCTGCACTGGTGTGTATGATGCCTGTCACTTTGTCGTAGCTCTGAAAGAGTGTTCACCAAATCAAACGGCGCATGTAGACTGGAATAACTAGACGCTAAAAAAAATGCCTTCGGTTGACACTTCTGGTTTATTTCGCCGAACATAACCGATTTGAAATTGGAGTAAAAACGGAAAGAATTGAATGCAAATCAGTTTATATACATTTATATCACAGTATTATATGCATTGCGATCCACTTGAGTCAATTTCTAGGTCCCAAATGTTAGCGATTTAGCTCCTTTAAGTCCTGGGAAATTAGTGTTTAAATCCGTCGATTTTTATTTTGGCGACCCTACGCCTCGCGGTATTGATACCATACTCATTGTTAAAGCATGGATTTTGCTAGCGATTTAGATAGAGCAACATGATGCATGTGGCAAACTCTTGCCCAAAAGCATGTATGAGGTTCACCATGAAAAACTTGAGATACACAAGCTGGAAGTAGAATCAATGACCAAAATATTTTCAAAAGATATTGTAACCAAAGCTGGAAAATAAATTTAATTTTAAAATCAAAACTCCTGGACATTTTCTTTAATTATATGACAACCCTTATTGCACGGGAAAGGGGTTCAGTGCGCTCAGCACTGGACGAAAACAGTGGGATGTGTTTTTTTGGTACAACAGCTACTCACTGCCAAGTGATCATACACATAATCTGTTTTACAGAGAATTACTTACGAATTATCTCTGTAACGGATGCCTGTCCAAAACACGTGCGTTGACTGCACGCCCCGTAGTCATGGGCTCAACGGCTCGTGCAATGTTTACTTAACACCTAACCGCTTCGGGCAAAATGATGCATTTTACTCATTTTAATACCCATTTACACTAAATAGGAAATATTTTTAAACTACAAATACTTCAAACGTCTTTATTTATTTTTCTTTTACCTCAAAAAAATGTTTGAGAATTTAATTTGTCGGATTAAAAAAGTTAATATGCCGTACTCATTAAGCCTCGTCGATGTCATGCTTATCAGTGATTGTAGTGGCCAAGCGAATATTCACTGCGGGATCAGTTTGCATACACATTAGGATGGTAATAAATCACTCGGCAAACCTCGTAAGAATTCGGGAATCTAAACTCGGCTGTATGACGAATTCCGCCATATTGGAACTACTTTAAAGGTCCCGGATGAAACATGGCTGCGCCCATTCCAAACACAAGTTGGCAACCTATTTGGCTAGCGACCTATTCGACCGATCCAGCTGTAAGATAATGACGAAATTACACGTCTATTCTGAGCTGAAGGAATGGATAAAAAATAATATATTCTACTTTCATTTGATAGACATAACGTAGGATTTTATTGGTTGATAAATAGAGACTGTTGTCTTTACTCTAAATAGGTTTCCAACGAACAGGTTGCAGCTCGATCGGTCGAATAGGTCGCTAGCCGAATAGGTTCCCAATTTGTGTAATAGCGTCAAGTTTTCCTGTTAAAGTAAACCGGTAGCCGCATCGCAAATGTATGGGCGTAGGTACATATCACTTACTGTCATACATCCGAGACTAGATGTAGTTGACGTAGTTTACGGAATCTGTCGAGATTAGCCGAGTGGGTAATAAATTCCGGTTTGTCCACAATTTACTCTCAATCTGATAAAACCAACACAATACAATGAGGGTAACGCCCATTATCATTCAATAACACATTTGACAGTAGATATCGCTTGTGTGATAAATTACATAATCTACTGTGATCACTTTAAATGAATTTGATTGGTCAATCAAAAAGGAACTACTTTCTTTTTTTGAAAGAAGCGACTTTTTTGAAATAAAAAGTAATTTCTTATTTTATTTAAAAAGAAATTGTTTTTATTCAATTGACCTTGATGGAAATACTGGGTCAATTATTAGAACTTTGCAATAGGTAAACTGCTGTCAAAAAATGATGTATGTAATCCGATTCAGTAAAAGTGAAATCTATACCAAAGAATTTTATTTATTTTTTTGTGCATGAAAGAAAGAATTGCAGAGGCGGATACAAGGAGGGGGGGGGGGAAGCGGCGCGGGCCCTCCTAATTTTCGACAGTGCCCTTTATTACTACTGAAAGTGCCCTTCAACTAGCTTTTTTGCTCAATTTTGAGGCTCTTTTTCTACGATTTCCGAACGTTTAGACGAAAATATCAGTCAAATAGCTCTTGGATTGGCTACAGATGTAAGGTAATGACGGATAATTTTCTTGCCCACAACCCCGCGCGCCCCCCACCCCCCTCATGCCGCGTGCCCCATCTCTTCGGTCAGTGCCCTCATTTTCCGGCGCCCCCCCTTTTCAAAATTCCTAGTTCCGCCTCTTGATTGGGTGATAAATCAGATTAATTCGTGAACTCTGGAAGGAGAGAGAGAGAGAGAAATGTGGTTTAAAGTCCACTCGACACAAACTAGGTCATTTCGAGACTAACATAATGCTTTTAATTTTATTTGAATAATTCGCTTGCACTTAGGGGTCTTTAGCAGTGGGAGGAAACCAGAGTGCCCAGAGTAAACCCACGAGGTAGGACAGGTGGCCCTACTCCTTGTCACGCACAGCCGGAGATTCGAAACCACATCAGTTGACTCAATGACAGGTTTTATGATACAGTACCTAGTACAAACCATTCAAACACCCCCCCCCCCCGCCCATTAACAACAGAATTCATAAATAACATATCGTTTTATTAACAAGATAGCGTTTATATTGTATATAACTAATACACAACATTGTTTATACAAGATAGCGTTTATATTGTATATAATTAATACACAACATTGTTTATACTGTTGGGAGACACGATGACTAAGTCATAAACCACTGGCTTGGTAACCTGCAAGTCCCCTGTTCGATCCTTGTAGTTGCAGTGGTCCATAACGTTCATCCAGATTCCCTGGCATTGTTCCTCTTTGTCAGCGATGCATGACAGAGGGCCTGGTAAGGGATAGCAAGACAGAATGTTTCTGAATCACTGAATAATATGATAATGAGTGCTGCCTTGGTTATAAACAAGACGGAAATGTTTCTGAACCACTGAATTCTATCTACAAATCACTGAACAGATCTTCAGGATCTATATTAGATATATTAGATTATTGGAACTACTTTTACTCATCTGACCTCGACCACCATCATAACTAAAATATAAAAAAATAAGATATATAAATTATATGAATGATAGAGATTAAATAAAATGAAATAAAATGAAGGATGAAAGCTCTACTGTTCTATTCTGAATGAATGAATGAATGAAATGGGGTTTAACGTCCTACTCTTCTGCACCTATCCTGGGCTAATGGAAGACGGGCATACACCATACAGTATGCTATGAGGGAAATTTTGCCCTGGCCGCGGCACTATGGCCTACTCTTATATCGAATTCCAACTGCCAAGGGATCTTTTACGTGCACTCCAATGTGTACACGTGACCTCGGTTTTTCGTCCCATCCGAATGACTATTCAGCCGTCCTTGTCAGGCCCTCCATTCTGCATCACTGACAAGGAGAAACCATTCCAGAAAATCGAGATGAACTTTCTCGGCCAATGCAGGGATCGAACACCCGACCTCCAGGCTAGCAAACCAGCGCTTTACCCACTTAGCCACGTGATCCCCCGCGCTAATGTAGATTAACTAGCAGTTTAACGCACGTGCATGAAATCATAAGGTCTGTACTTGAGTCAGGTGGTGGGGTTTCGAATCCCCACTTAAATGTGACAAAGAGTAGGGTTGTCTGTTCAACCTCATGGTTCCTTGTGCACTGCTCAACACACAAACCTACAAGAGATTAAACCATGTTGAGTGCATGTTAAACCCCATTTCTCTCGCCATATATTAAAATATGGCCAGTGAAACAATATTTGCAGCCAATAAAAATGTATGGAACATGGGTTCCGCATTTCAAGTGGTCAGCTCTAAATACTAGCAAGTTATCAATTCTAATTGAATGATTCTGTATTTTCAATATCATAATAGTCTATAATACAGTCTTCAACTACAGATGAACTACACAGAGATGTATATTAAACAAACTTTAACTGACCATGTTTAAAAATGACTCTGTACTTTGTCATAAGGGTACCTGATTTAGGTTGCATATATTGAATTAATTACCGCTTATTGGACTATTTCGAGTTACTATAGGTAGAAAAGGTTTATAATATTTTAATTACCTCTCATTGGATGTATTTCTAGTTATTTTAGGTAAAATAGGTGTATAACATTAATTACCTCTCATTGGACGTATTTCGAGTTACTTTAGGTAGAATAGGTTTATAATATTTTAATTACCTCTCATTAGACGTATTTCTAGTTACTTTAGGTAGAATAGGTTTATAATATATTTTAATTACCTCTCATTGGACGTATTTCGAGTTATTTTAGGTAAAACCGGTTTACTTGGTGTCGCTGTTCTTACACTTCCTCTCTTTCTAGCTGGCCTTAAAAATAAAACACAATGAACATAATATTCACATATAGTTACCATAACAACCAGGTATAGTTACCATAACATATAGTTACCATAACAACCACATATAGTTACCATAACAACCATATATAGTTATCATAAAAAAACCACATAGAGTTACCATAACAGCCATTTAAATCTAACTGTCTAGTGAAACCCTACAACCACCTTACTGAATCTAACTGTCCAGTGAAACCCTATTGTGTATAAATTCTACCTTTTAACTATCCTAGAAGATGATGATGCAATCTCGTCCTCCCCTAAATCTAACGAACAATCTAGATCACCAGTTTTACGGCCCACATTCTTTCTCTGACGTTTAGGTGGTGGCGTCTAAAATAAATAATAACGCTTTGTATATATATACATAGTACTTTGAATAGGTTTTCAAATTTTCTTTCGTCATTCAATAAATATTAATTATTGATATCATGTAATATTCAAAAATAAACATCTATTTTAAGAAAGTTCCTTAATGCGTTCCTGTGTAAGTAGTGTGGGACAGTTGTTCAGACAGCAGGGTGTCCCCTATTTTAGTGGGAGTACAGATGGTCAGACAGCATGGTGTTCCCTTGTTAGTGAACAGCATTTGGTTGTTTGTACCGGAAGGAAAACCCAGATCCTGTGTATAAGAGAATGCTCCTAGTATCAAGTCCATCTAGTATGCCTATCTTCATTAGTCTGAACTCTCCAATTACAGAGAATAAAATAAAAACCTGACAGAAAGGGAAGTAACTCTATAATTTTATATAACCTACCTCTTCCTCGTCTGTATTTTCTTCTTTATCACTAGAAAATAAAAACCATGGTGATTAAAAACAGACTCTACAAAATCCAAATTCTATCAAATAATGTGACTACGGCTGAGTATCATCAGTAATAGGTTTGGTCATCAAATACAGGCTCTACAAATTCTAAGTTCTATCAAATAATGTGATTACTGCTGGCTTTCAGTCAAAAGTCATCAATAATAGTCTAAATGGCACAGGTTTGGTCATCAACTGATTACATAAAATCCAAGTTTATTTATTTCTCAAGTGATTCTCTGTTATAATAATTTGTTCATATGTAAATTATTATAGTATCTGTTACAAAATCAGTGAATTATTGGTTTAGTGAATTATGGCTACCACAGCTAAATTGACTTTGATCCACCAATTTGACCAGATGGTCACAAACCTGGTTTCTATGGCAATATTATAAGCAAGTGTATTCAACCAAATTATGGTTTATTTACCTTTCTTCTTTATTTGTTTCCACCCGTTGTTCTCTGTTTTGTCTTCCATTTCGAGTAGAATTCGACTGTGACACTTTAGTAAGTATTATATAATCTTTTTATCTAAATCTGTCTATTACACGGCTTTCTTTAGGCCTGAAATGTTATATAAACTATTAATTGGACATATAATAAAGATACATTATATAAGATTTAGATAAAGAACCAGCCATTCTTGCTATAATAGTTAAAAAGTAGTAAAATGAATAACTGGAAAATTTCATTCAAATTACTCTATTGCAAGAGAACATATTAGCCTTTGAAGGTTTGACAGACGTGTGCAATAATTTCAACCACCATACTGGTTGATCAAAGCTAAATCTCGTACCTCCATATTTGATTAAATCAAAGTATCGCTGAATCGTTTTAATCTATTCAATATCAGAGAAATCTGATGCCATCGTGGGTTGATTAAGGCCTGGATCAGTTAATAAATGTCTAATTAATAATTTAGAAAACATTTCAGGCCTAAAGAAAGACCTGTAATAGGCAGATTTAGCTTTTGTATAATGCATGTTTAACAAAACAAGATAATAATCAACTCTTGATACCACCCAGGTTACCACAAAGCAGACTTTTGTCAAAACTATAAACACTGATGATTTGGCTCAGAATAGAGTAATTGGAATGAAATTTTCAATATTTTGATTTTGCATTATCTATTTGTGAAATATTATAGTAAGAATGGCTAGTTCTTTATCTAACTCTTACATAATCTTGACATAATGTATTCTTAACTCGGAGATCCTGACTTGGATTCTGGTGTTTGTCATGGTTACTTGAGATTTTCCAGGAAAGCCCCCATCACCATGGCAATGGTTCCGCATAGAAAAGGATGAAAACCAGTGATCCACCTGAGTACGAGATGGTGTCCACATTAAAGAAGATCCAACACTTGGAATTTGATCAAGAATAGGCAGATCATCGCTGTTCAGTAAGACTATCTTCAATAAAAGGCTTGATCTCGCATTAACTCATCTTATTAAGTCGATCACGTATACCCTGTATATTTTATCATTAACTTTGTTTTAACTCCGTACATCTTATCGTGTCTTTCACGTAAAATCCGGCATATTTCATCATTAATTTTAATTGGCTACTAATCCAGCCAATATTCCTCCTTCAATAACCCGTGGTACAGTAACGTTCGACGGTAAACCGTATTTTGTTTTATTTAATAAATTATTTGAAACTAAAATTAAGAATCAGATTTTCATATTTTATCTTATATTACACAAATTCAACTGATAAATCATTCATACTTGGAGCACTTGTTATTTACCTTGGAAAATAAATCTTTTTCCATTTCTTCTTTTGCAGCAACACATTTTTCTAGCCTCTATAAAAGTAGAAATTGGTAACAAAACTACTACAGTATTGTTAATTTTTGTCATTTAGAAGGATTGTCATATGGTTCAAAAATATTTTAATAATTCACATAAGTGTAAAAGTTGTTAGTAGTGGTAACATTACGTTCTACTCCATATTTCATTCAGAGCAAGCATTCGTATTCATACCTTTTAAACGGTATCAATGAAAACAAAAACGTTTAGCTATGGCGTGGTCTTACTGTAGTTACTATTAGAACAACCGAGTTATAGTTAGTACCCACCTGTACATGTCTTGTCCGTGGGTTACTATTAGAACAACAGAGTTATAGTTAGAACCCACCTGATCGCCATGTTTGTTATAACTACCGTCTCTAGGGGCAACCATACCAGTAAAGTTATGAGCATATTGTGGTGCTGGAGTAAAAGGTTCATGACAGGCTGGAGTTGATAACATCATAAAGAATGGATCACCATCAGCTGATTGTTGATTTAAAAAACTCCATACCTCGTCTATCCTGAAATAAACAGATTTAAATTCGTTAGATAATCGTTCTTATAATCGTTACCATGGGATTCCCTGGTTCCATTCACTGACAGATCTACCAACCTATAAAACAACATCCACAACATTAAATCAAATCTGTTTCCATGGAAACATAAAAATAAGATCAAATCACCAACCCGATCATCGTGGAACTAGTCCAGCCCACCAATCATTACCTAGACCGACCCACCAGTCCTATCCCAGTGGAACGTCAACATCATGATTTTTATAAGGTAATTCAATAGTCAGTGAGCAGCTAAAAGCTCTGGCCATTTGTGATTCTTATGCTGAGCATTTTGCAACAATTAGTGTCGTTCTGTAAGGAAGTAGTCATAGGGTGGGGTGGGGTGGTGTGATCAGGGACGTCTGGCGAGTTTTCCCCACCACAGAAAATATATGACAGTTGCCACTTGGATTCATGTGATGATACTGAATATTATGCAACAAATTTCATGCAGTTAGTAAATGCGCTGACCTAGCTTAACTTTTGGGATGGGGCGGTTATGGGCGTCTTATTAGAATTTCCCAACATGGGAATTAACTGATTTTTTCAATGGTCGAATAGCGGAAAAAGCATTTGTGATGCACAGATATATTTTCAACATGACGAAACGTTAGAAAAAGTTCAACAAAAGTGGATTTTATAAGTCGAATTGGAACGAAAACTAAAACGCTAAATACCTTTCATAAAAAAGAATCATTTTGTGTGGCATTTTTGTCCCCAGTTCACGTAAATTCGAAATTGTCCTACCAGCCTTTTAATATATTTATACACGTATTTGAAAACACATTTATGTCTACGTGTAATGTTGATTGTATAAAATCGAAATATTTTGATCCTTTGAACTGTATTATTTAAAATACATTAATAACGTCATAAATTGTAAAGAATGAATAATGTCAAGACATGTAAAATGTTTTATTGAATTGGTATAGAAACTGAGAACAGATTAACACCCTGTGTGGGATATTTCATTCAAATATTGTGAAAGGGTTGGTAATAAAATTGAAATTATCATTGTGTCATTCAACATTGAATCGTCCTATTCTGTCGTCTCAACATATTGTTGTCATGGGTTACTTCTGTATAAAAAGATATAAATTATATGAATGATTAAGATTAAGGGGGTTGGGTGGTCTAATGGTTTAACAAGGTCTGTAATTAAGTCAGGGGGGCGTGGTTTAAAAAACCCACTTGAATGTGACAAGGAGTCAGGTCACCTGTCCAATCTCAGGGTTTTCTTGTGCTGGATCTCCGGTTTCCTCCCACTGCTAAAGACAAATACGCGCAAGCGAATTACCTCTCATTGGACGTATTTCTAGTTACTTTAGGTAAAATAGGTTTATAATATTTTAATTACCTCTCATTGGACGTATTTCTAGTTAGTATTGGTAGAATAGGTTTACTTGGTGTGTCTGTTCTTATACTTCCTCTCTTTCTAGCTGGCCTTAAAAATACAACATAATAACCATAATATTCATATATAGTTACCATAACAACCACATATAGTTACCATAACAACCATTTGAATGGATATATGAGTAATCTAACAGTCCAATGAAATCTTAGCCTATTGTGTATAAATTCTACCTTTTAACTAACGTAGAAGATGATGATTCAATCTCGTCCTCCCCTAAATCTAACGAACAATCTAGATCACCAGTTTTACGGCTCACATTTTTTCTCTGGCGTTTAGGTGGTGGCGTCTAAAATAAATAAATAATACCACTTTGTATAAACACATAGTATGTTAAGCGAATAGGTTTTCAAATTTTCTTTCGTCATTCAATAAATATTAATTATTGATATGTAATATTAAAAAATAAACATCTATTTTAAGAAAGTTCCTTGAAGGGTTCACTTGTCAGTAGTATGGGACAGTTGTTCAGACGGCTGGGTATTCCCTTGTCAGTTGTTAAGACCAGAAGGAAAACCCAGATCCTGTGTATAAGAAAATGCTCCTAGTATCAAGTCCATCTAGTATGCCTATCTTCATCAGTTCCAACTCTCCAATTACAGAGAATAAAATAAAAACCTGACAGAAGGGGAAGTAACTCTATAGTTTTATATAACCTACCTCTTCCTCGTCTGTATTTTCTTCTTTATCACTAAAAAATAAAAGAGAGAGAGAGAAATGGGGTTTAACGTCCACTCGACACAAACTACGTCATTTTAGACTAATATATGGTTTCATTTTATTTCAATAATTCGCTTGCACGCAGGGGTCTTTAGCAGTTAGAAAATAAAAACCATGGTGATTAAAAACAGACTCTACAAAATTCAAATTCTATCAAATAATGTGACTACGGCTGACTTTCAGTCGTAGTCACAAATCGTCAGTAATAGGTTTGGTCATCAAATACAGGCTCTACAAATTCTAAGTTCTATCAAATAATGTGATTACTGCTGGCTTTCTGTAACAGGTCATCAATAATAGTCTAAATGGCAAAGGTTTGGTCATCAACTGATTACATAAAATCCAAGTTTATTTATTTCTCAAGTGATTCTCTGTTATAATAATTTGTTTATATGTAAATTATTATAGTATCTGTTACAAAATCAGTGAATTATTGGTTTAGTGAATTATGGCTACCACAGCTAAATTGACTTTGATCCACATCACAGCTAAATTGACTTTGATCCACCAATTTGACCAGATGGTCACAACCTGGTTTCTATGGCAATATTATAAGCAAGTGTATCCAACCAAATTATGGTTTATTTACCTTTCTTCTTTATTTGTTTCCACCCGTTGTTCTCTGTTTTGTCTTCCATTTCGAGTAGAATTCGAATGTGACACTGTAGTTAGTATTATATAATCTTTTTATCTTCATATTTATTAAACGAATGTGTGTGTACATGCCTCATGCAAGTTTTGTTTGCTATATTTGTGTTTTGATGTGCAGTTTTCCTCAACAGCCTATCAAAAGCAGAGCAAGCAAATCAGAATACTTTCAAAATAATGCTTTTTTTTCTAGTAAGGTTAATGCCAGACTAGCTCTCCTACAGTCATCTCATACTATTGGTATGACAGTTAATACCAGACTGGCTAATACAGCGGTTAATACCAGACTGGTTAATACAGTTTGCAGGCCATTGCTGATACTCCTGAATCATTTAAAAAGAGTGTACAACATGTTTTAATTTTGAAAAAACAAATGGTCCCATTAATTATCACATCGAATTGTCTTCTCTTTGTAAACTTGAATGCAAATGGACACAGTAGACTCAATTATCAAGTAAGAATCCCTGATAAATGTAGTGCCTTGATATTTGATGTTAATAAGAAGTCATGTAGCTTGGTTGTGATCCTGTCCCTAGCCAGGTACTTTGTACTACATCATTGACTATATGTTGTACCTAGCCAGGTACTTTGTACTACATCATTAACTATATGTTGTCGCTAGCCAGGTACTATGTACTACATCATTGATAATATGTTGTCCCTAGCCAGGTACTTTGTACTACATCATTGACAATAAGAAACCATGTCAGCAAATCATGATGAACGTTCTCGGCCAATATCTGGATCGAACACAGGACCTCCAGATTGAGCCCACATATTATATATGCTCGGTGTGTAATAAAGATTTACTCATCATAAATAAAAGTGAATAAGTGTTACCTGGTGTTCCGTCATCTTTCTCATCATCTTGACCCTCACCTGTAATAACATATCAAATATTTTCTTCAAACATTCTTTCCTAGAAAAACATTTATCGGGTGATTATTTCAAATACAAGTATGGCAATCTTACTAGAAACACCCAATCTTACTAGAAAAATACTAGATACGGGGCAAAAATGGAAGTTTTTTTCTAACTGGCGACTCGATAATCAGTGATGTTTGCTCAAGTAACGTCATAGGTAGCATGCGAAGATTACCTAATCTACCAGCGTTAGTGAGCGCTTCATGTATATGCTCATAAACTAGGTGGTGCAACATTTTCTGAGTGGAAAACCACAGAAAAAACTTGGGCAGTGGATCATCTGAGAATTTATTGGGCTTCGATATTTGTAATAAATAGTCAGCGATACATAGTCACGTATACACAATGAATATTCCTGTAGCAAGGTACCCAGAGAAGTAAGTCACCTGATCAATTTTTTATATCAGGGGTATTCCCTGATATTTACAATGTTTTGAGAAGGATTAGAAGCAAAATTTAATTATAAATTAATTAGTTTGAATATGTTTTTAAAAGTAATTTTTAGTAGTATAAAAATTGTCCATACATAAGTAAAACTTGGGTCACATAAAAAAACATTTTTTAACTGAAAATAATTAAAAGTAATTTAGAAATCATTCATACTTGAGTAAAACTGATAAATCTTACAACTTGGGTCATATAATAAAATATTTTCACTGCCTACAAATTATTGTAATATATTACTTGAGAAATGATCTTGTTAGTGTCAAGTGGATGTTAAACCCTAAAGTCTCTCTCACCTGAACCATTTTCTTTTAAATTTCTTATTTTTTCTTTTTTACTATTTAATACGGCAACAAACTAAAAATAAAGAAATTTGTGTGGATGATATAATAATGGCCGACCTCTGATTACACAGTGCTAAAGGGAGATAATTTCCTATAATTTCAGGAATCCAGAAATTATTTGAAACTAAAATTAAGAATCAGATTTTCATATTTTATCTTACATTACACAAATTCAACTGATAAATCATTCATACTTGGAGCACTTGTTATTTACCTTGGAAAATAAATCTTTTTCCATTCCTTCTTTAGCAGCAACACATTTTTCCAGCCTCTATAAAAAAAAAGTTAAAGTTGAAATTAGAAACAAACCTACAGAGCTATTAATTTTTGTCATTTAGAAGGATTGTCATATGGTTACAAAATAATTCAATAATTCGCTTGTGTGTAGGTCTTTAGTAGTGGGAGGGGTCTCAGAGAAAGGCAAACAATTTGGACAGATAACTCTACTCCTAGTCACGTTCAAGCTGAGGAACGAAAACACTTGACTTAATATGTTGGACAGACAACTCTACTCCTTGTCACGTTCAAGCTGAGGAACGAAAACACTTGACTTAATACATGGACAGACAACTCTACTCCTAGTCACATACAAGCTGAGGAACGAAAACACTTGACTTGATATGGAAATATTTTAAAAATGGCTAATTCACGATTGTCAATATAATAATCTAAAAACATGTAGAATCGACTAAGCAGCCACAAACGACTCAATTTGCACTGTTTAAGTATTTCACCAAACGTAATTGATTAGAAATTACCAAATAATTTTTCTTCAATTTTCACTCATCCTCGATATCGTCAGTGGTACCATTACGTTCTATCCAGCACACCCAGGGATCATCCACGGGGGAGAAACAGTCAAATTATCTGCCCTTGATACATGTGCTATTCCTATCGACCAATCGAGTGGGTGACAGGAACGTAAACAATGATGATAAGACTAAGACAGGTGTGTAAACTGTTTTTTGATTGGTTCAAAGGCAGACAATTTGAATTTGAAGTCCCTGTGAATGCACGAGAGTAAAATGTGCTATTCCTATCGACCAATCGAGCTTTAAAGGTGCATAAACACTACAATAGTATCAAATATATTACGGTATAAATACTACGATGTCATCACCTTTAAAGCCATCATTCGTTCTTGTGACAGTCTGTTATTATCTGTTTCTAGCTGTTTAAGTTGATGTTGATCTCGTTCATTGTTGACTACGCTATGATTTAATATTGTACATATACCAGTCACTGGATCATCTTTTAACATTAGAGTTATACTCCCTAACTGAAACTATAAAACATATACCAGTCACTATAAAACATATACCAGTCACTATAGACCATATACTGTGCCTCCAACAAGATCTTAATATCTGTAACCTATTTAAATACTGTAAACATACTCAATACGAAAATCAAAAAACTGATTTACAAGACAGATGCAGTCATGTGAACAGTGTTGTCACTGTTCGTCTCCTGTATTTTCAAAAAAGCTTAAAATTCATAAAAAGATAGGTTGCCAAGCAACAAATACATCCACAGCAGCTATAACACAGTGTATAAATATAATCTCATCTGTTGACTACTCTGGCCTGTAGAGTGTTAACAAGTATAGTCAAAGAGGTCAAGGGTCATAACTATGGCACTAATTATCTGAAATTATTGAAAATCGATAGGCTTCTTTGTATTGTGACCTTTAAAAACACTGTGCATAAACATTAGCCTTGAGAGCGTCCACAAGATTTTTCAAAGGGATCAAGGGCACAACTCTTCCATTAATTATCGGAAATTGTTGAAAATCAATAGGCTTCTGAATTTAAAGTCAATCGGATATTAACTTAAGCCTATAGACGAAAGGACGGAGATAGCGACAATATACGATCATTTTTCAATGTGGGGGCTTATAAAAAGTGAACAAACAATTTACCTTAATATCATCTGAGGTGACATGTTTCTTCCACACCAATTCAGCCGCATCATCAGTTTTAATTTTAACACTGTATTCAAAATTCATATCATCATCATCTCTGATGAAGGCTTTTTCTGTTTGATTAAAATATGAGGTAAAATCCATTTTTAACCTTTTACGCTGTTTGTCCATATCATCGGCTGAAACTGTAATAAAATTTAGGATATATTGTCCGCAAGTATTTATCTAGTAGTTATTTTCAATAAAAGTATGGCAAATTTGGTATATATAGAAAGTATACATCCATAATCTTACGTTAGTTACATGAAAAATACTGGATTATCCTAAAAATACCCCGGGTTCCACTGACTGGAAACTCGACTGTTGTCTGCCAGCTTATTTTGTGCTAGCTGGAATCAGGGAGCGTTTGTTATT
Source organism: Patella caerulea (assembly GCA_036850965.1). Classification (NCBI taxonomy): domain Eukaryota; kingdom Metazoa; phylum Mollusca; class Gastropoda; family Patellidae; genus Patella; species Patella caerulea. The sequence goes on from JAZGQO010000002.1 coordinate 879,711, forward strand.
TCTAGATCAAATGGTTAGGTTGTTTGGGGAACATTGAGGGACATCACAGTACAAAAGACCCTGCAATTAAACGTCATCGAAAAAATTAGTTGACAGAAAGCCTTAGTCAAATATATCATAAAATATATTTTCACTCAGTGGGAATGGTGTTGCATATATACAGAAGGGAGGTTCAATCTGTAGATTGCTCAGGACCGATTTTTACGTCTACATGACTGGTGTTCCTGCTGCAGAATATGAATGAGGAGTAAACATATAAAGTTGGTTAGACACAAGTATAAATTATAGTCTATTTATGGTATCAATATTCTTGTTGGTGGTAGGGGTGCAGGGTGGGGGGTGGGCAAAGTTTGCTTCCCTACAGCACATAAAATATATCTCGGCACCACTTGTTGTAATTTTTGATGCTCTATTTTGCTTTAAAGCTTTGAAATGAGAAACCGTACAACAGAGGTCTTAAAATGCTATCTGATGCAAAAATTAAGCATGGTGTATGCCATCCTCGGTTACCCAGTGTACTCATTCCGTTCTACTCCACTATACCCTGGGTTAATCAATAGGGTTTCCACGATTTCAAACTATTTGAATGTAGTTAGAGTGTACGAACCAATCAAAAAACAGTTTACAAACCAGTCTTACGTAGACTCTTCAGCGTCATTTTTTACGTCATAGAACTACATTGTTTACAAACAATGTGGCGGCTTGTTTGATCGATTATGAGAAAGTTTGTAAAAGATTTAATATAAAAGAATTGACATGCACACAAAAAGATGGCAGGAAAAGTTCTGTCGTGAAATTCTTAAATGACACTGATTTTTCTACTACGCGGTAGGTGGTATTTTTCCCAAATGACATATTTGTAAAGTGTGCAAGAACGGACTAAGGTAGCCATGTTTTGGGGGTATTCTTTGTTGGAAAACGATGAGAGTTACTTCCCTTCGCCTATTACCTTTCCAAGTAACGCTTTATGGGATTGGACGATAAAAATATCACAATCCACCAGGGCAGATAATTTGAAATCGTGGAAACCCTATGGATTAACCCAGGGTATAGTGGAGTAGAACGGAATGACTACACTGGGCAACCGAGGATGGGTGTAAGCTGGTCTCCATCAGTGCAGAAAGGTAGTGCATAAACCCCCATTTTATTTCATTCCTATATCCCCATGTATAACTTACAACTCCCTATATCCCCACCCATGTATAACTTACAAGTTCCTGTCCATGTTGATTGTCCATCCGTTAGTAACAAATTAAAACCATCTTCTTTATCTACTGGTATCGTCGTTAACAGAAAAAACTGCTGACTTCCAACGGTTGTAATCTTTGAAAGAACCTTTTTACTCATGCTTTTACCTTAAACTAAAACAGATATAATGGATATTTATTAGAAAAATTAAAATTTAAATGATTTATTAGGCCTAGAGTTGATATCATCGCATGAGATTGATGTTATATCGGTAATCAGGCCTACTACGTTATTATTAGGTAGGCCTACTACTGTACGGAGGGTCGATGTAGGCCTACTACTGTACGTCATTATTAGGTAGGCCTACATCAACCTGCCTAATAATATAGAGCAAAGCTCTTTTCCGGTAACAAAATAGTATAACTGAAACCGTTATCTGTTGGTTTCAGATCAGAACCGAATACACTGCCACTGGGTCAAACAGATAATGTGCATGGGCTACATCTATTTGTTAAGACCAACTCAAGATTTCGTTAAGATCGCTAATATGTAAATAAGGTTAGGTTATGTGATTGTTGGCGAGATTGTAGGGCCAGGGTTAGGGTTAGGGTTGAGATTAGCGCTGGTCCTGTCTACATCTCGTGACCTTTGACCAAACTTGAAGTTGGCCTTATCAAATAGATCTAATGCATGTGCATATTATAACATGCTAAAAGTTAGCTCAAATTTTGCCCAAACGAAATTACACACCTAATTTTCACACTTTTTGATATTTAACAAAATTTACCTAATATTTATTAGAGGCTCACTCAGCGCTTTATTTTGGAGGTTTTATATTTGACTGGAGAATGTCAAAACCTGGGTTGTGGGTAGAATCGTACCGTGGAAATATAAATGCCGGTTTCTTTGTAGATGTACTTTGATACTGATATTGATAAAGAGCAACGCTCCAAAGCATCAGTAACATATATTGGAGCATAACTAAAACTGTCACCCACGGCAACAGACTGTTGATTAATAAAAAAATCAGACCGGAACCGGATACATTGGGCAATGTGCATGTCAATTTACCAAATCTCGTCCAAATGGGATTACGCATCTCATAGAAATATTTCTTTGACACGTCTAATCAATGACGTCACATATTTTTTACTTGTTTATACTTGTTTTTCTAATACATACAAAAATAGTTAATATGGGGACTAATTAAGTCGCGTCGATGTCATCCTTATCACTGACTGTAGCAGCCTAGCGAATATTCACTACGTCTACTGATCAGTGTCTATTCAGCTGTGTATAATAATAACTTATTATAATGGATCTACCTGCATCCACATCAATGAGGCGGATATGAAAATGGTATTTGAAGAATATATTGGCACGTATAAAGATTCAGTCTATAAAAAAATAACCTGTTAACCTCTGCAATTGAATTATTTCACTACATTTATAAAGTTCGTTGTTTGTTTACAAATTTTTTCTACTTTTGACAGCCATATTGTAACAAAACGTCAGATTGGTATATTTAAACGAAACGAAATATAAAAAAAAACATCGGTCAGCTTTCAGTCTATTGAAAATAAAAATTTGCAAACATTTTGGCCCTATACAAAAATTGGTATTTTGAGATTTATTACAGCGAAAAAATTTTTAAAAAGTCTAATATTTCTGATATCATTCCGTAGCAGATCAGTTGGAAAATGCTAAATCATATAAAGCGAGTAAGATATAGAGCGAGGAACATGTCAGTCAATTTGATTGACAGTTCAATGTACGGCCTTGACATTATGTATAGTAGAGGCTAAAATCAGATGTTGGATCTACTTGTAAATATTAATTTGTTTGGCCAAACTGTAACTGCGTCTGTTTAAATTAAAAGATTTTGGAATACCTTTTAAAATAATTTCCATAAAAAACACGAAATTTGAGTGATTTTATTATTTTAAATTAAGAATATTATCCTAAATGTCGGTTTCGCTTTATCTTATATTTGAAAGAAATTTGGAGTATTTCTTTCAATTAATTTCCATAAAATAAAGATATTAGAGGGATTTTATTGTGGAGTATTTTTTGCAATTAATTTCCATAATAAAAACGATATTAGGGTAATTTGAATATATAAATTAAGAATATTATTCTCTATATCCTAGATATAGAGAAAATGGTTGCCTTAGTACCACATTCGTCCTCGCTTTATAGTTAGTCTTTTTCTTACGTTTAAAAGATTTTGGAGTATTTTTTTCAATTAATTTCTATTAAAATAAAATTGATATTAAGGTGATTAGATTATATAAATTAAGAATATTATCCTATATATCCTAGATATAGAGAAAATCGCTGCCTTATACCACACATTGAACCCAATGGTCCTCGCTTTATAGTGAGTCTTTTTCTTATGTTTCAAAGATGTCGGAGTATTTTTTTCAATTAATTCCCATTCAAAACTATATGAGGGTGATTTGATTATATAAATCAAGAATATTTTCCTATATATCATAGATATAGAGAAAATCGTTGCCTTATAACACACATTCGACCCGATCTTCCTCGCTTTATAGTGACTCTTTTTCTAATGTTAAAAAGATGTTGGAGTATTTTTTTCCATTAATTTCCATTCAAAAACGATATTAGCTTGATTTTATTTTATAAATGAGGAATATTACCCTATAAATCCTGGAAATAGCGAAATCGTTGCCTTATACCATACATGGAACCCAATCGGACTCGCTTTATAGCGAGTTCTTTTCTTATGTTTAAAGGATTGTGGAGCATTTTTTCAATTAATTTCCATAAAAAAAACTATATTAGGGTGATTTGAATATCTAAATTAAGAATATTATCCTATATATCCTAGATATAGATAAAATGGTTGCCATTTACTAAATATAGAACCCAATCGTCCTCGCTTTATAGTGAGTCTTTTTCTGATGTTCAAAAGATGTTGGAGTATTTTTTTCATTTAATTCCCGTTCAAAAACTATATGAGGGTGATTTGATTATTTAAATCAAGAATATTTTCCTATATATCATAGATATAGAGAAAATCGTTGCCTTATAACACACATTCGACCCGATCTTCCTCGCTTTATAGTGACTCTTTTTTCTAATGTTAAAAAGATGTTGGAGTATTTCTTTCCATTAATTTCCATTCAAAAACGATATTAGCTTGATTTTATTTTATAAATGAGGAATATTACCCTATAATTTCTGGAAATAGAGAAAATCGTTGCCTTATACCATACATGGAACCCAATCGGCCTCGCTTTATAGCGAGTTCTTTTCTTATGTTTAAAGGATTGTGGAGTATTTCTTCAATTAATTTCCATAAAAAAAACTATATTAGGGTGATTTGAATATATAAATTAAGAATATTATCCTATATATCCTAGATATTGACAAAATAATGGTTGCCCTTTACCACATATAGAGCCCAATCGTCCTCGCTTTATAGTGAGTCTTTTTCTAATGATTAAAAGATGTTGGAGTATTCTTTTCAATTAATTTCCATTCAAAGAATGACATTAGGGCGATTTGATTATATAAATTAAGAATATTATCCTATATATCCTAGATATAGAGAAAATCGTTGCCTTATAAATATATCACACATTGAACCCAATCGTCCTCGCTTTATAGTTAGTCTTTTTACTTATGTTTAAAAGATTTTGGAGTATTTTTTTCAATTAATTTCTATTTAAATAAAATCTATATTAAGGTGATTTGATTATATAAATTAAGAAAATTATCCTATATATCCTAGATATAGAGAAAATCGTTGCCTTATATCACACGTTGAACCCAATCGTCCTCGCTTTATAGTGAGTCTTTTTCTTATGTTAAAAAGATGTTGGAGTATTCTTTCAATTAATTTTCATTCAAAAAGCGATATTAGCTTGATTTTATTATATAATTCAGGAATATTACCCTATAAATTCTGGAAATAGAGAAAGTCGTTGCCTTATACCATACATGGAACCCAATCGGCCTAGTTTTATAGCGTTTCTTTTCTTATGTTTAAAGGATTGTGGAGTATTTTTTCAATTAATTTCCATAAAAAAAAACTATATTAGGGTGATTTGAATATATAAATTAAGAATATTATCCTATATATCCTAGATATTGACAAAATAACGGTTGCCCATTATTGGAATTAACTTCAAAATTTTCAACAAACTTATTAAAATTTCCATCAGATTGAAATACTTCTGTAAACATATTAGGTGGTATTGGAAATCGTACTGCCTCAGAGAAAGATCCAACGATAGTAGTCTCAACTTCAGGGAGAATAAGTTTTATGTTCATCATAAGATAATAATAATAAACGGCCCCTTGCAACCTTAACCTTCAAAAAAGTGGGAAGGGCCTAAACAACAAAAGGGCGGGGGTTAAATTATACTCGCTTTATAGAATTTAGCAAAATCGTCCCCGCTTCATGATATTTAGCACTTACCCGATCAGTTGATAAATTTTTGATTTAGGTTGAAATTAATACTGGTTAAGGAAGTCTAACTAAATTGCAGTTGTAATTCAATGACTCAAAGATCGCGTCTCCCCATCTTACAAACATGGATTCTATTGGACGATATTAATAGATGATCCACTCAAAATAGATGTTATCGGCTTTCGGTAAAATCAACACGTTGAACCATAGGGAGAAAAATAGTCGGTCACAAAATAAGTGCAGTCACTGCAATCGGTCTCAAAAACAATGCCAGAATAGATCCCAAATGCTATGTATTTGCGTGAATCCGTGTGCCTCAATTGCATACGTCACTCAAAACTATAGTATAAAATAACCACGTCTGCTTGTCACTCTTATTCTGTTGTGAGTATGTTGTTCTATGAAATGTTTTCTACCACGGCAAAAAATAGTCGGTCTCAAAAAAAGTACTCACCGCAGTCGGTCTCCGACTAAATGAATTAATGAGATAAACATACAATCATAAAACAAGCAAAATTGACAGATAAGCCTCAAGATTCTGTCCCATTTCTTATCAACCCCAGTCCTAAAAATTTAAAAGCTCGAATCTGTTACATATCTGAAATTTTTTTCGCGACTGCGGCGCTCGATTCCATTTTAAAATCATTCTTCTACTCCTCAGTTGTCTTATACTGTCTCAGCACTATCATATTCACGATTATAGTGAACTGCCCAGTTTGTAGTACCACTGGTGTGTGGGGCGGGGGTATGTGCATCAGTCGGCCGCATTTTGGCTAAACAACCCTCCCAAACGAAATCGTTATGTACGCCCCTGACCCCGGTCAAAACGTCAATCAGCATTAATTATCTTCCATAGAACCATGGCCTTCTGTAAGGCTACTTATGTATTCCATTGCACTATAGTCTCCCGTGTATTTCATATAACTACGGCCTGCTGTATAATCCACAGAACTATAACATGGCCTCTTGTAAGGCCTCCTGTGTATTCCATAGAACTATGGTCCCCTCTGCATTTTATAGAACTATACGGCCTCTTGCGTATTTCATAGAAATGTGGCCAATGGCAATGTCTTAAGCTCGAGACAATTTGAAATAACGGTACGCCAACATCAAAGGTCATATATATATTACTTAAAGTAGCTAAGTCTCTAACTCAATATCATCCAAAATCTTCAACATTGAAAACAAAACACGAATTATTTGTCATTTTAAATCAACATTGATGCTGTGATCTTACCGGAAAAGGGTGGGCTTCTGATATCCAATATTTAAGACAAAATAAACATTTTACCATTGGTACACGAATCGTGTACCATAATGCGTTTTAGCCCCAGTTCGAGGAAATTTGCATTCGATTGAGATTGCAGGCTTATTTCGCCCAACATAACTGATTTCAAATTAGAGTAAAAACGGAAATCATTGAATATAAATCAGTTAATACATTCTTATTACAGTGTTATATGCGTTGTGACCCACGTGTGTCAATTGCTAGGTCCCCAATGTTAGCGATGTATAGCTCCTTTAAAGCGGGAATTTCCTATTTTCTAAGAAAGTCAAAACCTTATTATTTCTATGTCTTTTGCTCAAATGGTTGTCAACTCGTTATTATACAATCATGGGCATTATTTCCCAGGCATTAAAATACATACATATTAAAGTCTCACACTCCGCCATGAAACTACACATACCACACCGTGCAGTTGTAACTAGAGCGCGTGCTAATTACAAGCAGACGACACAAAATAAAGTAAAACCTCCACCGCCTATAATGGCTTGATTCGAGAACTACCCGGTGTCCTATTTCTAATTTTAAACTATTAATATACTGACTCGCGTGCTAACCGTTAATAATTAGACATGATGATACCCTGATAAACTTCATACTCCGCGCAGCGTTTCGTTTGATTATAGGTAATCTCAAAGAGAGATTTCTCGGGCCATTGCTTCAGGAATATGGATAAACTTAGACAAGCTGTATATATATATTGTACAGAGGAGAGAGAGAAATGGGGTTTAACGTCCACTCGACACAAACTAGTTCATATCTGGACTACCATTTGGTTCAATAATTTGCTTGTGCGTAGGGTTCTATAACAGTCGGAGGGAACCGGAGGTCCCGTAGAGAACCCAGGAGACTAGACAGGCGGCCCTATCCCTTGTCACGTACAAACTGGGAATCGAAATCACGCCAGTTGACTCAATGACGACCTTATTTTGCAGCGCCCGCACGGTAACCATTCAGCCATCCAACCCCCTCTGTACAGAGGAAACATTATAACGGTGTTGACGGACTATACACATAGCCACATTCGTCTTTAGTTATATATCATATTCTACCGTGATAGTATTATAAATCTAGGTACTCTGTAAAACATTTCTGTTAAAAAACGGGAAAACTACTGTATAAATTTACAGAAATGAACTGTAAAATTACATTACGGGTAATTAGTCATAAAATAACGAGCAATTTACGGTAATCTAGAAATTTGCGTGCATTTTTAGTAAATTAACGGTATTTCTGTAAATTTACAGCACATAACATATTAACACCAAAATACCTGTAGCATAAAGTGTATATAATATAACCTATATACAAACAAGAACAATGACCGAGCGTGTATATTAGTAGATAAAGGTATGCTTATTCTACTGCTGTTCAGGGTAACAAGATACCAAAATTACACCCTCGATATTAAACGTGCATTATATAAAAGCTAAATCTGCCTATCACAGGTATATTTTTCTGGCTTCAAATGTTATATAAATTAGTATTTAGACATTATGGGGAGTCGTGGTGGCTCAGTGAGTAGGACGTTGACTCTCTAACCTTCAGATCCCGTGTTTGATCCCTGCGTTGGCCGAGAAGGTTTATCAGGATTTTCCGGTGTGGTTCCGCCTTGTCAGTGGTGCAGCCGTGCGGGACCGAGGGCCTGGCAAGGGACAACGTATTGTCGTTCGGATGGCATGAAAAACCGAGGTCCCGAGCACACCTTGGGGTTGGCGGTTGGAATTCGATTTAACTTTCCCTCAAAGCATACTGTATGGCGTATGTCCGTCTTCATTAGCCCAGTCGGAGTTGAACAGTAGGACGTTAAACCCCATTTCATTTAGACAGTTATTTACATAACAAGCCCATAATCAACTCTCTAGACCATCTGATGGCTCCAATTTTATGTAGATTAGAACACCACGCCCATTCAATAATTAAATCACTAAACTGTTAGTTGTTGGATAATCGAAACTTCGTTTATTATCGTGGGAATATGTGCTTTGGCAATCGAGACTACGCTTAAAACTATTATAGCGAGAATGATTATCGCTTTATTTAAATCTTACATACGGTAATGTAGGCTATCTTTAATCTGTAAACATGTATAATTGATTATCTTGTTGGGGCAATTATTTTAAAATAAGCCCATGTTTCCGATTAGGCCTACGCAGGTAAATTCAAGATAACACCATCCTGTAAGCTTACAATTATGTTTTCTGAATTGGTTTAATTTCCCACTATTATAAGACATATATTTGCGGGCCTCGTATTACTATTAAATTAGTAATAGTAATGTCTGACTCTGATGTTCTCATGCCGACGTATTTTTATCGTAAAGTAAAATCTAAATCAGCAGAGCATGTCATCAAAGTTTAACCATTTTATGTAATACACATACATGTATAGGCCTACGCATAATTAAAATTCATTTGATAAACACTATTTTCATGACAAAATTATAAAAATTATAGGCCCGGCCCAGAGCGATAAGTCCTACAAACTGATGGAGTCTACGTTAAGGCAGATTCTCTACTGTCACGAAATCTGTTGAATTTGTCCGAATGATGAGACGTCCTGACCAATCCATTTACTTCACGGAAATCATGGTAAGTAACAATATTGTTTTAAATTATCTTCTATTCTAATATCGTATTTACGTCATCGCGTGTAACATATTAGACCTACCGATTTCTATAGTAGGCCTACCGTATTTCAGAAATCGGTGATTAGACCTATTATAGTATACTTGACAACCGCGTCTATATTTCCAATTTTTAAAGAGGGGCTGGAGAACCGCGTATATATATCCGGCAGTTGGTCGTTAAAGCGGGAAAAGCAGAAAGACATATTAAGGTGCAAGGCCAAGTTGCAGTAGTTGTACTAGGCCTACAACTAAGTATTCTTGGAAATTATAATACAAGAAGCGGCCATTCTAACTGAAATATTTTCCACACTGTTAATGTCACATACGGTGGTTGAGTCGACTATACGTTAAATGATACGCGTGTCATGAAGATGAAACATAGCCTATGCCAGGCTTAGGCTATGCTATAATAGGCCTATCTTTTCATATGATTCTGAATGTCAACATTCACATTGCAATTTTTCCACAGCAGAAGCTGTTGCTTTCAATACTTTATGCAAATGAACTCAATGTAAAATTTAATTGCTGTGGTGAAGAGTTGTGTAGTTACCAAGTCTAACACATAAAAGTAGGCATAATTTTGCCACTAACTAACAGTAATTGTAATAGTATTAATAATAGTAATAATACTGGTACTCTGATAGGCCTACGCCTAATAGTATTAATTCTAATGTTAATTTTTCTGCAATAGGCCTGGTTGTAAAGCAGAGATTTTCCTAACATTTCAAAACAAGTTTTGAATCCCAGAACCTAAAGCTCTAAAGGGGGGGGGGGGGCAAGCAAATGGTTAGCATGTATGCGCTGTATTGTAAGCCTTAAGGTTGAGACAACTGCCATGGTTTCGAATCGCAGGATACTCCGGTTTCTCCCAATGCTAATGACCCCTACCCGCAAGCAAATTATTGAAATAAAATTGAACCATGTTAAACCCAATCCCCCTACTCTCTCTCTCTCTCTCTCTCTCTCTCTCTTTCTCTTACCTTGATAGTCAGTTCACTTGGTGAGAATACATCCTAAGTATATGTACGTTTATTTTATAGAGTCTTCACTCACTTAAAGAAAGATGCAGTGGAGTTTATGGTTAAGGCGGACAATGTGGTTGTTACTATTGTGGATAATTTCATGAAAGCATTTACAGTTTTCTTTACCTACTTTTATATATTTAATATTGTCTAAACTGATTAGGTGGCTTCAGCATTGGAGTTTTTTCAAAGGTACATGTTCATTTAACGAATATAATTATATACCTTTGAAACATCCCTGGCAACTTATTAGTACAATGTAATAGTGAAAAATATTTAGTTTAGGGGAAAAGTCTATACTCTTATTGATATGAAATGGTTAAAAGAGTGGTTTAATGGAAGAGCTGTACATTTTCTGTTCACTTTTACACTAAAATTAGTATGACAAAAATTATAATAGCCAAAATTTCATGTATGGCAGAGGGCATCAGGACCACATAAAGGGCATGATATATCGACACCCTTCATTGGCCATAGTTTTGATCTGGATACTATCATTTCCCCCTCTGCATGATAGTGCATTACCAGTTAGCGTTGTTAGTCAAAGTGTTATCCTAGAACATCTGGCTAAGTGGGTAAGATGCTGGCTTGCTAAACTGGAGGTTGGGTGTTTGATCCTTGCATTGGCCGAGAAATTTCCCTTGTCAGTGATGCAAAACGGAGAGCCTGACAAACACAGCTGTCTAGTCTTGAATGGGACAAAAAAAAACCCGAGGTCCAGTGTGCTCAATGGCGTGCACCTAAAAGATCCCATGGCAGTTACAATTCGATATAAAAGTAAACTGTGGTGCTGCTGCCCGGGCAAAATTTCCCTCATAACACACATCTTCATTAGCCCAGTTTAGGAGCAGAAAAGAAGGCCTTTTACCCCCCCCCCCATTTCATTTATACATTTGCCAGAGGACGGTCTTCTTAAACATACTTTGTTTTGTAAATTGCAGATGTATGATTGGATTAAACCCTGGATCAGGCACTAAAGGACGAAAACGGTCAAGAACATCCACCAGTAGCAAAGTTTTAAAGCTTATCAATGATGTATCTGCTTTTGAATGGATTACCACCATTTAAAGACAATGTGATAGTTTTACTGTTGTTTGTAGTTATTTGTATAACTTGTTCATGATAAGTAACAAGAAATTAAGTAATTTCTTTTCACTTCTGGTTCTTCAAGGCTTGAATTTTTAAATTAATTTTTCTGCCCAACTGTATTAGCACGTGACCTAAATATAGGTTTAACGTGAAAGGAAAGTAAAAGTAAAAGTAGAATTTCTGAGAAATTGTAGCAAGTGTACTTATGCTGACCTTGACGCAATGTCATATAATGTAGATGTTGTCTGGTTTGATCGACGAATTTACATTGATGTTGATTGAAACAAAGCGTTAAATATGACCGACTGGTGAAGTAGAAATATCTAAAATACAACTTGTATACAGGTTGTTTACGTATTAACAGTTGTAGTTTGATATCATGTGATCTACGGGTCAGGATAAACCGCGTGAGATGACACGTGACGTGATTTAGTAGACTAGTAACCTGTAAGACTGTGTATTATACTGTTTTAATCGTTATGATTTTAATGTCGTGTTTTATATAAGACTAGACTAGTTAGTTGACTATTTACTATAGTGTTTTAATCTAGTAGATTATTTAGTATATTATTCAGTGTTTGAATCGTGTGTAGTATATTATTCAGTGATTTTAATATCATATGTTATACAACTCGTGGAACAGTCTAATTTAACAACATGGCGGAGCAGACAGACAAGGAGGTGTGTAGTATTTGTTTGACTGAATATAAAACTCCCGTTTTGGTAGATTGTCAGCACCGGTTTTGTTTCATCTGTTTAGAAGATTATGTGAACAAAACTACCAATAAAGGCCAGTTCCAATGTCCATTATGTCGGTGTCTTATAGACGGGGGTATGGAGCGTTTTAAACCTAAACTAAACATTGATGACAATTCTACTATTCCACAATGTGATGTATGTACTGAAGATACATCGCAATATTTTTGTCGAGACTGTGATCAATATTTATGTAAATCATGTAAAACCATCCACGGTAAGTTAAAAAGCAGTAGGGACCATGTTGTTTGTAGATATGATGAAAAACAAGTCTGTCAACAATCAAACGAACCAATGAAGGAAACGACACCAGCAACTTCCGTCACACATCCGAAAGATTTCTGTCCAAACCATGAAGATGAGCCAGTAAAAATTTACTGTAAAGATTGTTTACTAGCCGTGTGTTTCGACTGTTTAGTTGCCGATCATAACGGACATAATTTGTTACATTTACGGAAGGATGAAGTCAGACAAAATATCAGGCAAGACTTAAAAACGCTGAATGAAGATTTAACAAAACAAATTACCAATTTTCAGAAACATTATGATAATTTAAATAGTAAATTAATTGAAGTCAAAAACTGTACAAAAACAGAATGTGACAGAGTTGATGCACACGTGGATAAAATCTGCTCAGAATTTCGTAAAATTGGAGAAAATATTAAAAAGGAAATGCAGAAATCTAGTGAACAAGAAGAATCTAGACTAGGGAAATTAATGGAGGACATTAAAAGACTAACAGAAGATTTAAAAGCTAGTGTTAAATATTCAGGGAATGTTTTAGAAGATTCGTCCATTGTTGAAGTTTTACAAAGATTACCTAAAGTTAGACAGGAGAAAGATGAAAGTTGTTGTAGAAAATTGGATATACCTGCTGTAAGATATTCAACATTTCAAGTAGCAGAGATAGATAAAACTTTGTTAAGTAATCAACTTGGTAAGATTGTAAGTTGTGATGAGAATATGTATGAAGATGTTTTTAATGTTGATACTGTGTCACGTGGTGGTTTGTATGAAGGTAAACAACATGTAGTTTCAGGTTATACATGGCGTACAAGTGTGGGTAAAGGATCATTACGTGTTGATTTATATGTTGGATTAAAGCTGGATGACGTAGAAGATACAAGTATTACGTCATGTATTGTTGACGTCATATATAAAGTTATAAATAAAACAGATGATAGACAATCTGTAGTTGAACAATGTAATGAGACTGTTAAACCTGGTGGTTGGTTATACTGTTGGACTGATCTTATTGACTGGGAGAGACTCAGTAATCCTGTCAGTGGATTTATTGATCATCATAGAAACTTTACAATTCAAACAACAATTAATAAAATAACTAACATTGAACGGGATTAATAGATTACTGTTATTAAGTGGAAGTTAAACTCTTATATCAATGGGTCTTTTACGTGCACATAAATCTCTACATATGACCTCGGTTTGTCGTCCTATACGAACGACTATACACTATTCTGTGCTGTTGGCCGTGGAATTTCATCGATATTTTTTAGGCGTGCCTCACTCCCTTGTTAATGATACCTGGCAAGTCTCGATTATCGATTTTATTGTTATATTTGTTAATCTTTTAATCTTGATCATCCGATAGTTGATTGTGGGCGTGTCTAAAATAATAATTTATATAACATTTGATATCAAAATAAAGACCTGCAATAGGTGGAAGGGGGGGGGGGGTCCCTTGTCACTGGTGCCGGATTGAGGGCCTGACAACGACAAATGTCTAGTCGCTCGGATGAGACGAAAAACAGAGGACCCGTGTATACATTGGTGTGCACGTCAAAGATCCCTTGGCAATTGGAATTCGATATAAGAGTAGATCATATCGCCGATAGTCCTCATAACACACTGTATGACGTATGTCCGTCTTCATTAGCTCAGTATAGAAACGAAACAGCTGTTCAACATAGGCAGACATAATTTATTAATAATATTTTAAAATTAGTCGATAATTACACTCTGAAAGTCATCATCTTAAACTTAAACCATAGTAAAATGCTTACTGTCTGCCTCCCACGACACTGACCCCGAGAAAACCCACGAGGCGACCCTACTCCTTGCGACGCACAACCGGGGATTCGAAATCACGCAAGTTGACAGATCTTATGATACCATTCGGCTCATCTACGCCCCCCCCCCCCCCCTTGCTTATTTTATATATTGGTTTCATCATCATTACACAGGAAGTGATATATATCTTCACGCTTGTTGACGTATCCTACAAACTGTAATTCAGCTATATAAATTCCAAACAATGTAAATAAATATTGTTTAAACCAACAGATGAAAATATTACAGCAACACTGTAAAAAGACTAATTAGCAAAATTGACTAAACGACACCATCTTAAATAAAAAATACCCAGTTAGATCTTTATGTAGTGTAGGGCATCGCAGGGGCGTGGTGAGAATGAGTTCATGAGTAGCCATACTCATGCGCCAAAAAGTTTTTGCGCCAAAATCACAATCAAATTACTCAAAAAATGAAAAACATTTGTAAGTGGAAAAATTGTTTCATCTGACCCAATTAAAAAAATTTTGAAAGAGTCAAGTTGGAAAATTTAATCATATTTTATTACCGTATTTCTTGTCTCGGATTGCTGGAGATTGCGTTTCTGGGCTTCTAATTTTCGAAATTTTCAACGGGGGAGGGCCCCCCGGACCCCCCGCCGCGGGCTCGGATTGCTGGAGATTGCGTTTCTGGGCTTCAAATTTTCGAAATTTTCCCGGGGGAGGGCCCCCCGGACCCCCCGCTACGCCGGCCACAGCTCCGCGGTCAGTAAAAGGGTTTTTGTGCCAAAATGTTTTTTGTTACTCATAATTTCTTCTCAATAATTGCCCTCACCACGCCCCTCGGGCATCGAAAGCATAAAAACGAATAGAAATATAGATCTGTATGTCTAGTTTAATTAGACTGTTCTCTATTTTGTTTCAATTTTGCATGACTCTTATTGTACTTTGTCTAGTTACATTTTTTTTATACTCAAAAAGGTGACCGGTCAGAACCCAAATCTTGAAATTTTGGACTACTATGGAAATCCTTACTATGGTCGAGGTCGATTTGGAATTGTTTGATCGTGCCATCAATTTGTGAACTTGACAGAAATCAATTTTGATATTGTGGTAAAGCAAGTTTCATTTTGTTAGTATTGTTAGTAAAGTCTATAGACGTATAAATAGTCGAGACTATAAATACACCTAGGTCACTGTAGTTATATATAGTGAGGGAATGGATATTTGATAACTGCATGAATAGTATGTTGACAGAACCTTTCTAAGTTTTATAATAATATTGCTATCTGCCATATATTATGTTCAATTTTATAACTTAATAGAAATCCATGTCTAGTTATTTAGCATACTATTAATGAGTTTATATCCATATTATATAATCTATTTTGTTGGAGATGTAACATAATACATTGTCTAATATTATTGAGAATTATTATCTCCCATTACTTAAATAGCTGAATTAGAATATATAGCATGCAATTATAATTTATATGCATATCCTATGACTTATTAAACATAACTAGATTATACTTCTGTATAAATCACATTGTGTCCATCTGTTAAATAATGTTTCATTTATATGGTTGAGATAAGGAACATATAGTTTATAAGTTTGCATGCGATGGGAATTAATTCTCTCATACAT
This sequence comes from Patella caerulea, assembly GCA_036850965.1. Classification (NCBI taxonomy): domain Eukaryota; kingdom Metazoa; phylum Mollusca; class Gastropoda; family Patellidae; genus Patella; species Patella caerulea. The sequence goes on from JAZGQO010000002.1 coordinate 895,799, forward strand.
TGCCATCCTGTCGAGATGGCCAGGCGAACGTGTTACCCAGCACTAGTACCCCGGGCCAGTTGTTCCCACTGGGATAACCTTCTCCAGGGTCGAAGCGAAGCTCTAGTACACCAATAGTTCGTGGTAATTGCTCCTAGAGCACACATAGATCTTAAACTGCTTGCAGTTTAAGCAAAGATTACAGCCTTTAGAAAAAGCAAAGACTATAATTTGCTTGCAGTTTTTAAACAGATACAGCCTTTAACTGCTTGCAGGTAATGAACAGTATAGTTAAGTTATTACACAGAAACAGAACAGATCACAGAACGGCTTGAACTGGGACAGTTCGCCTCTTTAAAAATAGTTAAAAGAGTTTTTCCCAGTCCATTAAAACTTACCTGTATATATGTTATAATACATAATAAAACTTTATAGTTTTGTACAGTTTTGTTCCGTTTGTTCTAAGAGAGAGAGAGTCGAAAATAGCGTAACTACTTTTTAGCTAGTCCGCCTTCACCTCTGAAGAAGCTCTACTATAAAACGGCTTGAGGTCGGCCGATAGACCACTGGTGGCAGAGAAAGGGGTGCGGGTCCTGATCAACTAAATTGCAACAGAACTCCCTCAACCAAATAAATTGCTGCTGAACTTGTTGGCTAATCGTTACAATATCTGATTACCCGGTGCTGCTCAACTATACCAACAATATTATTTATATTTGAAATATATAAATAAAGCTGTTTCGGGATATTTTACTGTGTGTTCATTTGAAAACTAGGAGGCGGGTAACAATACTCCATGGATAACTTTGTCAAATTTTACTCGATCCTTTTTAAAATGTTGTAATGGCTGAACAGGTAAATAAGTATATCGTAACTAATTTTTCCTCCACTAAAATATATAATTTATCACCGTTCTCACCTGTAATTTATCACCGTTCTCACCTGTAATTTATCACCGTTCTTACCTGTAATTTATCAACGTTCTCACCTGTTATTTATCGCTTCTCTCACCTGTAATTTGTTTACAATGTTGTTGGATTAAAGATGAAGTTTGTATGATGATAAATTTAATGTGTATGTTTATCATATTACTTGTTGATTAATGTAGGAAATTTACAACAAAGCTCAAAACTTAGTATAACATGTTACCTGTCCGTTGATTAAAATATTATTTAGCAGTGGGAGGAAACCAGAGGACCCAGAGAAAAAACCCACGAGGTTGGAAAGGCGACCCTACACCTTGCCACGTGTAACCAGGGAATCCAAACCACACCAGTTGACTCAATGACAGTCCGTATCATTGCTACGGGAGATGTGTAACAAACTGTTAAATATACGGGAAGTGATGTCACCTCATTATGGCTACACTTGACAAATATAGTTCAAGGCGTAATTCGAGTGTTAGACGTATTGTGCAATGCATCGGAAAAGAAATGTATGTGACAGTGGCGGCCATTGGGTTAACTTATGCAACAAATCACCAAATTTTCACCACTTATTTGCTGGGACGAGATGAAACAATTTTCGTGGCTAAATGACTGCCTAAAAATAAAGCAGACAATTTCTGCTATTTTTGGTTCAAAATTCAAAAGAACATAACTTGAAAAGACTTTGATCGATTTGTAAGATCAGTACATCTATAACTAAACATGTATACTATCTTATTAATCTTATAAACACCCGCCATACCCATTCAGATGACTGTTATATTTAATAGAAGTTTTGACAAGGTTTCAACGTCAAGGTGACCCACAAAGTGCTGATCCCTATCTTTTACACCATCTTTTGTCTTACAATATTTTTTTTATTTTAAAATTAAAAGGCGTGGAATATAATAACAACACGTACTATAAACAAACAGGATCTCCCTTTCTTCATGAGCGAATAGTTTCCGATCACCGATTAAAACCCCTACACGCAAGCGAATTATTGAAATATGGTTGAACCATGAGTTAGTCCCAAAATGGCCTAGTTTGTGTTGAGTGAGAGGGAGATAGAGAGAGATACTAACATATAATTCAATTTTATTTCAATTATTCGCTTGCGCGTAGTGGTCTTTATAATAACAATAAATTTAACATTCTAAATTTCATTTAAACAGATACCAATTGATTAAAAATGAAATATTCTAGTGAAAGCGTTCAGTAGATTAATTTAAATGACACAAATTAATTTGAAATTCAGTGGTATGAAATGCCGTACCATATTGGTAGTGATAAGAAAATTAATTTAGAATTAATTATTTTGACATGCAATCGTATGAAAATAATCAAAATTATATTGAATAAAAAGTACAACTAGACCTGCATGCAGGAATGACGGGTTTCACTGGTGCCACGTTACCCTTAAACATGTCACTTCCGGTGCCAAGTTACCCTTGAACATATGTCACTTCTGGTACCAACGAAACCACTAAACAGGTTTCCAAATTAACATTGCACACAAATAAAATGGACGCAGAATCAACCAAATCCAGCAATATCAATTCATTTTATACATTTGTTACTTGTAAATGATCTTGACAAAATTAAATTACTTCCGGTGTTAATGAAAATGTTCAATTAGTCTTATGAAATCAGAAATGGCATACGATATCATATAGTGAAAATTTTATGTAAATCGAATAATAATTGTCACTTTTAAAGACCAAAAAACTTGAAAAGTGACTTGCAGAAAATCGGCTATTTCTCGGCAACCGTACAAGTTAGAAACCATTTTGTGGTATCTGTATGATCGTATGGGTTCATTCTATTTGTTGATTGGCATCAAATACCATAATTTGAAAACGATTTCAAAACAGACTCATTTGAATAAAATATCTGTTTTGAAGGCTAAAAATACAGTTTTTGCCAAAATGACGTTACTTCCGGTGATAATGAAAATCTTACATTACTTGTATGAAATCCCAAATGGCATTAGGTATAACATGGTGTAACGTTTATGAAAATCGAATAATAATTGACACTTTTATGGCCCCGAAACCTTCAAAAGTGACCTGTAGAAAACCGTCTATTTCTCGGCAACCGAACAAGTTAGAAAGAATTTTATGATATCAATATGACCATATGAGTTGTGTTTATATGTGAATTTAAACCAAAAGTTAAAATTATTAATACATATTAAGTAATTCTTGGTTGAATAAAACTTTGATTTAAAAAGTTTAAAATGCAGTTTTTGACAAAATGACGTCACTTCCGGTGTCAATTTTAAATAGTAATCAACTTGATATGACGCTACATGCATTTTGAATCAAATGATGTCACTTTTATAAAAATCCAATAATAATTGACTATATTACAGGCAAAATAACGAAAACAGTGACTTATGCAGAACTGCCCATTTCTTGGCAACTGCTTATATTACAAACTAATTTTAACATACATTTTCTTCGTATGGATTATAGCTACAAGTTTATAAAAGTTATGTAAAAATATTTTAAAATCTAAAAAGCCTGAATGGGTTGTAAATAGGTCAATTTTACGCCTTTTTTCACCTCTTAATCCAATTTGCAAGAAAATGAAATAGAAATTAAAAAAACTGCTTCCGCCATTTTTTGCGCCTTGAAAGGACACACTCTTTGAGTCATATAATTTTTCAAAAAAATAATATTTGTTTTTGAAGATCGTAAATAACTGTCAAAATTGTAGTTTTTGGTAAAATTATGCCACTTCCGGTGTCGACAGATAACACTATCGGTAACAAAAAAAATGACAATTGAGACAACGAAGCATATGAACTTTGTTTTATACAAATCGAACAATAACAAAATAATCTAGGACTGAAAAACTGAATTAGCCAATGGCGGCCAAGGAAAATTACTGAGACAAAAAATTTTAACATTTTTGCGCTAGTCAGATGACTCTTTAATTCTGTGCACAATACGACTAAAAAATATTCATAAATAAAAAAGTTTTTTGTAAAATTTTAAATTTTCGAAATTTGGCGCCTAATATCTTCGAAGATTTGCCGAAAATCAAAAATCGAAAGTAGCGTAGCTATGTGCCCTGTCTCAGGCTATGCCAAAATGTATCGAAAGTTAAAATCCAATGATTATTGTTAAAATTACTGCAATATTTTCAAAAACGATAACTTCGGTGATTTCGGACATTTCGCATTGTCGCAGAACGTTCAAAATAGCTTTATCCTCTAAGTCACACCCACTTTCCCAGTAAAACCGAAGAAATCGTAACGATGCGACACGTAGTTGCTGAGATCTATTCAAATTGGAATCTGAATAATAATAATAATAACTAGACCTGCATGCAGGAATGACGGGTTTCACTGGTGCCACGTTACCCTTAAACATGTCACTTCCGGTGCCAAGTTACCCTTGAACATAGGTCACTTCCGGTACCAGCGAAACCACTAAACAGGTTTCCAAATTAACATTGCACACAAATAAAATGGACGCAGAATCAACAAAATCCAGCAATATCAATTCATTTTATACATTTGTTACTTGTAAATGATCTTGACAAAATTAAATTACTCCCGGTGTTAATGCAAATGTTCAATTAGTCTTATGAAATCAGAAATGGCATACGATATCATATAGTGAAAATTTTATGTAAATCGAATAATAATTGCCACTTTTAAAGACCAAAAAACTTGAAAAGTGACTTGTAGAAAATCGGCTATTTCTCTGCAACCGTACAAGTTAGAAACCATTTTGTGGTATCTGTATGATCGTATGGGTTCATTCTATTTGTTGATTGGCACAAATACCATACTTTGAAAATGATTTCAAAACAGACTCATTTGAATAAAATATCTGTTTTGGAGGCTAAAAATACAGTTTTTGCAAAAATGAAGTTACTTCCGGTGATAATGAAAATCTTAAATTACTTGTATGAAATCCCAAATGGCATTAGGTATAACATGGTGTGACGTTTATGAAAATCGAATAATAATTGACCCTTTTATCGCCCCGAAACCTTCAAAAGTGACCTGTAGAAAACCGTCTATTTCTCGGCAACCGAACAAGTTAGAAACCATTTTATGATATCTATATGACCATATGAGTTTTGTTTATATGTGAATTTAAACCAAAAGTTAAAATTATTAATACATATTAAGTTATTCTTGGTTGAATAAAACATTGATTTAAAAAGTTTAAAATGCATTTTTTGACCAAATGATGTCACTTCCGGTGCCAATTTTAAATTGTAATCAACTTGATATGACGCTACGTGCTTTTTGAATCAAATGATGTCACTTTTATAAAAATCCAATCATAATTGACTATTTTACAGGGAAAATAACGAAAACAGTGACTTGTACAGAACTGCCCATTTCTTGGTAACTGCTTATAGTACAAACGAATTTTAACATACATTTTCTTCGTATGGATTATAGCTACAAGTTTATAAAAGTTACGAAGAAATATTTTAAAATCTGAAAAGCCTGAATAGGTTGTAAATAGGCCAATTTTACACCATTTTTAGCCTCTTAATCGAATTTGCTCGAAAATGAAATCGAAATTAAAAAAACTGCTTCCTACATTTTTTGCGCCTTGAAAGGGCACACTCTTTGAGTCAAATAATTTTTCCCAAAAATAATATTTGTTTTCCAAGAAGGAAAATAACTGTCAAAATTGTAGTTTTTGGTAAAATTATGCCACTTCCGGTGCCGACAGATAACACTTCCGGTAATAAAAAAAATGACAATTGATACAACGAAGCATATGAACTTTGTTTTATACAAATCGAACAATAAAAAATTAATCTAGGACTGAAAAACTGAATTAGCCAATGGCGGCCAAGGTAAATTACTGAGACAAAATGTTTTAACATTTTTGCACTAGTCAGATGACCCTTTAATTCTGTGCATAATACTACTAAAAAATATTCATAAATAAAAAAGTTTTTTGTAAAATTTTAAATTTTCAAAATTTGGCGCCTAATATCTTTGAAGATTTACCGAAAATCAAAAATCGAAAGTAGTGTAGCTATGTGCCCTGTCTCCGGCTATGCCAAAATGTATCGAAAGTTAAAATTCAATGATTATTGTTAAAATTACTGCAATATTTTAAAAAACGATAATTTGGTGATTTCGGACATTTCGCATTGTCGCAGAACGTTCAAAATAGCTTTATCCTCTAAGTCACACCCACTTTCCCAGTAAAACCGAAGAAATCGTAACGATGCGACAAGCAGTTGCTGAGATCTACTCAAAACAAAAGAAGAATAATAATAATAAGAATAACTAGACCTGCATGCAGGAATGACGGGTTTCACTGGTGCCACGTTACCCTTAAACATGTCACTTCCGGTGCCAAGTTACCCTTGAACATATGTCACTTCAGGTACCAACGAAACCACTAAACAGGTTTCCAAATTAACATTGCACACAAATAAAATGGACGCAGAATCAACCAAATCCAGCAATATCAATTCATTTTATACATTTGTTACTTGTAAATGATCTTGACAAAATTAAATTACTCCCGTTGTTATGAAAATGTTCAATTAGTTTTATGAAATCAGAAATGGCATACGATATCATATAGTGAAAATTTTATGTAAATCGAATAATAATTGCCACTTTTAAAGACCAAAAAACTTGAAAAGTGACTTGTAGAAAATCGGCTATTTCTCGGCAACCGTACAAGTTAGAAACCATTTTGTGGTATCTTTATGATCGTATGGCTTCATTCTATTTGTTGATTTACATCAAATACCATAATTTGAAAAAGATTTCAAAACAGACTCATTTGAATAAAATATCTGTTTTGAAGGCTAAAAATACAGTTTTTGCCAAAATGACGTTACTTCCGGTGATAATGAAAATCTTAAATTACTTGAATGAAATCCCAAATGGCAGTAGGTATAACACGGTGCAACGTTTATGAAAATCGAATAATAATTGACACTTTTATGGCCCCGAAACCTTCAAAAGTGACCTGTAGAAAACCGTCTATTTCTCGGCAACCGAACAAGTTAGAAACAATTTTATGATATCTATATGACCATATGAGTTTTGTTTATATGTGAATTTAAACCAAAAGTTAAAATTATTAATACATATTAAGTTATTCTTGGTTGAATAAAACATTGATTTAAAAAGTTTAAAATGCAGTTTTTGACCAAATGATGTCACTTCCGGTGTCAATTTTAAATTGTAATCAACTTGATATGACGCTACATGCTTTTTGAATCAAATGATGTCACTTTTATAAAAATCCAATAATAATTGACTATTTTACAGGCAAAATAACGAAAACAGTGACTTGTACAGAACTGCCCATTTCTTGGTAACTGCTTATATTACAAACGAATTTTAACATACATTTTCTTCGTATGGATTATAGCTACAAGTTTATAAAAGTTACGAAGAAATATTTTAAAATCTGAAAAGCCTGAATAGGTTGTAAATAGGTAAATTTTACACCATTTTTAGCCTCTTAATCGAATTTGCTCGAAAGTGAAGTCGAAATTAAAAAAACTGCTTCCTACATTTTTTGCGCCTTGAAAGGGCACACTCTTTGAGTCAAATAATTTTTCCAAAAAATAATATTTGTTTTCGAAGTAGGAAAATAACTGTCAAAATTGTAGTTTTTGGTAAAATTATGCCACTTCCGGTGCCGACAGATAACACTTTTGGTAATAAAAAAAATGACAATTGATACAACGAAGCATATGAATTTTGTTTTATACAAATCGGACAATAAAAAATTAATCTAGGACTGAAAAACTGAATTAGCCAATGGCGGCCAAGGAAAATTACTGAGACAAATTTTTTTAACATTTTTGCACTAGTCAGATGACTCTTTAATTCTGTGCACAATACGACTAAAAAATATTCATAAATAAAATTTTTTTTTGTAAAATTTTAAATTTTCGAAATTTGGCGCCTAATATCTTCGAAGATTTGCCGAAAATCAAAAATCGAAAGTAGCGTAGCTATGTGCCCTGTCTCAGGCTATGCCAAAATGTATCGAAAGTTAAAATCCAATGATTATTGTTAAAATTACTGCAATATTTTCAAAAACGATAACTTCGGTGATTTCGGACATTTCGCATTGTCGCAGAACGTTCAAAATAGCTTTATCCTCTAAGTCACACCCACTTTCCCAGTAAAACCGAAGAGATCGTAACGATGCGACACGTAGTTGCTGAGATCTATTCAAATTGGAATCTGAATAATAATAATAATAATAATAAGAACTAGACCTGCAAGCAGCACTGAACCGGCTTTCAGGAATCATACAGGAAGTTTATTATACCATAGCCGATCCATTGAGCTACCAAACTATACTTTAGTTGTTTTGCTTCAGTGACACCCTCTATCATATGTAAAAGTAATATTTGCTGGCGAAAAGACCGGTCAAAATTGTAAATTATGGCAAAATTACGTCACTTCCGGTACCGAAAGATATTTTTATAGGTGAAAAATAAGTCGAAAATTCGCAACACACAAAATACAAACTTTGTTTTATACATATTGGGCAATAAATAATTACCCTATAACCCATAAACTGAAATTAAGAAGGTAAAAAACTTAAAAGTGACCCTGGGAAAATTGGCTATTATTCGACAAGGGAACATGCTAGAAGGCTTTTTTTGATATCAATATGATGGTATTGATTCAATCTTACTGCCCATTAGAGTCAGACGTTATCAAGTTAAACGAATAATAAATATAAATCCCTTCAAAAAAATGTTTGTTTTGAAGGCTAAAAATACGTTTTTTGCAAAAATTACATTACTTCCGGTGATATTGAAAATGTTAACTTAGTTCATAGAAGCCATAAATGGCATAAGGCATCAAATGGTAAAAAAATTATAAAAATCGAATAATAATTGAGACTTTTATAGACCAAAAACCTTGAAAAGTGACTTATAGAAGATCGCCTATTTCTCTGTAACCATACAAGTTAGAAACCATTTTGTGGTATCTGTATGGTCGTATGGCTTCATTCTATTCGTTGATGGGAATCAAATATCATAATTTTAAAAATATTATAAGGCAGACTCATTTGAATAAAATATTTGTTTTTTGGGTTAAAAATACAGTTTTTGCCCAAATGACGTCATTTCCGGTAACAGTGAAAATGTAAAATTGACTTGACCTAGTCCAAATTGGCATTAGGCATCAAATGGAAAAAAAATATTGCAAATCGAATGATAATTCACTCTTTTATAGGCAAAATAACGTGAAAAGTGATGCATGCAAAATTGCATATTTCTCGGCAACTGCTCATATTACAAACTAATTTTCGCATACATTCTCTTCGTCTGGATTATTGCTACGAGTTTATGAAAATTACAAATAAATATTTCAAAATATGAAGACGCTGAATGAATTGTAAATAACTGAATTTTACACTTTATTTTACATTTTATTCGAAATTGCCCGAAAATGAAATTGAAATTAAAAAATCTGAGCTAAGGATTTTGTGCATCTTTGCAGGGTGCATCCTTTTAGTTATATCAGTTTTGAAAAAAAAAATATTTGCTTTCAAAAAGTGGTACCGAACTGTCAAAATTGTAGTTTTTGTTAATATTACGTCACTTTCGTTGCCGACAGAAAAATTTTACCGTAACAAAAAAAATTACAATTGGGACCATGGTGCATATGAACTTTGTTTTATACAAATCGAACAATAAATAATTTTTCTGGGTACGAAAAACTAAATTAGCCGATGGTGGCTAACGCAAATTACCGAGACAATTTTTTTTCTCATTTCTGCTCAAGTACGATGATATTTTAACCCTGTGTAAAATATCATCAAAAAATATTCATAAATAAAAAAGGTTTTCGTAAAAAAATTAATTTTTTTCGAAATATCGGACATTTTTTCGACTACTTCCGGTTTTACGATCGTTGTTGTGATAGCTTTACGAAGTCCTTTGGATACTTAACTGTACGTACCAGAAGTGTCAGAAACATCCATTGAGTAGTTTTGGAAAAAAAGATAAATTAAAGAGCGTTTCAAAAAATTTAACGATTTTTCAATTTTTTTCAAAGTTTGAGGCCATTTTTCGACCACTTATATTATTTCAATGCTTTTCATTTTGGATTCCCTATATAGACAACTGACAGGACTTTGAGTAAGAAACGTTTAAGAAAAATCGTAGGCGTCGTTTTCGAGAAAAGGGCGTCTCAGAATGTTAAAAAATTGGAAAATACTAGATTTTTGGCATACAATAATTTATTTCCTTACCATCGAAATCGTATTATTTAGATACCATATGATGGTCCATTAATAGGGCTATCCAGCGACACTTTAGTTCTTTTGGTCCGCTATTACCTAAGGGAGAAATCAAGTTTTTCGCAAGTGCGACAATGTTTTTACTCTTTTTTTTCATTTTTTGAATACTTCCGGTATGGTTATTATTGTCGGAATAGTTCTAATAGCCGGTTTGGGCACTAAAATAGCCACAGGGCTCTGTAATGATATATTACATTATCTGATCAGATAAAATGCCCCTGAGAAATCCTATGTTCAAAAGTGCCAAAAATGCAAAAAAATTAAAATATAGAAAATTAAATTTTAATAATTACATACATATTATACATCGTTAGAATCGTAATTAGGTCAGCTATCTGAATATACAACCTTTTTTTAAAAATCTCTTAAAATAAAAAAATAGTAAAGCATTTTCCAAAATTTCACGATTTTTCGACTTTTTTCGATTTTCAGTCCCTTTTTTATCCTATTCCAGACATTTCAAAGTCCTATTGGATGGCTTCATGTCAAATACCTCCCAAAGGACTCTCGATAGAAAAAATTTAAAAAATATTGCAGGTTAAGTTTTCGAGATACAGGCGTCCAAAAACGCTCCAAATCTGAAAATACTTGATTTTCAGCGTGCCATATTTTGCTGTCTGTTCATAGTATCCGTATGAATGGGGTATCATATGATAGTCCAACAATCGTGCCATCAAACGGTACCTTCATTCGTTTAATCCATTGATATCGGACAGAGAAATAGCGTTTTCCCCCAAAATATCCATTTTTTGCATTTTTTTCAAAATATTGAACATTATTTCGACCACTTCCGGTTTGAAGATCCGTGTCGAAATTGCTTTATCAGTTGGTATTGGACTATAACTTCATGTTCCAGAAGTTTCATAAACGTCAATTCTACCATAAAACGAAACCCGAGCTCGCAAAATGGGAAGAAAATTCGAAAAAAATCGGAAAATAAAGGGCGATAACTCTGAATGAAACTTATATTACTGGAATCGGATGGACTTCAGGTATCCAAAAATGTAGGTCAAATTTGAAAATTTTGAAAAATAACAAAAATTGTCTCGTAAACAACATGTTTTCAATTTTCGAACGATAAAAGTCATAGACGAATGTTCGAAATTAAAAAATGTGAGATAGCCATTGTCTCAGAAAAGATTAAGGGATTCCAAAAATGTAATTTGTTTGAAAATGGATAAAGAATTGACGAAACTTTGGCCGATTTTCAATTTTTAGAGAAAGTACAAAGTTCGGTCACTTCCGGTATGCGCAGAAATTTCAAAAATATTTTATCAAGTAGCCACCACATGGTTTCCCGATAGAAAAGCTAATTCCAGATCGATATCTGTTTTCGATCATGGAGATCTAGGCCCTCGCGGTAAATAATAATAATAATAATAATAATAATAATAATAATTTTAGTAATCTCAATAGGCTTTCAGACGAAAGTCTGAAAGCCTAATAATAATTTTAACAAAAACAATAGTGTTTCACACAAGCTACGCAGTGTGAAACCCTAATAATTTTAACAAAAACAATAGTGTTTCACACAAGCTTCGCAGTGTGAAACCCTAACTAGACCTGCAAGCAGCACTGAACCGGCTTTCAGGAATCATACAGGAAGTTTATTATACCATAGCCGATCCATTGAGCTACCGAACTATACTTTAGATGTTTTGCTACAGTGAAACCTTCTATCATATATAAAAGTAATATGTGCTGGCGAAAAGACGGGCCAAAATTGTAAATTATCGCAAAATTACGTCACTTCCGGTGCCGAAAGAAATTTTTATAGGGGAAAAATAAGTCGAAAATTCGTAACATACAAAATACAAACTTTGTTTTATACGTATCGGGCTATAAATAACTAACCTGTAACCCATCAACTGAAATTAAGAAGGTAAAAAAATTAAAAGTGACCCTGGGAAAATTGGCTATTATTCGACAAGGGAACATGCTAGAAGCCTTTTCTTGATATCGATATGATGGTATTGATTCAATCTTACTGCCCATTAGAGTCAGACGTTATAAAGTTAATTGAATAATAAATATAAATCCCTTCAAATAAATGTTTTGTTTTGAAGGCTAAAAATACGTGTTTTGCAAAAATTACATTACTTCCGGTGATATTGAAAATGTTAACTTAGTTCATTGAAGTCATAAATGGCATAAGGCATCAAATGGTAAAAATATTATAAAAATCGAATAATAATTGACACTTTTATAGACCAAAAACCTTGAAAAGTGACTTATAGAAGATCGCCTATTTCTCTGTAACCGTACAAGTTAGAAACCATTTTGTGGCATCTGTATGGTCGTAATGCTTGATTCTATTCGTTGATGGGAATCAAATATCATAATTCTAAAAATATTATAAGGCAGACTCATTTGAATAAAATATTTGTTTTTTAGGTTAAAAATACAGTTTTTGCCCAAATGACGTCATTTCCGGTCACAATGAAAATGTAAAATTGGCTTGACCTAGTCCAAAATGGCATTAAGCATCAAATGGGGAAAAAAATTGCAAATCGAATAATAATTCATTCTTTTATAGGCAAAATAACGTGAAAAGTGATGCATGCAAAATTGCATATTTCTCGGCAACTGTTCACATTACAAACTAATTTTCGCATGCATTCTCTTCGTCTGGATTATTGCTACGAGTTTATGAAAATTACAAATAAATATTTCAAAATCTGAAGAGCTGAATGAATTGCAAACAACTGAATTTTACACTTTATTTTACATTTTATTCGAAATTGCCCGAAAATGAAATTGAAATTAAAAAGTCTGAGCTAAGGATATTGTGCACCTTTGCAGGGTGCATCATTTTAGTTATATCAGTTTTGAAAAAAATTAATATATGCTTTCAAAAAGTGGTACCGAACTGTCAAAATTGTAGTTTTTATTAATATTACGTCATTTCCGTTGCCGACAGAAAAATTTCACCGTAACAAAAAAAATTACAATCGGGACCACGGAGCTTATGAACTTTGTTTTATATAAATTGAACAATAAATAATTTTTCTGGGTACGAAAAACTAAATGAGCCGATGGCGGCTAACGCAAATTACCGAGACATTTTTTTTTATCATTTCTGCTCAAGTAGGATGATATTTTAACCCTGTGTAAAATACCATCAAAAAATATTCATAAATAAAAAAGGTTTTCGCAAAATAAAAATTTTTTTTTCAAAATATCGGACATTTTTTCGACTACTTCCGGTTTTACGATCATTGTCGTGACAGCTTTACGAAGTTCTTTGGATACTTAACTTTCTGTACCAGAAGTGTCAGAAACATCCATTGAGTAGTTTTGGAAAAAAAGATAAATTAAAGAGCGTTTCCAAAAATTTAACGATTTTTCAATTTTTTTCAAAGTTTGAGGCAATTTTTGGACCACCTATATTATTTCAATGCTTTTCATTTTGGATTCACTATATAGACAACCGATAGGACTTTGAGTAAGAAAAGTTTAAGAAAAATCTGCGGCGTTATTTTCGAGAAAAGGGCGCCTCAGAATGTTAAAAAATCGGAAAATACTAGATTTTTGGCATACAATAATTTATTTACTAATCATCGAAATCGTATTATTTAGACACCATATGATGGTCCATTAATAGGGCTATCCAGCGACACTTTAGTTCTTTTGGTCCGCTATTACCTAAGGGAGAAATCAAGTTTTTCGCAAGTGCGACAATGTTTTTAACATTATTTTTTCATTTTTTGAATACTTCCGGTATGGCTATTATTGTCGGAATAGTTTTAATAGGCGGTTTGGGCACTAAAATAGCCACAGGGCTCTGTAATGACAAATTACATTATCTGATCAGATAAAATGCCCCTGAGAAATCCTATGTTCAAAAGTGCCAAAAATGCAAAAAAATTAAAATATCGAAAATTAAATTTCAAAAACTACATACATATTATACATCGTTAGAATCGTAATTAGGTCAGCTATCTGAATATACAATCTTTTTTTGAAAATCTCTTAAAATAAAAAAAAAGTAGAGCATTTTCCAAAATTTCACGATTTTTCGACTTTTTTCGATTTTCAGTCCGTTATTTCACCTATTCCAGATATTTCAAAGTCTTATTGGATGGCTTCATGCAAAAAACCTCCGAAAGGACTCTCGATAGAAAAAATTAAAAAAAAAGTTGCTGTTAAGTTTTCGAGATACAGGCGTCCAAAAATGCTAAAAATCAGAAAATACTTGATTTTCAGCGTGCCATATTTTGCTTCCTGCTAATCGTATCCTTACGAATTGGGTATCATTCAGTGGTCCAATCAGCGCCCGACCAAATGATACCTTAATTCGTTTAATCCGTTGATATCGGACGGAGAAATCGTGTTTTTACCCAAAACACCCATTTTGCACTTTTTTTTCAAAATATCGCATATTATTTCGACTACTTCCGGTTTACGGATTGTTGTTGAAATTGCTTTAAACGGTGGTTTGACCATATTACTTCATGTTCCAGGAATTTCAGAAGCGTCGATCTGGCCGTAAAACGAAACTTAAGCTCACAAAATGTGAAGAAAATTCGAAAAAAATCGAAAAATAAAGGGCGATAACTCTGAATGAAACTTATATTACTGGAACCGGATTGCCTTCAGGTATCCAAAAATGTAGGTCAAATTTTAAAATTTTGAAAAATAACAAAAAATGTGTCTTAAACAACATATTTTCATTTTTCGAACGCTAGAAGTCAGCGGCGAAGTTTCGAAATTGCAAAATTTTCAACTGCTATCGTCCGAGAAAAGACTCAGGGTTTCCAAAAATGTAATTTGTATGAAAATAGATACAGAATTGACGAATCTACGGCCGTTTTTTAAATATTTGGCACCGCACGAAATTCGGCCACTTCCGGTCTGCGCAGAAGTTTCAAATACAGTGGAAGGGATAGCCACCATATGGTTTCCTGATAGAAAATTATGTCCCAGACCTGTATCTGTTACAAACACTGAGAAATAGGCTCCCCCGAAAAATAAAATAATAATAATAAACTAGACCTGCAAGCAGCACTGAACCGGCTTTCAGAAATCATACAGGAAGTTAATTATACCATAGCCGATCCATTGAGCTACCAAACTATACATTAGTTGTTTTGCTTCAGTGACACCCTCTATCATATGTAAAAGTAATATTTGCTGGCGAAAAGACCGGTCAAAATTGTAAATTATGGCAAAATTACGTCACTTCCGGTGCCGAAAGAAATTTTTATAGGTGAAAAATAAGTCGAAAATTCGCAACATACAAAATACAAACTTTTTTTTATAGACGTCGGGCAATAAATAATTAACCTATAACCCATGAAATGAAATTAAGAAGGTAAAAAACTTAAAAGTGACCCTCGGAAAATTGGTTATTATTCGACAAGGGAACATGCTAGAAGCCTTTTCTTGATATCAATATGATGGTATTGATTCAGTCTTACTGCCCATTAGAGTCAGACGTTATAAAGTTAAACGAATAATAAATATAAATCCCTTCAAAAAAATGTTTGTTTTGAAGGCTAAAAATACGTTTTTTGCAAAAATTACATTACTTCCGGTGATATTGAAAATGTTAACGTAGTTCATAGAAGTCATAAATGGCATAAGGCATCAAATGGTAAAAAAATTATAAAAATCGAATAATAATTGACACTTTTATAGACCAAAAACCTTGAAAAGTGACTTATAGAAGATCGCCTATTTCTCTGTAACCATACAAGTTAGAAACCATTTTGTGGTATCTGTATGGTCGTATGGCTTCATTCTATTCGTTGATGGGAATCAAATATCATAATTTTAAAAATATTATAAGGCAGATTCATTTGAATAAATTATTTGTTTTTTGGGTTAAAAATACAGTTTTTGTCCAAATGACGTCATTTCCGGTCACAGTGAAAATGTAAAATTGGCTTGACCTAGTCCAAATTGGCATTAGGCATCAAATGGAAAAAAAATATTGCAAATCGAATGATAATTCACTCTTTTATAGGCAAAATAACGTGAAAAGTGATGCATGCAAAATTGCATATTTCTCGGCAACTGCTCATATTACAAACTAATTTTCGCATACATTCTCTTCGTCTGGATTATTGCTACGAGTTTATGAAAATTACAAATAAATATTTCAAAATAGAAGACGCTGAATGAATTGTTTAAATAACTGAATTTTACACTTTATTTTACATTTTATTCGAAATTGCCCGAAAATGAAATTGAAATTAATAAATCTGAGCTAAGGATTTTGTGCATCTTTGCAGGGTGCATCCTTTTAGTTATATCAGTTTTGAAAAAAAAAATATTTGCTTTCAAAAAGTGGTACCGAACTGTCAAAATTGTAGTTTTTGTTAATATTACGTCACTTCCGTTGCCGACAGAAAAATTTCACCGTAACAAAAAAAATTACAATTGGGACCACGGAGCATATGAACTTTGTTTTATACAAATCGAACAATAAATAATTTTTCTGGGTACGAAAAACTAAATTAGCCGATGGCGGCTAACGCAAATTACCGAGACAATTTTCTTTCTCATTTCTGCTCAAGTACATGATATTTTAACCCTGTGTAAAATATCATGAAAAAATATTCATAAATAAAAAAGTATTCGTAAAAAAATTATTTTTTTTCAAATTATCGGACATTTTTTCGACTACTTCCGGTTTTACGATCATTGTCGCGATAGCTTTACGAAGTTCTTTCGATACTTAACTTTCTGTACCAGAGGTGTCAGAAACATCCATTGAGTAGTTTTGGAAAAAAAGATAAATTAAAGAGCGATTACAAAAACTTAATGATTTTTCAATTTTTTTCAAAGTTTGATGCCATTTTTGGACCACCTATATTATTTCAATGCTTTTCATTTTGGATTCACTATATAGACAACCGATAGGACTTTGAGTAAGAAAAGTTTAAGAAAAATTTGCGGCGTCGTTTTCAAGAAAAGAGCGTCTCAGAATGTTAAAAAATCGGAAAATACTAGATTTTTGGCATACAATAATTTATTTCCCTACCATCGAAATCGTATTATTTAGATACCATATGATGGTCCATTAATAGGGCTTTCCAACGACACTTTAGTTCTTTTGGTCCGCTATTACCTAAGGGAGAAATCGAGTTTTTCGCAAGTGCGACAATGTTTTTAACCTTTTTTTTTTCATTTTTTGAGTACTTCCGGTATGGTTATTATTTTCGGAATAGTTTTAATAGCCCGTTTGGGCACTAAAATAGCCACAGGGCTCTGTAATGATATATTACATTATCTGATCAGATAAAATGCCCCTGAGAAATCCTATGTTGAAAAGGGCCAAAAATGCAAAAAATTTAAAATATCGAAAATTAAATTTCAATAACTGCATACATATTATACATCGTTAGAATCGTAATTAGGTCAGCTATCTCAATATACAACCTTTTTTTGAAAATCTCTTAAAATAAAAAAATAGTAGAGCATTTTCCAAAATTTCACGATTTTTCGACTTTTTTCGATTTTCAGTCCGTTATTTCACCTATTCCAGAAATTTCAAAGTCTTATTGGATGGCATAATTCACAAGACTATCCAATGGACTCTCGATAGAGAAAGTTAAAAAAAAAGTTGCGGTTAAGTTTTCGAGATACAGGCGTCCAAAAACGCTCCAAATCAGAAAATACTTGATTTTCAGCGTGCCATATTTTGCTTCCTGCTCATCGTATCCGTATGAATTGGGTATCATACGATAGTACAATCCTAGTGCAGTCCAATGGTATCCTAATTGCTTTAATCCGTTGATATCGGGCGGAGAAATCGCGTTTTTCCCCAAAATATCCATTTTTTGCATTTTTTTCAAAATATTGAACATTATTTCGACCACTTCCGGTTTGAAGATCCGTGTCGAAATTGCTTTATCAGTTGGTATTGGACTATAACTTCATGTTCCAGAAGTTTCATAAACGTCAATTCTACCATAAAACGAAACCCGAGCTCGCAAAATGGGAAGAAAATTCGAAAAAAATCGGAAAATAAAGGGCGATAACTCTGAATGAAACTTATATTACTGGAATCGGATGGACTTCAGGTATCCAAAAATGTAGGTCAAATTTGAAAATTTTGAAAAATAACAAAAATTGTCTCGTAAACAACATGTTTTCAATTTTCGAACGATAAAAGTCCTAGACGAATGTTCGAAATTGAAAAATGTGAGATAGCCATTGTCTCAGAAAAGATTCAGGAATTCCAAAAATGTAATTTGTTTGAAAATGGATAAAGAATTGACGAAACTATGGCCGATTTTCAATTTTTAGACAACGTGCAAAGTTCGGTCACTTCCGGTATGCGCAGAAATTTCAAAAATATTTTATCAAGTAGCCACCACGTGGTTTCCTAATAGAAAATCTAATTTCAGATCGATATCTGTTTTCGATCATGGAGATCTAGGCCCCCGCGGTAAATAATAATAATAATAACTAGACCTGCAAGCAGCACTGAACCGGCTTTCAGGAATCATACAGGAAGTTTCTTATACCATAGCCGATCCATTGAGCTACCAAACTATACTTTAGTTGTTTTGCTTCAGTGACACCCTCTATCATATGTAAAAGTAATATTTGCTGACGAAAAGACCGGTCAAAATTGTAAATTATGGCAAAATTACGTCACTTCCGGTACCGAAAGATATTTTTATAGGTGAAAAATAAGTCGAAAATTCGCAACACACAAAATACAAACTTTGTTTTATACATATTGGGCAATAAATAATTACCCTATAACCCATAAACTGAAATTAAGAAGGTAAAAAACTTAAAAGTGACCCTGGGAAAATTGGCTATTATTCGACAAGGGAACATGCTAGAAGGCTTTTTTTGATATCAATATGATGGTATTGATTCAATCTTACTGCCCATTAGAGTCAGACGTTATCAATTTAAACGAATAATAAATATAAATCCCTTCAAAAAAATGTTTGTTTTGAAGGCTAAAAATACGTTTTTTGCAAAAATTACATTACTTCCGGTGATATTGAAAATGTTAACTTAGTTCATAGAAGCCATAAATGGCATAAGGCATCAAATGGTAAAAAAATTATAAAAATCGAATAATAATTGAGACTTTTATAGACCAAAAACCTTGAAAAGTGACTTATAGAAGATCGCCTATTTCTCTGTAACCAAACAAGTTAGAAACCATTTTGTGGTATCTGTATGGTCGTATGGCTTCATTCTATTCGTTGATGGGAATCAAATATCCTAATTTTAAAAATATTATAAGGCAGACTCATTTGAATAAAATATTTGTTTTTTGGGTTAAAAATACAGTTTTTGCCCAAATGACGTCATTTCCGGTCACAGTGAAAATGTAAAATTGACTTGACCTAGTCCAAATTGGCATTAGGCATCAAATGGAAAAAAAATATTGCAAATCGAATGATAATTCACTCTTTTATAGGCAAAATAACGTGAAAAGTGATGCATGCAAAATTGCATATTTCTCGGCAACTGCTCATATTACAAACTAATTTTCGCATACATTCTCTTCGTCTGGATTATTGCTACGAGTTTATGAAAATTACAAATAAATATTTCAAAATATGAAGACGCTGAATGAATTGTAAATAACTGAATTTTACACTTTATTTTACATTTTATTCGAAATTGCCCGAAAATGAAATTGAAATTAAAAAATCTGAGCTAAGGATTTTGTGCATCTTTGCAGGGTGCATCCTTTTAGTTACATCAGTTTTGAAAAAAAAAATATTTGCTTTCAAAAAGTGGTACCGAACTGTCAAAATTGTAGTTTTTGTTAATATTACGTCACTTTCGTTGCCGACAGAAAAATTTTACCGTAACAAAAAAAATTACAACTGGGACCACGGAGCATATGAACTTTGTTTTATACAAATCGAACAATAAATAATTTTTCTGGGTACGAAAAACTAAATTAGCCGATGGCGGCTAACGCAAATTACCCTGACAATTTTTTTTCTCATTTCTGCTCAAGTACGATGATATTTTAACCCTGTGTAAAATACCATCAAAATATATTCATAAATAAAAAAGGTATTCGTAAAAAAATTATTTTTTTTCAAAATATCGGACATTTGTTCGACTACTTCCGGTTTTACGATCATTGTCGCGATAGCTTTACGAAGTTCTTTGGATACTTAACTTTCTGTACCAGAAGTGTCAGAAACATCCATTGAGTAGTTTTGGAAAAAAAGATAAATTAAAGAGCGTTTACAAAAATTTAATGATTTTTCAATTTTTTTCAAAGTTTGATGCCATTTTTGGACCACCTATATTATTTCAATGCTTTTCATTTTGGATTCACTATATAGACAACCGATAGGACTTTGAGTAAGAAAAGTTTAAGAAAAATCTGCGGCGTCGTTTTCGAGAAAAGGGCGTCTCAGAATGTTAAAAAATCGGAAAATACTAGATTTTTGGCATACAATAATTTATTTCCCTACCATCGAAATCGTATTATTTAGATACCATATGATGGTCCATTAATAGGGCTTTCCAACGACACTTTAGTTCTTTTGGTCCGCTATTACCTAAGGGAGAAATCAAGTTTTTCGCAAGTGCGACAATGTTTTTATCCTTTTTTTTTCATTTTTGAATACTTCCGGTATGGTTATTATTTTCGGAATAGTTTTAATAGCCGGTTTGGGTACTAAAATAGCCACAGGGCTCTGTAATGATATATTGCATTATCTGATCAGATAAAATGCCCCTGAGAAATCCTATGTTGAAAAGTGCCAAAAATGCCAAAAATTTAAAATATCGAAAATTAAATTTCAATAACTACATACATATTATACATCGTTAGAATCGTAATTAGGTCAGCTATCTGAATATACAATCTTTTTTTGAAAATCTCTCAAAATAAAAAAATAGTAGAGCATTTTCCAAAATTTCACGATTTTTCGACTTTTTTCGATTTTCAGTCCGTTATTTCACCTATTCAAGACATTTCAAAGTCTTATTGGGTGGCATAATTCACAAGACTATCGAATGGACTCTCGATAGAGAAAGTTAAAAAAAAAGTTGCGGTTAAGTTTTCGAGATACAGGCGTCCAAAAATGCTCCAAATCAGAAAATACTTGATTTTCAGCGTGCCATATTTTGCTTCCTGCTCATCGTATCCGTATGAATTGGGTATCATACGATAGTACAATCCTAGTGCAGTCCAATGGTACCCTAATTTCTTTAATCCGTTGATATCGGGCGGAGAAATCGCGTTTTCCCCCAAAATATCCATTTTTTGCATTTTTTTCAAAATATTGAACATTATTTCGACCACTTCCGGTTTAAAGATCCGTATCGAAATTGCTTTATCAGTTGGTATTGGACTATAACTTCATGTTCCAGAAGTTTCAGAAACGTCAATTCTACCATAAAACGAAACCCGAGCTTGCAAAATGGGAAGAAAATTCGATAAAAATCGAAAAATAAAGGGCGATAACTCTGAATGAAACTTATATTACTGGAATCGGATGGACTTCAGGTATCCAAAAATGTAGGTCAAATTTGAAAATTTTGAAAAATGACAAAAATTGTCTCGTAAACAACATGTTTTCAATTTTCGAACGATAAAAGTCATAGACGAATGTTCGAAATTGAAAAATGTGAGATAGCCATTGTCTCAGAAAAGATTCAGGGATTCCAAAAATGTATTTTGTTTGAAAATGGATAACGAATTGACGAAACTATGGCCGATTTTCAATTTTTAGACAACGTGCAAAGTTCGGTCACTTCCGGTATGCGCAGAAATTTCAAAAATATTTTATCAAGTAGCCACCACGTGGTTTCCCAATAGAAAATCTAATTTCAGATCGATATCTGTTTTCGATCATGGAGTTCTAGGCCCCCGCGGTAAATAATAATAATAATAATAATAATAATAATAATTTTAGTAATCTCAATAGGCTTTCAGACGAAAGTCTGAAAGCCTAACTAGACCTGCATGCAGGAATGACGGGTTTCACTGGTGCCACGTTACCCTTAAACATGTCACTTCCGGTGCCAAGTTACCCTTGAACATATGTCACTTCCGGTACCAGCGAAACCACTAAACAGGTTTCCAAATTAACATTGCACACAAATAAAATGGACGCAGAATCAACCAATCAATCCAGCAATATCAAGTCATTTTATACATTTGTTACTTGTAAATGATCTTGACAAAATTAAATTACTCCCGGAGTTAATGCAAATGTTCAATTAGTCTTATGAAATCAGAAATGGCATACGATATCATATAGTGAAAATTTTATGTAAATCGAATAATAATTGCCACTTTTAAAGACCAAAAAACTCGAAAAGTGACTTGTAGAAAATCTGCTATTTCTCTGCAACCGTACAAGTTAGAAACCATTTTGTGGTATCTGTATGATCGTATGGGTTCATTCTATTTGTTGATTGGCATCAAATACCATAATTTGAAAAAGATTTCAAAACAGACTCATTTGAATAAAATATCTGTTTTGAAGGCTAAAAATTCAGTTTTTGCCAAAATGACGTTACTTCCGGTGATAATGAAAATCTTAAATTACTTGTATTAAATCACAAATGGCATTAGGTGTAACATGGTGTAACGTTTATGAAAATCGAATAATAATTGACACTTTTATGGCCCCGAAACCTTCAAAAGTGACCTGTAGAAAACCGTCTATTTCTCGGCAACCGAACAAGTTAGAAACAATTTTATGATATCTATATGACCATATGAGTTGTATTTATATGTGAATTTAAACCAAAAGTTAAAATTATTAATACATATTAAGTTATTCATGGTTGAATAAAACATTGATTTAAAAAGTTTAAAATGCAGTTTTTGACCAAATGACGTCACTTCCGGTGTCAATTTTAAATTGTAATCAACTTGATATGACGCTACATGCTTTTTGAATCAAATGATGTCACTTTTATAAAAATCCAATAATAATTGACTATTTTACAGGCAAAATAACGAAAACAGTGACTTGCACAGAACTGCCCATTTCTTGGGAACTGCTTATATTACAAACTAATTTTAACATACATTTTCTTCGTATGGATTATAGCTACAAGTTTATAAAAGTTACGAAGAAATATTTAAAATCTGAAAAGCCTGAATAGGTTGTAAATAGGTCAATTTTACACCATTTTTAGCCATTAAATCGAATTTGCTCGAAAATGAAATCGAAATTAAAAAAACTGCTTCCGACATTTTTTGCGCCTTGAAAGGGCACACTCTTTGAGTCAAATAATTTTTCCAAAAAATAATATTTGTTTTCGAAAAATGGTACCTAACTGTCAAAATTGTAGTTTTTGGTAAAATTATGCCACTTCCGGTGCCGACAGATAACACTTCCGGTAATAAAAAAAATGACAATTGAGACAACGAAGCATATGAACTTTGTTTTATACAAATCGAACAATAAAAAATTAATCTAGGACTGAAAAACTGAATTAGCCAATGGCGGCCAAGGAAAATTACTGAGACAAAATTTTTTAACATTTTTGCACAAGGCAGATGACTCTTTAATTCTGTGCACAATACGACTAAAAAATATTCATAAATAAAAATGTTTTTTGTAAAATTTTAAATTTACGAAATTTGGCGCCTAATATCTTCGAAGATTTGCCGAAAATCAAAAATCGAAAGAAGCGTAGCTATGTGCCCTGTCTCAGGCTATGCCAAAATGTATCGAAAGTTAAAATCCAATGATTATTGTTAAAATTACTGCTATATTTTCAAAAACGATAACTTCGGTGATTTCGGACATTTCGCATTGTCGCAGAACGTTCAAAATAGCTTTATCCTCTAAGTCACACCCACTTTCCCAGTAAAACCGAAGAAATCGTAACGATGCGACAAGCAGTTGCTGAGATCTACTCAAAACAAAAGAAGAATAATAATAATAAGAACTAGACCTGCATGCAGGAATGACGGGTTTCACTGGTGCCATGTTACCCTTAAACATGTCACTTCCGGTGCCAAGTTACCCTTGAACATATGTCACTTCCGGTACCAGCGAAACCACTAAACAGGTTTCCAAATTAACATTGCACACAAATAAAATGGACGCAGAATCAACAAAATCCAACAATATCAATTCATTTTATACATTTGTTACTTGTAAATGATCTTGACAAAATTAGATTACTTCCTGTGTTAATGAAAATGTTCAATTAGTCTTATGAAATCAGAAATGGCATACGATATCATATAGTGAAAATTTTATGTAAAATTTTAAGACCAAAAAACTTGAAAAGTGACTTGTAGAAAATCTGCTATTTCTCTGCAACCGTACAAGTTACAAACCATTTTGTGGTATCTCTGTGATCGTATGGGTTCATTCTATTTGTTGATTAGCATCAAATACCATAATTTGAAAAAGATTTCAAAACAGACTCATTTGAATAAAATATCTGTTTTGAAGGCTAAAAATACAGTTTTTGCCAAAATGACGTTACTTCCGGTGATAATGAAAATCTTAAATTACTTGAATGAAATCTCAAATGGCAGTAGGTATAACACGGTGTAACGTTTATGAAAATCGAATAATAATTGACACTTTTATGGCCCCGAAACCTTCAAAAGTGACCTGTAGAAAACCGTCTATTTCTCGGCAACCGAACAAGTTAGAAACAATTTTATGATATCTTTATGACCATATGAGTTTTGTTTATATGTGAATTTAAACCAAAAGTTAAAATTATTAATACATATTAAGTTATTCTTGGTTGAATAAAACATTGATTTAAAAAGTTTAAAATGCAGTTTTTGACCAAATGATGTCACTTCCGGTGTCAATTTTAAATTGTAATCAACTTGATATGACGCTACATGCTTTTTGAATCAAATGATGTCACTTTTATAAAAATCCAATAATAATTGACTATTTTACAGGCAATATAAAGAAAACAGTGACTTGTACAGAACTGCCCATTTCTTGGTAACTGCTTATATTACAAACGAATTTTAACATACATTTTCTTCGTATGGATTATAGCTACAAGTTTATAAAAGTTACGAAGAAATATTTTAAAATCTGAAAAGCCTGAATAGGTTGTAAATAGGTAAATTTTACACCATTTTTAGCCTCTTAATCGAATTTGCTCGAAAGTGAAATCGAAATTAAAAAAACTGCTTCCTACATTTTTTGCGCCTTGAAAGGGCACACTCTTTGAGTCAAATAATTTTTCCAAAAAATAATATTTGTTTTCGAAGTAGGAAAATAACTGTCAAAATTGTAGTTTTTGGTAAAATTATGCCACTTCCGGTGCCGACAGATAACACTTTTGGTAATAAAAAAAATGACAATTGATACAACGAAGCATATGAATTTTGTTTTATACAAATCGGACAATAAAAAATTAATCTAGGACTGAAAAACTGAATTAGCCAATGGCGGCCAAGGAAAATTACTGAGACAATTTTTTTTAACATTTTTGCACTAGTCAGATGACTCTTTAATTCTGTGCACAATACGACTAAAAAATATTCATAAATAAAAAAAATTTTTGTAAAATTTTAAATTTTCGAAATTTGGCGCCTAATATCTTCGAAGATTTGCCGAAAATCAAAAATCGAAAGTAGCGTAGCTATGTGCCCTGTCTCAGGCTATGCCAAAATGTATCGAAAGTTAAAATCCAATGATTATTGTTAAAATTACTGCAATATTTTCAAAAACGATAACTTCGGTGATTTCGGACATTTCGCATTGTCGCAGAACGTTCAAAATAGCTTTATCCTCTAAGTCACACCCACTTTCCCAGTAAAACCGAAGAGATCGTAACGATGCGACACGTAGTTGCTGAGATCTATTCAAATTGGAATCTGAATAATAATAATAATAATAACTAGACTTGCTCGCAAGGCTGAAAGGCTTTCACGATAGCTACGCGCTACACAGTCGCTGAATGCAAGACATGGACTATCCCCCACCCACCGCATCAGGTAATAACCAAAACCCAAAATCGCACCTTTCAGCATTACTTTTTCAACATTGTAATTGAGGGGTACCTTATTTATAAATAGCTTCAACAGAGAGCTTCATTTTCACTGGTATCAAATGATGACGTCATGTAGACAAAAAAACCTGGGATATTAATTTCAGGAGTAACTGTTAATTACTAAAATGAATTATTTTCATTCTAGAAGCACCAGTACCAGATATTGGTTACCATTCAAACACCCTTAGTTCAAATATTGCCAGTTTTAAAAAAAGCTCTCTATATATGCTTTATACGTATGCAAAACGTTCCATTTGTAACCAATTCGGACTTTTGTCGATGTCACATCAATGTGTTACACGGGACTATGGAATCGCGTTTTCATATCAGCTACTCAAATATGTAACTGGTTCAAAAATTGATTGAATATTCAATGAAATATCGTCAATTTTATGATTTCGTGCACGTTAAAGATTTGACGTCACCAACATACAAAATTTCGATATTTATTACAGAGTCCATGCTCAAACTACATCACACTTTCTATGGCCGGTGCAATATTCGTACTTCTGCACGATACTACTGCAAGATACAACAACAACCTCTTAAAAATTGGATTTGCTTATAAACAGGGTGAGTCGTCGATTTATGTCGAGATGATTACGGTTATGAGGTAATTTTGACAAAGAAGAAACAATATTAATTCAAAGAATAATTATTACACGCAGCAATCAACTATTTCTGTTTCAGGGCTATTAACCCATATTTTGAATAGATGTAAACACTCAAAGTTGAAATGCTTTCAGCTCAAATATCGTCACTGTGAGAGAAAAGGGGGCTTTGAATATGCTCTAAACGTATGTAATACGTACAGATTGTATCAACTCTTACTGCATGTTTCGCTTAACAATGAAAGGTGGCGTTTTCAATTTTCGATCCCTTTGTTCTCATACTCCTGATATTTTTAACTGTTGCGCAATGGTTTCATACCTAAGACTACCGATCAAACTCTCTGTAGAAGAAGTTCCAAAAAAAAAAATTACGTTGACTTTTCGAGAAAAAGACGTCTAAAAATGCTCCAAATGGTAAAAATACGACGTTTTGGATTTTCAATCTCGTTTTTCGACTACTCACGACATTTAGAGAAATTGTACAATGGTTTCACACAATACACCACCTATAAGACTCTCGAATGAGAAAGTTTAAAAAAAATCGTAGGCGGCGTTTTCGAGAAACATGCGTCTAAAGTTGCTCGAAATAGCCAAATACCTTACTTTTTAAACTCAAATAACTTTTTTATTTTTTGATAGAAACTTGTCGCTATAGTACCATCTTGTAGATAATTCACGTGGCTATCAAACGATATAATACTTTAACTACTCGGTAAACAACCAATCGATACATCTTATTTGGCGCACAGGCACCCATTTTTCTGAATTTTGTCAAACTTTGGATACCTTTCTTGACTACTTCCGGTGATTAGAGGATTTTCATTTATAGTTCATGGACTGGTTTGGGTTTTCGACTTCATATTCCTGATGTTTCAGAAAAATCGTTGGAGCCGTTTTAAAAAAATAAGAACTCTACGATTTGACCAAAATGCGAAAAAAAGTGAAAAATCAAAGTTAACATTTCAGAACAAAACTTATATTTTTGGAATCGGATTGATATCAGCTATCCAAAAATACAAGTCATAAATCAAAATTCCAAAAAATAAAAATTTTGGAAAATTTTCAAAATTTTCCAATTTTCACCAAAAAAATGAAAGCGACAAAGTTTATAAATTCGACATTTGTGAACTGCTATCTTCTTAGAAATGTCTCAAGCTATCCAAAAATATACATATCTGAAAAATCCATTGACATTTAACAGAATTATGACCAATTTTCAATTTTCGCGCACGTTAAAGATTTCACGCATTTCTGCTATGCGCACAAATTTCGAAATAGCTTTAAGCACTAACCACCACCCATTTTCCCGAGAGAAAATCAAACTTCAGACCTCTATCTCTTATAGTTGCTGAGATCTCGCTTCCCCCAATAAAAAATATATAATAATAATATTAATCTTAGTAATAACAATAGTCTTTCACCATTTTCAATGGTGAAAGCCTAATAAGAATAATAATTTTAACAAAAACAATAGTGTTTCACACAAGCTACGCAGTGTGAAACCCTAATAATAATTTTAACAAAAACAATAGTGTTTCACACAAGCTTCGCAGTGTGAAACCCTAATAATAATAACTAGACCTGCAAGCAGCACTGAACCGGCTTTCAGGAATCATACAGGAAGTTTATTATACCATAGCCGATCCATTGAGCTACCGAACTATACTTTAGATGTTTTGCTACAGTGAAACCTTCTATCATATATAAAAGTAATATGTGCTGGCGAAAAGACGGGCCAAAATTGTAAATTATCGCAAAATTACGTCACTTCCGGTGCCGAAAGAAATTTTTATAGGGGAAAAATAAGTCGAAAATTCGTAACATACAAAATACAAACTTTGTTTTATACGTATCGGGCAATAAATAACTAACCTGTAACCCATCAACTGAAATTAAGAAGGTAAAAAAATTAAAAGTGACCCTGGGAAAATTGGCTATTATTCGACAAGGGAACATGCTAGAAGCCTTTTCTTGATATCGATATGATGGTATTGATTAAATCTTACTGCCCATTAGAGTCAGACGTTATAAAGTTAATTGAATAATAAATATAAATCCCTTCAAAAAAATGTTTTGTTTTGAAGGCTAAAAATACGTTTTTTGCAAAAATTACATTACTTCCGGTGATATTGAAAATGTTAACTTAGTTCATCGAAGTCATAAATGGCATAAGGCATCAAATGGTAAAAATATTATAAAAATCGAATAATAATTGACACTTTTATAGACCAAAAACCTTGAAAAGTGACTTATAGAAGATCGCCTATTTCTCTGTAACCGTACACGTTAGAAACAATTTTGTGGCATCTGTATGGTCGTATGGCTTGATTCTATTCGTTGATGGGAATCAAATATCATAATTCTAAAAATATTATAAGGCAGACTCATTTGAATAAAATATCTGTTTTTTAGGTTAAAAATACAGTTTTTGCCCAAATGACGTCATTTCCGGTCACAATGAAAATGTAAAATTGGCTTGACCTAGTCCAAAATGGCATTAAGCATCAAATGGGGAAAAAAAATTGCAAATCGAATAATAATTCATTCTTTTATAGGCAAAATAACGTGAAAAGTGATGCATGCAAAATTGCATATTTCTCGGCAACTGTTCACATTACAAACTAATTTTCGCATGCATTCTCTTCGTCTGGATTATTGCTACGAGTTTATGAAAATTACAAATAAATATTTCAAAATATGAAGAGCTGAATGAATTGCAAACAACTGAATTTTACACTTTATTTTACATTTTATTCGAAATTGCCCGAAAATGAAATTGAAATTAAAAAGTCTGAGCTAAGGATATTGTGCACCTTTGCAGGGTGCATCATTTTAGTTATATCAGTTTTGAAAAAAATTAATATAAGCTTTCAAAAAGTGGTACCGAACTGTCAAAATTGTAGTTTTTATTAATATTACGTCATTTCCGTTGCCGACAGAAAAATTTCACCGTAACAAAAAAAATTACAATTGGGACCACGGAGCTTATGAACTTTGTTTTATATAAATTGAACAATAAATAATTTTTCTGGGTACGAAAAACGAAATTAGCCGATGGCGGCTAATGCAAATTACCGAGACAATTTTTTTTCTCATTTCTGCTCAAGTAGGATGATATTTTAACCCAGTGTAAAATATCGTCAAAAAATATTCATAAATAAAAAAGGTTTTCGTAAAAAAAATATTTTTTTTTAAAATATCGGACATTTTTTCGACTACTTCCGGTTTTACGATTGTTGTCGTGATAGCTTTACGAAGTTATTTGGATACTTAACTTTCTGTACCAGAAGTGTCAGAAACATCTATTGAGTAGTTTTGGAAGAAAAGATAAAATAAAGAGCGTTTACAAAAATTTAACGATTTTTGAATTTTTTTCAAAGTTTGATGCTATTTTTGGACCACCTATATTATTTCAATGCTTTTCATTTTGGATTCACTATATAGACAATCGATAGGACTTTGAGTAAGAAAAGTTTGAGAAAAATCGTAGGCGTCGTTTTCGAGAAAAGGGCGTCTCAGAATGTTAAAAAATCGGAAAATATTGGATATTTGGCATACAATGATTTATTTCCTTGCCATCGAAATCGTATTATTTACATACCGTATGATGGTCCGTTAATAGGCTATCTAACGACACTTTAGGTCTTTTGGTCCGCTATTACCTATGTGAGCAATCAAGTTTTTCGCAAGTGCGACAATGTTTTTAACCTTTTTTTTTCATTTTTTGAATACTTCCGGTATGGTTATTATTGTCGGAATAGTTTAAATAGCCGGTTTGGGTACTAAAATAGTCATAGGGCTCTGTAATGATATATTACATTTACTGATCAGATAAAATGCCACTGAGAAATCCTATGTCCAAAAGTGAGAAAAATGCAAAAAATTTAAAATATCGAAAATTAACTTTCAATGACTACATACATATTATACATCGTTAGAATCGTAATTAGGTCAGCTATCTGAAAATACAACCTTTTTTCGAAAATCTCTTAAAATAAAAAAATAGTAGAGCATTTTCCAAAATTTCACGATTTTTCGACTTTTTTCAATTTTCAGTCCGTTATTTCACCTATTCCAGATATTTCAAAGTCGTAATGGAATGTTTCGTACTTCAGACTACCACAAGGTCTCTCGATAGAGAAAGTTTCATAAAAATCGCTGGAGTAGTTTTCGAGATACAGGCGTCCAAAAATGCTAAAAATCAGAAAATACTTGATTTTCAGCGTGCCATATTTTGCTGCCTGTTCATAGTATCCGTATGAATTTGGTATCATACGATAGTGCAATCCCAGTGCAGTCCAATGGTACCCTAATTTCTTTAATCCATTTATATCGGGCGGAGAAATCGCGTTTTTCCCAAAAATATCCATTTTTTGCATTTTTTTCAAAATATTGCACATTATTTCGACCACTTCCGGTTTAAGGATTCTTGTCGAAATTGCTTTATTTGTTGGTATTGGACTATACCTTCATGTTCCAGAAGTTTCAGAAACGTCAATTCTGCCATAAAACGAAACCCGAGCTCACAAAATGGGAAGAAAATTCGAAAAAAATCGAAAAATAAAGGGCGATAACTCTGAATGAAACTTATATTACTGGAATTGCATGGACGTCAGGTATCCAAAAATATAGGTCAAATTTGAAAATTTTCAAAAATAACAAAAATTGTCTCGTAAGCAACATGTTTTCAATTTTCGAACGCTAAAAGTCATAGACGAATGTTCGAAATCGAAAAATGTGAGATAGCCATTGTCTAAGAAAAGATTCAGGGATTCCAAATAGGTAATTTGTTTGAAAATGGATAAACAATTGACGAAACTATGGCCTATTTTCAATTTTTAGACAAAATCCAAAGTTCGGTCACTTCCGGTATGCGCAGAAATTTCAAAAATATTTTATCAAGTAGCCACCACATGGTTTCCCGACAGAAAATCTAATTCCAGATCGATATCTGTTTTCGATCATGGTGATCTATGCTCCCGCGGTAAATAATAATAATAATAATAATAATAATAATTTTAGTAATCTCAATAGGCTTTCAGACGAAAGTCTGAAAGCCTAACTAGACCTGCAAGCAGCACTGAACCGGCTTTCAGGAATCATACAGGAAGTTTATTATACCATAGCCGATTTATTGAGCTACCGAACTATACTTTAGATGTTTTGCTACATTGAAACCTTCTATCATATATAAAAGTAATATGTGCTGGCGAAAAGACGGGCCAAAATTGTAAATTATCGCAAAATTACGTCACTTCCGGTGCCGAAAGAAATTTTTATAGGGGAAAAATAAGTCGAAAATTCGTAACATACAAAATACAAACTTTGTTTTATACGTATCGGGCAATAAATAACTAACCTGTAACCCATCAACTGAAATTAAGAAGGTAAAAAAATTAAAAGTGACCCTGGGAAAATTGGCTATTATTCGACAAGGGAACATGCTAGAAGCCTTTTCTTGATATCAATATGATGGTATTGATTCAATCTTACTGCCCATTAGAGTCAGACGTTATAAAGTTAATTGAATAATAAATATAAATCCCTTCAAAAAAATGTTTTGTTTTGAAGGCTAAAAATACGTTTTTTTGCAAAAATTACATTACTTCCGGTGATACTGAAAATGTTAACTTAGTTCATAGAAACCATAAATGGCATAAGGCATCAAATGGTAAAAAAATTATAAAAATCGAATAATAATTGAGACTTTTATAGACCAAAAACCTTGAAAAGTGACTTATAGAAGATCGCCTATTTCTCTGTAACCATACAAGTTAGAAACAATTTTGTGGTATCTGTATGGTCGTATGGCTTCATTCTATTCGTTGATGGGAATCAAATATCATAATTTTAAAAATATTATAAGGCAGACTCATTTGAATAAAATATTTGTTTTTTGGGTTAAAAATACAGTTTTTGCCCAAATGACGTCATTTCCGGTCACAGTGAAAATGTAAAATTGACTTGACCTAGTCCAAATTGGCATTAGGCATCAAATGGAAAAAAAATATTGCAAATCGAATAATAATTCACTCTTTTATAGGCAAAATAACGTGAAAAGTGATGCATGCAAAATTGCATATTTCTCGGCAACTGCTCATATTACAAACTAATTTTCGCATACATTCTCTTCGTCTGGATTATTGCTACGAGTTTATGAAAATAACAAATAAATATTTCAAAATATGAAGACGCTGAATGAATTGTAAATAACTGAATTTTACACTTTATTTTACATTTTATTCGAAATTGCCCGAAAATGAAATTGAAATTAAAAAATCTGAGCTAAGGATTTTGTGCATCTTTGCAGGGTGCATCCTTTTAGTTATATCAGTTTTGAAAAAAAAAATATTTGCTTTCAAAAAGTGGTACCGAACTGTCAAAATTGTAGTTTTTGTTAATATTACGTCACTTTCGTTGCCGACAGAAAAATTTTACCGTAACAAAAAAAAATTACAATTGGGACCACGGAGCATATGAACTTTGTTTTATACAAATCGAACAATAAATATTTTTTCTGGGTACGAAAAACTAAATTAGCCGATGGCGGCTAACGCAAATTACCTTGACAATTTTTTTTCTCATTTCTGCTCAAGTACGATGATATCTTAACCCTGTGTAAAATACCATCAAAATATATTCATAAATAAAAAAGGTATTCGTAAAAAAATTATTTTTTTTCAAAATATCGGACATTTGTTCGACTACTTCCGGTTTTACGATCATTGTCGCGATAGCTTTACGAAGTTCTTTCGATACTTAACTTTCTGTACCAGAAGTGTCAGAAACATCCATTGAGTAGTTTTGGAAAAAAAGATAAATTAAAGAGCGTTTACAAAAATTTAATGATTTTTCAATTTTTTTCAAAGTTTGATGCCATTTTTGGACCACCTATATTATTTCAATGCTTTTCATTTTGGATTCACTATATAGACAACCGATAGGACTTTGAGTAAGAAAAGTTTAAGAAAAATCTGCTGCGTCGTTTTCGAGAAAAGGGCGTCTCAGAATGTTAAAAAATCGGAAAATACTAGATTTTTGGCATACAATAATTTATTTCCCTACCATCGAAATCGTATTATTTAGATACCATATGATGGTCCATTAATAGGGCTTTCCAACGACCCTTTAGTTCTTTTGGTCCGCTATTACCTAAGGGAGAAATCAAGTTTTTCGCAAGTGCGACAATGTTTTTAACCTTTTTTTTCATTTTTTGAATACTTCCGGTATGGTTATTATTTTCGGAATAGTTTTAATAGCCGGTTTGGGCACTAAAATAGCCACAGGGCTCTGTAATGATATATTGCATTATCTGACCAGATAAAATGCCCCTGAGAAATCCTATGTTGAAAAGTGCCAAAAATGCAAAAAATTTAAAATATCGAAAATTAAATTTCAATAACTACATACATATTATACATCGTTAGAATCGTAATTAGGTCAGCTATCTGAATATACAATCTTTTTTTGAAAATCTCTCAAAATAAAAAAATAGTAGAGCATTTTCCAAAATTTAACGATTTTTCGACTTTTTTCGATTTTCAGTCCGTTATTTCACCTATTCCAGACATTTCAAAGTCTTATTGGGTGGCATAATTCACAAGACTATCGAATGGACTCTCGATAGAGAAAGTTAAAAAAAAAGTTGCGGTTAAGTTTTCGAGATACAGGCGTCCAAAAACGCTCCAAATCAGAAAATACTTGATTTTCAGCGTGCCATATTTTGCTTCCTGCTCATCGTATCCGTATGAATTGGGTATCATACGATAGTACAATCCTAGTGCAGTCCAATGGTACCCTAATTTCTTTAATCCATTTATATCGGGCGGAGAAATCGCGTTTTTCCCCAAAATATCCATTTTTTGCATTTTTTTCAAAATATTGAACATTATTTCGACCACTTCCGGTTTAAAGATCCGTGTCGAAATTGCTTTATCAGTTGGTATTGGACTATAACTTCATGTTCCAGAAGTTTCAGAAACGTCAATTCTACCATAAAACGAAACCCGAGCTCGCAAAATGGGAAGAAAATTCGATAAAAATCGAAAAATAAAGGGCGATAAATCTGAATGAAACTTATATTACTGGAATCGGATGGACTTCAGGTATCCAAAAATGTAGGTCAAATTTCAAAATTTTGAAAAATGACAAAAATTGTCTCGTAAACAACATGTTTTCAATTTTCGAACGATAAAAGTCATAGACGAATGTTCGAAATTGAAAAATATGAGATAGCCATTGTCTCAGAAAAGATTCAGGGATTCAAAAAATGTAATTTGTTTGAAAATGGATAAAGAATTGACGAAACTATGGCCGATTTTCAATTTTTAGACAACGTGCAAAGTTCGGTCACTTCCGGTATGCGCAGAAATTTCAAAAATATTTTCTCAAGTAGCCACCACGTGGTTTCCCAATAGAAAATATAATTTCAGATCGATATCTGTTTTCGATCATGGAGATCTAGGCCCCCGCGGTAAATAATAATAATAATAACTAGACCTGCAAGCAGCACTGAACCGGCTTTCAGGAATCATACAGGAAGTTTATTATACCATAGCCGATCCATTGAGCTACCGAACTATACTTTAGATGTTTTGCTACAGTGAAACCTTCTATCATATATAAAAGTAATATGTGCTGGCGAAAAGACGGGCCAAAATTGTAAATTATCGCAAAATTACGTCACTTCCGGTGCCGAAAGAAATTTTTATAGGGGAAAAATAAGTCGAAAATTCGTAACATACAAAATACAAACTTTGTTTTATACGTATCGGGCAATAAATAACTAACCTGTAACCCATCAACTGAAATTAAGAAGGTAAAAAAATTAAAAGTGACCCTGGGAAAATTGGCTATTATTCGACAAGGGAACATGCTAGAAGCCTTTTCTTGATATCGATATGATGGTATTGATTCAATCTTACTGCCCATTAGAGTCAGGCGTTATAAAGTTAATTGAATAATAAATATAAATCCCTTCAAAAAAATGTTTTGTTTTGAAGGCTAAAAATACGTTTTTTGCAAAAATTACATTACTTCCGGTGATATTGAAAATGTTAACTTTGTTCATTGAAGTCATAAATGGCATAAGGCATCAAATGGTAAAAATATTATAAAAATCGAATAATAATTGACACTTTTATAGACCAAAAACCTTGAAAAGTGACTTATAGAAGATCGCCTATTTCTCTGTAACCGTACAAGTTAGAAACCATTTTGTGGCATCTGTATGGTCATATGGCTTGATTCTATTCGTTGATGGGAATCAAATATCATAATTCTAAAAATATTATAAGGCAGACTCATTTGAATAAAATATTTGTTTTTTAGGTTAAAAATACAGTTTTTGCCCAAATGACGTCATTTCCGGTCACAATGAAAATGTAAAATTGGCTTGACCTAGTCCAAAATGGCATTAAGCATCAAATGGGAAAAAAAATTGCAAATCGAATAATAATTCATTCTTTTATAGGCAAAATAACGTGAAAAGTGATGCATGCAAAATTGCATATTTCTCGGCAACTGTTCACATTACAAACTAATTTTCGCATGCATTCTCTTCGTCTGGATTATTGCTACGAGTTTATGAAAATTACAAATAAATATTTCAAAATATGAAGAGCTGAATGAATTGCAAACAACTGAATTTTACACTTTATTTTACATTCTATTCGAAATTGCCCGAAAATGAAATTGAAGTTAAAAAGTCTGAGCTAAGGATATTGTGCACCTTTGCAGGGTGAATCATTTTAGTTATATCAGTTTTGAAAAAAATTAATATATGCTTTCAAAAAGTGGTACCGAACTGTCAAAATTGTAGTTTTTATTAATATTACGTCATTTCCGTTGCCGACAGAAAAATTTCACCGTAACAAAAAAAATTACAATTGGGACCACGGAGCTTATGAACTTTGTTTTATATAAATTGAACAATAAATAATTTTTCTGGGTACGAAAAACTAAATTAGCCGATGGCGGCTAATGCAAATTACCGAGACAATTTTTTTTCTCATTTCTGCTCAAGTAGGATGATATTTTAACCCAGTGTAAAATATCGTCAAAAAATATTCATAAATAAAAAAGGTTTTCGTAAAAAAAAAAATTTTTTTCAAAATATCGGACATTTTTTCGACTACTTCCGGTTTTACGATTGTTGTCGTGATAGCTTTACGAAGTTCTTTGGATACTTAACTTTCTGTACCAGAAGTGTCAGAAACATCTATTGAGTAGTTTTGGAAGAAAAGATAAAATAAAGTGCGTTTACAAAAATTTGACGATTTTTGAATTTTTTTCAAAGTTTGATGCTATTTTTGGACCACCTATATTATTTCAATGCTTTTCATTTTGGATTCACTATATAGACAATCGATAGGACTTTGAGTAAGAAAAGTTTGAGAAAAATCGTAGGCGTCGTTTTCGAGAAAAGGGCGTCCCAGAATGTTAAAAAATCGGAAAATACTGGATATTTGGCATACAATAATTTATTTCCTTGCCATCGAAATCGTATTATTTACATACCGTATGATGGTCCATTAATAGGCTATCCAACGACACTTTAGTTCTTTTGGTCCACTATTACCTAAGGGAGAAATCAAGTTTTTCGCAAGTGCGACAATGTTTTTAACCTTTTTTTTTTATTTTTTGAATACTTCCGGTATGGTTATTATTGTCGGAATAGTTTAAATAGCCGGTTTGGGTACTAAAATAGTCATAGGGCTCTGTAATGATATATTACATTTACTGATCAGATAAAATGCCACTGAGAAATCCTATGTCCAAAAGTGAGAAAAATGCAAAAAATTTAAAATATCGAAAATTAACTTTCAATAACTACATACATATTATACATCGTTAGAATCGTAATTAGGTCAGCTATCTGAAAATACAACCTTTTTTCGAAAATCTCTTAAAATAAAAAAATAGTAGAGCATTTTCCAAAATTTCACGATTTTTCGACTTTTTTCGATTTTCAGTCCGTTATTTCACCTATTCCAGATATTTCAAAGTCGTAATGGAATGTTTCGTACTTCAGACTACCACAAGGTCTCTTGATAGAGAAAGTTTCATAAAAATCGCTGGAGTAGTTTTCGAGATACAGGCGTCCAAAAATGCTAAAAATCAGAAAATACTTGATTTTCAGCGTGCCATATTTTGCTGCCTGTTCATAGTATCCGTATGAATTTGGTATCATACGATAGTGCAATCCCAGTGCAGTCCAATGGTACCCTAATTTCTTTAATCCATTTATATCGGACGGAGAAATCGCGTTTTCCCCAAAAATATCCATTTTTTGCATTTTTTTCAAAATATTGCACATTATTTCGACCACTTCCGGTTTAAGGATTCTTGTCGAAATTGCTTTATTTGTTGGTATTGGACTATAACTTCATGTTCCAGAAGTTTCAGAAACGTCAATTCTGCCATAAAACGAAACCCGAGCTCACAAAATGGGAAGAAAATTCGAAAAAAATTACTGGAATTGCATGGACGTCAGGTATCCAAAAATATAGGTCAAATTTGAAAATTTTGAAAAATAACAAAAATTGTCTCGTAAGCAAAATGTTTTCAATTTTCGAACGCTAAAAGTCATAGACGAATGTTCGAAATCGAAAAATGTGAGATAGCCATTGTCTAAGAAAAGATTCAGGGATTCCAAAAAGGTAACTTGTTTGAAAATGGATAAACAATTGACGAAACTATGGCCTATTTTCAATTTTTAGACAAAATACAAAGTTCGGTCACTTCCGGTATGCGCAGAAATTTCAAAAATATTTTATCAAGTAGCCACCACATGGTTTCCCGACAGAAAATCTAATTCCAGATCGATATCTGTTTTCGATCATGGTGATCTAGGCTCCCGCGGTAAATAATAATAATAACTAGACCTGCATGCAGGAATGACGGGTTTCACTGGTGCCAAGTTACTCTTAAACATGTCACTTTCGGTGCCAAGTTACACTTGAACATATGTCACTTTCGGTGCCAACGAAACCACTAACCAGGTTTCCAAATTAACATTGCACACAAATAAAATGGACGTAGAATCAACCAATCAATCCAGCAATATCAAGTCATTTTATACATTTGTTACTTGTAAATGATCTTGACAAAATTAAATTACTTCCGGTGTTAATGAAAATGTTCAATTAGTCTTATGAAATCAGAAATGGCATACAATATCATATAGTGACAATTTTATGTAAATCGAATAATAATTGCCACTTTTAAAGATCAAAAAACTTGAAAAGTGACTTGTAGAAAATCTGCTATTTCTCTGCAACCGTACAAGTTAGAAACCATTTTATGGTATCTGTATGATCGTATGGGTTCATTCTATTTGTTGATTGGCATCAAATACCATAATTTGAAAAAGATTTCAAAACAGACTCATTTGAATAAAATATCTGTTTTGAAGGCTAAAAATTCAGTTTTTGCCAAAATGACGTTACTTCCGGTGATAATGAAAATCTTAAATTACTTGTATGAAATCACAAATGGCATTAGGTATAACATGGTGTAACGTTTATGAAAATCGAATAATAATTGACACTTTTATGGCCCCGAAACCTTCAAAAGTGACCTGTAGAAAACCGTCTATTTCTCGGCAACCGAACAAGTTAGAAACAATTTTATGATATCTATATGACCATATGAGTTGTATTTATATGTGAATTTAAACTAAAAGTTAAAATTATTAATACATATTAAGTTATTCATGGTTGAATAAAACATTGATTTAAAAAGTTTAAAATGCAGTTTTTGACCAAATGACGTCACTTCCGGTGTCAATTTTAAATTGTAATCAACTTGATATGACGCTACATGCTTTTTGAATCAAATGATGTCACTTTTATAAAAAACAAATAATAATTGACTATTTTACAGGCAAAATAACGAAAACAGTGACTTGTACAGAACTGCCCATTTCTTGGGAACTGCTTATATTACAAACTAATTTTAACATACATTTTCTTCGTATGGATTATAGCTACAAGTTTATAAAAGTTACGAAGAAATATTTTAAAATCTGAAAAGCCTGAATAGGTTGTAAATAGGTCAATTTTACACCATTTTTAGCCATTTAATCGAATTTGCTCGAAAATGAAATCGAAATTAAAAAAACTGCTTCCTACATTTTTTGCGCCTTGAAAGGGCACACTCTTTGAGTCAAATAATTTTTCCAAAAAGTAATATTTGTTTTCAAAAAATGTACCTAACTGTCAAAATTGTAGTTTTTGGTAAAATTATGCCACTTCCTGTGCCGACAGATATCACTTCCGGTAATAAAAAAAATGACAATTGAGACAACGAAGCATATGAACTTTGTTTTATACAAATCGAACAATAAAAAATTAATCTAGGACTGAAAAACTGAATTAGCCAATGGCGGCCAAGGAAAATTACTGAGACAAAATTTTTTAACATTTTTGCACAAGGCAGATGACTCTTTAATTCTGTGCACAATACGACTAAAAAATATTCATAAATAAAAATGTTTTTTGTAAAATTTTAAATTTACGAAATTTGGCGCCTAATATCTCCGAAGGTTTGCCGAAAATCAAAAGTCGAAAGAAGCGTAGCTATGTGCCCTGTCTCAGGCTATGCCATAATGTATCGAAAGTTAAAATCCAATGATCATTGTCAAAATTACTGCAATATTTTCAAAAACGATAACTTCGGTGATTTCGGACATTTCGCATTGTCGCAGAACGTTCAAAATAGCTTTATCCTCTAAGTCACACCCACTTTCCCAGTAAAACCGAAGAAATCGTAACGATGCGACAAGCAGTTGCTGAGATCTACTCAAAACAAAAGAAGAATAATAATAATAATAATAAGAATAATAATTTTAACAAAAACAATAGTGTTTCACACAAGCTTCGCAGTGTGAAACCCTAATAATAATAACTAGACCTGCAAGCAGCACTGAACCGGCTTTCAGGAATCATACAGGAAGTTTATTATACCATAGCCGATCCATTGAGCTACCAAAGTATACTTTAGTTGTTTTGCTTCAGTGACACCCACTATCATATGTAAAAGTAACATTTGCTGGCGAAAAGACCGGTCAAAATTGTAAATTATGGCAAAATTACGTCACTTCCGGTACCGAAAGAAATTTTTATAGGTGAAAAATAAGGCGAAAATTCGCAACACACAAAATACAAACTTTGTTTTATACATATCGGGCAATAAATAATTAACCTATAACCCATAAACTGAAATTAAGAAGGTAAAAAACTTAAAAGTGACCCTGGGAAAATTGGTTATTATTCGACAAGGGAACATGCTAGAAGCCTTTTCTTGATATCGATATGATGGTATTGATTCAATCTTACTGCCCATTAGAGCCAGACGTTATAAAGTTAAACGAATAATGAATATAAATCACTTCAAAAAAATGTTTGTTTTGAAGGCTAAAAATACGTTTTTTGCAAAAATTACATTACTTCCGGTGATATTGAAAATGTTAACTTGGTTCATAGAAGTCATAAATGGCATAAGGCATCAAATGGTAAAAAAATTATAAAAATCGAATAATAATTGACACTTTTATAGACCAAAAACCTTGAAAAGTGACTTATAGAAGATCGCCTATTTCTCTGTAACCGTACAAGTTAGAAACCATTTTGTGGTATCTGTATGGTCGTATGGCTTCATTCTATTCGTTGATGGGAATAAAATATCATAATTTTAAAAATATTATAAGGGAGACTGATTTGAATAAAATATTAGTTTTTTAGGTTAAAAATACAGTTTTTGCCCAAATGACGTCATTTCCGGTCACAGTGAAAATGTAAAATTGGCTTGACCTAGTCCAAATTGGCATTAGACATCAAATGGAAAAAAAATATTGCAAATCGAATAATAATTCACTCTTGTATAGGCAAAATAACGTGAAAAGTGATGCATG
Organism: Patella caerulea; assembly: GCA_036850965.1. Classification (NCBI taxonomy): domain Eukaryota; kingdom Metazoa; phylum Mollusca; class Gastropoda; family Patellidae; genus Patella; species Patella caerulea. Next base: position 937,470 of record JAZGQO010000002.1, read on the forward strand.
CAAAATTGCATATTTCTCGACAACTGCTCATATTACAAACTAATTTTCGCATACATTCTCTTCGTCTGGATTATTGCTACGAGATTATGAAAATTACAAATAAATATTTAAAAATATGAAGACGCTGAATGAATTGTAAATAGCTGAATTTTACACTTTATTTTACATTTTATTCGAAATTGCCCGAAAATGAAATTGAAATTTAAAAATATGAGCTAAGGATTTTGTGCACCTTCGCAGGGTGCATCCTTTTAGTTATATCAGTTTTGAAAATAAATAATATTTGCTTTCAAAAAGTGGTACCGAACTGTCAAAATTGTAGTTTTTGTTAATATTACGTCACTTCCGTTGCCGACAGAAAAATTTCACCGTAACATAAAAAATAACAATTGGGACCACGGAGCATATGAACTTTGTTTTATACAAATCGAACAATAAATAATTTTTCTGGGTACGAAAAACTAAATTCGCCGATGGCGGCTAACGCAAATTACCCAAACAATTTTTTTTCTCATTTCTGCTCAAGTACGATGATATTTTAACCCAGTGTAAAATATCACCAAAAAATATTCATAAAGAAAAAAGATTTTCGTAAAAAAAATAATTTTTTTCAAAATATCGGACATTTTTTCGACTACTTCCAGTTTTACGATCGTTGTTGTGATAGCTTTACGAAGTTCTTTGGATACTTAACTTTCTGTACCAGAAGTGTCAGAAACATCCATTGAGCAGTTTTGGAAAAAAAGATAAATAAAAGAGCGTTTACAAAAATTTAACGATTTTTAAATTTTTTTCAAAGTTTGATGCCATTTTTGGACCACCTATATTATTTCAATGCTTTTCATTTTGGATTCACTATATAGACAACCGATGGGACTTTGAGTTAGAAAAGTTTAAGAAAAATCTGCGGCGTCGTTTTCGAGAAAAGGGCGTCTCAGAATGTTAAAAAATCGGAAAATACTAGATTTTTGGCATACAATAATTTATTTCCTTACCATCGATATCGTATTATTTAGATACCATATGATGGTCCATTAATAGGGCTATCCAGCGACACTTTAGTTCTTTTGGTCCGCTATTACCTAAGGGAGAAATCAAGTTTTTCGCAAGTGCGACAATGTTTTTAACCTTTTTTTTCATTTTTTGAATACTTCCGGTATGGTTATTATTGTCGGTATAGTTTTAATAACCGGTTTGGGCACTAAAATAGCCACAGTGCTCTGTAATGATATATTACATTATCTGATCAGATAAAATGCCCCTGAGAAATCCTAGGTTCAAAAGTGCCAAAAATGCAAAAAATTTAAAATATCGAAAATTAAATTTCAATAACTACATACATATTATACATCGTTAGAATCGTAATTAGGTCAGCTATCTGAATATACAATCGTTTTTTGGAAATCTTTGAAAATAAAAAAATAGCAGAGCATTTTCCAAAATTTCACGATTTTTCGACTTTTTTCGATTTTCAGTCCGTTATTTCACCTATTCCAGATATTTCAAAGTCTTATTGGATGGCTTCATGCAAAATACCTCCGAAAGGACTCTCGATAGAAAAAATTACAAAAAAAGTTGCGGTTAAGTTTTCGAGATACAGGCGTCCAAAAACGCTCCAAATCAGAAAATACTTGATTTTCAGCGTGCCATATTTTGCTGCCTGCTCATCGTATCCGTACGAGTTGGGTATCATACGATAGCACAATCCAAGTGCAGTCCAATGGTACCCTAATTTCTTTAATCCATTGATATCGGGCGGAGAATTCGCGTTTTTCCCCAAAATATCCATTTTTTGCATTTTTTTTCAAAATATTGCACATTATTTCGACCACTTCCGGTTTAAGGATTCTTGTCGAAATTGCTTTATACGTTGGTATTGGACTATAACTTCATGTTCTAGAAGTTTCAGAAACGTCAATTCTACCATAAAACGAAACCCGAGCTGACAAAATGGGAAGAAAATTCGAAAAAAATCGAAAAATAAAGGGCGATAACTCTGAATGAAACTTATATTACTGGAATCGGATGGACTTCAGGTATCCAAAAATGTAGGTCAAATTTAAAAATTTTGAAAAATGACAAAAATGGTCTCGTAAACAACATGTTTTCAATTTTCGAACGATAAAAGTCATAGACGAATGTTCGAAATTGAAAAATGTGAGATAGCCATTGTCTCAGAAAAGATTCAGGGATTCCAAAAATGTAATTTGTTTGAAAATGGATAACGAATTGACGAAACTATGGCCGATTTTCAATTTTTAGACAACGTGCAAAGTTCGGTCACTTCCGGTATGCGCAGAAATTTCAAAAATATTTTATCAAGTAGCCACCACATGGTTTCCCAATAGAAAATCTAATTCCAGATCGATATCTGTTTTCATCATGGAGATCTAGGCCCCCGCGGTAAATAATAATAATAATAATAACTAGACCTGCAAGCAGCACTGAACCGGCTTTCAGGAATCATACAAGAAGTTCATTATACCATAGCCGATCCATTGAGCTACCAAACTATACTTTAATTGTTTTGCTTCAGTGACACCTTCTATCATATGTAAAAGTAATATTTGCTGGCGAAAAGACCGGTCAAAATTGTAAATTATGGCAAAATTACGTCACTTCCGGTGCCGAAAGAAATTTTTATAGGTGAAAAATAAGTCGAAAATTCGCAACATACAAAATACAAACTTTGTTTTATACATATCGGGCAATAAATAATCAACCTATAACCCATAAACTGAAATTAAGAAGGTATAAAACTTAAAAGTGACCCTGGGAAAATTGGCTATTATTCGACAAGGGAACATGCTAGAAGCCTTTTCTTGATATCAATATGATGGTATTGATTCAATCTTACTGCCCATTAGAGTCAGACGTTATAAAGTTAAACGAATAATAAATATAAATCCCTTCAAAAAAATGTTTGTTTTGAAGGCTAAAAATACGTTTTTTGCAAAAATTACATTACTTTCGGAGATATTGAAAATGTTAATTTAGTTCATAGAAGTCATAAATGGCATAAGGCATCAAATGGTAAAAAAATGATAAAAATCGAATAATAATTGACACTTTTATAGACCAAAAACCTTGAAAAGTGACTTATAAAAGATCGCCTATTTCTCTGTAACCGTACAAGTTAGAAACCATTTTGTGGTATCCGTATGGTCGTATGGCTTAATTCTATTCGTTGATGTGAATCAAATATCATAATTTTAAAAATATTATAAGGCAGACTCATTTGAATAAAATATTTTTTTTTTATGTTAAAAAATACAGTTTTTGACCAAATGACGTCATTTCCGGTCACAGTGTAAATGTAAAATTGGCTTGACCTAGTCCAAATTGGCATTAAGCATCAAATGGAAAAAAAATATTGCAAATCGAATAATAATTCACTCTTTTATAGGCAAAATAACGTGAAAAGTGATGCATGCAAAATTGCATATTTCTCGGCAACTGCTCATATTACAAACTAATTTGCGCATACATTCTCTTCGTCTGGATTATTGCTACGAGTTTATGAAAATTACAAATAAATATTTCAAAATATGAAGACGCTGAATGAATTGTAAATAACTGAATTTTACACTTTATTTTACATTTTATTCGAAATTGCCCGAAAATGAAACTGAAATTAAAAAATCTGAGCTAAGGATTTTGTGCACCTTTGCAGGGTGCATCCTTTTAGTTATATCAGTTTTGAAAAAAAATAATATTTGCTTTTAAAAAGTGGTACTGAACGATCAAAATTGTAGTTTTTGTTAATATTACGTCACTTCCGTTGCCGACAGAAAAATTTCACCGTAACAAAAAAAATTACAATTGGGACCACGGAGCGTATGAACTTTGTTTTATACAAATCGAATAATAAATAATTTTTCTGGGTACGAAAAACTAAATTAGCCGATGGCGGCTAACGCAAATTACCGAGACAATTTTTTTTCTCATTTCTGCTCAAGTAGGATGATATTTTTAACCCTGTGTAAAATATCATCAAAACATATTCATAAATAAAAAAGGTTTTCGTAAAAAAAAAATTTTTTTTCAAAATATCGGACATTTTTTCGACTACTTCCGGTTTTACGATCGTTGTAGTGATAGCTTTACGAAGTTCTTTGGATAATTAACTTTCTGTACCAGAAGTGTCAGAAACATCCATTGAGTAGTTTTGGAAAAAAAGATAAATTAAAGAGCGTTTCCAAAAATTTAACGATTTTTCAATTTTTTTCAAAGTTTGAGGCCATTTTTGGACCATTTATATTATTTCAATGCATTTCATTTTGGATTCACTATATAGACCACCGATAGGACTTTGAGTAAGAAAAGTTTGAGAAAAATCTGCGGCGTCGTTTTCGAGAAAAGGGCGTCCCGGAATGTTAAAAAATCGGAAAATAATATATTTTTGGCATACAATAATTTATTTCCTTACCATCGAAATCGTATTATTTAGATACCATATGATGGTCCAATAATAGGGCTATCCAGCGACACTTTAGTTCTTTTGGTCCGCTATTACCTAAGGGAGAAATCAAGTTTCTTGCAACTGCGACAATGGTTTTAACCTTTTTTTTTTCATTTTTTGAATACTTCCGGTATGGTTATTATTGTCGGAATAGTTTTAATAGCCGGTTTGGGCACTAAAATAGCCACGGGGCTCTGTAATGATATATTACATTATCTAATCAGATAAAATGCCTCTGAGAAATCCTATGTTCAAAAGTGCCAAAAATGCAAAAAAATTAAAATATCGAAAATTAAATTTCAATAACTACATACATATTATACATCATTAGAATCGTAATTAGGTCAGCTATCTGAATATACAACCTTTTTTTGAAAATCTCTTAAAATAAAAAAATAGTAGAGCATTTTCCAAAATTTCACGATTTTTCGACTTTTTTTGATTTTCAGTCCCTTTTTTATCATATTCCAGACATTTCAAAGTCTTATAGGATGGCATAATTCACAAGACTATCGAATGGACTCTCGATAGAGAAAGTTTAAAAAAAAGTTGCGGTTAAGTTTTCGAGATACAGGCGTCCAAAAACGCTCCAAATCAGAAAATACTTGATTTTCAGCGTGCCATATTTTGCTTCCTGCTCGTCGTATCCGTACAAATTGGGTATCATACGATAGCACAATACTAGTGCAGTCCAATGGTACCCTAATTTGTTTAATCCATTGATATCGGACGGAGAAGTCGCGTTTTTCCCCAAAATACCCATTTTTTGCATTTTTTTCAAAATATCGGACATTATTTCGACCACTTCCGGTGTACAGATTATTGTTGAAATTGCTTTATTCCTTGCAATGGTCATTTGGCTTCATGCCTCAGAAATTTCAGAAACGTCAATTCGGCCATAAAACGAAACCCGAGCTCGCAAAATGGGTAGAAAATTCGAAAAAAATCGAAAAATAAAGGGCGATAACTCTGAATGAAACTTATATTACTGGAATCGGATGGACCTCAGGTATACAAAAATGTAGGTCAAATTTCAAAATTTTGAAAAATAACAAAAATTGTCTCTCAAACAACATTTTTCATTTTTCGATCGCAAGAAGTCAGCGATGAAGTTTCGAAATATCGAAATTTTCAACTGCTATCGTCCGAGAAAAGACTCAGGGTTTCCGAAAATGTCATTTGTATGAAAATAGGTACAGAATTGACGAATCTACGGCCGTTTTTTGATTTTTTGACACCGCACGAAATTCGACCACTTCCGGTCTGCGCAGAAGTTTCAAATATAGTTTATCAAGTAGCCAGCACATGGTTTCCCGATAGAGAATCAGGTCCCAGATCGGTATCTGTTACAGGCACCGAGAAATAGGCTCCGGCGAAAAAAAAAATAATAATAATAAATAATAATTTTAGTAATCACAATAGGCTTTCAGACGAAAGTCTGAAAGCCTAATAATAATAATAATTTTAGTAATCTCAATAGGCTTTCAGACGAAAGTCTGAAAGCCTAACTAGACCTGCAAGCAGCACTGAACCGGCTTTCAGGAATCATACAGGAAGTTTATTATACCATAGCCGATCCATTGAGCTACCAAACTTTAATTGTTTTACTTCAGTGACACCGTCTATCATATGTAAAAGTAATAATTGCTGGGGAAAAGACCGGTCAAAATTGTAAATTATGGCAAAATTACGTCACTTCCGGTGTTGAAAGAAATTTTTATAGGTGAAAAGTAAGTCGAAAATTCGCAACATACAAAATACAAACTTTGTTTTATACATATCGGGCAATATATAATTAACCTATAACCAATAAACTGAAATTAAGAAGGTAAAAAACTTAAAAGTGACCCTGGGACAATTGGCTATTTTTCGACAAGGGAACATGCTAGAAGCCTTTTCTTGATATCAATATGATGGTATTGATTCAATCTTACTGCCCATTAGAGTCGGACATTCTAAAGTTAAACAAATAATAAACATAAATCACTTAAAAAAAATGTTTGTTTTGAAGGCCAAAAATACGTTTTTTGAAAAAATTACATTACTTCCGGTGACATTGAAAGTGTTAATTTAGTTCATAGAAGTCATAAATGGCATAAGGCATCAAATGGTAAAAAAAAATATAAAAATCGAATAATAATTGACACTTTTATAGACCAAAAACCTTGAAAAGTGACTTATCGAAGATCGCCTATTTCTCTGTAACCGTACAAGTTAGAAACCATTTTGTGGTATCTGTATGGTCGTATGGCTTCATTCTATTCGTTGATGGGAATCAAATATCATAATTTTAAAATTATTATAAGGCAGACTCATTTGAATAAAATATTTGTTTTTTAGGTTTAAAATACAGTTTTTGCCCAAATGACCGGTCACAGTGAAATTGTAAAATTGGCTTGACCTAGTCCAAATTGACATTAAGCATCAAATGGAAAAAAAATTTGCAAATCGAATAATAATTCACTCTTTTATAGGCAAAATAACGTGAAAAGTGATGCATGCAAAATTGCATATTCCTCGGCAACTGCTCATATTACAAACTAATTTTTGCATACAATCTCTTCTTCTGGATTATTGCTACGAGTTTATTAAAATTACAAATAAATATTTCAAAATATGAAGACGCTGAATGAATTGTAAACAACTGAATTTTACACTTTATTTTACATTTTATTCGAAATTGCCCGAAAATGAAATTGAAATTAAAAAATCTGAGCTAAGGATATTGTGCACCTTTGCAGGGTGCATAATTTTAGTTATATCAGTTTTGAAAAAAAAAATAATATTTGCTTTCAAAAAGTAGTACCGAACTGTCAAAATTATAGTTTTTGTTAATATTACGCCACTTCCGTTGCCGACAGAAAAATTTCACCATAACAAAAAAAATTACAATTGGGACCACGGAGCATATGAACTTTGCTTTATACAAATCGAACAATAAATAATTTTTCTGGGTACGAAAAACTAAATTAGCCGTTGGCGGCTAACGCAAATAACCGAGACAATTTTCTTTCCCATTTCTGCTCAAGTAGGATGATATTTTAACCCTGTGTAAAATACCATCAAAAAATATTCATAAATAAAAAAGGTTTTCGTAAAAAAAATATTTTTTTTCAAAATATCGGACATTTTTTCGACTACTTCCGGTTTTACGATCGTTGTTGTGATAGCTTTACGAAGTTCTTTGGATACTTAACTTTCTGTACCAGAAGTGTCAGAAACATCCATTGAGTAGTTTTGGAAAAAAAGATAAATTAAAGAGCGTTTACAAAAATTTAACGATTTTTCAATTTTTTTCAAAGTTTGATGTCATTTTTGGACCACCTATATTATTTCAATGCTTTTCATTTTGGATTCACTATATAGACAACCGATAGGACTATGAGTAAGAAAAGTTTCAGAAAAATCGTAGGCGTCGTTTTCGAGAAAAGGGCGTCTTAGAATGTTAAAAAATCGGAAAATACTAGATTTTTGGCATACAATAATTTATTTTCTTACCATCGAAATCGTATTATTTAGATACCATATGATGGTCCATTAATAGGGCTATCTAACGACACTTTAGTTCTTTTGGTCCGCTATTACCTAAGTGAGCAATCAAGTTTTTCGCAAGTGCGACAATATTTTTAAACTTTTTTTTTCATTTTTTGAATACTTCCGGTATGGTTATTATTGTCGGAATAGTTTTAATAGCAGGTTTGGGCGCTAAAATAGCCACAGGGCTCTGTAATGACATATTACATTATCTGATCAGATAAAATGCCCCTGAGAAATCCTATGTTCAAAAGTGCCAAAAATGCAAAAATTTAAAATATCGAAAATTAAATTTCAATAATTACATACATATTATACATCGTTAGAATCGTAATTATGTCAGCTATCTGAATATAAAACCTTTTTTAAAAAATCTCTTTAAATAAAAAAATAGTAGAGCATTTTTCAAAATTTCACGATTTTTCGACTTTTTTCGATTTTCAGTCCCTTTTTTATTCTATTCCAGACATTTCAAAGTCTTATTGGTTGGCTTCATGCAAAGTACCTCCAAAAGGACTCTCGATACAAAAAATTAAAAAAAAATTGTAGGTTAAGTTTTCGAGATACAGTCGTCCAAAAATGCTAAAAATCAGATAATTCTTGATTTTCAGCGTGCCATATTTTGCTTCCTGATCATAGTATCCGTATGAATTGGGTATCATACGATAGTACAATCCTAGTGCAGTCCAAAGGTACCATAATTTCTTTAATCCATTGATATCGGGCGGAGAAATCGCATTTTTCCCCAAAATATCCGTTTTTTGCATTTTTTTCAAAATATTGCACATTATTTCGACCACTTCCGGTGGAAGGATTCTTGTCGAAATTGCTTTATAAGTTGGTATTGGACTATAACTTCATGTTCCAGAAGTTTCAGAAACGTCAATTCTGCCATAAAACGAAACCCGAGCTCACAAAATGGGAAGAAAATTCGAAAAAAATCGAAAAATAAAGGGCGATAACTCTGAATGAAACTTATATTACTGGAATCGGATGGACTGCAGGTATCCAAAAATGTAGGTCAAATTTGAAAATTTTGAAAAATAACAAAAATTGTCTCCTAAACAACATGTTTTCAATTTTCGAACGATAAAAGTAATAGACGAATGTTCGAAATTGAAAAATGTGAGATAGCCATTGTCTCAGAAAAGATTCAGGGATTCCGAAAATGTAATTTGTTTGAAGATGGATAAAGAATTGACGAAACTATGGCCGATTTTCAATTTTCAGACAACGTACAAAGTTCGGTCACTTTGGTATGCGCAGAAACTTCAAAAATATTTTATCAAGTAGCCACCACATGGTTTCCCAATAGAAAATCTAATTCCAGATCGATATCTGTTTCCATCATGGAGATCTAGGCTCCCGCGGTAAATAATAATAATAATAATAACTAGATCTGCTACTGTCCCATGCAGATATGAAAGCTTTCATATTCATCGTCACGTGTCATTGATTGTATCAAGTATCCTAAATAAAAGGATAAGAAGAAAAAATTATCAAAATTGGTCAAAAACTCGCGAAGTTACAAGTCTAAATATAGTATGAAACATTGCACCCAGGCATAACAATAATCTGAAAACTAAAGGGAAATAACTGAAACTTGTATTACTGTAATGAGACGGATGAGAGAATGAAATGAAAATGGCGGGAAAAAAAAAATAAAAATGTCAGGTTGGACAGGCGACCTTACTCCTTGTCACGTACAACCGGACATTCGAAAACACGCTAGTTAACTCAATGACATTCGCGCGTGCTAGCCATTCAGCCATCCAACCCACCCTTTGAAATCCGACACGTGCAATATGTCATATAGGAAGAATAAGAAGTCGCTCACAACAAAATGGTAAATTAATGAGTTTAGGTCAAAAGGTTGAGCTACTATTTTAGAGTACTTAATAGTTTTAAAGAGACACGTTAAGGGTTGTTCATAGTTAAATGAAAGTTTAATTTTAAATAAGACCAATAAAATTAGGATTTAATAATGCCAGACAAATATTTCCAATATGTTTGGTTATAACATTTCAACCGGCCCAAATTTTCTATTTGAACAGTTTAATTTGCATGGTACCTTTAGTTATCAACCGAATATTACAAAACTTTTAAAAATAAGCTCCCCCTGACCAGCTGAAGCGTTCGCAATAAACGTTTGCCCCTTAAAATCTGCAAATTGCTGACTTTAAAGTGAGAAACATTACAACCGGGCGAAATTTTCTGTTTTATCACTTTTACAGTACCTTTGATTACCAACCGATTATTACAAAACTTTAAAAATAAAAGAGAAAGAGAGAAATGCGGCCTAATGTCCATTCGACACAAACTAGGTCATTTTGTGACTAACATATGTTTTTTAATTTTATTTAAAAACTCCCCTTGCGCTTACTGGTCTTTAGCCTTTGGGAGGAAACCGAAGGACACGGAGAAAACCCACGAGGTTGGACATCATACTTCATGTCACGTGCAACCTGGAGATCGAAACGACGCTCGTTGACTCAATGACAGACGTTACGATACAGCGCGCACATGCTAACCATTCAGCCTCCCTGAATTCGGAAAATTGCTGACTTATAGCAAGAAACATTTCAACCGGGCGAAATTTTCTGTTTTAACAGTTTAATGTGCACGGTACTTTAATTGCCAACCGATTATTACAACTGACCAGCTTAATCGTGTGCAATAAACGTTTGGCCTGTGAATTGAAAGTTCTGCACGGAGAAAGTTCATCTTGATTTCCCGGCGTGGTTCCCCGTTGTCAGTGAGGCAGGACGGAGGGCCTGACAAGCACAGCTGTCTAGTCGTTCGGATGGGATGAAACACCAAGGTCCCGTGTACACATTGGAGTGCACGTAAAATATCCCTAAGCAGTTGGAATTCGATACTGTTGAATAAGCTCTATACGATGACTAAATGTGTAGATTGTAGTCACCCACACTGCATGTTTCGCTTAACAATGAAAGGGTGCCGTTTTCAATTTTCGATCCTTTTGTTCTTCTACTCCAGATATGTTGGACTGTTGATCGATGGTTTCATATAAAAGACTACCAATAAGAATCTTTGTAGAAGAAGTTCCCAAAAAAATATTATGTTGACTTTACGAGAAAGACCTCTAAACATGCTCCAAATTGTAAAAATACGACTTTTTGGATTTTCAATCTATTTTTTTCGGCTATCCCTGATATTTAAAAAAATGATACAATGATTTCAAACAACAGGCTAGCTATTAGACTCTCTATTGACAAAAGTTTCATCGCCCTCCCTTCATTATAACCGAAGTTATCGTGCCCTAAAGAATCAACAAATCAGCATCCTTATCTCTGCTTACCCTAGGCAGAAAATGCTCATCTTTGAACTCAATCATGACATTGACCTAGTGAACGTCTACACCAAGTTTGAACATTCTAGCTTAATTAGAAGGAGAGTTATTGTGTTCCAAAGTCCCGGCCCTTCAAATTGCTTCTATTTTTCATTTTCAATTCAAAATGGTGACCATCACGTGACCGAAATCAAAATTCGGATCCGATAGATTTTTAGGCATTCCTTCAAGGATTCTGAAAATATAACTCCCGAGTCTGTAAGTAAAATAGCAAAAAAGCCTTTTTGATTTTTCACGTTTAAAGATGGTGGCACTTCCGGTTCGATCGACAAACTCCATATTTTGTGTACGAATCAGTAATTACTTGTCTAGTATCAAAAAAAAAAAATTAGGTCATTCTGACCTATATTTCGACGATTTTTTTGAAAACTTTGATCCTTAATTTCGTCAAGGGGAGATAATTTAGAACATTTATAATTATATTTTTGAAGTCACATAGGTAACATCTACTTATACACTAAATTTCATGAAAATCGTACAACTATTAAAGAAGTTCTCAAATTGGTCTAAACTTCCGGTTCGAAATCACAGCGACGAATTTTCGAAATTGGAAAATGCGAAACTGCAGATGAAAATGATTTTTTTCAAGGTATTCAAAGAAAAAAGAATTAGTAAAATCGGTCAAAAAATAACAAAGTTACGACTATGCATTTTCAGTTTTTTCGTTCGTAAAATTCGGTGATTTCGGATTCGTAAAACGTTTTGAAAATATATTTAATCAACAGCCACCACACATTTTTGGGGGGATAGGTAAAAGTTTCAGAACGATCCTATCGTTAGATTCTGAGAAATCCGATTTGTGGACAAAACACAAAAAAAAAATAACAATAATAATCTTAACAGAAACAATAAGCTTTCATATGTAATATGAAAGCTTAATAATTTTAGTAATCTCAATAGGCTTTCAGACGAAAGTCTGAAAGCCTAATAATAATTTTAGTAATCTCAATAGGCTTTCAGACGAAAGTCTGAAAGCCTAATAATAATAATAATAATAATTTTAGTAATCTCAATAGGCTTTCAGACGAAAGTCTGAAAGCCTAATAATAATTTTAGTAATCTCAATAGGCTTTCAGACGAAAGTCTGAAAGCCTAATAACTAGACCTGCATGCAGGAATGACGGGTTTCACTTTTGCCATGTTACCTTTGAACTTGAACTTGTGTCACTTTTGGTGCTACGTTACCCTTGAACATATGTCCTTTCCGGTACCAATGAAACCAATATACAGGTTTCCACATAAGCATTGCACACATCAAATAAAATGGAAACAGAATCAAACAAATCCAGCAATTTTATTTTATACATTTGTTACATGTAATTGATCCTGACAAAATAACAGTACTTCCGGTGATAATGTAAATGTTCCCTTAGTCTTATGAAATCAGAAATGGCATAAGGCATCATATGGTGAAAATTTTATGTAAATCGAATAATAATTTCCACTTTTATAGACCAAAAACCTTGAAAAGTGACGTGTAGAAAATCGTCTATTTCTCGGCAACCGTACAAGTTAGAAACCATTTTTTGGTATTTATATGACCGTATGGGTTTAATCTATTTGTTGATTGGAATCAAATATCATAATTGTATAAACATTACAAATCAGACTCATTTGAATAAAATATCGGTTTTGAAGGCTTAAAATACAGTTTTTGCCAAAATGACGCTACTTCCGGTGATAATGAAAACGTTAAATTAGTTTTATAACATCGTCTATGACATTAGGCTTCAAAGGGTGAAAATTTTATGAAAATCAAATAATAATTGACACTTTTATGGGCCAAAAACCTTCAAAAGTGACTTTCAGAAAATCGCCTATATCTCGACAACCGAACAAGTTAGAAACAATTTTATGATATCTATTTGACCGTATGAGTTTTGTTAATATGTGAATTTAAACCAAAAGTTAATTTTATTATTACATGTGACATAATTCTTGGTTGAAAAAAAGATCGATTTTAAAAGTTAAAAATTGAGTTTTTGACTAAATGACGTCACTTCCGGTGTCAATTTTAAATAGTAATCAACATGATATGACGCACACTTGCTTTTTGAATCAAATGATGTCACTTTTGTGAATATCCATTAATAATTGACTATTTTACAGGCAACATTACGAAAACAGTGACTTATGCAAAACTGCCCATTTCTCGGCAACTGCTTATATTAGAAACTAATTTTAACATACATTCTCTTCGTATGGATTATAGTGACAGGTTTATAAAAGTTAAGTAAAAAAATTTTAAAATCTGAAAAGCCTGAATGGGTTGTAAATAGGTCAATTTTACGCCTTTTTTCACCCCTTAATCCAATTTGCTAGATAACACTTTTGGTAATAAAAAAAATAACAATTGGGACAACGAAGCATATGAACTTTGTTTTATACAAATCGAACAATAAAAAATTAATCTAGGACTGAAAAACTGAATTAGCTAATGGCGGCCAAGGAAAATTACTGAGACAAATTTTTTTAACATTTTTGCGCTAGTCAGATGACTCTTTAATTCTGTGCACAACACGACTAAATAATATTTATAAATAAAAACGTTAAATCGAATAATAATTGCCACTTTTAAAGACCAAAAAACTTGAAAAGTGACTTGTAGAAAATCGGCTATTTCTCGGCAACCGTACAAGTTAGAAACCATTTTGTGGTATCTGTATGATCGTATGGGTTCATTCTATTTGTTGATTGGCATCAAATACCATAATTTGAAAAAGATTTCAAAACAGACTCATTTGAATAAAATATCTGTTTTGGAGGCTAAAAATACAGTTTTTGCCAAAATGACGTTACTTCCGGTGATAATGAAAATCTTAAATTACTTGTATGAAATCCCAAATGGCATTAGGTATAACATGGTGTGACGTTTATGAAAATCGAATAATAATTGACCCTTTTATGGCCCCGAAACCTTCAAAAGTGACCTGTAGAAAACCGTCTATTTCTCGGCAACCGAACAAGTTAGAAACCATTTTATGATATCTATATGACCATATGAGTTTTGTTTATATGTGAATTTAAACCAAAAGTTAAAATTATTAATACATATTAAGTTATTCTTGGTTGAATAAAACATTGATTTAAAAAAGTGTAAAATGCATTTTTTGACCAAATGATGTCACTTCCGGTGTCAATTTTAAATTGTAATCAACTTGATATGACGCTACGTGCTTTTTGAATCAAATGATGTCACTTTTATAAAAATCCAATAATAATTGACTATTTTACAGGCAAAATAACGAAAACAGTGACTTATGCAGAACTGCCCATTTCTTGGCAACTGCTTATATTACAAACGAATTTTAACATACATTTTCTTCGTATGGATTATAGCTACAAGTTTATAAAAGTTACGAAGAAATATTTTAAAATCTGAAAAGCCTGAATAGGTTGTAAATAGGCCAATTTTACACCATTTTTAGCCTCTTAATCGAATTTGCTCGAAAATGAAATCGAAATTAAAAAAACTGCTTCCTACATTTTTTGCGCCTTGAAAGGGCACACTCTTTGAGTCATATAATTTTTCAAAAAAATAATATTTGTTTATGAAGATCGTAAATAACTGTCAAAATTGTAGTTTTTGGTAAAATTATGCCACTTCCGGTGCCGACAGATAACACTTTCGGTAATAAAAAAAACGACAATTGATACAACGAAGCATATGAACTTTGTTATATACAAATCGAACAATAAAAAATTAATCTAGGACTGAAAAACTGAATTAGCCAATGGCGGCCAAGGTAAATTACTGAGACAAAATTTTTTAACATTTTTGCACTAGTCAGATGACCCTTTAATTCTGTGCACAATACGATTAAAAAATATTCATAAATAAAAAAGTTTTTTGTAAAATTTTAAATTTTCGAAATTTGGCGCCTAATATCTTCGAAGATTTGCCGAAAATCAAAAATCGAAAGTAGCGTAGCTATGTGCCCTGTCTCAGGCTATGCCAAAATGTATCGAAAGTTAAAATCCAATGATTATTGTTAAAATTACTGCAATATTTTTAAAAACGATAACTTCGGTGATTTCGGACATTTCGCATTGTCGCAGAACGTTAAAAATAGCTTTATCCTCTAAGTCACACCCACTTTCCCAGTAAAACCGAAGAAATCGTAACGATGCGACACGTAGTTGCTGAGATCTATTCAAATTGGAATCTGAATAATAATAATAATAATAATAATAATAATAATAATAAGAACTAGACCTGCATGCAGGAATGACGGGTTTCACTGGTGCCACGTTACCCTTAAACATGTCACTTCCGGTGCCAAGTTACCCTTGAACATATGTCACTTCCGGTACCAGCGAAACCACTAAACAGGTTTCCAAATTAACACTGCACTCAAATAAAATGGACGCAGAATCAACAAAATCCAGCAATATCAATTCATTTTATACATTTGTTACTTGTTAATGATCTTGACAAAATTAAATTACTCCCGGTGTTAATGCAAATGTTCAATTAGTCTTATGAAATCAGAAATGGCATACGATATCATATAGTGAAAATTTTATGTAAATCGAATAATAATTGCCACTTTTAAAGACCAAAAAACTTGAAAAGTGACTTGTAGAAAATCGGCTATTTCTCCGCAACCGTACAAGTTAGAAACCATTTTGTGGTATCTGTATGATCGTATGGGTTCATTCTATTTGTTGATTGGCATCAAATACCATACTTTGAAAAAGATTTCAAAACAGACTCATTTGAATAAAATATATGTTTTAGAGGCTAAAAATACAGTTTTTGCCAAAATGACGTTACTTCCGGTGATAATGAAAATCTTAAATTATTTGTATGAAATCCCAAATGGCATTAGGTATAACATGGTGTGACGTTTATGAAAATCGAATAATAATTGACCCTTTTATGGCCCCGAAACCTTCAAAAGTGACCTGTAGAAAACCGTCTATTTCTCGGCAACCGAACAAGTTAGAAACCATTTTATGATATCTATATGACCATATGAGTTTTGTTTATATGTGAATTTAAACCAAATGTTAAAATTATTAATACATATTACGTTATTCTTGGTTGAATAAAACATTGATTTAAAAAGTTTAAAATGCATTTTTTGACCAAATGATGTCACTTCCGGTGTCAATTTTAAATTGTAATCAACTTGATATGACGCTACGTGCTTTTTGAATCAAATGATGTCACTTTTATAAAAATCCAATCATAATTGACCATTTTACAGGCAAAATAACCAAAACAGTGACTTGTACAGAACTGCTCATTTCTTGGTAACTGCTTATAGTACAAACGAATTTTAACATACATTTTCTCTTCGTATGGATTATAGCTACAAGTTTATAAAAGTTACGAAGAAATATTTTAAAATCTGAAAAGCCTGAATAGGTTGTAAATAGGCCAATTTTACACCATTTTTAGCCTCTTAATCGAATTTGCTCGAAAATGAAATCGAAATTAAAAAAAATGCTTCCTACATTTTTCGCGCCTCGAAAGGGCACACTCTTTGAGTCAAATAATTTTTCCAAAAAATAATATTTGTTTTCGAAGAAGGAAAATAACTGTCAAAATTGTAGTTTTTGGTAAAATTATGCCACTTCCGGTGCCGACAGATAAAACTTTTGGTAATAAAAAAAATGACAATTGATACAACGAAGCATATAAACTTTGTTTTATACAAATCGAACAATAAAAAATTAATCTAGGACTTAAAAACTGAATTAGCCAATGGCGGCCAAGATAAATTACTGAGACAAAATTCTTTAACATTTTTGCACTAGTCAGATGACCCTTTAATTCTGTGCATAATACGACTAAAAAATATTCATAAATAAAAAAGTTTTTTGTAAAATTTTAAATTTTCAAAATTTGGCGTCTAATATCTTTGAAGATTTACCGAAAATCAAAAATCGAAAGTAGTGTAGCTATGTGCCCTGTCTCCGGCTATGCCAAAATGTATCGAAAGTTAAAATTCAATGATTATTGTTAAAATTACTGCAATATTTTAAAAAACGATAATTTGGTGATTTCGGACATTTCGCATTGTCGCAGAACGTTCAAAATAGCTTTATCCTCTAAGTCACACCCACTTTCCCAGTAAAACCGAAGAAATCGTAACGATGCGACAAGCAGTTGCTGAGATCTACTCAAAACAAAAGAAGAATAATAATAACTAGACCTGCAAGCAGCACTGAACCGGCTTTCAGGAATCATACAGGACGTTTATTATACCATAGCCGATCCATTGAGCTACCGAACTATACTTTAGTTGTTTTGTTTCAGTGACGCCCTCTATCATATGTAAAAGTAATATTTGCTGGCGAAAAGACCGGTCAAAATTATGGCAAAATTACGTCACTTCCGGTGCCGAAAGAAATTTTTATAGGTGAAAAATATGTCGAAAATTTGCAACATACAAAATACAAACTTTGTTTAATACATATCGTGCAATGAATAATTAACCTATAACCCATAAACTGAAATTAAGAAGGTAAAATAATTAAAAGTCACCCTTGGAAAATTGGCTATTATTCCACAAGGGAACATGCTAGAAGCCTTTTCTTGATATCAATATGATGGTATTGATTCAATCTTACTGCCCATTAGAGTCAGACGTTATAAAGTTTAACAAATAATAAATATAAATCCCTTCAAATAAATGTTTGTTTTGAAGGCTAAAAATACGTTTTTTTGCAAAAATTACATTACTTCCGCTGATATTGAAAATGTTAACTTAGTTGATAGAAGTCATAAATGGCATAAGGCATCAAATGGTAAAAAAATTATAAAAATCGAATAATAATTGACACTTTTATAGACCAAAAACCTTGAAAAGTGACTTATAGAAGATCGCCTATTTCTCTGTAACCGTACAAGTTAGAAACCATTTTGTGGCATTTGTATGGTCGTATGGCTTGATTCTATTCGTTGATGGGAATAAAATATCATAATTCTAAAAATATTATAAGGCAGACTCATTTGAATAAAATATTTGTTTTTTAGGTTAAAAATACAGTTTTTGCAGAAATGACGTCATTTCCGGTCACAGTGAAAATGTAAAATTGGCTTGACCTAGTCCACATTGACATTAGGCATCAAATGGAAAAAAAATATTGCAAATCGAATAATAATTCACTCTTTTATAGGCAAAATAACGTGAAAAGTGATGCATGCAAAATTGCATATTTCTCGGCAACTGCTCATATTACAAACTAATTTTCGCATACATTCTCTTCGTCTGGATTATTGCTACGAGTTTATGAAAATCACAAATAAATATTTCAAAATATGAAGACGCTGAATGAATTGTAAATAACTGAATTTTACACTTTATTTTACATTCTATTCGAAATTGCCCGAAAATGAAATTGAAATTAAAAAATCTGAGCTAAAGATTTTATACACCTTTGCAGGATGCATCCTTTTAGTTATATCAGTTTTGAAAAAAAAAATATTTGCTTTCAAAAAGTGGTACCGAACTGTCAAAATTGTAGTTTTTGTTAATATTACGTCACTTCCGTTGCCGACAGAAAAATTTCACCGTAACAAAAAAAATTGCATATGGGACCACGGAGCATATGAACTTTGTTTTATACAAATCGAACAATAAATAGTTTTTCTGGTTACGAAAAACTAAATTAGCCGATGGCGGCTAACGAAAATTACCGAGACAATTTTTTTAATCATTTCTGCTCAAGTAGGATGATATTTTAACCCTGTGTAAAATACCATCAAAAAATATTCATAAATAAAAAAGGTTTTCGTAAAAAAAAATTTTCAAAATATCGGACATTTTTTCGACTACTTCCGGTTTTACGATCATTGTCGTGGCAGCTTTACGACGTTCTTTGGATACTTAACTTTCTGTACCAGAAGTGTCAGAAACATCCATTGAGTAGTTTGGGAAAAAAAATAAATTAAAGAGCGTTTCCAAAAATTTAACGATTTTTCAATTTTTTTCAAAGTTTGAGGCCATTTTTGGACCTCTTATATTATTTCAATGCTTTTCATTTTGGATTCACTATATAGACAACCGATAGGACTTTGAGTAAGAAAAGTTTAAGAAAAATCTGCGGCGTTGTTTTCAAGAAAAGGGCGTATCAGAATGTTAAAAAATCGGAAAATACTAGATTTTTGGCATACAATAATTTATTTCCTTATCATCGAAATCGTATTATTTAGACACCATATGATGGTCCATTAATAGGGCTAACCAGCGACACTTTAGTTCTTTTGGTCCGCTATTACCTAAGGGAGAAATCAAGTTTTTCGCAAGTGCGACAATGTTTTTAACATTTTTTTTCATTTTTTGAATACTTCCGGTATGGCTATTATTGTCGGAATAGTTTTAATAGCCGGTTTGCTCACTAAATTAGCCACAGGGCTCTGTAATGACATATTACATTATCTGATCAGATAAAATGCCCCTGAGAAATCCTATGTTCAAAAGTGCTAAAAATGCAAAAAAAATAAAATATCGAAAATTAAATTTCAATAACTACATACATATTATACATCGTTAGAATCGTAATTAGGTCAGCTATCTGATTATACAACCTTTTTTTGAAAATCTCTTAAAATAAAAAAATAGTAGAGCATTTTCCAAAATTTCACGATTTTTCGACTTTTTTTCGATTTTCAGTCCGTTATTTCACCTATTCCATATATTTCAAAGTCTTACTGGATGGTTTCATGCAAAATAACTCCGAAAGGACTCTCGATAGAAAAATTTTTAAAAAAAGTTGCGGTTAAGTTTTCGAGCTACAGGCATCCAAAAACGCTCCAAATCAGAAAATACTTGATTTTCAGCGTGCCATATTGTGCTTCCTACTCATCGTATACGTACGAATTGGGTATCATATGATAGTACAATCCTAGTGCAATCCAATGGTACCCTAATTTGTCTAATCCATTGATATCGGACGGAGAAATCGCGTTTTCCCCAAAATACCCATTTTTTGCATTTTTTTCAAAATATCGGACATTATTTCGACCACTTCCGGTGTACAGATTATTGTTGAAATTGCTTTATTCCTTGCAATGGTCATTTGGCTTCATGCCTCAGAAGTTTCAGAAACGTCAATTCGGCCATAAAACGAAACCCGAGCTCACAAAATGGGTAGAAAATTCGAAAAAAATTGAAAAATAAAGGGCGATAACTCTGAATGAAACTTATATTACTGGAATCGGATGGACTTCAGGTATCCAAAAATGTAGGTCATATTTCAAAATTTTGAAAAATAACAAAAATTGTCTCTCAAACAACATTTTTCATTTTTCGATCGCAAGAAGTCAGCGATGAAGTTTCGAAATATCGAAATTTTCAACTGCTATCGTCCGAGAAAAGACTCAGGGTTTCCGAAAATGTCATTTGTATGAAAATAGGTACAGAATTGACGAATCTACGGCCGTTTTTTAATTTTTTGACACCGCACGAAATTCGACCACTTCCGGTCTGCGCAGAAGTTTCAAATATAGTTTATCAAGTAGCCAACACATGGTTTCCCGATAGAGAATTAGGTCCCAGATCGGTATCTGTTACAGGCACTGAGAAATAGGCTCCGGCGAAAAAAAAAATAATAATAATAAATAACTAGACCTGCAAGCAGCACTGAACCGGCTTTCAGGAATCATACAGGAAGTTCATTATACCATAGCCGATCCATTGAGCTACCAAACTATACTTTAATTGTTTTGCTTCAGTGACACCTTCTATCATATGTAAAAGTAATATTTGCTGGCGAAAAGACCGGTCAAAATTGTAAATTATGGCAAAATTACGTCACTTCCGGTGCCGAAAGAAATTTTTATAGGTGAAAAATAAGTCGAAAATTCGCAACATACAAAATACAAACTTTGTTTTATACATATCGGGCAATAAATAATCAACCTATAACCCTTAAACTGAAATTAAGAAGGTATAAAACTTAAAAGTGACCCTGGGAAAATTGGCTATTATTCGACAAGGGAACATGCTAGAAGCCTTTTCTTGATATCAATATGATGGTATTGATTCACTCTTACTGCCCATTAGAGTCAGACGTTATAAAGTTAAACAAATAATGAATATAAATCACTTCTAAAAAATGTTTGTTTTGAAGGCTAAAAATACGTTTTTTGCAAACATTACATTACTTCCGGTGATATTGAAAATGTTAACTTGGTTCATAGAAGTCATAAATTGCATAAGGTATCAAATGGTAAAAAAATTATAAAAATCGAATAATAATTGACACTTTTATATACCAAAAACCTTGAAAAGTGACTTATAGAAGATCGCCTATTTCTCTGTAAACGTACAAGTTAGAAACCATTTTGTGGTATCTGTATGGTCTTATGGCTTCATTCTATTCGTTGATGGGAATCAAATATCATAATTTTAAAAATATTATAAGGGAGACTGATTTGAATAAAATTTTAGTTTTTTAGGGCAATAAATAATCAACCTATAACCCTTAAACTGAAATTAAGAAGGTATAAAACTTAAAAGTGACCCTGGGAAAATTGGCTATTATTCGACAAGGGAACATGCTAGAAGCCTTTTCTTGATATCAATATGATGGTATTGATTCACTCTTACTGCCCATTAGAGTCAGACGTTATAAAGTTAAACAAATAATGAATATAAATCACTTCTAAAAAATGTTTGTTTTGAAGGCTAAAAATACGTTTTTTGCAAACATTACATTACTTCCGGTGATATTGAAAATGTTAACTTGGTTCATAGAAGTCATAAATTGCATAAGGTATCAAATGGTAAAAAAATTATAAAAATCGAATAATAATTGACACTTTTATATACCAAAAACCTTGAAAAGTGACTTATAGAAGATCGCCTATTTCTCTGTAAACGTACAAGTTAGAAACCATTTTGTGGTATCTGTATGGTCTTATGGCTTCATTCTATTCGTTGATGGGAATCAAATATCATAATTTTAAAAATATTATAAGGGAGACTGATTTGAATAAAATTTTAGTTTTTTAGGTTAAAAATACAGTTTTTGCCCAAATGACGTCATTTCCGGTCACAGTGAAAATGTAAAATTGGCTTGACCTAGTCCAAATTGGCATTAGGCATCAAATGGGAAAAAAATATTGCAAATCGAATAATAATTCACTCTTGCATAGGCAAAATAACGTGAAAAGTGATGCATGCAAAATTGCATATTTCTCGGCAACTGCTCATATTACAAACTAATTTTCGCATACATTCTCTTCGTCTGGATTAGTGCTACGAGTTTATGGAAATTACAAATAAATATTTCAAAATATGAAGACGCTGAATGAATTGTAAATAACTGAATTTTACACTTTATTTTACATTTTATTCGAAATTGCCCGAAAATGGAATTGAAATTTAAAAATATGAGCTAAGGATTTTGTGCACCTTTGCAGGGTGCATCCATTTAGTTATATCAGTTTTGAAAAAAAATAGTATTTGCTTTCAAAAAGTGGTACCGAACTGTCAAAATTGTAGTTTTTGTTAATATTACGTCACTTCCGCTGCCGACAGAAAAATTTCACCGTAACAAAAAAAAATACAATTGGGACCACGGAGCATATGAACTTTGTTTTATACAAATCGAACAATAAATAATTTTTCTGGGTACGAAAAACTAAATTAGCCGATGGCGGCTAACACAAATTACCGAGTCAATTTTTTTTTCTCATTTCTGCTCAAGTAGGATGATATTTTAACCCTGTGTAAAATACCATCAAAAAATATTCATAAATAAAAAAGGTTTTCGTAAAAAAAAAAAAACAATTTTCAAAATATCGGACATTTTTTCGACTACTTCCGGTTTTACGATCATTGTCGTGACAGCTTTACGAAGTTCTTTGGATACTTAACTTTCTGTACCTGAAGTGTCAGAAACATCCATTGAGTAGTTTTGGAAAAAAAGATAAATTAAAGAGCGTTTCCAAAAATTTAACGATTTTTCAATTTTTTTCAAAGTTTGAGGCCATTTTTGGACCTCTTATATTATTTCAATGCTTTTCATTTTGGATTCACTATATAGACAACCGATAGGACTTTGAGTAAGAAAAGTTTAAGAAAAATCTGCGGCGTCGTTTTCGAGAAAAGGACGTCTCAGAATGTTAAAAAATCGGAAGATACTATATATTTGGCACACAATAATTTATTTCCTTACCATCGATATCGTATTATTTAGATATCATATGATGGCCCATTAATAGGGCTATCCAACGACACTTTAGTTCTTTTGGTCCGCTATTACCTAAGGGAGAAATCAAGTTTTTTGCAAGTGCGACAATGTTTTTAACCTTTTTTTACATTTTTTGAATACTTCCGGTATGGTTATTATTGTCGATATAGTTTTGATAACCGGTTTAGGCACTAAAATAGCCACAGGGCTCTGTAATGATATATTACATTATCTGATCAGATAAAATGCCCCTGAGAAATCCTAGGTTCAAAAGTGCCAAAAATGCAAAAAATTTAAAATATCGAAAATTAAATTTCAATAACTACATACATATTATACATCGTTAGAATCGTAATTAGGTCAGCTATCTGAATATACAATTTTTTTTTGAAAATCTCTTAAAATAAAAAAATAGCAGAGCATTTTCCAAAATTTCACGATTTTTCGACTTTTTTTCGATTTTCAGTCCGTTATTTCACCTTTTCCAGATATTTCAAAGTCGTAATGGAATGTTTCGTACACAAGATTACTGCAAGGTCTCTCGATAGAGAAAGTTTCATAAAAAACTGTGGAGCAGTTTTCGAGATACAGGCATCTAAAAACGCTCCAAATCAGAAAATACTTGATTTTCAGCGAGCCATATTTTGCTTCCTGCTGATCGTATCCGTACGAATTGGGTATCATTCAGTGGTCCAATTACCGCCCGACCAAATGATACCTTAATTTGTTTAATCCGTTGATATCGGACGGAAAAATCGTGTTTTTACCCAAAACACCAATTTTTCACGTTTTTTTCAAAATATCGCATAGTATTTCGACTACTTCCGGTGTACGGATTGTTGTTGAAATTACTTTAAACGGTGGTTTGACCATATTACTTCATGTTCCAGGAATTTCAGAAACGTCGATCCGGCCGTAAAACGAAACTTAAGCTCACAAAATGTGAAGAAAATTCGAAAAAAATAGAAAAATAAAGGGCGATGACTCTTAATGAAACTTATATTACTGGAACCGGATTGCCTTCAGGTATCCAAAAATGTAGGTCAAATTTGAAAATTTTGAAAAATAACAAAAAATGTGTCTTAAACAACATATTTTCATTTTTCGAATGCTAGAAGTCAGCAGCGAAGTTTCTAAATTGCAAAATTTTCAACTGCTATCGCCCGAGAAAAGACTCAGGGTTTCCAAAAATGTAATTTGTATGAAAATAGGTACAGAATTGACGAATCTACGGCCGTTTTTTAATTTTTTGGCACCGCACAAAATTCGGCCACTTCCGGTCTGCGCAGAAGTTTCAAATACAGTGGAAGGGATGGCCACTATATGGTTTCCTGATAGAAAATTACGTCCCAGATCTGTATCTGTTACAGACACTGAGAAATAGGCTCCCCCGAAAAATAAAATAATAATAATAAACTAGACCTGCATGCAGGAATGACGGGTTTCACTGGTGCCATGTTACCCTTAAACATGTCACTTCCGGTGCCAAGTTACCCTTGAACATATGTCACTTCCGGTACCAGCGAAACCACTAAACAGGTTTCCAAATTAACATTGCACACAAATAAAATGGACGCAGAATCAACAAAATCCAGCAATATCAATTCATTTTATACATTTGTTACTTGTAAATGATCTTGACAAAATTAAATTACTCCCGGTGTTAATGCAAATGTTCAATTAGTCTTATGAAATCAGAAATGGCATACGATATCATATAGTGAAAATTTTATGTAAATCGAATAATAATTGCCACTTTTAAAGACCAAAAAACTTGAAAAGTGACTTGTAGAAAATCGGCTATTTCTCTTCAACCGTACAAGTTAGAAACCATTTTGTGGTATCTGTATGATCGTATGGGTTCATTCTATTTGTTGATTGGCATCAAATACCATAATTTGAAAAAGATTTCAAAACAGACTCATTTGAATAAAATATCTGTTTTGGAGGCTAAAAATACAGTTTTTGCCAAAATGACGTTACTTCCGGTGATAATGAAAATCTTAAATTACTTGTATGAAATCCCAAATGGCATTAGGTATAACATGGTGTGATGTTTATGAAAATCGAATAATAATTGACCCTTTTATGGCCCCGAAACCTTCAAAAGTGACCTGTAGAAAACCGTCTATTTCTCGGCAACCGAATAAGTTAGAAACCATTTTATGATATCTATATGACCATATGAGTTTTGTTTATATGTGAATTTAAACATAAAGTTAAAATTATTAATACATATTAAGTTATTCTTGGTTGAATAAAACATTGATTTAAAAAGTTTAAAATATATTTTTTGACCAAATGATGTCACTTCCGGTGTCAATTTTAAATTGTAATCAACTTGATATGACGCTACGTGCTTTTTGAATCAAATGATGTCACTTTTATAAAAATCCAATCATAATTGACTATTTTACAGGCAAAATAACGAAAACAGTGACTTGTACAGAACTGCCCATTTCTTGGTAACTGCTTATATTACAAACGAATTTTAACATACATTTTCTTCGTATGGATTATAGCTACAAGTTTATAAAAGTTACGAAGAAATATCTTAAAATCTGAAAAGCCTGAATAGGTTGTAAATAGGCCAATTTTACACCATTTTTAGCCTCTTAATCGAATTTGCTCGAAAATGGAATCGAAATTAAAAAAACTGCTTCCTACATTTTTTGCGCCATGAAAAGACACACTCTTTGAGTCATATAATTTTTCAAAAAAATAATATTTGTTTTCGAAATAAGAAAATAACTGTCAAAATTGTAGTTTTTGGTAAAATTATGCCACTTCCGGAGCCGACAGATAACATTATTGGTAACAAAAAAAATGACAATTGAGACAACGAAGCATATGAACTTTGTTTTATACAAATCGAACAATAAAAAATTAATCTAGGACTGAAAAACTGAATTAGCCAATGGCGGCCAAGGAAAATTACTGAGACAAAATTTTTTAACATTTTTGCACTAGTCAGATGACCCTTTAATTCTGTGCACAATACGACTAAAAAATATTCATAAATAAAAAAGTTTTTTGTAAAATTTTAAATTTTCGAAATTTGGCGCCTAATATCTTCGAAGATTTGCCGAAAACCAAAAATCGAAAGTAGCGTAGCTATGTGCCCTGTCTCAGGCTATGCCAAAATGTATCGAAAGTTAAAATCCAATGATTATTGTTAAAATTACTGCAATATTTTCAAAAACGATAACTTCGGTGATTTCGGACATTTCGCATTGTCGCAGAACGTTCAAAATAGCTTTATCCTCTAAGTCACACCCACTTTCCCAGTAAAACCGAAGAAATCGTAACGATGCGACACGTAGTTGCTGAGATCTATTCAAATTGGAATCTGAATAATAATAATAATAATAAGAATAATAATTTTAACAAAAACAATAGTGTTTCACACAAGCTACGCAGTGTGAAACCCTAATAATAATTTTAACAAAAACAATAGTGTTTCACACAAGCTACGCAGTGTGAAACCCTAATAATAATAATTTTAGTAATCTCAATAGGCTTTCAGACGAAAGTCTGAAAGCCTAATAACTAGACCTGCAAGCAGCACTGAACCGGCTTTCAGGAATCATACAGGAGGTTTATTATACCATAGCCGATCCATTGAGCTACCAAACTATACTTTAGTTGTTTTGATTCAGTGACACCCTCTAGCATATGTAAAAGTAATATTTGCTGGCGAAAAGACCGGTCAAAATTGTAAATTATGGCAAAATTACGTCACTTCCGGTGCCGAAAGAAATTTTTATAGGTGAAAAATAATTCGAAAATTCGCAACATACAAAATACAAACTTTGTTTTATACATATCGGGCAATAAATAATTAACCTATAACCCATAAACTGAAATTAAGAAGGTAAAAAACTTAAAAGTGACCCTCGGAAAATTGGTTATTATTCGACAAGGGAACATGCTAGAAGCCTTTTCTTGATATCAATATGATGGTATTGATTCAATCTTACTGCCCATTAGAGTCAGACGTTATAAAGTTAAACGAATAATAAATATAAATCCCGTCAAAAAAATGTTTGCTTTGAAGGCTAAAAATACGTTTTTTGCAAAAATTACATTACTTTCGGTGATATTGAAAATGTTAACTTGGTTCATAGAAGTCATAAATGGCATTAGGCCTCAAATGGTAAAAAAATTATAAAAATCGAATAATAATTGACACTTTTATAGACCAAAAACCTTGAAAAGTGACTTATAGAAGATCGCCTATTGCTCTGTAACCGTACAAGTTAGAAACCATTTTGTGGTATCTGTATGGTCGTATGGCTTCATTCTATTCGTTGATGGGAATCAAATATCATAATTTTAAAAATATTATAAGGCAAACTCATTTGAATAAAATATTTGTTTTTTAGGTTAAAAATACAGTTTTTGCCCAAATGACGTCATTTCCGGTCACAGTGAAAATGTAAAATTGGCTTGACCTACTCCAAATTGGCATTAGGCATCAAATGGAAATAAAATATTGCAAATCGAATAATAATTCACTCTTTTATAGGTAAAATAACGCGAAAAGTGATGCATGCAAAATTGCTTATTTCTCGGCAACTGCTCATATTACAAACTAATTTTCGCATACATTCTCTTCGTCTGGATTATTGATACCAGTTTATGAAAATTACAAATAAATATTTCAAAATATGAAGACGCTGAATGAATTGTAAATAACTGAATTATACACTTTATTTTACATTTTATTCGAAACTGCCCGAAAATGAAATTGAAATTAAAAAATATGAGCTAAGGATTTTGTGCACCTTTGCAGGGTGCATCCTTTTAGTTATATCAGTTTTGAAAAAAAATAATATTTGCTTTCAAAAAGTGGTACCGAACTGTCAAAATTGTAGTTTTTGTTAATATTACGTCACTTCCGTTGCCGACAGAAAAATTTCACAGTAACAAAAAAAATTACAATTGGGACCACGTAGCATATGAACTTTGTTTTATACAAATCGAACAATAAATAATTTTTCTGGGTACGAAAAACTAAATTAGCCGATGGCGGCTAACGCTAATTACCGAGACAATTTTTTTTTCTCATTTCTGCTCAAGTACGATGATATTTTAACCCTGTGTAAAATACCATCAAAAGATATTCATAAATAAAAAAGGTATTCGTAAAAAAAATAATTTTTTTCAAAATATCGGACATTTTTTCGACTACTTCCGGTTTTACGATCATTGTCGCGATAGCTTTACGAAGTTCTTTCTATACTTAACTTTCTGTACCAGAAGTGTCAGAAACATCCATTGAGTAGTTTTGGAAAAAAAGATAAATTAAAGAGCGTTTACAAAAATTTAATGATTTTTCAATTTTTTTCAAAGTTTGATGCCATTTTTGGACCACCTATATTATTTCAATGCTTTTCATTTTGGATTCACTATATAGACAACCGATAGGACTTTGAGTAAGAAAAGTTTAAGAAAAATCTGCGGTGTCGTTTTCGAGAAAAGGGCGTCTCAGAATGTTAAAAAATCGGAAAATACTAGATTTTTGCATACAATAATTTATTTTCTTACCATCGATATCGTATTATTTAGATACCATGTGATGGTCCATTAATAGGGCTATCCACCGACACTTTAGTTCTTTTGGTCCGCCATTACCTAAGGGAGAAATCAAGTTTTTCGCAAGTGCGACAATGTTTTTAACCTTTTTTTTCATTTTTTGAATACTTCCGGTATGGTTATTATTGTCGGTATAGTTTTGATAACCGGTTTGGGCACTAGAATAGCCACAGGGCTCTGTAATGATATATTACATTCATTATCTGATCAGATAACATGCCCCTGAGAAATCCTAGGTTCAAAAGTGCCAAAAATGCAAAAAATTTAAAATATCGAAAATTAAATTTCAATAACTACATACATATTATACATCATTAGAATCGTAATTAGGTCAGCTATCTGAATATACAATCTTTTTTTGAAAATCTCTTAAAATAAAAAAATAGCAGAGCATTTTCCAAAATTTCACGATTTTTCGACTTTTTTCGATTTTCAGTCCGTTATTTCACCTATTCCATATATTTCAAAGTCTTATTGGGTGGCTTCATGCAAAATACCTCCGAAAGGACTCTCGATAGAAAAAATTACCAAAAAAGTTGCGGTTAAGTTTTCGAGATACAGGCGTCCAAAAACGCTCCAAATCACAAAATACTTGATTTTCAGCGTGCCATATTTTGCTGCCTGCTCATCGTATCCGTATGAATGGGGTATCATACGATAGCACAATCCTAGTGCAGTCCAATGGTACCCTAATTTCTTTAATCCATTGATATCGGGCGGAGAAATCGCGTTTTTCCCCAAAATATCCATTTTTTGCATTTTTTTCAAAATATTGCACATTATTTCGACCACTTCCGGTTTAAGGATTCTTGTCGAAATTGCTTTATACGTTGGTATTGGACTATAACGTCATGTTCCAGAAGTTTCAGAAACGTCAATTCTACCATAAAACGAAACCCGGGCTGACAAAATGGGAAGAAAATTCGAAAAAAAACGAAAAATAAAGGGCGATAACTCGGAATGAAACTTATATTACTGGAATCGGATGGACTTCAGGTATCCAAAAATGTAGGTCAAATTTGAAAATTTTGAAAAATGACAAAAATTGTCTCGTAAACAACATGTTTTCAATTTTCAAACGATAAAAGTCATAGACGAGTGTTCGAAATTGAAAAATGTGAGATAGCCATTGTCTCAGAAAAGATTCAGGGATTCCAAAAATGTAATTTGTTTGAAAACGGTTAAAGAATTGACGAAACTATGGCCGATTTTCAATTTTTAGACAACGTGCAAAGTTCGGTCACTTCCGGTATGCGCAGAAATTTCAAAAATATTTTATCAAGTAGCCACCACATGGTTTCCCAATAGAAAATCTAATTCCAGATCGATATCTGTTTTCGATCATGGAGATCTAGGCCCCCGCGGTAAATAATAATAATAATAATAACTAGACCTGCAAGCAGCACTGAACCGGCTTTCAGGAATCATACAGAAAGTTTATTATACCATAACCGATCCATTGAGCTACCAAACTATACTTTAGTTGTTTTGCTTCACTGACACACTCTACCATATGTTAAAGTAATATTTGCTGGCGAAAAGACCGGTCAAAATGGTAAAATTATGGCAAAATACGTCACTTCCGGTGCCGAAAGACATTTTTATAGATGAAAAATAAGTCGAAAATTCGCAATATATAAAATACAAACTTTGTTTTATCATATCGGGCAATAAATAATTAACCTATAATCCATAAACTGAAATTAAGAAGGTAAAAAACTTAAAAGTGACCCTGGGAAAATTGGCTATTATTCGACAAGGGAACATGCTAGAAGCCTTTTCTTGATATCAATATGATGGTATTGATTCAATCTTACTGCCTATTGGAATCAAACATTATAAATAAAGTTAAACGAATGATAAATATAAATCCCTTCAAAAAAATGTTTGTTTTGAAGGCTAAAAATACGTTTTTTGCAAAAATTACATTACTTCCGGTGATATTGAAAATGTTAATTTAGTTCATAGAAGTCATAAATGGCATAAGGCATCAAATGGTAAAAATATTATTAAAATCGTATAATAATTGACACTTTTATAGACGAAAACCCTTGAAAAGTGACTTATAGAAGATCGCCTATTTCTCTGTAACCGTACAAGTTAGAAACCATTTTGTGGTATCTGTATGGTCGTATGGCTTCATTCTATTCGTTGATGGGAATCAAATATCACAATTCTAAAAATATTATAAGGCAGACTCATTTTAATAAAATATTTGTTTTTTAGGTTAAAAATACAGCTTTTGCCCAAAAGACGTCATTTCCGGTCACAGTGAAAATGTAAAATTGGCTTGACCTAGTCCAAAATGGCATTAGGCATCAAATGGAAAAAAAATATTGCAAATCGAATAATAATTCCCTCCTTTATAGGCAAAATAACGTGAAAAGTGATGCATGCAAAATTGCATATTTCTCAGCAACTGCTCATATTACAAACTAATTTTCCCATACATTCTCTTTGTCTGGATTAATGCCACGAGTTTATGAAAATAACAAATAAATATTTCAAAATATGAAGACGCTGAATGAATTGTAAATAACTGAATTTTACACTTTATTTTACATTTTATTCGAAATTGCCCGAAAATGAAATTGGAATTAAAAAATCTGAGCTAAAGATTTTGTGCACCATTGCAGGGTGCATCCTTTTAGTTATATCAGTTTTGAAAAAAATAACATTTGCTTTCAAAAAGTGGTACAGAACTGTCAAAATTGTAGTTTTTGTTAATATTACGTCACTTCCGTTGCCGACAGAAAAATTTCACCGAAACATAAAATATTACAATTGGGACCACGGAGCATATGAACTTTGTTTTATACAAATCGAACAATAAATAATTGTTCTGGGTACGAAAAACTAAATTAGCCGATGGCGGCTAACGCAAATTACCGAGACAATTTTTTTTCTCATTTCTGTTCAAGTAGGATGATATTTTAACCCTGTGTAAAATACCATCAAGAAATATTCATAAATGAAAAAGGTTTTCGTAAAAAAAAAATTTTTTTTCAAAATATCGGACATTTTTTCGACTACTTCCGGTTTTACGATCATTGTCGTGATAGCTTTACGAAGTTCTTTGGATACTTAACTTTCTGTACCAGAAGTGTCAGAAACATCCATTGAGTAGTTTTGGAAAAAAAGATAAATTAAAGAGCGTTTCCAAAACTTTAACGATTTTTCAATTTTTTTCAAAGTTTGAGGCCACTTTTGGACCACCTATATTATTTCAATGCTTTTCATTTTGGATTCACTATATAGACAACCGATAGTACGTTGAGTAAGAAAAGTTTAAGAAAAATCGTAGGCGTCGTTTTCGAGAAAAGGGCGTCTCGGAATGTTAAAAAAGCGGAAAATACTTGATTTTTGGCATACAATAATTTATTTCCTTACCATTGAAATCGTATTATTTAGATACCATATGATGGTCCATTAATAGGGCTATCCAACGACACTTTAGTTCTTTTGGTCCGCTATTACCTAAGGGAGCAATCAAGTTTTTCGCAAGTGAGACAATGTTTTTAACCTTTTTTTTTCATTTTTTGAATACTTCCGGTATGGTTATCATTGTCGGAATATTTTTAATAGCCGGTTTGGGCACTAAAATAGCCACAGTGCTCTGTAATGATATATTACATTATCTGATCAGATAAAATGCCCCTGAGAAATCCTGTGTTCAAAAGTGCTAAAAATGAAAAAAATTTAAAATATCGAAAATTAAATTTCAATAACTA
Organism: Patella caerulea; assembly: GCA_036850965.1. NCBI lineage: Eukaryota > Metazoa > Mollusca > Gastropoda > Patellidae > Patella > Patella caerulea. Next base: position 970,321 of record JAZGQO010000002.1, read on the forward strand.
CATACATATTATACATCGTTAGATTCTTAATTAGGTCAGCTATCTGAATATACAACCTTTTTTAAAAAATCTCTTCAAATAAAAAAATAGTAGAGCATTTTCCAAAATTTCACGATTTTTCGACTTTTTTCGATTTTCAGTCCGTTATTTCACCCATTCCAGATATTTCAAAGGCTTATTGGGTGGTTTCATGCAAATTAACTCCGAAAGGACTCTCGATAGAAAAAATTTAAGAAAAAGTTGCGGTTAAGTTTTCGAGATATAGGCGTCCAAAAACGCTCCAAATCAGAAAATACTTGATTTTCAGCGTGCCATATTTTGCTGCCTGATCATAATATCCGTATGAATTGGGTATCATACGATAGTACAATCCTAGTGCAGTCCAATGGTACCCTAATTTGTTTAATCCATTGACATCGAACGGAGAAATCGCGTTTTCCCCAAAACTATCCATTTTTTGCATTTTTTCAAAATATTGCACATTATTTCGACTACTTCCGGTCTACGGATCATTGTTGAAATTGCTTTATTCCTTGCAATGGTCATTTGGCTTCATGCCTTAGAAGTTTCAGATTCGCCAATTCAGCCATATAACGAAACCCGAGCTCACAAAATAGGTAGAAAATTCGAAAAAAATCGAAAAATAAAGGGCGATAACTCTGAATGAAACTTATATTACTGGAATCGGATGGACTTAAGGTATCCAAAAATATAAGTCAAATTTGAAAATTTTGAAAAATGAAAAAAATTGTCTCTTAAACAAATTTTTTTAATTTTCGAACGCTAGAAGTCAGCGACGAAGTTTCGAAATTACAAAATCTTAGATTGCTATTGACTCGGAAAAGATTCAGGGTTTCCGAAAATGTCATTTGTTTGAAAATGGGTAAATAATTGACGAAACTATGGCCAATTTTCAATTTTTTGACAACGTACAAAGATCTGCCACTTCCGGTATGCGCAGAATTTTCGAAAATACTTTATCAAGTAGCCACCACATGGTTTCCCGAAAGAAAAGTTGATTTCAGATCGATATCTACTTTCGATCATGGAGAACTTGGCCCCCGCGGTAAATAATAATAATAATAACTAGACCTGCAAGCAGCACTGAACCGGCTTTCAGGAATCATACAGGAAGTTTATTATACCATAGCCGATCCATTGAGCTACCAAACTATACTTAAGTTGTTTTGCTTCAGTGACACCCTCTGTCATATGTAAAAGTAATATTTGCTGGCGAAAAGACCGGTCAAAATTGTAAATTATGGCAAAATTACGTCACTTCCGGTGCCGAAAGAAATTTTTATAGGTGAAAAATAAGTCGAAAATTCGCAACATACAAAATACAAACTTTGTTTTATACATATCGGGCAATAAATAATTAACCTATAACCCATAAACTGAAATTAAGAAGGTAAAAAACTTAAAAGTGACCCTGGGAAAATTGGCTATTATTCGACACGGGAACATGCTATAAGCCTTTTCTTGATATCAATATGATGGTATTGATTTAATCTTACTGCCCATTAGAGTCAGACGTTATAAAGTTGAACGAATAATAAGTATAAATCCCTTCAAATAAATGTTTGTTTTGAAGGCTAAAAATACGTTTTTTGCAAAAATTACATTACTTCCGGTGACATTGAAAATGTTAACTTGGTTCATAGAAGTCATAAATGGCATTAGGCATCAAATGGTAAAAAATTTATAAAAATCGAATAATAATTGACACTTTTATAGACCAAAAACCTTGAAAAGTGACTTATAGAAGATCGCCTATTTCTCTGTAACCATACAAGTTAGAACCGATTTTGTGGTATCTGTATGGTCGTATGGCTTCATTCTATTCGTTGATGGGAATCAAATATCATAATTTTAAAAATATTATAAGGCAGACTCATTTGAATAAAATATTTGTTTTTTAGGTTAAAAATACAGTTTTTGCCCAAATGACGCCATTTCCGGTCACAGTGAAAATGTAAAATTGACCTGACCTAGTCCAAATTGGCATTATGCATCAAATGGAAAAAAAATATTGCAAATCGAATAATAATTCACTCTTTTATAGGCAAAATAACGTGAAAAGTGATGCATGCAAAATTGCATATTTCTCGGCAACTGCTCATATTACAAACTTATTTTCGCATACATTCTCTTCGTCTGGATTATTGCTACGAGTTTATGAAAATTACAAATAAATATTTCAAAATATGAAGACGCTGAATGAATTGTAAATAACTGAATTTTACACTTTATTTTACATTTTATTCGAAATTGCCCGAAAATGAAATTGAAATTAAAAAATTTGAGCTAAGGATTTTGTGCACCTTTGCAGGGTGCATCCTTTTAAGTATATCAGTTTTGAAAAAAAATAATATTTGCTTTCAAAAAGTGGTACCTAATTGTCAAAATTGTAGTTTTTGTTAATATTACGTCACTTCCGTTGCCGACAGAAAAATTTCACCGTGACAAAAAAAAATACAATTGGGACCACGGAGCATATGAACTTTGTTTTATACAAATCGAACAATAAATAATTTTTCTGGGTACGAAAAACTAAATTAGCCAATGGCGGCTAACGCAAATTACCGAGACAAATTTTTTTCTCATTTCTGCTCAAGTAGGATGATAATTTAACCCTGTGTAAAATACCATCAAAAAATATTCATAAATAAAAAAGGATTTCGTAAAAAAAAAAAAAAAAATTCAAAATATCGGACATTTTTTCGACTACTTCCGGTTTTACGATCATTGTCGCGATAGCGTTTCGAAGTTATTTGGATACTTAACTTTCTGTACCAGAAGTGTCAGAAACATCCATTGGGTAGTTTTGGAAAAAAAGATAAATTAAAGAGCGTTTACAAAAATTTAACGATTTTTCATTTTTTTTCAAAGTTTGAGGACATTTTTGGACCACCTATATTATTTCAATGCTTTTCATTTTGGATTCACTATATAGACAACCGATAGGACTTTGAGTAAGAAAAGTTTAAGAAAAATCTGCGGTGTCGTTTTCGAGAAAAGGGCGTCTCAGAATGTTAAAAAATCGGAAAATACTAGATTTTTGGCATACAATAATTTATTTCCTTACCATCGAAATCGTATTATTTAGATAACATATGATGGTCCATTAATAGGGCTATCCAACGACATTTTAGTTCTTTTGGTCCGCTATTACCTAAGGGAGAAATCAAGTATTTCGCAAGTGCGACAATGTTTTTAACCTTTTTTTTTCATTTTTTGAATACTTCCGGTATGGTTATTATTGTCGGAATAGTTTTAATAGCCGGTTTGGGCACTAAAATAGCCACAGGGCTCTGTAATGATATATTACATTATCTGATCAGATAAAATGCCCCTGAGAAATCCTATGTTCAAAAGTGCCAAAAATGCAAAAAATTTAAAATATCGAAAATTAAATTTCAATAACTACATACATATTATACATCGTTAGAATCGTAATTAGGTCAACTATCTGAATATACAATATTTTTTTGAAAATCTCTTAAAATAAAAAAATAGTAGAGCATTTTCCAAAATTTCACGATTTTTCGACTTTTTTCGATTTTCAGTCGGTTATTTCACCTATTCCAGATATTTCAAAGTCTTATTGGATGACTTCATGCAAAATACCTCCGAAAGGACTCTCGATAGAAAAAATTTAAAAAAAAGTTGCGGTTAAGTTTTCGAGATACAGGCGTCCAAAAATGCTAAAAAATCAGAAAATACTTGATTTTCAGCGTGCCATATTTTGCTGCCTGATCATAATATCCGTATGAATTGGGTATCATACGATAGTACAATCCTCGTGCCACCCAATGGTACCTTAATTTGGTTAATCCGTTGATATCAGACGGAGACATCACGTTTTCCCCGAAAACATCCATTTTTTGCATTTTTTTCAAAATATTGCACATCATTTCGACCACTTCCGGTTTAAAGATCTGTGTCGAAATTGCTTTATCAGTTGGTATTGGACTATAACTTCATGTTCCATAAGTTTCAGAAACATCATTTTGGCTGTAAAACGACACCACAGCTCACAAAATGGGTAGAAAATTCGAAAAAAATCGAAAAATAAAGGGCGGTAACTCTGAATAAAACTTATATTACTGGAATGGGATTGACGTCAGGTATCCAAAAATCTAGGTCAAATTTCCAAATTTTGAAAAATAACAAAAATTGTCTCGTAGGCGACGTGTTTTGAATTTTCGAACGATAGAAGTCAGTGACGAAGTTTCGAAATCGCAAAATGTGAGATTGCTATTGTCTCGGAAAAGTCTCAGGCTTTCCAAAAATGTGATTTGTTTGAATATAGGTAGAGAATTGACGAAACCACGGCCGATTTCTAATTTTTTACGAACGTTCAAAATTCGGCCACTTCCGGTCTGCGCAGAAGTTTGAAAATTGCTTTATTGGGTAGCCACCACCTGGTTTCCAAATAGAAATATGGACCGCAAATCGGTATCTCTTTTCGATCATAGAGAAAAAGGCTCCGGCGGAAAAGAATAATAATAAAAAAAACTAGACCTGCATGCAGGAATGACGGGTTTCACTGGTGTCACGTCACTTTCGGTGCCACGTTACCCTTGAACATATGTCACTTCCGATACCAATGAAACCATCGACCAGGTTTCCACATAAGCATTGTAAACATCAAATAAAATTGACGAAGAATCAACCAAATCCAGCAATATCAATTCATTTTATATATATATATATATATATATATATATATATATATATATATGTTACTTGTAAGTGATCCTGGAAAAATTTCATTACTTCCGGTGATAATGAAAATGTTCAATTAGTTTTATGCAATCAGAAATGGCATAAGGCATCATATGGCGAAAATAGTATGTAGATCGAATAAGAATTGCCACTTTTATAGACCAAAAACCTTGAAAAGTGACTTGTAGAAAATCGTCTATTTCTCGGCAACCGTACATGATAAAAACTATTTTTTGGTATCTATATGATCGTATGGGTTCAATCGATTTGTTGATTGGGATCAAATATCATAATTTGAAATATATTACAAATCAGACTCATTTAAAAAAACTATCTGTTTTGAAGGCTAAAAATACAGTTTTTGCCAAAATGACATTACTTCTGGTGATACTGAAAATGTTAAATTAGTTCTATGAAATCATCAATGACATAAGATATCATATAGTGAAAATTTTATGAAAATCGAATAATAACTGACAATTTTATAGACCAAAAACCTTGAAAAGTGACTTAGGGAAAATTGTCCATTTCTCTGCAACCGTACAAGTTAGAAACCATTTTGTGGTATCTGTATGATCGTATGGGTTCAATCTATTTGATCAATAGAATCAAATATCATAATTTGAAAAAAATAACAAGTACGACTCATTTGAATAAAATATTGTTTTTAAAGGCTAAAATTTAAGTTTTGACCAAATGACGTCATTTCCGGTGGCGGCGTAAGAGGTAAAATGGTTTGAAATAGTCCACTATGGCATTAGGCATCCAATGGCGAAAGAAAATTGAAAATCGAATAATAATTGATTCTTTTACAGCCAAAATTACGTGAAAAGTGACTCATGCAAAATTGCCTATTTCTCGGCAACTGCTTATATTACAAACTAATTTTCACGCATATTCTCTTCGTATGGATGATAGCTACAAGTTTATAAAAGTTACAAAGAAATATTTTAAAATTTGAAAAGCCTGAATAGGTTGTAAATAGGTCAATTTTACACCATTTTAGCCTCTTAATCAAATTTGCTCGAAAATGAAATCGAAATTAAAAAAACTGCTTCCTACATTTTTTGCGCCTTGAAAGGGCACACTCTTTGAGTCAAATAATTTTTCCAAAAAATAATATTTGTTTTCGATATAAGAAAATAACTGTCAAAATTGTAGTTTTTGGTAAAATTATGCCACTTCCGGTGCCGACAGATAACACTTTCGGTAATAAAAAAAATGACAATTGAGACAACGAAGCATATGAACTTTGTTTCATACAAATCGAACAATAAAAAATAAATCTGGGACTGAAAAACTGAATTAGCCAATGGCGGCCAAGGAAAATTACTGAGACAATTTTTTTTACTATTTTTGCGCTAGTCAGATGACTCTTTAATTCTGTGCACAACACGACTAAAAAATATTCATAAATAAAAAAGTTTTTTGTAAAATTTTAAATTTTCGAAATTTGGCGCCTAATATCTTCGAAGATATGCCGAAAATCAAAAATCGAAAGTAGCGCAGCTATGTGCCCTGTCTCCGACTATGCCAAAATGTATCGAAAGTTAAAATCCAATGATTATTGTTAAAATTACTGCAATATTTTCAAAAACGATAACTTCGGTGATTTCGGACATTTCGCATTGTCGCAGAACGTTCAAAATAGCTTTATCCTCTAAGTCACACCCACTTTCCCAGTAAAACCGAAGAAATCGTAACGATGCGACAAGTAGTTGCTGAGATATAGTCAAAGTGGAATTGGAATAATAATAAGAATAATAATAAGAATAATAATTTTAACAAAAACAATAGTGTTTCACACAAGCTACGCAGTGTGAAACCCTAATAATAATTTTAGTAATCTCAATAGGCTTTCGAAAGTCTGAAAGCCTAATAATAATAATTTTAGTAATCTCAATAGGCTTTCAGACGAAAGTCTGAAAGCCTAATAACTAGACCTGCAAGCAGCACTGAACCGGCTTTCAGGAATCATACAGGAAGTTTATTATACCATAGCCGATCCATTGAGCTACCAAACTATACTTTAATTGTTTTGCTTCAGTGACACCCTCTATCATATGTAAAAGTAATATTTGCTAGCGAAAAGACCGGTCAATATTGTAAATTATGGCAAAATTACGTCACTTCCGGTGCCGAAAGAAATTCTTATAGGTGAAAAATAAGTCGAAAATTCGCAACATACAAAATACAAACTTTGTTTTATACGTATCGGGCAATAAATAACGAACCTGTAACCCATCAACTGAAATTAAGAAGGTAAAAAACTTAAAAGTGACCCTGGGAAAATTGGCTATTATTCAACAAGGGAACATGCTAGAAGCCTTTTCTTGATATCAATATGATGGTATTGATTCAATCTTACTGCCCATTAGACTCAATTGTTATAAAGTTAATTGAATAATAAATATAAATCCCTTCAAATAAATGTTTTGTTTTGAAGGCTAAAAATACGTTTTTTGCAAAAATTACATTACTTCCGGTGATATTGAAAATGTTAATTTAGTTCACAGAAGTCATAATGGCATAAGGCATCAAATGGTAAAAAAATTATTAAAATCGTATAATAATTGACACTTTTATGGACGAAAAACCTTGAAAAGTGACTTATAGAAGATCGCCTATTTCTCTGTAACCATACAAGTTAGAAACCATTTTGTGGTATCTGTATGGTCGTATGGCTTCATTCTATTTGTTGATGGGAATCAAATATCATAATTTTAAAAATATTATAAGGCAGACTCATTTGAATAAAATATTTGTTTTTTGGGTTAAAAATACAGTTTTTGCCCAAATGACGTCATTTCCGGTCACAGTGAAAATGTAAAATTGACTTGACCTAGTCCAAATTGGCATTAGGCATCAAATGGAAAAAAAATATTGCAAATCGAATGATAATTCACTCTTTTATAGGCAAAATAACGTGAAAAGTGATGCATGCAAAATTGCATATTTCTCGGCAACTGCTCATATTACAAACTAATTTTCGCATACATTCTCTTCGTCTGGATTATTGCTACGAGTTGATGAAAATTACAAATAAATATTTCAAAATATGAAGACGCTGAATGAATTGTAAATAACTGAATTTTACACTTTATTTTACATTTTATTCGAAATTGCCCGAAAATGAAATTGAAATTAAAAAATCTGAGCTAAGGATTTTGTGCATCTTTGCAGGGTGCATCCTTTTAGTTATATCAGTTTTGAAAAAAAAAAATATTTGCTTTCAAAAAGTGGTACCGAACTGTCAAAATTGTAGTTTTTGTTAATATTACGTCACTTTCGTTGCCGACAGAAAAATTTTACCGTACAAAAAAAATTACAATTGGGACCACGGAGCATATGAACTTTGTTTTATACAAATCGAACAATAAATAATTTTTCTGGGTACGAAAAACTAAATTAGCCGATGGCGGCTAACGCAAATTACCCTGACAATTTTTTTTCTCATTTCTGCTCAAGTACGATGATATTTTAACCCTGTGTAAAATACCATCAAAATATATTCATAAATAAAAAAGGTTTTCGTAAAAAAATTATTTTTTTTCAAAATATCGGACATTTGTTCGACTACTTCCGTTTTTACGATCATTGTCGCGATAGCTTTACGAAGTTCTTTCGATACTTAACTTTCTGTACCAGAAGTGTCAGAAACATCCATTGAGTAGTTTTTGAAAAAAAGATAAATTAAAGAGCGTTTACAAAAATTTAATGATTTTTCAATTTTTTTCAAAGTTTGATGCCATTTTTGGACCACCTATATTATTTCAATGCTTTTCATTTTGGATTCACTATATAGACAACCGATAGGACTTTGAGTAAGAAAAGTTTAAGAAAAATCTGCGGTGTCGTTTTCGAGAAAAGGGCGTCTCAGAATGTTAAAGAATCGGAAAATACTAGATTTTTGGCGTACAATAATTTATTTTCTTACCATCGATATCGTATTATTTAGATACCATGTGATGGTCCATTAATAGGGCTATCCACCGACACTTTAGTTCTTTTGGTCCGCTATTACCTAAGGGAGAAATCAAGTTTTTCGCAAGTGCGACAATGTTTTTACTCTTTTTTTTCATTTTTTGAATACTTCCGGTATGGTTATTATTGTCGATATAGTTTTGATAACCGGTTTGGGCACTAAAATAGCCACAGGGCTCTGTAATGATATATTACATTATCTGATCAGATAAAATGCCCCTGAGAAATCCTAGGTTCAAAATTGCCAAAAATGCAAAAAATTTAAAATATCGAAAATTAAATTTCAATAACTACATACATATTATACATCGTTAGAATCGTAATTAGGTCAGCTATCTGAATATACAATCTTTTTTTGAAAATCTCTTAAAATAAAAAAATAGCAGAGCATTTTCCAAAATTTCACGATTTTTCGACTTTTTTCGATTTTCAGTCCGTTATTTCACCTATTCCAGATATTTCAAAGTCTTATTGGGTGGCATAATTCACAAGACTATCGAATGGACTCTCGACAGAGAAAGTTAAAAAAAAAGTTGCGGTTAAGTTTTCGAGATACAGGCGTCCAAAAACGCTCCAAATCAGAAAATACTTGATTTTCAGCGTGCCATATTTTGCTGCCTGCTCATCGTATCCGTATGAATGGGGTATCATACGATAGCACAATCCTAGTGCAGTCCAATGGTACCCTAATTTCTTTAATCAGTTGATATCGGGTGGAGGAATCGCGTTTTTCCCCAAAATATCCATTTTTTGCATTTTTTTCAAAATATTGAACATTATTTCGACCACTTCCGGTTTAAAGATCTGTGTCGAAATTGCTTTATCAGTTGGTATTGGACTATAACTTCATGTTCCAGAAGTTTCAGAAACGTCAATTCTACCATAAAACGAAACCCGAGCTTGCAAAATGGGAAGAAAATTCGATAAAAATCGAAAAATAAAGGGCGATAACTCTGAATGAAACTTATATTACTGGAATCGGATGGACTTCAGGTATCCAAAAATGTAGGTCAAATTTGAAAATTTTGAAAAATGACAAAAATTGTCTCGTAAACAACATGTTTTCAATTTTCGAACGATAAAAGTCATAGACGAATGTTCGAAATTGAAAAATGTGAGATAGACATTGTCTCAGAAAAGATTCAGGGATTCCAAAAATGTAATTTGTTTGAAAATGGATAAAGAATTGACGAAACTATGGCCGATTTTCAATTTTTAGACAACGTGCAAAGTTCGGTCACTTCCGGTATGCGCAGAAATTTCAAAAATATTTTATCAAGTAGCCACCACGTGGTTTCCCAATAGAAAATCTAATTTCAGATCGATATCTGTTTTCGATCATGGAGATCTAGGCCCCCGCGGTAAATAATAATAATAATAATAACTAGACCTGCAAGCAGCACTGAACCGGCTTTCAGGAATCATACAGGAAGTTTATTATACCATAGCCGATCCATTGAGCTACCAAACTATACTTTAGTTGTTTTGCTTCAGTGACACCCTCTATCATATCTAAAAGTAATATTTGCTGGCTAAAAGACCGGTCAAAATTGTAAATTATGGCAAAAGTATGTCACTTCCGGTGCCGAAAGAAATTTTTATAGATGAAAAATAAGTCGAAAATTCGCAACATACAAAATACAAACTTTTTTTTATAAATATCGGACAATAAATAATTAACCTATAACCCATAAACTGAAATTAAGAAGGTAAAAAACTTAAAAGTGACCCTCGGAAAATTGGTTATTATTCGACAAGGGAACATGCTAGAAGATTTTTCTTGATATCAATATGATGGTATTGATTCAGTCTTACTGCCCATTAGAGTCAGACGTTATAAAGTTAAACGAATAATAAATATAAATCCCTTCAAAAAAATGTTTGTTTTAAAGGCTAAAAATACGTTTTTTGCAAAAATTACATTACTTCCGGTGATATTGAAAATTTTAACTTGGTTCATAGAAGTCATAAATAGCATAAGGCATGAAATGGTAAATAAATTGTAAAAATCGAATAATAATTGACAGTTTTACAGACCAAAAACCTTGAAAAGTGACTTATAGAAGATCGCCTATTTCTCTGTAACCGTACAAGTTAGAAACCATTTTGTGATATCTGTATGGTCGTATGGCTTCATATTAGTCGTTGATGGGAATCAAATATCATAATTTTAAAAATATTATAAGGCAGACTCATTTGAATAAAATATTTATTTTTTAGGTTAAAAATACAGTTTTTGCCCAAATGACGTCATTTCCGGTCACAGTGAAAATGTAAAATTGGCTTGACCTAGTCCAAATTGGCATTAGGCATCAAATGGAAAAAAAATATTGCAAATCGAATAATAATTAACTCTTTTATAGGCAAAATAACGTGAAAAGTGATGCATGCAAAATTGCATATTTCTCGGCAACTGCTCATATTACAAACTAATTTTCGCATACATTCTCTTCGTCTGGATTATTGCTACGAGTTTATGAAAATTACAAATAAATATTTCAAAATATGAAGACGCTGAATGAATTGTAAATAACTGAATTTTACACTTTATTTTACATTTTATTCGAAATTGCCCAAAAATGAAGTTGAAATTAAAAAATATGAGCTAAGGTTTTTGTGCACCTTTGCAGGGTGCATCCTTTTAGTCATATCAGTTTTGAAAAAAAATAATATTTGCTTTCAAAAAGTGGTACCGAACTGTCAAAATTGTAGTTTTTGTTAATATTACGTCACTTCCGTTGCCGACAGAAAAATTTCACCGTAACAAAAAAAATTACAATTGGGACCATGGTGCATATGAACTTTGTTTTATACAAATCGAACAATAAATAATTTTTCTGGGTACGAAAAACTAAATTAGCCGATGGTGGCTAACGCAAATTACCGAGACAATTTTTTTTCTCATTTCTGCTCAAGTACGATGATATTTTAACCCTGTGTAAAATATCATCAAAAAATATTCATAAATAAAAAAGGTTTTCGTAAAAAAATTAATTTTTTTCGAAATATCGGACATTTTTTCGACTACTTCCGGTTTTACGATCGTTGTTGTGATAGCTTTACGAAGTCCTTTGGATACTTAACTGTACGTACCAGAAGTGTCAGAAACATCCATTGAGTAGTTTTGGAAAAAAAGATAAATTAAAGAGCGTTTCAAAAAATTTAACGATTTTTCAATTTTTTTCAAAGTTTGAGGTCATTTTTCGACCACTTATATTATTTCAATGCTTTTCATTTTGGATTCCCTATATAGACAACTGACAGGACTTTGAGTAAGAAACGTTTAAGAAAAATCGTAGGCGTCGTTTTCGAGAAAAGGGCGTCTCAGAATGTTAAAAAATTGGAAAATACTAGATTTTTGGCATACAATAATTTATTTCCTTACCATCGAAATCGTATTATTTAGATACCATATGATGGCCCATTAATAGGGCTATCCAGCGACACTTTAGTTCTTTTGGTCCGCTATTACCTAAGGGAGAAATCAAGTTTTTCGCAAGTGCGACAATGTTTTTACTCTTTTTTTTCATTTTTTGAATACTTCCGGTATGGTTATTATTGTCGGAATAGTTCTAATAGCCGGTTTGGGCACTAAAATAGCCACAGGGCTCTGTAATGATATATTACATTATCTGATCATATAAAATGCCCCTGAGAAATCCTATTTTCAAAAGTGCCAAAAATGCAAAAAATTTAAAATATAGAAAATTAAATTTTAATAATTACATACATATTATACATCGTTAGAATCGTAATTAGGTCAGCTATCTGAATATACAACCTTTTTTTAAAAATCTCTTAAAATAAAAAAATAGTAGAGCATTTTCCAAAATTTCACGATTTTTCGACTTTTTTCGATTTTCAGTCCCTTTTTGATCCTATTCCAGACATTTCAAAGTCCTATTGGATGGCTTCATGTCAAATACCTCCCAAAGGACTCTCGATAGAAAAAATTTAAAAAATATTGCAGGTTAAGTTTTCGAGATACAGGCGTCCAAAAACGCTCCAAATCAGAAAATACTTGATTTTCAGCGTGCCATATTTTGCTGTCTGTTCATAATATCCGTATGAATGGGGTATCATATGATAGTCCAACAATCGTGCCATCAAACGGTACCTTCATTCGTTTAATCCATTGATATCGGACAGAGAAATAGCGTTTTCCCCCAAAATATCCATTTTTTGCATTTTTTTCAAAATATTGAACATTATTTCGACCACTTCCGGTTTGAAGATCCGTGTCGAAATTGCTTTATCAGTTGGTATTGGACTATAACTTCATGTTCCAGAAGTTTCATAAACGTCAATTCTACCATAAAACGAAACCCGAGCTCTCAAAATGGGAAGAAAATTCGAAAAAAATCGGAAAATAAAGGGCGATAACTCTGAATGAAACTTATATTACTGGAATCGGATGGACTTCAGGTACCCAAAAATGTAGGTCAAATTTGAAAATTTTGAAAAATAACAAAAATTGTCTCGTAAACAACATGTTTTCAATTTTCGAACGATAAAAGTCATAGACGAATGTTCGAAATTGAAAAATGTGAGATAGCCATTGTCTCAGAAAAGATTCAGGGATTCCAAAAATGTAATTTGTTTGAAAATGGATAAAGAATTGACGAAACTATGGCCGATTTTCAATTTTTAGAGAAAGTACAAAGTTCGGTCACTTCCGGTATGCGCAGAAATTTCAAAAATATTTTATCAAGTAGCCACCACATGGTTTCCCGATAGAAAAGCTAATTCCAGATCGATATCTGTTTTCGATCATGGAGATCTAGGCCCTCGCGGTAAATAATAATAATAATAATAATAATAATTTTAGTAATCTCAATAGGCTTTCAGACGAAAGTCTGAAAGCCTAACTAGATCTGCTACTGTCCCATGCAGATATGAAAGCTTTCATATTCATCGTCATGTGTCATTGATTGTATCAAGTATCCTAAATAAAAGGATAAGAAGAAAAAATTATCAAAATTGGTCAAAAACTCGCGAAGTTACAAGTCTAAATATAGTATGAAACATTGCACCCAGGCATAACAATAATCTGAAAACTAAAGGGAAATACCTCAAACTTGTATTACTGTAATGAGACGGATGAGAAAATGAAATGAAAATGGCGGGAAAAAAAATTAAAAATGACCGGTTGGACAGGCGACCTTACTCCTTGTCACGTACAACCGGGCATTCGAAAACACGCTAGTTAACTCAATGACAGGCGCGCGTGCTAACCATTCAGCCACCCAACCCCCCTTTAAAATCAGACACGTGTAATATGTCATAGGAAAAATAACAAGTGGCTCACAAAAAATGGTAAATTAATGAGTTTAGGTCAAAAGGTTGAGCTACTGTTTTAGAGTATTTTTTTATGTTTTAAAGAGACACGTTAAGGGTTGTTCATACTTAAATGAAAGTTTAATTTTAAATAAGACCAATAAAATTAGGATTTAATAATGCCAGACTAATATTAAAATAAAGTTTTCAATTAAGAATAATTAATTATTGGTCTAATGCAATGAAATGCTTTGATTTGACGGATGAAATGTACGATGGGTGTCCACACTATGTGGCTAAGGCGTTGGCCTGCTAGCCAGGAGGTCGGGTGTTCGATCCCTGCATTGTCCGAGAAAGTTCATCTCGATTTTCTGGCGTGTCCCCCCACCCGCCGTGTACACATTGGAGTGCACGTAAAAGATCCCTTAGCAGTTGGAATTCGATACTGTTGAATAAGCTCTATACGATGACTAAATGTGCAGATTGTAGCCACCCACACTGCATGTTTTGCTTAACAATGAAAGGGTGCCGTTTTCAATGTTCGATCCTTTTGTTCTTCTACTCCTGATATGTTGGATTGTTGATCGATGGTTTTATATAAAAGACTACCAATAGGACTCTTTGTAGAAAAAGTTCCCCAAAAATATTAAGTTGACTTTACGAGAAAGACCTCTAAACATGCTCCAAATTGTAAAAATACGACTTTTTGGATTTTCAATCTCTTTTTTTCGCCTATCCCTGATATTTAAAATAAATGATACAATGATTTCACACAACAGGCTAGCTATTGGACTCTCTATTGACAAAAGTTTCACAGCCCTCCCTTCATTATAACAGAAGTTATCGTGCCCTAAAGAATCAACAAATCAGCATGCCTATCTCTGCTTACCCTAGGCAGAAAATGCTCATCTTTGAACTCAATCATGACATTGACCTAGTGAACGTCTACACCAAGTTTGAACATTCTAGCTCAATTAGAAGGAGAGTTATTGTGTTTCAAAGTCTCGGCCCTTCAAATTGCTACTACTTTTCATTTTCAATTCAAAATGGTGACCATCACGTGACTGAAATCAAAATTCTGCTCCCTACGATTTTTGGGCCATCCTTCAAGGATTCAGAAAATATAACTCCCGTGTCTGTAAGAGCAATATCGCAAAAGTTCATTGTTTTTTCACGTTTCAAGATGGTGGCACTTCCGGTTCGATCGACAAACTCCATATTTTGTGTAGGAATCAGTAATTACTTGTCGAGTATCGAAAATTTTTTTTAGGTCATTCTGACCTATATTTCGACGATTTTTTTGAAAATTTTGATCCTTAATTTCACCAAGGGGAGATAATTTAGAAAATTTCTAATTATATTTTTGAAGTCACATCGGTAAGATCTACTTGTATACTAAATTTCATGAATATCGTACTACTATTAAAGAAGTTGTCAAATTGGTCTAAACTTCCGGTTCGAAATCACAGCGACGAATTTTCGAAATTCGAAAATGTGAAACTGCAGATGAAAACGATTTTTTTCAAGGTATTCGAAGAAAAAAGAATTAGTAAAATCGGTCAAAAAATAACAAAGTTACGACTATGCATTGTCAGTTTTTTCGTTCGTAAAATTCGGTGATTTCGGATTCGTAAAACGTTTTGAAAATATATTTAAACAACGTTCGCACCCCATTTTTGGGGGGGTAGGTCAAAGTTTCAGAAAGATCCCATGGTTAGATTCTGAGAAATCCGATTTGCAGAAAATACACAAAAAAAAAAAATAATAATAATCTTAACAGAAACAATAAGCTTTCATATGTAATATGAAAGCTTAATAATAACTAGACCTGCAAGCAGCACTGAACCGGCTTTCAGGAATCATACAGGAAGTTTATTATACCATAGCCGATCCATTGAGCTACCAAACTATACTTTAGTTGTTTTGCTTCAGTGACACCCTCTATCATATGTAAAAGTAATATTTGCTGGCTAAAAGACCGGTCAAAATTGTAAATTATGGCAAAAGTATGTCACTTCCGGTGCCGAAAGAAATTTTTATAGATGAAAAATAAGTCGAAAATTCGCAACATACAAAATACAAACTTTTTTTATAAATATCGGACAATAAATAATTAACCTATAACCCATAAACTGAAATTAAGAAGGTAAAAAACTGAAAAGTGACCCTCGGAAAATTGGTTATTATTCGGCAAGGGAACATGCTAGAAGATTTTTCTTGATATCAATATGATGGTATTGATTCAGTCTTACTGCCCATTAGAGTCAGACGTTATAAAGTTATACGAATAATAAATATAAATCCCTTCAAAAAAATGTTTGTTTTAAAGGCTAAAAATACGTTTTTTGCAAAAATTACATTACTTCCGGTGATATTGAAAATTTTAACTTGGTTCATAGAAGTCATAAATAGCATAAGGCATGAAATGGTAAATAAATTGTAAAAATCGAATAATAATTGACAGTTTTACATACCAAAAACCTTGAAAAGTGACTTATAGAAGATCGCCTATTTGTCTGTAACCGTACAAGTTAGAAACCATTTTGTGGTATCTGTATGGTCGTATGGCTTCATTTTATTCGTTGATGGGAATCAAATATCATAATTTTAAAAATATTATAAGGCAGACTCATTTGAATAAAATATTTGTTTTTTAGGTTAAAAATACAGTTTTTGCCCAAATGACGTCATTTCCGGTCACAGTGAAAATGTAAAATTGGCTTGACCTAGTCCAAATTGGCATTAGGCATCAAATGGAAAAAAAATATTGCAAATCGAATAATAATTAACTCTTTTATAGGCAAAATAACGTGAAAAGTGATGCATGCAAAATTGCATATTTCTCGGCAACTGCTCATATTACAAACTAATTTTCGCATACATTCTCTTCGTCTGGATTATTGCTACGAGTTTATGAAAATTACAAATAAATATTTCAAAATATGAAGACGCTGAATGAATTGTAAATAACTGAATTTTACACTTTATTTTACATTTTATTCGAAATTGCCCGAAAATGAAGTTGAAATTAAAAAATATGAGCTAAGGTTTTTGTGCACCTTTGCAGGGTGCATCCTTTTAGTTATATCAGTTTTGAAAAAAAATAATATTTGCTTTCAAAAAGTGGTACCGAACTGTCAAAATTGTAGTTTTTGTTAATATTACGTCACTTCCGTTGCCGACAGAAAAATTTCACCGTAACAAAAAAAATTACAATTGGGACCATGGTGCATATGAACTTTGTTTTATACAAATCGAACAATAAATAATTTTTCTGGGTACGAAAAACTAAATTAGCCGATGGCGGCTAACGCAAATTACCGAGACAATTTTTTTTCTCATTTCTGCTCAAGTACGATGATATTTTAACCCTGTGTAAAATATCATCAAAAAATATTCATAAATAAAAAAGGTTTTCGTAAAAAAATTATTTTTTTTCGAAATATCGGACATTTTTTCGACTACTTCCGGTTTTACGATCGTTGTTGTGATAGCTTTACGAAGTCCTTTGGATACTTAACTTTCTGTACCAAAAGTATCAGAAACATCCATTGAGTAGTTTTAGAAAAAAAGATAAATTAAAGAGCGTTTCAAAAAATTTAACGATTTTTCAATTTTTTTCAAAGTTTGAGGCCATTTTTCGACCACTTATATTATTTCAATGCTTTTCATTTTGGATTCCCTATATAGACCACTAACAGGACTTTGAGTAAGAAAAGTTTAAGAAAAATCGTAGGCGTCGTTTTCGAGAAAAGGGCGTCTCAGAATGTTAAAAAATTGGAAAATACTAGATTTTTGGCATACAATAATTTATTTCCTTACCATCGAAATCGTATTATTTAGATACCATATGATGGTCCATTAATAGGGCTATCCAGCGACACTTTAGTTCTTTTGGTCCGCTATTACCTAAGGGAGAAATCAAGTTTTTCGCAAGTGCGACAATGTTTTTACTCTTTTTTTTCATTTTTTGAATACTTCCGGTATGGTTATTATTGTCGGAATAGTTCTAATAGCCGGTTTGGGCACTAAAATAGCCACAGGGCTCTGTAATGATATATTACATTATCTGATCAGATAAAATGCCCCTGAGAAATCCTATGTTCAAAAGTGCCAAAAATGCAAAAAATTTAAAATATCGAAAATTAAATTTTAATAATTACATACATATTATACATCGTTAGAATCGTAATTAGGTCAGCTATCTGAATATACAACCTTTTTTTAAAAATCTCTTAAAATAAAAAAATAGTAGAGCATTTTCCAAAATTTCACGATTTTTCGACTTTTTTCGATTTTCAGTCCCTTTTTTATCCTATTCCAGACATTTCAAAGTCCTATTGGATGGCTTCATGCCAAATACCTCCAAAAGGACTCTCGATAGAAAAAAAATAAAAAAAATTGTAGGTTAAGTTTTCGAGATACAGGCATCCAAAAACGCTCCAAATCAGAAAATACTTGATTTTCAGCGTGCCATATTTTGCTACCTTTTCATAGTATCTGTATGATTTGGGTATCATACGATAGTCCATTCTTCATGCAACCCAACGATACCTTAATCCCTTTAATCCGTTGATATCGGGCGAAGAAATCACGTTTTTCCCAAAACCACCCATTTTTTTCGTTTTTTTTGCAAATTTTGCACATTATTTCGACCACTTCCGGTTTAAGGAGTCTTGTCGAAATTGCTTTACCTGTTGATATTGGACTTTAACTTCATGTTCCAGAAGTTTCAGAAACGTCAATTCTGCCATAAAACGAAACCCGAGCTCACAAAATGGGAAGAAAATTCGAAAAAAATCGAAAAATAAAGGGCGATAACTCTGAATGAAACTTATATTACTGGAATCGGATGGACTTCAGGTATCCAAAAATGTAGGTCAAATTTGAAAATTTTGAAAAATAACAAAAATTGTCTCGTAAACAACATGTGTTCAATTTTCGAACTATAAAAGTCATAGACGAATGTTCGAAATTGAAAAATGTGAGATAGCCATTTTCTCAGAAAAGATCCAGGGATTCCAAAAATGTAATTTGTTTGAAAATGGATAAAGAATTGACGAAACTATAGCCGATTTTCAATTTTTAGAGAAAGTACAAAGTTCGGTCACTTCCGGTATGCGCAGAAATTTCAAAAATATTTTATCAAGTAGCCACCACATGGTTTCCCAATAGAAAAGCTAATTCCAGATCGATATCTGTTTTCGATCATGGAGATCTAGGCCCTCGCGGTAAATAATAATAATAATAATAATAACTAGATCTGCTACTGTCCCATGCAGATATGAAAGCTTTCATATTCATCGTCAAGTGTCATTGATTGTATCAAATATCCTAAATAAAAGGATAAGAAGAAAAAATTATTAAAATTGGTCAAAAACTCGCGAAGTTACAAGTCTAAATATAGTATGAAACATTGCACCCAGGCATAACAATAATCTGAAAACTAAAGGGAAATAACTGAAACTTGTATTACTGTAATTAGACGGATGAGAAAATGGTATGAAAATGGCGGGAAAAAAAAATTAAAAATGGCAGGTTGGACAGGCGACCTTACACCTTGTCACGTACAACCGGGCATTCGAAAACACGCTAGTTAACTCAATGACAGGCGCGCGTGCTAACCATTCAGCCACCCAACCCCCCTTTAAAATCAGACACGTGTAATATGTCATAGGAAAAATAACAAGTGGCTCACAAAAAATGGTAAATTAATGAGTTTAGGTCAAAAGGTTGAGCTACTGTTTTAGAGTATTTTTTTATGTTTTAAAGAGACACGTTAAGGGTTGTTCATACTTAAATGAAAGTTTAATTTTAAATAAGACCAATAAAATTAGGATTTAATAATGCCAGACTAATATTAAAATAAAGTTTTCAATTAAGAATAATTAATTATTGGTCTAATGCAATGAAATGCTTTGATTTGACGGATGAAATGTACGATGGGTGTCCACACTATGTGGCTAAGGCGTTGGCCTGCTAGCCAGGAGGTCGGGTGTTCGATCCCTGCATTGTCCGAGAAAGTTCATCTCGATTTTCTGGCGTGTCCCCCCACCCGCCGTGTACACATTGGAGTGCACGTAAAAGATCCCTTAGCAGTTGGAATTCGATACTGTTGAATAAGCTCTATACGATGACTAAATGTGCAGATTGTAGCCACCCACACTGCATGTTTTGCTTAACAATGAAAGGGTGCCGTTTTCAATGTTCGATCCTTTTGTTCTTCTACTCCTGATATGTTGGATTGTTGATCGATGGTTTTATACAAAAGACTACCCATAAGACTCTTTGTAGAAGAAGTTCCCAAAAAATATTAAGTTTACTTTACGAGAAAGACCTCTAAACATGCTCCAAATTGTAAAAATACGACTTTTTGGATTTTCAATCTCTTTTTTTCGCCTATCCCTGATATTTAAAATAAATGATACAATGATTTCACACAACAGGCTAGC
Source organism: Patella caerulea (assembly GCA_036850965.1). NCBI lineage: Eukaryota > Metazoa > Mollusca > Gastropoda > Patellidae > Patella > Patella caerulea. Next base: position 990,765 of record JAZGQO010000002.1, read on the forward strand.
TATTGGACTCTCTATTGACAAAAGTTTCACAGCCCTCCCTACATTATAACCGAAGTTATCGTGCCCTAAAGAATCAACAAATCAGCATGCCTATCTCTGCTTACCCTATGCAGAAAATGCTCATCTTTGAACTCAATCATGACATTGACCTAGTGAACGTCTACACCAAGTTTGAACATTCTAGCTCAATTAGAAGGAGAGTTATTGTGTTTCAAAGTCTCAGCCCTTCAAATTGCTACTACTTTTCATTTTCAATTCAAAATGGTGACCATCACGTGACCGAAATCAAAATTCTGCTCCCTACGATTTTTGGGCCATCCTTCAAGGATTCAGAAAATATAACTCCCGTGTCTGTAAGTGCAATATCGCAAAAGTTCAATTGTTTTTTCACGTTTCAAGATGGTGGCACTTCCGGTTCGATCGACAAACTCCATATTTTGTGTAGGAATCAGTAATTACTTGTCGAGTATCGAAAAAATTTTTTAGGTCATTCTGACCTATATTTCGACGATTTTTTTGAAAATTTTGATCCTTAATTTCACCAAGGGGAGATAATTTAGAAAATTTCTAATTATATTTTTGAAGTCACATCGGTAAGATCTACTTGTATACTAAATTTCATGAAAATCGTACAACTATTAAAGAAGTTGTCAAATTGGTCTAAACTTCCGGTTCGAAATCACAGCGACGAATTTTCGAAATTCGAAAATGTGAAACTGCAGATGAAAACGATTTTTTTCAAGGTATTCAAAGAAAAAAGAATTAGTAAAATCGGTCAAAAAATAACAAAGTTACGACTATGCATTGTCAGTTTTTTCGTTCGTAAAATTCGGTGATTTCGGATTCGTAAAACGTTTTGAAAATATATTTAAACAACGTTCGCACCCCATTTTTAGGGGGGCAGGTCAAAGTTTCAGAAAGATCCCATGGTTAGATTCTGAGAAATCCGATTTGCAGAAAATACACAAAAAAAAAAAATAATAATAATCTTAACAGAAACAATAAGCTTTCATATGTAATATGAAAGCTTAATAATAATAATAATTTTAGTAATCTCAATAGGCTTTCAGACGAAAGTCTGAAAGCCTAATAATAATTTTAGTAATCTCAATAGGCTTTCAGACGAAAGTCTGAAAGCCTAATAATAATAATAACTAGACCTGCAAGCAGCACTGAACCGGCTTTCGGGAATCATACAGAAAATTTATTATACCATAGCCGATCCATTGAGCTACCAAACTATACTTTAGTTGTTTTGCTTCAGTGACACCCTCTACCATATGTTAAAGTAATATTTGCTGGCGAAAAGACCGGTCAAAATGGTAAATTATGGCAAAATACGTCACTTCCGGTGCCGAAAGACATTTTTAGAGGTGAAAAATAAGTCGAAAATTCGCAACATACAAAATACAAACTTTGTTTTATCATATCGGGCAATAAATAATTAACCTATAATCCATAAACTGAAATTAAGAAGGTAAAAAACTTAAAAGTGACCCTGGGAAAATTGGCTATTATTCGACAAGGGAACATGCTAGAAGCCTTTTCTTGATATCAATATGATGGTATTGATTCAATCTTACTGCCTATTGGAATCAAACATTATAAAGTTAAACGAATGATAAATATAAATCCCTTCAAAAAAAATGTTTGTTTTGAAGGCTAAAAATACGTTTTTTGCAAAAATTACATTACTTCCGGTGATATTGAAAATGTTAATTTAGTTCATAGAAGTCATAAATGGCATAAGGCATCAAATGGTAAAAAAATTATTAAAATCGTATAATAATTGACACTTTTATAGACGAAAACCCTTGAAAAGTGACTTATAGAAGATCGCCTATTTCTCTGTAACCGTACAAGTTAGAAACCATTTTGTGGTATCTGTATGGTCGTATGGCTTCATTCTATTCGTTGATGGGAATCAAATATCACAATTCTAAAAATATTATAAGGCAGACTCATTTTAATAAAATATTTGTTTTTTAGGTTAAAAATACAGCTTTTGCCCAAAAGACGTCATTTCCGGTCACAGTGAAAATGTAAAATTGGCTTGACCTAGTCCAAAATGGCATTAGGCATCAAATGGAAAAAAAATATTGCAAATCGAATAATAATTCCCTCCTTTATAGGCAAAATAACGTGAAAAGTGATGCATGCAAAATTGCATATTTCTCAGCAACTGCTCATATTACAAACTAATTTTCCCATACATTCTCTTTGTCTGGATTAATGCTACGAGTTTATGAAAATAACAAATAAATATTTCAAAATATGAAGACGCTGAATGAATTGTAAATAACTGAATTTTACACTTTATTTTACATTTTATTCGAAATTGCCCGAAAATGAAATTGGAATTAAAAAATCTGAGCTAAAGATTTTGTGCACCTTTGCAGGGTGCATCCTTTTAGTTATATCAGTTTTGAAAAAAATAACATTTGCTTTCAAAAAGTGGTACAGAACTGTCAAAATTGTAGTTTTTGTTAATATTACGTCACTTCCGTTGCCGACAGAAAAATTTCACCGTAACAAAAAATATTACAATTGGGACCACGGAGCATATGAACTTTGTTTTATACAAATCGAACAATAAATAATTGTTCTGGGTACGAAAAACTAAATTAGCCGATGGCGGCTAACGCAAATTACCGAGACAATTTTTTTTCTCATTTCTGTTCAAGTAGGATGATATTTTAACCCTGTGTAAAATACCATCAAAAAATATTCATAAATGAAAAAGGTTTTCGTAAAAAAAATTTTTTTTTTTCAAAATATCGGACATTTTTTCGACTACTTCCGGTTTTACGATCATTGTCGTGATAGCTTTACGAAGTTCTTTGGATACTTAACTTTCTGTACCAGAAGTGTCAGAAACATCCATTGAGTAGTTTTGGAAAAAAAGATAAATTAAAGAGCGTTTCCAAAACTTTAACGATTTTTCAATTTTTTTCAAAGTTTGAGGCCACTTTTGGACCACCTATATTATTTCAATGCTTTTCATTTTGGATTCACTATATAGACAACCGATAGGACGTTGAGTAAGAAAAGTTTAAGAAAAATCGTAGGCGTCGTTTTCGAGAAAAGGGCGTCTCGGAATGTTAAAAAAGCGGAAAATACTTGATTTTTGGCATACAATAATTTATTTCCTTACCATTGAAATCGTATTATTTAGATACCATATGATGGTCCATTAATAGGGCTATCCAACGACACTTTAGTTCTTTTGGTCCGCTATTACCTAAGGGGGCAATCAAGTTTTTCGCAAGTGAGACAATGTTTTTAACCTTTTTTTTTCATTTTTTGAATACTTCCGGTATGGTTATCATTGTCGGAATATTTTTAATAGCCGGTTTGGGCACTAAAATAGCCACAGGGCTCTGTAATGATATATTACATTATCTGATCAGATAAAATGCCCCTGAGAAATCCTGTGTTCAAAAGTGCTAAAAATGAAAAAAATTTAAAATATCGAAAATTAAATTTCAATAACTACATACATATTATACATCGTTAGATTCTTAATTAGGTCAGCTATCTGAATATACAACCTTTTTTAAAAAATCTCTTCAAATAAAAAAATAGTAGAGCATTTTCCAAAATTTCACGATTTTTCGACTTTTTTCGATTTTCAGTCCGTTATTTCACCCATTCCAGATATTTCAAAGGCTTATTGAGTGGTTTCATGCAAATTAACTCCGAAAGGACTCTCGATAGAAAAAATTTAAGAAAAAGTTACGGTTAAGTTTTCGAGATATAGGCGTCCAAAAACGCTCCAAATCAGAAAATACTTGATTTTCAGCGTGCCATATTTTGCTGCCTGATCATAATATCCGTATGAATTGGGTATCATACGATAGTACAATCCTAGTGCAGTCCAATGGTACCCTAATTTGTTTAATCCATTGACATCGAACGGAGAAATCGCGTTTTCCCCAAAACTATCCATTTTTTGCATTTTTTCAAAATATTGCACATTATTTCGACTACTTCCGGTCTACGGATCATTGTTGAAATTGCTTTATTCCTTGCAATGGTCATTTGGCTTCATGCCTTAGAAGTTTCAGATTCGCCAATTCAGCCACATAACGAAACCCGAGCTCACAAAATAGGTAGAAAATTCGAAAAAAATCGAAAAATAAAGGGCGGTAACTCTGAATGAAACTTATATTACTGGAATCGGATGGACTTAAGGTATCCAAAAATATAAGTCAAATTTGAAAATTTTGAAAAATGAAAAAAATTGTCTCTTAAACAAATTTTTTTAATTTTCGAACGCTAGAAGTCAGCGACGAAGTTTCGAAATTACAAAATCTTAGATTGCTATTGACTCGGAAAAGATTCAGGGTTTCCGAAAATGTCATTTGTTTGAAAATGGGTAAATAATTGACGAAACTATGGCCAATTTTCAATTTTTTGACAACGTACAAAGATCTGTCACTTCCGGTATGCGCAGAATTTTCGAAAATACTTTATCAAGTAGCCACCACATGGTTTCCCGAAAGAAAAGTTGATTTCAGATCGATATCTGCTTTCGATCATGGAGAACTTGGCCCCCGCGGTAAATAATAATAATAATTTTAGTAATCTCAATAGGCTTTCAGACGAAAGTCTGAAAGCCTAATAATAATAATAACTAGACCTGCAAGCAGCACTGAACCGGCTTTCAGGAATCATACAGGAAGTTTATTATACCATAGCCGATCCATTGAGCTACCAAAGTATACTTTAGTTGTTTTTCTTCAGTGACACCCTCTATCATATGTAAAAGTAATATTTGCTGGCGAAAAGACCGGTCAAAATTGTAAATTATGGCAAAATTACGTCACTTCCGGTACCGAAAGAAATTTTTATAGGTGAAAAATAAGTCGAAAATTCGCAACACACAAAATACAAACTTTGTTTTATACATATCGGGCAATAAATAATTACCCTATAACCCATAAACTGAAATTAAGAAGGTAAAAAACTTAAAAGTGACCCTCGGAAAATTGGCTATTATTCGACAAGGGAACATGCTAGAAGCCTTTTCTTGATATCAATATGATGGTATTGATTCAATCTTACTGCCCATTAGAGTCAGACGTTAACAAGTTAAACAAATAATAAATATAAATCCCTTCAAAAAAATGTTTGTTTTGAATGCTAAAAATACGTTTTTTGCAAACATTACATTACTTCCGGTGATATTGAAAATGTTAACTTAGTTCATAGAAGTCACAAACGGCATACGGCATCAAATGGTAAAAAAATTATAAAAATCGAATAATAATTGACACTTTTATAGACCAAAAACCTTGAAAAGTGACTAAAAGAAGATCGCCTATTTCTCTGTAACCATAAAAGTTAGAAACCATTTTGTGGTATCTGTATGGTCGTATGGCTTCATTCTATTCGTTGATGGGAATCAAATATCATAATTTTAAAAATATTATAAGGCAGACTCATTTGAATAAAATATTTGTTTTTTGGGTTAAAAATACAGTTTTTGCCCAAATGACGTCATTTCCGGTCACAGTGAAAATGTAAAATTGGCTTGACCTAGTCCAAATTGGCATTAGGCATCAAATGGAAAAAAAATATTGCAAATCGAATGATAATTCACTCTTTTATAGGCAAAATAACGTGAAAAGTGATGCATGCAAAATTGCATATTTCTCGGCAACTGCTCATATTACAAACTAATTTTCGCATACATTCTCTTCGTCTGGATTATTGCTACGAGTTTATGAAAATTACAAATAAATATTTCAAAATATGAAGACGCTGAATGAATTGTAAATAACTGAATTTTACACTTTATTTTACATTTTATTCGAAATTGCCCGAAAATGAAATTGAAATTAAAAAATATGAGCTAAGGATTTTGTGCACCTTTGCAGGGTGCATCCTTTTAGTTATATTGGTTTTGAAAAAAAATAATATTTGCTTTCAAAAAGTGGTACCGAACTGTCAAAATTGTAGTTTTTGTTAATATTACGTCACTTCCGTTGCCGACAGAAAAATTTCACCGTAACAAAAAAAATTACAATTGGGACCACAGAGCATATGAACTTTGTTTTATACAAATCGAACAATAAATAATTTTTCTGGGTACCAAAAACTAAATTAGCCAATGGCGGCTAACGCAAATTACCGAGACAATTTTTTTTCTCATTTCTGCTCAAGTACGATGATATTTTAACCCTGTGTAAAATACCATCTAAAAATATTCATAAATAAAAAAGGTATTCGTAAAAAAAAAATTTTTTTTCAAAATATCGGACATTTTTTCGACTACTTCCGGTTTTACGATCATTGTCGCGATAGCTTTACGAAGTTCTTTCGATACTTAACTTTCTGTACCAGAAGTGTCAGAAATATCCATTGAGTAGTTTTGGATAAAAAAATAAATTAAAGAGCGTTTACAAAAATTTAATGATTTTTCAATTTTTTTCAAAGTTTGATGCCATTTTTGGACCACCTATATTATTTCAATGCTTTTCATTTTGGATTCACTATACAGACAACCGATAGGACTTTGAGTAAGGAAAGTTTAAGAAAAATCTGCGGCGTCGTTTTCGAGAAAAGGGCGTCTCAGAATGTTAAAAAATCGGAAAATACTAGATTTTTGGCATACAATAATTTATTTCCCTACCATCGAAATCGTATTATTTAGATACCATATGATGGTCCATTAATGGGGCTTTCCAACGACACTTTAGTTCTTTTGGTCCGCTATTACCTAAGGGAGAAATCAAGTTTTTCGCAAGTGCGACAATGTTTTTAACCTTTTTTTTTCATTTTTTGAATACTTCCGGTATGGTTATTATTTTCGGAATAGTTTTAATAGCCGGTTTGGGCACTAAAATAGCCACAGGGCTCTGTAATGATATGTTGCATTATCTGATCAGATGAAATGCCCCTGAGAAATCCTATGTTGAAAAGTGCCAAAAATGCAAAAAATTTAAAATATCGAAAATTAAATTTCAATAACTACATACATATTATACATCGTTAGAACCGTAATTAGGTCAGCTATCTGAATATACAATCTTTTTTTGAAAATCTCTTAAAATAAAAAAATAGTAGAGCATTTTCCAAAATTTCACGATTTTTCGACTTTTTTCGATTTTCAGTCCGTTATTTCACCTATTCCAGACATTTCAAAGTCTTATTGGATGGCTTCATGCAAAATACCTCCGAAAGGACTCTCGATAGAAAAAATTAAAAAAAAAGTTGCGGTTAAGTTTTCGAGATACAGGCGTCCAAAAATGCTAAAAATCAGAAAATAATTGATTTTCAGCGTGCCATATTTTGCTGCCTGATCATAGTATCCGTATGAATTGGGTATCACACGATAGTACAATCCTAGTGCAGTCCAATGGTACCCTAATTTCTTTAATCCGTTGATATCGGCCGGAGAAATCGCGTTTTTCCCCAAAATATCCATTTTTTGCATTTTTTTCAAAATATTGAACATTATTTCGACCACTTCCGGTTTAAAGATCCGTGTCGAAATTGCTTTATCAGTTGGTATTGGACTATAACTTCATGTTCCAGAAGTTTCAGAAACGTCAATTCTACCATAAAACGAAACCCGAGCTCGCAAAATGGGTAGAAAATTCGAAAAAAATCGAAAAATAAAGGGCGATAACTCTGAATGAAACTTATATTACTGGAATCGGATGGACTTCAGGTATCCAAAAATGTAGGTCAAATTTGAAAATTTTGAAAAATAACAAAAATTGTCTCGTAAACAACATGTTTTCAATTTTCGAACGATAAAAGTCATAGACGAATGTTCGAAATTGAAAAATGTGAGATAGCCATTGTCTCAGAAAAGATTCAGGGATTCCAAAAATGTAATTTGTTTGAAAATGGACAAAAAATTGACGAAACTATGGCCGATTTTCAATTTTTAGACAACGTGCAAAGTTCGGTCACTTCCGGTATGCGCAGAAATTTCAAAAATATTTTATCAAGTAGCCACCACAGGGTTTCCCAATAGAAAATCTAATTCCAGATCGATATCTGTTTTCGATCATGGAGATCTAGGCCCCCGCGGTAAATAATAATAATAATAACTAGACCTGCAAGCAGCACTGAACCGGCTTTCAGGAATCATACAGGAAGTTAATTATACCATAGCCGATCTATTGAGCTACCAAACTATACATTAGTTGTTTTGTTTCAGTGACACCCTCTATCATATGTAAAAGTAATATTTGCTGGCGAAAAGACCGGTCAAAATTGTAAATTATGGCAAAATTACGTCACTTCCGATGCCGAAAGAAATTTTTATAGGTGAAAAATAAGTCGAAAATTCGCAACATACAAAATACAAACTTTTTTTCATAGACATCGGGCAATAAATAATTAACCTATAACCCATGAACTGAAATTAAGAAGGTAAAAAACTAAAAAGTGACCCTCGGAAAATTGGTTATTATTCGACAAGGGAACATGCTAGAAGCCTTTTCTTGATATCAATATGATGGTATTGATTCAGTCTTACTGCCCATTAGAGTCAGACGTTATAAAGTTAAACGAATAATAAATATAAATCCCTTCAAAAAAATGTTTGTTTTGAAGGCTAAAAATACGTTTTTTGCAAAAATTACATTACTTCCGGTGATATTGAAAATGTTAACGTAGTTCATAGAAGTCATAAATGGCATAAGGCATCAAATGGTAAAAAAATTATAAAAATCGAATAATAATTGACACTTTTATAGACCAAAAACCTTGAAAAGTGACTTATTGAAGATCGCCTATTTCTCTGTAACCATACAATTTAGAAACCATTTTGTGGTATCTGTATGGTCGTATGGCTTCATTCTATTCGTTGATGGGAATCAAATATCATAATTTTAAAAATATTATAAGGCAGATTCATTTGAATAAAATATTTGTTTTTTGGGTTAAAAATACAGTTTTTGCCCAAATGACGTCATTTCCGGTCACAGTGAAAATGTAAAATTGGCTTGACCTAGTCCAAATTGGCATTAGGCATCAAATGGAAAAACAATATTGCAAATCGAATGATAATCCACTCTTCTATAGGCAAAATAACGTGAAAAGTGATGCATGCAAAATTGCATATTTCTCGGCAACTGCTCATATTACAAACTAATTTTCGCATACATTCTCTTCCTCTGGATTATTGCTACGAGTTTATGAAAATTACAAATAAATATTTCAAAATAGAAGACGCTGAATGAATTGTAAATAACTGAATTTTACACTTTATTTTACATTTTATTCGAAATTGCCCGAAAATGAAATTGAAATTAATAAATCTGAGCTAAGGATTTTGTGCATCTTTGCAGGGTGCATCCTTTTAGTTATATCAGTTTTGAAAAAAAAAATATTTGCTTTCAAAAAGTGGTACCGAACTGTCAAAATTGTAGTTTTTGTTAATATTATGTCACTTCCGTTGCCGACAGAAAAATTTCACCGTAACAAAAAAAAATACAATTGGGACCACGGAGCATATGAACTTTGTTTTATACAAATCGAACAATAAATAATTTTTCTGGGTACGAAAAACTAAATCAGCCGATGGCGGCTAACGCAAATTACCGAGACAATTTTTTTTCTCATTTCTGCTCAAGTACGATGATATTTTAACCCTGTGTAAAATATCATCAAAAAATATTCATAAATAAAAAAAGTATTCGTAAAAAAATTAATTTTTTTCAAAATATCGGACATTTTTTCGACTACTTCCGGTTTTACGATCATTGTCGCGATAGCTTTACGGAGTTCTTTCGATACTTAACTTTCTGTACCAGAAGTGTCAGAAACATCCATTGAGTAGTTTTGGAAAAAAAGATAAATTAAAGAGCGTTTACAAAAATTTAATGATTTTTCAATTTTTTTCAAAGTTTGATGCCATTTTTGGACCACCTATATTATTTCAATGCTTTTCATTTTGGATTCACTATATAGACAACCGATAGGACCTTGAGTAAGAAAAGTTTAAGAAAATTCGTAGGCGTCGTTTTCGAGAAAAGGGCGTCTCAGAATGTTAAAAAATCGGAAAATACTAGATTTTTGACATACAATAATTTATTTCCTTACCATCAAAATCGTATTATTTCGATACCATATGATGGTCCATTGAGAGGGCTAACCAGCGACACTTTAGTTCTTTTGGTCCGCTATTACGTAAGGGAGAAATCAAGTTTTTGGCAAGTGCGACAATGTTTTTACTCTTTTTTTTCATTTTTTGAATACTTCCGGTATGGTTATTATTGTCGGAATAGTTTTAATAGCCGGTTTGCGCACTAAAATAGCCACAGGGCTCTGTAATGATATATTACATTATCTGATCAGATAAAATGCCCCTGAGAAATCCTATGTTCAAAAGTGCCAAAAATGCAAAAAATTTAAAATATCGAAAATTAAATTTCAATAATTACATACATATTATACATCGTTAGAATCGTCATTAGGTCAGCTATCTGAATATACAACCTTTTTTTAAAAATCTCTTAAAATAAAAAAATAGTAGAGCATTTTCCAAAATTTCACGATTTTTCGACTTTTTTCGATTTTCAGTCCCTTTTTTATCCTATTCCAGACATTTCAAAGTCTTATTGGATGGCTTCATGCAAAATACCTCCAAAAGGTCTCTCGGTAGAAAAAATTAAAAAAAAATTGTAGGTTAAGTTTTCGAGATACAGGCGTCCAAAAACGCTCCAAATCAGAAAATACTTGATTTTCAGCGTGCCATATTTTGCTGTCTGTTCATAGTATCCGTATGAATGGGGTATCATATGATAGTCCAACAATCGTGCCATTAAACGATACCTTCATTCGTTTAATCCATTGATATCGGACGGAGAAATAGCGTTTTCCCAAAAAATATCCATTTTTTGCATTTTTTCCAAAATATTGCACATTATTTCGACCACTTCCGGTTTAAGGATTCTTGTCGAAATTGCTTTATAAGTTGGTATTGGACTATAACTTCATGTTCCAGAAGTTTCAGAAACGTCAATTCTGCCATAAAACGAAACCTGAGCTCACAAAATGGGAAGAAAATTCGAAAAAAATCGAAAAATAAAGGGTGATAACTCTGAATGAAACTTATATTACTGGAATCAGATGGACTTCAGGTATCCAAAAATGTAGGTTAAATATGAAAATTTTGAAAAATAACAAAAATTGTCTTGTAAACAACATGTTTTCAATTTTCGAACGATAAAAGTCATAGACGAATGTTCGAAATTGAAAAATGTGAGATAGCCATGGTCTCAGAAAAGATTCAGGGATTCCAAAAATGTAATTTGTTTGATTATGGATAAAATATTGACGAAACTATGGCCGATTTTCAATTTTTTGACAACGTACAAAGTTCGGTCACTTCCGGTATGCGCAGAAATTTCAAAAATATTTTATGCAGTAGCCACCACATGGTTTCCGGATAGAAAATCTAATTCCAGATCGATATCTGTTTTCGATCATGGAGATCTAGGCCCCCGCGGTAAATAATAATAATAACTAGACCTGCAAGCAGCACTGAACCGGCTTTCAGGAATCATACAGAAAGTTTATTATACCATAGCCGATCCATTGAGCTACCAAACTATACTTTAGTTGTTTTGCTTCAGTGACACCCTCTACCATATGTTAAAGTAATATTTGCTGGCGAAAAGACCGGTCAAAATGGTAAATTATGGCAAAATACATCACTTCCGGTGCCGAAAGACATTTTTATAGGTGAAAAATAAGTCGAAAATTCGCAACATACAAAATACAAACTTTGTTTTATCATATCGGGCAATAAATAATTAACCTATAATCCATAAACTGAAATTAAGAAGGTAAAAAACTTAAAAGTGACCCTGGGAAAATTGGCTATTATTCGACAAGGGAACATGCTAGAAGCCTTTTCTTGATATCAATATGATGGTATTGATTCAATCTTACTGCCTATTGGAATCAAACATTATAAAGTTAAACGAATGATAAATTTAAATCCCTTCAAAAAAATGTTTGTTTTGAAGGCTAAAAATACGTTTTTTGCAAAAATTACATTACTTCCGGTGATATTGAAAATGTTAATTTAGTTCATAGAAGTCATAAATGGCATAAGGCATCAAATGGTAAAAAAATTATTAAAATCGTATAATAATTGACACTTTTATAGACGAAAACCCTTGAAAAGTGACTTATAGAAGATCGCCTATTTCTCTGTAACCGTACAAGTTAGAAACCATTTTGTGGTATCTGTATGGTCATATGGCTTCATTCTATTCGTTGATGGGAATCAAATATCACAATTCTAAAAATATTTTAAGGCAGACTCATTTTAATAAAATATTTGTTTTTTAGGTTAAAAATACAGCTTTTGCCCCAAAGACGTCATTTCCGGTCACAGTGAAAATGTAAAATTGGCTTGACCTAGTCCAAAATGGCATTAGGCATCAAATGGAAAACAAATATTGCAAATCGAATAATAATTCCCTCCTGTATAGGCAAAATAACGTGAAAAGTGATGCATGCAAAATTGCATATTTCTCGGCAACTGCTCATATTACAAACTAATTTTCGCATACATTCTCTTCGTCTGGATTATTGCTACGAGTTTATGAAAATTACAAATAAATATTTCAAAATATGAAGACGCTGAATGAATTGTAAATAACTGAATTTTACACTTTATTTTACATTTTATTCGAAATTGCCCGAAATTGAAATTGAAATTTAAAAATATGAGCTAAGGATTTTGTGCACCTTTGCAGGGTGCATCCTTTTAGTTATATCAGTTTTGAAAAAAAATAATATTTGCTTTCAAAAAGTGGTACCGAACTGTCAAAATTGTAGTTTTTGTTAATATTACGTCACTTCCGTTGCCGACAGAAAAATTTCATCGTAACAAAAAAAATTGCAATTGGGACCACGGTGCATATGAACTTTGTTTTATACAAATCGAACAATAAATAATTGTTCTGGGTACGAAAAACTAAATTAGCCGATGGCGGCTAACGCAAATTACCGAGACAATTTTTTTTCTCATTTCTGTTCAAGTAGGATGATATTTTAACCCTGTGTAAAATACCATCAAAAAATATTCATAAATGAAAAAGGTTTTCGTAAAAAAATTTTTTTTTTTTCAAAATATCTGACATTTTTTCGACTACTTGCGGTTTTACGATCATTGTCGTGATAGCTTTACGAAGTTCTTTGGATACTTAACTTTCTGTACCAGAAGTGTCAGAAACATCCATTGAGTAGTTTTGGAAAAAAAGATAAATTAAAGAGCGTTTCCAAAACTTTAACGATTTTTCAATTTTTTTCAAAGTTTGAGGCCACTTTTGGACCACCTATATTATTTCAATGCTTTTCATTTTGGATTCACTATATAGACAACCGATAGGACGTTGAGTAAGAAAAGTTTAAGAAAAATCGTAGGCGTCGTTTTCGAGAAAAGGGCGTCTCGGAATGTTAAAAAAGCGGAAAATACTTGATTTTTGGCATACAATAATTTATTTCCTTACCATTGAAATCGTATTATTTAGATACCATATGATGGTCCATTAATAGGGCTATCCAACGACACTTTAGTTCTTTTGGTCCGCTATTACCTAAGGGAGCAATCAAGTTTTTCGCAAGTGAGACAATGTTTTTAACCTTTTTTTTTCATTTTTTGAATACTTCCGGTATGGTTATCATTGTCGGAATATTTTTAAAAGCCGGTTTGGGCACTAAAATAGCCACAGGGCTCTGTAATGATATATTACATTATCTGATCAGATAAAATGCCCCTGAGAAATCCTGTGTTCAAAAGTGCTAAAAATGAAAAAAAATTAAAATATCGAAAATTAAATTTCAATAACTACATACATATTATACATCGTTAGATTCTTAATTAGGACAGCCATCTGAATATACAACCTTTTTTAAAAAATCTCTTCAAATAAAAAAATATTAGAGCATTTTCCAAAATTTCACGATTTTTCGACTTTTTTCGATTTTTAGTCCGTTATTTCACCCATTCCAGATATTTCAAAGGCTTATTGGGTGGTTTCATGCAAATTAACTCCGAAAGGACTCTCGATAGAAAAAATTTAAGAAAAAGTTATGGTTAAGTTTTCGAGATATAGGTGTCCAAAAACGCTCCAAATCAGAAAATACTTGATTTTCAGCGTGCCATATTTTGCTGCCTGATCATAATATCCGTATGAATTGGGTATCATACGATAGTACAATCCTAGTGCAGTCCAATGGTACCCTAATTTGTTTAATCCATTGACATCGAACGGAGAAATCGCGTTTTCCCCAAAACTATCCATTTTTTGCATTTTTTCAAAATATTGCACATTATTTCGACTACTTCCGGTCTACGGATCATTGTTGAAATTGCTTTATTCCTTGCAATGGTCATTTGGCTTCATGCCTTAGAAGTTTCAGATTCGCCAATTCAGCCATATAACGAAACCCGAGCTCACAAAATAGGTAGAAAATTCGAAAAAAATCGAAAAATAAAGGGCGATAACTCTGAATGAAACTTATATTACTGGAATCGGATGGACTTAAGGTATCCAAAAATATAAGTCAAATTTGAAAATTTTGAAAAATGAAAAAAATTGTCTCTTAAACAAATTTTTTTAATTTTCGAACGCTAGAAGTCAGCGACGAAGTTTCGAAATTACAAAATCTTAGATTGCTATTGACTCGGAAAAGATTCAGGGTTTCCGAAAATGTCATTTGTTTGAAAATGGGTAAATAATTGACGAAACTATGGCCAATTTTCAATTTTTTGACAACGTACAAAGATCTGCCACTTCCGGTATGCGCAGAATTTTCGAAAATACTTTATCAAGTAGCCACCACATGGTTTCCCGAAAGAAAAGTTGATTTCAGATCGATATCTGCTTTCGATCATGGAGAACTTGGCCCCCGCGGAAAATAATAATAATAATAATAATTTTAGTAATCTCAATAGGCTTTCAGACGAAAGTCTGAAAGCCTAATAATAATAATAATTTTAGTAATCTCAATAGGCTTTCAGACGAAAGTCTGAAAGCCTAATAATAATTTTAGTAATCACAATAGGCTTTCAGACGAAAGTCTGAAAGCCTAATAATAATAATAATAATAATAACTAGACCTGCAAGCAGCACTGAACCGGCTTTCAGGAATCATACAGGAAGTTTATTATACCATAGCTGATCCATTGAGCTACCAAACTATACTTTAGTTGTTTTGCTTCAGCGACACCCTCTATCATATGTAAAAGTAATATTTGCTGGCGAAAAGACCGGTCAAAATTGTAAATTAAGGCAAAATTACGTCACTTCCGGCACCGAAAGAAATTTTTATAGGTGAAAAATAAGTCGAAAATTCGCAACATACAAAATACAAACTTTGTTTTATACATATCGGGCAATAAATAATTAACCTATAACCCATAAACTGAAATTAAGAAGGTAAAAAACTTAAAAGTGACCCTGGGAAAATTGGTTATTATTCGACAAGGGAACATGCTAGAAGCCTTTTCTTGATATCAATATGATGGTATTGATTCAATCTTACTGCCCATTAGAGTCAGACGTTATAAAGTTAAACGAATAATGAATATAAATCACTTCAAAAAAATGTTTGTTTTGAAGGCTAAAAATACGTTTTTTGCAAAAATTACATTACTTCCGGTGATATTGAAAATGTTAACTTGGTTCATAGAAGTCATAAATGGCATAAGGCATCAAATGGTAAAAAGATTATAAAAATCGAATAATAATTGACACTTTTATACACCAAAAACCTTTAAAAGTGACTTATAGAAGATCGCCTATTTCTCTGAAACCGTACAAGTTAGAAACCATTTTGTGGTATCTGTATGGTCGTATGGCTTCATTCTATTCGTTGATGGGAATCAAATATCATAATTTTAAAAATATTATAAGGCAGACTCATTTGAATACAATTTTAGTTTTTTAGATTAAAAATACAGTTTTTGCCCAATTGACGTCATTTCCGGTCACAGTGAAAATGTAAAATTGGCTTGACCTAGTCCAAATTGGCATTAGGCATCAAATGGAAAAAAAATATTGCAAATCGAATAATAATTCACTTTTGAATAGGCAAAATAACGTGAAAAGTGATGCATGCAAAATTGCATATTTCTCGGCAACTGCTCATATTATAAACTAATTTTCGCATACATTCTCTTCGTCTGGATTATTGCTACAAGTTTATGAAAATTACAAATAAATATTTCAAAATATGAAGACGCTCAATGAATTGTAAATAACTGAATTTTACACTTTATTTTACATTTTATTCGAAATTGCCCGAAAATGAAATTGAAATTTAAAAATATGAGCTAAGGATTTTGTGCACCTTTGCAGGGTGCATCCTTTTAGTTATATCAGTTTTGGAAAAAAATAATATTTGCTTTCAAAAAGTGGTACCGAACTGTCAAAATTGTAGTTTTTGTTAATATTACGTCACTTCCGTTGCCGACAGAAAAATTTCACCGTAACAAAAAAAATTACAATTGGGACCACGGAGCATATGAACTTTGTTTTTTACAAATCGAACAATAAATAATTTTTCTGGGTACGAAAAGCTAAATTGGCCGATGGCGGCTAACGCAAATTACCGAGACAATTTTTTTTCTCATTTCTGCTCAAGTACGATGATATTTTAACCCTGTGTAAAATATCATCAAAAAATATTCATAAATAAAAAAGGTTTTCGTAAAAAAATTATTTTTTTTCAAAATATCGGACATTTTTTCGACTACTTCCGGTTTTACGATCATTGTCGCGATAGCTTTACGAGGTTCTTTGGATACTTAACTTTCTGTACCAGAAGTGTCAGAAACATCCATTGAGCAGTTTTTGAAAAAAAGATAAATTAAAGAGCGTTTACAAAAATTTAACGATTTTTCAATTTTTTTCAAAGTTTGATGCCATTTTTGGACCACCTATTTTATTTCAATGGTTTTCATTTTGGATTCACTATATAGACAACCGATAGGACTTTGAGTAAGAAAAGTTTAAGAAAAATCGTAGGCGTCGTTTTCGAGAAAAGGGCGTCTCAGAATGTTAAAAAATCGGAAAATACTAGATTTTTGGCATGCAATAATTTATTTCCTTACAATGGAAACCATATTATTGAGATACCATATGATGGTCCATTAATAGTTCTATCCAGCGACACTTTAGTTCTTTTGTTCCGCTATTACCTAAGGGAGAAATCATGTTTTTCGCAAGTGCGACAATATTTTTAACTTTTTTTTTTATTTTTTGAATACTTCCGGTATGGTTATTATTTTCGGAATAGTTTTAATAGCCAGTTTGGGCACTAAAATAGCCACAGGGCTCTGTAATGATATATTACATTATCTGATCAGATAAAATGCCCCTGAGAAATCCTACGTTCAAAAGTGCCAAAAATGCAAAAAATTTAAAATATCGAAAATTAAATTTCAATAATTACATACATATTATACACTGTTAGAATCGTAATTAGGTCAGCTATCTGAATATACAACCTTTTTTTAAAAATCTCTTAAAATAAAAAAATAGTAGAGCATTTTCCAAAATTTCACGATTTTTCGACTTTTTTCGATTTTCAGTCCCTTTTTTATCCTATTCCAGACATTTCAAAGGCTTATTGGATGGTTTCATGCAAAAGACTTCCAAAAGGACTCTCGATAGAAAAAATTTGAAAAAAATTGTAGGTTAAGTTTTCAAGATACAGGCGTCCAAAAACGCTCCAAATCAGAAAATACTTGATTTTCAGCGTGCCATATTTTGCTGCCTGATCATAGAATCCGTATGAATTGGGTATCATACGATAGTACAATCCTAGTGCAGTCCAATGGTACCCTAATTTCTTTAATCCATTGATATCGGGTGGAGAAATCGCGTTTTTCTCCAAAATATCCATTTTTTGCATTTTTTTCAAAATATTGCCCATTATTTCGACCACTTCCGGTTTAAGGATTCTTGTCGAAATTGCTTTATAAGTTGGTATTGGACTATAACTTCATGTTCCAGAAGTTTCAGAAACGTCAATTCTGCCATAAACCGAAACCCGAGCTCACAAAATGGGAAGAAAATTCGAAAAAATTCGAAAAATAAAGGGCGATAACTCTGAATGAAACTTATATTACTGGAATCGGATGGACTTCAGGTATCCAAAAATGTAGGTCAAATTTGAAATTTTTTAAAAATAACAAAAATTGTCTCGTAAACAACATCTTTTCAATTTTCAAACGATAAAAGTCATAGACGAATGTTCGAAATTGAAAAATGTGAGATAGCCATTGTCTCAGAAAAGATTCAGGGATTCCAAAAATGTAATTTGTTTGAAAATGGATAAAGAATTGGCGAAACTATGGCCAATTTTCAATTTTTAGACAACGTACAAAGTTCGGTCACTTCCGGTATGCGCAGAAATTTCGAAAATATTTTATCAAGTAGCCACCACATGGTTTCCCAATAGAAAATCTAATTCCAGATCGATATCTGTTTCGATCATAGAGATCTAGGCCCTCGCGGTAAATAATAATAATAATAACTAGACCTGCAAGCAGCACTGAACCGGCTTTCAGGAATCATACAGGAAGTTTATTATACCCTAGCCGATCCATTGAGCTACCAAACTTTAATTGTTTTGCTTCAGTGACACCCTCTATCATATGTAAAAGTAATATTTGCTGGCGAAAAGACCTTTCAAAATTGTAAATTATGGCAAAATAACGTCACTTCCGGTGCCGAAAGAAATTATTATAGGTGAAAAATAAGTCGAAAATTCGCAACATACAAAATACAAACTTTGTTTTATACATATCGGGCAATAAATAATTAACCTATAACCAATAAACTGAAATTAAGAAGGTAAAAAACTTAAAAGTGACACTGGGACAATTGGCTATTTTTCGACAAGGGAACATGCTAGAAGCCTTTTCTTGATATCAATATGATGGTATGGATTCAATCTTACTGCCCATTAGAGTCAGACGTTATAAAGTTAAACGAATAATAAACATAAACCACTTCAAAAAAAATGTTTGTTTTGAAGGCCAAAAATACGTTTTTTGAAAAAATTACATTACTTCCGGTGATATTGAAAATGTTAATTTAGTTCATAGAAGTCATAAATGGCATAAGGCATCAAATGGTAAAAAAATTTATAAAAATCGAATAATAATTGACACTTTTATAGACCAAAAACCTTGAAAAGTGACTTATCGAAGATCGCCTATTTCTCTGTAACCGTACAAGTTAGAAACCATTTTGTGGTATCTGTATGGTCGTATGGCTTCATTCTATTCGTTGATGGGAATCAAATATCATAATTTTAAAATTATTATAATGCAGACTCATTTGAATAAAATATCTGTTTTTTAGGTTTAAAATACAGTTTTTGCCCAAATGACGTCATTTCCGGTCACAGTGAAATTGTAAAATTGGCTTGACCTAGAACAAATTGACACTAAGCATCAGATGGAAAAATAATATTGCAAATCGAATAATAATTCACTCTTTTATAGGCAAAATAACGTGAAAAGTGACGCATGCAAAATTGCATATTCCTCGGCAACTGCTCATATTACAAACTAATTTTCGCATACAATCTCTTCTTCTGGATTATTGCTACGAGTTTATTAAAATTACAAATAAATATTTCAAAATATGAAGACGCTGAATGAATTGTAAACAACTGAATTTTACACTTTATTTTACATTTTATTCGAAATTGCCCGAAAATGAAATTGAAATTAAAAAATCTGAGCTAAGGATATTGTGCACCTTTGCAGGGTGCATCCGTTTAGTTATATCAGTTTTGAAAAAAAATAATATTTGCTTTCAAAAAGTAGTACCGAACTGTCAAAATTATAGTTTTTGTTAATATTACGTCACTTCCGTTTCCGACAGAAAAATTTCACCATAACAAAAAAAATTACAATTGGGACCACGGAGCATATGAACTTTGTTTTATACAAATCGAACAATAAATAATTTTTCTGGGTACGAAAAACTAAATTAGCCGTTGGCGGCTAACGAAAATAACCGAGACAATTTTTTTTCCCATTTCTGGTCAAGTAGGATGATATTTTAACCCTGTGTAAAATACCATCAAAAAATATTAATAAATAAAAAAGGTTTTCGTAAAAAAAATATTTTTTATCAAAATATCGGACATTTTTTCGACTACTTCCGGTTTTACGATCGTTGTCGTGATAGCTTTACGAAGTTCTTTGGATACTTAACTTTCTGTACCAGAAGTGTCAGAAACATCCATTGAGTAGTTTTGGAAAAAAAGATAAATTAAAGAGCGTTTACAAAAATTTTACGATTTTTCAATTTTTTTCAAAGTTTGATGTCATTTTTGGACCACCTACATTATTTCAATGCTTTTCATTTTGGATTCACTATATAGACAACCGATAGGACTATGAGTAAGAAAAGTTTCAGAAAAATCGTAGGCGTCATTTTCGAGAAAAGGGCGTCTCAGAATGTTAAAAAATCGGAAAATACTAGATTTTTGGCATACAATAATTTATTTCCTTACCATCGAAATCGTATTATTTAGATACCATATGATGGTCCATTAATAGGGCTATCCAACGACACTTTAGTTCTTTTGGTCCGCTATTACCTAAGTGAGCAATCAAGTTTTTCGCAAGTGCGACAATATTTTTAACCTTTTTTTTCATTTTTTGAATACTCCCGGTGTGGTTATTATTGTCGGAATAGTTTTAATAGTCGGTTTGGGCGCTAAAATAGCCACAGGGCTCTGTAATGTTATATTACATTATCTGATCAGATAAAATGCCCCTGAGAAATCCTATGTTCAAAAGTGCCAAAAATGCAAAAAATTTAAAATATCGAAAATTAAATTTCAATAATTACATACATATTATACATCGTTAGAATCGTAATTAGGTCAGCTATCTGAATATACAACCTTTTTTTGTTAAAAATCTCTTAAAATAAAAAAATAGTAGAGCATTTTTCAAAATTTCACGATTTTTCGACTTTTTTCGATTTTCAGTCCCTTTTTTATTCTATTCCAGACATTTCAAAGTCTTATTGGTTGGCTTCATGCAAAATACCTCCAAAAGGACTCTCGATAGAAAAAATTAAAAAAAAATTGTAGGTTAAGTTTTCGAGATACAGGCGTCCAAAAATGCTAAAAATCAGAAAATTCGTGATTTTCAGCGTGCCATATTTTGCTTCCTGATCATAGTATCCGTATGAATTGGGTATCATACGATAGTACAATCCTAGTGCAGTCCAATGGTACCCTAATTTCTTTAATCCATTGATATCGGGCGGAGAAATCGCGTTTTTCCCCAAAATATCCATTTTTTGCATTTTTTTCAAAATATTGCCCATTATTTCGACCACTTCCGGTTTAAGGATTCTGGTCGAAATTGCTTTATAAGTTGGTATTGGACTATAACTTCATGTTCCAGAAGTTTCAGAAACGTCAATTCTGCCATAAACCGAAACCGGAGCTCACAAAATGGGAAGAAAATTCGAAAAAAATCGAAAAATAAAGGGCGATAACTCTGAATGAAACTTATATTACTGGAATCGGATGGACGTCAGGTATCCAAAAATGTAGGTCAAATTTGAAAATTTTGAAAAATAACAAAAATTGTCTCGTAAACAACATGTTTGCAATTTTCAAACGATAAAAGTCATAGACGAATGTTCGAAATTGAAAAATGTCTCAGAATAGATTGTCTCAGAAAAGATTCAGGGATTCCAAAAATGTAATTTGTTTGAAAATGGATAAAGAATTGACGAAACTATGGCCGATTTTCAATTTTTAGATAACGTACAAATTTCGGTCACTTCCGGTATGCGCAGAAATTTCAAAAATATTTTATCAAGTAGCCACCACATGGTTTCCCAATAGAAAATCTGATTCCAGATCGATATCTGTTTTCGATCATGGAGATCTAGGCCCTCGCGGTAAATAATAATAATAAATAATAACTAGACCTGCAAGCAGCACTGAACCGGCTTTCAGGAATCATACAGGAAGTTTATTATACCATAGCCGATCCATTGAGCTACCGAACTATACTTTAGATGTTTTGCTACAGTGAAACCTTCTATCATATATAAAAGTAATATGTGCTGGCGAAAAGACGGGCCAAAATTGTAAATTATCGCAAAATTACGTCACTTCCGGTGCCGAAAGAAATTTTTATAGGGGAAAAATAAGTCGAAAATTCGTAACATACAAAATACAAACTTTGTTTTATACGTATCGGGCAATAAATAACTAACCTGTAACCCATCAACTGAAATTAAGAAGGTAAAAAAATTAAAAGTGACCCTGGGAAAATTGGCTATTATTCGACAAGGGAACATGCTAGAAGCCTTTTCTTGATATCGATATGATGGTATTGATTCAATCTTACTGCCCATTAGAGTCAGGCGTTATAAAGTTAATTGAATAATAAATATAAATCCCTTCAAAAAAATGTTTTGTTTTGAAGGCTAAAAATACGTTTTTTGCAAAAATTACATTACTTCCGGTGATATTGAAAATGTTAACTTTGTTCATTGAAGTCATAAATGGCATAAGGCATCAAATGGTAAAAATATTATAAAAATCGAATAATAATTGACACTTTTATAGACCAAAAACCTTGAAAAGTGACTTATAGAAGATCGCCTATTTCTCTGTAACCGTACAAGTTAGAAACCATTTTGTGGCATCTGTATGGTCATATGGCTTGATTCTATTCGTTGATGGGAATCAAATATCATAATTCTAAAAATATTATAAGGCAGACTCATTTGAATAAAATATTTGTTTTTTAGGTTAAAAATACAGTTTTTGCCCAAATGACGTCATTTCCGGTCACAATGAAAATGTAAAATTGGCTTGACCTAGTCCAAAATGGCATTAAGCATCAAATGGGAAAAAAAATTGCAAATCGAATAATAATTCATTCTTTTATAGGCAAAATAACGTGAAAAGTGATGCATGCAAAATTGCATATTTCTCGGCAACTGTTCACATTACAAACTAATTTTCGCATGCATTCTCTTCGTCTGGATTATTGCTACGAGTTTATGAAAATTACAAATAAATATTTCAAAATATGAAGAGCTGAATGAATTGCAAACAACTGAATTTTACACTTTATTTTACATTTTATTCGAAATTGCCCGAAAATGAAATTGAAGTTAAAAAGTCTGAGCTAAGGATATTGTGCACCTTTGCAGGGTGAATCATTTTAGTTATATCAGTTTTGAAAAAAATTAATATATGCTTTCAAAAAGTGGTACCGAACTGTCAAAATTGTAGTTTTTATTAATATTACGTCATTTCCGTTGCCGACAGAAAAATTTCACCGTAACAAAAAAAATTACAATTGGGACCACGGAGCTTATGAACTTTGTTTTATATAAATTGAACAATAAATAATTTTTCTGGGTACGAAAAACTAAATTAGCCGATGGCGGCTAATGCAAATTACCGAGACAATTTTTTTTCTCATTTCTGCTCAAGTAGGATGATATTTTAACCCAGTGTAAAATATCGTCAAAAAATATTCATAAATAAAAAAGGTTTTCGTAAAAAAAAAAATTTTTTTCAAAATATCGGACATTTTTTCGACTACTTCCGGTTTTACGATTGTTGTCGTGATAGCTTTACGAAGTTCTTTGGATACTTAACTTTCTGTACCAGAAGTGTCAGAAACATCTATTGAGTAGTTTTGGAAGAAAAGATAAAATAAAGTGCGTTTACAAAAATTTGACGATTTTTGAATTTTTTTCAAAGTTTGATGCTATTTTTGGACCACCTATATTATTTCAATGCTTTTCATTTTGGATTCACTATATAGACAATCGATAGGACTTTGAGTAAGAAAAGTTTGAGAAAAATCGTAGGCGTCGTTTTCGAGAAAAGGGCGTCCCAGAATGTTAAAAAATCGGAAAATACTGGATATTTGGCATACAATAATTTATTTCCTTGCCATCGAAATCGTATTATTTACATACCGTATGATGGTCCATTAATAGGCTATCCAACGACACTTTAGTTCTTTTGGTCCACTATTACCTAAGGGAGAAATCAAGTTTTTCGCAAGTGCGACAATGTTTTTAACCTTTTTTTTTATTTTTTGAATACTTCCGGTATGGTTATTATTGTCGGAATAGTTTAAATAGCCGGTTTGGGTACTAAAATAGTCATAGGGCTCTGTAATGATATATTACATTTACTGATCAGATAAAATGCCACTGAGAAATCCTATGTCCAAAAGTGAGAAAAATGCAAAAAATTTAAAATATCGAAAATTAACTTTCAATAACTACATACATATTATACATCGTTAGAATCGTAATTAGGTCAGCTATCTGAAAATACAACCTTTTTTCGAAAATCTCTTAAAATAAAAAAATAGTAGAGCATTTTCCAAAATTTCACGATTTTTCGACTTTTTTCGATTTTCAGTCCGTTATTTCACCTATTCCAGATATTTCAAAGTCGTAATGGAATGTTTCGTACTTCAGACTACCACAAGGTCTCTTGATAGAGAAAGTTTCATAAAAATCGCTGGAGTAGTTTTCGAGATACAGGCGTCCAAAAATGCTAAAAATCAGAAAATACTTGATTTTCAGCGTGCCATATTTTGCTGCCTGTTCATAGTATCCGTATGAATTTGGTATCATACGATAGTGCAATCCCAGTGCAGTCCAATGGTACCCTAATTTCTTTAATCCATTTATATCGGACGGAGAAATCGCGTTTTCCCCAAAAATATCCATTTTTTGCATTTTTTTCAAAATATTGCACATTATTTCGACCACTTCCGGTTTAAGGATTCTTGTCGAAATTGCTTTATTTGTTGGTATTGGACTATAACTTCATGTTCCAGAAGTTTCAGAAACGTCAATTCTGCCATAAAACGAAACCCGAGCTCACAAAATGGGAAGAAAATTCGAAAAAAATCGAAAAATAAAGGGCGATAACTCTGAATGAAACTTATATTACTGGAATTGCATGGACGTCAGGTATCCAAAAATATAGGTCAAATTTGAAAATTTTGAAAAATAACAAAAATTGTCTCGTAAGCAAAATGTTTTCAATTTTCGAACGCTAAAAGTCATAGACGAATGTTCGAAATCGAAAAATGTGAGATAGCCATTGTCTAAGAAAAGATTCAGGGATTCCAAAAAGGTAACTTGTTTGAAAATGGATAAACAATTGACGAAACTATGGCCTATTTTCAATTTTTAGACAAAATACAAAGTTCGGTCACTTCCGGTATGCGCAGAAATTTCAAAAATATTTTATCAAGTAGCCACCACATGGTTTCCCGACAGAAAATCTAATTCCAGATCGATATCTGTTTTCGATCATGGTGATCTAGGCTCCCGCGGTAAATAATAATAATAATAACTAGACCTGCATGCAGGAATGACGGGTTTCACTGGTGCCACGTTACCCTTAAACATGTCACTTCCGGTGCCAAGTTACCCTTGAACATATGTCACTTCTGGTACCAACGAAACCACTAAACAGGTTTCCAAATTAACATTGCACACAAATAAAATGGACGCAGAATCAACCAAATCCAGCAATATCAATTCATTTTATACATTTGTTACTTGTAAATAATCTTGACAAAATTAAATTACTCCCGTTGTTATGAAAATGTTCAATTAGTCTTATGAAATCAGAAATGGCATACGATATCATATAGTGAAAATTTTATGTAAATCGAATAATAATTGTCACTTTTAAAGACAAAAAAACTTGAAAAGTGACTTGCAGAAAATCGGCTATTTCTCGGCAACCGTACAAGTTAGAAACCATTTTGTGATATCTGTATGATCGTATGGCTTCATTCTATTTGTTGATTGGCATCAAATATCATAATTTGAAAAAGATTTCAAAACAGACTCATTTGAATAAAATATCTGTTTTGAAGGCTAAAAATACAGTTTTTGCCAAAATGACGTTACTTCCGGTGATAAGGAAAATTTTAAATTATTTGTATGAAATCCCGAATGGCATTAGGTATAACATGGTGTAGCGTTTATAAAAATCGAATAATAATTGACACTTTTATGGCCCCAAAACCTTCAAAAGTGACCTGTAGAAAACCGCCTATTTCTCGGCAACCGAACAAGTTAGAAACAATTTTATGATATCTATATGACCATATGAGTTGTGTTTATATGTGAATTTAAACCAAAAGTTAAAATTATTAATACATATTAAGTAATTCTTGGTTGAATAAAACTTTGATTTAAAAAGTTTAAAATGCAGTTTTTGACAAAATGACGTCACTTCCGGTGTCAATTTTAAATAGTAATCAACTTGATATGACGCTACATGCTTTTTGAATCAAATGATGTCACTTTTATAAAAATCCAATAATAATTGACTATATTACAGGCAAAATAACGAAAACAGTGACTTATCCAGAACTGCCCATTTCTTGGCAACTGCTTATATTACAAACTAATTTTAACATACATTTTCTTCGTATGGATTATAGCTACAAGTTTATAAAAGTTATGTAAAAATATTTTAAAATCTGAAAAGCCTGAATGGGTAGTAAATAGGTCAATTTTACGCCTTTTTTCACCTCTTAATCCAATTTGCTAGAAAATGAAATAGAAATTAAAAAAACTGCTTCCGCTATTTTTTGCGCCTTGAAAGGACACACTCTTTGAGTCATATAATTTTTCAAAAAAATAATATTTGTTTATGAAGATCCTAAATAACTGTCAAAATTGTAGTTTTTGGTAAAATTATGCCACTTCCGGTGCCGACAGATAACACTATCGGTAACCAAAAAAATGACAATTGAGACAACGAAGCATATGAACTTTGTTTTATACAAATCGAACAATAACAAAATAATCTAGGACTGAAAAACTGAATTAGCCAATGGCGGCAAAGGAAAATTACTGAGACAAAATTTTTTAACATTTTTGCGCTAATCAGATGACTCTTTAATTCTGTGCACAACACGACTATGAAATATTCATAAATAAAAAAGTTTTTTGTAAAATTTTAAATTTTCGAAATTTGGCGCCTAATATCTTCGAAGATTTGCCGAAAATCAAAAATTGAAAGTAACGTAACTATGTGCCCTGTCTCCGGCTATGCCAAAATCTATCGAAAATTAAAATCCAATGATTATTGTTAAAATTACTGCAATATTTTCAAAAATGATAACTTCGGTGATTTCGGACATTTCGCATTGTCGCAGAACGTTCAAAATAGCTTTATCCTCTAAGTCACACCCACTTTCCCAGTAAAACCGAAGAAATCGTAACGATGCGACAAGCAGTTGCTGAGATCTACTCAAAACAAAAGAATAATAATAATAATAAGAATAACTAGACCTGCAAGCAGCACTGAACCGGCTTTCAGGAATCATACAGGAAGTTTATTATACCATAGCCGATCCATTGAGCTACCGAACTATACTTTAGTTGTTTTGTTTCAGTGACACCCTCTATCATATGTAAAAGTAATATTTGCTGGCGAAAAGACCGGTCAAAATTATGGCAAAATTACGTCACTTCCGGTGCCGAAAGAAATTTTTATAGGTGAAAAATATGTCGAAAATTTGCAACATACAAAATACAAACTTTGTTTAATACATATCGGGCAATGAATAATTAACCTATAACCCATAAACTGAAATTAAGAAGGTAAAATAATTAAAAGTGACCCTTGGAAAATTGGCTATTATTCCACAAGGGAACATGCTAGAAGCCTTTTCTTGATATCAATATGATGGTATTGATTCAATCTTACTGCCCATTAGAGTCAGACGTTATAAAGTTTAACAAATAATAAATATAAATCCCTTCCAATAAATGTTTGTTTTGAAGGCTAAAAATACGTTTTTTGCAAAAATTACATTACTTCCGGTGATATTGAAAATGTTAACTTAGTTGATAGAAGTCATAAATGGCATAAGGCATCAAATGGTAAAAAAATTATAAAAATCGAATAATAATTGACACTTTTATAGACCAAAAACCTTGAAAAGTGACTTATAGAAGATCGCCTATTTCTCTGTAACCGTACAAGTTAGAAACCATTTTGTGGTATCTGTATGGTCGTATGGTTTCATTCTATTCGTTGATGGGAATCAAATATCATAATTTTAAAAATATTATAAGGCAGACTCATTTGAATAAAATATTTGTTTTTTAGGTTAAAAATACAGTTTTTGCAGAAATGACGTCATTTCCGGTCACAGTGAAAATGTAAAATTGGCTTGACCTAGTCCACATTGACATTAGGCATCAAATGGAAAAAAAATATTGCAAATCGAATAATAATTCACTCTTTTATAGGCAAAATAACGTGAAAAGTGATGCATGCAAAATTGCATATTTCTCGGCAACTGCTCATATTACAAACTAATTTTCGCATACATTCTCTTCGTCTGGATTATTGCTACGAGTTTATGAAAATCACAAATAAATATTTCAAAATATGAAGACGCTGAATGAATTGTAAATAACTGAATTTTACACTTTATTTTACATTCTATTCGAAATTGCCCGAAAATGAAATTGAAATTAAAAAATCTGAGCTAAAGATTTTATACACTTTGCAGGATGCATCCTTTTAGTTATATCAGTTTTGAAAAAAAATAATATTTGCTTTCAAAAAGTGGTACCGAACTGTCAAAATTGTAGTTTTTGTTAATATTACGTCACTTCCGTTGCCGACAGAAAAATTTCACCGTAACAAAAAAATTGCAAATGGGACCAGGAGCATATGAACTTTGTTTTATACAAATCGAACAATAAATAGTTTTTCTGGTTACGAAAAACTAAATTAGCCGATGGCGGCTAACGGAAATTACCGAGACAATTTTTTTAATCATTTCTGCTCAAGTAGAATGATATTTTAACCCTGTGTAAAATACCATCAAAAAATATTCATAAATAAAAAAGGTTTTCGTAAAAAAAAAAAATTTTTTCAAAATATCGGACATTTTTTCGACTACTTCCGGTTTTACGATCATTGTCGTGGCAGCTTTACGACGTTCTTTGGATACTTAACTTTCTGTACCAGAAGTGTCAGAAACATCCATTGAGTAGTTTGGGAAAAAAAATAAATTAAAGAGCGTTTCCAAAAATTTAACGATTTTTCAATTTTTTTCAAAGTTTGAGGCCATTTTTGGACCTCTTATATTATTTCAATGCTTTTCATTTTGGATTCACTATATAGACAACCGATAGGACTTTGAGTAAGAAAAGTTTAAGAAAAATCTGCGGCGTTGTTTTCAAGAAAAGGGCGTCTCAGAATGTTAAAAAATCGGAAAATACTAGATATTTGGCATACAATAATTTATTTCCTTATCATCGAAATCGTATTATTTAGACACCATATGATGGTCCATTAATAGGGCTAACCAGCGACACTTTAGTTCTTTTGGTCCGCTATTACCTAAGGAAGAAATCAAGTTTTTCGCAAGTGCGACAATGTTTTTAACATTTTTTTTTCATTTTTTGAATACTTCCGGTATGGTTATTATTGTCGGAATAGTTTTAATAGCCGGTTTGGGCACTAAATTAGCCACAGGGCTCTGTAATGACATATTACATTATCTGATCAGATAAAATGCTGTGACAGTATTGGTTCTTTTAATCATGTTCTTGGATGACAACACTGGTATGACTTCTAATAATAATTTTATTCTGCTTCTTACAATAGGTACAAACATCGTGATGTAAACGACCGTAGAACTAACTTAAATGGAGGGAGTCGAATGTCTTAGCTTGGCTTAGCATGAGTGTGCTAACTCCAGAAGCTCTCGTCTCGTCTCCGACTCCTAGACCTGACTATAGTACTCCTGAGGTACCTTAACTAGGCGCCCGCCTAGCATGGCCTCCTGGACCTGCCTAAAGATTCGTTTCTGTTCTGAGTTTATAAACGTATTCCAGACAAAGGAGCTCATTAGACATCTGTCTAATGTATCAAGCATCATATGAAGGTTTAACATTCAATATAGTTTATCAGATAAAGAAAGCTAGATAAGACATGCCAACAACAAATTATAGTTACGCAATGACATAAGGAATACTACCAAGATCTCCAGCCGGGTATTGATAGCGACAGGTTTATGTTACAATCACTAACACGTATTTTAATATGGCAGGACGCCTCTATGACATATGTCATTATGTTATATACCTATCCCTCTTTTTAGAAAAAAATATGAAATGTTTTTTTAAAGCCTTTACAAATTTGAATATAACTGGGATCGATAATATCTACCCTAATCTTAAAAGATAAAAACAACAATAAGAATGAAAAGACATATAAATACAAACAACACTTGTAAAATGTCGTATACAAAAATGTCTATAAACAAAAAGAAAAGGTAAATGAAACACACACGAATTTAAAAGTTATATATACTTGTAAAATGTCATAATATCCAAAAATGTCTTTAAACAAAATGAAAAGGTCAATGAAAAACACACGAACTTAAAAGTTATATACACACAATCGGTCACACACGCGAGTCAATAATAAAAACAAACGAGATCCTGGAATCACGAACACAAACTACTTTAATTATCTTCTGAGACCGCTACTGCACTGTCGTAGCCAACTGTAGGGGTGGGGTACATATGATGCCCTTCCTCGTTCCAGTAATGTTGAGGGGTCAGAATTTTCCCTGCTCCGTTTAGTTCAACTATTGTTGTTGACCGGTAGTCTTTTCATTTTCCATACCGTCTGGCAAAACGGCGTGTTATGACGTGCTATGAAAAGTATTATAACTGCTCCCCGTGCCGAAGTTTGATCATCTGCGTATCATATCATGGAGTGAACTTAATTAATAGTTAATCAAATTAGCAAGTGGAACAGACTTGACTTTAGATAACGATCTAACGATATTTACAATTGAAATTAGGGAGTCATATTGTTTTATCTCAAGAATAATGAATGATCTGAACACATTTAACCAATCTTAAATAAGATATTTTTGAAAGAACTAACGGTTTATCTCTATAATTTTTAAACACAACACAAAACAAGACAATACGTTCGCTCTTAAATCCGAGCACAACCCTCCTGGGGTTAAACCACTTAACATAAAGCTTCTCCCGTTACATATCGGGGCATTTCCCATTAAAACTTTGGGGTATTACAAATAAAAATCTTAATCCCGTAAATATCGGGTCTTTCCCATTAAATATGTGGGGTATTACAAATAAAAATCTCACCCGTAAATATCGGGGCCTTTGCCATTAAAACTTTTTGGATAATATACACGTATAGACAAAATAAACGAAAAAAAACTTAGAGATAAACCCGTTAATACTTTGTGAATGTTAAATTCCTAATTACGATATTGTTAACTCTAGTTAAACAATCACAAAACATTTTACTCCGCAATATAAACCTCTTAATACTAATTTTAAATGCCAAAATATGCGTTCAAAAACCTGTGATCTTCTAGTTGAATAGGACTTCAAGCGTTGGTCTGGTCTACGGCATCAATTAATATGTGACAGTATTACATTAGTTCTTTAATCAGGGTCTTGGGATGACAACACTGGTATGACTTCTAATAATAATTTTATTCTGCTTCTTACAATAGGTACAAACATCGTGATGTAAACGACCGTAGAACTAACTTAAATGGAGGGAGTCGAATGTCTTAGCTTGGCTTAGCATGAGTGTGCTAACTCCAGAAGCTCTCGTCTCGTCTCCGACTCCTAGACCTGACTATAGTACTCCTGAGGTACCTTAACTAGGCGCCCGCCTAGCATGGCCTCCTGGACCTGCCTAAAGATTCGTTTCTGTTCTGAGTTTATAAACGTATTCCAGACAAAGGAGCTCATTAGACATCTGTCTAATGTATCAAGCATCATATGAAGGTTTAACATTCAATATAGTTTATCAGATAAAGAAAGCTAGATAAGACATGCCAACAACAAATTATAGTTACGCAATGACATAAGGAATACTACCAAGATCTCCAGCCGGGTATTGATAGCGACAGGTTTATGTTACAATCACTAACACGTATTTTAATATGGCAGGACGCCTCTATGACATATGTCATTATGTTATAATGCCCCTGAGAAATCCTATGTTCAAAAGTGCTAAAAATGCAAAAAAATTAAAATATCGAAAATTAAATTTCAATAACTACATACATATTATACATCGATAGAATCGTAATTAGGTCAGCTATCTGATTATACAACCTTTTTTTGAAAATCTCTTAAAATAGAAAAATAGTAGAGCATTTTCCAAAATTTCACGATTTTTCGACTTTTTTTGATTTTCAGTCCGTTATTTCACCTATTCCACATATTTCAAAGTCTTACTGGATGGTTTCATGCAAAATAACTCCGAAGGGACTCTCGGTAGAAAAATTTTAAAAAAAAGTTGCGGTTAAGTTTTCGAGCTACAGGCATCCAAAAACGCTCCAAATCAGAAAGTACTTGATTTTCAGCGTGCCATATTGTGCTTCCTGCTCATCGTATCCGTACGAATTGGGTATCATATGATAGTACAATCCTAGTGCAATCCAATGGTACCCTAATTTGTCTAATCCATTGATATCGGACGGAGAAATCGCGTTTTCCCCAAAATACCCATTTTTTGCATTTTTTTCAAAATATCGGACATTATTTCGACCACTTCCGGTGTACAGATTATTGTTGAAATTGCTTTATTCCTTGCAATGGTCATTTGGCTTCATGCCTCAGAAGTTTCAGAAACGTCAATTCGGCCATAAAACGAAACCCGAGCTCACAAAATGGGTAGAAAATTCGAAAAAAATCGAAAAATAAAGGGCGATAACTCTGAATGAAACTTATATTACTGGAATCGGATGGACTTCAGGTATCCAAAAATGTAGGTCATATTTCAAAATTTTGAAAAATAACAAAAATTGTCTCTCAAACAACATTTTTCATTTTTCGATCGCAAGAAGTCAGCGATGAAGTTTCGAAATATCAAAATTTTCAACTGCTATCGTCCGAGAAAAGACTCAGGGTTTCCGAAAATGTCATTTGTATGAAAATAGGTACAGAATTGACGAATCTACGGCCGTTTTTTAATTTTTTGACACCGCACGAAATTCGACCACTTCCGGTCTGCGCAGAAGTTTCAAATATAGTTTATCAAGTAGCCAACACATGGTTTCCCGATAGAGAATTAGGTCCCAGATCGGTATCTGTTACAGGCACTGAGAAATAGGCTCCGGCGAAAAAAAAAATAATAATAATAAATAATAATTTTAGTAATCACAATAGGCTTTCAGACGAAAGTCTGAAAGCCTAATAATTTTAACAAAAACAATAGTGTTTCACACAAGCTTCGCAGTGTGAAACCCTAATAACTAGACCTGCATGCAGGAATGACGGGTTTCACTGGTGCCACGTTACCCTTGAACATGTCACTTCCGGTGCCAAGTTACCCTTGAACATATGTCACTTCCGGTACCAACGAAACCACTAAACAGTTTTCCAAATAAACATTGCTCACATCAAATAAAATGGACGCAGAACCAACCAAATCCAGCAATATCAATTCATTTTATACATTTGTTACTTGTAAATGATCTTGTCAAAATTACATTACTTCCGGTGCTAATGAAAATGTTCAATTAGTTTTATGAAATCAGAAATGGCATAAATATGATATAGTGAAAATTTTATGTAAATCGAATAATAATTGCCACTTTTATAGACCAAAAACCTTGAAAAGTGACGTGTAGAAAATCGTCTATTTCTCGACAACCGTACAAGTTAGAAACCATTTTTTGGTATTTATATGAATGTATGGGTTTAATCTATTTGTTGATTGGAATCAAATATCATAATTGTATAAACATTACAAATCAGACTCATTTGAATAAAATATCGGCTTTGAAGGCTTAAAATACAGTTTTTACCAAAATGACGTTACTTCCGGTAATAATGAAAACTTTAAATTAGTTTTTTAACAACGTCTATGAAATCAGGCTTCAAAGGGTGAAAATTTTATGAAAATCGAATAATAATTGACACTTTTATGGGCCAAAAACCTTCAAAAGTGACTTTTAGAAAATCGCCTATATCTCGGCAACCGAACAAGTCAGAAACAATTTTATGATATCTTTTTGACCGTATGAGTTTTGTTAATATGTGAATTTAAACCAAAAATTAATTTTATTATTATATGTGACATAATTCTTGGTTGAATAAAATATCGATTTTGAAAGTTAAAAATTGAGTTTTTGACTAAATGACGTCACTTCCGGTGTCAATTTTAAATTGTAATCAACTTGATATGACGCTACATGCTTTTTGAATCAAATGATGTCACTTTTATAAAAATCCAATAATAATTGACTATTTTACAGGCAAAATAACGAAAACAGTGACTTATGCAGAACTGCCCATTTCTTGGCAACTGCTTATATTACAAACTAATTTTAACATACATTTTCTTCGTATGGATTATAGCTACATGTTTATAAAAGTTACGAAGAGATATTTTAAAATCTGAAAAGCCTGAATTGGTTGTAAATAGGTCAATTTGACACCATTTTTAGCCTCTTAATCCAATTTGCTCGAAAATGAAATCGAAATTAAAAAAACTGCTTCCGACATTTTTTGCGCCTTTAAAGGACACACTTTTTGAGTCATATAATTTTTCAAAAAAATAATATTTGTTTTCGAAAAATGGTACCTAACTGTCAAAATTGTAGTTTTTGGTAAAATTATGCCACTTCCGGTGCCGACAGATAACACTTTCGGTAATAAAAAAAATGACAATTAAGACAACGAAGCATATGAACTTTGTTTTATACAAATCGAACAATAAAAAATTAATCTAGGACTGAAAAACTGAATTAGCCAATGGCGGCCAAGGAAAATTACTGAGACAAATTTTTTTAATATTTTTGCGCTAGTCAGATGACTCTTTATTTCTGTGCACAACACGATTAAAAAATATTCATAAATAAAAAAGTTTTTTGTAAAATTTTAAATTTTCGAAATTTGGCGCCTAATATCTTCAAAGATTTGTCGAAAATCAAAAATCGAAAGTATCGTAGCTATGTGCCCTGTCTCCGGCTATGTCAAAATGTATCGACAGTTAAAATCCAATGATTATTGTTAAAATTACTGCAATATTTTTAAAAACGATAACTTCGGTGATTTCGGACATTTCGCATTGTCGCAGAACGTTCAAAATAGCTTTATCCTCTAAGTCACACCCACTTTCCCAGTAAAACCGAAGAAATCGTAACGATGCGACAAGCAGTTGCTGAGATCTACTCAAAACAAAAGAAGAATAATAATAATAAGAATAATAATTTTAACAAAAACAATAGTGTTTCACACAAGCTTCGCAGTGTGAAACCCTAATAATAATAATCTTAGTAATTTCAATAGTCTTTCACCATTGAAAAATGGTGAAAGCCTAATAATAAGAACTAGACCTGCATGCAGGAATGACGGGTTTCACTTTTGCCATGTTACCTTTGAACTTGAACTTGTGTCACTTTTGGTGCTACGTTACCCTTGAACATATGTCCTTTCCGGTACCAATGAAACCAATATACAGGTTTCCACATAAGCATTGCACACATCAAATAAAATGGAAACAGAATCAAACAAATCCAGCAATTTTATTTTATACATTTGTTACATGTAATTGATCCTGACAAAATAACAGTACTTCCGGTGATAATGTAAATGTTCCCTTAGTCTTATGAAATCAGAAATGGCATAAGGCATCATATGGTGAAAATTTTATGTAAATCGAATAATAATTTCCACTTTTATAGACCAAAAACATTGAAAAGTGACGTGTAGAAAATCGTCTATTTCTCGGCAACCGTACAAGTTAGAAACCATTTTTTGGTATTTATATGACCGTATGGGTTTAATCTATTTGTTGATTGGAATCAAATATCATAATTGTATAAACATTACAAATCAGACTCATTTGAATAAAATATCGGTTTTGAAGGCTTAAAATACAGTTTTTGCCAAAATGACGCTACTTCCGGTGATAATGAAAACGTTAAATTAGTTTTATAACATCGTCTATGACATTAGGCTTCAAAGGGTGAAAATTTTATGAAAATCAAATAATAATTGACACTTTTATGGGCCAAAAACCTTCAAAAGTGACTTTCAGAAAATCGCCTATATCTCGACAACCGAACAAGTTAGAAACAATTTTATGATATCTATTTGACCGTATGAGTTTTGTTAATATGTGAATTTAAACCAAAAGTTAATTTTATTATTACATGTGACATAATTCTTGGTTGAAAAAAAGATCGATTTTAAAAGTTAAAAATTGAGTTTTTGACTAAATGACGTCACTTCCGGTGTCAATTTTAAATAGTAATCAACATGATATGACGCACACTTGCTTTTTGAATCAAATGATGTCACTTTTGTGAATATCCATTAATAATTGACTATTTTACAGGCAACATTACGAAAACAGTGACTTATGCAAAACTGCCCATTTCTCGGCAACTGCTTATATTAGAAACTAGTTTTAACATACATTCTCTTCGTATGGATTATAGTGACAGGTTTATAAAAGTTAAGTAAAAACATTTTAAAATCTGAAAAGCCTGAATGGGTTGTAAATAGGTCAATTTTACGCCTTTTTTCACCCCTTAATCCAATTTGCTAGATAACACTTTTGGTAATAAAAAAAATAACAATTGGGACAACGAAGCATATGAACTTTGTTTTATACAAATCGAACAATAAAAAATTAATCTAGGACTGAAAAACTGAATTAGCTAATGGCGGCCAAGGAAAATTAGTGAGACAAATTTTTTTAACATTTTTGCGCTAGTCAGATGACTCTTTAATTCTGTGCACAACACGACTAAATAATATTTATAAATAAAAACGTTAAATCGAATAATAATTGCCACTTTTAAAGACCAAAAAACTTGAAAAGTGACTTGTAGAAAATCGGCTATTTCTCGGCAACCGTACAAGTTAGAAACCATTTTGTGGTATCTGTATGATCGTATGGGTTCATTCTATTTGTTGATTGGCATCAAATACCATAATTTGAAAAAGATTTCAAAACAGACTCATTTGAATAAAATATCTGTTTTGGAGGCTAAAAATACAGTTTTTGCCAAAATGACGTTACTTCCGGTGATAATGAAAATCTTAAATTACTTGTATGAAATCCCAAATGGCATTAGGTATAACATGGTGTGACGTTTATGAAAATCGAATAATAATTGACCCTTTTATGGCCCCGAAACCTTCAAAAGTGACCTGTAGAAAACCGTCTATTTCTCGGCAACCGAACAAGTTAGAAACCATTTTATGATATCTATATGACCATATGAGTTTTGTTTATATGTGAATTTAAACCAAAAGTTAAAATTATTAATACATATTAAGTTATTCTTGGTTGAATAAAACATTGATTTAAAAAAGTGTAAAATGCATTTTTTGACCAAATGATGTCACTTCCGGTGTCAATTTTAAATTGTAATCAACTTGATATGACGCTACGTGCTTTTTGAATCAAATGATGTCACTTTTATAAAAATCCAATAATAATTGACTATTTTACAGGCAAAATAACGAAAACAGTGACTTATGCAGAACTGCCCATTTCTTGGCAACTGCTTATATTACAAACGAATTTTAACATACATTTTCTTCGTATGGATTATAGCTACAAGTTTATAAAAGTTACGAAGAAATATTTTAAAATCTGAAAAACCTGAATAGGTTGTAAATAGGCCAATTTTACACCATTTTTAGCCTCTTAATCGAATTTGCTCGAAAATGAAATCGAAATTAAAAAAACTGCTTCCTACATTTTTTGCGCCTTGAAAGGGCACACTCTTTGAGTCATATAATTTTTCAAAAAAATAATATTTGTTTATGAAGATCGTAAATAACTGTCAAAATTGTAGTTTTTGGTAAAATTATGCCACTTCCGGTGCCGACAGATAACACTTTCGGTAATAAAAAAAACGACAATTGATACAACGAAGCATATGAACTTTGTTTTATACAAATCGAACAATAAAAAATTAATCTAGGACTGAAAAACTGAATTAGCCAATGGCGGCCAAGGTAAATTACTGAGACAAAATTTTTTAACATTTTTGCACTAGTCAGATGACCCTTTAATTCTGTGCACAATACGACTAAAAAATATTCATAAATAAAAAAGTTTTTTGTAAAATTTTAAATTTTCGAAATTTGGCGCCTAATATCTTCGAAGATTTGCCGAAAATCAAAAATCGAAAGTAGCGTAGCTATGTGCCCTGTCTCAGGCTATGCCAAAATGTATCGAAAGTTAAAATCCAATGATTATTGTTAAAATTACTGCAATATTTTTAAAAACGATAACTTCGGTGATTTCGGACATTTCGCATTGTCGCAGAACGTTCAAAATAGCTTTATCCTCTAAGTCACACCCACTTTCCCAGTAAAACCGAAGAAATCGTAACGATGCGACACGTAGTTGCTGAGATCTATTCAAATTGGAATCTGAATAATAATAATAATAATAATAATAATAATAATAATAAGAATAACTAGACCTGCATGCAGGAATGACGGGTTTCACTGGTGCCATGTTACCTTTGAACTTGAACTTGTGTCACTTTCGGTGCCACGTTACCCTTGAACATATGTCACTTCCGGTATCAATGAAACCAATATACAGGTTTCCACATAAGCATTGCACACATCAAATAAAATGGAAACAGAAACAAACAAATCCAGCAATATCATTTCATTTTATACATTTGTTACATGTAATTGATCCTGACAAAATTACAGTACTTCCGGTGATAATGTAAATGTTCCATTAGTTTTATGAAATCAGAAATGGCATAAGGCATCTCATGGTGAAAATTTTATGTAAATCGAATAATAATTGCCACTTTTATAGACCAAAAACCTTGAAAAGTGACGTGTAGAAAATCAGACTCATTTAAAAAAAATATCTGTTTTGAAGGCTAAAAATACAGTTTTTGCCAAAATGACATTACTTCTGGTGATACTGAAAATGTTAAATTAGTTCTATGAAATCATCAATGACATAAGATATCATATAGTGAAAATTTTATGAAAATCGAATAATAACTGACACTTTTATAGACCAAAAACCTTGAAAAGTGACTTAAGGAAAATTGTCTATTTCTCGGCAACCGTACAAGTTAGAAACCATTTTTTGGTATTAATATGACCGTATGGGTTTAATCTATTTGTTGATTGGAATCAAATATCATAATTGTATAAACATTACAAATCAGACTCATTTGAATAAAATATCTGTTTTGAAGGCTTAAAATACAGTTTTTGCCAAAATGACGTGACTTCCGGTGATAATGAAAACGTTAAATTAGTTTTATAACATCGTCTATGACATTAGGCTTCAAAGGGTGAAAATTTTATGAAAATCGAATAATAATTGACACTTTTATGGGCCAAAAACCTTCAAAAGTGACTTTTAGAAAATCGCCTATATCTCGGCAACCGAACAAGTTAGAAACAATCTTATGATATCTTTTTGACCGTATGAGTTTTGTTAATATGTGAATTTAAACCAAAAGTTGATTTTATTATTATATGTGACATAATTCTTGGTTGAAAAAAATATCGATTTCAAAAGTTAAAAATTGAGTTTTTGACTAAATGACGTCACTTCCGGTGTCAATTTTAAATAGTAATCAACATGATATAACGCACACTTACTTTTTGAATCAAATGATGTCACTTTTGTGAATATCCATTAATAATTGACTATTTTACAGGCAAAATTGCGAAAACAGTGACTTATGCAAAACTGCCCTTTTCTCGGCAACTGCTTATATTACAAACTAATTTTTACATACATTCTCTTCGTATGGATTATAGCTACAAGTTTATAAAAGTTATGTAAAAATATTTTAAAATTTGAAAAGCCTGAATGGGTTGTAAATAGGTCAATTTTACGCCTTTTTTCACCCCTTAATCCAATTTGCTAGAAAATGAAATAGAAATTAAAAAAACTGCTTCCGCCATTTTTTGCGCCTTGAAAGGACACACTCTTTGAGTCATATAATTTTTCAAAAAAATAATATTTGTTTTTGAAGATCGTAAAAAACTGTCAAAATTGTAGTTTTTGGTAAAATTATGCCACTTCCGGTGCCGACAGATAACACTTTCGGTAATAAAAAAAATGACAACTGAGACAACGAAGCATATGAACTTTGTTTTATACAAATCGAACAATAAAAAATTAATCTAGGACTGAAAAACTGAATTAGCCAATGGCGGCCAAGGAAAATTACTGAGACAAAAAATTTTAACATTTTTGCGCTAGTCAGATGACTCTTTAATTCTGTGCACAATACGACTAAAAAATATTCATAAATAAAAAAGTTTTTTGTAAAATTTTAAATTTTCGAAATTTGGCGCCTAATATCTTCGAAGATTTGCCGAAAATCAAAAATCGAAAGTAGCGTAGCTATGTGCCCTGTCTCAGGCTATGCCAAAATGTATCGAAAGTTAAAATCCAATGATTATTGTTAAAATTACTGCAATATTTTCAAAAACGATAACTTCGGTGATTTCGGACATTTCGCATTGTCGCAGAACGTTCAAAATAGCTTTATCCTCTAAGTCACACCCACTTTCCCAGTAAAACCGAAGAAATCGTAACGATGCTACACGTAGTTGCTGAGATCTATTCAAATTGGAATCTGAATAATAATAATAATAATAACTAGACCTGCAAGCAGCACTGAACCGGCTTTCAGGAATCATACAGGAAGTTTCTTATACCATAGCCGATCCATTGAGCTACCAAACTATACTTTAGTTGTTTTTCTTCAGTGACACCCTCTATCATATGTAAAAGTAATATTTGCTGGCGAAAAGACCGGTCAAAATTGTAAATTATGGCAAAATTACGTCACTTCCGGTACCGAAAGATATTTTTATAGGTGAAAAATAAGTCGAAAATTCGCAACACACAAAATACAAACTTTGTTTTATACATATTGGGCAATAAATAATTACCCTATAACCCATAAACTGAAATTAAGAAGGTAAAAAACTTAAAAGTGACCCTGGGAAAATTGGCTATTATTCGACAAGGGAACATGCTAGAAGGCTTTTTTTGATATCAATATGATGGTATTGATTCAATCTTACTGCCCATTAGAGTCAGACGTTATCAAGTTAAACGAATAATAAATATAAATCCCTTCAAAAAAATGTTTGTTTTGAAGGCTAAAAATAATTTTTTTGCAAAAATTACATTACTTCCGGTGATATTGAAAATGTTAACTTAGTTCATAGAAGCCATAAATGGCATAAGGCATCAAATGGTAAAAGAATTATAAAAATCGAATAATAATTGAGACTTTTATAGACCCAAAACCTTGAAAAGTGACTTATAGAAGATCGCCTATTTCTCTGTAACCATACAAGTTAGAAACCATTTTGTGGTATCTGTATGGTCGTATGGCTTCATTTTATTCGTTGATGGGAATCAAATATCATAATTTTAAAAATATTATAAGGCAGACTCATTTGAATAAAATATTTGTTTTTTTGGTTAAAAATACAGTTTTTGCCCAAATGACGTCATTTCCGGTCACAGTGAAAATGTAAAATTGACTTGACCTTGTCCAAATTGGCATTAGGCATCAAATGGAAAAAAATATTGCAAATCGAATGATAATTCACTCTTTTATAGGCAAAATAACGTGAAAAGTGATGCATGCAAAATTGCATATTTCTCGGCAACTGCTCATATTACAAACTAATTTTCGCATACATTCTCTTCGTCTGGATTATTGCTACGAGTTTATGAAAATTACAAATAAATATTTCAAAATATGAAGACGCTGAATGAATTGTAAATAACTGAATTTTACACTTTATTTTACATTTTATTCGAAATTGTCCGAAAATGAAATTGAAATTAAAAAATCTGAGCTAAGGATTTTGTGCATCTTCGCAGGGTGCATCCTTTTAGTTATATCAGTTTTGAAAAAAAAAATATTTGCTTTCAAAAAGTGGTACCGAACTGTCAAAATTGTAGTTTTTGTTAATATTACGTCACTTTCGTTGCCGACAGAAAAATTTTACCGTAACAAAAAAAATTACAATTTCGACCACGGAGCATATGAACTTTGTTTTATACAAATCGAACAATAAATAATTTTTCTGGGTACGAAAAACTAAATTAGCCGATGGCGGCTAATGCAAATTACCCTGACAATTTTTTTTCTCATTTCTGCTCAAGTACGATGATATTTTAACCCTGTGTAAAATACCATCAAAAGATATTCATAAATAAAAAAGGTATTCGTAAAAAAAATAATTTTTTTCAAAATATCGGACATTTTTTCGACTACTTCCGGTTTTACGATCATTGTCGCGATAGCTTTACGAAGTTCTTTCGATACTTAACTTTCTGTACCAGAAGTGTCAGAAACATCCATTGAGTAGTTTTGGAAAAAAAGATAAATTAAAGAGCGTTTACAAAAATTTAATGATTTTTCAATTTTTTTCAAAGTTTGATGCCATTTTTGGACCACCTATATTATTTCAATGCTTTTCATTTTGGATTCACTATATAGACAACCGATAGGACTTTGAGTAAGAAAAGTTTAAGAAAAATCTGCGGCGTCGTTTTCGAGAAAAGGGCGTCTCAGAATGTTAAAAAATCGGAAAATACTAGATTTTTGGCATACAATAATTTATTTCCCTACCATCGAAATCGTATTATTTAGATACCATATGATGGTCCATTAATAGGGCTTTCCAACGACCCTTTAGTTCTTTTGGTCCGCTATTACCTAAGGGAGAAATCAAGTTTTTCGCAAGTGCGACAATGTTTTTAACCTTTTTTTTTCATTTTTTGAATACTTCCGGTATGGTTATTATTTTCGGAATAGTTTTAATAGCCGGTTTGGGCACTAAAATAGCCACAGGGCTCTGTAATGATATATTGCATTATCTGATCAGATAAAATGCCCCTGAGAAATCCTATGTTGAAAAGTGCCAAAAATGCAAAAAATTTAAAATATCGAAAATTAAATTTCAATAACTACATACATATTATACATCGTTAGAATCGTAATTAGGTCAGCTATCTGAATATACAATCTTTTTTTGAAAATCTCTCAAAATAAAAAAATAGTAGAGCATTTTCCAAAATTTCACGATTTTTCGACTTTTTTCGATTTTCAGTCCGTTATTTCACCTATTCCAGACATTTCAAAGTCTTATTGGGTGGCATAATTCACAAGACTATCGAATGGACTCTCGATAGAGAAAGTTAAAAAAAAAGTTGCGTTAAGTTTTCGAGATACAGGCGTCCAAAAACGCTCCAAATCAGAAAATACTTGATTTTCAGCGTGCCATATTTTGCTTCCTGCTCATCGTGTCCGTATGAATTGGGTATCATACGATAGTACAATCCTAGTGCAGTCCAATGGTACCCTAATTGCTTTAATCCGTTGATATCGGGCGGAGAAATCGCGTTTTTCCCCAAAATATCCATTTTTTGCATTTTTTTCAAAATATTGAACATTATTTCGACCACTTCCGGTTTAAAGATCCGTGTCGAAATTGCTTTATCAGT
Organism: Patella caerulea; assembly: GCA_036850965.1. NCBI lineage: Eukaryota > Metazoa > Mollusca > Gastropoda > Patellidae > Patella > Patella caerulea. The sequence goes on from JAZGQO010000002.1 coordinate 1,034,349, forward strand.
TGGTATTGGACTATAACTTCATGTTCCAGAAGTTTCAGAAACGTCAATTCTACCATAAAACGAAACCCGAGCTCGCAAAATGGGAAGAAAATTCGATAAAAATCGAAAAATAAAGGGCGATAACTCCGAAATAAACTTATATTTCTGGAATCGGATGGACTTCAGGTATCCAAAAATGTAGGTCAAATTTGAAAATTTTGAAAAATGACAAAAATTGTCTCGTAAACAACATGTTTTCAATTTTCGAACGATAAAAGTCATAGACGAATGTTCGAAATTGAAAAATGTGAGATAGCCATTGTCTCGGAAAAGATTCAGGGATTCCAAAAATGTAATTTGTTTGAAAATGGATAAAGAATTGACGAAACTATGGCCGATTTTCAATTTTTAGACAACGTGCAAAGTTCGGTCACTTCCGGTATGCGCAGAAATTTCAAAAATATTTTATCAAGTAGCCACCACGTGGTTTCCCAATAGAAAATCTAATTTCAGATCGATATCTGTTTTCGATCATGGAGATCTAGACCCCCGCGGTAAATAATAATAATAATAATAATAATAATAATAATTTTAGTAATCTCAATAGGCTTTCAGACGAAAGTCTGAAAGCCTAACTAGACCTGCATAGCAGTGCTGAATCGGCTTTCAGGGTCCTTTAGATCATTGCCATGCTTTTAAATTTACCTTTATACCCTAAACGACCGATAGGACTCGGGGTAACAGAAGTTTAAGAAGTGAAATAGAAGTAGTTTTCGAGATAAACGAGTTTGAAAAGGCTCCAAAAAAAGAGGAAAATACTATATTTTCGGCATCTCATAATCTATTGCCTAACCATCGAATTTGTATCATTCTGATATCATATAAAAGTCCAAAAAGGAAAATACTAGATCTTCAGCGTCCCGTAATATTTGTCATTGAACACGCCATCTTGAGTCGGATCGCGCAAAATCTAATTTTGGAGTAAAATTTTATTTTGAAGTCTAAAAATACGTTTTTTGCAAATATGACATTACTTCCGGTGATAATGGAAATGTTAAATCAGATAATTGCAATCATAAATGGCATAAGGCATCACATGGTGAAAATTGTATGAAAATTGAATAATAATTGACACTTTTATAGACCAAAAAGATTGGAAAGTGACTTGTAGAAAATCGTCTATTTCTCGGCAACCGTACAAGTTAGAAACTTTTTTGTGGTATCTGTATGATGGTATGATTTCATGCTATTCGGTGATGGGATTCAAATATCATAATTTTAAAAATATTATAAACAAGACTCATTTGAATAAAATATTTGTTTTCTAGGTTAAAAATACAGTTTTTGGCAAAATGACGTCATTTTCGGTCACAGTGAAACTGTAAAATTGGCTTAACCTAGTCCAGATTGGCAATAGGCATCGAATGAAAAAAAATTATTGAAAATTGGATAATAATTTACTATTTTATAGGCAAAATAACGTGAAAAGTGGTGCATGCAAAATTGCATATTTCTCGGCAACTGCTCATATTACAAACTATTTTTCGCATACATTCTCTTCGTCTGGATTATGGCTACGAGTTTATGAAAGTTACGAATAAATAGTTCAAAATATAAAGACGTTGAATGGGTTGTAATAACTGAATTTTACCCTTTTTTTTACATTTTATTCGAAATTGCCCGAAAATGAAATTGAAATTTAAGAATCTCAGCCAAACATTTTATGCGCCTTTACAGGGCGCATACTTTTTGTTATATCAGTTTTCGAAAAACATAATATTTGCTGTCAAAAAGTGGTACTTAACTCTCAAAATTGTAGTTTTTGTTAATATTACGCCACTTCCGTTGCGTGCAGAAAAATGTCACCGTAACAAAAAATATTACAATTGACATCACGAATCATACGCACTTTGTTTTATACAAATCGAACAATAAATAATTAATCTAGGTACGAAAAACTAAATTAGCCAATGGCGACTAAAGAAAATTACTGAGACAAAATTCTTTCTCACTTATGCTCAAGTAGGGTGATACTTTAACTCTGTGTAAACTACCATCAAAAAATATTCATAAATAAAAAAGTTTTCTGTAAAAATGTAAAAAAAAATCAATATATCGGATATTTTTTCGACTACTTCCGGTTTTTTCGATCATTGTCGGAATTGCTTTAACAAGTTGATTAGATACTTAACTTCCTGTAACAGAAATATCAGAAACATTCATTAAGTAATTTTTGAAAAAAAGATAAATAAAAGAGCATTTTCAATAATTTAATGATTTTTCAACTTTTTTCAAAGATTGAGGTCATTTTTGGACCGCCTATAATATTGCAACGCTTTTATTATTAAATGCACACGCTAGGCCACCGATAGGACTCTGAGTAAAAAATGTTTAAGAAAAATCGTAGGCGTCGTTTTCGAGAAAAAGGCGTCTCAGAATGCTCCAAAACGGAAAATACTTAATTTTCGGCGTACCATAATTCATTTCCTAAGAATCAAATTCGTGTTATTTAGATGTTATACGATCGTCTATTAATGGAACTATCCAAAGACACTTTAATTGTTTTGGTCCGCTAATATGTGACGGAGAATTCGAACTTTTGGCAAGAGCTCCAATTTTTTTTCATCTTTTTTACATTTTTCTTTGTTTTTTTTAACTACTTCCGGTATACGAATCATTGTCGAGTAGTTTTCACATCCAGTTTTGGAGTTTGCATGGGACCAGGGCTCTCTAATGATATACGACACTATACGATCAAATAAAATACTTCTGAGAAATCCTATGTTCAAAAGTGTTAAAAATGTCAAAATGTCAAAATATTGAAAATTAAATTTCAATAACTGCATACATATTATACATCATTAGAATCGTAATTAGGTCAGCTTTTTAAATATATATCTTTTTTTTGAAAATCTCTTAAAATAAAAAAATAGTGGAGCATTTTCCCAAATTTCACGATTTTTCGACTTTTTTCGATTTTCAGTCCCTTTTTTGTCTTATTCCAATTATATAATAGCCTTAATGGATGGATCCATGCTAAAGACTACCGGAAGGACCATCGATAGATAAAGTTTAAGAAAAATCGCTGGAGCAGTTTTCGAAATACAGGCGTCCAAAAACGCTCCAAATCAGAAAATACTTGATTTTCAGCGTGCCATATTTTGCTTCCAGCTCATCGTATCCGTACGAATTGGGTATCATTCAGTGGTCCAATCACCGCTAGACCAAATGATACCTTAATTTGTTTAATCCGTTGATATCGGACGGAGAAATCGTGTTTTTACCCAAGACACCAATTTTTCACGTTTTTTTCAAAATATCGCATATTATTTCGACTACTTCCGGTTTACGGATTGTTGTTGAATTGCTTTAAACGGTGGTTTGACAATATTGCTTCATGTATCAGGAATTTGAGAAACGTTGATCCGGCCGTAAAACGAAACTTAAGCTCACAAAATGTGAAGAAAATTCGAAAAAAATCGAAAAAAAAAGGGCGATAACTCGGAATGAAACTTATATTCCTGGAACCAGATTGCCTTCAGGTATCCAAAAATGTAGGTCAAATTTGAAAATTTTGAAAAACAACAAAAATTGTCTCTCAAATAAAATTTTTCATTTTTCGATCGCAAGAAGTCAGCGATGAAGTTTCGAAATATCGAAATTTTCAACTGCTATCGTCCGAGAAAAGACTCAAGGTTTCCGAAAATGTCATTTGTATGAAAATAGGTACAGAATTGATGAATCTACGGCCGTTTTTTAATTTTTTGACAGAGCACGAAATTCGACCACTTCCGGTCTGCGCAGAAGTTTCAAAAATAGTTTATCAAGTAGCCAACACATGGTTTCCCTATAGAGAATTAGGTCCCAGATCGGTATCTGTTACAGGCGCTGAGAAATAGGCTCCCCCGAAAAATAAAATAATAATAATAAATAATAATAATTTTAGTAAAAACAATAGTCTTTCAGACGAAAGTCTGAAAGCCTAATAATAATAAGGATAATAATTTTAACAAAAACAATAGTGTTTCACACAAGCTACGCAGTGTGAAACCCTAACTAGACCTGCATGCAGGAATGACGGGTTTCACTGGTGCCACGTTACCCTTGAACATGTCACTTTCGGTGCCAAGTTACCCTTGAACATATGTCTCTTCCGGTACCAACGAAACGACTAAACAGTTTTCCAAATAAACATTGCTCACATCAAATAAAATGGACGCAGAATCAATCAAATCCAGCAATATCAATTCATTTTATACATTTGTTACTTGTAAATGATCTTGACAAAATTACAATACTTCCGGTGTTAATGAAAATGTTCAATTAGTTTTATGAAATCAGAAATGGCATAGATATCATATAGTGAAAATTTTTTTGTAAATTGAATAATAATTGCCACTTTTAAAGACCAAAAAACTTGAAAAGTGACTTGTAGAAAATCGGCTATTTCTCTGCAACCGTACAAGTTAGGAACCATTTTGTGGTAATTGTATGAATGTATGGGTTCATTCTATTTGTTGATTGGCATCAAATATCATAATTTGAAAAAGATTTCAAAACAGACTCATTTGAATAAAATATCTGTTTTGACGGCTAAAAATACAGTTTTTGCCAAAATGACGTTACTTCCGGTGATAATGAAAATGTTAAATTACTTATATAAAATCCTGAATGGCATTAGGTATAACATGCTGTAAATGTTATGAAAATCGAATAATAATTGACACTTTTATGGCCCCCAAACCTTCAAAAGTGACCTGTAGAAAACCGTCTATTTCTCGGCAACCGAACAAGTTAGAAACAATTTTATTATATCTATATGAATACATATGAGTTGTGTTTATATGTGAATTTAAACCAAAAGTTAAAATTATTAATACATATTAAATAACTCTTGTTTGAATATAACATTGATTTAAAAAGTTTAAAATGCATTTTTTGACAAAATGACGTCACTTCCGATGTCAATTTTAAATTGTAATCAACTTGATATGACGCTGCATGCTTTTTGAATCAAATGATGTCACTTTTATAAAAATCCAATAATAATTGACTATTTTACACGCAAAATAACGAAAACAGTGACTTATGCAGAACTGCCCATTTCTTGGCAACACCTTATATTACAAACTAATTTTAACATTCATTTTCTTCGTATGGATTATAGCTACAAGTTTATAAAAGTTACGAAGAAATATTCTAATATCTGAAAAGCCTGAATAGGTTGTAAATAGGTCAATTTTACACCATTTTTAGCCTTTTAATCCAATTTGCTAGAAAATGAAATCGAAATTAAAAAAAATGCTTCCGACTTTTTTGCGCCTTGAAAGGACACACTCTTTGAGTCATATAATTTTTCAAAAAAATAATATTTGTTTTCGAAAAATGGTACCTAACTGTCAAAATTATGCCACTTCCGGTGCCGACAGATAACACTTTCGGTAATAAAGAAAATGACAACTGAGACAACGAAGCATATGAACTTTGTTTTATACAAATCGAACAATAAAAAATTAATCTAGGACTGAAAAACTGAATTAGCCAATGGCAGCCAAGGAAAATTACAGAGACAAAATTTTTTAACATTTTTGCGCTAGTCAGATGACTCTTTAATTCTGTGCACAACACGACTAAAAAATATTCATAAATAAAATAGTTTTTTGTAAAATTCTAAATTTTCGAAATTTGGGGTCTAATATTTTCGAAGATTTGCCAAAAATCAAAAATCGAAAGTAGCGTAGCTATGTGCCCTGTCTCCGGCTATGAAATCAGAAATGGCATAAGGCATCACATGGCGAAAATTTTGTGCAAATCGAATAATATATGCCACTTTTATAAACCCAAAACCTTGAAAAGTGACTTATAGAAAATCGGCTATTTCTCGGCAACTGTACAAGTTAGAAACGATTTTGTGGCATCTGTATGATCGTATGGGTTCATTCTATTTGTTGATTGGCATCAAATACCATAATTTGAAAAAGATTTCAAAACAGACTCATTTGAATAAAATATCTGTTTTGAAGGCTAAAAATACAGTTTTTGCCAAAAGGACGTTACTTTCGGTGATAAGGAAAATCTTAAATTACTTGTATGAAATCCCAAATGGCATTAGGTATAACATGGTGTAACGTTTATGAAAATCGAATAATAATTGACACTTTTATGGCCCCGAAACCTTCAAAAGTGACCTGTAGAAAACCGTCTATTTCTCGGCAACCGAACAAGTTAGAAACAATTTTATGGTATCTATATGACCGTATGAGTTGTGTTTATATGTGAATTTAAACCAAAAGTTAAAATTATTAATACATATTAAGTAATTCTTGGTTGAATAAAACATTGATTTAAAAAGTTAAAAATGTAGTGTTTGACCAAATGATGTCACTTCCGGTGTCCATTTTAAATTGTAATCAACTTGATATGACGCTACATGCTTTTAGAATCAAATGATGTCACTTTTATAAAAATCCAATAATAATTGACTATTTTACAGGCAAAATAACGAAAACAGTGACTTGTACAGAACTGCCCATTTCTTGGTAACTGCTTATATTACAAACGAATTTTAACATACATTTTCTTCGTATGGATTATAGCTACAAGTTTATAAAAGTTACGAAGAACTATTTTAAAATCTGAAAAGCCTGAATAGGTTGTAAATAGGTCAATTTTACACCATTTTTAGCCTCTTAATCGAATTTGCTCGAAAATGAAAACGAAATTAAAAAAACTGCTTCCGACATTTTTTGCGCCTTGAAAGGGCACCTTCTTTGAGTCAAATTATTTTTCCAAAAAATAATATTTGTTTTCGAAGAAGGAAAATAACTGTCAAAATTGTAGTTTTTGGTTAAATTATGCCACTTCCGGTGCCGACAGATAACACTTTTGGTAATAAAAAAAATGACAATTGATACAACGAAGCATATGAACTTTGTTTTATACAAATCGAACAATAAAAAATTAATCTAGGACTGAAAAACTGAATTAGCCAATGGCGGCCATGGAAAATTACTGAGACAAATTTTTTTAACATTTTTGCACTAGTCAGATGACTCTTTAATTCTGTGCACAATACGACTAAAAAATATTCATAAATAAAAAAGTTTTTTGTAAAATTTTAAATTTTCAAAATTTGGCGCCTAATATCTTCGAAGATTTGCCAAAAATCAAAAATCGAAAGTAGCGTAGCTATGTGCCATGTCTCCGGCTATGCCAAAATGTATCGAAAGTTAAAATCCAATGATTATTGTTAAAATTACTGCAATATTTTTAAAAACGATAACTTCGTTGATTTCGGGCATTTCGCATTGTCACAGAACGTTCAAAATAGCTTTATCCTCTAAGTCACACCCACTTTCCCAATGAAACCGAAGAAATCGTAACGATGCGACAAGCAGTTGCTGAGATCTACTCAAAACAAAAGAAGAATAATAATAATAAGAATAACTAGACCTGCATGCAGGAATGACGGGTTTCACTGGTGCCATGTTACCTTTGAACTTGAACTTGTGTCACTTTCGGTGCCACGTTACCCTTGAACATATGTCACTTCCGGTACCAATGAAACCAATATACAGGTTTCCACATAAGCATTGCACACATCAAATAAAATGGAAACAGAAACAAACAAACCCAGCAATATCATTTCATTTTATACATTTGTTACATGTAATTGATCCTGACAAAATTACAGTACTTCCGGTGATAATGTAAATGTTCCATTAGTTTTATGAAATTAGAAATGGCATAAGGCATCTCATGGTGAAAATTTTATGTAAATCGAATAATAATTGCCACTTTTATAGACCAAAAACCTTGAAAAGTGACGTGTAGAAAATCGTCTATTTCTCGGCAACCGTACAAGTTAGAAACCATTTTTTGGTATTTATATGACCGTATGGGTTTAATCTATTTGTTGATTAGAATCAAATATCATAATTGTATAAACATTACAAATCAGACTCATTTGAATAAAATATCTGTTTTGAAGGCTTAAAATACAGTTTTTGCAAAAATGACGTTACTTCCGGTGATAATGAAAACGTTAAATTAGTTTTATAACATCGTCTATGACATTAGGCTTCAAAGGGTGAAAATTTTATGAAAATCGAATAATAATTAACACTTTTATGGGCCAAAAACCTTCAAAAGTGACTTTTAGAAAATCGCCTATATCTCGGCAACCGAACAAGTTAGAAACAATCTTATAATATCTTTTTGACCGTATGAGTTTTGTTAATATGTGAATTTAAACCAAAAGTTGATTTTATTATTATATGTGACATAATTCTTGGTTGAAAAAAATATCGATTTCAAAAGTTAAAAATTGAGTTTTTGACTAAATGACGTCACTTCCGGTGTCAATTTTAAATAGTAATCAACATGATATAACGCACACTTGCTTTCTGAATCAAATGATGTCACTTTTGTGAATATCCATTAATAATTGACTATTTTACAGGCAAAATTGCGAAAACAGTGACTTATGCAAAACTGCCCTTTTCTCGGCAACTGCTTATATTACAAACTAATTTTTACATACATTCTCTTCGTATGGATTATAGCTACAAGTTTATAAAAGTTATGTAAAAATATTTTAAAATCTGAAAAGCCTGAATGGGTTGTAAATAGGTCAATTTTACGCCTTTTTTCACCCCTTAATCCAATTTGCTAGAAAATGAAATAGAAATTAAAAAAACTGCTTCCGCCATTTTTTGCGCCTTGAAAGGACACACTCTTTGAGTCATATAATTTTTCAAAAAAATAATATTTGTTTTTGAAGATCGTAAAAAACTGTCAAAATTGTAGTTTTTGGTAAAATTATGCCACTTCCGGTGCCGACAGATAACACTTTCGGTAATAAAAAAAATGACAATTGAGACAACGAAGCATATGAACTTTGTTTTATACAAATCGAACAATAAAAAATTAATCTAGGACTGAAAAACTGAATTAGCCAATGGCGGCCAAGGAAAATTACTGAGACAAAAAATTTTAACATTTTTGCGCTAGTCAGATGACTCTTTAATTCTGTGCACAATACGACTAAAAAATATTCATAAATAAAAAAGTTTTTTGTAAAATTTTAAATTTTCGAAATTTGGCGCCTAATATCTTCGAAGATTTGCCGAAAATCAAAAATCGAAAGTAGCGTAGCTATGTGCCCTGTCTCAGACTATGCCAAAATGTATCGAAAGTTAAAATCCAATGATTATTGTTAAAATTACTGCAATATTTTCAAAAACGATAACTTCGGTGATTTCGGACATTTCGCATTGTGGCAGAACGTTCAAAATAGCTTTATCCTCTAAGTCACACCCACTTTCCCAGTAAAACCGAAGAAATCGTAACGATGCGACACGTAGTTGCTGAGATCTACTCAAATTGGAATCTGAATAATAATAATAATAATAATAATAATAAGAATAATAATTTTAACAAAAACAATAGTGTTTCACACAAGCTACGCAGTGTGAAACCCTAATAATAATAATTTTAGTAATCTCAATAGGCTTTCAGACGAAAGTCTGAAAGCCTAACTAGACCTGCATGCAGGAATGACGGGTTTCACTGGTGCCACGTCACTTTCGGTGCCACGTTACCCTTGAACATATGTCACTTCCGATACCAATGAAACCATCGACCAGGTTTCCACATAAGCATTGTAAACATCAAATAAAATTGACGAAGAATCAATATCAATTCCAGCAATATCAATTCATTTTATATATATATATATATGTTACTTGTAAGTGATCCTGGAAAAATTTAATTACTTCCGGTGATAATGAAAATGTTCAATTAGTTTTATGAAATCAGAAATGGCATAAGGCATCATATGGCGAAAATAGTATGTAGATCGAATAAGAATTGCCACTTTTATAGACCAAAAACCTTGAAAAGTCTATTTCTCGGCAACCGTACATGATAAAAACTATTTTTTGGTATCTATATGATCGTATGGGTTCAATCGATTTGTTGATTGGGATCAAATATCATAATTTGAAATATATTACAAATCAGACTCATTTAAAAAAAATATCTGTTTTGAAGGCTAAAAATACAGTTTTTGCCAAAATGACATTACTTCTGGTGATACTGAAAATGTTAAATTAGTTCTATGAAATCACCAATGACATAAGATATCATATAGTGAAAATTTTATGAAAATCGAATAATAACTGACACTTTTATAGACCAAAAACCTTGAAAAGTGACTTAGGGAAAATTGTCCATTTCTCTGCAACCGTACAAGTTAGAAACCATTTTGTGGTATCTGTATGATCGTATGGGTTCAATCTATTTGATCAATAGAATCAAATATCATAATTTGAAAAAAATAACAAGTACGACTCATTTGAATAAAATATTGTTTTTAAAGGCTAAAATTTAAGTTTTGAGCAAATAACGTCATTTCCGGTGGCGGCGTAAGAGGTAAAATGGTTTGAAATAGTCCACTATGGCATTAGGCATCCAATGGCGAAAGAAAATTGAAAATCGAATAATAATTGATTCTTTTACAGCCAAAATTACGTGAAAAGTGACTCATGCAAAATTGCCTATTTCTCGGCAACTGCTTATATTACAAACTAATTTTCACGCATATTCTCTTCGTATGGATGATAGCTACAAGTTTATAAAAGTTACAAAGTAATATTTTAAAATTTGAAAAGCCTGAATAGGTTGTAAATAGGTCAATTTTACACCATTTTAGCCTCTTAATCGAATTTGCTCGAAAATGAAATCGAAATTAAAAAAACTGCTTCCTACATTTTTTGCGCCTTGAAAGGGCACACTCTTTGAGTCAAATAATTTTTCCAAAAAATAATATTTGTTTTCGATATAAGAAAATAACTGTCAAAATTGTAGTTTTTGGTAAAATTATGCCACTTCCGGTGACGACAGATAACACTTTCGGTAATAAAAAAAATGGCAATTGAGACAACGAAGCATATGAACTTTGTTTTATACAAATCGAACAATAAAAAATTAATCTGGGACTGAAAAACTGAATTAGCCCATGGCGGCCAAGGAAAATTACTGAGACAATTTTTTTTACTATTTTTGCGCTAGTCAGATTACTCTTTAATTCCGTGCACAACACGACTAAAAAATATTCATAAATAAAAAAGTTTTTTGTAAAATTTTAAATTTTCGAAATTTGGCGCCTTATATCTTCGAAGATATGCCGAAAATCAAAAATCGAAAGTAGCGTAGCAATGTGCCCTGTCTCCGACTATGCCAAAATGTATCGAAAGTTAAAATCCAATGATTATTGTTAAAATTACTGCAATATTTTCAAAAACGATAACTTCGGTGATTTCGGACATTTCGCATTGTCGCAGAACGTTCAAAATAGCTTTATCCTCTAAGTCACACCCACTTTCCCAGAAAAACCGAAGAAATCGTAACGATGCGACAAGTAGTTGCTGAGATATAGTCAAAGTGGAATTGGAATAATAATAAGAATAATAATAAGAATAATAATTTTAACAAAAACAATAGTGTTTCACACAAGCTACGCAGTGTGAAACCCTAATAATAATAATTTTAGTAATCTCAATAGGCTTTCAGACGAAAGTCTGAAAGCCTAACTAGACCTGCATGCAGGAATGACGGGTTTCACTGGTGCCACGTTACCCTTAAACATGTCACTTCCGGTGCCAAGTTACCCTTGAACATATGTCACTTCCGGTACCAGCGAAACCACTAAACAGGTTTCCAAATTAACATTGCACACAAATAAAATGGACGCAGAATCAACAAAATCCAGCAATATCAATTCATTTTATACATTTGTTACTTGTAAATGATCTTGACAAAATTAAATTACTCCCGGTGTTAATGCAAATGTTCAATTAGTCTTATGAAATCAGAAATGGCATACGATATCATATAGTGAAAATTTTATGTAAATCGAATAATAATTGCCACTTTTAAAGACCAAAAAACTTGAAAAGTGACTTGTAGAAAATCGGCTATTTCTCTGCAACCGTACAAGTTAGAAACCATTTTGTGGTATCTGTATGATCGTATGGGTTCATTCTATTTGTTGATTGGCATCAAATACCATACTTTGAAAAAGATTTCAAAACAGACTCATTTGAATAAAATATCTGTTTTAGAGGCTAAAAATACAGTTTTTGCCAAAATGACGTTACTTCCGGTGATAATGAAAATCTTAAATTACTTGTATGAAATCCCAAATGGCATTAGGTATAACATGGTGTGACGTTTATGAAAATCGAATAATAATTGACCCATTTATGGCCCCGAAACCTTCAAAAGTGACCTGTAGAAAACCGTCTATTTCTCGGCAACCGAACAAGTTAGAAACCATTTTATGATATCTATATGACCATATGAGTTTTGTTTATATGTGAATTTAAACCAAAAGTTAAAATTATTTATACATATTAAGTTATGCTTGGTTGAATAAAACATTGATTTAAAAAGTTTCAAATGCATTTTTTGACCAAATGATGTCACTTCCGGTGTCAATTTTAAATTGTAATCAACTTGATATGACGCTACGTGCTTTTTGAATCAAATGATGTCACTTTTATAAAAATCCAATCATAATTGACTATTTTACAGGCAAAATAACGAAAACAGTGACTTGTACAGAACTGCCCATTTCTTGGCAACTGCTTATATTACAAACTAATTTTAACATACATTTTCTTCGTATGGATTATAGCTACAAGTTTTTAAAAGTTACGAAGAAATATTTTAAAATCTGAAAAGCCTGAATAGGTTGTAAATAGGCCAATTTTACACCATTTTTAGCCTCTTAATCGAATTTGCTCGAAAATGAAATCGAAATTAAAAAAACTGCTTCCTACATTTTTTGCGCCTTGAAAGGGCACACTCTTTGAGTCAAATAATTTTTCCAAAAAATAATATTTGTTTTCGAAGAAGGAAAATAACTGTCAAAATTGTAGTTTTTGGTAAAATTATGCCACTTCCGGTGCCGACAGATAAAACTTTTGGTAATAAAAAAAATGACAATTGATACAACGAAGCATATGAACTTTGTTTTATACAAATCGAACAATAAAAAATTAATCTAGGACTTAAAAACTGAATTAGCCAATGGCGGCCAAGGTAAATTACTGAGACAAAATTCTTTAACATTTTTGCACTAGTCAGATGACCCTTTAATTCTGTGCATAATACGACTAAAAAATATTCATAAATAAAAAAGTTTTTTGTAAAATTTTAAATTTTCAAAATTTGGCGCCAAATATCTTTGAAGATTTACCGAAAATCAAAAATCGAAAGTAGTGTAGCTATGTGCCTTGTCTCCGGCTATGCCAAAATGTATCGAAAGTTAAAATTCAATGATTATTGTTAAAATTACTGCAATATTTTAAAAAACGATAATTTGGTGATTTCGGACATTTCGCATTGTCGCAGAACGTTCAAAATAGCTTTATCCTCTAAGTCACACCCACTTTCCCAGTAAAACCGAAGAAATCGTAACGATGCGACACGTAGTTGCTGAGATCTATTCAAATTGGAATCTGAATAATAATAATAATAAGAACTAGACCTGCATGCAGGAATGACGGGTTTCACTTTTGCCATGTTACCTTTGAACTTGAACTTGTGTCACTTTTGGTGCTACGTTACCCTTGAACATATGTCCTTTCCGGTACCAATGAAACCAATATACAGGTTTCCACATAAGCATTGCACACATCAAATAAAATGGAAACAGAATCAAACAAATCCAGCAATTTTATTTTATACATTTGTTACATGTAATTGATCCTGACAAAATAACAGTACTTCCGGTGATAATGTAAATGTTCCCTTAGTCTTATGAAATCAGAAATGGCATAAGGCATCATATGGTGAAAATTTTATGTAAATCGAATAATAATTTCCACTTTTATAGACCAAAAACCTTGAAAAGTGACGTGTAGAAAATCGTCTATTTCTCGGCAACCGTACAAGTTAGAAACAATTTTTTGGTATTTATATGACCGTATGGGTTTAATCTATTTGTTGATTGGAATCAAATATCATAATTGTATAAACATTACAAATCAGACTCATTTGAATAAAATATCGGTTTTGAAGGCTTAAAATACAGTTTTTGCCAAAATGACGCTACTTCCGGTGATAATGAAAACGTTAAATTAGTTTTATAACATCGTCTATGACATTAGGCTTCAAAGGGTGAAAATTTTATGAAATTCAAATAATAATTGACACTTTTATGGGCCAAAAACCTTCAAAAGTGACTTTCAGAAAATCGCCTATATCTCGACAACCGAACAAGTTAGAAACAATTTTATGATATCTATTTGACCGTATGAGTTTTGTTAATATGTGAATTTAAACCAAAAGTTAATTTTATTATTACATGTGACATAATTCTTGGTTGAAAAAAAGATCGATTTTAAAAGTTAAAAATTGAGTTTTTGACTAAATGACGTCACTTCCGGTGTCAATTTTAAATAGTAATCAACATGATATGACGCACACTTGCTTTTTGAATCAAATGATGTCACTTTTTTGAATATCCATTAATAATTGACTATTTTACAGGCAACATTACGAAAACAGTGACTTATGCAAAACTGCCCATTTCTCGGCAACTGCTTATATTAGAAACTAATTTTAACATACATTCTCTTCGTATGGATTATAGTGACAGGTTTATAAAAGTTAAGTAAAAAAATTTTAAAATCTGAAAAGCCTGAATGGGTTGTAAATAGGTCAATTTTACGCCTTTTTTCACCCCTTAATCCAATTTGCTAGATAACACTTTTGGTAATAAAAAAAATAACAATTGGGACAACGAAGCATATGAACTTTGTTTTATACAAATCGAACAATAAAAAATTAATCTAGGACTGAAAAACTGAATTAGCTAATGGCGGCCAAGGAAAATTACTGAGACAAATTTTTTTAACATTTTTGCGCTAGTCAGATGACTCTTTAATTCTGTGCACAACACGACTAAATAATATTTATAAATAAAAACGTTAAATCGAATAATAATTGCCACTTTTAAAGACCAAAAAACTTGAAAAGTGACTTGTAGAAAATCGGCTATTTCTCGGCAACCGTACAAGTTAGAAACCATTTTGTGGTATCTGTATGATCGTATGGGTTCATTCTATTTGTTGATTGGCATCAAATACCATAATTTGAAAAAGATTTCAAAACAGACTCATTTGAATAAAATATCTGTTTTGGAGGCTAAAAATACAGTTTTTGCCAAAATGACGTTACTTCCGGTGATAATGCAAATCTTAAATTACTTGTATGGAATCCCAAATGGCATTAGGTATAACATGGTGTGACGTTTATGAAAATCGAATAATAATTGACCCTTTTATGGCCCCGAAACCTTCAAAAGTGACCTGTAGAAAACCGTCTATTTCTCGGCAACCGAACAAGTTAGAAACCATTTTATGATATCTATATGACCATATGAGTTTTGTTTATATGTGAATTTAAACCAAAAGTTAAAATTATTAATACATATTAAGTTATTCTTGGTTGAATAAAACATTGATTTAAAAAAGTGTAAAATGCATTTTTTGACCAAATGATGTCACTTCCGGTGTCAATTTTAAATTGTAATCAACTTGATATGACGCTACGTGCTTTTTGAATCAAATGATGTCACTTTTATAAAAATCCAATAATAATTGACTATTTTACAGGCAAAATAACGAAAACAGTGACTTATGCAGAACTGCCCATTTCTTGGCAACTGCTTATATTACAAACGAATTTTAACATACATTTTCTTCGTATGGATTATAGCTACAAGTTTATAAAAGTTACGAAGAAATATTTTAAAATCTGAAAAGCCTGAATAGGTTGTAAATAGGCCAATTTTACACCATTTTTAGCCTCTTAATCGAATTTGCTCGAAAATGAAATCGAAATTAAAAAAACTGCTTCCTACATTTTTTGCGCCTTGAAAGGGCACACTCTTTGAGTCATATAATTTTTCAAAAAAATAATATTTGTTTATGAAGATCGTAAATAACTGTCAAAATTGTAGTTTTTGGTAAAATTATGCCACTTCCGGTGCCGACAGATAACACTTTCGGTAATAAAAAAAACGACAATTGATACAACGAAGCATATGAACTTTGTTTTATACAAATCGAACAATAAAAAATTAATCTAGGACTGAAAAACTGAATTAGCCAATGGCGGCCAAGGTAAATTACTGAGACAAAATTTTTTAACATTTTTGCACTAGTCAGATGACCCTTTAATTCTGTGCACAATACGACTAAAAAATATTCATAAATAAAAAAGTTTTTTGTAAAATTTTAAATTTTCGAAATTTGGCGCCTAATATCTTCGAAGATTTGCCGAAAATCAAAAATCGAAAGTAGCGTAGCTATGTGCCCTGTCTCAGGCTATGCCAAAATGTATCGAAAGTTAAAATCCAATGATTATTGTTAAAATTACTGCAATATTTTTAAAAACGATAACTTCGGTGATTTCGGACATTTCGCATTGTCGCAGAACGTTCAAAATAGCTTTATCCTCTAAGTCACACCCACTTTCCCAGTAAAACCGAAGAAATCGTAACGATGCGACACGTAGTTGCTGAGATCTATTCAAATTGGAATCTGAATAATAATAATAATAATAATAATAATAATAATAAGAATAATAACTAGACCTGCATGCAGGAATGACGGGTTTCACTGGTGCCACGTCACTTTCGGTGCCACGTTACCCTTAAACATATGTCACTTCCGATACCAATGAAACCATCAAACAGGTTTCCACATAAGCATTGTAAACATCAAATAAAATGGACGAAGAATCAACCAATTCCAGCAATATCAATTCATTTTATATATATATATGTTACTTGTAAGTGATCCTGGCAAAATTTCATTACTTCCGGTGATAATGAAAATGTTCAATTAGTTTTATGAAATCAGAAATGGCATAAGGCAGCATAATGGCGAAAATTGTATGTAAATCGAATGAGAATTGCCACTTTTATAGACCAAAAACCTTGAAAAGTGACTTGTAGAAAATCGTCTATTTCTCGGCAACCGTACACGATAAAAACTATCTTTTGGTATCTATATGATCGTATGGGTTCAATCCATTTGTTGATTGGAATCAAATATCATAATTTGAAATATATTACAAATCAGACTCATTTGAAAAAAATGTCTGTTTTGAAGGCTAAAAATACAGTTTTTGCCAAAATGACATTACTTCCGGTGATACTGAAAATGTTAAATTAGTTCTATGAAATCATAAATGACACAAGATATCATATGGTGAAAATTTTATGAAAATCGAATAATAACTGACACTTTTATAGACCAAAAACCTTGAAAAGTGACTTAAGGAAAATCGCCCATTTCTCTGCAACCGTACAAGTTAGAAACCATTTTGTGGTATCTGTATGATCGTATGGGTTCAATCTATTTGATCAATAGAATCAAATATCACAATTTGAAAAAAATAACAAATACGACTCATTTGAATAAAATATTGTTTTTTGAAGGCTAAAATTTAAGTTTTGAGCAAATGACGTCATTTCCGGTGGCAGCGCAAGGGGTAAAATGGTTTGACATAGTCCACTATGGCATTAGGCATCCAATGGCAAAAGAAAATTGAAAATCGAATAATAATTGATTCTTTTACAGCCAAAATTACGTGAAAAGTGACTCATGCAAAATTGCCTATTTCTCGGCAACTGCTTATATTACAAACTAATTTTCACATACATTCTCTTCGTATGGATTATAGCTACAAGTTTATAAAAGTTACGTAAAAATATTTTAAAATCTGAAAAGCCTGAATGAGTTGTAAATAGGTCAATTTTACGCCTTTTTTCACCTCTTAATCCAATTTGCTAGAAAATGAAAAAGAAATTAAAAAAACTGCTTCCGACATTTTTTGCGCCTTTAAAGGACACACTCTTTGAGTCATATAATTTTTCAAAAAAATAATATTTGTTTTCAAAAAATGTACCTAACTGTCAAAATTGTAGTTTTTGGTAAAATTATGCCACTTCCGGTGCCGACAGATAACACTTTTGGTAATAAAAAAAATGACAATTGAGACAACGAAGCATATGAACTTTGTTTTATACAAATCGAACAATAAAAAATTAATCTAGGACTGAAAAACTGAATTAGCCAATGGAGGCCAAGGAAAATTACTGAGACAAAATTTTTTAACATTTTTGCGCAAGTCAGATGACTCTTTAATTCTGTGCACAACACGACTAAAAAATATTCATAAATAAAAAAGTTTTTTGTAAAATTTTAAATTTCCGAAATTTGGCGCCTAATATCTTCGAAGATTTGCCGAAAATCAAAAATCGAAAGTAGCGCAGCTATGTGCCCTGTCTCCAGCTATGCCAAAATGTATCGAAAGTTAAAATCCCATGATTATTGTTAAAATTACCGCAATATTTGTAAAAACGATAACTTCGGTGATTTCGGACATTTCGCATTGTCGCAGAACGTTCAAAATAGCTTTATCCTCTAAGTCACACCCACTTTCCCAGTAAAACCGAAGAAATCGTAACGATGCGACACGTAGTTGCTGAGATCTACTCAATACAAAAGAAGAATAATAATAATAATAACTAGACTTGCTTGCAAGGCTGAAGGCTTTCACCTTACCCAAAGCAGCACAAAATGCCTACCACCCACCCCTTTAAAACACACACACACACACTTAAACAACTCAGATATTGACACTTTCTCTGCATGCGCATTACAATAGAAGGAAAGTGAAAAATATAGTTGAACAATTTACAACATTATGAACTTGGATCGGTAGAATCCTACAGACGCCAGAAATCTAAATACGCAATCAAAAACTGAAAAATTCTAAACAAAATTTTTTTTACAATTTCAGTACATTTTCAAATTTTTAGGAAAAAAGGAGAACGGCGTGGTATTGCAATTCGACCTTTATCGCATCCACAATATCACCGGCTCTACAAAAATATAGCTTTTTAGAAAATCGGTTGGGAATTGACATTATTAGGACCTATTTTCCTTTATGCACGTTAAAGATTTACTTCACTTCAGGTCTGTTCAGAACTTTCGCAATACTTCTGAGTACTTACTGCTTAAAACATAGGAAAAATCATTATTCAGAACTCTATCCGCTTTAGTTTCAGAGATCTACAAGAGAATGAAAAAAACCCAGTTTTTCGAATGGGACAAAAAAAAAGATCGTGTCAGATCATAACTAAAACCAAGAATCATACCTTTCAACATCAACTTTTCAACATTTGTCCAGAGGGATGCCTTCCTTATAAATAGTTTCGGTAAATAGCGTCATTTTCGCTGGTATCATATGATGGCGTCATGTAGACAAAAAACCTGGGATAATAATTTCAGGAGTAACTGTTATTGACTAAAATGAATTATTTTCACTCTAGAAGGAGCATTACCAGACATTGGTTACCAGTAAAACACCTTTAGTTCAAATATTTCCTCTTTCAAAAAAAGCTCTCTATATAATGCTTTATACGTAGGCAAAACCTTGCGATTATTACCAACTCGGCCTTTGTCAATGTCACACCAATGTGTACACGGGACTTTGGAATCACGTCCATATCAACTACTCAAATATGCAACTGGTTCAAAAATTTATTAAATATTCAATGAAATATCTACAATTTTCTGATTTCGTGCACGTTAAAGATTTGACGTCACTACATGTAACATATAAAAATTTAATATTTATTACAGATAGAGTCCATGCTCAAACTGGTTATCTCAACTGAGAACGACATGGTTATCTCAATTCGACCTTTAACCCATCCGCAATATCCCGGGCTGTACAAAAATATAATTTTTTCGAAAATCGGTTGGGAATTGACATAATTAGAACCGATTTTCATTCGTAGACGTTAAAGATTTACATCACTTCCGGTCTGCTCACAACTTTCGCAATAGATCTAAGTACTAAATGTTTAAAACATAGGAAAAACCAATATTCAGAACTCTATATCTGTTTTAGTTTCAGAGATCTAAACGAGTATTAAAAAAAAAAACAGTTTTCCGAATGAGACAAAAAAATACCTTAAGTATCAGGTAATAACCAAAACCCCAAATCGCACCATTCAACATTAATTTTTCAACGTTGTAATTGAGGGGTACCTTATTTAAAAATAGCTTCAACAGAGAGCTTCATTTTCACTGGTATCAAATGATGACGTCATGTAGACAAAAATCCTGGGATATTAATTTCAGGAGTAACTGTTAATTACTAGAATGAATTATTTTCATTCTAGAAGCACCAATACCAGATATTGGTTACCATTCAAATACCCTTAGTTCAAATATTGCCAGTTTTTAAAAAAGCTCTCTATATATGCTTTATACGTATGCAAAACGTTCCATTTATAACCAATTCGGACTTTTGTCGATGTCACACCAATGTGTTACACGGAACGTTGGAATCGCGTTCAGGTCAGCTACTCAAATATGTAACTGGTTCAAAAATAAGTTGAATATTCAATGAAATATCGACAATATTCTGATTTCGTGCACGTCAATGATTTGACGTCACTAACATATAAAAATATATCTTTAATTAGAGATAGGGCCCAAGCTCAAACTACATCATGCTTTCTATCATAGGTGCAATATTCGTACTTCTGCACGATACTACTGCAAGATACAACTGCAACCTATTGATAATTGGATTTCCTTATAAACAGCGCGAGCCGTCGATTTGTGTCGAGATGATTACGGTTATGAGGTAATTTTGACAAAGAAAAAACAATATTAATTCAAAGACTAATTATTACACACAGAAATCAATTATTTCTGTTACAGGGTCACTAAACCCATATTTTGAATATAAGTAAACACTCAGAGTTGAAATATTTTTAGCTCAAATATCGTCACTGTGAGAGAAATGGGGAATTTTGAATATGCTCTAAACGTTGGCAAAACGTACAGATTGTATCAACTCTTACTGCATGTTTCGCTTAACAATGAAAGGTGACGTTTTCAGTTTTCGATCCCTTTGTTCTCATACTCCTGATATTTCTAAATGTTGCGCAATAGTTTCATACCTAAGACTACCGATAAAACTCTCTGTAGAAGAAGTTCCAAAAAAAAAATTACGTTGACTTTTCGAGAAAAAGACGTCTTAAAATGCCCCAAATGGTAAAAATACGACGTTTTGGATTTTCAATCTCGTTTTTCGACTACTCATGACATTTAGAGAAATTGTACAATGGTTTCACACAATACACCACCTATAAGACTCTCGAATGAGAAAGTTTTAAAAAAATCGTAGGCGGCGTTTTCGAGAAATACGCGTCTAAAGTTGATCGAAATAGCAAAATACCTTACTTTTCAAACTCAGATAACTTTTTTATTTTTTGATAGAAACTTCACGCTATAGTACCATCTTGTAGATAATTCACGTGGCTATCAAACGATATAATACTTTAGCTACTCGGTAAACAACCAATCGATACATCTTATTTGGCGCACAGGCACCCATTTTTCTGAATTTTGTCAAAATTTGGATACCTTTCTTGACCACTTCCGGTGATTAGAGGATTTTCATTTATAGTTTAAGGAACAATTCAGACATCTCTGTTCATCTTACCAAAGTTTCAGAAAAATCGTTGGAGTGGTTTTAAAAAAATAAGCCTTACCGTTTTTGACCAAAATGCGAAAAAAAGTGAAAAATCAAAGTTAATATTTCAGAACAAAACTTACATTGCTGGAATCGGATCGACGTCAGCTATCCAAAAGTGTAATTAGAATTTCTAAATTCCCAAAAATAAACATTTTAGTAAATTTTTGAAAATTTTCCAGTATTCACCAAAAAAATGAGAGCGACAAAGTTTCTATATTCAACGTTTTTCAACAGCTATCTAGTCGGAAATGTCTCCCGCTATTCAAAAATATAAATGTCTGAAAAATCGATTGAGAATTAACTGAATTATGGCCGATTTTCAATTTTTGTGCACGCTAAAGATTTCACGCATTTCCGCTATGCGCACAAATCTGGAAATAGTTTTATGGAGTAACCACCACCCATTTTCCCGAGGGAAAATCAAACTTCAGACCTGTATCTCTTATAGTTTCTGAGATCTAGCTTCCCCCAATAAAAAAATAAATAATAACTAGACCTGCATGCAGGAATGACGGGTTTCACTGGTGCCATGTTACCCTTAAACATGTCACTTCCGGTGCCAAGTTACCCTTGAACATATGTCACTTCCGGTACCAGCGAAACCACTAAACAGGTTTCCAAATTAACATTGCACACAAATAAAATGGACGCAGAATCAACAAAATCCAGCAATATCATACATTTGTTACTTGTAAATGATCTTGACAAAATTAAATTACTCCCGGTGTTAATGCAAATGTTCAATTAGTCTTATGAAATCAGAAATGGCATACGATATCATATAGTGAAAATTTTATGTAAATCGAATAATAATTGCCACTTTTAAAGACCAAAAAACTTGAAAAGTGACTTGTAGAAAATCGGCTATTTCTCTGCAACCGTACAAGTTAGAAACCATTTTGTGGTATCTGTATGATCGTATGGGTTCATTCTATTTGTTGATTGGCATCAAATACCATAATTTGAAAAAGATTTCTAAACAGACTCATTTGAATAAAATATCTGTTTTGGAGGCTAAAAATACAGTTTTTGCCAAAATGACGTTACTTCCGGTGATAATGAAAATCTTAAATTACTTGTATGAAATCACAAATGGCATTAGGTATAACATGGTGTGACGTTTATGAAAATCGAATAATAATTGACCCTTTTATGGTCCCGAAACCTTCAAAAGTGACCTGTAGAAAACCGTCTATTTCTCGGCAACCGAATAAGTTAGAAACCATTTTATGATATCTATATGACCATATGAGTTTTGTTTATATGTGAATTTAAACCACAAGTTAAAATTATTAAAACATATTAAGTTATTCTTGGTTGAATAAAACATTGATTTAAAAAGTTTAAAATGCATTTTTTGACCAAATGATGTCACTTCCGGTGTCAATTTTAAATTGTAATCAACTTGATATGACGCTACGTGCTTTTTGAATCAAATGATGTCACTTTTATAAAAATTAAATCATAATTGACTATTTTACAGGCAAAATAACGAAAACAGTGACTTGTACAGAACTGCCCATTTCTTGGTAACTGCTTATATTACAAACGAATTTTAACATACATTTTCTTCGTATGGATTATAGTTACAAGTTTATAAAAGTTACGAAGAAATATCTTAAAATCTGAAAAGCCTGAATAGGTTGTAAATAGGCCAATTTTACACCATTTTTAGCCTCTTAATCGAATTTGCTCGAAAATGAAATCGAAATTAAAAAAACTGCTTCCTACATTTTTTGCGCCATGAAAAGACACACTCTTTGAGTCATATAATTTTTCAAAAAAATAATATTTGTTTTCGAAATAAGAAAATAACTGTCAAAATTGTAGTTTTTGGTAAAATTATGCCACTTCCGGTGCCGACAGATAACATTATTGGTAACAAAAAAAATGACAATTGAGACAACGAAGCATATGAACTTTGTTTTATACAAATCGAACAATAAAAAATTAATCTAGGACTGAAAAACTGAATTAGCCAATGGCGGCCAAGGAAAATTACTGAGACAAAAATTTTTAACATTTTTGCACTAGTCAGATGACTCTTTAATTCTGTGCACAATACGACTAAAAAATATTCATAAATAAAAAAGTTTTTTGTAAAATTTTAAATTTTCGAAATTTGGCGCCTAATATCTTCGAAGATTTGCCGAAAATCAAAAATCGAAAGTAGCGTAGCTATGTGCCCTGTCTCAGGCTATGCCAAAATGTATCGAAAGTTAAAATCCAATGATTATTGTTAAAATTACTGCAATATTTTCAAAAACGATAACTTCGGTGATTTCGGACATTTCGCATTGTCGCAGAACGTTCAAAATAGCTTTATCCTCTAAGTCACACCCACTTTCCCAGTAAAACCGAAGAAATCGTAACGATGCGACACGTAGTTGCTGAGATCTATTCAAATTGGAATCTGAATAATAATAATAATAATAATAATAATAAGAATAATAATTTTAACAAAAACAATAGTGTTTCACACAAGCTACGCAGTGTGAAACCCTAATTTTAACAAAAACAATAGTGTTTCACACAAGCTACGCAGTGTGAAACCCTAACTAGACCTGCATGCAGGAATGACGGGTTTCACTGGTGCTATGTTATCCTTTAACATGTCACTTCCGGTGCCAAGTTACCCTTGAACATATGTCACTTCCGGTACCAGCGAAACCACTAAACAGGTTTCCAAATTAAAATGGACGCAGAATCAACAAAATCCAGCAATATCAATTCATTTTATACATTTGTTACTTGTAAATGATCTTGACAAAATTAAATTACTCTCGGTGTTAATGCAAATGTTCAATTAGTCATATAGTGAAAATTTTATGTAAATCGAATAATAATTGCCACTTTTAAAGACCAAAAAACTTGAAAAGTGACTTGTAGAAAATCGGCTATTTCTCTGCAACCGTACAAGTTAGAAACCATTTTGTGGTATCTGTATGATCGTATGGGTTCATTCTATTTGTTGATTGGCATCAAATACCATAATTTGAAAAAGATTTCAAAACAGACTCATTTGAATAAAATATCTGTTTTGGAGGCTAAAAATACAGTTTTTGCCAAAATGACGTTACTTCCGGTGATAATGAAAATCTTAAATTACTTGTATGAAATACCAAATAGCATTAGGTATAACATGGTGTGACGTTTATGAAAATCGAATAATAATTGACCCTTTTATGGCCCCGAAACCTTCAAAAGTGACCTGTAGAAAACCGTCTATTTCTCGGCAACCGAATAAGTTAGAAACCATTTTATGATATCTATATGACCATATGAGTTTTGTTTATATGTGAATTTAAACCAAAAGTTAAAATTATTAATACATATTAAGTTATTCTTGGTTGAAACCACTAAACAGGTTTCCAAATAAACATTGCGCCCAAATAAAATGGACGCAGAATCAACAAAATCCAGCAATATCAATTCATTTTATACATTTGTTACTTGTAAATGATCTTGACAAAATTAAATTACTCTCGGTGTTAATGCAAATGTTCAATTAGTCATATAGTGAAAATGTTATGTAAATCGAATAATAATTGCCACTTTTAAAGACCAAAAAACTTGAAAAGTGACTTGTAGAAAATCGGCTATTTCTCTGCAACCGTACAAGTTAGAAACCATTTTGTGGTATCTGTATGATCGTATGGGTTCATTCTATTTGTTGATTGGCATCAAATACCATAATTTGAAAAAGATTTAAAAAAAGGCTCATTTGAATAAAATATCTGTTTTGGAGGCTAAAAATACAGTTTTTGCCAAAATGACGTTACTTCCGGTGATAATGAAAATCTTAAATTACTTGAATGAAATCCCAAATGGCATTAGCTATACCATGGTGTGGCGTTTATGAAAAACGAATAATAATTGACCCTTTTATGGCCCCGAAACCTTCAAAAGTGACCTGTAGAAAACCGTCTATTTCTCGGCAACCGAATAAGTTAAAAACAATTTTATGATATCTATATGACCATATGAGTTTTGTTTATATGTGAATTTAAACCAAAAGTTAAAATTATTAATACATATTAAGTTATTCTTGGTTGAATAAAACATTGATTTCAAAAGTTTAAAATGCAGTGTTTGACCAAATGATGTCACTTCCGGTGTCAATTTTAAATTGTAATCAACTTGATATGACGCTACATGCTTTTTGAATCAAATGATGTCACTTTTATAAAAATCCAATAATAATTGACTTTTTTACAGGCAAAATAACGAAAACAGTGACTTGTACAGAACTGCCCATTTCTTGGTAACTGCTTATATTACAAACGAATTTTAACATACATTTTCTTCGTATGGATTATAGCTACAAGTTTATAAAAGTTACGAAGAAATATTTTAAAATCTGAAAAGCCTGAATAGGTTGTAAATGGGTAAATTTTACACCATTTTTAGCCTCTTAATCGAATTTGCTCGAAAGTGAAATCGAAATTAAAAAAACTGCTTCCTACATTTTTTGCGCCTTGAAAGGGCACACTCTTTGAGTCAAATAATTTTTCCAAAAAATAATATTTGTTTTCGAAATAAGAAAATAACTGTCAAAATTGTAGTTTTTGGTAAAATTATGCCACTTCCGGTGCCGACAGATAACACTTTTGGTAATAAAAAAAATGACAATTGATACAACGAAGCATATGAATTTTGTTTTATACAAATCGAACAATAAAAAATTAATCTAGGACTGAAAAACTGAATTAGCCAATGGCGGCCAAGGAAAATTACTGAGACAAATTTTTTTAACATTTTTCCACTAGTCAGATGACTCTTTAATTCTGTGCACAATACGACTAAAAAATATTCATAAATAAAAAAGTTTTTTGTAAAATTTTAAATTTTCGAAATTTGGCGCCTAATATCTTCGAAGATTTGCCGAAAATCAAAAATCGAAAGTAGCGTAGCTATGTGCCCTGTCTCAGGCTATGCCAAAATGTATCGAAAGTTAAAATCCAATGATTATTGTTAAAATTACTGCAATATTTTCAAAAACGATAACTTCGGTGATTTCGGACATTTCGCATTGTCGCAGAACGTTCAAAGTAGCTTTATCCTCTAAGTCACACCCACTTTCCCAGTAAAACCGAAGAAATGGTAACGATGCGACACGTAGTTGCTGAGATCTATTCAAATTGGAATCTGAATAATAATAATAATAATAAGAATAATAATTTTAACAAAAACAATAGTGTTTCACACAAGCTACGCAGTGTGAAACCCTAACTAGACCTGCAAGCAGCACTGAACCGGCTTTCAGGAATCATACAGGAAGTTTCTTATACCATAGCCGATCCATTGAGCTACCAAACTATACTTTAGTTGTTTTGCTTCAGTGACACCCTCTATCATATGTAAAAGTAATATTTGCTGGCGAAAAGACCGGTCAAAATTGTAAATTATGGCAAAATTACGTCACTTCCGGTACCGAAAGATATTTTTATAGGTGAAAAATAAGTCGAAAATTCGCAACACACAAAATACAAACTTTGTTTTATACATATTGGGCAATAAATAATTACCCTATAACCCATAAACTGAAATTAAGAAGGTAAAAAACTTAAAAGTGACCCTGGGAAAATTGGCTATTATTCGACAAGGGAACATGCTAGAAGGCTTTTTTTGATATCAATATGATGGTATTGATTCAATCTTACTGCCCATTAGAGTCAGACGTTATCAAGTTAAACGAATAATAAATATAAATCCCTTCAAAAAAATGTTTGTTTTGAAGGCTAAAAATACGTTTTTTGCAAAAATTACAATACTTCCGGTGATATTGAAAATGTTAACTTAGTTCATAGAAGCCATAAATGGCATAAGGCATCTAATGGTAAAAAAATTATAAAAATCAAATAATAATTGAGACTTTTATAGACCAAAAACCTTGAAAAGTGACTTATAGAAGATCGCCTATTTCTCTGTAACCATACAAGTTAGCAACCATTTTGTGGTATCTGTATGGTCGTATGGCTTCATTCTATTCGTTGATGGGGATCAAATATCATAATTTTAAAAATATTATAAGGCACACTCATTTGAATAAAATATTTTTTTTTTGGTTAAAAATACAGTTTTTGCCCAAATGACGTCATTTCCGGTCACAGTGAAAATGTAAAATTGACTTGACCTAGTCCAAATTGGCATTAGGCATCAAATGGAAAAAAAATATTGCAAATCGAATAATAATTAACTCTTTTATAGGCAAAATAACGTGAAAAGTGATGCATGCAAAATTGCATATTTCTCGGCAACTGCTCATATTACAAACTAATTTTCGCATACATTCTCTTCGTCTGGATTATTGCTACGAGTTTATGAAAATTACAAATAAATATTTCAAAATATGAAGACGCTGAATGAATTGTAAATAACTGAATTTTACACTTTATTTTACATTTTATTCGAAATTGCCCGAAAATGAAGTTGAAATTAAAAAATATGAGCTAAGGTTTTTGTGCACCTTTGCAGGGTGCATCCTTTTAGTCATATCAGTTTTGAAAAAAAATAATATTTGCTTTCAAAAAGTGGTACCGAACTGTCAAAATTGTAGTTTTTGTTAATATTACGTCACTTCCGTTGCCGACAGAAAAATTTCACCGTAACAAAAAGAATTACAATTGGGACCATGGTGCATATGAACTTTGTTTTATACAAATCGAACAATAAATAATTTTTCTGGGTACGAAAAACTAAATTAGCCGATGGTGGCTAACGCAAATTACCGAGACAATTTTTTTCTCATTTCTGCTCATGTACGATGATATTTTAACCCTGTGTAAAATATCATCAAAAAATATTCATAAATAAAAAAGGTTTTCGTAAAAAAATTAATTTTTTTCGAAATATCGGACATTTTTTCGACTACTTCCGGTTTTACGATCGTTGTTGTGATAGCTTTACGAAGTCCTTTGGATACTTAACTGTACGTACCAGAAGTGTCAGAAACATCCATTGAGTAGTTTTGGAAAAAAAGATAAATTAAAGAGCGTTTCAAAAAATTTAACGATTTTTCAATTTTTTTCAAAGTTTGAGGCCATTTTTCGACCACTTATATTATTTCAATGCTTTTCATTTTGGATTCCCTATATAGACAACTGACAGGACTTTGAGTAAGAAACGTTTAAGAAAAATCGTAGGCGTCGTTTTCGAGAAAAGGGCGTCTCAGAATGTTAAAAAATTGGAAAATACTAGATTTTTGGCATACAATAATTTATTTCCTTACCATCGAAATCGTATTATTTAGATACCATATGATGGTCCATTAATAGGGCTATCCAGCGACACTTTAGTTCTTTTGGTCCGCTATTACCTAAGGGAGAAATCAAGTTTCTCGCAAGTGCGATAATGTTTTTAACCTTTTTTTTTCATTTTTTGAATACTTCCGGTATGGTTATTATTGTCGGAATAGTTTTAATAGCCGGTTTGGGCACTAAAATAGCCACGGGGCTCTGTAATGATATATTACATTATCTGATCAGATAAAATGCCTCTGAGAAATCCTATGTTCAAAAGTGACAAAAATGCAAAAAATTTAAAATATCGAAAATTAAATTTCAATAACTACATACATATTATACATCGTTAGAATCGTAATTAGGTCAGCTATCTGAATATACAACCTTTTTTTGAAAATCTCTTAAAATAAAAAAATAGTAGAGCATTTTCCAAAATTTCACGATTTTTCGACTTTTTTTGATTTTCAGTCCCTTTTTTATCGTATTCCAGATATTTCAAAGTCTTATTGGATGGCATAATTCACAAGACTATCGAATGGACTCTCGATAGAGAAAGTTAAAAAAAAAGTTGCGGTTAAGTTTTCGAGATACAGGCGTCCAAAAACGCTCCAAATCAGAAAATACTTGATTTTCAGCGTGCTATATTTTGCTTCCGACTCGTCGTATCCGTACAAATTGGGTATCATACGATAGCACAATACTATTGCAGTCCAATGGTACCCTAATTTGTTTAATCCATTGATATCGGACGGAGAAATCGCGTTTTTCCCCCAAATACCCATTTTTTGCATTTTTTTCAAAATATCGGACATTATTTCGACCACTTCCGGTGTACAGATTATTGTTGAAATTGCTTTATTCCTTGCAATGGTCATTTGGCTTCATGCCTCAGAAATTTCAGAAACGTCAATTCGGTCATAACACGGAACCCGAGCTCACAAAATGGGTAGAAAATTCGAAAAAAATCGAAAAATAAAGGGCGATAACTCTGAATGAAACTTATATTACTGGAATCGGATGGACTTCAGGTATCCAAAAATGTAGGTCAAATTTCAAAATTTTGAAAAATAACAAAAATTGTCTCTCAAACAACATTTTTCATTTTTCGATCGCAAGAAGTCAGCGATGAAGTTTCGAAATATCAAAATTTTCAACTGCTATCGTCCGAGAAAAGACTCAGGGTTTCCGAAAATGTAATTTGTTTGAAAATGGATAAAGAATTGACGAAACTATGGCCATTTTTTGATTTTTTGACACCGCACGAAATTCGACCACTTCCGGTCTGCGCAGAAGTTTCACATATAGTTTATCAAGTAGCCAACACATGGTTTCCCGATAGAGAATTAGGTCCCAGATCGGTATCTGTTACAGGCACTGAGAAATAGGCTCCGGCGAAAAAAAAAATAATAATAACTAGACCTGCAAGCAGCACTGAACCGGCTTTCAGGAATCATACAGGAAGTTTATTATACTATAGCCGACCCATTGAGCTACCGAACTATACTTTAGTTGTTTTGCTTCAGTGACACCCTCTATCCTATGTAAAAGTAATATTTGCTGGCGAAAAGACCGGTAAAAATGCAAATTATGGCAAAATTACGTCTCTTCCGGTGCCGAAAGATATTTTTATAGGTGAAAAATAAGTCGAAATTTGCAACATACAAAATTTGTTTAATACATATCGGGCAATGAAAAATTAACCTATAACCCATAAACTGAAATTAAGAAGGTAAAATAATTAAAAGTGACCCTTGGAAAATTGGCTATTATTCGACCAGGGAACATGCCAGAAGCCTTTTCTTGATATCAATATGATGGTATTGATTCAATCTTACTGCCCATTGGAGTCAGACGTTATCAAGTTAAACAAATAATAAATATAAATCCCTTCAAAAACATGTTTGTTTTGAAGGCTAAAAATACGTTTTTTGCAAATATTACATTACTTCCGGTGATATTGAAAATGTTAACTTATTTGATAGAAGTCATAAATAGCATAAGGCATCAAATGGTAGAAAAATTATAAAAATCGAATAATAATTGACACTTTTATAGACCAAAAACCTTGAAAAGTGACTTATAGAAGATCGCCTATTTCTCTGTAACCGTACAAGTTAGAAACCATTTTGTGGTATCTGTATGGTCGTATGGATTCATTCTATTCGTTGTTAACGTGAAAAGTGCTGCATGCAAAATTGCATATTTCTCAGCAACTGCTCATATTACAAACTAATTTTCGCATACATTCTCTTCGTCTGGATTATTGATACGAGTTTATGAAAATCACAAATAAATATTTCAAAATATGAAGACGCTGAATGAATTGTAAATAATTGAATTTTACACTTTATTTTACATTTTATTCGAAATTGCCCGAAAATGAAATTGAAATTTAAAAAATCTGAGCTAAAGATTTTATACACCTTTGCAGGGTGCATCCTTTTACTTATATCAGTTTTGAAAAAAAAATATTTGCTTTCAAAAAGTGGTACCGAACTGTCAAAATTGTAGTTTTTGTTAATATTACGTCACTTCCGTTGCCGACAGAAAAATTTCACCGTAACAAAAAAAATTGCAATTGGGACCACGGAGCATATGAACTTTGTTTTATACAAATCGAACAATAAATAGTTTTTCTGGTTACGAAAAACTAAATTAGCCGATGGCGGCTAACGCAAATTACCGAAACATTTTTTTTTATCATTTCTGCTCAAGTAGGATGATATTTTAACCCTGTGTAAAATACCATCAAAAAATATTCATAAATAAAAAAGGTTTTCGTAAAAAAAATTTTTTTTTCAAAATATCGGACATTTTATCGACTACTTCCGGTTTTACGATCGTTGTTGTGATAGCTTTACGGAGTTCTTTGGATACTTAACTTTCTGTACCAGAAGTGTCAGAAACATCCATTGAGTAGTTTTGGAAAAAAAGATAAATTAAAGAGCGTTTCAAAAAATTTAACGATTTTTCAATTTTTTTCAAAGTTTGAGGCCATTTTTGGACCACTTATATTATTTCAATGCTTTTCATTTTGGATTCACTATATAGACAACCGATAGGACTTTGAGTAAGAAAAGTTTAAGAAAAATCTGCGTCGTCGTTTTCGAGAAAAGGGCGTCTCAGAATGTTAAAAAATCGGAAAATACTAGATTTTTGGCATACAATAATTTATTTCCTTACCATTGAAATCACATTATTTAGATACCATATGATGGTCCATTAATAGGGCTATCCAGCGACACTTTAGTTCTTTTGGTCCACTATTACCTAAGGGCGAAATCATGTTTTTCGCAAGTGCGACAATGTTTTTACTTTTTTTTTCATTTTTTGAATACTTCCGGTATGGTTATTATTGTCGGAATAGTTTTAATAGCCGGTTTGGGCACTAAAATGGCCACAGGGCTCTGTAATGATATATTAAATTTTCTGATCAGATAAAATGCCCCTGAGAAATCCTATGTTCAAAAGTGCCAAAAATGCAAAAAATTTAAAATATCGAAAATTAAATTACAATAACTACATACATATTATACATCGTTAGAATCGTAATTAGGTCAGCTATCTGAATATACAACCTTTTTTTGAAAATCTCTTAAAATAAAAATATAGTAGAGCATTTTCCAAAATTTCACGATTTTTCGACTTTTTTTGATTTTCAGTCCCTTTTTTTATCGTATTCCAGACATTTCAAAGTCTTATTGGATGGCATAATTCACAAGACTATCGAATTGACTCTCGATAGAGAAAGTTAAAAAAAAAGTTGCGGTTAAGTTTTCGAGATACAGGCGTCCAAAAACGCTCCAAATCAGAAAATACATGATTTTCAGCGTGCCATATTTTGCTTCTTGCTCATCGTATCCGTGTGATTTGGGTATCATACGATAGTCCATTCCTCTGGGCATCCAACGGTACCTTAATTAGTTTCATCTGTTGATTTCAGACGGAGAAATCACGTTTTCCACCAAAACATCCATTTTTTGCATTTTTTTCAAAATATTGCACACTATTTCGACCACTTCCGGTTTAAGGATCCTTGTCGAAATTGCTTTATCAGTTGGTATTGGACTACAACTTCATGTTCCATAACTTTCAGAAACATCAATTCGACCGTAAAACGAAACCACAGCTCACAAAATGGGAAGAAAATTCGAAAAAAATCGAAAAATAAAGGGCGATAACTCTGAATGAAACTTATATTTCTAGAATCGAGTGGACTTCAGGTATCCAAAAATGTAGGTCAAATTTGAAAATTTTGAAAAATAACAAAAATTGTCTCGTAAACAACATGTTTTCAATTTTCGAACGATAAAAGTCATAGACGAATGTTCGAAATTGAAAAATGTGAGATAGCTATTGTCTCAGAAAAGATTCAGGGATATTAAAAATGTGATTTGTTTAAAAATGGGAAAAGAATTGATGAAACTATAGCCAATTTTCAATTTTGTGACAACGTACAAAGTTCGGACACTTCCGGTCTGCGCAGAAGTTTGAAAATTGCTTTATTGAGTAGCCACCACCTGGTTTCCCAATAGTAAGATGAACCGCAAATCGGTATCTCTTTTCGATCATAGAGAAATAGGCTCCCGCGGTAAATAATAATAATAATAAAAAAAAAAATAATAATAATTTTAGTAATCACAATAGGCTTTCAAACGAAAGTCTGAAAGCCTAATAAATAATAATTTTAGTAATCACAATAGGCTTTCAGACGAAAGTCTGAAAGCCTAACTAGACCTGCATGCAGGAATGACGTGTTTCACTGGTGCCACGTTACCCTTAAACATGTCACTTCCGGTGCCAAGTTACTCTTGAACATATGTCACTTCCGGTACCAACGAAACCATTAAACAGGTTTCCAAATTAACATTGCACACAAAAAAAAATGGATGCAGAATCAACCAAATCCAGCAATATCAATTAATTTTATACATTTGTTACTTGTAAATGATCTTGACAAAATTACATTTCTTCCGGTGTTAATGAAAATGTTCAATTAGTTTTATGAAATCAGAAATGGCATACGATATCATATAGTGAAAATTTTATGTAAATCGAATAATAATTGCCACTTTTAAAGACCAAAAAACTTGAAAAGTGACTTGTAGAAAATCGACTATTTCTCTGCAACCGTACAAGTTAGAAACCATTTTGTGGTATCTGTATGATCGTATGGGTTCATTTTATTTGTTGATTGGCATCAAATACCATAATTTGAAAAACATTTCAAAACAGACTCATTTGAATAAAATATCTGTTTTGAAGGCTAAAAATACAGTTTTTGCCAAAATGATGTTACTTCCGGTGATAATGAAAATCTTAAATTACTTGTATGAAATCCTAAATGGCATTAGGTATAACATGGTGTAACGTTTATGAAAATCGAATAACAATTGACACTTTTATGGCCCAAAAACCTTCAAAAGTGGCCTGTAGAAAACCGTTTATTTCTCGGCAACCGAACAAGTTAGAAACAATTTTATGATATGTATATGACCATATGAGTTGTGTTTATATGTGAATTTAAACCAAAAGTTAAAATTATTAATACATATTAAGTAATTCTTGGTTGAATAAAACATTGATTTAAAAAGTTTAAAATGCAGTTTTTGACAAAATGACGTCACTTCCGGTGTCAATTTTAAATTGTAATCAACTTGAAATGACGCTACATGCTTTTTGAATCAAATGTTGTCACTTTTATAAAAATCCAATCATAATTGACTATTTTACAGGCAAAATAACGAAAATAGTGACTTGTACAGAACTGTCCATTTCTTGGTAACTGCTTATATTACAAACTAATTTTAACATACATTTTCTTCGTATGGATTATAGCTACAAGTTTATAAAAGTTACGAAGAAATATTTTAAAATCTGAAAAGCCTGAATAGGTTGTAAATGGGTCAATTTTACACCATTTTTAGCCATTTAATCGAATTTGCTCGAAAATGAAATCGAAATTAAAAAAACTGCTTCCGCCATTTTTTGCGCCTTGAAAGGGCACACTCTTTGAGTCAAATAATTTTTCCAAAAAATAATATTTGTTTTCGAAAAATGGTACCTAACTGTCAAAATTGTAGTTTTTGGTAAAATTATGCCACTTTCGGTGCCGACAGATAACACTTCCGGTAATAAAGAAAATGACAATTGAGACAACGAAGCATATGAACTTTGTTTTATACAAATCGAACAATAAAAAATTAATCTAGGACTGAAAAACTGAATTAGCCAATAGCGGCCAAGGAAAATTACTGAGACAAAATTTTTTAACATTTTTGCACTAGGCAGATGACTCTTTAATTCTGTGCACAATACGACTAAAAAATATTCATAAATAAAAAAGTTTTTTGTAAAATTTTAAATTTTCGAAATTTGGCGCCTAATATCTTCGAAGATTTGCCGAAAATCAAAAATCGAAAGTAGCGTAGCTATGTGCCCTGTCTCAGGCTATGCCAAAATGTATCGAAAGTTAAAATCCAATGATTATTGTTAAAATTACTGCAATATTTTCAAAAACGATAACTTCGGTGATTTCGGACATTTCGCATTGTTGCAGAACGTTCAAAATAGCTTTATCCTCTAAGTCACACCCACTTTCCCAGTAAAACCGAAGAAATCGTAACGATGCGACAAGCAGTTGCTGAGATCTACTCAAAACAAAAGAATAATAATAATAACTAGACCTGCAAGCAGCACTGAACCGGCTTTCAGGAATCATACAGGAAGTTTATTATACCATAGCCGATCCATTGAGCTACCAAACTATACTTTAGTTGTTTTGCTTCAGTGACACCCTCTATCATATCTAAAAGTAATATTTGCTGGCTAAAAGACCGGTCAAAATTGTAAACTAGACCTGCATGCAGGAATGACGGGTTTCACTGGTGCCACGTCACTTTCGGTGCCACGTTACCCTTAAACATATGTCACTTCCGATACCAATGAAACCATCAAACAGGTTTCCACATAAGCATTGTAAACATCAAATAAAATGGACGAAGAATCAACCAAATCCAGCAATATCAATTCATTTTATATATATATGTTACTTGTAAGTGATCCTGGCAAAATTTCATTACTTCCAGTGATAATGAAAATGTTCAATTAGTTTTATGAAATCAGAAATGGCATAAGGCATCATAATGGCGAAAATTGTATGTAAATCGAATGAGAATTGCCACTTTTATAGACCAAAAACCTTGAAAAGTGACTTGTAGAAAATCGTCTATTTCTCGGCAACCGTACACGATAAAAACTATCTTTTGGTATCTATATGATCGTATGGGTTCAATCCATTTGTTGATTGGAATCAAATATCATAATTTGAAATATATTACAAATCAGACTCATTTGAAAAAAATGTCTGTTTTGAAGGCTAAAAATACAGTTTTTGCCAAAATGACATTACTTCCGGTGATACTGAAAATGTTAAATCAGTTCTATGAAATCATAAATGACACAAGATATCATATGGTGAAAATTTTATGAAAATCGAATAATAACTGACACTTTTATAGACCAAAAACCTTGAAAAGTGACTTAAGGAAAATCGCCCATTTCTCTGCAACCGTACAAGTTAGAAACCATTTTGTGGTATCTGTATGATCGTATGGGTTCAATCTATTTGATCAATAGAATCAAATATCACAATTTGAAAAAAATAACAAATACGACTCATTTGAATAAAATATTGTTTTTTGAAGGCTAAAATTTAAGTTTTGAGCAAATGACGTCATTTCCGGTGGCAGCGCAAGGGGTAAAATGGTTTGACATAGTCCACTATGGCATTAGGCATCCAATGGCGAAAGAAAATTGAAAATCGAATAATAATTGATTCTTTTACAGCCAAAATTACGTGAAAAGTGACTCATGCAAAATTGCCTATTTCTCGGCAACTGCTTATATTACAAACTAATTTTCACATACATTCTCTTCGTATGGATTATAGCTACAAGTTTATAAAAGTTACGTAAAAATATTTTAAAATCTGAAAAGCCTGAATGAGTTGTAAATAGGTCAATTTTACGCCTTTTTTCACCTCTTAATCCAATTTGCTAGAAAATGAAAAAGAAATTAAAAAAACTGCTTCCGACATTTTTTGCGCCTTTAAAGGACACACTCTTTGAGTCATATAATTTTTCAAAAAAATAATATTTGTTTTCAAAAAATGTACCTAACTGTCAAAATTGTAGTTTTTGGTAAAATTATGCCACTTCCGGTGCCGACAGATAATACTTTTGGTAATAAAAAAAATGACAATTGAGACAATGAAGCATATGAACTTTGTTTTATACAAATCGAACAATAAAAAATTAATCTAGGACTGAAAAACTGAATTAGCCAATGGAGGCCAAGGAAAACTACTGAGACAAAATTTTTTAACATTTTTGCGCAAGTCAGATGACTCTTTAATTCTGTGCACAACACGACTAAAAAATATTCATAAATAAAAAAGTTTTTTGTAAAATTTTAAATTTCCAAAATTTGGCGCCTAATATCTTCGAAGATTTGCCGAAAATCAAAAATCGAAAGTAGCGCAGCTATGTGCCCTGTCTCCAGCTATGCCAAAATGTATCGAAAGTTAAAATCCCATGATTATTGTTAAAATTACCGCAATATTTGTAAAAACGATAACTTCGGTGATTTCGGACATTTCGCATTGTCGCAGAACGTTCAAAATAGCTTTATCCTCTAAGTCACACCCACTTTCCCAGTAAATCCGAAGAAATCGTAACGATGCGACACGTAGTTGCTTCGCAGTGTGAAACCCTAATAATTTTAACAAAAACAATAGTGTTTCACACAAGCTTCGCAGTGTGAAACCCTAATAATAATTTTAACAAAAACAATAGTGTTTCACACAAGCTACGCAGTGTGAAACCCTAATTATGGCAAAAGTATGTCACTTCCGGTGCCGAAAGAAATTTTTATAGATGAAAAATAAGTCGAAAATTCGCAACATACAAAATACAAACTTTTTTTTTTAAATATCGGACAATAAATAATTAACCTATAACCCATAAACTGAAATTAAGAAGGTAAAAAACTGAAAAGTGACCCTCGGAAAATTGGTTATTATTCGACAAGGGAACATGCTAGAAGATTTTTCTTGATATCAATATGATGGTATTGATTCAGTCTTACTGCCCATTAGAGTCAGACGTTATAAAGTTAAACGAATAATAAATATAAATCCCTTCAAAAAAATGTTTGTTTTAAAGGCTAAAAATACGTTTTTTGCAAAAATTACATCACTTCCGGTGATATTGAAAATTTTAACTTGGTTCATAGAAGTCATAAATAGCATAAGGCATGAAATGGTAAATAAATTGTAAAAATCGAATAATAATTGACAGTTTTACAGACCAAAAACCTTGAAAAGTGACTTATAGAAGATCGCCTATTTCTCTGTAACCGTACAAGTTAGAAACCATTTTGTGGTATCTGTATGGTCGTATGGCTTCATTTTATTCGTTGATGGGAATCAAATATCATAATTTTAAAAATATTATAAGGCAGACTCATTTGAATAAAATATTTATTTTTTAGGTTAAAAATACAGTTTTTGCCCAAATGACGTCATTTCCGGTCACAGTGAAAATGTAAAATTGGCTTGACCTAGTCCAAATTGGCATTAGGCATCAAATGGAAAAAAAATATTGCAAATCGAATAATAATTAACTCTTTTATAGGCAAAATAACGTGAAAAGTGATGCATGCAAAATTGCATATTTCTCGGCAACTGCTCATATTACAAACTAATTTTCGCATACATTCTCTTCGTCTGGATTATTGCTACGAGTTTATGAAAATTACAAATAAATATTTCAAAATATGAAGACGCTGAATGAATTGTAAATAACTGAATTTTACACTTTATTTTACATTTTATTCGAAATTGCCCGAAAATGAAGTTGAAATTAAAAAATATGAGCTAAGGTTTTTGTGCACCTTTGCAGGGTGCATCCTTTTAGTCATATCAGTTTTGAAAAAAAATAATATTTGCTTTCAAAAAGTGGTACCGAACTGTCAAAATTGTAGTTTTTGTTAATATTACGTCACTTCCGTTGCCGACAGAAAAATTTCACCGTAACAAAAAGAATTACAATTGGGACCATGGTGCATATGAACTTTGTTTTATACAAATCGAACAATAAATAATTTTTCTGGGTACGAAAAACTAAATTAGCCGATGGTGGCTAACGCAAATTACCGAGACAATTTTTTTTCTCATTTCTGCTCATGTACGATGATATTTTAACCCTGTGTAAAATATCATCAAAAAATATTCATAAATAAAAAAGGTTTTCGTAAAAAAATTAATTTTTTTCGAAATATCGGACATTTTTTCGACTACTTCCGGTTTTACGATCGTTGTTGTGATAGCTTTACGAAGTCCTTTGGATACTTAACTGTACGTACCAGAAGTGTCAGAAACATCCATTGAGTAGTTTTGGAAAAAAAGATAAATTAAAGAGCGTTTCAAAAAATTTAACGATTTTTCAATTTTTTTCAAAGTTTGAGGCCATTTTTCGACCACTTATATTATTTCAATGCTTTTCATTTTGGATTCCCTATATAGACAACTGACAGGACTTTGAGTAAGAAACGTTTAAGAAAAATCGTAGGCGTCGTTTTCGAGAAAAGGGCGTCTCAGAATGTTAAAAAATTGGAAAATACTAGATTTTTGGCATACAATAATTTATTTCCTTACCATCGAAATCGTATTATTTAGATACCATATGATGGTCCATTAATAGGGCTATCCAGCGACACTTTAGTTCTTTTGGTCCGCTATTACCTAAGGGAGAAATCAAGTTTTTCGCAAGTGCGACAATGTTTTTACTCTTTTTTTTCATTTTTTGAATACTTCCGGTATGGTTATTATTGCCGGAATAGTTCTAATAGCCGGTTTGGGCACTAAAATAGCCACAGGGCTCTGTAATGATATATTACATTATCTGATCAGATAAAATGCCCCTGAGAAATCCTATGTTCAAAAGTGCCAAAAATGCAAAAAATTTAAAATATAGAAAATTAAATTTTAATAATTACATACATATTATACATCGTT
The DNA here is from genome assembly GCA_036850965.1 of Patella caerulea. Classification (NCBI taxonomy): domain Eukaryota; kingdom Metazoa; phylum Mollusca; class Gastropoda; family Patellidae; genus Patella; species Patella caerulea. The sequence goes on from JAZGQO010000002.1 coordinate 1,074,291, forward strand.
AGAATCGTAATTAGGTCAGCTATCTGAATATACAACCTTTTTTTAAAAATCTCTTAAAATAAAAAAATAGTAGAGCATTTTCCAAAATTTCACGATTTTTCGACTTTTTTCGATTTTCAGTCCCTTTTTTATCCTATTCCAGACATTTCAAAGTCCTATTGGATGGCTTCATGTCAAATACCTCCCAGAGGACTCTCGATAGAAAAAATTTAAAAAATATTGCAGGTTAAGTTTTCGAGATACAGGCGTCCAAAAACGCTCCAAATCAGAAAATACTTGATTTTCAGCGTGCCATATTTTGCTGTCTGTTCATAGTATCCGTATGAATGGGGTATCATATGATAGTCCAACAATCGTGCCATCAAACGGTACCTTCATTCGTTTAATCCATTGATATCGGACAGAGAAATAGCGTTTTCCCCCAAAATATCCATTTTTTGCATTTTTTTCAAAATATTGAACATTATTTCGACCACTTCCGGTTTGAAGATCCGTGTCGAAATTGCTTTATCAGTTGGTATTGGACTATAACTTCATGTTCCAGAAGTTTCATAAACGTCAATTCTACCATAAAACGAAACCCGAGCTCGCAAAATGGGAAGAAAATTCGAAAAAAATCGGAAAATAAAGGGCGATAACTCTGAATGAAACTTATATTACTGGAATCGGATGGACTTCAGGTATCCAAAAATGTAGGTCAAATTTGAAAATTTTGAAAAATAACAAAAATTGTCTCGTAAACAACATGTTTTCAATTTTCGAACGATAAAAGTCATAGACGAATGTTCGAAATTGAAAAATGTGAGATAGCCATTGTCTCAGAAAAGATTCAGGGATTCCAAAAATGTAATTTGTTTGAAAATGGATAAAGAATTGACGAAACTATGGCCGATTTTCAATTTTTAGAGAAAGTACAAAGTTCGGTCACTTCCGGTATGCGCAGAAATTTCAAAAATAGTTTATCAAGTAGCCACCACATGGTTTCCCGATAGAAAAGCTAATTCCAGATCGATATCTGTTTTCGATCATGGAGATCTAGGCCCTCGCGGTAAATAATAATAATAATAATAATAACTAGACCTGCAAGCAGCACTGAACCGGCTTTCAGGAATCATACAGAAAGTTTATTATACCATAGCCGATCCATTGAGCTACCAAACTATACTTTAGTTGTTTTGCTTCAGTGACACCCTATACCATATGTTAAAGTAATATTTGCTGGCGAAAAGACCGGTCAAAATTATAAATTATGGCAAAATTACGTCACTTCCGGTGCCGAAAGAAATTTTTATAGGTGAAAAATAAGTCGAAAATTCGCGACATACAAAATACAAACTTTGTTTTATCATATCGGGCAATGAATAATTAAGGTAAAAAACTTAAAAGTGACCCTGGGAAAATTGGCTATTATTCAACAAGGGAACATGCTAGAAGCCTTTTCTTGATATCAATATGATGGTATTGATTCAATCTTACTGCCCATTAGAGTTAGACGTTATAAAGTTAAACGAATGATAAATATAAATCCCTTCAAAAAAATGTTTGTTTTGAAGGCTAAAAATGGTTTTTTTTGCAAAAATTACATTACTTCCGGTTATATTGAAAATGTTAATTTAGTTCACAGAAGTCATAAATGGCATAAGGCATCAAATGGTAAAAAAATTATTAAAATCGTATAATTATTGACACTTTTATGGACGAAAACCCTTGAAAAGTAACTTATAGAAGATCGCCTATTTCTCTGTAACCGTACAAGTTAGAAACCATTTTGTGGTATCTGTATGGCCGTATGGCTTCATTCTATTCGTTGATGGGAATCAAATATCATAATTCTAAAAATATTATAAGGCAGACTCATTTTAAAAAAATATTTGTTTTTTAGGTTAAAAATACAGTTTTTGCCCAAATGACGTCATTTCCGGTCACAGTGAAATTGCAAAATTGGCTTGACCTAGTCCAAATTGGCATTAAGCATCAAATGGAAAAAAAAATTGCAAATCGAATAATAATTCCCTCCTTTATAGGCAAAATAACGTGAAAAGTGATGCATGCAAAATTGCATATTTCTCGGCAACTGCTCATATTACAAACTAATTTTCCCATACATTCTCTTCGTCTGGATTAATGCTACGAGTTTATGAAAATAACAAATAAATATTTCAAAATATGAAGACGCTGAATGATTTGTAAATAACTGAATTTTACACTTTATTTTACATTTTATTCGAAATTGCCCGAAAATGAAATTGGAATTAAAAAATCTGAGCTAAAGATTTTGTGCACCTTTGCAGGGTGCATCCTTTTAGTTATATCAGTTTTGAAAAAAATAACATTTGCTTTCAAAAAGTGGTACCGAACTGTCAAAATTGTAGTTTTTGTTAATATTACGTCACTTCCGTTGCCGACAGAAAAATTTCACCGTAACAAAAAATATTACAATTGGGACCACGGAGCATATGAACTTTGTTTCAAACAAATCGAACAATAAATAATTGTTCTGGGTACGAAAAACTAAATTAGCCGATGGCGGCTAACGCAAATTACCGAGACAATTTTTTTTCTCATTTCTGTTCAAGTAGGATGATATTTTAACCCTGTGTAAAATACCATCAAACAATATTCATAAATGAAAAAGGTTTTCGTAAAAAAAAAATTTTTTTTTCAAAATATCGGACATTTTTTCGACTACTTCCGGTTTTACGATCATTGTCGTAATAGCTTTACGAAGTTCTTTGGATACTTAACTTTACGTACCAGAAGTGTCAGAAACATCCATTGAGTAGTCTTGGAAAAAAAGATAAATTAAAGAGCGTTTCCAAAAATTTAACGATTTTTCAATTTTTTTCAAAGTTTGAGGCCATTTTTGGACCACCTACATTATTTCAATGCTTTTCATTTTGGATTCACTATATAGACAACCGATAGGACTTTGAGTAAGGAAAGTTTAAGAAAAATCGTAGGCGTCGTTTTCGAGAAAAGGGCGTCTCGGAATGTTAAAAAATCGGAAAATACTAGATTTTTGGCATACAATAATTTATTTCCTTACCATCGAAATCGTATTATTTAGATACCATATGATGGTCCATTAATAGGGCTATCCAACGACACTTTAGTTCTTTTGGTCCGCTATTACCTAAGGGAGAAATCAAGTTTTTCGCAAGTGCGACAATTTTTTTTAACCTTTTTTTTCATTTTTTGAATACTTCCGGTGTGGTTATTATTGTCGGAATAGTTTTAATAGCCGGTTTGGGCACTAAAATAGCCACAGGGCTCTGTAATGATGTATTACATTATATGATCAGATAAAGTGCCCCTGGGAAATCTGGTGTTCAAAAGTGCCAAAAATGCAAAAAAATTAAAATATCGAAAATTAAATTTCAATAACCACATACATATTATACATCGTTAGAATCGTAATTAGGTCAGCTATCTGAATATACAACCTTTTTTTGAAAATCTCTTAAAATAAAAAAATGGTGGAGCATTTTCCAAAATTTCACGATTTTTCGACTTTTTTCGATTTTCAGTCCCTTTTTTATCCTATTCCAGACATTTCAAAGTCTTTTTGGATGGCTTCATGCAAAATACCTCCAAAAGGACTCTCAATAGAAAAAATTAAAAAAAAATTGTAGGTTAAGTTTTCGAGATACAGGCGTCCAAAAATGCTAAAAATCAGAAAATACTTGATTTTCAGCGTGCCATATTTTGCTGCCTGATCATAGTATCTGTATGAATTGGGTATCATACGATAGTACAATCCTAGTGCAGTCCAATGGTACCCTAATTTGTTTAATCCATTGATATCTGACGGAGAAATCGCGTTTTCCCCAAAACTATCCATTTTTTTGCATTTTTTCAAAATATTGCACATTATTTCGACTACTTCCGGTCTACGGATCATTGTTGAAATTGCTTTATTCCTTGCAATGGTCATTTGGCTTCATGCCTTAGAAGTTTCAGATTCGCCAATTCGGCCATATAACGAAACCCGAGCTCACAAAATAGGTAGAAAATTCGAAAAAAATCGAAAAATAAAGGGCGATAACTCTGAATGAAACTTATATTACTGGAATCGGATGGACTTAAGGTATCCAAAAATATAAGTCAAATTTGAAAATTTTGAAAAATGAAAAAAATTGTCTCTTAAACAAAATTTTTCAATTTTCGAACGCTAGAAGTCAGCGACGAAGTTTCGAAATTACAAAATCTTAGATTGCTATTGGCTCGAAAAAGATTCAGGGTTTCCGAAAATGTCATTTGTTTGAAAATGGGTATATAATTGACGAAACTATGGCCAATTTTCCATTTTTTGACAGCGTACAAAGATCTGCCACTTCCGGTATGCGCAGAATTTTCGAAAATACTTTATCAAGTAGCCACCACATGGTTTCCCGAAAGAAAAGTTGATTTCAGATCAATATCTGCTTTCGATCATGGAGAACTTGGCCCCCGCGGTAAATAATAATAATAATAATAATTTTAGTAATCTCAATAGGCTTTCAGACGAAAGTCTGAAAGCCTAATAATAATAATTTTAGTAATCTCAATAGGCTTTCAGACGAAAGTCTGAAAGCCTAATAATAAGATTAATAATTTTAACAAAAACAATAGTGTTTCACACAAGCTTCGCAGTGTGAAACCCTAATAATAATTTTAGTAATCTCAATAGGCTTTCAGACGAAAGTCTGAAAGCCTAATAATAAGAATAACTAGACCTGCATGCAGGAATGACGGGTTTCACTTTTGCCATGTTACCTTTGAACTTGAACTTGTGTCACTTTTGGTGCTACGTTACCCTTGAACATATGTCCTTTCCGGTACCAATGAAACCAATATACAGGTTTCCACATAAGCATTGCACACATCAAATAAAATGGAAACAGAATCAAACAAATCCAGCAATTTTATTTTATACATTTGTTACATGTAATTGATCCTGACAAAATAACAGTACTTCCGGTGATAATGTAAATGTTCCCTTAGTCTTATGAAATCAGAAATGGCATAAGGCATCATATGGTGAAAATTTTATGTAAATCGAATAATAATTTCCACTTTTATAGACCAAAAACCTTGAAAAGTGACGTGTAGAAAATCGTCTATTTCTCGGCAACCGTACAAGTTAGAAACCATTTTTTGGTATTTATATGACCGTATGGGTTTAATCTATTTGTTGATTGGAATCAAATATCATAATTGTATAAACATTACAAATCAGACTCATTTGAATAAAATATCGGTTTTGAAGGCTTAAAATACAGTTTTTGCCAAAATGACGCTACTTCCGGTGATAATGAAAACGTTAAATTAGTTTTATAACATCGTCTATGACATTAGGCTTCAAAGGGTGAAAATTTTATGAAAATCAAATAATAATTGACACTTTTATGGGCCAAAAACCTTCAAAAGTGACTTTCAGAAAATCGCCTATATCTCGACAATATATAACTATATCTCTTTTGAATCAAATGATGTCACTTTTGTGAATATCCATTAATAATTGACTATTTTACAGGCAACATTACGAAAACAGTGACTTATGCAAAACTGCCCATTTCTCGGCAACTGCTTATATTAGAAACTAATTTTAACATACATTCTCTTCGTATGGATTATAGTGACAGGTTTATAAAAGTTAAGTAAAAAAATTTTAAAATCTGAAAAGCCTGAATGGGTTGTAAATAGGTCAATTTTACGCCTTTTTTCACCCCTTAATCCAATTTGCTAGATAACACCTTTGGTAATAAAAAAAATAACAATTGGGACAACGAAGCATATGAACTTTGTTTTATACAAATCGAACAATAAAAAATTAATCTAGGACTGAAAAACTGAATTAGCTAATGGCGGCCAAGGAAAATTACTGAGACAAATTTTTTTAACATTTTTGCGCTAGTCAGATGACTCTTTAATTCTGTGCACAACACGACTAAATAATATTTATAAATAAAAACGTTAAATCGAATAATAATTGCCACTTTTAAAGACCAAAAAACTTGAAAAGTGACTTGTAGAAAATCGGCTATTTCTCGGCAACCGTACAAGTTAGAAACCATTTTGTGGTATCTGTATGATCGTATTCTATTTGTTGATTGGCATCAAATACCATAATTTGATAAAGATTTCAAAACAGACTCATTTGAATAAAATATCTGTTTTGGAGGCTAAAAATACAGTTTTTGCCAAAATGACGTTACTTCCGGTGATAATGAAAATCTTAAATTACTTGTATGAAATCCCAAATGGCATTAGGTATAACATGGTGTGACGTTTATGAAAATCGAATAATAATTGACCCTTTTATGGCCCCGAAACCTTCAAAAGTGACCTGTAGAAAACCGTCTATTTCTCGGCAACCGAACAAGTTAGAAACCATTTTATGATATCTATATGACCATATGAGTTTTGTTTATATGTGAATTTAAACCAAAAGTTAAAATTATTAATACATATTAAGTTATTCTTGGTTGAATAAAACATTGATTTAAAAAAGTGTAAAATGCATTTTTTGACCAAATGATGTCACTTCCGGTGTCAATTTTAAATTGTAATCAACTTGATATGACGCTACGTGCTTTTTGAATCAAATGATGTCACTTTTATAAAAATCCAATAATAATTGACTATTTTACAGGCAAAATAACGAAAACAGTGACTTATGCAGAACTGCCCATTTCTTGGCAACTGCTTATATTACAAACGAATTTTAACATACATTTTCTTCGTATGGATTATAGCTACAAGTTTATAAAAGTTACGAAGAAATATTTTAAAATCTGAAAAACCTGAATAGGTTGTAAATAGGCCAATTTTACACCATTTTTAGCCTCTTAATCGAATTTGCTCGAAAATGAAATCGAAATTAAAAAAACTGCTTCCTACATTTTTTGCGCCTTGAAAGGGCACACTCTTTGAGTCATATAATTTTTCAAAAAAATAATATTTGTTTATGAAGATCGTAAATAACTGTCAAAATTGTAGTTTTTGGTAAAATTATGCCACTTCCGGTGCCGACAGATAACACTTTCGGTAATAAAAAAAACGACAATTGATACAACGAAGCATATGAACTTTGTTTTATACAAATCGAACAATAAAAAATTAATCTAGGACTGAAAAACTGAATTAGCCAATGGCGGCCAAGGTAAATTACTGAGACAAAATTTTTTAACATTTTTGCACTAGTCAGATGACCCTTTAATTCTGTGCACAATACGACTAAAAAATATTCATAAATAAAAAAGTTTTTTGTAAAATTTTAAATTTTCGAAATTTGGCGCCTAATATCTTCGAAGATTTGCCGAAAATCAAAAATCGAAAGTAGCGTAGCTATGTGCCCTGTCTCAGGCTATGCCAAAATGTATCGAAAGTTAAAATCCAATGATTATTGTTAAAATTACTGCAATATTTTTAAAAACGATAACTTCGGTGATTTCGGACATTTCGCATTGTCGCAGAACGTTCAAAATAGCTTTATCCTCTAAGTCACACCCACTTTCCCAGTAAAACCGAAGAAATCGTAACGATGCGACACGTAGTTGCTGAGATCTATTCAAATTGGAATCTGAATAATAATAATAATAACTAGACCTGCATAGCAGTGCTGAATCGGCTTTCAGGGTCCTTTAGATCATTGCCATGCTTTTAAATTTACCTTTATACCCTAAACGACCGATAGGACTCGGGGTAACAGAAGTTTAAGAAGTGAAATAGAAGTAGTTTTCGAGATAAACGAGTTTGAAAAGGCTTCAAAAAAAGAGGAAAATACTATATTTTCGGCATCTCATAATCTATTGCCTAACCATCGAATTTGTATCATTCTGATATCATATAAAAGTCCAAAAAGGAAAATACTAGATCTTCAGCGTCCCGTAATATTTGTCATTGAACACGCCATCTTGATCATTGCCATGCTTTTAAATTTACCTTTATACCCTAAACGACCGATAGGACTCGGGGTAACAGAAGTTTAAGAAGTGAAATAGAAGTAGTTTTCGAGATAAACGAGTTTGAAAAGGCTTCAAAAAAAGAGGAAAATACTATATTTTCGGCATCTCATAATCTATTGCCTAACCATCGAATTTGTATCATTCTGATATCATATAAAAGTCCAAAAAGGAAAATACTAGATCTTCAGCGTCCCGTAATATTTGTCATTGAACACGCCATCTTGAGTCGGATCGCGCAAAATCTAATTTTGGAGTAAAATTTTATTTTGAAGTCTAAAAATACGGTTTTTGCAAATATGACATTACTTCCGGTGATAATGGAAATGTTAAATCAGATCATTGCAATCATAAATGGCATAAGGCATCACATGGTGAAAATTGTATGAAAATTGAATAATAATTGACACTTTTATAGACCAAAAAGCTTGAAAAGTGACTTATAGAAAATCGTCTATTTCTCGGCAACCGTACAAGTTAGAAACTTGTTTGTGGTATCTGTATGATGGTATGGGTTCATGCTATTCGGTGATGGGATTCAAATATCATAATTTTAAAAATATTATAAACAAGATTCATTTGAATAAAATATTTGTTTTCTACGTTAAAAATACAGTTTTTGCCAAAATGACGTCATTTTCGGTCACAGTGAAACTGTAAATTTGGCTTAACCTAGTCCAAATTGGCATTAGGCATCGAATAAAATTTTTTTATTGAAAATCGGATAATAATTTACTATTTTACAGGCAAAAAAACGTGAAAAGTGATGCATGCAAAATTGCATATTTCTCGGCAACTGCTCATGTTACAAACTATTTTTCGCATACATTCTCTTCGTCTGGATTATGGCTACGAGTTTATGAAAGTTACGAATAAATAGTTCAAAATATAAAGACGTTCAATGGGTTGTAATAACTGAATTTTACCCTTTTTTTACATTTTATTCGAAATTGCCCGAAAATGAAATTGAAATTTAAGAATCTCAGCCAAACATTTTATGCGCCTTTACAGGGCGCATACTTTTTGTTATATCAGTTTTCGAAAAAAAAAATATTTGCTGTCAAAAAGTGGTACTTAACTCTCAAAATTGTAGTTTTTGTTAATTTTACGCCACTTCCGTTGCGTGCAGAAAAATGTCACCGTAACAAAAAATATTACAATTGACATTACGAATCATATGCACATTGTTTTATACAAATCGAACAATAAATAATTAATCTAGGTACGAAAAACTAAATTAGCCAATGGCGACTAAAGAAAATTACTGAGACAAAATTCTTTCTCACTTATGCTCAAGTAGGGTGATACTTTAACACTGTGTAAACTACCATCAAAAAATATTCATAAATAAAAAAGTTTTCTGTAAAAATGTAAAAAAAAATCAATATATCGGATATTTTTTCGACTACTTCCGGTTTTTCGATCATTGTCGGAATTGCTTTAACAAGTTGATTAGATACTTAACTTCCTGTAGCAGAAATATCAGAAACATTCATTAAGTAATTTTTGAAAAAAAGATAAATAAAAGAGCATTTTCAATAATTTAATGATTTTTCAACTTTTTTCAAAGATTGAGGTCATTTTTGGACCGCCTATAATATTGCAACGCTTTTATTATTAAATGCACACGCTAGGCCACCGATAGGACTCTGAGTAAAAAAAGTTTAAGAAAAATCGTAGGCGTCGTTTTCGAGAAAAAGGCGCCTCAGAATGCTCCAAAACGGAAAATACTTAGTTTTCGGCGTACCATAATTTATTTCGTAAGAATCAAATTCGTGTTATTTAGATGTTATACGATCGTCTATTAATGGAACTATCCAAAGACACTTTCATTGTTTTGGTCCGCTAATATGTGACGGAGAATTCGAACTTTTGGCAAGAGCTCCAATTTTTTTTCATCTTTTTTACATTTTTCTTTGTTTTTTGAACTACTTCCGGTATACGAATCATTGTCGGGTAGTTTTCACATCCAGTTTTGGAGTTTGCATGGGAACAGGGCTCTCTAATGATATACGACACTATACGATCAAATAAAATACTTCTGAGAAATCCCATGTTCAAAAGTGTTAAAAATGTCAAAATGTCAAAATATTGAAAATTAAATTTCAATAACTGCATACATATTATACATCATTAGAATCGTAATTAGGTCAGCTTTTTAAATATATATCTTTTTTTTGAAAATCTCTTAAAATAAAAAAATAGTAGAGCATTTTCCCAAATTTTACGATTTTTCGACTTTTTTCGATTTTGAGTCCCTTTTTTGTCTTATTCCAATTATATAATAGTCTTAATGGATGGATCCATGCTAAAGCCTACCGGAAGGACCATCGATAGATAAAGTTTAAGAAAAATCGCTGGAGCAGTTTTCGAAATACAGGCGTCCAAAAACGCTCCAAATCAGAAAATACTTGATTTTCAGCGTGTCATATTTTGCTTCCAGCTCATCGTATCCGTACGAATTGGGTATCATTCAGTGGTCCAATCACCGCTAGACCAAATGATACCTTAATTTGTTTAATCCGTTGATATCGGACGGAGAAATCGTGTTTTTACCCAAGACACCAATTTTTCACGATTTTTTCAAAATATCGCATATTATTTCGACTACTTCCGGTTTACGGATTGTTGTTGAAATTGCTTTAAACGGTGGTTTGACAATATTGCTTCATGTATCAGGAATTTGAGAAACGTTGATCCGGCCGTAAAACGAAACTTAAGCTCACAAAATGTGAAGAAAATTCGAAAAAAATCGAAAAATAAAGGGCGATAACTCGGAATGAAACTTATATTACTGGAACCAGATTGCCTTAAGGTATCCAAAAATTTAGGTCAAATTTGAAAATTTTGAAAAATAACAAAAATTGTCTCTCAAATAAAATTTTTCATTTTTCGATCGCAAGAAGTCAGCGATGAAGTTTCGAAATATCGAAATTTTCAACTGCTATCGTCCGAGAAAAGACTCAAGGTTTCCGAAAATGTCATTTGTATGAAAATAGGTACAGAATTGACGAATCTACGGCCGTTTTTTAATTTTTTGACAGAGCACGAAATTCGACCACTTCCGGTCTGCGCAGAAGTTTCAAAAATAGTTTATCAAGTAGCCAACACATGGTTTCCCTATAAAGAATTAGGTCCCAGATCGGTATCTGTTACAGGCGCTGAGAAATAGGCTCCCCCGAAAAATAAAATAATAATAATAAATAACTAGACCTGCAAGCAGCACTGAACCGGCTTTCAGGAATCATACAGGAAGTTAATTATACCATAGCCGATCCATTGAGCTACCAAACTATACATTAGTTGTTTTGCTTCAGTGACACCCTCTATCATATGTAAAAGTAATATTTGCTGGCGAAAAGACCGGTCAAAATTGTAAATTATGGCAAAATTACGTCACTTCCGGTGCCGAAAGAAATTTTTATAGGTGAAAAATAAGTCGAAAATTCGCAACATACAAAATACAAACTTTTTTTCATAGACATCGGGCAATAAATAATTAACCTATAACCCATGAACTGAAATTAAGAAGGTAAAAAACTTAAAAGTGACCCTCGGAAAATTGGTTATTATTCGACAAGGGAACATGCTAGAAGCCTTTTCTTGATATCAATATGATGGTATTGATTCAGTCTTACTGCCCATTAGAGTCAGACGTTATAAAGTTAAACGAATAATAAATATAAATCCCTTCAAAAAAATGTTTCTTTTGAAGGCTAAAAATACGTTTTTTGCAAAAATTACATTACTTCCGGTGATATTGAAAATGTTAACGTAGTTCATAGAAGTCATTAATGGCATAAGGCATCAAATGGTAAAAAAATTATAAAAATCGAATAATAATTGAGACTTTTATAGACCAAAAACCTTGAAAAGTGACTTATAGAAGATCGCCTATTTCTCTGTAACCATACAAGTTAGAAACCATTTTGTGGTATCTGTATGGTCGTATGGCTTCATTCTATTCGTTGATGGGAATCAAATATCATAATTTTAAAAATATTATAAGGCAGACTCATTTGAATAAAATATTTGTTTTTTGGGTTAAAAATACAGTTTTTACCCAAATGACGTCATTTCCGGTCACAGTGAAAATGTAAAATTGACTTGACCTAGTCCAAATTGGCATTAGGCATCAAATGGAAAAGAAATATTGCAAATCGAATGATAATTCACTCTTTTATAGGCAAAATAACGTGAAAAGTGATGCATGCAAAATTGCATATTTCTCGGCAACTGCTCATATTACAAACTAATTTTCGCATACATTCTCTTCGTCTGGATTATTGCTACGAGTTTATGAAAATTACAAATAAATATTTCAAAATATGAAGACGCTGAATGAATTGTAAATAACTGAATTTTACACTTTATTTTACATTTTATTCGAAATTGCCCGAAAATGAAATTGAAATTAAGAAATCTGAGCTAAGGATTTTGTGCATCTTTGCAGGGTGCATCCTTTTAGTTATATCAGTTTTGAAAAAAAAAATATTTGCTTTCAAAAAGTGGTACCGAACTGTCAAAATTGTAGTTTTTGTTAATATTACGTCACTTTTGTTGCCGACAGAAAAATTTTACCGTAACAAAAAAAATTACAATTGGGACCACGGAGCATATGAACTTTGTTTTATACAAATCGAACAATAATTAATTTTTCTGGGTACGAAAAACTAAATTAGCCGATGGCGGCTAACGCAAATTACCCTGACAATTTTTTTTCTCATTTCTGCTCAAGTACGATGATATTTTAACCCTGTGTAAAATACCATCAAAATATATTCATAAATAAAAAAGGTATTCGTAAAAAAAATATTTTTTTTCAAAATATCGGACATTTGTTCGACTACTTCCGGTTTTACGATCATTGTCGCGATAGCTTTACGAAGTTCTTTCGATATTTAACTTTCTGTACCAGAAGTGTCTGAACCAAACATTGAGTAGTTTTGGAAAAAAAGATAAATTAAAGAGCGTTTACAAAAATTTAATGATTTTTCAATTTTTTTCAAAGTTTGATGCCATTTTTGGACCACCTATATTATTTCAATGCTTTTCATTTTGGATTCACTATATAGACAACCGATAGGACTTTGAGTAAGAAAAGTTTAAGAAAAATCTGCGGCGTCGTTTTCGAGAAAAGGGCGTCTCAGAATGTTAAAAAATCGGAAAATACTAGATTTTTGGCATACAATAATTTATTTCCCTACCATCGAAATCGTATTATTTAGATACCATATGATGGTCCATTAATAGGGCTTTCCAACGACCCTTTAGTTCTTTTGGTCCGCTATTACCTAAGGGAGCAATCAAGTTTTTCGCAAGTGCGACAATGTTTTTAACCTTTTTTTTTTCATTTTTTGAATACTTCCGGTATGGTTATTATTTTCGGAATAGTTTTAATAGCCCGTTTGGGCACTAAAATAGCCACAGGGCTCTGTAATGATATATTGCATTATCTGATCAGAAAAATTGCCCCTGAGAAATCCTGTGTTCAAAAGTGCCAAAAATGAAAAAAAATTAAAATATCGAAAATTAAATTTCAATAATTACATACATATTATACATCGTTAGAATCGTAATTAGGTCAGCTATCTGAATATACAACCTTTTTTAAAAAAATCTCTTCAAATAAAAAAATAGTAGAGCATTTTCCAAAATTTCACGATTTTTCGACTTTTTTCGATTTTCAGTCCGTTATTTCACCTATTCCAGATATTTCAAAGGCTTATTGGATGATTTCATGCAAATTAACTCCGAAATGACTCTCGATAGAAAAAATTTAAAAAGAAGTTGCGGTTAAGTTTTCGAGATATAGGCGTCCAAAAACGCTCCAAATCAGAAAATACTTGATTTTCAGCGTGCCATATTTGGCTGCCTGATCATAATATCCGTATGAATTGGGTATCATAGGATAGTACAATCCTAGTGCAGTCCAATGGTACCATAATTTCTTTCATCCATTGATATCGGGCGGAGGAATCGCGTTTTTCCCCAAAATATCCATTTTTTGCATTTTTTTTTCAAAATATTGCACATTATTTCGACCACTTCCGGTTAAAGGATTCTTGTCGAAATTGCTTTATCAGTTGGTATTGGACTATAACTTCATGTTCCGTAAGTTTCAGAAACATCATTTTGGCTGTAAAACGACACCACAGCTCACAAAATGGGAAGAAAATTCGAAAAAAATCGAAAAATAAAGGGCGATAACTCTGAATGAAACTTATATTACTGGAATCGGATTGACGTCAGGTATCCAAAAATGTAGGTCAAATTTGCAAATTTTGAAAAATAACAAAAATTGTCTCGTAGGCGACGTGTTTTGAATTTTCGAACGATAGAAGTCAGCGACGAAGTTTCGAAATTGCGAAATGTGAGATTGCTATTGTATTGGAAAAGTCTCAGGCTTTCCAAAAATGTGATTTGTTTGAATATAGGTAGAGAATTGACGAAACCACGGCCGATTTTTTATTTTTTACCAACGTTCAAAATTCGACCACTTCCGGTCTGCGCAGAAGTTCAAAAATTGCTTTATTGAGTAGCCACCACATGGTTTCCCGATAGAAAGATGAACCGCAGATCGGTATCTCTTTTCGATCATAGAGAAATAGGCTCCGGCGGTAAATAATAATAATAAAAAAAAAAATAATAATTTTAGTAATCTCAATAGGCTTTCAGACGAAAGTCTGAAAGCCTAATAATAATTTTAGTAAAAACAATAGTCTTTCAGACGAAAGTCTGAAAGCCTAATAATAATAATAATAACTAGACCTGCAAGCAGCACTGAACCGGCTTTCAGGAATCATACAGAAAGTTTATTATACCATAGCCGATCCATTGAGCTACCAAACTATACTTTAGTTGTTTTGCTTCAGTGACACCCTCTACCATATGTTAAAGTAATATTTGCTGGCGAAAAGACCGGTCAAAATGGTAAATTATGGCAAAATACGTCACTTCCGGTGCCGAAAGACATTTTTATAGGTGAAAAATAAGTCGAAAATTCGCAACATACAAAATACAAACTTTGTTTTATCATATCGGGCAATAAATAATTAACCTATAATCCATAAACTGAAATTAAGAAGGTAAAAAACTTAAAAGTGACCCTGGGAAAATTGGCTATTATTCGACAAGGGAACATGCTAGAAGCCTTTTCTTGATATCAATATGATGGTATTGATTCAATCTTACTGCCTATTGGAATCAAACATTATAAAGTTAAACGAATGATAAATATCAATCCCTTCAAAAAAATGTTTGTTTTGAAGGCTAAAAATACGTTTTTTGCAAAAATTACATTACTTCCGGTGATATTGAAAATGTTAATTTAGTTCATAGAAGTCATAAATGGCATAAGGCATCAAATGGTAAAAAAAATATTAAAATCGTATAATAATTGACACTTTTATAGACGAAATCCCTTGAAAAGTGACTTATAGAAGATCGCCTATTTCTCTGTAACCGTACAAGTTAGAAACCATTTTGTGGTATCTGTATGGTCGTATGGCTTCATTCTATTCGTTGATGGGAATCAAATATCACAATTCTAAAAACATTATAAGGCAGACTCATTTTAATAAAATATTTGTTTTTTAGGTTAAAAATACAGCTTTTGCCCAAAAGACGTCATTTCCGGTCACAGTGAAAATGTAAAATTGGCTTGACCTAGTCCAAAATGGCATTAGGCATCAAATGGAAAAAAAATATTGCAAATCGAATAATAATTCCCTCCTTTATAGGCAAAATAACGTGAAAAGTGATGCATGCAAAATTGCATATTTCTCAGCAACTGCTCATATTACAAACTAATTTTCCCGTACATTCTCTTTGTCTGGATTAATGCTACGAGTTTATGAAAATAACAAATAAATATTTCAAAATATGAAGATGCTGAATGAATTGTAAATAACTGAATTTTACACTTTATTTTACATTTTATTCGAAATTGCCCGAAAATGAAATTGGAATTAAAAAATCTGAGCTAAAGATTTTGTGCACCTTTGCAGGGTGCATCCTTTTAGTTATATCAGTTTTGAAAAAAATAACATTTGCTTTCAAAAAGTGGTACAGAACTGTCAAAATTGTAGTTTTTGTTAATATTACGTCACTTCCGTTGCCGACAGAAAAATTTCACCGTAACAAAAAATATTACAATTGGGACCACGGAGCATATGAACTTTGTTTTATACAAATCGAACAATAAATAATTGTTCTGGGTACGAAAAACTAAATTAGCCGATGGCGGCTAACGCAAATTACCGAGACAATTTTTTTTCTCATTTCTGTTCAAGTAGGATGATATTTTAACCCTGTTTTTGGAAAAAAAGATAAATTAAAGAGCGTTTCCAAAACTTTAACGATTTTTCAATTTTTTTCAAAGTTTGAGGCCATTTTTGGACCACCTATATTATTTCAATGCTTTTCATTTTGGATTCACTATATAGACAACCGATAGGACGTTGAGTAAGAAAAGTTTAAGAAAAATCGTAGGCGTCGTTTTCGAGAAAAGGGCGTCTCGGAATGTTAAAAAAGCGGAAAATACTTGATTTTTGGCATACAATAATTTATTTCCTTACCATTGAAATCGTATTATTTAGATACCATATGATGGTCCATTAATAGGGCTATCCAGCGACACTTTAGTTCTTTTGGTCCGCTATTACCTAAGGGAGCAATCAAGTTTTTCTCAAGTGAGACAATGTTTTTAACCTTTTTTTTTCATTTTTTGAATACTTCCGGTATGGTTATCATTGTCGGAATAGTTTTAATAGCCGGTTTGGGCACTAAAATAGCCACATGGCTCTGTAATGATATATTGCATTATCTGATCAGATAAAATGCCCCTGAGAAATCCTATGTTGAAAAGTGCCAAAAATGCAAAAAATTTAAAATATCGAAAATTAAATTTCAATAACTACATACATATTATACATCGTTAGAATCGTAATTAGGTCAGCTATCTGAATATACAATCTTTTTTTGAAAATCTCTCAAAATAAAAAAATAGTAGAGCATTTTCCAAAATTTCACGATTTTTCGACTTTTTTCGATTTTCAGTCCGTTATTTCACCTATTCCAGATATTTCAAAGTCGTAATGGAATGTTTCGTACACAAGACTACCACAAGGTCTCTTCATACAGAAAGTTTCATAAAAATCGCTGGAGTAGTTTTCGAGATACAGGCGTCCGAAAATGCTAAAAATCAGAAAATACTTGATTTTCAGCGTGCCATATTTTGCTGCCTGTTCATAGTATCCGTATGAATTTGTTATCATACGATAGTACAATCATAGTGCAGTCCAGTGGTACCCTAATTTCTTTAATCCATTTATATCGGGCGGAGAAATCGCGTTTTCCCCCAAAATATCCATTTTTTTCATTTTTTTCAAAATATTGCACATTATTTCGACCACTTCCGGTTTAAGGATTTTTGTCGAAATTGCTTTATTCGTTGGTATTGGACTATAACTTCATGTTCCAGAAGTTTCAGAAACGTCAATTCTGCCATAAAACGAAACCCGAGCTCACAAAATGGGAAGAAAATTCGAAAAAAATCGAAAAATAAAGGGCGATAACTCTGAATGAAACTTATATTGCTGGAATCGCATGAACTTCAGGTATCCAAAAATGTAGGTCAAATTTGAAAATTTTGAAAAATAACAAAAATTGTCTCGTAAACAACATGTTTTCAATTTTCGAACGCTAAAAGTCATCGACGAATGTTCGAAATTGAAAAATGTGAGATAGCCACTGTCTAAGAAAAGATTCAGGAATTCCAAAAAGGTAATTTGTTTGAAAATGGATAAAGAATTGACAAAACTATGGCCAATTTTCAATTTTTAGACAAAATACAAAGTTCGGTCACTTCCGGTATGCGCAGAAATTTCAAAAATATTTTATCAAGTAGCCACCACATGGTTTCCCGATAGAAATTCTAATTCCAGATCGATATCAGTTTTCGATCATAGAGATCTACGCTCCCGCGGTAAATAATAATAATAATAATAACTAGACCTGCAAGCAGCACTGAACCGGCTTTCAGGAATCATACAGGAAGTTTATTATACCATAGCCGATCCATTGAGCTACCAAAGTATACTTTAGTTGTTTTGCTTCAGTGACACCCTCTATCATATGTAAAAGTAATATTTGCTGGCGAAAAGACAGGTCAAAATTGTAAATTATGGCAAAATTACGTCACTTCCGGTACCGAAAGAAATTTTTATAGGTGAAAAATAAGTCGAAAATTCGCAACACACAAAATACAAACTTTGTTTTATACATATCGGGCAATAAATAATTAACCTATAACCCATAAACTGAAATTAAGAAGGTAAAAAACTTAAAAGTGACCCTGGGAAAATTGGTTATTATTCGACAAGGGAACATGCTAGAAGCCTTTTCTTGATATCAATATGATGGTATTGATTCAATCTTACTGCCCATTAGAGCCAGACGTTATAAAAGTAAACGAATAATGAATATAAATCACTTCAAAAAAATGTTTGTTTTGAAGGCTAAAAATACGTTTTTTGCAAAAATTACATTACTTCCGGTGATATTGAAAATGTTAACTTGGTTCATAGAAGTCATAAATGGCATAAGGCATCAAATGGTAAAAAAATTATAAAAATCGAATAATAATTGACACTTTTATAGACCAAAAACCTTGAAAAGTGACTTATAGAAGATCGCCTATTTCTCTGTAACCGTACAAGTTAGAAACCATTTTGTGGTATCTGTATGGTCGTATGGCTTCATTCTATTCGTTGATGGGAATAAAATATCATAATTTTAAAAATATTATAAGGGAGACTGATTTGAATAAAATATTAGTTTTTTAGGTTAAAAATACAGTTTTTGCCCAAATGACGTCATTTCCGGTCACAGTGAAAATGTAAAATTGGCTTGACCTAGTCCAAATTGGCATTAGACATCAAATGGAAAAAAAATATTGCAAATCGAATAATAATTCACTCTTGTATAGGCAAAATAACGTGAAAAGTGATGCATGCAAAATTGCATATTTCTCGACAACTGCTCATATTACAAACTAATTTTCGCATACATTCTCTTCGTCTGGATTATTGCTACGAGTTTATGAAAATTACAAATAAATATTTAAAAATATGAAGACGCTGAATGAATTGTAAATAGCTGAATTTTACACTTTATTTTACATTTTATTCGAAATTGCCCGAAAATGAAATTGAAATTTAAAAATATGAGCTAAGGATGAAATGCCCGAAAATGAAATTGAAATTAAAAAATCTGAGCTAAGGATTTTGTGCATCTTTGCAGGGTGCATCCTTTTAGTTATATCAGTTTTGAAAAAATAATATTTTCTTTCAAAAAGTGGTACCGAACTGTCAAAATTGTAGTTTTTGTTAATATTACGTCACTTCCGTTGGCGACAGAAAAATTTCACCGTAACATAAAAAATAACAATTGGGACCACGAAGCATATGAACTTTGTTTTATACAAATTGAACAATAAATAATTTTTCTGGGTACGAAAAACTAAATTCGCCGATGGCGGCTAACGCAAATTACCCAGACAATTGTTTTTCTCATTTCTGCTCAAGTACGATGATATTTTAACCCAGTGTAAAATATCACCAAAAAATATTCATAAATAAAAAAGATTTTCGTAAAAAAAATAATTTTTTTCAAAATATCGGACATTTTTTCGACTACTTCCAGTTTTACGATCGTTGTTGTGATAGCTTTACGAAGTTCTTTGGATACTTAACTTTCTGTACCAGAAGTGTCAGAAACATCCATTGAGCAGTTTTGGAAAAAAAGATAAATAAAAGAGCGTTTACAAAAATTTAACGATTTTTCAATTTTTTTCAAAGTTTGATGCCATTTTTGGACCACCTATATTATTTCAATGCTTTTCATTTTGGATTCACTATATAGACAACCGATGAGACTTTGAGTTAGAAAAGTTTAAGAAAAATCTGCGGCGTCGTTTTCGAGAAAAGGGCGTCTCAGAATGTTAAAAAATCGGAAAATACTAGATTTTTGGCATACAATAATTTATTTCCTTACCATCGATATCGTATTATTTAGATACCATATGATGGTCCATTAATAGGGCTATCCAACGACACTTTAGTTCTTTTGGTCCGCTATTACCTAAGGGAGAAATCAAGTTTTTCGCAAGTGAGACAATGTTTTTAACCTTTTTTTTCATTTTTTGAATACTTCCGGTATGGTTATTATTGTCGGTATAGTTTTAATAACTGGTTTGGGCACTAAAATAGCCACAGTGCTCTGTAATGATATATTACATTATCTGATCAGATAAAATGCCCCTGAGAAATCCTAGGTTCAAAAGTGCCAAAAATGCAAAAAATTTAAAATATCGAAAATTAAATTTCAATAACTACATACATATTATACATTGTTAGAATCGTAATTAGGTCAGCTATCTGAATATACGATCGTTTTTTGGAAATCTTTGAAAATAACAAAATAGCAGAGCATTTTCCAAAATTTCACGATTTTTCGACTTTTTTCGATTTTCAGTCCGTTATTTCACCTATTCCAGATATTTCAAAGTCTTATTGGATGGCTTCATGCAAAGTACCTCCGAAAGGTCTCTCGATAGAAAAAATTACAAAAAAAGTTGCGGTTAAGTTTTCGAGATACAGGCGTCCAAAAACGCTCCAAATCAGAAAATACTTGATTTTCAGCGTGCCATATTTTGCTGCCTGCTCATCGTATCCGTACGAGTTGGGTATCATACGATAGCACAATCCTAGTGCAGTCCAATGGTACCCTAATTTCTTTAATCCATTGATATCGGGCGGAGAATTCGCGTTTTTCCCCAAAATATCCATTTTTTGCATTTTTTTCAAAATATTGCACATTATTTCGACCACTTCCGGTTTAAGGATTCTTGTCGAAATTGCTTTATACGTTGGTATTGGACTATAACTTCATGTTCTAGAAGTTTCAGAAACGTCAATTCTACCATAAAACGAAACCCGAGCTGACAAAATGGGAAGAAAATTCGAAAAAAATCGAAAAATAAAGGGCGATAACTCTGAATGAAACTTATATTACTGGAATCGGATGGACTTCAGGTATCCAAAAATGTAGGTCAAATTTGAAAATTTTGAAAAATGACAAAAATGGTCTCGTAAACAACATGTTTTCAATTTTCGAACGATAAAAGTCATAGACGAATGTTCGAAATTGAAAAATGTGAGATAGCCATTGTCTCAGAAAAGATTCAGGGATTCCAAAAATGTAATTTGTTTGAAAATGGATAACGAATTGACGAAACTATGGCCGATTTTCAACAGGAAGTTTCTTATACCATAGCCGATCCATTGAGCTACCAAACTATACTTTAGTTGTTTTGCTTCAGTGACACCCTCTATCATATGTAAAAGTAATATTTGCTGGCGAAAAGACCGGTCAAAATTGTAAATTATGGCAAAATTACGTCACTTCCGGTACCGAAAGATATTTTTATAGGTGAAAAATAAGTCGAAAATTCGCAACTCACAAAATACAAACTTTGTTTTATACATATTGGGCAATAAATAATTACCCTATAACCCATAAACTGAAATTAAGAAGGTAAAAAACTTAAAAGTGACCCTGGGAAAATTGGCTATTATTCGACAAGGGAACATGCTAGAAGGCTTTTTTTGATATCAATATGATGGCATTGATTCAATCCTACTGCCCATTAGAGTCAGACGTTATCAAGTTAAACGAATAATAAATATAAATCCCTTCAAAAAAATGTTTGTTTTGAAGGCTAAAAATACGTTTTTTGCAAAAATTACATTACTTCCGGTGATATTGAAAATGTTAACTTAGTTCATAGAAGCCATAAATGGCATAAGGCATCAAATGGTAAAAAAAATTATAAAAATCGAATAATAATTGAGACTTTTATAGACCAAAAACCTTGAAAAGTGACTTATAGAAGATCGCCTATTTCTCTGTAACCATACAAGTTAGAAACCATTTTGTGGTATCTGTATGGTCGTATGGCTTCATTCTATTCGTTGATGGGAATCAAATATCATAATTTTAAAAATATTATAAGGCAGACTCATTTGAATAAAATATTTGTTTTTTGGGTTAAAAATACAGTTTTTGCCCAAATGACGTCATTTCCGGTCACAGTGAAAATGTAAAATTGACTTGACCTAGTCCAAATTGGCATTAGGCATCAAATGGAAAAAAAAATATTGCAAATCGAATGTTAATTCACTCTTTTATAGGCAAAATAACGTGAAAAGTGATGCATGCAAAATTGCATATTTCTCGGCAACTGCTCATATTACAAACTAATTTTCGCATACATTCTCTTCGTCTGGATTATTGCTACGAGTTTATGAAAATTACAAATAAATATTTCAAAATATGAAGACGCTGAATGAATTGTAAATAACTGAATTTTACACTTTATTTTACATTTTATTCGAAATTGCCCGAAAATGAAATTGAAATTAAAAAAATCTGAGCTAAGGATTTTGTGCATCTTTGCAGGGTGCATCCTTTTAGTTATATCAGTTTTGAAAAAAAAAATATTTGCTTTCAAAAAGTGGTACCGAACTGTCAAAATTGTAGTTTTTGTTAATATTACGTCACTTTCGTTGCCGACAGAAAAATTTTACCGTAACAAAAAAAATTACAATTGGGACCACGGAGCATATGAACTTTGTTTTATACAAATCGAACAATAAATAATTTTTCTGGGTACGAAAAACTAAATTAGCCGATGGCGGCTAACGCAAATTACCCTGACAATTTTTTTTCTCATTTCTGCTCAAGTACGATGATATTTTAACCCTGTGTAAAATACCATCAAAATATATTCATAAATAAAAAAGGTATTCGTAAAAAAATTATTTTTTTTCAAAATATCGGACATTTGTTCGACTACTTCCGGTTTTACGATCATTGTCGCGATAGCTTTACGAAGTTCTTTCGATACTTAACTTTCTGTACCAGAAGTGTCAGAAACATCCATTGAGTAGTTTTGGAAAAAAAGATAAATTAAAGAGCGTTTACAAAAATTTAATGATTTCTCAATTTTTTTCAAAGTTTGATGTCATTTTTGGACCACCTATATTATTTCAATGCTTTTCATTTTGGATTCACTATATAGACAACCGATAGGACTTTGAGTAAGAAAAGTTTAAGAAAAATCTGCGGCGTTGTTTTCGAGAAAAGGGCGTCTCAGAATGTTAAAAAATCGGAAAATACTAGATTTTTGGCATACAATAATCTATTTCCCTACCATCGAAATCGTATTATTTAGATACCATATGATGGTCCATTAATAGGGCTTTCCAACGACCCTTTAGTTCTTTTGGTCCGCTATTACCTAAGGGAGAAATCAAGTTTTTCGCAAGTGCGACAATGTTTTTAACCTTTTTTTTTCATTTTTTGAATACTTCCGGTATGGTTATTATTTTCGGAATAGTTTTAATAGCCGGTTTGGGCACTAAATAGCCACAGGGCTCTGTAATGATATATTGCATTATCTGATCAGATAAAATGCCCCTGAGAAATCCTATGTTGAAAAGTGCCAAAAATGCAAAAAATTTAAAATATCGAAAATTAAATTTCAATAACTACATACATATTATACATCGTTAGAATCGTAATTAGGTCAGCTATCTGAATATACAATCTTTTTTTGAAAATCTCTCAAAATGAAAAAATGGTAGAGCATTTTCCAAAATTTCACGATTTTTCGACTTTTTTCGATTTTCAGTCCGTTATTTCACCTATTCCAGACATTTCAAAGTCTTATTGGGTGGCATAATTCACAAGACTATCGAATGGACTCTCGATAGAGAAAGTTAGAAAAAAAGTTGCGGTTAAGTTTTCGAGATACAGGCGTCCAAAAACGCTCCAAATCAGAAAATACTTGATTTTCAGCGTGCCATACTTTGCTTCCTGCTCATCGTATCCGTATGAATTGGGTATCATACGATAGTACAATCCTAGTGCAGTCCAATGGTACCCTAATTTCTTTAATCCGTTGATATCGGGCGGAGAAATCGCGTTTTTCCCCAAAATATCCATTTTTTGCATTTTTTTCAAAATATTGAACATTATTTCGACCACTTCCGGTTTAAAGATCCGTGTCGAAATTGCTTTATCAGTTGGTATTGGACTATAACTTCATGTTCCAGAAGTTTCAGAAACGTCAATTCTACCATAAAACGAAACCCGAGCTCGCAAAATGGGAAGAAAATTCGATAAAAATCGAAAAATAAAGGGCGATAACTCTGAATGAAACTTATATTACTGGAATCGGATGGACTTCAGGTATCCAAAAATGTAGGTCAAATTTGAAAATTTTGAAAAATGACAAAAATTGTCTCGTAAACAACATGTTTTCAATTTTCGAACGATAAAAGTCATAGACGAATGTTCGAAATTGAAAAATGTGAGATAGCCATTGTCTCAGAAAAGATTCAGGAATTCCAAAAATGTAATTTGTTTGAAAATGGATAAAGAATTGACGAAACTATGGCCGATTTTCAATTTTTAGACAACGTGCAAAGTTCGGTAACTTCCGGTATGCGCAGACATTTCAAAAATATTTTATCAAGTAGCCACCACGTGGTTTCCCAATAGAAAATCTAATTTCAGATCGATATCTGTTTTCGATCATGGAGATCTAGGCCCCCGCGGTAAATAATAATAATAATAATAATAATAATAATAATTTTAGTAATCTCAATAGGCTTTCAGACGAAAGTCTGAAAGCCTAACTAGACCTGCAAGCAGCACTGAACCGGCTTTCAGGAATCATACAGGAAGTTTATTATACCATAGCCGATCCATTGAGCTACCAAAGTATACTTTAGTTGTTTTGCTTCAGTGACACCCTCTATCATATGTAAAAGTAATATTTGCTGGCGAAAAGACCGGTCAAAATTGTAAATTATGACAAAATTACGTCACTTCCGGTACCGAAAGAAATTTTTATAGGTGAAAAATAAGTCGAAAATTCGCAACACACAAAATACAAACTTTGTTTTATACATATCGGGCAATAAATAATTAACCTATAACCCATAAACTGAAATTAAGAAGGTAAAAAACTTAAAAGTGACCCTGGGAAAATTGGTTATTATTCGACAAGGGAACATGCTAGAAGCCTTTTCTTGATATCAATATGATGGTATTGATTCAATCTTACTGCCCATTAGAGTCAGACGTTATAAAGTTAAACGAATAATGAATATAAATCACTTCAAAAAAATGTTTGTTTTGAAGGCTAAAAATACGTTTTTTGCAAAAATTACATTACTTCCGGTGATATTGAAAATGTTAACTTGGTTCATAGAAGTCATAAATGGCATAAGGCATCAAATGGTAAAAAAATTATAAAAATCGAATAATAATTGACACTTTTATAGACCAAAAACCTTGAAAAGTGACTTATAGAAGATCGCCTATTTCTCTGTAACCGTACAAGTTAGAAACCATTTTGTGGTATCTGTATGGTCGTATGGCTTCATTCTATTCGTTGATGGGAATAAAATATCATAATTTTAAAAATATTATAAGGCAGACTGATTTGAATAAAATATTAGTTTTTTAGGTTAAAAATACAGTTTTTGCCCAAATGACGTCATTTCCGGTCACAGTGAAAATGTAAAATTGGCTTGACCTAGTCCAAATTGGCATTAGACATCAAATGGAAAAAAAATATTGCAAATCGAATAATAATTCACTCTTGTATAGGCAAAATAACGTGAAAAGTGATGCATGCAAAATTGCATATTTCTCGACAACTGCTCATATTACAAACTAATTTTCGCATACATTCTCTTCGTCTGGATTATTGCTACGAGTTTATGAAAATTACAAATAAATATTTAAAAATATGAAGACGCTGAATGAATTGTAAATAGCTGAATTTTACACTTTATTTTACATTTTATTCGAAATTGCCCGAAAATGAAATTGAAATTTAAAAATATGAGCTAAGGATTTTGTGCACCTTCGCAGGGTGCATCCTTTTAGTTATATCAGTTTTGAAAAAAAATAATATTTTCTTTCAAAAAGTGGTACCGAACTGTCAAAATTGTAGTTTTTGTTAATATTACGTCACTTCCGTTGCCGACAGAAAAATTTCACCGTAACATAAAAAATAACAATTGGGACCACGGAGCATATGAACTTTGTTTTATACAAATCGAACAATAAATAATTTTTCTGGGTTCGAAAAACTAAATTCGCCGATGGCGGCTAACGCAAATTACCCAGACAATTTTTTTTCTCATTTCTGCTCAAGTACGATGATATTTTAACCCAGTGTAAAATATCACCAAAAAATATTCATAAATAAAAAAGATTTTCGTAAAAAAAATAATTTTTTTCAAAATATCGGACATTTTTTCGACTACTTCCAGTTTTACGATCGTTGTTGTGATAGCTTTACGAAGTTCTTTGGATACTTAACTTTCTGTACCAGAAGTGTCAGAAACATCCATTGAGCAGTTTTGGAAAAAAAGATAAATAAAAGAGCGTTTACAAAAATTTAACGATTTTTCAATTTTTTTCAAAGTTTGATGCCATTTTTGGACCACCTATATTATTTCAATGCTTTTCATTTTGGATTCACTATATAGACAACCGATGGGACTTTGAGTTAGAAAAGTTTAAGAAAAATCTGCGGCGTCGTTTTCGAGAAAAGGGCGTCTCAGAATGTTAAAAAATCGGAAAATACTAGATTTTTGGCATACAATAATTTATTTCCTTACCATCGATATCGTATTATTTAGATACCATATGATGGTCCATTAATAGGGCTATCCAACGACACTTTAGTTCTTTTGGTCCGCTATTACCTAAGGGAGAAATCAAGTTTTTCGCAAGTGCGACAATGTTTTTAACCTTTTTTTTCATTTTTTGAATACTTCCGGTATGGATATTATTGTCGGTATAGTTTTAATAACCGGTTTGGGCACTCAAATAGCCACAGTGCTCTGTAATGATATATTACATTATCTGATCAGATAAAATGCCCCTGAGAAATCCTAGGTTCAAAAGTGCCAAAAATGCAAAAAATTAAAATATCGAAAATTAAATTTCAATAACTACATACATATTATACATCGTTAGAATCGTAATTAGGTCAGCTATCTGAATATACAATCGTTTTTCACTGAACCGGCTTTCAGGAATCATACAGGAAGTTTATTATACCATAGCCGATCCATTGAGCTACCAAAGTATACTTTAGTTGTTTTGCTTCAGTGACACCCTCTATCAAATGTAAAAGTAATATTTGCTGGCGAAAAGACCGGTCAAAATTGTAAATTATGGCAAAATTACGTCACTTCCGGTACCGAAAGAAATTTTTATAGTTGAAAAATAAGTCGAAAATTCGCAACACACAAAATACAAACTTTGTTTTATACATATCGGGCAATAAATAATTAACCTATAACCCATAAACTGAAATTAAGAAGGTAAAAAACTTAAAAGTGACCCTGGGAAAATTGGTTATTATTCGACAAGGGAACATGCTAGAAGCCTTTTCTTGATATCAATATGATGGTATTGATTCAATCTTACTGCCCATTAGAGCCAGACGTTATAAAGTTAAACGAATAATGAATATAGATCACTTCAAAAAAATGTTTGTTTTGAAGGCTAAAAATACGTTTTTTGCAAAAATTACATTACTTCCGGTGATATTGAAAATGTTAACTTGGTTCATAGAAGTCATAAATGGCATAAGGCATCAAATGGTAAAAAAAATATAAAAATCGAATAATAATTGACACTTTTATAGACCAAAAACCTTGAAAAGTGACTTATAGAAGATCGCCTATTTCTCTGTAACCGTACAAGTTAGAAACCATTTTGTGGTATCTGTATGGTCGTATGGCTTCATTCTATTCGTTGATGGGAATAAAATATCATAATTTTAAAAATATTATAAGGGAGACTGATTTGAATAAAATATTAGTTTTTTAGGTTAAAAATACAGTTTTTGCCCAAATGACGTCATTTCCGGTCACAGTGAAAATGTAAAATTGGCTTGACCTAGTCCAAATTGGCATTAGACATCAAATGGAAAAAAAATATTGCAAATCGAATAATAATTCACTCTTGTATAGGCAAAATAGCGTGAAAAGTGATGCATGCAAAATTGCATATTTCTCGAGAACTGCTCCTATTACAAACTAATTTTCGCATACATTCTCTTCGTCTGGATTATTGCTACGAGTTTATGAAAATTACAAATAAATATTTCAAAATATGAAGACGCTGAATGAATTGTAAATAACTGAATTTTACACTTTATTTTACATTTTGTTCGAAATTGCCCGAAAATGAAATTGAAATTTAAAAATATGAGCTAAGGATTTTGTGCACCTTCGCAGGGTGCATCCTTTTAGTTATATCAGTTTTGAAAAAAAATAATATTTGCTTTCAAAAAGTGGTACCGAACTGTCAAAATTGTAGTTTTTGTTAATATTACGTCACTTCCGTTGCCGACAGAAAAATTTCACCGTAACATAAAAAATAACAATTGGGACCACGGAGCATATGAACTTTGTTTTACACAAATCGAACAATAAATAATTTTTCTGGGTACGAAAAACTAAATTCGCCGATGGCGGCTAACCCAGACAATTTTTTTTCTCATTTCTGCTCAAGTACGATGATATTTTAACCCAGTGTAAAATATCACCAAAAAATATTCATAAATAAAAAAGATTTTCGCAAAAAAAATATTTTTTTTCAAAATATCGGACATTTTTTCGACTACTTCCAGTTTTACGATCGTTGTTGTGATAGCTTTACGAAGTTCTTTGGATACTTAACTTTCTGTACCAGAAGTGTTAGAAACATCCATTGAGCAGTTTTGGAAAAAAAGATAAATAAAAGAGCGTTTACAAAAATTTAACGATTTTTCAATTTTTTTCAAAGTTTGATGCCATTTTTGGACCACCTATATTATTTCAATGCTTTTCATTTTGGATTCACTATATAGACAACCGATGGGACTTTGAGTTAGAAAAGTTTAAGAAAAATCTGCGGCGTCGTTTTCGAGAAAAGGGCGTCTCAGAATGTTAAAAAATCGGAAAATACTAGATTTTTGGCATAGAATAATTTATTTCCTTACCATCGATATCGTATTATTTAGATACCATATGATGGTCCATTAATAGGGCTATCCAACGACACTTTAGTTCTTTTGGTCCGCTATTACCTAAGGGAGAAATCAAGTTTTTCGCAAGTGCGACAATGTTTTTAACCTTTTTTTTCATTTTTTGAATACTTCCGGTATGGTTATTATTGTCGGTATAGTTTTAATAACCGGTTTGGGCACTAAAATAGCCACAGGGCTCTGTAATGATATATTACATTATCTGATCAGATAAAATGCCCCTGAGAAATCCTAGGTTCAAAAGTGCCAAAAATGCAAAAAAATTAAAATATCGAAAATTAAATTTCAATAACTACATACATATTATACATCGTTAGAATCGTAATTAGGTCAGCTATCTGAATATACAATCGCTTTTTGGAAATCTTTGAAAATAAAAAAATAGCAGAGCATTTTCCAAAATTTCACGATTTTTCGACTTTTTTCGATTTTCAGTCCGTTATTTCACCTATTCCAGATATTTCAAAGTCTTATTGGATGGCTTCATGCAAAATACCTCCAAAAGGACTCTCGATAGAAAAAATTACAAAAAAAGTTGCGGTTAAGTTTTCGAGATACAGGCGTCCAAAAACGCTCCAAATCAGAAAATACTTGATTTTCAGCGTGCCATATTTTGCTGCCTGCTCATCGTATCCGTACGAGTTGGGTATCATACGATAGCACAACCCTAGTGCAGTCCAATGGTACCCTAATTTCTTTAATCCATTGATATCGGGCGGAGAATTCGCGTTTTTCCCCAAAATACCCTTTTTTTGCATTTTTCAAAATATTGCACATTATTTCGACCACTTCCGGTTTAAGGATTCTTGTCGAAATTGCTTTATCAGTTGGTATTGGACTATAACTTCATGTTCTAGAAGTTTCAGAAACGTCAATTCTACCATAAAACGAAACCCGAGCTGACAAAATGGGAAGAAAATTCGAAAAAAATCGAAAAATAAAGGGCGATAACTCTGAATGAAACTTATATTACTGGAATCGGATGGACTTCAGGTATCCAAAAATGTAGGTCAAATTTGAAAATTTTGAAAAATGACAAAAATGGTCTCGTAAACAACATGTTTTCAATTTTCGAACGATAAAAGTCATAGACGAATGTTCGAAATTGAAAAATGTGAGATAGCCATTGTCTCAGAAAAGATTCAGGGATTCCAAAAATGTAATTTGTTTGAAAATGGATAACGAATTGACGAAACTATGGCCGATTTTCAATTTTTAGACAACGTGCAAAGTTCGGTCACTTCCGGTATGCGCAGAAATTTCAAAAATATTTTATCAAGTAGCCACCACATGGTTTCCCAATAGAAAATCTAATTCCAGATCGATATCTGTTTTCGATCATGGAGATCTAGGCCCCCGCGGTAAATAATAATAATAATAATAATAACTAGACCTGCAAGCAGCACTGAACCGGCTTTCAGGAATCATACAGGAAGTTTATTATACCATAGCCGATCCATTGAGCTACCAAACTATACTTTAGTTGTTTTGCTTCAGTGACACCCTCTATCATATCTAAAAGTAATATTTGCTGGCTAAAAGACCGGTCAAAATTGTAAATTATGGCAAAAGTATGTCACTTCCGGTGCCGAAAGAAATTTTTATAGATGAAAAATAAGTCGAAAATTCGCAACATACAAAATACAAACTTTTTTTTATAAATATCGGACAATAAATAATTAACCTATAACCCATAAACTGAAATTAAGAAGGTAAACTAGACCTGCATGCAGGAATGACGGGTTTCACTGGTGCCATGTTACCTTTGAACTTGAACTTGTGTCACTTTCGGTGCCACGTTACCCTTGAACATATGTCACTTCCCGTACCAATGAAACCAATATACAGGTTTCCACATAAGCATTGTACACATCAAATAAAATGGAAACAGAATCAAACAAATCCAGCAATATCAATTGATTTTATACATTTGTTACATGTAATTGATTCTGACAAAATTACAGTACTTCCGGTGATAAAGTAAATGTTCCATTAATATTATGAAATCAGAAATGGCATAAGGCATCACATGGTGAAAATTTTATGTACATCGAATAATAATTGCCACTTTTATAGACAAAAAACCTTGGAAAGTGACGTGTAGAAAATCGTCTATTTCTTGGCAACCGTACAAGATAGAAACCATATTTTGGTATTTATATGACCGTATGGGTTTAATCTATTTGTTGATTGGAATCAAATATCATAATTTTATAAACATTACAAATCAGACTCATTTGAATAAAATATCTGTTTTGAAGGCTTAAAATACAGTTTTTGCCAAAATGGCGTTACTTCCGGTGATAATGAAAACGTTAAATTAGTTTTATAACTTCGTCTATGACACTAGGCTTCAAAGGGTGAAAATTTTATGAAAATCGAATATTAATTGACACTTTTATGGGCCAAAAACCTTCAAAAGTGACTTTTATAAAAACGCCTATATCTCGGCAACCGAACAAGTTAGAAACAATTTTATGATATCTATTTGACCGTATGAGTTTTGTTAGTATGTGAATTTAAACCAAAAGTTAATTTTATTATTACATATCAAATAATTCTTGGTTGAAAAAAACATCGATTTTAAAAGTTAAAAATGCAGTTTTTGACCAAATGGCGTCACTTCCGGTGTAAATTCTAAATTATAATCAATTTGATATGACGCATACTTGCTTTTTGAATCAAATGATGTCACTATTGTGAATATCCATTAATAATTGACTATTTTACAGGCAAAATTAAGAAAACAGTGACTTATGCAAAACTGCCAATTTCTCGGCAACTGCTTATATTACAAACTAATTTTCACATACATTTTCTTCGTATGGATTATAGCTACAAGTTTATAAAAGTTACGTAGAAAAATTTTAAAATCTGAAAAGCCTGAATGGGTTGTAAATAGGTCAATTTTACACCATTTTTAGCCTTTTAATTGAATTTGCTCGAAAATGAAATCGAAATTAAAAAAACTGCTTCCGACATTTTTTGCGCCTTGAATGGGCACACTCTTTGGGTCATATAATTTTTCAAAAAAATAATATTTGTTTTCGAAAAATGGTACCTAACTGTCAAAATTGTAGTTTTTGGTAAAATTATGCCACTTCCGGTGCCGATAGATAATACTTTTGGTCATAAAAAAAATGACAATTAAGACAACGAAGCATATTAACTTTGTTTTATACAAATCGAACAATAAAAAATCAATATAGGACTGAAAAACTGAATTAGCCAATGGCGGCCAAGGAAAATTACCGAGGCAAAAAATGTTAACATTTTTGCGCTAGTCAGATGACTCTTTAATTCTGTGCACAACACGACTAAAAAATATTCATAAATAAAAAAGTTTTTTGTAAAATTTTAAATTTTCGAAATTTGGCGCCTAATATCTTTGAAGATTTGCCGAAAATCAAAAATCGAAAGTAGGGTAGCTATGTGCCCTGTCTCAGGCTATGCCAAAATGTATCGAAAGTTAAAATCCAATGATTATTGTTAAAATTACTGCAATATTTTCAAAAACGATCATTTGGTGATTTCGGACATTTCGCATTGTCGCAGAACGTTCAAAATAGCTTTATCCTCTAAGTCACACCCACTTTCCCAATAAAACCGAAGAAATCGTAACGATGCGACAAGCAGTTGCTGAGATCTACTCAAAACAAAAGAAGAATAATAATAATAAGAATAATAATTTTAACAAAAACAATAGTGTTTCACACAAGCTTCGCAGTGTGAAACCCTAAAAACTGAAAAGTGACCCTCGGAAAATTGGTTATTATTCGACAAGGGAACATGCTAGAAGATTTTTCTTGATATCAATATGATGGTATTGATTCAGTCTTACTGCCCATTAGAGTCAGACGTTATAAAGTTAAACGAATAATAAATATAAATCCCTTCAAAAAAATGTTTGTTTTAAAGGCTAAAAATACGTTTTTTGCAAAAATTACATCACTTCCGGTGATATTGAAAATTTTAACTTGGTTCATAGAAGTCATAAATAGCATAAGGCATGAAATGGTAAATAAATTGTAAAAATCGAATAATAATTGACAGTTTTACAGACCAAAAACCTTGAAAAGTGACTTATAGAAGATCGCCTATTTCTCTGTAACCGTACAAGTTAGAAACCATTTTGTGGAATCTGTATGGTCGTATGGCTTCATTTTATTCGTTGATGGAAATCAAATATCATAATTTTAAAAATATTATAAGGCAGACTCATTTGAATAAAATATTTATTTTTAGGTTAAAAATACAGTTTTTGCCCAAATGACGTCATTTCCGGTCACAGTGAAAATGTAAAATTGGCTTGACCTAGTCCAAATTGGCATTAGGCATCAAATGGAAAAAAAATATTGCAAATCGAATAATAATTAACTCTTTTATAGGCAAAATAACGTGAAAAGTGATGCATGCAAAATTGCATATTTCTCGGCAACTGCTCATATTACAAACTAATTTTCGCATACATTCTCTTCGTCTGGATTATTGCTACGAGTTTATGAAAATTACAAATAAATATTTCAAAATATGAAGACGCTGAATGAATTGTAAATAACTGAATTTTACACTTTATTTTACATTTTATTCGAAATTGCCCGAAAATGAAGTTGAAATTAAAAAATATGAGCTAAGGTTTTTGTGCACCTTTGCAGGATGCATCCTTTTAGTCATATCAGTTTTGAAAAAAAATAATATTTGCTTTCAAAAAGTGGTACCGAACTGTCAAAATTGTAGTTTTTGTTAATATTACGTCACTTCCGTTACCGACAGAAAAATTTCACCGTAACAAAAATAATTACAATTGGGACCATGGTGCATATGAACTTTGTTTTATACAAATCGAACAATAAATAATTTTTCTGGGTACGAAAAACTAAATTAGCCGATGGTGGCTAACGCAAATTACCGAGACAATTTTTTTTCTCATTTCTGCTCAAGTACGATGATATTTTAACCCTGTGTAAAATATCATCAAAAAATATTCATAAATAAAAAAGGTTTTCGTAAAAAAATTAATTTTTTTCGAAATATCGGACATTTTTTCGACTACTTCCGGTTTTACGATCGTTGTTGTGATAGCTTTACGAAGTCCTTTGGATACTTAACTGTACGTACCAGAAGTGTCAGAAACATCCATTGAGTAGTTTTGGAAAAAAAGATAAATTAAAGAGTGTTTCCAAAAATTTAACGATTTTTCAATTTTTTTCAAAGTTTGAGGCCATTTTTCGACCACTTATATTATTTCAATGCTTTTCATTTTGGATTCCCTATATAGACAACTGACAGGACTTTGAGTAAGAAACGTTTAAGAAAAATCGTAGGCGTCGTTTTCGAGAAAAGGGCGTCTCAGAATGTTAAAAAATTGGAAAATACTAGATTTTTGGCATACAATAATTTATTTCCTTACCATCGAAATCGTATTATTTAGATACCATATGATGGTCCATTAATAGGGCTATCCAGCGACACTTTAGTTCTTTTGGTCCGCTATTACCTAAGGGAGAAATCAAGTTTTTCGCAAGTGCGACAATGTTTTTACTCTTTTTTTTTCATTTTTTGAATACTTCCGGTATGGTTATTATTGTCGGAATAGTTCTAATAGCCGGTTTGGGCACTAAAATAGCCACAGGGCTCTGTAATGATATATTACATTATCTGATCAGATAAAATGCCCCTGAGAAATCCTATGTTCAAAAGTGCCAAAAATGCAAAAAATTTAAAATATAGAAAATTAAATTTTAATAATTACATACATATTATACATCGTTAGAATCGTAATTAGGTCAGCTATCTGAATATACAACCTTTTTTTAAAAATCTCTTAAAATAAAAAAATAGTAGAGCATTTTCCAAAATTTCACGATTTTTCGACTTTTTTCGATTTTCAGTCCCTTTTTTATCGTATTCCAGACATTTCAAAGTCCTATTGGATGGCTTCATGTCAAATACCTCCCAAAGGACTCTCGATAGAAAAAATTTAAAAAATATTGCAGGTTAAGTTTTCGAGATACAGGCGTCCAAAAACGCTCCAAATCAGAAAATACTTGATTTTCAGCGTGCCATATTTTGCTGTCTGTTCATAGTATCCGTATGAATGGGGTATCATATGATAGTCCAACAATCGTGCCATCAAACGGTACCTTCATTCGTTTAATCCATTGATATCGGACAGAGAAATAGCGTTTTCCCCCAAAATATCCATTTTTTGCATTTTTTTCAAAATATTGAACATTATTTCGACCACTTCCGGTTTGAAGATCCGTGTCGAAATTGCTTTATCAGTTGGTATTGGACTATAACTTCATGTTCCAGAAGTTTCATAAACGTCAATTCTACCATAAAACGAAACCCGAGCTCGCAAAATGGGAAGAAAATTCGAAAAAAATCGGAAAATAAAGGGCGATAACTCTGAATGAAAGTTATATTACTGGAATCGGATGGACTTCAGGTATCCAAAAATGTAGGTCAAATTTGAAAATTTTGAAAAATAACAAAAATTGTCTCGTAAACAACATGTTTTCAATTTTCGAACGATAAAAGTCATAGACGAATGTTCGAAATTGAAAAATGTGAGATAGCCATTGTCTCAGAAAAGATTCAGGGATTCCAAAAATGTAATTTGTTTGAAAATGGATAAAGAATTGACGAAACTATGGCCGATTTTCAATTTTTAGAGAAAGTACAAAGTTCGGTCACTTCCGGTATGCGCAGAAATTTCAAAAATATTTTATCAAGTAGCCACCACATGGTTTCCCGATAGAAAAGCTAATTCCAGATCGATATCTGTTTTCGATCATGGAGATCTAGGCCCTCGCGGTAAATAATAATAATAATAACTAGACCTGCAAGCAGCACTGAACCGGCTTTCAGGAATCATACAGGAAGTTTATTATACCATAGCCGATCCATTGAGCTACCAAACTATACTTTAGTTGTTTTGCTTCAGTGACACCCTCTATCATATGTAAAAGTAATATTTGCTGGCGAAAAGACCGGTCAAAATTGTAAATTATAGCAAAATTACGTCACTTCCGGTACCGAAAGAAATTTTTATAGGTGAAAAATAAGTCGAAAATTCGCAACACACAAAATACAAACTTTGTTTTATACATATCGGGCAATAAATAATTACCCTATAACCCATAAACTGAAATTAAGAAGGTAAAAAACTTAAAAGTGACCCTGGGAAAATTGGCTATTATTCGACAAGGGAACATGCTAGAAGCCTTTTCTTGATATCAATATGATGGTATTGATTCAATCTTACTGCCCATTAGAGTCAGACGTTATCAAGTTAAACGAATAATAAATATAAATCCGTTCAAAAAAATGTTTGTTTTGAAGGCTAAAAATACGTTTTTTTGCAAAAATTACATTACTTCCGGTGATATTGAAAATGTTAACTTAGTTCATAGAAGTCATAAATGGCATAAGGCATCGAATGGTAAAAAAATTATAAAAATCGAATAATAATTGACACTTTTATAGACCAAAAACCTTGAAAAGTGACTTATAGAAGATCGCCTATTTCTCTGTAACCATACAAGTTAGAAACCATTTTGTGGTATCTGTATGGTCGTATGGCTTCATTCTATTCGTTGATGGGAATCAAATATCATAATTTTAAAAATATTATAAGGCAGACTCATTTGAATAAAATATTTGTTTTTTGGGTTAAAAATACAGTTTTTGCCCAAATGACGTCATTTCCGGTCACAATGAAAATGTAAAATTGGCTTGACCTAGTCCAAAATGGCATTAAGCATCAAATGGGGAAAAAAAATTGCAAATCGAATAATAATTCATTCTTTTATAGGCAAAATAACGTGAAAAGTGATGCATGCAAAATTGCATATTTCTCGGCAACTGCTCATATTACAAACTAATTTTCGCATACATTCTCTTCGTCTGGATAATTGCTACGAGTTTATGAAAATTACAAATAAATATTTCAAAATATGAAGACGCTGAATGAATTGTAAATAACTGAATTTTACACTTTATTTTACATTTTATTCGAAATTGCCCGAAAATGAAATTGAAATTAAAAAATCTGAGCTAAGGATTTTCTGCATCTTTGCAGGGTGCATCCTTTTAGTTATATCAGTTTTGAAAAAAAAAATATTTGCTTTCAAAAAGTGGTACCGAACTGTCAAAATTGTAGTTTTAGTTAATATTACGTCATTTCCGTTGCCGACAGAAAAATTTCACCGTAACAAAAAAAATTACAATTGGGACCACGGAGCATATGAACTTTGTTTTATACAAATCGAACAATAAATAATTTTTCTGGGTACGAAAAACTAAATTAGCCGATGGCGGCTAACGCAAATTACCGAGACAATTTTTTTTCTCATTTCTGCTCAAGTACGATGATATTTTAACCCTGTGTAAAATACCATCAAAAAATATTCATAAATAAAAAAGGTATTCGTAAAAAAATTATTTTTTTTCAAAATATCGGACATTTTTTCGACTACTTCCGGTTTTACGATCATTGTCGCGATAGCTTTACGAAGTTTTTTCGATACTTAACTTTCTGTACCAGAAGTGTCAGAAACATCCATTGAGTAGTTTTGGAAAAAAAGATAAATTAAAGAGCGTTTACAAAAATTTAATGATTTTTTAATTTTTTTCAAAGTTTGATGCCATTTTTGGACCACCTATATTATTTCAATGCTTTTCATTTTGGATTCACTATATAGACAACCGATAGGACTTTGAGTAAGAAAAGTTTAAGAAAAATCTGCGGCGTCGTTTTCGAGAACAGGGCGTCTCAGAATGTTAAAAAATCGGAAAATACTAGATTTTTGGCATACAATAATTTATTTCCCTACCATAAAAATCGTATTATTTAGATACCATATGATGGTCCATTAATAGGGCTTTCCAACGACACTTTAGTTATTTTGGTCCGCTGTTACATAAGGGAGAAATCAAGTTTTTCGCAAGTGCGACAATGTTTTTAACCTTTTTTTTCATTTTTTGAATACTTCCGGTATGGTTATTATTTTCGGAATAGTCTTAATAGCCGGTTTGGGCACTAAAATAGCCACAGGGCTCTGTAATGATATATTGCATTATCTGATCAGATAAAATGCACCTGAGAAATCCTATGTTGAAAAGTGCCAAAAATGCAAAAAATTTAAAATATCGAAAATTAAATTTCAATAACTACATACATATTATACATCGTTAGAATCGTAATTAGGTCAGCTATCTGAATGTACAATCTTTTTTTGAAAATCTCTTAAAATAAAAAAATAGTAGAGCATTTTCCAAAATTTCACGATTTTTCGACTTTTTTCGATTTTCAGTCCGTTATTTCACCTATTCCAGACATTTCAAAGTCTTATTGGGTGGCATAATTCACAAGACTATCAAATGGACTCTCGATAGAGAAAGTTAAAAAAAAAGTTGCGGTTAAGTTTTCGAGATACAGGCGTCCAAAAATGCTAAAAATCAGAAAATACTTGATTTTCAGCGTGCCATATTTTGCAGCCTGATCATAGTATCCGTATGAAATGGGTATCATACGATAGTACAATCCTAGTGCAGTCCAATGGTACCCTAATTTGTTTAATCCATTGATATCGGGCGGAGAAATCGCGTTTTTCCCAAAAATATCCATTTTTTGCATTTTTTTCAAAATATTGAACATTATTTCGACCACTTCCGGTTTAAAGATCCGTGTCGAAATTGCTTTATCAGTTGGTATTGGACTATAACTTCATGTTCCAGAAGTTTCAGAAACGTCAATTCTACCATAAAACGAAACCCGAGCTCGCAAAATGGGAAGAAAATTCGAAAAAAATCGAAAAATAAAGGGCGATAACTCTGAATGAAACTTATATTACTGGAATCGGATTGACTTCAAGTATCCAAAAATGTAGGTCAAATTTGAAAATTTTGAAAAATAACAAAAATTGTCTCGTAAACAACATGTTTTCAATTTTCGAACGATAAAAGTCATAGACGAATGTTCGAAATTGAAAAATGTGAGATAGCCATTGTCTCAGAAAAGATTCAGGGATTCCAAAAATGTAATTTGTTTGAAAATGGATAAAGAATTGACGAAACTATAGCCGATTTTCAATTTTTAGAGAAAGTAAAAAGTTCGGTCACTTCCGGTATGCGCAGAAATTTCAAAAATATTTTATCAAGTAGCCACCACATGGTTTTCCGATAGAAAAGCTAATTCTCGATCGATATCTGTTTTCGATCATGGAGATCTAGGCCCTCGCGGTAAATAATAATAATAATAATAATAATAATAATAATTTTAGTAATCTCAATAGGCTTTCAGACGAAAGTCTGAAAGCCTAATAATAATAATTTTAGTAATCTCAATAGGCTTTCAGACGAAAGTCTGAAAGCCTAATAATAATAATTTTAGTAATCTCAATAGGCTTTCAGACGAAAGTCTGAAAGCCTAACTAGACCTGCAAGCAGCACTGAACCGGCTTTCAGGAATCATACAAGAAGTTTATTATACCATAGCCGATCCATTGAGCTACCAAACTATACTTTAGTTGTTTTGCTTCAGTGACACCCTCTATCATATGTAAAAGTAATATTTGCTGGCGAAAAGACCGGTCAAAATTGTAAATTATGGCAAAATTATGTTACTTCCGGTGCCGAAAGAAATTTTTATAGGTGAAAAATAAGTCGAAAATTCGCAACATACAAAATACAAACTTTGTTTTGTACATATCGGGCAATAAATAATTAACCTATAACCCATAAACTGAAATTAAGAAGGTAAAAAACTGAAAAGTGACCCTGGGAAAATTGGCAATTATTCGACAAGGGAACATGCTAGAAGCCTTTTCTTGATATCAATATAATGGTATTGATTCAATCTTACTGCCCATTAGAGTCAGACGTTATAAAGTTAAACGAATAATAAATATAAATCCCTTCACAAAAATGTTTGTTTTGAAGGCTAAAAATACGTTTTTTGCAAAAATTACATTACTTCCGGTGATATTGAAAATGTTAACTTGGTTCATAGAAGTCATAAATGGTATAAGGCATCAAATGGTAAAAAATTTATAAAAATCGAATAATAATTGACACTTTTATAGACCAAAAACCTTGAAAAGTGACTTACAGAAGATCGCCTATTTCTCTGTAACCGTACATGTTAGAAACCATTTTGTGGTATCTGTATGGTCGTATGGCTTCATTCTATTCGTTGATGGGAGTCAAATATCATAATTTTAAAAATATTATAAGGCAGACTCATTTGAATAAAATATTTGTTTTTTAGGTTAAAAATACAGTTTTTGCCCAAATGACGTCATTTCCGGTCACAGTGAAAATGTAAAATTGGCTTGACCTAGTCCAAATTGGCATTAGGCATCAAATGGGAAAAAAATATTGCAAATCAAATAATAATTAACTCTTTTATGGGCAAAATAACGTGAAAAGTGATGGATGCAAAATTGCATATTTCTCGGCAACTGCGCATATTACAAACTAATTTTCGCATACATTCTCTTCGTCTGGATTATTGCTACGAGTTTATGAAAATTACAAATAAATATTTCAAAATATGAAGACGCTGAATGAATTGTAAATAACTGAATTTTACACTTTATTTTACATTTTATTCGAAATTGCCCGAAAATGAAATTGAAATTAAAAAATCTGAGCTAAGGATTTTCTGCATCTTTGCAGGGTGCATCCTTTTAGTTATATCAGTTTTGAACAAAAAAAATATTTGCTTTCAAAAAGTGGTACCGAACTGTCAAAATTGTAGTTTTAGTTAATATTACGTCACTTCCGTTGCCGACAGAAAAATTTCACCGTAACAAAAAAAAATACAATTGGGACCACGG
Source organism: Patella caerulea (assembly GCA_036850965.1). Taxonomy (NCBI): domain Eukaryota; kingdom Metazoa; phylum Mollusca; class Gastropoda; family Patellidae; genus Patella; species Patella caerulea. The sequence goes on from JAZGQO010000002.1 coordinate 1,115,273, forward strand.
AGCATATGAACTTTGTTTTATACAAATCGAACAATAAATAATTTTTCTGGGTACGAAAAACTAAATTAGCCGATGGCGGCTAACGCAAATTACCGGGACAATTTTTTTTCTCATTTCTGCTCAAGTACGATGATATTTTAACCCTGTGTAAAATACCATCAAAAAATATTCATAAATAAAAAAGGTATTCGTAAAAAAATTAATTTTTTTCAAAATATCGGACTTTTTTTCGACTACTTCCGGTTTTACGATCATTGTCGCGATAGCTTTACGAAGTTCTTTCGATACTTAACTTTCTGTACCAGAAGTGTCAGAAACATCCATTGAGTAGTTTTGGAAAAAAAGATAAATTAAAGAGCGTTTCCAAAAATTTAACGATTTTTCAATTTTTTTCAAAGTTTGATGCTATTTTTGGACCACCTATATTATTTCAATGCTTTTCATTTTGGATTCACTATATAGACAACCGATAGGACTTTGAGTAAGAAAAGTTTCAGAAAAATCTGCGGCGTCGTTTTCGAGAACAGGGCGTCTCAGAATGTTAAAAAATCGGAAAATACTAGATTTTTGGCATACAATAATTTATTTCCCTACCATCGAAATCGTATTATTTAGATACCATATGATGGTCCATTAATAGGGCTTTCCAACGACACTTTAGTTATTTTGGTCCGCTATTACCTAAGGGAGAAATCAAGTTTTTCGCAAGTGCGACAATGTTTTTAACCTTTTTTTTTCATTTTTTGAATACTTCCGGTATGGTTATTATTTTCGGAATAGTCTTAAGAGCCGGTTTGGGCACTAAAATAGCCACAGGGCTCTGTAATGATATATTGCATTATCTGATCAGATAAAATGCACCTGAGAAATCCTATGTTGAAAAGTGCCAAAAATGCAAAAAATTTAAAATATCGAAAATTAAATTTCAATAACTACATACATATTATACATCGTTAGAATCGTAATTAGGTCAGCTATCTGAATATACAATCTTTTTTTGAAAATCTCTTAAAATAAAAAAATAGTAGAGCATTTTCCAAAATTTCACGATTTTTCGACTTTTTTCGATTTTCAGTCCGTTATTTCACCTATTCCATACATTTCAAAGTCTTATTGGGTGGCATAATTCACAAGACTATCGAATGGACTCTCGAGAGAGAAAGTTAAAAAAAAAGTTGCGGTTAAGTTTTCGAGATACAGGCGTCCAAAAATGCTAAAAATCAGAAAATACTTGATTTTCAGCGTGCTATATTTTGCTGCCGGATCATAGTATCCGTATAAAATGGGTATCATACGATAGTACAATCATAGTGCAGTCCAATGGTACCCTAATTTGTTTAATCCATTGATATCGGGCGGAGAAATCGCGTTTTTCCCAAAAATATCCATTTTTTGCATTTTTTTCAAAATATTGAACATTATTTCGACCACTTCCGGTTTAAAGATCCATGTCGAAATTGCTTTATCAGTTGGTATTGGACTATAACTTCATGTTCCAGAAGTTTCAGAAACGTCAATTCTACCATAAAACGAAACCCGAGCTCGCAAAATGGGAAGAAAATTCGAAAAAAATCGAAAAATAAAGGGCGATAACTCTGAATGAAACTTATATTACTGGAATCGGATGGACTTCAGGTATCCAAAAATGTAGGTCAAATTTGAAAATTTTGAAAAATAACAAAAATTGTCTCGTAAACAACATGTTTTCAATTTTCGAACTATAAAAGTCATAGACGAATGTTCGAAATTAAAAAATGTGAGATAGCCATTGTCTCAGAAAAGATTCAGGGATTCCAAAAATGTAATTTGTTTGAAAATGGATGAAGAATTGACGAAACTATGGCCGATTTTCAATTTTTAGAGAAAGTACAAAGTTCGGTCACTTCCGGTATGCGCAGAAATTTCAAAAATATTTTATCAAGTAGCCACCACATGGTTTCCCGATAGTAAAGCTAATTCCAGATCGATATCTGTTTTAGATCATGGAGATCTAGGCCCTCGCGGTAAATAATAATAATAATAACTAGACCTGCAAGCAGCACTGAACCGGCTTTCAGGAATCATACAGGAAGTTTATTATACCATAGCCGATCCATTGAGCTACCAAACTATACTTTAGTTGTTTTGCTTCAGCGACACCCTCTATCATATGTAAAAGTAATATTTGCTGGCGAAAAGACCGGTCAAAATTGTAAATTAAGGCAAAATTACGTCACTTCCGGTACCGAAAGAAATTTTCATAGGTGAAAAATAAGTCGAAAATTCGCAACATACAAAATACAAACTTTGTTTTATACATATCGGGCAATAAATAATTAACCTATAACCCATAAACTGAAATTAAGAAGGTAAAAAACTTAAAAGTGACCCTGGGAAAATTGGTTATTATTCGACAAGGGAACATGCTAGAAGCCTTTTCTTGATATCAATATGATGGTATTGATTCAATCTTACTGCCCATTAGAGTCAGACGTTATAAAGTTAAACGAATAATGAATATAAATCACTTCAAAAAAATGTTTGTTTTGAAGGCTAAAAATACGTTTTTTGCAAAAATTACATTACTTCCGGTGATATTGAAAATGTTAACTTGGTTCATAGAAGTCATAAATGGCATAAGGCATCAAATGGTAAAAAGATTATAAAAATCGAATAATAATTGACACTTTCATAGACTAAAAACCTTGAAAAGTGACTTATAGAAGATCGCCTATTTCTCTGAAACCGTACAAGTTAGAAACCATTTTGTGGTATCTGTATGGTCGTATGGCTTCATTCTATTCGTTGATGGGAATCAAATATCATAATTTTAAAAATATTATAAGGCAGACTCATTTGAATACAATTTTAGTTTTTTAGGTTAAAAATACAGTTTTTGCCCAAATGACGTCATTTCCGGTCACAGTGAAAATGTAAAATTGGCTTGACCTAGTCCAAATTGGCATTAGGCATCAAATGGAAAAAAAATATTGCAAATCGAATAATAATTCACTTTTGTATAGGCAAAATAACGTGAAAAGTGATGCATGCAAAATTGCATATTTCTCGGCAACTGCTCATATTATAAACTAATTTTCGCATACATTCTCTTCGTCTGGATTATTGCTACGAGTTTATGAAAATTACAAATAAATATTTCAAAATATGAAGACGCTGAATGAATTGTAAATAACTGAATTTTACACTTAATTTACATTTTATTCGAAATTGCCCGAAAATGAAATTGAAATTTAAAAATATGAGCTAAGGATTTTGTGCACCTTTGCAGGGTGCATCCTTTTAGTTATATCAGTTTTGGAAAAAAATAATATTTGCTTTCAAAAAGTGGTACCGAACTGTCAAAATTGTAGTTTTTGTTAATATTACGTCACTTCCGTTGCCGACAGAAAAATTTCACCGTAACAAAAAAAATTACAATTGGGACCACGGAGCATATGAACTTTGTTTTATACAAATCGAACAATAAATAATTTTTCTGGGTACGAAAAGCTAAATTAGCCGATGGCGGCTAACGCAAATTACCGAGACAATTTTTTTTCTCATTTCTGCTCAAGTACGATGATATTTTAACCCTGTGTAAAATATCATCAAAAAATATTCATAAATAAAAAAGGTTTTCGTAAAAAAAATTTTTTTTTTCAAAATATCGGACATTTTTTCGACTACTTCCGGTTTTACGATCATTGTCGCGATAGCTTTACGAGGTTCTTTGGATACTTAACTTTCTGTACCAGAAGTGTCAGAAACATTCATTGAGCAGTTTTTGAAAAAAAGATAAATTAAAGAGCGTTTACAAAAAGTTAACGATTTTTCAATTTTTTTCAAAGTTTGATGCCATTTTTGGACCACCTATTTCATTTCAATGGTTTTCATTTTGGATTCACTATATAGACAACCGATAGGACTTTGAGTAAGAAAAGTTTAAGAAAAATCGTAGGCGTCGTTTTCGAGAAAAGGGCGTCTCAGAATGTTAAAAAATCGGAAAATACTAGATTTTTGGCATGCAATAATTTATTTCCTTACCATGGAAATCATATTATTGAGATACCATATGATGGTCCATTAATAGTTCTATCCAGCGACACTTTAGTTCTTTTGGTCCGCTATTACCTAAGGGAGAAATCATGTTTTTCGCAAGTGCGACAATATTTTTAACTTTTTTTTTTATTTTTTGAATACTTCCGGTATGGTTATTATTTTCGGAATAGTTTTAATAGCCAGTTTGGGCACTAAAATAGCCACAGGGCTCTGTAATGATATATTGCATTATCTGATCAGATAAAATGCCCCTGAGAAATCCTATGTTGAAAAGTGCCAAAAATGCAAAAAATTTAAAATATCGAAAATTAAATTTCAATAACTACATACATATTATACATCGTTAGAATCGTAATTAGGTCAGCTATCTGAATATACAATCTTTTTTTGAAAATCTCTTAAAATAAAAAAATAGTAGAGCATTTTCCAAAATTTCACGATTTTTCGACTTTTTTCGATTTTCAGTCCCTTTTTTATCCTATTCCAGACATTTCAAAGACTTATTGGATGGCTTCATGCAAAAGACTTCCAAAAGGACTCTCGATAGAAAAAATTTGAAAAAAATTGTAGGTTAAGTTTTCGAGATACAGGCGTCCAAAAACGCTCCAAATCAGAAAATACTTGATTTTCAGCGTGCCATATTTTGCTGACTGATCATAGAATCCGTATGAATTGGGTATCATACGATAGTACAATCCTAGTGCAGTCCAATGGTACCCTAATTTCTTTAATCCATTGATATCGGGCGGAGAAATCGCGTTTTTCCTCAAAATATCCATTTTTTGCAAATTTTTTCAAAATATTGCCCATTATTTCGACCACTTCCGGTTTAAGGATTCTTGTCGAAATTGCTTTATAAGTTGGTATTGGACTATAACTTCATGTTCCAGAAATTTCAGAAACGTCAATTCTGCCATAAACCGAAACCCGAGCTCACAAAATGGGAAGAAAATTCGAAAAAAATCGAAAAATAAAGGGCGATAACTCTGAATGAAACTTATATTACTGGAATCGGATGGACTTCAGGTATCCAAAAATGTAGGTCAAATTTGAAAATTTTTAAAAATAACAAAAATTGTCTCGTAAACAACATCTTTTCAATTTTCAAACGATAAAAGTCATAGACGAATGTTCGAAATTGAAAAATGTGAGATAGCCATTGTCTCAGAAAAGATTCAGGGATTCCAAAAATGTAATTTGTTTGAAAATGGATAAAGAATTGCCGAAACTATGGCCAATTTTCAATTTTTAGACAACGTACAAAGTTCGGTCACTTCCGGTATGCGCAGAAATTTCGAAAATATTTTATCAAGTAGCCACCACATGGTTTCCCAATAGAAAATCTAATTCCAGATCGATATCTGTTTCGATCATAGAGATCTAGGCCCTCGCGGTAAATAATAATAATAACTAGACCTGCAAGCAGCACTGAACCGGCTTTCAGGAATCATACAGGAAGTTTATTATACCATAGCCGATCCATTGAGCTACCAAAGTATACTTTAGTTGTTTTGCTTCAGTGACACCCTCTATCAAATGTAAAAGTAATATTTGCTGGCGAAAAGACCGGTCAAAATTGTAAATTATGGCAAAATTACGTCACTTCCGGTACCGAAAGAAATTTTTATAGTTGAAAAATAAGTCGAAAATTCGCAACACACAAAATACAAACTTTGTTTTATACATATCGGGCAATAAATAATTAACCTATAACCCATAAACTGAAATTAAGAAGGTAAAAAACTTAAAAGTGACCCTGGGAAAATTGGTTATTATTCGACAAGGGAACATGCTAGAAGCCTTTTCTTGATATCAATATGATGGTATTGATTCAATCTTACTGCCCATTAGAGCCAGACGTTATAAAGTTAAACGAATAATGAATATAGATCACTTCAAAAAAATGTTTGTTTTGAAGGCTAAAAATACGTTTTTTGCAAAAATTACATTACTTCCGGTGATATTGAAAATGTTAACTTGGTTCATAGAAGTCATAAATGGCATAAGGCATCAAATGGTAAAAAAAATATAAAAATCGAATAATAATTGACACTTTTATAGACCAAAAACCTTGAAAAGTGACTTATAGAAGATCGCCTATTTCTCTGTAACCGTACAAGTTAGAAACCATTTTGTGGTATCTGTATGGTCGTATGGCTTCATTCTATTCGTTGATGGGAATAAAATATCATAATTTTAAAAATATTATAAGGGAGACTGATTTGAATAAAATATTAGTTTTTTAGGTTAAAAATACAGTTTTTGCCCAAATGACGTCATTTCCGGTCACAGTGAAAATGTAAAATTGGCTTGACCTAGTCCAAATTGGCATTAGACATCAAATGGAAAAAAAATATTGCAAATCGAATAATAATTCACTCTTGTATAGGCAAAATAGCGTGAAAAGTGATGCATGCAAAATTGCATATTTCTCGAGAACTGCTCCTATTACAAACTAATTTTCGCATACATTCTCTTCGTCTGGATTATTGCTACGAGTTTATGAAAATTACAAATAAATATTTCAAAATATGAAGACGCTGAATGAATTGTAAATAACTGAATTTTACACTTTATTTTACATTTTGTTCGAAATTGCCCGAAAATGAAATTGAAATTTAAAAATATGAGCTAAGGATTTTGTGCACCTTCGCAGGGTGCATCCTTTTAGTTATATCAGTTTTGAAAAAAAATAATATTTGCTTTCAAAAAGTGGTACCGAACTGTCAAAATTGTAGTTTTTGTTAATATTACGTCACTTCCGTTGCCGACAGAAAAATTTCACCGTAACATAAAAAATAACAATTGGGACCACGGAGCATATGAACTTTGTTTTACACAAATCGAACAATAAATAATTTTTCTGGGTACGAAAAACTAAATTCGCCGATGGCGGCTAACGCAAATTACCCAGACAATTTTTTTTCTCATTTCTGCTCAAGTACGATGATATTTTAACCCAGTGTAAAATATCACCAAAAAATATTCATAAATAAAAAAGATTTTCGCAAAAAAAATATTTTTTTTCAAAATATCGGACATTTTTTCGACTACTTCCAGTTTTACGATCGTTGTTGTGATAGCTTTACGAAGTTCTTTGGATACTTAACTTTCTGTACCAGAAGTGTCAGAAACATCCATTGAGCAGTTTTGGAAAAAAAGATAAATAAAAGAGCGTTTACAAAAATTTAACGATTTTTCAATTTTTTTCAAAGTTTGATGCCATTTTTGGACCACCTATATTATTTCAATGCTTTTCATTTTGGATTCACTATATAGACAACCGATGGGACTTTGAGTTAGAAAAGTTTAAGAAAAATCTGCGGCGTCGTTTTCGAGAAAAGGGCGTCTCAGAATGTTAAAAAATCGGAAAATACTAGATTTTTGGCATAGAATAATTTATTTCCTTACCATCGATATCGTATTATTTAGATACCATATGATGGTCCATTAATAGGGCTATCCAACGACACTTTAGTTCTTTTGGTCCGCTATTACCTAAGGGAGAAATCAAGTTTTTCGCAAGTGCGACAATGTTTTTAACCTTTTTTTTCATTTTTTGAATACTTCCGGTATGGTTATTATTGTCGGTATAGTTTTAATAACCGGTTTGGGCACTAAAATAGCCACAGGGCTCTGTAATGATATATTACATTATCTGATCAGATAAAATGCCCCTGAGAAATCCTAGGTTCAAAAGTGCCAAAAATGCAAAAAAATTAAAATATCGAAAATTAAATTTCAATAACTACATACATATTATACATCGTTAGAATCGTAATTAGGTCAGCTATCTGAATATACAATCGTTTTTTGGAAATCTTTGAAAATAAAAAAATAGCAGAGCATTTTCCAAAATTTCACGATTTTTCGACTTTTTTCGATTTTCAGTCCGTTATTTCACCTATTCCAGATATTTCAAAGTCTTATTGGATGGCTTCATGCAAAATACCTCCAAAAGGACTCTCGATAGAAAAAATTACAAAAAAAGTTGCGGTTAAGTTTTCGAGATACAGGCGTCCAAAAACGCTCCAAATCAGAAAATACTTGATTTTCAGCGTGCCATATTTTGCTGCCTGCTCATCGTATCCGTACGAGTTGGGTATCATACGATAGCACAACCCTAGTGCAGTCCAATGGTACCCTAATTTCTTTAATCCATTGATATCGGGCGGAGAATTCGCGTTTTTCCCCAAAATATCCATTTTTTGCATTCTTTTCAAAATATTGCACATTATTTCGACCACTTCCGGTTTAAGGATTCTTGTCGAAATTGCTTTATCAGTTGGTATTGGACTATAACTTCATGTTCTAGAAGTTTCAGAAACGTCAATTCTACCATAAAACGAAACCCGAGCTGACAAAATGGGAAGAAAATTCGAAAAAAATCGAAAAATAAAGGGCGATAACTCTGAATGAAACTTATATTACTGGAATCGGATGGACTTCAGGTATCCAAAAATGTAGGTCAAATTTGAAAATTTTGAAAAATGACAAAAATGGTCTCGTAAACAACATGTTTTCAATTTTCAAACGATAAAAGTCATAGACGAATGTTCGAAATTGAAAAATGTGAGATAGCCATTGTCTCAGAAAAGATTCAGGGATTCCAAAAATGTAATTTGTTTGAAAATGGATAACGAATTGACGAAACTATGGCCGATTTTCAATTTTTAGACAACGTGCAAAGTTCGGTCACTTCCGGTATGCGCAGAAATTTCAAAAATATTTTATCAAGTAGCCACCACATGGTTTCCCAATAGAAAATCTAATTCCAGATCGATATCTGTTTTCGATCATGGAGATCTAGGCCCCCGCGGTAAATAATAATAATAATAATAATAACTAGACCTGCAAGCAGCACTGAACCGGCTTTCAGGAATCATACAGGAAGTTTCTTATACCATAGCCGATCCATTGAGCTACCAAACTATACTTTAGTTGTTTTGCTTCAGTGACACCCTCTATCATATGTAAAAGTAATATTTGCTGGCGAAAAGACCGGTCAAAATTGTAAATTATGGTAAAATTACGTCACTTCCGGTACCGAAAGATATTTTTATAGGTGAAAAATAAGTCGAAAATTCGCAACACACAAAATACAAACTTTGTTTTATACATATTGGGCAATAAATAATTACCCTATAACCCATAAACTGAAATTAAGAAGGTAAAAAACTTAAAAGTGACCCTGGGAAAATTGGCTATTATTCGACAAGGGAACATGCTAGAAGGCTTTTTTTGATATCAATATGATGGTATTGATTCAATCTTACTGCCCATTAGAGTCAGACGTTATCAAGTTAAACGAATAATAAATATAAATCCCTTCAAAAAAATGTTTGTTTTGAAGGCTAAAAATACGTTTTTTGCAAAAATTACATTACTTCCGGTGATATTGAAAATGTTAACTTAGTTCATAGAAGCCATAATGACATAAGGCATCAAATGGTAAAAAAATTATAAAAATCGAATAATAATTGAGACTTTTATAGACCAAAAACCTTGAAAAGTGACTTATAGAAGATCGCCGATTTCTCTGTAACCATACAAGTTAGAAACCATTTTGTGGTATCTGTATGGTCGTATGGCTTCATTCTATTCGTTGATGGGAATCAAATATCATAATTTTAAAAATATTATAAGGCAGACTCATTTGAATAAAATATTTGTTTTTTGGGTTAAAAATACAGTTTTTGCCCAAATGACGTCATTTCCGGTCACAGTGAAAATGTAAAATTGACTTGACCTAGTCCAAATTGGCATTAGGCATCAAATGGAAAAAAAATATTGCAAATCGAATGATAATTCACTCTTTTATAGGCAAAATAACGTGAAAAGTGATGCATGCAAAATTGCATATTCCTCGGCAACTGCTCATATTACAAACTAATTTTCGCATACATTCTCTTCGTCTGGATTATTGCTACGAGTTTATGAAATTACAAATAAATATTTCAAAATATGAAGACGCTGAATGAATTGTAAATAACTGAATTTTACACTTTATTTTACATTTTATTCGAAATTGCCCGAAAATGAAATTGAAATTAAAAAATCTGAGCTAAGGATTTTGTGCATCTTTGCAGGGTGCATCCTTTTAGTTATATCAGTTTTGAAAAAAAAAATATTTGCTTTCAAAAAGTGGTACCGAACTGTCAAAATTGTAGTTTTTGTTCATATTACGTCACTTTCGTTGCCGACAGAAAAATTTTACCGTAACAAAAAAAATTACAATTGGGACCACGGAGCATATGAACTTTGTTTTATACAAATCGAACAATAAATAATTTTTCTGGGTACGAAAAACTAAATTAGCCGATGGCGGCTAACGCAAATTACCCTGACAATGTTTTTTCTCATTTCTGCTCAAGTACGATGATATTTTAACCCTGTGTAAAATACCATCAAAATATATTCATAAATAAAAAAGGTATTCGTAAAAAAATTATTTTTTTTCAAAATATCGGACATTTGTTCGACTACTTCCGGTTTTACGATCATTGTCGCGATAGCTTTACGAAGTTCTTTCGATACTTAACTTTCTGTACCAGAAGTGTCAGAAACATCCATTGAGTAGTTTTGGAAAAAAAGATAAATTAAAGAGCGTTTACAAAAATTTAATGATTCTTCAATTTTTTTCAAAGTTTGATGCCATTTTTGGACCACCTATATTATTTCAATGCTTTTCATTTTGGATTCACTATATAGACAACCGATAGGACTTTGAGTAAGAAAAGTTTAAGAAAAATCTGCGACGTCGTTTTCGAGAAAAGGGCGTCTCAGAATGTTAAAAAATCGGAAAATACTAGATTTTTGGCATACAATAATTTATTTCTCTACGATCGAAATCGTATTATTTAGATACCATATGATGGTCCATTAATAGGGCTTTCCAACGACCCTTTAGTTCTTTTGGTCCGCTATTACCTAAGGGAGAAATCAAGTTTTTCGCAAGTGCGACAATGTTTTTAACCTTTTTTTTCATTTTTTGAATACTTCCGGTATGGTTATTATTTTCGGAATAGTTTTAATAGCCGGTTTGGGCACTAAAATAGCCACAGGGCTCTGTAATGATATATTGCATTATCTGATCAGATAAAATGCCCCTGAGAAATCCTATGTTGAAAAGTGCCAAAAATGCAAAAAAATTAAAATATCGAAAATTTAATTTCAATAACTACATACATATTATACATCGTTAGAATCGTAATTAGGTCAGCTATCTGAATATACAATCTTTTTTTGAAAATCTCTCAAAATAAAAAAATAGTAGAGCATTTTCCAAAATTTCACGATTTTTCGACTTTTTTCGATTTTCAGTCCGTTATTTCACCTATTCCAGACATTTCAAAGTCTTATTGGGTGGCATAATTCACAAGACTATCGAATGGACTCTCGATAGAGAAAGTTAAAAATAAAGTTGCGGTTAAGTTTTCGAGATACAGGCGTCCAAAAACGCTCCAAATCAGAAAATACTTGATTTTCATCGTGCCATATTTTGCTTCCTGCTCATCGTATCCGTATGAATTGGGTATCATACGATAGTACAATCCTAGTGCAGTCCAATGGTACCCTAATTTCTTTAATCCGTTGATATCGGGCGGAGAAATCGCGTTTTTCCCCAAAATATCCATTTTTTGCATTTTTTTCAAAATATTGAACATTATTTCGACCACTTCCGGTTTAAAGATCCGTGTCGAAATTGCTTTATCAGTTGGTATTGGACTATAACTTCATGTTCCAGAAGTTTCAGAAACGTCAATTCTACCATAAAACGAAACCCGAGCTCGCAAAATGGGAAGAAAATTCGATAAAAATCGAAAAATAAAGGGCGACAACTCTGAATGAAACTTATATTACTGGAATCGGATGGACTTCAGGTATCCAAAAATGTAGGTCAAATTTGAAAATTTTGAAAAATGACAAAAATTGTCTCGTAAACAACATGTTTTCAAATTTCGAACGATAAAAGTCATAGACGAATGTTCGAAATTGAAAAATGTGAGATAGCCATTGTCTCAGAAAAGATTCAGGGATTCCAAAAATGTAATTTGTTTGAAAATGGATAAAGAATTGACGAAACTATGGCCGATTTTCAATTTTTAGACAACGTGCAAAGTTCGGTCACTTCCGGTATGCGCAGAAATTTCAAAAATATTTTATCAAGTAGCCACCACGTGGTTTCCCAATAGAAAATCTAATTTCAGATCGATATCTGTTTTCGATCATGGAGATCTAGGCCCTCGCGGTAAATAATAATAATAATAATAATTTTAGTAATCTCAATAGGCTTTCAGACGAAAGTCTGAAAGCCTAATAATAATAATTTTAGTAATCTCAATAGGCTTTCAGACGAAAGTCTGAAAGCCTAATAATAACTAGACCTGCAAGCAGCACTGAACCGGCTTTCAGGAATCATACAGGAAGTTTATTATACCATAGCCGATCCATTGAGCTACTAAACTATAATTTAGTTGTTTTGCTTCAGTGACACTCTCTATCATATGTAAAAGTAATATTTGCTGGCGAAAAGACCGGTCAAAATTGTAAATTATGGCAAAATTACGTCACTTCCGGTGCCGAAAGAAATTTTTATAGGTGAAAAATAAGTCGAAAATTCGCAGCATACAAAATACAAACTTTGTTTTATACATATCGGGCAATAAATAATTAACCCATAACCCATAAACTGAAATTAAGAACGTAAAAAACTTAAAAGTGACCCTGGGAAAATTGGTTATTATTCGACAAGGGAACATGCTAGAAGCCTTTTCTTGATATCAATATGATGGTATTGATTCAATCTTACTGCCCATTAGAGTCAGACGTTATAAAGTTAAACGAATAATGAATATAAGTCACTTCAAAAAAATGTTTGTTTTGAGGGCTAAAAATACGTTTTTTGCAAAAATAACATTACTTCCGGTGATATTGAAAATGTTAACTTGGTTCATAGAAGTCATAAATGGCATAAGGCATCAAATGGTAAAAAAATTATAAAAATCGAATAATAATTGACACTTTTATAGACCAAAAACCTTGAAAAGTGACTTACAGAAGATCGCTTATTTCTCTGTAACCGTACAAGTTAGAAACCATTTTGTGGTATCTGTATGGTCGTATGGCTCCATTCTATTCGTTGATGAGAATCAAATATCATAATTTTAAAAATATTATAAGGGAGTTTGATTTGAATAAAATATTAGTTTTTTAGGTTAAAAATACAGTTTTTGCCCAAATGACGTCATTTCCGGTCACAGTGAAAATGTAAAATTGGCTTGACCTATTCCAAATTGGTATTAGGCATCAAATGGAAAAAAAATATTGCAAATCGAATAATATTTCACTCTTGTATAGGCAAAATAACGTGAAAAGTGATGCATGCAAAATTGCATATTTCTCGGCAACTGCTCATATTACAAACTAATTTTTGCATACATTCTCTTCGTCTGGATTATTGCCACGAGTTTATGGAAATTACAAATAAATATTTCAAAATATGAAGACGCTGAACGAATTGTAAATAACTGAATTTTACACTTTATTTTACATTTTATTCGAAATAGCCCGAAAATGAAATTGAAATTAAAAAATATGAGCTAAGGATTTTGTGCGCCTTTGCAGGGTGCATCCTTTTAGTTATATCAGGTTTGAAAAAAAATAATATTTGCTTTCAAAAAGTGGTACCGAACTGTCAAAATTGTAGTTTTTGTTAATATTACGTCACTGCCGTTGCCGACAGAAAAATTTCACCGTAACAAAAAAAATTACAATTGGGACCACGGAGCATATGAACTTTGTTTTATACAAATTGAACAATAAATAATTGTTCTGGGTACGAAAAACTAAATTAGCCGATGGCGGCTAACGCAAATTACCGAGACAATTGTTTTTCTCATTTCTGCTGAAGTAGGATGATATTTTAACCCTGTGTAAAATACCATCAAAAAATATTCATAAATAAAAAAGGTTTTCGTAAAAAAAAAATTTGTTTTCCAAAATATCGGACATTTTTTCGACTACTTCCGGTTTTACGATCATTGTCGCGATAGCTTTACGAAGTTATTTGGATACTTAACTTTCTGTACCAGAAGTGTCAGAAACATCCATTGGGTAGTTTGGGAAAAAAAATAAATTAAAGAGCGTTTACAAAAATTTAATGATTTTTCATTTTTTTTCAAAGTTTGATGCCATTTTTGGACCACCTATATTGTTTCAATGCTTTTCATTTTGGATTCACTATATAGACAACCGATAGGACTTTGAGTAAGAAAAGTTTAAGAAAAATCTGCGATAGTACAATCCTCGTGCCACCCAATGGTACCTTAATTTGATTAATCCGTTGATATCGGACGGAGACATCACGTTTTCCCCGAAAACATCCATTTTTTGCATTTTTTTCAAAATATTGCACATTATTTCGACCACTTCCGGTTTAAAGATCCGTGTCGAAATTGCTTTATCAGTTGGTATTGGACTATAACTTCATGTTCCATAAGTTTCAGAAACATTATTTTGGCTGTAAAACGACACCACAGCTCACAAAATGGGTAGAAAATTCGAAAAAAATCGAAAAATAAAGGGCGGTAACTCTGAATGAAACTTATATTACTGGAATCGGATTGACGTCAGGTATCCAAAAATCTAGGTCAAATTTCCAAATTTTGAAAAATAACAAAAATTGTCTCGTAGGCGACGTGTTTTGAATTTTCGAACTATAAAAGTCAGCGACGAAGTTTCGAAATCGCAAAATGTGAGATTGCTATTGTCTCGGAAAAGTCTCAGGCTTTCCAAAAATGTGATTTGTTTGAATATAGGTAGAGAATTGACGAAACCACGGCCGATTTTTAATTTTTTACCAACGTTCAAAATTCAGCCACTTCCGGTCTGCGCAGAAGTTTGAAAATTGCTTTATTGGGTAGCCACCACCTGGTTTCCCAATAGAAATATGGACCGCAAATCGGTATCTCTTTTCGATCATAGAGAAATAGGCTCCGGCGGAAAAGAATAATAATAAAAAAAACTAGACCTGCATGCAGGAATGACGGGTTTCACTGGTGCCACGTTACCCTTAAACGTGTCACTTCCGGTGCCAAGTTACCCTTGAACATATGTCACTTCCGGTACCAGCGAAACCACTAAACAGGTTTCCAAATTAACATTGCACACAAATAAAATGGACGCAGAATCAACAAAATCCAGCAATATCAATTCATTTTATACATTTGTTACTTGTAAATGATCTTGACAAAATTAAATTACTCCCGGTGTTAATGCAAATGTTCAATTAGTCTTATGAAATCAGAAATGGCATACGATATCATATAGTGAAAATTTTATGTAAATCGAATAATAATTGCCACTTTTAAAGACCAAAAAACTTGAAAAGTGACTTGTAGGAAATCGGCTATTTCTCTGCAACCGTACAAGTTAGAAACCATTTTGTGGTATCTGTATGATCGTATGGGTTCATTCTATTTGTTGATTGGCATCAAATACTATACTTTGAAAAAGATTTCAAAACAGACTCATTTGAATAAAATATCTGTTTTAGAGGCTAAAAATACAGTTTTTGCCAAAATGACGTTACTTCCGGTGATAATGAAAATCTTAAATTACTTGTATGAAATCCCAAATGGCATTAGGTATAACATGATGTGACGTTTATGAAAATCGAATAATAATTGACCCTTTTATGGCCCCGAAACCGTCAAAAGTGACCTGTAGAAAACCGTCTATTTCTCGGCAACCGAACAAGTTAGAAACCATTTTATGATATCTATATGACCATATGAGTTTTGTTTATATGTGAATTTAAACCAAAAGTTAAAATTATTAATACATATTAAGTTATTCTTGGTTGAATAAAACATTGATTTAAAAAGTTTAAAATGCATTTTTTGACCAAATGATGTCACTTCCGGTGTCAATTTTAAATTGTAATCAACTTGATATGAAGCTACGTGCTTTTTGAATCAAATGATGTCACTTTTATAAAAATCCAATCATAATTGACTATTTTACAGGCAAAATAACGAAAACAGTGACTTGTACAGAACTGCCCATTTCTTGGTAACTGCTTATAGTACAAACAAATTTTAACATACATTTTCTTCGTATGGATTATAGCTACAAGTTTATAAAAGTTACGAAGAAATATTTTAAAATCTGAAAAGCCTGAATAGATTGTAAATAGGCCAATTTTACACCATTTTTAGCCTCTTAATCGAATTTGCTCGAAAATGAAATCGAAATTAAAAAAACTGCTTCCTACATTTTTTGTGCCTTGAAAGGGCACACACTTTGAGTCAAATAATTTTTCCAAAAAATAATATTTGTTTTCGAAGAAGGAAAATAACTGTCAAAATTGTAGTTTTTGGTAAAATTATGCCACTTCCGGTGCCGACAGATAAAACTTTTGGTAATAAAAAAAATGACAATTGATACAACGAAGCATATGAACTTTGTTTTATACAAATCGAACAATAAAAAATTAATCTAGGACTTAAAAACTGAATTAGCCAATGGCGGCCAAGGTAAATTACTGAGACAAAATTCTTTAACATTTTTGCACTAGTCAGATGACCCTTTAATTCTGTGCATAATACGACTAAAAAATATTCATAAATAAAAAAGTTTTTTGTAAAATTTTAAATTTTCAAAATTTGGCGCCTAATATCTTTGAAGATTTACCGAAAATCAAAAATCGAAAGTAGTGTAGCTATGTGCCCTGTCTCCGGCTATGCCAAAATGTATCGAAAGTTGAAATTCAATGATTATTGTTAAAATTACTGCAATATTTTAAAAAACGATAATTTGGTGATTTCGGACATTTCGCATTGTCGCAGAACGTTCAAAATAGCTTTATCCTCTAAGTCACACCCACTTTCCCAGTAAAAACGAAGAAATCGTAACGATGCGACAAGCAGTTGCTGAGATCTACTCAAAACAAAAGAAGAATAATAATAATAAGAATAACTAGACCTGCATGCAGGAATGACGGGTTTCACTGGTGCCACGTTACCCTTAAACATGTCACTTCCGGTGCCAAGTTACCCTTGAACATATGTCACTTCTGGTACCAACGAAACCACTAAACAGGTTTCCAAATTAACATTGCACACAAATAAAATGGACGCAGAATCAACCAAACCCAGCAATATCAATTCATTTTATACATTTGTTACTTGTAAATGATCTTGACAAAATTAAATTACTCCCGTTGTTATGAAAATGTTCAATTAGTCTTATGAAATCAGAAATGGCATACGATATCATATAGTGAAAATTTTATGTAAACCGAATAATAATTGTCACTTTCAAAGACCAAAAAACTTGAAAAGTGACTAGCAGAAAATCGGCTATTTCTCGGCAACCGTACAAGTTAGAAACCATTTTGTGATATCTGTATGATCGTATGGCTTCATTCTATTTGTGGATTGGCATCAAATACCATAATTTGGAAAAGATTTCAAAACAGACTCATTTGAATAAAATATCTGTTTTGAAGGCTAAAAATACAGTTTTTGCCAAAATGACGTTACTTCCGGTGATAAGGAAAATTTTAAATTACTTGTATGAAATCCCGAATGACATTAGGTATAATATGGTGTAGCGTTTATGAAAATCGAATAATAATTGACACTTTTATGGCCCCAAAACCTTCAAAAGTGACCTGTAGAAAACCGCCTATTTCTCGGCAACCGAACAAGTTAGAAACAATTTTATGATATCCATATGACCATATGAGTTGTGTTTATATGTGAATTTAAACCAAAAGTTACAATTATTAATACATATTAAGTAATTCTTGGTTGAATAAAACTTTGATTTAAAAAGTTTAAAATGCAGTTTTTGACAAAATGACGTCACTTCCGGTGTGAATTTTAAATAGTAATCAACTTGATATGACGCTACATGTATTTTGAATCAAATGATGTCACTTTTATAAAAATCCAATAATAATTGACTATATTACAGGCAAAATAACGAAAACAGTGACTTGTACAGAACTGCCCATTTCTTGGTAACTGCTTATAGTACAAACGAATTTTAACATACATTTTCTTCGTATGGATTATAGCTACAAGTTTATAAAAGTTACGAAGAAATATTTTAAAATCTGAAAAGCCTGAATAGGTTGTAAATAGGCCAATTTTACACCATTTTTAGCCTCTTAATCGAATTTGCTCGAAAATGAAATCGAAATTAAAAAAACTGCTTCCTACATTTTTTGCGCCTTGAAAGGGCACACTCTTTGAGTCAAATAATTTTTCCAAAAAATAATATTTGTTTTCGAAGAAGGAAAATAACTGTCAAAATTGTAGTTTTTGGTAAAATTATGCCACTTCCGGTGCCGACAGATAAAACTTTTGGTAATAAAAAAAATGACAATTGATACAACGAAGCATATGAACTTTGTTTTATACAAATCGAACAATAAAAAATTAATCTAGGACTTAAAAACTGAATTAGCCAATGGCGGCCAAGGTAAATTACTGAGACAAAATTCTTTAACATTTTTGCACTGGTCAGATGACCCTTTAATTCTGTTCATAATACGACTAAAAAATATTCATAAATAAAAAAGTTTTTTGTAAAATTTTAAATTTTCAAAATTTGGCGCCTAATATCTTTGAAGATTTACCGAAAATCAAAAATCGAAAGTAGTGTAGCTATGTGCCCTGTCTCCGGCTATGCCAAAATGTATCGAAAGTTAAAATTCAATGATTATTGTTAAAATTACTGCAATATTTTAAAAAACGATAATTTGGTGATTTCGGACATTTCGCATTGTCGCAGAACGTTCAAAATAGCTTTATCCTCTAAGTCACACCCACTTTCCCACTAAAACCGAAGAAATCGTAACGATGCGACAAGCAGTTGCTGAGATCTACTCAAAACAAAAGAAGAATAATAATAATAAGAATAATAATTTTAACAAAAACAATAGTGTTTCACACAAGCTTCGCAGTGTGAAACCCTAATAATTTTAACAAAAACAATAGTGTTTCACACAAGCTTCGCAGTGTGAAACCCTAATAATAATTTTAGTAATCTCAATAGGCTTTCAGACGAAAGTCTGAAAGCCTAATAATAATTTTAGTAATCTCAATAGGCTTTCAGACGAAAGTCTGAAAGCCTAATAATAATAATTTTAGTAATCTCAATAGGCTTTCAGACGAAAGTCTGAAAGCCTAACTAGACCTGCATAGCAGTGCTGAATCGGCTTTCAGGGTCCTTTAGATCATTGCCATGCTTTTAAATTTACCTTTATACCCTAAACGACCGATAGGACTCGGGGTAACAGAAGTTTAAGAAGTGAAATAGAAGTAGTTTTCGAGATAAACGAGTTTGAAAAGGCTTCAAAAAAAGAGGAAAATACTATATTTTCGGCATCTCATAATCTATTGCCTAACCATCGAATTTGTATCATTCTGATATCATATAAAAGTCCAAAAAGGAAAATACTAGATCTTCAGCGTCCCGTAATATTTGTCATTGAACACGCCATCTTGAGTCGGATCGCGCAAAATCTAATTTTGGAGTAAAATTTTATTTTGAAGTCTAAAAATACGGTTTTTGCAAATATGACATTACTTCCGGTGATAATGGAAATGTTAAATCAGATCATTGCAATCATAAATGGCATAAGGCATCACATGGTGAAAATTGTATGAAAATTGAATAATAATTGACACTTTTATAGACCAAAAAGCTTGAAAAGTGACTTATAGAAAATCGTCTATTTCTCGGCAACCGTACAAGTTAGAAACTTGTTTGTGGTATCTGTATGATGGTATGGGTTCATGCTATTCGGTGATGGGATTCAAATATCATAATTTTAAAAATATTATAAACAAGATTCATTTGAATAAAATATTTGTTTTCTACGTTAAAAATACAGTTTTTGCCAAAATGACGTCATTTTCGGTCACAGTGAAACTGTAAATTTGGCTTAACCTAGTCCAAATTGGCATTAGGCATCGAATAAAAAAAATTTATTGAAAATCGGATAATAATTTACTATTTTACAGGCAAAAAAACGTGAAAAGTGATGCATGCAAAATTGCATATTTCTCGGCAACTGCTCATGTTACAAACTATTTTTCGCATACATTCTCTTCGTCTGGATTATGGCTACGAGTTTATGAAAGTTACGAATAAATAGTTCAAAATATAAAGACGTTCAATGGGTTGTAATAACTGAATTTTACCCTTTTTTTTACATTTTATTCGAAATTGCCCGAAAATGAAATTGAAATTTAAGAATCTCAGCCAAACATTTTATGCGCCTTTACAGGGCGCATACTTTTTGTTATATCAGTTTTCGAAAAAAAAAATATTTGCTGTCAAAAAGTGGTACTTAACTCTCAAAATTGTAGTTTTTGTTAATTTTACGCCACTTCCGTTGCGTGCAGAAAAATGTCACCATAACAAAAAATATTACAATTGACATTACGAATCATATGCACTTTGTTTTATACAAATCGAACAATAAATAATTAATCTAGGTACGAAAAACTAAATTAGCCAATGGCGACTAAAGAAAATTACTGAGACAAAATTCTTTCTCACTTATGCTCAAGTAGGGTGATACTTTAACACTGTGTAAACTACCATCAAAAAATATTCATAAATAAAAAAGTTTTCTGTAAAAATGTAAAAAAAAATCAATATATCGGATATTTTTTCGACTACTTCCGGTTTTTCGATCATTGTCGGAATTGCTTTAACAAGTTGATTAGATACTTAACTTCCTGTAGTAGAAATATCAGAAACATTCATTAAGTAATTTTTGAAAAAAAGATAAATAAAAGAGCATTTTCAATAATTTAATGATTTTTCAACTTTTTTCAAAGATTGAGGTCATTTTTGGACCGCCTATAATATTGCAACGCTTTTATTATTAAATGCACACGCTAGGCCACCGATAGGACTCTGAGTAAAAAAAGTTTAAGAAAAATCGTAGGCGTCGTTTTCGAGAAAAAGGCGCCTCAGAATGCTCCAAAACGGAAAATACTTAGTTTTCGGCGTACCATAATGTATTTCGTAAGAATCAAATTCGTGTTATTTAGATGTTATACGATCGTCTATTAATGGAACTATCCAAAGACACTTTCATTGTTTTGGTCCGCTAATATGTGACGGAGAATTCGAACTTTTGGCAAGAGCTCCAATTTTTTTTCATCTTTTTTACATTTTTCTTTGTTTTTTGAACTACTTCCGGTATACGAATCATTGTCGAGTAGTTTTCACATCCAGTTTTGGAGTTTGCATGGGAACAGGGCTCTCTAATGATATACGACACTATACGATCAAATAAAATACTTCTGAGAAATCCCATGTTCAAAAGTGTTAAAAATGTCAAAATGTCAAAATATTGAAAATTAAATTTCAATAACTGCATACATATTATACATCATTAGAATCGTAATTAGGTCAGCTTTTTAAATATATATCTTTTTTTGAAAATCTCTTAAAATAAAAAAAATAGTAGAGCATTTTCCCAAATTTCACGATTTTTCGACTTTTTTCGATTTTGAGTCCCTTTTTTGTCTTATTCCAATTATATAATAGTCTTAATGGATGGATCCATGCTAAAGACTACCGGAAGGACCATCGATAGATAAAGTTTAAGAAAAATCGCTGGAGCAGTTTTCGAAATACAGGCGTGCAAAAACGCTCCAAATCAGAAAATACTTGATTTTCAGCGTGCCATATTTTGCTTCCAGCTCATCGTATCCGTACGAATTGGGTATCATTCAGTGGTCCAATCACCGCTAGACCAAATGATACCTTAATTTGTTTAATCCGTTGATATCGGACGGAGAAATCGTGTTTTTACCCAAGACACCAATTTTTCACGATTTTTTCAAAATATCGCATATTATTTCGACTACTTCCGGTTTACGGATTGTTGTTGAAATTGCTTTAAACGGTGGTTTGACAATATTGCTTCATGTATCAGGAATTTGAGAAACGTTGATCCGGCCGTAAAACGAAACTTAAGCTCACAAAATGTGAAGAAAATTCGAAAAAAATCGAAAAATAAAGGGCGATAACTCGGAATGAAACTTATATTACTGGAACCAGATTGCCTTCAGGTATCAAAAAATGTAGGTCAAATTTGAAAATTTTGAAAAATAACAAAAATTGTCTCTCAAATAAAATTTTTCATTTTTCGATCGCAAGAAGTCAGCGATGAAGTTTCGAAATATCGAAATTTTCAACTGCTATCGTCCGAGAAAAGACTCAAGGTTTCCGAAAATGTCATTTGTATGAAAATAGGTACAGAATTGACGAATCTACGGCCGTTTTTTAATTTTTTGACAGAGCACGAAATTCGACCACTTCCGGTCTGCGCAGAAGTTTCAAAAATAGTTTATCAAGTAGCCAACACATGGTTTCCCTATAAAGAATTAGGTCCCAGATCGGTATCTGTTACAGGCGCTGAGAAATAGGCTCCCCCGAAAAATAAAATAATAATAATAAACTAGACCTGCAAGCAGCACTGAACCGGCTTTCAGGAATCATACAGGAAGTTTATTATACCCTAACCGATCCATTGAGCTACCAAACTTTAATTGTTTTACTTCAGTGACACCCTCTATCATATGTAAAAGTAATATTTGCTGGCGAAAAGACCGGTCAAAATTGTAAATTATGGCAAAATTACGTCACTTACGTCAATTTTTATAGGTGAAAAGTAAGTCGAAAATTCGCAACATACAAAATACAAACTTTGTTTTATACATATCGGGCAATAAATAATTAACCTATAACCAATAAACTGAAATTAAGAAGGTAAAAAACTTAAAAGTGACCCTGGGAAAATTGGCTATTTTTCGACAAGGGAACATGCTAGAAGCCTTTTCTTGATATCAATATGATGGTATTGATTCAATCTTACTGCCCATTAGAGTCAGACGTTATAAAGTTAAACGAATAATAAACATAAATCACTTCAAAAAAATGTTTGTTTTGAAGGCCAAAAATACGTTTTTTGAAAAAATTACATTACTTCCGGTGACATTGAAAGTGTTAATTTAGTTCATAGAAGTCATAAATGGCATAAGGCATCAAATGGTAAAAAAAAATATAAAAATCGAATATTAATTGACACTTTTATAGACCAAAAACCTTGAAAAGTGACTTATCGAAGATCGCCTATTTCTCTGTAACCGTACAAGTTAGAAACCATTTTGTGGTATCTGTATGGTCGTATGGCTTCATTCTATTCGTTGATGGGAATCAAATATCATAATTTTAAAATTATTATAAGGCAGACTCATTTGAATAAAATATTTGTTTTTTAGGTTTAAAATACAGTTTTTGCCCAAATGACGTCATTTCCGGTCACAGTGAAATTGTGAAATTGGCTTGACCTAGTCCAAGTTGACATTAAGCATCAAATGGAAAAAAAATATTGCAAATCGAATAATAATTCACTCTTTTATAGGCAAAATAACGTGAAAAGTGATGCATGCAAAATTGCATATTCCTCGGCAACTGCTCATATTACAAACTAATTTTTGCATACAATCTCTTCTTCTGGATTATTGCTACGAGTTTATTAAAATTACAAATAAATATTTCAAAATATGAAGACGCTGAATGAATTGTAAACAACTGAATTTTACACTTTATTTTACATTTTATTCGAAATTGCCCGAAAATGAAATTGAAATTAAAAAATCTGAGCTAAGGATATTGTGCACCTTTGCAGGGTGCATAATTTTAGTTATATCAGTTTTGAAAAAAAATAATATTTGCTTTCAAAAAGTAGTACCGAACTGTCAAAATTATAGTTTTTGTTAATATTACGCCACTTCCGTTGCCGACAGAAAAATTTCACCATAACAAAAAAAATTACAATTGGGACCACGGAGCATATGAACTTTGTTTTATACAAATCGAACAATAAATAATTTTTCTGGGTACGAAAAACTAAATTAGCCGTTGGCGGCTAACGCAAATAACCGAGACAATTTTCTTTCCCATTTCTGCTCAAGTAGGATGATATTTTAACCCTGTGTAAAATACCATCAAAAAATATTCATAAATAAAAAAGGTTTTCGTAAAAAAAATATTTTTTTTCAAAATATCGGACATTTTTTCGACTACTTCCGGTTTTACGATCGTTGTTGTGATAGCTTTACGAAGTTCTTTGGATACTTAACTTTCTGTACCAGAAGTGTCAGAAACATCCATTGAGTAGTTTTGGAAAAAGAGATAAATTAAAGAGCGTTTACAAAAATTTAACGATTTTTCAATTTTTTTCAAAGTTTGGTGTCATTTTTGGACCACCTATATTATTTCAATGCTTTTCATTTTGGATTCACTATATAGACAACCGATAGGACTATGAGTAAGAAAAGTTTCAGAAAAATCGTAGGCGTCGTTTTCGAGAAAAGGGCGTCTCAGAATGTTAAAAAATCGGAAAATACTAGATTTTTGGCATACAATTATTTATTTCCTTACCATCGAAATCGTATTATTTAGATACCATATGATGGTCCATTAATAGGGCTATCTAACGACACTTTAGGTCTTTTGGTCCGCTATTACCTATGTGAGCAATCAAGTTTTTCGCAAGTGCGACAATATTTTTAAACCTTTTTTTCATTTTTTGAATACTTCCGGTATGGTTATTATTGTTGGAATAGTTTTAATAGCCGGTTTGGGCGCTAAAATAGCCACAGGGCTCTGTAATGATATATTACATTATCTGATCAGATAAAATGCCCCTGAGAAATCCTATGTTCAAAAGTGCCAAAAATGCAAAAAATTTAAAATATCGAAAATTAAATTTCAATAATTACATACATTTTATACATTGTTAGAATCGTAATTAGGTCAGCTATCTGAATATACAACCTTTTTAAAAAAATCTCTTTAAATAAAAAAATAGTAGAGCATTTTTCAAAATTTCACGATTTTTCGACTTTTTTCGATTTTCAGTCCCTTTTTTATTCTATTCCAGACATTTCAAAGTCTTATTGGTTGGCTTCATGCAAAGTACCTCCAAAAGGACTCTCGATAGAAAAAATTAAAAAAAAATTGTAGGTTAAGTTTTCGAGATACAGTCGTCCAAAAATGCTAAAAATCAGAAAATTCTTGATTTTCAGCGTGCCATATTTTGCTTCCTGATCATAGTATCCGTATGAATTGGGTATCATACGATAGTACAATCCTAGTGCAGCCCAATGGTACCCGGATTTGTTTAATCCGTTGATATCGGACGGAGAAATCGCGTTTTCCCCAAAACTATCCATTTTTTTGCATTTTTTCAAAATATTGCACATTATTTCGACTACTTCCGGTCTACGGATCATTGTTGAAATTGCTTTATTCCTTGCAATGGTCATTTGGCTTCATGCCTTAGAAGTTTCAGATTCGCCAATTCGGCCATATAACGAAACCCGAGCTCACAAAATAGGTAGAAAATTCGAAAAAAATCGAAAAATAAAGGGCGATAACTCTGAATGAAACTTATATTACTGGAATCGGATGGACTTAAGGTATCCAAAAATATCAGTCAAATTTGAAAATTTTGAAAAATGAAAAAAATTGTCTCTTAAACAAAATTTTTCAATTTTCGAACGCTAGAAGTCAGCGACGAAGTTTCGAAATTACAAAATCTTAGATTGCTATTGGCTCGAAAAAGATTCAGGGTTTCCGAAAATGTCATTTGTTTGAAAATGGGTAAATAATTGACGAAACTATGGCCAATTTTCAATTTTTTGACAACCTACAAAGATCTGCCACTTCCGGTATGCGCAGAATTTTCGAAAATACTTTATCAAGTAGCCACCACATGGTTTCCCGAAAGAAAAGTTGATTTCAGATCGATATCTGCTTTCGATCATGGAGAACTTGGCCCCCGCGGTAAATAATAATAATAATAACTAGACCTGCATGCAGGAATGACGGGTTTCACTGGTGCCACGTTACCCTTAAACATGTCACTTCCGGTGCCAAGTTACCCTTGAACATATGTCACTTCTGGTACCAACGAAACCACTAAACAGGTTTCCAAATTAACATTGCACACAAATAAAATGGACCCAGAATCAATCAAATCCAGCAATATCAATTCATTTTATACATTTGTTACTTGTAAATGATCTTGATAAAATTAAATTACTCCCGTTGTTATGAAAATGTTCAATTAGTCTTATGAAATCAGAAATGGCATACGATATCATATAGTGAAAATTTTATGAAAATCGAATAATAATTGTCACTTTTAAAGACCAAAAAACTTGAAAAGTGACTTGCAGAAAATCGGCTATTTCTCGGCAACCGTACAAGTTAGAAACCATTTTGTGATATCTGTATGATCGTATGGCTTCATTCTATTTGTTGATTGGCATCAAATACCATAATTTGAAAAAGATTTCAAAACAGACTCATTTGAATAAAATATCTGTTTTGAAGGCTAAAAATACAGTTTTTGCCAAAATGACGTTACTTCCGGTGATAATGAAAATCTTGAATTACTTGTATGAAATCCCAAATGGCATTAGGTATAACATGGTGTGACGTTTATGAAAATCGAATAATAATTGACACTTTTATGGCCCCGAAACCTTCAAAAGTGACCTGTAGAAAACCGTCTATTTCTCGGCAACCGAACAAGTTAGAAACCATTTTATGATATCTATATGACCATATGAGTTTTGTTTATATGTGAATTTAAACCAAAAGTTAAAATTATTAATACATATTAAGTTATTCTTGGTTGAATAAAACATTGATTTAAAAAGTTTAAAATGCATTTTTTGACCAAATGATGTCACTTCCGGTGTCAATTTTAAATTGTAATCAACTTGATATGACGCTACGTGCTTTTTGAATCAAATGATGTCACTTTTATAAAAATCCAATCATAATTGACTATTTTACAGGCAAAATAACGAAAACAGTGACTTGTACAGAACTGCCCATTTCTTGGTAACTGCTTATAGTACAAACGAATTTTAACATACATTTTCTTCGTATGGATTATAGCTACAAGTTTATAAAAGTTACGAAGAAATATTTTAAAATCTGAAAAGCCTGAATAGGTTGTAAATAGGCCAATTTTACACCATTTTTAGCCTCTTAATCGAATTTGCTCGAAAATGAAATCGAAATTAAAAAAACTGCTTCCTACATTTTTTGCGCCTTGAAAGGGCACACTCTTTGAGTCAAATAATTTTTCCAAAAAATAATATTTGTTTTCGAAGAAGGAAAATAACTGTCAAAATTGTAGTTTTTGGTAAAATTATGCCACTTCCGGTGCCGACAGATAAAACTTTTGGTAATAAAAAAAATGACAATTGATACAACGAAGCATATGAACTTTGTTTTATACAAATCGAACAATAAAAAATTAATCTAGGAGTTAAAAACTGAATTAGCCAATGGAGGCCAAGGTAAATTACTGAGACAAATTTCTTTAACATTTTTGCACTAGTCAGATGACCCTTTAATTCTGTGCATAATACGACTAAAAAATATTCATAAATAAAAAAGTTTTTTGTAAAATTTTAAATTTTCAAAATTTGGCGCCTAATATCTTTGAAGATTTACCGAAAATCAAAAATCGAAAGTAGTGTAGCTATGTGCCCTGTCTCCGACTATGCCAAAATGTATCGAAAGTTAAAATTCAATGATTATTGTTAAAATTACTGCAATTTTTTAAAAAACGATAATTTGGTGATTTCGGACATTTCGCATTGTCGCAGAACGTTCAAAATAGCTTTATCCTCTAAGTCACACCCACTTTCCCAGTAAAACCGAAGAAATCATAACGATGCGACAAGCAGTTGCTGAGATCTACTCAAAACAAAAGAAGAATAATAATAATAAGAATAATAATTTTAACAAAAACAATAGTGTTTCACACAAGCTTCGCAGTGTGAAACCCTAATAATTTTAGTAATCTCAATAGGCTTTCAGACGAAAGTCTGAAAGCCTAATAATAATAATTTTAGTAAAAACAATAGTCTGAAAGCCTAATAATAATTTTAGTAATCTCAATAGGCTTTCAGACGAAAGTCTGAAAGCCTAATAATAATTTTAGTAATCTCAATAGGCTTTCAGACGAAAGTCTGAAAGCCTAATAATAAGAATAATAATTTTAACAAAAACAATAGTGTTTCACACAAGCTACGCAGTGTGAAACCCTAATAATTTTAACAAAAACAATAGTGTTTCACACAAGCTACGCAGTGTGAAACCCTAACTAGGAGTATATAATTGTAATAACCATTACCTTTCTAACTGAGATGGGGGGGGGGGGTGAATGGCCGCCGAATGGTTTGCACGTGCGTGCTGTATCATAAAGCCTATCATTGAGTCAACTTGCGTGGTTCTCAATCCTCAATCCCCGGTTGTATGTGACAAAGAGTGGGGTCGCCTGTCCAACCTCGTAGGGTTGCTCCAACTGCATGCTAAAGACCCCTACACACAAGCGAATTATTAAAATAAAATTAAAACCATATGTTAGTCCCGAGATGACCTGGTTTGTGTCGAGTGGACGTTAAACCCCATCTCTCTCTCTCTCCCGTCCTGTCCTAGTGATAGAGCAGGAGCCCGGGGATTCAACCTAGCTGAAAATAGACTAGTCTCTCTCTCTCTCTGTGAGATTGCGTGAAACACGTACATCGCCTATAGATAAGTTCCTAAACTTTTTGTCTTGGTTTGTGCATGTAAAAGTAGCCTACCCATGGCAGTTTGAATACTAGAGTAGACTAGCTGTAGGGCTGATGTAGGGAACGATTTCCCTCATAGCAGACTTGTGTGACGTATGTCGTATCTATACAGAACAGCAGGACGTTGTGTTATAGATACTACCCTATGTCAACTGGTACCTGTCACTCAGGCCTACCTGTAGACCTATGTCAATGGGTACCTGTCACTCAGGC
Source organism: Patella caerulea (assembly GCA_036850965.1). Lineage (NCBI taxonomy): Eukaryota > Metazoa > Mollusca > Gastropoda > Patellidae > Patella > Patella caerulea. The sequence continues at coordinate 1,144,231 of JAZGQO010000002.1, forward strand.
CTACCTGTAGCCCAAAAAAGGTCCTGGATTAACTAATTTTATTGCACAGTCTTGTAATGTTTGTTGCTAGGGCAGACCCGGTGGAGTGTTGGGGGGGGGGGGGCTTTAGCCTCCCTAATAATTTGGTCGAAAGTACTCTTTTCTCCAGGTTATTGCGGCCTCTGGACCCCCGTCGATAAGGACCAAGGATGGAAGCCCCCTTCCCACCAAGAATTGGCTAGGGGGTTAATTTGTAAATGTTGCCTCCCCCCCCCCGTCAGTGGATCCGGCGTTCACAATCGTTTGTGGAGCTATAGTCAGCTATAGACTTAAAATTTTTACATAGCGTTTAAGGCCATGAGACGAAGAAGCCTATTGATTTCAACAATTTCCGATAATTATTGCCTGAAATATGGCCTTTGATCAGTTTGAAAAATCTTGTAGATACTCTGAGATAAGATCTGGATGACTTGAAAATGGATACACAGTTAGGTCGCGGACTGGGGAAAATGGCTCATTTTTTGCCCTCTCGCTAAAACTCCTCGTGCTGCCTATTTAATATTTTAACTTGATAGATACAGCAAAAGTAGTGTTAGCAAGCACGCATCATCGGTCAGCGTGTAAAATATTCACAAAATTATCTGAATAAGAATTATATTTGTTCTCGCCATGACACAAACATGCTACGCGGTTAAGTAATTAATGATTATAGGACACTGTACACCAAATATTTGTACGCCGTCAAGGGCGGTTAAGTAATTGATGATTATATAGGACACAGTACACCAAATATTTGTACGCCTCAAGGGCCAGGGCTATTTTTATACGCCCACATGGAAATGTGGTCGTATATTGCGTCGCCCCCGTCTGTCGTTCACAATTTTTGTGAACGCTCTAGAGGCTAAAGTTAATATCCGAGTTATTTGTGCCAAGCTACGACATTTTTAAAACCAGACGGCTGTAGACGCGATTTCCAGGCATTTCGAATACTTTCTATTAATTTGGGGTAGTAAATTATGTCAGTTGCAGCATAAAAACTGGTAAAAAGTCATCTTTAAAATACAAGCCCTAAAACGCGGCTTTTTTCAAGTTTGCAATTTTTGGGGAAATGTTCCGGCATTTGCTGGCGACCAAGTGCATTTTCTGGTCGCCGTACTAGGGGCATTTCTCTAACTCGTGTCATGGATTTCAAAATTTTAGGCGATGTCATTTAGTGAGCAATTTCAAAATTTCCTGTTCTACAAAAAGTTACTGGGTCCGTTTTCTTCCCCAAAGGCCTTCTTCTGCCTTAACGATCTGGACCCTCCTGTTTTAACTTTATTCTAACGAAGACGTATTTTAACGACGAAGAGAGTAAAGATGACCCACCGACTCTTCTCACGACAAAATACTTTAACACCACCGTGTTTTAAAGTGATATTTTACATACAAGGACGTGTATATGTTTTTATCGTTTAAATCGTTAGTTATACGGGTCGTTTTACATAGTCTATTTCACATTTAATAAAATGAGATATTCAAAATACAAACTATTTATAAACACTCCGTTGATCTGTTTCTAGGTGATAAAGTTAAACTATTATACAAAGTTTGTGTAGCTATTTATCAAGTCTTGACAGCAATGATTTATATGTTTATTATGAAGGACCATGATATTATTCCCCAAGGAATTAATAATATTCAGGTTATTGCATGTTGTTAATTCTACATCGTATTATACACTGTTAAAATAGGTACAAGTAAAAACAGTGGTAAGAAGTGTAAACTTTACACCACAACTACTAGACTGGTTTAGAACGTTAAAATCATGGGTTGATAATATACCTATAATTTACACCACAGCTACTGGCCTAGAACGTTAAAGTCAGTAGTTTTATATAATCTAAACTCATCATTTCCACCATGATTTCTATATACCAGGCAGGTAGAATGAAAGTGTGTAGAACCTCCATCACGTCTTATTTTAACTTAAATATAGCGCTTTATAAAACGTCTATAGCTTTAATGTATAACACATCTATAAGAAACTATGTGCAGAGTTTTGTGTTTCTGGTATAATTCTTAAATTAGGTCTGAGAATGGTTTGTGAAACCGGAGGACCTGGTAGTGGAGGACCTGGTTGTGTAGAACGAAGGACCTGGTAGTGGGACATAACTCTAGCAGTAATATATTCTATTGGAACATAACTCTGGCAGTATATAATTATATTGGGACATAACTCTTTTTTGTTTTTATTGTGCTATTAGATTAGTGAAGTTCTATTCCATCAATATTACATTTTGGTACACCTATCCCAGCTTTCAAGTATCCTTGTCAGAATGGCAGGACTGGATGATCTGACAATGACAGTTCCTAACCATGTTCAATATAATATGTGACTCATCTCAGAGTCTCTCAGTGTCCTGCAGTTACTATTAGAACAACCGAGTTATAGTTAGTACCCACCTGTACATGTCTTATCCGTGGGTTACTATTAGAACAACAGAGTTATAGTTAGTACCCACCTGGTCGCCATGTTTGTTATAACTACCGTCTCTAGGGGCAACCATACCAGTAAAGTTATGTTAACTGGGTTTATGATACAGCACATACGTGCTAACCATTCAGCCACCCCCACCCCCCTATTAACAACAGAATACAATTCATAACATTTCACTTTATTAACAAGATAGGGTTTATATTGTATATAACCAATACACAACATTGTTTATACAAGATAGCGTTTATATTGTGTATAACTAATACACAACATTGTTTATACTGTTGGGAGACACGATGACTAAGTCATAAGACACTGGCTCGGTAACCTGCAAGTCCCCTGTTCGATCCTTGTAGTTGCAGTGGTCCATAAAGTTCATCCAGATTTCCCGGCATTGTTCCTCTTTGCCAGGGATGCATGACAGGGGGCCTGGTAAGGGATAGCAAGACAGAACGTTTCTGAATCACTGAATATGATAATGAGTGCTGCCTTGGTTATAAACAAGACGGAAATGTTTCTGAACCACTGAATTATATCTACAAATCACTGAACAGATCTTCAGGATCTATATTAGATACATTAGAATTATTGGAACTACTTTTACTCATCTGACCTCGACCACCATCATAACTAAAAATATAAAAAAATAAGATATATAAATTATATGAATGATAGAGATTAAATAAAATGAAATAAAATGGAGGATGACAGCTCTACTGTTCTATTCTGAATGAATAAATGAATGAAATGGGGTTTAACGTCCTACTCTTCTGCACCTAACCTGGGCTAATGGAAGACGGGCATACGCCATACAGTGTGCTATGAGGGAAATTTTGCCCGGGCAACGGCGCTATGGCCTACTCTTATATCGAATTCCAACTGCCAAGGGATCTTTTACGTGCATGCCGATGTGTACACAGGACCTCGGTTTTTCGTCTCATCCGAATGACTAGGCAGCCGTCCTTGTCAGGCCCTCCGTTCTGCATCGCTGACAAAGGGAAGTCATGCCGGAAAACCGAGATGAACTTTCTCGGCCAATGCAGGGATCGAACATCCGACCTCCAGGCTAGCGAGCCAGCGCCTTACCCACGTAGCCACGTGATCCCCCGCGCTAATGTAGATTAAGGGGGTTGAGTGGTCTAGTAGTTTAACGCACGTGCATGAAATCATAAGGTCTGTACTTGAGTCAGGTGGTGGGGTTTAGAATCCCCACTTAAATGTGACAAAGAGTAGGGTTGTCTGTCCAACCTCATGGTTCCTTGTGCACTGCTCAAGACACAAACCTGCAAGAGAATTGTTGGCATAAAATTAAACCATGTTGAGTGGATGTTAAACCCCATTTCTCTCGCCATATATTAAAATATGCGCAGTGAAACAATATTTGCAGCCAATAAAAATGTATGGAGAGTGCCATTAACCATGGGTTCCGCATTTCAAGTGGTCAGCTCTAAATACTAGCAAGTTATCAATTCTAATTGAATGATTCTGTATTTTCAATATCATAATAGTCTATTATACAGTCTTCAACTACAGATGAACTACACAGAGATGTATATTAAAAAAACTTTAACTAACCAGGTTTAAAAATGACTCTGTACTTTGTCATAAGGGTACCTGATTTAGGTTGCAAATATTGAATTAATTACCGCTTATTGGACTATTTCGAGTTACTATAGGTAGAAAAGGTTTATAATATTTTAATTACCTCTCATTGGATGTATTTCTAGTTATTTTAGGTAAAATAGGTGTATAACATTAATTACCTCTCATTGGACGTATTTCGAGTTACTTTAGGTAAAACCGGTTTACTTGGTGTCGCTGTTCTTACACTTCCTCTCTTTCTAGCTGGCCTTAAAAATAAAACACAATGACCATAATATTCACATATAGTTACCATAACAACCATGTATAGTTACCATAACAACCATGTATAGTTACCATAACATATAGTTACCATAACAACCACATATAGTTACCATAACAGCCATATATAGTTATCATAAAAAACCACATAGAGTTACCATAACAGCCATTTAAATCTAACTGTCTAGTGAAACCCTACAACCACCTTACTGAATCTAACTGTCCAGTGAAACCATATTGTGTATAAATTCTACCTTTTAACTATCCTAGAAGATGATGATTCAATCTCGTCCTCCCCTAAATCTAACGAACAATCTCGATCACCAGTTTTACGGCCCACATTCTTTCTCTGACGTTTAGGTGGTGGCGTCTAAAATAAATAATAAAGCTTTGTATATATATACATGGTACTTTGAATAGGTTTTCAAATTTTCTTTCGTCATTCAATAAATATTAATTATTGATATCATGTAATATTCAAAAATAAACATTTATTTTAAGAAAGTTCCTTAATGCGTTCCCGTGTCAGTAGTATGGGACAGTTGTTCAGACAGCAGGGTGTCCCCTCTTTTAGTGGGGTAGTACAGATGGTCAGACAGCATGGTGTTCCCTTGTTAGTGAACAGCATTTGGTTATTTGTACCGGATGGAAAACCCAGATCCTGTCTATAAGAGAATGCTCCTAGTATCAAGTCCATCTAGTATGCCTATCTTCATCAGTTCCAACTCTCCAATTACAGAGAATAAAATAAAAACCTGACAGAAAGGGAAATAACTCTATATAGTTTTATATACCCTACCTCTTCCTCGTCTGTATTTTCTTCTTTATCACTAGAAAATAAAAACAATGGTGATTAAAAACAGACTCTACAAAATCCAAATTCTATCAAATAATGTGACTACGGCTGACTATCGTCAGTAATAGGTTTGGTCATCAAATACAGGCTCTACAAATTCTAAGTTCTATCAAATAATGTGATTACTGCTGGCTTTCTGTAACAGGTCATCAATAATAGTCTAAATGGCACAGGTTTGGTCATCAACTGATTACATAAAATCCAAGTTTATTTATTAGGGTTTCACACTGCGTAGCTTGTGTGAAACACTATTGTTTTTGTTAAAATTATTATTCTTATTATTATTATTATTATTATTCAGATTCCAATTTGAATAGATCTCAGCAACTACGTGTCGCATCGTTACGATTTCTTCGGTTTTACTGGGAAAGTGGGTGTGACTTAGAGGATAAAGCTATTTTGAACGTTCTGTGCCAATGCGAAATGTCCGAAATCACCGAAGTTATCGTTTTTGAAAATATTGCAGTAATTTTAACAATAATCATTGGATTTTAACTTTCGATACATTTTGGCATAGCCTGAGGCAGGGCACATAGCTACGCTACTTTCGATTTTTGATTTTCGGCAAATCTTCGAAGATATTAGGCGCCAAATTTCGAAAATTTAAAATTTTACTAAAAAAATTTTTATTTATGAATATTTTTTAGTCGTATTGTGCACAGAATTAAAGAGTCATCTGACTAGTGCAAAAATGTTAAAAATTTTTGTCTCAGTAATTTTCCTTGGCCGCCATTGGCTAATTCAGTTTTCCAGTCCTAGATTAATTTTTTATTGTTCGATTTGTATAAAACAATGTTCATATGCTTCGTTGTCTCAATTGTCATTTTTTTTGTTACCAATAATGTTATCTGTCGGCACCGGAAGTGGCATAATTTTACCAAAAACTACAATTTTGAGAGTTATTTTCTTATTTCGAAAACAAATATTATTTTTTTGAAAAATTATATGACTCAAAGAGTGTGTCTTTTCAAGGCGCAAAAAATGTAGGAAGCAGTTTTTTTAATTTCGATTTCATTTTCAAGCAAATTCGATTAAGAGGCTAAAAATGGTGTAAAATTGGCCTATTTACAACCTATTCAGGCTTTTCAGATTTTAAAATATTTCTTTGTAACTTTTATAAACTTGTAGCTATAATCCATACGAAGAAAATGTATGTTAAAATTCGTTTGTAATATAAGCAGTTACCAAGAAATGGGCAGTTCTGTACAAGTCACTGTTTTCGTTATTTTGCCTGTAAAATAGTCAATTATTATTGGATTTTTATAAAAGTGACCTCATTTGATTCAAAAAGCATGTAGCGTCATATCAAGTTGATTACAATTTAAAATTGACACCGGAAGTGACGTCATTTGGTCAAAAACTGCATTTTAAACTTTTTAAATCAATGTTTTATTCAACCATGAATAACTTAATATGTATTAATAATTTTAACTTTTGGTTTAAATTCACATATAAATACAACTCATATGGTCATATAGATATCATAAAATTGTTTCTAACTTGTTCGGTTGCCGAGAAATAGACGGTTTTCTACAGGTCACTTTTGAAGGTTTCGGGGCCGTAAAAGTGTCAATTATTATTCGATTTTCATAAACGTTACACCATGTTATACCTAATGCCATTTGTGATTTCATACAAGTAGTTTAAGATTTTCATTATCACCGGAAGTAACGTCATTTTGGCAAAAACTGAATTTTTAGCCTTCAAAACAGATATTTTATTCAAATGAGTCTGTTTTGAAATCTTTTTCAAATTATGGTATTTGGTGCCAATCAACAAATAGAATGAACCCATACGATCATACAGATACCAAAAAATGGTTTCTAACTTGTACGGTTGCAGAGAAATAGCAGATTTTCTACAAGTCACTTTTCAAGTTTTTTGGTCTTTAAAAGTGGCAATTATTATTCGATTTACATAAAGTTTTTACTATATGATATCGTATGCCATTTCTGATTTGATAAGATTAATTGAACATTTTCATTAACACCGGAAGTAATTTAATTTTGTCAAGATCATTTACAAGTAACAAATGTATAAAATGACTTGATATTGCTGGATTGATTGGTTGATTCTGCGTCCATTTTATTTGTGTGCAATGTTAATTTGGAAACCTGTTTAGTGGTTTCGTTGGTATCGGAAGTGACATATGTTCAAGTGTAACTTGACACCGAAAATGACATGTTTAAGAGTAACTTGGCACCAGTGAAACCCGTCATTCCTGCATGCAGGTCTAGTTTCTCAAGTGATTCTCTGTTATAATAATTTTTTTATATGTAAATCATTATAGTATCTGTTACAAAATCAGTGAATTATTGGTTTAGTGAATTATGGCTACCACAGCTTAATTGTCTTTGATCCACCAATTTGACCAGATGGTCACAAACCTGGTTACTATGGCAATATTATAAGCAAGTGTATTCAACCAAATTATGGTTTATTTACCTTTCTTCTTTATTTGTTTCCACACGTTGTTCTCTGTTTTGTCTTCCATTTCGAGTAGAATTCGACTGTGACACTGTAGTAAGTATTATATAATCTTTTTATCTTCATATTTATTAAACGAATGTGTGTGTACATGCCTCATTCATGTTTTGTTTGCTATATTTGTGTTCTGATGTGCAGTTTTCCTGAACAGCCTATCAAAAGCAGAGCAAACAAATCACAACACTTTCAAAATAATACTTTTTTTCTAGTAAGGTTAATGCCAGGCTGGCTGTCCTACAGTCATCTCATGCTATTGGTATGACAGTTAATACCAGACTGGCTAATGCAGCGGTTAATACCAGACTGGCTAATGCAGTTGGCAGTCCATTGCTGATACTCCTGAATCATATAAAAAAGAGTGTACAACATGTTTTAATTTTGAAAAAACAAATGGTCCCATTAATTATCGCATCAAATTGTTTTCTCTGGGTAAATTGAATGGAAACGAAAAAGCATCATAGTCTGTAAACCTAAATATATTGTTTTGTATGGCCTGATGATCAAGGGTGAAATAAACAGGATAAAGGGTAGGGTTTACTTCATGTGCTTTAGGTCACTAGGTCTGTTATTAAGTCAAGAGGCATGAATAACCTTGGGTTTCCTCCTGCTGCTTAACAAACAGGTGAATTATTAACATGAGTACCACGTTAACTTTACATCCTATTGACAATATGTTGTCGCTAGCCAGGTATTTTGTACTGCATCATTGACAATATGTTGTCGCTAGCCAGGTACTTTGTACTGCATCATTGACAATCAGTAAATCAAGATGAACGTTGTTGGCCAATATTGGGATCGAACATGAGATCTCCGTGCTACTCACTGAGTCACTGTGGTTCCCCCATGTATAAGCTTGGTGTGTAATAAAGATTTACTCATCATAAATAAAAGTGAATAAGTGTTACCTGGTGTTCCATCATCTTTCTCATCATCTTGACCCTCACCTGTAATAACATATCAAATATTTTCTTTAAACAAACTTTCCTAGAAAAATATTATATATGCCATGGAAAGTAGAAACATCCAATCTTACTAGAAAAATACTGGATACAGGGCAAAAATGTAAGGGTTTCCCTAAACGGCAACCCTACAATCAGTGACGCCTGCTCAAGTAACAAACGCTAAATAAAAAATGAAATGAAATGGGGTTTAACGTCCTACTGTTCTGCTCCAAACTGGGCTAATGAAGAAGGGTATACGCCATACAGTGTGCTATGAGGGAAATTTTGCCCGGGCAGCGGCGATACGGCCTACTCATATACCGAATTCCAACTACCTAGAGATCTTTTATGTACACTCCGGTTTTCTATCCCATCCCAACAACTAGACAGCTGTCCTTGTCAGGCCCCCGTCCTGCATCACTGACAAGGGGGAATCACGTCGGAAAACCTGGATGAACTTTTTGGGCCAATGCATGGATCGAAAACCCGACCTGCAGGCTAGCGAGGCAGCATCTTATCCACTAAGCCACCGTCAATGGTAAGATTATCTTATCTCCCAGTATTAGAGAGCGCTTGATGTATATGTTGATAAATTTGATGGTGCACCAGTTTCAGAGTTAAGAATCATTGAAAATATGCAATGAATTCTCATCCGGCATCGCCCCCGCAGCTAGGTACTGAGAGAAGTAAGTCACATGATCGATTTTTTATAACAGGGGTATTCCCTGACAATTACAATGTTTTGAGAAGGATTTAAAGCAAAATTATTATAAATAAATTAGTTTGAATATGTATTTTTAAAGGTAATAAAAAGTAATATAAAAATTGTCCATACATGAGTAAAGCTTGGGTCATATAATAAAATACTCCCTGTCCACATTAAAGAAGATCCAACACCTGGCATTTGATGGTGTAAGCCTATCTTTGATAATAGGCTTAATTTTGCTTTCACTCTGTACATCTTATGAAGTCTTTCACGTAATACCCTGCATATTTTATCATTAATTGAAGATCGCCAGGTATAATTTGAGTGTGTATGTGTCCCGACCTCTGATTACACAGCGCTAAAGGGAGATAATTTCCTATAATTTCAGGAATCCAGAAATTATTTGAAACTAAAATTAAAAAGCAGATTTTCATATTTTATCTTATATTACACAAATTCAACTGATACATCATTCATACTTGGAGCACTTGTTATTTACCTTGGAAAATAAATCTTTTTCCATTTCTTCTTTAGCAGCAACACATTTTCCTAGCCTCTATAAAAGAAAAGTTGAAATTAGAAACAAACCTACAGAGCTATTAATTTTTGTCATTTAGAAGGATTGTCATATGGTTACAAAATATTTCAATAATTCGCTTGTGTGTAGGTCGTGTCTTTAGTAGTGGGAGGAAACCAGGACCTGAGTTCACAAAACATTCTCAGAATTAAGTTGAGAATTTACTTAAACTTGTCCGCCTTATTTTAACTAAAATATGACCCTTTATAATAATTTTGTTGTTTTAATGTATCAAATACATAAATAAGAAACTATATACAAGTTTTGTATTTCTGGATCAAATATATTTTTCATAAACTGTGATTCAAAGTTGAGTAAATTCTCAACTTAAGTCTGAGAATGCTTTGTGAACTCGGGGTCAGAGGTCTCAGAGAAAGACAAACAAGGTTGGACAGACAACTCTACTCCTTGTCCTGTTCAAGCTGAGGAACGAAAACACTTGACTTGATAGGTTGGACAGACAACTCTACTCCTTGTCACGTTCAAGCTGAGGAACGAACACACTTGACTTGATAGGTTGGACAGACAACTCTACTCCTTGTCACGTTCAAGCTGAGGAACGAAAACACTTGACTTGATACATGGACAGACAACTCTACTCCTTGTCCTGTTCAAGCTGAGGAACGAAAACACTTGACTTAATATGTTGGACAGACAACTCTACTCCTTGTCACGTTCAAGCTGAGGAACGAAACACTTGACTTAATATGTTGGACAGACAACTCTACTCCTTGTCACGTTCAAGCTGAGGAACGAAAACACTTGACTTAATACATGGACAGACAACTCTACTCCTTGTCCTGTTCAAGCTGAGGAACGAAAACACTTGACTTGATATGGAAATATTTTAAAAATGGCTAATTCACGATTGTCAATATAATAATCTAAAAACATGTAGAATCGACTAAGCAGCCACAAACGACTCAATTTGGACTGTTCAAGTATTTCACCAAACGTAATTGATTAGAAATTACCAAATAATTTTTTTTCAATTTTCACTCATCCTCGATATCATCAGTGGTACCATTACGTTCTATCCAGCACACCCAGGGGTCATTCACGGGGGAGAAACAGTCAAATTATCTGCCCTTGATACATGTGCTATTCCTATCGACCAATCGAGTGGGTGACAGGAACGTCAACAATGATGATAAGACTAAGACAGGTGTGTAAACTGTTTTTTGATTGGTTCAAAGGCAGATAATTTGAATTTGAAGTCCCTGTGAATGCACGAAAGTAAAATGTGCTATTCCTATCGACCTTTAAAGGTGCATAAACACTACAATAGTATCAAATATATTACGGTATAAATACTACGATGTCATCACCTTTAAAGCCATTATTCGTTTTTGTGACAGTCTGTTATTATCTGTTTCTAGCTGTTTAAGTTGATGTTGATCTCGTTCATTGTTGACTACGCTATGATTTAATATTGTACATATACCAGTCACTGGATCATCTTTTAACATTAGAGTTATACTCCCCAACTGAAACTATAAAACATATACCAGTCACTATAAAACATATACCAGTCACTATAAAACATATACTGTGCCTAAAACAAGATCTTAATATCTGTAACCTATTTAAATACTGTAAACATACTCAATACGAAAATCAAAAAACTGATTTACAAGACAGATGCAGTCATGTGAACAGTGTTGTCACTGTTCGTCTCCTGTATTTTCAAAAAAGCCTAAAATTCATAAAAAGATAGGTTGCCAAGCAACAAATACATCCACAGCAGCTATAACACAGTGTATAAATATAATCTCATCTGTTGACTACTCTGGCCTGTAGAGTGTTAACAAGTATAGTCAAAGAGGTCAAGGGTCATAACTATGGCACTAATTATCTGAAATTATTGAAAATCGATAGGCTTCTTTGTATTGTGACCTTTAAAAACACTGTGCATAAACATTAGCCTTGAGAGCGTCCACAAGATTTTTCAAAGGGATCAAGGGCACAACTCTTCCATTAATTATCGGAAATTGTTGAAAATCAATAGGCTTCTGAATTTAAAGTCAATCGGATATTAACTTAAGCCTATAGACGAAAGGACGGAGATAGCGACAATATACGATCATATTTCAATGTGGGGGCTTATAAAAAGTGAACAAACAATTTACCTTAATATCATCTGAGGTGACATGTTTCTTCCACACCAATTCAGCCGCATCAACAGTTTTAATTTTAACACTGTATTCAAAATTCATATCATCATCATCTCTGATGAAGGCTTTTTCTGTTTGATTAAAATATGAGGTAAAATCCATTTTTAACCTTTTACGCTGTTTGTCCATATCATCGGCTGAAACTGTAATAAAATTTAGGATATATTGTCCGCAAGTATTTATCTAGTAGTTATTTTCAATAAAAGTATGGCAAATTTGGTATATATAGAAAGTATACATCCATAATCTTACGTTAGTTACATGAAAAATACTGGATTATCCTAAAAATACCCCGGGTTCCACTGACTGGAAACTCGACTGTTGTCTGCCAGCTGGAATCAGGGAGCATTTGTTATTTCTTGATCAAATGGTTAGGTTGTTTGGGGAACATTGAGGGACATCACAGTACAAAAGACCCTGCAATTAAACGTCATCGAAAAAATTAGTTGACAGAAAGCCTTAGTCAAATATATCATAAAATATATTTTCACTCAGTGGGAATGGTGTTGCATATATACAGAAGGGAGGTTCAATCTGTAGATTGCTCAGGACCGATTTTTACGTCTACATGACTGGTGTTCCTGCTGCAGAATATGAATGAGGAGTAAACATATAAAGTTGGTTAGACACAAGTATAAATTATAGTCTATTTATTGTATCAATATTCTTGTTGGTGGTAGAGGTGCAGGGTGGGGGGTGGGTAAAGTTTGCTTCGCTACGGCACATAAAATATATCTTGGCACCACTTGTTGTAATTTTTGATGCTCTATTTTGCTTTAAAGCTTTGAAATGAGAAACCGTACAACAGAGGTCTTAAAATGCTATCTGATGCAAAAATTAAGCATGGTGTATGCCATCCTCGGTTACCCAGTGTACTCATTCCGTTCTACTCCACTATACCCTGGGTTAATCAATAGGGTTTCCACGATTTCAAACTATTTGAATGTAGTTAGAGTGTACGAACCAATCAAAAAACAGTTTACAAACCAGTCTTACGTAGACTCTTCAGCGTCATTTTTTACGTCATAGAACTACATTGTTTACAAACAATGTGGCGGCTTGTTTGATCGATTATGAGAAAGTTTGTAAAAGATTTAATATGAAATTCTTAAATGACACTGATTTTTCTACTACGCGTAGGGTATTTTTCCCAAATGACATATTTGTAAAGTGTGCAAGAACGGACTAAGGTAGCCATGTTTTGGGGGTATTCTTTGTTGGAAAACTATGAGAGTTACTTCCCTTTGCCTATTACCTTTCCAAGTAACGCTTTATGGGATTGGACGATAAAAATATCACAATCCACCAGGGCAGATAGTTTGAAATCGTGGAAACCCTATGGATTAACCCAGGGTATAGTGGAGTAGAATGGAATGACTACACTGGGCAACCGAGGATGGGTGTATGCTGGACTCCATCAGTGCAGAAAAGTAGGGCATAAACCCCCATTTTATTTCCAAGTAACGCTTTATGGGATTGGACGATAAAAATATCACAATCCACCAGGGCAGATAGTTTGAAATCGTGGAAACCCTATGGATTAACCCAGGGTATAGTGGAGTAGAATGGAATGACTACACTGGGCAACCGAGGATGGGTGTATGCTGGACTCCATCAGTGCAGAAAAGTAGGGCATAAACCCCCATTTTATTTCATTCGTATATCCCCATGTATAACTTACAAGTCCCTATATCCCCATGTATAACTTACAAGTCCCTATATCCCCATGTATAACTTACAAGTCCCTATATCCCCACCCATGTATAACTTACAAGTTCCTGTCCATGTTGATTGTCCATCCGTTAGTAACAAATTAAAACCATCTTCTTTATCTACTGGTATCGTCGTTAACAGAAAAAACTGCTGACTTCCAACAGTTGTAATCTTTGAAAGAACCTTTTTACTCATGCTTTTACCTTAAAGGGACAATCCCGATAAGAACAGAGTCTCAAAAATTAAAGTCCGAGCATTTATGAAATTTATGGACCAAAATATAGAGGCACTGTGTATTTACCTTGTTTCATAATTTCAGCTCAAAATATTGAGTCGTTTTGACGTTAACGTCAACACTGCTTATCCGGACACGTAACCCTTTTAAGTTTCGGGTCATTTTTTTCATTGGGTGACCTGATAATCGATTCCCGTTTCTTGAGAGGTCTATACAGTGAATGATCCGTGTACTGCACTTGATAGCAAAAGGTAAATTTCACCTATATATTATTTTTATAGAAAAAAGGCCGGTTTTATCCCTATACTGTATAATACAACGGTCTCCATTTCCAGATGAAGACTGTCAGGTTTAAGTTATTTACAAGCATATCATAAATATCGGGTTAGCTGATAGGCCTTAGGTAATGGGTTTTAAGGGATTTTAACACAAAATTAAGCAGTTTTATTCCCCAAAAAGTTATCGGGATTGGCCCTTTAAACTAAAACAGATATAATGGATATTTATTAGAAAAATTAAAATTTAAATGATTAGGTCTACAGTTGATATCATTGCATGAGATTGGGGATTGATTGATGTCATATCAGTAATCAGGCCTACTACGTCATTATTAGGTAGGCCTACTACTGTACGAAAGGTCGATGTAGGCCTACTACTGTACGTCATTATAAGGTAGGCCTACATCGACCTGCTTAATAATATAGAGCAAAGCTCTTTTCCGGTAATAAAATAGTGTAACTGAAACCATCATCTGTTGGTTTCAGACCAGGAACCATCATCTGTTGGTTTCAGACCAGAACCGGATACACTGCCACTGGGCAAAACAGATAATGTGCATGGGCTAGATCTATTTGTTAAGACCAACTCAATTTTTGTCAAGGTTGTTGAGATGTAAATAAGGTTAGGGTATTTGATTGTTGGTGAGATTGTAGGGTCAGGTTTATGGTTAGGGTTGGGATTAGCGCTAACTCTATCTACATCTTATATACTTCTTTATGTTGTCTGCGATATTATTACTGTGTAATTGTGACCTTCAACCAAACTGGAAGTTGGCCTTATCAAATAGATCTAATGCATGTGCATATTAACATGCTAATGTGCATATTATCTCCTTTCTATCAAATTTTGCCCAAACGAAATTACACAGCTAATTTTAACACTTTTTGAAATTTAACAAAATTAAACTAATATTTATTAGGGGCTCACTCAGAGCTTTATTTTGGTGGTTTTATATTTGACTGGAGAATGTCAAAACCTGGGTTGTGTGTAGAATCGTACCGTGGGTGTAGGTGTACTTTGATACTGATATTGATAAAGAGCAAAGCTCCAAAGCCAACCTGTTTCACAGAGGATTACAAAAGTTTTCTATATCTGTTTAAGATGACTGTCTTGAACATGTGACGTCACATCACGCGACGTCAATCATTGGCTCAATGGCACGTGCATGTTTACAAAAGACGTTACTAGTTTGGGTTGAAAGTTGCCTTTTACTCATTTTAATACCCATTTACACTAAATACGAAATAATTTTTACCTACAAATACTTCAAACGACTTTATTTATTTTTGTACATAAAAAAAAAATGTTTTAGATTTTAATTTGTCGGAGGAAAGAAGTTAATATTTGTGACTCATTAAGTCGCAGCAATGTCATCCTTATCAGTGACTGTGGCGGCCTAGCGAATATTCACTGCTGATCAGTGTGTATATTCAGCTGAATTAATTAATACAAATTATTTATTATTAATTTATAAATCAATAAAAAATGGATCTACCTGCATCCACATCAATGAGGCGGATATGAAAATGGTATTTGAAGAATAGATTGGCACGTATAAAGATTCAATCTATAAAAAAGTAACCTGTTAACCTCTGCAATTTAATTATTTCTCTATATTTATAAAGTTCGTTGTTTATTTACAATTTTTTTCTACTTTTGACAGCCATATTCCATTGTTATATTGTTATATTTAAACGAAACGAAATATAAAAGAAAACATCAGTCTATTGAAAATAAAAATTTGCAAACATTTTGGCCCTATACAAAAATTGGCATTTTGAGATTTATTACAGCGAAAAAATCTTTAAAAAGTCTAATATTTCTGATATCATTCCGTAGCAGATTAGTTGATAAATTTTTGATTTAGGTTGAAATTAATACTGGTTAAGGAAGTCTAACTAAATGGCAGTTGAAATTCAATGACTCAAAGATCGCGTCTCTCCCATCTTACAAACTTGGATTCTATTTGACGATATTAATAGATGATCCACTCAAAATAGATGTTATCGGCTTTCGGTAAAATCTACACGTTGAACTTTCTCATGGTCTGAAGAAAATGGTTGGTAAATTTGCCAATTAAATATCATTGAATATAGAGTATTCTATTAGCCATTTTACGTTTTAACAATGACACAAAACTCCCGATTAATAGAGCACACAAAATCAATGAGCGGGAAAACATGTGTGATCCTATTCTATTACTTAGTTCACGAAACCCGACTAATCATGAAAATGATAAATTGAAAGTAAGACAATCAACTACCCAGCTGAGATCCCATTAGATTTGTCCTTTTCTTAATGCAGCAATCAACGTTATTGTTCTGGTTTTACAGACTAAAATGTTTTAAGTGTTTCTCGAACCTCTGCCACCGAATTTAAAATAAAAAGAAATTGGATGTAGTGTCTGAACTACCCTGAACTGTCATAAATTATAAACAAATTCATCCATTGTAATAATGGTAATAAAATTAAAGGGCTACTAATGCGACATAGGCCTAGGGAGGCTAATATTAGATAGGCTGGTTAATGTTAGATGGGGAGCTTATGCGACATGGGGCGACTATAATGTGACTTGAGGCGACTAAAGTGATGTGGGGAGCTAATATTAGATAGGCCGGTTAATGTTAGATGGGGAGCTTATGTGACGGGGCGACTATAATGTGACATGGGGCGACTAATGTGACATGGAGCGACTTATGTGATGTGGGGAGACTAATGTGACATGGGGAGCTAATGCGACATGTAAAGGCTAATGTGAGATGGGGCGACTAATGTGAGACGGGGCGACAAATGTGAGATTGGGCGACTAATGTGATGTGGGGAGCTAATGTGACATATGGGGCGACTAATGTCACTTGGGGAGCTAATGTATATTTAGTTGATACGGTACTGGTACTGGTAAATCATACTCAACTTGTGTCGCAGGATAAAAATGTTCATCAGCCAGGGAAGGGCAGGTGGTAGGCCTACTGTATACTGGTATATTGAGCTAAATGCTATTTCTTCACATTATAACAATGCCTAGATATATGGCACACCTGACAGACACAAGTTATGATATACATGTATATACCTGACAGGTATCCATTACAGGTATTTGTAACAGGTGTACCTTAACAAAATATTTGTAGATGAGTAGGACTGTAAGCTAGCGGTGGGGGCAAGAGAGGCAGTTACCTGCCCTGGAACAAATCAGACACCGAATGGGGAAAGAATCTGTTAACCCAATGGGTGCCTTTTCCATTGGTTGCAATATGAAATGACCAACATGACCCTCTTGCCCCTCCCCTCTCCCTGTTAAAGCTACAGGCCTGATAAGTGACTCTAAATATTCTACTGATGAATGAACCATTTTTATGGTTTCTTTCAGTCGGCGTTGTTTAATTTCCAGAGTTTGTTAACGGTTTTATTATTGTTGATATGTACCTGTACTTATCTGAGATCTATTATACCTAGTATCATTGATAGAAATAAAACAGGATGAGTACATAGCCCTGTTGGCTGTATAAATAATATATACTACTATAGCCCTGTTGGCTGTATAACATATTTTCAATCCCTGTATTGGCTGAGAATGTTCATCAGGATTTGTCAGCGTGGTTCCACCTTGTCAGTGGTGCAGAACGGTGGGCCTTGTAAGGAGCGTCGTATAGTTTTATGTACACACTTGTATAGACGTAGTAACAAAGAACCCTTGACAATTGGAATTCGAAATAAGGGTAGCGTCGCTGTTAGGGCAAAATGTCTCTCATGGCACAGGGGGATTGGATGACTGAATGGTTAGCATGCACGCGCTGCATCATGAGGTCTGTCATTGAGTCAACTGGCGTGGTTTCGATTCCTCGGTCGCCTGTCCAACCTTGTGGGTTTTCTTCGGTTCCTCCGGTTTCCTGCCACTGCACAAAACCCGTTCACGCAAAGAAATCATTGAAATAAAATTGAAGCAATTCTCTCTCACAGTGTGGCGTATGTTCATCGTCAATATCCCAGTAGGAGTGGAACTGTTACAGTAGCACGCCATTTTCTCAGCAACTGTTTATAATATTTGTTTTTATCAGTGTTTCCTTTAATTTTTACATGAATATTTTAAAATCACTGATCACTGTAGGCATCATCTAATTCTTATTTCAGCTTTCTAGGAATATTTTGGAAATTTGCAAGAATAGGTAAGTCTCTAATATTGAACTCTATATATGTCTATTTCTGTCGTCCATCCATCCATCCATCGTCCACAGTGTTTAAAATTTAAACTTTAAATCCATGGTGAAGACTTTTCATTGTCATCTGTGACTGCCATGGCGGGGGCATGGAGCTGCAGGGGCTGAATGTTTAATCCTTGGAGAATGCCATCGTGGGTGGGGTGGGGCTGAATGGTTAAATCTGTGCAAATGTAATCATGAGGTCTGCCATTAAGTTAAACCCCATTTATCTCTCTTAGGGGTCTTTTAGCAGTGGGAGGAATCCGGAGTGCCCAGAGGAAACCCACGAGGTTGAGAAGGCGCCCCTATCTCCATGCCACAGCCGCAAGCAAGAGGTGACCGGCCAGCTTGAGATCGAAGCGCGGCACTGTAGACCACTAGGCCATCCCAACCCCCCTACATCACCAATAGATAAGTTCCTAAACGTTTTGAACATTAAAGAACCCTTGAAAATTAGAATTTGATGAAGAGTAGACACAAACGCAGCTTTCAGGGCAAAATTTCCCTCCATGGCTTACTGAATGGCGTAAATATACATTTCAAAGTTTTCCTCCCTGTTTCTACACATTGATGTGCACGTAAAAGATCCTTTGACTGTTGGAATTTGAAATGACTGTATGTCGTCGTGCCACTGTCCTGGCAAAATTTCCCTCACACCAGACTGCATGATGTATGGCCGTGAACAGAACAGTAGGATGATAAACCCCATTTTATTTCATTTCCAATATTAAATTATTTTACATAATCAAGATATTTTACTGTGTTTTTTTAGGTGAAAGAAAAAGTCCATATGTAGCTGTTTGTTGTGTTGCCATGGCGATGAGTATTTTATTCTGGTCCTGATACTCCTCATATTAGAATAATGGACTGGTCCTGATCCTGTATTTAATATTTTAAACAATGAACTGGTCTTGATATTAGAATAATGGAATGGTCCTGATACTTTATTTGAAATAATGGACTGATCCTGATATTAAAATAATAGACTGGTCCTGATACTGTATTTAATATATTAAAACAATGGACTGGTCCTATGTATGAAAGTAAACTAAAGCTGATGAAGCTGATGATTTTATGACTGAGGTGTGTTCAACATGGTGGAAGATGTCTGACAGGATGCTCTATTTGTAATGATGGAAGATGTATATTTATTTATGGACAAGGTGCTCTATTTGTAAAAACATTTTAGGACTTGATGTATTCACGTGTAAATGTTTGACATTATTCACCACTCATTTAAAGGAGGAGTTCCACATATATTTAAGTGAATAAAGGTGGTTAATTTGGGGTGAAAATCTCTTTCAACTTTTGTGGCACCTTTTCAAAGAAACACAAACTTTCATAAGTCCCAGAATTTCTGACTGTTTAAGTGCCTGGTCAATCATGTCTGTATTCTTACTGAATTTGTAGTGGTAAGTGATAGTCATGAGTAACAAGTCACTCAACCAATTGAAGAATGAAATTCATAGAATGTATTTTGTATCATTAGATCTGGGACTGCACCTTTAAAATTCATGGCTCCTCCATTTTCATCTGATTCAGTAACAGTCGACAAAACATTCTCACATTTTCTAATCTTATTCAAATTAAGTCTTTAATTTTGTTCCAATTTGATTTTATTTTGTCTGTCTACACAAAGATTTAAGTTCTTCCATATCTATTTCCTGTTCTGATTGTAACCTGGCTTTTTAATGTCTTTGTTATTGGTTGATTATATTTTTCCTCCTGATTGTTTAGATGAGAGAGGTCAGTTCACATGTTTCCTCCAGATTGGTTAGACGAGAGCAGTACAATATGTTAGATTTGGATCTGGCAGTTTTTTGCTAGATTAATTCTCAATATTAAATCTATTCATTACATTATTGTATGTATTCATTACATTATTGTATGTATCTGACCTGGTCAGCTATTCATTATGTTATTGTATGTATCTAACCTGATCAGTTATTCATTACATTATTGTATGTATTCATTACATTATTGTATGTATCTGACCTGGTCAGCTATTCATTATATCATTGTATGTATCTGGCCTGTTATTCATCACATGTATATTATTCATACAAACCTAGAAATAAGCAACCTATGACTCAGTACCTGTCATTTTGATCTTTGTGGTTAAATGTATTAAACATCAGTAAAAACAGTCCAAAGTCTGGATTAATTCCTGGCATTGTCCGTGACTGGTTCCTTATTGTCAGGCTAAGTATATGAATTTTCAATGTACATAATTTAACATATATAAATTGTCTCATATAACTATGAATAAATTGAAAGACAACAACATTTATTTTAATTTAATTCTTGCTTAATAATCATTACCTTTCTAACTGAGATTGGGTGTGGGTTGAATGGCCGAATGGTTTGCTCGTGCGCGCTGTATCATAAAGCCTGTCATAGAGTCAACTGACGTGGTTCTCAATCCCTGGTTGCGCTGTATCATAAAGCCTGTCATAGAGTCAACTGACGTGGTTCTCAATCCCCGGTTGTACGTCAGAGCAGGGTCGTCTGTCCAACATCGTAGGTTTGCTCCCCAACTGCTTAAGACACCTACGCGCAGGCGAATTATTAAAATAAAATCAAAACCATATGTTAGTCCCGAGATGACCTAGTTTGTGTCGAGTGGACGTTAAACCACACCTCTCTTTCCCGTCCTGTCCAAATGATAGAGCAGGATCCCGGGGATTCAACCTAGCTGAAAATAGACTAGTCTCTCTCTCTGTGAGATTGCATGAAGCAAGTACATCGCCTATAGATGAGTTCCTAAACTTTTTGTCTTGGTTTGTGCATGTAAAAGTACCCGTAACAGTAGACTAGCTGTAGGGCTGATGTAGGGAAAGATTTCCCTCATAGCAGACTTGTGTGACGTATGTCGTATCTTTACTGAACAGCAGGACGTTGTGTTATAGATACTGCCCTATTTCAACTGGTACCTGTCACTCAGGCCTATCTGTAGCCCTATGTCAACTGGTACCTGTCACTCAGGCCTATCTGTAGCCCTATGTCAACTGGTACCTGTCAGTTCAGCCTACCTGTAGCCCAAAACACGTCCTGGATTAACCATATTTATTTAACAGTCTTGTAAAGTTTGTTTCCAGGGCAGACCCGGCGGAGTGTGTGTGTGTGGGGGGGAGGGGCTTTAGCCTTCCTAATACTTTGGTCGCAATAACTCTTTTCTCCAGGTTATTGCAGCCCCTGGACCCCCGTCTATAAGGACCTAGGATGGAAGCCCCCTACCCACCAAGGATTGCTCCAGCATGCCCTGGCTAGGGGATTAATTTGTAAATGTTGCCCCCCCCCCCCGTCCGTGGATCCGGCGTTCACAATTGTTTGTGGAGCTATAATCAGCTATAGACTTAACATTTGTACACATCGATTAAGGCTGTAAACAATTTGATTAAACATTTAAAGAGCGTAAAGTTTATGATAACTTTAAAGTAGCTAAAGTCTCTAATCAACTCAATATCATCCAAAATCTTCGACAGACAAAACACGAATTATTTGTTAATTTAAACCGACATTGATGTTGTGACATTGATGTTGGCGTTTCCGGGCCATTTGTAACAAGGGACTCGAAGAACGTGTCTAGACATATTCCACAAGTCATTCCAAATGGTGACTTCATGTTCTTATCTGGAGAGCACGCATAATAAACACTACAAGAGTAGACTGGAATAACCAGACGCTAGAGATGGGCATTCGATTGAGACTTCTTGTATATTCCGCCGAACATAACTGATTAGAAATTATTGTATTGGGTTAAACGTCCACTCGACACAAACTAGGTCATTTCGGGACTAACATATGGTTTAATTTTATATCGCATAATTGGCTTGCGCGTAGGGGTCTTTAGCAATGGGAGGAAACCGGGGGACCCGGAGAGAACCCACGAGGTTGGACGGGCGACCCTACTCCTTGTCATGCAACCGGGTATTCGAAACCACACCAATGACAGGCTTTATGATACAGCACGCACGTGCTTACCATTCGGCCACCCCCTCCCGTCAAGTGATGGGGGGGGTATATTTCATATTGTATCATAGATAATCCCGGTCAAAACGTCAATCAGCATTAATTATCTTCCATAGCCTTCTGTAAGGCCACTTGTGTATTCCATTGCAGTATAGTCTCCCGTGTATTTCATATAACTACGGCCTGTTGTGTAATCCAACGAACTAAGGCCTCATGTGTATTCCATAGAACTATGGTCCCCTCTATATTTCATAGAACTATACGGCCTCTAGCGTATTTCATTGAAATGTGGCCTATGGCAATGTGCAGGGGCCATGCTAATCTTCTCTGTATCGTACCAATTGTAGTATCTTATGTTTGACTGCGATATCACTTCTGTGGAAGCGGACGTTAAAACACCAGGTAGTAGTAGTAGTATGGCAATGTCTTATTTCGCGGAACATAACTTATTTCAAATTAGAGTAAAAACGGAAACCATTGAATGTAAATCAGTTAATACATTCTTATTACAGTATTATATGCGTTGTGACCCACTTCTGTCAATTGCTATAGGTCCCAAATGTTAACAATTTAGCTCCTTTAAAGCGGGGATTTCCTATTTTCTAAGAAAGCCAAAACCTTATTATTTCTATGTCTTTTGCTCAAATGGTTGTCAACTCGTTATTATACAATCATGGGCATTATTTCCCAGGCATTAAAATACATGCATATTAAAGTCTCACACTCGACCATGAAACTACACATACCACATCGTACAGTTGTAACTAGAGCGCGTGCTAATACAAGCAGACGACACCAGGGGCGTGGTGAGGGCAATTATTGAGAAGAAATTCTGAGTAACAAAAAAGATTTTGGCACAAAAACCCTTTTACTGACCGCGAGCGCCGATGGCGCGAGCCCGCGGCGGGGGGTCCGGGGGGCCCTCCCCCGGGAAAATTTCGAAAATTAGAAGCCCAGAAACGCAATCTCCAGCAATACGGTAATAAAATATGATTAAATTTTCCAACTTGACTCTTTCAAATTTTTTTTAATTGGGTCAGATGAAACAATTTTTCCACTTACAAATGTTTTTCATTTTTTGAGTAATTTGATTGTGATTTTGGCGCAAAAACTTTTTGGCGCATGAGTATGGCTACTCATGAACTCATTCTCACCACGCCCCTGGACGACACAAAATAAAGTAATAGTACCTGTACCGTATAGTGGCTTGATTCGAAAAATACCTGTCCTATTTCTAATTTTAAACTATTAATATACTGACTCATGTGCTAACCGTTAATAAGACATGATGATACCCTGATAAACTTAGACAAGCTGTATATATATATTGTACAGAGGAGAGAGAGAATGGGGTTTAACTTCCATTCGACACAAACCAGGTCATATCTGGACTACCATTTGGTTCAATAATTTGCTTGCGCGTAGGGGTCTATAACAGGAGGTCCCGGAGAAAACCGAGGAGACTAGACAGGCGACCCTATCCCTTGTCACGTACAACTGAGAATCGAAATCACGCTAGTTGACTCAATGACGACCTTATTTTGCAGCGCCCGCACGGTAACCATTCAGCCATCCAACCCCCTCTGTACAGAGGAAACATTATAACGGTGTTGACGGACTATACACATAGCCACATTCGTCATCAGAACTACTTCTGTCTTTAGTTATATATCATAGTCTACCAGTTTGCGTGCATTTTTAGTAAATTAACGGCATTTCTGTAAATTTACAGCACATAACATATTAACACCAAAATTCCCGTAGCATAAAGTGTATATAATATAACCTATATACAAACAAGAACAATGGCTGAGCGTGTATATTAGTAGATAAAGGTATGCTTATTCTACTGCTGTTCAGGGTAACAAGATACCAAAATTACACCCTCGATATTAAACGTGCATTATATAAAAGCTAAATCTGCCTATCACAGGTATATTTTTCTGGCTTCAAATGTTATATAAATTAGTATTTAGACATTATGGGAGTCGTGGTGGCTCAGTGAGTAGGGGTTGGCAGTTGGAATTCGATTTAACTTTCCCTCAAAGCATACTGAATGACGTATGTCCGTCTTCATCAGCCCAGTCGGAGTTGAACAGTAGGACGTTAAACCCCATTTCATTTAGACAGTTATTTACATAACAAGCCCATAATCAACTCTCTAGACCATCTGATGGCTCCAATTTTAAGTAGATTAGAACACCACGCCCATTCAATAATTAAATCACTAAACTGTTAGTTGTTGGATAATCGAAACTTCGTTTATTATCGTGGGAATATGTGCTTTGGCAATCGAGACTACGCTTAAAACTATTATAGCGAGAATGATCATCGCTTTATTTAAATCTTACATACGATAATGTATCTTTAATCTGTAAACATGTATAATTGATTATCTTGTTGGGCCAATTATTTTAAAATAAGCCTATGTTTCCGATTAGGCCTACGCAGTTAAATTCAAGATAACACCATCCTGTAAGCTTACAATTATGTTTTCTGAATTGGTTTAATTTCCCACTATTATAAGACATTTATTTGCGGGCCTCGTATTACTATTAGTAATAGTAATGTCTGACTCTATGTTCTCATGCCGACGTATTTTTATCGTAAAGTAAAATCTAAATCAGCAGAGCATGTCATCAAAGTTTAACCATTTTATGTAAATACACATATAGGCCTACGCATAATTAAAATTCATTTGATAAACACTATTTCCATGACAAAATTATAAAAATTATAGGCCCGGCCCTACAAACTGATGGAGTCTACGTTAAGGCAGATTCTCTACTGTCACGAAATCTGTTGAATTTGTCCGAATGATCAGACGTCCTGACCAATCCGTTTACTTCACGGAAATCATGGTAATTAACAATATTGTTTTAAATTATCTTCCATTCTAATATCGTATTTACGTCATCGCGTGTAACATATTAGACCTACCGATTTCTATAGTAGGCCTACCGTATTTCAGAAATCGGTGATTAGATCTGGTAAGCGTTAAATCATTCCTTGCGAGGCCGATTTTATAGATTTTGCTGAGCGAGGCATATGTAAGCCCCGCCTCTTTCTTGTTCGAGTCCCTCCCATTTTATTTGAAGGTGGAGTTTATAAAGGACTATTTATTGTTAATAATAGAATAAATCTCAAGTGCTACTACACTTACGCATACCTAGTGGTTTCCATGGTCCGAGTGTGTGATTATCAATAGTCGCTCGTAACACTTCCTAACAATTTCAAATCTCTACGACCACGGGAGGTACTAGCGGTACGAAAATTCAATAACGACAAAATGTACTCTCCCTGACCTGCTTTCGGTAAGCGTTTTTTACCGTCCACCGGAGCCTGGTCTTATGACGTCATATGTGGATTGTGGGTTAGGATAAGGGTTAGGATAAGGGCTGTGACCTGCAGATTTCGTCACAGTCTCGAGATGTAGACAGGGCTAGCCCTAACCCTAACCCTGGGCCAAGCCTAACCCTTATCCTAACCCACACTCCACATATGACGTCATAAGACCAGGCTCCGTTGGACGGAAAAAAACGTTTACCGCTCTACTATATAATTAGTCTCTATCGTCAAGACAAATATTCTACGTTGAAGACTGGGGGGGGGGGGGGGGATCGCGACTACTGTGTACTCGGAGTTTTAATTGGTCGATGAATTTCCCTATTTCTGGAATATAATATTCTAATAATATGTCAATCACTTACTGAAATATCATTTAATTTACAAAATATTATATTTCTATGAAAATTATTTCATAGAAATACTTTATAATCTTTCATGATTAAGAAAAAGTCCCACTGCTAAGCTAGGCCGATTGGGTTCAAAGTGTGCAGACTGCGTAGCTAGACCACTTACACTCTATAGGCGGTATTGGATGATAAATTTAAACGCTCGAAAGAAATATTATTATTTTATGAAAATCAATCGAAATGATATCCCCAAATCTTTAAAACATAAGAAAAGGGCGGACTGCTAAGCTAGGCCGGCTGTATACATAATGTGGTATAGTGCGATGTCTGTGATATATAAGATGCTATCTTCATGTATATAATAATACATTCACTCAAATATTATTTTTCGATGTAAATGTTCCAAAGATAGAGAGATGGGGAGGGGCATTTAACGCCCACTCGACACAATATAGATCATTTCGGGACTAACATATGGTTTTAATTTTATTTCAATAATTTTAATGCGCGTAGGGGTCTTTAGCAGGGGAGGAAACCGTAGAACCCGAAGAAAACTCACGTGGTTGCTTCAATATTAAGAAACCGTCCCACTGCTAAGCGAGGCCTATTGGGTTCAAAGTAAAGTGACTGCTAAGCGAGGCCGATTGTACACTGCATGGATTATAGTGCCATGTCTGTGATATATAAGACACTCCCATTCATTTATATAATGCATTCACTCAAATATTATTTTTCGATGTAAATTTATTCATAGAAATACTTTACAATCTTTCAAAATAGAAGAAAAAGTCCCACTGCTAAGCTACGCCGATCTGCTTCAAAGTATACTGACTGCTGAGCTATGCCGATTGAGTTCAAAGTATAATGACTGCTAAGCTAGGCCGACTGTATGTCTGTGAGATATAAGATACTATCATTCATTTATATAATACATTCACTCAAATATTATTTTTTGGTGTACTGTAAATAATTTAAAATCTTTCAAAATAGAAGAAAAAATCCCACTGCTAAGCGACGCCGATCTGCTTCAAAGTATACTGACTGCTAACCGAAGCCGATTGTATGCTTCATGTGGTATAGTGCGATGTTCGAGATATATAAGATACTATCCTTAATAATACATTCACTCAAATATTATTTTTGGGTGTAAATTAATTCATTGAAATACTTTTAAAATCTCTCAAAATAGACAAAAAAGTCCCACTGCTAAGCGACGCCTATTGTGTTTTAAGTATATTGACTGCTAAGGGAGGCCTATTTTATACTTCGTGTGATATAGCGCGATCTCTGTGATATATAAGATACTGTTCTTCCTTATATAATACATTCACTCAAATATTATTTTTCAATGAAAATTAATTCATAGAAATACTTTAAGATATTTCAAAATAGAAGAAAAAATCCCACTGCTAAGCGAAGCCGGTTGGATTCCAAGTATATTGACTGCTAGGCGAAGCCGATTGTATACTTCATGTGGTATAGGCCTAGTGCGATGTCTGTGATATATAAGATGATATCTTCATTTATATAATACATTCACTCAAATATTAGTTTTCGATGTAAATTTTCGAAAGAGAGAGGGAGAGAGAGAGAAAGAGAGAGAGAGAGGAAGGGGGGATTTAACGCCCACTCGACACAAACTAGATCATTTCGGGACTAACATATAGTTTTAATTTTATTTCAATAATTTTCATGCTCATAGGGGTCTTTAGCAGGGGTAGGAAACCGTAGAACCTGGACAAAACTCACGTGGTCGGGTCAATATTAAGACGTCCCACTGCTAAGCGAGGCCTATTTGGTTCCAAGTATAATGACTGCTAAGCGAGGCCGAATGTACACTGCATGGGGTATAGTGCCATGTCTGTGATATATAAGATACTCTCAATCATTTATATAATACATTCACTCAAATATTATTTTTCGATGTAAATATATTCATAGAAATACTTTACAATCTTTCAAAATAGAATAAAAAATCCCACTGCTGAGCGACGCCGGGACTAACATATTGTTTTAAATTTATTTCAATAATTTTCATGCGCGTAGTGGTCTTTAGCGGGGGGGGGGGGCGGAGAACCCGAAGAAAACTCACGTGGTTGGTTCAATATTAACAAAACGTCCCACTGCTAAGCGAGACCTATTGGGTTCAAAGTATAATTACTGCTAAGCGAGGCCGATTGTACACTGCATGGGGTATAGTGCCATGTCTGTTATATAAGATACTCTCATTCATTTATATAATACATTCACTCAAATAATATTTTTCGGTGTAAATTTATTCATAGAAATACAATCTTTCAAAATAGAATAAAAAATTCCACTGCTGAGCAACGCCGATCTGCTTCAAAGTACATGTATACTGACTGCTAACCGAAGCCGATTGAGTTCAAAGTATAATGACTGCTAAGAGAGGCCGACTGTATACTTCATGGGGTATAGTGCGATGTCTGTGATATATAAGATACTATCATTCATTTATATAATACATTCACTGAAATATTATTTTTTGGTGGTAATTTATTCATAGAAATACTTTAAAATCTTTCAAAATAAAAGAAAAAATCCCACTGCTAAGCGACGCCGATCTGCTTCAAAGTATACTGACTGCTATTATTTTTGTGTGTAAATTAATTCATAGAAATACTTTCAAAATAGAAGAAAGAAATCCCACCGCTAAGCGAAGCCGATTGGGTTTAAAGTATATTGACTGCTAAGGGAGGCCGATTTTATAATTCATGTGGTATAGTGTGGTCGCTGTGATATATAAGATACTGTTTGTTCTTCATTTATATAAAACATTCACTCAAATATTATTTTTCAATGTAAATTAATTCATAGAAATACTTTAATATCTTTCAAAATAGAAGAAAAAATCCCACTGCTAATATTGGGTTCAAAGTATATTTACTGCTAAGTGAGGCCTATTGTATACTTCATGTGGTGTAGGCCTAGTGCGATGTCTGTGATATATAAGATGCTATCTTCATTTATATAATACATTCACCCAAATATTATTTTTTGGTGTAAATTTATTCATTCAAATACTTTAAAATCTTTCAAAATAGACGAAAAAGTCCCACTGCAAAGCGACGCCGATGGGGTTTAAAGTATATTGACTGCTAAGTGAGGCCTATTTTATACTTCGGGTGAAATAGCGCGGTCTAGGTGATATATAAGATACTGTCCTTCATTTATATAATACATTCACTCAAATATTATTTTTCAATGTAAATTAATTCATACCTTAACATCTTTCAAAATAGCACAAAAAATCCCACTGCTAAGTCAAGTCGATTGGGTTCAAAGTATATTGACTGCTAAGCGAAGCTGATTGTATACTTCATGGGGTATAGGCCTAGTACGATGTATGTGATATATAAGATGCTATCTTCATTGGTATAATACATTCACTCAAATATTATTTTTCGATGTAAATTTTCGAAAGAGAGAGAGAGAGAGATAGAGAGAGAGAGAGGGGGAGGGGGGATTTAACGCCCACTCGACACAAACTAGGTCATTTCGGGACTAATATAGGGTATTAAATTTTATTTCAATAATTTTCATGCTCGTAGGGGTCTTTAGCAGGGGTAGGAAACCGTAGAACCTGGACAAAACTCACGTGATTGGTTCAATATTAAGAAAACGCCCCACTGCTAAGCGAGGCCTATTGGGTTCCAAGTATAATGACTGCTAAGCGAGGCCGATTGTACACTGCATGAGGTATAGTGCCATGTCTGTGGTATATAAGATACTCTCATTCATTTATATAATACATTCACTCAAATATTTTGCGATGTAAATTTATTCATAGAAATACTTTACAATCTCTTAAAATAGAAGAAAAAATCCCACTGCTGAGCGACGCCGATCTGCTGATTGAGTTGAAAGTATAATGACTGCTAAGCGAGGCCGACTGTATACTAGTCTCTATCATCCACACAAATATTCTACGAATATTAGTCTGGATGGGTCCTCAAAATTTGACGGAAAATAGGTCATTGTCTGGATTATCCAGTCTTTTAAGTTACCACGCACTGAATCTATCAAAACAGCTCGTTTGTCAACAATGACACTCTTTAAAATTTTGTTTGTAAAGGTTTCAATTGAAATGGTAATTTTCTCTCGTCATGAATCAGACGTATGGCTTCTCACAATCTTCTTAATTCTTCATCGTCTCTATTTTGTTTCTAATAATAGATGTACCAAGTGAATTGTGGGATATATTTCAACCACGCTTTATAGAATCTAGCAAAATCGGCCCGGCTTCATAAGATCTAGCACTTACCGATACTTTCATTGGATACTTTAGCCAAAAGGTTCCATTGCGCATGCGTAACCAAATGTTTGGTTTTTTATGGGGTAGATTATCCAGTAATTTTCGTCAAAAATTGAGAACCGTCCCAGACCCTCCGTGCGTAGAAGACTAGGAGGTTCTGGGTGACCGAGACTAACTGTATACTTCATGGGGTACAAACTGATCCCGCAGTGAATATTCGCTTGGCCACTACAATCACTGATAAGCATGACATCGATGAGGCTTAATAAGTACGGCATATTAACTTTTTACTCCGACATATTAAATTCTCAAACATTTTTTTGAGGTAACAGAAAAATAAATAACGACGTTTGAAGTAATTGAAGTTAAAAAATATTTCCTATTAAGTGTAAATGGGTATTAAAATGAGTAAAATGCGTCATTTTGCCCGAAGCAGTTAGGTGTTAAGTAAACATTGCACGAGCCGTTGAGCCAATGACTGCAGTCAACGCACGTGCTTTGGACACTATCTGTTACAGAGTTAATTCCTAAGTAATTCTCTGTGAAACAGATTGCATGGGGTATAGTGCGATGTCTGTGATATATAAGATACTATAATTCAATTATATAATAGATTAACTCAAATATTATTTTGCGATGTAAATTAATTCATAGAAATACTTTAAAATATTTCAAAATAGAAGAAAACGTGCCACTGTTAAGCGACGCTGATTGTGTTCAAAGTATATTGACTGCTGAGCGAAGCCGATTGTATACTTCATGTGGTATGGTGCGATGTGTGTGATATATAAGATATTATCCTAAATTTCTAAAATGCATTCACTGAAATATTATCTTTTGATATAAGTTAATTCATACAAATACTTTAAAATATTTGAAAATAAAAGGAAAAATCCCACCGATTTGGTTCAAAGTATACTGACTGCTAAGTGAAGCCGGTTGTATACTTCATGTGGTATAGTGCGATATGTGTGATATATAAGATACTATAATTCATTTATATAGTAGATTGACTCTAGTGTGAGATATATAATAAAATTTATATAATAAAATGACCCAAATATTATTTTTCCATGAACAATAATTCATAGAAATACTTTAACATCCTTCAAATACAAGAAAAAGACATAGCGAAGCCGATTGGGTGCTATATTTCTATGTGACAGAGAGAGAGAGAGAGAGAGAGAGAGAGAGAGAGAGAGAGAGAGAGAGAGAGAGAGATCCAACATCTCATTTTTGCAACTACTATACTATACATAGAGTCTGTTTAGATATTTTGTGATTATAGGGCGATGAGTTTTCCTACTAGATATAAGATAATATTAATAGTTTTTATTTACATTAAAGTATGGAAATTAATTTCGAAAATTTATACAAAATATAAGCACAAGAAACGGCTGCCGGAAGATCCAAACCCTCATTTTAACCTCAACTAAACATCACATCAAGGCCGTTTACCAAACTGTCAATCAAATTGACTGACATGCGGCTTCCCTCAACATCGGTCTTGGTCTTTACAGTTTATCATTTACCACCAATTATAGTATACTTGACAACCGCGTCTATATTTCCAATTTTTAAAGAAGGGCTGGAGAACCGCGTGTATATATCCGGTAGTTGGTCGTTAAAGCGGGAAAAGCAGAAAGACATAATAAGGTGTAAGGCCAAATTGCAGTAGTTGTACAAGGCCTACAACTAAGTATTCTTGGAAATTATTATACAAGCGGCCATTCTAACTGAAATATTTTCCACACTGTTAATGTCACATACGGTGGGTGAGTCGACTATACTTTAAATGATACGTGTGTCATGAAGATGACACATAGCCTATGCCAGGCTTAGGCTATAGGTTGATGCTATACCGTATCCAGCTAAATATAAAAAAGGGGAGGAGCTACCAATAACTAGATGAGCAGTAATTCTAACGCGTTTGTAGGCGGGAATTAAGAAGCATAACCACGCCTTGACATGATCGGTGAAGGTCGCGTTAGCAACTCGCCTCACCAGCGAATTGATTTGATCATCAATTTGAATTTGATGGCGATACCATTTACCTACCGACAATTGAGATGTACAAGCTGTTTAATGCATTTAGGAAGCTGAGAAATAAATGAAAGCGACAAAAGTACACGTGACGACACAATGTATAACACGAAACACCAGGAATTTCAATGCACCAGGTAGGAAGTGTCTTTTGACATCGATCGATATACGGTCGTTTGGTTCGTAAATATGTCTTTCCATATTGTAATACAATAATTGTACCGGGCGGTATTGGTCAGTGGGCGAGAATTGAGAAGTTCATCGAGATTTTCCGACGTTACTTCCCCTTGTGAGTGCTGATCGACGGAGGGTCTGACAGGGACAACTGTGTAGTCTTTCCGATGGGACGAAAAACAAAGGTTCCGTCAATACATCGATGTGCATGTGACGTAAAGGATCCCTTGGCAAATGGCGAAATGGCTCAAGTCAAACTGCGATTTTTTGTAGTTCAAAAACCAATATTCAAATGCTGACATTTTTTTCTGGGTAGGGCATAAACTAGTAAAATGCAATGGCATCCTATGCCATTACCCGAAGAGTGGCGTTAAAATTCCATTTTTATTTTTATTTTCACCTTCACCTAATTTGTAATGTTACCCAAGGTATCAATTGTTATTTGGCACTATTATTATTGACAGGGGTCATGGCTGATGGGTCAAGTTAAGCAAAGCTTAAATAGTCTAAGTAACAATGCATCTTTATAAAGCTTCATTTATTTAATTTTGTTCTATTTTCATTTTTCTTCAGGATGATGCTCTGATAGTCTATTAAAAAATCTAATGTCAAAGTAGAAATTGATGTAAGTGGTTTTATCCTTTGACAGCAATTCAGCCTATAATATTAAAAATGATAAAGTACCCATCATTAGTTCCCAGTGTTGACCAAGAAAATTCATCTCGATTTTCCAGCGTGGTTTCTCCTTGTTAGTGAGTGGCGCAGAACATAGGGCCTGACAAGGACAACTGCCTAGTTGTTGGGATGCAAAGATTAACAGAGGTCCAGTGTACACATTGACGTGTACGTAAAAGTTCCTTTGCCAGTTGGAATTGGATATAAGTGTAGACCGTAACACCACTGTCTAGGCAAAATATCCCTCATAGCAGTCAG
This sequence comes from Patella caerulea, assembly GCA_036850965.1. Lineage (NCBI taxonomy): Eukaryota > Metazoa > Mollusca > Gastropoda > Patellidae > Patella > Patella caerulea. Next base: position 1,177,812 of record JAZGQO010000002.1, read on the forward strand.
AGCAGTACAGTAGGACATTATACCTCATTTTATTTCTATAATATTGGGAGCTCCAAAGTCTCAATGTGTAAAGTGTGGTTAGCAATAGCTAGACATGGTCATCCTGTGTTTGATAGCACCTATGTCCAGGCAAAAGAGAGAGAGAGAGAGAAATGGGGTTTAACATCCACTCAACATAAACCAGGTCATTTTGGGATTAACATATGGTTTCATTTTATTTCAATAATTCGCTTGCGTGTAGGGGTCTTTAGCAGTGGGAGGAAACCGGAGTGCCCGGAGGAAACCCACGTGGTTGAGAAGGCGCCCCTATCTCCATGCCACATACGCTCACACCAGGACTTGGAACCACAGCCGCAAGCCAGAGGTGACCGGCCAGCTAGAGGTCGAAGCGCGGCACTCTAGACCACTAGGCCATCCCACCCACCCCCCCCCCCCATGTCCAGGCAAAATTTCCCTCAAACCTCATTGCATGGGGTTTGCCTGTTTTCATTAGCTCCATATTGGAAATTAAAACCCATTTAAGTTTATTTCATGTAGTATATAACATTGACAATAACAATCGTTAACATTATAGGCGTGCGGTCCTGAGAAAAGAAAAGCAGAAAAGAGGCTTCAGATTTAACGTTGTCAGCAATAAGGTAATTTCTTGTTCTTGTAAAACCCTTTTATACTGAGCCGAATATAGTACGAGGTTTGTCCGCCCAGATTTCATTTACAAAGCATTATCTCATAAACCATTTAACGTAACTTTCAGACTGGCTATTTTGGGTTTTTCCTGGGTTTTCTGGATTCTCCTGGTTTCCTTCCGGTGCTAAAGACTCCCAATGCGCAAGCAAATTGTTGAAATCCTGATTTTTCGGTTCCCTTCCACTGCTAATATTGAACCCTATGTTACTCCCAAAATGACCTAGTTTGTGTCATGTGGAGGTGTATTTATAAAATTTCATTACATTGTGTTGTAAACCTGCATCTGGAACTGTCTCCAATTTGTTGATTCTTTGATGGTAGTGGTGGTAATTTGTAATTTTAGTTAATTTATGTACACTTACACTATTATTAAATTCATTTATTAAAGAAGACTATTTACCATTATTCTTTCAGGCACTGGGATTCCAATTAGTTGTATATCTATGTACAAAACTATTAAAAAGAAGATTCAAGAAAAACTCTCTATTTGCAATGCTACATTTACCATATCTCCAGAATTGCAACTTCCGTGTTTATAATCTTGACAATTTATATGCAACATTTTGTTGAAAGAATCCTCAGTATTTGTTGTGGTGAACAAAATAAATATATGCTGTGGAGAGGCAAATTTTATGTTGACCAAATATGAAAAATAAAGTTATACATCTGCATGTTTCAATCACTCTTTTTGTTATGCCTCTTTTCTTTTACAAATTAAGGTCCCAATGTTTTCTGCGGTATGGGGAAATGCTGCATTTGGGCCCAATCTGATGTAAAGAAATGAAATGGGGTTTAACATCCTAGTTTTTACACCTACCTGGCATATTAGGACAGGAATACACCATGCAGTGTGATATAATTGAAATTCCAAGCCCCCACCCCCTTCTCCTTCTTAACCTATTCACAAGAGAGAACAACATCGGAAAAGCATGCCATTATGACCTTTGCAAAATACTATTCTTTATTTCAAATTCCAAGCCCCCCCCCCTCCGTCCTAACCTATTAGGGGGAACAACATTGGAAAAGCATGCCATGATGACCTTTGTCAGTCTACACTGAGTGGAACATTGAGTCACCGTGGCCCCTCCAAAGGAAACACCCAATGTGTAGGCAAATATTTTCTGTAACACAAGAAAGCATAACACTTTATGATGATTTTATCATACAAAATCCTCCTATCATAACCAAGCTGAAAACAAATGCTGCTGTCATGGCTATTGTGACCAAAATATTCTGCTCTGCTGAATAATCTAACTACAATTCCTGCTGTTGGGACTAATCTATATAAAATTCTCCTGTGGTATCTTTTCTGACGAAAAATTCTATTTTGAGGCTACCGAAAAATTTTGCTGTGATGGATAATCTAACGAAATTCCTGATATGATGGATAATCTAAAGAAAAATCCTGCTGTTTAAACCAATCTATAGAAAATCCTGCTGTTGGAACCAAGCTAAAAACTAATTTTGCTGTATATGGCTGTTGTGGTGAAAATATGCTGCTGTCATGGCTATTGTGACGAAAATATTCTGCCTTCTTGGATTTTCTAACGGCAATTCCTGCTCTGCTGAATAATCTAACCACAATTCCTGCTGTTGGCACCAATCTATAGAAAATTCTGCTGTGATAGCTGTTTTGACGAAAAGTCTGTTTTGGTGGTTATCTGCCAAATAAGATAATCTTACGAAATTCCCGATATGATGGATAATCTGAAGAAAAATCCAGCTGTTTAACCCAATCTATAGAAGATATCCAAGCCGAAAACAACTTCTGCTGTCATGGCTATTGTGATAAAAATATTCTGCTCTAATCGCTATAATCTAACGAAATTTCTTATTTGATGGATAATCTGAAGAAAAATCCAACTGTTTAAACCAATCTATAGAAGATATCCAAGCAGAAAACAACTTCTGTTGTCATGGCTATTGTGATAAAAATATTCTGCTGTAATCGCTATTGTGACGAAAATTTCAGCTCTGTTGAATAATCTAACCACAATTCTTCCAGTTAGAAAATTCTGCTGTGATAGCTATTCTGCCGAATAAGTCTGCTGTGTTGGCTATTCTGCCGAATAAATCTGTTGTGATGGATATTCTAACGAAATTCCTTATAGGATAGGTAATCTGCTGTTTAAACCAATCTATAGAAAATCCTGCTGTTTAAACAATCTATAGAAAATCCTGCTGTTGGAACCAAGCTAAGAAAAATTTTGCTGTATATGACTGTTGTGATGAAAACATTCTGCTGTCATGGCTATTGTGACGGAAATATTCTGCTGGCATGGATTTTCTAACGACAATTCCTGCTGTGCTGAATAATCTAACCACAATTGCTGCTGTTGGGACCAATCAATAGAAAAATATGCTGTGATAGCTATTCTGGCGAAAATTTGTTTTGGTGGCTATCTGTCGAATAATATTGAATCCCAAACTTAGGCTGTCTATCTCAAGCTAGCTCCGTCTGAGAATAACATTCTCGGAAGTCTGACGTAGGTGGATCGCTGTGTGCAGTATGATAATATTGCTGTGATGAATAGTCTAACGAAAATTCCAGCTGTTTAAAACAATCTATAGAAAATATGCAAGCAGAAAACAACTTATGCTGTCATGGCTATTGGGGGTAAAAATATTCTGCTCTAATCGCTATTCTGAAGAAAATTTCCGCTCTGTTGAATAATCTAACCACAATTCTTCCAGTTAGGACCAATCTGTAGAAAATTCTGCTGTGATAGCTATTCTGACGAATAAGTCTGCTGTGTTGACTATTCTGCCGAATAAACCTGTTTGGGTGGATATTCTAACGAATTTCCTTCTATGATGGGTAATCTAAAGGAAAATCCTGTCTATAGAAAATCCTGCTGTTGGAACCAAGCTAAAAAGAATTTGCTGTATAGGACTGTTGTGATGAAAACATACTGCTGTCATGGCTATTGTGAGGAAAATATTCTGCTGTCATGGATTTTCTAACGACAATTCCTGCTCTGCTGAATAATCTGACCACAATTCCTGCTGTTGGGCACCAATCAATAGAAAAGTCTGCTGTGATAGCTATTCTGACGAAAAATTCTGTTTTGGTGGCTATCTGTCGAATAATATTGCTGTGATGGATAATCTAACGAAATTCCTGACATGATGGATAATCTGAAGAACATTCCAGCTGTTTAAACCAATCTTTAGAACATATACAAGCAGAAAACAACTTCTGCTGTCATGGCTATTGGGGTAAAAATATTCTGCTGTGATCGCTATTCTGACCAAAATTTCAACTTTGTTGAATAATCTAACCACAATTCTTCCAGTTAGGACCAATCTGTAGAAAATTCTGCTGTGATAGCTATCCTGCAGAATAAGTCTGCTGTGCTAGCTATTCTGCCGAATAAACCTATTGTGATGGATATTCTAACGAAATTCCTTGTATGATGGATAATCTAAAGGAAAATCCTGCTGTTTAAACCAATCTATAGAAAATCCTGCTGTTTAAACCAATCTATAGAAAATCTTGCTGTTGGAACTAAGCTAAAAACAAATTTAGCTGTATATGGCTGTTGTGATGAAGACATTCTGCTGTCATGGCTATTGTGACGAAAATATTCTGCTGTCATGGATTTTCTAACGACAATTCCTGCTCTGCTGAATAATCTAACCACAATTCCTGTTTTTTGAACCAATCTATAGAAAATTCTGCTGTGATAGCTAATCTGACGAAAAATTCTGTTTTGGTGGATATCTGCCGAATAATATTGCTGTGATGAATAATCTAACGAAATTCCTTATTTGATGGATAATCTGAAGAAAAATCCAGCTTTTTAAACTAATCTATAGAAGATATCCAAGCAGAAAACAACTTCTGCTGTCATGGCTATTGTGATAAAAATATTCTGCTGTAATCGCTACTGTGACGAAAATTTCAGCTCTGATGAATAATCTAACCGCAATTCTTCTAGTTAGGACCAGTATATAGAAAATTCTGCTGTGATAGCCATCCTGCAGAATAAGTCTGCCGTGCTGGCTATTCTGTCGAATAAACCTGTTGTGATGGATATTCTAACGAAATTCCTTATATGATGGATAATCTAAAGAAAAATCCTGCTGTTTTACCAATCTATAGAAAATCCTGTTGTTGGAACCAAACTAAAAACAAATTTTGCAGTTCTGCTGAATAATCTAACCACAATTCCTGCTGTTGGGACTAATCTATAGAAAATTCTGCTGTGATAGCTATTTTGACGAAAACTCTGTTTTAGTGGTTATCTGCCGAATAACATTGCTGTGATGGATAATCTTACGAAATTCCTGATATGATGGATAATCTGAAGAAAAATCCAGCTGTTTAAACCAATCTATAGAAGATATCAAGGCAGAAAACAATTTCTGTTGTCATGGCTATTGTGATAAAAAATATTCTTCTGTAATCGCTATTGTGACGAAAATTCCAGCTATGTTGAATAATCTAACCACAATTCTTCAATTTAGGACCAATCTATAGAACATTCTGCTGTGATAGCTATTCTGACGAAAAAGTCTGCTGTGCTGGCTATTCTGCCGAATAAACAAGATGTGATGGATATTCTAACGAAATTCCTTATATGATGGATAATCTAAAGAAAAATTCTGGATAATCTTACGAAATTCCTGATATGATGGATAATCTGAAGAAAAATCCAGCTGTTTAAACCAATCTATAGAAAATATCCAAGCAGAAAACAATTTCTGCTGTCATGGCTATTGTGATAAAAATATTCTTCTGTAATCGCTATTGTGACGAAAATTCCAGCTCTGTTGAATAATCTAACCACAATTCTTCAATTTAGGACCAATCTATAGAACATTCTGCTGTGATAGCTATTCTGACGAAAAAGTCTGCTGTGCTGGCTATTCTGCCGAATAAACAAGATGTGATGGATATTCTAACGAAATATCTTATATGATGGATAATCTAAAGAAAAATTCTGCTGTTTAAACCGAACTATAGAAAACCCTTCTGTTGGAGCCAAGCTAAAAACAAATTTTGCTGTTAGCTGTTGTGATGAAAATGTTATGCTGTCATGGCTATTGTGACGACAATATTCTGCCTTCATGGATTTTCTAACGGCAATTCCTGCTCTGCTGAATAATCTAACCACATTCATGCTGTTGGGACCAATCTATAGAAAATTCTGCTGTGATAGCTATTTTAACGAAAACTCTGTTTTGGTGGTTATCTGCCGAATAACATTGCTGTGATGGATAATCTTACGAAATTCCTGATATGATGGATAATCTGTAGAAAATCCAGCTGTTCAAACCAATCTATAGAAGATATCCAAGCAGAAAACAACTTCTGCTGTCATGGCTATTGTGATGAAAAAAAATATTCTGCTGTAATCGCTATTGTGACGAAAATTTCAGCCATCCGTCGAATAATATTGCTGTGATGGATAATCTAACGAAATTCCTGATATGATGGATAATCTGAAGAACATTCCAGCTGTTTAAACCAATCTATAGAAAATATGCAAGCAGAAAACAACTTCTGCTGTCATGGCTATTGTGGTAAAAATATTCTGCTGTAATCGCTATTCTGACGAAAATTTTAGCTTTGTTGAATAATCTAACCACAATTCTTCCAGTTAGGACCAATCTGTAGAAAATTCTGCTGTGATAGCTATCCTGCAGAATAAGTCTGCTGTGCTGGCTATTCTGCCGAATAAACCTATTGTGATGGATATTCTAACAAAATTCCTTGTATGATGGATAATCTAAAGGAAAATCCTGCTGTTTAAACCAATCTATAGAAAATCCTGCTGTTTAAACCAATCTATAGAAAATCTTGCTGTTGGAACCAAGCTCAAAACAAATTTAGCTGTATATGGCTGTTGTGATGAAGACACTCTGCTGCCATGGCTATTGTGACGAAAATATTCTGCTGTCATGGATTTTCTAACGACAATTCCTGCTCTGCTGAATAATCTAACCACAGTTCCTGTTTTTTGGACCAATCTATAGAAAATTCTGCTGTGATAGCTAATCTGACGAAAAATTCTGTTTTGGTGGATATCTGCCGAATAATATTGCTGTGATGAATAATCTAACGAAATTCCTTATTTGATGGATAATCTGAAGAAAAATCCAGCTTTTTAAACCAATCTATAGAAGATATCCAAGCAGAAAACAACTACTGCTGTCATGGCTATTGTGATAAAAATATTCTGCTGTAATCACTACTGCGACGAAAATTTCAGCTCTGATGAATAATCTAACCGCAATTCTTCCAGTTAGGACCAGTATATAGAAAATTCTGCTGTGATAGCCACCCTGCAGAATAAGTCTGTCGTGCTGGCTATTCTGTCGAATAAGCCTGTTGTGATGGATATTCTAACGAAATTCCTTATATGATGGATAATCTAAAGAAAAATCCTGCTGTTTAAACCAATCTATAGAAAATCCTGCTGTTTAAACCACTCTATAGAAAATCCTGCTGTTGGAACCAAATTAAAACAAATTTTGCAGTTATGCTTTTGTGATGAAAATATTCTGCTGTCATGGCTATTGTGACGAAAATATTCTGCCTTCGTGGATTTTCTAACGGCAATTCCTGTTCTGCTGAATAATCTAACCACAATTCCTGCTGTTGGGACCAATCTATAGAACATTCTGCTGTGATAGCTATTTTGGTGGTTATCTGCCGAATAACATTGCTGTGATGGATAATCTTACGAAATTCCTGATATGATGGATAATCTGAAGAAAAATCCAGCTGTTTAAACCAATCTATAGAAGATATCCAAACTGAAAACAACTTCTGCTGTCATGGCTATTGTGATAAAAATATCCTGCTGTAATTGCTATTGTGACGAAAATTCCAACTCTGTTGAATAATCTTACCACAATTCTTCAATTTAGGACCAATCTATAGAACATTCTGCTGTGATAGCTATACTGACGAAAAAGTTTGCTGTGCTGGCTATTCTGCCGAATAAACCTGATGTGATGGATATTATAACGAAATTCCTTATATGATGGATAATCTAAAGAAAAATCCTGCTGTTTAAACCGAACTATAGAAAATCCTTCTGTTGGAACCAACGCTTAAAACAAATTTTGCTGTTAGCTATTGTGATGAAAATATTATGCTGTCATGGCTATTGTGACGAAAATATTCTGCCTTTCTAACGGCAATTCCTGCTCTGCTGAATAATCTAACCACAATTCCTGCTGTTGGGACCAATCTATACAAAATTCTGCTGTGATAGCTATTTTGACGAAAACACTGTTTTGGCGGTTATATGCCGAATAACATTGGTGTGATGGATAATCTAACGAAATTCCTGATATGATGGATAATCTGTAAAAAATCCAGCTGTTTAAACCAATCTATAGAAGATATCCAAGCAGAAAACAACTTCTGTTGTCATGGCTATTGTGATTAAAAATATTCTGCTGTAATCGCTATTGTGACGAAAATTTCAGCTCTGATGAATAATCTAACCACAAATCGTCCAGTTAGGACCAATGTATAGAATGTTCTGCTGTGATAGCTATCCCGACGAAAAAGTTTGCTGTGCTGGCTATTCTGTCGAATAAACCTGTTGTTAGGATATTCTAACGACATTCGTTATAGGATGGATAATCTAAAGAAAAATCCTGTTGTTTAAACCAATCTATAGAAAATACTGCTGTTTAAACTAGAGAATCCTGCTGTTGGAACCAAACTAAAAACAAATCTTGCAGTTATGCTTTTGTGATGAAAATATTCTGCTGTCATGGCTATTGTGACGAAAATATTCTGCCTTCGTGGATTTTCTAACGACAATTCCTGCTCTGCTGAATAAACTAACCACAATTCTTCAATTTAGGACCAATCTATAGAACATTCTGCTGTGATAGCTATTCTGACGAAAAAGTTTGCTGTGCTGGCTATTCTGCCGAATAAACCTGATGTGATGGATATTATAACGAAATTCCTTGTATGATGGATAATCTAAAGAAAAATCCTGCTGTTTAAACCGAACTATAGAAAATCCTTCTGTTGGAACCAACGCTTAAAACAAATTTTGCTGTTAGCTGTTGTGATGAAAATATTATGCTGTCATGGCTATTGTGACGAAAATATTCTGCCTTTCTAACGGCAATTCCTGCTCTGCTGAATAATCTAACCACAATTCCTGCTGTTGGGACCAATCTATACAAAATTCTGCTGTGATAGCTATTTTGACGAAAACACTGTTTTGGCGGTTATATGCCGAATAACATTGGTGTGGTGGATAATCTAACGAAATTCCTGATATGATGGATAATCTGTAAAAAATCCAGCTGTTTAAACCAATCTATAGAAGATATCCAAGCAGAAAACAACTTCTGTTGTCATGGCTATTGTGATTAAAAATATTCTGCTGTAATCGCTATTGTGACGAAAATTTCAGCTCTGATGAATAATCTAACCACAAATCGTCCAGTTAGGACCAATGTATAGAATGTTCTGCTGTGATAGCTATCCTGGCGAAAAAGTTTGCTGTGCTGGCTATTCTGTCGAATAAACCTGTTGTTAGGATATTCTAACGATATTCATTATAGGATGGATAATCTAAAGAAAAATCCTGTTGTTTAAACCAATCTATAGAAAATACTGCTGTTTAAACTAGAGAATCCTGCTGTTGGAACCAAACTAAAAACAAATCTTGCAGTTATGCTTTTGTGATGAAAATATTCTGCTGTCATGGCTATTGTGACGAAAATATTCCTGCTCTGCTGAATAAACTAACCACAATTCCTGCTGTTGGGACTAGTCTATAGAAAATTCTGCTGTGATAGCTATTTTGGCGAAAGTACTGTTTTGGTGGTTATCTGCCGAATACCATTGCTGTGATAGATAATGTAACGAAATTCCTGATATGATGGATAATCTGAAGAAAAATCCAGCTGTTTAAACCAATCTATAGAAGATATCCAAGCAGAAAACAACCACTGCTGTCATGGCTATTGTGATAAAAATATTCTGCTGTTATAACCGCTACTGTGACGAAAATTTCAGCTCTGTTGAATAATCTAACCACAATTCTTCCAGTTAGGACCAATCTGTAGCAAATTCTGCTGTGACAGCTATTCTGACTAATAAGTCTGCTGTGCTGGCTATTTTGCCGAATAAACCTGTTGTGGTGGATATTCTAACGAAATTCCTTATATGATGGATAATCTAAAGGAAAATCATGCTGTTTAAACCAATCTATAGAAACGCATGCTGTTTATACCAATCTATAGAAAATCTTGCTGTTGGAACAAAGCTAAAAACAAATTTAGCTGTGTATGGCTGTTGTGATGAAAATATTCTGCTGTCATGGCTGTTGTGATGAAAATATTTTACTGTGATGGATATGCTAATGACTATTCCTCCTCTGCTGAATATACTAAATAATCTAATGACAATTCCTGCTGCGGGAACAATCTATAGAAAATTCTGCTGTGATAGCTATTCTGATGAAAAATTCTGTTTTGGTGGCTATTATGCCGAATAATTCTGCTGTTTTGATGAATAATCTAACCACAATTCCTGATACGAATGGTTATCTTCGAAAAAATAATGTTGTTGGGTGCAATGTATAGAAAATCCTGCTGAGAACGAATTATTCCTGTCGGGACCAATCGAAAGAAAATTCAGCTGTGATAGCTATTTTGACCCAAAATTTGTGATGGCTATTGTGCCGAATAATTCTGCTGTGATGGACAATAATCTAAAGAAAGAAATTCCTGATATAATTGATATTCTAAAGAATCTAACGGGGAACTCCGGATATTATGGATATCTAAACAAAAACCCTCTGTTGGGACCAATCTATAGAAAATCGTGTTATGGGAACTAATCTGAAAACAAATTGTGCTGTGATGGCTATTCCGTCGAAAAATTCTGCTGGCCCGAACATTCGCAGTTTCTGTAAGACTCTTATGGGGGCTGTTTTAGTTTTCAACTGTATGTTTTATAGAATAATATTCCATGCAGTTTAAAAAAAAACCGTTTTAAAATGTTTATTTAAATTAGCTTTAACAGACACTGCATACAACTGATATGTCCATAATTTGGTTGTTGTTTTTTTTTGTGTTTTTTTATACGATTACATTGTCACTTTGTAAAGTGCCCCTAAACACAGAATATGAAAGGGTGCACTATAAATATGCTGTAATAATAATAATAAATAGTAATAAATATGCTGTAATAATTTAGTAATAAATATACTGTAGTAATCTAGAGAAAATCTTATTGGTGAGACTAATCTATTGAACATCCTGCTGTGAGAGCAAATCGGAACCATTATAAATAATTACTGCTTTGAGGGGTGGGGTGGGGCAATCTTTAGAGAATAATGGTGGGGGCATTAATCTTAAGAAAAATTTTGCTGTGAAAGCCAAACTGAACAAAGCACTCTCAGACTTTAGTTTATAATTTACTCAAAATTGTTCGCCTGATTTTAACTAAAATATAGCCCTGTATAAAACCTTGGCTGTTTTAATGTATCAAATAGGCATACATGAATAAGAAACAATGTGCAAAGTTTTGAGTTTGGGGATCAAAGATATTTCTTATAAACAGTAATTGAAAGTTGAGTAAATTATTAACTTAATTTAAGCCTGAGAATGCTTAGTGAACTCGAGGCCCGATCGCGATGTGATGGATAATCTAAAGAAAACTTTGTTGTGGGGACTAATGCGAATAAAAATTCTGCTGTGACTGGCAATCTATATAAAATCATTGGGACCACAGAAATACTAATATTATTATAACATGCAATATTTAAAAAATCGTGCCGTGGGCGCTAATAAAAAAATCATGTTGTTAGGACTAATGGAGAAAATACTGTTGGGGACATTCTAAATAAAAACAATCCTGCTGTGAAAGCCAATATAACTATGGTGTGTGTGTGTGGGGGGGGGGGGTATATAGAAAAATTAAAACATTGAATGTTTATCTATTTCTTTCGTGACTTTTTGTGCATGTGCGGGGAGGGGGGATTAATGGCATTATGGGCGAAAGACAGATTGTCAAAGTTAGGGATATAAATATGGCTATATTAGTTTATGGTTCTACTTTAAATTCGTGGCCTGGAATAGCAGTAGAACAGGTTTTAACATTTATGTGGTCTGCCTCCAGTTGTTAGAATTATTTCCCTTGATATTTCTAAGGTGAAGGCTGACAGCTGTCAATCATTCTGCACTGGTGTGTATGATGCCTGTCACTTTGTTGTAGCTCTGAAAGAGTGTTCACCTAGGCTATACTATAATAGGCCTATCTTTTCATATGAATGTCAACATTCACATTGCAATTTTTCCACAGCAGAAGCTGTTGCTTTCAATACTTTATGCAAATGAACTCAATGTAAAATTTAATTGCAGTGGTGAAGAGTTGTGTAGTTATATCAAGTCTAACACATATGCTGCATTTAAATCGCACATGTTTAGAGAACACTATAAAAATGATGATGGGGTCATAAAAGCAGGCATAATTTTGGGTTCTATTTCAGAATCGCACCTCTACCAGTTCCCGGGGTCGTAGAGACTTGAAATTTTCAGGGGATGTTTCGCTGGGTTAGCGATAACCTCACACCAAATTTTAGCAAAATCGATCAATAACTTTTCATTTTACCGACCTTTAGCTTCTCCCGGGAGGTATGTTTATCCGTACGACGCCATTTGCATTTCTTGACAATTTAGACTCGAATAACAAGACACTCAAACGAACTCAAACACTCGGCGCCCCGTGCCTGATGCTGGCGTTCATAAAAATTATAATAATTTTCGTATATTTTAATTATACGCCCACATGGAAATGTGGTCGTATATTGCCGTCGCCCCCGGCCGTCCGTCCACCTGTCGTCCACAATTTCTTGTGAACGCGCTAGAGGCTAAAGTTAATACCCGATTGACTTTAAATTTATGCACAGTGTTTAAGGTCATGAGACGAAGAAGCATATGATGGATTTTGAGGGATATCCGATAATTACTGCCAGAGTTATTACCCTTGATCTCTTCAAAAAATATTGTGAACGCTCTAGCGGCTAAAGTTAATATCCGATTGACTTGAAATTTAAGACCACAGTTTTAGGCCACGAGACGAACAAGCCTATTAACTTTCAGCGATATCCACTAATTACTGCCAGAGTTATGGCCCTTGATCACTTTGAAAAATCTTGTGAACTCTCTAACGGCTAAAGTTGATATCCGATTGACTTGAAATTTATGCACAGTGTTAAAGGTCACGAGACGAAGAAGCCTATGGATATCCGATAATTACTGCCTGGGTTATTACCCTTGATCTCTCAAAAAATTCCTGTGAACGCTCTAGCGACTAAAGTTAATATCTGATTGACTTTAAATGTATACACAGTGTCTAAGGTCACGAGACGGAGATGCCTATTGATTTTCAGCTATATCCAAAAATTACTGCCAGAGTTATGGCCCTTGGTCACTTTGAAAAATCTTGTGAACGCTCTAACGGCTAAAGTTAATATCCGATTGACTTGAAATTTATGCACACAGTTTAAGGTCAGTTTTTCGACACTTGGCCTTTGGGTACGACCTTCACCCCATACAATATTTTAAAGGCCACAATCTTGACTTGGACCACCGACCCTGACCTTGGTCGTGTCACACACGACTCGGTCAGAAAACGGTCAAACGTTAAGGGCCTGTGTTTGAAGGGTGGTCTATGGGCCTTGTCAATATGAAAGGTCGTGGGTCAAGGCAGGGTTTAAAGGAATAAAATCACGGAGAGCTCTAAAAGCTACACCTAAAATTACAAATTCAAAAAATCGCTCTCCTAAAAACCTCACCTCAGATTTCTAGGAGAGTGAAAAGTCGACTCAATGTTTTCTGTGACTTAATCCTTCGTATAATAATACAATAGCCTACATCGGTCACTTTATATTTACTTCAAAGTCTCAATCTCAATGAAGCTTTTTCACCCAAACAATGTTGAAATAAATTCGCCCTCATTTAAACAATACTTTCATTAGAAGCAATAATCGCCATATCATGGAATTCGCTAAATTGGATATACCCGGATGTGTAAATAACCCGGGGTTTCCTCTAAACTTTCAGAATTCGTCTGCTCATTACAAATGACTGATAGATGACAAAAACGTTTGTATTTCTTATTCGGAATCAAGGCTACATTATTTTAATAATAATAAACAATTTACGAATTTGTGATAAGTTATTTAGGCTATTAAATTTTCTTTAATTTTTGCACGCGAATTGACAACGTATTGTCCTCCATGTTGGTATTGGTCGCTCTCACGTACGCAATGTTTTGAATGTGCTCATTTTATTTTGGTTCCTCCACATACATCGGCCTATCAACCGTATTTCGTCATTCAGAACCAAGGCTACATTTTTTAAAAATTAAGTACAATTTATACGTAATATGAAACGTTTTATTATTAATTAGACAAACAAAAATCGCAACATCGTAAGGTTTTGACTTTTGAATACGTAACCCATTCTTGGTTACGACCGTGAAAATAAGATTGTTTCGATACATTTCAATGTCGATTACTGTCGTTGTTTTCTGTATTTCAGAGGAGAGACAAAAAAAGCTTCCCTCAATCAACAAATTGAAAAAATGGCTCTCCTAAAAGATTCTCCAAGTTTCGATAAGATGAATGCTTTAGAAATTAAGGCGAGTGAATTAGAAATTAAGGAGAGTGATCTGATATTAAGGAGAGTGATTGGTGATAAATGTTAATAAACCCCCAATGAATTTGTAAAGGAGAGTGATTTTCAATTTTAAGGGGACGGAAAAAAACTCCCATAGGTCGACATTCAGGTGAGCTGTAGGCGCTCGAGAGCGATCACTCGCCTTAAAAAACAATGATTGCGATTATCGATAGCAAAATAACTATTGATATCCAACACAAATCGCTGACCATACATGGCCGTGGATAGTTAAAAATCGGCCACAAATCTGCGGCCAAATTGTAAAATCCGTAGGCCATGCCGCCGAGGCCGACGGCGTGTCAAGCCTTGCTTGAGACCGTTAAATAAAAATAGATTATTTTTACGAGAATTTTATTAAAAGCAAAAGCGTTCGCGTTAATTCATTTAAAAGGCCGGGTGATATTTTAAAAAGAGAACCGTGAGTTAGCCTTTGGTGCGAGGAGCGTTGTTTATAAAATTCGGGTGCGTTTAAAAATATGTACCTGGGTTTCACTTTAGGTGCATGGTAGGTACGCGAGCGCTTTCGCGCGCCTTTCGTTTCGAGCCCTGTCAAGGTCATGTTACAGAAAACTGAACTCAAACTTTTCACCACGATCTTCCATATTGATCTTTCGAACACAGGCCCTCCACGTTTGACCGTTTTCTGGCCAAGCAGTGTGTGACAGGACCAAAGTCAAGGTCGTTGGTCCAAGTCAAGATTGTGGCCTTTAAATATTGTATGGGCTGAAGGTCGTACCCCAATTCCATGTGTCCAAAACCTGACTTTGAAAAGTTTGAGTTCAGTTTTCTGTAACATGACCTTGACCCTCGACTTTGACCCAGTTACCCTTTTGAAGGGCATCGTTTCTGCTTTAACCTCAAACATCGACCTTCATAATACACGAGAATTAATGCAATGACAAGCATAAACGTAAAGGCCCTGGGCTCAATGGGAATTTGGGGTTCAAGGTCAAAGTTGATGTCACAGTTGGTTAGCCTTGATTACCGGAGGTCACCACGACCTTTAATATTGACAAGGCGCAAAGACCTCTTTTCGAACTCGGGCCCTCAACGTTTGATCGTTTTCTGACCGGGTCGTGTGTGACAGGACCAAGGTCAAGGTATGTGGTCCAAGTCAAGATTGTGGCCTTTGATATAATGTATGGAGTGAAGGTCGTACCCAAGGTCAAGTGTCCAAAAACTCACTTTGAAAAGTTTGAGTTCAGTTTTCTGTACCATTACCTTGACCCATGACTTTGACCCTGCTACTTTTCTTGAAGGGCATCGTCTCTGCTTTCACATAGAACATCGACCTTCATAATGCAACGAGCAATAGGGCCATGACAAGCATAAACGTAAAGGCCCCGAGCTCGATGGGAATTTGGGGTTCAAGGTCAAAGTGGAGGTCACGGCTGGTTAACCTTGATTACCAAAGGTCACCACGACCTTTCATATTGACAAGGCCCGTAGACCACCCTTCAAACACAGGCCCTTAACGTTTGACCGTTTTCTGACCGAGCTGTGTGTGACACGACCAAGGTCAGGGTCGGTGGTCCAAGTCAAGATTGTGGCCTTTAAAATATTGTATGGGGTGAAGGTCGTACCCAAAGGCCAAGTGTCGAAAAACTGACCTTAAACTGTGTGCTTAAGTTTCAAGTCAATCGGAAATTAACTTTAGCCGTTAGAGCGTTCAAAAGATTTTTCAAAGTGATCAAGGGCCATAACCCTGGCAGTAATTAGTGGATATCGCTGAAAATCAATAGGCATCTCCGTCTCGTGACCTTAGACACTGTGTATACATTTAAAGTCAATCAGATATTAACTTTAGTCGCTAGAGCGTTCACAAGAATTTTTTGAGAGATCAAGGGTTATAACCCAGGCAGTAATTATCGGATATCCATAGGCTTCTTCGTCTCGTGACCTTTAACACTGTGCATAAATTTCAAGTCAATCGGATATTAACTTTAGCCGTTAGAGCGTTCACAAGATTTTTCAAAGTGATCAAGGGCCATACCTCTGGCAGTAATTAGTGGATATCGCTGAAAATTGATAGGCTTGTTTGTCTCGTGACTTAAAACTGTGTGCTTAAATATCAAGTCAATCGGAAATTAACTTTAGTCGTTAGAGCGTTCACAAGGTTTTTCAAAGTGATCAAGGGCCACAACTCTGGCAGTAATTAGTGGATTTAGCTGAAAATCCACAGGATTCTCCGTCTCGTGACCTTAAACACTGTGCATAAATTTGAAGCCAATCGGATATTAACTTTAGCCGCTAGAGCGTTCACAAGATTTTTCGAAGAGATCAAGGGTAATAACTCTGGTAGTAATCATCGGATATCCCTGAAAATCCATTATATGCTTCTTCGTCTCATGACATTAAACACTGTGCATAAATTTGAAGTCAATCGGGTATTAACTTTAGCCTATAGAGCGTTCACAAGAAATTGTGGACGACGCACGGACGGACGGGCGGCCGGCCGGGGGCGACGGCAATATACGACCACATTTCCATGTGGGCGTATACTTAAAATATTATGAACGGCAGCATCAGGCACGGGGCGCCGAGTGTTGGTTTTCGTTTGAGTGTCTTGTTATTCGAGTCTAAATAGTCAAGAAATGCAAATGGCGTCGTACGGATAAACATATCTCACGGGAGAAGCTAAAGGTCGGTAAAATGAAAAGTTATTGGTCGATTTTGCTAAAATTTGGTGTGAGGTCATCGCTAACCCAGCGGAACATCCCCTGAAAATTTCAAGTCTCTACGACCCCGGGAACTGGTAGAGGTGCGATTCTGAAATAGAACCTAATTTTGCCACTAACTAACAGTAATTGTAATAGTATTAATAATAGTAATAATACTGGTACTCTGATAGGCCTACGCCTAATAATATTAATTCTAATGTTAATTTTTCTGCAATAGGCCTGGTTGTAAAGGGGGGGGGGGAGGCAAGCAAATGGTTAGCATGTGTGCGCCGTATTGTAAGCCTTAAGGTTAAGGCCTGTCATTGAGACAACTGCCATGGTTTCGAATCGCAGGATACTCCGGTTTCTCCCAATGCTAATGACCCCAACCCGCAGGCAAATTATTGAAATAAAATTGAACCATGTTAGTCCTATGGACGTTAAACCCAATCCCCCTACCCTCTCTCTCTCTCTCTCTCTCTCTCTCTCTCTATTATCTTGATATTCAGTTCACTTGGTGAGAATACATCCTTAGTATATGTATGTTTATTTTGTAGAGTCTTCACTCAGTTAAAGATGCAGTGGAGTTTATTGTTAAGGCGGACAATGTGGTTGTTACTATTGTGGATAATTTCATGAAAGCATTTACAGTTTTATTTACCTACTTTTATATATTTGATATTGTCTAACCTGATTCGGTGGCTTCAACATTGGAGTTTTTTCAAAGGTACATGTACATTTAATGAATATAATTATATACTTTTGAAACATCCCTGGCAACTTATTAGTACAATGTAATAGTGAAAAATGTTTAGTTTAGGGGAAAAGTCTATACTTTTATTGATATGAAATGGTCAAAAGAGTGGTTTAATGGAAGGGCTGTACATTTTCTGTTCACTTTTATACTAAAATTAGTATAGCCAAAATTTCATGTATGGCAGAGGGCATAAGTTGGGATTCCATCAGGACCACATAAAGGGCATGATATATCGACACGCTTCATTGGCCATAGTTTTGATCTGGATACTATCATTTCCTTCTCTGCATGATAGTGCATTACCAGTTAGCTTTGATAGTCAAAGTGTTATCCTGGAACATCTGGCTAAGTGGGTAAGATGCTGGCTTGCTAAACTGGAGGTTGGGTGTTTGATCCCTGCATTGGCCGAGAAATTTCCCCTTGTCAGTGATGCAAAACGGAGAGCCTGACAAACACAGCTGTTTAGTCTTGAATGGGACAAAAAAAAACGAGGTCCAGTGTGCTCAATGGCGTGCACCTAAAAGATCCCATGGCAGTTACAATTCGATATGAAAGTAAACTGTGGTGCTGCTGCCTGGGCAAAATTTCCCTCATAACACACATCTTCATAGCCCAGTTTAGGAGCAGAAAAGTAGGCCTTTTACCCCCATTTCATTTTATTTATACATTAGCCAGTAGACGGTCTTCTTAAACATACTTTGTTTTGTAAATTGCAGATGTATGATTGGATTAAACCCTGGATCAGGCACTAAAGAACGAAAACGGTGAAGAACATCCACCAGTAGCAAAGTTTTAAAGCTTATCAATGATGTATCTGCTTTTGAATGGATTACCACCATTTAAAGACGATGTGATAGTTTTACTGTTGTTTGTAGTTATTTGTATAACTTGTTCATGATAAGTAACAAGAAATTAAGTAATTTCTTTTCACTTCTGGTTCTTCAAGGGTTGAATTTTTAAATTAATTTTTCTGCCCAACTGTATTAGCACGTGACCTAAATATAGGTTTAACGTGAAAGGAAAGTGAAAGTAGAATTTCTGAGAAATTGTAACAAGTGTGCTTATGCTGACCTTGACGCAATGTCATATAATGTAGATGTTGTCTGGTTTGATCGACGAATTTACATTGATGTTGATTGAAACAAAGCGTTAAATATGACCGACTGGTGAAGTAGAAATATCTAAAATACAACTTGTATACAGGTTGTTCACGTATTAACAGTTGTTGTTTGATATCATGTGATCTACGGGTCAGGATAAAGCGCGTGAGATGACACGTGACATGATTTAGTAGACTAGTAACCTGTAAGACTGTATACTGTTTTAATCGTTTTGATTTTAATGTCGTGTTTTATATAAGACTAGACTAGTTAGTTGACTATTTACTATAGTGTTTTAATCTAGTAGATTATTTAGTATATTATTCGGTGTTTGAATCGTGTGTAGTATATTATTCAGTGATTTAATATCATATGTTATACAACTCGTGTAACAGTCTAATTTAACAACATGGCGGAGCAGACAGACAAGGATGTGTGTAGTATTTGTTTGACTGAATATAAAACTCCCGTTTTTATAGATTGTCAGCACCGGTTTTGCTTCATCTGTTTAGAAGATTATGTGAACAAAACTACTAATAAAGGCCAGTTCCTATGTCCATTATGTCGGTGTCTTATAGACGGGGGAATGGAGCGTTTTAAACCTAAACTAAACATTGATGACAATTCTACTATTCCACAATGTGATGTATGTACTGAAGATACATGTCAATATTTTTGTCGAGACTGTGATCAATATTTATGTAAATCATGTAAAACCACACATGATAAGATGAAAATTTGTAGGGACCATGTTGTTTGTCGATATGATGAAAAACAAGTCTGTCAACAACCAAACGAACCAATGAAGCAAAAGACACCAGCCACTTCCGTCACACATCCGAAAGACTTCTGTCCAAACCATGAAGGAAAGAGAGTAAAAATATATTGTAAAGATTGTGTACTAGCCGTTTGTTACCAGTGTTTCGTGACGGCTCATAATGGACATACCTGTTTAGATTTAAAGAAGGAGGATGTCAGACAAAATATCAAACAAGACTTAAAAAAGCTGAATGACGATTTAGAAAAACAAATTACCAATTTTCAGAAACATTATGATTATTTAAATAGTAAATTAATTGAAGTCAAAGCCTCTACAAAAACAGAATGTGACAAAGTCGATGCACACGTGGATAAAATCTGCTCAGAATTTCGTAAAATTGGAGAAAATATTAAAAAGGAAATGCAGAAATCTAGTGAACGAGAAGAATCTAGACTAGGGAAATTAATGGAGGACATTAAAAGACTAACAGAAGATTTAAAAGCTAGTGTTAAATATTCAGTGAATGTTTTAGAAGATTCGTCCATTGTTGAAGTTTTACAAAGATTACCTAAAGTTAGACAGGAGAAAGATGAAAGTTGTAGTAGAAAATTGGATATACCTGATGTAAGATATTCAACATTTCAAGTAGCAGAGATAGATAAAACTTTGTTAAGTAATCAACTTGGTAAGATTGTAAGTTGTGATGAGAATATGTATGAAGATGTTTTTAATGTTGATACTGTGCCAGATTATGGTTGGTGTGGTGGTAAACAACATGTAGTTTCAGGTTATACATGGCGTACATGTGTGGGTGTTGATTTATATGTTGGATTAAACCTGAATGACGTAGAAGATACAAGTATTACGTCATGTAATGTTGACGTCATATATAAAGTTATAAATAAAACAGATGATAGACAATCTGTAGTTAAACAATGTTATGGGACTGTTGAACCTGGTGGTGGGTTGTCATACTGTTGGACTGATCTTATTGACTTGAAGAGACTCAGTAATCCTGTCAGTGGATTTATTGATCATCATAGAAACTTTACAATTCAAACAACAATTAATAAAATAACTAACATTGTAAGACGTAAATAATTAGGTTACTGTTATTAAGTGGAAGTTAAACTCTTATATCAATGGGTCTTTTACGTGCACATAAATCTCTACATATAACCTCGGTTTGTCATCCTACACGAACGACTATACACTGTTTTGTGCTGTTGGCCGTGGAATTTCATCGATATTTTTTAGGCGTGCCTCACCCCCTTGTTAATGATACCTGGCAAGTCTCGATTATTGATTTTATTGTTATATTTGTTAATCTTTTAATCTTGATCATCCGATAGTTGATTGTGGGCGTGTCTAAAATAATAATTTATATAACATTTGATATCAAAATAAAGACCTGCAATAGGTGGAAGGGGGTTCCCTTGTCACTGTGGTGCCGGATTGAGGGCCTGACAACGACAAATGTCTAGTCGCTCGGATGAGACGAAAAACAGAGGACCCGTGTATACATTGGTTTGCACGTCAAAGATCCCTTGACAATTGGAATTCGATATAAGAGTAGATCATATCGCCGATGTCCTCATAGCACACTGTATGACGTATGTCCGTCTTCATTAGCTCAGTATAGAAACGAAACAGCTGTTCAACATAGGCAGACCTAATTTATTAATAATATTTTAAAGTTAGTCGATAATTACACTCTGAAAGTCATCATCTTAAACTTAAACCATAGTAAAATGCTTACTGTCTGTCTCCCACGACACTGACCCCGAGAAAACCCACGAGGCGACCCTACTCCTTGCGACGCACAACCGGGGATTCGAAATCACGCAAGTTGACTCATTAACAGATCTTATGATACCATTCGGCTCATCTACGACCCCCCCCCCCCGTTGCTTATGTTATATATTGGTTTCATCATCATTACACAGGAAGTGATATATATCTTCACGCTTGTTGACGTATCCTACAAACTGTAATTCAGCTATATAAATTCCAAACAATGTAAATAAATATTGTCTAAACCAACAGATGAAAATATTACTGCAACACTGTAAAAAGACTAATTAGCAAAATTGACTAAACGACACCATCTTAAATAAAAAATACCCAGTTAGATCTTTATGTAGTGTAGGACATCGAAAGCATAAAAACAAATAGAAATATAGATCTGTAGGCCTAGTTTAATTAGACTGTTCTTTATTTTGTTTCAATTTTGCATGACTCTTATTGTACTTTGTCTAGTTACATTTTTTTTATACTCAAAAAGGTGACAGGTCAGAACCCAAATCTTGAAATTTTGGACTACTATGGAAATCCTTACTATGGTCGAGGTCGATTTGGAATTGTTTGACCGTGCCATCAATTTGTGAACTTGACAGAAATCAATTTTGATATTGTGGTAAAGCAAGTTTCATTTTGTTAGTATTGTTAGTAAAGTCTATAGACGTATAAATAGTCGAGACTATAAATACACCTAGGTCACTAGTTATATATAGTGAGGGAATGGATATTTGATAACTGCATGAATAGTATGTTGACAGAACCTTTCTAAGTTTTATAATAATATTGCTATCTGCCATATATTATGTTCAATTTTATAACTTAATAGAAATCCATGTCTAGTTATTTAGCATACTATTAATGAGTTTATATCCATATTATATAATCTATTTTGTTGGAGATGTAACATAATACATTGTCTAATATTATTGAGAATTATTATCTCCCATTACTTAAATAGCTGAATTTGAATATATAGCATGCAATTATAATTTATATGCATATCCTATGACTTATTAAACATAACTAGATTATACTTCTGTATGTCAACTTAACGATAAATCACATTGTGTCCATCTGTTAAATAATGTTGCATTTATATGGTTGACATAAGGAACATATAGTTTATAAGTTTGCATGTGATGGGAATTAATTCTCTCATATATTGCCATCCTGTCGAGACGGCCAGGCGAACGTGTTACCCAGCACTAGTACCCCGGGCCAGTTGTTCCCACTGGGATAAACTTCTCCAGGGTCGAAGCGAAGCTCTAGTACAACAATAGTTCGTGGTAATTGCTCCTAGAGCACACATAGATCTTAAACTGCTTGCAGTATAAGCAAAGATTACAGCCTTTAGAAAAAGCAAAGACTATAAACTGCTTGCAGTTTTTAAACAGATACAGCCTTTAACTGCTTGCAGGTAATGAACAGTATAGCTTTAAGTTATTACACAGAAACAGAACAGATCACAGAACGGCTTGAACTGGGACAGTTCGCCTCTTTAAAAATAGTTAAAAGAGTTTTTCCCGGTCCATTAAAACTTACCTGTATATATGTTATAATACATAATAAAACTTTATAGTTTTGTACAGTTTTGTTCCGTTTGTTCTAAGAGAGAGAGAGTCGAAAATAGCGTAACTACTTTTTAGCTAGTCCGCCTTCTCCTCTGAAGAATCTCTACTATAAAACGGCTTGAGGTCGGCCGATAGACCACTGGTGGCAGAGAAAGGGGTGCGGGTCCTGATTAACTAAATTGCAACAGAACTCCCCCAAGCAAATAAATTGCTGCTGAACTTGTTGGCTAATCGCTACAATATCTGATTACCCGGTGCTGCTCAACTATACCAACAATATTATTTATATTTGAAATATATAAATAAAGCTGTTGCGGGATATTTTACTGTGTGTTCATTTGAAGACTAGGAGGCGGGTAACAATACTCCATGGATAACTTTGTCAAATTTTACTCGATCCTTTTTAAAATGTTGTAATGGCTGAACAGGTAAATAAGTATATCGTAACTAATTTTTCCGCCACTAAAATATGTAATTTATCACCGTTCTCACCTGTAATTTATCACCGTTTTCAACTGTTATTTATCACCGTTCTCACCTGTTATTTATCACTCTTCTCACCTGTAATTTGTTTATATTTAGATTCAAATTGTGACGGTAAACAATGTTGTTGGATTAAAGATGAAGTTTGTATGATGATAAATGTGTATGTTTATCATATTACTTGTTGATTAATGTAGGAAATTTACAGCAAAGCTCAAAACTTAGTATAACATGTTACCTGTCCGTTGATAAAAATATTATTTAGCAGTGGGAGGAAACCAGAGGACCTGGAGAAAAAACCCACGAGGTTGGAAAGGCGACCCTACACCTTGTCACGTGTAACCTGAGAATCGAAACCACACCAGTTGACTTAATGACAGTCCGTATCATTGCTACGGGAGATGTGTAACAAACTGTTAAATATACGGGAAGTGATGTCACCTCATTATGGCTACACTTGACAAATATAGTTCAAGGCGTAATTCGAGTGTTAGACGTATTGTGCAATGCATCGGAAAAGAAATGTATGTGACAGTGGCGGCCATTGGGTTAACTTATGCAACAAATCACCAAATTTTCACCACTTATTTGCTGGGACGAGATGAAACGATTTTCGTTTCTAAATGACTGCCTAAAAATAAAGCAGACAATTTCTGCTATTTTTGGTTCAAAATTCAAAAGAACATAACTTGAAAAGAATATTTTTTTCTGTTGCAGCAAAGACTTTGATCGATTTGTAAGATCAGTACATCTATAACTAAACATTTATACTATCTTATTAATCTTATAAACACCCGCCATACCCATTCAGATGACTGTTATATTTAATAGAAGTTTTGACAAGGTTTCAACGTCAAGGTGACCCACAAAGTGCTGATCCCTATCTTTTACACCATCTTTTGTCTTACAATATTCTTTTTATTTTAAAATTAAAACGCGTGGAATATAATAACAACACGTACTATAAACAAACAGGATCTCCCTTTCTTCATGAGCGAATAGTTTCCGATCACCGATTAAGACCCCTACGCGCAAGCGAATTATTGAAATATGGTTGAACCATGAGTTAGTCCCAAAATGGCCTAGTTTGTGTTGAGTGAGAGGGAGATAGAGAGAGATACTAACATATAATTCAATTTTATTTCAATTATTTGCTTGCGCGTAGTCGTCTTTATAATAACAATAAATTTTAATAAAATTCATTTAAACAGATACCAATTGATTAAAAATGAAATATTCTAGTGAAAGCGTTCAGTTGATTAATTTAAATGACACAAATTAATTTGAAATTCAGTGGTATGAAATGCCGTACCATATTGGTAGTGATAAGAAAATTAATTTAGAATTAATTATTTTGACATGCAATCGTATGAAAATAATCAAGTACAACTAGGAGTATATAATTGTAATAACCATTAATAACCATTACCTTTCTAACTGAGATGGGGGGGGCGGTGAATGGCCGCCGAATGGTTTGCACGTGCGCGCTGTATCATAAAGCCTATCATTGAGTCAACTGGCGTGGTTCTCAATCTCCAATCCCCGGTTGTATGTGACAAAGAGTGGGGTCGCCTGTCAAACCTCGTAGGTTTGCTCCAACTGCTAAAGACCCCTACACACAAGCGAATTATTAAAATAAAATTAAAACCATATGTTAGTCCCGAGATGACCTGGTTTAGTGATAGAGCAGGAGCCCGGGGATTCAACCTTGCTGAAAATAGACTAGTCTCTCTCTCTCTCCGTGAGATTGCGTGAAACACGTACATCGCCTATAGATAAGTTCCAAAACTTTTTATCTTGGTTTGTGCATGTAAAAGTACCCGTAACAGTTTGCATACTAGAGTAGACTAGCTGTAGAGCTGATGTAGAGAAAGATTTCCCTCATAGCAGACTTGTGTGACGTATGTCGTATCTATACTGAACAGCAGGACGTTGTGTTATAGATACTGCCCTATGTCAACTGGTACCTGTCACTCAGGCTTATCCATAGTCCTATGTCAACTGGTACCTGTCACTCAAGCCTATTTGTAGCCCAAAACACGTCCTGGATTAACCAATTTTATTTCACAGTCTTGTAAAGTTTGTTGCTAGGGCTGACCCGGCGGAGCGGTGGAGCGGGGGCTTTAGCCTCCCTAATAATTTGGTCGCAATAACTCTTTTCTCAATCTCTAGTTAAACAATGTAATGGGACTGTTAGACCTGGTGGTGGGTTATATTGTGATACTGATCTTATTGACTGGAAGAGACTCAGTAATCCTGTCAGTGGATTTATTGATCATCATAGAAACTTTACAATTCAAACAACAATTAATAAAATAACTAACATTGTAAGAAGTAAATAATTAGATTACTGTTATTAAGTGGAAATTAAACTCTTATATCAAAGGTTCTTTTACGTGCACACAAATCTCTAATACATTTAACTACTTCTGATATTGATCCCCTGATGTGCGGGGAGGGGGGGGGGGGTAATGGTTGTGTGTGTGGTGTGGGGGGTGGGGAGAATGTCGAGCTTTCAACTTAGATGTCGTTTATTGTATTGTCAGTAAACTGTAATAGTTTCTCTTGTTAACAGCGCGTGCTGAGCTCAAGCAGACGACAGAAAACTTGAATATTTTTAATATACATTTAGCAGACGACAGAAAACTTGAATATTCTTAATATACATTTAGCGTGAAAGGAAATAAAAGTTGCATTTCTGTGAAATTGTGACAAGGTTATTTATGTTCAGGAGTGGATCCACAGCATGCCATTTTTTTATTTTGTTTATTTTATTTATTTTGTTTATTACCATTTGGAGACGAATTAATAATGTAAGCTTTATAGGTTGTTTGCGAATCTATATAAATAATCTATAATGTGGGTAATATTAAATAGGAAATTTTTTTAACTAGATATACTCTGATACATTTATTTCTGTTTTTAATAGTTCTAAATACTTGTTATAGAATCTAATTTGCAGAAGTGAGAGGGAGAGAAATGGGGTTTAACGTCCACTCGACACAAACTAGGTCATTTCGGGACTAACATATCCCCCCCCCCGCAATTTGCAGAAGAAAATGAGTTTATTGTGTGAGCGAATTAAATCAACCCGATATCATCTCTTTCACTGATTGAATCGGTCAAGCGAATATTTACTCCTGATCAGTTTGTATGGTTAAGACCAAACTTGAGCTATTTATAGCACATTTGACAAAAACCAAAAGAGCTCAGATTATACAACTGAAGAAAAGCATTAATAAATACATGGAGACGTTTTATTGTGTAATCATGAATAGATATATTATAATCATCAGCAACTCGTCATATATAAACTCGTGGTGGTTAAAGATACAACCTGCTATGGCCCAGGAGAACCGTCGTGGTTAAAGTTACACCATGTCATGGTGGTGGAAAACCGTCGTGGTTTAAGATATACCATGTCATGGTGGTCGTGTGGTTATACTACAACCTGGCAGCATCGTGGAAAACCACCTAGAAATATGTGATTAAATACAGTGAGGCGGTAATAGACTTGTTACAGTATATTAAACTACACCTCATTTTAATCATAATAAAAGCCACCTTGTATTTTGTATTATATGTACAATAAACCGGATAGGTGTTTAAATTATTGGGAATTATCTAGATATGTGGGTTAACGTCCTACCTTTCTTCTCCAACTAGGCTAATGGAGACGGAATATTACTATTTTAATTCTGTAATATCTCTCTCAGACCGGGGTAGAGTCAGTACTGCTCTGCTCAAGACGCAAATGATCGCTGATTCACGACGTTTGCTTTCTTTTGAGCATGTTCAAAACAAACGCCAAGTTCCGCGTTTGCAATTTTTGGGGAAATGTTCTGGCGTTTGCTGGCGACCAAGTGCATTTTCTGGTCGCCGTACCAGGGGCATTTCTCTTAACTCGTGTCATGGATTTCAAAATTTTAGGCGATGTCATTTAGTGAGCAACTTCAAAATTCCCTGTTCTACAAAAAGTTAGTGGGTCCGTTTTCTTCCCCAAAGGCCTTCTTCTGCCTTAACGATCTGGACGCTCCTGTTTTAACTTTATTCTAACGAAGACGTATTTTAACGACGAAGGGGTTGATAATATACCTATAATTTACACCACAGCTATTTTTTAAAGAACGTTAAAGTCAGTAGTTTGATATAATTTAATCTCTATAAACCAGGGAGGTAGAATGAAAGTGTGTAGAACCTCCATCACGTCTTATTTTAACTTAAATATAGCGCTTTATAAAACGTCTATAGCTTTAATGTATAAAACACATCTATAAAAAACTATGTGCAGAGTTTTGTGTTTCTGGTATAATTCTTAAATTAGGTCTGAGAATGGTTTGTGAAACCGGAGGACCTAGTAGTGTAGAACGGAGGACCTGGTAGTGTAGAACGGAGGACCTTATGGTGGGACATAACTCTAGCAGTAATATATTCTATTGGAACATAACTCTGGCAGTATTAAATTATATTGGGACATAACTCTTTTTTGTTTTAAAAACACTAAAAGAAAATTAATTTCTCAGGCAGATGCCAGTTAACATTTTGCGGGAATATTCCATGGTACTTTCTCCAGATTTTACCACGGCCGCAAGACTTTGAAATGGCTAGGGCAAGTGATTCTTCACGAGAGTGTGGGATAGATTTAAGAATTTAGGGGAGAGGTTACGTCTCCACATAAGCACTGATGGTATCCACCATATGCATTAATTGGTCCGTCAGCAGGTCGACAAACCTGAAAATATAGTCCACCTAATGTTTTTTGATGGATTATATATCTTCAGTACGTGTAGATTAATAGAAGTACACTACACGCAAAACAAAATTCTACAAGATGAACCTGCGGACAAGACAGAAAACAGATATTGCAAAACAAATAAAAATAAGCAAATATCAAATCAGATGATGTCACCGTGGCACCCTTGGGGTACCGGCATCCCAACTACGGTCAACTACTGTAGGCGTATAAATGTCGATGTTATGTTGGACATAGCCGTAAACTCAAACACCGCTGAATCCATATGTACAGCAATCTCGAGTTCTTGTGGCAAATCTTAGATGTTATGGATGTTTCCACGTCAATTGTTCAAGTGAGTCGGGGTGGGGGGGTATATTTCATGTATTATCAGAGAAGCCAGGTCAAAACGTCAATCAACCAGAAGCATTAATTATATCTAATAGAACCATGGACTTCTGTGTAATTCATAGAACTATATAACTCCCTGAAAGGCCTCCTGTGTATTCCATAGAACTATGTTCCCCTGTGTATCCCATAGAAGTATAGTCCCCTGTGTATCCCATAGAACTATGGAACCCTGTGTATTCCATAGAACTGTGACCTATGGCAATGTCTTAAGCTCGAGACCATTTGAAATAACGTTACGCCAACATCAACGAATAAGGTCACATCTGCATTTTAAATACATACATATTAAAATGTCTCGCACTCGACCATTACACTACATATAACACATAGTAACATTGTGAATAGAGAGCGTGCTAATCACAAGCAGACGACACAAAATAACGTGAAATCTATATTTGATTCAAGAACTACCTGGTGACCCTGGTGTCCTATATCTAATTTTAAACTATTAATATACTGACTCAAGTGCTAACTGTTACTAAGACATGATATTACATTTATTGTGTACAGTACTGATAACCTTAGACAAGCTGTATATATACTGAGCGCCATATAAAACGCTTCACTTAGTTTTTCGTATAACAAAATGATCCTGTAAACATATCTTTTTTATTTTGCTTCTTATTGTGAAAAATATTCAAATGGGGACACATCAATAACAACACATTTGTAACTGTTGACAATTACGTCTGATATTGATCCCCTAATTGGGGGGTGGGGGGGCAGCGTTAGTCGTTCGTATGAAACGTGCACAAGAACTGGTTAGTACAGCATTGAGTAGGACTTTATGGCGGTATATTAGTGCCAAAATTCTAACATGCTTTCGTCTAATTTCTTACTTCTATTCATGTAATTTCTAACCTCCATTCATGTAACTTCTAACTTCTATTCATGTAATTTCTTAATTAAGACAATGTATAATTCTACTTCTTTATTTGTTCAGTGTAAATATCAATTCTATTTCATCTTATTTCTAATATTGGGGCGAAAAATGTCTACTTCATTGTGGTGTTACATGTTAAGCATGAACGGCAAACAAATTTAGAATTTTAATACATCTACCTAGCAACCATCATTATGACATCGTTTGGTGTCGCCACCGTGTGCTCAGTTTGGGAATTGAGCACCTGATCGGAACCATTCTATTGATACAAACGACTCCCTCTTCGTCAGATTGAGTGGCTTGCCTGAGTGTTAAAATTGAAAACTACATCGGGAGAGAGAGATGGGGACATGGGGTTTAACATCAACTCGACACCAACCAGGTCATTTCGGTATTAACACCGTTCATTGTATTTCAATAATTCGCTTGCGCGTAGGAGTGTTTAGCAGTGGGAGGAAACCGGAGGACCCGGAGAAAACCCACGAGGTTGGAAAGGCGGCCCTGCTCCATGTCACGTAAAAACGGGAAATCGAAACCACGCCAGTTCATTCAATGACAGACCTTATGTTACAGCGTGCACGTGCTAACCATTCGGCCATCCTACCCTCTAAACAACATTGAACGTGATATAAATGTATGGTTTGCAAATATTATTTCGAATACCGTGGCTAAGTAGGTAAGACGCAGGCTCGCTAGGCTGTGGGTCGGGAGTTCGATCTCTGCATTGTTCGAAAAAAGTTCATCCAGATTTTCTGGCGTGGTTCCCCCTTATTAGTGTCTTGTCGTTCCGATGGGATGAAAACCATAGGTTCCATGTACATGTTGGCGTGCACGTAAAAGATCCCGTGACCGTTAGACTTCGATATAAGTCCACGTCGTAGATCCGCTCTCCGGGTAATATTTCCCTAAAGCACACTGTATGGCGTATGTCCGTCTCCATTAGCCCGGTTCGGAACGAAACAGTAGGGCGTTAAACCCTCTTTCATTTCATTTCATTTTCTATTTCAAATATAAGCTAAACGGGATTTGGAGAATTTTATTTTATTTTTTTTTACGGTTGAGCCAATAATTAATATCTATATGCAGTTGGTCTATATTAACACAGGGTATAAATGTTATGGATAGGCCTACACAGATACTGAGTTTAATACTAAGTGACCTCTCTCTCCCTCTCTCTCTCTCTCTCTCTCTCTCTCTCTCAGCACTCCTTCCAACCTTCAACCAAACGAAGAATGGGTCGTTTATACCAATTATGGTCCCGATCAGGTGCACAATCATCAAATTGAGCACACAGTGGCGACACCAAACGATGTCATAATGATGGTTGCTAGGTCGAAGTATCAAAATTCTAAATTTGTTTGCCGTTCATGCTTAACATGTAATACCACAATGAAGTAGACATTTTTCGCCTCAATAATAGAAATAAGATGAAATAGAATTGATATTTACACTGAACAAATAAAGAAGTTGAATTATACATTGTCTTAAATTAGAAATTACGTGAATAGAAGTTAGAAGTTACATGAATGGAGGTTAGAAGTTACATGAATGGAGGTTAGAAATTAGACGATAGCATGTTAGAATTTTGGCACTAATATACCGCCATAGGACTTTGAACTCCATTTCATTTAGTAACAGTAGTAATATCTCTATATGTTAGTCCCAAATATCCTGCTGTTTATATCTATATGTTAGTCCCAAATACCCCTGGTTTATATCTATATGTTAGTCCCAAATACCCCTGGTTTATATCTATTTGTTAGTCCCAAATATCCTGGTTTATGTCAAGTGGTTGTTAAACCTCATCTGTACTCTTGTATCGAATTCCAACTGTGCACATATTACTTTGGTTTGTCGTCCCACCCGAACGACTATACACTGTTCTGTGCTGGTGGCCGTGGAATTTCATCGATATTATTTAGGCGTCCCCCCTAACCCTTGTTAATGATACCTGACAAGGAACAAAGTCTCGATTATCCACGTTATTGTTATATTTGTTAATCTTTTAATCTCGATCATCTGATAGTTGATTTTGAGTTTGTTATGGGAAAATATGACATTGACACCAATACGATAATGAAAGTTGATTTTCTGAGAAACTGTAGGACGTTTGCTGACCTTGACCTTGACCCCAATACAATAATAAAAGTTGAATTTCCGCGTGTACGTATGTCTACGTAATCTGGAGACGATGATGACATCACACATAGTCAATTGTTTTATTGGGCCATATTTACCAGAGAAGATACTTGATCTACTGGAGTCAGCAGTCAACCATAGAATCGATAAACTTGAACTGTTCTACGATATCGTCCGTGGAATCAGCAGATTACCATATAAAATATATACCGGTAACAATAACGTTGACTGTTATCACCTGTAGATATAGATATAGCAGTGATCTACATGTATTATCACGTGATCATTTATTAACCCTTGTGCGGTCACGTCGCACGAAATACATTGTCGGCTACAAGGGGTAATCTAAGACCCCAGACATAAAT
The DNA here is from genome assembly GCA_036850965.1 of Patella caerulea. NCBI lineage: Eukaryota > Metazoa > Mollusca > Gastropoda > Patellidae > Patella > Patella caerulea. Next base: position 1,209,840 of record JAZGQO010000002.1, read on the forward strand.
AGGATTTTGGATGCATGAATTATAAGGTATTTTTGAAACCATAAATATCTGCAAATAACATTATTATTGTCATTTCCATGTAGAATCGTCCTTTGATGGGGTGGGTAGATTACCACCTAGATTTGTTTTCAGATCTATATTACTAGAATATTAAAAACAATATCATCAGTAAGAAATATTCCAAATACAGAAGAGATTAGACACTGTAACCAGGGGAATATTGAAAGGAAAGGGAGATAATGTACTCTTCCGTAACTGGCAATGTATAAAATTATCTCTAGACAATTATGAACCAGTTACCCACAAATGTTAAGGATATGGTCGTGGGGTCCCGATATATCCTTTGTATACACACAAGGGTTAATACATCAATGTTTATCTAATCTATTCCACAGATATCACTCGGTCACATCATTTTGTAAATAGATAAACTGGAGAACTGTAGTTTGATATCGCAAATAATACACACCCTCTCAGTAAAAACAATATACCATCCTGTCTGTAAAAACAATATAGGCTACACCCCCCCTCTGTAAAGACTGGAGTCAACAATTCAAACAGCCATTTATAGTTGGAATTCAATACAATGTAGATCGTAGCGCCGCTGTTCGGGCAAAATTTACCTCACAGCACACTGTCAAGCGTATGTGCTTCGTTTGATTAGCGTCAATCTCACTTAACACTGCTGTAATGGAAGCATATTTCTGTTCCAAATTACGACTTGTCAATAGTCCGAATAACAACCAATAGATATCTGCATAACAATGTCATTACGCATAAAACGGAGCTCCAAATATGTTTGCTTTACGTTACGTCTCGACTCAGGATTTTACTATTTCCAATAGGAGAAATGAATTGTGTGACCAACGATGTTACAAATAAAATAAAACCAAGTAAGAACAATCCAAAGCATTAGTCAAAATACTATTTGGACACGAACGATACTTTCACCATTTTTAATACTTTGAATCACCGTCCAAAGTTGTAGGGAAGACCCAAGATTAAACGTCGGACTGTCATGTTCCAGTACTTTGGAAACATTTGAATGGACGGGAAGAATAGTAACACTCCCTCCTCAAAAGGGATTGATAGTCGTTTAATGTCGTGTTGTAGAATATGTTAACATTTTCTTTACTGACATGTTGCTGGATAAAATACATGGCAACGAGTATCATAAACAGATTAAATAAGTCATTACCATGACAACATGTATCGTGCACAGACAATAACAGTCATTGCCATGACAAATGTATCTAAAAGCCGACAATGGCAAAACAAAACAAACATGCTGCAAACTTAATAAATTTTATTACTTTAAAATTACAGTCGTCTTTGGCAAAAAATGAATTCAGAAAAGAACAGAGTAAAATGAACTGGTAATTTATGTCGAACAGAACATTTCTGACCATTCTTTATCAATTTGACAAGAACCATTCTAGATAACATAGGAAGAAAACATGCTAACAGGTCATAATAATATACTATTTCATGACGTCAAACAAATATGACGTCACTTCCTGTCTTGCAGAATTCAATCGCTGGAAATACAAGTGTGCAAAAAACTTTTGATCTGCAGCCATTTGTAATGCTATTAACGTACAGCAGAGCCGTCCTAATGTAAGACGCTTGTTGTTTATCAAAACACAATTTTATCAGACTTCTATCTGGGTAAAAAATATAAATTGAGCCCACTACCTACTTGTGAGACTCAAAAGTTATGGCACAAAATACCCAGATGAAATCTTATTTCAGTTAACATACTTATATTTTAACACAAAAATTATTATATGCTGTCTTAAATTTGAGCACCACAAATTAATTAAAGACCCCAGCTAAAATGTATTTGCTGGTTGTTTTTTTTTTGTTTTTTTCAAATATGATATATAAAAGTATAGTGGGTTTCAATAAAGTCCTCAACTGAAGTCACAGCTAACTGACATATTTTATGGAGTTTTATTTCCATTAAAAAAACGTTTCAATAAAGACCTCTATTGATTGAAGTCTCAGCTAACATAGTTAATGTATTTTTTTTTCTCAATGATAAATAAAATGTATATAATAAAGTCCTCTATTGTTGTAATATAAAAAAACCTCACAAAAAAACAACCTATTTTTTTATCTATTTTATACAGATGTACTTTATACACCCTGTATTTATCTATTATACTATATACATATTTCTTCAACTTGACAATATCATTATGTACAGATCTAGATAAGGGAGCCTACTACAATTAAACTAATCTAAATATGGAGTAAGACCAGTAATTCTCTCCCTAATCTTGTCCATGTTATAAAACTGGGCCAACCGCTTACTCTATGAGACCTCCAGGGAAGCTGACCAACGACTTACTCCATGAGCCACTGTCGTGCCCTTGTGCTCGAACAAGGAGAATTGCTATAATAGTATTACAAGATCAGGGGAAGCAACTTCTAGTCTTACTCCCATATAAAACCCAGCGAATCCAGAAACCTCTAATAATAAAATGGAATAAAATACAAGAAAATGAAGGCACAACTGATGTAAATAATGAGCAATTTAGAGACAAAATCATCTGACCGAAGCAAAATGGGAAGCTCTTTATCTAAATTTTAAATAAAGCATCTTTAATCATTTGAAGCTATTCAGATAATTTTTGGAAGAGGGAAAATAAACGATTGACCATCACTGGTCTACTAATTAAACAAGGACACAATTCTATGGAATTCAAATTCGTTAACTACATTGTTTAGGAAATATTTCTGGTTGCTGGCCGAATGAAATCCCGAGCACTGAGAGATGATTGAAGAATGGTCGACGATATCTGAATTACACGAAGCAACATAAGCACTAAATGGAAGCCATCACGAGGAAGGTAATAAAAAAACATATATCACATATATTGGAATCATCTCAAATAATTTGAAGAAATGTTTGGTTACCAGAATATTGTAGGGTTTTTATTGGGACAATCTGTATAATAAACATATACAGGGACAGTTTGATAGATTCAATGAATAAGGGTTAGGGTATTGGGATAATCCCTTTAATAAACCAGGGTCAGGGTTAGGTAAACATGTACAGATCAACAGTCTAATTAATATTCCATATTTATATGGTTTAATTTGAATGAAATTTTGAATATATTTTGATTTTGCATTATTTAATATTGAACTATGGTCAGCTCTTTCTCTACATCTTACATAATGTATGTTTAATGTTTGTGAACAATACGTGTATGGACTAAAATCGGTGATAATTTATCAAAACTATTTTATCACAAAAAAATCAGTGGACACACTAGCCCAATGATTCCGTGGAATAATTCTCTAGATCATTCATCTGTGACTAATACATTACTGATCAGGTGAAAGAGAGAGAGAGAGAGAGAGAGAGAGAGAGAGAGAGGGGGGACAAGGTCATCTTGGGATTAACATACTTTAATTTTATTTCAATAATTCGCATGTGCTTAGGGGTCTTTTAGCAGTGGGAGGAATCAGAAGGACCCGGAGAAAACCCACGAGGTCCTATAATAAATTATATTGTTTATATTGTTTACTTGAGACCCTAGACATTTGCAGAAGCAGGAACGAACCCTGGAAGTCAGACAAGCAGACGAATTCCACTGGAAAAAAACTTCATATATTATTTAATTGCATATTGTATATGATTCGTGTTTTTTCTCTCTGATTTTATAACATGAGCCATTGCCTATTTGAGGACCTGGTCACACTACTAGAAGTCAAGCCTTGTCCTATATTATGGACCTGGTCACACAGCCAATAGTCAAGTCTTGTTCTACTTGTCTATTGAGGACATGCTCACACTGTCAGTCTTCCCTCATATGGAAGACCTAGTCACATTACTAGAAAACACAATATGAAATGAATATTCACATCTCAATTTTTCATATTTTTCTGGATAAATTCGCCAGTGTTCATTCTAGGTCGTGGACGATCACCAAAAATATATCGACCAGTATCGGTGATGCTTTCAGCCAAGGCCTGCATTTTATCTGCTATCTGATCATGATCTGACGGGGTGTCCTGAAATACCAAAATTATATTTCACATCAAAAAAAATAAAATCTTTAAATAAAAAAACTGCTGTGAATGGGTTAACGAAGATGACATCGAGATATGATATGAAATAAATTAGGGTTCTGCTCCAACTGGGCTGATGAAAACGGCGTCAAAATATGCAACAACTTTTCAAAATAGTGCTATGCAAAAAAAAGATAGAGAGAATTCCAGCTTGCACGTAGAAAGGGGCTTTAGGAATGGTAAAAAAAACAAAACGTGTGTGTTTATTTTGACTCTTCTGTTTAATTACAGTTCTAGGCCAAAGCACGGGTTGCAAAAAATATCATGATAAGGATTATTTTTATGGGCTTCTTCTTACAAGTGAAATTGCGTGATAATTGATATTTTAAAACTGTATCGATAATCGATTTTCAAAATGCTTACCGACGATTATCGGCAATATCGATATTTTTCAGCCATCCCTACAGGCGACCCTACTTCTTGTCATGTTCAAGCCAGGAATTGATATCACATTGACAGGCTGACAAGGGGGAGGTTACTAGGCCAACACCGTGATAATACCGTGTAACATATACCCAGCCACAGCGGAGTCCAGGGGACTATTTCACAAAATTTTAACTAAGATAAGATCGGAATTTTAGTTATTTGATTGGACAATATTAGATTGATTTTAGTTCTTAGCCAATCAAAATTGAAGTATCCGCTAAAATTTGGATTTTATCTTTAGTTAAAATTTCGTGAAACAGGGCCCAGTATATTAATAAAGATACTCACATCATGTGATATGAAACAGGGGCCAGTATATGAATAAAGATACTCACATCATGATCATTCTCCTCCTCATCTTCCGTACTGTGATGTCGACCTTTACCCCACATCGGAACAGATATAGGCACGGATGACGAATATAAATTATGACGATTTCTAGTTCCTGAGTCTTCCCGAGATTTTACTGTACATGAAAATATATACCATATGATTTTATAGCCTATCGATACTGAACATTAAGTTAATGTAGCAATAACATACCAATATTGAAAATTAAGTTGGTATAGCAATGACATTTCTATACTGAGCGCCATGGAAAACGCATCACTTTTTTCCCAAATATTTTATTACTAGGTGGTTTTGTATGTATAATATTATGCAATACTATGAACTATTGTTTCCCACAATGCTCCCAAACGCAAAAAATATCGGCCTCTGTGCACAAAAAAATTGCGCAAGATGCACATGAAAAACACAATATTCATGTACAACATTGTGTGTGAGCCCCTTCAAAAGCATGTTTTCAACTTAATGTACAGTACATGAACTGTGAAACATCAATCTGTCTTATTTTGCTGTTGAATATGTGAAGGAATCGAGCAATGAGTTGTTTTTTTGCTCAACATATTGTAAATTTATATTGTTGTGTAATTGTGTAATTAATTAAAAATAAACAACTATCACAAACTTGTGGAAAATTCGTTTAAATTAATGATTGATTTTGAAGACAAGGGCAACAAAGAAAATTTTCGGGGAAATAGCCTCAGCACCCTCCCCCCCCCCCAAAAAAACAACTGAGGATGGCCCTCTATATCTATGGACATATTGATAGTGAACATAAGTAAGAAAAAGGCAATGACAAGAACATTCCAATATACCACCTCTTTATTCTGGAATTCACTACGGTAACTCAAACTGTGAAACATGCGCCTTCAAGTTTTATCTTTAAAAAGGAGTTAGTGAAACACATTAAATCTTTGAACTCTTGTTAACTACTTCTGCCCTCTGAATGTATGTTTATTTGCTTTTCTTTTCTCTCCTTATTGTTTGTTTGATTTTTTTTTTACATATAATAAGCTTATATAATATGGTTTATATGTACTTTGTAAATATCATTACCATTTAGATTCTAGTTTTATAGAGTAGGGGGGACATGTTGAAAATTACAACTCATGTACTAAATATGTTCCCTCAGAAAATAAAGTCATTATTATTATTATTATTATTATTATATCACATTGATAGTTACTATAGCAATGTTATATCTTACTTGGACTAACATCATCGCCTTCATCACTTTCATAAAATGGTTCATCTACTGGATCGACCTCGTCTAACATAAACATTGCTATAATAAAATAATTTGTTATATATTAATATCGTGGGTTACAGTCTGATAACCATGGTTACAATAATTATAGTCTTATAGAAAATTGAAAACCAGCTGAGGTGTGATATTGCAAAAACCTTTGCAGAAGAGATCAGACGATAAAACTTCCAAAGCTTTTGAAAATAGAGGAGATAGGGACACGACTACCAGTTTTGTCCAGAATCGTTATCATTAAGATTTAAGCTGTGTTTAAATTTAAACCTACCTTCTGAATCTATATTTTGATAACTTCGATTACCACTAAATGACTGTGACGATTGTCTCATTTCATTTCGCTGTAAATATAGAATTAAATTGTGTAGAAGGACTGAATTTCATTCATATAGTCGTCAAAAAAATATGTTGCCAGGCAACAGAAGATATAAGGAGATTTAAACAGTAATGATATGTAACTCACTTTCTTATTTCTAGTTTTATGTTTGGAAGGAGTTGATGTTTGTAGGCTTTGTTCGTCTGAAAAAAAACAACAAGTCAATTGAATGTAACATTATCTATATGTATAATATACAAAAACTACAGTTTATTTCCCTGCAACATTTCAACAAGTTGTTATAAAGTATAAATCAAAAGAACTTCCAGAACCCAACTCCTCGCCCATTTAATCCTTCTATGGGCGGGGAGGTGGATGGCTGGTTAGTACCAGCATGTTGTATCATAAAACTGTCATTGAGTCAACTGGCATGGTTTCCATGTACATGACAAGGAGTAGGGTGGCTTGTCCAATCTTGTGGGTTTACTCCGGATCCTTGACCTTCGGCGTCCTCCCACTGCCAAAGACCCCCACACAGTAAACCATGTTAGTCCCGAAATGACCTTGTTTGTGTCGAGTGGATGTTAAACCCCATCATCCTATTAATCTAGATATATTTAATTGACGCGTATCCTATTTACTATCTCTCTGATTATGTCTACTACATCGTTAACATTGTTCATCACGAGCATTTTGCATGCCGATAGTCCATTGGCCAATCACGCTATTTTACCGAGCTTTTGACCAATAGTTTGGATGCAGCTATGGCGAGTGTGGCGCCAGGCAGGGTAAGCGTACTCTTGTGGACACCTGTTACCACTGTTTGTTGTGTATGTACACGATGAACAGTCCATTTGCTGATTACACTATTTTGCCTTTAACGTTTTTTAGGACTTCGAATTTTGTCTAATGGTTTGGATTGTTTGTACTTGGTTTTTATTTTATCTCTCTCTATTAATCCTTCCATGAAAATTATTCCAGCCCAATATTTAGTTCATTAGAACACCACAGCTCCCTGGTTTTAAGTATTGAGTAGACACTGGTAGAAATTACTCTTTATTGACCAGCTTATTAACAAACCAAGTCACATGTTTATATCGTTTTTTTAGGACTGAGTTTTGTCTAAAGGTTTAGATTATCAGCGCTTGGTTTTATGCATCTTTATCTCTGTGAGAACGCCCATCAACACTATGACATGACCGGTAGTAAAAAAGTTAAACTTACTGTGTGATGAAAAACAATCCATACTTTCAGACATGTCTTCTGTACTTTCAGAAGCTCTCAACACAATGCTAAAATAACAAATGATTCAATAATAAATACAATGAACGTAAACTGGAGTTACTCCCCTTACACATACAAAAATACAGAAAATTCATTACATTGGATCTGCTCCATTTTTCCGCTGATAGGAGAGCTGGTTTGCTAACGACATTCGCCACTCATTTTTAGTGATATTCGCTGCTCCCACTGAAGAGGCGCATTCGGTATGCACCTCAGCTGATCATTGGTAGATTTCCAGTTAAATCAAGTGACCCCGCTGCTAATATTGCCGAAATATGGTCACTCGGAATGCGCCGGAATGGACAAATCAAGCAGGGCCAATAGACCAGATTTAAAAAGAATGTTAATTATGTTGACAATGTTATCAGGCAATATAACAGGCCGAGGTTTTGCTTGAGATAAACAACGCTACTCAGACTGATGTTTGGCTTGAGATAAATAAATCAACTCTACAGTCAATAATAAATAGTTCACTTGGTTCAACTCTGAATATAAATGAAAGGGAGTTAAAAGTCCTACACCGAGAGCGAACCTAAGATCTTCAGATACCCAGCATCTTACTCCCTGAGACATCTCAGACCCCAGAAATAATATTCCTGCATATGCACGTCTATTTTATAAGCCCAGTCGGAACAGAACAGTACCACATTAAACTCCATTTCATTTCATATTTTCCTGGGATAATAAAAACTCTCCTGTACAGTCAACATGTATAAAAGGTAAATATTGTACAGTCAACCTATATAACAAACTCTACTGTACAGTCAATATGTATAAAAGGTAAACATTACCTGATCATTTTACGTTTATCAGCCTTAGCCTGATCCTGAACAAGTTGAAAATCGGCTCTTTGCTCTTCTTCATATTGTCTGCAATAAAATATTAATACATCATTACTGTTTAATATATTTAGACAGATAGAACTGGGTTTTAATGTCCATTCAAACAAGCTAGGTCAGTTCGAGACTAACAACTGGTACAATTTTCTTTCAATAATTCAATTGCAGATGGATGTCTTTATCAGTGGAATGAAACTTGAGGAGTAGGAGAAATCTACAAGGTTTGACTGGAGTACTACTTCCTGTTGATTTGCATTGCTACGATAGTAAACAAAGTCTTTGGTTATCCATATTTTATTTTAAAAAACAACAATAGTTGATTATAGTTGTGGATCATGTTAATAAATGTCTAATTAATAATTTATATATAACATTTGACGCCTGCAGAAAGATCTGTAGTAACCAGATTTAGCCTTTGAATACACTATAGTCTTGATTAGAAGAAAATATGAATTTTTATGAAAAATGCAAATGACAACGAGACCTTAAAAGGTAACCTGGTGGAAGGCAATCTCGGAGCAAAGGCTTTGTAAGTATTTGTAAACAGCATGAAATGTAAATTTGTAGACGGTAACCTCAGCGTAAAGTCCTTTAAGTTTTCTTGAAATGTGTCAACCAGTAGACAATAACCTTTGTGAGAGGCCTTGTAAGTACTTTAAAATGGTGTCAAATGTTTTTACCTTATCCGATCTTCTAGAGCTTGCTCTTCTGACAATAAAAAATGACTAAGTTGTTGTTGGACTTGGTTCAGATGTGTCTGTAGCGAATCCAAGTTTCGAGGATCTTCAACATAAACAATTGATAAAAAATAAAGTTCAACATCACAGTGTTCTGCTCCGACTGGGCTAATGAAGACAGACATACGCCATACAGTATGCAATGAGAGATATTTTGCCCAGACAGCGGAACTACAGCCTACTCATATCAAATTCCAACCGTCAAGGGATCTTTTACGTGCAACTTAACGTGTACATGTGACCTCAGATTTTAGTGCTATTCCAACAACTAGACACTCTGTTCTACACAATGACAAGGGGAACCATATCGCTTGACGGAGAATTGTGCCAAATTTGATGCTTGTATCATCATTTGCACGATTCTGCTGTTATCAGCCCCACTAGTGTGCTTTATTTCCCATTTAATTGACAATTGGTATAAGCCAACAAATTCATCACTGTGCTTTTCTATAACTAAGAAACTTTCGCGGCCAATGCAAGGATCGTAATACATGATGTCCTATTCACTGAGTCACAGTGACTCCTGATTATCAATATGACTATAATGTTAACAGCCTAATCAAGTCACTTACCTGGTGCATTTCCACCCAGTTCACTGGGTTTCTGTAGTATTATACCAAAAGGTCTAGAAAAGTTGGAAGAATGCTTTAATCTTTCTATTACAGCAGGATCAGACTACAAAATAAAATAAAACAAATGTTTTAATCCTGTTTTAACAGCAGGATCAGACTACAAAATAAAATAAAACAAATGTTTAAAAGATAAATTATGGGAGATTAGATAACAAGTTGACAGTTCTCACTATAATAGTTACAAACTAAATAATGTAAAGGCAATTTGCTGAAAGTTTCGGTCAAATTGATCCACTATGAACCAAGAATTCAGCGATTGAAAGTTCTGCATAGCCTCGATCAACATTACTAAAGTCGGTAAAATCAGTCTCAATTATCCCTTTAATAATTAAATCATGACGGAAAGTTATGCAGCAAAACGGGTCATAATCAAACAAATATCGCAGGCTAGCCTTGACATCAGAGCTGATTATGGTCTGGGTAAGTTAATTAATGTCTAATTAGTAGTTTTTATAACATATCAGGCCTAAAGAAAGTCTTGCAATAGACAAATTTAGTAGATCTTGCATAATGTATGTTTTAATATTTTATAACAGCGGGATCAGACCACAAAATAATATAAATGAGATGCTCATTATCCTCTTTAGTAATGCATAGTTTGAAAAGTTCTTGTGATGCCAAATTCTCCAGAAGTTTTTTTTGAGTAAAAACATTGTAGTCCACGGCCAAAAGTGAACGAAAGGTCATGAGAACACTTTGAACTTGTTTAATGCCCACTTGACACAAACTAGGTCATTTCACGACTAACACAACGTTCAATAATTTGCTTGTGCACAGGGATCTTTAGCAGGAGGAGGATAAATGATAAGGTTAGACATTGAACCCCACTACTTGTCACGTACAAGCAGGGAAGGACACAACAATAGACCTTATGATACAACCTTAACCATTTGGCATCCCAACCCTCCAGCAGTGGGAGGAAACCAGTGAAAAACGCCCACAAGGTTGGGCAGGAGGCTCCACTTCTTGAAACCTAAAAGTCTGGGATTGAAGCCACGGTCCTAGACTATCATAGATGTATATAATCAGTAACGCAAATAAGTATAACAGACAAGTTTAGTGTGTGCTATTCAGTAAGCTGCGACACAAATAAGTTTTAATAGATTCGGTAAGCTGCGACAAGAGTAAGTTTTAACAGATAAGTGTGTTATTCAGTAAGCTGCGACACGAGGTGTCTACTATTCAGTAAGCCGTGAGTAAGTTTTTAAGTGCGTACTTTTCAGTAAGCCGCGAGTAACTTTTAACAGATAAGTATGTACTCTTCAGTAAGCTGCGACGCCAGGAAGTTTTAACAGATATAAGTGTGTACTAACCTCTAATTTTGTATTGACTAGTATACATTCTTCATTATCGCGATTTAATTCATTATAAACAAGATGAGTTTTACTTTTACAACTTAAACATTGAAACAATTTATATTTTCCATACGCTTCACGATGTACCAGATAACTGTGTTCCTGCAAAAAAAACCAAACATATTCTGAATCATGAACATTAGAAGAAACATTATATAGCAAAACCACAAAGTTAATTTTCCACGACTTTCAAGGAGTAATCTTGTTTTTTCAGGATTTTCTAATAATGGAAATCAAATTTTCATTTTTCCAGGATTTTCAAAGAGTGTGCGAACTTTGGTATATATATATATATATTGTACTTTAATGGGGCAATGTGTAGAAAACTTACGATTGTTATGCCTTGGTTATCCAGTTTAACTTCAGCTAAAGATTCTTCCAATTCTTTATCTCCAGAATTACAACCAAAATCTAGAAAGAAAGTTTATAAACAGAGGAATTAAACAGATTGATTTATAAGACCTATATTATTGTCAACTTCAGATTTCCATCAAGACATTTTAATATCCATTCAGCAAGTCAAGTAGCAAATATGTATTGTGAAACATTAATTAGTGTTTTCCCAGGTCAACATGGACATATGCTATACGGAGAGAGGGAGAGAAATGGGGTTTAACGTCCACTCGACACAAACTAGGTCATTTCGGTACTAACATATGGTATAATTTCATGTCAATAATTCGCTTGCGCGTAGCGGTCTTTAGCAGTGGGAGGAAACCGGAGTGCCCGAAGGAAACCCACGAGGTTGAGAAGGCGCCCCTATCTCCATTCCACATACGCTCACACCAGGGATTGAAACCACAGTCGCAAGCCAGAGGTGACCGGCCAGATAGAGGTTGAAGCGCGGCACTCTAGACCACTAGGCCATCCCCCAACCCATTTGCTATACAGCACGGTAAAGACACCTGGTGGACACAGATAGGTAAAATGATCAAAATCAACAAAGGATCGAATATTAGAGAGGTAAAATAATCGCAATATAGCCCAGTGCTGGCACATTATAACGTTGAATAGCGTATTGAATCGTGAGACGCTGAATCAATGCATCGCTAATCTTTTATGTTTTTTGTCGCTTCAGTTAGTAACCTGTCACTCTTCTTGTCCTCATCAAAATCTGGTAAACAAACGCCCTTAAATTATTACGGGCCTTATTTTGATCTACATCAATATCCAATACACAAAAACACATACTTATTGAATTATCAAGCTAATAACGTTGAGAGAATACTCTTCGAAACGTTGCCTTAATAAATTAAGTAGCTGTTATTCCATAAGTATGTGTTTTTGTGTATTGCTCTATCCAGTTACTAAATGCCTCTAAAAGATTACATCAATATCATAACATAAAACAGTTTTATTTCTTTGATTTCGGCAATACTAAAAATATCAATTATTCACTTATTCTTTTCTTTTGGTTAATACTTGCTGGGTTAAGAATTGTGGTATGGATCGTATCACTCGTCCAAATTGCAGTACAAATCGAATCATGACTGCAGTAGCAATATTTATATGGCTCTACATGTGGTACCACTGACCATGTACTGAGTTAGGCGTCACTGCAGCCATCTTGGACATGTTATTTTTTTGACGTTCTATCAAAATTCGAAGTCTGTGAGTGAAGATTCATGTGGACCCTACTTGAATAGACAGAGACATAGCCTTTTCACCAAAAGCGTCGCTGTCAAGAAGATAATGAGAAGCGTGTAAATTCCAAGTGTTATAATGTACCGGTATATAACCTACCTGTAGATCTACCAGAATATGGTTTTAAATCTTTTGCATAGATTTTAACGTTTAAACATGGACAAGCTAACAACATCATTACAGCTAAAATATTTACTGAAATAAAAAAAAATTATTCAATTCAAGGAAATAAAACTGAATAATTTGAGACTTTATTTCAATAGTACATGCAGGATGGCTGGTCGTACTGCATTGTATACATGCAGGATGGCTGGTCGTACTGCGTTGTACAGTTCTGTAATGTTACCAGTTTCCTTCGAAAGGTAAAACAAAACCATAATTTATAAAGAGAATTTTACAGATACCAGCACCATGATTTATGTTTATCAAGGGGACACGAGATGAACCCGCCACTGGTCTCCAACCAAGGTGTTGCGAATTTTTCCAGCCAAGTTTCCCCCTTGTGAGTGGGGCTGATCGAGTGAAGTGATTAACGCTTGTTAGTGGTGCTGAGTGGAGTGATGTCCCCCTTGTCAGGGCCGCTGCACAGAGTGATGTCCCCTTGGCAGGGGTGCTGAGTGGAGTGATGTCCCCTTGTCAGAGCCGCTGCACAGAGTGATGTCCCCTTGGCACGGGTGTCAAGTGGAGTGATGTCTTCTTATCAGTGGTGCTTGGCAGAGGTCAGACAGGGAAACGAACCATGACAGTGGAAATTCAAAGTTTGGGCACTTCATCTCAGTTTTTGTATTAAAGTAGGCCATGCAACCTATCCGAGACAGAAATAGGTAATAATTCGCGATATTAATTATTGCACGTCCGACAATTCATTCAACAGGAAGGAGATATTTAGTGCAGGTCCGGAAATAACAGTTTTAGACGTGTATCAGACAAAATGTCAGGCAGTAATGAAATAGTACCTGACATTTTCAACTTAGTGTCGGACATGTATTAATAATATCAGAAAAAAATACAAATCACTGCCGCACAAAATGACAGGCACCAGAGGTTTTGTGCCTGACAAAGCCTGAATCTGTGCCTGACATTGTCAGTGACAGGTGCCTTATTTCCAGGCTTGATTTAGTGTGCTATGACGACAGAGGGAAATTTTGTATTGTCAGCGGCGCTACAGCCTACTCCTGACTCCTATGTGTTGAATTCCAACTGCCGAGGAATCTTATACATGCACGCCAGTCAGCACACAGGACCTTAGTTTTTCATCCCATTCAAATAACTATACATTGTTCCTCAACAAGAGCCGCTAAGTGAGTAAGCAAATTCATTAGGATTTTCCGGTATGGTTTCCCATTGTCAAAGGTGTAAGAATGGAGGGCCTGACAAGGACAGCTGTCTAGTTGCTCAGATTGTACGAAAAAAAGTGGTCCTGTGTATATATTTGCATGCATGTAAAAGATCCCTTGGCAGTTGGAATTCAATATAAGAGTAAGCTGTAGTATCGCTGTCCGGGCTAAATTCCCCTCATAGCACACCGCATGGCTGTCTTCATTAGCCCAGTTAGCTCGGAACAGTAGGATGGACGTTAAACTCCATTTCATTTCAACAACTGCCAATGGTGGTCACCCTATGAATATGATCTATAAATTAAACTGATGTAATGCATATAATAAGCATGCTGTAATAATCTATTTTTAGAGTCAGAAATGTTAGTTTTCCTTCTCCAACAATGGCATGACCCCCTACAAATGAGGCCTAGTCCTTGAGCATAGATCACCCAAGTAATAATATATGCCATGACTAGCATGACATAACCAAAAAGTCGGTTAATATACTACAAAAACATACACTCGAATTAGGTAACAAAAAATAGGTCAGGTGAACTACAGTCACCGACTTTCTGGCATTGCAATTTTCTTTAACAAAGTTGACATTGTTATCAATCAAGAACACCGTTTCTGGAATTTAAATCATAAATGACAACAAAATTGGTCTTTGTTATAAACCTGTTGCACGAGTGAGCGGCGAGGTTCTGACCCGAGTCACGAACTGGATGGAATACGAACAGAGATTAGATATAAATAGATTCGGGGGGGCTCAATATGAATGGAAAATTCCACAAATTGACCGGTTTCGGGTCCCGATATTCGGGACCGACAATCGACATGCATGCACGTTTTGCTAGAATTCACTGCACAATATATGTATAAGGTCTATGCAAGTAATTTGAAAACTTGGCAATGCATATTTAAAGATAAAGAAGACTTACTTGATTAAGAAGTTACGTACAATCGCTCAGCTGTGATAACGATGACAGATCATGTGACCTGTTATATATCTCTAAATTATTTTCGTATCCAGATAAAGAACAAACAAAGAATTTAATTTCCAGTGGAAAAAATTTCATTCAAGCCTTAATTCAAGAATGTTATATAAATGTAAACGAGTAAAAACACTAAATAAAACTCAAGTATAATAGCGCCGGCTACTCGGATCCGAAACTAAACTCGACAAATGTAACTTTGTGCGTCGTCTGCTAGCGCAGAAACCACTGATCTATATAGATCAGTGGCAGAAACGAGTAAATAAATACTATCTTACGCTTAAGAGCAGGGCTGGCTCGCTGGCCTGGGGGTCGGGTGTTCGATCTTTGCATTGTTCGAGAAAGTTCATCCAGATTTTCCGGTGTGGTTTCTCCTTGTCAGTGATGCAGGGAGGGGGGGGGGCTGACCAGGACACCGGTCTAGTCGTTCGGACGGGACGTAAAACCAAAGTCCCGTGTACATATTGGCGTGCACGTAAAAGATCCCTTGGCCTAGGCAGTTGGAATTCGATATAACAGTGCGAATTGGAGGACCGCACCACACACAAACATTACCCATTAAGGTCTATTGTTAAGCTGCATTTCCTTTTGTACGGATCCGGTCCATCTCCGGTCCGGTTGCGGATACGGAAAAAAAAAACTTTTAGAGAATTTTACTAAATTGTTTCCTGATGTGCGGGTGCGGATACGGTTCCCTATACGTCGTCCGTTACGGTTTTTCGAAACGGACCATGTCGCGTTCGATACGAAAACGCATGCGGAACCGTGTCCGTAAACACTTATGCACACAACGCACAGTTTGGGTAGCCCGCACGGCAAAAAGCTACAGATAGGTAGGGAAATTCAAATTTTCGCCCTTTGTTCGACACTCTGCCATGTTGAAAAGAGAGTCCTTCCGCTTGAAAAACTGCATATAAGGATACACAACCTGCCGTGTGTCATGTTTGTTCCCGGACCGGAACAGGACCGGAGCCGGACTGGGCCCGTACTAAAGGAAATGCTGAAGCAACTACCGTGGGTTTTTACAACATCTGATATGTTGATATAAGATGTAAAGGTGCCAGCCCCCCCCCACACACACACACAAGAAACACCCATAGTTTCGTTCCATACTGGGTCATTTATCATCATATCCCCACGATTACATGGAATTAGTTTGTTCTATTCAAGGTCAGTTAAATCTGGGGCCCTTGGCTGTAAATAAAACTATATGCAAAATCAGTCTCAAATGATCGGCTACTAACGTGCTTTATTCCCACTTTCAGGGTTTTTCTCAGTCTGCGCCCCCCCCCCCCGCTATAAAAACAGTATTAATATTACCAGCCCATCAAGGCTTTCAGGATTGTGCTCAGTCTGCCCCCCCCCCGCCCCATATACACCCTATAAAAATGTTTACAACACTTGTAAAAACGGTAAGAATATTGTCAGCCCATCAAGCCATATTTTGATATTTTTAAAGACTTAAAATATCCATTCGTCAACCTTGACTCAGTGACAGACCTTACTTAATGTCTGTCCAAATCATTTATTTTCAGAGTATGATGAGACTATCTAAAAATATTTCGCCTACTTTTCTATTGAAAAAATAGTCTAATATTTTGTATGGATGTATCTCATAACATCCACGTCTTACTGTCTTAGATCCCGACTCAAAGGTATACTATAAGGTTGCCTCCCTTTACACGTGAAACAGTTCCAACAAGTGAAGAGGGACTGCACCACACGTAATTTACACAAAAAAACAAATACATGGACAAGACATCACCCAGAAACAACAACTAAACAAGCAATTCCAAAAGAGTGAATGGATCCACTGCGCTGTACAGTCCCGGGCCTGTAGTGGCACAGACTTCACCCAAATTCGAAAGATCACAACAGTTTTTAGTGCCATCGCATACTCCATGCGGCAATGACCACTATATCGGAAATAATCCTCCCCCCTGCGGGCCAGTTCTTGGGAAAACTAGGAAGGCCCGTAGCCAGCTCATAAAATTTGGTGGGGGGGGGGCTACGGAAAGTTTTTTTTTTGGGGGGGGGGGCTTCAGAATGTTTTGGAGGGGCTGAGGGGGGCTAATTCGATTTTAAGGGTGGCTACGGGCCCGAAACTAGGCACGGGACAACCTGCATGTAAAAAATATTAACTATAATTTATTTTCCCCGCCCCGAAAATAAAAAAAATCCCCAAAACAAAGAGTTAGAAGTAGAACATGAAATATCAGGAAGAATTCATTTTATTAAAAACAACTATTTTTAAATCTAGTCCGACCAATAAAGAAAGGCGTTAGGCCCTACTTGGCCTAATTAGACTCTAGTTGTAAGATATCGGTTAATCGAATACTGTAGACATGGTCAACAAGATATAGACAAATATTTATATTAAACACCAATCGAGCTGGACAGTGATATTAGGACTAATTAAACACCAAGCGAGCTAGACAGTGATATTAGGACTAATTAAACAGATTAAAACATCATTAGATTAAACAATCTCTTGACATCGATGTTAGCTGATACACACTCACAGAGAGAGAGAGAGAGAGAGAGAGAGAGAGAGAGGGGGGAGAGAGAGAGAGAGAGGCCGAGACAAAGGGAGAGAGAGAGAGAGGGAGGGAGAGACAGGGAGAATTAGTTGATGGGTGGGTAGATAGAGAGAGAGTGGGTGGGGGTCTTTAGCAGTGCGAGGACACTAGCTGATACAAATCAATTAACTGTATTTCACACGTGCATTAAAACTTATACTTAAAGTAAGTAAGTCTCTATCTCAATATCATCCAAAGTCTTCGACATTGAAAACAGCAATTATTTGTCAATTTAAATCAACATTGATGCTGTGATCTTTCCGGGAAAAGATGGGCTGCTGATATCCAATATTTAAGACAAAATAAGCATTTTACGATTTGTACACGAATCGTGTACCATAAAGCGTTTGATCAGCACCATTTGTAACAAGGTGAATGGACGATCAAAACGAGGTTAGACATGTCAAACGGCAACGTCAAATTCTTAGCTGGAGAGCATGCACAATCAATAAATATTATCGGTGTAGACTGGAATAACCAGACGCTATTAACTATTACTGTAATTCGCTTGAGACTTCATGCGTATTTCACCGAACATAACTGACCAGAAATTATATTATAAACAGAAATGATTGAATGTAAATCAGTTTATGTACATTCATATCACATGTATGCACTGTGACCCATTTGTGTCAATTTCTAGGTCCCAAATGTTAGCAATTTAGCTCCTTTAAATAACTAAATTGGAGATGGGAGAATAATGTTCTGGAAGATGGTGTAATAAGAATGGCGAATTATTGAAATAAAATTGAATCATAAGCCTATGTTTGTCCCGAAATGACTTAGTTTGTATCGATTAGACATGTAATGCCATTTCTCTTGAGAGTGGACCTAGAACCCCGTTTCACTTGAGATTGGGTCTTAAACCCAATATTTGACATGCTGGCCCTTTAATATAGATAAGGTATACACGATTATATGTTAGATGAAAATGTTTGATGTGTTTCCCGTTTATTGCTTGTTGACATTGGTTGAAAGATTCGATTAAAATTAAACAAAATGTCAAGTTCACTCAAACAAACTGAGATAAGATAACCAAATTATTCACATAATTACACACACACATCTACATAATAAAGTCACGGTTCTTATAAAACTGTGGTCGAATACTTTAGATCATTCGGTCTGTCAGTGAGTCAGCTGGTGTGGTTTCGATTCCCCAGTTGTATGTAACAAGGGTTAGAGTCGCCTGTCCCACCTCGTGGGTTTTCTCCTGGTCCTCCGTTTTTTCCCATTACTAAACCATAAAAGAGAGAGAGGGATAAATGAGGTTTTAAATTCCACTCGACACACTAACATATTGTTTAATTTTATTTGAATAATTCGCTTGTTGGACAGGTGACACTACTCCCTGTCACGTACAACGGGGGATTCAATTAAACCATATGTTAGTCCCGAAATGAACTAGTTTGTGTTGAGTGGACGTTAAACCCCATTTCTCTCTCTCTCTCTCTCTGTTAGCGTTGGCGTTTACACATTTTAAACCCGTTTTCCATGCGCTCGTGTTGGCGTCTTTATCACGCGCGTTTTCTATGGATGCATGGAACCGTCCCATTACATTCGCATTCGAGTTACCTTTTCGTAGACAAATAGGCGCCCGGAAACGCCCCCCCCCAAAAAAAAACGTCCGTAAGAAAATGAACGCAAGAACGTTGACGTTAACTTCTAAATTTTTAGAAAACGCGTTGTAAGGAAGCATAGTTAGATCCCATTGCTCCTGTTATAGGTAATTATCATCATTTATTTTTGGAACTATTTAGGTAATTTCCCTGTCCATTACAGTTACCTTAACTCCCGGAAAACAGGTGACACAACAAGGTAAACAAAAAGAAGGGAACAAATAAACTTCTTAAATCATAGGCGGATTCAGGGTGGGAGGGGGTCGCAAGTGGCTCCCCCTGCCCCCTAATTTTCGACAGTGCCCTTTTTTTACTGCTGAAAGTGCCTTTTCTCAGACACCACAGCAACCCTTCTCTCAGCGGCGTGCCATCTCCGCGGCCAGTGCCCTCATTTTGCGGCGCCCCCTTTTAAAAATTCCTAGATCAGCCCCTGTTAATGAAGACTTATTAAATATGAACTCATTCATTTTCCCCCTTTAAATATGCACTTAGTCAATGTGGACTTATACAATATGGTCTTATTCAACATGGACTTATCAAACATAGACTTATTGAACGTGGACATGTTCTTCTTCTTCCATTTAATTGACGAACTTCAACACTTTGAAGGTACTGTCAATGGGGGGTGCGCGAGGATGGTAAAAAAGAGGACAGTGAGGGTTAAATATAATAAAATAAGAAATAAAAAAATAAAAATGATTGCTTAACAGTTTAGATAGAGATTTAGGCCAGTAGAGTTTTAAATGATTCAAGAGACCCAGCAGTAGCTATATCTGGCGGTAGGCTGTTCCAATCTCACACTGTTCTGGGAAAGAATGACCACTTCCTGTAATCAGAGCAGACCGAGATAGTTTGAAAGGACTTGGGGTGCATGTTTCTAGAGAGACGACGGGGAGGGACTAGTCTCTGATTGTCAATGGCTACCAGCTGCCTGCCAATCTTATACATCATGATTAGTCTCGCTTCTCTACGTCTTTCCTCAAGGCTCTTCCAGTTCAAGGTATTAAGCATTTCTCCAACACTTGACCTGTTCCTGTATCGATTTGTTACAAAGCGAACAGACCGTCTTTGTACCATTTCAAGTCTTCTTATGTCATTTTTGTCAAGGGGATCCCAGACGGTGCTAGCATATTCAACAGTGGGTCGTACATAGGTTTGGTGTGCTTCGGTTTTTACTTTTATAGATCCAATATTTAGATTCATTCTGAGAAAACCTATTGTCGAGCTTGCCTTATTGGTTATGGTGTTGATGTGCTGCCCGAAATCCATTTCAGAGTTAAATGCGACTCCAAGATATTTAGCGGAAGACACATGTTGTGGAGTATGTATGCATGGTCGATTGGTTTCTTTTTCCTGGTAATTGTTAGGACATTACATTTGTCTGGATGAAAAGCCATCTTCCAGCATGTCTCCCATTCTTGTAATTTAGTCAAGTCAGCCTGCAAGACTGAACAACCTTTGGCTGGTGAGATAGTTAGGTAGACTAGTGTGTCATCTGCAAAGAGGCGCATTGTTGAGTCGATGCCAGTGGGGATGTCATTGATGTAGAATAGGAACAAACTTGGTCCTAATACAGAGCCCTGAGGCACACCATATTCTACCTCAACACTCTTTGATTTCTGGCCTTCGACTACAACTGATGAAGATCTTCCTGATAAAAATGATTCTATCCATCTGTTGGTTTTCCCTCTAATGCCGTAATGATCTAGTTTGTGCAGGAGCAGACTGTGGCTGACCTTATGAAAGGCTTTGGAAAAATCCATGATCAGTACGTCTGTTTGTTTTCCGTTTTCCATATTTTCGGTTATATTTTCGGTGAGTTCTATTAATTGGGTCTCACACGAGCGGCCTTTCCGGAAACCATGTTGTAAAGGGAAAAGGATATTGACTCTCTCTGCATGCTTCATTATATGACTCGTGACAATGTGTTCGAAGATTTTGCAGCAGACGCATGGACTTATTAAAAGTGGACTTATTAAACGTGGACTTAATAAACATAGATTATTAAACATGGACTTTAAATCGTGGACTTATTAAATGTCGACTTAATAAACATGGACTTATTAAACATGAACGTGTTAAACAGAGGCTTAGCATAAAGTGAACTTAATAAACGTGGACTTATAAAACATTCAACACAGAATTAACTGAAGTTGAAGCAGTTTCTCTCGAAAGATATCAATTTAGATGATTTAATACCAAACGGATGCATAATAGTTACAACCATTTCATTATTCATTCTTCAAACGCCCATAATATAGTTTAAGTGAACAGTTTCTACTGGAGATATCAATATAGATATAAACTAAACAAAACGACGTCCGTACACTTGAAATGGGAGATGTTTTTTATTTATTAAAAACGACGATAAAATTAAACCTACATTATGCAAGATCTAAATCTGCTTTCTGTAGGTCTGTCTTTAGACCTGGAATATTATCTAAATTATTAATTAGACATTAATCAACTCTCGATGTCAAGGCTAGCCTGCGATATTTATTGGATTAGGATCCGATTTGCTAGTCAACTTTCATTCATGATAATCGAGACTGATTTTTAAATCGTACCGACTTAAGTAATGATGATCAAGGCTAGGCCGAAAATTCAATCGCTAAAATATCAGTTCAGAATGGATCAATTTGACTGAAATTTTCTACACTTTCCTTTCACAGTACCTAATTTTTAACTATTATAGTGCAAACTGTCGGCTCTTTATCATATCTCCATAATTTACCTTTAAGTAAGCAGTTTCTACTGTCTACTAAACGATATCAATATAGATAGGTTTTTATTTTTAAAAAAAATGTAGATATAGACTATAAAAAGTGGACGAGATAGATATATTATGATAGGAATTATTTGGTGATAAATTAATTCCTTAAGTAGATTAAATTTGAAATGATAAAGTTAAACGTCACTTTAAGGCTGTAGATAATTTTCATGATATAAACGAAGAGATTGTTACATTTCATTTGAATAACGCAGGCTGTCTCTTTCACCTGAGAGACCCATAGGTAAATCATTGTTTTTTTTATTCATATACATATTAAAATTGTTTTTTTCAGAATACATCTTTATAATAATACACGCTTATATGCAAATGTTATTATTCCTGTATCAAACTTCCTTTCAGCTGCCATTTCATTTCATTTTTTTAATTATTATTTTTTATCGATATTCACAATTTTACTGGTGGTCCTTGAATAAACACATCCATTCTCTTTGCTAAGTGTTCTTGTAATGGCTTGTATTCCCAAAGAAAGAAATTGTTGATAAAAACAGAGAAGAGACAAATTAAATTAATTATAATATTTGATGAAAGTGATTGAAACTATATGCGGAAATATATAGTATTAACACATGTATATTATGATTTACATCCACGTGTACATCATTCATTTTTAAATCACCAGAATCTCTTTTGTCAGGGTCGAATATAATCTTTCAGATCAGGTGGTTGAAACAATGCTCCTGTACACGTAAATTATACGTTGAGTGTTCCGTAAAATTCTATGAACGGACTAATAATTACATAAATACAAATAAATGTTTTACTACTTAAAATACTTAAATAGATATACGTTTGATGAACATTTTATGATAATCTATGTAGTCACGATAATCTCTATAGCAACGATAATCTCTATAGAAACAACATTCTCTATAGTAACGATAATCTCCATGGTAACTATAATCTTTATAATATCTATAATCATCATAGTAACGATAATCTCCATGGTAACTATAATCTTTATAATATCAATAATCATCATAGCAACGATAATCGCCATGGTAACTATAATCTTTATAATATCAATAATCATCATAGCAACGATAATCGCCATGGTAACTATAATCTTTATAATATCAATAATCATCATAGTAACGATAATATGTATGCTATAACGGTAATCTTTATAATATCAATAATCATCATAGTAACGATAATTGCCATAGTAACGATAATATGTATCCTATAACGGTTATTTTTATAGTAATACTAGTACCTCTTCTCTTTTTCAAACATTAGCTTAAAGACGAGAATCCCACTAATAACAAATCGGATAAACCAACCCCACTGCCCCTCTTAACGAACGAGTTTCAATACGCCCATGTAAATATTGAACATTGCAGGGGTTCATTTCTTCTAGAATTATTGTTATATAAATAAACTAAAACGAGGTTCAACTAACAAGTGACAACATCATAGCTCGTTAGTTTATAACTATATCATAGTGTGGAAATTTCTTACATGTTTGCAGGTTGCACAGTCTTGACGGATTTAAAGTAGAACAGGTAAACACATTGGTTTTATTTACCTGACGGAAAACTGATAATTTGTCAAGAAGCAGACGGTTTATGACATTTTAAAACCCACTGTTTGCTACATCGCCAATTCGTAACCGTATGTACAAGGGTTAAGTTGGTTTTGTTTCAACATTAGAATCTGTTCTCTACTTGTTAAGTAGATGTAGTGACAAGGGTTCGGGGTCAGGTAAGTTTGTAATGGAGGGTTAGGGTTAGGGTCCGGGGATTGTCGTTTAAACATGCATTATGTAAGGTGAAGAATTGTCAGCTTCAAAACAAGGCCCTGTTTCTCCAAATTTTAGTACATACTTGAATTTTGATTGGCTAAGCACTAAAATCAATTTAATATTATCCAATCAAATTACTAAAATTTGGATTTTATCTTAGTTAAAATTTCGTGAAAACAGGCACCTGATCATGAAAAAGAAATTGTTTTATTCTTATCAAAGTTAAGGGCATTTGAAGATTGGCCTAGTCTAGAGAGCTGATAATGAGCGTGTCATGTGAAAGAATATCTACCTACAATAGGTAGAATTAGTTCTAACAAAATACATTTCTAACGACATATCGTTCTACCGCTACCAGGATAATGAAGATGGACATACGCTTAAACAATGTGTATTGTGGGACATTTTGCCCGTGCCACAGTTGAATTCCAATTGTCAATGTTTCTCTTTATGTATAGGTCAAGATATTTTTCGTCCCATTCGACCACATAGATGATGTTGTTCGTAACCCCTCTTGTACCACTAACAAGGGGCGAGCACTCTTATTGGTCAACACTGAAATCGAACCACACACTTCATGGTAAATCAGCAAGTACACTTCTTACTGAGCCACCGTGGTTCACGGTTGAGTTTGTAACGTTTATTCTGGTAAAAAGAGAGAGGGCAATGGAGTTTAACATCAACTTGACACAAACTAGGTCATATCGGGACTAACATGATAATATGGTTCATTCTTTTTCAATTATTCTCTTGCGCGTCTATAACAGTGTGAGTAGACTGGGGTACCGTTAGACAACCCACAGAGTTGAACAGGCCACCCTACTCATTGCCACGTACAACCGGGGAATCGAAAACGTGTCAGTTGACTCAATCAATAACCGTCTGATCCAACCAACAGATTCAAGTAAGAGATCAAGTAAACGTATCGCGGTATATAGCCCGAATTCGCTACTGAATATTTGTTTTGAAATTTTTTAAATTCTTTCTCGCATATTGTGAAACATTTGTTTGTGTTTCAGGAGGTGAAGATGCGTCGTATTGTGTTGTCATGGATACTGTGTATCGTGTTGTCAATTCAAGTAGTCAACGGATGGTTGACAGCAAATAATGCAAGATCACCTTTACTAGTAAGTTGGCATTTCTTTACTTCAATTATCTCGACTTCAGGGTCGTATGTAGGAATTTAAAAGTGGGGAGTGCAGCAGAATCGTGGGGCGCTAATATAATTGTCCAAGTTACTTAGCACGAGGACTGCCGCAATCAAAGTCGCTAGCAAGTAATCCCATAAGGCGCCATTTCTGGGGGCGCCTTATTTTCTGGGGTGCAATGTACCTCCCGCACCCTCGCTTAATACGAACCTGCTCGAGTTGGGCGTTCATAAAGCTCGTTTCTTTATTTATATTCGTAACAAAACACAACACAGCGGTATATATGGATATAACTACTTCTCTACAATTTAATATCGACGTTTCGTAACACAACACATAGTTATATATGGGTATACCTACTTCTCTACAATTTAATATCGACGTTTCGTAACACTACCTTGCATCAATGAAATTACATCACAGAGTGATACTACGTCGGTGAAAAAATGATTTCTCGGCTTAAAAAGCTCAATTTGTATGTATGCCTATGTAATTTAGAGACGATGATGGCAGATTTCCATAACAGAAACCTGGCAAACCCCCTGCTGCAAAAATTCTTGGATCCGTCCCTGCAATGGCTAATTCCCATCAACAAACATATATGAGTTTATTTAAACACTTGAAACATGTTTTCTGTTACTTGTACAATAGACTGTTACAATGTATATCAGATTGTAAAAAAAGGAGAAATTTAAAGTATTTGTCCATTAATTTAAAATTGAAATACTGTATAATTTCTTGTATATTTTGTAGAGTATATTAGTAGTTAGCACGTGCTGTGTATCACGGCTGCATGGGTATTTAACATACTTAGCATTGCGCATGCCCTTAAAGGTATCTCACTGGTAAATGTATATGCTCGTATCTATAGATATTTACTTTATTTATTGTATTTACTTTATATTTACTTATTTATTTACTTTGTTTTTACTTAATATTAACTTTGTACCTTATGTATTTACTTTATGCATTTACTTTATTTACTTTTTTAAAAACTTTATTTATTTACTTTACTTTATTTACTTTACTTTATGTACCTTTTTTTACTTTATTTACTTTATTTACTTTTTTTACTTTATTTATTTACTTTATTTACTTTACTTTATTTTCTTTATTTTTTTTTTACTTTATTTTTTTTACTAAATATTTATTTTGTTTACTTTATATTTACTTTAATAATAATGTCAAAAATTCAATATTTATTGAAAAATATACTATCTTTTTGGAAAGTTTTCCTTTAAATTTTGAATAGTTTGCGAACTTGCTTCCGATTATTTTGATATTTATTTTCTCTTCGCGTCATCCTTAAGTCTTTATCATAGCTAAACTATCTTACGATATGTTAATTCTGAGTAACAATATTACCATATGGTTATTCTGAGTAACAATATTACCATATGGTAATTCTGATTAATAATATGTCTGTTTGTTCAGTGATAATTTAGCTCTTTTAGTGACGAAAATAACAATTGGTGCTTGAAGCTGTTCGCATGTAGCAAAAAGTTTACTTATATAGATCGGTGGCTAAAATTTACACGGCAATATTATTTCTCTTCTGGTTTTCTTGGTGTAACTTCGTTGTATGTTAATTTTGTTCGGATTATTATTTTTACGGTTTCACACCACTTATCTTGTTTATAAAATTTGGTTTTGATCGCATCGTTAATATCTTCTCACGCGTCGCGGGAGGTTGGGATGGCCTTGTGGTCTAGAGTGCCGCTCTTCGACCTCTAGCTGGCCGGTCACCTCTGGCTTGCGGCTATTGTTTCGATCCCTGGTGTGAGCGTATGTGGAATGGAGATGGGGCGCCTTCTCAACCTCGTGGGTTGCCTCCAGGCACTCCGGTTTCCTCCCACTGCTAAAGCGAATTATTGAAAAAAAATTAAACCATATGTTAGTCCCGAAATGACCTAGTTTGTGTCGAGTGGACGTTAAACCCCACCTCTTCCTCCCCCCTCTCTCTCTCTCTCTCTCTCTCTCTCACGCGTCGCAGTAGGTGGCCGACATACCCGTGGTCAAAACGTCCCTAGCCGACATTTTTGTAATACCACTTGGTTCAATAACATATAGGCGAAATAACAGATAATCTTTTTATACGTCGTCATAAATCACTACTTAAAGCATGAACAATAAATTCCACTATGTTTATTATTAGAATATACATTTAGGCCAAAAAAGACTGACTTATGATAATTAAGAGTTTACGTTCGTTTCTCTTGGTTTCATATGACTATCTTTATATGTCTTTATCGAAAATAGATTAATACATATTATGGTTTTCGTATAAGTGAATCCATGCCTGATTATTTTCTTTAGACTTTGATCTACAATCTGCAAGATTTGAACAATATTTTTATTCAGATTAAATTCATGACAACTAAGCAAATTTTAAAACAATTGGGGATCCAAAACAAGCTAAAAGCAGTCCAAGGCTCACATTAATTCATCTTCTTATTGATTTGCTATAAATCGTGCATAGAAATAAATTTAATATTGTGTGCCACTTTTATCTGATACTCACGATATTAATATTTTCTGGTTACAGGGAACAAGGCCGCCACCTGGATCTCCATGGCCGATGCCCAAAGAATGGAACCCGACCTCGGATCTTGTGACCTTTGATCCAGACAACTTCCGGTTCAGTTCCAACCTGATGAACTGCGACATTGTAATACAGGCTATAGAGCGGTATACGCCGATATTGTTCGGTTACAAGGGTGTTAAGAAGGCAGCTGGATTGTCTCCCCTAACGGAACTTAAAATGACAATATCGAGTAATAAATGTGACCAGTACCCAAGAATGGCTATGGACGAATCATGTAAGATGGATTTTAATATCATATTTACGTGTTGATATTCGGTTCGGACGGTGGTCGGTGGGAGGGTGTGGTAGCACCAAGACAAAATGATGTAACTCCTGCACTCTGTGGATATTTTTATTTAAAGTTACGAGATTTTAACGATTTTTCCAGATTAGAGAGATTATTGGATTTTAACAATTCGTTGAGTGGTGATTTCGACATCAATTCGTTGAGTGGCGTTTAGTACCCGCACCCCCTATCAAATTTTTAAAGATTCGCCCTTTCAGTGCCCCATCCCACTTCCATATAATGATTTCCTACTTTTAAAGATTGGTATTTTTAGACTACATTCGATCTGGATTTACTGATCCCAACTGATCCCAAAAATTTTTATTTTTTATTGTTTTAGATGAACTATCTGTTGGTGATACGGCCGAGTTGACCGCCAACCAAGTGTGGGGCATGTTACGAGGTATATCAAATCTAATCTTTCTGCATGTGCAACGCACAAAATCCATTGGCTAGGTATGACCGACCATACGCTTGCCCAATTTCACAAACCTGGTCTCTACTTGGCTGAGGTTGAGTCTGGAAAGCAAACAAAGAAATTGTGACTAGTCGTTCGGATGGTACGTAAACCGAGTTCCACGTAACCATCGATGATTGGTCAGAGTAGACCCGAATACCCCTGTTCAGACAGTATTCATACTTCAACCATAACCATAGAAATACTAAAAACAAACTAATTATTGTGTCCACAATCCAAACACTCCTTATAAGCCCGGGTTCAGTAACCCACATAATGGATTACGAGTCCACTGGGGATGAAAAACACAATCTCCCCTTACTATAATACACTTCATTCATTCTACAATATGTTTTATATTCCTAGGACTGGAAACCTTCAGTCAGCTGATATTTTACCAAGACGGACAGGTAACACTTATGTTGAATAACATGTTATTTAACCTTATAATATTATAATACAGCTGATCACCCCAACATAAAACATGACATCAATACTGACCCGTTTACACAGACAAAACTGAAATAAGATTTAAGTTAAGCGTTTTTCTTTTCGATCTATATTTTTGTATCATTCTAACGACTTGAAAGACCCTAAGTTCCTGCACCACGGATAAGGAACCATCTCGGTTAACAAAGGGGTCGACCCTGGAATCACATCGCTAGTGTGCCACAATGACGTTCTTTTCCAATATTAGGTTAACCCTTAAATGTTTTCCAGGATTTATGATTCAAATGACGTGAAATAAATCGTTTTTCCGCAGTACATATCCTTGTACCCGGAACCCTCCTGTTGTGTCCGACAAAATTCTAGTTGGGTAAGGGAGGAGGCATTCAACATAACTAATAAAAATATGTCCGCAAAAACATTTCATCCTAATATTAGAAAAGTATTTCTTTATATCGAAAACAATATTAATATTTATAATGGGGATACATCTCTCCTTTGTCTTTGTAGATATTTATGAATAAAACGAGAATTATTGACGGTCCTAGGTTTAGTTATCGAGGACTTCATACAGATACAGCCAGGCATTATATACCATTACCAATACTCAAGAAAAACTTGGTATCTACATATTACTCTTATTCTTGTATCTATTGCCCTATTTCACATCGTTCCGGGAACAATAATCAGTTCCTCTAGACAG
This sequence comes from Patella caerulea, assembly GCA_036850965.1. NCBI lineage: Eukaryota > Metazoa > Mollusca > Gastropoda > Patellidae > Patella > Patella caerulea. The sequence goes on from JAZGQO010000002.1 coordinate 1,239,434, forward strand.
TTGAATCCGTTATAAGCTGCCATATTGTAAACGGTGGGTCCAGTATAACAAATATGTTCTCTGGACAAGTGTCAAAAACGCTATACAAGGTGAGGGTAGGGTCGGTTTTATCCGCTTTCACCTAGGGTGATATCGCAAACAAGTGTTTCCTACGAAAATTGCCAGGGAAGCCCGTGTTATCACTAATATACCGTTGAATCGAGTGTAAATTATAATAATGTGAATGCTACATCGCTTGTAAACTATAATACTGTGAACGTTACATCGCTTGTATATTATAACATTGTGAATGTTAAATCGTGTGTCAATGTTGAATCGCTTGTAAATTATAAGCAATACCAGCCAACAAATGATTTATTGTCCATTCTGTATTTACCATGATATAATGAATTGGAAATTTCGCTATCCATTCGACATCATCTGCAGACGATATTGTATATAAAACAGCCAATATTTTACCAAATATGAAATCTTTCGAGTTGGACTCAGACTAGTAATTATTTGCCCATTGACTTCAATGTTAAATGCCTGTAACATCACAGGCTGTAGTTTTTTTTCGCAACATTCCGTTGCTTCCAATCTTTTTAGGCACAATGGGGACCACATTTGGCAATCTCTCTCATCATAAATTTGTAGGGGGTTGACCGTTTAGATTTTTTGCTACAGGGATTTAGAGTTGATTGGGGTGAAAATCTCACTTCCGACACAATGATTGCTCCACAGAAACACATTTTACACCCCCTATCCCTCCGCTGTAATATCCTCAGTATTACCCAAAACTGCTATGAAATTGAAAATTTGATGCCTTTTCTCCAATTCTAGACCAAAAAGTCAACCCAAAAATGCAGGAAGAGGGGAGAAAAAAAATAAGGGAGAAATTGTCTATTTATAAATCGCATTACTAGTCAGTTAAGTGATAATAGTTGCCTCCCTTTAAAGACGAATACGAATTATAAATCCAATGTTTTATTTCTAGGATGCTATGAGTTATAATAAATTCAATGTTTTTCACTGGCATATTGTTGACGATCAGTCGTTTCCATTCGTCTCGAAAACATTTCCAGAACTATCCAAAAAGGTAAATATTTGTTTTATATATCAAAATATTTTATTTCATTGTATTTTAAGTGGTATCCTCTTAGGAAACCTTGGCTTTTGAAGTTCTTCTAGAAGTAAATAAAAACAATCTAAAGGAAACCTTCGCTTTGGACAGTTCTGCTGAAAGTAAATAAAAACAATCTATGTAATGATAATAAACAAAACAGTAAGGCTGTTTAATAAACGCCACACACCAAACAATGTGGTTGGGTCAACGGACTAAAACAGTTTGGTGGTAGGGGTGTAATAAGGTTCTGTTTATGTATCGGGGGTGAGGGTGTAATAAGGTTATGTTTATATATTGGTGAGGGGGCGGTATAGGAGTTATGTTTATATATCAGGGGAGGGGACAGAGTGTAATATTAATGTTTTGTGTTTATATATCTGGGGAAATGTAATAAAATTATGTTTACAATTAAATCAGGGAGCCTATACCAATAAACATGTTTATAAACCGGAAGATGTAGCTGATATTATAGAATATGCCCGTGTACGTGGTATTAGAGTTATCCCTGAATTTGATACACCAGGTCACACCCACTCCTGGGGAAAGGCCTTTCCAGGTACGTTAAATGTTCAAATTGTCCATTGACTCCTAACAAATTGTTTGACTACGTCATCTTCTAAACAATTGTCCAACTATCTTAACATCTGACAAGCTGTTCGACAATTTTCTATTTTAATACGTTTAAATAGGATTGTGACGTGGGAATGAATAAACATTAAAATGAAATGAAATAGGGTTTGATGTGTCACTTTTCTGCATCAACTGGGATGAAGGCGGGTATATGACATTTGGCCCACTCTCCATCCAGTTCAAGCTGTACACACCGTTCTCTCTCAGTCGCAGGTAGAATTAGAATTAGAGGGGCCATATTGGTGTAATCCTTCGGCAATGCCTATGATTAGAGGGGCCATATAGGTGTAGACCTCGGACAATGCCTATGATCAGAGCGATCATTGGTGTAGGCCTCGGTGGAAAAATTACTGCACCGGGTCGACGAGATATGCCGTTACATTATTAAAGGCGAACATAACACACATACACACAGAATCTTTGATTTGATTAATATTTTATTTAGATTTTATTTAGAATTTGGAAGGGGGTGGCTACACTCTCTTAAAAGAGTAACAGGCGTTGATCGTTTTTGTGTACGTACATATCTATATTATTTGTTAGACCCCTGACGTCAAATTTTAACATATTATATTTTATTTTTTAGGCCTTTTGACGTCATGTTCTTTTATATAATTTATTTATCAGACCATCTGACGTCATGTTAATTATATTATATATTTTATTTATCAGAACTCTTGACGCCATGTTATGCTAATGGTGTACCAGGAACACCAATTTGGGGAAAATATGCAGCTTACGAAAATTTTGACGTAACCAAGGAGTTCGTGTACGAGTTCTTGGGAAAGTTTTTTGCTGAAGTAAAGGAAGTTTTTCATGATGAATATATTCATATGGGAATGGACGAAGCTTATTATCGTTGTTGGTAGGTGGAACAATACAGTATTATCTATGTTACAACTAACCGACCATAAGACTTGTTCTGTTTAGTTCTGTGAATGTGTTGTGAATAAAATGACGGGCCTACTTAATTTTTGATTCAGTACCCTGTATGCCTGATGCAACATATAGCACCAAATCTACAAACTGATAACAAACTCACAATGAGATGGGATCCCCCCCACACACACACACACACGCCATAACACCAGATCGGATGAGACGAAAAACCGAGGTCCCCTGTACTTATTGGAGTGCACGTAAAAGATCCATTGGCGGTTGGAATTCGATATAAGAGTAGGCCGCAGCGCCGCTGCCCGGGCAAAATTTTCCTCATAGCACACTGCATGGTGTATGCCCGTCTTCCATTAGCCAAGGCCAGGTGGAGAAGAGTAGGACGTTCAACCCCATTTCATTTCATTTCATTTCCACGATAAGAAATTTCCTGTCCTACCTTGCGGGGTTTCTCCGGCTTCCTCCAACTGCTAAAGACCCCTACATCCCAGCGACTAGTTGCAAAATGACCTAGTTTGGGTCGAGGAACAATGTTAAATAAGGTTGTTTCTTGGTCTTTACCACAACAGATCCGCCATTAGATTAGCTTACTGTGAGTCACGGCGATGGCTCATTCGGTGAGACCCTCTCTCGATGTTCGATACCGGTGTAAAACATTGGGGGGGGGGGGTGAGGGGCGCTTGCAAGACACAACATGTCATTGGGATGTTACGTTAAAGAACGTGTAATGCCACTGTCCGGACAAAACTTCCCTCATACCACACCGTATAACGTATGCTCGATTAAAAACAGTAAAACGTTAAATCCGACTTCATTTTGATTCAGCTTACTGAATTATGTTTCAGGCAATCTAATCCCGACATTACAGCCTTCATGCAAGAACGACGAATAGAAGGCAACTACTCTAAACTAGAACAGTATTATGCCGAAAGGACCCTGGGTATTATTTCAGATCTGGGTAGAAAATACGTCATATGGCAAGATCCGGTTGAAAACGGAGCAAAGGTACTTTTAACTTACAATGACAAGAAGTAAATTTTGGGGAATATTGTGGAGTAGGGGGTGGTATGTACTTGTACACGGAGGTGGGGCAGGAGGTGGTGGGTGCATGAGTGGACAATGTACACACATGGGGTGTCGGGATGGGGGTGGGGTGGGAGCTATGGCAATGTTTAAATTGGTAGAATATTTGAAACCGTGACGCATTTACTCCCGTGAGGAAACAAAATTACGGCCTTTGTAGTCTCCTTACTGGGTAACTAAAAGCTGCAATTTCATATACATTAAAATTAAGCCTTAAACTAGATGGTATCTATAAACAGTCCTACCTTGTTAAAGATTAATCCTATTAAACCTATAATTCACTATTCCCAGTTGAGAAATTGGAAAAAAATATCATTTTCAACTTCAAATTCAAACGTTTGAAGAAAGCTATTACCTTGGGGAAATGGAGAAACAAGGGTAGCCATTGTGTTATTATTTCCGATATGAAAGATTCGTAAGAGTGGGAAATAATGCCTATGACTGTATAATAATGAGTTGACCAACTATTGAGCAAAAGACATAGAAATAAATATGTTTTGAAATATGACACTCCCGCTTTAATACAGGCCAACAAAACCTTTTAAAGGGTGCGGATGTTTTATGATACTATTGTGTTTTTAATCAGGTGCGTGATGATACAGTTGTAATGGTATGGAAGGGAGGTAACACTGCCCATGAAGATCATTGGAATTCCTACATGGAGAAGATTGCACCTCGGGGTTATAATACTATATTAGCATCGTGTTGGTATCTTAATTATATCAAATATCCTCCAGATTGGGAAGCTCTTTATACTTGCGACCCACAAGATTTTAACGGTAAGAAAACAAGATCGTTATTATCATGCGTCAAATGATGGGTTCCGTTGTCTATTCCAGTTCAGTATTCGTAGAGCCAACCATGACACCTTTACGAAACCGTGTAAACACATCCATCTGTATCAGTTATCGTTCCTTGAACATTTCCCATGACTCTTATGGGAGGAATTGTGCCAATCTTCTTCTCAATGACGCGAGCTTTTTACATGCAGAGGGTACGTGTATTAAAGATTTATCTTGTCTGGAAAGATGTCAGGTGCCCGATCAGAAACAGACCGCGCATGAGGAGGTGAAACAATTTTTTTTTTTTGATTATATTCAATGTTTGTCTCCACCAGGTTCCCAGGCAGAGAAAGATCGTGTATTGGGTGGAGAAACTTGTATGTGGTCGGAATATGTTGATGGTACTAACATACTACCTCGTTATTGGTACGTCCTATATTCAGAACTTTCCAGTTCTTTCCGTTATAGTCGACGCGTTGACGCAGTCACGATTTATAATTGATTAGGCTACGATTTGTTATTATTTAGGCTATGATTTGTAATTGTTTCGGCTACGTTTTGTTATTATTTAGGCTATGATTTGTAATTGTTTCGGCTACGCTTTGTTATTATTTAGGCTATGATTTGTAATTGTTTCGGCTACGTTTTGTTATTGTTTAGGCTATTATTTGTAATTGTTTAGGCTACGTTTTGTATTTGTTAAGGTTACGATTTGTAATTGTTTAAGATCAAGAAAGTTCATCGGGGTTTTCCGGGGAGGGGCTTGACAAGGGACAACGTATACTCGTGGTTTTAAGCGTGGAGTACTTGTGATGATCCTATCAGGTCTTATCGTATATTGACGTCAGTCGTACCAATCGTGTTGATGGTATTGAAACGTATCCAAGCGTATCTTCACAGTAGGAGATCGTGTTCTCCAGGTACAGTAGGATGTTATCCCCATTTCATTCCTACTCTCATTTCATTTCTTTTCAATTCCGACATGACCTTCATTTGCAGGCCGAGAGCATCGTCTGTAGCTGAAAGATTATGGAGTCCCAAGATTGTAAAGAACACAACTGATGCCATGTACAGAATAGATCAACAGAGATGTCGCATGGTCAGGTACTAAACTTACATACAACTATCAACACAAATTGACTTTCAGCGATTTCTGATAATTGATGCCGGAGTTATGGCCCTTGATCACTTCAAAAAATGTTGTGGACGCTCTAGAGGCCAAAGTTAATATCCGATTGACTTTAATATTATACACAGTGTTTAAGGTCAAGAGACGAAGAATCCTATTGATTTTCAACGATTTCTGATAATTACTACCAGAGTTATCTCCCTTGGTCTCTTCAAAAAATCTTGTGATGCTATAGAGGCCAAACGTATCGTCCGATTGACTTCAGATTGATACACAGAGTTTGAGGTGTTGAAACGAACAAGTATTTTGATTTTCAATGAATTTTAATAACTGAACAGCTAAATCCATGATGTTAAATGTTTCGTATACTAATTTTTAGCGTGGGGCAAAACTTTATAAAAAGCAAACAAATTCTAATGATTTTCTGATAATCACATAATCAGAATTAAGTGTATTACTAATGTTTCATTACAGAAAAAAGTAATGATATGCGACTACCCTTGTTGACTGCTCGGACGATTTAGCTGTTGTGGGCGTATGTTTCGTTGCCTGGCAACCTATCTTTTGGATTCTTGTTATTATGATTTCTTTCACTTTTAAACAATACATAGACTAGGATTGTCTCCCTTTGTTTTCAGACGGGGAATTCCAGCTGAACCGATATTAGACGGTTACTGTGGTGATTATGATTGGGGTTTTGGTGACGTCGACACACCGGAAGTTGACAAGCCACCTACCTGTACAGGCGGGTTTAGATTAGAAGGGCGGATAACACTTCTTGTATTACCTTTATTGATTGTGTTTGTATTATAGTTTGTTGTTTTTAAAATATCAAAGACACGTGTCTTAATTTTGTTATTATATCAACTGATTTTGTTATATTAGCTTTATTCATCATATTTGTTTGTAAGGTACCGGGTATCGCGTTTGTATTTGTTTTCTGTTTAAAAAGGAATTGTGCCTTTAAACTATATATTTTAAAACCCTGATCTTTAAATAATCAGTGAATATATAAACCAACAGCGCCTTAGAAACTGATTTCTTAGTTAAAACGCGCTTTATAAATGACGATATTATTATTATTTATTATATTTGTACATTCAGTCCAATAACTATATATATTTTTTAGTATTTATTTTAGGCCTTTCTTTTATTCCCATACTTTTTTATGGGTTAGACCCAGTTTTACCAGTCGAATTATAATATACCATGCTCCATTTCTCGTTTGTGGTTGTTGGTTGTAATGTGGTGGTATATTGTCGCCCTCGTACGTCGGACTGGACCCTCCCTCGAATACATGTTGAACAGTGACCAGATGAGCAACACGGTGGCTTGCTAATTTAGAGGTCCTGTGTTCAACAACAAAGTTTGTTGGAACTGGGGGAGATCAGAAAGGGGCAATGTTTAGCTCCGTTGTATCGAACGGACTTTATTCAAGAAGAGACAACGATCCTCCTGCAAGTACTATATTAAGGATATATGGGTGCCCTTATAGCTTAGAGTGTCACACCTCGAGCTCCAGTCTGCCGATCAACCCAGCCCTTACTATAATAGTGTCGCTGAGGTGAGTTCGTGGGCTAGAGTGTCACACTTGGACTTCCATCCTGGCTTACTATATTAGCGATGTTTGGGTGCCCTAATGGGCGAGTGTGTCGCACTTCGAGCTCCAGTCTGCCGTGCCGACCACCCCTGACTTACGGGCGTGGTTTCGATCCCTAGTGTGATCGTGGCTTAACCCCGAGTACTCCAGTTTCATCGTTCAGGACATCTGCATGCTCTGGATATACTAAAACATCATTTACAAAGTCATGTCTGAGATATCACCATTGGTGGAAGCGGGTTTAAAACATATGAACACCAACTGGGTTATATTGGATCATAAGAACACCAGTCAAGGGTGCTTCGTATACAGCAATGGTAACAGTTATTTATTTTGAAAGATAATTGAACCGTGTGTTAGTCCCGAAATCTGTGTCGAGTGGAACTTAACCCCCTCTCTCTCTCTCTCTCTCTCTCTCTCTCTCTCCCTCTCTCTCTCTCTCTCTCTCTCTGTGTTATGTAGTATGGACCAGGAACTCCGCGCCAACAGCTAACTATCCCACTGTTTCTATTATTGTAGTTCGATGGTTCGAGAGGCAGACACTCTTTGAAAATTAAACAAAGGTTTAGCCAATTCATGTAGGATGAACATTAACCATTGTATGTTTGTTTGTTCCTCGAACAACTGCGCATCTATGGTCTGACTCCAGGCTTTGATATGTGACAAGATATCACAGACAAAATACAAATGTTTATAAAAATATTCTAATATTTTTTTATTTCATCTCTTCAATATTAGTTTGTGTATAACAGATGACATGTACTAAACACGTTGTTTTTATACACTTCTCTATATTCGGTTTGTTAACAAGTTGACACAACAATCTAAAAAATACAAGTTTTATAAACATATGTAGATCATTATATCTGTCAATGAGTTCAGTCACGTGGTTTCAGTTGTATGTAACAAGGTGTCAGGGAGAGAGATAGGGTTTAATATCCACTCGACACAAACTAGGTCATTTTGGTGACTGGCCAGTTAGAGGTCGACCACTAGGCCACCCCAACCCCCCGACAAGGTATAGGATCGTGTATCCAATCTTGTGGGTTTGTGGGTTATCTACGGGTCTTTTGGGGGTTGGACGGCGGAATGGTTAGCGTGCGCGCGCTGTATCATACGGCCTGCCATTGAATCAACTGGCGTGGTTTCGAATCCTCGATTTTACGTGACAAGGAATAGGGTCGCCTGTCCAAGGTCGTGGGTTTACTCCGGGTACTTCGGTTTCTTCCCACTGCCAAAGACCCCTACGCACAAGCGAATCATTGAAATACAATTAAACCATATGTTAGTCCCGAAATGACCTGGTTTGTGTCGAGTGGACGTAAAACGCCACTTCTCTTTCTCTCTCCCTCCCCCCTCTCTCCCTCTCTCGCGCTCTCTCTCTCTCCACTCGTGTACTTGTTGTATACGTAAAAGAACCATTGACAGTTAGAATAATAAAAGTATACTCTACTTACGTAATCAATGTACCCAGTAAAATCTGTGAAGCCTGTACCATGACCTAGTTGAAAGGCACACTGTGATCGTTTGATGGAACCTGTACAGATTAAACATACAATCAGTCATGTTGTTTGAACACAAGATGTATCAGTGGGTACTATACTGGCTAAATAACCAAGAAAGTTCCTGGTAATCACAGCGCTTTGAGTGTTTAAAATGATTTACAAAAACAAACAATGATGAGATATGAACCCTTCAATAGGTCATGATAATTGCCGTGTTAAATTGGGCAATGTAGTATTTGTTTTTTGATTTCCTACATCTATGGCACGGTTTATTGGCATTTGTGTTCAACTTTTCACCACGAGAGTTCCACAAGATATCGAATTTCTGAAAATAAATACATTCCACAATTTTGTTGCAATGAATATAATGTTGTATCGGATTATTATATACAACAGCGAAAAATTAGCGTTGGAATTTATCTGCAGAAGCCGGGAAATGAGTAGAAGTAAACCAAATTAGGGTCGATGATTTTGTACAGATACCTTGTATTGGTCGTATATATGACAGTATTAAATACAAACGTAAAATACATGTTTCAAAAACAGAAAACGTAGTACTGAATACAAGATAGAAGCAATATAAACGAACGACCGAAAGTAAGGATCTGTTCTAGGGCCTTATATCCAATGGCCTGCTTTAGGATCTTATGCAAAGGCATGTATACAGATAAATGTGAGACAGGGGCTGACAACAAAGCTGATAGACGAGAACTGAGGAAACAAGAGAATGAACATACCATACGAGCTACTAGATACTGATGTCGTTCCATCAACCGTCCCAGTTAACGTTCCTTTACTAAATCTTAATTCAGCAACGCGCCAATCATTCTGTCATAAATAATAATAATAATAATAAATACTAGACCTGCATGCAGGAATGACGGGTTTCACTGGTGCCACGTTACCCTTAAACATGTCACTTCCGGTGCCAAGTTACCCTTGAACATATGTCACTTCCGGTACCAACGAAACCATTAAACAGGTTTCCAAATTAACATTGCACACAAATAAAATGGATGCAGAATCAACCAAATCCAGCAATATCAATTCATTTTATACATTTGTTACTTGTAAATGATCTTGACAAAATTACATTTCTTCCGGTGTTAATGAAAATGTTCAATTAGTTTTATGAAATCAGAAATGGCATACGATATCATATAGTGAAAATTTTATGTAAATCGAATAATAATTGCCACTTTTAAAGACCAAAAAACTTGAAATGTGACTTGTAGAAAATCGACTATTTCTCTGCAACCGTACAAGTTAGAAACCATTTTGTGGTATCTGTATGATCGTATGGGTTCATTTTATTTGTTGATTGGCATCAAATACCATCATTTGAAAAACATTTCAAAACAGACTCATTTGAATAAAATATCTGTTTTGAAGGCTAAATATACAGTTTTTGCCAAAATGATGTTACTTCCGGTGATAATGAAAATCTTAAATTACTTGTATGAAATCCTAAATGGCATTAGGTATAACATGGTGTAACGTTTATGAAAATCGAATAATAATTGACACTTTTATGGCCCAGAAACCTTCAAAAGTGGCCTGTAGAAAACCGTCTATTTCTCGGCAACCGAACAAGTTAGAAACAATTTTATGATATGTATATGACCATATGAGTTGTGTTTATATGTGAATTTAAACCAAAAGTTAAAATTATTAATACATATTAAGTAATTCTTGGTTGAATAAAACATTGATTTAAAAAGTTTAAAATGCAGTTTTTGACAAAATGACGTCACTTCCGGTGTCAATTTTAAATTGTTATCAACTTGATATGACGCTACATGCTTTTTGAATCAAATGATGTCACTTTTATAAAAATCCAATCATAATTGACTATTTTACAAGCAAAATAACGAAAACAGTGACTTGTACAGAACTGTCCATTTCTTGGTAACTGCTTATATTACAAACTAATTTTAACATACATTTTCTTCGTATGGATTATAGCTACAAGTTTATAAAAGTTACGAAGAAATATTTTAAAATCTGAAAAGCCTGAATAGGTTGTAAATGGGTCAATTTTACACCATTTTTAGCCATTTAATCGAATTTGCTCGAAAATGAAATCGAAATTAAAAAAACTGCTTCCGCCATTTTTTGCGCCTTGAAAGGGCACACTCTTTGAGTCAAATAATTTTTCCAAAAAATAATATTTGTTTTCGAAAAGTGGTACCTAACTGTCAAAATTGTAGTTTTTGGTAAAATTATGCCACTTTCGGTGCCGACAGATAACACTCCCGGTAATAAAAAAAATGACAATTGAGACAACGAAGCATATGAACTTTGTTTTATACAAATCGAAAAATAAAAAATTAATCTAGGACTGAAAAACTGAATTAGCCAATAGCGGCCAAGGAAAATTACTGAGACAAAATTTTTTAACATTTTTGCACTAGGCAGATGACTCTTTAATTCTGTGCACAATACGACTAAAAAATATTCATAAATAAAAAAGTTTTTTGTAAAATTTTAAATTTTCGAAATTTGGCGCCTAATATCTTCGAAGATTTGCCGAAAATCAAAAATCGAAAGTAGCGTAGCTATGTGCCCTGTCTCAGGCTATGCCAAAATGTATCGAAAGTTAAAATCCAATGATTATTGTTAAAATTACTGCAATATTTTCAAAAACAATAACTTCGGTGATTTCGGACATTTCGCATTGTCGCAGAACGTTCAAAATAGCTTTATCCTCTAAGTCACACCCACTTTCCCAGTAAAACCGAAGAAATCGTAACGATGCGACAAGCAGTTGCTGAGATCTACTCAAAACAAAAGAAGAATAATAATAATAATAAGAATAATAATTTTAACAAAAACAATAGTGTTTCACACAAGCTTCGCAGTGTGAAACCCTAATTAATGATGATAAATAATTAATGATAATGATGATAAATAATAAGAGATTGTCCCCCAAGCCCGATTACCTTCCTTTGCTTATCAACGTTTGGAATCTTAGAGAAAATCCTAACCCTGTCAAAGGATCTTGCGATATGAATTCGGTGAAAACAGACGTTAAAGAACCAACTCCAGCCCGTCCTGCCAAAAGAGAACACACCATCCTTTGATAGAGGGGAGAGAGGGAGAGAGAAAGAGAGATAGAGGGAGAGATAGAGAGAGAGAGGGAGAGAGAGAGAGAGAGAGAGAGAGAGGGAGTGAGAGATAGAGAGAGGGAGACAGAGAGAGAGAGAGAGAGAGAGAGGGAGAGATAGAGAGAGAGGGAGAGGTGAGGGAGGGGGTAAACGGCCACTCGACACAAATTCAATCATTTCGGTACTAACATATTTTTATTTCAATAATTCGCAGTGGGAGGAAAGTAGAGGAACTGGAGACCTTGGAATCGACACCACGCCAGTTAACTCAATGATAAACCTTATGGTACAACGCGTTATTCACCCCCCCCCCCAACCCGCGTCTACATTATTATGCAATATTGAACAGTTGCTATTTATTAAAAATCAGCAGATATTCCAATGTATATATATTCTAGTACTTACATATGAAGGTGTGGACACTTTTTGAATAGTCGCAGCGTTTACTTCGAATGATGTGTACGCCCCCGTTACGGTAACAGCAACGGACGCATCTTTACCACAGTCACCATTGGTTACCAGAGCTTGTTCTATAGCAGTATCTCCTAGAGCTCGATACCTGACCTGTACGACCAGATTGTTCCCTAGTTCCACATTTGCTAATCGTAAGATTTTAATGTTGCTGTTGCCATCGAAGTAAGCTGCCCCATCTCGTACGGTAGCGCCATAGTTATCGTATTCACCGGGTTCATCACCATCAAATGTTATATCCACAACTGGTCGGCACTGATCTGATATAAATACAAGTTAATTTTTTTATTAAGTTAATAAAAGATACGTTAATTTCAATTAAATAAACAAATAGCAAGCACTAATCTGAGACTGATAATGCTGTAATATTATAATAGTGTTTTAAAATGTTTTATTGCTATTTTGATCTTTTGGGTCGATATATAGTATATGTGAAAATCTTAATTTCGATCAAAATCATTATTGTCTTTATCTCATTATTTGATCGCGCGTATTCCGACTCATTTTGCCATGGGCAGTCACGTAATATGTCGTCACTGATCAACAAATTTTAATGAACTTCACACGCTTTAAAGGCCCTAGAAATGTACACGATTGGGTACCGATGCATGTAATACTGTAATATGAATTATATTTACATCGCTTTTGATTTTACTGTCAAGTCTAATCAACTATGTTAACCGAAATACGCTAAGAGTTTGAATTGAACTGCAATCTTTGGTGTCTGGTTATTCCATTGTAGGCCCTACACCATTAGCATTCTCCTACAAGAGATATGGTAAGTCTCTGACACTCATTTTTTCGCTTCGTACATCTGACACTCTAAAGCGTTCTGGCACAAAATTCGTGTGCCAATTTTGAAATTTACTTTTTTTAATAAATATTGGATATCGGAGTCGCAACTGTTCATGATAAGATAACAACATCAATGTTGATGTAAATTGACCGATAAGTCGAATTTGCAAGGTCGAAATCATTTCTTTGAATGACATTTAGTAATTGGAACATATTGAAATAACACACTGTTATGGATAACAATTGGTGTGGTTTATTTCAATTCGACGTTTGAACAAGATTTCACAAGTCGCTATCAAGCAAATACACAATATAACGTTTGATGACGCCTTGGTCATTCACAGTGAAATAAACCATAGTAATTGTTATTCCATAAAAGTGTATTATTTGAATATCGTAGACTGTAGAGGATATTCAGTTCACTACTTGACTCCTTCAATGTTATAATATGTCGTTCAAGGATCTGTGAATGCAACAAGTTAACGGTGCCATCTGGATACTTAAGGATATATTATGTTAGATTTGTATAACGAGTTGTCGTTCTTGCTGTAATAGTTAAAATTTAATACAAAATGAACTTATTCCAATTTCAGTCAATTTACTTCATTTTGAGCGCAGTTATCAATTGTAGTTTTGACAAGATGTGATCATTTAGGAGATAAACACTTCCTGTTTCGCATTTAGAGGGGTGTTATTGTCCAATAGACACCCCTCTAAATGCGAAACAGGAAGTGTTTATCGACATTGTAACATGCCTTTTTAGGATTTTAAAAGACATTACTAAAACAGAAGGGCGTTATTGTCCAATAGACAGTGTCTAATTAACCAATCAAAACGCAGGGTTTACCCTGAAGCATGTTACAATAGATCGTAACCAACGAACTGGTCATTCGTATTTTAGCCTCGTTTCTCAGTATTTGAATTAAAGCATTAAATGTCAGATGTTCTTAAAATAATTTATATAGCATTTAAGGGTGAAAAGAAAGGCCCGTAATAAGCAGATTTAGCTTCTACATAATGTACATGTATGTCTAATTACTAGATACACCCGCTGAATAGGAAATATTTACCGTTAAAACAAACCCGTCATGTCGATCGTCACGATTTCAAATATACTATTCAAAAAAAAGTAGGGGATATTTGATTTTTAAGTGTTATTAAAGTCACCTAATGAAACTGACGAAGAAACAAATGACAAAATGAAATGAAGTTCACATTCATCGATTTATTCCAAATGATCGTTAGACTAAGTAAGGCACCCATTATAAGGGTAAAATGATACCCGGGGTCAAACAGCAAAGTTACCACAGCATCACAAGAAAGGGTAAATCCTCCTCTGTTTGCCAAACAAGCATACTCCTACTGAGACGTCTAAGGTCATTTTGGTCCAGATTGTCCCATTCCTGTTGCAACGCAGCAGTAAGTTCTTGGACATTGGCAGGACGTTGTTGACGTTGACGTAACGTCCCAGACATGTTCGATGGGGGAGAGGTCGGGACTCAGTGCTGGCCAAGGTAATGTGGTGATGTTCTGTTGCTGGAGGTAACCTGTAACGATCCTGGCCCTGTGACATATTGCGTTGTCATCCTGGAAGATGAAACGGCGGCCATGAACGGCACAAGATGGACTGCCAAGATGTTGTCCCGGTAGTACTGGCCTGTTACACACCCTGCAACAACATGTAAAGCCGTTCTTCCAGCAACAGTGATGCCTCCCCACACCATAACAGAACCACCCCCAAATCGATCATGTCTGATGACGCTAACGTCTTGGAAGCGCTCGTTTCGACGACGCCACACCCTCCTACGTCTGTCCAAAAATCAACACTGAACCATGACTCATCTGAAAACATCACATTGCTCCAGCGTCGATTATCCCAGTGTTGACGATCCCTACACCAACGACGTCTTGCCTGAATGTGATGATCTCTCAAACAAGGGATCACGCGAGGACGTCGGGCGCGAAGGTGACCCTTATGCAGTCGATTCCGAATCGTCTGGCCACTCACTCTCAAACCAGTGTCTGATTGAAGACGAGCGCTGATCTGATTTGCTGTGATGACACGATTTCTCAAGGCCAAGGTACGGATAAATCGATCCTGGGCTTGAGTTGTCGCCCTTGGTCGACCTGAGCGTGGTCTGTCCTGTACAGATTGTGTATCACGGTATCTGGATCATAGCCTGCTTATGACAGACTGAGAAACATTCATCGTCCGCGCCACAGCCGCCTGTGTTGTGCCGATCTGTAGCATGCCAAGGGCACGTAACCTTTCATTTTGGGTAAGCCGACGCATATCAAAATTTGTTTTCTGGTCACTAAAACAATTAAACTGATGTTTCCACCCTGGAATTCAATGCCACAATGACTGTAACATTCAAAGTCAGAGTCGTGCAAATCTTGGGTTGGACCCCCATGATGATCCAAGCATCACCTGTATTCCATGCGGTAGCTATTGGTGTGTTTGGGCGTCACATGTAACTGGAAATGTTCCTTCTGTTAGGTTCTATAGTAGTCATTTGCATATTTTAGTATTATGCCCTCAAAATCAAATATCCCCTACATTTTTTGAATAGTATATTTTGTTTTAATCGAGATTCGAGTTAACCGTTGAGTTGAACAAGGCTGATGTTCTTGGGGTTTTGTTTTTTTTTGACAATGCTCGAAAAAAACTTTGTAATCTTTAGGACACGGGGAGAACAAAACTTTTGTAAGGAAAACGTTTGAATCTTGAAATGAAACTTGTTTACTTACTGATGTTGGTATTAAGCTTAGAATGTGTACATGCGCATTCTGTGGCATTGAAGGCTGTACCAAGAGGACATGCCATTCTGTGAGTAGTGCCACCGGTCAACCAATCGTAGGAAAATGGGTGATTATAAACAGACTTGAAGGAACACACTAAAAAATAAATGTATAATTGTTGGTTATATAAAATATGAGAGACAGAGAGAAAATAGAAAAAAAATGAAGTTCAACGTCTACACGGCAAAAACAAGGTTATTTCGAGACTAACATATCGTTCAATTCAATTTCACTAATTCGCTCGTGCGTAGGGGTATTAAGCAACGGAGAAAACCCACGTGGTTGAACCAGCTCCATCCCCTCTCCGGTCCCGAAATAACATGGTTAGTGATGAGGTCCGAAATGATGTGGTTAAAGTCGAATGGACATTATAAAAACTGGTTCACCACTACTTTCGTTTTACAGGGAAGGTTCTAATCTACAACTATGAAACCCATATATTACTATAGGTGACTATATAGGATATAGTCAAAGGGGATGGTGTGGTCTGGTGGTTTAACGCGTGCGCGTGAAAGCACAAGTTCTGTCAATATTTAGTCAAATGACGTGGTTTTAATTCCCAACTTGAACGTGACAGAGTGTGTGTTCTCTAGGTCCTCGGGTTTCCCCCCACTGCTTAAAGAGTCCCAAAAATGACCGTCTCCCCCCCCCCTCTCTCTCTCTCTCTCTCTCTCTCTCTGACAGACAAGATATAACGATTCAGTCAGGACAGTTATCCTTGATGGATTCAATTGATTACCTACCCTTATTTTCAACATGTACCTCACCAGAACAGGTACCTCGACATGAGAGATCAGGAAGACAGTGTCCAGATGAATCATAGGCTGCCCCACTCTTACAACATCTACCGGCAGAGTAACCAGCTTCACAAGCCATGAACTGTCGACAATTACCAGTCTTCTGGTAACTCTTGATACTGCTCAGTCTACAGGGATCTGTAATGGAAATGAAATGAGTATTGATGTCCTACTGGTCTGCTCCGAACTGGGCTTATGAAGGCGACCATACAGTCTACTCTTATATCGAATTGCGTGTGGTTTCGAGTCTGGTGTGAGCGTATATGGCATGGAGATAGGGGCGCCTTCTGAACCTCGTGGGTTTCCTGTGGGCACTCCGGTTTCCTCCCACTGCTAAAGACCCCTACGCGCAAGCGAATTATTGAAATAAAATTAAACCATATGTTAGTCCCGAAATGACCTAGTTTGTGTTGAGTGGACGTTAAACTCCATTTCTCTCTCTCTCTCTCTCTCTCTCTATATGGAATTCCTACGAAATGAAATGAAATGGGGTTTAACGTGCTACTGTTCTGCTCCGATTCGGATAACGAAGGGTTCGTTTGGGTACATCAGGTTTAATATCCTAATGCTTTTCACTGACAAGGCTAATGAAAACGGGCACATGTCACACTGTGTGCTATGAAGGCAATTGTGTGCGCTACAGTCTACTTTAATATGGAATTTCAACTGCCAAGAGTTGGT
This sequence comes from Patella caerulea, assembly GCA_036850965.1. Lineage (NCBI taxonomy): Eukaryota > Metazoa > Mollusca > Gastropoda > Patellidae > Patella > Patella caerulea. The sequence goes on from JAZGQO010000002.1 coordinate 1,256,815, forward strand.
TTAGGTAGACAATGTTTAATGACCTTTAGTGTGCTATGGGTGACTTGTGCGCTACGATCTACTCTTATATGAAACTCCAATTGTCGTTGAGGTACACGGGACCTATGCATGGATATAGAATCGATGCGTTTACAATGTAGAAAAAGTATTCGTAATCGACCACTTAATGTAATATACTTGTAATAAGAAAGTCAATAAATTTAATAACGCCCTGCTATTAAAATCTATTCAACTTCCTGTGTAGCTTGGTACTGGTGAGTAGTTTACATGCTTTTTTTGCGTATAAAATACCCACCATTATCGAGCGATGTGACTCATTGAGCACAAGATAAATGGCGTTTATAGTTCTTCCTTTCTGAAACAACCCATTGCATGACATGCGACCTGGAGTGTGCTATGAGGCAAATTTTGCCGAGACTTCATCAAATTCCATCTGTCAATGCTACTGTATCGTGCACGACAAATAGAAAACGACAGATTTGGTCCTGCGCCGCATTCCTTTCTCCCTTTCTGGCTGTCCGTATTACACGCTTGGAAAATCCCGAAGAGCCCTTTCGGCCAACACCGGTATGGAAGCTGCGTCTCGGGGTTACTAGGCCAGTATCAGTACCCAATGAGCACAAAATCACGGGCCTCTGTGAGAAACATATTTTAATCTTCTCTAGTCAATGGTTGCGGTTCGTTTCTATTCTCTTCATCCTTGGCAGATCCCGAATACATTTTGGAGGTCACGCTTACTGCCACCTGGTGATATGTCGCAGTTGCACCCTTTACATAGACACCATCGCTAGCCAATCAGAATTGATTTGTAATACGTATGTTGGGGGGTTGAAAATGGCCGCCCCAGTACAGAAAGATCGATACTTGAATTTGTGAAATATATCCTAACACTTCACATAGTTGTTGACTCTCTCCAAAAGTATCCCCGAGAATGGTTTTAATGTCTCGTTTAGACAATATTTCGTAAGAGAGGCGACATGACCTTTTTGTTTACATTTCGCCGATGTGCTCTGTGTAATTCGTCTTCTGAATGGATACAACTACTGCAATCTTGAACCGCGAATCGTCAAAATTTATTCAAGATCTATCAAGGGTAAAGAGAAGGAAAATGAATCGTAACCCTTGGCGCGCGAAGATGCTTAACTCATAATGAAAAGTGGTTTGGTTAATGTACGTCTCGGCAGGATACAAAATGTATACATCAACAAGGGCTTCGGATGATATTATTTTAACGACCGACGAAGAACGTTAAAATGCTAATATTTAATAATCATAATAACAATCTCATTACTAGTTTCTATTGCGCTTTGAAATCAATGAGAATAAGCTTCGTGATTTGTTTGTTTGATGTTTCTGTTGACTATTTGAATTGCAAGGATAAGGCGCGTCTTCCTATTTCTAAATTTTAATTTTGATAACCAACATTATGCTTCAAAGGTCAATGAAACATTTCAAAACAAAATTCGTTCCTAAATAGTTAATCGATATCGAGTCAACGGATAAAACAGGTTATTGTTTAATTTTAAACTGACGTGAGCATCAACGCTTTATTTAAGAGCGTAATGGTTTTGTTTATATAGTTATAGATTATTCTTGACGCACGATAAGTATCGATCATTACTCCATTGCGTCTACTAAACATTATCCTTTCTCTTCGATCTGCGGAAGTGTGATGTTACAGAACATTAAAATATTGCACGCTGGAGCGTTTATTACTCCTGAGTAAGGAACCTTAATCAATCGTAGATTAAACATGCATAATGCAAAAGTTGAATCGGTCAATTTGCATTGTCATCGCTAGCCTGTGGTATTTACTGGATTTAAATCCGATTTGCTGTTCAACTCACCTTGGTGATTTAATCCAAACATGGATAATCGACATTATGTTTTTCTATCGTAGCTACTTTAGTAATGATGATCGAGGCTAGGCCTACAATTCAGAAGCTAATATCTCGATTCAGAGTGGATCAATTTAATTAAACGATTCAGCAAATTCCTGATACATTATCTAGTTTTGAAATATTATATTGAGAACTACCAACTCTGTATCTAATCTAGCATAATGTCCCTTTAAGCTCATTTAATCATGGGGATATCTTATTTAATTTTTTTTTTTTCAAAATTGCTTTCATATAAAACTCACCATAAGAACACTGTACTTTATTCGGGAAGTTGCAGATTAAGACGTCTTGATCCCAGAATGTACCAAATGGACAACTTCGTTCTTGACCAATCAGAACTCCTTTTACCAGTGTACATTGGATGTATTTTGAACAATCACTTGGGTGTCTGTTATAACCGATACCATTAGCATACTTACAGCCATCACATAATCCATTTGAGGGTGCATCGGTTGGTGCGTCTGTTGGAGCGTTGGTTGGTGCGTCAGTTGGAGCGTTTGTTGGAAAATCTGTAGGAGCATCAGTTGGTGCTTCAGTTGGTGGTTCTGTTGGTGCGTCAGTTGGAGCATCGGTTGGTGCAGCTGTTGGTGAGTCCGTTGGAGCATCGGTGGGAGCTTCGGTTGGTGCGTCAGTTGGGGCATCGGTAGGAGCATCGGTTGGTGCGTCAGTTGGAGCGTCGGTGGGAGCATCGGTAGGTGCAGCTGTTGGTGCGTCAGTTGGAGCATCGGTTGGTGCGTCAGTTGGAGCGTCGGTGGGATCATTGGTTGGTGAGTCGGTTGGAGCGTCAGTAGGAGCATCTGTTGGTGCGTCTGTTGGTGGGCCTGTTGGTATGTTTGTTGGTGTGTCGGTTGGAGCGTCGGTTGGAGTGTCGGTTGGAGTGTCGGTTGGTACATCAGTTGGAGCACCGGTTGGCACGTCAGTTGGAGCATTGGTCGGTGCATCAGTTGGAGCACCAGTCGGTGCATCTGTGGGAGCAACAGTTGGTGCGTCAGTTTGAGCATCGGTTGGTAAATCTGTAGGAGCATCAGTTGGAGCGTCAGTCGGCGCGTCAGTTGGAACCTGTGTTGGTGCGTCAGTTGGGGCATCGGTGGGTTCGTCAGTGGGAACATCAGTTGGTTTGTCGGTTGGTGCGTCAGTTGGTGCATCAGTTTGAGCATTAGTGGGGGCATCGGTAGGTGCAGCAGTTGGTGGGTCTGTCGGAGCGTTGGTCGGTGTGTCAGTTGGAGCATCGGTTGGTGCGTCAGTTGGAGCATCAGTTGGTGCGTCTGTTGGAGCGTCTGATGGTACCTCTGTAGGAGCATCAGTTGGAGCATCGGTCGGTGCGACAGTTGGTGCGTCAGTTGGAGCGTCAGTTGGAGAATTTGTTGGAGCATCGGTTGGGGCATCGGTAGGTGCGTCAGTTGGAGCATCGGTGGGGGCATCGGTAGGTGTATCTGTTGGTGCGTCTGTCGGAGCCATTGTTGGTGCATCAGTTGGGGCACCGGTCGGTTCATCGGTCGCAGCATCGGTTGGTGCGTCTGTTGGTGCGTCAGTGGGAGCATCTGTTGGTGCGTTAGTCGGAGCGTTAGTTGGTGCATCCGTGGGAGCATCTGTTGGTGCATCAGTTGGAGCATTAGTGGGAGAATCGGTTGGCGCATTAGTCGGAGCATCGGTTGGAGTATCAGTTGGTTTGTCCGTGGGAGGGTCGGTCGGGGCATCTGTTGGTGCGTCGGTGGGAGCATCGGATGGTGCATCAGTCGGAGCATCAGTTGGTGACTCTGTTGGAGCATCGGTTGGTGCATCAGTAGGAGAATCGGTTGGTGCATCAGTTAGAGAATCAGTTTGAGCATCAGTTGGTGCGTCAGTTGGTTGGTCGGTTGGATCATCTGTTGGTGCGACAGTTGGAAGATCGGTGGGAGCATCGGTTGGGGCATCAGTTGGAGAATCGGTTGGTGAGTCAGTTGCAGCATCGGTTGGAGCATCAGTTGGAGCATCAGTTGGCGCGTCCGATGGAGGATCAGTTGGAACGTCAGTTGGGGCATCGGTCGGAGCATCGGTGGGAGCTTCGGTTGGGGCATCGGTAGGAGCATCGGATGGTGCGTCAGTTGGAGCGTCGGTGGGAGCATCGGTAGGTGCAGCTGTTGGTGCGTCAGTTGGAGGGTCTGTTGGGGCATCGGTCGGAGCATCAGTTGGTACGTCCGTTGGAGGTTCCGTGGGAGCATCTGTTTGTGCGTCAGTTGGTTGGTCCGTGGGAGAATCGGTTGGTGCATCAGTGGGGGCATCAGTTGGTGCATCAGTTGGAGCATCCGTTGGTGCGTCTGTTGGGGCATCTGTAGGTGCGTCAGTTGGAGAATCGGTTGGTGCTTCAGTTGGAGTATCCGTAGGGGCGTCAGTTGGAGCATTAGTTGGTGCGTCTGTTGGAGCATCAGTTGGTGCATCAGTTGGAGCATCCGTTGGTGCGTCTGTTGGGGCATCTGTAGGTGCGTCAGTTGGAGAATCGGTTGGTGCTTCAGTTGGAGTATCGGTTGGGGCGTCAGTTGGAGCATTAGTTGGTGCGTCTGTTGGAGCATCTGTAGGAGCATCAGTTGGTGCTTCAGTTGGAGCATCTGTAGGAGCATCGGTCGGTGCATCTGTCGGTGGATCTATCCATGGATATAAAATGTAAATTGTTCAATATACCAAATGGAATGAAATGGGGTTTAGGTTCCGAGCGTTCTGACTAATGGACTAATGAAGATGAATATAATATGTCATACATTGTGCCATGAGGGAATCTTTAATATACACTGATTTATACATTATTACGCCTTTCATTACCACATCGCGCATAGAAGACTTGACCTGGCTTTAACTCCGTACATCTTATCAAGCCATTGACATAACACCCAGTATACATCGTCTCTAACCGACCCAGCTGGGAAGCTTATCAGATTCCCCGACCATCGCGAATACCAAGTCTAGCGACTTCCAGCTAAAATTACGATAACCAGGGCCCTATTTCACAAAAAATTAAATCTCCTTAAAATCGTCTTAAACTAAAATTTCATCCTAACTTAAGATAGACAAGTTTCACAAAACGATTTTAAGCATTTCAGTTAAAATCCACTAAAATAATATTTTAAGTTAAAATCTAATCGTAACTTAAAATAGTGGCGTTTCACAAACCCATTTTAAGGACAATTTTAACTAGAATCAATTTTAACTTAGGATAGCCGCCACCCTGTCCTAACTTAAACTCAAGACATTAACAAACATTGATTGAGAGCTACATTGTTACATATATTGCGACATATAGATATGATTGGAATAATGATAATATTGTGAACGACCATGGTCACATAATTTTAATAAACAATTCTCATTCAAATTCTTTTCACCCGTTTATTTTATTGTAAGTCAATTTAAGCATTTGGATGGCGCTCCATATTAGAACACCAAGAATTTTAACTAAAATCTATTAAAATCGCATTTTAAGTTACAATCAATTTTCGTGAAACGCATAAAATTTAAAATTTCATTTTGATTTTAGTTAAAATCTATTTTAGTGATTTTAGCTTAAGTTTTTGTGAAACAGGGCCCAGGTTGTTAAATGACAAGGTTTCCGTGGGGCTCGCTATGGCGTGGTTTCGATTCCCTGGTTGTACGTGACAAGGAGTAGGGTCGCTTGTCCAACCTCGTGGGATTTCTCCCAGTGCTCCTACTACTAAAAGACCCATACGTGCAAGCGAATTATTGAAAAAATCAAACCATATGTTAGTCCTGAAATGACCTAGTTTGTGTCGAGTGGACGTTAAACCCCATTCCGTAAAATTCTACTCATCCCATCTACTGGATCCGATATATTTTTTTCAGTGTATTTTAAAATCAAGTAATGCGATGATTCCTTTCATTAGCGCTACATCACTGTCTACTCACCTGGACATATTTCAGTTGCAATATCTGTCAGAATTCCAGACAAACTTGAGAACTCATCAATGTGTAGAACTTGGTTTTTGTTGGAAGCAATGGATTGCAACTCCCCGTTATTGACCAGGTTCCCGACTCCAACTGCGAACATGTTGACTTTGTACAGTTTTTTAGCGTTTAGTGCTGCCGTTTCTGTTGCCCTAACGTTGTTGGATTTTCCATCCGTGATGACTATGCCAACTCGTGGGACATTCGGGCGTCCGTTAAAGTGGGACATGATACTGATTCGGGTGATAGCAAGAGCTGTGTTGGTCGTCCCACAGGGATACTCCAAATTGTTCAGCTCCCGTCGTAAATAGTCGGCATCGTCCGTGAAGTCAATGATCTTGTCCAACGTTGTGCTATAAAGAACGAAACCAAATCTGATACCATTAGAACCCACGTTTAATTCATCGACTAAATTACTGACCGATTTCTTCAAAATTGCAAAGTTGTCGTCACCAACACTTGCTGACCCATCAGCGACAACGACTACATCCAAACCTGACTGGCAAGCTAAAAATATATAAATATCACACTATTTAAATCTGTGTTAGAATCGCCTTTTTGTTTGGGTAGATTTGGCTCTGGTAGTTACTTAATTCAACGTTCACCGCCATTGTATACAACGGATCTATGTTTTAGCAGCCTGGAGGCAAATAGAGGAGCGAGGCGGCTTAGTGTGTATCTGGATGTTCCATGGTTAGTCCCGATGCTGACTGAGGAGGTTGCCCGGGATTTAGCAGCCGGGGTTCCTCTAGTCTGTGGTGTAGAGCTGCTAATGGCCTGAAGCATAGACCAGAATGACCCGGGTAACAATCATGGAATGTACCGTAGTACTGCGGAGAGTGGTAGGGTCTAAACGCTTGGCCAGAATACCCCGCGTTCCAATCCTGGGGTGCGAGTTGGCAGAGTGGTGGAGAACTGGACTCTTGAGCAGAATGTCTCAGTTCCAATGTCGGGGTCCTAGGATTATTGCAGGGAACTGAACTCTAGTACAGAATCTGTTCGGGGTTCCAATCCTAGAGTCAACCGTCGAGTGACAGGGAACGGAACTCTAGAACAGAATGTGCGGCGTTCCAATTCCGGGGTCCACAGTGACAAGAAGTTGAACTTTAGGGAAATTCGCCGCGAAGAACCCTGGGATGGTACTAGCCCATTTCCCGCTTGGGTTAGAGTTTGAGTAAGGTACAGAAAGCAGTTGCATGGGCGAAATTCACCCACCTGGTATTGTAGACCTGACAATATCTTAAAAATTACCTGATGAGCTTTTGGCTTTTGCAGCGGAGGTTAAAGCCAGTGACAACAAGATCGCAATCTTTACGTGTTGAAAATCCATTCTTCCTAAAGTGAAATAATTTCATAAATAGTAAATCATAAAAACCCCATATTATGAGAATCGTTCATTGAGATCACTTTCAAACTGTTTTCTCTCCTACACCACAATATGACTCATATCTCTATCCACTGATAATTAACAAAAATCTAAAATACCAAATTCGTCCTTCCTTTATATTTACCATTACTTAACTTGATTTGTGATTTAGACGATTTGATATAGAAATTATGATTAAAGGATTAGATTTTTTTAAAACGTAGACAGAAGAAAAAGCACTTACTCGTGTACAACTGTGTACCAGTAACTTGAGCTTGCGTAACACTTGATCTTCCAGTGTCTTGAGCTTGTGTAAGACTCGGTCTTGTACAATTTTTATATCATTTTGATGTTTAATCATCATAAATTATTGTTCAACCTGTGTCTGTTTGTTTTAATCTAATATAAATCAAAATGACCCCCATGTTACTGTGTGTTCATATTTCACACTGTAAACAAAAGTTTTAACGTCATACTGTTTCCTGGAATGGGTTTCCTGCTTGGTTACACCAACCGGGTTTATATAGACAGGGACACGTCATGTAGCATGCTCATGGAGACATTCTTTCCAAGACGGCGAATTCGTCTTCTAATTCCAACGGCTAAGGGTTCTTTACGTACAGGGGTACACCACGCAGCATGCTTCAAGGAGATTGTTTCCAGGACGACAAATTCGTCTACGAATTCCAACTGCTAGGGGTTATTTTACGTAAACACTAATCTATACACGAGTGGATCTAGGTTTGTAATCTCATCCGAGAGAATAGACTCTTCCTGGCCAGACCCTTCGCCCTACGTCACGTGGAAACCACATTGAAAATTACGAAGAACCCCCTTACAGGCGTCCTTCTACTATCCCGATATTAAAACGCAATGCATTATACCTAAAGCCCCCCCCCCCTCGCCCACCCACAAACACACTCCAAAAACACGCCCCTTCCCTTTACCCCAGTAAGGCTACCAACGATTCATTTCGCGAATTCGTATTTTAATAAACGCTTACTGTTTTTGTCCAGCATACATGTACAAACAATAATTTATCCTCATAAATATTTTCATATATTTGAAATTTAAAAATTTTGATGCGGTAAATTCGTAAGTTAATGAAGTCATTGCGACCCCCAGACGGTTGGTATAGATGCAGTATTCAGTTAAAGCGACTCGTCGTATGATATGGGTTGAATTTAGCCAATTTCTGTTGGTAGAAAGATTGCTCACGTGCTCTTTAGATCAGAAGATCTGCGTTGAGTTAAGCCAGAGGGAGAGGGGAGAGAGAGAGCGAGAGATAGAGAGAGAGAGAGAGAGAGAGCGAGAGAGAGAGAGACAGATCGGGTTTAACATCAAGTCAACACAAACTAGGTCATTTCGGGACTTACACACGGTTCAATTTTATATCAGTAATTCGCTTGCGCGTAGGCATCTTTAGCAGTGGGAGGAAACTGGAGGACCCGGAGAAACCCAACGGGATTGGACAGGCGATCCTACACATTGAACCAAGTGGCGTGGTTTCGATTCCTCACTTGTATGCAACAAGGAGTCGAATCGCCTGTCCAACATCGCAAGCTAATTAATGCACTAAAGCTGCCTGTCTCTGTCTGTGTGCCCCTCTCTCTCTCTCTTTTCTCACCCTCTCTCTCTCTATCTCTCTCTCTATCTCTATCTCTATCTCTATCTCTGTACTAGTTAAACCTGTACACGGGTTCTCTATCTCTATCTCTGTACTAGTTAAACCTGTACACGGGTTTTGAGTATAAAATTGCAAAAAACACCAATGGTATATGATTTACATCAACCCATGTTCGTCACATTCCAAGGCAATTTACAACCTCAAATAACCCCTATAGCGACACACTATTTTTTCCTTAGCTTAAAGTTTTTATTTTTTTAGTAAAACTATTTACCGACACCATCAATCAGTGGATTTGTCATTAGGTCGTAAATCTAAAAATTCAGTGTATATCTATATAATAATCTATCAGTTATTGAACATCAAAGGATTGTTATAAATCTACCTGGACTGGTTTTCTCAGGTGATACAGCAGGTGGTAGCAGGTAGGACACGCGTGTGTTTATATACACATATTGATGTGTTTTACAAACGATTAAATGTTTCCTCATTTTTCACCATCAGGACACAAAAATGAAATCGGGTTTAACGTTCCGACTGAACAGATGGACATATGCCACACATGGTGCTATGAGTAAACTTTTGCACAGACAGTGGCGATATGACCCTCTGTTACACCGAATGCCAACAGGCAAGGGATCTTTTTGTGCACGCACCACTGACGATGAACTTTCCCGGTCATACCGGGATCGAACAGGAGACCTCCAAGTTGGCTTCCGGAGAAGCTGAAGCCATTTTATTTTTCAGGACTAAAGCGTACATAAAATTATCAGTTTAATAAACAACGGTAAATTATCCCCCGCTCTGGATTTAAAAGATTTACCCACACGTGGTGCTGGTTTGTTTATGTCGTCTGCTGAGGTTTGAAATTTTGTCAAATCGTCATATTGTTGTCAGTGACGAACTTAAATGGGTCATTTTGGACTGATACGCCTTTTAGAAAGCCTAGTTCGACTATGTCATTTAATTATTTTCAATCAAGATATTGACCAGGTAACATGAAGTAAAACGACAACGAATGCACGACAGCAACCCTAAGTGTTATTGCCAGCGGTCATATCAGCACTGTTATTACCAACTGTAAAATTAGCACTGTCATTGTAAACTGTCATATCAGCACTGTTATTACCAACTGTCAAATCAGCACTGTTATTGTAAACTGTCAAATCAGCACTGCTATTTTAAACTGTTATATTAACACTGTCATTGTAAACTGTTATATTAACACTGTTATTGCCAACTGTCAAATCAGCACTGTTATTGCCAACTATCAAATCAGCACTGTTATTGCCAACTGTCAAATCAGCACTGTTATTGCCTTTATAACTGCCAAATAAGCACCGTCATTGTACACTGTCAAATCCAACGGTCAAAATAAAGTAACAATAGGATAACCTGTTTTGTTGGATTTTATTTCGACGATTAATTAATTAAAACATGGTCAAGTTTACGATTCGATTTGTTAGATTTGTGTAAGATCTGCATAAGAGTTGGTTACGAAATAGTTTGGAAAGTTAAATAAGTGTTACGATAAGCCAGAGGCGAGACATTGTATAGTTACGATGAATCTGATTAAAACACAGATACTATTTCGTTTCGGTTTTTATAGTTCAAAATTTCGTTTTTACTTGTCTTTACTACTCTTGGATCTGGAAGACATGTTATTTATCTCGTGTTCTGCATGAAATGAGGGGTCAGCCAATCAAATGGTCTGTCGAATCGATCGTTTGACCTTTTCATGCATGGAACTGTGGGTACTTGATACCTGATGTCATAGAACGTGAGCTCCCACTATAACTTGTTTGATCTACATGAGTGTAGGCCATCGAAAGTATGAAAAACGAAACGAAATATAGATCTATATTTTAATTAGATTGGGTTACGATTAGACTGAGGTATTATTATGTTGTTTTTTTTTTGATACAAGAGAGCGTTTTAATAATCACTGGTTACGATTAGACCGGAGTATGACTATTTTTGGTTACGAGATCGTTTGGTACAGATAATCACTGGTTACAATTAAACCGGGGTGCGACTCTTTCTGGTTACGAGGTCGTTTGGTTCAGATAAACAGTGGTTATGATTAGACTTGGGTACCATGATTTCTGGTTACGAGCTGACTGTTTCATACACTCTGTTTAAAATGAAAAAAAAAAAAAACGTGTATGGAGTCGGTAACCGACCTGCAAACAATTGATAAAAGTTTTTATATTCTTATCGTAAAATGATAAATTTATTATTTAGAACTTGAGTTTACAGATCAAAAGTTGGGCCGGTAAAAGATAAACATTGTATGTGATTGATTTAAGATTACGATTATGCTGTACTGTATATGAAATGGTTTTAAAGTTGTACAAGTCTAATGAAGACCGGGATTATATATAGAGAGAAATTGGGTTTAACGTCCACTCAACACAAACTAGGTCATTTCGGGACTAACATGCGGTTTAATTTTATTTCAATAATTCGCTAGCGCGTAGGGGTCGTTAGCAGTGGGAGGAAACCGAGTGCCCGGAGGAAATCCACGAGGTTGAGAAGGCGCCCCTATCTCCATGTCACATACGCTCACACCACGGCTCAAAACCACAGCCGCAAGCCAGAGGTGACCGACCAGCTAGAGGTCGAAGCGCTGCACTCTAGACCACTAGGCCATCCCAACTCCCCGCCCCCGAAGACCGGGATATACTATACAGTGTGCTATGGGGGGGGGGTCGTCTACAAGGAAACCACATTAAAAGGGCCAATCCCGAAAATTATTGGGAGATTAAAACTGCTTACGTATGTGTTAAAAACCCTTAAACCCCTATACTAAATGGCCGAGCAATAATTCAAGATATGTAATATGTTTCCAAACAACTTAAACCCATCAGTCTTCATCTATATGTGGAGATTAGTGTCCCAAGCTGCATTATACGGTGTCTGAATAAAACCAAACATTGTTTTAATAAAAAATAAAACGGCGTGGTTTCCCCTTGTCAGTGATGTAGAACGCTGTCTAGTAGTTTGTTTGGGACGAAACACCCAGGTCCCGTGTACACATTGGCGTGCACTAAAATATCCCTTGACAGGACACTGTATGGCGTATACCCGTCTTCGTTAGCCCAGTTTAGGAGCATTTCATTTTTAATAATAAAAAAAATAATGTATCGGTGAAATTTACTTTCGTTATCAAGTACAGTACAGCGTATGGATCATTCGCTGTATACACCTCTTAAGTATCGGGAATCGATTATCCGGTCACCCAACTAAAATATTGACCAGAAATCCTAAAAGGTTACGTGTCCGGGTAAGCAATTTTTAACGTTTACGTAAGAACGACTCAATATTTTGAGCTGAAATTTTGAGACACGATAAATACACCATGGGTGGCACTGGTTTGTTTATGTCGTCTGTCGAGATTTGCAAAATTTTCAATTCATCACCTTTTTGTCAATAATGAAATCAATTGGACCATTTTTGAGTGATATGCCGTTTAAAGAGTGTAGTTTCATAATGTCATTAAATTATTTTCAATTAAGATATTGACTAGCTAGAGTAACAGGAAGTAACTGTTATTAGTAACTGTCATTGTAAACTGTCAAATCAGCACTGTGAAAGAGAGAGAGAGAGAGAGAGAGAGAGAGAGAGAGATCTTTAGCAGTGCGAGAACACTAGCTGATACAAACCAATTAACTGTATTTCACTTGTGCATTAAAACTTATACTTAAAGTAAGTAAGTCTCTAACTCAATATCATCCAATTTCAAGAATGCGATGGCACGCATTGGCCTTTAGGAGTGGAAGGAACCCGGAGGACCTGGAGAAAACCCACGAGGTTGGACAGACGACCCCACTCTTTGTCACATACAACCGGGGATTGGGGATTGAGAACCACGCCAGTTGACTCTATGACAGCCTTAAAAACCGCACAATAAGCACAGATATTGCCAACTATCAAATGAAACGGTCAAAATAAAGTAACAATGAGACAATCTTTAGTTTCGTTGGTTTTTATTTCCATGATTAAATATCTAAAGCATGCATGGTCAAGTTTATGATTCGATTTCTGAGATGCGAGTAAGATATGCGAAAGAGCTGCTTACGAAATAGTTTGGAAACAATAATCACGTGTTACGATTAGCCAGGGGTTAGACACTATATAGTTACGATTAGACTGGTGTACAAATTTTTTTGGTTTAAAGACAGCTTTTTAATGATAATCACTGGTTATGATTAGACCGGAGTACGATTCTTTATGGTTACGAGATCGTTTGGTACAAATAATCACTGGTTACGATTAGACTAAGGCACACCTCTTTCTTGTAACGAAATCGTCTGGTACAGATAAACACTGGTTGCGATTAGACCTGGGTACCATGCTTTCTGGTTACGAGCTGACTGACACCTAAATGTTTCCTATACTCTATCAATCTGTTACACAGAGATTTACTAACGAATTATCTCTGTCACAGATGACTATCTACAACACGTGCATTGACTTCACGTGCCGTCAGTCATTGGCTCAACGGCTCGTGCATTGTTTACATAACACCTAACTGCTTTGGGCAAAATGGTGCATTTTACTCATTCTAATACCTATTTACACTAAATAGGAAATATTTTTTTAACTATAAATACTTCAAACGTCTTTATTTATTTTTCTTATACTTCAAAAAAAAATGTTTGAAAATTTAATTTGTCGGAGTAAAAAAGTTAATATGGCGAACTCATTAAGTCTCGTCGATGCCATGCTTATCAGTGATTGTAGCGGCCAAGCGAATATTCACTGCAGGATCAGTTTGATACTCTATATAATATGAAAAAAGCGTGTGTGGAGTCGTTTACGATATCACCTCAGGTGGAAGTAGCCGTTAAACTCCCAGTAACGAACGACGAATGTGTGGAGTTGGTAACCGACCTGCAAACAATTGATAAAAGTTTTTGTATCCTTATCGTAAAATGATAAATTTATTATTAAGAACTGATTTAAAGATCAAAAGTTGAGCCGTTAAAAGTAAACAAAGTATGCGATTGATTTAAGATTACGATATGAAATGAAATGGGGTTTAAGGTTGTCCCGAGTGAGCTAATGAAGACCGGAATATACCATACAGTGAGCTATGGAGAATTTGTGTACACGGGAAACCATATTAAAAAGGCCAATCCCGATAATTTTTTAGAGATTAAAACTGCTTACTTTTGTGTTAAAATCCCTTAAAACCCTCTACCCAAGGGCCGAACAACTAATTAGGGTTTCACACTGCGAAGCTTGTGTGAAACACTATTGTTTTTGTTAAAATTATTATTCTTATTAGGGTTTCACACTGCGTAGCTTGTGTGAAACACTATTGTTTTTGTTAAAATTCTTCTTATTATTATTCTTCTTATTATTATTTTTTTTTTCCAATTTGCTTATATCTCAGGAACTACTTGTCGTATCGATGCAATGTCTTGAGTTTTACTGCGAAAGTGGGTGTGACTTAGAGATTAAAGCTATTTCCGGCATTCTGCGACAATGCGAAATGTCCGAAATCACCGAAGTTGTCGTTTTTTGAAATATTGCCGTAATATTAACAACAATTGTTGGATTTTATCGTTTGACAGTTTTTGACATAGCCAGAGACATGGCACATAGCTACGGGTCTTTAGAGTTTTAAATTTCGCCGAATCTTCGGAAAAATAAGGCGCCAAATTTTGAAAATTTAAATTTCGACAAAAAACTTTTTTATTAATGAATATTTTTTAATGACCTTTTACCAAGGGTTAAAGGGTCGTCTGATTTGGGCAAAAATGTGATCTTTTCTGGATAATTTTCCTTGGTCGCTATTGGCTAATTCAGTTTATCGGTTCTACATAAATTATTTATTGTCCGATTTGTATAAAACAAAGTTTATATGCTCCATGGTCCAAAATGTCATTTTTTTTGTTACCGGCAAAGTTTCCTGTCGGCACCGTAAGTGACGTAAATTTAGCAAAAACTACAATTTTAACAGTTCGGTACCACTTTTTGAAAGCAAAACTTATTTTTTTCAAATCTAATATGACTGAAAAGATGTGCCATATAAAGGCGCACAAAACATCGCGCTCAGTTTTTTTAATTTCGATTTCGTTTTCGGGCAATTTGGATTAAAGGGTGAAAAAAGGTGTCAAAATAAGCTATTTATAACCCATCCAGCGTCTTCATATTAAAAAATATATCTTCGTAACATTCATAATCTCGTAGCAATAACCCACACGAAGAGAATGTATGTGAAAATTAATTTGTAATATGCGCAGTTGCCGAGAAAAAGTCAATTTTGCATGAGCCACTTTTCACGTTATTTTGGCTGTATAAGAATCAATTATTATGTGATTTTCAATTTTCTTTCACCATTGGATGCCTAATGCCATAGTGGACTAGGTCAATCCATTGTATCTCATACGCTGCCACCGGAAATGACGTCATTTGCTCAAAACTTAATTTTTAGCATTAAAAAACAATATTTTATTCAAATGGGTCGTACTTGTTATTTTTTTCAAGTTATGATATTTGATTCTATTCATAAAATAGAATGAACCCATGCGATCATACAGATATCACAAAACGGTTACTAACTTGTACGGTTGAAGAAAAATGGGCGATTTTCCACAAGTCACTTTTCCAGGATTTTGGTCTATAAAAGTGTCAGTTATTATTCGATTTTCAAAAAATTTTCACCATATGATATCTTACGTCATTTATGATTTCATAGAACTAATTTAACATTTTCAGTATCACCGGAAGTAATTATATTTTGGCAAAAACTGTATTTTTAGCCTTCAAAACAGATATTGTTTTTAAATGAGTCTGATTTGTAATATATTTAAAATTATGATATTTAGTTCGCATCAACTAATAGAATGAACCCATGCGATCATTCAGATACCACAAAATGGTTTCTCACTTGTATGGTTGCAGAGAAACAGACGATTTCCTACAAGTGACTTTTCAGGGTTTGGGGTCTATATGTGATTATTATTTCTGATTTTAAGAAACTAATTTAATATTTTCATTATCGCTGGGAGTACTGTGATATGGTCAGGGTCACTTACATGTAACACATGTATAAAATGGATTGGTTCCTGTGGTAATTAGCACATATCGTAACTTCCTGAATTAAATTTGATTGTATGAAAAATCGCTTTTTGTTTAGCTTGTTCACTATGCATCGCTTACAAATTGTGTTTGTTAATTTGTTGGAAAGATTTATAAAAAAAACTCAGACCCATTTGTGGGCTATGATCTAGTATCTTAATGTTATTTATTACCCGTCGACGTCAGTGATTATGTACATGTCGTGTATCCCTTAGTACGTTTTTCACATTTGGCCAAAATGGGGAAAAGAATGAAAGAAGGGATATTATATTTGTTTCATGTATTAATCAATGCAGACTTTTGAAGGGTCAGATTAACGCGTTTGTCTTTATTCAAATGGTGAGCGTAGTTTGTTGATGCCGAGTCCACAATATTATGGACACGGTGCGCTTTGGTCTTGTGCATCGATCTCCCAAGCAGAGTTGTCTTCGCTTGCAGTTCACACCTTGTCTCAATTGTCATTTTTTTTTTTGTTACCAATAGTTTTATCTGTCGGCACCGGAAATGACATAAGTTTACCAAAAACTACCAAAATCTACAATTTTGACAGTTAGGTACCATTTTTCAAGAGAAAGTATTATTTTTTTAAAAACTTGATATAACAAAAAGAGTGTGCCCTTTAAAGGCGCAAAAAAGTGTGAGCTCAGTTTTTTAAATTTCGATTTCATTTTCGAGCAAATTCGATTAAGAGTTGAAAATAGGTGTAAAATTGACCTTTTACAACCCATTCAGGCTTTTCAGACTTTAAAATATTTCTACGTAACTTTTATAAACTTGTAGCTTTGATCCATACGCAGAAAATGTATGTTAAAATTAGTTTCTAATATAAGCAGTTGCCGAGAAATGGGCAGTTTTGCATAAGTCACTGTTTTCGTAATTTTGTCTGTAAAATAGTCAATTATTAATGGATATTCACAAAAGTGACATCATTTGATTCAAAAAGCAAGTGTGCGTCATATCATGTTGATTACTATTTAAAATTGACACCGGAATTGACGTCATTTAGTCAAAAACTCCATTTTTAACTTTTAAAATCGATATTTTTTTCAACCAAGAATTATGTCATATGTAATAATAAAATTAACTTTTGGTTTAAATTCACATATTGACAAAACTCATATGCTCATACAGATATCATAAAATTGTTTATAACTTGTTCGGTTGCCGAGATAAAGGCGGTTTTCTACAAGTCACTTTTAAAGGTTTTTGGCCCGTAAATGTGTCAATTATTATTCGATTTTCTTAAAAGTTTCATCATTTGATGCCTAATGTCATAGACGATATTATAAACTAAATTCAACATTTTAGTAACACCAGAAGTAATGTCATTTTGGCAAAAACTGTATTTTTAGCCTTCAAAACAGATATTTTATTCAAATGAGTCTGTTTTGAAATCTTTTTAAAATTATGATATTTGATGCCAATCAACAAATAGAATGAACCCATACGATCATACAGATACCACAAAACGGTTTCTAACTTGTACGGTTGCAGAGAAATAGCCGATTTTCTACAAGTCACTTTTCAAGTATTTTGGTCAATAAAAGTGGCAATTATTTTTCGATTTACATCAAATTTTCACTATATGATAGCTTATGCCATTTCTGATTTCATGAAACTAATTGAACATTTTCATTATCACCGGAAGTACTGTAATTTTATCAGGCTCAATTACATGTTACAAATGTATAAAATGAATTGATATTGCTGGATTTTTGTTGATTCTGTTTCCCTTTTATTTGATGTGTGCAATGTTTATGTGGAAATCTGTTTATCGGTGTCATTGGTTCAAGGGCAACATGCTAGCGAAAGTGACATAAGTTTAAAGTTAACGTGGCACCAGTGAAACCCGTCATTCCTGCATGCAGGTCTAGTTAGGCTTTCAGACTTTCGTCTGAAAGCCTATTGTGATTACTAAAATTATTATTATTTTTTTTTTTATTATTATTATTATTTACCGCGGGAGCCTATTTCTCTATGATCAAAAAGAGATACCGATTTGCGGTTCATCTTACTATTGGGAAACCAGGTGGTGGCTACTCAATAAAGCAATTTTCAAACTTCTGCGCAGACCGGAAGTGACCGAACTTTGTACGTTGTCACAAAATTGAAAATTGGCTATAGTTTCATCAATTCTTTTCCCATTTTTAAACAAATCACATTTTTGGAATCCCTGAATCTTTTCTGAGACAATAGCTATCTCACATTTTTCAATTTCGAACATTCGTCTATGACTTTTATCGTTCGAAAATTGAAAACATGTTGTTTACGAGACAATTTTTGTTATTTTTCAAAATTTTCAAATTTGACCTACATTTTTGGATACCTGAAGTCCACCCGATTCTAGAAATATAAGTTTCATTCAGAGTTATCGCCCTATATTTTTCGATTTTTTTCGAATTTTCTTCCCAATTTGTGAGCTGTGGTTTCGTTTTACGGTCGAATTGATGTTTCTGAAAGTTATGGAACATGAAGTTGTAGTCCAATACCAACTGATAAAGCAATTTCGACAAGGATCCTTAAACCGGAAGTGGTCGAAATAGTGTGCAATATTTTGAAAAAAATGCAAAAAATGGATGTTTTGGTGGAAAACGTGATTTCTCCGTCCGAAATCAACAGATGAAACTAATTAAGGTACCGTTGGATGCCCAGAGGAATGGACTATCGCATGATACCCAATTCATACGGATACGATGAGAAAGAAGCAAAATATGGCACGCTGAAAATCAAGTATTTTCTGATTTGGAGCGTTTTTGGACGCCTGTATCTCGAAAACTTAACCGCAACTTTTTTTTTAACTTTCTCTATCGAGAGTCCATTCGATAGTCTTGTGAATTATGCCACCCAATAAGACTTTGAAATGTCTGGAATAGGTGAAATAACGGACTGAAAATCGAAAAAAGTCGAAAAATCGTGAAATTTTGGAAAATGCTCTACTATTTTTTTATTTTGAGAGATTTTCAAAAAAAGATTGTATATTCAGATAGCTGACCTAATTACGATTCTAACGATGTATAATATGTATGTAGTTATTGAAATTTAATTTTCGATATTTTAAATTTTTTGCATTTTTGGCACTTTTCAACATAGGATTTCTCAGGGGCATTTTATCTGATCAGATAATGCAATATATCATTACAGAGCCCTGTGGCTATTTTAGTGCCCAAACCGGCTATTAAAACTATTCCGAAAATAATAACCATACCGGAAGTATTCAAAAAATGAAAAAAAAAGGTTAAAAACATTGTCGCACTTGCGAAAAACTTGATTTCTCCCTTAGGTAATAGCGGACCAAAAGAACTAAAGGGTCGTTGGAAAGCCCTATTAATGGACCATCATATGGTATCTAAATAATACGATTTCGATGGTAGGGAAATAAATTATTGTATGCCAAAAATGTAGTATTTTCCGATTTTTTAACATTCTGAGACGCCCTTTTCTCGAAAACGACGCCGCAGATTTTTCTTAAACTTTTCTTACTCAAAGTCCTATCGGTTGTCTATATAGTGAATCCAAAATGAAAAGCATTGAAATAATATAGGTGGTCCAAAAATGGCATCAAACTTTGAAAAAAATTGAAAAATCATTAAATTTTTGTAAACGCTCTTTAATTTTTTTTTTTTTCCAAAACTACTCAATGGATGTTTCTGACACTTCTGGTACAGAAAGTTAAGTATCGAAAGAACTTCGTAAAGCTATCGCGACAATGATCGTAAAACCGGAAGTAGTCGAACAAATGTCCGATATTTTGAAAAAAAATAATTTTTTTACGAATACCTTTTTTATTTATGAATATATTTTGATGGTATTTTACACAGGGTTAAAATATCATCGTACTTGAGCAGAAATGAGAAAAAAAATTGTCAGGGTAATTTGCGTTAGCCGCCATCGGCTAATTTAGTTTTTCGTACCCAGAAAAATTATTTATTGTTCGATTTGTATAAAACAAAGTTCATATGCTCCGTGGTCCCAATTGTAATTTTTTTTGTTACGGTAAAATTTTTCTGTCGGCAACGAAAGTGACGTAATATTAACAAAAACTACAATTTTGACAGTTCGGTACCACTTTTTGAAAGCAAATATTTTTTTTTTCAAAACTGATATAACTAAAAGGATGCACCCTGCAAAGATGCACAAAATCCTTAGCTCAGATTTTTTAATTTCAATTTCATTTTCGGGCAATTTCGAATAAAATGTAAAATAAAGTGTAAAATTCAGTTATTTACAATTCATTCAGCGTCTTCATATTTTGAAATATTTATTTGTAATTTTCATAAACTCGTAGCAATAATCCAGACGAAGAGAATGTATGCGAAAATTAGTTTGTAATATGAGCAGTTGCCGAGAAATATGCAATTTTGCATGCATCACTTTTCACGTTATTTTGCCTATAAAAGAGTGAATTATCATTCGATTTGCAATATTTTTTTTCCATTTGATGCCTAATGCCAATTTGGACTAGGTCAAGTCAATTTTACATTTTCACTGTGACCGGAAATGACGTCATTTGGGCAAAAACTGTATTTTTAACCAAAAAAAAAATATTTTATTCAAATGAGTCTGCCTTATAATATTTTTAAAATTATGATATTTGATCCCCATCAACGAATAGAATGAAGCCATACGACCATACAGATACCACAAAATGGTTTCTAACTTGTATGGTTACAGAGAAATAGGCGATCTTCTATAAGTCACTTTTCAAGGTTTTTGGTCTATAAAAGTCTCAATTATTATTCGATTTTTATAATTTTTTTACCATTTGATGCCTTATGCCATTTATGGCTTCTATGAACTAAGTTAACATTTTCAATATCACCGGAAGTAATGTAATTTTTGCAAAAAACGTATTTTTAGCCTTCAAAACAAACATTTTTTTGAAGGGATTTATATTTATTATTCGTTTAACTTGATAACGTCTGACTCTAATGGGCAGTAAGATTGAATCAATACCATCATATTGATATCAAAAAAAGCCTTCTAGCATGTTCCCTTGTCGAATAATAGCCAATTTTCCCAGGGTCACTTTTAAGTTTTTTACCTTCTTAATTTCAGTTTATGGGTTATAGGGTAATTATTTATTGCCCAATATGTATAAAACAAAGTTTGTATTTTGTATGTTGCGAATTTTCGACTTATTTTTCACCTATAAAAATGTCTTTCGGCACCGGAAGTGACGTATTTTGCCATAATTTACCATTTTGACCGGTCTTTTCGCCAGCAAATATTACTTTAACATATGGTAGAGGGTGTCACTGAAGCAAAACAACTAAAGTATAGTTTGGTAGCTCAATGGATCGGCTATGGTATAATAAACTTTCTGTATGATTCCTGAAAGCCGGTTCAGTGCTGCTTGCAGGTCTAGTTATTATTATTCTTCTTTTGTTTTGAGTAGATCTCAGCAACTGCTTGTCGCATCGTTACGATTTCTTCGGTTTTACTGGGAAAGTGGGTGTGACTTAGAGGATAAAGCTATTTTGAACGTTCTGCGACAATGCGAAATGTCCGAAATCACCAAATTATCGTTTTTTAAAATATTGCAGTAATTTTAACAATAATCATTGAATTTTAACTTTCGATACATTTTGGCATAGCTGGAGACAGGGCACATAGCTACACTACTTTCGATTTTTGATTTTCGGTAAATCTTCAAAGATATTAGGCGCCAAATTTTGAAAATTTAAAATTTTACAAAAAACTTTTTTATTTATGAATATTTTTTAGTCGTATTATGCACAGAATTAAAGGGTCATCTGACTAGTGCAAAAATGTTAAAGAATTTTGTCTCAGTAATTTACCTTGGCCGCCATTGGCTAATTCAGTTTTTAAGTCCTAGATTAATTTTTTATTGTTCAATTTGTATAAAACAAAGTTCATATGCTTCGTTGTATCAATTGTCATTTTTTTTATTACTAAAAGTTTTATCTGTCGGCACCGGAAGTGGCATAATTTTACCAAAAACTACAATTTTGACAGTTATTTTCCTTCTTCGAAAACAAATATTATTTTTTGGAAAAATTATTTGACTCAAAGAGTGTGCCCTTTCAAGGCGCAAAAAATGTAGGAAGCAGTTTTTTTAATTTCGATTTCATTTTCGAGCAAATTCGATTAAGAGGCTAAAAATGGTGTAAAATTGGCCTATTTACAACCTATTCAGGCTTTTCAGATTTTAAAATATTTCTTCGTAACTTTTATAAACTTGTAGCTATAATCCATACGAAGAAAATGTATGTTAAAATTCGTTTGTACTATAAGCAGTTACCAAGAAATGGGCAGTTCTGTACAAGTCACTGTTTTCGTTATTTTGCCTGTAAAATAGTCAATTATGATTGGATTTTTATAAAAGTGACATTATTTGATTCAAAATGCACGTAGCGTCATATCAAGTTGATCACAATTTAAAATTGACACCGGAAGTGACATTATTTGGTCAAAAAATGCATTTTAAACTTTTTAAATCAATGTTTTATTCAACCAAGAATAACTTAATATGTATTAATAATTTTAACTTTTGGTTTAAATTCACATATAAACAAAACTCATATGGTCATATAGATATCATAAAATGGTTTCTAACTTGTTCGGTTGCCGAGAAATAGACGGTTTTCTACAGGTCACTTTTGAAGGTTTCGGGGCCATAAAAGGGTCAATTATTATTCGATTTTCATAAACGTCACACCATGTTATACCTAATGCCATTTGGGATTTCATACAAGTAATTTAAGATTTTCATTATCACCGGAAGTAACGTCATTTTGGCAAAAACTGTATTTTTAGCCTCTAAAACATATATTTTATTCAAATGAGTCTGTTTTGAAATGTTTTTCAAAGTATGGTACTTGATGCCAATCAACAAATAGAATGAACCCATACGATCATACAGATACCACAAAATGGTTTCTAACTTGTACGGTTGCAGAGAAATAGCCGATTTTCTACAAGTCACTTTTCAAGTTTTTTGGTCTTTAAAAGTGGCAATTATTATTCGATTTACATAAAATTTTCACTATATGATATCGTATGCCATTTCTGATTTCATAAGACTAATTGAACATTTGCATTAACACCGGGAGTAATTTAATTTTGTCAAGATCATTTACAAGTAACAAATGTATAAAATGAATTGATATTGCTGGATTTTGTTGATTCTGCGTCCATTTTATTTGTGTGCAATGTTAATTTGGAAACCTGTTTAGTGGTTTCGCTGGTACCGGAAGTGACATATGTTCAAGGGTAACTTGGCACCGGAAGTGACATGTTTAAGGGTAACGTGGCACCAGTGAAACCCGTCATTCCTGCATGCAGGTCTAGTTCAAGATTTGTAATTATGTTTTCAAACATCTTATCCTGTTAGTCTTCATCTATATTTGGAGATCGATGTACAGACGTTTTAAAAATAAATAACCAGCGTGGTTCCCCCTTGTCAGTGATGCAGGACGGGGTTGGGGACTGACAAGGAAAGTTGTCTAGTCGCTCGGATTGCGAAAAAAAAAGAAGTTCAAGTTTACACATAGGTGTGCACGTAAGAGTTCCCTAGGCAGTTGGAATTCGATAAAAGAGTAGGCCTTAGCGCCGCCCGGCAAACGGCAAAATTTCACTCATCGCACACTGTATGGTGTATGCCCATCTTCATTACCCCAGTTTAGGAGCAGAGTAAACCCATTTTGAGACAAGGTAAATACACCATCCTCCATATTTCATACGTGCTCGGACTTTACTTTTAACTGAAGAGCATGCGAAGTAAATACTATAGGTGTACATAGGTCATATACATTCATGTCGTATCAATTTCTATGTCCCACATATTTGCAATTTAGATAAGGAGCAGGTCGTTCTTATTGTAATAGTTTTATTAAAGATACGTTTTGTAAAATTCAGATAAAAAGCTGTCCGTTCTTGCTAATATAGTTATACATTAAAGATACATTTTAAGATGTCACTTGCACGTGTGGGATCGAAACAACGCCTTTCGTCTCAATGACAGACCTTACGTTCTAAAGCGTGCGCAGTAAACCATTTGGCCAAATAAAATCCACATTTAATTAGAAAGTCTTACAGTTTATTCCTCGGGGTTACAAAATATCGTAGTGTTAATCCGTCTACTTGTGAAGATGATTTGTCAGGGTTACAAAACGTCGGATTAGTCATTTAAATTAACATTTCCTAATTAACGAATCATTGTATTAATAATGGTGTTGTCCGTCTCACTATAATCATTTCCTTCTCAAGGGATCATTGTATTATCTCGCTATAATCATTTCAATTAACATTTTAAAATTAACATTTTCTTACCGAAGGATTATCGTGATATCAATGGTGTCTACCGTCTCACTATAAGCATTTCAATTAACGATTGGTTTATGGGGGTGTTAATTAAAGTCGTCTTCAATAGAACAGACGGCACAGAACTATCAGACGTTAAACCCCATTTCATTTCATTTCCTTAAAGTTCCAATTTCATATTTTCTAACAAAGTCAAAACATAATTATTTCTATGTCTTTTGCCTAAAAGGTTGTCAACTCACTATTATACGATCATGGGCAGAATTTCACAGGCGTTAAAATGGCTGACACAGGCTGATTGAGGAAATAGTAACTCAATTACCTCCCTTGTTTTCCCATTCCTCTCCATGGACGGCCATCTTCAAACGTTTGAATTTCAAGTTGAAAATGATATTTTTGCCAATTTCGCAACTGGCAATAGTGAATGATAGGATTAATAAGATTATTCTTTAACAAGGTAGGACTGTTTATAGGTACAATCTATTTTAGGGCTTTATTTTAATACATTTTAAAAATATAACTTAAAAATATCCTATTGGAACTTTAATTAATCCCCTAGATTAAAACTATAATCATAATGGTTGAATTCGATTTGTAATCCATCTGATTCAATTAAACGTTTGTTATCACTTAGCGCTATAAGAATTCCTGTGAGATAATCCGATTAGGAAATAATCTCGATTTTTTTGTCTGTATGGATTGCAAGTTAATCACTGTGGTAATGTCTGCCTCTCTTTAAATAGCGACTTTGTTTGTTTGTATGGATTAAAATGTTGACCTCGGTTACAGATAACCACTGCCTCTCTTTAAATAGCGAATGATATCATAAGTTGATCAGTATAAGATTGTACATCATAGTGAACCAGTATTGGGTTCGTTGTCTTATAAAACTTGCTCTGTACCTCACCAGGGTTATAACGCCACAAGAGTTAATCGTTGTCCAGGCGCTGTTACATATTCAAGACTACAAGTAAGAAATGGCCGATACAGACATGAAGGACCTGGTTGTTCTAGCCTACAGTGGTGGATTAGATACATCGTGTATTTTGGTGTGGCTAAAAGAACAAGGTTATGAAGTTGTCGCGTATTTGGCGAACGTCGGACAAGATGAGGACTTTGAGGCCATCAGAGCAAAAGCTTTAAAGTTTGGGGCGACAAAGATGATCATTCCGGATCTGAAGAAAGAATTTGTAGAAGAATTTATCTGGCCAGCTGTGCAAGCTAATGCTGTTTATGAAGATCGTTATCTACTTGGCACTGCCTTGGCGCGACCCCTAATTGCCCGGGAAATGATTAAAGTAGCTAAAGAAGTGGGAGCTAGTTATGTTGCTCATGGCGCCACGGGAAAGGGCAATGATCAGATACGATTTGAACTAGGAGCTTACGCCTTGCATCCTACCATTAAGGTATTATCACCATGGCGATTACCAGAATTCTACAACAGATTCCAAGGTCGGGATGATTTATTTGAATATGCCCGGATGAATGGAATCCCGCTACCAGTAACCAAATCCAAACCATGGAGTATGGATGCCAACATGATGCACGTGAGCTATGAATCCGGGGTGTTAGAGGATCCCAATCACCAAGCACCAGATGATATTTGCCAGATGACAGTCAACCCAGAAAAAGCCCCGGATGTACCGGAAGTATTAGTCATAGAATTTGAAAAAGGCGTTCCTGTCAAAGTTATCAATAAAACTGATTCTACAGAAGTAACAGATCCATTGGAGTTGTTCCTGTATCTCAATCAAATTGGCGGAAGAAATGGCGTGGGTAGAATTGATATCGTAGAGAATAGATTTATTGGAATGAAATCACGTGGTATATATGAAACACCTGGTGCCACCATCTTGTTAACAGCACATACTGATATAGAAGTATTTACCATGGACAGGGAGGTACGTAAGGTCAAGAGGTCACTGGATAGTCAATTTTCGGAACAAGTGTATCGAGGATTTTGGTTCAGTCCAGAATGTGAATTTACACGATTTTGTATCAAGAAAAGTCAGGAATCTGTGGAGGGAAAAGTGACAGTAAAAGTTTATAAGGGCGGTGTTTATATTTTAGCGCGTGAGTCGCCATCTTCTTTATATAATGACGAATTAGTGAGTATGAACGTTCAAGGTGAATATAATCCAACAGACGCAGGAGGTTTTATCAAAATAAATGCTTTGAGATTGAGGGAATATTGTAGACTCCGTGAAAACTCAGTATAAACCTTTCTAGTTATACACAACGACGGAGAAACTTTACCATTCTGCGGGGCTTAATAAATATATACGATATTATTCACAGCGAGAAACGTTACCATTATACTTTACCATTGTATTTACGTTAATGAATAATATACTAGTTTTTATTGTCAAATATCATTATAAAGTTGTCTCTTAATTCATACGCGATACAATTGACCACACCCATTCAAGAATAGCAGTTGTAACGTCGAATTATATTATCGTTTGTTAATATTCGTATTATATCATCGTTTGTTAATATTCATATCAGTCATGTAATGTATATAGCCAATAAAAACCATATATTAAAAACAGGATATATAGTATTTTTATTTTTCATTTTTCATTGTATTAAAGACTTGTATGACAGTGTCTCGTCAATCTCGGTTGTCCAGCAAACAGAAACTAACTTTCAGGATTTATAGACACAGTAAAGTTTGTTTTATAGACAGGGCCGTATTAAGCGAGGGTGCGGGAGGTACATTGCACCCCAAGAAAAATAAGGCGTCCCTAGAAATGGCGCCCCTACGGGATTACTTGCTAGCGACTTGGATTGAAGCAGTCCCTGTGCTCAGTAACTTGAGCATTATATTGGCGCCCAGCTACTCTGCTGCACACCCCATTGTAAAAGGGGACATCTCACTGTGCCACCCGCTATTGTTCTGATGGGGTGATTAATCAAGCAAGGGGATTATCGAATACAATGGTATTAAAAGTATAGTCTGCTTTTTAAAACTACAAGGTTTAGACTGATTAACAACTTTATTCACAATAAATTACATTAAAGTAACAACAAATACATGTATCAACCATAAATCATAACCCTACTAAATGTGATATGACGTTAGTATTTTCAATTGCACATTTTTACTCCATTTACTCCATTTAACAGTTCGATTTTGGATCATGAATAGATTAAACCTTTTAAAATCCTACATGCGGCCCTATTTATAGATAGTGTTGTTTTACCCTGGTTGATTGTCCTAAAAGACACCTTGTTAAACGGGTTACTGGGTAACATATCAATGATAGCATATACAAACATGATTGTTGTTATATGACACGAGTTCTTAATACAAATTGTTCTTTGGCATACAATGAACATACTAAATACATTAAAATTAATCTTGTCACCATGTTGTTGTATTAATTAGAACCATTAGAATCGATATTGATTGAGTGATAATAATCGATATGATCGATATTATGTTATGACCGATAAATATTGAACTTTGATATTTGTTGATTTATGAAAGCCAATATAATATGATATATTTTGGAGATTGACCTGATTTATGTTAGTCTGTGTTTCTCCAGAAGAGATTGCCCTAGACTCGTGTCTACGGCCAGTTATGGGGCTGTAGAGTCTTTTTTGAGGAAGGCTGTTCTCTAAAACCGGTCGGGACTATTAGACAAATTGTGTCTAATCTGCGGGAAATCTTGTGAACACGCTATAACTGACAGTTTTAGAGATAGCTGCCCTTACAGCACACTATTATTTGCATGGTGTAATAGAATACATACTCTTTTTTTATTAAACAAACTTTTTATTACTGCATAACATATTTACATATGGTGGTTGGTCAGGAGATATCTAACTAAAGATGTTCTCCCTAGGTCACAGAAAACCCAACTGCTTCGGGGTCTGAGGGCAGACCCCATAGTCCAGGACGGACCGACTTCTCCCTAGGTCTCCCTCTCTGGTGTCCCCCCGTCTCGTCCCTCGCCTTACTCTAAACGAGGCATTATATACTATCCAACGATGCCTGTCAAATAGCTGAGGCACGCCATAGTTAATAGCATTAAAATGAGAACAACGAAAACGATTAATTAAGATAAACACATCTTAGCTCTAAAACAACAAGTGTTAAGCTTACAACTTATATCAAATAGACACTTCGATGATACAAGTTTGTACGACCAATGCATCTTTCATAATGCTATGTCAGATAAGCTCGCATCTGCAACGGATTAAAGCTTGTCACTTAATATGTCCAAATGAGTTACAATTGAAATTACAATATAAAATATGAATTAAGAATATGAATTAAAAATACAATATTACATTTTAGATCACAAATGATATTGTATTACAATGGACTCAAGACCATACAGCGCAGTGGACGCTTACGGCTAGCCCTAGAATCAATTGATATCATCATCTGTTGTTTGTGGTGTCTGTCCCAAAGTCTTTCGTATGTAATTATTTGTGTGTTGTGCCGTCCTCCTGCCGTATTATTAGATAGGTATAATATACCGGTAGTGTAACCCTAACTCTATTTTTTCGCCATGAATATATGCAAACTATATCAGCTTTAATTTGTAGATCCACAATGAAGAGTATATTTTCACTGGTTGGAATCTCATATTGACTTAAATGAATAATTAACTTAGTGACATAAACTTCAGCAATTGTATTAAGCGAGAGAGAAATGGAGTTTAACGTCCAATCGACACAAACTAGGTCATTTTGGGACTAACATATGGTTTCAATTTTATTTCAGTGGGAGGAAACCGGAGTGCCCGGAGGAAACCTACGAGGTTGAGAAAACGCCACATACGCTTACACCATGTCTCGATGCCACAGCCGCAAGCTAGAGGTGACCGGCCAACTAGAGGTCGAAGCTTGGCACTCTAGACCTCTATCCCATCTTGAGGTGACCGGCCAACTAGAGGTCGAAGCTTGGCACTCTACATTGTAGACCACTAGGCCATCCAAACCCCTCTATCCCATCTTGAGGTGACCGGCCAGCAAGAGGTCGAAGCTTGGCACTCTAGACCACTAGGGCATCACAACCCCCCAATTGTGTTAAACCCAATTTGACGAATGAATAAAATGAAAAGAAGTGAGATGTCGTTTATGTCCTAATGTTCTGCTGCGACTTGCCTAATGAAAACGGACCATACAATGTACTTATGTGGGGCATAATTTTGTCTGGCCAACGGTGCTATGATCTAATCTTAACTGGAATCCCAACCGTCAATAAATATTTTTTTTTCTATTCCATTCGAACGACAAGGGGAACTGCTGGGGTGTACCAACGGGCCTCTAGGTTAGCGAGTCAACGACTTCGTCAACGACTTCATCACCGAGTCACCGTGGCTCCTATAATACAGCCAATCGTTATCAGGAGTGTTTTACTTTATCGATGAAGCAAATTTTAATTTTGAAACTCCATTTTATCGTTTCCGGATTTTTGATTAACACGCTAATGTAATTAACGGAATACGTGATACGGTTATTACTCGTTTCAAGAAATCAATCGAATTGTTTTAATAAATCAATCAAATTGTTTTAATGTTTTAATTAATCAATAAAGTTTTCGTTTTTGGTTCCAGGTTAAACTAAAGTGGTTTGATGAAACAAGTCATAGTGGGAGTTAACCGGTAATCGTTTTATTTGATAAACTGTGATCGATTGTTGAAAACTCAGCCCCCTTCATAACTACGAGTGTTGATGGGAGAACGTTCTTCGGTAGTGTTCTGTCTGTTGTCCCTTACCAGTGATGCAGGGAGCGGAACATGACTACTAACTTCTTCTAGAACCCTTGTCTAACGAAATGTTCATCATATGATTCTGTATAGTGTGTGTGTTCGTCTGCATGAGTCCAGTTGGCGCAGAATAGTAGGACGCGAAACCCCAGTTCCTACTCTCTCTCCCCCCCCTTCTCTCTCCCCCCCCCTATGGTATGTATTGTTTGATTGTTACTACAATCTTAACCGATGCACATCGTTGATTTAATAAGCCAGTGTAATGACCCTCGGTTATCATCTAACGATGCCTTATCTCGGAAATTAAAATCGGAGAAATATTTATGTTGGCTACAAACGTGAAACTGTGCAATAAAACACGTGGCAGATTATTTAATTAGGTATACTCGGTTATCTACTTTAAATATATTGAACATCAAATATTGATTTAAAATCAACTCAGCTTATTTCTCCTTTATGCAGCACAATCGATCATTAACTCGATCGTTTGTCGCCTAGATTCATTGAGATCTCAGACTGTATTAACTCAATCGTTTGTCGCCTTGATTCACTGGGCTCTCAGATTGTATTATGGCACCATAAAACTACGTAAGATATTAATATTGGGAACATGATGGGACTGAAAACAACGGAAATACTGATAATTATTACCTTCCAGTTCGCTTTAGGTGAGTAGAATTACTGGTATTTGGCGTGGTTTCCAGCTTGTCGGTGATGCAGGACCCGGGGAGGGGGGGGGGGGTCTGACAAGTACAGCTGTCTAGTCGTTCGGCAATTTTGCCCGGGCAGTGGCACTACCTCCTACTCTTATATATGGCATACCAACTGCCAGGGGATCTTTTAAGTGCACGGTAATGTGTACACGGGGCCTCGGAACGACTAGGCAGCCGTGGGAAACCACGCCAGAAAATCTAGATGAACTTTCTCGGCCAATGAAGGATCGAACACCCGACTACCAGGTTAGCGAGCCAGCGTTTTACAAATACGTTTTAAAAAAGAACCAATTCACATATGATATGACATGCTTAATCTTGGACAACTACGCATCGATTCACCGATTTTTGATATGACGTCGGTATCCAAAGATGGCTTCGATGAGGGTTGGATGAGGGTTAAGGTTACGTTTATGAGCGACTTTGAAACACCAAAAGAAATAACAACTGGATTGACAAATGGAAAACAACAGCCCACCCCCTCTAGTTTGAATATTCATTTAATTAGAACAACAGCAGCAAGCGCGTCCAAAATAACCAGAAAATACTATACTGATCTCCAAGAAAATTACTCTCGAAAATCTTAACATATTCTAAAAACAAAATCTGAACGACATAAGACCAGTCGTCACGCTAACCGAAAAAAAAACTATATACCAAACCATAGCCCTAACAGTTAGTAAATAAAAGGAAACTAGATATTAGAATTCCTAGCCCTTATCCCGTTAATAGTGGAACAAACACACTTTTATAAAATCCAATTCTTAGTAAGAAACACGTACATGCGACCCTATTTGTTATAGTCTCGATCACCCAGAACTCCCTAGTCTTCAACGTACGGAGGCTCTGTCAACTGTTGACGAAAATTACTGGATAATCTACCACATAAAAAAACAAACTCCCGGTTACGCATGGGCAATGGAACCTTTTGGCTAAAGTCTTGAAATATATCCCACAATTCACTTGGCACATCTATTATTAGAAAAAAAAAAGAGACGAGGAATCAACATGAATCGCGATGAAGAGTTAAGAAGGTTGTGAGAAGCCATACGTCTGATTCATGACGAGAGAAAATTACCATTTCAATTAAAACCTTTAAAAACAAGAGATTCATAAAAGACTGGATAATCCAGACAATGACCTACTTTCGGTCCAATTTTGAGGACCCATCCAGGCTAATATTCGTAGATTATTTGTTTGGATGATAGCGACTATATTTCTTATTACATTGTCCATTGATATAGAAATCGCTGCGGGAGTTTTGTGTGTGTAAATATCGACCGTATCGCAGGAATCCCATGGTCAAACTGTAGAATAGGGATGGTACAAAATACCCAAAGAGTTGATAAAGGATTTAAAATCGATCATATTGAAGACGACATTAGAAAATATAAGTATTCAATTGTTAATGATTGAATTCACCGAGTTAATTCAATATGGAAGACCAAACAGCTCTTTGTTCATCTAAGAACACCGACTAAAGAGCTGTTTGGTCTTCCATAATTCAATACCGGCCAATTTAGCCTCAAGTAAGGTCACGTGTATTTAAACTAAGTGGTTACAATAAAGATTTGTTAACTAACTACGTTTATCAGAATAGAATTAGTATATACCAGGTTGACCATCTCAATAAATTCATCCATGGTATAGGAACCACGGTGTATCAGTGAGTAGGACGTTGACTAGCTAACCGGAGGTCCAGTGTACAATCAATACAGCACTGGAATGGAACCTGGAGAGAGAGAGAGAGAGAGAGAGAGAGAGAGAGAGAGAGATAATTTCGGGACTAACATAACGTTCAATTTTATTTTAACAATTCGCTTGCGCGTGGGGTCTTTGGCATTGGGGGGAAACCGAAGGACCCGGAAAAAACCCACGGGAATGGACAGGCGACCCTACAACCGGGGAATCGAAACCGCGCAAGTTGACTCAATAATAGACCTTGGGATACAGCACACACCGTCGCACACCGTCGCACACGCTAACCATTGGCTGCAACTGATTTTATTTTAAACAATATTTTATTCACAGGATACCGAAACAAGCCTAAGGCTTATATAAATCAACTTCCCAAAAGCAAGATACATAATTGATATAAACATATTATAATTATGAATATACGTGTATATGGAGTATTAACGTACATATATAATAAGTTTACTGGAACAATCTAATGAAGTTTTAGCTAGCATCAGGACCACGATGGGGTTTATACTCGACTGCTGGGTTCAGGTTAGTTACCTCATAATCATGGGCGGCAAATGAACGTATAACCGATTACAAATCAAGTAGAGTTTTAATGGTTTGTATAATTTATTTCAGCTGCTGCATTGTGTCCAGATAGAAAGCTACGAGATCCAGCGACGTCAAAATGCTACCTGTTTTCTAACGATAAAACTGATTGGTTTACAGCCGGAACAGTGTGCGAGCACAGAGGAGGTTTTCTAGCAAAAATTGAAAATCAAGCAGATTTGGATTTTACGCAGTCAATCAAGCCAGCAGATCATCCGTAAGGCCATTTACAAATATAATCGGAAACGTTTATAAGTATATTTATTGTAATAAATCAATCATTTTCCAACGGCTCTGATAAAGTAACACCCTGACCCAAGCTAAAATCCTGTAAAGAACTCGTCAAATAATAATAATTGGAGGCAGGGCGGGGGGGGGGGTCAGGTATGTTAATAGAAGAATTTTGACCAAGAACCGGACGAATCAGCAAGAATGAAACCGGCCATTTTGCTGACAATCGGT
The DNA here is from genome assembly GCA_036850965.1 of Patella caerulea. NCBI lineage: Eukaryota > Metazoa > Mollusca > Gastropoda > Patellidae > Patella > Patella caerulea. The sequence goes on from JAZGQO010000002.1 coordinate 1,290,213, forward strand.
TCTAATAAACATAAAAAAAAATTCGTTTATACAAAAGTAAAAAATGACTTCTTTAAACCACAATGATTAACCTGGTGTTCATATTTATCTGTGATAAAGATGCAAGTTGATCTGGCTTTAATTATGGTGTAGTCGTCATTCTAGTGCCATTATCACCCAGACGAAGTAGCACCACACACATGGTTCCTATACTATTTCCAAATACAAGAGGATATAGATAATCAAATAAATCGACCTATAAAACAGGGGTAAACAACAACTTGTTCTACCTTTATTTCCTCATGATGGAGATCATCAATGTATCGAAGGATTGGCGTTTACCGCCCCTACAGGCTGATCTATTTCGCTGTTATAACCCCCTTCTAGGCGTTGTATGAATATACATTCAAGATTTCTCAAATGTTTTATCGAATCCATAGAGCTGCCATAAGTTAAAGAGTTTAACAGAATTCGACATAATTAACACAAAGGCCTGGGTATATATACATATTCCATAGGTATGTCATAATTAACACAAAGGCCTGGGTATATATATATACATATTCCATAGGTATGTCATAATTAACACAAAGGCCTGGGTATATATACATAGTCCATAGGTATGACATAATTAACACAAAGGCCTGGGTATATATATATACATATTCCATAGGTATGTCATAATCTATATATTGGCTGGAAGTATATATCACAAATGGAATTCAATGAATTTAATATTAATTTTCCATCAGGACCTCGATCGATATATTTTACTGGTTTGGTTTAAATGACTTGGATAATGAAGGCATCTTGAGATGGGTGGACAAGACGCCATTTGTTGGGGAAGATTTCTGGTACAACAGACAACCAAATGGAGGAACAAGCCAGAACTGTCTCTCGTTAAATAATAAATGGAAGTGGGAAGATAAAGAATGTGGGAATGATTATTACTTTATTTGTAATATAAACGAAGGTATGTGATTGTTATTAAAATCTTTAAGGGAGTTTGATACGATATAATCTTTTAAACAGTTTAATACTATATAATCTTTCCGAGGCATTCTGTACTTTATAATCTTTTAGAGAATTTAATACTATATAAGCTTTCCGAGGCATTCAGTACTATATAATCTTTTAGAGAATTTAATACAATATGCATTCAGTACTACATACAGTAATCTTTAAAATGCATTCGGCACTATATAATATTTTAGAGGAATTTAATACCATATAGTCTTTAAGAGGAATTTAATACTATATAGTCCTTAAGAGGAATTTAATACCATATAGTCTTTAAGAGGAATTTAATACCATATAATCGTAAGAGGCATTATGTACTATATGGTCTTTAAGAGGAATTTAATACCATATAGGAATTTAATACCATATAGTTTTTAAGAGGAATGTAATACTATATAGTCTTTAAGAGGAATTAAATACCATATAGTTTTTAAGAGGAATTTAATACCATATTGTCTTTAAGAGGAATTTAATACCATATAGTCTTTAAGAGGAATTTAATACCATATAATCTTTAAGAGGAATTTAATACCATATAGTCTTTAAGAGGAATTTAATATTATATAATTGTAAGAGGCGTTATGTACTATATAGTCTTTAAGGGACATGGAAACAGCTATTTATTTATTTGGTCGACCTTTCGAAGTGAAATCTCTCAATGGGTAATGCGTTAAGCGTGGTGACCAAACCGATTGAACAGAAGAGGTTGTCTTGGCAGACTATATGGTATTAAATTCCTCTTAAAGATTATATGGTATTAAATTCCTCTTAAAGACTATATGGTATTAAATTATAAACGCGTAATCGTCTTTTTCTCCTTACAGGTGAAAAACAATACCGATCAACAAAAATTGACTCCATACAGAATGGCGATTTCTTTTCTCTGCAACGAGCCGTGGACCGAATTGATTGTGCTTCAAGGTGCCTTGTCGAGGTTCAATGTGCTTATTGGACTTATACTGAATCAACTGCCGAAACAAATTGTAAACTTTTAAAAATTAAAACGGGAATCAATCAAGCAGCTTCTGGAACATGGGATTTATATCGCATGGAAGTAATTGAAATAACGTAGGACATAAAATAGAGAAGTTTTAGGGGTTTTATCACCTACAATGGAAATTAAACAATATAGGAGGAGATACAATTATTCTTTAAAATGGTTAAATCTATTTTATTTAGATCAAGATAAATTATACAATTTTGTTTATTTCTTGGTGGGACAAGCTCTCTCTGATTAATTGTTTTGTTTTAGATGAGAGAGAGGGCACCTCTAAAGATGTCCCCATTGACTTTAATGTTAATTCTCGTTTCTTACATCAGCTCTAACTTTTCTCCAAATTTTCGTTGAGTAGAACGCTTTCTACCACAGATGAAGCAACATGTGGCAAACTCTCGCCCAAAAGCACGTATGAGGTTCACCATGAAAAACTTGAGAAACGCAAGCTGGAAATACTGACAAATAAACATGCAATTTGCGGCCCCACATTTCAACGTAACTAACCTCTCAACTCTTGTATCCCTCCGCCTCAAACTCGTGAATAGTCACCAAAACCTGTCCGAAAATGTATTTTCAAACACTTATCTTCGATTCTACACCAAAAGTCTTCGAAGGAATTATAAGTGAGCAGCAATTCGCCCATGTATCTGTTATCACTCGTCACTTCAGTCAGTTAGTTATAGAGAGGAATAACTCGTGTTTTCCTTTGGCGTTCGTCACTTCCGATTCATGAAACCTTTATTACGCATCTATCGTAGCAATGATCTCTGTGTTAAAATTATATTTGGAAAGTGTGTAATCATTCCTATCACATATGTGATAATGACTGGCACCAATATTGTTCTTTGAAGTGTAGATAGTCACGTGTTGCGTATCTGCCTTGCTCCATATTGTATAATAAGGAGCATGGTTTATAGTATCAGGTTGTTTTATTCTCTTTATACAATTATAATCTATTGTTGTTTTGTATAATTCTATTTTATTGTATAAAGTACAAATCATTAACTGGGTTGCTTTATCATGTAATTGCTCCTCATTACGAGTAAACATCCTTTAATTCAAACACACCATGTGAAATCAGGGACCCTCCTTTTAATAAAAATTTAACACGTGGGGGAGTGGGCGGCTGGTTAGCACGTGCATGATGTATCATAAGGTATGTCACTGAGACAAGTGGTGTGGTTTCGATTCACCTGTTGTACCTGACAAGGCGTAGGGTAGCCTTCCAACCCCGTGCGTTTTTCCTGGGTCCGCTGATTTCCTCTGACTGCTAAAGACCACTACGCGCAAGCGAATTATTGAAATGAAATTAAATCATGTGTTAGTCCCTAAATGACCTAGTTTGTGTCGAGTGGACGTTAAACGCCATCTATCTCTCTTTCTCTCTCGCTCTCTCCCTCTCTATATATATCTGTCACACACACCAGTGTGAACTGGTCGAATCTATATCATATAATAATGATAATAATAATCAAAATAATAGTTTTATTTGAGTAGGGTAGAGGTTGATACAAACCCCTTTCTCCCATCCTAAAAACAATAATATAAAATCCTTTCTACCATCGTGAAAAGTATACTTTCAAAAATGGCAGCAAAGGGGGTGTAAAATAAACAAGATGAATATAAACAAAAGATGACAGTGCCAAAAATAGGTGAAGATGCTATGAATCAATTTACAATTGGCTTTGAAACATAACAACAACCATTCAGTCATTCTTACTAAAACTATCTTTAAAACTAATAAAATTCGCTTCAAACTTCCTGTTCTTAATGCTTCCATCAAACTTTGCTTTAATTAACTTTATTGATATTATTGAAAAGATCAACCGTCCCCATCAAGTCTGGACTGTGTCTAATTGTCTAATTACCCTAGTTTCAGGTTATTAACTTTACTCATTATCTGTTGCGCTCTCCATTTTCTTTTTTTGTTTTACTAAAATATCAAATTTCCTATAATTCACTCTACGTTTTGCACCACTGATACGGAGAAATTCCCGTGTGGAGTTTTCACACAGCTAACTTTCTATGATTTGTTTGAATTTGTAACCCAGTGAATTCCCGAAATCCTTGAATTTTGTTCGAAAATATTCGATTACGGTAACACACCGTTGCTCTGCCAATCTAGAAAAAAAGTCACAGGTAAACAAGTCATAGTATAAAAAAAACACAGTAAAAAACACAGGTAAAAAAGTCACAACTTATATATATATTGTATTGTAGAGGGAGTATATCTTTGATCTTTTAAGTTAACTGTCTTTGAGTTAATTAGGTTTGGTTAATAGAGTGGTTACTCTACATTACCTTGCTGCTAAAATGTCTGATGTACTGATATGTCAAAGGTTACAACCACTCCCCTATCTCGCTGTATATAACTGTAATCATTAAAACTTTATTTATGATAACAATTTCTATAGTTTATTGCAACAAGATTGCTCAAGTTGTTACCATACAAAACACAAAATAATAAAAGAGAAACGAGTTGACAACAATATGTTTTAAAGTCATGAGTTACAAGTATGACATACATTATGTTTGAACGAGTTTTAAATCTCGTTTCAGAATCTCTACAATGTATTGTGCATTGAATATAATGTATTGAATAGTGTATTGATTATGTATTGCGTGGTGTATTGAATGTGTATTAAATAATGTATTCATTGTGTATTGAACTGCACATTAAATACGGCATGCAATCTGTATTTTTTAGTGTATTATGTATTTTATAGAATTGTGTATTCGTTAGGCAATTGAATTATGTATTCTGTAATGAGATAGGTATTGTATATTGTATTAAATCGTGTATTTTGTATTGTATATTGTATTGTTTTGAAAAATGTATTGAATAGTATATGGGATCTTGAATATAATTATCATTTAAATCAAAAGAAACATCCATTCACTTGTTTTGATATTTGTTTATTTTCTGCAATGTCTACTTTCTGTCTAGTACGCAGGTTTATCTTGTAGATTTTTGTTTTGCATGTAGTGTAGTCCTCCCGCACGTATTAATATAAATTAGATCCAACCTACCGTAAAAAGTCTGGGAGGCGTCCTTTAATTGGCGAGAGGATGAGTTAATCGATGCGATGTTTATGTGATAGTAGACCACTGAGTGAGTTAAGCATTAATTAAGTTCGTTAACTAAATTCAACATCAGTCAGTGCCCACACAGTTAATAGTTTTATTAGTGAGGTGTATTAATATATAAAAACGTTTAGAAACAATGGATTTGTATTCTAGAAGTATCTTTATTTCGACTTTTCTGATATCTGTTGGTAAGTACTATTTGTCATTCAAAAATTAGGGACTTCAATATTAAACTATTTTGTTGTGTTTAATTTTCAAAGTGGGATCGTTTTGATTAATAGATTTTTTTTTGTTATTCAAATAGATTTGTTGTTTTTCAAATAGATTAATATAGATTTGTTGTTATTTAAATAGATTTTTATAGATTTGTTGTTATTCAAATAGATTTGTTGTTATTCAAATAGATCTTTTGTTATTCAAATAGATTTTTTGTTATTCAAAGAGATTTTTTGTTATTCAATAGTAATGAAAATGGATACTTTGTCATATATATGAAAAAAAAACTGTCATTAGAGAAAGGAAATTTATTGTATCGTGATTCTAAAGTCGATATCAATATAGAAATTTTCTTTGATTGGCATTTAAAAATTGAACATAGTAACTCAAGGTACAATTTTATAGATACATGTACATAATTACTGAGTTTAATACTAAGCGACGAGGATACTCTCGTCTTTATCAAGCGAATGATACGGGTATGTCAATAGTAGTCCAATATTTTACAAAATTAATATGCGCCTTGTAGCATAGGGTCTGTCATTGAGTCAGCTAGCGTGGTTTAGATTCCCCGGTTGTACGCGACAAGGAGAATGAGCGCCTGTCCAACGTCGTAGATTTTCCCCGCGTTCCACCGGTTTCCTACCATAGCAAACGACACCTATGCGCAAGCGAATTATTGAAATAAAACTGAACAATATATTGGTCCCGAGATGACCTAGTTTGTGTCGAGTGGAAACTACCCCCCTCCCCCCGTCCCCTCTCTATCCAACTGAGGCTGTGAGGATTTATCTCTGGATATGTATAAGCAAAAGAAGTTCAGGATGAACAGAGACTCCAACGTTCTAATTGGGGCAATGAGAATATGGTGCCATTGACACAGACATTTCCATGAGTATTTGAAGTAACTCTTTCGAAATCCAACGTCATTTTGCTGAATTTATCGCATTTTTCAGAGGAATTGAAATGAAAGGCGTTACATCATAAAACACCAAAATATATCAAAGACCTGATTACCCCATATAAATCCACAAGAACCCTTATATCCACAGATAAATAATTTCTGTATCAACCATCAGTGAATCTTGAAATAGCAAAAAGATCTTTCTCGTTCTTTGCTCCTATGTTATGGAATTCGCTGCCTTACAATATTTGAACCATTAACTCCCTAGATGCATTTAAATCCCAGCTAGACGTTCCTGTTTACAGAGGCGTTTCCTTGGTTCAATTGAGAAAACTTAGAAACTTCAATTTTAGTATTATCGCGCTATATAAATAGAGGATTATTATTATTATTATTAAATGGGGTTGACACGTACTACTGTTCTGTTCCAACTGGGCTAATGAAGATTGATTTTTCAAAGAAGGCAATTTAGCGGAAGAGAGGGTACATGGCCTCATACACCTAGGTTATACCCTGAAAGGAAATCCCATCGTCAGGGTATGCGACCTGTTTATCAAGTCAGCACGCATCTGGAATATGGATGCTGGTAGTTGTCACTTCAAAAGAACTAAAACTGAGATCTATTACGTCACATGACTCCAACTGATTCTACCACAACTGGAACCTTTACCTCATATTTCCATTAAATTCGATTATCGGGCAAAATTAGAGACGGCTCAACCCCGGGAATTCGGGTCACGGATATCCCATGACGTCATGATGTTTACATTAATTAAAACAAATGTTAGTCAGTAAACCTCGTTTTATTTCATAATTAACTTGATCATATCCGTGAAAGTTATTCGGCAAGCATTAAGATACGTTTCCGTCCTGTTAATTTGCTTGACATTATTTATTGATAAAATAGGAAATGTATGGTGCCAATTATAATTTTAATTATAGCCCATAAGATACAAAACAAAGATAAAAGTCTATATAAATTGTCTCCTTCGATAGCTAAAATTAATTTGAGATATTTCCATCATCTTTTGTTGTTTTATGTTATCTATAATCAATGACGGCGTGTGAATAGGGAAACAACAGATGAAGCAAAATAAGATCATATAATTATTAATATAAAAAACGTTTAATGAATAACAGGGCAGTTTCTAAATTAATTAGCGAACCAGGGTAATTAAGGGATCAAGTTAACAAAGGGATCAAGATAATTAGAGGGTTGTCATTGAGCTTTTTTTATAATACGTCCCAGATACGACATGTTTTTAGAAAACAATCCAATCTACCCGACAAGGGCCGGATTTACATGGAGGGCTGGTATATCAAGCCGGAGTCAGGGTTGGATTTACATGGAGGGCTGGTATATCAAGCCAGAGTCAGGGCTGGATTTACACAATGACCTGAATTGCTCCTGATGTATAAAACCCGTATCAGACATGGATTTAAGCATGATCTAAAAAGGGCCTGATATACAGAGCCAGTATCAGGGCTGGATTTTTACCTCGCCTAAATAGGGATTGGCATAAATGGTGTTTATCTTTAAAACACGTCATATACTGACATATCGATTATATCGATTGCTACCAATCAATCAGTATTGATTATATATATAGACTAATAGTAAACATAATGTAAATAGTATGTTGATGATAAACCAATAATCAATCAGTATTAAAATTAAAATCATTTCATTCACGAAACGTGTTTATCTTATCTATAGCGTGACTCAGATGTTACCCAATAACCCAGCCATGAACAAAATTTACTCAACCGGTTTAACGTGATGTTTGGTTATACGTATTTGATTATTATATTTTATCAATACCGACTGATGTCTTCTGGCGTTATCTGATATTTACCAATATATTACACCAAGCTTGACGTCTCCACCCGGACCGCCTCGCCAAACCCGTCTATGTAGTCTCCACCCTCGACCGCCACGTTAAACCCGTCTATGTAGTCTCCATCCTGGACCGCTACCCTGGACCACCTCGCCAAACCCGTCTATGTAGTCTCCACCCTAGACCACCTCGCCAAACCCCACTACGTACTCTCCACCCTGGACCGCATAGCCAAATGTATCTATGCAGTGTCGATATTCGTAACAGCGTAAATGACGCGATAAACGATGTCACGTCATGTCGTAATGTACAATTATGCGCCAGTATTATCTTGAAAATAGCGTTTCTATCTCCGAGAATTCTCAGTCTGAATTATAGACAATTTCTTTTTGTTTATTACAGATCTAAATTTTACAGACTCATAATTAACCTCCGTCTTCATAACTAGAGGGTTACTCATTACATTCATGGACGAAACGTCCCTATGATTCCCACAAAAAATTATACCTAATGTTGTTATTTTCGATTGTCGAAATCCCCCGTCATTAAGACCACTTCGATCTAGTGATTCTTCTATTTATGGAAGCCTATATCTACCATTCATAATTTCTACTTTTCGCCCCTTCAAAACACGAAAGTCGAAAAGTAGAAGTTACGACAAAATGTAAGGCGACAGCACGGTATACAAGCCAAAATGAACTCGAAAATAGGAAATTAAGAAATAATACCCTGCGATAATAGCGCCTCTCGTTATTTCCCAATTTCTTATTTTCGACTTGCATTTTGGCTTGTATACCGTATTTTCGACTTACTCATATTTTTGTATTTATTGATATCAGTAAGAAGGCGACAACACGCAAACCAGGCCATAATGCAACTAGAAAAGTAGAAATTAAGAAATAAACACACGCGCTATAAGCGACCTCGTTATTTCTTAATTTCTTAATTTCGACTTTCCGCCTCGGAAGTTGTAGTAGTCTCTAATTTCCAGATGAATGCGTACAATCAGGGCTCACATTTTATTCCCCAAAATTATTCACATTTATTTCTTCTCCAACTGAAATATTTAATCTGCAAAAAATGTCTGATAAAAAGACAAACTTACGACAATTTAATTTATTATGTAGGCCTATTATAAAACAATTATCACGTACTTATACCCTGCGTTGGGTGATCTAGTAGTTTAACGCGTGTGCGTGATATCACAAGATCTTTCATTGATTCAAGTGGCCTGGTTTCTATTCTTCGCATAAACAAGGGAATAACGTATGATTCAATTTTATTTTAATAATTCGTTTCTGTCTAGGGGTCTTTATACATAAATACAAGAGAGAGGGAGAGAGAGAGATAGGGAGGGGTCAGTCGACGCCCACTAAATCATTTCGAGACTAACATCTGATTCAATAACTATTTCAATAATTCGCTTGCAAGTGTGTGTCTGTAAGAGTGTTGGAATGGGGTGGATGCTCATAAATTTTGGGGAATAAAATGTTTTATCCATTTTGTCGAAAACAAATGAAGGCCGGACAGTGTGAGCCCTGTGTGTACGTATTCGAGGCGAAAAGTGGAAAATAAGAAATTAAGAATTAACGAGGTCGCTAATAGCGCGTGTGTTTATTTCTTAATTTCTTCTTTTCGAGTTGCGTTATGGTTTGGTTTGCGGGTTGTCACCTTCTGCCTGACATCAATAAATACAAAAATATCACTAAGTTGACAGTCGCCAAGACGGTATACAAGCCAAAATGCAAGTCGAAAATAAGAAATTAGGAAATAACGAGATGCGCTATTATCGCAGTGTATTATTTCTTAATCTCCTCTTTTGGCTTGTATACCGTGCTGTCGCCTTACATTTTGTCGCAACTTCTACTTTTCGACTTTTCGACTTTCGTGTTTTGAAGGGGCGATAAGTAGAAGTTATGAATGGTAGATATAGGCTTCCATATACACGTCTTTACTACCAAGACACAACAATACCGTAAACGTAAGCTTACTCCTCTCGACACCTGTTACCACTGTCTGTCGTGTATTTTGTACACGGCGAACAGCCCTTTGCTGATTACACTATTTTGTCTCGACCGCTTTTTAGGACTTCGAAGTTTGACTAATGGTTTGGATTGTTCGTACTTGGTTTTATTTTATTTATGTTACCATGGTAACGTCTCGTTATCTGCTTTAACATTATATATACAAACAAAATCTAACAAATATAAACCACCATGTTTTCAATATATGATTTTTATTGGCTATATAAATTATGAGTGATATGAATAGTAACAAACGATAATTATAAAATATGACGTTGCATTTTTGTCATCCTTGGATGGGTGTGATCAGTTGTATCGCATACGAATTATGTGAAATCTTTAATGTAATTTGACAATAAAATCTAGTACATTATTCATTAAGTTCAATATGATGATAAAGTATAATGATAAAGTCGTACACTATTCATTAAGGCCAGTAGAATGGTAAAGTTTCTGTCCTGCTGTGATTAACAAGAAAAAAATTTATGCCGAGTTTTCACGGAGTCTACAATATTCCCTCAATCTCAAAGCATTTATTTTGATAAAACCTCCCGCGTCCGTTGGATTATATTCGCCTTGAACGTTCATACTCACTAATTCTTCATTATATAAAGAAAATGGCGACTCACGCGCTAAAATATAAACACCGCCCTTATAAACTTTTACTGTCACTTTTCCCTCCACAGAATCCTGGCTTTTATTGATACAAAATCGTGTAAATTCACATTCTGGACTGAACCAAAATCCTCGATACACTTGTTCCGAGAATTGACTATCCAGTGACCTCTTCACCTTACGCATCTCTCTGTCCATGGTAAATACTTCTATATCAGTATGTGCTGTTAACAAGATGGTGGCACCAGGTGTTTCATATATACCACGTGATTTCATTCCAATAAATCTATTCTCTACGATATCAATTCTACCCACGCCATTTCTCCCGCCAATTTGATTGAGATACAGAAACAACTCCAATGGATCTGTTACTTCTGTAGAATCAGTTTTATTGGTAACTTTGACAGGAACGCCATTTTTAAATTCTATGACTAATACTTCCGGTACATCCGGGGCTTTTTCTGGGTTGACTGTCATCTGACAAATATCATCTGGTGCTTGGTGATTGGGATCCTCTAGCACCCCGGATTCATAGCTCACGTGCATCATGTTGGCATCCATACTCCATGGATTGGATTTGGTTACTGGTAGCGGGATTCCATTCATCCGTGCATACTCAAATAAATCATCCCGACCTTGGAATCTGTTGTAGAATTCGGGTAGTCGCCATGGTGATAATATCTTAATGGTAGGATGTAAAGCATAAGCTCCAAGCTCAAATCGTATCTGATCATTTCCCTTTCCCGTGGCGCCATGAGCAACATGACTAGCTCCAACTTCTTTAGCTACTTTAATCATTTCCCGGGCAATTAGGGGCCGCGCCAAGGCAGTGCCAAGTAGATAACGATCTTCATAAACAGCATTAGCTTGCACGGCTGGCCAGATAAATTCCTCTACAAATTCTTTCTTCAGATCCGGAATAACCATCTTCGTCGCCCCAAACTTTAAAGCTTTTGCCCTGATGGCTTCAAAGTCCTCATCTTGTCCGACGTTCGCCAAATAGGCGACGACTTCGTAGCCTTGTTCTTTTAGCCACACCAAAATACACGATGTATCTAATCCACCACTGTAGGCTAGAACAACCAGGTCCTTCCTGACTGTATCGGCCATTCCTTACTTCTAGTCTTGAATATGTAACAGCGTCCGGACAATGAACACTTTTGGTGGTGTACGGAGCACGATCTAAAAGACGAATAACCTAACACTGGTTCACTATGGTGGACAAATTTACACTGATAAACTTATGATATCATTCGCTATTTAAAGAGAGGCGGCCATTATCTGCTGTTAAGACTAACTTTTACTGATACAAACAAACAAACAAATTCAAGATTATTTCTCGATCAGATTTTCTCATCGGAATTCTTTTTGCGCTAAGTGATAAACAAACGTTTAATTAAATCAGAAGGTTTTCAACACGAATTGAAAGATTATCGCTTTAATCTAGGGGATTAAACCTTTCATTAAGGAAATGAAATGGGGTTTAAAATCCGACAGTTCTGCTCCGACTGATTTAATAAACACCCCCATTAAACAATAGATCTGTATAAATCGTTAATTGAAATGATGACAGTGAGACGATAGACACCATTTAGATTATAATAATCCCTTGACAAGGAAGTGTTAATTTCAAAATCCCTAATCTAAAGTTCTGTAACCCTGAGAGATAAACTGTTAGACGTACTAAATGTTGTGTTAAACAGGTTTCCCTTTTAAAACAAGTTCTTCAAGTTTATCCTGTTAAATAATTGAATATGAACTCGGCCTAATCAATGGAACTAAAGTCAGTATCTCTACAAAGTTTAATGAGTGATTTTAATTTGATATAAAGTTTACGTCAATAACGAATCAGGCTAAACATGAGAAATAACAATAAAGTTTTACTTATTAACGAACAGACTGATGATCTTGGCCTTGTCTGCGATATCACTTATGTGGAAGCAGACGTTAAACATTAAGTAGTAGTAGTAGTAGTGATCTTGGCGGAAGCGAATTCCAGAAAGTCTCATTAAAATATACATAATATATAGAGCGAAATGGGTTTAACTTCCACTCCACATAGACTAAGTCATTTCGAATTAACATTTGGTTCAATTTTAATACAGTAACTCGCTTGCGCGTAGGGGTCTTTAGCAGTGGGTGGAAACCTGATGACTAGGAGAAAACCCAAGAAGCTGTCACGTACAAGCGGGGAATCGAGATCACGCCAGTTGACTACACTAACCAGAAGCGGTCGGGTTCCCTCATGATGTTAGCTGAAAGAGTTCCTGGCGATTTTTCGGTGTAGTGACCCCCTGACAGTTGTGTATGAGTTAAAGCCCGATAATGGTCATTTCTTGTCTTTCGGATGGTACGGAAAGCCATGGTCCCGTGACAATAAAGGCGTGCATAAAGAGAATCAATTATGTTGTATTTGTTCTTCAGAAACTCGTTTAAGGCCTCGTGCTACTATTTTATAAAGATAAGGAAGAGATAATTCAATGCCATGACATCACCTTGTTTATCGCCAGGTTGCGGGTTGAAACGAAATCTGGACACACCAATTGATTAAACCGACTTACGGAAATAACAACTCGACTTATTTGATCTGATAATTGAATTAAAATCATAGAAGACTTCGATAATCTATAAATCAATATTCTACCTTCTTGACCCTGATATTGTCACACTCCATCGATTATCGCTATCGATCACAAGTTCCGCTATTTAATGTGATGCAAAAGCATAGGAAGAAGATGTTTGTTTGTGTGGAGAAAGAGGGGGGTGGGGGTAACGTCCCTTCGACACAAATTTCGAATTATATATTCCAGAACTCATCAAACGACAAGTATTTTTAGCTGGTCTTGAATAATGCCCAATTTGTTAAAAGTTTCAATGTTTATATTAATATTCATGTAAAGATAGACAGCGTAAGAATTAGATAAAAGTCATGACCACCCCATATTTCTAAAGCAGCGTTCACGAGTTTTACAACATCTAACCGTTGCTTCAATACGCAGCAATTCCCGAACTTTGCGCTCGTTGTTTTTACAGGTGACTAATTAGCGAGAGACAAGGGGAGAGGAATGGGGTGTAACGTCCACTCAACACAAACTAGGTCATTTCGGGAATAACATATGGTTTAATTTCATTTCAATAATTCGATTGCGCGTATGGGTATTTAGCAGTAGGAGGAAACCGGAATGCCCGGAGGAAACCCACGAGGTTGAGAAGGTGCCCCTATCTCCATGCCACATACGCTCACTCCAGGGCTCGAAACCAGACTAATTAGCATTGTCCAGTCAGAGTTCGTGGCACATAACACACCATAAACAAACAGGTTTTTTTTTTAAAAATTGAAAAACCAGTGGAAAAACAGCAACCGTGACATTGATAGATCTTTGAACTTTGCAACTCGATTGTCACATGTAGGCATTTTAGCTAAAAGCACGAGACTTGGTATTCACGATGACCGATGAATCTGATAGGTTCCCAAGCTGGGCTTGTGCCAATCGAACTTAGTGGCGAAATATGCAGGGTATTACGTGAAGGGCTTGATAAGATGTACGTAGTTAAGGCGAGATCAAGCCTTCTATGTGACCATTCTTGCTTTAATAGTTTAAAAATACATAATGCAAAATGAAAGCTTTCATTCAAATTACTTCATTATTTGTTATCATTATTTGTAGTTTTGACAAGGTGCGTGCATTGTGGTAATCAGGACACTTAGCTACTACTACTACCTGGTGTTTTAACGTCCGCTTCCACAGAAGTAATATCGCAGACAATTAGAGAGACTTAGCCTCATTTAAATTAAATTTTTAAATACGCTAATGAAGATGGGCATACAACAGTGTGAGGGTAATTTTGCCCGGACAGCAGTGCTACGGTCTACTCTTATATCGAATTCCAACTGCCAAAGGATCTTTTACTTGCGTGTCAATGCGTACACATGATCTTGTTTTTTTTTGTCCCACCCGCAAGACTAGACAGCTTTCCTTGTCAGGCCATCCGTCTGCATCACTGACAAGGGGAAACCACGCCGGAAAATCAAATCGAGATGAACTTTCTCGGCAAATGCAGGGATCAAACACCCGACCTCAAGGCTAGCGAGCCAGCGCCTTACCCACTTAGCAACCGCGATTCCCCATTTTTAAATAGCGAACTGTTCTAATCCAGTGAGTATCCGATGCCATCGAGAGTTTTTCTTATAAATATCTCTTGGATAATGTATATTTAATGAAAGGTAGTAATTGACCACTTAGACACCTCTACGATTATTACGAATATAATTTTATACAGAAGTATATATTTTATTGAAGGGGTTATAATGTAGTGGGGTTATAGTTTCAGGAATCTGTCCAGATATCAACCGTTGGGATCCCGTTACCTCCAACTGTTACATATTCTCGGAGGAAAAGACCGACTGGTTTACAGCTAAAGCTACCTGTGAAGAGAGAGGTGCTTTCCTGGCTAAAATAGAAAGTCAAGCAGAAATGGACTTCCTATACTCAAAATCTCCGTGAGTTTCAATATGTTATTTACTTGGGTCCTAATGATCACATGCGAATCAGGAAGTGTTTATCGACATTGTAACATGCTATTTTAGGATTTTACAAGAACAGTGTTATCGTCCAATAAACAGTGCAAGATTTGCTTTTGAACATGTAACAATTATCGTTGAAATTAAACGGATATGACTTCTATTAAGACCAAAACGTTGGCAATGTTACTGATCAAAATCGATAAGGAATTCAAGATCAACAAAGCGTGTCCTGGGGGGTAGGGGTTTGGGTAGGGGTGAACCATTTAATTAATTTATGCTAATACAGCCTTTTCTTGTTAACAAAATGTAACTGTCATTCGAAGTCCTAAAAAACGTTATAGGCAAAATAGTTAGGCAAAGTAGTGTAATCAGCAAATGGACTGTTCATCGTGTACGAAATACACAACAAACAGTGGTAACAGGTGTCCGGAAGAGTAAGCTTACCCTGCCGGCGCGCCACACCCGCCACAACTGCGTCCAAACTATTAGACGAAATCTCGGTAAAACAGAGTGGTTGGCAAATGGACTATCAATGACAGCCTACGCCGGCAGTATTCCCCATAAATAAAACGGTATAGGCAAAATAATAAAATATTGTTTAAAAAAAAAAAAAAAAAAAAAAAAAAAACATGTTGGTTTACCCTTGTCGTAATCAGTGTACACCAGAACAAGTTGGTTTCGTGACCAGTGTACAACCATGTAAACTATCATCTTTTTTTATTACAGCCACCCGACAGGTCATCATTGGTTTGGTATGAATGATCTGGCTATAGAAGGTGATTTTAGGTGGTTAGATGGAACATCAGTACAATGGTTTGATTGGAGGCGGGAACAACCCAATGGTGGCGCTGATCAGAACTGTACGACCATTGATAATAATTGGGAATGGCAGGACAAAGATTGTGCCGAGCAATATTATTTTGTTTGTACTACAATAAACGGTAAGCACGGAATACTCAAGCCCCGTCTCCACCCAAAATACCCAAGGCCCCATTTACACTCCCCATACGAAATACTCAGTCTCCACCCAACACAGAATACTCACACCCAGTCTCCATTCGACACAGAATACCCAAGGCCCGTCCCCACCCAAAATACCAAGCCCCGTCCCCATCCAATATACTGAAGCCTCCCCCCAGTCGACACAGAATACTCAAGCCCCGACAACACTCGAAATAATATTCACACTCTCTCCATCCGGCACATAATTTATTTTATATACCGAATAACATTCAAAACTGATAACAGTGGCAACGGGTGATGGTGGCCCATCACACCCTTCCCTTTCTCTCTTAATAATGGTTTACCTTCATTATAGGAAATGCTTTATACGGATCAAACAAGGTGACCTTGTTAACAGACGTGGAGATATTCGACACAGTAAAATCTCTGGGAAGAATTGATTGCGCTGATAGATGCACGACTGATCTCCGGTGTGCTTATTGGGCATATTCTGATTCCAGCAGTAGCAGCAACTGTAAGTTTTATAAGGTTGACAGTGGAAAAATTCTGACGATGTCAACTTCCTGGGATTATTACAAACTGGAGTGGATCAGTAAAGAAAATGTGACGTCAACGTAAATGTGGCGCCAACGTAAATGTGACGTCAACGTAAATGACGACAGTCGGTTCCATGACGTCCTATTTTGTTTTACAGTGAATTTGAACACTATTTATTCATCAAGATAATCCAAAATATCCATGTGTACCGTTCACTGACCAACTCTTTATTATTTAGCCATACTCGCACACTGAAATAGATAATACAAAATCTACGTCGAAATCAATTAAAAAAAATAAATGAATTTTCTACTGACTATTTTAGTTTTATAGAGTGTCTGTGAATACCTTTAAGAACTGACCTCGTTAACAAAGTTTTATGTAGCGATTGTGATTACTTTTAATGAATGAATTGTTTTAGCAAAGTTTTATATAATGCTTGCGCTGTCAATTTATTTACTTCAAATTTATTAAATTTTCAGTGATTATATGTATAATTCATTTTATTTATTCTGCATCTACCATTTTTACATAATGCAATGGCGCCGAGGAGCAATAAGTTTTACTGGAATGCAGGCGCTTTATAAATTCATGAATTTTCTTTTATTTTGTGTGATATAGATTTATATGATATTTGAAGACCCGTGTGTATTACAACATACTTTATATAATACTTTCTATAATAATATAACCCCTACCCCTTTACATAATGCACAGAAAAGACTAGTCGAAACGTTGCTCAGTTATAAGCCGTAATTGTATTCCACATAATTGTGACCGGTATACTGCAGTTCAATTACTAAATGCCATTGGAACAATCGACCACAGGGTAGTTGGGAATCCCTTCAGAACAGGAATGTTAGTATCGTCAATGAGAGTTGTCGTTCTTTGATCAAATCGTCCGTGAACATCCTATAGGTCAACCAAATCTAAACTTGTTTGATTTGAATTAAAAGAATGTTTGTGCATCAGATATTACGATTGGTGATGTGACATGTTCTATGTGATCTGTGATAAGGACAACTCCATAAATAATGGTTGACCTTTCTGACACCGGAAAACAGAGATGGATTGTATATATGCACTGGATTTATCTATAGACATGGGGAAATGTTGCCATCCTACAAATTTTAAGGAGTTTAGAAATAGGAGATTTTTATTATTATTATACATGTACCATCAGTTTAGTCATACATATTCACATTATTAATCCAGTGCCATAATGCATCGTAAATTTACTCGGAACAGTAAGGCTGGAGGCCCACGAAAATGACGTCATTAGCAAATGTGAGTTTTCTTTTAATGTGATTGGCTAATTGACATCATCTGGCACCCGTCGTAAGCGTCACTGTTTATGACCAAATAAATAAAGTAATTGTCTTTCTTCATGTGTCTTCCAATTCAGCTCCGGCCTCAACCAGTCTCAGATTGATTAAAGTGACATCCCAAGAAGGTTACAAAAACATCCAACATATCATTATATTGATTGTGATTGATTCAAGTCAACAATTTTAAACAAATCAACCATAAAGTAAAGTATAAACTGTATACTTGCTACCGTAAATCAACACGCCCAATCCCGTACATCCGGTTGAATTAGCTTTAAAGAGAGTGGAACACTCCCCAAATCAAAAACCTTGTTGGCAATAAAGGTTGGAACATTACCCATATTGTCCCGGTGAGAGGAAGTATAAGGCACAATCAATTCAAATTATTTTGATATAAAACGTTGCATGTGTGTTCGTTGGATAATTATGCATTGTTGAGTGGCTTAGCTTTTTCAGATGTCAGACACGGTCACGGATCCTAGACCGATGTAGTATTGTACATGTAATTCTATCTTGTAGCTTCACATCGGAGTTATCAAGAGTTGATTATGGTCCCTTATGTTAATAAATGTCGAATTAATAGTCTATATACCATTTAAAGGCTAAACAAAGACCTACAATAGACGAATTTAGTTCGAGCAGATTGTCTGCGTTACTAAGAACATGTGGATTGACTTATGGACATGTGTATGATTCAGAACACAAAGGAAATATCAGGGATTGCGTACTAGTCCACGGGTTCAGTAGTCCACCGATATCTATTATTAAAGTCAGGGTTGGGTTAGGGTTCATTAGTCCACCGATATCTATTATTAAAGTAAGGGTTGGGTTAGGGTTCATTAGTCCACCGATATCTATTATTAAAGTAAGGGTTGGGTTAGGTTTCATTAGTCCACCGATATCTGTTATTGGGGTTAGGGTTAGGGTTAGGTTAGGGTTAATTAGTCCACCGATATCTATTATTAGGGTTAGGGTTGGGTTAGTTTTCATTAGTCCACCGATATCTATAATTAAGGTTGGGGTTGGGTAAGGTTTATTGATAACCATATTTATAGTATTTCTTATTTCGATGATTAGTGCACCCGCCGACTATTGAAACCCTCTCAACATATCGAACTTTTTAAATGGGGCATCAACTCGTCTCCATAATGCAAACACGCCTAAAGTAATTACGATATACTTCACACAATCAAATATGGAGGCACTTAATTTTGCACATGTAGATGATGTTTTCTTAAATTGGAGAATCAATTCGTTTTTACAACGACCAATTGATTTCTGCAGCAATAACAGTATACTTCAGACACGTCAAACTAATCCGGCTAGTTAAATCTGCATATTGAGGATGTTTCGTCTAGCTTTCGATATTATATCAACTATTATTGAGACATCTATTAACATGGTACGCCCATAATCAACTCTCTAAATCATCGGATAGGCCCATAATCAACTCTCTAGACCATCTGATAGTACGCCCATAATCAAGTCTCCTGACCATCGGATACGCCCATAATCAACTCTCCAGCGCATAAAACAAAACCAAGAACGAACAATCCAAACCATTTGACAAAATTCAAATTACTTAAAAAAATAGTGTAATCAGCAAATTAGGTGTTCAAAGTGTTCAAAGTGCACGACAAACAGTGGTAACAGGTGCACGGAAGAACAATTTTACCCTGTCTGGCGACACACTCACTCTAGCGGATTTAATATTTTCATGTAAAAAGTGACAATCGAGACCAATTTGACTTATGTTTTAAATTTCCATTATCTATTTTTAAATTATCATAGAAAGTACGACCCGATCTTAATCTAAATTTAAATAATCTTGAGGCAGTATTTAATAGTAAAACACTTCATCTAGTTGTTGAGACGTCTTCTGGTTTAAACAGTCTTGAAGCGAAGATGGGTTTGTTTGTTTAAAATAAATATAACTGAATAGGATGTATTAACATTAACAATTATAATGATCATATCGTTCAGTTCTAGTTTATTGATAATTAGGAGATAAACACTTCCTGTTTCGCATTTAGAGGGGTGTTATTGTCCAATAGACATGTCCTGAGATCATTAGGACCCGAGACGCGTAGCGTCGAGGGTTCCAATGTAAAATCTCAGGACATGTCTATTTGACAATAACACCCCTCTAAATGCGAAACAGGAAGTGTTTATCGACATTGTAACATGCTTTTTTAGGATTTTAAAAGACATTACTAAAACAGAAGGGTGTTATTGTCCAATAGACAGTGTCTAATTGACCAATCAAAACGCAGGGTTTACCCTGAAGCATGTTACAATGGATTGTAATGGACTTTATCATCTCGCAGCCATTTAAACGGTTAAAAGTGCAGCAAATGTAAGTCATAATAAGAGCATAGATTTTCTTGACACCACCGTTTTTAAGTGTAGCAACACCATTGACACTGGCCAACTGGAAACAAAAGTATTTTTCAACCGATACACATCAATTACTGCCCAAAAGCTCCTTTTCACCCAAAACATGCGTTCTCTGGCATCATAAAATCTAAGATTCTTCGTTTCCATAGAATATCTACTCAGAAGACCGACGTTGAGTCGGCATGTACCCTGGTATTTAGCAAACTAAGTGAAAGGGGATACACCAAACGCTTTCTCCGACGTTTTAAAAAAACAATACTTCAGCTGAACTTGCCGCCAAAGGAACGAACAACATGCAGTCAGCAGTTAAAATTCAGTTATTTTGGCGGGAAAGTTTTCAGTGCTTTGAAAATCGAATTTCAAATTCAGTTATTTTTTCTGAGAAAGGACGAATCGATTTATTATTGGAACATTCGACTCAAGATAGGGAATTGGGCTGTAGTTCCGGATACCGAAACGTCCCAAATTATCAGACCTGGCACCGAGTGTGGGGGAGGGGAGTTCACTCTTGTCACAGTTTCAAGTACGAATATGTTTCAGCGGACATTGTTGCTTAAGATAGTCCTTATTCAGTTGGAGGAAGCTTTGCAGCAGAAAATACACTTTTCACTTGATTGTCACTATTTGGGGATCGAAAGAATTTAATTCCGAAATGTTCAATCGACAAACCTCCGGGTTGACGTACCGGCAAACATTAACGATCATAAACACTCCACCCACATGAACACCGTACACGTTGAGTATGATGTACTTATTACTGCCTGCGAGACAACAGACAGATATCCGTCGATAACTCTTCAACAATTACAATTTGTTTTTCTAGACGAATCACAAATAATTCTTGGCGATGTTTACACTATTTTTACAATAAATAACATCCAGTACTACATTTTCATTTTTAGAAACATCACTTGAAACTTGTCAATATGCATTGTGTATGGATTTAGAATCGACACTCACTGTAGGCGACATCTTAACAAAAACCAAGACTAAACAGGACATGTAGCATAATTCTACACATAGTAGCATACGTTGAACCGAATTTCATTGAGAGCAGGTTAAAGAATCAAAACATCTCTTAGCAATGGCGATACCCGCCCTGATAATTCCATATAGCCAAAGAGTATTTGTTTAATTACACGATCTCCAAACCTCTAAGATTAGTTATAAAATGATACAATCAGCAGTTTTAAGAATTATATTAAAATTGTTGCTGCGAATAGAAGATGGACGCCTATTCATAAGACGGATGATTGCCATTTTTCTTCTAATTGCGAAACAATAAATCTATAGCCCCTTGACTTTAACTATATTCACTTGACCTGACTACCCAATAAAGCTATATGTCCTTAAGCCGCCCCTCTCCCCCTTATACAAACAAACCCTATAAAACTATAAGCCCCTGGCTTGACCCCCAAATGAAAGTATAGCCAGAATGACTTGATTATCCTATGTACACTAAGTCCCTTGACCTGACTGTCCTATAGCCCCTTGACCTGACTACCCAATAGACCTGTAGCCCCTTGACCTGACTATCCAATATACATTTAGTCCCTTGACTTGACTACCTTATAGACCTATAGCCCTTTGACTTGACTACCCAATAGACTATCGTCCCCTGACTTTACTTGGTAATTATATTTACTTGCTTTCTTAGTTGATTTAGACCATCGACTCATCTACCCAATAACAGATCTTGGCACTAAAGGCACGTGTAGCAGGCCTACAAATCAACATACAACGTGGCTGATTGTTAAACAAAATATAGATATATAATGGCGTGGTAGGCCGACTGATTCGACATTGTTTAACAATTTAAAAAACCGGATATCAATAGAACATGGAGGCTCGTCCGATCAATAACAAACCAAGAACCATACATAATAATCACACCCGTGTTATTATAGAAGGGGAATTATTCATCATCATTGATTAAATCTGTGTAATATGGATCAATGGTTCCCTGTAAATGGTTCAATGACCCCGTGACACAAGCAGTGTTACAGTACTTTATTATAGCAGGATTAAAAACATAATCTCCTTTTTTTATAAACAATATTTATTCAGAAACTGAGGGGATTTGGGAACCGGCAAAACACATATAAACCCCTCTCCCGGTTACAAATAAATTACATAATATAACAATAAAATAAAAACAAAGAAGAAAAAAGAATAGATAAAACGGAAATTATATATATATATAAATGTACACATAACCCATAAAAGTATTTACATGTAAACATGATTAATTTGAAATAATTAAAATCCGCTATTATTAAAATTTAAATCTTTCAGTTTTTTCAATAAAATTGTGCACTTGGTTAAATACTGACACATTTCCTTCGTATGCTAGTGTTTCCGATCCATATAGTAGCATTATAATGTTTTGCTGTGTCGGAGGTAAAGTGTTGATTGTTATATGGCGAGCATCTGAATACAAAGATTGAATTGAAATAGAGAGACGTTTTGCAGAATATTTTGGTTTAATCATCTTTTTAAAGCGTGTTCTTTGGGGTTCATTCTCACCCAGCTCAAAACTTAAATAATCATGTTAGCGTGACTAAGGTGTTAATTGGAATTTCTAAAGAAGGATTAGCTGTAGTCTGTTTCACATTGGGCACTGTTTATTTCATTAGGTTAAACGTAGTAGTGGTTAGAGGATAATGACGTCCTGGCAGATGAACAAAACGGTTTTTGTAAAGAAAGAAATTGTGTCGACCACATTTATGTGTTGAACAGTATTATAAACAATAGAAAATCAGCCAAACAGCAAACATTTGCCTGCTTTGTTGACTGCAAAAAAGCTTTCGATGGTTTGAATAGATCCTGTTTGTTGTTTAAATTAAAAACTCTAGGTATTCATGGTAAATTTCTGGATAGTATAGTATCACTTTATGAAAATGTGTCTTGTACTGTTAAAGTGAACTCTTCATTAACTGAATGGTTTCAAGTAACTCAAGGTGTCAAACAGGGTTGTGTTTTATCACCAACATTATTTTCTATATATGTAAATGATTTAGTTAAGGAACTGAATGCTATTGAATGTGGTATAGATATCGATGGTAAAATGATCTCTGCATTATTATATGCAGATGATATAGTTCTTGTAGCACCAGATGAAAACAAGCCACAACGACTGTTAGATGTATTAAGCAATTGGTGTCGTAAATGGAGGTTAGCCATAAATGAAGATAAAACTAAAATTGTCCATTTCCGTAATCTTAGTGTCAACAGGTGCACTGTTAAATTTAATTGTGATAACTTAAATATCGTATACACCAGTGAATATAAATACTTAGGTATTTGGCTCAATGAATTCTGTGACTACTCATTTAGTGCTAAAGAACTCTCAAAATCAGCAAATAGGGCATTAGCTGTGATAAAAACAAAGTTCACCCAATTTGGTGGCTTTAATTTGAATGTATATAATAAGTTATATGAAGCCCTTGTATTACCTATCCTTACATATGCATCTGGAATATGGGGAATCAATACCCATAGATGTATTAATGTGCTTAAAGTTCCAATAGCATTTTTTTAAGTTATATTTTTAAAATGTATTAAAATAAAGCCCTAAAATAGATTGAACCTATAAACAGTCCTACCTTGTTAAAGAATAATCCTATTAATCCTATAATTCACTATTGCCAGTTGAGAAATTGGCAAAAATATCATTTTCAACTTCAAATTCAAACGTTTGAAAATGGCCGTCCATGGAGAGGAATGGGAAAACAAGGGAGGTATTTGAGTAACTATTTCTTCAATCAGCCTGTGTCAGCCTTTCTAATGCCCCAAAAATTTTGCACATGATCGTATAATAGTGAGTTGACAACCTTTTGAGCAAAAGACATAGAAATAATTATGTTTTGACTTTCTTAGAAAATATGAAATTGGAGCTTTAACAATAATGCCTACAAATTTTACTTGGGTTTAACTAAACGGAGCAGCAACATAGCATCTCGGGGGGATATGGGCTGGTTACAGGGGGATACCATTCTAAAAATAGAACTATTTCGCTACTGGAATAGAATTAAATTAAAGGGAAGCAACTTATGTAAAGATGTGCATAAGTGGGGCATTAGGCGTAAAACATCATGGGATTATCGGGTTTTGAAGTTAGGTGAGAAGCTAAATGTTTTAGTCAATGAAAATGATATTGTGTGCCTCAATAATGTTAAAACAAAGTTATCCGAAAAGGATATAGATCATTGGTCACAGAGCTTATGGGATGATAAGACTTGTCTAAATGGCAACAAACTGAGGTCATATCGTAAATATAAAACATTGTTTGGTACGGAACCTTATGCAAGTAGTTAAGAATAGGTCACACAGACGAGTTTTGTCAAAATTAAGAGCTGGATCACTTCCCCTCAGAATAGAAACTAGACGTTTTTCAAAACCACCCGAGCCCGTGTGTGAAAGAATATGTATATTTTGTAATGGTAGACAAGTTGAAGATGAAGAACATTTTGTTTTTAATTGTGATTTTTATAACGATATAAAGACAATCAAGAGCCTGCCAAATTGAACCAACTTTTAACCTAAAATAATGTAAATAAAATATACTTCTTAATGAATACTACTGATATTTTACCTCATTTTGCATCTTGTATATATAGAATGTTTGAACAGAGGAAAAATGCTCTTTTAACGTAAACGTTTACGTATTTGTTTGTATTGTATGTGTCTCACTTTTATTGCTATTTATCAATTTTTAACCTATATTGTGGAATGTTTTAATTTGCATATGTATAGTGTCTCATAAATCGTTATCGGCTGGCATCTTAATAATTTTGTTTTTATGTATTTGTGCAATGTATTTTTGTAAAGATGGTGACACTGATTAAAATTGATTATTATTTTTATTATTAGTAAAACAAAATCACTTGATAATGTTTTATTCAACATTTATTATAGTAAAACATGTTTATTTTAACACTTTTAATGTAAATGGAAAAACTTAATATAAAAAATAAATAACTAACTAGCACTATGAAATGAGCATCAACATTAAAAATATATATTTCATATGGGCAAAGTGAACTACAATTTCATAACAATAATATTAATAACAATAATAACAATAATATTAATAACAATGTCCATCAACATTTCATACTATTTACTCTAAATGGACAAGATGAGATACCGCATCTACATAAAGCATGGTGTCTCTTTGACCATTTCGGAACTGATCTTTCAATGCTTGAAGTCTCTCTTCTAGTTAACGGTAGGCTTTCTTCTTTGGCCTGGAAATGCCGTTAGCACTGAGCTGTAGAATTCTTATTTCAGTCAGCGTCTGCTCTCGTTTCAGCACAGTAACAAGTTGATAGATATTAAACACAGTTCACATGACATTTATGAAACGGTTAATCCATATCTAATTAGGTGAACACATTTCAACTACAGGCCATAATCCCCCAGCCCTAAACTCTTAATCCCCTTAATCAATATTCTGAGCTGGGTGAGAACACCCCATATCCCGTTCTTTGGATCCTTTACATAGGCGAAATTGGTCATAAAGATACATTAGTTTTCAATAAAGAATTGGCCATTCTCCATATAACAGTTCACAAATATATGATGAAAAAAAGAAAATATTATATACGCTTCTAATCAATAACGTTCGGCGAAATACGTGAATAGCATTAGTAATCCTTTATTTTAAAGATTATGTGGTCATTTGTGAATCTATCAGATTTAATAACTTCCACGAAGTCTTGATGGGTATGTGTTTCTTTGTATATCGCAAATGTCGCTCGAAACCATTGCGTACTCTTTTTAAAACGTTCAATGTGTCTGAAAAACTGGATGTTAGGAGCTCATATTTCAAGGTAAGATAACTGAACCACGGCATTATACACCACAAGCTGTGTCAATCAAGGGTTGTTCTCGCAATGTCACTATCAGTGAGACTGGAAAAACTTTCTACAAACCGGAAAAAGGAGAATTGCGTTGCCGCACATGCGTAAGACCTAACCTCTCCACTATTTACAGCTCGCATCTCGCTATGATATGATAGATATATGCGGACCGATGATTCCAATATTTCAAAATCGGAAGCGAATTGCGCATTGAATGATTGGGATGGACCATTGTTTACACACTTTATTGCAAATATATTAAAAACAAAAACATAACGCTACAATATACGTCCACATTCCTGCTTTGATTGATATGGTACTTTGTCAAGAAGGCTAGGCGTTTGGTTTGTTTAGCGTTGAGGGTCGTGCCTCAACATCAATAGTTGCCGTCCTTAGAGTAAAAGGAATAACTATACCAAGATATAATACATTCCGAATTGTGCCTTCCTAACAGTAAAGGCAAAAAGTGGGAGTGGATCTGCCCCTGGGGGTCGGGAATTCACCAAAATCAATAGTGGTCGCAAATATAAGCTCACAAGGGCCAACTTATTGTATAAAACAATAAGTTTAGGTATTTAAATAGAAATGCAAAAATATACATCATCATTTCTGGGAATAATTGTATAAAATATTCACACGCTATATGAGCTAGGGGATAATTATTTACAATTTGCACGCACAATTTTCAAATTTCATAAAATGGTAAATGAGCTAAAAGTAGATGGATGTAGGAAACTTTTGTTGTCCTTTGTTGAAATAATGCCTACACTAATGGGGCACCAGCACATCTAGTACATAGAATAAGGCAACGTTTTTGCTCGAGCTATCAAACCAGCAAGAATTGGATTGGGGATATTTAAATGCTACATCAATTAATTAGACATTAATTAACTCACCAAGGCCATAATCACCTCTCAATGCCATCGGGTGGTTCCAATATTTAAGATTTAAATACGTAAAGATGATAATTGAAACTTCGCTTATAATCGTAACGGTAGCAATGACAACCAGGGTCAACCTAAAATTGTATCGCCGGAGGTTTGATTCTGAGAGAAGAAATTTGCAGGCGACTTTCAACATACTCTCTTTTCATTATTTATTTTTTTTTTATCTATTATGGCATTTACTTTCTGCCCTTGGTTTAATCGTACCTAATGCCACTTTAAAGTTAATAGATAGATAGTTCGACACAAATAGGTCACAACACATATTATAATGTAATGTAATATGAATGTATATCAACTGATAAGTGGAGAGCTTGAATTGATCAATGGCAGTCTTTGGCGTCTAAGTATTCCAGTCCATACGGGTAGTATATATTTAACCTCTTTCGTGGAGTGGATTCATACAACAGGCATTCATGTGCCAATTTACGGTAAGATAACAACATCAATGTGGGTTTAAATTGACCAGATCGTCGTGGATTATATTAAGTTAAAGGCTTGGTTCCTTTAATATCAACACTATGAGTGACTTTAATATAAATATAATGGGAGACAACCAAGAATGTTTTGCATGTTTCATATGATGGACACAGATCACTAAACATTTCTACGCTGTCACGCCGAATATAGGGCGAAAGTTATTTTGAGTCTTTCTCTCTCATTCCTCCTTTAGCATGGCGATTTTTGTTGACTTTTTGGTGCAGAATCGACGAAAAGGGTTTGAAATTACATTTTCTGCCAGGATTTGGTGAATATTCATGATTTAAAGGCGGAAGGATACAACAGTTGAGAGGTTGGTTAGGTTGAAATGTAGGGCCGGAAATTGCATGTTTACTTGTCTATACTTCCAGCTTGTGTATCGTAAGTTTTTCATGGTGAACATCATACATGCTTCTGGGCAAGAGTTTGGTCCAACGAATATTTGGGGAAAAGTTAGAGCCGGTCTAAAAGCTACAAACATTGGGAATAAAAACAGTTTTTATCGTCATTATAATCCAATAAGAGTAACATTCTTTATTATTGTTAAGGAATAATGTATCTTCCAAAAGTTTATGAGGAATAACTTAACGTAGAAAAAAACAATACTTTTATATAGCCTGGATGTTTACTTATCAAGAAGAAATGTCACAATATATCAATAACAAATTGACAAATCAAATTTTTATTGGAATAAATTATTTAGAGAGTGATAAATACAGATTCCAAATGGTTGTAACTTTTGCCAACTGCCCGTATCGAGCTTCAACGAATAACAGTCACAAAAGGTTTCGGAGGCTGTCGACGCTATGATTCACAGTTCTGATCGCGTAGCTTATCGCAATCCAGCTCTCCACTGACCATGCTCAATTGATTATTCACAAGCCGGATTCGTGAATAAAACATTTTAACATGGAGTCCATTGGTTTTGTGTTTCTGAATTAAATGTTAAATGACTGTATGTTGATTTTAATGGGGATGAAGTGGTGACAAATAGACAGTATTTAGAAGGTTTATCAAGTCAAGGCTGGCATATACAAAACAACTGACAGTTTTATCTTTAACACAGATCGCCCCCGTTCTAAACAAATCTACATAAAATCTACATAAAATTCACCCAAATCAAGTCATTTTAAAGTTGTAGAAGGGTTAGAGTGAAAATAGTTTAAAGGCTATAAAATGTAACTGACAGTTTTATCTTTGTCCCAAATGACAGTGGTTTTGACATTTTCAAGTTTCGCGTGATACAAGACAACCGATCGTTAATCAATTCAACACCTAAATTAATATGCGTGAACTGTAATTATAGATATGATATGTGATTTGAACCGGCTTAAAAACAATGGGCGTCATCTCCTATCATTGATTATGCTTAACATAAAATTTGGAAACATATCCATTAAAACTTTAGCTTCTCCACAAGTGCACAATTTATTTTTTTAAGCGGGCAGAATCGATGGGGTTTGGCTTCACACCACATTTGAAAAATACAGTGGCTATTTGACACATGGGGTAAGGAAAAATTTCAAAAGAGCCTTACGACTACAGATCGCAATTGTTTCCCAATTTTTATGAAACTTACGGATTATAATAACATTGATGATATCTATCGGCATCTACCGGTTGGTGGTTTACGAGATATGGGGGTTACCACATATTTCGTGTGGCACGACTACAAACCGCAATTACCAACGAAACATACAGATTATAATTACATTAATAATATCTCAGAGCAGGCAAAGTTTCGGTCAGTTCCGGTTAACGGTTTCCGGGATATCAATTTATCACACATTTCATGCAGACCGCAATTATAAACCGGAAGTGGTCGGATTTTGGCTACACTGAGATATTATTAATGTTATCATATTTTGTAAGTTTCGTGGATACCGGTTGATAATTGTGGTCTGCTTTTCTTACGGTGGCTCACAGGAACTAAGATGGTAGTATGCTGACCTTGAGGTACCATGTAATATAACTGTCTTGACGGAATAAGTTGTTTCCCCTTTTTGGTGGTGTCAGGCGGAGGGTCTGGCAAAGGACAAAATATAGTCGTTCCCATGTCTTATACTTTAGGGAACCTCTGACAGTTGGAATTCGATATAAATGTAGGCCGTAGTGTCGCTGTTCAGGCAAAATTTCTCTCATAGTACAGTGTATGGCATCAGGCCGTCTTCATTTGCCCAGACTGTGCATAAAAGTATTACGTTAAACCCCAAGTTCATGTCATGTCCTTTAATACTGGTGAATATGTCCACATTATCTCCTATTTAGTATATAACTGTATGAATACTACAAGAACAATGGTTTAGTAAATGATGACTTGCCCTTCAAGGTGTCCCAACCCTACCCCAGCCAGAGAAATAAATCTGTTCACTACGTTCCATGTGCCAACACTACTCCAGCCAGAGACATAAAATTTTTCTCTCCATTCCATGTACCACTGCAGTGGGGAATGTACATGACGAATATGGAACGCGTCATTGTGTGTAGATGCACCCGCATTCTGTTTAATATATTAACGATAAACCATATGCATAATCGTTTTTTCCAAGGGAGGGGGGGGGGTGTCCCTGGTAAACTTAAATAATCTCCCATGATGGTCATTCTCCCAAATGTTCTGAATCTGGCCTGAGTTATATTCTTTCCTTCTCACTGATTATCGAGAGAGTGACAAAACCTTATTCTAACACAAAATGACATATTCAGAATATGAGTTGATCCATATGTATAAATCATCTTCATCTTCGTCTTGAAGGATAACTTTAGGAAGGATGATTTAGGTAAATCGTGTAACTTTCAAATCCCTTCGCGGGGTGTTGCAAACATAAAATTTTAAATATAGAATGAAGTGGATGAACAAAGCAGATAACATGGATGACTGACAAACACAGAAACATGGGGTTAACAAGATAAACAACAAACAAAGGACAAACTGTTTAATTTTCAATCTGGGTTACATTTTAATATCTTGTACTTGTTGGTTTATCTGGTTTTTATAAAGAAGTGCGAATAAACATATTTTAGTTCTTGGCTAAGATGAATATAATTTATAAAGAAAAAACTAAATAGCATTTAATTATTTCAAAGACGTAGTTGAATATTACATTATAGTTTATTATATTTATTTCCTAATATGTTTTAAATATTACAATATAGTTTACTATATTGAACTTTATATATCAGCGGTTGACTAATCTACTGTGGGTAGACCATAACTAGCTTGTTTACATATAACAAAACGTTTCTCCACATTTTATAACTGAAATACAACGAATTATTTTTATATTATCATTAAAGATGCATAATAGCAGGTAAGATAAAGGGTTGGCAGTTCTCACTATAATAGTTAAAAACTACATAGAGTAAAGGTAATTCGCTGAAAAATTCAGTCGAATTGATCCACTATGAGCCAAAAACGAAGTGGGTGAAATTTCCGCCTGGCATCGGTCATCATTACTAAAATCATTAATATAAACGGCGTAGTCTCGATTATCCAGTTTTAAAATTTAATTTTAATGGCCGTTCAGCGGTATATAGGAATCTAATCCAGCCAACATCGAAGGCTAGCCTTGACATCGAGAGTTTATTATGGTCCGGATAAGTTAATTAATGTCTAATTGATAATTTATATAACATTTCAGGCCTAAAGAAAGACTCGTAATAGGCAGATTTTGCTCTTGCCTAATGCATGTTTAAACAAGCCATCATAAGCCTGGTAATAGCGAAACTCGAATGAGCGGATCAAAAAATAAAAATTCCTCAGAAAATAAGATTCGTGAAAAATACAGGGTGTTTGTTTTACATAATAAAGGTAAACATGTAAATAAATTATTTTAATGGATTGAAACAGGTGTTTGACGACGCCATCTTGGTTCAAGGTCGAATGATCAGTGGGAGTTTAGGTACGAGATTACTCAAAAACAACATGACATCACATGATATTACGTCATTTTGACCACGCTTAAGTCTCTAACAAGATACTGGGCTGTTTTATATTCGAATTCCTATCCACATTCATCTAAAACACTATGATATGTATCAAGTACACCATGATGAACGGTTAATAACAGACAGTGTACATTAATAACATTACTAGGTGATTATACTCCAAGTCATAACTTGTTGTTTATTGTAATAACGAGGGGTGCTCGAGACATTAAACATATTTGTATACAAATCAAGTCACAATGATTATAAATAAAATAATGAATATTTACATCCACAGAATCCGTTAATACACAGAACACTACCATCACCACAATGCCTGTCTTCACTACATGGTACTATAAATATAAATAATATATCACACCACCTCATCAAACTGAGCATTGATCAGATAAAAATATAATATAATCTACTGGCCACATGTGTTTGCCCACTCGGCCATCCAACCCCCTCTTACCATTGTCCAACACTATGATTAGTAAACGATATATAATTTGAAAGCCGGCCCTGAATTCGTTCAACTAATATAAATCATATTTACCGAGACAAACTCCATCTGAACAACTGCCATCACTACTAGAGCAAGTTGTATCATCCATATCACATCCAACTATAACTATAATAATTATAATTTACAATATAACATATGGTGTTTAACGTTCTCTTTTATCAGATAAAGCCTGTAACTATAATAAATATAATTTACAATATGGTGTTTTATTTTCACTTTCATCAGATAAAGGTGTAACATGATCAGGTTGACAAAATATAAAACATGACAAATCATCCAACATAGAGCAGTGCTACCATGTGTTCCTCTTGTTAAGTGCATCCAAATAATCAAATAGAAAGGTATTTATTATGAATAAAATAATTATATCTATATTATACTTACGCCTGCACGTCTCATTGGAACATGTGTTAGCAAATTTAGCACCAGGAATAGTACAGAATCCTTCCCCACATGGTTCACCTGAAACAATCGAACTATAAGAGTGATGACTGATACTACAATGTATTTCTAATTTATTTATAATTACTAACATGCCATCATAAACTGATTATATGAATGTACCATAATCAAATATTATTAAATTATATAATATTGTAAAACAAATAACATACCCCTATCAACACACTTGAAATTGGTGCCATCTATATAACTACAGACGTCCCCTGAAAGATATACGGTACTATGACTTGGCGATAAATCTCTTTTGGGCGCTGACCAGGTCTTACAGAAAGTCACAGATTGTGTTGGTGCGATCTGCATCATGAAGGAAGCCATTGCACTCTCTGTTTTAGACCGTTTCGAGAAATTGTTATGCACTAAAGTTGTGGTTAAAATGTCAACCGTTTGTAAATCTTGTGGAACCGGTAAGCCGAATAGCGCCCAAGATTTTATGAAGTCTTGGCAATGTTTTCATTAATTTTATTGAAACTGATCATCTTATGAACTAGAGTTAAAATTTGAACTTTTTATAAAGCTACGGGTAATGGTCTAATGACATATAACTATTGGTATATTCTGTGGTACGATAGTACAATTTTAATCAACGAACATGTATCATGTTACACCTACCTTCGTCAACACATGTATCATCAATACACACTTCGTTGTTAGCTGTATTACAGACATTACCCCCACAATTAGTAGCTGAAAAATACAACCAAATTATTATTTCAGAAGATTGAACAATTACATTTTTTAGTCCAGAAAAACTTATTTACGATTTACGTATTGATCTATTTAGCCATTTTAAAAATAATTAGGTGAAATGTGTTGTTATTTGGCAGATTAATCCAGCGATTATATGGTCGACTTTTATCAAATCTATCAATAAATAACAACATAATATTTGAATCGTGTGTGAATAATGAATAGCGTAATTGGTTATAATTGTAGCTGATAGAAGTCTAGGTATCTTACCATCTGTAGTACATCTTAAACCAACACAGGATCCACTTCTGTCTCTACACTCGGTCACGTTACATACTCTTCCTGTAAAACAATTATAATATTGGCCACGTTACATAGTCTCACTGTAAATAGGCGAGGTCTCATCGGATCATGTGGTTCACCAGTAGGTAAAACGTTTATTATCAAGGCCAAAATCATAACAGATACTTACTGTTGCAATTAGCTCCACCAAAACCAAAAGTACAATTACAAACACCTTCACCAACACATTGTCCACCATTGAAACATTCTACACCATCGCATGGATCTACTGAAAAACACACAAATCACTACAGTGTAACCGGATACGCATTCACAAACACCGTAAACTACACAGTGCCCACCATTCATGCATTCTACACTTTCACATGGATTTACTGCAAAACACAGTAATATTTGCACATGCCAGAAGTGATATATGATTATATTTCACAGCTTCATTAAGAGAACAAAATCAAAATACCAACGCTAAAACATGTAACCATATTTACAGGGCATTTCTATAGCAAATAAAACATGTTTACATGGTTCCTATAGTGTGATGAGGTTGGGTGGAGAGACAAGACAAAAACACAAGACGTTTCAAGTATGATGTGGTTTGGTGGAGAGACAGTACATCCACACAAGACGCTTTAAGTAAGATGAGGTTTGTTGGAGAGACTGGTCAATAACACAAGACGTTTGAAATATGTTGAGGTTTGATCTTAATCAGTATTATCGGTTTCCTATTTCGCCCCACTGTTAAAGAGAGAAATGGGGGTTTCCATCCACTTCATATAAACCAGGTCTTTTCGGGACCAACATATGGTTCAATTTAACATCAGTAATTAGCTTGCACTGGGTTGTCTCTAGCAGTGGGATGAAATGGGAATTATGGTTCAGTACTGGGCCTCTGACTTTACCCGTTTTAATATTCCCTGACACTCTACTACTAAAAACAATTATTGCATTTTGATGGATCTAAATCTCGACATGCTCTAGTTCAACCATAAGGAAAATATTTTAGCTGCTATATAATCCCTTGTAAACATTTTTAGACGCTATAGAAATCCTTGTATTTGAACGTAATAGAACTTAGGTTATTTCATGGTAAATCTTCCATCGGTGTTTTTTGAACATTAAATGGAAAGTAATTAATTACATATAAGTTCAGGCTGCACTTCCTTATCCTCACAATACATCCCGGTCGTTTTATCTGGACAAACACAAATTCCTTTAATACACGTACCACCATTCTTACAATATATATCATCGCATTGGGAGGATGAAAAAGACAAAGAGATATCGATTTCTGCGAGAATATTCTGTTCTTCCTCTTCACCACCTGTATAATTACATAGCAATATGTTAATATCTTAGTGTTGGCCCTAATTATCTAAAACCCAATAGAAATATGACAAACCTAACAAACTCATTCAAGATCTTGTGATCTGCACATAAATTATAGTACAATTCTGTCTATAATTTCTTCACAAAAACGACTAATTTATAAATAACAAATGCTTAGTTGCTCCACTAAGTAGCTTAATCTTCCAAATATTTAAGTTTTGAAATTTTAACAAAACATTGTACACAAGAATTCAGTGATTTATTGTAAACCGTAATTGTATTCCATAGAATTGTGTCCGGAGTACTTCTAGTTAATTATTAAATTGCAATCCAAAGAATTATGTCCTACGTATTTCTAGATAAATACTAAATGCCATTGTAATAATTGATAAGATATAATTCTATTTTACCACTGCATCCACCAAGGACATAGCTTAGCATACAAATATGATAACATCTGTTGTGGTCATTTATGGATGTACACTATTATAGATTTTTAACATAAAACTTACTAGTAGGTGCTACGAAGGTGACGTTCAATAACATCAACAGAAAAAGTAATAACGCTTCCATTATCGATCTCGTCAATATTATATTCTAATGGAAGAGACAAGATATAATATAAATAAGTATTCAAATATAAAAATGTACGATAACTAATAGTACCACCCATCGGGTTCTAGGAAAATGGAAATGTCCTATAGGTCAATTAATGTAGTACTGTATCCGAGGAGACAGAATAATGGCTATATTATCTAGACATGATAAAAGAGAGAACTGGAACTGCAAGTTGCACCGGGTTCCAGATAGCTCCAGTCAACTGGAAATGCATTATCTCATGAGTCTTATGTTTTATAAACTAGTACATTTGAAAATAATTTGTTCAATATTATAGCTGCAATCACCTTCACAAACGTTTCGGCTGGAATGAAAGGTACATTTGTTAAGCTCTTACATTTTGAAGAATAAAACAACTTTGAATTAGCTGCTTTACATTTTACACATTGCATTATGCACTTTGTATTGTCGACCTACGTCTTTGCGACTTTGCATCGTGGACGTTAAACCTCATTTTTTTTCTCTCTCCTCTCTCATGTTATTAGTACTTTGAAACATTGAAAAATGTATTTGTCTTGCTATATTCAAACTTTTGGCAACGTTATACTTCCATAGTCCACAGCCTTAATATTACATTCACACTATTTGCACAAAAAACAGCGTCCATTTTGTCTGTTGTTGGGCAACGGGTGATATATGTGTATGGTTTTTAAAAACGGCTACATAATGTGACTTCTAGAGAGTACACAATTTACACAAGTTTGGGGGCCTTTGATATGCAGTTTCGGTCTGCTTTTCATGACATTCAAACTCAACTGTCAATATAGGGTTACACTCTTGCTGGCTTTGGCAGCTCCAGAAAATAAATAATAGCCTTATTATAAGTACTAGATATTTAATTGTCCTATCTGCTGTGTAAATTATCCATTACATCCTATTTTACTTGTCCAGAGAGTTCGAAAATAATTTAAAATCCAAGTCACATTTGAAAAGGTTTACGTTAGGCCTTTCAAATCATTTAGTTAATATCGACAATAATCCAGATCTTTGGGAAATAAACATATATCTTAAGTTTCATTGATATTGAATAAAAATTGTGAGTTCCAGACCGGCGTATACAAAGGAAATACTACTGTTCTCATAACATCTGAGGTGCACGACGATAACTGACTAGTGATCTGTGGTTTTAAAAAAAGGATACTGTATTTTGAACACCACCATCGTTGACTATAATATACAAAGGTACTCACCAGGAGAATTTTATCTGCTTGAAGTTTGTCTATAAAGTTGTAGTACTTGGATGCTTTCTGACTCCGTCTGTCTAAAACCTGTCATATAGTAAGTTTATATATGTTACAGTCAATGTGTAAAATCAGTCAATCTGTAGATTGACTGGAATTTTTAGTCATTCTGTAGATTGACTTATTCACTCGGTCATTCTGTAGATTGACTAAAAAAATCAGTCAATGTACAGATTGACTGGAAATTTAGGCGGATTTCTAGACAGATTGACTAAAATGAATTATTCTCACTAATGGAATCACATAAGGCTATCAGATTATTTAAAGTCTATCATATGATCTGTTTTGATAATAGATTGGAAGCCAAAGTTTTAACTCTTTCTTAATCCTTAATTTCTTAAGATATCAGGTATAATTAATTAGTTTTAACAACAGATAGGAAGCCAGTTCAAGTAACAATTCGATTCCTTACTTAATCATGCAGTCAAAAAAAGGATCAAAAGAACAGAAAAGAATCATGATTATAGCCTATCAAAACACTAATATTGTCAGATTTTGCAAAGCGATAATGGATCTGAGTTCACGGCATCCGTTATCACAGAGCGGAAACTTCTATGGCCTGATCTTCTCATGGTGCATGGTAAGCCAAGACATCCCCAGAGTCAAGGTTCAGTAGAACGTTTGAACTGTGACGTGAAGGACATGCTCACGACTCAACAGACTGGCCTATGGGACTTCGCTTTGTGCAATTCCAAAAGAACAGCAGCTACCACTCTGGAATAAAGCAATCACCATACAAAGCCCTGTTTGGAAGTGAAGCCAAAGTTGGATTGCGCTCGAACACCCTTCCAACAGAAATACTTGAAAGAATGGTCTCTGAAGAAGACCTTCTTGCAGCATACTCAGTCCCATCATCAGAGAGAGAAGCTACTGGCCATGTAGAACATCAAGATGTGAGTGAAGCTACTGGTACCATGCAACCTGATACAGCAGACCCTGAAGATTCAGAGCTAAGAGTGAATCAACAGAACATCGAGGTCCAGAGGAAAAGAGCAGTGGATGGTCAGCTTTCACAAGCTGAACGCATGGTCAAACGTAGTCGATTAGAGCATGTCGCTGGCAACCCGGGTGACAATGTGACCATCCCTATTCCATTAGTTGATCGTGGTAAGGGTGACCCTCGCAACATAATGGGTGTCATTGTAGACAGGAACGAGAATGACCTGTATCGTGTTGCTGTCAAGGCTGGGATTCTTAAGGGACACTATAGCAGAACTCAGTTCGACCTGTGCACCAATAAGCTGTTTAACATTGAGGACATGTCCAGGGATGTTGAAGTTGGTCTACGCCAGGCAGTACAGAGTGAATCTCGATGCGGTGGCCAGGGATATGCTAAATGCAACTGTGCAGCGAGTGGCAAACAATGTCAGACCAACAGATGTAAATGTTTCAAGTCAGGCGTTAAATGAAACAGCAGGTGTCACTCCAGCACCACGTGTCCAAACAAGAACTGAAGTCCTCCATGATATGTCAAGCATCCCATTCACAACTGTAACTGAAATGTTTTTGACCCATTAGTGAGAATAATTCATTTTAGTCAGTTCCATTCACAACTGTAACTGAAATCATACCTGATATGTGAATAAAACTATGAACATCTACATAACTGTTTGTAAATGTTTTTGACCCATTAGAGAGAATAATTCATTTTAGTCAATCTGTCTAGAAATCCGCCTAAATTTCCAGTCAATCTGTACATTGACTGATTTTTTTAGTCAATCTACAGAATGACTGAGTGAATCAGTTAATCTACAGAATGACTAAAAATTCCAGTCAATCTACAGATTGACTGATTTTACACATTGACTGTAACATATACAGCTCGTCGGACAATAAAACACATCGCCACGTGAATATAATTTCTGCTCACGTAATTTAGTCCAATCATTACATGCCACATATTTGGTTGTGCGAAGACAGTTTCAATCAATCGAAAACTAATAGGTTTATTGCAGCACGCGTGTATCCACATTTACATATTCAGTAATATAATTTCATACAGCGGATCAAGGCTGTGATAGATCCTAGGCAGTACGACCAGGCTGGCCCTTACTGCAACTGGTCTGCCGTAGTAAAACTATAATAAGACCGCTGTAAGAGAAACGAAATTTCCGAGGACATACTGGTAGAATAATGTTAAGAACTACAACTTAGTCAAATATTACCGTGTCATCGAGTGACAACCAATTGATGCTCTGAGGGGCACAGCAACAGCCAATTGCTCATAATGACATACACTTACAGAAACTGAGGGGGGGGGGGCAGATAGATTTTAAAACATTATGGCATTAATGATCGAATTCTTGACTTGTTTTTATGTCATTTGTTATTATTTCTTTTAATTTCTTACAACAGATACATTCTCGTATTAATTTAAAATAGAAGTAAATGCAATTGACTTGGGGGCGAATTCCGATTTTCTCAAATTGAATTCTGGTGTTTTAAAGCAATTTATTTTTGCTTATTAAATAGGACGGTGCAAATTCCGATATTTTGAAAGCGAATAATATACACTATTTGAAAGTCTCCTCGGCCCTGGATTAGCCATGTTGTGGGTTTCCAAGCTAACAGAAAACAGAACGTAGGCAGTATTATTCAACTCGTGAATGTAACAACATTATACCTAATTTAAAGTCGATCAGGGATAAATAACGGGGAGACCTTGATATGGGAACCACACAATACATACAAGATTTAATATTTCATGCTACCTACAATTACAGGCAGGTAGGCCTACATGAGAACATGTTATTGGAAACGGAACACCAATTTCATTACGTGTGCAAATTGTCAGGAAGATTAAAAAAGGGAAGTAGGTCAAATCAAGCCAAATATGAAGTCATCTTGAAAAGAAAACAGTACATTCAGGATTATCAATGACATTTTTGGAAGATTCTGGGTTCATAACTCGAAATAAACGGGTTGAAAGTTACCTTGATCCCACCTCCTAGTAGCACAGCAAGTTGTAACCAAAATATTGCTCGCTAATAAAGAGGGTTTCTTGATACACATTCCCCGCCCAAAAGAAAGAAACCAGCTGAAAGTACGACGCAACATTGTCAGATTCACCATGGGTTCATTCCCTAATGGAATTCCCTTGCGTCGTAATTATTTTATACCATACCGGCCTCAATGTCCGATGGAAGGCCTCGGGTGGCCCTATCACTGATACTGGCAAATGAAGTCCTGGACCCCATCGTGGCTCGTGGTTAATCCGGCGCTGGGTTTTCTCAAATAAACTAGCGGCTGCCATGCATGATGCGCCAACATCTTTCGAGAGACGACAGAGAATAACAGAAAAATGCGATATAATCGAATAAGTTATGTCCGATATACGGCAATATTGCAAGAAACCAAAATTGTTGGGTTATTTACGTGTATTTCAAATTTCGTCAATATCGGAAAAAAGTGTGATCTCTAAAGTGTCCACAAGCTAAAGACATGAATTATCGTACAACCAGCCACCAAAACATGTAGGGTATAAACATAATATTATAATTTTCATTAAAATGGTTTACAAATTCTGAAACTAGACTGAAATTTCCTTATCCATTTTGGATACCCTATAGCGTCCACCAAACACAGACTAGGTCGTTTCTAGAGTAACATATGGTTAAAATTTATATTTCAATAATTCGCTTGCGCAGTAGGGGCTTTTAGCAGTTGGAGAAAACCGGAGGACAGGCGCCAAAACTCCTTGTCACGTACAATCGTGGAATGGAAACTACACCAGTTGACACAATGACAGACCTTATGATACATGCGCTAACTATTCGGCCACCCAACCCCAATCCGCTTTCGACGCAAGGCCATCGTTAACACAACTTTTATTTATAAATAGTATTTTTATGAAGTAAATATCTAAACTTAGATTTGGAGACTGGTGAGGTCTGTATATAACCCTCCTAACGACATAGATACATGTAAAAAACATACAAAGACAGACATACGTGTGGTATGATACTATCATCGTATATATCTCTGCCTCGCCCACCATATCTACTGTGGAATATTGATATTTATGCTGACTGTACATAGCATGTAACATATGTACGGTATCTCTATTGATTTTAAGGGAATACTAAACACTGGAATGTAAAATGGTAAAATATTATTAAATTATTATCAACTGAAATCAATTATATCTGTTATCAGTAAAT
This sequence comes from Patella caerulea, assembly GCA_036850965.1. Taxonomy (NCBI): domain Eukaryota; kingdom Metazoa; phylum Mollusca; class Gastropoda; family Patellidae; genus Patella; species Patella caerulea. The sequence goes on from JAZGQO010000002.1 coordinate 1,331,181, forward strand.
GACAATCTGCTATGACGAATGTACAGGTGATTCTAGAACATGATGACACATGGTCTTTATGTAAAAAAAATGGGGTTTAACGTCCACTTGACACACAACGGGTCATTGCTGGACCAAACAAGGAATCGGAATCGATTGGGTTTACCCTTGTGAAGAATTCTAGAAAGTACACAATAATAACGATTATGTTATGGGGATTAGGTATATCAGAACACACATATACTGCGATAAATGAAGGGGTCAATGTTGGTCTAACGTCCTACATCACATTTTCAAATCAGATTTTGTTCTACACACAGCAAGTAATTATCAATACTTACAACCTGTTAATTATTTACAGATAAAATATTAACAAAAATGTGGGTGTGGCACCATCCAAGGAGTTGGAACATCCATCAAAATCAATAGTTGCTGTCTTTGGGGTATAAGGAATAAGTAAACCAAGTTGCTAGATAATCCATATCACCCCTTTAAGGCACAAATAATCAGTCCATACACATTTTTTGTGGACTAGTTTTAGAGTACCATATTCATATTGTGCCAAGAGTACAGAAAAAGATACATTGTCATTTTTTCTTTCATGGTCGCATGCAAAATTTCTTCGGATGGTTTTGAAGTGCTAAGCACATAATATCAATCAGCGTAAACAAAAAATGACCGGAATGCAACATACTTAAGATATACAGCTTATTGAAAAGTGCTCAAAATGAGCTTTTGTGATACATTGTTTTCAAATTTAATTAGAGACATAAAATGGCTGACTATTATATATCCATAGTTGTCATTTGTACCACGTGGTACTGTATATTAGTTTATATTTGTATTCATTGTATACTTGGTGTTTGTCACATTGTCTCTTTAAGGTTTCATTTTCTAACAGGTCACCGAAAATGGCTACAAAAGAAAGAGAGAGAGATGGGGTTTAAAGACCACTCGACACAACCTAGGTCATTTTGGGACTAACACTAACGCCGTGCGGGGTTGGGTTGATGATTCTCCCCACCCCGACCCCACGCCTGCGCTTGAGAACTTGTGAAAGATACATGGTCTCTATTGTCATTTGGAAATATATCTGAGGTAACTGAAGGTCAGTTTGCTAAAACAGAGAAACTGATATTTAACATAACATTTTTCATACCAAATAAATGTATTACGTTTTAGTTTTACTGATGTAAAAATAATCCTATGTACACTATTTGTACAGGAAATTTTAAGCAAGCATCAAATGGAGAAACAAAACCCGTGACCATCAGTAGCCGCCAAAATATCAAAATAAATTTTTTCCATCACATAAACTATTAGTATGTTGTTTTAATACCCATTATGATGTTGAACTGGATTCAAACGGAAGGATCTTGGATACCCTGGTGGGACGAATACGGTCTCGCACAGCACGGGCAGGTGGCTTATAGTTTTTAATTCTTCAATTTTTCCCCAAAATGTGGATTGACAGACAAATCACCGTTGGTCTTCTATTTTACCAACAAATTTTTTAAACCATTACGCTGCAAACCTCCGAGCCACTGTAGAATCCAGGCCCCTAAAGTGGGGTTGCAGCAGAGTGATGGGGCGTCAATATAATGCCCAAGTCGCCGTGAGATGTATAGGGAAAGTACAACACATTTTGCAATGTAAAAGATTTGCCAACCAATACCTGATAACAAACTACAGTTCGAAACACCAACACCATGTTGATAGGGCGACCATAACGAGAATCTCTAATAAATGTCATTTGGTGGCGATGCCCCCAATGACCGATAAGGCCATACAAATGTGGTTAGGGCATCATAACAAACCTTTTGTAGTCATGTGGTTGCACAAGCGCGGATCCAGAAAGGAGTGATAGGAGGGGCACTTCGCCTATATGGGCGACAATATGGAAACAGCACCTCAGTCGGCCCTAAGAAAATTTTGAAAAATATCGCTGCTGGAAACACGTTTTTCGGCTACTCTGATGGATTCTAAGAGTCGAGTTTGTATTTTAATCGCCCCATAGCCTCCACATAAGTAATATAAGAAAGATTGGATCAAGGAAAACGAACCAGGCGCCCTTCAAATCATCCGACTGACCAGTGTCTAAGGGCATCACTGTGTGATCATAATCAATTGAATTATTGGTGGGAGGGCCATAAAGATGAGCAAGCCGGGGATCATGACGCCGTTTAAGACCGAGTGCATGTAACGAAGACTTTATTAACTTGGTTGTAATTACTATGAATAGTACTTGTTGTTTTGATTATATGGTGTATAATTCTAATCAAATGGTTTGCTCAACAATTTTAGTATATATAATACGAATAATTAAAAGCACCAGACTTTCATCTGCGAAAGTATGAGAATAAAACCGTCAATCATGTGGTTCGAATCTCACCCTCAATTATCTCCAAAATAGCTGAATTACGAGTTAATTTCATGGGTTATTGTTTCCTTTACCTAGTTATTGTCAAGTCCATTCCGGTCATATTTATTTTTTGTTTCAAAGCTTCGGAGGTTGCTTGTTCAAGTGAGCATAAATTTTCTGAACCCACCCTATGAAAGAAGCAGCTATGCGTCAAACTTTGATAGGCTTCGATATACAGATCTTGTTGTTTTGGCTATGTACACTAAAAATGGGAGGACATGCCAAAGTTGAGGTTCGCCAATATCAAAAAACAAGGAGAAATAACAGATTTTATGTGATATCTTTAGTTCGATTTATGACCCTGATTTAATGAAATGTGTTTTGTTTACATTCTGTAGATAAACATGATTAACATCTGTATTTTTGAGATTCAAGCCTGAATATCGAACACAAGTAGCTCGTTTTTCGACATTCGCCAATATCAAAAAAGAAGGAGAAAGAGAAGTTTCAATAAGAATCCATTGCTCGGGCATCCTCCTTTATGATATCTTTAATTCGTTTTACAAAATTGATTTAATCAAATATGTTTTGGAGACATTCTGTAGATATACATCCTACAAATCGTTTTTTGAGATTCAGGTTTGAATATCGAACACGAGTAGCTCATTTTTCGAGATTCGCCGATATAAAAAAACAAGGAGAAAGAGACTTTTTATGTGAATCCACTGCTCAGGCATCGACATTTATATCTTTAGTTCGTTTTTGAATACTTTTTGAATTTTGGAGACATATGTACAGTATCCATATCGATTTTAAACACTGGAATGTAAAATGGTTAAATATTATTAAATTGAAATCTACTGAAATCAATTATTTCTGTTATCAGAAAATGACAATCTGCTATGACGAATGTACAGGTGATTCTAAAACTTGATGACACATGGTCTGTGTGTAAGGTAAATGGGGTATAACGTCCACTTGACACACAACGGGCCATTGTTGGACATAATTAAGGAATCAGAATTTAATTAATAATGATATCGATTTGCTTTATCCCGAAGAATTTTAGAATGTACACAATAATAACTACTATGTTATGAGGACTAGGTATATCAGTGTACACATATACTGCGAGAAATGAAGTCTGTTTCCGTACTTTGTGTATAAGGAATAAATATATCAAGTTACAAAATGATCCATTCCGAATTGCAGCATGTAGTGTCCTTATATAAGGAATAATTATGCAAAGTTCTAAGATGATCCATTCACAAATGCAGTCTGCCGACAATAAACACAAAAATTAGACGTAACTCTGCCCATCTGGGTTGGACCAGGACCATTATAAATAGGTACAACCCTGTTATTGAAATTATCAATAACATTTTCATATTGTGCCAAGAGTACAGAAAAAGATACATTGTAATGTTTTCTTTCATGGTCGCATGCAAAATTTCTTCGGATGGTTTTGAAGTGCTAAGCACATAATATCAATCAGCGTAAACAAAAAATGACCGGAATGCAACATACTTAAGATATACAGCTTATTGAAAAGTGCTCAAAATGAGCTTTTGTGATACATTGTTTTCAAATTTAATTAGAGACATAAAATGTCTGACTATTTTATATCCATAGTTGTCATTTGTACCACGTGGTACTGTATTTTAGTTTATATTTGTATTCATTGTATACTTGATGTTTGTCACATTGTCCCTTTAAGGTTTCATTTTCTAACAGGTCACCGAAAATGGCTACAAAAGAAAGAGAGAGAGATAGGGTTTAAAGACCACTCGACACAAACTAGGTCATTTTGGGACTAACACTAACGCCGTGCGGGGTTGGGTTGGTGATTCTCCCCACCCCGACCCCACGCCTGCGCTTGAGAACTTGTGTAAGATACATGGTCTCTATCGTCATTTGGGCTTATATCTGAGGTAACTGAAGGTCAGTTTGCTAAAACAGACAAACTGATATTTAACATAACATTTGTCATACCAACTAAATGTATTACGTTTTAGTTTTACTGATGTAAAAATAATCCTATGTACACTATTTTCACACGAAATTTTAAACAAGCAAAAAATGGAGAAACAAAACCCGTGACCATCAGTAGCCGCCAAAATATCAAAATAAATTTTTTCCATCACATAAACTATTTGTATGTTGTTTTAAGACCCATTATCATAAGGATCTTGGATACCCTGGTGGTGATGAGAGCCTCAGGTGGGACGAATACGGGCTCGCGCAGCACGGACAGGTGGCTTATAGTTTTTAAGTGTCATTCCATGAGAAAACAATGCAAAATCATGCAGAATCGGGAAGGTGGGGGGTCGGCAGATTGAGTTTATCTTGGGGGGATTTTGGGGACTCCTCGAGACTACTTCACACCCAGAAGAACCGATCTCAAAATTTAACCGTTATTGAGATACCGCCTTGGGCTGATTTTTGGCCAATTTTGCCCTTTTTCAGGTCATTTTTGGTCAATTTTCAGCCACTTATTCTGGTGAGTCTAGGGTTTGGATGAAAATAGTGGTCGTTGGTGATGTTAGTGGGGGTCTTCCTGTGCCCCCATGTACAGACCTTAAGGTCACATTTATTCTCTGGGAGTAATGGTCAGCAAAATTGTAACATATGGCGAATAAAGTAGAAAATATACACCTTCGGAGATTAGCACTATTTTCTATGATGCGGGGGTAGGTCAAAATATCGAAATGGTTTTATGCACAGCTTGACCCCCTCTATCGATATAAGAAATAAAATCTCTGTCACCTCTTTTCATTCAATGTGAAATCATAAGTCAAAGTTGGTGAATTTTCCACATCGTAAATCTCTAATTCTCTATGAAATGGCCAACAACTTCATACAGGGTAAGTCAGCTTTCTCCAGTTCTTTGCCAAATCATTCGCCCATGCTCGCTGGTAGCAGCAGTAAACCGGCTTGAGCAAAACTGGTCTCTTTGATGAAGCTTGGTATCCAATCCAAGATGGCCGCGCCCGGGACCGCAGAAAATTGAGTTTTTTCTTCATTTTTGGCCATTGAATGTGGCACATATCCCACACATGAGAACTAAAATGACTTCATACAATTGAAAGAGTGTACTAAAAACATTAAGGTCCACTCTTTAGCACATTACATAGCAATAAGTTATGTGAGAGCCGAATGGGAACTGATTTCTTGACGAAGTGGGAATTTTGGTCTTAATGTGCTGCCTATTGCTATGGCCTGGATTTCAAACGCAATAGTCCTAAAGGACGTAAACATCCCCTGCATGGTACCACACCTAAGGGAAATACATAGAAAAACCGCGCTGTGTCAATTAGAATCAGCTAATTCCTACTCGATCGGTTAAGTGAAATAAAATACTATTGAAAAAAGGAAGGAATGAATTGTGTCTTTGAAATATCAATAAAAACCTTCTATGTGTGCTTGACCACAATTAATTTATCCGAAAAGAGTTGTGCGGTATACACACAATTAGCCGAAAAGAGTTGTGCGGTGAACCTCGAGTTGACTGGGTAAAGCCATGTGCTTCAGAAGTCCCTGAACGTGCTGCCTTGAGTCTGATATAGCTGTAATACCTCTACTGAAGGTGTTGTTTTTTTAACCTGGCAGCATTAAAAAATTCTTGTTAGTTTTAGAATTTTTTTCTTCTATTCTAGGTACATGCCGGAAATGTTATGCAGTCAATAATGAGGAAATGGACCGTGAAAAACGGGCTAGTTCTTCAAATAAATAATATGGCATGGGGTCCAAAATTCAAAATGGATCTTGCCAGACCTTGTAAAACTAAATGTGCACATGAAAGGGAGCCAAAAGGTTGTATCAAGCCTATTTTGCAAAGTTCACGTTTTTGCTTCGTCAGAATGAGAATGTTCTTGCGCATCTTTTCAACTGGTTGTCGTATTTCTAAGCCAATAAAATGAAGGTTTATAGATACTGTTTCAAAATGTCGTATATGGGGTGTTCCAAAAAAAAAAATATTAAGAGTGAAAATGTTGTATTTTCTTGAAAAAATTAACTTTGTGTCTTACCTAAATATTGCAATCAAGCGAAATATAGTGTTTCATGATTAAATGCGTATTATTGAAATTTTTGTTGAGGCTTTACTTTGTGAAATCTATGAAATTGAAGCAGGTAAAGGTGAATATTTTCCGGAGATACGTCTTTGCTGTATATAATTGCAAATAACGAGCTTTTACTCATTATTTCTGGACTAGATGTTGAGCTTGATATGATCAGGTAGTTACATACTGTTTAAATGGCTATATACACATACATTTTGTAAATAAATATTTAAGAAAAGCTTCAGAAATACAACATTTAATATACAACATTTTGACGTGACGATTTTAAAAGAAATTTTGATTCCTATGCTTGTTCTGTGCTTGTTTAGGCTCTCCTGGAAAATTTCGCAAAATCCAGATACGACCTTTTGATTCCCCATCGACGATATTTCTATTGGGGCCACCTCTCAAAATATTTTTTATATCAACCGCAACGTATATTTGCCATTGTAAATTTTCTATTATTTGGTCTCCAAATGATGGACTCGCTGGTAACGGGGGCCAGTCTAGTTGATCAGTTGGACAATTGATTTCTAAAAAAAATGTTTCAAATTTTGATCCATGCAAATACTTAGAAAATAAATTTAGTAAATTATTTTATATGGAATAAGTTTAGAAAATTATTTTATGCGGTTTGAAGTTACTGATGACATCCCTCCCCTAGTAGCTGTTACAGGAAGTGGAGGCGGTATGTCAATTCTACTACCCATAGCTGCAGATGATGTAGTAGCAGTAGATTGATAATGAGTGTAAGAGGCACTACCAGTAGCTGCAGATGATGTAGCAGTGGGATGGATGTCATCAGTTCCCACAGTAATATCAAACCACGTGAAATAATTTACTTTTAAAAGCCCTGTCAAGATCCATTTTGGGCTCGGGAAATAATCACATGATGAAGTTGAATTTTTGACCCTGTACCATATTATTTATTTGAAGAACTAACATGGGTCTTTTTGCGGTCAATTTCCTCATTATGAACATTGTAACATTACCAGCGTATACCTAGAACAGAAATAAAAAATTCTCAATTTTTTTTTAATGCTGTCAAAGTTAGCCTTCAGTAAAGGTATTACAGCTATATCAGACTCAATGCAGCTAGTTTGAGGACTTCCGAAGTCCATCGTTTGACTCAGTTAATTGTTTTCGAGCACACATACAAAATTTTTTTTTTTATCGATATTTCAAAGACACAATTTCTTCCCTCATTATTTTTGAAAAGTATTTGATTTCACTTACCCCATGCAATAGGAATAAGCAGATTCTAAGTGACACATCAAGGTCTTTGTATGGATTCCCCTTAGGTGTGGTATCATGCACTGGATGTTTACATCCTCATGGAATATTCCGTTTGAGACCGGGGCGGAAACGATGGGCAGCACATCACCTTTCCATCTAGAATCGACGAATCAAGATAAGAAAAATACACTACGTCAAGCAATCGGCTCCCATTCGGTTCTCACATCACTTACTGCTATGTAATGTGCTAAAGGGTGGACCTTATTGTGATGTTCTTATATTAGTACACTCTTAGTAAGTACACAGCACAGTCTTTGTATGATTTCCCCTTAGGTGTGGTACCATGCGGGGAATGTTTACGTCCTTTTGCATTTGAGATCCAGGCGGTAGCGACTGGCAGCACAATAAGATCAAAATTTCCACTTCGCCAAGAAATCAGTTCCCATTCGGTTCACACATATTTTATTGCTGTTCCCATTCGGTTCACACATATTTTATTGCTATTTAATGTGCTAAAGAGTCGATCTTTATGTTTTTAGTACACTCTTTCAATTGTATGAAGTCATTTAGTTCTCATATGTGGGCTATGTGCCACATTCAATGGTCAAAAATGAAGAAAACACCCAATTTTCTGCTGTGCCGGGCGCAGTCATCTTGGATTGGATACTAAGCTTCATCAAAGAGACCAGTTTTGCTAGAGTCGGTTGACTGCTGCTACCAGCGAGCATGAACGAATGATTTGGCGAAGAATTGGAGAAAGCTGGCTTACCCTGTATGAAAGTAGTTGGTCATTTCATAGAGAATCAGAGATTTATAATATGGAAAATTCACTAACTTTGACTCATGATTTCGCATTGAATGAAACGAGGTGACAGAGATTTTATTTCTTATATCGATAGAGGTGGTCAGGTTGTGCATAAAACCATTTCGATATTTTGACCTACCCCCGCATCATAGAAATTAGGGCTAATCTTCAAATGTGTATATTTTGTATTTTTTTCGTCATATGTTACAATTTTGCTGATCATTACTCCTGGAGAATAGATGTGACCTTAAGGTATGTACATGGGGGCACAGGAAGACCCCCACTAACATCACCAACCACCACTATTTTCATCCAAACCATAGACTCGCCAGAATAGGTGGCTGAAAATCGACCAAAAATGACGTGAAAAATGGTAAAAATGTCTAAAAATCAGTTTGAGGCTATATCTCAATAACGATTAAATTTTGAGATCGGTCCTTCTGGCTGTGAAGTAGTCTCGAGAAGTCGATCAAATCCCCCCGAGATGAGCTCGATCTGCCGACCCCCACCTCCCCACCTTCTGCATGGTTTTCTCGTGGAATGGCTCTTAATTCTTCAATTTTTCTCAAAAATGTGGATTGACAGACAAATCACCGTTGGTCTTCTATTTTACCAACAAATTTTTTAAACCATTACGCTGCAAACCTCTGGGCCCCTGTAGGATCCAGGCCCCTAAAGTGGGGTTGCAGCAGAGTGATGGGGCGCCAATATAATGCCCAAGTCGCTGTGAGATGTATAAAGAAAGTACAAGACATTTTGCATTGTAAAAAGATTTGCCAACCAATACCTGAACTACGGTTCGAAACACCAATAAGGCCACACAAATGTGGTTAGGGCATCATAACGAACCCTTTGTAGTCATGTGGTTGCACAAGCGCGGATCCAGAAAGGAGTGAAAGGAGGGGCACTTCGCCTATATGGGCGACAATATTGAAACAGCACCTCAGTCGGCCCTAAGAAAATTTTGAAAAATATCGCTGCTGGAAACACGTTTTTCGGCTACTCTGGTGGATTCTAAGAGTCGAGTTTGTATTTTAATCGCCCCATAGCCTCCACATAAGTAATATAAGAAAGATTGGATCAAGGAAAACGAACCAGGCGCCCTTCAAATCATCCGACTGACCAGTGTCTAAGGGCATCACTGTGTGATCATAATCAATTGTATTATTGGTGGGAGGGCCATAAAGATGAGCAAGCCGGGGATCATGACGCCGTTTAAGACCGAGTGCCAATCTCCCAAACAGAGTTGTCTTCCCTTGCAGTCCACACTAACCTCTGCTAACGGCTCAATTGACTACGCCACCAAGATTCTTGGTGTTGATGGACAATGCTTAATGATACGATTTAAAACAAATAAATGATAATATATATCATACTATCACCATATTGAAATAGAAATGTGGTCACAATTGCAAAGTAACAATATATTTACAAATATTACACAGAACTCTTTCGCGTAAGATCACAGGTTAATCGGTCGGAAATAAGGTGCTAATTTTAGAATGAATACACGTGCGTCTGTTTGTTTGTACAACGCGATCGATAGGCCTAACAATCAATTTAGAAATGTCTGTGGTGAATTCAAATTAAAGAATTCTCGGTATATGTTTAAAATATGATCGAAAAATCATCAAGTGTTTATAGCGCCTAAAATTGACTAAAATTCATAATATCATGAAGTGTTTATAACGCCAAGTACATTTCTCTTACAGACGCCATTTTTGATCATAGTAAATCACGTGATCGATGACCTCCGGGTCAAACCTATATAGTACGCGAGCCGACGGCAGAGTCGAATGCTTGATAGAGCGAGACTTGCGTGGAGAATGACCGAGTGCATGTAACGAAGACTTTATTAACTTGGTTGTATTACTATGAATAGTACTTGTTGTTTTGATTCTATGGTGTATAATTCTAATCAAATGGTTTGCTCAAAAATTTTAGTATATATAATACGAATAATTAAAAGCATCAGACTTTCATCTGCGAAAGTATGAGAATAAAACCGTCAATCATGGGGTTCGAATCTCACCCTCAATTTTTTCCAAAATAGCTGAATTACGAGTTAATTTCATGGGTTATTGTTTCCTTTACCCAGTTATTGTCAAGTCCATTCCGGTCATTTTTATTTTTTGTATCAAAGCTTCTGAGGTTGCTTGTTCATCAAGTGAGCATAAATTTTCTGAACCCACCCTATGAAAGAAGCAGCTATAGGGCGTCAAACTTTGACAGGCTTCGATATACAGATCTTGTTGTTTTGGCGATGTATACTATAGATGGGAGGACATGCCAAAGTTGAGATTCGCCAATATCAAAAAACAAGGAGAAATAACAGATTTTATGTGATATCTTTAGTTCGATTTATGACCCTGATTTAACGAAATGTGTTTTGTTTACATTATGTAGATATACATGATTAACATCTGTATTTTTGAGATTCAAGCGTGAATATCGAACACAAGTAGCTCGTTTTTCGACATTCGCCAATATCAAAAAAGAAGGAGAAAGAAAAGTTTCAATAAGAATCCATTGCTCGGGCATCCTCATTTATGCTATCTTTAATTCGTTTTACAAAACTGGTTTAATCAAATGTGTTTTGGAGACATTCTGTAGATATACATCCTACAAATCGTTTTTTGAGATTCAGGTTTGAATATCGAACACCAGTAGCTCATTTTTCGAGATTCGCCGATATAAAAAAGAGACTTTTTATGTGAATCCACTGCTCAGGCATCGACATTTATATCTTTAGTTCGTTTTTTAATACTTTTTGAATCAAATGCGTTTTGGAGACATTTGTACAGTAACCATATCGATTTTAAACACTGGAATGTAAAATGGTTAAATATTATTAAATTGAAATCTACTGAAATCAATTATTTCTGTTATCAGAAAATGACAATCTGCTATGAAGAATGTACAGGTGATTCTAAAACTTGATGACACATGGTCTGTGTGTAAGGTAAATGGGGTATAACGTCCACTTGACACACAACGGGCCATTGTTGGACATAATTAAGGAATCAGAATTTAATTAATAATGATATCGATTTGCTTTATCCCGAAGAATTTTAGAATGTACACAATAATAACTACTATGTTATGAGGACTAGGTATATCAGTGTACACATATACTGCGAGATATGAAGTCTGTTTCCGTACTTTGTGTATAAGGAATAAATATATCAAGTTACAAAATGATCCATTCCGAATTGCAGCATGTAGTGTCCTTATATAAGGAATAATTATGCAAAGTTCTAAGATGATCCATTCACAAATGCAGTCTGCCGACAATAAACTCAAAAATTAGGCGTAACTTTGCCCATTTGGGTTGCACCAGGACCAATATAAATAGGTACAACCCTGTTATTGAAATTATCAATACTTGCATACTGTTAATAATTTACAAATAAAATATTAACAAAAAATGTGGGTGTGGCACCACCCAAGGAATCGGAACATCCATCAAAATCAATAGTTGCTGTCTGTGGGATATAAGGAATAAGTAAACCAAGTTACTAGATAATCCATATCACCCCTTTTAGGCACAAATAATCAGTCCATACACATATTTTTGTGGACTAGTTTTAGGGTACCATATTCATATTGTGCCAAGAGTACAGAAAAAGATACATTGTAACTTTTTCTTTCATGGTCGCATGTAGAATTTCTTCGGATGGTTTTGAAGTGCTAAGCACATAATATCAAACAGCGTAAACAAAAAATGACCGGAATGCAACATACTTAAAATATACAGCTTATTGAAAAGTAGGGGTTGGCCGACCCCGCTTGAGCACTTGTGAAAGCTACATGGTCTCTAGCGTCATTTGGGCATATATCGGGGGTAACTGATGGTCAGTTTGCTAAAACAGACAAACTAAATGTATTACGTTTTAGTTTTACTGATGTAAAAATAATCCTATGTACACAATATTCACACGAAATTTTAAACAAGCAACACACGGAGAAGGGTACAGTCTATTGGAAATAAACCAGCTTACATATTGGATTGCATTCTAGATCACAGATTTGCCACACTATTGATTACTGAAACATAGTTATCTCGAGTTGGTGATAAGGCTAAATTACACAGATTGGATACATTTGTTTTCACTCCTCGACTCACTGGTAGGGGCGGGGGCATAGCTGTTGTTGTCAATGATGAGCTGCAACGAATAACTCCAAAATCAGCAAAAGCATTTTTCTTCATTAACTATAAAATCAACATCGCAGACTTTAACACATGTTTACATTTACAGACCACCCTTCCAGATAGAAATCATTTCACTGAAGCAGACTTTACTGATGACTTCTCCGTGCTATGTGAAGATCTTACCAGGACGATAAAACCCTTATTGTCCGCGATTTTAACGAACAATGTTCTCACTAAACGTATCTGTGGTCAGCTGTATTTTTATGACCTTAAAACGGGAATTTCATATTTTCTAAGACAGCGAAAACATAATTATTTCTAGGTCTTTTGCTCAAAAGGTTGTCAACTCACTATTATACTATCATGGGCATTATTTCAAAAGCATTAAAATCACTGACACAGGCTGTCACAAGAAATAATAACACATTACCTCCCTTGTTTCCCCATTCACCTCCATGGAATCGCCATTTTCAAACGTTTGAATTTGAAGTTGAAAATGATATTTTTGCCAATTTCTCAACTACTAAAATGTTCCTCACAGTTCCGCATAACGGTAATGAATACTTCATTTGGGGGTGGGGGTACGGAGACAAGATTTGTTTCAGATATTAAGTTAGAAAAGAAAACAAGACAGTAAAACTTTGAAATAATAAGATGGACCACAGACACCTATCCCGTGCTCTGTATTACATAACTTTGATTGATTAAAGAACTTAAATGATTTAATTTATGTTTAATGGCACGCCAGCATCAACCGGGTGATAATTCTCCAGACTGGACAAAATTATTATGGTCTTTCATTTAAGACATCCCTGTATAGTAATATAATTGTTATAATACCAGGAAATTAGACTTATTATGGTGTTCTTAGTCGACAGTGTCAGCCAGGACGTCATTGGTGTCAGCCTTGATGGAAATAGTTCGACCTGTAAACCGAGACCAAAGAGGAGTAACTCTTGGCAACAAAAATGATAAGTTTTCAAACTTTATTATTTTATTTGCTGACGGTTATTACAATTTATATAATGAACCAAAGTTTAACCAGACTGAAGCCTCATATCTGAAAATATACAAAAATAAACATTATGAATATTGGTTGACCATTTTAAGTCTGTGTGCGTATTACAATTGAGTGAAAATCTAATCTCTAAAAAAATATTCTCCCAAACTTGTCAAATCCTTACAATGTTTACAATAAGATGAATACAAATTTCAATATTCACCATACACTGCAGTCTGTAGACAATATGTGCTTTTTTATAGGAATGAGATTGAGATTACTTACAGTTCAGAAAGAAATATTAATTGTATTTAAAGTTTAGCAATTTATAAATTTTAGCAACCGGTATATAAAATGTTAAGAAGCTGATGATAAGACTGCTGTCACATGGCTCAAACCCAAAGTAGTGGATTCCTAAATTACATATTTATACGTTTTACAGCATCTAGAAATCAAATTATTAATCACTCCACATATCCTAAGCAGGAAAACTCTATTAATGAATTTAATCACGGTTTGATAATTCTGAGTACAATTACAATCAGAGACATTGTCTTCCAATGTATGAAAAATAGGTTGCCAGGCTTTGAAACATACGCCCACCAGCAGCTAAATCATCCAAGCAGTCAACATGAGTTGTCGCATATTAAATAATTATCAAAAAATCATTAGAATTTTGGGGGTTCTTATAAAGTTCTGCCCCATGCTAACGTTTAGTATACAAAACAATTAATATATTGGATTTAGCTGTTCAATTATCAAAATTCATTGAAAATCAAGCTCAACCATCATTAATGTGTAACGGGGATTTAGTAAAACGCTTTTTAATTAGACAAGAGTATATTGCTTAAGGCTGTGATAATACAAACTCAATTATGTTTCACTCAAAGGTCACGAGAGGTTCCACTCAGCTTATCGCTTCAGGTGAGAATTTTACTTTTTCGACTATATAATGAGAATGAGATATTGGATTTCGTTAAAACTTTCAGGAACATTTTATGTTGGCATTTCAGATATAATAATAATAAAATATAAGTAGAAAAGTAGGATGTTCAATGCATTTCATTTAGAAAATGAAACATCCTGCTAAAAATTATAGTAAAAATAAAATATTTTGAAGACTAGGTGTTTGTTGGTTATTTAGAATTATTTTGTTAGTAGTCTTGAAAAAAGGATAAAAGAAATACTGGGTAAATAGGAATATTTGAATTATATAGAATTACACATGTGTATTGTAACTAATAACGAATGTTCTGTTTTAATACAGAAAACTTGTTGGCTTTTCATCATTTGTGTTCTGAGCCGATCTACCTCTGTATGCTGCCTGATTTAAATACATATCTATTTTTAAAGTTAAATTTCTAAAGGATAAGCGATATTTTTATGTTTTTCATACCTTGGAAGACAATGTCTCTGGTTTAAAAGAGAGAGAAATGGGTTTTAGTCCACTCAACACAAACTATGTCATTTCAGGACTAACATGATTTAATTTCATTGCAATAATTTGCTTGCGCATAGGGGTCTTTACCAATGGGAGGAAACCGGAGTACCCAGAGAAAACCCAAGAGGTTAGAGAGGCAACCCTACTCCTAGTTCAGCTCTGAACGTCGATCTCATTACACTCGCCCTGAACGTTCAGAAACTGTCCCATTCAATCAATGTCGAAGGAAAATTTTCGCCCCAGTAAATTTTACTGGGCAACTTTTCACTGCTAAACGATGGGGTGTCAATCCGTGTGGACGCATGTAAAACGTAAACGAACATCTTAGTGAGAAAATAAGACCTTGCTTACTTCGCTAGAGTCAGTATGAGCGAAACAACATGCTGTTAAAAATACGTCCCCTCCTATCAAGTTACAATTTCGCAGCCATGACACTCTTACTGTAGGTTAACGTCCACTTCAGGAATGTCAGTCATACAACACGAAACTAAATGTACAGGCTTTACATTGTACAGGCTTTCACTCGGATTGACACCCCGTCGTTAAGCAGTGAAAAGTTGTCCAGTAAAATTGACTGTTCTCCAACTTTTTTCGACATTGATTCAATGGGACAGTCCCTGGACTACCCTACTCCTTGCCACCATGCAGTAAGAAAAATCGGAGGACTGCCCAGACAGAAACACTACAGCTTACTGTCAAATGACAAGGATGCATAACAATCATACAATGTATACATGTCATATAAAAAAACACAGGATACCAACTAATTGCATAAGCTTGTTAAATGCAAGATGACCATTGTAGATGGTGATATGAAATTAAGTTTGTTTACAGTGTTGTGAATGTTATATTTATCAATATTACTCTTTGGTGTCCAAAATTGAAAAATTGTTTATAATTTTAATCTTATCAATTATTGGTCTCTCTATCATTTAAAATAGAATAAATTTTTCTAAGATTATAATATAACCTACTTTTCCCCCTGGACACCTAAATTTCGTTCTATTTTCCTATCGCTGATGCTTAAAGGAGCTAAATAGCTAACATTGCTCTACTTTCAAATCAGTTATGTTCCGCAAAATAAGTCAACAAGATTAGTGAAATGATACATATTGACATAGATAAAAAAAATTCATCTGTCAACTCTCCTAAATGTTTTTAGCTACGTTCTCGTGGCTAATACTAACACGTGTTTTCAATTTCAAATCAACAAATTATCTTAGTCCAGCTATATTTTGATTGCATATCATTTTAAACACACATTTTTTACATCGGGAATCATTGGAACGTGCTGTACATAATATATACGGTGCACCATACACTTGGATTCTTTCTTCTTCGCCATAAAAAAAACACTATTTTGCTGAAAAAAAAATAATAGCTGCCATACTTACATAACATGAGATAGCGGAAGGGTCTATTCTTTTGGAATGTAACGTTTCTCCGGTTATAGTCAGTGTCAGTACTCTTTTTTTTATCTCACACAATCATACCCTTTGATTGAGATCAGTCGAGTGTGAAATTCCTTCACACATCTTCAAGACGACAGGTGCTGATCAAAAACAATGACGCACTAGCGTATTCGAATAAAGCAATTTTAAAAATATACATATAATGCGAAATAACTCAACGTTTATGATCCTGTGAACAGCTAAATGTGACTTGATGATCGCGATTTACTTTCCATCAATGACGTATATATATACGTCATTGCTTTCCATCATTGCGGTCAGGAGAACGCTAGATCGGAGACGGTCCTACGCATTTTAGCACATATGACGTCATATATAGATTGTGGGTTAGGGTAAGGGCTAGGGCCTGTAGATTTGGTCAAAGTCCCGAGATATAAACATGGCTAGCCCTAACCCTAACCCATGATCAAGCCTAACCCTTATCCTAACCCACAATTCACATATGACGTCACAAATTGCGTGGGACCGTCTCCGATCTAGCGTTCTCCTTGCGGTCAGCCGTCGACATTCCTCGCGAGGTGGCGTAGGGGCATAGATTTATGGGTTATGAACTATGAACATAACGGCCATAAACCATAACGGCCTAAACATTTGGTCATAATGGCCAAAATATTTAGTCAAAACGGCCCCCAACTATTTTTTACATGCAGGAAATGATATTTCTTCACAATACTAGGGCCGTTTTGACCAAACTGTTTTCTACCGTTATGGCTACTTCCCGAAACCTCACCTGTTAAAAAATGCATGATGGGTTCTGTCAAACTGATCCCGCGGTGAATATTCGCTTGGCCGCTACAATCAATGACGTCTATATTAACTACAATCACTGATAAGCATCACATCAACGAGGCTTAATAAGTACGGCATATTAACTTTTTTACTCCGACAAATTAAATTCTCAAACATTTTTTTGAGGTAAAAGAAAAATAAATAAAGACGTTTGAAGTATTTGAAGTTAAAAAATATTTCCTATTTAGTGTAAATGGGTATTAAAATGAGTAAAATGCATCCTTTTGCCCGAAGCAGTTAGGTGTTAAGTAAACATTGCACGAGCAGTTGAGCCAATGACTGGCGCGGTGAGCAGTCAACGCACGTGCTGTGGACACTAATCTGTTACAGAGTTAATTCGTAAGTAATTCTCTGTGAAACAGATTGGGGATCTGTAGCCCGACTAATGATCAGACATTACCGGAATTCATTTACAATCATCGAAATTATCCTATTAACACCATACATGTAAAATATTAAACATGCCATATTTATTTTATTTTATAAAATTCAAAGTTTGTTTCGACTCCATTCTATATTGTGTTTGTAATTAAATGCCATACAAATACGGTTTAAATCTATTTATGTTATTTCAGTAAGTTTCACAAATTTCAAAACCAACACGACCAATACAGTACCATAACAGAAATATGTTATTACGAATAAATGATGTATAGAAAAGCAACTAGGTGTTTTATCCACAAATCGGATTCCTCAGAATCTAACCATAGGATCTTTCTGAAATTTTTACCTATCCCCCCCCCAAAAAAAAAAAAAAAATTGGCTGGTGGGTGTTAATTAAATACCTATCCCCCAAAAAATGGGTGGTGGCTGTTGATTAAATATATTTTCAAAAAGTTTTACGAATCCGAAATCACCGAAATTTACGAACGACAATGCATAGTCGTAACTTTATTTTTTTTTGACCGATTTTACGAAATCTTTTTTCTTTGAATACCTTGAAAAAAATCATTTTCATCAGCAGTTTCACATTTTCGAATTTGTAAAATTCGTCGCTGTGATTTCGAAACGGAAGTTTGGACCAATTTGACAACTTCTTTAATAGTTGTACAATTTTCATGAAATTTAGTATATATAAGTAGATCTTACCGATGCGACTTCAAAAATATGATTAGAAATTTTCTAAATTATCTCCCCTTGACGAAATTAAGGATCAAAGTTTTCAAAAAAATCAACGAAATATAGGTTTGTCGATCGAACCGAAAGTGCCACCATCTTGAAACGTGAAAAGTCCGTAAGGCTTTTTTTGCTATTTTACTTACAGACTTTGGAGTTATATTTTCTGAATCCTACAAGGAAGGCCTAAAAAACATTCAGAGTAAAATTTTGATTTAGGATTTAGGTCAACTGGTAGACACCATTTTGAAGTGAATATGAAACATAGTGAAAAATCGATATTTAAGGACTTGTACACAAACACAATAGGGCATAGTATGTTCAATGCGTCTCCTATGTCTGAAATTAATACATTTCAGGATAGCCGGGATACGGCTCGAACTGATGTTTTTCGTGCCGACAAAGTTCTTTACGACGAGTGAAAAATCACATTAACTTCACTTGATTGTGACCGATTTTAATGATTTTTTTTTCTTGTTCGGATTATTCATATGGCCCATGACATGTGACAGGAAGTGACTGTGAATATGAAAGCTTTCATATCTGCATGGGACAGTAGCAGATCTAGTTAGGCTTTCAGACTTTCGTCGGAAAGCCTATTGAGATTACTAAAATTATTATTATTATTATTATTATTATTATTTACCGCGGGGGCCTAGATCTCCATGATCGAAAACAGATATCGATCTGGAATTAGATTTTCTATTGGGAAACCATGTGGTGGCTACTTGATAAAATATTTTTGAAATTTCTGCGCATACCGGAAGTGACCGAACTTTGCACGTTGTCTAAAAATTGAAAATCGGCCATAGTTTCGTCAATTCGTTATCCATTTTCAAACAAATTACATTTTTGGAATCCCTGAATCTTTTCTGAGACAATGGCTATCTCACATTTTTCAATTTCGAACATTCGTCTATGACTTTTATCGTTCGAAAATTGAAAACATGTTGTTTACGAGACCATTTTTGTCATTTTTCAAAATTTTCAAATTTGACCTACATTTTTGGATACCTGAAGTCCATCCGATTCCAGTAATTTAAGTTTCATTCAGAGTTATCGCCCTTTATTTTTCGATTTTTTTCGAATTTTCTTACCATTTTGTCAGCTCGGGTTTCGTTTTATGGTAGAATTGACGTTTCTGAAACTTCTAGAACATGAAGTTATAGTCCAATACCAACGTATAAAGCAATTTCGACAAGAATCCTTAAACCGGAAGTGGTCGAAATAATGTGCAATATTTTGAAAAAAATGCAAAAAATGGATATTTTGGGGAAAAACGCGAATTCTCCGCCCGATATCAATGGATTAAAGAAATTAGGGTACCATTGGACTGCACTAGGATTGTGCTATCGTGTGATACCCAACTCGTACGGATACGATGAGCAGGCAGCAAAATATGGCACGCTGAAAATCAAGTATTTTCTGATTTGGAGCGTTTTTGGACGCCTGTATCTCGAAAACTTAACCGCAACTTTTTTTGTAATTTCTATCGAGAGTCCTTTCGGAGGTATTTTGCATGAAGCCATCCAATAAGACTTTGAAATATCTGGAATAGGTGAAATAACGGACTGAAAATCGAAAAAAGTCGAAAAATCGTGAAATTTTGGAAAATGCTCTGCTATTTTTTTATTTTCAAAGATTTCCAAAAAACGATTGTATATTCAGATAGCTGACCTAATTACGATTCTAACGATGTATA
Source organism: Patella caerulea (assembly GCA_036850965.1). Taxonomy (NCBI): domain Eukaryota; kingdom Metazoa; phylum Mollusca; class Gastropoda; family Patellidae; genus Patella; species Patella caerulea. The sequence continues at coordinate 1,351,297 of JAZGQO010000002.1, forward strand.
ATATGTATGTAGTTATTGAAATTTAATTTTCGATATTTTAATTTTTTTGCATTTTTGGCACTTTTGAACCTAGGATTTCTCAGGGGCATTTTATCTGATCAGATAATGTAATATATCATTATAGAGCACTGTGGCTATTAAATATTATTTTTTTTCAAAACTGATATAACTAAAAGGATGCACCCTGCGAAGGTGCACAAAATCCTTAGCTCATATTTTTAAATTTCAATTTCATTTTCGGGCAATTTCGAATAAAATGTAAAATAAAGTGTAAAATTCAGCTATTTACAATTCATTCAGCGTCTTCATATTTTTAAATATTTATTTGTAATTTTCATAAACTCGTAGCAATAATCCAGACGAAGAGAATGTATGCGAAAATTAGTTTGTAATATGAGCAGTTGTCGAGAAATATGCAATTTTGCATGCATCACTTTTCACGTTATTTTGCCTATACAAGAGTGAATTATCATTCGATTTGCAATATTTTTTTTCCATTTGATGTCTAATGCCAATTTGGACTAGGTCAAGCCAATTTTACATTTTCACTGTGACCGGAAATGACGTCATTTGGGCAAAAACTGTATTTTTAACCTAAAAAACTAATATTTTATTCAAATCAGTCTCCCTTATAATATTTTTAAAATTATGATATTTTATTCCCATCAACGAATAGAATGAAGCCATACGACCATACAGATACCACAAAATGGTTTCTAACTTGTACGGTTACAGAGAAATAGGCGATCTTCTATAAGTCACTTTTCAAGGTTTTTGGTCTATAAAAGTGTCAATTATTATTCGATTTTTATAATTTTTTTACCATTTGATGCCTTATGCCATTTATGACTTCTATGAACCAAGTTAACATTTTCAATATCACCGGAAGTAATGTAATTTTTGCAAAAAACGTATTTTTAGCCTTCAAAACAAACATTTTTTTGAAGTGATTTATATTCATTATTCGTTTAACTTTATAACGTCTGGCTCTAATGGGCAGTAAGATTGAATCAATACCATCATATTGATATCAAGAAAAGGCTTCTAGCATGTTCCCTTGTCGAATAATAACCAATTTTCCCAGGGTCACTTTTAAGTTTTTTACCTTCTTAATTTCAGTTTATGGGTTATAGGTTAATTATTTATTGCCCGATATGTATAAAACAAAGTTTGTATTTTGTGTGTTGCGAATTTTCGACTTATTTTTCACCTATAAAAATTTCTTTCGGTACCGGAAGTGACGTAATTTTGCCATAATTTACAATTTTGACCGGTCTTTTCGCCAGCAAATATTACTTTTACATATGATAGAGGGTGTCACTGAAGCAAAACAACTAAAGTATACTTTGGTAGCTCAATGGATCGGCTATGGCATAATAAACTTCCTGTATGATTCCTGAAAGCCGGTTCAGTGCTGCTTGCAGGTCTAGTTATTATTATTATTATTATTATTTACCGCGAGGGCCTAGATCTCCATGATCGAAAACAGATATCGATCTGGAATTAGCTTTTCTATCGGGAAACCATGTGGTGGCTACTTGATAAAATATTTTTGAAATTTCTGCGCATACCGGAAGTGACCGAACTTTGTACTTTCTCTAAAAATTGAAAATCGGCCATAGTTTCGTCAATTCTTTATCCATTTTCAAACAAATTACATTTTTGGAATCCCTGAATCTTTTCTGAGACAATGGCTATCTCACATTTTTCAATTTCGAACATTCGTCTATGACTTTTATCGTTCGAAAATTGAAAACATGTTGTTTACGAGACAATTTTTGTTATTTTTCAAAATTTTCAAATTTGACCTACATTTTTGGATACCTGAAGTCCATCCGATTCCAGTAATATAAGTTTCATTCAGAGTTATCGCCCTTTATTTTCCGATTTTTTTCGAATTTTCTTCCCATTTTGCGAGCTCGGGTTTCGTTTTATGGTAGAATTGACGTTTATGAAACTTCTGGAACATGAAGTTATAGTCCAATACCAACTGATAAAGCAATTTCGACACGGATCTTCAAACCGGAAGTGGTCGAAATAATGTTTAATATTTTGAAAAAAATGCAAAAAATGGATATTTTGGGGGAAAACGCTATTTCTCTGTCCGATATCAATGGATTAAACGAATGAAGGTACCGTTTGATGGCACGATTGTTGGACTATCATATGATACCCCATTCATACGGATACTATAAACAGACAGCAAAATATGGCACGCTGAAAATCAAGTATTTTCTGATTTGGAGCGTTTTTGGACGCCTGTATCTCGAAAACTTAACCTGCAATATTTTTTAAATTTTTTCTATCGAGAGTCCTTTGGGAGGTATTTGACATGAAGCCATCCAATAGGACTTTGAAATGTCTGGAATAGGATAAAAAAGGGACTGAAAATCGAAAAAAGTCGAAAAATCGTGAAATTTTGGAAAATGCTCTACTATTTTTTTATTTTAAGAGATTTTTAAAAAAAGGTTGTATATTCAGATAGCTGACCTAATTACGATTCTAACGATGTATAATATGTATGTAATTAGTAAAATTTAATTTTCTATATTTTAATTTTTTTGCATTTTTGGCACTTTTGAACATAGGATTTCTCAGGGGCATTTTATCTGATCAGATAATGTAATATATCATTACAGAGCCCTGTGGCTATTTTAGTGCCCAAACCGGCTATTAGAACTATTCCGACAATAATAACCATACCGGAAGTATTCAAAAAATGAAAAAAAAGAGTAAAAACATTGTCGCACTTGCGAAAAACTTGATTTCTCCCTTAGGTAATAGCGGACCAAAAGAACTAAAGTGTCGCTGGATAGCCCTATTAATGGACCATCATATGGTATCTAAATAATACGATTTCGATGGTAAGGAAATAAATTATTGTATGCCAAAAATCTAGTATTTTCCAATTTTTTAACATTCTGAGACGCCCTTTTCTCGAAAACGACGCCTACGATTTTTCTTAAACGTTTCTTACTCAAAGTCCTGTCAGTTGTCTATATAGGGAATCCAAAATGAAAAGCATTGAAATAATATAAGTGGTCGAAAAATGGCCTCAAACTTTGAAAAAAATTGAAAAATCGTTAAATTTTTTGAAACGCTCTTTAATTTATCTTTTTTTCCAAAACTACTCAATGGATGTTTCTGACACTTCTGGTACGTACAGTTAAGTATCCAAAGGACTTCGTAAAGCTATCACAACAATGATCGTAAAACCGGAAGTAGTCGAAAAAATGTCCGATATTTCGAAAAAAAATAATTTTTTTACGAAAACCTTTTTTATTTATGAATATTTTTTGATGATATTTTACACAGGGTTAAAATATCATCGTACTTGAGCAGAAATGAGAAAAAAAATTGTCTCGGTAATTTGCGTTAGCCACCATCGGCTAATTTAGTTTTTCGTACCCAGAAAAATTATTTATTGTTCGATTTGTATAAAACAAAGTTCATATACACCATGGTCCCAATTGTAATTTTTTTTGTTACGGTGAAATTTTTCTGTCGGCAACGGAAGTGACGTAATATTAACAAAAACTACAATTTTGACAGTTCGGCACCACTTTTTGAAAGCAAATATTATTTTTTTTCAAAACTGATATGACTAAAAGGATGCACCCTGCAAAGGTGCACAAAAACCTTAGCTCATATTTTTTAATTTCAACTTCATTTTCGGGCAATTTCGAATAAAATGTAAAATAAAGTGTAAAATTCAGTTATTAACAATTCATTCAGCGTCTTCATATTTTGAAATATTTATTTGTAATTTTCATAAACTCGTAGCAATAATCCAGACGAAGAGAATGTATGCGAAAATTAGTTTGTAATATGAGCAGTTGCCGAGAAATATGCAATTTTGCATGCATCACTTTTCACGTTATTTTGCCTATAAAAGAGTTAATTATTATTCGATTTGCAATATTTTTTTTCCATTTGATGCCTAATGCCAATTTGGACTAGGTCAAGCCAATTTTACATTTTCACTGTGACCGGAAATGACGTCATTTGGGCAAAAACTGTATTTTTAACCTAAAAAATAAATATTTTATTCAAATGAGTCTGCCTTATAATATTTTTAAAATTATGATATTTGATTCCCATCAACGAATAAAATGAAGCCATACGACCATACAGATACCACAAAATGGTTTCTAACTTGTACGGTTACAGAGAAATAGGCGATCTTCTATAAGTCACTTTTCAAGGTTTTTGGTCTGTAAAACTGTCAATTATTATTCGATTTTTACAATTTATTTACCATTTCATGCCTTATGCTATTTATGACTTCTATGAACCAAGTTAAAATTTTCAATATCACCGGAAGTAATGTAATTTTTGCAAAAAACGTATTTTTAGCCTTTAAAACAAACATTTTTTTGAAGGGATTTATATTTATTATTCGTTTAACTTTATAACGTCTGACTCTAATGGGCAGTAAGACTGAATCAATACCATCATATTGATATGAAGAAAAATCTTCTAGCATATTCCCTTGTCGAATAATAACCAATTTTCCGAGGGTCACTTTTCAGTTTTTTACCTTCTTAATTTCAGTTTATGGGTTATAGGTTAATTATTTATTGTCCGGTATTTATAAAAAAAAGTTTGTATTTTGTATGTTGCGAATTTTCGACTTATTTTTCATCTATAAAAATTTCTTTCGGCACCGGAAGTGACATACTTTTGCCATAATTTACAATTTTGACCGGTCTTTTAGCCAGCAAATATTACTTTTAGATATGATAGAGGGTGTCACTGAAGCAAAACAACTAAAGTATAGTTTGGTAGCTCAATGGATCGGCTATGGTATAATAAACTTCCTGTATGATTCCTGAAAGCCGGTTCAGTGCTGCTTGCAGGTCTAGTTATTAGGGTTTCACACTGCGTAGCTTGCGTGAAACACTATTGTTTTTGTTAAAATTATTATTAGGCTTTCAGACTTTCGTCTGAAAGCCTATTGAGATTACTAAAATTATTAGGCTTTCAGACTTTCGTCTGAAAGCCTATTGAGATTACTAAAATTATTATTATTAAGCTTTCATATTACATATGAAAGCTTATTGTTTCTGTTAAAGTTATTATTATTAAGCTTTCATATTACATATGAAAGCTTATTGTTTCTGTTAATATATGAAAGCTTATTGTTTCTGTTAAAGTTATTATTAAGCTTTCATATTACATATGAAAGCTTATTGTTTCTGTTAAAGTTATTATTATTATTATTTTTTTTTTTGTGTGTTTTCTGCAAATCGGATTTCTCAGAATCTATCCATAGGATCTTTCTGAAATTTTGACCTACCCCCCCAAAAATGGGGTGCGAACCTTGATTAAATATATTTTCGAAACGTTTTACGAATCCGAAATCACCGAATTTTACGAACGAAAAAAATGACAATGCATAGTCGTAACTTTGTTATTTTTTGACCGATTTTACTAATTCTTTTTTCTTTGAATACCTTTAAAAAAACCATTTTCATCTGCAGTTTCACATTTTCGAATTTCGAAAATTCGTCGCTGTGATTTCGAACCGGAAGATTAGACCAATTTGACAACTTCTTTAATAGTTGTACGATTTTCATGAAATTTAGTATCTAAGTAGATCCTACCGATGTGACTTCAAAAATATAATTAGAAATTTTCTAAATTATCTCCCCTTGACGAAATTAAGGATCAAAATTTTCAAAAAAATCATCGAAATATAGGTCAGAATGACCTGATTTTTTTTTTGGATACTAGATAAGTAATTACTGATTTGTACACAAAATATGGAGTTTGTCGATCGAACCGGAAGTGCCGCCATATTTAAAAGTGAAAAATCAATAAGGCTTTTTTGCTATTTTACTTACAGACTCGGGAGTTATATTTTCTGAATCCTTGTAGGAAGGCCTAAAAAATGTCGCGAATAGAATTTTGATTTCGGTCACGTGATGGTCACCATTTTGAATTGAAAATGAAAAATAGAAGCAATTTGAAGGGTCGGGACTTTGGAACACAATTACTCTCCTTCTAATTAAGCTAGAATGTTCAAACTTGGTGTAGACGTTCACTAGGTCAATGTTATGATTGAGTTCAAAGATGAGCATTTTCTGCTTAGGGTAAGCAGAGATAAACAAGCTAATTTGTTGATTCTTTAGGGCACGATAACTTCGGTTATAATGAAGGGAGAGCGGTGAAACTTTTGTCAATAGAGAGTCTAATAGCTAGCCTGTTGTGTGAAATCATTGTATTATTTTTTCTAAATATCAGGGATAGCCGAAAAAAAGAGATTGAAAACCCAAAAAGTCGTATTTTTACAATTTGGAGCATGTTTAGAGGTCTTTCTCGTAAAGTCAACATAATATTTTTTGGGAACTTCTTGTACAAAGAGTCTTATTGGTAGTCTTTTATATGAAACCATCGATCAACAGTCCAACATATCAGGAGTAGAAGAACAAAAGGATCGAACATTGAAAACGGCACCCTTTCATTGTTAAGCGAAACATGCAGTGTGGGTGACTACAATCTACACATTTAGTCATCGTATAGAGCTTATTCAACAGTATCGAATTCCAACTGCTTAGGGATATTTTACGTGCACTCCAATGTGTACACGGGACCTTGGTTTTTCGTCCCATCCGAATGACTAGACAGCTGTGCTTGTCAGGCCCTCCGTTCTGCCTCACTGACAAGGGGAACCACGCCGGGAAATCGAGATGAACTTTCTCCGTGCAGAACTTTCAATTCAGGCGAAAACGTTTATTGCATACGATTAAGCTGGTCAGTTGGAGCTTATTTTCAAAAGTTTTGTAATAATCGGTTGGTAATTAAAGTACCGTGCACATTAAACTGTTAAAACAGAAAATTTCGCCCGGTTGAAATGTTTCTTGCTATAAGTCAGCAATTTTCTGAATTCAGGGAGGCTGAATGGCTGAATGGTTAGCATGTGCGCACTGTATCGTAACGTCTGTCATTGAGTCAACGGGCGTCGTTTCGATCTCCAGGTTGCACGTGACATGAAGTATGATGTCCAACCTTGTGGGTTTTCTCCGTGTTCTTCGGTTTCCTCCCAACGGCTAAAACCTGTAAGCGCAGGGGGAGTTTTTAAATAAAATTAAAAATCATATGTTAGTTCCGAAATGACCTAGTTTGTGTCGAATGGACATTAGGCCGCATTTCTCTCTTTCTCTTTTATTTTTAAAGTTTTGTAATAATCGGTTGGTAATCAAAGGTACTGTAAAAGTGATAAAACAGAAAATAATCGGTTGGTAATCAAAGGTACTGTAAAAGTCATAAAACAGAAAATTTCGCCCGGTTGTAATGTTTCTCACTTTAAAGTCAGCAATTTCCCGATTTTAAGTGGCAAACGTTTATTGCGAACGCTTAAGCTGGTCAGGGGGGAGCTTATTTTTAAAAGTTTTGTAATATTCGGTTGATAACTAAAGGTACCGTGCAAATTAAACTGTTACAATAGAAAATTTGGCCCGGTTGAAATGTTTCTCGCTGTAGGTCAGCAATTTGCCGATTTTAGGGAGGTTGCGTGGCTGAATGGTTAGCACGTGCGCTCTGTATCATAACGTCTGTCATTGAGTCAACTGCCGTTGTTTCGATTTTTTGGTTGTACGTGACAAGGAGTATGGTTGCCTGTCCAACCTCGTAGGCCGTAACCGCCGCTGCCCGGGTAAAATTTCCCTCATGGCACACATTATGGCATATGCCCGTCTTCATTAGCCCATTTTAGGAGCAGAACAGTCGGACGTTAAACCCCATTCAATTTCATTTCATTTTCTCTATGTTGCTTATTTATTATAGTGGATAAATATTTTTCTGGTTCTAGCAATTATTTAATTTCTGCATAGAAATCTTGCTTTGGCCAGTTTTTTTTATTGCAGAGTGCCATTCTTGTTTAAACAAACATGATCCTTTGTTTAAAACATGCTTAAGAAGTCGTCACGATTTCCTACTTATAACCAAACATATTGGAAATATTAGTCTGGCATTATTAAATCCTAATTTTATTGGTCTTATTTAAAATTAAACTTTCATTTAACTATGAACAACCCTTAACGTGTCTCTTTAAAACTATTAAGTACTCTAAAACAGTAGCTCAACCTTTTGACCTAAACTCATTAATTTACCATTTTGTTGTGAGCGGAGCGACTTCTTATTCTTCCTATATGACATATTGCACGTGTCTGATTTCAAAGGGGGGTTGAGTGGCTGAATGGTAAGCACGCGCGCCTGTCATTGAGTAAACTAGCGTGTTTTCGAATGCCCGGTTGTACGTGACAAGGAGTAAGGTCGCCTGTCCAACCTGCCATTTTTAATTTTTTTTTCCCGCCATTTTCATTTCATTTTCTCATCCGTCTCATTACAGTAATACAAGTTTCAGTTATTTCCCTTTAGTTTTCAGATTATTGTTATGCCTGGGTGCAATGTTTCATACTATATTTAGACTTGTAACTTCGCGAGTTTTTGACCAATTTTAATAATTTTTTCTTCGTATCCTTTTATTTAGGTTACTTGATACAATCAATGACACGTGACGATGAATATGAAAGCTTTCATATCTGCATGGGACAGTAGCAGATCTAGTTATTAATTTTTTTTTGTGTGTGTTTTCTGCAAATCGGATTTCTCAGAATCTATCCATAGGATCTTTCTGAAATTTTGACCTACCCCCCCAAAAATGGGGTGCGAACCTTGATTAAATATATTTTCGAAACGTTTTACGAATCCGAAATCACCGAATTTTACGAACGAAAAAAATGAAAATGCATAGTCGTAACTTTGTTATTTTTTGACCGATTTTACTAATTCTTTTTTCTTTGAATACCTTTAAAAAAACCATTTTCATCTGCAGTTTCACATTTTCGAATTTCGAAAATTCGTCGCTGTGATTTCGAACCGGAAGATTAGACCAATTTGACAACTTCTTTAATAGTTGTACGATTTTCATGAAATTTAGTATCTAAGTAGATCCTACCGATGTGACTTCAAAAATATAATTAGAAATTTTCTAAATTATCTCCCCTTGACGAAATTAAGGATCAAAATTTTCAAAAAAATCATCGAAATATAGGTCAGAATGACCTGATTATTTTTTTGGATACTAGATAAGTAATTACTGATTTGTACACAAAATATGGAGTTTGTCGATCGAACCGGAAGTGCCGCCATATTTAAAAGTGAAAAATCAATAAGGCTTTTTTGCTATTTTACTTACAGACTCGGGAGTTATATTTTCTGAATCCTTGTAGGAAGGCCTAAAAAATGTCGCGAATAGAATTTTGATTTCGGTCACGTGATGGTCACCATTTTGAATTGAAAATGAAAAATAGAAGCAATTTGAAGGGTCGGGACTTTGGAACACAATTACTCTCCTTCTAATTAAGCTAGAATGTTCAAACTTGGTGTAGACGTTCACTAGGTCAATGTTATGATTGAGTTCAAAGATGAGCATTTTCTTCTTAGGGTAAGCAGAGATAAACAAGCTAATTTGTTGATTCTTTAGGGCACGATAACTTCGGTTATAATGAAGGGAGGGCGGTGAAACTTTTGTCAATAGAGAGTCTAATAGCTAGCCTGTTGTGTGAAATCATTGTATTATTTTTTCTAAATATCAGGGATAGCCGAAAAAAAGAGATTGAAAACCCAAAAAGTCGTATTTTTACAATTTGGAGCATGTTTAGAGGTCTTTCTCGTAAAGTCAACATAATATTTTTGGGGAACTTCTTGTACAAAGAGTCTTATTGGTAGTCTTTTATATGAAACCATCGATCAACAGTCCAACATATCAGGAGTAGAAGAACAAAAGGATCGAACATTGAAAACGGCACCCTTTCATTGTTAAGCGAAACATGCAGTGTGGGTGACTACAATCTACACATTTAGTCATCGTATAGAGCTTATTCAACAGTATCGAATTCCAACTGCTTAGGGATATTTTACGTGCACTCCAATGTGTACACGGGACCTTGGTTTTTCGTCCCATCCGAATGACTAGACAGCTGTGCTTGTCAGGCCCTCCGTTCTGCCTCACTAACAAGGGGAACCACGCCGGGAAATCGAGATGAACTTTCTCCGTGCAGAACTTTCAATTCAGGCGAAAACGTTTATTGCATACGATTAAGCTGGTCAGTTGGAGCTTATTTTCAAAAGTTTTGTAATAATCGGTTGGTAATTAAAGTACCGTGCACATTAAACTGTTAAAACAGAAAATTTCGCCCGGTTGAAATGTTTCTTGCTATAAGTCAGCAATTTTCTGAATTCAGGGAGGCTGAATGGCTGAATGGTTAGCATGTGCGCACTGTATCGTAACGTCTGTCATTGAGTCAACGGGCGTCGTTTCGATCTCCAGGTTGCACGTGACATGAAGTATGATGTCCAACCTTGTGGGTTTTCTCCGTGTTCTTCGGTTTCCTCCCAACGGCTAAAGACCTGTAAGCGCAGGGGGAGTTTTTAAATAAAATTAAAAAACATATGTTAGTCCCGAAATGACCTAGTTTGTGTCGAATGGACATTAGGCCGCATTTCTCTCTTTCTCTTTTATTTTTAAAGTTTTGTAATAATCGGTTGGTAATCAAAGGTACGGTAAAAGTGATAAAACAGAAAATAATCGGTTGGTAATCAAAGGTACTGTAAAAGTCATAAAACAGAAAATTTCGCCCGGTTGTAATGTTTCTCACTTTAAAGTCAGCAATTTCCCGATTTTAAGTGGCAAACGTTTATTGCGAACGCTTAAGCTGGTCAGGGGGGAGCTTATTTTTAAAAGTTTTGTAATATTCGGTTGATAACTAAAGTTACCGTGCAAATTAAACTGTTACAATAGAAAATTTGGCCCGGTTGAAATGTTTCTCGCTGTAGGTCAGCAATTTGCCGATTTTAGGGAGGTTGCGTGGCTGAATGGTTAGCACGTGCGCTCTGTATCATAACGTCTGTCATTGAGTCAACTGCCGTTGTTTCGATTTTTTGGTTGTACGTGACAAGGAGTATGGTTGCCTGTCCAACCTCGTAGGCCGTAACCGCCGCTGCCCGGGTAAAATTTCCCTCATTGCACACATTATGGCATATGCCCGTCTTCATTAGCCCATTTTAGGAGCAGAACAGTCGGACGTTAAACCCCATTCAATTTCATTTCATTTTCTCTATGTTGCTTATTTATTATAGTGGATAAATATTTTTCTGGTTCTAGCAATTATTTAATTTCTGCATAGAAATCTTGCTTTGGCCAGTTTTTTTTATTGCAGAGTGCCATTCTTGTTTAAACAAACATGATCCTTTGTTTAAAACATGCTTAAGAAGTCGTCACGATTTCCTACTTATAACCAAACATATTGGAAATATTAGTCTGGCATTATTAAATCCTAATTTTATTGGTCTTATTTAAAATTAAACTTTCATTTAACTATGAACAACCCTTAACGTGTCTCTTTAAAACTATTCAGTACTCTAAAACAGTAGCTCAACCTTTTGACCTAAACTCATTAATTTACCATTTTGTTGTGAGCGACTTCTTATTCTTCCTATATGACATATTGCACGTGTCTGATTTCAAAGGGGGGTTGAGTGGCTGAATGGTAAGCACGCGCGCCTGTCATTGAGTTAACTAGCGTGTTTTCGAATGCCCGGTTGTACGTGACAAGGAGTAAGGTCGCCTGTCCAACCTGCCATTTTTAATTTTTTTTTCCCGCCATTTTCATTTCATTTTCTCATCCGTCTCATTACAGTAATACAAGTTTCAGTTATTTCCCTTTAGTTTTCAGATTATTGTTATGCCTGGGTGCAATGTTTCATACTATATTTAGACTTGTAACTTCGCGAGTTTTTGACCAATTTTAATAATTTTTTCTTCGTATCCTTTTATTTAGGTTACTTGATACAATCAATGACACGTGACGATGAATATGAAAGCTTTCATATCTGCATGGGACAGTAGCAGATCTAGTTATTATTATTTTTTTTTTTGTGTGTTTTCTGCAAATCGGATTTCTCAGAATCTATCCATAGGATCTTTCTGAAATTTTGACCTACCCCCCCAAAAATGGGGTGCGAACCTTGATTAAATATATTTTCGAAACGTTTTACGAATCCGAAATCACCGAATTTTACGAACGAAAAAAATGACAATGCATAGTCGTAACTTTGTTATTTTTTGACCGATTTTACTAATTCTTTTTTCTTCGAATACCTTTAAAAAAAACATTTTCATCTGCAGTTTCACATTTTCGAATTTCGAAAATTCGTCGCTGTGATTTCGAACCGGAAGATTAGACCAATTTGACAACTTCTTTAATAGTTGTACGATTTTCATGAAATTTAGTATCTAAGTAGATCCTACCGATGTGACTTCAAAAATATAATTAGAAATTTTCTAAATTATCTCCCCTTGACGAAATTAAGGATCAAAATTTTCAAAAAAATCATCGAAATATAGGTCAGAATGACCTGATTTTTTTTTTTGGATACTAGATAAGTAATTACTGATTTGTACACAAAATATGGAGTTTGTCGATCGAACCGGAAGTGCCGCCATATTTAAAAGTGAAAAATCAATAAGGCTTTTTTGCTATTTTACTTACAGACTCGGGAGTTATATTTTCTGAATCCTAGTAGGAAGGCCTAAAAAATGTCGCGAATGGAATTTTGATTTCGGTCACGTGATGGTCACCATTTTGAATTGAAAATGAAAAATAGAAGCAATTTGAAGGGTCGGGACTTTGGAACACAATTACTCTCCTTCTAATTAAGCTAGAATGTTCAAACTTGGTGTAGACGTTCACTAGGTCAATGTTATGATTGAGTTCAAAGATGAGCATTTTCTGCTTAGGGTAAGCAGAGATAAACAAGCTAATTTGTTGATTCTTTAGGGCACGATAACTTCGGTTATAATGAAGGGAGGGCGGTGAAACTTTTGTCAATAGAGAGTCTAATAGCTAGCCTGTTGTGTGAAATCATTGTATTATTTTTTCTAAATATCAGGGATAGCCGAAAAAAAGAGATTGAAAACCCAAAAAGTCGTATTTTTACAATTTGGAGCATGTTTAGAGGTCTTTCTCGTAAAGTCAACATAATATTTTTTGGGAACTTCTTGTACAAAGAGTCTTATTGGTAGTCTTTTATATGAAACCATCGATCAACAGTCCAACATATCAGGAGTAGAAGAACAAAAGGATCGAACATTGAAAACGGCACCCTTTCATTGTTAAGCGAAACATGCAGTGTGGGTGACTACAATCTACACATTTAGTCATCGTATAGAGCTTATTCAACAGTATCGAATTCCAACTGCTTAGGGATATTTTACGTGCACTCCAATGTGTACACGGGACCTTGGTTTTTCGTCCCATCCGAATGACTAGACAGCTGTGCTTGTCAGGCCCTCCGTTCTGCCTCACTGACAAGGGGAACCACGCCGGGAAATCGAGATGAACTTTCTCCGTGCAGAACTTTCAATTCAGGCGAAAACGTTTATTGCATACGATTAAGCTGGTCAGTTGGAGCTTATTTTCAAAAGTTTTGTAATAATCGGTTGGTAATTAAAGTACCGTGCACATTAAACTGTTAAAACAGAAAATTTCGCCCGGTTGAAATGTTTCTTGCTATAAGTCAGCAATTTTCTGAATTCAGGGAGGCTGAATGGCTGAATGGTTAGCATGTGCGCACTGTATCGTAACGTCTGTCATTGAGTCAACGGGCGTCGTTTCGATCTCCAGGTTGCACGTGACATGAAGTATGATGTCCAACCTTGTGGGTTTTCTCCGTGTTCTTCGGTTTCCTCCCAACGGCTAAAGACCTGTAAGCGCAGGGGGAGTTTTTAAATAAAATTAAAAAACATATGTTAGTCCCGAAATGACCTAGTTTGTGTCGAATGGACATTAGGCCGCATTTCTCTCTTTCTCTTTTATTTTTAAAGTTTTGTAATAATCGGTTGGTAATCAAAGGTACTGTAAAAGTGATAAAACAGAAAATAATCGGTTGGTAATCAAAGGTACTGTAAAAGTCATAAAACAGAAAATTTCGCCCGGTTGTAATGTTTCTCACTTTAAAGTCAGCAATTTCCCGATTTTAAGTGGCAAACGTTTATTGCGAACGCTTAAGCTGGTCAGGGGGGAGCTTATTTTTAAAAGTTTTGTAATATTCGGTTGATAACTAAAGGTACCGTGCAAATTAAACTGTTACAATAGAAAATTTGGCCCGGTTGAAATGTTTCTCGCTGTAGGTCAGCAATTTGCCGATTTTAGGGAGGTTGCGTGGCTGAATGGTTAGCACGTGCGCTCTGTATCATAACGTCTGTCATTGAGTCAACTGCCGTTGTTTCGATTTTTTGGTTGTACGTGACAAGGAGTATGGTTGCCTGTCCAACCTCGTAGGCCGTAACCGCCGCTGCCCGGGTAAAATTTCCCTCATTGCACACATTATGGCATATTCCCGTCTTCATTAGCCCATTTTAGGAGCAGAACAGTCGGACGTTAAACCCCATTCAATTTCATTTCATTTTCTCTATGTTGCTTATTTATTATAGTGGATAAATATTTTTCTGGTTCTAGCAATTATTTAATTTCTGCATAGAAATCTTGCTTTGGCCAGTTTTTTTTATTGCAGAGTGCCATTCTTGTTTAAACAAACATGATCCTTTGTTTAAAACATGCTTAAGAAGTCGTCACGATTTCCTACTTATAACCAAACATATTGGAAATATTAGTCTGGCATTATTAAATCCTAATTTTATTGGTCTTATTTAAAATTAAACTTTCATTTAACTATGAACAACCCTTAACGTGTCTCTTTAAAACTATTAAGTACTCTAAAACAGTAGCTCAACCTTTTGACCTAAACTCATTAATTTACCATTTTGTTGTGAGCGACTTCTTATTCTTCCTATATGACATATTGCACGTGTCTGATTTCAAAGGGGGGTTGAGTGGCTGAATGGTAAGCACGCGCGCCTGTCATTGAGTTAACTAGCGTGTTTTCGAATGCCCGGTTGTACGTGACAAGGAGTAAGGTCGCCTGTCCAACCTGCCATTTTTAATTTTTTTTCCCGCCATTTTCATTTCATTTTCTCATCCGTCTCATTACAGTAATACAAGTTTCAGTTATTTCCCTTTAGTTTTCAGATTATTGTTATGCCTGGGTGCAATGTTTCATACTATATTTAGACTTGTAACTTCGCGAGTTTTTGACCAATTTTAATAATTTTTTCTTCGTATCCTTTTATTTAGGTTACTTGATACAATCAATGACACGTGACGATGAATATGAAAGCTTTCATATCTGCATGGGACAGTAGCAGATCTAGTTATTATTTTTTTTTTTGTGTGTTTTCTGCAAATCGGATTTCTCAGAATCTATCCATAGGATCTTTCTGAAATTTTGACCTACCCCCCCAAAAATGGGGTGCGAACCTTGATTAAATATATTTTCGAAACGTTTTACGAATCCGAAATCACCGAATTTTACGAACGAAAAAAATGACAATGCATAGTCGTAACTTTGTTATTTTTTGACCGATTTTACTAATTCTTTTTTCTTTGAATACCTTTAAAAAAACCATTTTCATCTGCAGTTTCACATTTTCGAATTTCGAAAATTCGTCGCTGTGATTTCGAACCGGAAGATTAGACCAATTTGACAACTTCTTTAATAGTTGTACGATTTTCATGAAATTTAGTATCTAAGTAGATCCTACCGATGTTACTTCAAAAATATAATTAGAAATTTTCTAAATTATCTCCCCTTGACGAAATTAAGGATCAAAATTTTCAAAAAAATCATCGAAATATAGGTCAGAATGACCTGATTTTTTTTTTGGATACTAGATAAGTAATTACTGATTTGTACACAAAATATGGAGTTTGTCGATCGAACCGGAAGTGCCGCCATATTTAAAAGTGAAAAATCAATAAGGCTTTTTTGCTATTTTACTTACAGACTCGGGAGTTATATTTTCTGAATCCTTGTAGGAAGGCCTAAAAAATGTCGCGAATAGAATTTTGATTTCGGTCACGTGATGGTCACCATTTTGAATTGAAAATGAAAAATAGAAGCAATTTGAAGGGTCGGGACTTTGGAACACAATTACTCTCCTTCTAATTAAGCTAGAATGTTCAAACTTGGTGTAGACGTTCACTAGGTCAATGTTATGATTGAGTTCAAAGATGAGCATTTTCTGCTTAGGGTAAGCAGAGATAAACAAGCTAATTTGTTGATTCTTTAGGGCACGATAACTTCGGTTATAATGAAGGGAGGGCGGTGAAACTTTTGTCAATAGAGAGTCTAATAGCTAGCCTGTTGTGTGAAATCATTGTATTATTTTTTCTAAATATCAGGGATAGCCGAAAAAAAGAGATTGAAAACCCAAAAAGTCGTATTTTTACAATTTGGAGCATGTTTAGAGGTCTTTCTCGTAAAGTCAACATAATATTTTTTGGGAACTTCTTGTACAAAGAGTCTTATTGGTAGTCTTTTATATGAAACCATCGATCAACAGTCCAACATATCAGGAGTAGAAGAACAAAAGGATCGAACATTGAAAACGGCACCCTTTCATTGTTAAGCGAAACATGCAGTGTGGGTGACTACAATCTACACATTTAGTCATCGTATAGAGCTTATTCAACAGTATCGAATTCCAACTGCTTAGGGATATTTTACGTGCACTCCAATGTGTACACGGGACCTTGGTTTTTCGTCCCATCCGAATGACTAGACAGCTGTGCTTGTCAGGCCCTCCGTTCTGCCTCACTGACAAGGGGAACCACGCCGGGAAATCGAGATGAACTTTCTCCGTGCAGAACTTTCAATTCAGGCGAAAACGTTTATTGCATACGATTAAGCTGGTCAGTTGGAGCTTATTTTCAAAAGTTTTGTAATAATCGGTTGGTAATTAAAGTACCATGCACATTAAACTGTTAAAACAGAAAATTTCGCCCGGTTGAAATGTTTCTTGCTATAAGTCAGCAATTTTCTGAATTCAGGGAGGCTGAATGGCTGAATGGTTAGCATGTGCGCACTGTATCGTAACGTCTGTCATTGAGTCAACGGGCGTCGTTTCGATCTCCAGGTTGCACGTGACATGAAGTATGATGTCCAACCTTGTGGGTTTTCTCCGTGTTCTTCGGTTTCCTCCCAACGGCTAAAGACCTGTAAGCGCAGGGGGAGTTTTTAAATAAAATTAAAAAACATATGTTAGTCCCGAAATGACCTAGTTTGTGTCGAATGGACATTAGGCCGCATTTCTCTCTTTCTCTTTTATTTTTAAAGTTTTGTAATAATCGGTTGGTAATCAAAGGTACTGTAAAAGTGATAAAACAGAAAATAATCGGTTGGTAATCAAAGGTACTGTAAAAGTCATAAAACAGAAAATTTCGCCCGGTTGTAATGTTTCTCACTTTAAAGTCAGCAATTTCCCGATTTTAAGTGGCAAACGTTTATTGCGAACGCTTAAGCTGGTCAGGGGGGAGCTTATTTTTAAAAGTTTTGTAATATTCGGTTGATAACTAAAGGTACCGTGCAAATTAAACTGTTACAATAGAAAATTTGGCCCGGTTGAAATGTTTCTCGCTGTAGGTCAGCAATTTGCCGATTTTAGGGAGGTTGCGTGGCTGAATGGTTAGCACGTGCGCTCTGTATCATAACGTCTGTCATTGAGTCAACTGCCGTTGTTTCGATTTTTTGGTTGTACGTGACAAGGAGTATGGTTGCCTGTCCAACCTCGTAGGCCGTAACCGCCGCTGCCCGGGTAAAATTTCCCTCATTGCACACATTATGGCATATGCCCGTCTTCATTAGCCCATTTTAGGAGCAGAACAGTCGGACGTTAAACCCCATTCAATTTCATTTCATTTTCTCTATGTTGCTTATTTATTATAGTGGATAAATATTTTTCTGGTTCTAGCAATTATTTAATTTCTGCATAGAAATCTTGCTTTGGCCAGTTTTTTTTATTGCAGAGTGCCATTCTTGTTTAAACAAACATGATCCTTTGTTTAAAACATGCTTAAGAAGTCGTCACGATTTCCTACTTATAACCAAACATATTGGAAATATTAGTCTGGCATTATTAAATCCTAATTTTATTGGTCTTATTTAAAATTAAACTTTCATTTAACTATGAACAACCCTTAACGTGTCTCTTTAAAACTATTAAGTACTCTAAAACAGTAGCTCAACCTTTTGACCTAAACTCATTAATTTACCATTTTGTTGTGAGCGACTTCTTATTCTTCCTATATGACATATTGCACGTGTCTGATTTCAAAGGGGGGTTGAGTGGCTGAATGGTAAGCACGCGCGCCTGTCATTGAGTAAACTAGCGTGTTTTCGAATGCCCGGTTGTACGTGACAAGGAGTAAGGTCGCCTGTCCAACCTGCCATTTTTAATTTTTTTTTCCCGCCATTTTCATTTCATTTTCTCATCCGTCTCATTACAGTAATACAAGTTTCAGTTATTTCCCTTTAGTTTTCAGATTATTGTTATGCCTGGGTGCAATGTTTCATACTATATTTAAACTTGTAACTTCGCGAGTTTTTGACCAATTTTAATAATTTTTTCTTCGTATCCTTTTATTTAGGTTACTTGATACAATCAATGACACGTGACGATGAATATGAAAGCTTTCATATCTGCATGGGACAGTAGCAGATCTAGTTAGGCTTTCAGACTTTCGTCTGAAAGCCTATTGAGATTACTAAAATTATTATTATTAGGCTTTCAGACTTTCGTCTGAAAGCCTATTGAGATTACTAAAATTATTATTATTATTATTATTATTATTATTATTATTATTATTTACCGCGAGGGCCTAGATCTCCATGATCGAAAACAGATATCGATCTGGAATTAGCTTTTCTATCGGGAAACCATGTGGTGGCTACTTGATAAAATATTTTTGAAATTTCTGCGCATACCGGAAGTGACCGAACTTTGTACTTTCTCTAAAAATTGAAAATCGGCCATAGTTTCGTCAATTCTTTATCCATTTTCAAACAAATTACATTTTTGGAATCCCTGAATCTTTTCTGAGACAATGGCTATCTCACATTTTTCAATTTCGAACATTCGTCTATGATTTTTATCGTTCGAAAATTGAAAACATGTTGTTTACGAGACAATTTTTGTTATTTTTCAAAATTTTCAAATTTGACCTACATTTTTGGATACCTGAAGTCCATCCGATTCCAGTAATATAAGTTTCATTCAGAGTTATCGCCCTTTATTTTTCGATTTTTTTCGAATTTTCTTCCCATTTTGTGAGCTCGGGTTTCGTTTTATGGCAGAATTGACGTTTCTGAAACTTCTGGAACATGAAGTTATAGTCCAATACCAACTGATAAAGCAATGTCGACAAGAATCCTTAAACCGGAAGTGGTCGAAATAATGTGCAATATTTTGAAAAAAATGCAAAAAATGGATATTTTGGGGGAAAACGCTATTTCTCCGTCCGATATCAATGGATTAAACGAATGAAGGTACCGTTTGATGGCACGATTGTTGGACTATCATATGATACCCCATTCATACGGATACTATGAACAGACAGCAAAATATGGCACGCTGAAAATCAAGTATTTTCTGATTTGGAGCGTTTTTGGACGCCTGTATCTCGGAAACTTAACCTGCAATTTTTTTTAATTTTTTTCTATCGAGAGTCCTTTTGGAGGTATTTTGCATGAAGCCATCCAATAAGACTTTGAAATGTCTGGAATAGGATAAAAAAAGGGACTGAAAATCGAAAAAAGTCGAAAAATCGTGAAATTTTGGAAAATGCTCTACTATTTTTTTATTTTAAGAGATTTTCAAAAAAAGGTTGTATATTCAGATAGCTGACCTAATTACGATTCTAACGATGTATAATATGTATGTAATTATTAAAATTTAATTTTCGATATTTTAAATTTTTTGCATTTTTGACACTTTTGAACATAGGATTTCTCAGGGGCATTTTATCTGATCAGATAATGTAATATATCATTACAGAGCCCTGTGGCTATTTTAGTGCCCAAACCGGCTATTAAAACTATTCCGACAATAATAACCATACCGGAAGTATTCAAAAAATGAAAAAAAAGAGTAAAAACATTGTCGCACTTGCGAAAAACTTGATTTCTCTCTTAGGTAATAGCGGACCAAAAGAACTAAAGTGTCGCTGGATAGCCCTATTAATGGACCATCATATGGTATCTAAATAATACGAATTCGATGGTAAGGAAATAAATTATTGTATGCCAAAAATCTAGTATTTTCCAATTTTTTAACATTCTGAGACGCCCTTTCCTCGAAAACGACGCCTACGATTTTTCTTAAACTTTTCTTACTCAAAGTCCTATCGGTTGTCTTTTTAGGGAATCCAAAATGAAAAGCATTGAAATAATATAAGTGGTCGAAAAATGGCCTCAAACTTTGAAAAAAACTGAAAAATCGTTAAATTTTTGGAAACGCTCTTTAATTTATCTTTTTTTCCAAAACTACTCAATGGATGTTTCTGACACTTCTGGTACAGAAAGTTAAGTATCCAAAGAACTTCGTAAAGCTATCACAACAACGATCGTAAAGCCGGAAGTAGTCGAAAAAATGTCCGATATTTTGAAAAAAAATAATTTTTTTACGAAAACCTTTTTTATTTATGAATATTTTTTGATGATATTTTACACGGGGTTAAAATATCACCGTACTTGAGCAGAAATGAGAAAAAAAATTGTCTCGGTAATTTGCGTCAGCCGCCATCGGCTAATTTAGTTTTTCGTACCCAGAAAAATTATTTATTGTTCGATTTGTATAAAATAAAGTTCATATGCACCGTGGTCCCAATTGCAATTTTTTTTGTTACGGTGAAGTTTTTCTGTCGGCAACGGAAGTGACGTAATATTAACAAAAACTACAATTTTGACAGTTCGGTACCACATTTTGAAAGCAAATATTATTTTTTTTCAAAACTGATATAACTAAAAGGATGCACCCTGCAAAGGTGCACAAAATCCTTAGCTCATATTTTTTAATTTCAATTTCATTTTCGGGCAATTTCGAATAAAATGTAAAATAAAGTGTAAAATTCAGTTATTTACAATTCATTCAGCGTCTTCATATTTTGAAATATTTATTTGTAATTTTTATAAACTCGTAGCAATAATCCAGACGAAGAGAATGTATGCGAAAATTAGTTTGTAATATGAGCAGTTGCCGAGAAATATGCAATTGTGCATGCATCACTTTTCACGTTATTTTGCCTATAAAAGAGTGAATTATTATTCGATTTGCAATATTTTTTTTCCATTTGATGCCTAATGCCAATTTGGACTAGGTCAAGTCAATTTTACATTTTCACTGTGACCGGAAATGACGTCTTTTGGGCAAAAACTGTATTTCTAACCTAAAAAACAAATATTTTATTGAAATGAGTCTGCCTTATAATGTTTTTAAAATTATGAAATTTGATTCCCATCAACGAATAGAATGAAGCCATACGACCATACAGATACCACAAAATGGTTTCTAACTTGTACGGTTACAGAGAAATAGGCGATCTTCTATAAGTCACTTTTCAAGGTTTTTGGTCTATAAAAGTGTCAATTATTATTCGATTTTTATAATTTTTTTAACATTTGATGCCTTATGCCATTTATGACTTTTATGAACCAAGTTAACATTTTCAATATCACCGGAAGTGATGTAATTTTTGCAGAAAACGTATTTTTAGCCTTCAAAACAAACATTTTTTTGAAGTGATTTATATTCTTTATTCGTTTAACTTTATAACGTCTGACTCTAATGGGCAGTAAGATTGAATCAATACCATCATATTGATATCAAGAAAAGGCTTCTAGCATGTTCCCTTGTCGAATAATAACCAATTTTCCGAGGGTCACTTTTAAGTTTTTTACCTTCTTAATTTCAGTTTATGGGTTATAGGTTAATTATTTATATGTATAAAACAAAGTTTGTATTTTGTATGTTGCTTATTTTCGACTTATTTTTCACCTATAAAAATTTCTTTCGGCACCGGGAGTGACGTAATTTTGTCATAATTTACAATTTTGACCGGTCTTTTCGCCAGCAAATATTACTTATACATATGATAGAGGGTGTCACTGAAGCAGAACAACTAAAGTATAGTTCGGTAGCTCAATGGATCGGCTATGGTATAATAAACTTCCTGTATGATTCCTGAAAGCCGGTTCAGTGCTGCTTGCAGGTCTAGTTATTATTATTATTATTATTCTTCTTTTGTTTTGAGTAGATCTCAGCAACTACGTGTCGCATCGTTGCGATTTCTTCGGTTTTACTGGGAAAGTGGGTGTGACTTAGAGGATAAAGCTATTTTGAACGTTCTGCGACAATGCGAAATGTCCGAAATCACCGAAGTTATTGTTTTTACAAATATTGCGGTAATTTTAACAATAATCATGGGATTTTAACTTTCGATACATTTTGGCATAGCTGGAGACAGGGCACGTAGCTGCGCTACTTTCGATTTTTGATTTTCGGCAAATCTTCGAAGATATTAGGCGCCAAATTTCGGAAATTTAAAATTTTACAAAAAACTTTTTTATTTATGAATATTTTTTAGTCGTGTTGTGCACAGAATTAAAGAGTCATCTGACTTGCGCAAAAATGTTAAAAAATTTTGTCTCAGTAATTTTCCTTGGCCTCCATTGGCTAATTCAGTTTTTCAGTCCTAGATTAATTTTTTATTGTTCGATTTGTATAAAACAAAGTTCATATGCTTCGTTGTCTCAATTGTAATTTTTTTTATTACCAAAAGTGTTATCTGTCGGCACCGGAAGTGGCATAATTTTACCAAAAACTACAATTTTGACAGTTAGGTACATTTTTTGAAAACAAATATTATTTTTTTGAAAAATTATATGACTCAAAGAGTGTGTCCTTTAAAGGCGCAAAAAATGTCGGAAGCAGTTTTTTTAATTTCTTTTTCATTTTCTAGCAAATTGGATTAAGAGGTGAAAAAAGGGGTAAAATTGACCTATTTACAACTCATTCAGGCTTTTCAGATTTTAAAATATTTTTACGTAACTTTTATAAACTTGTAGCTATAATCCATACGAAGAGAATGTATGTGAAAATTAGTTTGTAATATAAGCAGTTGCCGAGAAATAGGCAATTTTGCATGAGTCACTTTTCACGTAATTTTGGCTGTAAAAGAATCAATTATTATTCGATTTTCAATTTTCTTTCGCCATTGGATGCCTAATGCCATAGTGGACTATGTCAAACCATTTTACCCCTTGCGCTGCCACCGGAAATGACGTCATTTGCTCAAAACTTAAATTTTAGCCTCCAAAAAACAATATTTTATTCAAATGAGTCGTATTTGTTATTTTTTTCAAATTGTGATATTTGATTCTATTGATCAAATAGATTGAACCCATACGATCATACAGATACCACAAAATGGTTTCTAACTTGTACGGTTGCAGAGAAATGGGCGATTTTCCTTAAGTCACTTTTCAAGGTTTTTGGTCTATAAAAGTGTCAGTTATTATTCGATTTTCATAAAATTTTCACCATATGATATCTTGTGTCATTTATGATTTCATAGAACTAATTTAACATTTTCAGTATCACCGGAAGTAATGTCATTTTGGCAAAAACTGTACTTTTAGCCTTCAAAACAGACATTTTTTTCAAATGAGTCTGATTTGTAATATATTTCAAATTATGATATTTGATTCCAATCAACAAATGGATTGAACCCATACGATCATATAGATACCAAAAGATAGTTTTTATCGTGTACGGTTGCCGAGAAATAAACGATTTTCTACAAGTCCTTTTTCAAGGTTTTTGGTCTATAAAAGAGGCAATTCTCATTCGATTTACATACGATTTTCGCCATTATGCTGCCTTATGCCATTTCTGATTTCATAAAACTAATTGAACATTTTCATTATCAACGGAAGTAATGAAATTTTGCCAGGATCACTTACAAGTAACATATATATAAAATTAATTGATATTGCTGGATTTGGTTGATTCTTCATCCATTTTATTTGATGTTTACAATGCTTATGTGGAAACCTGTTTGATGGTTTCATTGGTATCGGAAGTGACATATGTTTAAGGGTAACGTGGCACCGAAAGTGACGTGGCACCAGTGAAACCCATCATTCCTGCATGCAGGTCTAGTTAGGCTTTCAGACTTTCGTCTGAAAGCCTATTGAGATTACTAAAATTATTATTATTATTATTATTTACCGCGGGGGCCTAGATCTCCATGATCGAAAACAGATATCGATCTGGAATTAGATTTTCTATCGGGAAACCATGTGGTGGCTACTGCATAAAATATTTTTGAAATTTCTGCGCATACCGGAAGTGACCGAACTTTGTACGTTGTCAAAAAATTGAAAATCGGCCATAGTTTCGTCAATATTTTATCCATAATCAAACAAATTACATTTTTGGAATCCCTGAATCTTTTCTGAGACCATGGCTATCTCACATTTTTCAATTTCGAACATTCGTCTATGACTTTTATCGTTCGAAAATTGAAAACATGTTGTTTACAAGACAATTTTTGTTATTTTTCAAAATTTTCAAATTTAACCTACATTTTTGGATACCTGAAGTCCATCTGATTCCAGTAATATAAGTTTCATTCAGAGTTATCACCCTTTATTTTTCGATTTTTTTCGAATTTTCGTCCCATTTTGTGAGCTCAGGTTTCGTTTTATGGCAGAATTGACGTTTCTGAAACTTCTGGAACATGAAGTTATAGTCCATTACCAACTTATAAAGCAATTTCGACAAGAATCCTTAAACCGGAAGTGGTCGAAATAATGTGCAATATTTTGGAAAAAATGCAAAAAATGGATATTTTTGGGGAAAACGCTATTTCTCCGTCCGATATCAATGGATTAAACGAATGAAGGTATCATTTAATGGCACGATTGTTGGACTATCATATGATACCTCATTCATACGGATACTATGAACAGACAGCAAAATATGGCACGCTGAAAATCAAGTATTTTCTGATTTGGAGCGTTTTTGGACGCCTGTATCTCGAAAACTTAACCTACAATTTTTTTTTAATTTTTTCTACCGAGAGTCCTTTTGGAGGTATTTTGCATGAAGCCATCCAATAAGACTTTGAAATGTCTGGAATAGGATAAAAAAGGGACTGAAAATCGAAAAAAGTCGAAAAATCGTGAAATTTTGGAAAATGCTCTACTATTTTTTTATTTTAAGAGATTTTTAAAAAAAGGTTGTATATTCAGATAGCTGACCTAATTACGATTCTAACGATGTATAATATGTATGTAATTATTGAAATTTAATTTTCGATATTTTAAATTTTTTGCATTTTTGGCACTTTTGAACATAGGATTTCTCAGGGGCATTTTATCTGATCAGATAATGTAATATATCATTACAGAGCCCTGTGGCTATTTTAGTGCGCAAACCAGCTATTAAAACTATTCCGACAATAATAACCATACCGGAAGTATTCAAAAAATGAAAAAAAAGAGTAAAAACATTGTCGCACTTGCAAAAAACTTGATTTCTCCCTTACGTAATAGCGGACCAAAAGAACTAAAGTGTCGCTGGTTAGCCCTCTCAATGGACCATCATATGGTATCGAAATAATACGATTTTGATGGTAAGGAAATAAATTATTGTATGTCAAAAATCTAGTATTTTCCGATTTTTTAACATTCTGAGACGCCCTTTTCTCGAAAACGACGCCTACGAATTTTCTTAAACTTTTCTTACTCAAGGTCCTATCGGTTGTCTATATAGTGAATCCAAAATAAAAAGCATTGAAATAATATAGGTGGTCCAAAAATGGCATCAAACTTTGAAAAAAATTGAAAAATCATTAAATTTTTGTAAACGCTCTTTAATTTATTTTTTTTTCCAAAACTACTCAATGGATGTTTCTGACACTTCTGGTACAGAAAGTTAAGTATCGAAAGAACTCCGTAAAGCTATCGCGACAATGATCGTAAAACCGGAAGTAGTCGAAAAAATGTCCGATATTTTGAAAAAAATTAATTTTTTTACGAATACTTTTTTTATTTATGAATATTTTTTGATGATATTTTACACAGGGTTAAAATATCATCGTACTTGAGCAGAAATGAGAAAAAAAATTGTCTCGGTAATTTGCGTTAGCCGCCATCGGCTAATTTAGTTTTTCGTACCCAGAAAAATTATTTATTGTTCGATTTGTATAAAACAAAGTTCATATGCTCCGTGGTCCCAATTGTATTTTTTTTTGTTACGGTGAAATTTTTCTGTCGGCAACGGAAGTGACATAATATTAACAAAAACTACAATTTTGACAGTTCGGTACCACTTTTTGAAAGCAAATATTCTTTTTTTCAAAACTGATATAACTAAAAGGATGCACCCTGCAAAGATGCACAAAATCCTTAGCTCAGATTTATTAATTTCAATTTCATTTTCGGGCAATTTCGAATAAAATGTAAAATAAAGTGTAAAATTCAGTTATTTACAATTCATTCAGCGTCTTCTATTTTGAAATATTTATTTGTAATTTTCATAAACTCGTAGCAATAATCCAGACGAAGAGAATGTATGCGAAAATTAGTTTGTAATATGAGCAGTTGCCGAGAAATATGCAATTTTGCATGCATCACTTTTCACGTTATTTTGCCTATAGAAGAGTGGATTATCATTCGATTTGCAATATTATTTTTCCATTTGATGCCTAATGCCAATTTGGACTAGGTCAAGCCAATTTTACATTTTCACTGTGACCGGAAATGACGTCATTTGGGCAAAAACTGTATTTTTAACCCAAAAAACAAATATTTTATTCAAATGAATCTGCCTTATAATATTTTTAAAATTATGATATTTGATTCCCATCAACGAATAGAATGAAGCCATACGACCATACAGATACCACAAAATGGTTTCTAAATTGTATGGTTACAGAGAAATAGGCGATCTTCAATAAGTCACTTTTCAAGGTTTTTGGTCTATAAAAGTGTCAATTATTATTCGATTTTTATAATTTTTTTACCATTTGATGCCTTATGCCATTTATGACTTCTATGAACTACGTTAACATTTTCAATATCACCGGAAGTAATGTAATTTTTGCAAAAAACGTATTTTTAGCCTTCAAAACAAACATTTTTTTGAAGGGATTTATATTTATTATTCGTTTAATTTTATAACGTCTGACTCTAATGGGCAGTAAGATTGAATCAATACCATCATATTGATATCAAGAAAAGGCTTCTAGCATGTTCCCTTGTCGAATAATAACCAATTTTCCGAGGGTCACTTTTTAGTTTTTTACCTTCTTAATTTCAGTTCATGGGTTATAGGTTAATTATTTATTGCCCGATGTCTATGAAAAAAAGTTTGTATTTTGTATGTTGCGAATTTTCGACTTATTTTTCACCTATAAAAATTTCTTTCGGCACCGGAAGTGAGGTAATTTTGCCATAATTTACAATTTTGACCGGTCTTTTCGCCAGCAAATATTACTTTTACATATGATAGAGGGTGTCACTGAAACAAAACAACTAATGTATAGTTTGGTAGCTCAATGGATCGGCTATGGTATAATTAACTTCCTGTATGATTCCTGAAAGCCGGTTCAGTGCTGCTTGCAGGTCTAGTTCTTATTATTATTATTATTCAGATTCCAATTTGAATAGATCTCAGCAACTACGTGTCGCATCGTTACGATCTCTTCGGTTTTACTGGGAAAGTGGGTGTGACTTAGAGGATAAAGCTATTTTGAACGTTCTGCGACAATGCGAAATGTCCGAAATCACCGAAGTTATCGTTTTTGAAAATATTGCAGTAATTTTAACAATAATCATTGGATTTTAACTTTCGATACATTTTGGCATAGCCTGAGACAGGGCACATAGCTACGCTACTTTCGATTTTTGATTTTCGGCAAATCTTCGAAGATATTAGGCGCCAAATTTCGAAAATTTAAAATTTTACAAAAAAAATTTTTATTTATGAATATTTTTTAGTCGTATTGTGCACAGAATTAAAGAGTCATCTGACTAGTGCAAAAATGTTAAAAAAAATTGTCTTCGTAATTTTCCTTGGCCGCCATTGGCTAATTAAGTTTTTCAGTCCTAGATTAATTTTTTATTGTCCGATTTGTATAAAACAAAATTCATATGCTTCGTTGTATCAATTGTCATTTTTTTTATTACCAAAAGTGTTATCTGTCGGCACCGGAAGTGGCATAATTTTACCAAAAACTACAATTTTGACAGTTATTTTCCTACTTCGAAAACAAATATTATTTTTTGGAAAAATTATTTGACTCAAAGAGTGTGCCCTTTCAAGGCGCAAAAAATGTAGGAAGCAGTTTTTTTAATTTCGACTTCACTTTCGAGCAAATTCGATTAAGAGGCTAAAAATGGTGTAAAATTTACCTATTTACAACCTATTCAGGCTTTTCAGATTTTAAAATATTTCTTCGTAACTTTTATAAACTTGTAGCTATAATCCATACGAAGAAAATGTATGTTAAAATTCGTTTGTAATATAAGCAGTTACCAAGAAATGGGCAGTTCTGTACAAGTCACTGTTTTCGTTATTTTGCCTGTAAAATAGTCAATTATTATTGGATTTTTATAAAAGTGACATCATTTGATTCAAAAAGCATGTAGCGTCATATCAAGTTGATTACAATTTAAAATTGACACGGGAAGTGACATCATTTGGTCAAAAACTGCATTTTAAACTTTTTAAATCAATGTTTTATTCAACCAAGAATAACTTAATATGTATTAATAATTTTAACTTTTGGTTTAAATTCACATATAAACAAAACTCATATGGTCATATAGATATCATAAAATTGTTTCTAACTTGTTCGGTTGCCGAGAAATAGACGGTTTTCTACAGGTCACTTTTGAAGGTTTCGGGGCCATAAAAGTGTCAATTATTATTCGATTTTCATAAACGTTACACCGTGTTATACCTACTGCCATTTGGGATTTCATTCAAGTAATTTAAGATTTTCATTATCACCGGAAGTAACGTCATTTTGGCAAAAACTGTATTTTTAGCCTTCAAAACAGATATTTTATTCAAGTGAGTCTGTTTTGAAATCTTTTTCAAATTATGGTATTTGATGCTAATCAACAAATAGAATGAACCCATACGATCACACAGATACCACAAAATGGTTTGTAACTTTAACGGTTGCAGAGAAATAGCAGATTTTCTACAAGTCACTTTTCAAGTTTTTTGGTCTTAAAATTTTCATAAAATTTTCACTATATGATATCGTATGCCATTTCTGATTTCATAAGACTAATTGAACATTTTCATTAACACAGGAAGTAATTTAATTTTGTCAAGATCATTTACAAGTAACAAATGTATAAAATGAATTGATATTGTTGGATTTTGTTGATTCTGCGTCCATTTTATTTGTGTGCAATGTTAATTTGGAAACCTGTTTAGTGGTTTCGCTGGTACCGGAAGTGACATATGTTCAAGGGTAACTTGGCAGCGGAAGTGACATGTTTAAGGGTAACATGGCACGAGTGAAACCCGTCATTCCTGCATGCAGGTCTAGTTATTATTATTATTATTCAGATTCCAATTTGAATAGATCTCAGCAACTACGTGTCGCATCGTTACGATTTCTTCGGTTTTACTGGGAAAGTGGGTGTGACTTAGAGGATAAAGCTATTTTGAACGTTCTGCGCCAATGCGAAATGTCCGAAATCACCGAAGTTATCGTTTTTGAAAATATTGCAGTAATTTTAACAATAATCATTGGATTTTAACTTTCCATACATTTTGGCATAGCCTGAGACAGGGCACATAGCTACGCTACTTTCGATTTTTGATTTTCGGCAAATCTTCGAAGATATTAGGCGCCAAATTTCGAAAATTTAAAATTTTACTAAAATTTTTTTTATTTATGAATATTTTTTAGTCGTATTGTGCACAGAATTAAAGAGTCATCTGACTAGTGCAAAAATGTTAAAAATTTTTGTCTCAGTAATTTTCCTTGGCCGCCATTGGCTAATTTAGTTTTTCAGTCCTAGATTAATTTTTTATTGTTCGATTTGTATAAAACAAAGTTCATATGCTTCGTTGTCTCAATTGTCATTTTTTTTGTTACCAATAATGTTATCTGTCGGCACCGGAAGTGGCATAATTTTACCAAAAACTACAATTTTGACAGTTATTTTCTTATTTCGAAAACAAATATTATTTTTTTGAAAAATTATATGACTCAAAGAGTGTGTCCTTTCAGGGCGCAAAAAATGTAGGAAGCAGTTTTTTTAATTTCGATTTCATTTTCGAGCAAATTCGATTAAGAGGCTAAAAATGGTGTAAAATTGGCCTATTTACAACCTATTCAGGCTTTTCAGATTTTAAAATATTTCTTCGTAACTTTTATAAACTTGTAGCTATAATCCATACGAAGAAAATGTATGTTAAAATTCGTTTGTAATATAAGCAGTTACCAAGAAATGGGCAGTTCTGTACAAGTCACTGTTTTCGTTATTTTGCCTGTAAAATAGTCAATTATGATTGGATTTTTATAAAAGTGACATCATTTGATTCAAAAAGCATGTAGCGTCATATCAAGTTGATTACAATTTAAAATTGACACCGGAAGTGACATCATTTGGTCAAAAAATGCATTTTAAACTTTTTAAATCAATGTTTTATTCAACCAAGAATAACTTAATATATATTAATAATTTTAACTTTTGGTTTAAATTCACATATAAACAAAACTCATATGGTCATATAGATATCATAAAATGGTTTCTAACTTATTCGGTTGCCGAGAAATAGACGGTTTTCGACAGGTCACTTTTGAAGGTTTCGGGGCCATAAAAGGGTCAATTATTATTCGATTTTCATAAACGTCACACCATGTTATACCTAATGCCATTTGGGATTTCATACAAGTAATTTAAGATTTTCATTATCACCGGAAGTAACGTCATTTTGGCAAAAACTGTATTTTTAGCCTCCAAAACAGATATTTTATTCAAATGGGTCTGTTTTGAAATCTTTTTCAAATTATGGTATTTGATGCCAATCAACAAATAGAATGAACCCATACGATCATACAGATACCACAAAAGGGTTTCTAACTTGTACGGTTGCAGAGAAATAGCTGATTTTCTACAAGTCACTTTTCAAGTTTTTTGGTCTTTAAAAGTGGCAATTATTATTCGATTTACATAAAATTTTCACTATATGATATCGTATGCCATTTCTGATTTCATAAGACTAATTGAACATTTGCATTAACACCGGGAGTAATTTAATTTTGTCAAGATCATTTACAAGTAACAAATGTATAAAATGAATTGATATTGCTGGATTTTGTTGATTCTGCGTCCATTTTATTTGTGTGCAATGTTAATTTGGAAACCTGTTTAGTGGTTTCGCTGGTACCGGATGTGACATATGTTCAAGGGTAACTTGACACCGGAAGTGACATGTTTAAGGGTAACATGGCACCAGTGAAACCCGTCATTCCTGCATGCAGGTCTAGTTATTATTATTATTATTATTCAGATTCCAATTTGAATAGATCTCAGCAACTACGTGTCGCATCGTTACGATTTCTTCGGTTTTACTGGGAAAGTGGGTGTGACTTAGAGGATAAAGCTATTTTGAACGTTCTGCGACAATGCGAAATGTCCGAAATCACCGAAGTTATCGTTTTTGAAAATATTGCAGTAATTTTAACAATAATCATTGGATTTTAACTTTCGATACATTTTGGCATAGTCTGAGACAGGGCACATAGCTACGCTACTTTCGATTTTTGATTTTCGGCAAATCTTCGAAGATATTAGGCGCCAAATTTCGAAAATTTAAAATTTTACAAAAAACTTTTTTATTTATGAATATTTTTTAGTCGTATTGTGCACAGAATTAAAGAGTCATCTGACTAGCGCAAAAATGTTAAAATATTTTGTCTCAGTTATTTTCCTTGGCCGCCATTGGCTAATTCAGTTTTTCAGTCCTAGATTAATTTTTTATTGTTCGATTTGTATAAAACAAAGTTCATATGCTTTGTTGTCTCAATTGTCATTTTTTTTATTACCGAAAGTGTTATCTATCGGCGCCGGAAGTGGCATAATTTTGCTAAAAACTACAATTTTGACAGTTATTTTCCTTCTTGGAAAACAAATATTATTTTTCGGAAAAATTATTTGACTCAAAGAGTGTGCCCTTTCAAGGCGCAAAAAATGTAGGAAGCAGTTTTTTGTAATTTCGATTTCATTTTCGAGCAAATTCGATTAAGAGGCTAAAAATGGTGTAAAATTGACCTATTTACAACCTATTCAGGCTTTTCAGATTTTAAAATATTTCTTCGTAACTTTTATAAACTTGTAGCTATAATCCATACGAAGAGAATGTATGTTAAAATTAGTTTCTAATATAAGCAGTTGCCGAGAAATGGGCAGTTTTGCATAAGTCACTTTTTTCTTTTTTTTGCCTGTAAAATAGTCAATTATTAATGGATATTCGCAAAAGTGACATCATTTGATTCAAAAAGCAAGTATGCATCATATCAAGTTGATTATAATTTAAAATTGACACCGGAAGTGACGTCATTTTGTCAAAAACTCAATTTTTAACTTTTAAAATCGATATTTTTTTCATCCAAGAATTATGTCACATGTAATAATAAAATTAACTTTTGGTTTAAATTCACATATTAACGAAACTCACACAGTCAAATAGATATCATAAAATTATTTCTAACTTGTTCGGTTGCCGAGATATAGGCGATTTTCTAAAAGTCACTTTTGAAGGTTTTTGGCCCATAAAAGTGTCAATTATTATTCGATGTTCATAAAATTTTCACCCTTTGAAGCTTAATGTCATAGACGATGTTATAAAACTAATTTAACGTTTTCATTATCACCGGAAGTAACTTCATTTTGGCAAAAACTGTATTTTTAGCCTTCAATACAGATATTTTATTCAAATGAGTCTGATTTGTAATGTTTATACAATTATGATATTTGATTCCAATCAACAAATAGATTAAACCCATACGGTCATAAAAATACCAAAAAATGGTTTCTAACTTGTACGGTTGCCGAGAAATAGACGATTTTCTACACGTCACTTTTCAAGGTTTTTGGTCTATAAAAGTGGCAATTATTATTCGATTCACATAAGATTTTCACCATGTTATACCTTGTGCCATTTCTGATTTCATAAAACTAATAGAACATTTACATTATCACCGGAAGTACTGTAATTTCGTCAGGATCAATTACATGTAACAAATGTATAAAATGAAATTATATTGCTGGATTTGTTTGATTCTGTTTCCATTTTATTTGATGTGTGCAATGCTTATGTGGAAACCTGTATATTGGTTTCATTGGTACCGGAAGTGATATATGTTCAAGGGTAACGTGGCACCGAAAGTGACACAAGTTTAAGTTCAAAGGTAACATGGCACCAGTGAAACCCGTCATTCCTGCATGCAGGTCTAGTTTTATTTCTTTTCTTAAACTTGTGAACTCCAGAAATCTGACTTTGTAAACAAAAACAAAAAAAAAAAGAAAGAAGGCGTAGGCCTACCTACAAAGCAAAGTATTTCTGAGGAAAATATTAGAAATAGCAACAATCAAAGCGGGATCATTAAAGCTGATTAACCGATAATCCCGATGTTATTGTAGTATGTGCAAAGAAATCTTGCGGTTCTTTGGTGGATGATGAAAAACGTGAGTTGTCAATCATCGATAATGGCGGACGTGTGTTGATTGCAATTATTCCGTTTCACAAAAAAAAAACATTAGCAGTGATCGATCAATCAAGCTCGTTTAATTTTTGACAAAAGAAAAACAATGAAGTATTACTAAATATACACAAATTTTCAACAATGTTTTATTGCCAAGTTTAATACTCGCCGATGAAACAAAAGAGAACTAGCAGTGTTAATCGCGACATATCAACAATCGCTGATCAATTAAATAAACTATCAGTCTCACATAAAACGAAAAAACAAACAGCTGTACTATTAGTATTACTCAAATTTTCTACAGTATTTTAATTATTAATCAGAGTCCGAAAAGTCGCTTGACTGAGTCCGAAACGACGCCAAGTAAGTCCGAAAAGTCGCCAGACTGAGTCCGAAACGACGTTTGTGTTGAGTCCGAAATGACGCGGGACCGAAATGACGTGCTACCTTCTAAGTAATAAGTGGATAAGGCACAAGTTTTACAACTTAGAACGCCATCTCCAAAATGTAATCTTATCTGTGTAAAAGAAAAAAAAACAAACAAACAAACAAATCAGCCTTTTATTTTTATATCAATCAATGCAACGTACTGATTCAGAAACTAACACCTGCCGTCTGAAGTTTCTCTATAATTTCTTCTTTTTTTTCAGTCATTGATGTTAGCATATAGGCCTACTCCACAAAGAAAAACTGGTAAAAATTTCATTTTCTTTTAATATATTTTTTTAATAATATCACTATCAGTATCAGTAGTAATATCCAGTCAAGAGAGAGGGGAAATCGGGTTTTAAGTTCACTTAACAGAGCTGTGCGATATACATGTCCTTGTATTAAATTGGTCGAATCAAGTAGGCCCATGCATGATATATATCCTAGAATCAAGTAGGACTGTTGTTACATTTCCGCTATTTTCCTGAGCACTGACCATTGTGTATGTTGTGTTTATATTAATTCTGCATAAACTTTGGAGTTGTTGTTAGTGTTTGTTGCATAACAGAATGGTCTATTTCAAATATGATATTTGCATAAGTATAAACGTAAATCGGCAGTGCTGGGCACACTAGCAGAAGGATTCTGCTGAATCAATCAGCGCTAAATTCGCCCAAATCAAACAGGTTTGATATATTTGGCTGAACTATATTTGATTGGTGTGCCCGCTTTGTTGAAGCATTCCTCTGGTTTTAGAATTCATTAGACAATAAGCACACATTCATATCAAGAAGTCACATGAATTTTTTGAAGACAAATGTTAAATCATGTGACGTAAAAGGTAATGTACCGTAACTATCAACTGAGTGGTGAATCTGACGAGGGAGGGAGAGAGAGAGAGAGAGAAATGGGGTTTAACGTCCACTCAACACAAACTAGGGTCTTTTTGGGACTAACATATGGTTTAATTTTATTTCAATAATTCGCTTGCATGTAGGGGCTTTTAGCAGAGGGAGGAAACCAGAGTGCCCGGAGGAAACCCACGAGGTTGAAAAGGCGCCCCTATCTCCATGCCACATGCGCTCACACCAGGGCTCGAAGCCAGAGGTGAGCGGCCAGCTAGAGGTCGAAGCGCGGCACTCTAGACCACTAGGCCTGGCGTATCCACTCATTCGGCTGCAATTATGCGCCAATTGAATTGGGCAAATAATTTGAGCACATCATTCTGGTGTGTCCACAGCTTTACTAGAAAAGTCTGTATTTCTTAAAACCAACAATGGGGCATACCCAGAACTAGTTACTATAGTAACGGATATTCATCGGCTTTGGCCGCTATCCGCCAAAGCCGATAAATATCCGTTACTATAGTAACTAACCCAGAACAAAAATATAAGGCCATACCATGCTATCGGGTTACATGCACGCCAATGGGACTGAAGGTTTTTTGTTCCATGGAACAATACAAATGCACTTTCTCAGGAAAAAATGAGAGCAAACCCGCCACCTCCAGAAGAGCAACCTGCACCTTACTCACTCAGCCACATGGCTATCGTCTAATTACTGTGACAGTCCAGTCAAATAACAAACAAGAGTTATTAAAATAGATTTTCACGGCTTATGTAAAATCTTCAGGATTCAAATGGTTTTGGATACCGTAGATATTTTAGTTTCAATTTCATATCACACAGTTTTTATATGGTAAGATATCTTAAACAGTTCATTACATGTCACATATTCATATTTTTCAGTTTCCATATTAGATGCCATATCAAATAAAACATCATATAATAAAATAAGAAAAAAAAACAAATATGGGAGAAGAAAGAGCTGAAAGAATGAGGTTTTTGGAGGGTGAGTGTTCAATTCTAATAGAAAAGATTGTTGATATGGTAATTTGAAATCTCACCATTAAATGTGTTTGGCACAATGTAGCCCGCTCGGAGCGGAGGTGACATTAGCCTCCATTTCAGTTTATTATTTTGAAATATAAAATTCAATTTAGTATAGTAAAAGTATACACACACATGTATGCAGGCATCGATATTTCCGCACACATGCGCACGGCGTGCGCAGGCACATTTGCTTTAAAAAACTTTTTTGCAGGCACATTTTTAACAAATTATTACTGTCACGTAAATCGTGTAAAATAAAGAATACTATATTTTTTTTTTTTTTTTTGTTTACTTTGATTACCGTGTAATAATTTACTAGAATAAGCCAGTCGATGATAAAAACATCAGCACGCGACGTTAGCGATTCCACCTGTGACTTATGACCTATCACCTGTGACCTCTGCTTAATTTAGTGACAATTCTAGTCGAATGCCGGTCGATGATTAAAAGAATAGCACGCGACGTGTGAACTATAATCACCTTTGACCTCGGCGACCCGTAAACACCAGTACCGTGTAGTAACCACACTTACACCTGATAATTCTATAACGATGGCTTCCTATCGAGTATCATGTGGAAAAAAAGAACAAAGTCTCTTGCCGAGTTTGTGGTGATGTTATTTTATTTCAAAATTATAAAGTGCATATACAGAGAAATCACCCCGCCGAAGACTGCAATGACCTACGGTCAAAAACAGACAAGTCCATGACATTCTTTTTCTCAAAACCTGCTGATTCTAAGCCTTCGTTCGGTGTCCGGTTCTCATGATAAAATGGCAGCCATTGTCGAAGCTATAGATATTGATATGTCGGATACTGAGCAAAGTACAGAACTTGTTTGAACCGGCCGGTAGTCTTCTATTCAATGTTTATATCAACCCCAAACAACAACAATATGCACATCAAACATAATCTTTATTATTAAGAGAGAGAGAGAGAGAGAAATGGGGTTTAACGTCCACTCGACACAAACTAGGTCATTTTGGGACCAACATATGGTTTCATTTTATTTCAATAATTCGCTTGCGCGTAGGGGTCTTTAGCAGTGGGAGGAAACCGGAGTGCCCGGAGGAAACCCACGAGGTTGAGAAGGCGCCCCTATCTCCATGCCACATACGCTCACACCAGGGCTCGAAACCGCAGCCGCAAGCCAGAGGTGACCGGCCAGCTAGAGGTCTAAGCGCGGCACTCTAGACCACTAGGCCATCCCACACCCCCCCCTTTATTATTAAAGTAATCTATAATACATTAATACAATTTAGAAACCACAATAAAAAGGTACTAAAATTTATTTAAAATTTCTTCTTTTGCCGAGTCCAACCCAAGAAACTTTCGTAAGCCCCCATCCCCCACCCACAATCAATCATACTATATAGGCCTATACCTGGCAATTGAATACTCTCTTTTTGAGTATGACCCTGCAGGCACATTTTCAAGTGTGTGCGCAGGCACACTCAACTTTTATAGAGCCCTGCATGTATGTGCACATATGACTGTCTCATTTGTGGAGAGTCGAGATGGGTAAGACGCTGCAGGTTTGCTCCCAATGTTGACATAGAAAATTCAGGATGGAGGGCCTGACAAGGACATTCGTCTAGTTGTTCAGATTGAACAACAAAACATGGTCCTGTGTTCACATTGGCATGCATGTAAAAGATCCTCTGGCAATTGTAATTTGATACAAGAGTATGCCTTAGGGTCGCGGTACTGTGCAAAATTTCAGTCCAAATTCTCAAGGCCTTTTTGTGACTTCTAAGGGGGTGGGGGTGAATTGCCGGTTGGATGGCCGGATGGTTAGGACATGCACGCTGTATCATAAAGCTGCAGGTCCTCCGGTTGCTCTCACTCCTAATGACCCCTCAGCGCAAGCGAATTATTGAAATAAAATTAAACCGTATGTTGGTCCCAAAATGACCTAGTTTGTGTCAAGTGGATGTTAAACCCCATTTCTCTCTTTCTCTGACTCTAACCCATTTCATTTGAGCATTATATTCTGTCTGGGCCTGTAACTTGACAAGACAAAAGGAGTGTTACACAAAGTTGAAACAAAATAGAAACTAAGTCTCAATGTGGCAAAATAAATTGTTTATTTAAACATTATGAACCATATAGAAAGTATTCTTATTTCCCACTTTTTATTTTTTAGGCTGAAGCACCCTCGGAGGAGAATTTAATGAATGATAAAAAGAAAAGAAATCAAGCATCAATTTATTTTATAATTCTGGAAAAGAATGCATTTGACCCAATTTTTAAATATTATTTTTTGTTTTTAATGTTAAGTATTCTTCGAAAACACAATTAGATTTTAATCCTCTTATTAATTTATGTATAATATAGAAAGTAAAGTGACATATAAATCACGTAAAATTTGGTAGGAAATCATAAAAAGTATTTAATAGACATTATCTAGAAACCAAATGTAGATCAGATATACCCAGAATTACAAAAAACCTCGACCTACATTATGGTGACTTTTCCTTGCTTATGAAACGAAATAAGGTTTAATATCCCACTTTTCTGTGTTATTAGGGTGATTCTGCCTTACAGTCTACTCTTATATCTAATATTTCAACTGGCAAGGGTTCATTAAAGGGAACTCAGGGGGTAGAATGGTTAACAGGCACACATTGGATCAGGAGGTCTGGCAATAAGTCAAATATGTCAATTGTCAAGGGTACTTTAAAGTGAACACAGTCGAAGTGGCTTTGATCCAGGCTTGTACCCAGTTTGTGTCAAGTGGACGCTTAACCTCATTTCTATCTCTTCTTTAAAATACACGGCAATGTGTACATTAGATCGAGGTTTTTTGTCCTATCCAAATAACTATATATTGTCCCTTCCCACGTCCTACACTACTGACATGGAGGAACTATGCTTGGAACTCCAGTTGAAATTTGTCGGCCAACGCCTTATACTCACCGTGGCTTCCCATTGCTTATGATTTGTAATTGTATATAAATATTTTGTACATATTATTGTCTCTGATATTTTTATATTTCAATCCTGCAGTCTTGATGCTTTGCTCCTTATATGTACAAAATATTCATTTTGTTTGGGTTTTTTTTCTTAATGAGGAAAGAGTTCTACACCATTTTATTACTACTGTAAAATAGGTCATTTTTCTTCTGTTAATTTTCTGTGTATGCTAGTTATTTCTAGATTACTCAATAATCATTTGTAATTCGACTTATAACACTTTTCACTGTTTGAAAGTAATTCAAATTAGTGGATAATTTATCTTATTAGTGCTGGTATATATCTTATTAAATTTAAATGTATTTGAATTATATATTTTGGGGGTATGGGGTAGGGATACTGTCTTTATATGCTTAGTACTTGTTGATGGGTAAAGAAAAATTTAAATAGCTATTTTATAGTTTGTGATTTGGGGGGAGGGGGGCATTATTTAACACAATTTTATTAATATTATTTTTCTGTTAACATTCCAAATATCATTTTATGAATAAATAATAATTTAACAAAAAAAAAAATATTCTTACCTCATTTTTCAAACTTTGCAGGTTAAACAGAGCAAAAGGGGGGATGCTGCATGGGAAAGGTTGCTATATTGGATATAAATTGAGGGAAATAGTCCATTGGCCAATCATGCTATTTCATTGAGATTTCGTCTAATAGTTTGGATGCAGCGATGGCGGGTGTGGTGCCAGGCAGGGTAAGCTTACTCTTCCGGACACCTGTTACCACTGTTTGTCGTGTATTTTGTACACGGTGACCAGTCCATCTGCTGATTACACTATTTTGCCTCGACCATTTTTATTGGACTTCGAATTTTGACTAATGGTTTGGATTGTTCGTACTTGGTTTTATTTTATTAATACAGAGTATTTCGCATCAAGATGAATGACGGACATACAAGACAACTCCATAATATCGCCAGTTAAATCAGCAATCAACTGATGGTGATCCATTCTTTATGATGTTATCAACTCCAGCCTGTCATGAATCTTTTACACAGGCACAACAATATGCTGATAACTTTACTGGTATGGTTGCCCCTAGAGACGGTAGTTATAACAAACATGTATCTGAATAGGGATCGTAGAATAGGTATAACCTATATCAAACACCTCTCCCTTTAATTCTTATTTTTTGATACAGTTTAAAATGTATGAATTCCAATCCTTGCAGTGTGACGTCAATGAATGAATGAATGAAATAGGGTTTCACATCCTCCTCGCGAACTAATGAAGACGGGTATACGTCATGCAGCGTGAGAAGTTTTACCGGGACAAAACACTAACTTCTTTATTCTTCTAAAACTAATCTAATTGGTATTAATATATTTCTAGGGCAAATATTGTGAGGACTTATTTAATTTGTATTAATATTTCCAGGGTTATTATTGTGGGGATTTATTTAATTTGTATTAATATATTTCTAGGGTAAACATTGGTTGATAGGACAAGCCATTACACCGATCCCGAATGATACAGTTATACTTGCAGATGATATCTTTAGAAATAGGTAAAATCATTAAATAAATAAACTTATATGGAATTAATTATCACCCAGGTAAATATATTAAATAAATAAAACAATATGGACATAATTATCATCAACGTTAACAGGATTACTTGCTGTTCTTTAAACAACATCTCAAAACATACCCGTTTAAATGTGTCTAGTCGTTCGTGTGCGTAATAGAACTATCGCCTACCCTTGACAGCTGGAATTCAAAATAAGAGTAGGCTGTAGCGCCGTTGTCCTGGCAAAATTTCACCCACAGCACAGTTCATTAGCTCTGTAGGAAATTAAAACTAATTTCATTTCATTTCGTTTAACTCATTGAGGATATGGTAGAAGAAGTGTAAATACAGTTGGTGGTGATACAGTGGCGAACATTACTATCTGTTGATGATATGTTTATATTACAGATGTCGAACGTTACTATCTGTTGATGATATGCTTATATTATAGATGTCGAACGTTACTATCTGTTGATTGTAGAAGAAGTATATAATACAGTTAAAACTAAAAATATGATAGATAATACCTACTTCATCTTTAGTTCGGATAACGGTTTTCATCTGGGTAATTTTCTTTTATAAACATATGTCTATATCCCTACAGAACAATGAAGGCTTACCTCTAGATCCAGAATCCATTCACTTGAACTGATATATACGTTTCTTATTTGGGATTTATGAATATACGTTTGTCTTGTGTAATTGTTTGTGTGTCGTGCAGACCCCCTTCACTGCTTGGTGAAGATCCCCACCCACACACACACACACATTTACCAATTATATCACATACAAAAACAAACGCCTTAATCTGGAAGTTACTCTGTGACTTACAGTTCGTTACCCCTGTCTTCAGACCTACAACACGTCATTGTGTTGTTCCTTGTTTGATGATTGGTTTTGTTGTAAGAGAATGAATGTTTTTCTCTAACAAGGTAAATGAAGACCAGTATACGTCATACATTGTGCTATGAGGGAGTCACAGTTGTTCATAGGTAGTTTTGTCTTCAATTTTACAGGTCAGTTTTCCATGCCGTATGATAAACGACTGTTGTATGAGTTTGACGTCAGAGTACCGCTGATGATCAGTTTTGTTTAAAGTTTCAGAGTAGTACGCCCGGACACCACGATTGATCAGTGTATACTATAATTACAGGTATGTCATTCTAATTGTGAATGTCAAGATTCATGGTATAATACCTACTCCTGTCTCAGAGTTATTGGACATGGGAAAAATTATAAATACTGTCAATTAGAAGATTTAAGTTTATTTACTAACCAAGGTAGGCCTATCCGCCATCCTCCTATAGCAGGTTATTATTCTAAATACATCTCTACTCTACGAATTCTACCCTGTATGTAAAATACACCAGGCCACGCCCCACCCCACCCTCTGTGGAAGGCTACTATCATGTCAACCTGTCGAATTTCCAACACAAAAGAAACTGTGTCTATTTCTGTTAGTTATACGATTTTTTTTTTGTTTTTCAGAATTTTGTAGAAGTATATGACCTTGATAAAGATCCCCATGAGTTTGATAATATAGTAAATACAGATGATCAACAATTATATAATAGCCATTTTAAAACGGGAACTCTTTGATTTATCTAGATGTAGTGCGTATCGATTGTAAAAGTCCGCCATTAAATATATAATATTGTATAAATGATAATAAAATATATTTATTTATTCTAATGGTTTACTTTTATTTAACCAACCCTATATTTAAAAGTAAGTGCATAGTGGGGGGGGGGCACACAGAAGACAAACATACGGACACGATGCAATATACAGAATGCCAGACAGGGCAGGGAGGGGGGGGGGCACACAGAAGACAAACATACGGACACGATACAGAAATATACAGAAATCAGAAATATTGTGAGTCAGGTCCCTGTTGAGATAATAAAACAATTGACTATGTATGATGTCATCATCGTCTCCAGATTACTAAGATATACGTACACGCGGAAATTCAACTTTTATTATTGTATTGGGGTCAAGGTCAAGGTCAGCAAACGTCCTACAGTTTCTCAGAAAACCAACTTTTATTATCGTATTGGTGTCAATGTCATATTTTCCCATAACAAACTCAAAATCAACTATCGGATGATCGAGATTAAAAGATTAACAAATATAGCAATAAAATGGATAATCGAGACTTTGTTCCTTGCCAGGTATCATTAACAAGGGGGTGGGGCACGCCTAAAAAATCTTGATGAATTTCCACGGCCAAGAGCACAGAACAGTGTATAGTCGTTCGGGTGGGACGACAAACCAAAGTAATATGTGCACAGCTGGAATTCGATACAAGAGTACAGATGAGGTTTAACAACCACTTGACATAAACCAGGATATTTGGGACTAACACATAGAGATAAACCAGGGGTATTTGGGACTAACATATAGATATAAACCAGGGGTATTTGGAACTAACATATAGATAAAAACCAGTAGGATATTTGGGACTAATATATAGAGATAAACCAGCAGGACATTTGGGACTAACATATAGAGATATTACAACTGTTACTAAATGAAATGGAGTTCAAAGTCCTACTCAATGCTGTACTAACAGGTTCTTGTGCATGCATGCTAACGTGTACCTACGTTTTTCGTCTCATACGAACGACTAACGCTGCCCCCACCCCCTAATTAGGGGATCAATATCAGACGTAATTGTCAACAGTGACAAATGTGTTGTTATTGATGTGTTCCCATTTGAATATTTTTCACAATAAGAAGCCAAATAAAAAAGATATGTTTAAAGGATCATTTTGTTATACGAAAAACTAAGTGATGCGTTTTCTATGGCGCTCAGTATATATACAGCTTGTCTAAGGTTATCAGTACTGTACACAATAAATTTATTATCATGTCTTATTAACAGTTAGCACTTGAGTCAGTATATTAATAGTTTAAAATTAGATATAGGACACCGGGGTCACCAGGTAGTTCTTGAATCAAATATAGATTTCACGTTATTTTGTGTCGTCTGCTTGTGATTAGCACGCTCTCTAGTTACAATGTTACTATGTGGTATATGTAGTGTAATGGTCGAGTGCGAGACATTAATATGTATGTACATGTATTTAAAATGCAGATGTGACCTTATTCGTTGATGCTGGCGTAACATTATTTCAAATGGTCTCGAGCTTAAGACATTGCCACAGGAATGGAATACACAGGGTTCCATAGTTCTATGGCATACACAGGAGGCCTTACAGGAGGTTATATAGGTCTATGAATTACACAGGAGTCAATGGTTCTGTTAGATATAATTAATGCTTCTGGTTGATTGATGTTTTGACCTGGCTTCTCTGATAATACATGAAATATACCCCCCCCCCCCCCGGCTCTCACATGAACAATTGACGTGGAAAACATCCATAATCTAAGATTTGCCACAAGAACTCGATATTGATGTACATATATGCATTCATGTTTGAGTTTGCGGCTATATTTGTTTTGTTTTTTTGTTTTTTTTTTGCAATATCTGTTTTCTGTCTTGTCCGCAGGTTCATCTTGTAGATTTTTGTTTTGCGTGTAGTGTACTTCTATTAATCTACACGTACTGAAGATATATAATCCATCAAAAAACATTAGGTGGGCTATATTTTAAGGTTTGTCGACCTGCTGACGGACCAATTAATGCATATGGTGGATACCATCAGTGCTTATGTGGAGACGTAACCTCTCCCCTAAATTCTTAAATCTATCCCACACTCTCGTGAAGAATCACTTGCCATAGCCATTTCAAAGTCTTGCGACCGTGGTAACATATCTGGCGATTTTACCGTCTACCTGGAATTTATCAAGAAAAGTACCATCGACAATTCCCGCAAAGTGTTAACTGGCATCTGCATGAGAAATTAATTTCCTTTTAGTGTTTTTAAAAACAAAAAAGAGCTATGTTCCAATATAATTTAATACTGCCAGAGTTATGTTCCAATAGAATATATTACTGCTAGAGTTATGTCCCACCATCAGGTCCTCCGTTCTACACTACTAGGTCCTCCGGTTTCACAAACCATTCTCAGACTTAATTTAAGAATTATACCAGAAACACAAAAGCACATAATTTCTTATAGATGTGTTTCATACATTAAAGCTATAGACGTTTTATAAAGCGCTATATTTAAGTTAAAATAAGACGTGATGGAGGTTCTACACACTTTCATTCTACCTCC
Organism: Patella caerulea; assembly: GCA_036850965.1. NCBI lineage: Eukaryota > Metazoa > Mollusca > Gastropoda > Patellidae > Patella > Patella caerulea. The sequence goes on from JAZGQO010000002.1 coordinate 1,395,995, forward strand.
CTGGTTTATAGACATTAAATTATATCAAACTACTGACTTTAACGTTCTTTAAAAAATAGCTGTGGTGTAAATTATAGGTATATTATCAAACCCTGATTTTAACGTTGTAAACCAGTCTAGTAGTTATGGTGTAAAGTTTACACTGTTTTTACTTGTACCTATTTTAACAGTGTATGATACCATACAGTGCATTTTTAACCAGCCGACGGAGAACTTTTGTAATTCCCAGTTTAATAAACAGTGCGCTCTAAATGGACCCAAATACTCTACGTGTACTTTAAATGCACCCAAGTCTAAACACCCTGTTGCACTCAACTACAATCACACTACGGTTCATTGTCATAAGCTACATGTACCTTTAGCGTAAAATCCCCATGACGATCCCACTGCCTTTTCAAAGATGTAGCTGCTCTCTGTCGTACTCCGTCACAATTGTCAGGCCTTTGTGAGGCACCAGGTATTTCCGTAGAGCCCATAACATATGTGATAGCGTTGCTGAGAAATGGCTTTGCGCCCCCACCCCCACCCCGACTGCTTTGTGGAGGGTGACTTTCCGGTTTTAAAGACCAGGGGCCGGTTGCCCCAAACTAAATTTTTTTAACGATCCGTTAAACTAAAAAAGAAAAAAACCCAGAAAAACACATTCACATTGTCTCTGGAACCATGTTAGTCCCGAATGATAGACATCAGACGCCAGGATAATTGGGGCTAAACCTAATATGGGTTGTGACTAATGGAAATGGAATTCAAAGTTCTACTTTAAAGTCTTACGTCTCATCCGAACAACTAAACGCTGCCCCAGGGGCGTGGTGAGGGCAATTATTGAGAAGAAATTATGAGTAACAAGCCGGCCACCGCGAGCGCCGAAGGCGCGTGCCCGCGGCGGGGGGTCCGGGGGGCCCTCCCCCGGGAAAATTTCGAAAATTAGAAGCCCAGAAACGCAATCTCCAGCAATCCGAGACAAGAAATACGGTAATAAAATATGATTAAATTTTCCAACTTGACTCTTTCAAATTTTTTTTAATTGGGTCAGATGAAACAATTTTTCCACTTACAAATGTTTTTCATTTTTTGAGTAATTTGATTGTGATTTTGGCGCAAAAACTTTTTGGCGCATGAGTATGGCTACTCATGAACTCATTCTCACCACGCCCCTGCGCTGCCCCCCCCCCCCTCATCAGGATATCAATAGCTATGTGTGTTTATACGATTCTAGTGATTTGTGCCAATAAATTACGTGACTTGCCGTCATAAAGAATAGGTGGTAGATTCCGAACAATCGTTCACAGGGAATGATGGACATCGGACGGACTGGAGTGTCGACAATATACAGCCACATTTCAATTATGGTGTATAAAAATTAGACGGAACATTGACCATGAATTAATAGTTTTAATCAGAATAACAGTAACCTATTAATCCCGTACAATGTTAGTTATTTTATTAATTGTTACTTGAATTGTAACGTTTCTATGATGATCAATAAATCCACTGACATGATTACAGAATCTCGTCCAGTCAATAAGATCAGTATAATAGCCTGGCCAACCGGGTTTAACAGTCCCGTTACATTGTTTAATATACCCCCCCCCATCACTCGAACAAGACATAATAGGTTCATCTCTACTCTGTAAGTAGGCCTATCCACCATTAGTCTATATCAGGCTACTATCTTAAATACATCTTTCTATCCTGTATGTAGACCTATCCGCCATCAGTCTATAGCAGGTTATTATTTTAAATATATCTCTACTCTATATATATATCAACATCATTAGTCTAGTCCAGATGAGAGACGGACGTATAGGACAACCCAGATGTTGGTGTATACTAGGTTTGATATTAATTATATGATATATATCAACATCATTAGTCGAGTCGGTGTAGAAAGGTAAGACGTTTATTTACATCATTGAATATGAGAAATAAACAGAAGACATGTGACCCTACACGCAAACAAAATACTTAAACAATATAAAATGACATAAAATAAAATATAGACAGCGGTGCTATACTCTTATCGAATTTCAACTGCCAAGAGTTCTGTTACGTACATATCAGTGTGTACATGGGGACCTCGTTGTTTCGTCCCATCCGAACGACTATACGTTTTCCCACACAAGGCACCCTGTTTTGCATCACTGACAAGAGGGAACCACACCAGCATATCAACACCAGGATAGAACATGGATGTGAAGCCGGATGTGACTGAAATAGAACACCATACTGAAATACACCCCACCCCTCCACTTATTGCAGGTCTTTATTTTGATATCAAATGTTATATAAATTATCATTTTAGACACGCCCACAAGACACGCCCACAATCAACTATCGGATGATCAAGATTAAAAGATTAACAAATATAACAATAAAATCGATAATCGAGACTTGCCAGGTATACATCATTAACAAGGGGATGGGGCACGCCTAAAAAATATCGATGAAATTCCACGGCCAACAGCACAGAACAGTGTATAGTCGTTCGTATAGGACGACAAACCGAGGTCATATGTAGAGATTTATGTGCACGTAAAAGAACCATTGATATAAGAGTTTAACTTCCACTTAATAACAGTAACCTAATTATTTACGTCTTGTAATGTTAGTTATTTTATTAATTGTTGTTTGAATTGTAAAGTTTCTATGATGATCAATAAATCCACTGACAGGATTACTGAGTCTCTTCCAGTCAATAAGATTAGTACAACAGTATGACCAACCATCACCAGGTTCAACAGTCCCATTACATTGTTTAACTACAGATTGTCTATCATCTGTTTTATTTATAACTTTATATATGACGTCAACATTATATGACGTAATACTTTTATCTTCTACGTCATCCAGGGATAATCTAACATATAATGATGATGATGATGAGTCTTTACCGACCCATGTACACCATGTATAACCTGAAACTACATGTTGTTTACCATCATACCAACCACGACCTGGCACAGTATCAACATTAAAAACATCTTCATACATATTCTCATCACAACTTACAATCTTACCAAGTTGATTACTTAACAAAGTTTTATCTATCTCTGCTACTTGAAATGTTGAATATCTTACATCAGGTATATCCAATTTTCTACTACAACTTTCATCTTTCTCCTGTCTAACTTTAGGTAATCTTTGTAAAACTTCAACAATGGACGAATCTTCTAAAACATTCACTGAATATTTAACACTAGCTTTTAAATCTTCTGTTAGTCTTTTAATGTCCTCCATTAATTTCCCAAATTTGGATTCTTCTTGTTTACTAGTTTTCTGCATTTCCACTTTAATATTTTCTCCAATTTTACGAAATTCTGAGCAGATTTTATTCACGTGTGCATCGACTTTCTCACATTCTGTTTTTGTACAGGTTTTGACTTCAATTAATTTACTATTTAAAGTATCATAATGTTTCTGAAAATTGGTAATTTGTTTTTTTAAGTCGTCATTCAGCGTTTTTAAGTCTTGTTTGATATTTTGTCTGATTTCATCCTTCTGCAAATCTAACAAATTATGTCCGATATGATCAGTCACGACACAATTCAAGCACACGGCTAGTAAACAATCTTTACAATATATTTTTACTCTCTTTCCTTCATGGTTTGGACAGAAATCTTTCGGATGTGTGACGGAAGTGACCGGTGTCTTTTGCTTCATTGGTTCGTTTGGTTGTTGACAGACTTGTTTTTCATCATATCGACAAACAACATGGTCTTTACAAGATTTTAACTTATCATGCATGGTTTTACATGATTTACATAAATATTGATCACAGTCTCGACAAAAATATTGACATGTATCTTCAGTACATACATCACATTGTGGAATAGTACAATTCTCATCAATGTTTAGTTTAGGTTTAAAACGCTCCATACCCCCGTCTATAAGACACCGACATAATGGACATAGGAACTGGCCTTTATTAGTAGTTTTGTTCACATAATCTTCTAAACAGATGAAGCAAAACCGGTGCTGACAATCTATAAAAACGGGAGTTTTATATTCAGTCAAACAAATACTACACACCTCCTTGTCTGTCTGCTCCGCCATGTTGTTAAATTAGACTGTTACACGAGTTGTATAACATACGATATTAAAATCACTGAATGATATACTACACACGATTCAAGCACTGAATAATATACTAAATAATCTCCTAGATTAAAACACTATAGTAAATAGTCAACTAACTAGTCTAGTCTTATATAAAACACGACATTAAAATCAAAACGATTAAAACAGTATAATACACAGTCTTACAGGTTACTAGTCTACTAAATCACGTCACGTGTCATCTCACGCGGTTTATCCTGACCCGTAGATCACATGATATCAAACTACAACTGTTAATACGTAAACAACCTGTATACAAGTTGTATTTTAGATATTTCTACTTCCCCAGTCGGTCATATTTAACGCTTTGTTTCAATCAACATCAATGTAAATTCGTCGATCCGGGCCCGTATCTACAGGGGGGCGCGGGGGGGCATGGCCCCCCCGCGTGAAATGCTCGCCCCCCCCGCTCAGAAATTGCTAACAATCATTAAAGTATACACAGTTCCTTATATTAACCTAAAAAAGCTATTTTTTTTTTGTTTGAACACTTATTTTAAAATGCTTATTAGACGTCTAGGTAACTACATAGCATGATGATAACAACAGTCTGTTAGAATGACCTTTCCGAAAATTTCCTCAAAATGTTTGCCCCCCTACCGAAAGGTAATGCCCCCCCGCTTAATGGTGTCTAGATACGGGCCTGCGTCGATCAAACCAGACAACATCTACATTATATGACATTGCGTCAAGGTCAGCATAAGCACACTTGTTACAATTTCTCAGAAATTCTACTTTTACTTTCCTTTCACGTTAAACCTATATTTAGGTCACGTGCTAATACAGTTGGGCAGAAAAATTAATTTAAAAATTCAACCCTTGAAGAACCAGAAGTGAAAAGAAATTACTTAATTTCTTGTTACTTATCATGAACAAGTTATACAAATAACTACAAACAACAGTAAAACTATCACATTGTCTTTAAATGGTGGTAATCCATTCAAAAGCAGATACATCATTGATAAGCTTTACAACTTTGCTACTTGTGGATGTTCTTCACCGTTTTCGTCCTTTAGTGCCTGATCCAGGGTTTAATCCAATCATACATCTGCAATTTACAAAACAAAGTATGTTTAAGAAGACCGTCCACTGGCAAATGTATAAATGAAATGGGGGGGTAAAAGGCCTACTTTTCTGCTCCTAAACTGGGCTATGAAGATGTGTGTTATGGGGGAAATTTTGCCCGGGCAGCAGCACCACAGTTTACTTTTATATCGAATTGTAACTGCCATGGGATCTTTTAGGTGCACGCCATTGAGCACACTGGACCTCGGTTTTTTTTTTTGTCCCATTCAAGACTAGACAGCTGTGTTTGTCAGGCTCTCCGTTTTGCATCACTGACAAGGAGAAATTTCTCGGCCAATGCGGGGATCAAACACCCAACCTCCAGTTTAGCAAGCCAGCATCTTACCCACTTAGCCAGATGTTCCAGGATAACACTTTGACTAACAAAGCTAACTGGTAATGCACTATCATGCAGAGAGGGAACTGATAGTATCCAGATCAAAACTATGGCCAATGAAGGGTGTCGATATATCATGCCCTTTATGTGGTCCTGATGGAATCCCAACTTATGCCCTCTGCCATACATGAAATTTCGGCTATTATAATTTTTGTCATACTAATTTTAGTATAAAAGTGAACAGAAAATGTACAGCCCTTCCATTAAACCACTCTTTTGACCATTTGATATTAATAAAAGTATAGACTTTTCCCCTAAACTAAACATTTTTCACTATTACATTGTACTAATAAGTTGCCAGGGATGTTTCAAAAGTATATAATTATATTCATTAAATGTACATGTACCTTTGAAAAAACTCCAATGTTGAAGCCACCGAATCAGGTTAGACAATATCATATATAAAAGTAGGTAAAGAAAACTGTAAATGCTTTCATGAAACTATCCACAATAGTAAGAATCACATTGTCCGCCTTAACCATAAACTCCACTGCATCTTTAACTGAGTGAAGACTCTACAAAATAAACATACACATATACTAAGTAACTAAGGATGTATTCTCACCAAGTGAACTGAATATCAGGATAAGAGAGAGAGAGAGAGAGAGAGAGAGAGAGAGAGAGAGAGTAGGGGGATTGGGTTTAACGTCCATAGGACTAACACGGTTCAATTTTATTTCAATAATTTGCTTGCGGGTAGGGGTCATTAGCATTGAGAGAAACCGGGGTATCCTGTGATTCGAAACCATGGCAGGTGTCTCAATGACAGGCCTTAACCTTAAGGCTTACAATACAGCGCACACATGCTAACCATTTGCTTGCCTCCCCCCCCCCCTTTTAGAGCTTTAGGTTCTGGGATTCAAAACTTTTTTGGAAATGTTACGTTAGGAAAATCTCTGCTTTACAACCAGGCCTATTGCAGAAAAATTAATATTAGAATTAATACTATTAGGCGTAGGCCTATCAGAGTACCAGTATTATTACTATTATTAATACTATTACAATTACTGTTAGTTAGTGGCAAAATTATGCCTACTTTTATGACCCCATATTCATTATTTTTTATATTTATAGTGTTCTCTAAACATGTGCGATTTAATAATGCAGCATATGTGTTAGACTTGATATAATAACTACACAACTCTTCACCACAGCAATTAAATTTTACATTGAGTTCATTTGCATAAAGTATTGAAAGCAACAGCTTCTGCGGTGGAAAACATTGCAATGTGAATGTTGACATTCATATGAAAAGATAGGCCTATTATAGTATAGCCTAAGCCTGGCATAGGCTATGTTTCATCTTCATGACACGCGTATCATTTAAAGTATAGCCTAGTCGACTCACCCACCGTATGTGACATTAACAGTGTGGAAAATATTTCAGTTAGAATGGCCGCTTGTATTATAATTTCCAAGAATACTTAGTTGTAGGCCTAGTACAACTACTGCAACTAGGCCTTACACCTTATTATATCTTTCTGCTTTTCCCGCTTTAACCATAGAACTGTACGATCCAATGACGTATATGTATTAACTAGACCGATGACGCCAATCTGTTTACTAATGACGTGATGACAAACCATAGATCGTATAATAGATCGTATAATAATGGATAACTGACCCTGCAGTATCTGTCATTGGACGATGAATTATGTTGTTCATCGCATGCGCGAAGTCCACAGAACCTAAGTTACTTCCGGTCGAAGGCTTTGCTATTGTTTATAATGAAGCGGAGTCGTGTGAGCTGATATTAATGTTATTAATTTGTAATAATTGTAATTGAGATAGCGACTGGAAATTTTGAGACAACGTTCCTATATTTATGAAGCTAATAATAACACGAAGACCGTATTTTTTACTTCGGTATTTATATTTTTAAAAAGTACTTAAATATAGATCCCATACTATGGGCCATATAGCAGTAGATTGCAAAGCCATGCATGCGTGAACTGATATTTGATGTTTTTGTTATTATTTTGTAATAATTTTGAAATAGCGACTGGAAATTTTGAGACAACTTTCCTATATTTATGAAGTTAATAATAACATGAATACCGTATTTTTTTACTTCATTTTTTATATTTTATCGATCTACAGATTTTCTTGAATTGTTTTGGGTCCATTATTTAAGGATGTTATGTAAATATCATGTGTATTTTTGTAACCAAGCTGATTCTTTAAATTTATTTTCACAGAGAAAAAAAAAGATGCACTTAAAATATTTTCGTTTATAAATAATTTTTTTTTTTATATTTTATCGATCTACAGAATTTCTTGTAAAAATAAAACTACTTTTTTGTTTTGGGTCCATTATTTAAGGATGTAAATATCATGTATATTTTTGTAACCAAACTCATTCTTCAAATCTATTTTCACACAAAAGAAAAGATGCACTTAAAATATTTTCGTAGCAAAAATAAAAATCTTGATATTAGAATCATTGTCTTCATACTTAATCTTTTTAATTCAAATTGATTCATTATAATTTTTTCCAAAGAAAAAAAATACCAATCTGAATATATAAGGATTATGTATGCTGGTGTTATTCAATAAAGTTCTCAAGCATTTTGCAGCGTGGTTTCTCCCAGTCGGTAGTGTAGGAGGGACAACATGGCAAAGAACAGTGTCTAGTTGTTTAGATGGGACAAAAAACACAAGCTCATTGGTACACATTGGCATCATAATTTTGTAAACAAACTGATTCTTCAAAACAATTTTCAATGAAAAAACGGAAGGAGAGTTTTGCCTGGACAGCATCTGTCTGTCCATGCTTCTTCAATTTTGAACTATATGGAATTGGGTTTTAACATTATCTTGTCAACCCATGCAATCCTTTAGTATTTCGTTACGATAACATATGGTAGTCTTTATTCTATGACTATTTGCAAAATCCAAGAAAGGAGAATTTTGCCCGGACAGCATCTTCTTGTCCATGCTTCTTCAATTTTGAACTGTTGTTCTTAAGAGTTAAACGACAACTTCCACCGAAGGTGATATAGTAGACAAGTCTTATTTTGCATTGTTATTATCAAAGCGCACACGCAGGTGTCTTTCGTGTGGGAGTAACCCATGAATTTGAGAAGGCGCCCCTATCTCGAAGCCACATACGCTCACACCAGGGATCGAAATCACAACAGCAAGCCAGAGGTGACCGGCCAGAAGAGGTTGATGCACAGCACTCGATACTATCCCAACCCCCCAATTTTGAAGTACATATGTACAGGGGTCTTTTCTTGTTAGAAGAATATTACTAACAAATATTTCAACAACAATAAGATACATAAAAAAAGAACCCCTTTATTTATTTTAACAATTACAGACATTAAATAAAATAACCTGAAAACCTCTGAATAGCAATAGAGGATCAGTTTTTTCTGAACACGATAGAGGCTGCATATTTTAACAGATGGAGGTTTATATCTCCTATTTTTCTGCATGGTTTGGCAAATAATGACAAGTGTTTGTCATACAGTGTGCTATGAAGTAAATTTTGTCCAGACAGCAGACTAATTAATTACCTACTCTTATTTCGGAAATTGTCAAGGATTCTTTTACATGTACTCCAACGAATCGAATAGACAATGTCCTTGCCAGGCCCTCTTCCGAAATTACTGACAAAGGTTTTTTCACACTTTATTATTTATGGAAGGTTGTAGCAGTGAAGAGCTTATCTTATATTCAGAGGCCTACAAAAGAAAGAAAGTACAGGGTAACTGGTATTAACATTTTCATAAAGAAATTGAGGAGTTTAAAGGGGTATTAATAATAATATTTTCAACATAATCCTAACAGACAGTTTTCAGATCCAATAATTATGTATCATTAAATAAATATGGTGTAAGAATGGAAAAAAACATGACACTATCTGACATTTAGATTTACATCCATGCAAATTTTATAATGTCAATACGACCAATATTTAAAAGAATTATCCTAATTTGAACATAGTTCGGAAAAATAAAGGTCTGGGTACCTATGAAATTTCAACGTAAAAATATAGAGCAATGGTGTATATACCTTGTCTCAAAATTTGAGCTAAAAAAAATTGAGTTGTATTGACTAAGAATGGCTAAGTTGCTTATCCGGACACTTAACGCTTTTAAAATTTCGGGTCATTTTTTTTCGTTGGGTGACCTGAAAATCGATTCCCTAAGGTCTATAATACAGTGAATGGCCTATGTGCTGTACTTGATAGCGATCGGTATTTTTCACCTACACATATAATGTTTTCAATATTAAATGAGGGCTTAGAAACAGAACATCCATTCAAATGATTTTTTTTTAAAAGTTTACCTTGAAATTTCAGTGTGCAAACATATTGTTTTAAAATACTGATAGCACATTTGAATTTGACAAAATGCTGAGACCATTCATTAAAGTCTAAATTTTATAGAAAATTTACTTAGGATATCATTTGATTTTTCCTACATCTTTAATTGATAAAGACAGATTTTTTATTTATTTATACACGTAAAGACGTATACGGTAGATCTAATTATCAAAACAGTTTTTCTTACAATCTAAAACTAAAAGGGAAATTTTAGCTATTAACTTACTTTTTTTGAGGGGGGGGGGGCTAGGGCTATGAAGACACCTTGAAGTAATGAATATTGATACACCAAAAAAAAAACGTAGGCCTAAAGTAAAGATAAAACATGACTATAGGCCTTCATGTATACACTACAGGCCTATATAATTAGAAAATTGTAGATTCTAGACTAGCTGCATAGTTTTTATTACGTTTGACGAAATATTATTATATCGAATAGAAACAAATTGAGGTTTTATAATACAATAGAATGCGTCCTTGGCGCATTCTCACTGAAAATGATTATTCAATAACTTATCATACTTTTTATGTGTTAGTGTTATTGTTGTAGGCCTGTGTCGGCTGGGTACCGTAGTATCCTTTTATTTTTTATACGAACGAAACATGTACTGACAACTAACCGTATTGATACAAAATAACTTACACATGGTTAAACATTAATTTCGGATATATCTTGGTAATTGGAAGTTGTGCAGACGATGTTTTTTTCTTATTTTATTCCGAAGCTCACAGGACTCCATACGCATTTCTTCAGGGTTTTGTTTAACCGGAAGTAACTTAGGTTCTGAGACTTCGCGCATGCGATGAATAACATAAACCACCAGTCAGACTTCCTTTCTAGTACAGTTCTATGCTTTAACCATAGATCGTATAATAATGGATAACTGACCCTGCAGTATCTGTCATTGGACGATGAATTATGTTGTTCATCGCATGCGCGAAGTCCACAGAACCTAAGTTACTTCCGGTCGAAGGATTTGCTATTGTTTATAATGAAGCGGAGTCGTGTGAGCTGATATTAATGTTATTAATTTGTAATAATTGTAATTGAGATAGCGACTGGAAATTTTGAGACAACGTTCCTATATTTATGAAGCTAATAATAACACGAAGACCGTATTTTTTACTTCGGTATTTATATTTTTAAAAAGTACTTAAATATAGATCCCATACTATGGGCCATATAGCAGTAGATTGCAAAGCCATGCATGCGTGAACTGATATTTGATGTTTTTGTTATTATTTTGTAATAATTTTGAAATAGCGACTGGAAATTTTGAGACAACTTTCCTATATTTATGAAGTTAATAATAACATGAATACCGTATTTTTTTACTTCATTTTTTATATTTTATCGATCTACAGATTTTCTTGAATTGTTTTGTTTTGGGTCCATTATTTAAGGATGTTATGTAAATATCATGTGTATTTTTGTAACCAAGCTGATTCTTTAAATTTATTTTCACAGAGAAAAAAAAAGATGCACTTAAAATATTTTCGTTTATAAATAATTTTTTTTTTATATTTTATCGATCTACAGAATTTCTTGTAAAAATAAAACTACTTTTTTGTTTTGGGTCCATTATTTAAGGATGTAAATATCATGTATATTTTTGTAACCAAACTCATTCTTCAAATCTATTTTCACACAAAAGAAAAGATGCACTTAAAATATTTTCGTAGCAAAAATAAAAATCTTGATATTAGAATCATTGTCTTCATACTTAATCTTTTTAATTCAAATTGATTCATTATAATTTTTTCCAAAGAAAAAAAATACCAATCTGAATATATAAGGATTATGTATGCTGGTGTTATTCAATAAAGTTCTCAAGCATTTTGCAGCGTGGTTTCTCCCAGTCGGTAGTGTAGGAGGGACAACATGGCAAAGAACAGTGTCTAGTTGTTTAGATGGGACAAAAAACACAAGCTCATTGGTACACATTGGCATCATAATTTTGTAAACAAACTGATTCTTCAAAACAATTTTCAATGAAAAAACGGAAGGAGAGTTTTGCCTGGACAGCATCTGTCTGTCCATGCTTCTTCAATTTTGAACTATATGGAATTGGGTTTTAACATTATCTTGTCAACCCATGCAATCCTTTAGTATTTCGTTACGATAACATATGGTAGTCTTTATTCTATGACTATTTGCAAAATCCAAGAAAGGAGAATTTTGCCCGGACAGCATCTTCTTGTCCATGCTTCTTCAATTTTGAACTGTTGTTCTTAAGAGTTAAACGACAACTTCCACCGAAGGTGATATAGTAGACAAGTCTTATTTTGCATTGTTATTATCAAAGCGCACACGCAGGTGTCTTTCGTGTGGGAGTAACCCATGAATTTGAGAAGGCGCCCCTATCTCGAAGCCACATACGCTCACACCAGGGATCGAAATCACAACAGCAAGCCAGAGGTGACCGGCCAGAAGAGGTTGATGCACAGCACTCGATACTATCCCAACCCCCCAATTTTGAAGTACATATGTACAATAAGATACATAAAAAAAAGAACCCCTTTATTTATTTTAACAATTACAGACATTAAAAAAAATAACCTGAAAACCTCTGAATAGCAATAGAGGATCAGTTTTTTCTGAACACGATAGAGGCTGCATATTTTAACAGATGGAGGTTTATCTCCTATTTTTCTGCATGGTTTGGCAAATAATGACAAGTGTTTGTCATACAGTGTGCTATGAAGTAAATTTTGTCCAGACAGCAGACTAATTAATTACCTACTCTTATTTCGGAAATTGTCAAGGATTCTTTTACATGTACTCCAACGAATCGAATAGACAATGTCCTTGCTAGGCCCTCTTCCGAAATTACTGACAAAGTATTATTCACACTTTATTATTTATGGAAGGTTGTAGCAGTGAAGAGCTTATCTTATATTCAGAGGCCTACAAAAGAAAGAAAGTACAGGGTAACTGGTATTAACATTTTCATAAAGAAATTGAGGAGTTTAAAGGGGTATTAATAATAATATTTTCAACATAATCCTAACAGACAGTTTTCAGATCCAATAATTATGTATCATTAAATAAATATGGTGTAAGAATGGAAAAAAACATGACACTATCTGACATTTAGATTTACATCCATGCAAATTTTATAATGTCAATACGACCAATATTTAAAAGAATTATCCTAATTTGAACATAGTCGGAAAAATAAAGGTCTGGGTACCTATGAAATTTCAACGTAAAAATATAGAGCAATGGTGTATATACCTTGTCTCAAAATTTGAGCTAAAAAAAATTGAGTTGTTTTGACTAAGAATGGCTAAGTTGCTTATCCGGACACTTAACGCTTTTAAAATTTCGGGTCATTTTTTTTCGTTGGGTGACCTGAAAATCGATTCCCTAAGGTCTATAATACAGTGAATGGCCTATGTGCTGTACTTGATAGCGATCGGTATTTTTCACCTACACATATAATGTTTTCAATATTAAATGAGGGCTTAGAAACAGAACATCCATTCAAATGATTTTTTTTTAAAAGTTTACCTTGAAATTTCAGTGTGCAAACATATTGTTTTAAAATACTGATAGCACATTTGAATTTGACAAAATGCTGAGACCATTCATTAAAGTCTAAATTTTATAGAAAATTTACTTAGGATATCATTTGATTTTTCCTACATCTTTAATTGATAAAGACAGATTTTTTATTTATTTATACACGTAAAGACGTATACGGTAGATCTAATTATCAAAACAGTTTTTCTTACAATCTAAAACTAAAAGGGAAATTTTAGCTATTAACTTACTTTTTTTGAGGGGGGGGGGGGCTAGGGCTATGAAGACACCTTGAAGTAATGAATATTGATACACCAAAAAAAAAAACGTAGGCCTAAAGTAAAGATAAAACATGACTATAGGCCTTCATGTATACACTACAGGCCTATATAATTAGAAAATTGTAGATTCTAGACTAGCTGCATAGTTTTTATTACGTTTGACGAAATATTATTATATCGAATAGAAACAAATTGAGGTTTTATAATACAATAGAATGCGTCCTTGGCGCATTCTCACTGAAAATGATTATTCAATAACTTATCATACTTTTTATGTGTTAGTGTTATTGTTGTAGGCCTGTGTCGGCTGGGTACCGTAGTATCCTTTTATTTTTTATACGAACGAAACATGTACTGACAACTAACCGTATTGATACAAAATAACTTACACATGGTTAAACATTAATTTCGGATATATCTTGGTAATTGGAAGTTGTGCAGACGATGTTTTTTTCTTATTTTATTCCGAAGCTCACAGGACTCCATACGCATTTCTTCAGGGTTTTGTTTAACCGGAAGTAACTTAGGTTCTGAGACTTCGCGCATGCGATGAATAACATAAACCACCAGTCAGACTTCCTTTCTAGTACAGTTCTATGCTTTAACCATAGATCGTATAATAATGGATAACTGACCCTGCAGTATCTGTCATTGGACGATGAATTATGTTGTTCATCGCATGCGCGAAGTCCACAGAACCTAAGTTACTTCCGGTCGAAGGATTTGCTATTGTTTATAATGAAGCGGAGTCGTGTGAGCTGATATTAATGTTATTAATTTGTAATAATTGTAATTGAGATAGCGACTGGAAATTTTGAGACAACGTTCCTATATTTATGAAGCTAATAATAACACGAAGACCGTATTTTTTACTTCGGTATTTATATTTTTAAAAAGTACTTAAATATAGATCCCATACTATGGGCCATATAGCAGTAGATTGCAAAGCCATGCATGCGTGAACTGATATTTGATGTTTTTGTTATTATTTTGTAATAATTTTGAAATAGCGACTGGAAATTTTGAGACAACTTTCCTATATTTATGAAGTTAATAATAACATGAATACCGTATTTTTTTACTTCATTTTTTATATTTTATCGATCTACAGATTTTCTTGAATTGTTTTGTTTTGGGTCCATTATTTAAGGATGTTATGTAAATATCATGTGTATTTTTGTAACCAAGCTGATTCTTTAAATTTATTTTCACAGAGAAAAAAAAAGATGCACTTAAAATATTTTCGTTTATAAATAATTTTTTTTTTTATATTTTATCGATCTACAGAATTTCTTGTAAAAATAAAACTACTTTTTTGTTTTGGGTCCATTATTTAAGGATGTAAATATCATGTATATTTTTGTAACCAAACTCATTCTTCAAATCTATTTTCACACAAAAGAAAAGATGCACTTAAAATATTTTCGTAGCAAAAATAAAAATCTTGATATTAGAATCATTGTCTTCATACTTAATCTTTTTAATTCAAATTGATTCATTATAATTTTTTCCAAAGAAAAAAAATACCAATCTGAATATATAAGGATTATGTATGCTGGTGTTATTCAATAAAGTTCTCAAGCATTTTGCAGCGTGGTTTCTCCCAGTCGGTAGTGTAGGAGGGACAACATGGCAAAGAACAGTGTCTAGTTGTTTAGATGGGACAAAAAACACAAGCTCATTGGTACACATTGGCATCATAATTTTGTAAACAAACTGATTCTTCAAAACAATTTTCAATGAAAAAACGGAAGGAGAGTTTTGCCTGGACAGCATCTGTCTGTCCATGCTTCTTCAATTTTGAACTATATGGAATTGGGTTTTAACATTATCTTGTCAACCCATGCAATCCTTTAGTATTTCGTTACGATAACATATGGTAGTCTTTATTCTATGACTATTTGCAAAATCCAAGAAAGGAGAATTTTGCCCGGACAGCATCTTCTTGTCCATGCTTCTTCAATTTTGAACTGTTGTTCTTAAGAGTTAAACGACAACTTCCACCGAAGGTGATATAGTAGACAAGTCTTATTTTGCATTGTTATTATCAAAGCGCACACGCAGGTGTCTTTCGTGTGGGAGTAACCCATGAATTTGAGAAGGCGCCCCTATCTCGAAGCCACATACGCTCACACCAGGGATCGAAATCACAACAGCAAGCCAGAGGTGACCGGCCAGAAGAGGTTGATGCACAGCACTCGATACTATCCCAACCCCCCAATTTTGAAGTACATATGTACAATAAGATACATAAAAAAAAGAACCCCTTTATTTATTTTAACAATTACAGACATTAAAAAAAATAACCTGAAAACCTCTGAATAGCAATAGAGGATCAGTTTTTTCTGAACACGATAGAGGCTGCATATTTTAACAGATGGAGGTTTATCTCCTATTTTTCTGCATGGTTTGGCAAATAATGACAAGTGTTTGTCATACAGTGTGCTATGAAGTAAATTTTGTCCAGACAGCAGACTAATTAATTACCTACTCTTATTTCGGAAATTGTCAAGGATTCTTTTACATGTACTCCAACGAATCGAATAGACAATGTCCTTGCTAGGCCCTCTTCCGAAATTACTGACAAAGTATTATTCACACTTTATTATTTATGGAAGGTTGTAGCAGTGAAGAGCTTATCTTATATTCAGAGGCCTACAAAAGAAAGAAAGTACAGGGTAACTGGTATTAACATTTTCATAAAGAAATTGAGGAGTTTAAAGGGGTATTAATAATAATATTTTCAACATAATCCTAACAGACAGTTTTCAGATCCAATAATTATGTATCATTAAATAAATATGGTGTAAGAATGGAAAAAAACATGACACTATCTGACATTTAGATTTACATCCATGCAAATTTTATAATGTCAATACGACCAATATTTAAAAGAATTATCCTAATTTGAACATAGTCGGAAAAATAAAGGTCTGGGTACCTATGAAATTTCAACGTAAAAATATAGAGCAATGGTGTATATACCTTGTCTCAAAATTTGAGCTAAAAAAAATTGAGTTGTTTTGACTAAGAATGGCTAAGTTGCTTATCCGGACACTTAACGCTTTTAAAATTTCGGGTCATTTTTTTTCGTTGGGTGACCTGAAAATCGATTCCCTAAGGTCTATAATACAGTGAATGGCCTATGTGCTGTACTTGATAGCGATCGGTATTTTTCACCTACACATATAATGTTTTCAATATTAAATGAGGGCTTAGAAACAGAACATCCATTCAAATGATTTTTTTTTAAAAGTTTACCTTGAAATTTCAGTGTGCAAACATATTGTTTTAAAATACTGATAGCACATTTGAATTTGACAAAATGCTGAGACCATTCATTAAAGTCTAAATTTTATAGAAAATTTACTTAGGATATCATTTGATTTTTCCTACATCTTTAATTGATAAAGACAGATTTTTTATTTATTTATACACGTAAAGACGTATACGGTAGATCTAATTATCAAAACAGTTTTTCTTACAATCTAAAACTAAAAGGGAAATTTTAGCTATTAACTTGAGGTTTTATAATACAATAGAATGCGTCCTTGGCGCATTCTCACTGAAAATGATTATTCAATAACTTATCATACTTTTTATGTGTTAGTGTTATTGTTGTAGGCCTGTGTCGGCTGGGTACCGTAGTATCCTTTTATTTTTTATACGAACGAAACATGTACTGACAACTAACCGTATTGATACAAAATAACTTACACATGGTTAAACATTAATTTCGGATATATCTTGGTAATTGGAAGTTGTGCAGACAATGTTTTTTTCTTATTTTATTCCGAAGCTCACAGGACTCCATACGCATTTCTTCAGGGTTTTGTTTAACCGGAAGTAACTTAGGTTCTGAGACTTCGCGCATGCGATGAATAACATAAACCACCAGTCAGACTTCCTTTCTAGTACAGTTCTATGCTTTAACCATAGATCGTATAATAATGGATAACTGACCCTGCAGTATCTGTCATTGGACGATGAATTATGTTGTTCATCGCATGCGCGAAGTCCACAGAACCTAAGTTACTTCCGGTCGAAGGATTTGCTATTGTTTATAATGAAGCGGAGTCGTGTGAGCTGATATTAATGTTATTAATTTGTAATAATTGTAATTGAGATAGCGACTGGAAATTTTGAGACAACGTTCCTATATTTATGAAGCTAATAATAACACGAAGACCGTATTTTTTACTTCGGTATTTATATTTTTAAAAAGTACTTAAATATAGATCCCATACTATGGGCCATATAGCAGTAGATTGCAAAGCCATGCATGCGTGAACTGATATTTGATGTTTTTGTTATTATTTTGTAATAATTTTGAAATAGCGACTGGAAATTTTGAGACAACTTTCCTATATTTATGAAGTTAATAATAACATGAATACCGTATTTTTTTACTTCATTTTTTATATTTTATCGATCTACAGATTTTCTTGAATTGTTTTGTTTTGGGTCCATTATTTAAGGATGTTATGTAAATATCATGTGTATTTTTGTAACCAAGCTGATTCTTTAAATTTATTTTCACAGAGAAAAAAAAAGATGCACTTAAAATATTTTCGTTTATAAATAATTTTTTTTTTTATATTTTATCGATCTACAGAATTTCTTGTAAAAATAAAACTACTTTTTTGTTTTGGGTCCATTATTTAAGGATGTAAATATCATGTATATTTTTGTAACCAAACTCATTCTTCAAATCTATTTTCACACAAAAGAAAAGATGCACTTAAAATATTTTCGTAGCAAAAATAAAAATCTTGATATTAGAATCATTGTCTTCATACTTAATCTTTTTAATTCAAATTGATTCATTATAATTTTTTCCAAAGAAAAAAAATACCAATCTGAATATATAAGGATTATGTATGCTGGTGTTATTCAATAAAGTTCTCAAGCATTTTGCAGCGTGGTTTCTCCCAGTCGGTAGTGTAGGAGGGACAACATGGCAAAGAACAGTGTCTAGTTGTTTAGATGGGACAAAAAACACAAGCTCATTGGTACACATTGGCATCATAATTTTGTAAACAAACTGATTCTTCAAAACAATTTTCAATGAAAAAACGGAAGGAGAGTTTTGCCTGGACAGCATCTGTCTGTCCATGCTTCTTCAATTTTGAACTATATGGAATTGGGTTTTAACATTATCTTGTCAACCCATGCAATCCTTTAGTATTTCGTTACGATAACATATGGTAGTCTTTATTCTATGACTATTTGCAAAATCCAAGAAAGGAGAATTTTGCCCGGACAGCATCTTCTTGTCCATGCTTCTTCAATTTTGAACTGTTGTTCTTAAGAGTTAAACGACAACTTCCACCGAAGGTGATATAGTAGACAAGTCTTATTTTGCATTGTTATTATCAAAGCGCACACGCAGGTGTCTTTCGTGTGGGAGTAACCCATGAATTTGAGAAGGCGCCCCTATCTCGAAGCCACATACGCTCACACCAGGGATCGAAATCACAACAGCAAGCCAGAGGTGACCGGCCAGAAGAGGTTGATGCACAGCACTCGATACTATCCCAACCCCCCAATTTTGAAGTACATATGTACAATAAGATACATAAAAAAAAGAACCCCTTTATTTATTTTAACAATTACAGACATTAAAAAAAATAACCTGAAAACCTCTGAATAGCAATAGAGGATCAGTTTTTTCTGAACACGATAGAGGCTGCATATTTTAACAGATGGAGGTTTATCTCCTATTTTTCTGCATGGTTTGGCAAATAATGACAAGTGTTTGTCATACAGTGTGCTATGAAGTAAATTTTGTCCAGACAGCAGACTAATTAATTACCTACTCTTATTTCGGAAATTGTCAAGGATTCTTTTACATGTACTCCAACGAATCGAATAGACAATGTCCTTGCTAGGCCCTCTTCCGAAATTACTGACAAAGTATTATTCACACTTTATTATTTATGGAAGGTTGTAGCAGTGAAGAGCTTATCTTATATTCAGAGGCCTACAAAAGAAAGAAAGTACAGGGTAACTGGTATTAACATTTTCATAAAGAAATTGAGGAGTTTAAAGGGGTATTAATAATAATATTTTCAACATAATCCTAACAGACAGTTTTCAGATCCAATAATTATGTATCATTAAATAAATATGGTGTAAGAATGGAAAAAAACATGACACTATCTGACATTTAGATTTACATCCATGCAAATTTTATAATGTCAATACGACCAATATTTAAAAGAATTATCCTAATTTGAACATAGTCGGAAAAATAAAGGTCTGGGTACCTATGAAATTTCAACGTAAAAATATAGAGCAATGGTGTATATACCTTGTCTCAAAATTTGAGCTAAAAAAAATTGAGTTGTTTTGACTAAGAATGGCTAAGTTGCTTATCCGGACACTTAACGCTTTTAAAATTTCGGGTCATTTTTTTTCGTTGGGTGACCTGAAAATCGATTCCCTAAGGTCTATAATACAGTGAATGGCCTATGTGCTGTACTTGATAGCGATCGGTATTTTTCACCTACACATATAATGTTTTCAATATTAAATGAGGGCTTAGAAACAGAACATCCATTCAAATGATTTTTTTTTAAAAGTTTACCTTGAAATTTCAGTGTGCAAACATATTGTTTTAAAATACTGATAGCACATTTGAATTTGACAAAATGCTGAGACCATTCATTAAAGTCTAAATTTTATAGAAAATTTACTTAGGATATCATTTGATTTTTCCTACATCTTTAATTGATAAAGACAGATTTTTTATTTATTTATACACGTAAAGACGTATACGGTAGATCTAATTATCAAAACAGTTTTTCTTACAATCTAAAACTAAAAGGGAAATTTTAGCTATTAACTTACTTTTTTTGAGGGGGGGGGGGCTAGGGCTATGAAGACACCTTGAAGTAATGAATATTGATACACCAAAAAAAAAACGTAGGCCTAAAGTAAAGATAAAACATGACTATAGGCCTTCATGTATACACTACAGGCCTATATAATTAGAAAATTGTAGATTCTAGACTAGCTGCATAGTTTTTATTACGTTTGACGAAATATTATTATATCGAATAGAAACAAATTGAGGTTTTATAATACAATAGAATGCGTCCTTGGCGCATTCTCACTGAAAATGATTATTCAATAACTTATCATACTTTTTATGTGTTAGTGTTATTGTTGTAGGCCTGTGTCGGCTGGGTACCGTAGTATCCTTTTATTTTTTATACGAACGAAACATGTACTGACAACTAACCGTATTGATACAAAATAACTTACACATGGTTAAACATTAATTTCGGATATATCTTGGTAATTGGAAGTTGTGCAGACGATGTTTTTTTCTTATTTTATTCCGAAGCTCACAGGACTCCATACGCATTTCTTCAGGGTTTTGTTTAACCGGAAGTAACTTAGGTTCTGAGACTTCGCGCATGCGATGAATAACATAAACCACCAGTCAGACTTCCTTTTCAGAGCGTGTGGAAAAGACACGAAGATCAAATCCGTAAACGAGAATTGAGTGTTCCGAATGAGCAAGAATTTATTGAAAATCCTATATTACCTTCAACTCATGAATCACTCACATTTAAACCACCAATGTTTAATGATGACAAAGTTTCTATTCCAGATAATTCTAAACCAAATACAGAAGCTACTGGTGAGACGTCTGATGTTATATCGTCTGATGTTAATACACATCCTTCTGTTTTGCCTCGAAGAAACCCTTATCGCGAACGAAAACCTCCAGAAAGATTTAACCCTTCATCGCAGTAATTTATTAAATTTATGAAGAATTTATTGTCCATTTATGATATAATGTATTCTTGTAAGGAAGGGGTAATTGTTATGTATTGATAGGTTCAATCGCATGACATGTACGCGCATGCCCAGAAAAGTGATTTCTGGTAACTCATCCTGGAATACATCACTTGTACATCAGCTGTTATGTAATAAAGGTGTTCTCTACTACACTGCCTGGTTTCATTTCCCCAACCAGCCCAACTGATGTATGCCCCGGCTCCTGGTACACGTTGCAAATAACTTACGAAGTTGATTAATTGTGGAATAACTTGAAGTTGATTTCATTATTATAACCTCAAGCCATTTGGAATAGGAATCAACCACAATTAGAAAACTATGCCCCATGAAAGGTCCAGCGAAATCCAAGTGCAACCTTTTCCATGGACCAGACGGCCAATTCCATGATGCAATGGGAGGTTGTGACGGTAATGGAGCATTTTCCTGACAACTAAGGCAATGTTTGGTAATTTGTTCAATGTCTTTATCCAAATTAGGCCACCAAAAATATTGTCTGGCAAGTGACTTCATCCGCATAGTTCCCATATGTTCGCTATGTAAATCTAAAAGTAACAAATCACGCAGAGAGCTAGGAACGACAACCCTACTTCCCCACAAAATACAGTTTTGTTCTATAGACAGCTCCGATCTTCTTACAAAAAATACTTTAAGATCATCTACATCACAAGTTAGTGGCCAACCCTCTCTTGTCAGTTGGAGCACTTTAGCTAAACATTGATCAGTCCGTGTCTCTGCGGCAATAACTTTCGAAGTTAGAGGAATTTCATTTAATCCCAGAGCATTAACAAATAAAACACTATCAGACTGACATACGCTAAATTCATCACTATCGTCTTGTAATGGCGTGCGCGACAAATAATCAGCACATAAATTATCTTTGGAAGAAATATACTTAACATGGTATTTATAAGCTGATAATATTAATGCCCATCTCTTAATACGGGATGCTGCAAGTTGTGGAATACCATTGTTTTCCCCAAACAACTTGACCAATGGCTGGTGATCTGTAAATAAACAAAACTCTCTACCCAATAAATACTGTCTAAATTTCTGAACCCCAAATATTATTGCTAAAGCCTCACGTTCAATTTGCGCATAGTTCTTCTCGGCGACTGTTAAACTTCTTGAAGCAAAAGCTACGGGTTTAAGTTTACCATGCTGTTTCTGCTGTAATACAGCTCCAATACCAACAGGTGAAGCGTCACATGATAATACCAAATCAGCTTCAGGGTCATAATGAACTAGTACAATATCATTGGTAATCAAATCTTTAACATTCTGAAATGTAGAATTATGTTTCTCTTGCCAAATAAAATTCTTATTAGATTTTAACAATTCATACAATGGTGCCATATGATGAGCAAGGTTAGATTGAAAGCGAGAATAATAATTCACCAAACCGATAAATGACCTTAACTGTGATATGTTATTTGGAGGAGGAGCATCTTTAATCGCTTTTACTTTCGATTCAGTAGGATGTATACCTTCGGCTGAAATTTGAAAATCCAAATATTCAACATTAGGCAAAAGAAATTTACACTTTTCTTTTCTTAGTTTCAAACCACAGTCACGTAACCTTGTAAATACATTCCGTAAATTGTGTAGATGTTCTTCCTCATTCTGTCCCGTAACAATAATGTCATCCAGGTACGCACTTTGACCATCCAAACCTGTTAAAACCGACTCGATCGCTCTTTGAAATAAACTAACAGCTGAACTCACACCAAACGGAAGTCTTAAATATTCAAATAAACCGCTAGGAGTATTTATAGTTGTTAGATGTCTTGAACTTTCATCTAAGGCACATTGAAGATATGCTTGAGACAAGTCTAATGTCGAAAACAATTTACCACCAGATAAATTTGCGAATATCTGATCAATTAAAGGTAAAGGATACTTATCTAATTTGGCATACTTATTTATAGTTAGTTTATAATCACCACATAACCTCAATTTCCCATTAGGTTTTATGACGGGCACAACTGGTGCAGCCCAGTCCGAATACTTTACTCTTCTGATCAATCCATCTTTCTCCAGTTGGTGAAGTTCGTCATCAATACGTTTTTTCATTGAATATGGTACTGACCTTGCCTTACAAAATACGGGTTTCGCATCTTTTTCAATATCCAAAGTTACTTCGTAATCTTTCAAAAGACCAACTTCATCAGAAAATAAATCATCGAATTCCTGTAATAAACTAGATAAATTCGGTGAGGACTGAACTGTATGTAACATTAATATTTCATCTAAATCCAAATTTAGGGCCTTTATCCACGACCTCCCGAGCAATGGAGGGCCTTTACCATCAATAATAACTAACGGTAAAGTGAGTGTTCGTTTCTTATATTCAACGGACACAAGTTTTTCACCAACAACTTTTATGCTATTTCCGGTATACGAGTTTAGTTGAAGTAAAGACCGAGACAATCGGGCATTAGGGTACAATTTGTCAAAATCTCCCTTATTTATCACAGTACAACCTGCACCGGTGTCCAATTGAAAATTTACAATTTTAGTATCAACCGTAACATTTACCAGTAACGGGGAATTATCACTACATGAATGTACATGGAATAAAACATCTGTGGCGTCAGATTCAACAACTAAATTAGCATAATTTTGTTTTTTATTCTTTCTTTTTCTGGAACTCTGTTTATTCTTGATTCGCCTGGACAAACAAACTTTTGCTATGTGTCCATTTTTATGACAGAAGTGACACTCTGCACTAATAAAACGACAATCATCAGGCTGATGTGAATCACCACCACAGCGAAAACATGGTTTGAAAATTTTACGAGTATCCCTCTCCTTAGAAAAACCAAAGGTTCCCTTGTTCAACCCGACCTTATTTAAAGACAAACCACTGGTACTTGAACCTTGTAAAACGGATGCATCTCGTGTCGCAAATTCTTGTGCAACTGCAATTGTATAAGCTTTATCAAACGTTAAATCAG
The DNA here is from genome assembly GCA_036850965.1 of Patella caerulea. NCBI lineage: Eukaryota > Metazoa > Mollusca > Gastropoda > Patellidae > Patella > Patella caerulea. The sequence goes on from JAZGQO010000002.1 coordinate 1,420,479, forward strand.
TTTCTAACAAAAGTCTACGTTGGATACGCTCATCACCTACCCCGCAAACAATTCTGTCTCTTAAAACGTCATTTAAAGATTCACCGAAATTACATTTCTCGGCTAGTTTACGTAATTCAGAAACATATTGAGCAATTGTCTCTCCTCGTTTTCTAATACAACTATGAAACTTAAAACGTTGAACAGCTTCTGAAGGGGTGGGTGCAAAGTAATTTTGTAAAGTTTGTATTATATTTTCATAAGATGTACTTGCCGGTTTATCTGGAGAAAGTAGACTTCTTAAAATTGAATAAGTATCTGGTCCTACGACACTCAAAAGAACAGCGCGTCGCTTCGTTGCACGTGCATTGACTGCAACCCGGTTCGATCCATCATCAGAGACTTCAATACTTGATAAATCGTTTGCTTGTAGATACTGCTCTAACCTTTCAACATATTGTTCCCATTCAGATCTTTCTCCACTAAATTGTTCTATATGACCAAAAGTAGCCATATTTGTACCAATATCCTCGTCGCCGTACCTTTCTTATAATCGATCAAACAAGCCGCCACATTGTTTGTAAACAATGTAGTTCTATGACGTAAAAAATGACGCTGAAGAGTCTACGTAAGACTGGTTTGTAAACTGTTTTTTGATTGGTTCGTACACTCTAACTACATTCAAATGGTTTGAAATCGTGGAAACCCTATTGATTAACCCAGGGTATAGTGGAGTAGAACGGAATGAGTACACTGGGTAACCGAGGATGGCATACACCATGCTTAATTTTTGCATCAGATGGCATTTTAAGACCTCTGTTGTACGGTTTCTCATTTCAAAGCTTTAAAGCCAAATAGAATATCAAAAATTACAACAAGTGGTGCCGAGATATATTTTATGTGCCGTAGCGAAGCAAACTTTGCCCACCCCCCACTCTGCACCTCTACCACCAACAAGAATATTGATACCATAAATAGACTATAATTTATACTTGTGTCTAACCAACTTTATATGTTTACTCCCCATTCATATTCTGCAGCAGGAACACCAGTCATGTAGACGTAAAAATCGGTCCGATCTACAGATTGAACCTCCCTTCTGTATATATGCAACACCATTCCCACTGAGTGAAAAATGTGTGGTTTTATGATATATTTGACAAAGGCTTTCTGTCAACTCATTTTTTCGATGACGTTTAATTGCAGGGTCTTTTGTACTGTGATGTCCCTCAATGTTCCCCAAACAACCTAACCATTTGATCTAGAAATAACAAACGCTCCCTGATTCCAGCTAGCACAAAATAAGCTGGCAGACAACAGTCAAGTTTCCAGTCAGTGAAACCGGGGTGTTTTTAGGATAATCCAGTATTTTTCATGTAACTAACTTAAGATTATGGATGTATACTTTCCATATATACCAAAATTGCCATACTTTTATTGAAAATAACTACTGGATAAATACTTGCGGACAATATATCCTAAATTTTATTACAGTTTCAGCCGATGATATGGACAAACAGCGTAAAAGGTTAAAAATGGATTTTACCTCATATTTTAATCAAACAGAAAAAGCCTTCATCAGAGATGATGATGATGTGAATTTTGAATACAGTGTTAAAATTAAAAATGATGATACAGCTGAATTGGTGTGGAAGAAACATGTCACCTCAGATGATATTAAGGTAAAGTGTTTGTTCACTTTTTATAAGCCCGCACATTGAAATATGATCGTATATTGTCGCTATCTCCGTCCTTTCGTCTATAGGCTTAAGTTAATATCCGATTGACTTTAAATTCAGAAGCCTATTGATTTTCAACAATTTCCGATAATTAATGGAAGAGTTGTGCCCTTGATCACTTTGAAAAATCTTGTGGACGCTTTCAAGGCTAATGTTTATGCACAGTGTTTTTAAAGGTCACAAGACAAAGAAGCCTATTGATTTTCAATAATTTCAGATAATTAGTGCCAGAGTTATGTCCCTTGACCTCTTTGAATATATTTGTTAACACTCAACACAGACCAGAGTTGTCAACAGATGAGATTATATTTATACACTGTGTTATAGCTGCTGTTTATGTATTTGTTGCTTGGCAACCTATCTTTTTATTAATTTTAGGCTTTTTTGAAATTGTATCTGGATTATCACCATCAAGATACACCATACAGGAGACGAACATCGACAACACCGTTCACATGACTGCATCTTTCTTGTAAATCATTGTTTTGATTTTCATATTGAGTATGTTTACAGTATTTAAATAGGTTACAGATATATGTTTTATAATGACTGGTATATGTTTTATAGTGACTGGTATATGTTTTATAGTTTCAGTTAGGGAGTATAACTCTAATGTTAAAAGATGATCCAGTGACTGGTATATGTACAATATTAAATCATAGCGTAGTCAACAATGAACGAGATCAACATCAACTTAAACAGCTAGAAACAGATAATAACAGACTGTCACAAGAACGAATGATGGCTTTAAAGGTGATGACATCGTAGTATTTAAATTATATTTGATACTATTGTAGTGTTTATGCACCTTTAAAGGTGATGACAGTGACACTGTAGTATTTAAAATATATTTGATATTACTGTAATATTTACGCACCTCTATAAGATAGTAACCTGTATATTTAATCATTAGAGGCTGAGATCGAGCGATGTCGTTTTAGATGATTACAAAGTAATATTATCCATTCTACTCCACTAACCCTGGCTTTCATTCTACTTCATTATACTCTCGTGCATTCACAGGGACTTCAAATTCAAATTATCTGCCTTTGAACCAATCAAAAAACAGTTTACACACCTGTCTTATCATCATTGTTTACGGTCCTGTCACCCACCCGATTGGTCGATAGGAATAGCACACGTATCAAGGGCAGATAATTTGACTGTTTCTCCCCCGTGGATGACCCATGGGTGTGCTGGAGTAGAACGTAATGGTACCACTGACGATATATCGAGAATGAGTGAAAATTGAAAAAAAATTATTTTGTAATTTCTAATCAATTATGTTTGGTGAGATACTTGAACAGTCCAAACTGAGTCGTTTGTGGCTGCTTAGTCGATTATACATGTTTTTAGAATATTATTTTGACATTCGTGAATTAGCCATTTTTAAAATACTTCCATATCAAGGCAAGTGTTTTCGTTTCTCAGCTTGAACAGGACAAGGAGTAGAGTTGTCTGTCCAACCTTGTTGCCTTTCTGTCGGTACTCTGGCTTCCTCCCACTACTAAAGACACGACCTACACACAAGCAAATTATTGAAATATTTTTTAACGATATGACAATCCTTCTAAATGACAAAAATTAATAGCTCTGTGGGTTTGTTTCTAATTTCAACTTTTCTTTTATAGAGGCTGGAAAAATGTGTTGCTGTTAAAGAAGAAATGGAAAAAGATTTATTTTCCAATGTAAATAACAGGTGATCCAAGTATGAATGATCTATCAGTTGAATTTGTGTAATATAAGAGAAAATATGAAAATCTGATTCTTAATTTTAGTTTCAAATAATTTCTGGATTCCTGAAATTATAGGAAATTATCTCCCTTTAGCACTGTGTAATCAGAGGTCGGGCATTATTATATCATCCACACAAATTTCTTTATTTTTAGTTTGTTGCCGTATTAAATAGTAAAAAAGAAAAAATAAGAAATTTAAAAGAAAATGGTTCAGGTGAGAGAGACTTTAGGGTTTAACATCCACTTGAAACTAACAAGATCATCTCTCAATAAACATATGGTACAATAATTTGTAGGCAGTGAAAATATTTTATTATGTGACCCAAGTTGTAAGATTTATCAGTTTTACTCAAGTATGAATGATTTCTATATTACTTTTAATTATTTTCAGTTAAAAAATGTTTTTTTATGTGACCCAAGTTTTACTTATGTATGGACAATTTTTATATTACTAAAAATTACTTTTAAAAACATATTCAAACTAATTAATTTATAATTAAATTTTGCTTCTAATCCTTCTCAAAACATTGTAAATATCAGGGAATACCCCTGATATAAAAAATTGATCAGGTGACTTACTTCTCTGGGTACCTTGCTACAGGAGAATTCATTGTGTATACATGACCATGTATCGCTGACTATTTATTACAAATATCGAAGCCCAATAAATTCTCGGATGATCCACTGCCCAAGTTTTTTCTGTGGTTTTTCACTCAGAAAATGTTGCACCACCTAGTTTATGAGCATATACATGAAGCGCTCACTAACGCTGGGAGATTAGGTAATCTCCGCATGCTACGTATGACGTTACTTGAGCAAACATCACTGATTATCGGGTTGCCAATTAGAAAAAAACTTCCATTTTTGCCCTGTATCTAGTATTTTTCTAGTAAGATTGGGTGTTTCTAGTAAGATTGCCATACTTGTATTTGAAATAACCACCCGATAAATGTTTTTCTGGGAAAGAATGTTTGAAGAAAATATTTGATATGTTATTACAGGTGATGGTCAAGGTGATGAGAAAGATGACGGAACACCAGGTATCACTTTTATTTATGATGAGTAAATCTTTATTAGTTTTCAAAAATAGAGAGTAATATCTACTAAACAGGGCCACAATACTAGAACCAGTGACACTGTTTGCGAAATATGATACATTTTTATATGCCCACATTGAAATGTGGTCGTATATTGTCGTCGCCCCCGTCCGTCCGTCCGTCCGTCCGTCCGTCCGGCGGTCCGGCGTCCACAATTGCTTGTGGACGCTCTAGAGGCTAAAGTTAATATCCGATTGACTTTAAATTTATACACAGTGTTTAAGGTCATGAGACGAAGAAGCCTATTGTTTTTCAGCGATTTCCGATAATAACTACCAGAGTTATGGCCCTTGACGACTTCAAAAAATCTTGTGGACGCTCTAGAGGCCAAAGTTAATATCCGATTGGCTTTAAATTTATACACAGTGTTTAAGGTCATAAGACGAAGAAGCCTATTGATTTTCAGAAATTTCCGATAATTAGTGCCAGAGTTATGGCCCTTGATCAGTTCAAAAAATCTTGTGGACGCTCTAAAAGCCAAAGTTAATATCCGATTGACTTTAGATTTATACACAGTGTTTAAGGTCATAAGACGAAGAAGCTTATTGATTTTCAGCAATTTCTGATAATTAGTGACAGAGTTATGGCCCTTGATCACTTCAAAAAATCTTGTGGACGCTCTTAAAGCCAAAGTTAATATCTGATTGACTTTAAATTTATACACAGTGTTTAAGGTCATAAGACGAAGAAGCCTATTGATTTTCAGCGATTTCCAATAATTATTGCCAGAGTTATGGCCCTTGATCAGTTCAAAAAATCTTGTGGACGCTCTAAAAGCCAAAGTTAATATCCGATTGACTTTAGATTTATACACAGTGTTTAAGGTCATAAGACGAAGAAGCCTATTGATTTTCAGCGATTTCCGATAATTAGTGCCAGAGTTATGGCCCTTGATCAGTTCAAAAAATCTTGTGGACGCACTAAAAGCCAAAGTTAATATCCGATTGACTTTAAATTTATACACAGTGTTTAAGGTCATAAGACGAAGAAGCTTATTGATTTTCAGCGATTTCCGATAATTAGTGCCAGAGTTATGGCCCTTGATCAGTTCAAAAAATCTTGTGGACGTTCTAAAAGCCAAAGTTAATATCCGATTGACTTTAAATTTATACACAGTGTTTAAGGTCATAAGACGAAGAAGCCTATTAATTTTCAGCGATTTCCGATAATTAGTGCCAGAGTTATGGCCCTTGATCACATCTAAAAATCCTGTGGACGCTCTAGAGGCCAAAGTTAATATCCGATTGACTTTAAATTTACACACACTGTTTAAGGTCCTATGAGGAAGAAGCTTACTGATTTTCATCGATTTCAAATAATTACTTCCAGAGTTATCTTTTTTCTTCGAAACAAGTTCATGGGCGAGGGATGTTTGATGACTAGTCATCTTGATTAAATTAAAAAAAAGTCCTACCCTCGCTTTTTAATAAATAAAGTATAAAAGGGTTGGGTAGCCCCAGTCGCCCGGGTTTAGATTTGTCTGCTTCTTTGTTACAAAAGGAAAAATAAGATTGTGATCAATGGCATGAGATAACTAGTATTAACCAGTGGTTGTATGGGCAATGGCCTGCCAACTGCATTACCCAGTTTCTTATTAACCTTACCAGAAAAAAAACAACATTCGTTTGACAGAATTTTGTTTTGTTTGCTCTACTTTTAATAGGTTGTTCAGGAAAACTGCACATTAGAACACAAACATAGCAAACAAAACATGTATGAGAGAAAGATAAAAAGATTATATTATATGTTTTACAGTGTCACAGTCAAATTCTACTGGAAATGGAAGACAACACAGAAAACAAATAATGAAGAAAGGTAAATAAACCATAATTATTAAATACGCACTCTTATATAATTTTTTCTTATATGATTCCACTTTTATATAATTATTTCGTTTAAAGAAACATTAATTCGTTTTAAATGAAATATGAATTCATTTAAACGAAATACTATTTCGTAGTAACGAAATAACTAATTTGATCACCATTGTTTTTATTTTCTAGTGATAAAGAAGAAAATACAGACGAGGAAGAGGTAGGGTATATAAAACTATATAGAGTTATTTCCCTTTCTGTATTTTATTTTCTGTATTTGGAGAGTTCAGACTAATGAAGATAGGCATACTAGATGGACTTGATACTAGGAGCCTTCTCTTATACACAGGATCTGGGTTTTCCTTCCGGTACAAACAACCAAATGCTGTTCACTAACAAGGGAACACCATGCTGTCTGACCATCTGTACTACCCCACTAAAAGAGGGGACACCCTGCTGTCTGAACAGCTGTCCCACACTACTGACACAGGAACGCATTAAGGAACTTTCTTAAAATAGATGTTTATTTTTGAATATTACATATCAATAATTAATATTTATTGAATGACGAAAGAAAATTTGAAAACCTATTCGCTTAACGTACTATGTGTATATACAAAGCGTTATTATTTATTTATTTTAGACGCCACCACCTAAACGTCAGAGAAAGAATGTGGGCCGTAAAACTGGTGATCTAGATTGTTCGTTAGATTTAGGGGAGGACGAGATTGAATCATCATCTTCTAGGATAGTTAAAAAGTAGAATTTATACACAATAGGGTTTCACTGGACAGTTAGATTCAGTAAGGTGGTTGTAGGGTTTCACTAGACAGTTAGATTTAAATGGCTGTTATGGTAACTCTATGTGGTTTTTTATGATAACTATATATGGTTGTTATGGTAACTATATGTGGTTGTTATGGTAATTGGTAACTATATGTGGTTGTTATGGTAACTATATGTTATGGTAACTATACCTGGTTGTTATGGTAACTATACATGGTTGTTATGGTAACTATATGTGAATATTATGGTCATTGTGTTTTATTTTTAAGGCCAGCTAGAAAGAGAGGAAGTGTAAGAACAGCGACACCAAGTAAACCGGTTTTACCTAAAGTAACTCGAAATACGTCCAATGAGAGGTAATTAATGTTATACACCTATTTTACCTAAAATAACTAGAAATACATCCAATGATAGGTAATTAAAATTTTATAAAGCTTTTCTACCTATAGTAACTCGAAATACGTCCAATAAGCGGTAATTAATTCAATATCTGCAACCTAAATCAGGTACCCTTATGACAAAGTACAGAGTCATTTTTTAACCTGTTCAGTTAAAGTTTGTTTAATATACATCTCTGTACATGAGTCAGTTAAAGTTTGTTTAATATACATCTCTGTGTAGTTAATCTTTAGTTGAAGACTGTATTATAGACTATTATGATATTGAAAATACAGAATCATTCAATTAGAATTGATAACTTGCTAGTATTTAGAGCTGACCACTTGAAATGTGGAACCCATGCTCCATACATTTTTATTGGCTGCAAATATTGTTTCACTGCGCATATTTTAATATATCGCGAGAGAAATGGGGTTTAACATCCACTCAATATGGTTTAATCTCTTGCAGGTTTGTGTCTTGAGCAGTGCACAAGGAACCATGAGGTTGAACAGACAACCCTACTCTTTGTCACATTTAAGTGGGGATTCGAAACCCCACCACCTGACTCAAGTACAGACCTTATGATTTCATGCACGTGCGTTAAACTGCTAGTTAATCTACATTAGCGCAGGGGATCACGTGGATAAGGCGCTGGTTTGCTAACCTGGAGGTCGGGTGTTCGATCCCTGCATTGGCCGAGAAAGTTCAATCTTGATTTTCCGGCATGGTTTCCCCTTGTCAGGGATGCAAAACGGAGGGCCTGACACGGCTGCCTAGTCATTCGGATGGGACGAAAAACCGAGGTCCTGTGTACACATTGGCGTGCACGTAAAAGATCCCTTGGCAGTTGGAATTTGATATAAGAGTAGGCCATAGGCAAAGTTTCCTTTATAGCACACTGTATGGTGTAGGCCCATCTTCATTAGCCCAGGTTAGGTGCAGAAGAGTAGGACGTTAAACACTATTTGATTCATTCATTCATTCAGAATAGAACAGTAGAGCTTTAAAGCCCATTTTATTTCATTTTATTTAATCTCTATCATTCATATAATTTATATATCTTATTTTTTTATATTTTTAGTTATGATGGTGGTCGAGGTCGGATGAGTAAAAGTAGTTCTAATAATTCCAATGTATCTAATATAGATCCTGAAGATCTGTTCAGTGATTTGTAGACATGTTTCAGTGGTTCAGAAACATTTCCGTCTTTTTTATAACCAAGGCAGCACTCATTATCATATTCAGTGATTCAGAAACATTCTGTCTTGCTATCCCTTACCAGGACCTCTGTCATGCATCCCTGGCAAAGAGGAACAATGCCGGGAAATCTGGATGAACTTTATCGACCACTGCAACTGCAAGGATCGAACAGGGGACTTGCAGGTTACCGAGCCAGTGTCTTATGACTTAGCCATCGTGTCTCCCAACAGTATAAACAATGTTGTGTATTAGTCATATACAATATAAACACTATCTTGTTAATAAAGTGAAATGATATGAATTGTATTCTGTTGTTAATAGGGGGTTGGGTGGCTGAATGGTTAGCACGTAAGTGCTGTATCATAAACCCAGTTAACATGGATGATTAGATTTAGGTTACTTTTACGTCATTATGGTTAGATTTGGTTAGCGTCCAATAATGGTAAACATTTACGGTTAAATTTACGTTACTTTTAGGTCATATTGGTTATGGTTACTTTTACGTCAGAAAATGACGTAAATCTAAGGTAAATTTTATGACAGTTTTCTTACCAATTTTTGTCGCTTTAAATACTTCTTGATTAAATAACCATACCAGTGTGGGTATATTCCAACAGTTGATAAATAGTCGGAATTCAGACAAAATATTTCTATATGTGTTATTGGTGATAATTCTAACGTTAATCTAACATAAATTATAAATTTTACGTCAGGTTTCTTTCTAACCGTTATTTTATGGTTAGTTTTCTGTTGTAAATCTAACGTTAATTTTCTAATGTTAATATAGCGTTAGTTGTCTAACGTTAATGTAACGTTAGTTTTGTCAAGAGCCAGTGGAGGACACACGCGCTACTGACATCTGTGTCGTACTTTTGGTTTTGACCCCTCTGACTGTGCTTTGAGGGAAATTTTGCCCTGGCAGCTGTGCTATGGCCTATTTTTATATTGAATTCCAACTGTCAAGGGATCTTTTAAGTGCACGCCAATGTGTACACAGGACCTCAGTTTTTGGTACCACCCGCACGACTAGACAGCTGTCCTTGTCAGACCCTCCATCCTGTATCACTACAAGGGGGAACTACCCGGAAAATCTGGATGAACTTTCTCGGCCAATGCAGGTCTCGAACACAGGACCTCCAGGCTAGCGAGCCGGCGTCTTATCCGCTTAACCACCGTGATTTCCAGCAGTGGGAGAAAATCCACAAGTTTGGACAGGCGACCCTACTCCTTGTCACGTACAACCAGGGAAATGAAACCATGCCAGTTGACTCAATGACATACCTTATGATACAACGCGCACACGCTAACTATTTGGTCATCCAACTCCCCGCCAGTGCCTTACTAGGGAGTTTTGTCTGGACAGAAGTGTGGCACCATCTCGAGAACTAACATATGGTTTAATTTTATTTCAATAATTCGCTTGCCCGTAGGGACATTAGCAGTGGAAGAAAACCGGATGATCCGGAGACACTTCTCCTTGTCATGTACAACCAGGAATCAAAGCCACCCTAGTTGACTCAATCATACCCTATGATACAATGCGCACACGCTAACCTCGTGACAGTGTGCTGAAAGTGAGTTTTGTCCAGACAGCGGTGCTAAGCTAGGCCTACTCTTATATTGAATTCCAACTGTCAGGGGATCTTTTACGTGCATGCCAATGTGTACATGGGATCTCAGTTTTTCGTACCATTCGAACGACTAGACAGCTGTCCTTGTCAGGCCCTTCGTCCTGCAGCACTGACAAGGGGAAACCACGTAGGAAAATCCTGATAAGCTTTCTCGGCCAACACTGGGAGTGAACCTGTGACCTCCAAGCTAGCCAGCCCGCGTCTTACTCACTCACAGGTGATCCCCAAGTACACACTACGACATAGGAGATTTTGGTAGCCGATGATGAAAAATAAAAAAAATCATCTAATATGCTCAACCGATTGCTACTTATTTCTGGTTGCCAGCGACTATCGCAGTGATGTTCACTTCACTCCACACGCAACAATTCATGTAATGTGCTCATCAAGAAGACAAATTAAGCGACAAGCAAGGAAATAAAATCTTGGTTAATTTTTCTCATTGAACCATAATAATAATAATACAGTAAGTCTAGTGGACTCCTATGTCTTATTTTGATTGAATGTTTGGAAATTTGATGGCTAATTAGATTTAGAACACCCTGGAATATTTCTAGACTTGGCTTCATATGGCCTGTTTTCCATACATACAAGAACTAGCCAATTAGACGTTAAACAAAATAAAATCCGCCCCAAAATATTACAATATTTGTTTTATTATTTCATTGCCCAAAATCCTTTACAGTCTGAATGGTAATTTTGGGGCAGCGTTTATTTCTGCATGGGTTGTCATTGAAAGTTATTTATATGACTAACAATAAGTAAATATAAATTATCTTAATACTCCAAAATGCCCATGTGAAGTGGCTTTTCAAACCTATTTAAATTCCGTCAAAATTTGTAGAAATTTAGAAATTATTTTATTACATACGTGTACAGTTTGCTATGTATCGAACCAAAGCTGTGTTGCCACAAAAATATATTTAATTTAGTCCTTATATTAGTTATACATGTACATGTAGTAGATTCTATCACACGTTTGAAAGGTGTCCAACGAATATGTTATAGTTTGACCTAAATAAATTTAACACTGAGAAAGTAAAAATTAAACAATTCCGACAACTTAAAAGTAGATACCTATATTCGCAAGGCAAATATTATTTTAAAAATCGGGATTATATAATTTGATACAACTGAATAAAATGGCTGTAGTCGATCTATTTCAACAAACATCAACAAAATAACTAACTAGTTGGCTACATTAAAATCCAGCGTGATCCGTACATTATATCATACTTACAGATCCTCTTCTGAGCGCTAGCCGTTGGCCAGTGTACTGAGATCCATATCGTCGGTTTCGCTTATTTCATTTTGAGTAATCCGGTTAGATTTGAAGTCATACAGGAGTTCTTGATTAATCCAATGTTTATCCAGATGTTTTCAAATGTTTTGGTACTTTTTGCCGTCATTACACTGTCAGGTAGACTGTCCCATACTTGTATTAATCTGTTTGTGAAAAGGGGTTTCCTGATATTTTTGTTTGATCTTCTTAAATAGAGTTTTTACTAGTGTATGTCCTCTTGTTTTAGTAGTGTTTGTATCTGGATGTGGTTGATACAATTGTGGCAAACTATTGTCATTGTAGGTCTCGATCATGTCACCACGAGTACGTCTGTATGCTAGTGTCGGGAGTTTCAGCTTCCTCAGTCCTTCATCGTAACATATACTCTTTGAATCCCAGAATAAGCTTTGTAGCTCTTTTCTGCACATTTTCTAATGCTGATATATGTTTAACTTTATATGGGTTCCATACCGGATTTTAATATTCAAGTTGTGGGCGGACTTTGATAATTGCTTAACTAATTGCGCTCAACCGATTAACGGACGGAGGGGGGGGGGGTCCCCCAGAACAAATTGGTACATTAGATTCAATTTGGTTCATTCTGACGTATTTCCGGAAGGTAAATTCCAAAATTACAGGTCTAAATCGCCAATAAAATCGCATAAAAAATTTCATTTCAAGTCTGAACAGGGGGGGGGGGGGCGGACCCCCCTCTGGATCCGCGCCTGGTATGTAAAGGCACGGCGTATTAGTCCCATTATGCTATTGGCTTGGTTTATTTTTTCACTCATGTGGTCTTCAAAGCTTAATTATCATCAACAATTACCCCAATATCCCTTTCCTTCTCCATATATTTGAGTTTGGTGTCACACAGCTTGTATTCATATGGAGGTAAGGTTCTCGTTCCTGTAGTCAGTATCTTGCATTTGTCGGGATGGAATTTGAGTAACCATTTGTTAGACCAATTTTCTAGTTCCAGCACATCTTGTTGTAGAGTTTCCATATCCTTTGATTCATCTATTTCTTTAAAGACTTTTGTGTCATCAGCAAACATGTAGCATTCTGAATGTATGTTTTCTGGTAGACCATTAATGTATATGACAAATAATATCGGTACGAGGACACTGTCTTGTGGGATTCCGCTAGTTACTGGTGTCCACTCGAAGAAACTATTCATAACTCTAACCCTTTGTCGTCTATTCTTGAGAAACGAGGTACCCCACTGTACAATATTGCTTGATATACCATTACTTGACAGCTTTAGTAGTAGGCGCTAGTGTGACACTTTATCAAACGCCTTCATGAAATCTAGGTATACACAATCTAGGCTCCCTCCATTATCCAGTTTTGCCGTCCGCCTGTTTTTTCATGATGATCTCCTTAAAAGTGTTCCTCTGATCATTAATACTTTCTATTTTTAATAAGTCCTCTCACTTCATTTCTGAAAGTTTTTTTTACTTCACCGAGATTTGCCTTGTCGTAATAGTATTTCGTTGTTTTCTTGTTGGATGTAGCAATTGAAGTTGAACTGTATGACTGAATGGTCGCTATTACCAAGTGGGCTTAAGTCTAGACAGGATTCATTTGCAGGGGTAGTCCAGCATGTAATCGTATGGTAGTCCAGGTGTCCCAATTTATCTTCTCTAGGTTAAAGTCTCTCATGATGAGTACATGGCTATATATAGTTTGTGATGTATATTTCCAGCAACAAATTTAATAATTGGAACCTGTAGAATATTTACAGACAAAATAATAACAAAAAAGCGGGATTGGCACCACCCCGCGGGGTAGCCGTAGGGCATACACCCGGAGAAAACCCACGAGGTTAGACAGACGACCCAACTCTTTGTCATGTACAAACTTCGGCTGGAAACACACCACTTGACTCAGTGACAGACACACAGACAAGGGCTGCGGCATAATATGTTCACATTATGAAATGAAATGGGGTTTAACGTCCTACTGTTCTGATCCGACTGAGCTAATGAAGACGGTTCACATTATGAATGTGGACGTATACAAATGGATACGAATGCAACTCAAACTGCAATGTGAGTGTGAATCTACTTCCACTTGATCAACCATTTTCTTTATTGCCAGATTTTTGTTCCACGACATTTTTAGTGTCGTAATGTCGGGTAAAATGTCGTGATGTCCGGTAGAAATGTCGTGTTGTCAGGTTGTCGTGTTGTCGGGTAGAAATGTCGTGTTGTCAGGTTGTCGTGTTGTCGGGTAGAAATGTCGTGATGTCGGGTTATCGCGTTATGAAAGGCGACATCACGACATTACGACATGATACCAATCAGCCACCATATTATACACAGACGTACGCCACGTAAAACCTGAAACTACATGTTGTTTACCATACGCTCCACTTTATAATATCCTGATAGACAGCCCATTTTATCAGATTTTTGGTCAAAGGACGATGCGAGCACTACAGCAAACTGATCCCGCTGTGAATATTCGCTTGGCCGCTACAATCACTGATAAGCATGACATCGACGAGGCTTAATAAGTACGGCATATTAACTTTTTTACTCCGACAAATTAAATTCTCAAACATTTTTTGAGGTAAAAGAAAAATAAAGACATTTGAAGTATTTAAAGTTAAAAAATATTTCCTATTTAGTGTAAATGGGTATTAAAATGAGTAAAATGCATCATTTTGCCTGATATGAAGCAGTTAGGTGTTAAGTAAACATTGCACGAGCAGTTGAGCTAATGACTGACGCGGTGAGCAGTCAACGCACGTGCTGTGGACACTTATCTGTTACAGAGTTAATTCGTAAGTAATTCTCTGTGAAACAGATAGGTACTACAGCAGTAAACATATACCAAATTTGCATGCTTACTGTAGAGCCCGGTGAGCATGTTGAACCAACTATGTCACTCCCGGTTTTAATAAAACGTTTTGCCTTAGATGGATTATTTAACAATATATATTTAAGATTTATGGAAACCTTGTTGAAAATCGTTGGTCTTCCCCTTTAATATAGGTGACATGTACAAGGTGAATAATAACAGTCATAGACTAGTCTACTGATAAGACAGGACGACCACACCACACCACACAAGGTGAATAATAACAGTCATAGACTAGTCTACTAATAGGAAAGGACGACCACACCACACCACACAAGGTGAATAATAACAGTCATAGACTAGTCTAAAGATAGGACAGCAGGACCACACCACACCACACAAGGTGAATAACAGCAGTCATAGACTATTACTACTGATAGGACAACAGGACCACACCACACCACACAAGGTGAATAACAGCAGTCATAGTCTACTAATAGGAAAGGACGACCAAACCACACATAAACAAAATATACTCAGGACAAACACGTGAACGACACACACAATATACACATACATTTCAAATATACTATTCAAAAAAAGTAGGGGATATTTGATTTTTAAGTGTTATTAAAGTCACCTAATGAAACTGACGAAGAAACACATGACAAAATGAAATGAAGTTCACATTCATCGATTTATTCCAAATGATCGTTAGACTAAGTAAGGCACAGACTGACCATTATAAGGGTAAAATGATACCCGGGGACAAACCGCCAAGTTACCACAGCATCACAACAAATTCAGTAACGGGTAAATCCTCTTCTGTTTGCCAAACAAGCATTGATCCGACGTGGCATACGCCTAATGAGACGTCTAAGGTCATTTTGGTCCAGATTGTCCCATTCCTGTTGCAACGCAGCAGAAAGTTCTTGGACATTGGCAGGACGTTGTTGACGTTGACATAACCTCTGTCCCAGACATGCTCGATGGAGGAGAGGTCGGGACTCAGTGCTGGCCAAGGTAATGTGGTGATGTTCTGTTGTTGGAGGTAACCTGTAACGATCCTGGCACTGTGACATCTTGTGTTGTCATCCTGGAAAATGAAACGGCGGTCATGACGTCGTGCGAACGGCACAACATGGACTGCCAAGATGTTGTCCCGGTAGTACTGGCCTGTAACACGCCCTGCAACAACATGTAAAGCCGTTCTTCCAGCAACAGTGATGCCTCCCCACACCATAACAGAACCACCCCCAAATCGATCATGTCTGATGACGTTAACGTCTTGGAAGCGCTCGTTTCGACGACGCCACACCCTCCTACGTCTGTCCAAAAAATCAACAGTGAATCTTGACTCATCTGAAAACATCACATTGCTCCAGCGTCGATTATCCGGGTGTTGACGATCCCTACACCAACGACGTCTTGCCTGAATGTGATGATCTCTCAAACAAGGGATCACGCGAGGACGTCGGGCGCGAAGGTGACCCCTATGCAGTCGATTCCGAATCGTCTGGCCACTCACTCTCACACCAGTGTCTGTTTGAAGACGAGCGCTGATCTGATTTGCTGTGATGACACGATTTCTCAAGGCCAAGGTACGGATAAATCGATCATGGGCTTGAGTTGTCGCCCTTGGTCGACCTGAGCGTGGTCTGTCCTGTATAGATTGTGTATCACGGTATCTGGACCATAGCCTGCTTATGAGAGACTGAGAAACATTCATCGTCCGCGCCACAACCGCCTGTGTTGTGCCGATCTGTAGCATGCCAAGGGCACGTAACCTTTCATTTTGTGTAAGCCGACGCATATCAAAATTTGTTTTCTGGTCACTAAAACAATTAAACTGATGTTTCCACCCTGGAATTCAATGCCACAATGACTGTAACATTCAAAGTCAGAGTCGTGCAAATCTAGGGTTGGACCCCCGTGATGATCCCAAGCATCACCTGCATTCCATGCGGTAGATATTGGTGCGTTTGGGCGTCACATGTAACTGGAAATGTTTCTTCTGTTAGGTTCTATGGTGACTTTTTTCGTAGTCATTTGCATATTTTAGTATTATGCCCCCAAAATCAAATATCCCCTACTTTTTTTGAATAGTATAATTAATAAAACAATTAATTTTTCAAATCAAGTGAATTGATCCGGGGACCAGCAGTAAGTTTCCACTTCGCTTACACAGTCTGTTCTTGTTAGTTACAACATTATTTCATTCATTTGAAAAACGGGACAACAAGACACACATGCAATTTAAATAATAAATAAAACACGTAATTTTGCAATTTAAGTGAATTCACCTGCAGGCCAGTAGCATTTCATTCATTCACAGAACGAAGTCTAGTTAGTTTGAACAGTATTTTATTCATTTGAAAGGGATCGAACAAAAGACAAGACGTATAAAAGTTATATATGCTTTATTCTAACAGATTTCTTTTCTTTTCGAATCATAAACATCAGAATGTAACACAATCATTTCAATGTGGAATGGAATCTTGAACAACGATAACCACTGTGATCCTTGTCCTGTGTTTTAACCAACAGATTTCTGTTTGTATTTAATTCAATTAGCAATTTCATTTCTTGACAAAATAGTCTTTATTTTCATTGAATTTAACTTTCGATAAACAAGTGTCCTAAACTGGTTAACGGCCACAATAACAAGATAGGTATCGCTAGGACGAGCCGATCACCAGACTGAAGTTCCAACCACGTACGTAGCTCATTAAAAAATATCCTTGCCATAACTTCAATCTCTTTGCTCTCGTTGCCAGCTCCATCTTTTCCATCGTTGGGCTGAATGTTTTCACTATACAAACAGAGAAAGAAATGGTCATGTCTTTGCATCAAAATTTGTATGGGGTTGACCGTGCACCCATAATTTGTAATACACAAACTTCAATTAGCATACTAAAAACAGGTAACTATTTGCCGTAGATATCACCGTAGCCCATCTGATAAACCCGTTATCCTTCCGCCTCAAAATCATAAATATTCATTGGCAGAAAATGTCAATTTATCCCTTCTTCGTCTATTCCTGATCATCTAGGTCATTTCGGGATTGACACGTGGTTCAATTATATTTCAATAATAGGCTAGCTCTGTAGGGATCATTAGCAGCTGGAAGAAACCGGAGGTAAACCCACGAAGTCGGGCAAGCGATATTATTCCTTGGCCCTTACTACCGGGAACCGACACCACGTCACCATTCGACCCCCACCCCCAACTCCTGCTTATCCTAATGAATTGTATTGTACAATGTAGTCCCACCAGTATGGACCACTTGTATAATTCTAATCTTGTGTGACTTAATGTAGAATAGGCACCTTGTGTATCTGGACTGCCATATTTTGAATCACCTGGTTAAATATATTACACTATGTACTTCTATCATTTATCTTGACTACCTCGTCTGGAATGTCGACCTTCTCGTTTAGAGTCAGTTTTACTGGTCACGGACACGGCACTAGCAGCATCACTGCTACCATCACTAGATAGAAGATGATCATAACAGTTGTATCCGCTATCTACATATCTATAAAATAACAACAGTTTATGCCTGTCTATGACTACTTAAACATGCATTATACAAGAGCAAAAACTGTCTATTGTAGGCCCTTCTTTAGGCCTGAAATGTCCTTAATATACCCATTATCATGTAAACATAATCAAGTCTAGAGATGACCGAATGGCTTAGATTGGCATCTATCTCTGTATCGTACATAATGTATCTTTAATCAATCTTCCAACGGAACTATTCAAACTATCATCTTGAATCAGAGGCATTTAATTATTATCTAAATCTTACATCATGTATCCTTTAATCAGAGGAAGAGGACTTGGGAAATCTTTCCACTGAACCAATCGGCCACGGGTTAACTACGATCGCCATTGAATTGATCTTATATTTATTCAACACAAACTAGGTCATTTCGGGACTAACATATGGTTTAGGACGAGGTTGGATAGGAGACCCCACTCCTTGTCACGTACAAGGATTTAAATCACGTGACTGAATAACAGACCTTATTATCTAAAGTGTACGGGACCGGTTTACCTACCGTTTCCTGGACCAGAATTTGTGTTCATGGCGGACGGATTTACGTAACTGGGTTGATTTATCGTCTGTTCGTCCTTCTAACCAATATGTCGTCTGCTCGCCCTTTCCCTGCAATATCAAACATCGGTTATTATAACAATTTGTCAGCCGCATCAACTCCTCAACTCACTAAATGAGGAGTGGTATGACATGTTTTAGGAAGAGTCAGTATACTATGTGAACTCTAGGAGTGGTATCAGGTGTTCTAGAAACAGTAATCATACTATGCGAACTCAACGGAATTGTTATGTTACAAAATATGTATTTTATTGGTACATTGTCTTTTATATATGGGGGTAGGGGAGGGGTAGGGGGTGGCCTAGTGATCTAGAGTACCGCGCTTCGACGTCTAGCTGGCCGGTCACCTCTGGCTTGCGGCTGTGGTTTCGATCCGTGGTGTGAGCGTATGTGGCATGGAAATTGGGGCGTCTTCTCAACCTCCCACTGCTAAAGACCCCAAAGAGCATGCGGATTATTGAAATAAAATTAAACCATATGTTAGTCCTGAAATGACCTAGTCTGTGTCGAGTGGACGTTACACCCCATTTCTCTCTCTCTTTATATATGGGAGAAACCAATTGTGATGTTTGAGAGGGCCTTTACCCATTATGATAAGAAGCCCCCTTGAAAAACAATTATAATGTGTGAGAGGGCCTTTATCCTAGTAAATTCATTAAAAAAACATCCTTTGAGTATTCTTTGAATATAAAAACGATGCCAAAAAACTATATTTTAAATGTGGGATAAGGAAAATGGGTGTTTTATAGAAAATATATCATATTAACTCGAATATCCCCCTCACATCAACATATAGAAGGCTGACGGCGATATCCGAGTAGAACAAAGGAATTATAGTTTCCACATGCAGCCTTATTAGAATCGTGTATTATACACCACGTGCAGTCAATACAGATTATATAACACACGTGCAGACAATACAGATTATATAACACACGTGTGTTAAAATCGAGATTTGTAAAATTTAAATTATAAAAAGTTCCCTTCCCGTCGATTAAAAATTGTCGTCTGCTGAATATAAAGTTTAATAGACCACCGACGTGAAAACAATTATTGTCGATAAAAAATAGAAAAATGTTTTAATAAAAATAGAGTAGGCTCTCGACTGTCTCTTCACATAGTGCTTTCTGATGAGAGACGTGCGCAGATTATAAAGGCACGAAGGAGGGAGTGGACATCGATCAGAAAGGGAGGGATGTGGGAAAAGGGGCATCGATCATAAAAGGGTGGAGGGGGAGGGGCGTCGATCATAAAGGGAGGGATGAGGGAAAAGGACATCAATCACAAAGGGGCGGAGAGGGAGGGGCGTTGACCATTCAGGGAAGGAGGAGGGGGAGGGGCGTCGATCATTAAGGGAGGGATGAGGGAAAAGGACATCAATCATAAAGGGGCGGAGTGGGAGGGGCGTTGACCATTCAGGGAAGGAGGAGGGGAGGGGCGTCGATCATATATAGGGCCGGACGGAGGTGGGATGGGGCAATAATCATACATTAACGGAGGAGGGACGTGACATCGATCTTAGATATGCTTGCTTCAAATGAAAAGATTTATTTTTGAATGTTTTAAGCCATTCGGCTATCCATTGCGCATATCGGTTGCCTGTACAACCTCGTGGGTTTTCTCTGTGTCCTCCCGTTTCCTCCCACTGTTAAAGACCCTCACGCACAAGCGAATTATTGAAATAAAATTAAACCATATGTTAGTTCCGAAATGATCTAGTTTGTGTCGATTGGACGTTAAACCCCATCTCGAATCTCTCCCCCCCCCCTCTCTCGCTCTCTCTCTCCCTCTCCATTGCGCATATTACGTCACTGCACACGTGAAACTAAAACAAATGGCAATCTCAATATGACAAAATTTTTTTTTAGTTAGACACTGAACTCATTTCCTTGGTTTAATAAACATAACGGTGACGAAATGTCGCTTGAAGACATCCGGACAGCAGTGAAATGTCCCTCCGGAATACAAAACACAAAGACGAGAACTGTTTCTATTAGCGACATATAATTCATAACGTTATTTTACTATGAATACAAGAAGAGGTGTGTTTATATTTTACATGTTGCAAGCCCGAATCACTCGGTACACTATTTGTTTTTATAGCCTTTATAACGTGTACAACGTCATATTGATGATATTTAAAGTAGTAGGGGATAAAGGGTTTCAGCTAAAATATATATATATATATATATAGAGAGAGAGAGAGAGAGAGTTTAAATATTTTGTAGCTCACGAATGTCTTAATCCTTGAGAGAAAACTAGGTGACCCGGAGGAAACCCACGAGGTTAGGATAGCGATCCTGCTCTCTGTTACTTGACTCTATGATAAACATTATAACACTAATAGTTGTAAGCTGTGTCGGGTTTAACGTTAGTACCTACTGGGCTTATGGATACAAGCAAACACCACTATATACTATTCTAACTGCCAAGGGATCTTTTAATAACCCGCCAATATGTATACAGGACCTCTTTTTCTGTCTTATCCGAATGACTATACAGATACAATAGATTAAACACATTTGGTTTAGGAATAAAACAATACGCCCCGAAAATGAATCGGATATATTGTTCTAAAATATCCGTCAAACCGTAGCTTTAAATAGGAAACCCGATGTCCCACATGTGACAAGCTAATATATATTTCATCCTCGATACCGAACTAGGTTCAAGTCGTGACACACAATGTGTTCGGTTCCGCGGTTCCACTATTACAGAGAAAAGGTCACGAACTGGAGAGGTCATCTCGACGGAAGTTAACAGCGGAAAAACACCGGACATGTGGAAACAATCGTATTATAGAATTTATTTGTGTGAACATATGTTGTTTATCTGAATCTAATTCTCACTACAAGAACTCAAGTTGCTGTCTTTCTTTGTAGAAACATCGACACCACAGACATAGAGAGACATGTTGGATTTGTAAAGAACAACGAAATCATTATTCTTGTATAATATTTAATTAAAAGGTAAGAATGTAGTTTTATAAGTTTAGTATAAAATAAATTATTATTAATTAAAACAACCGGCCTATTATTATCATAAACTCAATTGTTGTTGATTAAAACAACAAGCTTGTTATTAGCATAGAATAAATTGTTGTTAATTAAAACAACCAGCTTGTTATTAGCATAGAATAAATTGTTGTTAATTAAAACAACCAGCTTATCATTAGCATAGGATAAATTGTTATTATTAAAACAACCAGCTTATCATGAGCATAGAATAACAACCAGCTTAGTATGATAGTAAATTGTTATTAATTAAAACAACCAGCTTATTATTATTATAAACTAAATTGTTATTAATTAAAACAACCGACTTATTATTATTATTATTATAGTAAATTGTTGTTAAATAAAACAACCAGCTTATTAGTATATCAAATTGTTGTTTAATAAAACAATCGAATTATTATTAGTATGCATACAGTAAATCATTGTCAATTAAAACAACCAACTTATTATTAGTATGCATACAGCAAATTATTGTCAATTAAAACAACCGACTACCTCCTGTTTTAACCATGTTTTTATTATGACAAAGGGAGAAGATGGACCAGCCTCTTTCTTCACAAGACCGATTTTATAAGTGTGTTTTAAATTGACATTTTGATATATAAGAACTTTTTATTTTGTTTTTACCAATCTTAAGGTGGTTTTTGATCTACACGGACGTTTTTATTATGCGTTTTTATCAATTTTCAACACATTAAGCGTAAATAATTCAATTAAGTGTAAATAATTCAGTTAAATCAACCAGCTGATATTAATGGCAGCCGCTGTGACAGGGTTAGTAAGCTGTGTTCACTATCCAGAGTAAGGTGACGGTTTACTGTCCAGGCACTCTCGGGGTTCGATATCCCTATGCATATTGGCCTAGAAAGCTCCCTATAATATTCCAAGCGTGCATTTCCTTGTCAGTGATGCATGACGGAGCCCCGGACAGAGAGATAGTGTCTAGTCGTTCGGGTGGAACGAAAAACAACCACTTTGTTACATAATTACTAAAATTAAATATATTTGTAACCGTGATAGACAAGTTGAATATTCAAAAGAAGTAATATCCGTCCCTTTTAAATAGAATTCCAACCCAGCCAATTATTTAATAAAACGAGATTCACTCCATAAGCCTGTAATTTATACTGTATTCTTTAATTTATTCTTTATTTATTTATCATGTAGTCGTATATCGTAGTTACCTCTGTCCGTCGGTCAATTGTCTACACTTACTTGTGAACCCGCTAATAACAGGAACAGCTACAGTTTTCACCTACCAGAACAAGTTTTGTGAAATAAATGGAAATGGGGTTCACCGTCCTACTGTTCTGCTCCAAGCGGGGTAAAAAAGACGGGTGGGCTAGGGGAAATGAAATGTTCAGTTCCAAATGGATTAATGAAGACGGGCATACGATGTGCTATGCAGGAAATGTTACCCAGGTAGTGGCGCTACGGTCTACTCTTCTTCAGATTAAAACTGCCAAGGGATCTTCTACGTTCTCAGGGCCTCGCACGTTTTGTAGAGTAATAATTGACACTATGAAGAACTAGAAACCTATCAAGTTTTAATTATCTCTTGTTGCCCTTAATCAGGTTTTATCTTCTTGTAAATGCTTCCATTACCAATAAACAAACGCCTTTATGGGCTTGACTACACGGACGACTTCGCTACTGTTGTCCCGTGTTTCGTTGTCTGTCAACCTATTGTTTAATTTATAAATATCATAATGTATTAATCTTTTTTGTATATTTTAGACGATGGTTGGGTTGTACTCGGCCACCATATTGTTGGTAGTGACGTGTCTGTATCCTAGCAACTGTCAGACCCCTGACAACATCTGTCAATCATCAGCATATCGTAATCTACCAACCGGGCTTCAGAATGAACACCAGTGTATGGTCCTAGAACGCTTACAACGCGACATGCAGAACGAAAAATTAACAAGAGACAGACAATTCAACAGTATTCTAACGTACGTAATTCTCTTCCATTCAATAAAAACCTTGGCAAATGGGGTTTAACGTCCACTCGAATTCAATAATTCAGCAGTTGGAGGGAACCGGAGCACCCGGACAAAACCCACTCCGTGTCAGGTATAACCTTGGGAATCCAAACCTCAAGTGATTCGATGGCAGACCTTATGGTCTGAATCGCAATTAATAGACCACTCGACCAATCAAATCTCTGTGTAAGAATTCTAGTGTGGCGCTTTGAAGGCACAACCCTCCACCCATCACGTTTGCTTTTGTCCCATAATAACGACTAAACCTTATTCCAAGTCATGCACACTTGAAAACCCGAGAAACGCCAAGATGGAACCCGAGACTTCCAGCATAGTTAGTGATCCAGTACCATATTATCCGATCAACTATGACCCTTCTTCGTTTTAATACCTTATTTACATCGAACCACTGTGCCCCCCCACGTCTTTCTATTACCTTATTTACACTAAATCACCGTGGCCCCCTTTCTTTCTTATACCTTATTTACACGGAACCTCTCTGTTGTCCCCTTTCTTTCTAATACCTAATTTACACAGAATGTTTAATTTATATAAATGATTAAATTGACGTACATGTGTTTGAATATTTGATCGTGTTGTTTAGGAAATTGTCTCGACTTGATATTAAAATGCAAGCTGGATTTCATCGTGTTAAAGATATGCCGAGTGCCAACAGAGCGAGAGGATTCCCAGCTCTTAAAGATATAACCGTGGCGAGAAGTAAGTTTTGCTTTTTGTAAAATATTTTATACATTTTAAACAAAGAGTCGTTAATCAATTCTTATTGTCAAAGATGGATTTGATTGACAAATCAATAGGCTTCTTCCTGTCAATAGGACAAACAAACAATTTCAGACGGTGCTAATTAAAGTTCGTAAGAATGGAAAATGTCGAAAATATCGTCTTTCGGTCTATCCATGTCCTTGTTGATGGAGTGCGAGTAACAGAACCATTGAAAATAGGATATTGGGGAAGAGTAGGCGGAAACGTAAATTTCATTGTGTATCACTGCATTGTGCATGTCAAACTTCATTTGTTTGTTTGTTCCAGATTGCTACGAATTGAAAATGAGTGGTCTGAATCTTAGTGGAGTTTATCCACTCAAACTTCCCAGTGGATACGTCGTTAACGTTTGGTGCGACATGGAAATGCAGGGTGGTGGATGGACCGTGATTCAACGACGTTACGACGGATCAGTGAACTTTACGCGAGGATGGGATGATTACGCTTTCGGATTCGGAAACGTGAACTCCGAGTTTTGGTTGGGTAATGAGAATATATATTACATGTTGCGCAACACGAATTACACGCTACGGATTGATCTTCTGGACTGGGAAGACCAGCACGCATGGGCACAATATGATTATTTTAAAGTGGCGAGTGAAGAGAATAAATACAAACTGACGGTCAACGGGTTCTCGGGAACAGCCGGAGATTCCCTCGCTTATCACAATAATATGTTCTTCAGTACGATGGATCGCGATCATGATAAATGGTACGCTAGTTGCTCCAATAAAGATCAGTCCGGTTGGTGGTTCAACGCCTGCAGTTACGCGTCCCTCAATGGGATATTTCACCCCAACGGAGAACAGAATATCACACCAGATGGCGTTATCACCGGCATCACGTGGTTCGAATGGAAACAGAACCTCGCGTATTCCATGAAGCGCGTGGAGATGAAGATCAAACCGAGGGTAGCCTTAATGGCGGAAGCAGAAGGCCTCATCGGGGGATATGACTGATTTTTTAACAGTTGTGTTCCTGAACGAATACACCGACATTTATTCGTAGAGAATTGTCTTGTTTTGCCTAAAATGCTAAAGTATGTGAAAATATTTTCTGGTCACAGAAGAGTTTCTTATGTATAAATTCATGTCATTATATAATTGCAAGTGTTTTTTTTTTATTTAACTTCTTTTAACACGTCCTGTCGTGAGATAGTGGTGGCAGCTGAGCATACACACACACAAACAGCAGGGGCGTGGGGCGTGTTCAGGTAGTTGTGTCGGACGTGGGGGTGGGGTATCAACGTGATGTCCGGACTGATGTTTTCGGGAGTATTAGAATTTCATAAAGTTAAAAACTTCGGGACAAGATTTCAGATCATTTAGACATCATACATGTATATGATTATAATTGAGTGAGGCCAAAATGGTGAGAATTCTTCGTACGTTAGACGTTATTTGAACGACGAATACTCTGCCCCCTTTAAGCACACGTTATCGGAATGACGAATGCTCTGCTTCCTTTAAGGACACGTTCTTTGAATGACGAATACCCTGTCCATGGTCTGGTTGGGTATTCGATCGGTTGTTAATTAGACTTAGGTACCCAGTTGTCAATTAGAGTCCAACTTGGGCACTGGATTGTCAATTAGAATCTAGCTTGGGTATTCGGATGTTAAACTTGAACACTCTGTTGTCAATTAGAGTCTAACCTGGCTGCTCCTTGATAATAATAAGGAAAAGCTTACCTTGACATGGACAAATCCGCGGTATTTTATAATAAAACCCTTTCCTTGAAGACTGTCTTTACATGGTTGACTGATGTGAATTCTACCTGCCTAGAACAAAAAAAAAACAGGTACAGGACATAGACAGATCTGGAGGTTTAAAGTCTAATATAAGGTAATTACCACTGCTTGTTCACTACATTTTATTATTTTAGCGTTTTCTATCTCAACTATCGCCCTTATGACGTTTTTAATTATGACGTCATCTGACTGATTATTGTCATTGAAGTGACGACCACTGTCAAGAACGGTCACATTAATTCTGTTACCTCTTTCTGATAAATAATTTGTTTTTCTTTATTTGGAGTGAAGCCTGTGTCATTACGGACCCGGAACTGTACGGCCAGTTCAAGGATTCATTCACTTGATTTGATATTTGTTTATTTCTTGCAATGTCTATGTTATCTGTCTTGTCCGCAGGTTTGTCTTGTGTGCAGGAAGGGCCTCCTGCTCTCACTATTAAGTGTTAAATGTGCAATGCGACAAGGGGGATTTCGTTCGGGCAGTGGCGTGTTCCTATGTTTTTATTCGAACTCCAAATGTCAACTGCCGATTTATGAACGCCAAAGAGTAGATCGATGAACCCTCGATGTTTCATCTCATCCGAAGGACTAGACGCTTTTATTGCCAGGTGCCATATCCAGTAAGAATGCCAGGTCCCATGTCCAGTATGTATGACAGGCACTACGTCTAGTAAGAATGCCAGGCCCCACGTCCAATGCGAATGTCAGGTCCCATGTCCTGTAAGAATGACAGGTGCTACGTCAGGTAAGAATGACAGGTCCCATGTCCAGTAAGAATGACAGGTGCTACGTCAGGTAAGAATGACAGGTCCCATGTCCAATAAGAATGCCAGGCCCCATGTTCAGTGAGTATGACAGGCCCCACATCCAGTACGAATGCAAGGCCCAACGTCCAGTAAAAATGTCAGGGGCAAGTCACTAGAAACCTTTTAGTCCATCACCGGGGTGGACCTTGGGATTTCATGAATGGTGTATTCATTAATATTGATGAGGTCGAGGTTAATTCTATACAAGTACCAAGTCCCACTTGGTGTTCCAAGGCGTCCGCAATCTATAACAATGTTACCTATTTGAAGTCTACAACATATTCTGAACCGTAGCTACGGCAAAACAGTAATATATAGGGCAAATCCCACTGGTAGTTCGGGACTCCATGGAAAGGTGGAAGTAGTCCCGGTTATCCTGACGGACATCTGTATTGTACAGGGCAAAATCACAACACCCCTCCCCGTCTTAATTTGAAAGTATTGGTTCCTGGTCCTGAAAAAAAAAAAAATTCCTACTCTCCACATTCACATTCTCAATCACACTAGCAACGGTATACAGGTACACCGTATCATTCACGCAACAATCAAGATCAAATCGGTTATAACTTCACCGAAAAAATCCACATACATACTCACAGCTACTCGACGGTTTACAGCAAAGTCACCGTAGTAGGCATATAGGCAGGCAGCTAATCAACAACGTAATAATGAAGACATCTTTAATTTAAATTTTGTTCCTTTATTTCGAAGGAAAGATTGCATCTTCTTTCCTGAACTCGAAAAATAGCATTTTATTCTGGCCAGATATTCTCGTATTCGTAACAAAGACCTTCTACAAATAGTATAATAGTTCAGGTTGGCGACAGTTGAATTGCTCCGCGGAATAACGGGACATTCAATATCATGTAACGGTAAACTGACTATGTCATACAGTCCCATGGTTAACACAGCATTTCCGCAACCTAGAATTTTCTTTTGATCCGACCGTAACGTTTCGAGATAAATGGCTTTGACTATTTCACGGAAGGACCGATATGCTTCTAATGCAAACCTGATTACATCGACGAGAGAAATCTCCATCACGGACCGTTCAAACAAACTGTCGGAAATATTTAAAGATCCAGACGTAAACCCAGTTAAGTGATTGTAGATATTACACCGTGAGATAGTCAACGGTGTGGCTAAGTTACTGTTTGTAACTTCTGATTCGTAACGCGCATCAAAAACATCGCTGATGGTGAGCAAATTATCAATAAATAAATCGGCGTTCACATTTACAGGAACACTGTGAAGGGTCAATGACAATTTATCTTTGAAGAATCTGACACACTGCTTAATCAGTTCTGCTATGAACAAATTCATTTCTTCTCGAAATAACTGTTTCTTCAAATTTACGGGTACAGCCAAATAATGCACTGGAACTTCGGACCATTTATCTATGGTAGATCTGTTTAACTCTACTAATTTAAGTCTAGGAGGCTTTTCTTTTTGTTGCTCAAAGAAACTATCTGAAATTGAATATTCCCCTGCGGTATATTCCGTAACAACTAAAGTTGATAGACCGCGAAACAGAAGTCGAGTTTGACTATTTGTTATCGAACGCAACCAGTTCATAACTGAATTTCCAAACGCATTAAACTCGGGAACCTCTTCAACTTTTGGTAATTTCTCCTGTAACTCTTGACTGCGAAGATCGGAAAGTTTTGTCACTTGTTGACTTTGAGTTTTTAAATTAAGCTGACCGATATAATCTAAATGATTACTGTGGATGCACGTCGTAGCTAATACGCACGTTTGCTTAGTTTTCGCGGAATCGATTGAGTCGATTCTTGGAATGACACCGGTTGCAACGGTATCCTGGTACTTTTGATCACTCCTCGGGGTGGTGATATTTGTTACATCACCGTATAAATCGGTGTTAGTGAAACCGTTCGATCCCTTAGCGGTTTCAAAACTGGCGATCGCCCCGCGTCTATCCGACCCGTTTGTTGTCGAAGTTTTATCTTCGGACATCCGGACAGCTGAATCACTAGGCAAACTTGGGATACAAGGCTTGTCGAATTCAAGTTTTGATTCGTCCATTGCAGAACGTTCATGGACAAGGTCGCATGTTAATTTCTCCGGAATAACGTTCGAGACTGGTGTTTCCGCATTTGGGATTATTGGACGTGACCGATGAGTTCTTTCTGGGGAAATAGGCCTACAAATATCAGTCAATTGACGGCACTGTTCATCTAATAACTTGTCAATTTCTTCCAAACATACTTGTGTGTTGGACGATGTCACTTTCTGTGATTTGGGATTTTCGGCTTGGGTTTTGGTTGCTGCCGGTGCGATTTCATTTGGCCTAGGATCAATTGTTATTCTTTGGGTCGGTGATGATCGATTCAGAAATGGGTGTACAGCCCAAGCCTGAGACATTTCTGCACGACCAAAACATTGTTCGAGTTTGGTCATAAGTTCAAAGCATGTTAAATTGCCATTACGTAAAAGGATAATTCTATGAACATCGACCGCATATCCCTTTAAACAAAAGAACAACTGTTCCTTACATTCCTGGTCGGACCATGCCTGTAATATGGCAAACCTTGTAAATTTTTTTGCAAAATTCGGCCAGTTTGAATAGCCATCAAAATTCAATGTCTCTGGAATATTATAACACCGTTGAGATCGGTTAAACATACTACTACTGTTGTTACCCGTATAAAATTGGCAGGATAAGGAATTGCCACCCGTGGACGACGGTGGAATATGTCGCCCATCTAGCCATAAATAGTTCATTTTTTCATCACCATCTCATAATCATGAGGAAATATGACGAGGTGATCGTAAACAATAAGTCACTCCTTATTATACACAAAACACGTGTTCATATGCCCGTGCAAGCACACAGTGTAACCACAAGAGCCGCACGTGCAACTCACGGAGTCACGGTCAATAAAGTTTCAATCTATTTGATAACTATAAGATACAGATATATGCAAAACAATATAATTTATATATTATACTTCTCCCCTTGTTAAATAAACGGTTTTATCCGTACTACCATTGATGAGGTCGAGGTTAATTCTATACAAGTACCAAGTCCCACTTGGTGTTCCAAGGCGTCCGCAATCTATAACAATGTTACCTATTTGAAGTCTACAACATATTCTGAACCGTAGCTACGGCAAAACAGTAATATATAGGGCAAATCCCACTGGTAGTTCGGGACTCCATGGAAAGGTGGAAGTAGTCCCGGTTATCCTGACGGACATCTGTATTGTACAGGGCAAAATCACAACAATATTATATAAAACCTACCTCACTATAAGATTGCATCCGAGAAGCTGTATTTACAGTATCACCAAATAAACAATACTGGGGTGTTCTTCTACCAACTAAACCTGATGCTACGCTACCTATATGCATACCTGCAAGGAACAAAACACCGTATTATTGGTTTATCTCCCTTTATAGTTTACTTGGGTTAAAGGGAAATAACCGTGTCGACGCCATTAGGATACAGACCACCACTAATTTCCCCCTATGGCGTCAATGTTAATTCTGTCATTTAATTCTGGCTTCAACCTCGAATCTGCTGTTCATTACACGAACTTGGTTGATTTCTGTGTTTCCCACTCGATAACCAGGGGTTCCGTATTCACCGAGAAAGTTGTGACGTGACCACTCCTTGTTAGTGGTGTAGGTCCCGTGTGTACATTTGCTGGCTGGCTGGCCTGGAGGTAGCGAGTTGACTGGGAAAGTTTTGGCGTGACCAGCCCTTGTCACTGGTGCAGGTTACGTGTATAGATTGGCTCGTTGACCTGGGGGCCGGCGTTGATTCATCATGATTTTCGGGCGCAGTTTTCCCCTTTGTTGTAGAACGGAGGGTCTGGCAGGAACAGCTGCCTAGTCGTTCAGATGGGATGAATAACTGAGGTCCCTTGCACACATTGACATGCACGTAAAGGAATCCTTCCCAGTTGTAAAATCGCAATAAGCCCTTGGAAATTCATCTCGTGATTCTATACTGTTTTGCTTAGAATTTAATATAGATTACATTACCTATTCTAGCTTTAAGATTATTTCCCGATAGCGGATCTTTCAATGTTCGGGCTTTTTCTAAAAATTCTAGTGCCAATCTAGCCACCCTCTGCGCATGATCAGGTTGTCGATCTGGTACGCCACCCGCCACCATGTACACAGCGTCACCTAGTGTCTCTACCTTAAATATAAACATATTCAATAATGGGACGGTATACATCAGTTTGTTACGTCACGGAAGACCGTTCCAGAACCAAGTTTTGTGAATTATGGCTATCGACTGTTGCCGAAAGGACGCTCTAAATCAGACATTAACTATTTCAGATCGCGCTGTAGGATTTCCAGCTTTGTCGTTGTTGTACCTCTTCTCCTGTCGCAGTTATGGGTTCGGACTGTTTGTTGGGCTAGCTAGCACCAATACGAGAGATCAACCACCAAATATTCAGGGTCAGATAGAAACATGGGATAGAATAGCAATCTTTAACCCCGTCTAACATAACGGATCTGGGAATTGTTACTGAATTAACTTTGTATTAGAAATAAAATAGTTTATATCTCTCTACAATACCTTGAAATAAAAAAAAATACCTTGAATAGTTTATATCTATCTACAATATCATCGAAGAAAATAAAAACATTGTTGATACATTCTACAATCTGTAGGGCGGAAGCTCGAGCACACATCTCCGTAAACCCGACTAAATAACAAAACATCACAGATACACTGTCGAACGACTGAAATATAAAACATTACAGATACACTGTCGAACGGCTGAAATATAAAACATTACAGATACACTGTCGAACGGCTGAAATATAAAACATCACAGATACACTGTCAAACGACTAAAATATAAAACATTACAGATATACAAACAAACCGCTGAGATAACAAAACATCACTGATACACTGTCAAACAATAATTTCTAAGTCAACCAAATTTATTATTTTTTTAGGTTTTTATTCCATTACTTGAAACATATGCCAACTACGAAACAAACTCACAGAATTTCACGCGCATGGAACCGACACAAACCGGAAATTGAGTCAAGTTGCGACAATGGCTTCCAGCATCTCAAAATGGGCATGTGATTGATTATGTACATTTAGTTAATGTGTAATGGTGCACTTCCGTTACAAGCCATAACGAGTCGATATATTTATCCCGTGATAGAAGGAAATGTCGCCAATTTATCACAATTTTCAGGTCTTAAAATCTTCAATGTCTGCATTCAACTTTAATGCGTTTCCTATCAAACTTGTATTATGTTGCACACTTCTACCGGAAATTGTCTTTTATTGAAGTTGGAATGTTTTAGTATCATATTGCGCTCGAGGGTAAAAACAACGTCGCACGTGTTGAAAGGATGTCAAGATTACATGTTTACAGACGTTTTTACCTCACAAGTGTTAATAGGATCTTCACCATTTTTTAATCTTATAGCAATACTTCTTGGCATCATAGAATAAAGCAAAGTATCACCTTTACGTCGCCATTGATCTAGCTTTTGTAGATTCTCAGCAATTTGACGACTGGCTTCCACTTGCTATAATAAAAAATAACATGTAATTATTTAACAGAGAGAGAAAAATGAGGTTTAACGTCCGCTCGACACAAACTAAGTCGATCATGTCGGGAGTAATATATGGTTCAATTGTATTTCAATAATTCGCTTGCGTGTGGGGGTCTTTAGCAGTGGGAGGAAACCGGGGGACCCAGAGAAAACCCATTAGATTGGACAGGCGACCCTACAGCTTGTCACGTACAACCAGGAAATCGAACCACGCCAGTTGACTCAATGCCAGACCTTATGATGCAGCGCGCGCACGCTAACCTTTGCCCCGCCCCCTGATTATTTGATATATTGGACAACGTCATCAGAAATAAAATGGTGGTTGACTGTTCTAATGAAGGCATGTATACTCCACACAGTGTGATATAAGATAAATTTTGTCCAGACAGCGGAGCTACGGCTTACTCTTATATCGAATTCCAGGTGCCTGGGGATCTTTTAGGTACACGGGGGGAGCTCGAATTGTCGTTCTATCCTAACGATTATAGACCTACATCGCTCCTTTCCATGCCCTCTGACATATATCACTGACAAGGGGGAACAACTCCCCAAAATCTACATCAACATGCTCGTTAAAACGGGGATCGATCACAGAACCTTGATTTTAGCTAGTCAACATCCTAAACACTGAATCACCGCACCTCACGACCTAGTATCTGTCATCACATTATTAACAACAAAAAAAACTCCACCATCTCTCTCTCTCTCTCTACCTCTCTCTCTCTCTCACTTTGTCTTGATGTTAGTACCCTACCTGATCGACACGATGTTCGAGCTGTGACGCGTTATGCCAACCATATAGGACCATTTCCCGACTGCTGTCATACATATTCAGATCATTCATAAATAAACCAGTTTTCTGCATATCTTCGAGATCGGTTATTCTTTAAAATATAAATATCTTCGAGATCAGTTATTCTGAGACATGGTAAACCACAATGCTTAGTTAAAGTTACATTATGATAGATTAGATAACGAGTTGTCAGTTCTCACTATAAAAGTTTAAAACTAGATAATGCAAAGGTAATTTGCCGAACATTTCAGGCAAATTGATGTACTATGAACCGAGATTTAAGCGATTGAAATTTCCACATATCTCCGATTCATCATTACTAAAGTCAATACGATAAAAAACAAAGTCCCGATTATCCATTTTTTGATTTAATTATCAATGAGCGTTAAGGAGCATACATGATTCTAATCCAGTCAATATTGAAGGGTAGCGTTGACATCGAGTGTTCATTGTGGTCTGGATAAGTTAATTAAAGTGTAATTAATAGTTTATATAAGATTTGAGGCCTAAAGAAAGACCAGCACGAGGTCGATTTACCTCTTACATAAAGTATGTTTAAAGACCTGAAAGTTCTCGCTATAATGAAAAATAAATAGATTGAAGAGTGCTGTAAAATTACTTCATGGCTGTTTGAAGAATAGTGTAGCCTCGATTGTCATTGCTACCGTTGTTACGATAATAAATAAAGTCTCGATTATCCATCTTAAACTATCATGAAAACGTCTAGAGAGTTGGGGGGAGCGAATGGTTAGCACGTGTGCGCAGTATCATAAATCATGTCATTGGGTCAACTGGCGTGCTTACGAATCCCCGGTTGTACGTGACAAGGAGTAGGGTCGCCTGTGCACCCTCGTGGGTTTTCTCCTGGTCTCCCGTGCCGCGGTTTACTCCCCTGCTTTAGCGCCCTACGCGCAAGTGAATTATTGAATATGTTAGTCCCGAAATCACCTAGTTTGTGTCGAGTGGACGTTAAACCCCATTTCTCACTCTCTCTAAAGAGAGTTGATTATGAGCTTGGTATGTGAATAAATGTCTGATTAATGATTTATATATGATTTGAGACTAAACGGAAGATCTGCAATAGTTACTAATTACCATAAGGGGGAATAATTAATATTATACAAATGATATTTAGATGTTTACATTGTCCCAGTATATAGTCTCGCACAACTGTTTTCCATTAATAAACCCTTATTATATTGTCCCAGTATATAGTCTTGTAGAAACGTCGTCCAGGAATAAACCGTTATTATAGTCCATAGAATTGTAGCCCGCGTATTTTCATTTATATTACTAAATTACACATTGAAACTATCCATAGATAATACGCTACTTAACTCTAAATTTGACATTTTGACACATGGTTTAAAGTTATGTTTTTAAAATGTAATTAAATAAAGACTTAAAATATATGGTAACTATAGACCGTCATTCCGTGTTTGAGAATTTCCTATTAATCCCATAATTCGCTATTGCCAGTTCACAAATTGACACAAACATCATTTTCAACTTCAAATTAAAACATTTGAAGATTGCTATTAAATAGGGGGTGGGGGTTATTTGTGTTATTATTTCCGGTGTGAAGGATTATTAAGGGTGAGTATGATACCTATGACCGTATAACAGTGTGTTGACAACCAACTGAGACAAAAAATAGAAACTACGAAATTCTAGCTCTAATAGTTAAATCATGTAGACTAGAATTATTTTTCTTGTTTGCCTTATTAGCATCCAATATATATAAATACGTATAGTGTGGCGACCTGTTTTTTATCGTCATTACCCCGGGTGGAGCGGAAACCTAGGCTATTAAACCCCTTTCCATTCTGCTGTATTGGGCTGATCCACCTGGTAGTAATCTGTATATCGTATTCACCAGTTAAAGAGTTGTAGTAATCACCAAATGTCGATTCTCAGATGAATTCAGATTATTTCTTGAAACCGGATAACAACAATTACATCTCAAGAGGGTGCCGCTGACCTCGGGGTGACCGTTACGTGTGAAATGAAACTCGATTCGTAGATTTGCTTGACATAAAGATTGATACGTTATTAACCCCATGCGTACTGTATAGGCAGGAGTAATTGGCAGAAATGATTCGGTTTTTCAAAACACAAGTTTGTCCTGGCCCGATCTACAATTCAATTTTTTTTTTTTTATTTATTCAACAGACAAAAATTAATCTGACATACCATTCAAAATATTCTAAAACCAAATTCTCTCGAATCGGGATAGTGTTTCCGTCTATCAATAATTTGACCAGATCGTCTGATTTATGTCGTTTAATTCATATATGGGATCAATGCAACTTACAATGGCGTACTGAGAAAAGTTGTTAGACCTTACAATGGCGTACAAAGAAATGTCATTAGAACTTACAATGGCGCACAGAGAAATGTCATTAAAACTTACAATGCTGTACTGAGAAATGGCATTAGAACTTATAATGGCGCACAGAGAAATGTCATTAAAACTTACAATGCTGTACTGAGAAATGTCATGATAACTTACAATGGCGTACAGAGAAATGCAACCATTTTCCAATCTGGAAGGTATTTGAGTTGTCCTTTCAGTAGTAGTTTTTTGTAATGTGTACACTTTTTGGAAGCACTTAATTTGGAAGAACCATCAATATATCGACTAGCTTCTAATTCAAATATAACAGTTTGAAAACTCAGAATCTGAAATTCACAAAAACAATAAAAACACTATAAGATATAGCATTTTGAAAACTCAGAATCTGAAATTCACAAAAAAGTACAATCACTATGAAATATGTTTTGATCAGTTACCATATTCGGACTGGAATAATCGAGACTAAATGAGAAATCTGTTTGGTAGAGAGAGAGAAATGGGGTTTAACGTCCACTCGACACGAACTACGATATTTCGGGACTAACACATGGTTCAACTTTATTTCAACAATTCGCTTGCGCGTAAGGGTCTTTAGCAGTGGGGGAAACCTGAGTGCCCGGAGGAAACCCACGAGGTTGAGAAGGCGTCCCGATCTCCATGCCACATACGCTCACACCAAGGATCGAAACCACAGCCGCAAGCCAGAGGTGACCGGCCAGCTAGAGGTCGAATGGCGACACTCTAGACCACTAGGCCACCCCAACCCTCAGGTTTGATATTTGCGTATACAATTTACCATAATAACAATAACGTGTTTGACGTTCTAACATCAACTGACAGGCTACCGCCACCCAGAAAACGACCATCGCCAAGAGGGGTTGCATCACGTTACGAACGTCCCCTGGATCCAGACCCTCGGTTTGATATTTGTTGTTATTGTTTGCAGTGTCCACGTAATTTGTCTGCTAGTTTGTTTTATCGATTGTGCATGGTGTGCGAGTCCCCTGTCATCATGCTGTAATTACTATTAGTCAACCATGGCTACCAGACCACGGTCCCTTGTTAGGGACGTGCCTCACTTTCTATTACTAATACTTACGTTATCCCACGTGAACTCCACGAGAGGTCTCCGTAGACTGAATTTATCTGTGATTTTGGTGTCCTTGACCTCTCCCATCATGGTGGCTAGACTTTCACCAACATGGCGGATAGTCATCGTGTTGTCAAACACAATACAAAATGGAAACAGCTGAAAATAGAAAATCCTTATATTATTCTGGGAACCCAGTGTTGGGTATATTGATGTATCTGGTGAAGTTTCACAAATTCTCACTCAAGCCACATCCAGAAAATGTCACTCAAGCTCTATGCAGAAAATCAATTACCAAATATGGCCAGATACGAATGTGTGCAATTCTTATATTGACCGCTGTGTATGTCCCGGTCCTGGTGTATGCCCCGGTCCCTGTATATGCCCCGATCTCGGTGTATGTCCCAGTCCCTGTGTATTCCTCGGTCCCTGTGTATGCCCCGTTCCCTGTGTATGCCCCAGTCCTGGTGTACGCCCCAGTCCTTGTGTATGCCCCTATGTATGCCCTGGCCCGATGTATGTCCCGGTCTTGGTGTATGGCCCGGTCCTTGTTTATGCCCGGTCCTGGCGTATGTCTTGATGTAAGTATCTAAACGATTTGATAGACTATGTTATAAGTTCTTTCATCGAGTCAAGGGACGTGATAGCTATTTCTTAGATGGTGAGTGACAATCGGTAGAAAACCCATACGCACTGGCGAATTACTGAAATAAAATTGAAACATATGTTTGCCCCCCCCCCCCTCTCTCACTCACTGAACGGATAACTTCATTTATACAGTTTCCCTGGTAACTGACAAATGACACGTAGCCGTGTTTAATATTAAATGTCAGATTTAGGAGGACAGTTATAATGATAGAGTACCAACATCCGTAATTCCTGTTGTTGTTGATTTGTATTGACTCATCCATTAACAACGATAACCAGGATTCTCCTCATCTAAATAGAAAGGAATCATTCTCTTTATCGAATTTCGTTTGTCAAAAAATATTTTACGTGTATGGGACCTCTAATTTTGTACGGTCGCCTAAAACTAGATGCTTTCTATAGTTAGTCCCTCTCGTACTGAATTACTGCTAATTCAGGTCGACCAACCCGAGCATAAAACTCATGTATACCACGTCACGTACTGAACTACTGCTAATTCGGGCAGGGCTGGGGTAATGGTAATGGGTAATGGTAATGGAATGTAATCATTACATTTTTTAAGTAATTGCTATGTAATGAAAGATTTCAAAAGTAATGAGTAATGGAAATGTAATTAATTACATTCCAAAAATCATGTAATGGTCAATTACATTTCAATTACTTTTCAATTACATTTTATGGCACATATAAATATTTCCATATGATAAACATCAAATTTTATAACCCCAAAGAAGAAAATTAAGTGTATCCGACACAAAATCCAATTTGTTATAATTCTTTTTAAAAAAAAAAGATTTAAATCAGATTTAATAAATTTTAATAAGAAGGTATTCAACATTTTCTTTTATTACTTTTTATCCACGACCCTTCTTTAGACATGTAACCTAAAGAGTGAATCTTTGAAAAGAAGTATATTTTAATCAAAGATTAGTGTTAATTTACAGTCAATCACTCAGTCAATCAATCAATCAGTTAGATTAAAAGACAATAGTCTTACTACCCTTTAATCTTAATCTCAAGGTAACAAGTGACAAACCAAACAATGGCTTTCAAGCATCTCATTATTTTATGGTTATCAGTTATAGACAGACTATTTGGATTTATTATGAATCTCATAAAATTACGTATTAAAGGAGCTAAATTGATATTTTCTGGACCCAGAAATTGACCCAAATGGGTCGCAATACATATTATAATGTAATATGAATACATATAAACTGGTTTACATTCAATCCTTTCTGTTTTAATTGTAATTTCTAATCAGGTATGTTCGACGAAGTTCGTCAGTTTTTGTCACCACTGTCCGTCACATGAAAATTTGCCTTGATGTTATAATTTATAGAAATAACAATTCATAAACAAATATCTATTAAAGTGATGCAAAGATTATTTTGAGTTTGGTTTTGTAGCCTGTTCATGGCAGAAAATTGTGTTCTTTTTTTAATTTCTATTTATATTGTCATAAAGTAATGTGTAATGGTAATTAATTACTTTCAATGTAATGGGTAATGGTAATTAATTACTTTGCTAAAAATGAGAAAGTAATTGTAATGATTACATTTAAAAAGTAATGGTAATGGTAATGTAATTAATTACATTGGCAATGTAATGGCCCCAGCCCTGAATTCGGGTCGATCAACACGAAAATCAAACTCATGCATACCACGTCAGTTATTCCAATAACACCGACCGAAGACATTCCGCGACAGTCTGACTGGCTGAAGCCCATTTGTGACCGACGAAACGTCGGCGACAACCCATCGGGCTGTATAATTTATCGCAGACTGAGACAGAGAGAACTGGGATTTAACATCCACTTGACACAAACTAGGTCATTTTGGAACTAACATGGTTTAATTTTATTTCAATAAATTGCTTACGCGTAGGGTTCTTGAGCAGTTGGAGGGAACCGGAGGCCCCGAAGAAAACCGGCGAGGTTGGACAGGCGACCCTACCCCTTGTCATGTACAACCGGTAAATAGAAACCACGCCAGTTGATTCAATGACAGGTTTTATGATATAGCACGCATACCCCAAACATTCAGCCCCCCCCCATATGTTAATGGACAGGATGTGTTTAAATTGGATAGCAATTTAAAACTTTAGGCCCAGTGTCATAACAACATGTACAACACAATTGACAGCGATAATTCCAAATTTTACTATAATATGTATATGAATTTCCATGCGTGTTGTATACCAAGGGTAGTGCGGGGTCTGTCTCCGCCCAGATGGAACGGAAATCAAGATTCGTGTATCCGTTGTCGAGCACGTAAACGAACCCTTGACATTTGGAATTTGAGATAAAAATCAGTCGTAGCGCCGCTTTCCTGGCAAATTCCCTCTTGGCAGACTACACGTCGCGAGACCGTCTTGTGCAGCAAATTCAATGTCTTTTCTGCTATACAACGTTCTTATCTATTTTTGTTCATTTTCCATGACAACAAAAACAAAAAACGGTCTTGGACCAAGAAATATATATACCTTACATAAAAGTGAAGGATCGCAAAGAGTCGTATCAGCCAACTTAGATCATGTGTTCAGAAGAGCAGATTATCGGAGCAGTATGATTAAGCAAAGATCATAAAACAAATCAATAATTTTAATTAGAGACATAGGTCTACCAATGGGTATGCTCATAAAAACACGCCAATCGATTTTCAGAAATTTAAATGAAACCGTGTCGTACCTTGACCTCCTGATTTGAGAATTATCAAACTCTAGAAAGAAACCAAGATCTAGTCCAGTTCCCTTTTCTCAAAACATCGCTCGTCATTTTCCTTTTAGCACGGATGCAGACGAGGATTATCGATAAACCTTTCTTGTCGGACATCTATTTAATCATTTCCTATATATACCGTTCGGATTGATTAATGCCCCTTCAATTTTATATATGTGATTACATTATTTGAATTTTAACACATACTGTGGAATTTACATGTGTAATTATTTTTTCCCAGACAGGTCGGAATCGATATTACATTCGTAACACAGACTTAAATTTCCTTTTTAATCTCAACATCGTATACTTTAGATGTTGGATGCCAAGTGGAAACATTACCCAGCGATGCACGTTTGATTGTTTAAATAAACAAAGTCAAATCCCATCGCCTGTACGTCCTACTAATTGGAAATGTAAATAACTGAATTTAATAGCCTTTGATTGGGGTGGAATACAATAGTTGGCGTTTAACGATCTATCGAACCTTTACATAGACAAGCACGCGCTTAAAACGGTATATTTTACCATGAGCGTGAACCTAAACGAACGCCGCGGTGGCCCAGTGTTTTCAATACATGCGCTGACCAAGAAAGTTCATCCGGATTTTCCGGTGTTGTTACCCTTGTTAGTGATGCAGGACAGAGAGACAAAGGTCGACATATAGTCGTTCGGATGGTACGAAAGAGGGACATCCGGTGAAAACATTAGTGTACACGTAAAATACAGAAGACAGCCAGCGCAGGCCATATTGGGACTAACATATGGTAAACATTTATTTAAATATTTCGGTTACGCGTTCTGGTCATTAACATTAGCGGGAACTAGGGGACCTAGGGAAAACGCAAGAGGGTTGACAGGCGCTAATATTCCCAAAACCCCGAAAACAAAAACAAATGAAAGTCAGTAACAAAGTGACAAGAGAGTAAAAACCTTTCTTTCAGCCCGTATTATGTAGTCTGTTAATAAAATCAAGTGAAAGGTAGTAACAAATATAAAGCACATGTTTATATCTTACATCGTCCTACTAACTAGTGTTTATCCTTCACACGAGACAACATATGATTAACCCATCATTACAATATAATCCGGCTAATAGATTCATTGCTCTATATATCCACGCTTTATAGAGCAAACCAGACTAGTTAGGGCAAATACGGATCCAGATTTTTTTTACTCTGGGAGTAATCCGGAAACGACGCACCAAATGACACAGCCCAACTTAAACATGGGCCTGACGGGCCATGGCCCAGGGCCCCGCGGTTTAGGGGGCCTCGCTGTTCTTGGCAAAAGGAGAACAAAAATTCCAGATGAAAGTTTCACGGTATATGTCACTGTTATATGTCATTTCCGCGCACTGTATGTCATTCGGAACTGAATAGATTTCGTATGTGATCAGGTATTGCGTAATTATTCTTGTATTACAGACCGTTTAATTGTGTGTTACGCATACATGCCATTCAAAAGGATATGAAATGATATTTTCGTCGAGTTAGGTGCCCCGCGATTCTAGTCAGGCCCGGGGCCCCGCTCCGGTTAAGCTGGGTTTTGCCAAATGACGTTGCGCTCGTAGATCTAATAAGAGAAACATTTGTTTGGTTGTTATCAGTCATATCAGGTTTCGAATCCTCGGTTGTATGTGACAAGGAGTACGGTCGCATGTCCAATCTCGTGGGT
The DNA here is from genome assembly GCA_036850965.1 of Patella caerulea. Lineage (NCBI taxonomy): Eukaryota > Metazoa > Mollusca > Gastropoda > Patellidae > Patella > Patella caerulea. The sequence goes on from JAZGQO010000002.1 coordinate 1,462,237, forward strand.
TTTCTCCGGGTCCTTCGGTTTCCTCCTACTGCTAAAGACCCCTACGCACAAGCGAATTATTGAAATAAAATTAAACCATGTGTTAGTCCCGAAATGACCTGGTTTGTGTCGTTTGGACGTTAACCCCATTTCTCTCTCTGTCTCTCTCTCTCTCTCTCTCTCTCTGTCTCTCTCTCTCTCTCTCTCTTTCTCTCAAAGTTTACAACGTCGCGTTTATTGCCACGTGGCAAGTGACATGCATGAGACACAACTGCAATGTATCAATCTTCGTACCGATAACGAATTGCATAACTTTGCAATATCCACCACGTTTGTTTTAGCTTCGTGACTTTATCAAAGATGGTCTGATTAGGATACGACCATGTGTTATGATAATGGCTATAGTAACTCATCTTAAGTAACGTTTCGATTTATCCAGTAATACTTGAATAGTTTAAGACACCAATCCACATCGCTCTACGTTTCTCGATTCCACCAGAGTACACCCAAGCGGTCGAGTAGGGGTCAATGTCTCGAAACGACGACCGCCAGCTAGAGGTGACTGAACGGCTAGACCTCGAAGCTCCACACACTAGACCACCAGGAATCGGCGCCACGCCTGCTAGCATGAGGTAACCGAACGGCTAGATCTCGAACCACGACACCCAGACCACCAGGGATCGGCGCCACGCCTCATAGCTAAAGGTGACTGAACGGCTAGACCTCGAAGTTTGACACCCTAGACCCCTAGATAATCTCAACCCCCAACAAGTTAACCCATCAACACAGACCACCCAACTTATCTTGGTTCCGACCGATTTACATAACTACCATAATGTTCTATGGCGGGAAATCAATAAACCCGACATTTCTTATTCTCTTTGAAGATCAGATGACACAGAACAAGGAAAACATGGTAATTAAAACAACCTCTAGGGTCATGATAAATATACCGGTCAATATTGGATCTAGTTTTAAACCATTTAGCCTCTACACATTGACCCTCTCTGTCTGCAAACATCAACTTTTAAATAGACAGATGTCTACTACACAAAACAAATTTAATTAAAGGAAAGTTCATTTTTTTTAAACCCAGATCAGTTGGGCCTTAAAGCTATCAATGTAATACGAAGGCATCCGATTGGGTTTTACGTACGTCCTACATTTCTGGGGGGTTAGATGGTCGAATGGTTAGTACGTGCGCGCTGTATCATAAATCCTGTCACTGAGTCAACTGGCGTGGTTTCGAATCCCCGGTTGTACGTGACAAGGAGTAGGGTCGCCTGTCGAGCCTGGTTGGTTTCCTCCGGGTCCTCCGGTTTCCTCCCACTGCTAAAGACCCCACAGACACCACGTGAATTATTGAAATAAAATGAAACCATATGTTAGTCCCGAAATGGCCTAGTTTGCGTCGAGTGGACGTTAAACCCCATTTCTCTATTTATCCCGCTCTCCTACTATTTTCTGTGCCAACCGGGATAAAGAAGGCATTAGATGGAGTTTTACATCCTACTATTTTGTGTCAACCGGGATAAAGAAGGAGATTAACCCCTATTTCATTCATTTCAAATACAGTCGAATGACTGCAAACATCCAGACATATTTCAAATACAGATGATTGACTGCAAACATCCAGGCCTATTTCAAATACAGATGATTGACTGCAAACATCCAGGCCTATTTCAAATACAGATGATTGACTGCAAATATCTAGGCCTATAGAGATACAAATATTGCATAATTTTCTAAAAGAACAAGCCATAAAAATATTGGATATATTCTTAAAACAACATGTACATGCTCATGAATGCTTGTGAGAAACACTCCAGTCATACAATGCTAGCATACACAGACGGTCCAAAATATTTGGACATGGAGACGACATGTTTATAACACAGTCGAAAACAAATATTAATTATTAGGGCCTATTTGGATAGTGAATACATTTGATAATGTATATTTAAGTCGTGTACATTGCTGATGATTTGACTTACCTTAAAAAATGTAGTGCCACTAATAGTTCTAAACTCTTCGCTTATTGCTGCCTTCTTTTCGTTTTCCGGTTTAAATCCCTTGTTATGAAAGTTTAACCGGAAGGTGGTATGAAAGCGGCCACTTTGTTCTAGCTGTTCAAGTATTCGGACCTCTACGTCGACATTGTAAAACTGTTTCGCACATTGACGTAATTGTCCAATGACGTAAGAACTAAATCCGTGACGTATAGATCTATAAACTAAAACACAACCATATGCGTCCTCGGTCTCCACGATAAATGACGGGCTTTTTAATCTGGGGTAACTGAAGCGTATAGTTTCGTGGAGGTTGTCGATTCCGTTGAGGAAATCCCGGTAATGGCGACCAGCCACGCGTAATATTTTATCATAGCCATATCCAGCACAGAAATTGACAAAACATGTTCCAAAGAAACCTGAAATTAGCAGAAATTATAAATCAATATCTGAAATGTAAAATACAAGAAAGGAATTTTCTATCAGCTTTGTTAACTCCTGAGATGAAAAATGATATAGGGTCATTTCCTGGTCAGAAATGGATAAAACACATATTCCAAAGGAGTCTGAAATGAATAGAAACACACAATCATTATAAAAATGACACAGGATGGACTGCATGGTAAGGTCAATTGTCTAGTTGTTCGGATTGGACAAAACCCCATGGCAAGATAAAGTAAAATGTGGTTTCATGTCACTTCACCGAATCACAACCAACCTGGGATATATTTCGTCAAAGCTGCCCTGACAAATTTTAAAAGACGTTAAGCCCTATTTCACATCAATTCTGGTTTCAGCCGTTACCTTTGAAGAATTAGTCGTTCGGATGGGACAAAATACTGAGGTCCCTTGTATCCACTAACGTACACGTAAGATATCCATGGCAGTGGGAATTCGAAATAAGAGTAGGCCGTACCGCTGCTATTCGGGCAATATGTCCGCCGTAGCACATTACATGGTCACTGCTCGTCTCCATTACACTAGTTGGAGCTGAACAGTAGAACGCTAAACGTTACCTGAGAAGTGGATCTGGTTTGTAACTTCGTAACTTACCCAGGAATTCATCCATAGTTCTGTCCTTGAGGATGTTGCTACAACTAGATGCTAGATTCAACATTATCTGATCTTTATAGACATTATGTGTGGTGAAAACCATGTTCTTTAATCCAGCATCTTCTAAAATCTTCAACCATTCTTCTTCACCATAATCTTCTTTTATATAGTGCTGGATACTCTCAAACAATAACCCGTACATCGTCTGAAATACATAATAACAACCCGTACATAGTCTAAAATACACAACAACAACCCGTACATAGTCTAAAATACACAACAACCTGTAAATAGTCTAAAATACACAATAACCCGTGCATTGTCTGAAATACATAATAACAACCCGTACATAGTCTAAAATACACAACAACAACCCGTACATCGTCTGAAATACATAATAACAACCCATACATCGTCTGAAATACATAATAACAACCTGTACATAGTGTAAAATACACAACAACAACCCGTACATAGTCTAAAATACACAACCCGTACATACTCTAAAATGCGAAACCCGTACATCGTCTGAAATACACAATCCGAAAATAGTCTAAAATACAGGACAACAACCCGTAGCCTACATAGTCTGAAACACACAACAACAACCCGTACATTGTCTGAAATACACAATAACAACCCGTACATAGTCTGAAATACACCAAAAACAACCTGTACATTGACTGGAGCACACAACAACCTGTAAATAGTCTAAAATACACAATAACCTGTACATTGTCTGAAATACACAACAACAACCTTTAGATCGTCTGAAATACACAACAACAACCTATAGATCGTCTGAAATACACAATAACAACCTTTAGATCGTCTGAAATACACAACAACAACCTTTAGATCGCCTAAAATACACAACAACAACCTTTAGATCGTCTGAAATACACAACAACAACTTATACCTTGTCTAAAATACACAATAACAGTCTGTTTATACTATAAAATACACAACAACCCGTGTCAATAGTAGGCCCTACCAATAATAATTAATTCCCAATAAAGCTAGACGGCATTCATTGCACCGTGACACTTTTTAATTTCTACACGATCCAGTTTTCACCCGAATTCACAAACTTCTATTAATTAGCCCTGAAAATCTCATAAATGAACGGGATTATTTCACAAATTCGTAATGATCAATTCCTTATAAAATTTGAGAAAAAAGATCCTTTCACAAACTAATAATAATCAATTCCCTATAAACCTTAATTACATTGATATATACCCGAAAATATCTAATTATGAAATGTTTCACAGTCTAATAATGATTAATTCCCTATAAACATTATTTAAACTGTTGTATGCCTTATTCTCTAATCTCCGTCCTAATTAATTCCCTACAAACCTTATATACCCGAAAATCCCTGAATATGATATGTTTCACAATCTAATGATGATTTATTCCCTATAAACATTATTAACACAGATACCTCCAGTTCTACGAATAGGAACGGTTTCACATTCTAATTACTATTTAAACTGTTGTACGCCTTATTCTCTAATCTCCGTCCTAATATCGTCTAATATAAAAAGGAGCTGCTATATATATTGTATTCTCTAATCGCCGTCCTAATATCGTCTAATACATGTTTTGTATAAAGAGATGACTGATATAGTGAGATCACATAATCGTGTATTGTCAGACCTACGAGATCAAGGGCGGACGTCTTGGGATTGACACGGAACCAAGAGACACTGAACTCCACTATGAGGAGCCTAATGAGCAAGTATTGTTGTAATATTTATCATGAAGGATGTGTTTGTCTCGCTGTTATTGGCACCAAGACATAGCAGCCTAATGAACAAAGATTGTAATATTTATCAGAAAACTGCGTTTGTCTGTCTGTTATTGGCACCAAGAAATATAGATATAGCATACGTTACCATGGTTGTTGATAACTTGCTGTCAGCTATCTTCACCGTTTGTAATGAGATCACAGTGGGTCAGAAGAAAGGCCTGTAGTCACACAGTTATTGTTTCCCGTGAACAATGATAGTCCTTTTACGCAACACGCCACAAAGGTACGCCTTTTAATGTCTATATAAGTTTCTAGATATATCTAGATCAACTTCTAAATATTGATTCGTCTATTAACCTTAAAACATAATCTATAACACAATCACAATAACATTGATATACCTCATAGGTAGACAACCTTTATCATAGTCATTAATGTCACAACTCAGATCTACGTAAACCAGACCTTAGCTTTCGTCTACGTAAACCAGACCTTATATTTAGTCTATGTAAACCAGACCTTATCTTTAGTCTATGTAAACAAACCCCTATCTTAAGTCTACGAAAAAAGATCCTACCTTTAGTCTATTTGAACAAACCCCTATCTTTAGTCTACGAAAAAAGATCCTATCTTTCGTCTATGTAAACCAGACCCCTATCTCAAGTCAATATTTATGATTCTGATACAGTCTCTGATTGTTATTTGAGGGATGTTGAATCCCCTACAAGCTCATTTAGTCCCGTAGGGAAGGAAATACACGTGAAATAATGGTTTAATCCTCATCAATATTGACCACGATTTAATGAATTGAACATTTGTGACTATTCGGCTTCGTCTGACACAGTGTCAGTATTCAGAATGTTGTCTAACTTGACGCTGCCGTGGTGAAACCCTACATTAAACCAGAATCAATCTGAATACATTATCCATCTTCATTATTCCGTGAGGGATAGAGACGTAGAACAATTTCATTTCTGAATAAATTAAAACATTCATGAAACAATTCTGTGCATTCGTAACTAAATCGTAACCAGGTTGTAAAAATGGAGACAATATTCAAACAATGTCAAGAACTCGCTGATCATGGCAACTATGGAAACGTTCATGGATGGCAATTCAGTGAACAATCATAAAGTTTTACAACTTGGGTGATCGAATCCAATTCAAAATACTCCTGTTAAATTAATTTAACAAATCCATCAATTTAGACATTCACGTAGTATTTTAATCAAAAAAGTGATCATTCGGAATTATTCAAATATTTACACCATGTCAATTTCACTTCAACAAAATCCAAATTAATATTGAGAGCGGCAGGGTTGAGCATAGTACGCGCGAACAAGTTAAAAAGACCCCGGGCTACTAGAACGTGTGAACAAGTATTCAACCGATCCACAAATTGATCTAGATGGAATTGTGGATTTCATTTAAATGGTTAGTTGTCATTTCATAAATTTAAACCTCTTAAGCGATGTAACAGTTTGTCTCTTGGTTTACTATTGATCAGAATGCTATTTAATTGATTCTATCATGGAGTCGATGGCATGGAAAAACGAGGAGAATACTTGATCCGATTCTAAAAGTGTTCCTATTTACAGCTGTCGTTTGCGTGACTTTCTAGTTTTATCACATCGTCGTCCGTCACGTTGTGTAAACAATAAAAATCTAAATAATTTTCTATTAAGGAATCTGGTTTTATCGGTATTTAAAAACCTGTATCTTATCCCATGAAATTAAGATATTAAAACGTTTTATTGTATTGGGTAAATTAAATGTAATAACGGTCTAGCTACATCGATTGACTATTGTTATCGCGAAGACAATGATCGGATGATTAATATGATTATATGGTCATTAGAAGAGAGAGGGGGGGGGGAGGAGAGGGAGGTAACCTCAAATCGACACAAACAAGTTCATTTCGGGACTAACATATGGTTTAATTTTATTTCACTAACATGCTTGCACGTAGAGGTCTTTAGTGGGGACAGGAAACCGGAGTACCCGGAGAAAATCCACGAGATTAGACAGATGACCCTGCTTCTTGTCACGTGCAACCGCGGATTCGAATTAAAGTGGATCCCAGTTCCCTGACATTTCACACACAGTTATATAAAAGGAGGAAGATATTACATTGTACATGTTCGGGTACATTCATTACACAGAGAATTAGCCTATCTGCCTGAACAATAAATCTCTGTCCTAAATAACAACAGATTATACTAATTTGTAATGAAGTTCCCCTCTGTCACACGCACACAATGACTAAATAAACCTTTAATATTCCATTAACTGGACTAAAATGTCGGTTAAGTAGCTTAGTGTCTGTTTTCAATTGGAACTAATTATTGACAGACAGCGGTAGATTAATAAGTACCCCTTGTTCTCGATTATATAACTACTGACCGTCAGCTACATTACACAGTTGTCATAATAATAATACATCGTAATGACGTCATTTCACTTTACATACATTGGATTATCTCAAAGATGCATTGCGCTTCTCGGTGGCTTAACAATGGCGGTATCTTGTAACCGCACTTCTCTTTGGCTTAACGATGGCGTTGGCTTCGCGGTTTCTTCAAGATGGCGGTATCATGTAAATCATTTCGCGCTGCTCGGTTGCTTGAAGGTAGCAGGCGCGGATCCAGGGGGGGGGGTCCAGGGGGTCCGGACCCCGTCCCCCCTGCTCAGACTTGAAAATTTTTTATGCGATTTTATTGGCGACTTTTAGACCTGTAATTTTAGTATTTACCTTCCGGTAATACGCCCGTTAATTGGTTGAGCGCCTTTATCAAACCGAGACCCCCATCTGCAAAAAATCCTGGATCCGCGCCTGGGTAGTGGTATCTTGTAAACCATAACTTTGATTTTATTTAAAAGTATTATTTAAGATTTAAGCCAATGGTCAGACCTAGATTATGATTACTTTATTCTCAGGCACAAAATCCGTGTTTAAAGTATAGTCTCGAGTTTCATTATTACGCTAATAAATCACTGTTATCCACTTTTTAAATTATACTATCAATGTTTAAATTATTCTATCGGTTTTTAAATTATAGTATCAAATAATTTTAGTATTTATTAAAAATCAGATTTAGCTCGTACATAGGTTAATGCATCTTTAATCTGTAAATAAAACTTTAATAATCCCACCTACGTCACTCACCCTGGTCATGTTAACCAAGGCATGATAAACCAATTCTAGTGCGATATGGAATATGATGCCACCATTATTTCGTGTAATTGAACAGAAAGAGGATATTTAGATTAGATTCTAAATCACCACTCGGGTGAAACAATGTCGGATTTGAATGATTACAATTGGATTTGTATTGAATTCAATATTTATTAAAGGGGCGTTGTCACTCTCACCAATAAATATGTCACGACAACTAATTGGTTTCTATCGAATTCAATATTTATTAAAGGGGTGTTGTGACTCTCACCAATAAATATGCCGTAACTAATTTACCGGAACGTAGATTATTGAGAAAACCGAATTGTAATTTCCTGTTGATTGTAGATCTATTGTTTAATGATCCATACAATTTAATCAGGGATGCTGCTCTCTAGATCAACGTCTGAACCTCTAATAAAATTTGTCTATATTAGAGGTCATTGGTTATGCCACTGTCTCGCTCGCGATCTCCCGACATTGGGGGTTGCTGTCTAGAATGGTATCTGTAAGTAGCTATCGGAACCGCAGTTAGAATTTCTTTCTATATCTATCTATATCTATATATATGGCACTGCCTATATCACTGTGTATACCAATGTCTATGCCACAGTCCATGTCTCATCGTAAACTTATCATTCATCGAATAAGATTTTAATTGAGAATCAGGGATAATCGATAGGTCAGACTAACTAGCAATATTCAATAAAACACATCACCTCTACACATCATCGTGATCGCTGTCTATATTATACATCACATCATCGTGATCGCTGTCTATATTATACATGACATCATCGTGATCGCTGTCTGTATTATACATCACATCATAGTGATCGCTATCTGTATTATACATCACATCATCATGATCGCTGTCTGTATTATACATCACATCATCGTGATCGCTGTCTATATTATACATCACATCATAGTGATCGCTATCTGTATTATACATCACATCATCGTGATCGCTATCTGTATTATACATCACATCATCGTGATCGCTGTCTATATTATACATCACATCATCGTGATCGCTGTCTATATTATACATGACATCATCGTGATCGCTGTCTATATTATACATCACATCATCGTGATCGCTGTCTATATTATACATGACATCATCGTGATCGCTGTCTGTATTATACATCACATCATAGTGATCGCTATCTGTATTATACATCACATCATCATGATCGCTATCTGTATTATACATCACATCATCATGATAGCTGTCTGTATTATACATCACATCATCGTGATCGCTGTCTATATTATACATCACATCATCGTGATCGCTGTCTGTATTATACATCACATCATAGTGATCGCTATCTGTATTATACATCACATCATAGTGATCGCTATCTGTATTATACATCACATCATCATGATCGCTGTCTGTATTATACATGACATCATCATGATCGCTGCCTGTATTATACATCACATCATCGTGATCGCTGTCTATATAACTTTAATTGAGAGTCGATGATACGTGAAAATAGAATCAAGCCAATAGCAGTAATCCTGAAACAGATAACACGTCGATAGTGGATTTGTTAGCCTCGTTTCGTCAGGTTCAGTACGAATTGAGAAATTATGCTTATCCCTTCCCTCTCAACTCGACACAAACTAAGTCATTTCGGTACTAAAATATAGTTGGATAGGCGACCTTACCCCCAACGTTTACCCTTATTAATCTACCCCCAACGACTCAAACTATAAAGAAACATCATATCTCAGACCCATGAAAGGTGATCCTAGTTTATAACGTCTATTAAACATAGATTAAATAATGACCTATATCTAACATTAACATATATTAAATACTGACCTATATCTAACAAAAACTACATTCTCTTATCTGTCTGTACAAAAACACCCACAGCCTCACTAGATGCCTTTATCATAAAATCTTTCAGTGAAATAATTTATTAGCAAGCTCAACCTGGAGTTTAACGTAAAATAATTGTTTGAAGTTTGGCCTTATCGAGTAATCTACTTACCGAAAATGTTCAGACTGAAAGATGGAGTGTTTAAAGATATTATTAAGAGCATGATTCGCCATCTTATTATACCCTTATCATTTCCACACACACGTACAACGAACAGAAAGCAATAACTGTTTTCCTAGGAGAGAAGTAAGGAATTGTTAATTGGTTAAACGTGCATACGTGCGTTCAGGCGTACACGCATCATCATAATGTTATAAGAATAAACTTGTTTAATACGATATCAAATTGTAAAATGTCGCGTGATGTTTGATGCATCTTACTCTAAATAAATCTCAGTGAGAAACTTTATATCAATTGAAATTATTTCAATATTTCCGTCCCCACCCCTTCCAGACATCCTTCAGGCGCCACTATTATGACGCATGCTATTGTGAGAATATTTAGCACACTCTTTAGTATTTCAGTCAAAATAATTCCATGCACACACCCTTTAGGATCAATCTATAAAACATGTCGGAAATCCTTCATGTACAACATCTGGGTGATATGGGTATAGATTTGGGTGATATGGGTAGACTTGGTGATATGGGTAGACCTTGGTGATATGGGTAGACTTGGTGATATGGGTAGACCTGGGTGATCTGAGTGATAGTGGTCTCATTCCGTTCTACTCCACTCGGTCGGGATTTCACCTTGCCAATGACGCAAGTCGGAAGAACAACATCTACTCTTTCGGATGGTATGAATCGCCACCATCCGGACAAAATTCCCCACATATAGAACACTTCATAACATATGTCCTCATAGAACACTTCAAGACATATGTCGCCATAGAGCACTTCATGACATATGCCTTCATAGAACACTTCATGACATCCCGTACCGAAATGAAGTGTTCACTTCCCGCGAAGCGTTCATTTCTAACACACTTCTAGGAACACTTCCAACGAAGCGTTCATTTCTGAGACACTTCTAGGAACGCTTCCTTTGCAGTGCTATAAAAACTTCATCAAAATGCTAATTTCGTCGTCACTTCTAAAAGATAGTCTGTTTTCAGAGCATTTTATCGTCACTTCTGAAAGATAGTCTATATACAACTGCGTGTCATTAATACTTCTAAAAGATATACAACTGCGTCTTATCAACACTTCTGAAAGATAGTCTATATACAACTGCGTGTCATTAATACTTCTAAAAGATATACAACTGCGTCTTATCAACACTTCTGAAAGATAGTCGATATACAACTGCGTGTCATTAATACTTCTAAAAGATATACAACTGCGTCTTATCAACACTTCTGAAAGATAGTCGATATACAACTGCGTGTCATTAATACTTCTAAAAGATAGTCTATATACAACTGCGTCTTATCAACACTTCTGAAAGATAGTCGATATACAACTGCGTGTCATTAATACTTCTAAAAGATAGTCTATATACAACTGCGTCTTATCAACACTTCTGAAAAATAGTCGATAAACAACTGCGTGTGATTCACACCTCTTGGAGATAGTGAATATAGATGACCATTTATTCATCTCCACTTCTGAAAGACTGTTGACCATTTATTCATCTCCACTTCTGAAAGACTGTTAAAAAGCGATCATTGATCATTTCATCGACACTACTTTAAAAAATTCATGAAATAAATGATGAAATAAAATGACGCGTAGTGCGCCCCCCCCCCACCCCCGAGTCCGACACAGCTCCGCTCTTTAACAAATAATATCGGGGAGTCACCGTGTGTTTTTATATATACATTATACCGCCTGTTAAAATCCATATCCATTATAAGCCTACTCGATTTAAACAATTAGCCTATTGATGGAACAATAGGCTAATTGATGCCGTAAGACAATCACATCATGCATCTTAATCAGAGTGGCACAACTAGAAAATGGTACCGCTCGATGTTATAGGCCACCAATATATATATATTTTACGTATTTTACTTTATCCGTTCGAGCCCGAAAAAATCTGGTGGCGCCCTCTTCTCGAACGGTACGCAGAGAAAGACAGAGAGAGAGAGAGAGAGAGAGAGAGAGAGAGAGAGAGAGAGAGAGAGAGATTATTCTTTTATTTTATTTATTCTTTTATGTGTTTAACTTTATCCGTTCGAGCCCGAGAAATCTGGTGGCGCCCTCTTTCTTCCAATGGTACACTAAAGGAGAGAGGGAGAGAGAGAGAGAGTTTATTCTTTTATTTATTCTTTTGTTTATTCTTTTATGTGATTTACTTTACCCGTTCGAGCCCGAAAAATCTGGTGGCGCCCTCTTTCGTCGAACGATACGCTTAAGAGAGAGCGAGGGAGAGAGAGAGAGGGATTATTCTTTTACTTTATTTATTCTTTTATGTGTTTAACTTTATCCGTTCGAGCCCGAAAAATCTGGTGGCGCCCTCTTTATTCGAACGGGACGCCAAAGGAGAGAGAGAGAGAGTTTATTCTTTTATTTATTCTTTTATGTGTTTTACTTTACCCGTTCGAGCCCGAAAAATCTGGTGGCCCCCTCTTTCGTCGAACGATACGCTTAAGAGAGAGAGAGGGGGGGAGAGAGAGAGATTATTTTTTTATTTTATTTATTCTTTTATGTGTTTAACTTTATCCGTTCGAGCCAAAAAAATCTGGCGGCGCCCTCTTTATTCGAACGGGACGCCAAAGGAGAGAGAGAGAGAGTTTATTCTTTTATTTATTCTTTTATGTGTTTTACTTTACCCGTTCGAGCCCGAAAAATCTGGTGGCCACCTCTTTCGTCGAACGATACGCTTAAGAGAGAGAGAGAGGGGGGGGGAGAGAGAGAGATTATTTTTTTATTTTATTTATTCTTTTATGTGTTTAACTTTATCCGTTCGAGCCCAAAAAATCTGGCGGCGCCCTCTTTATTCGAACGGGACGCTAAAGGAGAGAGAGGGAGGGAGAGAGAGTTTTCTTTTATGTATTCTTTTGTTTATTCTTTTATGTGTTTTACTTTATCGGTGGCGCCCTCTTTCGTCGAACGGTAGGCTTAAGATAGAGAGAGAGATCAGAGAGAGAAAGAGAGAGAGAGTCGGGGAGAAATAGGGTTTAACGTAGGCCTACACTCGACACAAACTAGGTGATTTCAGGACTAACATATGGTTTAATTTTATTTCAATCATTCGCTTGCGCCTAGGGATCTTTAGCAGTGTCGTAGAATCGGAGCACCCGGAGAAAACCCATGAGGTTAATTGGACAAACGGTACCGTACGCTAAATCAACTGACCAAAGTGGTATCGATCGATATTATAGGTCAGTAAAAAAATATATAGGCCTATATTCATTTATTTATTTTACTTTATAATGTATATATAAGCCCGAAAATTATGGTAGCCCCTCTTCGCTTGAACTTGAACGGAGGGCCTACACTGAGTCAACCAGAAGTGAATGTATTTATGGCGTCGGTCTAAAAATAGGTCAAGTGACATTAGCGAGGTTCGCTCTACACGGAGTCCATCGCATATATATACTAGATAAGATATGCAGCTTATTATTGCAATATCCCCCTTTCTGTGTCGGGAAAATTAATCCTGTAGTGATTATTTATACATAATAATTAATCAAATTGGTGGTTATTGGCTGTTACGCCTTGTTTTTTAAAAAAAATGAGGGAATAGAGTTAATGCACATGATGACATCACACGCATTGGTCACATTGTCATGGAAAGCGGCGAAAGTCAGTGTTGCGGAACTCGTATTTTTTGACGGTCGGTCAAGAAAAGTACGTTCGTTGCTATTTTCAAATATGTAAATTATTTTCTGGCGCATTTATATTTATTTACTTCGAAAAACAATCAATGTTTGATAGTACTAAAATATATTTCCATGATTACCGAGAGGTGGCGGTTTGTTGTCCATGGCATAAACATGGCGGCGACCTGTAGCCTAAATATAGGTCATGTACATCGGGTACGCTCATTCCTCCGATAGCCATTGGCAAAGACAAAAATAAAATTGGCCGACGAGAATTGAATGTTTTGATACTTGAATTTCATTAGGGCCTAAATATAATCCCTGATAACATTCATTGATGGGTACCATATGGGTACCATGTGTCATGTAATATGGGGCCATGATGGGGAGCCCATATCGGACCCCGACATTTTTGCACCCAACATCCATATGGGATCCATATGGGCTCAACCATATGGGTACTAAATGGGGTTTGTGTGGGGCCTATATGGGTAACTCATTTAAAATAATATGGGTGCTATATGGGGCCTATGTGGGACCTATATGGCCATGTTAAGAAATATAATATGGGTACTATATGGGACTCATATGGGGTACAAATAAATGATATATGGGCATAATATGGGATCCACATGGGTACTAAATGGGGTTTGTGTGGGTTCTATATGGGTAAATCATCTAAAATAATATGGGACCTATATGGTCCTATATGAGACATGTAATATGGGTACTATTTCGGACTCATGTGGGCGTATAAATCAATGTAATATGGGCATTATATGGGATCTGTGTGGATATGCCAGAATATTAATTTGGGCACTAAATGGATTTCCTGTGGGATTCTAAGAAATACTGTACTGAGCTTATTTGTGGTGACAGTAAACTATTTATACCAGACATTATAGCCGAACTAAGACTAATTTAATACAAGTATGAAATTATCTTCTAATGTATGATCATTTGATATTACATGCTAAAAACTATTTTAATGATAATATCAAGTGTGCTACACAGCTCCGTGTAACTTTGATGAATTCTCTAGTTCTAACCATGGTAAACAACAAGTACCAAATCAATCTAATAAAATAACAAAACTGTTTATTTGGTTTCATGTTTTATTATAATGCTTTTTCGGTAAGACAGTTGAAATTCAGTGGGATCTACCACTATCCTTGCCCCTTGAATTAATCAGGAAGCAACTAACAGCTGTTTTGATTTCTTCCTTTCTAGTGTTCACAAACATTAGATTTCTTCTGACCGACTCTGCAATTCAAAAGAAAAGCACATTGATTAGGTCTGTTGATGTGCAGCCTGATAAAATAAGATAACTCTACCCATATTTTGCGCCGATATCGAATTCAATCAACATCTTTGGGATACAAACAAATATATTTTAATTTTCATCAAAATCGGATATAAATTCTGACCTGTAGTCTCCACAAACAGTAATTAATACAAACAGAAACTCACCATTTTCTTTTGGTCAGGAACATGTGAAATAGTTGACCAGTGCTTATGTTGTCATTTTAATTCTTTAATCTGTTGTTCCAATTTGGAGAGTATTTGAATTGCCCTCGTTTCAAATGGGTTAAGCTGTAAAAAGACCAGATTTAGCATTTATTATATCTTTTGTTTTAAAGTGCGTTTTTTCAGTTATATGATGTCATTTGTATTTCGTTGCATAGCTGATAAAACTTTTAAACGTTTAGTCCAGCGATAGCAAGAAACATATTTTGCCATGACACACAATAATATGTTATAAAGATGAAAATGGAAATAGTCACCTTTCTGGAAATGACAGCTTTCTTGTTTTAGAGTTTACCAATATTCTGTCAAATCAAAATAACTAAGAAAAAAAGAAACATCTATTCAAATCCATTCTTATATTATTACAAAACTTTTGTATAAGTACTTTGATGCACTTGTATATTTCCACAGAAAATGATCAACTCATTTGTATCAGTTATTTTCCAAAAGACATTTTGTCGAAATATAGAAACTTTAAAACCTTTCATTTAATTTGTTTTACCCAAAAGCCGTTAAAGGGACAATCCCGATAAGAACAGAGTCTCAAAAATTTAAGTCCGAGTATTTATGAAATTAATGGACCAAAATATAGTGGCATGGTGTATTTACCTTGTCTCAAAATTTCAGGTCAAAATATTGAGTTGTTTGGACGTGAACGTCAACACTGCTTATCCGGACACGTAACCCTTTTAAGATTTCGGCTCAATTTTTTCATTGGGTGACCTGATAATCGATTAATGTTTCTTGAGAGGTCTATACAGTGAATGACCCATGCCCTGTACTTGATAACAAAAGGTAAATTTCACCTACATATTATTTTTATAGAAAAAGGTCTGGTTTTATCCAGATACTGTATAAGACTGTCAGGTTTAAGTTATTTACAAGCGTATCACAAATATGGGGTTAGTAGGTGGGCCTTAGGTTATGGATTTTAAAGGATTAAAACACAAAATTAAGCAGTTTTATTCCCCAAAAAGTTATCGGGATAGGCACTTTAAGCATATTATAGTAGGAAAGGATGGGAAAAATTTACCTTTGATTAAGTTTTGTGAACTGATTTCAGAGATATGTACCACTTTCAGCAGTTTCTTCTTGTTAGTACTAATTATATACATACTTCTACATTGTAGAATCTAAATTTCAGCCAGTGACCAAACAGACTTCAAGAGACTAAATTGGTTGTTAATGATGACTCGCTGACAGGTTTTCATGGGTGACTTGGTGACCTCCACAGTAAAGTTAGCTATTATATAATTTGTGTACAGAATCTGCTATAGTCATTAAAATCGTACTAGCAAGATACTACCAGCCATGCTGTATTCATAATAAATTTGAGTAATAATGGGTCCTATTTGGCTTTTTTTTAAAAGAATAAGTATTAGCGACTCTTTTTGCTTTAAAGCTCCACAAAGACGGGCATTTGATTCGAAAGGCAGGGTGGAGTATTTCCTAAAGTGAAAACATGTATTACAATTTTATTCATAAATAAACTCCTTTTTTTATTCATGGTATACATATTATTATAGTCTGTCATTTGGTATACCAGCCAGTTAGGAAAATTTTACTGTAATCTGTATAATCTCTGCAAAGTCCATATCAGTGCATCACTAAATTTTTAGTATTTTGACTGTATTATTTCATTTAATATATAAAAATAATTTCTGTACGACAGTAGACTAAATCGTCTACCTATGGAGTAACTATTTATATTACACGTAAATCTTCAGGGCAATTCCACGTCAAATTATACAATTAGGTGACAAATTTAATTATTTGAAAAGTTGGTCAATGTTTAGTGTCGAATTTATAAATCTTTTGTATTTTCTTACTTAATGTTTGTTTGATTATTCTGAATCACAATGAATGATTTGGCATTCATTATCTGACAATGTATATAAACATGATATTTATACATTAAAATATAAAATAATATAGTTTTGCAAAAGTAACTAACAATGAAAAATATTACTATGAGAACCTGCGCCTGTTACCAAATATTTACATTTTTTCTCTCTCATTCATATGATCTATGTATGGAATTGTTTAAAGGGACAGTCCCGGTAAGAACAGAGTCTCAAAAATTAAAGTCCGAGCATTTATGAAATTTATGGACCAAAATATAGTGGCATGGTGTATTTACCTTGTCTCAAAATTTCAGTTCAAAATATTGAGTCGTTTGGACGTGAACGCCAACACTGCTTATCCGGACATGTAACCCTTTTAAGATTTAGGGTCAATTTTTTCATTGGGTGACCTGATAATCGATTAATGTTTCTTGAGAGGTCTATACAGTGAATGACCCATGCCCTGTACTTGATAACAAAAGGTAAATTTCACCTACATATTATTTTTATAGAAAAAAGTCTGGTTTTATCCAGATACTGTATAATAAAACGTTCTCCAGTTCCAGATGAAGACTGTCAGGCTTAAGTTATTTACAAACGTATCACAAATATCGGGTTAGTAGGTGGGCCTTAGGTTATGGATTTTAAAGGATTTTAACACAAAATTAAGCAGTTTTATTCCCCAAAAAGTTATCGGGATTGTCACTTTAAAACTTCATTATCTAAAGCAAGAATAACCCATTCTTATAATAATGTCCATAAAAAGAAAAGATTTGAAAAAATTCTCAGTAAAACTTTGGTTTTCATAGATGCATGTCCAGTCCATTACTTTTCACAGTATTTCATGTAATCAAATATTTACAGTTTATCTCTCATTCATATTTATTTATGGAACTGTTCAAAAACTCATATTCAAAGCTAACATCACCCATTCTTGATATTATGACCGTAAAAAGAAAACATTTGACAAAATTCTCTGATTCACTTACGGGATTTCAAAGATGTATGTTCGTCCTCTACCAAAATTTTAGGGCACAATATTTTATTCAAGGAGTAATGTTTTTTGGAAAGTAACTGCTCCATTAATTCAAATGAGTTAATAATTATTATTATGTATCAATCCGATTATTTGAAAGTTTACATATCTCATGTAATGGGTTTGCAATTTGCACTCGTCTCTGTTACAAGAAAATATGTACGTCCGTTACCACAATAATTTCTAATTTACTGGATTACAAGAATCCAAATGTGACCATACAGTAGACGTTTAGTATTATTGTCCTTTGTTACAAGGAGAAAAACTTTTCAATTCCACCGGACAATTCAGAGTTTTGCAACCAAATATTCATGCAGGCAAATCATTGTGCTCTTTTCTGTACGTTTATTACCTATACTTTGAGGAGCCAATATTTATTTTCGGTGTTCATGAGCAGCCAATATTTATTTTCGGTGTTAATTGATATTTTAATCATACGTTTTTAATACTAAATAAAACCAAAACGGTTAATTATTCATGGTTAGATAATATTGGAAGTAATAAAAATATGACGAGTTCAAAATGTACGTTTGTTACGGTGGAATTGCCCTTTAGCAGATTTAACTGTAGAAACTACATCCAAGAGAAATTTGAAAGATATTTAGACAGCCTCTTTCTCATTTGGAAAACTGCGCGTAATCTTGGCCATATAGAAGATTTGCACAAAAGTTTAAATGATATTAAATTCATGTTGAAACAGATACAGGTGTGAGTAACCCCATATGGATACCATATTGGAATTAGATATATATTATATGTGGTAAATGCCACCTAGATTGACCCCTGATACACGCGTGGGTAATCCCATATGGATACCATATTGAACCCACATACATAATACACATGAATGTGGTCATATCATATACATACCACTCCAGGTGCACATGTTGGTAATCCCATCTGCGCATATCGGTTCAAGGTACATACAACTAAAAGTGTGGGTTCAATAATGAGCTAACATATGCAAATAAGTAATCCCATATGGATACCATGTTGGCCCCAGATATACAAAATTTATTATGTAATCCCATACAGATACCATATTATCCCCAGATACACAAATGGGAAATCCCATATGGACACCATATTGGCCCCATGTTTACATAACAGAGTTTTAATGTGGGTAATACCATATAAATCCCATATTGGCCCCAGATATGATATGCACACTATAAGGTCAGATTATCAATGTAAGAAAGAAGTTCATGTAACGATTATATCATTTGGCGTATTTTTGTGATATTATTATATATGAAAATAAAGCGTATTTGCCTACATTTGTATGTGGGAAGATAATATGGGTTCAGTATGGGAACCATGTGGTATGATCTGGGCCCACAGCCCATTTTCTCCCCATAATGGTACCCATATTGCAATGTTTATGGGCCCATATGGATACCATATTGGACCCAGACCTATATAATTATTTTATGTGGTAAATAAACCATATATATTATTTTGGACCCAGAAACACATGTAGATAACTCCATATGGATATGTGAAATGCCATATAGATATATTGACTCCAGATACACATGTGGGTATTTCCATATGGATACCATATTGGGCCCATGTACATAATATAAAGGAATGTGGTTATATCATATCCATACCACACAGACTCTGGGTGCACATTTTGGTTCAAGGTACAAACAAATAAAGGTGTGGGCTCAATAATGAGCTAACATAACAAATAAGTAATCCCATATGGATACCATGTTGGTACCAGATATACAAAAGTTAATATGTAATCCCATACAGATACCATATTATCCCAGATACACACATGGGTAATCCCATGTGGACACCATATTGGTCCCTTGTTTACAAAAACAGAGTTAATGTGGGTAATCCCATATACATCCCATATTGGCCCCAAATATACAAATGGGTAATCCTATATGGACACCATATTGGCCCCATGTATACAAAAACAGAGTTGTTAATGCGGGAAAATCCCATATAGATCCCATATTGGCCCCAGATACACACACTATAAGCTCAGATTATCATTGTAAGAAAGAAGTAAGCATTATATCATTTGGCTTGTCTCTGTGATATTAATATATATGAAAATAAAGTGTATTTGCCTACATTTGTATGTGGGAAGATAATGTGGGTCCAGTATGGGAACCTAGTGGTATGATCTGGGCCCACAGCCCTTTTTTCCCCATATGGTCCCCATGTTGCAATGTTTATGGGGATGTAGCTTCCTGACTTATTTGATATTTAATAGGCCTACTTTTTATTTTTTTTTATCAAATTACAAATACAATCGCCATGGATTTTTTAGCCTACATAATATACTACACTAGTACATACGGCGTTGGGCACTTTTACATGTACACCAATTTCCTAACTACTCCAAACAACTACGGATACTTTCTTGACAGGCCCTTCTGCCCTACACCAATGACAACGAGAAACCTCGGGTCAGAAAATCCAAATGAACTGTCTAGGCCAGCCAGGGGTTTTGGATGGCCTAGTGGTCTAGCTGGCCGGTCACCTCAGGCTTGCGGCTGTGATTTCGAGCCCTGATGTGAGTGTATGTGGCATGGAGATAGGTGCGCCTTCTCAACCTTGTGGGTTTCACCCGGGCACTCCGGTTGCCTCCCACTGCTAAAGACTCCTACGCGCAAGCAAATTATTGAAATAAAATTAAAAACCATATGTTAGTCCCGAAATGACCTAGTTTGTGTTGAGTGGACATTATACCCCATTTCTCTCTTTCTCTCTCTCTAGGCCAGCCAACACTGGTTATATAGTGAGCCTTCATCCAGTGCATCAAGCAACTGATATGAAATGGGGTTTAAGTTTAACATCCTACTGTTTTTCTTTGACTGGTTGAATGAAAACAGGAATATCGAATTAAATACGCCATTCAGAGTGATATAAGGGAAGTTTTTCCCAGACACATTGAATTCCAACTGCCAAGGGTTCTTTTATGTGCACTCTGTTACATTTTTTTCTTGCCAGGCCTTCAGTCCTGCATTGCTATGGGGAACCACACCGGAAAATTCTGATAAACGTGTGATTTCTCAGTTACTGAGCCAAACATCTTTTCCACCGAGCCACTGTGGCTCCCCTGTTTTACTGCTCCATCTGATGAAACCAGGGAATAATCTGTCAGATAATTTTGGAGTTTGCGCAGATAGTGGTGATATATACCGCCAACTGGATGGGTGGTGGATAGCTGAATGGTTGGCGCGTGTGTATTGTATCATAAGGTCTGTTACCGAGTAAACTGGCATGGTTTCTATGCGGCAGTTACGTGACAAGGAGTAGTAGCCTGTCCAACCTTGTGGGTTTTTCACCGGGTCCTCCGGTTTCCTCCCACTGCTAAAGACCCCTACATGCATGCGCAAAATTTAGAAATAGAATTGAACCATGTTTTAGTCTCGAAAAGACATTAAGTAGGTCTATATCCTATGTTAAAATTGCGAGAATCTGTCATTTAAAAAAAAAAAAACAACAGCTGTAGGCCCAAGAACTATATCATATTTTCAATGACATTGAAATTTCAAAAACTATAATTATAATTCATGAAAAGTTAAAAATATTGAAAAACAATTTTGATACAATGAAATGCATTTGCTTTGGAAGAATAGGCTACCGGAACTATTAATACAGGGTGGCTGGATGGCTGAATTGGGCCTTTAGCCAGCTTATAAAATTGGGGGGTGGGGCTACAGAATGTTTTTTTGGGGGGGCGGGGGGCTGAAGATGTGGCCGGCTAAGAACACTCTTAAGAAATCATCATTTTTGCCGAAATATTTGGGCGGCCTAATTCGATTGGGGAGGGGGGCGTGGCCCGGGCTGAATGGTTAGCAGGTGTGCGCTGTATTATAAGGCCTGTCATTGAGTTGAAGGCCTGGTGATACATGAGGTTTCTCTCTGGGTCATCCCACTGCTAAAGACCCCTATGCCCAAGCAAATTATTGAAATAAAATTAAAAACCATATGTTAGTCCTGAAATGACCTAGTTTATAAATAATTGTGTCAGTGGATGTTAAGCCCCATTACTCTCTCTCACTATTAATACAAAGTCAGTCAGAATCCTGTTTAAAAATGTGTTTTTAAGTTGTTTCTTAAATGAATATAGAGATGAAGGCCTACACTGTACATCATATACTAAATTTGTAATTGTAGGTCTATATAGCTGTATAATTAAATTAGCCTTATTATTATTGTCAAAATGGTGATAAAGTAATTAAATTATTGTTGATTTATTATTATTTATTTATTTATAAGGACAGCTGTGTAGTTGGAATTTGATATATTAAGTGTGGGCCGTAGCGCCGCTGCCCGGGCAAAATTTCCCTCATACCCCACTGTATGGCGTAGCCTATGCCCGTCTTCATTAGCTCAGTTTAGGAGCAGAACAGTAGGACGTTAATCCCCATTTCATTTCATTTATTTATTACCGGTATTGTTTTTTTATTTACTTTTTTTTTTGAATTGTTCAATAATGAATAGACCTATACAACAAGTAACAACGATGTAATTTTAAGGGCAGTTATTTCACGACAAACAAACTTTAAAAGTCTAATAGAAAAGCAGGAATTTTTTATATTTTGAAACAGTTATTTTATACTGTGATTGTGACCTAGATTCTAGGCTAGCAGATAGATGCGACATGGATTGACGGAAATAACGGAAAATAATGTTTTCTTAGTGACCTAGATTCTAGGCTCGATAGATGCGACGGAAATAACGGAAAATAATGTTTTCTTACATAATTCAAAATTTGTTTAGGAAATAAATTTATAACCAAACAAAGACAAAATAATGTCTGTTAATAAAGAATTTTAAATTTCTTTTCGTTTTTTTTTTTACTCGTATTTTCTAAAGATCGCTCGGATTGGTCAACAAGTGAAATTTAATCCAATCGTAGCCTTCGTCTCAAATTGACAGTACCTTCAAAGTGTTGAAGTTGGTCAATTAAATGGAAGAAGAAGAAAATTATGCCGCCATGTTTTTTTGATTTAGTGATTCAAACAATTTAAGGTAAGTTATTCAATTGTAACAATACTAATATTTCTGGAAGTTTTAAGACCATTTTTTGTTTCACATAGCTAGGCTTTTTAATGATTAGGCCTAGTTAAAACTATCAGTAACAAAATGTCTAAGTTGGTGAAAATCGCGGAAAAATAAGTTTTTTACAGTTTAGTCTGCGAATTCTCGCACGCATTTTCACATTTGGATTTGGTGTCGTCATGGCGTGGAACTGGGGAAGGGTCCATTTCATTGATTGATGAAGAAAAATTAAAATGTACACTGCTATGAGGTCGCTTATGTTACCTGTTTATAATTTGACGATTTGGCCAAGAAAATTATTCAGCTTAATTTGAACTACATCTATTCATCATGGCTTATTTATTATTGCCATCCGGGCATTGATGATTGCATAGTATAGTTCAATTCACAATTGTTGTCATTAAATCATTTGACCTATATACTATGATACTATATAGTAGTAAATTAGTAATAGTAGGCTATACTCTATTTAATAATCATAATTTTTATATTGATCTATACTTATTTGCTTAGTAGTAATACTACATGTATAATAGACTATTATTTATACATGTAGTAATACTACTAAGCAAATTAGTATGTTATATAGGCCTAGATCAATATAAAAATCATGATTAACATGAACAACCTGTTTTAATTTCGGGTGCATTCTTATTTTCACTGCAGATGATTTTTCGTCTTTATTATTTTTTTCCAGAGTTTGTAAATTAATAGTTCACCAGTGCTGGTAGAGGTATGTGAATAATATGTGTAGATAAGATGGTAAATTGAAGTAAACATGGGCTGTCACCGTCCATGTCTGATGATCAGAAATCGGTTAGTTCAATGGTCCTTGTGTTTGATACATGGACGACATGGTTGCCGGTTGCACGACCTGTTGTTCAGATATCCTGTCAGAAAAAGTCATTGCCAGTACCGTAGCTCTCAATATGGGGATCATTTGGCTAAGTGGGTAAGGCGCTGCTGGCTTACTAGTCTGGAGGTCGGGTGTTCAATTCCTGCATTGAAAGAGAAAGTTCATCTCGATTTTCTCCTTGTCAATTTCAGTGATGCAGAACGGAGGGCCTGACAAGGACAGCTGCCAAGTTGTTCGTATGATACGAAAAACCAAAGTCCCATGTACACATTGTTGATGTGCACGTAAAAGATCCCTTGGCAGTTGGAATTCGATGTAAGAATAGGCCGTAGCATAACTGTCCAGGCAAAATTTCCCTCATAGCACACTGTATGGCATATGCAGAAGAGTAGGACGTTTAACCCCATTTCATTTCAGCTCTCAACATATTGAATAATTTCCCATGTGGAAATTACATGGAATCCACCCTCGCCACTGTTACAGTTCAGGGTTCGATCTTGGTGTTACTATGTAAATTCCTCAGAACTTACTGGCATGATTTCTCCTTGTCGGATTCAGATAGGATAAAAAAAAACAGCATCTGTTGGACATGTAGTATGTAAACGTAAAAAAACCCATGACAGTTGGAATTTGTTACAAAAGGACACAATTTTCCTCAAAGCAACAGAAACCCTCATGGTCAAAGGACAGCTGTCTAGTTGTATGGATGGTACAGAAAACCGAAGTCCTGTGTACACATTGATGTGCACGTAAAAGATCCCTTGGCAGTTGGAATTCGATACAAGAGTAGGCCATAGAGCAGCTGACCACATACATGTAGCACACTGTATGGCATATGCCCGTCTTCTATTAGCCCTGGCTAGGTGCGGAAGAGTAGGACATTAGACCCCATGGTCATAGGCCAAGTGCTGCATAGCGTATACATGTTCATCTTCATTTAGCCCCATTTCCCATTTTTTTCAGAAAAAACTCCAGTTTTAAAGTAAAGAATTCCAAGATGGGTATGACATGATGTGAAACAGTCATATGTGTAGATAATATATTTAAATTGATTTTTATGAAAGTTTTCTTTACAGGTCAAATTTAGCCTAGAACATTGTAAATGATTAGGCTTAAGAAGACGTAGGCACCCTAATCAAGAAGTTTTGGGTTGGCCAAGAAAGTTCCTCCAGATTTTCTGGAGCGTTGTGGGACTGGGAGGGCCTGGCAAACACGGTGTCCAGAATCGGATGGTCCAAAAAACACAAGGTCCAGTGTACACATTAACACCATTTACATTACAGATTTTAAGTGTTCCAGGAATGTTACCTGGCATGGTTAATTTTTTTGTAGTGTAAACCGGTCAAACATAAGCGTGCCATATTGAGTACCATGCCAATCTGGCCTACTGAAATGAGGTGGTTTCGACACGGTACGAGGTGCAGTGCGGTTAAATTTTCTTAGTGTAAGCGCTATCCTGTCTCAGCACGGTTTTAGTACGGATAAATGCGATAAACGAACCTTGACCTTTTTTCCCGAAACTTTGACAGTTCATCAAAATGGCTGCTCAAATTAAACGTGTAATTAAGGTTTATCCCCATAAGATCTAGGCTGCTTTCGATATTGGCATTTATCGGATCAAAACTTATGGATTATGGCCCCTGATTGTACGAAAAATCATGTTTTCAGCTTGTGGGACCCTATAGAGGTCACAATTATGAACGGATTATGATGAAAAATTGACATGTATGTTTATAACGCAAAGATCTTGGTTCTTTTCGATATTTGCACCCATCGGATCGTAACTTCCTGAATTATGCATACATGAGATTTTTCCGCCAATTGGCGGACTCCCGCCAATCGATCCAAAGCAATTTGTGGACGTATATTGTCGTCGCCCCTGTTCGTCCGTCCGTCCGTCCACAATTGTTTGTGACAGGTCACAATTTTTATCCGATTTCAATGAAACTTAAAACATAGGTTTATCACCATAAGATCTCGGTTCCTTTCGATGTTGGCATGTATCGGACTGTAACTTCATGGGTTATGGCCCCTGATATTGGCATGTATCGAACTGTAACTTCATGGCTTATGGCCCCTGATTGTACGAAAAATCACGTTTTTAGCTTGTGAACAGTGTAGAGGTCACAATTTTGAACCGATTTTGATGAAATCTGGTGGCGCCCTCTTCTCGAACAGTACGCAGAGAAAGAGAGAGAGAGATTATTCTTTTATTTTATTTATTCTTTTATGTGTTTAACTTTATCCGTTTGAGCCCGAAAAATTCAAAAGATCTCGGATTGTAACTTCCTGAATTATAGCCCCTGATTGTACGCAAATTGACTTTTTTTAGCTTGTGGTCCATTTCGAGGTCTCAATTATTATCCAATTTTAGGAATGATATTAAATGTTTGGTATACTAACTGTTAGCATGGGGCAGAATTTTATAAAAATCCAAACAAATTCTAATGATTTTCTGATAATTACTTAATATGCGGCAACTCTTGTTGACTGCCCGGACGATTTAGCTGCTGTGTGGGTGGGTGTATGTTTCGTTGCCTGGCAACCTATTTTACTTCAGGTCTCCTAGTTTTCTCCCACTGCTAAAGACCCCTACGTGCAAGCGAATTATTGAAATAAAAATAGAACCATGTTAGTCCCAATATGACCTATTTTGTATCGAGTGGAGGTTAAACCCAATATTCTGACTTTCCATACTTTTATTGGAAATAACCACCGTATAATAATTACTTTTTTCGGAATGTATCTTTAATTATATATTTTTTTGGTTTTAATTTCAGGTTAATCAAACCAGAATACCAGCCCAGCATGTATGAACGTGACGGAACAAGGTGTGGAGGTGATTGATAGCAACATTGAATATCCGCTTGCATTTGTCATCTGTGGGTTGAATATGGTGTTTTAAAGATGCAAGGAAATGCCTCAAATGTGTAAACTGTACAGGATTATACCTGCCCTTTTTTAAGCTCCCACTTTTACATATCGGTCCAGATATACATCTGTTGAGATTTGTTTGTGGACAACTCTGCAGTCAATGTAAATTGATTTTGAACATGTTCAACTGTGACCTCATGGGTTATTGCCCCTTATTGTGAAAAAATTCTGTTATGCCCCATAGCGAAAAACGGAATTCCATAGAGGTCCCAATTCTTAACAGATCCTATTCAGATTTGATGTGAAGCTTTGGATTCATGAAACCACAAACCTCATCGATATGCAGCAATTCAAAAATGACCTCCTTTTTCAAAAAAAGCTTGTGAATGTGATGAGACGTGAGTTTTTAATTTGGAATGAGCATTGGGGCCATGACAGGACAATTCCTATACATGTAAATTTCAGCCATTCAGACTTAAACCTCTTTTTCGGAAAACATGTGAAATCGATAAAGACTACAATTTATTGACAGATTTGTTTTTAATTCTATATGAAACATTGGGACCAGTGAGTGAATGGGCCCTATTGATATTCCCTGATGTTAAGTGTACCGTAGATGGCAACCACTTGTTAATTGTATCAATTGTATTTTAATATTTTGAAAACAGTAATAAATAATCAATATCAAAGTGTTATTTTGTTTCATGTTTGCTACTTTTCAGCATAACTGGGATAAATCAGTGTCCGATAGAAATTTAGTCCAGATCAGGCCTGTGACAAGCCCCCTGAAAAAATGTTACAATACCCTCCACCCCCCACCGAAAGAAAATTTGCCAACCATAACTCTAAAATACCTACTGTAGACTGTAATAGGTGTGCCCCTCCTAAAAACTTCACTGCCGCTCCGCCCCCCCCCCCCAAAAAAAACCCTCCAGAACTCTAAAATACCTACTGTAGAATGTAACAGGTGTGCCCATCCTAAAAACTCCACTGCCGTCCCCGCCCCCAGACCCCCACCCCACCCCACGAAGCCAGCACCGTTAAATAAAAGTAAATTTCACGGCCTAACATTATTGGCAAGTTGTTGCACGAGTGAGTTTAAAAGATAGAAAGGGGGCGAAACTACATGAATTGACCCTGAACATGCTCAAAACACTTGATAAGCACTAGGTTGAAGTGAACCAAACACTTGATAAGCACCGGGTTGAAGTGAGCAAAACACGCGATAAGCGCTGGCTTGAAGTGAACACTTCGCGGAAGCCTAATTAGCATATTTGGTATGGTGTCATCCTCGCTTCAATATCAATACCAAACACCCAAAATGCACCGGGTTGAAGTGAGCAAAACACGCAATAAGCACTGGCGTGAAGTGAGCAAAACACGCGATGGGCACTGACCTGAAGTGAGCTAAACACTCAATAAGCAGTGGCTTGAAGTGAGCAAAACACTCAATAAGCACTGGCTTGAAGTGAGCAAAACACTTGATACGCACTGACCTGAAGTGAGCAAAACACTCAATAAGCACTGGCTTGAAGTGAGCAAAACACTTGATACGCACTGACCTGAAGTGAGCCAAACACTCAATAAGCACTGGGTTGAAGTGAGCAAAACACTTGATACGCACTGACCTGAAGTGAGCCAAACACTCAATAAGCACTGGGTTGAAGTGAGCAAAACACGCGATAAGCGCTGGCTTGAAGTGAACACTTCGTGGAAGCCTAATTAGCATATTTGGTATGGTGTCATCCTCGCTTCAATATCATTTCTGCCTTCTTTATTTCATTGAAAATTTGAAGTGTTGTTGTGCAAGTGCGGTAGAAATGAACACTTCGGATATCAAATTTTTCACTTCGAACAGGTCTCGGTTAAGTGTCATCCACGCTTCTTATGGGTGGCGTCATTGCTTCATTTGCGTAAGGGATATGCCTTCATAGAACACTTCAACATACATCTGCCCTCATAGAACACTGTGTGACATGCGTCAATATTCATAGAAATCAACCGGATTCTATCTAATTAATGTAAAGACGTCAATCAACCAGAAAAATAAACAGAATGGCTGGATGTTTTCAGAATAACAAGAAGTCGAGTTAAACACGTGTTTCTAAGAGAAAGTTTGATTGATACCACGCACCTATACTAACTGATGTCTAACTCAATGTTAAAACGTTGTTTATCAGAATTAATTCGATTATCAAGTTTGTTTATCGGAATTAATTCGATTATCCAGTTCGTCAAGTGTATAGTAAACAAAACACGTCCTAACATACTTGATATGCAAAATGAAATCGAATGGGGTAACGAGAACTGACATATACTATACACCGTACAGTGTACTATGGGTGATATTTCGCCCAATCATCGGCGCTACGTCCAACTTTTATAGGTTTTTGTACGTGCAAACCAACGTGTGTACACGGGACCTCGAATTTTTCGTCCCATCCCAACGACTAGACAGTTGATATAACATCACTATATTTTGTTGCTCATAGGGAAATTATTGTGCAGTCGAATATCAATTTTTTTTTAGTCAAATGGCGGGATTTC
The DNA here is from genome assembly GCA_036850965.1 of Patella caerulea. NCBI lineage: Eukaryota > Metazoa > Mollusca > Gastropoda > Patellidae > Patella > Patella caerulea. Next base: position 1,491,601 of record JAZGQO010000002.1, read on the forward strand.
TATTTCCTGCTCTTGGGTCGCCTGTCCAACTTCGTAAGTTTTATCCCAGTCCTCCGGAAAGATCCCTATTGGAAGCGAATTATGGAAATAAAATTGAACCAAGTGTTAGTCCCGAAATGTCGAAGTTTGTGTTGAGTGTACGTTAAATCGCATCTCTCTCTCTTTAAAGATTGACTTGGATTCAAGTGTGTCATTTGTCAAGTATTAACCAAGTGTTGATATCAACTTTCATTAATTACATCAGGGTGTGCTAATCAAATTGTTTCAGGGAAAATATAATAATTCTATGTAATACATGTACTATTTATTATCTCATACGTAGAACTAATTCTATGTCTATTGGTCGCCAGATATGTATATATTAACAGTCTATTCTTAGAGATAATCTCACAGATAAGTGGTCTTATTCTAGTACTGGGGATTGGGATGGCCTAGTGGACTAGAGTGCCGCGCTTCGACTTCTAGCTGGCCGGTCACCTCTGGCTTGCGGCTGTGGCTTCGAGCCCTGGTGTGAGCGTATGTTGCATGGAGATAGGGGCGCCTGCTCAACCTCGTGGCACTGCGGTTTCCTCCCACTGCTAAAGACCCCTACGCGCAAGCGAATTATTAAAATAAAATTAAACAATATGTTAGTCCCGAAATGACCTAGTTTGTGTTGAGTGGACGTGAAACCCCATTTCTCTCTCTCTTTCTCTTGTTCTAGTACTATCAGTGTGTGCACAGGGGTCGTTCCTGTAGCAGGAAATGAAACCACAACCGCAAGCCGGCACGTCTAAAGCACAACACTTAAGACCACTAGGCCATCCCAATTTAGTTTTATTATATACTTTATAAGTAATAAACTGTTTATATATTTTATCACCATGGTATCAGTACTTGTCAGGTAGATACATTATTACACACCTATTAATAATTAATATATTTCACATCATACAATATAATTCACCACATCAACGTGTAGATTACTTCATATAAAAACACGGAGTTAATGAGCTTGAACAGTAACACAATCTGGTCTCCTAGTTAACATCTATTTCAAATAGGCTTGATCATATCATTAGATGGCCTTGTTTAGTCTCGATCATACCAATGACGAATACAATGCCAATGGGATTTAACGTCCCACGTGTCTGTACTAACAAGGATATTAAAGGCAGGGTTACACTGTGAAAGCAAACACGGTCTTTACAAGCCTTACAGTGTTCCTACGTTTTGTCAAAATCCATATGGATATATCTGGTTGTTAACAGTCATCAATTATAATAGAAACCACTTTACATATATATTTCATTTCTGTCCTATTTGGTAACACGAATTTCAGTTCTGTGATTGGATAATTATACTCTGACCATGTGTTATAAGATATACTCTGACCATGTGTTATATAACATACTCTGACCATGTGTTATATGATATACTCTGGCCATGTGTTATATAACATACTCTGACTATGTGTTATATAACATACCCTGACCATGTGTTATAAGATATACTCTGCCCATGTGTTATATAATATAATCTGACCATGTGTTATATAACATACTCTGACCATGTATTATATAATATACTCTGACCGTGTGTTATAAGATATACTCTGACCATGTGTTATATGATATACTCTGACCATGTGTTATATAACATACTCTGACTATGTGTTATATAACATACTCTGACCATGTGTTATAAGATATACTCTGATCATGTGTTATAAAATATAATCTGACCATGTGTTATATAATATAATCTGACCGTGTGTTATATAATATACTCTGCCCATGTATTATAAAATAATGATTACATTGAACACACTCTGATTACACTGAGAGTAATATCATATTGACGTCCTTTATATAAGAGTTAAATCTCTTTATTGCAGGACCCTGTTCCTCGAAATCATAACTAAAGATAAAATCATATTTTAGTAGATACTTCCACTCTGATTGGCTAAGCACTAAAATCAATCTAATATTATTTTGGCTTCAAATGTTCTATAAATTATTATTTAGATATCTATTTACATGACAAGACTTTAATTACCCTCTCTAGACCATCGGGTGGCACTGGCGCGGTTTCCAATCATCGGTTGTACGTGGCAAGGAGTAGGGTCGCCTGTCCAACCTCATGGGTTTTCTCCGGGTACTCCGGTTTCCTCCCACTGCTAAAGATCCCTACGCGCATGGGAATTATTGAAATAAAATTAAACCATATGTTAGTCCAGAAATGACCTAGTTTGTGTCGCGTAGACGTTAAACCCAATTTCTCTCTCCCCCTTCGGATGGCGGAGGTATAAATAGATTGATGATTTAATTTTAAGATGGTGAATCTATACGTCTTGTGAAATTTTTATTTCAGTATATTAATTTTGAATTATCTATTCTGAACCATTATAACAAGAACGACAAGCTCGTTATCCAAATCTTATATATTTAATATGTTTCTCTAAAAGATTAATAACCTACCTGTTTGAATATTTCCTGCTATCATCTACTACCCCATATATTATAATATATATACCATATTGCTTTATATCTATGTTATATACTCTATTATATCACATATCTACTGGCACCGTTTAACATGCTACATACTCATAATAGTACACAATTTAAAGTGGGCGCTATAGCACTTTATTCATTCAGTAGTAAGGAGTCTCGGTCGATCATTAAATAAGAAGATTTAAGACTCGTTCCGATAGAGTCTAGTTGTCCGTAGAGGACCAACAAAAGAAGTCAACCCTTATTCGCATTGGTGTGCACGTAAAAGAACCGTTGTCACTTAGTGGTCCGGGTATATTTTCTCTCAAAGCAAATTGGTTAGTGAGAGAAAGAGAGAGAGAGAGAGAGAGAGAGAGAGAGAGAGAGAGAGAGAGCGGGGATAGAGAGAGAGAGATTTGAATAAAATAGGTCATTTTGAGATTGACATATGGTTCAATTTTATTTCAATAATTCGCTTGGGTGTAGGGGTGTAGGAGAACCCAGAGAACCCGGAGAGAAAATCCACGAGACTGTCACGAGACTGGAAAGCTGAGCCTACTCCTTGTCACGTACAAGTGAGGACTCGAAACCACGCCACTTGACTGAATATCCAAAACGCGCACGTGTTAACCCTCTCTCTTTATAAAGCAATCAAGATGGCGGGGTAAAATGGATAGAAAGTTACAAGATGGCGGTGTGAAACGGATAGAAAATTACAAAATGGCGGTGTGAAATGGATAGAAAGTTACAAGATGGCGGTGTAAAATGGATAGAAAATTACAATATGGCGGTGTGAAATGGATAGAAAGTTACAAGATGGCGGTGTGAAATGGATAGAAAATTACAAGATTGCGGTGTGAAATGGATAGAAAATTACAAGATGGCGGAGTGAAATGGATAGAAAATTACAAGATGGCGGTGTAAAATGGATAAAAAGTAATGTGACAACCTACCTTATGATTGATCAGCTGTAATTTTATAAACCAAAATATCTGGATTAATCAATCACGTCTTTATCGAACTGTCAACCATATAACGACGTGTTGAAACCCGGTTTAAAGTGGTGATGAAGAATTTCATTAAGAAATAACAAAATGGTGATTAAACAATCGGGAAGCAAACTATTAAACAATGGAGATATCAGGAATAGATTCTTCATACACAATCTAGAACCAAACAAATATCATGATGTGACGTATCTTGTTTAACTCCCCCACATAAATACAGATAACATCTGAACTTATCCTCGTCAACACAGTTTATCTGAACTTAACATATGTACGTGTATTAACCCCTTCAGAACATTTCATTTGCAGATGATAGAACGCACGTGCAGGGGTTGCGAAGGTATTATTGCCCCGCCCTCGACTCCGGCATGACAGACGTACCGGACATCGCGTCAGTGACGTGTACTCGATTAACGTGATTTCAGTTGAACGAGACTAACATCCACTGTACATGATTGGTTGAAATTATAGTTATGGTCCAGGTTAAATAGTCACCTACGATAATCTTAACTTGACGGATAATCTTAACTTGACGGAAATTACCGGAGACTGAAAGTGACAGCAGTCTATTAAACCCAGCTGGACCATTAATGGGCATTTATTTAATGTACACATCGATCTATCAATTGTTGTAAAACTAGTCACGTGGACCTATGTCTTAATCTTGAGTTTATTAGTAATTATTATGTATGACGTAATCTAATAAAATGAAATGGGGTTTAACGTCCTACTTGTCTGCACCAACTGGGATAATGAGAAACCGACACACAACATGCAATGTTCCACGTAGAAAAAGTGTTCATTTAACTGCACATCAAGAACAGACGCCATTTTGTTCTTCTCACGCCCTACATACCTCAACATAAACAAATTAAAAAATCACGAAAAACCTTCTCGGACAGTTTTATTGATTTACGTAAAGAAAAACAAACGATATATTGGTATTTTATCCACTTTGATATTAAAGCGCCACAGGTAAAAAAACGGCACCTAAGCGATATTGAAGCTGCATAAGAATATTGTGCAAGTCGGGTCAACTTCAGTTGATGAATTGTTAAATTCCTTTCAGTATTTCCATAGATACGATGAACTGCACGAGTCTTTACATACCACGTATGTAGCAATATCGCCATCATCTTTATTCGCCGTGAATCAAATTGTTGGACCCTTTATATCCGATTGAATACAAATCGAGAAATAATCTGGCTGGTATTTTGATTTCCTAATCAAATTTTCAATAATTAACCTGGGTACATATTAACGTAGGAGTAATCAACCTGGGGGTACATATTAACGTAGGAGTAATCAACCTGGGTACATATTTACGTGGGAGTAATCAACCTGGGGGGTACATATTTACGTGGGAGTAACCAACCTGGGGGTACATATCAAAGTTAAGCAACCTGGGTAAAAATCAAAGTGGGTTAATCAACCTGGGTACACGGATTAATCAGCCTGGATACATATTAACGTGGGTGTAATCATCCTGGGTACGAATTAACGTGGACGTAATCTGTGACAAATTTGATATTTTCTGAAAGATACAAACACGCAGAGTTACTTTAAATAAATGTAAATATATGACGCCATAGAGCACATATTTGTTACCCAATATTCTGTTATTTCTGGCTTCAAGTTTAACTTCATACCACCGTTTCAACTTTACTCTTTAGATAGCCTACAAATATGACACATGCTCTATCACCCAGACTTAAAGGGACTTGTGTTTAACGTCCCTATCACCAAGACACAAAGGACGGATTTTTAACGCCTTTATCAACATGATTGATCCTTCAGTAATCTTGAGACTAACATCTGGTACGTTTCTGTCTAGTTAACACTTATAATTTATGGTCTACTTATAACATACAGTCTACTTATAACATACAGTCTACTTGTAACATACCGTCTACCAATAACATATGAAGAGTCCATGGGAAGAACGATCTAAGTCAAATTTTTGTCTTTTTGCATAAAAGGCAAAACAAAGTTTTGAACGAGTGGATATACTCACAACTGGTACGTTTCTGTCTAGTTAACACTTATAATATACAGTCTACTTATAACATACAGTCTACTTATAACATACCGTCTACTTATAACATACAGTCTACCAATAACATACCGTCTACCAATAACATATGAAGAGTCCAGGGGAAGAACGATCTAAGTCAATTTTTTGTCTTTTTGCATAAAAGGCAAAACAAGCTTTTGAACGAGTGGATATACTCACAACTTCAAAATGATGTTTAATATGAATCATAATTACCAGTACGACAACTGACTTCCACATTTCAGCCAAATTAAGGTCATTTCAGAAGAGCCTTGGTTCGATGTGACTCCTATCATCTTTACCTGAAATTGATTGTTCCACAAAAAGCTTATAAATTTGCTACCAGATAGCGCCATTAACTGGGTCCCATTGAAAATGTGACTTTGATCTTTTTTCCCCTGTCTATTACTTGTTGTTTGTGGAGTTGAGATAACATTGGTGAATATCGAATAACGTAACACGATTCAACTTCACACTGTCCATTTGAATTCCTTCATGACGAATTCATTCGGAAAGACTAATATAACATACTTATACAATATTTATTCTACTACCTGTACAACAAATTAGAACCGCATTACAAAATAGTATACTGAATATGGCTTCCGTTCAGGGCAGAACTCAATAGTATATTAGACATGGCTTCCGTTCAGGGCAAAGCTCTATTCCCAAAATATTTTAGTAGCATTTAGTGATCGGGAAACACATTAACAGAACGCAGTTTTTATGGAATACAATGACTAGTTTTATTCTAAAAACACGACGTTTCGACAAGTATCTTCTTATCGTTATCAAGCACAAATGACAATTTAGTGTGAGTGAAATAGCTTTATTTAACGTCGGTTTCCATTTTTTTTTTTTATACAGTAGAATTATTTATTTATTTACAATTGTTATATACAAAGTCAATATGAGATGATATATACAAACGGTAATATAATACAAAATACAATTAAAGATCCTATTATATATATTATAGCTACTTTCTTATATACAGCTAAAAATATATTTAACGTCTGTAGTGTAAAAGCGTCTGGTTGAAAGAGAGTGTGACGTTTCACAGCACAAAAAGCACGTGCATAGGGAATTGTGGGATGTTATGATGGCCATGTTAGAGGTCAAACTGATCCCGTAGTGAATATTCGCTTGGTCGCTACAATCACTGATAAGCATGACATCGACGCGGCTTAACGAGTACGGCATAGTAACTTTTTTACTCCGACAAATTAAATTCTCAAACATTTTTTTGAGGTAAAAGAAAAATAAATAAAGACGTTTGAAGTATTTGTAGTTAAAAAATATTTCCTATTTAGTGTAAATGGGTATTAAAATGAGTAAAATGCATCATTTTGCCCGAAGCAGTTAGGTGTTAAGTAAACATTGCACGAACCGTTGAGCCAATGACTAGCGCGGCGTGCAGTCAACGCACGTGTTGTGGATAGTCATCTGTTACAGAGATAATTCGTAAGTAATTCTCGGTGAAACAGATTGGTTAGAGGTGAGTGTTGATTACAGTGAATGAATAGCGGTAAAACAAACGGGTAAAACTTGAGTTAGTGTTTAAACCGAGGTGATATCGCAGACAAGACAATTTAGTAAACTTGAGGTGAATATATATATATATATGAAATAATAAGAAACCTTCTACATGGATTAAAACAACAGGGGCCTGTTTCACGAAATTTTAACTAAGATACAATCCAAATTTTAGTAATTTGATTGGATAATATTAGATTGATTTTAGGGCTTAATAAAGATAAAGACTGGAGTATCGGCTAAATCAGGATTTTATCTTTAGTTAAGATTTCGAGAAACAGGGCCCTGTAACAGAAATAATGTAAGGAGTAAAGGATATTTAACAAAAACAACAAACATGACGTCGTGCTTTTAGAATAAAACTAGTGATTATATCCCAAAAAGACTGTGTTCTGTTAATGTGTTTCCCAAAGTAGATAGTTCTCTACCCTGAGTGTAAATATCTATTGAAGACAAGACATTTGAGAAAATGTTTGGACAATGTTCGATTTTTACGTCATCGACTGGCACGTGCCAATATGGGGAGATAATTTGTGTTTGAATGGATGATATTAAGCTACTGTTGACACATCAATCATCATAAATCACGTGACCCATCTTCTACTATCTCTACATTGATACAAATGGAATCAATGTAATAGGGTTTAACGTCCTACTTAACTGCTCCAACTAAACTAATAAAGACGTGCATATACCATATAGCGTGCATATAGCGTGCTATGAGAATAATTTTACCCGGACAGCGGCGCTACGGTCTACACTTATATCGAATTCCAACTGTCAGGGGGATCTGTTACATACACCGGACCTCGATTTTTCGTCCCTTTCAAAGGACTACATGTTGTCCCCTGTCAGGCCTTTCTGTAAGTGACACCGATCATTTACTTGAAGAACCATCCCGAGTGTTTCACCCCTGGTCTGACGGGGTGTTTGCGGGCTGAAAGGGAAAGTTTGCCTAATCGTACGGATGGGACGATAATCCGACGTGTACTGTGTTGACAAGACTATAACCCCACCCCCTCACATTCCTCATCACCATACGATTATTATATACAAAACGACAAGGTGTCTGTCTGTCGGTTGTTTTATACAATAAATCTACATCTAAACATATTCACTGTTTGATAAAAATAACTCGTAAGTTAGTTATTGTTGGACATATAGTCAGTCATATCTACACAGGGACATAAACAATCAGAATTTCTGACCCAGGCGATATTAATTAAATATACAGGATATTAAAATGAAATGAGTAACTGCCAGGGGATCTTTTAAGTGCACGCCATTGTGTACATGGGACCTCGGTTTTTCGTCCCAACCGAACGACTAGACAGCTGCCCTTAATCACTGACAAGGGGAAACCACGCCGGAAAATCTGGATGGACTTTTTCGGCAGGGATCGAACATCCGACCTCCAGGCTAGCGAGCCAGCGCCTTACCCACTTAGACACGTGATCCCCATGTTTTCAAAAGGATATCTGCAGCACCCGGTGTTCCGTTTGTGTTTTTATTTATTGGATCAGTATTTCTGCGAGACGGTTCAGGAATACTGAACGTAATCTAATAACAACACCTGGTACTTTTTTTCTCTGTGTATATTTCTCGAGTGGATAAATCGAAACCACGCTAGTTGACTCAACGACAGGCTTTATTACACAGCACTCACGTGCTAACCCCCCCCCCCCCCCCCGGCCAAGTTCAACCTAAACGTAAGATCTGTTTTGTAGGGTCGTCTGTCAAGCCCCATGGGTTTTCTCTGGCTTCCCCGATTTCTTGTCACTACTAAAGACCCCTTCCGGCAAGCGGAGTGGTGACATAAAATTGAACCTTATATTATTAGTCCAGAAATGACCTAGTTTGTGTCGAGTGGACGTTAATTCCCATTTCTCTCTCTCTAATTTATAAAGCAAAGTATAAAATCATGAGTTCTCTTTAAGTAGACATGTCAAGTCGTTCTAGGCCACTTTATTAAATTTAGTCAGTTTATTCTGTGTTAATAGGTTGGACGACTTGACTACAAGTTTTTATAAGAAACTTTATTATATTAAGTGTTGTATTTATCCGGTATTCTGTGTGAAGTAATGTTTATAGGCTGGACGACCCGATGACATATTGTTCAAGTAGCAATCATCTTGATAAAATGGTCGATCATATATATACTGACTTGAATCAACAGTCGAACTAAAGGCAGAAACAGGCAAACTTGATTCCACTGAAAAAACAAGAAGAGAGAAATTAGACATTGGGAAACACATTAACAGAACACAGTGGTTCATTACGTAAGGGTTGGGGGGGTCGAATTGTTAGCTTACTAACTAGGATGGCCGGAGTTCGACCATGGAGGTAGCCCCGAAAGCGTCCCGGTGATTTACCAATGTGGATTCCCCTTGACAGAGGTACAGGACTTGCAAAGTAAAACGTCAAGTCTAGTCCTTCGGATTGTTAACAAATATCCAGGTTTCGTGTATAGTCTGGCGTGCACGTTAAGGAACCCTCGAAAATTGACAATCGCAATCCAATTGTTAACAAATATGTACTGGTTGACGTGCACGTCAAAGAACCATCGACAATTGTAATCAAAGTGCTGTGAGGTCAAAATGGCCATGATTGCACGCTGTTTTTGTTTTCCCAATCGGTGCAGAATTTATCTTATTCATGTGTTCGACTTTTCGTCCCATGTTTTGTTCTACTGAGAAGAATAAAGAATAGTAAAGTTTGATCATAAATATCTTAATTCAATTTTGACTAAAAGACGCAACCATATCAATTTTGACTAAAGGAGTCAACCATATCTATAAAATAAATACTATTTATCTAATTACCTGACTCGGGATATATTCCATTTCTCGTATAACCTGATTTCTTATATCCATCATGGCCGCTTCCATAACTATACTCATTTATTGACTCCGGTACTACCGGAACCGGAAATGGTCTGCCTTCAATCGGCGACCAATATGATGACGTCACAGGTGATATACTCCTCGCTAGAGCAGGATACGACGTGTAATTTTGTCCGTGGTAAGAATGAGGCTCCTGGTGATAAGCAGACGACAATTTTTGAGAGGAGAATGAGGAACTGTTGTTTATGTAATCAGGGTAAGCATGGCTGACACCAAACTGGGGCAGGTAGGGTCTCTCAAAGACGCCATTATTAAAAGTTTGATAGGGTCTTGGGGGAGTGTACGGAGTGTCCGGGGAACATGGCAGACTTCGATAATAATTTGTAGAATAACAATAAGGTACATCTCTATGGCTCGGTAAAGGTATAGGACGAATAAACACGCCGTGGTCGGAGATACTGGAGTCTTCATGTGGTTCACAGTCTTTGGGAAGTTCTGGAGAGGAATTCACATTATTAGGGACTGAAACAAAAAAGGGAATGTTTATTTTTATTCTAAATCTAACTCTGCCACGTTGATACATCGTTATACTGCGTGTTGTTCGCAAAACATGGTATACGTTCGCCCATTGCTGAGAAAAGCGCATACAGTATAACGTACACCCTTCTCCTTAAGGGTGGAAAGCGCGACCACTGGGAGATTTTCTGCTGTATCCGTGCGCTTTATTATTTTATTCTCCTTTTTTTCTTTTGCATTTTGAGCCCAGAGCATCTGCATGTCACCGGTTTCGCCATTTAACTTGACTACATAAATGTTTCTTGTATACCTCAGTGACGTCACTTTGGTGTGAAAGTTTCAGTATTTTTTTTGTAAGTTGATCAGAAACATACCTCGTGTATCCATCTTTCTCTTCTTAGCCTTGGGTGAAGAATTTGATTGGCTACCTGCCCTAACCCTCGACACCATCTTGATTGTTTCTGTAAAACAAAGTACGAATATATTTGAACGTATATTTGGAAAGTTATTGTATTGTATTCAAAAGGGAGATCATAGCATCCACGAAACCTTATATTGTTTAATAATTGTTGTAATTTACACCATTCAATTTAAACGATCAATCTATTCTGATTGTCGGGAACAGCATATTGAGCTGAAATTGACAGTAGATGTCAATAAATCAATGATAATCGGGAACATATTATATTTTAGAGAGAGAGAGAGGGGGAGAGAGAGAGAGGATGTGTTTAACGTCCACTCATCATATCTGGGTAATTTCGGGACTAACATATGATTTAATATTATTTCAATAATTCCCTTGCGCTTAGGGGTCTTTAGCAGTTGGAAGAAAGCGGGGTACCCGGAGAAAACCCACGAGTTTGGACAGACTACCCAACTCCTTGTGACGTACAACCGCGATTGGAAACCACGCCAGTTGACGCAATGCTGGGCCTTATGATGCAGCGCGCACATGCTAACCATTCGGCCATCCGACCCGCCTAGAAAGTTTAAAGATATGTGGCTATAATAAACTTAGATTTGTAATGATATTTTTAATAATGCCTACAGATTTATCACTATATTAGTAATAAGTTATGTCAGTATTCTCATACGTTATTATGGAGTTCATCTTTCAGACAAATATGAAACGGTTTAGATGCCATTTTATCGGCAACTAAAAGTCTTAGCGATATTTCTTTATTTTAAATAAATATCTAGAGAGAGCGAGGGAAATGGTATTTAACGTCCACTTGACAGAAACAAGGTCATTTCGGGACAAACATATGGTTTAATTTTATTTCATTAATTCGCATGCGCGTAGGGGTCTTCAGCAGTGGGAGGAAACCGTAGTGCCCGGAGGAAACCCACGAGGTTGAGAAGGCGCCCTTATCTCTATGCCACATACGCTCACACCGGGGATCAAAACCACAGCCGCAAGCCAGAGGTGACCGGCCAGCTAGAGGTCGAAGCGCGGCACACTAGACCACTAGACAAAATATCTAAATGTGAAACTGTGTGAGATGAAGTGAGTAAACGTACCGGTTGTTTTCATGTGTTTCTGTAAGTTTGTTTGTAGAGTGTGTTCCCGGATCAGTTCATTCTGTGTTTCTAGAACCAGGAACGTGTACTCGTCCAACATCATGTGTAATAGATGGAAGGATCCTAGAAATAAAACAAAACACTATTAAAAACCCGAGTCAACCATCGACTTAAACAGATGTGATAACAGATCATATACCCTACAGGAAATATCCCCCCCCCCACCACAAAACTCAAAACTGAACAATCGGGTCAAGTACAAGACTCACGTGCTCTGAAATATGGCCCACCCCCACTCCACGAACACCAAATAAATGAACAAGACTCTGTGCTGTGAAACGTTTTAAATATGAAAAAACAGATGCAATAGATTTTCCACTGAAAGTAAATATACATGTTAATTTAACTCTGTCATTTGATGGCAAAGTGAAATAGAAGTCTGTCGTGACTCTGTGCTGTGAAACGTTTTAAATATGAAAAACATATGCAATAGATTTTTCACTGAAAGTAAATATACATTTTAATTTAACTGTGTCATTTGATGGCAAAGTGAAATAGAAGTCTGTCGTGACTCCATGTTTCCTGCGAAATAGATATCTGTCGTTACCCCATGCTCTCGGGGAAATAGATGTGTGTCATGACACCATGCTCTCTGGGAAATACACGCCTGTCATTACACCGTACTCTCTGTGAAATAGATGTCTGTTATTACCCCGTGCTCCCTCGCTACAAGACATATTTTTCTAACCCTTCCATGGGACGACTGGTGCCCTGTAAGGGATATTTTGTTATCAACGTAAGTACTTAGTTTGCCCGATTTAGTTCTTATCAACAATTGAGAATAAATAATTATCCCCAGTGTGTGGAAAGCCACCAACGTTGTTTTGTCCTGAACTTAAATGTGTTATTTATTGATTAAAATTAAGTTAAATATTATGAACAAAAACAGGAATCAATTATAGAGCTGTGCAAGAGTCAATATCTATTACATGATGTGATGTATTCAGTTTTTCAGAGAGCCTATCCAATATTTACCAAAGCTAGAAGCGCTGTGTAAAGTTAAATCTCTCATTATTAACGAACCAATCAGCGACCATTGTAACAGGAAGTCGGCTGCTTTGCTCTCATGGAAGCCGCCATTTTGTTTTGTAGGGAACTGCAAAAAAATAGAATCGTGATATAAAAATGTATGCAAAAATTGTAAAAGTAATTTCCGGCGTATTGAATGTTTTCAAATTAATTGGAGTTAATGAGGCGTTGGTTAAATGAAATTTTAATTTGATCCTATTCCATATAAATCGATTTTCTATAAATAGTCGTGAGATGGGAAACCGTCAACAGTTTTTATCTTTTATATTTCTATTATGACAGTAATGAGTTGTGTACAATCGGAATATTTATTACCTCGTATCGTGAATATCGTCACTGTAAAACAAAGCTATGTCAGTAATAAGTTTTATACAGGGTGATTAAAACATAGATCCTATTTCGTTTCGTTTTATATAGTTCAAAATTTCGTTTTACTTGTCTTTACTATACTAGGATCTGGACGTGAGGGACTAGCCAATGAAACGGTCTGTTACCCCGAGCTTTAGGCATGTGTTGCATGGAACTGTGGGTAAACCATTAGAAACGTCACCGCTGATTGATCAATCAATGTCTGACGGCATGGGGTCAAAAGCCGCCAGCTTAATCCCTGACGTTAACTCCAACTAGGCCTATAACTTGTCAGATCTTCATGTAGTATAGGCTATCGAATTTATAAAGATAGGTTGAACGTGTGTTGTGTCAGCGTGGACATGTCACCTGTCCGTAATATGAAATCGTGTTTAACGTCCTACTATTCTGATCCGACAGAGCTAATAAAGACGGACATACGCTATACAGAGTGCTATAAGGACAGCTACACTACGGCTGCACTACGGCACAGATGACTTGACAGAGGCGTTGCAGCACAATTTTATTTCTCTGGATTAACCCTACCTGGAGAACACATCGCTCTATTAACCCTTCCTGGAGAACACATCACTCGATTAACCCTGCCTGGAGAACAAATCGCTCGAATGACCGTACCTGGAGAACACATCGTACTTATAGACTCACCTGGAGAACACATCGCTCTATTAGTTCGTCCATCCATTCTGTAAAACTTTCAACAGTCGCCTGCTTGTTGAGTAAATTTAGAAATTCTTCTAATGCTGAAATGAAATTATAATAATAAAGTGAACACACAATTCACTTTCAATTTAGATTGGAAGCCACGGTATCTCAGTGAGTTAGACGTGGACATAATAAATAACCCCGGACAGTTGGATTTATATGATGAGTAGGTCGTAAAACCACTGTACAGACCACTTTTCCTTGATAACACACTACATAACGTATATACCTATCGTCATAACTCACTACATAACGTATATACTCATCGTCATACCACATTACATGACGTTTATACTCATCGTTGTAACAAACTATATAACTTTTATACCAATCGTCATAACACACTACATGACGTTTATTATACTCATCGCAATGCCACACTGTAACTACTACTTCTCTCTTATTTAATAACACATAGTATATATGGATATAACTACTTCTCTGATATTTGATAACGACTTTACGGATCAAATTTTCATATAAATACAGTCTGTAATTTAGGACTTACAATCAAAAATAACCCCCCTCTGTTTGTCATCTGCTGGTTGGACAAAAGCAGCTTGGTCTGAAATCTCCTTTAAATCGACGTCTGTAAGATCGTCCACCATATTGGTGATACTTTCTAGGTTGGTTAAAACACTTCGAGCTGTCTTTAATATAAACAAAAACAGAATCGAACTTATGATTTATTCTTATTTATAAACGGGGCTCAGTAATGTCCGTACACGGCCACAGACGTCTGTCTTAAATGAAACAAGTGCTTGGTAGGGTGACGACCTGGGTCTAAACATTTAGATTTACCCGTAGACTTAACAGTTTAGATCCGGAAATGTACTGTACCTACCTGCGTACAGGTGAAATAATTTAACCTACCTGTGCTAAATGAACAAATGATAACTGACGTTTAACACTCTGTATAAAACTTCTAGAAACTACAAAATAAATTCAAAAATACATTCAGACTAATTTGGAGACTTGTCAGCAAAGTCGACAGTATCATGAGTTTGTGCGATTGAATGCATGGTATTTAAATGCTTAAAATTTTGTCAGTACTTTGAAAACCAAACACGTCGCTGGAAACCGGAACCGAGTATTTTGGACTACAATTTAATTGTAAAGCGTGAATGGGCCGACGAATGGAAAGAATTTAAATATCATAGGAACAGGGAGGTAATCGAGTTTTACCATTAGGATTAATACACTCCCGTTAGACGTCAAAGCTAAATCCATAACCACAAATAGCCCGATAATTGACAATCACCAGACACCAGTATCGAAAGGAGTTAATCGTTCAGGCTTTTCGCTAATAAGAATGGTCGAAGGAATTTATAGGCGGTTACGTATTTTAATATGCGATTTTCGTAATCATCTCTGCTTTCTTCCTGATTCTTCCACCACAAAATCATAAATATTCACCAAAACCCAGAGTTGCCCTTTGCCTTGTTATAAATACAACTTGAGATAGGTCCTGTGGTCTCAAGATCCGTATTGGTGCCATGAACTGGGTTTCTCTTGGACTAAAATCTGAGCCGATTTTTTTAAACCGTGGCTGCATGTAATAAAGTTTACCCTTTTTGTTCCTATAATCATCACATTACGGAAATAACCGATAATGATCGACTGCTACCTACACCTGTAATTCAACGGTTTGTGTATGGCGTATCGTCTAGAGAAATTTATATCATATTACGGAAATAGCCGATGATTACCGACTGTTATACATACCTTGTAATTTTACTGTCTGTATGTGACATGGAGTATCTTCTAGAGAGATTTCTAACCACATTGGTAAATGTTTGATGAAACTTTCTATTTCAGCTCCTAGACTGGAATAAATATATAAATGATGTGTTAAAACAATTTTTGACCCGCAGCCCTGTCCATACTGCAATAAACTAGGCGGTTATTACTATGGCTACGAATTCTGGGTCAGCGGAGTTTAAACCGTGTCTGTCCCATCCTCGGTAAAACTAGAACAAGTATTAAAGGGAGATAATTTGAATTTGTGAAAACTCAGTGACTGGATCCAGGATACAGTGAGTGGAGTAGAAGTGTGGATACCAACGATGGATTAGACACTAGTCCAGTCTATAGTTTAAGTGAAACGCGGTTTAGAAGACGGGCGGAGATAAGAGATGAGACAATTATTATTCATTAGAGAGATTCACCTGAAAATGAAATTAAAACTCGACACCGAATTCCAACTGTTAATTGTTCCTCTGCGTGCTCTGAACAGACTGATAGTAATGATTGGAAGTATTTACTATGGTGGCTGATAGTGACCATGCCCTATTGTCACATTATGAATAGGGCGAGATTTAACATGGCCACTATCAGCCACCATAGTTTACCTTTCTGGCATATCTTGTATTGTAGATGGAATAAGTACATCGATTAAAACCTAAAATATAAAGTATATATATGGCTTGTTATCTGATTCGCTTTCATTGCATTACACCGGTTGAAATCCGGGACAACATGCAGCTGGTGGCCCCTGAGGATGGCTCAGTTATTTTCCCAACTGGTGCTAGAAAATATCAAAAACACAGACTGTAGATGGTGCTTTCAAGAGTATTTCATAATAAGTTTAGAAAACCTTGAGTGACAGTTCTGCTTATAACATCAACTCCATATTCATCATAAACGTAAATTGAAGACTAAAAGAGGACACCCCAAACTACGTGAATACCCCCCCCCCCCCGCCCCAGGGACTGCTCTGTTTATCACTAAACCCGCCAGGGACTGCTCTGCTTATCAATTCGATTATAATCGAAAACGACGTAAAATCAAGACTAAAAGCCGACATAAAACTACGTGCGATAATCAATTATTTAGCGGTTCTCCTAAACCTGCCATACTTTTCCACACTACACTGCATGGTGTATTTCAATTCTAGGTAGATAGACAATTCAATTGTCAAACGACATTGTCACTCATTAATTCGATCATAACTATATTTTAATATTGTGTTTTGCCATCAAATACAAAATTAGGATGTTCTTGTGAATACAGGTAGATGCCTTATAATAGACCAAACCACTGTACGTAGATCTGAACGTTGCGATTATAACGTTGACCAATGAGATCTTACCTTGTATAAAATAGAATCACATAAAGCGATGACGTCAGAGATTATTGACGTATCTAAAAGACTAATAAGGTGATCTGGCATACCTTGCCAAAAGTGAAGAAGAAAACTTTCCACCTGAAATATAAAGTAGAAGGAAAGGTTTGCTGGGCAGTTTTAACACATGGCCGGGGTCCCACGAGCATGCGGACCTCTTGCAAATCTATGTATGTTGAAATTTGTGTGTTTATCAAACCCTGGATATTGTTCAGAGGTCTGTTTTGATTTGTGCTGTGCCAATGTTTAAACACTACTTACTTGGAAGTGCCAACTTAGAGGACTGGTGGCAAAATTGTGAGTTCCCCAACTACCGATAACGACTTCATATTGAACAAGACGCCATATTGAACAACATAGAACAAGACGTCATACTGAACGATACGTCATACTGAATATGGTTTATTACAAGGCGTCATATTGAAGGTGATATAGAGAACAATATATAACACTTACCTCTTCAAAGTTAGCAGTGATAATTGTATCCAGTATTCTCTGACAGTGTGTTCTATACATCATCATAAACGTTTTCATCTATAATAACATTTACAAATTACATTTAGAAATTACATTTAGAAATTACATATAGAAATTACATATAGAAATTACATTTAGAAATTACATATAGAAATTACATATAGAAATTACATTTACAAATTACATATAGAAATTACATTTACAAATTACACTTGCGCAAATTACATTTACCCAGCATCCTATAGGTATGACAAGAAATATATTGTTCTGGTTGGAAGAAGGAAGAAATAAGGTCCACCGAGTTTATGTAGTTTATAATTATAAACGAACTTACTTTATCTATATCTATAGAAGCCGCCAGTATCAGATTGTCGACATCAGGAAACTCGGGTAATAACGTACCAGTTTTAGAACTCAGGGAATATTTACGATTGGAACCCTGGAATAAAATAATAAACAAAAGTATCCAGGCAACGAAATATATGATTATATCCCTGAAATAAAATATCAACAACTCAACTGACCGCCAGAAATTGGGATATATTTTATTTTCTAATAGCTAGACTACTAAACAGACTGTTTTTAACTTGTAATAAATACTCAGAATGAAATGGGGTTTAACGTCCTTCGTTTCAGATGTTAATTAAACCATCTATAAGCATTGGAACAAAACTGGGCTAAATCAAATTTGATTCTATGGAAATACAAACAATATTAAATCCGAGAGGTTGTAAAAACAAAATAGACCTGCAATATAATGGATTAACGTGTCGTCCTAAGTAAGGTTGGTGGTTTATTAGATATAAAGGCGGCAAGATTTTTTTCATCAGTAGCGTGGACTTGGAATTCTAAAGCCCAAACTATATGACAAGCGGTAAACTCGGGGGGAAAGGTCACTAGCTATGTCATTCACGCAAGGACAGGCGGTAACCTCGGGGGAAAGGTTACAAGCTATGTCATTCACGCAACGACAGGTGGAAACCTCGGGGAAAAGGTCACAAGCTATGTCATGCACGCAAGAACTGGCGGAAACCTTGGGGAAAAGGTCACAAGCTATGGCATTCACATAAATACTAAAATTACATTTGTTTCTATAGTCGTTCGAACAGGACGAAAATCCGAGGCCCCGTGTATGACGAATACCGGTTTATTAATCCAGATGTTAAACCCCGTTACATTCGTCATTTCGGCGCTTTGAGCATGCATACCTGTATGGAAATTTGCGCATTATAAATATACACTATTATTATTATTTTATATAGTATAGTATTGACGATGTCTGCACCAATAAAACACAAATAATAAAAGATATCATAGATTAACGTCACCGCAACATCAAAGTAAAACTATAACGCAATAGGTGTCCATTTTCCTTGACAACGGAGTCTGTGGGTTGAATTGAGTGCGTGTTACGTGGTAAGTTTGTGTGTACATGTCACTAGAGTTGCTCATTTATCACCGCCATTGATTATACTCGTCTCCAATAATATAAACAATGGCGGATTGTTGAGAGATAAGTCTCGTGTTTATCATATCTAGGTGATTATAATAACTCAGTTGATAAATACAGCACGTATTCAACCCCACTTCTCACCTGGATTCACCCGTACTCACCTTGTCAGTGATACAGGGCTGAGGGCCTGACAAGAACAGCTGTCTAGTAGTTCGGATGGGATGACAGACCGAGGTGCCGTGTACACATTGGCGTACACGTAAAAGATCCCTAGGTAGTTGGGATTCGATATAAGAGTAGCCGGTAGCACCGCTGCCCGGGCAAAATTCCCCTTATATCACACTGTTTGGCGTATGGTCTTCATTAGCCCAGTTTAGGAGCAGAACAGTAGGACGTTAAACCCGTTTCATTACATTTTATGTTTGTAGTCACCTGGATTCAATTTACTCAGTAGACATGTCAACTGGATGGTTTGATCGGTGCGCTTTAGATTGTAAAGTCTGTACTCTAGCGAAGTATTTAAACCATATGTTAGTCTCGAAACGTGGACGTTAAATTCTTTTGTACTGTATCAATTGTTTAAAACAAATACTCACCTCCGTTTTCATCTTGGTTCCGGAAAATCTGTTTTTATAAAACAATTAATATTACAAGATGTGACATTTTCAAAAGTATTTTCTTAAATTGTTGCATACAGAGGTATTTCATTTAAATTAAGGCGTGTTCTATCCTGAATATGATATATATGTGAAATAGATAGTGTGTTCCATCCTGGACCCTACTAGGACCCTTCTCTCAATGTGATATATCAAATAGATGGTGTGATAGTAATTTATCATCCCTATTACACCATATCTACCGTGTGTAAACAATATTTGATTTCAATGGTATGAAATTGGATCCGACAATCAGTTATAAAGAAAATTAATCAAGTAAATACACTATTTATATTTTATAACATCATTTAAAGGTTTATACCAACCTCGTGAATCCTCGTCCAGAATAAACAGAATGATAATAAATAGACGATTCTTTTATACCTATACCATAATAGTGATACCTGGAAATATAACACCTTATTAGTATAGTAGGCTAGAACATATTCAGTTTATGCCTATACCATAATAATGACACCTGGAAATATTACACCTTATTAGTATAGTAGGCTAGAACATATTCATTTTATGCCTATACCATAATAATGATACCTGAAAATATTAATATAAGCTACAGCATATTCATTTTATGCCTATACCATAATAATGATACCTGAAAATATTAAGGCTATTCATTTTATACCTATATTATAATAATGATACCTGTACCTGTAAAAATTGTGATACACGACGCCATATTTGTATAGACTAGAGCACGTTCATTTTCTGCTTTCATTTGACGGCAGGCGTATCGTGGTTACTTACGCAAACAACGGCAAATATAACGATGTATATAAAATTATATGCAAAGTCTATGCACAGATATGTATGGAATGCATCCATATTTTGTGGCTCTATTAGAGAGAGAGAGGAAGCGAGTGAGAGAGAGAGAGAGAGAAAGAGAGAGAGAGAGAGAGAGAGAGAGAGAGGAGAGAGAGAGAGAGAGAGAGAGAGAGAGAGCCGCAGGCGCGAAAAAATTTCAGATATGTAACCGAGTATGGCGGTATATTAGTGCCAAAATTCTAACATGCTATCGTCTAATTTCTTACTTCTGTTCATGTAATTTCTAACCTCCATTCATGTAACTTCTAACTTCCATTCATGTAATTTCTAAATTAAGACGATGTTTAACCCAACTTCTTTATTTGTTCAGTGTAAATTTCAATTCTGTTCCAACTTGTTTCTATTATTTAAACGAAAAATGTCTTCTTAATAGATGCTTTACATGTTTAGCATTAACATCAACGAATTTAGAATTTATACATTTCTGCCTAGTAACCATCATTATGGGTCGCCACTGCGTGCTGAATTGGGTGATTGCACACCTGATCGGGACCATTATTTGGTATAAGCGACCCATTCTTCGTTTGGTTGAAGGTTGGAAGGCGTGCTGAGAGAGAGAGAGAGAGAGAGGTCACTTAGTATTAAACTCAGTATCTCTGTAGGCCTATCCATAACATTTATACCATGTGTTAATATAGACCAACTGCATATAAATATCAATTATTGGATCAACCGTAAAAAAATAAAATAAAATTCTCCAAATCCCGTTTAGCTTATATTTGAAATAGAAAATGAAATGAAATGAAAGAGGGTTTAACGCCCTAATGTTGTTCCGAACCAGGCTAATGGGGACGGACATACGCCATAAAGTGTGCTTTAGGGAAATATTGTCACGGGATCTTTTACGTGCACGCCAACATGTACATGGAACCTCGGGTTTTCATCCCATCGGAACTAATAAGGGGGAACCACGCCAGAAAATCTGGATGAACTTTTTTCGACCCATGCCGGGATCGAACTCCCGAACCACAGCCTAGCGAGCCTGCGTCTTAACTGCTTAGCCACGGTATTCGAAATAGTATTTGCAAACCATACATTTATATCACGCTCAATGTTGTTTAGAGGCTAGGATGGCCGAATGGTTAGCACGTGCACGCTGTAACATAAGGTCTTTCATTGAATAAACTGGCGTGGTTTCGATTACCCGTTTTTACGTGACATGGAGTAGGGCCGCCTTTCCAACCTCGTGGGTTTTCTCCGGGTCCTCCCACTGCTAAACACTCCTACGCGCAAGCGAATTATTGAAATACAATTGAACGGTGTTAATACCGTAATGGCCTGGTTGGTGTCGAGTGGATGTTAAACCCCATGTCCCCATCTCTCTCTCCCGATGTTGTTTTCAATTTTAACACTCAGGCAAGTCACTCAATCTGACGAAGAGCGAGTCGTTTGTATCAATAGAATGGCCCCGATCAGGTGCTCAATCGCCAAACTGAGCACATGGTGGCGACACCAAACGACATCATAATGATGGTTGCCAGGTAGAAGTATCATAATTCTAAATTTGTTTGCCGTTCATGCTTAACATGTAATACCACAATGAAGTAGACATTTTTCGCCCCAATAATAGAAATAAGATGAAACAGAATTGATATTTACACTGAACAAATAAAGAAGTTGAATTATACATTGTCTTAATTTAGAAATTACATGAATGGAAATTAGAAGTTACATGAATGGAGGTTAGAAATTACATGAATAGAAGTAAGAAATTAGACGATAGCATGTTAGAATTTTGGCACTAATATACCGCCATAACCATAACCGAGCTTTTAAATTTTTAGAACTGGGGTTTATAAGAAATTGGAAAGAATCTTGAGGCTTATCTGTCAATTTCGCCTGTTTTGTGATTGTATGTTTATCTCATTAAGTCATTTAGTCGGAGACCGACTGCGGTGAGTACATTTTTTCAGAACGATTATTTTTCGCCATGGTAGAAAACAGAATAAGAGCGACAAGTGGAGTTTTGTGTGACGTATGTTATTTAGGAACACGGATTCACGCAAATACATAGTATTTGGGATCTATTCTGGCATTGTTTTGGAGACCGACTGCAGTTGACAAGGTTATTTTATACTAAAGACTGTTCCTATTTTGCGACCGAGGGTACTGATTTTGCGACCGACTATTTTTTTTGCTGGGGGGTGTACCATTTACGCCCCTGGTTAATACTATAATACTTACTTAGACTGTCCTCGCGTTCCAAGTCGCCGTGTTGTCAATTTGGGAAATTTCTGTCTTATAATCTAAATTCAAAAAAATTATTTAGATATTAGTCTCATTTGGGTGATCAAAGTTAAATAAGGAACAAAGGGAAATAAACAAGAAAGATGGCATTTATAATGAAAATACCTTCAATTGATTCATAACTATAAGTTTCGATTCCATGAATCTAAAAACGAAGAAATGCTTTTGGTTTGTAGCTGTTCAAAGCCGATCAGAGATAGAACAAGCGAGAATTCAGCATACTGAACACAGTAATGATTGGTGAATAGCGCGTTACAAATGAACATTTTTTTATATTATTTTATTATACATTGTAGAGAATATAAACAGGCCCCACCCCTCCACACCAATCTGTGATTTGGGTTATACCTACCTTACCAAATGTAGCCGCACCAGCCGGGTGGAATAAAAACTTTTTACAAAAATCTAAATAATGTGTATAAAGAACACATCTTGGTAGACAAACACCTTCTGATCTTTCATAATTAGCATTTAACCTGAACATACCAACAGTGGAACTCATCAAAATTCATTTAATCTTTATTTAACCGAAAATAATAATAAAAATCATGCATATCATAAGAAGTGTTGTGACTAATTGAATTTATTCTAATCTAACATACAGTTAGAGAAAACCATTGTTGGTGCTAATTTCTATAATTTAGTACAGAAAGCAACAAAAGGTCGTCCTCACACCGTCTTTCATTTCGTGTACGTGAAATAATATCTGAAGGCAATCACGGGTTAGAAAACCTGACTGTAAATGTGATTAGGCTTAGTGTAATTCATCCTATTATTAGGGGACACCTTTTAACAGTTTCGCAGATAGTGCGGGAGGAATACCTCGTTGGAATGATTCTACACCAACCTTAATATGATGACCTATTCCAAACAATTATTATTTGTTCTTTATACAGAGAGCATGAACACCATTCTTCTCATTTTTCGTAAGAGAGAGAGAGAGAAATGGGGTTTAACGTCCACTCAACACAAACTAGGTCATTTTGGGACTAACATATGGTTTTTAATTTTATTTCAATAATTCACTTGCGCGTAGGGTCTTTAGCAATGGGAGGAAACCGGAGTGCCCGGAGGAAACCCACGAGGTTGAGAAGGCGCCCCTATCTCCATTCCACATACGCTCACACCAGGGATCGAAGCCACAGCCGCAAGCCAGAGGTGACCGGCCAGCTAGAGGTCGTAGCGCGGCACTCTAGACCACTAGGCCATCCCAACGGCCTTATTTTTTGTAAATGGGGGCATTATTTTAGTTGGGAGTGAGTACATTTTGTCTCCGTTCAAGATGACTTTTAAATCATCTCCAACAAGGAAATAAGGTGAGATTACCAGTTCAAGGTGGCTGCTATCTGGGAATGTTTCTGAGTTCGTTCAGCGGGTTCTTTCTCCTCTATTTCTTTCACTTCTAAAATATATTTTTTAAAACAATTTTTTTTCCTTAAATCGTGATGAAATGTTTTGTGTTTATTAATGGTGGACTTGGCGACTGTCTTTATTTCAAGAGAGGTAAGTGAAATGGAATGAACAGTGGGTTTAAGGATCTGGTCTACTGTTTTACTTCGACTACGCGATCTCATCAACAAGAATGACATCCCTACAAAAAGGAAAGCTATCAAGAACAAGTACGGCAATGGTTTAAAAGCCCGATACATGGAATGAAATAGAACTAAATATTGACTTTTAATTAAATAATTTTATGTCCTTTAATCAAGGGGTGTGTTTAAAACAAAGACATCAATTAGTCATTAACAGGTTAATTAACTAATTAACACCTTGTTTCAATCGCTTCAGGTAAATCACACAAACATCACACAGGTAAATGTTGACTTTAAAGATGGCCGTTAATCTACAGGTAAACAGGATTAAATCAATGATTTGATAAGATTGACGTCGAGTACTCGAGTAGCTTTCTAAGACTAGTCTTTATCTCATATCATTCAATAAAGTTAGTCATACTTTAGTTCAAGGTCTGTTCACATTAGTCAACGGCCATTCTCTACTTTAATTCAAGCCCTGTTCGCACATGTCAATGATATAGCCTACGTGGCATTTCTAATTTTAACAATTAAATGTTTTTAATTGCACGCCAACGTGTACACGGAAGCTCTGTTTTTTTGTCCCATCCGAACAACGAGACACATTATTCCTTTTCAGGTGCTATATAATATAGTCTCCATATGATCAAGACTACATCGTCCGTTTGCTCATCAAGTGATTCTAGAGTCTGGGTAATCTGGATTGTATATAGATATCCACGAAACTTGAGGTTGCATGGGTAGATGCCATTTTATTTCAATATTTCGCTAGAACGCAGGGGTCTGTAACAGTGGAGGAAACCGGGGGGACCTGGATAAACCAACAAGTAGGGGTCTTTAACAGTGGGGGAAACCGGGGGGACCTGGATAAACCAACAAGCAGGGGTCTTTAACAGTGGAGGAAACCGGGGGGACCTGGATAAACCAACAAGGCTGGACAGACGACCTTACTTCTTGTCATTACATTCTGGAAACTGAAACCACGCCAGTTGTCTCAATTGCAGACCCATGATCTAAAGTACACGTATTTAATCATTCAACCAGACCACGAACAAGAACAACAAGATGAGTTGCGCTTGGGACCCCCCCCCCCAATACCCTTAAAATACACACGAAACGAAATCATTAACACAACTGCAAGGTACAATTTTATGGATACACAATTACCGAGTTTGATACTAAACGACGCTTCGACGAGGATACCCTCGGCGTCTTTATGCGATTCCTCATCGAAGGGAGAGTGAGAAGTGGCTTTTATAGTCCAATTGACACAAACTAGGTCGTTTCGGGACTAACATATGGTCTGTTTTTTAAAGTTTATTTTTATTTAGCAGTGGTAGGAAATCGGAGTAGCCGGAGAAAACACACGAGGTTGGACAGGCGACCCTACACCTTGCCACGTGATTCCGCTTAGTATTAAACTCAGTAATTATGTATCTATAAAATTGTACCTTGTGTTAATATGTTCAATTACTAAATGCCAATCAAAGAAGATCAACGAAATCATATTCTAATTTTAATCTAATTCCAAACTGAATTATAGCAGACGTACAATGGTTCATATTCAAGCGGGGGTTGGGGTGGCCTACTGGTCTAGAGTGCCGCGCTTCGACCTCTAGCTCGCCGGTCACCTCTGGTTTGCGACTGTTTTTTCGATCCCTGGTGTGAGCATATGTGGCTTGGATATATGGAGTGCCTTCTCAACCTCGTGGGTTTCCCCCGGGCACTCCGGTTTCCTCCCACTACTAAAGAACCCTACGCGCAAGCGAATTATTGAAATGGAAATTGAAACCATATGTTAGTCCCAAAATGAACTAGTTTGCGTCGAGTGGACGTTAAACCCCATTTCTCTCTCTCTCACATTCAAACCCAAAAAAAACCTTACCATAATTGGTCCTGGTTGGACTGCCTTGTTTCTGTTCCTCCGCATTCTCATAGGCCTGACAGTGATCATCAGGGGAAGGAGGATGCAAGTCTTCTCGAGAAGAATGTCGATGGTGGAGGTCACCAAGAGAAGGTTCTCGGTGATACTGTTGATGCAGGTCATCATGCAGAGCGTGTCGGCGATGCTGTTGATTCGGATGATCAAAAGATGGTTGTCGATGTTGCTGTTGATGTCGATGGTGTTGTGGTTCTGTTGGCCATTGTAAAACTTCTGTCCACGGTGTGCAACCATGGTGATCGTGGTGATGGTTATAATATCCATCTTTTACAGAATGGGTAGAATGACAGCTTGATTGAACAGCCATCCCGGAAACTATTTCTTTGTTACTCTCTCTGGAGATCTGATGGTAATACTACACAAAAATACCTCAAAATATCTGGAGATCTTCTTTCGTGATTGTAATACTATACAAAAATACCTCAAAATATCAATGTTTTGAGCATTGTCATGAGACGTTCTAAAAACATTAAGGCTGCCTTGTATGCATATTCTACCACGTACACGAACTCAAGTCACGTCTTGGGCATCGATTTAAACCCGGCCATGCTAATTTGTATTCAAGGTGAGACGGACTTCTGCAGTCCATGCATGGACTTATTTCAATAATTCGCTTGCGCGTAGGTGTCTTTAGCAGTGGGAGGAAACCGGAGTGCCCGGAGGAAACCCACGAGGTTGAGAAGGCGCCCCTATCTCCATGGCACATACGCTCACACCAGGGCTCGAAACCACTGCCGCAAGCCAGAGGTGACCGGTCAGCTAGAGGTCGAAGCGCGGCACTCGGTTGAGCCCCCGACCAAAACTGTCCTGATATTCACCGATACACCTCGGAAAGTGTGCTAATAACTATTACTTATATTTCAATGTGTTATTACATACGATTGTTTTCAACTATCAATATTATCAGATTGTGTTTTTGTCATTTCAATGATTACGTTTTTAGAATCATTACATATGATTGTTTAAAAATAGTATTATTATCTCAAATTACAATATTAGACACTCCGCAAATATCTGCCATGTGATAATTTTCAATCAACTTTATTACTTTACCCTACATTAATTAATATTGACTGAAGTAATATGTTTTACTTCACCCGGTTATTATTCATATTGACTGAAGTAATATGTTTTATTTCACCCGGTTATTATTCATATAATCCCCACTGTTATTATAAATATCGATATATTTTATATATTTGAATAAAAGACAATTAATATAAGACAACTATAATATTCAATGTTATTATTGACAATCCCGCAATTTAATATTTCAATAAACTTTGGTTTAAGAGAATTCTATATGACAACCCTAATAAGGTGGAAATTTTGTAACTTTTAAATCAACTCTTGAAAACACACAAACTACTAAAATTAATCAATTATTCAAATCTCTATATTCTAAAGATTACCTGACAGTTAAAAATGGAAATAAGAATAGACAGTAAACCCACTGCCCAGGCAAAATGCCTCCCAAACCACCCCACGTCATCATTCTAAATGGTTTATGTCTGTATTTATTCCCCTGGTTGATGTCCAGAAATAAATGGACCCCCCATGTCATTTATCCCCTCGGTTGATTTATAGAAGTATATACAATCCCACATCATTTAAATCCTCAATTTTCGGAAAACAATACCTTTCAATTAAGCTAAGAAATGAAGTACTATCGTCACCAATTATCATCTGAATTCATTCCCTTTTTTTCTAATATTATAAACAATAACTTTTCGTCTTGTTTTTATTAAAGCGAGACTCCCCTCACCAATTATAATCTGAAATCATTTCTATTTTTCTATGCGTTTAATTTATTGTAAACAATAACTCTTCAGGTGTTTTTTTTTTATTAAAGCTAGGCACTATTTTAGGTAAGTACTACCCTCACCAATTATAATCTGAAATCAGTTCTATTTTTCTACTTGTTTAATGTATTTATTTTCAATGTATAAATTACCATAATGAATTCCTACCTGACGACTGTTCTATCACCTAGGTAGTGTGTCGTTGTCCGGGACAATTCAACAATCACTCTAATATAACCCGGGTTACAACCAACGAGAGAATAATTTACCCCGCGATAACTCACTGAGATGTTTCTCTCACCTGGACATATCACCAGATTATCGACAGCTTTTAGCTTGAATTGTGGAGGAGTTTGAAATGGTCTGATAAGACAACGCACGCCATTTTGTTTTCAAGATTCAAGTGCAAAGCAAACAAAAGATTGACAAAGTCCTGCTTTTTGATAGTCCCGCCTTTCCGATTCTCATTGACCAATGACAGGGATTTTGATAAGTGAAAGATAGGGGCCAACAATCGGGTCATTGTTGGCAATAATTGATCGGCCATACTTGAGACAATGTCAATAGCATGAAGTATATTGTTGACGATATCAGTATGTATGACAGGGGACGTTAAACCCACGTGATCGACTTCATTGTTTTAATAACATAGCGTCAATTACAGCCACAAGAAAGTATGCCACATGGGATGGCTTTTTGTGCGATATACATGAACTGAAATGGGTTTAAAGTTCTCCTATTTTTCTCTGAACTGGGTTTATGAAGTCTGACAAACGCCATACAGTGTGTTAGAAGGCAATTTTTTCCCGGGCAGTGGGGCTACGGCCTACTCTTATATCGATTTCTTTTACGCGTACGGGCCTTTGGGTTTCGCGTCCTATCCGAACGACTAGACAACTGTCATTGTCAGGCCCTCCACCCTTCATCACTGACAAGGGGAAACCACATCGGAAAATGTGGATGAACTTTCGCGACCAATGCAGGGATCGAACACCCGACCTCCAGACTATCTAGCCAGCATTTTACCTACTTAACCACCGTGGCCTTATTTTGCGATATAGACTTAGACAATGTCATTAACATAACACATATTGTTTGCGATGTCAATATGTTTCAACGCGGACGTTTAACGCCATTGGTGTATCAACTTTAATTAAAGTCCCACGGATTGCAACATCAATTGTCTTGTGTTCGAAGAAGCTTCAGATACATTATAAATTCTTGGTAAAATTTTACTACAGTATGCTTACATTCATATTTCTTGTGACATTATAACGTCCTTTCAATCCTTTTGAATTATGTGTTTGTTTGAGGTTTCTGAGTATGATGTTTTGTCCGTGTATTTGTCTTTGTGTAAATTATGTGTGGTGCAGTCTTCCTGCACGTACTATTATAGATTTCGATATTCATAGTAAGTCGGCAGCCATAAACAACAAATATTCACTCTCTATCGATTCATGTGTTAACGACTTCAGATACATTATACATTCTTTACTATTTTACGATTCCAACTGCCAATGTTTCCTTAACGTACAGACGAACAAGTCAACATCGGTTTTTATATTATCCAATTACAACTGCCAATCGTTCACGTGCATGCGAACCACTGAACCTCGTTTTTTTCATGTTTTTCGACGCCTTTCGTTGCCAACCAGTCATCTCGCCCACCCAATATTTCGGGTGGACCTGGAAATTGTATACAGATTTTTTTTTATAGTTGATTTAAGTAGCCTAGCGTTTCCTCTGTCAGAATCTGTCGCGTGAACATCGGTCATACTTGAGCTGTTTGAATAATCCGTGATAACTCACATAGTATTTAAGTTTAGAATGATAATTTTGGTGTCTCTAACAGTATGATTTGTGGATCAGGGGATACACCGAAATCGTTCATTATGGTGTGGGGTGATAGTAAAATCAAACATGCCAGATAATATGATCTTTTAACTCGTTACTGGCGGTTGGGGAGCGAGTATTTCACCAAACCAAGTTATATGTAGAGACAGACTATATAATTCTGGATATAGCACCACTTACATATTTCACCAAACCAAGTTATATGTAGAGACAGACTATATAATTCTGGATATAGCACCACTTACATGCCAATCAGGGGCTGCAGGGCTCTGATCATACTCCGCGCAGTGTTGCGTTTGATTAGAGGTAATCCTACTACACACTGCTATTATGAGTGGATATTGTGTTAAATTTTGATTGGTCAGTAGTCCGTCAACCAACCAATCACGAGTGCCAATATTGGACCAAATATGTTTACATAACGAACGTTACGTCATAGCTCACGATTTTATTATGCCTAATTAACCCGTGCATAGCAGAATACTGCAGTAAAACTAATTGCGTGACAAACGAGGCTGTCAAATCGAATGAAATGTAAACAATACTGTTTGGAAACGAACATACTTTCACCGTTTTTAATACCTTAAATCACTGTCCAAAGTTTTAGGGAAGACCCAGATTAAACGAAGGACTGTCATGTTGCTGTACTTAAGTGATAGCTTTCATTGAACGGGAAAAATAGACACACTCCCGCATAAGTTCAAGAAACAGACGCTATTCCAGCAATGGCCAGAGAGGGATTTCACGGGCCATTGCTTCAGGAATATGGGTTCTGATAAGATAGACACAAGCTGTTTGTTGAACATTTAAAAAAATAATTCTCCCCGCAAAGCATGGTAAACAACATGTAGTTTTACATGGCATATTCCTGTATGACGAAGAAGATAAAAGTATTACGTCATGTAATGTTGACGTCATATATAAAGTTATAAATAAAACATGATTGACAATCTGTAGTTAAACAATGTAATGGGACTGTTAGACCTGGATGACGTAGAAGATACAAGTATTACGTCATGTAAAGTTGTCGTCATATATAAAGTTATAAATAAAACAGATGATGGACAATCTGTAGTTAAAGCTGAACTTCGATTACAAAACTACAGAAATACTTAAATAAAAAAGGTAACGCCCAAAACAACAATTACTAATTACTGTAGAAGAAATAATTCAACCACAACGTACCTTTGCTTAATAAAATAACTGGCATTGTACGAGATTAATAGACTACTGTTATTCTGATTAAAACTAATAATTACCTTTAAATAATCTACTTATTATAATACAAGGGAGATAACCTATTCATCCACATTGTCAAATGTAACCTACGACCTTTTATTGTAAACAAAATTGAAAAAAATCGGTTTTAAATTCGGAAGTCATGGACAATTTCCCTAATTACTTGGCTACTCATCGCCTACTCTTACTGCAAGTGAAAGGGACGGGCAGGTGTGCTCAGTACTGGAGGGAAACAAAGTGAGAGGGGTGGGTATACTCAGTATGGTCGGGAAACAAATTGATATGGTATTTTCGGTCTACCCTCGGACAACAGACATTCTCCTGTGAAAATGGAAACAATTATTAGCTCAAAAAAGACTATACACATTTGGATCTTTACTTTATAAACTCCGTCTCAACACCTTAGAGTGATAAAAACAACATAGTACATTGAACGTTGTGTACGAAACAACAAAAGAACAAGTGCTTATCATAGCAGCCAGCATCTCATATACGACGGGTCGATTAAACTATTACTTCCCAATTCCACCCAAATGTCAGGATAATAACAATTTGTTATTATCCCTCTGCTTACCCCGAGCCGAAAATGCTCATTATCGAACTTAGTCAAGGTATTGATGTAATTAGAACTAAACTTATCGTGTCCCAAAGCATCAGTCAGTCAAATTGCTTATCACTGCTTACCCTAAGCCGAAATTGCTCTTATTCGAACTTTATTATTATTATTATTATTAACCTAATAAACACCTACACTAAGTTTGAACACTCTAGCTCAATTAGAAAGTGAGGTGTTCTGCCCCACAAAGTGTGACGGACATGCCCAATTTAATAGTCCCCTGCTTTCTTCGCCAAAACTGGGTAACAAAGGTGACCTATAGAGTGTCCCCAGCCTTGGTAATACATATTTTTACTCTATTTGTGTACAGGGAGGGGTCATTTCGGTCCGATATTCACGAAACCGTCCTTATGGTGTAACGCTTATTATTATATTTAAAAGTGTTTTTTAATGGGATAAAAATTTTGTCTTATAGATAGACTACTGACAAATAATATGATTTGGTCAAACAAGCCATAAGCAAGGGATTTTTTTTTCGATCGATTAAACATTCTAACTTGTAGAGAGACCACAAGCTAATGAGGTGATTTTCCCAACAATCAGGGTCCTTAATCCAGGATAGTACGCTCCGATATGCCAATGGAATCAAGATACTTGGGAAATAAACAACGATTTAAAATTTCATCAAATTCTGCTGAAAATTGTTACATCTGGAGAATGCACAAACTAAAGACGCGATTTTTCGTAGAAATTAGGAGCAAGGGGGGCTTTTCTTCGATATGTGCGAATATAAACAAGAACCAACCATCAATATCCGATAAAAAAAAAATGTAACCTATAGATTGCCGTACCATCATAGACAAAGCTTTCAGGTTTTTGATGTTTTTTTATAAATTTTTTTTGGCTTGGTTTAGAAATGTTTTTGCAGAATATATCATTGTGGTATCAACGTATATTTTAAGGCGACAACAATGTGACCTGTAGAGGATCCACAACCAAAATGTGAACGACAATATAACCCACATGAAAATATGAACATTGTAAAATAATATTTCTGCTCGTTCATCATATAATTCAGAAATCTGGTGTCGTATTTCTATGTCCAAATAAACAAAATCAATTTAAAGCCATGTAAAATTTATTATTAAATGAATCAACCTCGGATATTTCTAACTTAACGATATGTTGCCAGGCAACAACATATTTGCAGCTAATTCCCGAACGCATAGTTGCGGAACACTTGGTGTAGACAGAGTTCGCCCTTGAACCAATATCAAAAACATGAGCGGAAGGTTGCGGAAAGTTACTCTCGATATGGTTCGTTCGATCACGAATCTAACCTTAGAACTAATTAATATCCAGGATAAATAGATTACTAGTATGACGAGAACGGATAAGATTATAGTTTCACCTCAATGCCCTTGGTGTCTGATATCAGTTTAAATCATAGTTCCACTTCAATGCCCTTGGTGTTTGATATCAGTTTAAATCATCCTTTTACATTTATGGTAAGACCGTATTGTAAAAATATGAACCAATGCATAAGTTCATAGTGTTTGCAATATGGTTCAGAGGAAATATTTTGGAAATAGATACATGCACAGAAGTCTTGTCCGATCAGTCTATTACTGCAGCCGCACATCCCGGGATATATTCTTCAAAATAATATTTCTAACACTCCCCATCCCACCCAATAAAACGAAAAAACTCAAATCTTTGTCTGTTGGGTAAACTAAACTATGGTCAGAGAAAACTCTTAATGATGTGGCCAAGATGGCCATGCAAGCGAAACTTGTCAACGTCAACGTCAGTGTGCCAATTGTAACGAGTGTCATTTGCTCACTCTAGAGATTGCCCTTTATGGACAAAATAGAAACAGGTGCAACCGATTAAAACTGAGAAAACTATTTTGTACCCTGAGGTAGGGAAAGTGGTTGAGCTTGTCACACCATCAACTGTAATTGCAAAGCTTCTGTTAGACAACGTTGATCTTACCAGCTTCCCCCAAAATACATTTACTAAAGAAACATCACATTTTTCAAGAGATGGACCGAGAACAAGCCATATTAAAAGCGATTTTTCGTACTACGAGGGGCTATCCAGTTTTGTTACAATCGCACAATCGACAATATCAAAAGGAACCAAGATCTTTGAGATATAAATGTGTATATAAAAGTTTCATCAAAGTCGAAAAGGGACTACTAGCTAACAATGTGATTTTTCGTACGTTGAGTGTCATAATCCAAGAAATTACATGGTGATGTGCGCGAAAATCGAACGAAACCCAGATCTTTGGAATATAAACATACTTTTGAAGATCCATCAAAATGGGATTAAATTTATGGAAGAAAACGATGTTTTAACATCGCAAACTATTCGTGTTTGGAAAGTATTGCATTCATTTGCTGTCGTATAAACGAAGACAGGTAATTTTGTACGAATAATAAAAACATAAATTTGAATACCACACGGGAATTAAATATGAAAATATCGAGGTGCATCTATTTTTATTACGTACGGAATTTGAATATTTTGTTGTCTCGTGACTTTTAATCGTGGTATAAATCCATCTGCTTAAATAACGATAAGAGTTATGCCACTTTATTTTCGGTAAAATATCCGACAAGAAAATTTTTGAAATCCCAACTCTAACGCATTTGTTTTTCAAATTTTTGGAATGAGATATGGTTTGTTGACAGAGGAAGGTGTGAACTTCAAATTGTATAACCTGGTGACCTGTATCCCAATCAAAACGGAAGGTTTTGCTAATTTTCGACACGAATTTTCATACTGTTTCAAGATAGCTGTCAATGATGTTATTTCTGAAGATGGGGTACATTTCAGGTATCTCTAGAAACGTATCATGTGTAGTCTCCTGTCACCTATTGAAAATGAACTTGAACCGGATGACCATAATAATATGATAGTGCAAGATCCCGACTATCATGAACAATCCAAACCTAGTTCGCCAGGGTCATGTAACAGCGGTAGTAGTGCGATGAAAAAATACCTAAAATTTGGCCTGAAAGTGGCAAAAAAAACCCCGACCAAACCCCGTGAATATGAACTATACCGACCGACCCCCACCTTCGAACATTTCCATGATATTACATGTTTTTCTCGTGGAATGACTCTTAAATTGCTCAAGAGGTAGATGAGAGAGAAAATTCCCAAAATCACGACTTGACCTAAATGTTTCCAAAAATCAAGACTTAAGATAAATGTTTCAATAAACAGTTATATAATGAAGACTACAAACCCGTTCTGAAAGAATGTGGTTGCATTTCGAAAACAATCCTTCCACATTCGCCTAATAAATAAATACAAAGTTTGAACATTCTACACCTGTGATCGATACTGTCATCTTCAATCCCGTGTCCGCATGAAATGAATTGTTTGATTTCTGTCATGTAAACTTTCAATGATCGATGGATGAAGAGGTAGCCGTCTTACCCAGGCCGCCATGATTGATTTCCTTCATCAGTAAAGGATATCATCCCCCACAGAACCGAGACAACAGGGCTCACACAGGGTTAATCATGTCTTGGTGCCCATATAAATGAGACCCCTACCAGACCCACTCGACATATCTCCCCATATAAATGAGACCCCTACCAGGACACTCGCCATATCTGTTCATATAAATGAATGAGAGTACATCAATATTTATATACAGTATAGCTAGTAGAACTAATTACACGTCACAAAAGTTGTCTCCATAAACGGGAGACAACTCTTTCAATACAAGCAAATCACAAACGAGTTCATTTCAATGACATGTGCCGGCCTGTAACAAGTAGTGAAACATCCCGAGGGTCTGAATCTTTATAGGAACAGGGAGCCCACCATTTAATAAAATCTCTCTCTCTCTCTCTCTCTCTCTCTTTTCCCGCACCCGCCCCTCTCTCCGTACGTCTTGCACGTGCAAGGTCACGCACGTGCAATCACACGTGCAAGGGGTCACACAGGTGCTAAAGGTCATCCAATGCAAGGTCACGTGCACGCCCATGCATGCGCGCACGTGCGTTCCTGAACAAGCGGTACAACTACTTTGTTTATGGCCAAACATGTAATTCTATGACATTTTTACCAAAGACGCCACACCCCAAAATGGATATGTTGTAGATGTGTCTTTCGCAGCCTAATGTTTGACATTATTAATGTAAATCTATTATTTGTGGTGATCTTTTAAAATACACCACTTACAGAGCAATGAAATATTAATTAATAGCCTTTTCATACTCCTTTTAAGCAATGAATTATGTCATAACTCCCTTTTTCAGCCTCATTTTGTCAAGAAATTGATGTACAGATTAAAACAACTTGCTTCCACAAAATATTTACACTATGTAATTCCAAGGATACCTCTGATTGTTAAAGTGTTTTAAATACTGAAATATTCCCATTTTTTTAAAAAAAAAAATAGTGCTTTGTGACCCTTTTGTTGGAGTGGCTGGTTGTCAACTAAATACAGCATTTATTTTACATTTATCAATCCATATTTTAATAAATGATTTATATTTCTTACAAGTACCTGTGTTTGTATGTATGTATACAAGCCAGGGATAGAAAAATGTGGCTTTTAGCCATATTCCATCAACAGTATTACTTATGTGGACACAGGTTGGATTTGTTACCACAGCAACTTTTTCAGGGGTGGGCTTACAAGTTTCATTATAGTTCCTTGTAGTTACCCTCAATGCAGCCAATTTGCAGTTTGTCTTCTTGTATACTGACCAAGGTTTCTAGAAATAAATGCCTTTCACCTCAGAGTTTCCAAGAAATAAGGAAAAATTGGCATTTTGAGACATTCAAAGTGTAAAAAAATGGGACCTTTAGTAAAAAAAGGAAAAGAAAGTCAATTTTTGAAAATATTCCAATATTTTGAATATTTTTGATGAGACTTGTTTGAAAATCTTTAAATCTTTTTGCAAAACTCACATTTTTGACAAAATTAAGAAAGAGTCTTCAATTCTAGAACAAAAGGCCCATGGACCTGAGCTGCAACCCAGTATACAAAACATTATTTTTTTTTGATTCTGTATTACAATAATTTTGCAAAAATAAATGTGAAGCTATAAAGAAAAGAATTTTGATGATATATGAACTTTTAAAATCATATAGGAGGCAGACCACCATTAAATTTATACCATCTCGGTACCCACAAATTGTAGTTCGTCTATTTATAGCAGTTTTCTCGCTGTCTCTTTTCTCCCCTTTTGCATGCCCATTTTTGTTGATTTTTTTGGTCTAGAATGGACGAAGAGGGTTTGAATTAATATTTTCTGCCAGGTTTTGGTAAATATTCATGATTTTGAGGCGGAAGGATAACGGCGTTATGAGGTTGGCTACGGTGATATGTACGGCAACTAGATACATGTTTTGAGTATGCTTCTTCAAGTTCGTGTATCTTAAAATTTTGGTGGTCAACCTCATACAAATTGTAGTGCAAATACATGGCCATTTGTTCCTCTGTCTGTAGTGAAAAGCATTTCGCCCAACGAAAATTTGGGGAAAAGTTGGAGGTGGGCAAAGAGTCCAGAATTAACATTGGAGTCAATGGGGAAATTAATGGTGGTCTGCCTCCAATTACACGTCACAAAAGTTGTCTCCATAAACGGGAGACAACTCTTTCAATACAAGCAAACCACAAACGAGTTCATTTCAATGACACGTGCCGGCTTTTAACAAGTAGTGAAACATCCCGAGGGTCTGAATCTTTATAGGAACAGGGAGCCCACAGGGGCGTTTTAAGGTTTATCATGGCGGAGGCTATACTATTTTGAGGGCCCTCTTTCGCGGGGGGGGGGGGGGGGTGTTCTTCTTGATTGATGATTTTCATACCAGTGCAATGACTGCATTCTCGTTCAGTATTGGATTCGACAGTGACAGTGTAAAAAAAAACGATTGACTCGGACTCTGGGGCCCCTTCCCTTGGCCAGAGGGGCCATTTTGTCAGACGAGGGGCCCTTTTGTCTGTCTTTAGAGCCCTCCCTGTCTAGACTACATTTCACTACGGTTTTAGCATTTTTCTCCCGTTTTATTCGTTCAATTTCTTTGATTTTTTTTCGCGAGGAGGCTGGCGCCTCCAGTGCCTCAGCTATAAAACGCTTTTGGGAGCCCACCATTTAATAAAATATTTAGCAAGTATACCGCTAGTGAAATACACTTTGGTGACGTAATATGGGTTGGTCTGCTTCTAATATTCGTTAATCATATTGCTAACAAGAGATGAGTTGTTGTTTATAAAAGAAGAGACGGTTTGTTTGCTGTAAAAGGTCCATACATATTTACCATAAAAATTAAAAATGTTAAACCTCATATACTTCGCAGGCATACTCAAGAATTGGTAAGATATAACATTTATATAATTCATTTAAATTGATGACATCTAATGCAACTGCTATAAACCTGTTAATAATAAAAATTGATATCTGCCCTCTTAAAGATACATTATAACAGTTTATAACTACATAAAGCAAACAGAATATGCTGTAAATTTCACTCAATTTGGTCCACTATGAACCAAGATATTAGTGACTGAATTTTAGAACTAGCCTTGATCATCATTACTGAAGTTGGTAGGGCGAAACTAATAGTCTCGATTATCCATTTAATCATGTACCACAATGGAAAGTTTAGAGTGTAAATCGGACTACAATCCGACAAATCTCACAGGCTAGCCTTGACATCGAAAGCCGATTAAGATCTGGACGAGTTAATTAATGTCTAATTAATAGTTTTTATAACACTTTAGGCCTAAGGAAAGAACTACAATAGGCAGGTATTGCAATTGCATAATGTATGTTATGATCAAACAGGGTAAAAAGTTTGTACTATGTCCTGATCAGACTTGATGAATATATCACTCATCTTAGTTGAAATTTGCACTGACTGTATGTTTTTACACTATAGTGAAATTATGGGACATGTTTATCATTTCCACCAATAAAATAGAGGAAATTAACCATATAACATCTTGAATAAGCATAGTCCTCAAATTGTTAAAAAAATTTAACCTGTCAGTGTGGGATAACTGGTAATGTTCAAATATTTAATTATACAATATCTAGTTTTAACTGCCACTCTATCAGAGCCATGTCTCTACAATCACTGAACACCTATAAATAGAACAAATAATTACTGGAAATGAATGTCTAACATCAAATGTATTGACTGTGTTTCTAATTGTTAAGCAAGTCTAAAACTGCCTTTATCATTTCCCTCAGCAGAGATCCCTCACACTTATATCAAGACTCGCAATCTACTGTGTCAATGCTCTAGTCAGTTTAAAACTATATTTTCCAAGAATTTATTTTAAATTCCTTCTGTAGAGCACCCCTACTCTAAAAGCAGGACCCCCAGCCTACTGTGACACACCATGTCGCCCGCTTGAGACCCTGCTTCGACTTC
Organism: Patella caerulea; assembly: GCA_036850965.1. Classification (NCBI taxonomy): domain Eukaryota; kingdom Metazoa; phylum Mollusca; class Gastropoda; family Patellidae; genus Patella; species Patella caerulea. Next base: position 1,530,849 of record JAZGQO010000002.1, read on the forward strand.
ATGTCTGAACTGCATATTTACACACATTTTCACACCCCCTGCACGTATGTACCTTCCAATAATATCTCAATATGTATTACCATTACCTGTTATTACTATAGAAGCATATCAATATGTATATATATACCTTATCAATATAGCAATATAAAAAATATATGTATGTCCTTGATAAACTTACACAGTGATGTACATGTATCAATATATATGCATCTTAATCAATACTGTGAGGTACGATTATGCATGTATTATATCAATAAAGTAATATATAAATAGAAGTATGTCCCCGAACAACTTATCTAGCAATGTGACTAATATATATGTAGCTGACTGATAGAATATCTCATAAACTAAAGTATATAACATGATAACCTTCACTCCATTAAGTATGTGATTATACAAAGCAGGTATGGTGTGTATTACATTCAATTGTGTATGACTTAAGTCTTATAGGAGTCAATGTTGTTTTTTGTTGTTCTTAACGGTGTAAATTAACATGTCATGTACCCTACTAACTGTAGACAACTCCTAACATTTTACTAATTACGGTGTAAATCATTAAACACATTAATTTCTAAACACATGGAATCACTACAGCTACAGGTGGGTAATTTTATTATTATGACAAAATCAACACTTACCAATGCAAGTAGTAAAAATCTGGGACCTTAATCTTAGTCATTAGCAAGCCTTGCGAACATCTAAATTAAATAATATCTGCAAAATATAAACACCACCTACAAGAAATATGGATGTATAAAAATATCAATAATGTAATGTCAGAATCTATTGTGCACTTGAAAAAGGAGTAAGTGTTCCCTGGACCTTGCTAAACAATACCCCTACATAATACTATTAAAGTATAATTAGTAATGGAAAATGAGAAATATATAGGCCTAAGTTGAATGAGACCTGTAGCAGCGCTATTAATATAACATGTATCCATATCTGTTCCTATGGCTCTGGTAATAATCCCATAATAATTAATAATTATATGTAACTATAGGAATCCTCTAGTAAAAACAACTGCTATTTACTCACCTATTCTAACGGCGTGGCACGACGCCATCTGTGATTTGTTTACACGCGGCTGCACGTGATAGTCTCGATTGACATAGAGCTTTTTATTGTAACAAGATGTCCCCTGTTATCCAGTCTCCCAAATCTTTCGTACATTTGTTCATTCACATCTGCTACACGAAACAGCTCCCGTTTTAATCAGATTATTTTACTTTCTACATTTTGTCCATATACATTTAAACTACCATAATGTAAATTTAAAACAAGATCTGCTCCGATATCTTGACGTTTTCCAATCCATGCCCACAGTCATATTGTTTCAAGTTTACAAAAAATGTACATATTATTTTCATTTTTTATGTTTTATAGACCGTCTTGATGCTGCACTGCACTTTACATGTAAATATTTTTATTATCTTTTGATGTGCTATATAATATATTCTGATTATTCTGTATCACATTATCCATTATACTTGACATATACACCGAACTTAAAATACAGTTGTAAAAAAAATAAAAAACAAACTATTAACCAACCGAATATTTCACAATTGGCATTACTCCTTTCTGGTGACATCGAAGTAAATCCCGGTCCATCTGATACATTATCTCTCGTGCATCTGAATGTAAGAAGCCTCCGAAATAAAGTTGACATAATTACAGCAGAACTTTCAAATAACTTTGATATAATATCGTTAAGTGAGACATGGCTTGACAAAACGATAAATTCTAATATGCTAACCATCCCGTTATTTCACGACCCCATCAGAAAAGACAGGACAGACAGACAGGGGGGTGGAGTTCTGGTATATATCCGAAAAAATTTAAGTTTTAAACGAAGATTAGATCTAGAAATCGACAGTACAGAGTGCATATGGCTAGAAATCAATTCAAATAATACTAAATTTCTGATAGGAACATTTTACAGACCCCCTAACTCTACCACTGATGTTAATAATAAGATTGCTGAATCAATTACTAGGTCAATATATGACGATATCAATAAATGTTTTATACTAGGTGATCTTAATATCGATATGAATGTTAAACAAAATACTTTTATACATAACGCCATTAATCTTTTTGATTTGAAACAACTAATAAACAAGCCTACAAGATATGATAGTAAAGGATATAACTCTCTTATTGACTTAATAATAACCAACTGTTCAGGTTTCACGACAGATTCAGGATGTCTCGATAATTTCTGTAGCGACCACTGCCCTGTGTACTGTCGATTAAGTTTCCAAAAACCGAAAGTAAGATGCTATAAAAGAACTATCTGGGACTACAAAAATACCAATTACGAAGGACTAAGACAGGACGTACTATCCACCAACTGGGACGATTTTATTAACACAAACTGTATAAATATATCGTGTAATAATTTCACAAATGAATTGACAAGTCTTGCCAAAAAACACATTCCAAATAAATTAGTAACCATTAGACCTAGGGACCAACCATGGATGAATAACAGTATAAGAAAAATGAGCAAAAAGAAAAATAAACTCCACAAAAAAGCAGTAAAGGAAAACTCAGACTCAGCCTGGCAGAATTTCAGAACTATTAGAAATGATTATATTGATTTTATAAGAAAATGTAAACGCGAATATTTTACCAAACTTGATGATAAGATTAACGATAAGGAAAACTTTGGTAATAAAAACTGGTGGAAACTTGTCAATTCATTTATGAAAACGACAAGACAGACATGTAACGAATTACCTCCCCTTACACAAGACGACAAAACATTCTTTTCCCCAACTGATAAAGCTGTCTGTTTAAACGACCACTTTATAACTCAATCATCACTTGACAGCACAAATGCATTTCTCCCCACACTAAACCGCAACGAAAACTCACTTTGTACTATTGAACTAATTCCCCAGGAAATTAAGGACATGCTTCTAACAATTGATCCATCAAAATCCAATGGCCCGGACGAAATAAGCGGAAAACTATTAAAATCAGTATCTGAAGAAATATCTAAACCTTTATGTAATATATTTAACCTATCCCTCAAAAGTAAAATCGTACCTGATATTTGGAAATTTGCAAACATTACAGCTATCCTCAAAAAAGGCGATCCGACAAACTGTGGAAACTATAGACCCGTATCTCTTTTAAGTATTCTTGCCAAAACTTTCGAAAAATGCATATACAAACATGTCTTTAACTTCTTCCATGACAATTCTATTATTACTAACCTTCAGAGCGGCTTTCTGCACGGCGAATCTACTGTTTACCAACTTACTGATCTAACACACACGTTTTGTCAAGCCATCGATCAAGGCAAATATACGAGAGCAGTGTTCTGCGACATAAGCAAAGCTTTTGACAGAGTCTGGCATGCTGGACTCTGTCATAAGCTTGAGGCGGCTGGGGTCAGAGGGGACGTACTTCACTGGTTCGAAAATTATTTAACTAACCGTAAACAAAGAGTTGTAGTGAATGGCGTCTCCTCCGCCCCCAGAACAGTCCCATCTGGTGTTCCGCAGGGCTCTGTTCTCGGTCCCCTACTGTTTCTCATCTACATTAACGATATTATAGAAAATATAAACTCCAATATTCGCCTATTTGCAGATGACACCACCTTATATCTCACAATCGATGACCCAGCTGCAAATGCCGATACAATCAATACTGACCTAGAAAAATTAAACACGTGGGCTAAAACATGGCTGGTATCCTTCAACCCCCTTAAAACTGAAACACTGGCACTAACTAACAAGAAAAATCCTCCACTTCCAGTCTTAAGTTTTAATCACATTCCTATAAAAGAAGTCAACGAACATAAACACCTCGGTTTAATTCTTCAGTCAAACTGCAAATGGCACGCACACGTAGATTCAATTATCACTAAAACAAGCAAACTAATTAACTCCTTAAGGTCACTTAAATATAGGCTTACCCGAAAATCCCTGCACACTCTGTACACTTCCTTTATTTTACCCCATTTCGATTACTGTGATGTCATCTGGGATGGGTGCACAAATGACCATACTAAAAAACTAGAAAACTTACAATTAGATGCACTAAGAACAATATGTGGGGCTGTAAGGGGTACCAGTCATAAACTCTTATATAACGAAACCGGTTTTATTACGCTACAAGAAAGACGCAAACGACACAAACTGACACTTATTTATAAAATCATTAATGACTTGACACCCGCTTACCTTAAGAACTTAACACTATACCGATCAAATAAATATCACCTTCGAAATAATGACAACCTTTCAGAATACCAATGTAAAACAAAAATCTTTTCGAACTCTTTCGGACCCTCATCAACAAAAGAATGGAATAAACTTGATCTCAATATAAGAATATCCCCATCTCTCACTACTTTCAAACAAAATCTAAAACTAAACGATCCAACAATTCCAATTTCATTTCTACAGGGCAAAAGAAAGAACCAAATAATTCACAGCAGACTGCGGCTTTCTTGTAGCGACCTGAACGGGCATAAATTCTTACGACATATCTCCGAGGATCCATCCTGCAGCTGTGGTCATCGATATGAAGATTCTGAACATTTTCTCCGTTGGTGCCCACTGTACTCAGATGCACGAAAAATTACAATACATCTTTTACCATCACACCAGCAATCAATTACACCACTTCTTTTTGGCATAGAAAACCAGGCTACATCTAATAATATCTTTAAAATAGTACATGAATACTTCGATGTTACCAGACGTTTCAATATCTGATTCTATTTATAGAAACTTTTTATTCATGTTATAAAATAGCACTTCCTCCTCTTTACTTGTTGTAAATAGTATTTATATTAATTGTGTAACTCCATATGAAATTCACCACTATTGTATAATATGTACATAGACGATCTGTATATATTACTATATGTTTTATATTCCTTGTATGAGGAGAGGGGTGATATAGGCTTTGCCTGTTCCCTGATCCCTTTTCATGTATTTCTGAAATAAAATATTGTTTACACAAAAAATTGGATTGTGTGAGATGAAATTTAGCTCTACGATAGTATACAGGGGCGGATCTAGGAATGTTGAAAAGGGGGGCGCCGCAAAATGAGGGCACGCCGCTGAGAAGGGGGTTGGGGTTGAGGTCCCCCAAGATTATGATCCGTCATTTCCTTGCATCTGTAGCCATTCCACAAGGTATTTGGCTGACATTTTCGTTAAAGTAAACGTTCTGAACGGACATTTTTGGGTGTAGGAAAGGGCACTTTCAGCAGTAAAAAAGGGCACTGTCGAAAATTGGGAGTGGGGGGGGGCACTTGAATCCACCTCTGGTTCCGTCTAGGGTCATCTTGAATATACACACCTAGATGTTTATGAAAAGAAACCGTATGCATTGAAAATTAATATTTAAATATTATAAATTCAGCTTTTTCAAGATTAAAGCTTATTAGTCATTATTAACCCATAATCACAACTGATTTATATAATAAATAATAATAATTCAATGCAGCTTCAACATTCGATAAATTTGTTGACGAAGAAACGAAGAAAATAGCGTTGTGTAATCAGCAGGGAATAGGTCTGTGTTTTTGTTATTCTTAGTTTTCAAGAGTTTTTGTTAATGTATTCTAAGTTTTTATTAACATCTTAATGGTTTAATACACCTTGATTTTTAAATTGGAGAGAGATGTGTATAAGGTGATGTCATTGTATATATAAGTAACACAATCTCTATTATTGTGTTTCTCCGGTTTTCTTCTACCGCTAAAGACCCCTACGCGCAGGCGAATTATTGAAATATAATTGAACCATGTGATAGTCCCGAAATGACCTAGTTTGTGTCGAGTGGACGTTAAACCCCATTTCTCTCTCTCTCCTATAATTGTGTCAATATTTATACACATAACTATTTTATGTCATGATCTAGTGATTTGAAGACGTAAATAATACGTAGCGCTACACTGAGCACCGTGTATGTGTCTCTGGTTATTAATGCCCAACGGCATCATATAAACTTATTTAGAGATGGACAGTCCTAGAAATTGATGTTTTATTAGTATATAACATGATCATCATTTATTTCAACATTATCACATTTTCCCCCAATTAGAGACATTGGACCCCACACATCTCATAAACGCCCCCTCCCTCTCAAACACTTGATCACCACCCAGATGCGGAATCTACGCAAAAACTTGGTCTCGTAAATTCACAGCTCACCCCTCTTACGTCACCGGACTATTTTCATTGACTAATTGAATATTATTATTTACAAAAATAGTATTTCTAATTTCGGGATCCCCGGCCCCCTCCAATAATTTACAACAGTCGTCAAGCCATCAAAACTAAATTTATCCGTGTATCGGTTTCTAGTTTCAAACATTTTTCTCATGCTAATCTTGTTCCCTGAGAAATGGCCACGTATCTGGATTGTTCCCCAACTTTTTCATTAACATTTAATTCGACACTAAACGAAACTGCACTCTCTACGGAAAACCATTAGAGTCGATCAAGTGAAAAAATTAATGTTTATTATCTCATAATAACAAAATAATGCCCACGTCTAAGAATATTTTTGTTATTTGATTGACCCTAATGGACTTCCGTGCAAAATACCAGTTTATATTGAACACTCTCCACAAATGCTGAAATAATAAAAATCACGTCACATATACAGGTCTGGCGAATATGGTATTTGATATCTTAACACGGTTTAAAGCATGGTAGTTAGTATTCATATTGAATATAATATCATTGAAACGAGAAATCTATGAATAACTCAACGGCTGGTGTACGTGTAATCTTACAGCTACCCTGATTGACCTGCACTAACATGTATAATAGGGAGTCATTTATACAAAGGTTTACCTTTAAAACGATATTCAGTCCGTTGATAAAATATCAATCAAAGTACCCAGCCAATATTATCTTATTTATATTTATGGTAGGGTGGTCCACAGCCTCAAATATAATAATATGTGCTAATATAAACTGAACCTGCTTAGTTCTTATTTATTTATCAATGCAAATCTTAAAAATATCTGCTTTACGCGTTGTACGTTTAAAAATACTTTGCTACGAACATGATCAAAACTTTGGACAAAACTCGACGATCATTTTTTAATGTATTTTGACTGTAACGGCTCTCAGTTAAGGGTCACCTTACGCAGTTTCGTAGCTTTTTTTAAAATATTTTTCAAACTTACGGAAGTTAATAACTTTTTAGAGGGTATTCTGAACTTTAAAAAATATATTTTGCTAAATCGTCATAATATTCCCGGAGAAATACAAGTGCTTTCTCTGAAAACTGACATATCATATAAAAATGCTAATGGGCATATATTCAAGGGGAAATTTAACTATGAATTAAACTCGAGTCTTCGTGACAAAAATAGAAACTTTGAATATGGCTGACTTTTAAAGTAGCTAAATGGTTAAAATTGTATAAAATCAATACAGGAATTCATGGGGGCGCAATCAAACAAATTGTTTGTATGTACGAAACAGACAATTAGGGTGAAAGAGAGCGACATGGGTTTAACTTCCACAAGACAAAAACTAGATAATTTCGAGCAATTTGTATGTACAAAAACAGAAAATTATTAAAATACAAGTAAATGCAATAAAGGTAAATTACAATGTAGATGGAACAGAAAACAATATAACAAGTAATTTATCACTATAAAGAGTCAAATCGAATTTAAGGATAATAAGTTCACATGGGACACAAAACAGTCACTACCGAGCAGGCCAAGGCGAAACCAGGTTGTCTTCCTATCTTCGCCGTCGCAAGTACCCGCTTTTGTTATGTGCCTGTTAAAGACGCATAATATGCAACAATCAAACATTTTGTGGTATGTTTGTTCTTTAAGAAATAACTCTGTTCAGCACCAATTCGGTGGAACGAGATATAGAATAGGGTTTAACGTCCACTCGACAAGATCTAGGTCGATTCGTAAGTAACACATGGTTCAATTTTATTTCAACAATTCGGTTAAGAGTAGGCGTTTGTACCTGTGGGATGACCCAGAGAAAACACATTACGTTGGAGACGGACAACCCTACACCCTTCATTTCATTGTACAGATTAACATCAAACGACAGTTAGTTGCTTTTGTAAACTTCGTTTCAATCAAAGTTTAACCGGATATTCTTTGGTTATGGCCTAGTTTAGTCATAGATAGTGTTCAATAATACTTAACATAAGAAAGAATACGATATGATTTGCAGCGTCTCTGTTTTCTTTCATATGAAATTGAAAGGGGAGCTGACTCACGCTATGACGAACTGTTGGGTGAAAACTACACATATTTATTCTTCGCTAAATAATTTTAGAATTAATTATAGCGAGAAAACTTGAATATTTATACGACACTAGTATTTTTAATTTCATGACATGCGCCCCCCCCCCTCCCCCAGTAATTCACATTAATCATTAAAGCATAAAATCTAAATTTATCCGTTTTTAGTTTCAAACCATTTTCTCCAGCAAACCTTGGTTCTCCGAAAATTGGTCATCTGTCTGTAAGTTGTTCCCCGAGTAACGTATCTGTATGTTGTTCCCCGAGAAATAATAGCGTATCAGCGGGTTCTTCTCCAAATTTTGTGTCAACAATTAATGTCTTCAAAAATGAACAAATAACAACAAAAATTGTCCTCTCTTCGGAAGATCATTTGGGTCAATTAAGTGGAAAAAATGAATGCTTATTATATCGTAATACCGACATAATTATATCGTATTAACAAGATATTTTTCTCGTAATTACGAGATAATCATAATATATTTGTTATTTCATTGGTCCTGATGGTCTTCCGTACCTATCTACAAATAGCATTTGTGGCCCCACACGGCATACTGAGTCACTATGAGGAAATTTTGAAAATTGACTTATAGTTATTTTCACATTCTCTGACTCATTACCGTCAATTTATTTGTTTGTTTAAATTGGACAAAAATGACTGAGCTGTGTCCATTTGAAACCACCCAACTCACAAATGTACGTTTTGAGAAAAAGCAAGTTAAAGATTTGGTATGTTCCTAAACAAAATCACATAGCAACCAGGCAATTGATTTGCTGTTTTGTCGTTGAATATATATTTCCATGGGTTTTCAGGGGTGCTGAAGACAAAAATCGTAGTAAAAATTTCATCCGACGATTTCTGTCGTTTAATATTTTTTTTTTATTTATGATTTTAAGGGTGCTGAAGACGAAAATCGTAGTAAATGTACAATTTTCGTAACGAAACATCCACAACACACGCGTCATATTCACATGATAGTGTTACTGAAGAACAATCTATACATTAGTAGTCTGTCATATTATAACTTTGTGAGATTAACTTTAATCTCATCAATTAATTAACACCTTAGTGCCAGCTAGTGGTGAGGAGGGTGTCTTCCCATAACGTCGACTCACCAGTTACCTATGTGTTGCTGGTTTTAAGTATAGACTGAATAAGAGAAAGAATAACGACTTAGTGATATGGCAGTGCTGAGAAAAGAGTAAGGGATGTAGGGCTACAGCATCAACCATTAACGATATAGTTGGCAGAATAGATGTCAACCATTAACGATATAGTTAGCAGAATAGACGTTGACCACAACCACCAACCAGCCTATTCCGATATACAAGTAAGTTACTGTGTCATATAAAGCATCTTTAAAATTACACTTGAATTCTCTTTTTTTTTTTAATTTCTGTCGTAAGCTTCTAATTTTATATTCTACGATTTATTCATTGTTATTATAAAATAAATCTTATTTTTCATAGATCACAGAAATGATGCAGTGCTTAAAGGAAAATGTCCAATCTACGACAAATCCGATTACACAACTTTACCAAGAAGAAATAAACGGTAAACGGAATGGTGAATGGACAGCCGACAATAGAACCACCATCGCCAACATGCCAACTTTTTACTCCAAGAAGAGCACCCTTTATAGAACCAGGAATACGAAATTTCCCAAATTACCCAAACATCGACGTGACATTGTTGTGCCCGACCCTTTCAACAGACAGATAGCGGAGAACAGTTTTTATTGGGATACCATTACTGCCCGTGACTGATGTAAGTATTCATTATATTTAGTAAATAGTTAATATAGATATATAGTTAATATAGATATATTGTAAATATAGTCATATTGTAAATATAGACATTTTGTAAATATAGACATTTTGTAAATATAGACATTTTGTAAATATAGATATATTGTAAATATAGATATATTGTAAATATAGCAATGCTATATTGTAAATATAGCAATGCTATATTGTAAATATAGCAATGCTATATTGTAAATATAAATAATTTATATGTATCTTTCTTTTATTTGCAGATTGATGACGCGTGGATCCAAATAATGGCCGAGGTACCAGATAATGAGAAATTTCAACAACTGGCCGACTATATGGTTACCCAATGGTTAGACGGTCAATTTACTCAAGTACAATGGAACCACAACCAAACCACGCGAAGAACCAACAATTCTTTAGAGAGGTGGCACGGGCGTCTAAAAAATTAATTGGAAAAGCTCATCCGAATATTTTTGAAGTGATGGCATTTTCGAAAGAAGAGCAAAAGATGATCGAAATTCAGTTGTTGCAGTATTCGAGTGGCCGGCGACAACCACCTAAAAGAAAAAAAAAATACACAGATATCAACAGAAAGATCGAAGATGCAAAACATAGATATGAAGAAGGAGGATTGAATTTGTTAGAATTTTTGTACTATGTTGGACATTTTATGCGTGCCAAAAGTTAAAATTATTTGTAATGTTATGTGTTAAAGGTTGTTATAAATTTTTTAAAAAATAAATGCTCCCAAAATTATCGGCTTAATTAGTTTTATCCCCCAGCTTGGGTCTACTGTTATTGGCCAGTCGACCCCTTAACACCGACCAAAATTTTTCCCCTAAAAATCAGTGAGTCGGCGTTATGGTGACTTTTTAGAAATACGTAGAAACCTTGATAATACTGTAAATCAGTTTGGTAGACACTTGATTTCGTGTTGTAAAACGACTGGATTACGTATAATTAATGGCAGGGTTGAATCTGACGGAGAAGGTCAATTTACCTTTAATTCTTCAAAAGGGTGTAGTTTAATTGATTATGTTTCAATTGAACATTGTTATTTTGATTCAATATGTAACTTTCAGATTGGTATTCTCTGATCACGCGCCATTGAGTTTTAATTTGCATTACAAACCTCATTTGAGGTCTGAGCAGGTTGAGGAGAATTCACCCGTTGTTAAATCCTTTAAATCTATTAAGTGGGATGAGGCCAAAGCAAACCAAATCCGATTAGAGTTAAGCAAGGTGAATACACGTATGTTAGGAGTATGTGAATCTCATATTAGAGATCAAGAAAGTATTGATCAATGCGTTGAGCGTTTTTCAGAGATTGTAACAAATATTACATCGCCCTTTTGTGTCAAAAATATAAAAAGTGTGAAGGCACGTCACGGAAAGCATGGTAATCAGCCAGACAAGCTATGGTTCGATGACTTGTGTAAGCAGAAGTACAGGAATTATAAAAAAGCCATGCATGATTTTAACCAAAATAAATCCGATAAAAACCATACTAAGTTAGCGATATTAAAAACCCAATATAAACAATATGAGAGAAAACTTAAAAAAGAATATAAAACACAAAACGGCGATATGTTAGCTTACTTGCAAAAACATAATCCTAAAATTTTTAAAAAACGGAAGACAAGTGTAAGTAACTCGGTTAACATTGCTACATTCTATAATCATTTTAGTAGTTTATCATCAGAGATCTCGCATCACAATAATAACACTATTACAGAGAGTTTAAACAAGCACAATTTAAATAAATATAACAATGAATTAGACCAAAGGATAATGGAATTGGAAATTAAAATAGCAATCAAAAAAACGTAAACGTAATAAAGCTTGTGGTAATGATGAAATTATGAATGAATTATTCATTGAATGTGCAGATCAGTGTTTACCTTGTCTTTTAATTTCATTTAATAATATATTAGATAGTGGTTGTTTTCCATCTTCATGGTGTGTTGGTAATATCGTACCCGTCCATAAGAAGGGCGATCCCACCAATCCGGAAAACTATAGAGGTATTACTATTTTGAGTTGTATGGGTAAACTATTTACGTCAGTACTAAATAATCGATTAGTTAAATATACTGAAACACATAGCACTATCTCAAATGTCCAGTTTGGTTTTAGAAAATCCTAATCCACAGTTGATGCTGTATTTGTCTTACAAACGCTAATAAATCGTTCACTTAAGTCTAAGAAACGATTATATGTTTGTTTTGTGGATTATACACGCGCCTATGACTTAATTTCAAGATCAAACCTTTGGTATAAATTAATTAAAGAAGGTATTGATGGAAAAATATTAAAACTTATTCGCTCACTTTATGACAAAGTTAAATGTTGTGTCAAGCTAAATGGCGAGGTCTCGACAGCCTTCAATCTTGATTATGGTCTCTTTCAAGGTGAAATTTTATCACCATTATTATTTTCGATATTTATTAATGATGTTGAATCTCATTTGCAATTAGATAACTGTTGTCCCCTCAATCGTCATACATATTCCCGGAGAAATACACGTGTTTTCTCAGTAAAATGACATATCACATAAAAATACTAATGAGGCTAAATTCACTGGGCAATTTAACTATGAATGGCGGAAGCCCGTCTACATAAGCCCAGTCGGAGCAGGACGCAATGAAATGAATTGGAGTTTAATGCTCTACTGTTCTGCTAATGAAGGCGGACTTACGCCATACAGTTGTCGATAAGGGGGACATTTTGTCCGAACAGCGGCACTTCGGCCTACTCTTATATCGAATTTCAACTATTTTGCATGCACGCTAATATTTAAATGGGGCTCTGTTTTCGCCCATCCGAACAACTATGCGTTATCCCATCCAAATGACTAAACAGCTGCCATTGTCAGGCCCTCCTTCCTGCACCCCTGACAAGGTTAAACCACGCAGTTACACAATAATATGAAACCGGATATTGCTAATGACTATTCATAGATATTCTATTATGACGATTTACACGGAAGAATTTAGATAGAAAAACCAAATAGGTCACCATCAAACAACTTTTAATATCTGCTACACCATCATCATAACTGAAACAGAGGTAAGCACTACTCCATTATTTTTAATTCGTTCATTTCCCAAACATCAGGTTGGTGCTAAACGCCCGGGTACAACGTAGTCTTCATAAATCTGTATTACAAAATATTAACCTCACTTATCTTCAAAATGGCGACACACATATTAATGGCTATTGTGGATTACATATATCTGCAGTTGACAATCTCATCATTGTCAACATATGTCTACAGTTGACAATCTCCTCGTCATAATGTTGTAGGGGGTTGACGGGTTTAAAAAAATTTCTACGGGGATTTCGTGTTGACTGGGGTCAAAATCTCACTTCTGACATCTAACTTTCGACACACTGAAAAAAAACTTGTGTTGGATCTCAACACAAGTACTTGTGTTAAAACTAACCTACACAAGTTTGTGTTGTTTTGCATTGCATTAACACAAACTTGTGTAGATTTATACAATCTTGTGTGTTTTCATATAATTAACACGAGTAATGTGTTGTTTTAATCTATTATTAATTTCAGGTATGTCGTGAAATATAAAATTGCATAATAACCCCTAGGTATTGTTTATATTCAGAGCAAACTTTTGTGAAGTTTTGTGAAGAAAATTCTAACGTATCATTATATTTTCGACTGAAAATGTACTGTTTTTTAAAAGAAAACTAAAATAAGAGGTCGAATTATGTCAACTTATATTATTTGTTTGTTTCTGTTTTTTTTTAAAATGTTTTAGTTACTTAACAAACGATTATTAAGACAATATCCACCATTTAGTTCGACATTTGTTGCACAGACAATGGCTTGACAGACATTAATTGGATGTTAATTGGTGTTAAGATGTCTGTTATAGTTAAAATGTCTGCAAGTTGAGGATTTTTATGGGCCCTATAAACTGGTAGATCAAAGGAATATATAATCTAAATGTGATTTAAGTACATTGTTGTTTTTATAGTTGATTCAGCCTGCGTGGGAAAAAATAGTTAAAGTCTTATTTAATTTAATTGGTTGTTAAAATCGAAATTAAATATTATTGGTTCACTAATACCTCTAGTGGCAAATTCTTTTTGTGGAAGCAGACGGCTGCTACTATTGGATTATAATATAATACCGACGATCAGTTTAGCTACACTGAATCCAATCAGCCATTTTCTACCGATGTTTGCCAATTTCTACAGCCATGGGACACCGGAAGTAACGCATGTATTTCTAAAATGGCGGACAAAGCAAGGGGAAGAAAAGGTAGGTTAATTCTGTAATCATAATAATCTACTTTTTGTGAAATTTTACACGATTATCACTAGAATTCCAAATATTCAACAAAAAAAATCGTTCGACTAGGGTTTGGAAAATTTGGCCAAAATAGAAATTAACTCGTGCATAAACTCAATAATATGTTATTGCTCTTTTGTGTTAGTTCTTTGGTTGAAATGAAATCTACATTATGTGAAAAATTTCAGCCACAGTCAATATGATTAGATTATTTTTTTTCAGACAATGATGTAGTACATGTACATATGGCCCTCCAGTGTTAAGCAGATCGTTTAGAATTTGCAAAGAAGGACCGGTAACGTTTTTATATTATTAGTTTTTTTTAACAATAATGCCCTTTGCCTATAATTATCATTTTATATAAAGATACAGGAAAATGAATTTATGTAAGCCCATTCTTGTTTCCCATCCCACAACTAAATACTGTATCTTCTAACCGGGCGCGGATCCAGGGGGAGGTCCCCCCCCCCGTCAGCCCTAGTGTGACATAGTTGATTTTCGTTTTCGTTTGCCTTGTTACTGTTGTAGTTCACATATCTGCTCTTTAATAGATGATTTAAACATGATTTTCACATTATCTCCGCTGGGGACTACACCAAACCTGATTATTACCATTTGCTCCAATGTATGGCCCCTCCCTCGACAAAATCCTAGATACGGGCCTGGTTACTGACTGAATAAAAGTTAGAAAAAAGATAATAAAAGTATGACATACTACAAATATGATTTTCTGCATATTATAATAAAGGAATTACATACTTAAAAATCTTACTACAAAAATATCGGATTCTCTAAAACAACATTCATGTACAGAAGAAAAATGTGAGGGTATCAGCATATGATTATGGTTTTGAACTTATATTTTACACGTTTTAACTGATCATGGGTAATTGTGAATATGATCAAATCAAAACTGTCAACTTAATTCAAGTCAACTACTATCTGGCATATTTATTTCAGTGACCAACCGCCAAAGGGACAGTTGAAAATGGCTGTGGAAATTTTGTTCTCAGAGATTGCCAATCAGTTAAAGGCTATGTAAGTACCATGCATATTTGTTTTTGAATGAGGAACCGGGTCCATACTCTCCACAATCTAGTTGTTCTTCGGCATTCAATGTCTTGGGCTTTGTCATTTCAAGTACGAACACCAAGAAACTTTTGACAATTGAATTTCTTTGACTTTTGTTAATTGAATTTAATGAAATTTCCTGGCTCATGTAGCACGCTGTCATATACACGTATTAAGCTTTTACTTGTTCAAATGTTACACCCTTTCATAAAAAAACAATAGTCCCTAAAAGCGTTAAAATGCATCAAAATTTGTTAGAGCCAAAAGCGCTAAAATATAAATAATATACTAAAATACTGTTTGCAAATATTGTATTCCCAACTGCCATGGTGGAACTAATTGATGAAACATGTCAATTTGTCAAGGGGCTTCTGACTTCATCTTCAGTTGTTATTATCCATTTTTGAGCAATAATATATTTTTATCCAGGAGCCGAGAACAGTTTCATTACAAACCAAACAAGGGAACTATACAGAAGATATGACAAAAGTCAAGAAATAATGCTTGGTATGTTGATTTTACCTAAATGCATAATAACTAAAATATCACTCTTGCTTTATTAAGTAATGACAATAACAACTTTATTCTACAGTTGGTTGATGTTCCTACTATAATTGTAGTTTACATAAATTAGCGGTGCTTGAAGCAAAAAGCTTAAAATAAATAATCACATTTGATCACTTTGATGCACCGAGAACAAGTGTTGTAGAAAAGTTCTCTTCTGCTTATTTCAGATGATAAAGAATAATATGACATTATTGACAACAAAGAACTACAGTTAAAGAAATTTCAAAAGACATTTGTGGTGCCAAGACTTAGTTTAATTTTGGGATATAATAATACGTTGGTAAAGTCGTCCACACGACATAGTTTACTTTCGCGACATGGGTATTCCTTTCTTATTAGTAATAGTATACGTTTTTTGTGCCGAGTTCTGCGTGATCATCCTCACTCGTTGATGGAGTCGTCCACACAACTTAGTTTAATTTCCGGATATAATAGTACGATGATACAGTCGTCCACAAGCTTGAGCGGCCCCGTTCATGAATAAATAACAAAGTAAATCATTTTATTCAATAAAACAATTCTAATTTCATCAAAATAAACCCCATGCAGAAATATATTCCTACACCGCTACCAAACGACCCACGTTTTAAATTTGTTTTCTGAAACCCGCGTTTTTTTATACTTCGTACCGTAGGCGGGCTGAGGTTATTTATACATATATTTGTCTTTTTTGTCGGTTTAATGTCTTTACATATTATCATGCTTACCTTTGAACTATAAATGTACGTGTCGGTATAACACTACTTGCTTCAGATTTTAATATCCCTAAACATATCATTTTTTTTTATTTTATTAAAAGTTCTTGCCAAAATGACGTTACTTCCGGTGATAATGAAAATCTTAAATTACTTGAATGAAATCCCAAATGGCAGTAGGTATAACACGGTGTAACGTTTATGAAAATCGAATAATAATTGACACTTTTATGGCCCCGAAACCTTCAAAAGTGACCTGTAGAAAACCGTCTATTTCTCGGCAACCGAACAAGTTAGAAACAATTTTATGATATCTATATGACCATATGAGTTTTGTTTATATGTGAATTTAAACCAAAAGTTAAAATTATTAATACATATTAAGTTATTCTTGGTTGAATAAAACATTGATTTAAAAAGTTTAAAATGCAGTTTTTGACCAAATGATGTCACTTCCGGTGTCAATTTTAAATTGTAATCAACTTGATATGACGCTACATGCTTTTTGAATCAAATGATGTCACTTTTATAAAAATCCAATAATAATTGACTATTTTACAGGCAAAATAACGAAAACAGTGACTTGTACAGAACTGCCCATTTCTTGATAACTGCTTATATTACAAACGAATTTTAACATACATTTTCTTCGTATGGATTATAGCTACAAGTTTATAAAAGTTACGAAGAAATATTTTAAAATCTGAAAAGCCTGAAGAGGTTGTAAATAGGTAAATTTTACACCATTTTTAGCCTCTTAATCGAATTTGCTCGAAAGTGAAGTCGAAATTAAAAAA
This sequence comes from Patella caerulea, assembly GCA_036850965.1. NCBI lineage: Eukaryota > Metazoa > Mollusca > Gastropoda > Patellidae > Patella > Patella caerulea. Next base: position 1,548,336 of record JAZGQO010000002.1, read on the forward strand.
ACTGCTTCCTACATTTTTTTGCGCCTTGAAAGGGCACACTCTTTGAGTCAAATAATTTTTCCAAAAAATAATATTTGTTTTCGAAGTAGGAAAATAACTGTCAAAATTGTAGTTTTTGGTAAAATTATGCCACTTCCGGTGCCGACAGATAACACTTTTGGTAATAAAAAAAATGACAATTGATACAACGAAGCATATGAATTTTGTTTTATACAAATCGGACAATAAAAAATTAATCTAGGACTGAAAAACTGAATTAGCCAATGGCGGCCAAGGAAAATTACTGAGACAAATTTTTTTAACATTTTTGCACTAGTCAGATGACTCTTTAATTCTGTGCACAATACGACTAAAAAATATTCATAAATAAAAAAATTTTTTGTAAAATTTTAAATTTTCGAAATTTGGCGCCTAATATCTTCGAAGATTTGCCGAAAATCAAAAATCGAAAGTAGCGTAGCTATGTGCCCTGTCTCAGGCTATGCCAAAATGTATCGAAAGTTAAAATCCAATGATTATTGTTAAAATTACTGCAATATTTTCAAAAACGATAACTTCGGTGATTTCGGACATTTCGCATTGTCGCAGAACGTTCAAAATAGCTTTATCCTCTAAGTCACACCCACTTTCCCAGTAAAACCGAAGAGATCGTAACGATGCGACACGTAGTTGCTGAGATCTATTCAAATTGGAATCTGAATAATAATAATAATAAGAACTAGACCTGCAAGCAGCACTGAACCGGCTTTCAGGAATCATACAGGAAGTTTATTATACCATAGCCGATCCATTGAGCTACCGAACTATACTTTAGATGTTTTGCTACAGTGAAACCTTCTATCATATATAAAAGTAATATGTGCTGGCGAAAAGACGGGCCAAAATTGTAAATTATCGCAAAATTACGTCACTTCCGGTGCCGAAAGAAACTTTTATAGGGGAAAAATAAGTCGAAAATTCGTAACATACAAAATACAAACTTTGTTTTATACGTATCGGGCAATAAATAACTAACCTGTAACCCATCAACTGAAATTAAGAAGGTAAAAAAATTAAAAGTGACCCTGGGAAAATTGGCTATTATTCGACAAGGGAACATGCTAGAAGCCTTTTCTTGATATCGATATGATGGTATTGATTCAATCTTACTGCCCATTAGAGTCAGACGTTATAAAGTTAATTGAATAATAAATATAAATCCCTTCAAAAAAATGTTTTGTTTTGAAGGCTAAAAATACGTTTTTTGCAAAAATTACATTACTTCCGGTGATATTGAAAATGTTAACTTTGTTCATTGAAGTCATAAATGGCATAAGGCATCAAATGGTAAAAATATTATAAAAATCGAATAATAATTGACACTTTTATAGACCAAAAACCTTGAAAAGTGACTTATAGAAGATCGCCTATTTCTCTGTAACCGTACAAGTTAGAAACCATTTTGTGGCATCTGTATGGTCGTATGGCTTGATTCTATTCGTTGATGGGAATCAAATATCATAATTCTAAAAATATTATAAGGCAGACTCATTTGAATAAAATATTTGTTTTTTAGGTTAAAAATACAGTTTTTGCCCAAATGACGTCATTTCCGGTCACAATGAAAATGTAAAATTGGCTTGACCTAGTCCAAAATGGCATTAAGCATCAAATGGGGAAAAAAAATGCAAATCGAATAATAATTCATTCTTTTATAGGCAAAATAACGTGAAAAGTGATGCATGCAAAATTGCATATTTCTCGGCAACTGTTCACATTACAAACTAATTTTCGCATGCATTCTCTTCGTCTGGATTATTGCTACGAGTTTATGAAAATTACAAATAAATATTTCAAAATATGAAGAGCTGAATGAATTGCAAACAACTGAATTTTACACTTTATTTTACATTTTATTCGAAATTGCCCGAAAATGAAATTGAAATTAAAAAGTCTGAGCTAAGGATATTGTGCACCTTTGCAGGGTGAATCATTTTAGTTATATCAGTTTTGAGAAAAATTAATATATGCTTTCAAAAAGTGGTACCGAACTGTCAAAATTGTAGTTTTTATTAATATTACGTCATTTCCGTTGCCGACAGAAAAATTTCACCGTAACAAAAAAAATTACAATTGGGACCACGGAGCTTATGAACTTTGTTTTATATAAATTGAACAATAAATAATTTTTCTGGGTACGAAAAACTAAATTAGCCGATGGCGGCTAATGCAAATTACCGAGACAATTTTTTTCCTCATTTCTGCTCAAGTAGGATGATATTTTAACCCAGTGTAAAATATCGTCAAAAAATATTCATAAATAAAAAAGGTTTTCGTAAAAAAAATATTTTTTTTCAAAATATCGGACATTTTTTCGACTACTTCCGGTTTTACGATTGTTGTCGTGATAGCTTTACGAAGTTCTTTGGATACTTAACTTTCTGTACCAGAAGTGTCAGAAACATCTATTGGGTAGTTTTGGAAGAAAAGATAAAATAAAGAGCGTTTACAAAAATTTAACGATTTTTGAATTTTTTTCAAAGTTTGATGCTATTTTTGGACCACCTATATTATTTCAATGCTTTTCATTTTGGATTCACTATATAGACAATCGATAGGACTTTGAGTAAGAAAAGTTTGAGAAAAATCTGCGGCGTCGTTTTCGAGAAAAGGGCGTCTCAGAATGTTAAAAAATCGGAAAATACTGGATATTTGGCATACAATAATTTATTTCCTTGCCATCGAAATCGCATTATTTACATACCGTATGATGGTCCATTAATAGGCTATCCAACGACACTTTAGTTCTTTTGGTCCACTATTACCTAAGGGAGAAATCAAGTTTTTCGCAAGTGCGACAATGTTTTTAACCTTTTTTTTTATTTTTTGAATACTTCCGGTATGGTTATTATTGTCGGAATAGTTTAAATAGCCGGTTTGGGTACTAAAATAGTCATAGGGCTCTGTAATGATATATTACATTTACTGATCAGATAAAATGCCACTGAGAAATCCTATGTCCAAAAGTGAGAAAAATGCAAAAAATTTAAAATATCGAAAATTAACTTTCAATAACTACATACATATTATACATCGTTAGAATCGTAATTAGGTCAGCTATCTGAAAATACAACCTTTTTTCGAAAATCTCTTAAAATAAAAAAATAGTAGAGCATTTTCCAAAATTTCACGATTTTTCGACTTTTTTCGATTTTCAGTCCGTTATTTCACCTATTCCAGATATTTCAAAGTCGTAATGGAATGTTTCGTACTTCAGACTACCACAAGGTCTCTTGATAGAGAAAGTTTCATAAAAATCGCTGGAGTAGTTTTCGAGATACAGGCGTCCAAAAATGCTAAAAATCAGAAAATACTTGATTTTCAGCGTGCCATATTTTGCTGCCTGTTCATAGTATCCGTATGAATTTGGTATCATACGATAGTGCAATCCCAGTGCAGTCCAATGGTACCCTAATTTCTTTAATCCATTTATATCGGGCGGAGAAATCGCGTTTTCCCCAAAAATATCCATTTTTTGCATTTTTTTCAAAATATTGCACATTATTTCGACCACTTCCGGTTTAAGGATTCTTGTCGAAATTGCTTTATTCGTTGGTATTGGACTATAACTTCATGTTCCAGAAGTTTCAGAAACGTCAATTCTGCCATAAAACGAAACCCGAGCTCACAAAATGGGAAGAAAATTCGAAAAAAATCGAAAAATAAAGGGCGATAACTCTGAATGAAACTTATATTACTGGAATTGCATGGACGTCAGGTATCCAAAAATATAGGTCAAATTTGAAAATTTTGAAAAATAACAAAAATTGTCTCGTAAGCAACATGTTTTCAATTTTCGAACGCTAAAAGTCATAGACGAATGTTCGAAATCGAAAAATGTGAGATAGCCATTGTCTAAGAAAAGATTCAGGGATTCCAAAAAGGTAATTTGTTTGAAAATGGATAAACAATTGACGAAACTATGGCCTATTTTCAATTTTTAGACAAAATACAAAGTTCGGTCACTTCCGGTATGCGCAGAAATTTCAAAAATATTTTATCAAGTAGCCACCACATGGTTTCCCGACAGAAAATCTAATTCCAGATCGATATCTGTTTTCGATCATGGTGATCTAGGCTCCCGCGGTAAATAATAATAATAATAACTAGACCTGCAAGCAGCACTGAACCGGCTTTCAGGAATCATACAGGAAGTTTATTATACCATAGCCGATCCATTGAGCTACCAAACTATACTTTAGTTGTTTTGCTTCAGTGACACCCTCTATCATATGTAAAAGTAATATTTGCTGGCTAAAAGACCGGTCAAAATTGTAAATTATGGCAAAAGTATGTCACTTCCGGTGCCGAAAGAAATTTTTATAGATGAAAAATAAGTCGAAAATTCGCAACATACAAAATACAAACTTTTTTTTATAAATATCGGACAATAAATAATTAACCTATAACCCATAAACTGAAATTAAGAAGGTAAAAAACTGAAAAGTGACCCTCGGAAAATTGGTTATTATTCGGCAAGGGAACATGCTAGAAGATTTTTCTTGATATCAATATGATGGTATTGATTCAGTCTTACTGCCCATTAGAGTCAGACGTTATAAAGTTATACGAATAATAAATATAAATCCCTTCAAAAAAATGTTTGTTTTAAAGGCTAAAAATACGTTTTTTGCAAAAATTACATTACTTCCGGTGATATTGAAAATTTTAACTTGGTTCATAGAAGTCATAAATAGCATAAGGCATGAAATGGTAAATAAATTGTAAAAATCGAATAATAATTGACAGTTTTACAGACCAAAAACCTTGAAAAGTGACTTATAGAAGATCGCCTATTTCTCTGTAACCGTACAAGTTAGAAACCATTTTGTGGTATCTGTATGGTCGTATGGCTTCATTTTATTCGTTGATGGGAATCAAATATCATAATTTTAAAAATATTATAAGGCAGACTCATTTGAATAAAATATTTGTTTTTTAGGTTAAAAATACAGTTTTTGCCCAAATGACGTCATTTCCGGTCACAGTGAAAATGTAAAATTGGCTTGACCTAGTCCAAATTGGCATTAGGCATCAAATGGAAAAAAAATATTGCAAATCGAATAATAATTAACTCTTTTATAGGCAAAATAACGTGAAAAGTGATGCATGCAAAATTGCATATTTCTCGGCAACTGCTCATATTACAAACTAATTTTCGCATACATTCTCTTCGTCTGGATTATTGCTACGAGTTTATGAAAATTACAAATAAATATTTCAAAATATGAAGACGCTGAATGAATTGTAAATAACTGAATTTTACACTTTATTTTACATTTTATTCGAAATTGCCCGAAAATGAAGTTGAAATTAAAAAATATGAGCTAAGGTTTTTGTGCACCTTTGCAGGCTTCATCCTTTTAGTTATATCAGTTTTGAAAAAAAATAATATTTGCTTTCAAAAAGTGGTACCGAACTGTCAAAATTGTAGTTTTTGTTAATATTACGTCACTTCCGTTGCCGACAGAAAAATTTCACCGTAACAAAAAAAATTACAATTGGGACCATGGTGCATATGAACTTTGTTTTATACAAATCGAACAATAAATAATTTTTCTGGGTACGAAAAACTAAATTAGCCGATGGCGGCTAACGCAAATTACCGAGACAATTTTTTTTCTCATTTCTGCTCAAGTACGATGATATTTTAACCCTGTGTAAAATATCATCAAAAAATATTCATAAATAAAAAAGGTTTTCGTAAAAAAATTTTTTTTTTTCGAAATATCGGACATTTTTTCGACTACTTCCGGTTTTACGATCGTTGTTGTGATAGCTTTACGAAGTCCTTTGGATACTTAACTTTCTGTACCAAAAGTGTCAGAAACATCCATTGAGTAGTTTTAGAAAAAAAGATAAATTAAAGAGCGTTTCAAAAAATTTAACGATTTTTCAATTTTTTTCAAAGTTTGAGGCCATTTTTCGACCACTTATATTATTTCAATGCTTTTCATTTTGGATTCCCTATATAGACAACTAACAGGACTTTGAGTAAGAAAAGTTTAAGAAAAATCGTAGGCGTCGTTTTCGAGAAAAGGGCGTCTCAGAATGTTAAAAAATTGGAAAATACTAGATTTTTGGCATACAATAATTTATTTCCTTACCATCGAAATCGTATTATTTAGATACCATATGATGGTCCATTAATAGGGCTATCCAGCGACACTTTAGTTCTTTTGGTCCGCTATTACCTAAGGGAGAAATCAAGTTTTTCGCAAGTGCGACAATATTTTTACTCTTTTTTTTCATTTTTTGAATACTTCCGGTATGGTTATTATTGTCGGAATAGTTCTAATAGCCGGTTTGGGCACTAAAATAGCCACAGGGCTCTGTAATGATATATTACATTATCTGATCAGATAAAATGCCCCTGAGAAATCCTATGTTCAAAAGTGCCAAAAATGCAAAAAATTTAAAATATCGAAAATTAAATTTTAATAATTACATACATATTATACATCGTTAGAATCGTAATTAGGTCAGCTATCTGAATATACAACCTTTTTTTTAAAAATCTCTTAAAATAAAAAAATAGACGAGCATTTTCCAAAATTTCACGATTTTTCGACTTTTTTCGATTTTCAGTCCCTTTTTTATCCTATTCCAGACATTTCAAAGTCCTATTGGATGGCTTCATGCCAAATACCTCCAAAAGGACTCTCGATAGAAAAAAAATTAAAAAAATTGTAGGTTAAGTTTTCGAGATACAGGCATCCAAAAACGCTCCAAATCAGAAAATACTTGATTTTCAGCGTGCCATATTTTGCTACCTTTTCATAGTATCTGTATGATTTGGGTATCATACGATAGTCCATTCTTCATGCAACCCAACGATACCTTAATCCCTTTAATCCGTTGATATCGGGCGAAGAAATCACGTTTTTCCCAAAACCACCCATTTTTTTCGTTTTTTTGCAAATTTTGCACATTATTTCGACCACTTCCGGTTTAAGGAGTCTTGTCGAAATTGCTTTACCTGTTGATATTGGACTTTAACTTCATGTTCCAGAAGTTTCAGAAACGTCAATTCTGCCATAAAACGAAACCCGAGCTCACAAAATGGGAAGAAAATTCGAAAAAAATCGAAAAATAAAGGGCGATAACTCTGAATGAAACTTATATTACTGGAATCGGATGGACTTCAGGTATCCAAAAATGTAGGTCAAATTTGAAAATTTTGAAAAATAACAAAAATTGTCTCGTAAACAACATGTGTTCAATTTTCGAACTATAAAAGTCATAGACGAATGTTCGAAATTGAAAAATGTGAGATAGCCATTTTCTCAGAAAAGATCCAGGGATTCCAAAAATGTAATTTGTTTGAAAATGGATAAAGAATTGACGAAACTATAGCCGATTTTCAATTTTTAGAGAAAGTACAAAGTTCGGTCACTTCCGGTATGCGCAGAAATTTCAAAAATATTTTATCAAGTAGCCACCACATGGTTTCCCAATAGAAAAGCTAATTCCAGATCGATATCTGTTTTCGATCATGGAGATCTAGGCCCTCGCGGTAAATAATAATAATAATAATAATAATAATAATAATAATAATTTTAGTAATCTCAATAGGCTTTCAGACGAAAGTCTGAAAGCCTAATAATAATAATTTTAGTAATCTCAATAGGCTTTCAGACGAAAGTCTGAAAGCCTAACTAGACCTGCAAGCAGCACTGAACCGGCTTTCAGGAATCATACAGGAAGTTTATTATACCATAGCCGATCCATTGAGCTACCAAACTTTAATTGTTTTACTTCGGTGACACCGTCTATCATATGTAAAAGTAATAATTGCTTGCTAAAAGACCGGTCAAAATTGTAAATTATCGCAAAATTACGTCACTTCCGGTGTTGAAAGAAATTTTTATAGGTGAAAAGTAAGTCGAAAATTCGCAACATACAAAATACAAACTTTGTTTTATACATATCGGGCAATAAATAATTAACCTATAACCAATAAACTGAAATTAAGAAGGTAAAAAACTTAAAGGTGACCCTGGGACAATTGGCTATTTTTCGACAAGGGAACATGCAAGAAGCCTTTTCTTGATATCAATATGATGGTATTAATTCAATCTTACTGCCCATTAGAGTCAGACATTATAAAGTTAAACGAATAATAAACATAAATCACTCCAAAAAAATGTTTGTTTTGAAGGCCAAAAATACGTTTTTTGAAAAAATTACATTACTTCCGGTGACATTGAAAGTGTTAATTTAGTTCATAGAAGTCATAAATGGCATAAGGCATCAAATGGTGAAAAAAAATATAAAAATCGAATAATAATTGACACTTTTATAGACCAAAAACCTTGAAAAGTGACTTATCGAAGATCGCCTATTTCTCTGTAACCGTACAAGTTAGAAACCATTTTGTGGTATCTGTATGGTCGTATGGCTTCATTCTATTCGTTGATGGGAATCAAATATCATAATTTTAAAATTATTATAAGGCAGACTCATTTGAATAAAATATTTGTTTTTTAGGTTTAAAATACAGTTTTTGCCCAAATGACGTCATTTCCTGTCACAGTGAAATTGTAAAATTGGCTTGACCTAGTCCAAATTGACATTAAGCATCAAATGGAAAAAAATATTGCAAATCGAATAATAATTCACTCTTTTATAGGCAAAATAACGTGAAAAGTGATGCATGCAAAATTGCATATTCCTCGGCAACTGCTCATATTACAAACTAATTTTTGCATACAATCTCTTCTTCTGGATTATTGCTACGAGTTTATTAAACTTACAAAAAATATTTCAAAATATGAAGGCGCTGAATGAATTATAAACAACTGAATTTTACACTTTATTTTACATTTTATTCGAAATTGCCCGAAAATGAAATTGAAATTAAAAAATCTGAGCTAAGGTTATTGTGCACCTTTGCAGGGTGCATAATTTTAGTTATATCAGTTTTGAAAAAAAAATAATATTTGCTTTCAAAAAGTAGTACCGAACTGTCAAAATTATAGTTTTTGTTAATATTACGCCACTTCCGTTGCCGACAGAAAAATTTCACCATAACAAAAAAAATTACAATTGGGACCACGGAGCATATGAACTTTGTTTTATACAAATCGAACGAAAAACTAAATTAGCCGTTGGCGGCTAACGCAAATAACCGAGACAATTTTCTTTCCCATTTCTGCTCAAGTAGGATGATATTTTAACCCTGTGTAAAATACCATCAAAAAATATTCATAAATAAAAAAGGTTTTCGTAAAAAAAAAATTTTTTTTCAAAATATCGGACATTTTTTCGACTACTTCCGGTTTTACGATCGTTGTTGTGATAGCTTTACGAAGTTCTTTGGATACTTAACTTTCTGTACCAGAAGTGTCAGAAACATCCATTGAGTAGTTTTGGAAAAAAAGATAAATTTAAGAGCGTTTACAAAAATTTAACGATTTTTCAATTTTTTTCAAAGTTTGATGTCATTTTTGGACCACCTATATTATTTCAATGCTTTTCATTTTGGATTCACTATATAGACAACCGATAGGACTATGAGTAAGAAAAGTTTCAGAAAAATCGTAGGCGTCGTTTTCGAGAAAAGGGCGTCTCAGAATGTTAAAAAATCGGAAAATACTAGATTTTTGGCATACAATAATTTATTTCCTTACCATCGAAATCGTATTATTTAGATACCATATGATGGTCCATTAATAGGGCTATCTAACGACACTTTAGTTCTTTTTGTCCGCTATTACCTAACTGAGCAATCAAGTTTTTCGCAAGTGCGACAATATTTTTAAACTTTTTTTCCATTTTTTGAATACTTCCGGTATAGTTATTATTGTCGGAATAGTTTTAATAGCCGGTTTGGGCGGCGCTAAAATAGCCACAGGGCTCTGTAATGATATATTACATTATCTGATCAGATAAAATGCCCCTGAGAAATCCTATGTTCAAAAGTGCCAAAAATGCAAAAAATTTAAAATATCAAAAATTAAATTTCAATAATTACATACATATTATACATCGTTAGAATCGTAATTAGGTCAGCTATCTGAATATACAACCTTTTTTTACAAATCTCTTTAAATAAAAAAATAGTAGAGCATTTTTCAAAATTTCACGATTTTTCGACTTTTTTCGATTTTCAGTCCCTTTTTTATTCTATTCCAGACATTTCAAAGTCTTATTGGTTGGCTTCATGCAAAGTACCTCCAAAAGGACTCTCGATAGAAAAAATTAAAAAAAAATTGTAGGTTAAGTTTTCGAGATACAGTCGTCCAAAAATGCTAAAAATCAGAAAATTCTTGATTTTCAGCGTGCCATATTTTGCTTCCTGATCATAGTATCCGTATGAATTGGGTATCATACGATAGTACAATCCTAGTGCAGTCCAATGGTACCATAATTTCTTTAATCCATTGATATCGGGCGGAGAAATCGCATTTTTCCCCAAAATATCCGTTTTTTGCATTTTTTTCAAAATATTGCACATTATTTCGACCACTTCCGGTTGAAGGATTCTTGTCGAAATTGCTTTATAAGTTGGTATTGGACTATAACTTCATGTTCCAGAAGTTTCAGAAACGTCAATTCTGCCATAAAACGAAACCCGAGCTCACAAAATGGGAAGAAAATTCGAAAAAAATCGAAAAATAAAGGGCGATAACTCTGAATGAAACTTATATTACTGGAATCGGATGGACTTCAGGTATTCAAAAATGTAGGTCAAATTTGAAAATTTTGAAAAATAACAAAAATTGTCTCGTAAACAACATGTTTTCAATTTTCGAACGATAAAAGTAATAGACGAATGTTCGAAATTGAAAAATGTGAGATAGCCATTGTCTTAGAAAAGATTCGGAGATTTCGAAAATGTAATTTGTTTGAAAATGGATAAAGAATTGACGAAACTATGGCCGATTTTCAATTTTCAGACAACGTACAAAGTTCGGTCACTTCCGGTATGCGCAGAAACTTCAAAAATATTTTATCAAGTAGCCACTACATGGTTTCCCGATAGAAAATCTAATTTCAGATCGATATCTGTTTCCATCATGGAGATCTAGGCTCCCGCGGTAAATAATAATAATAAACTAGATCTGCTACTGTCCCATGCAGATATGAAAGCTTTCATATTCATCGTCATGTGTCATTGATTGTATCAAGTATCCTAAATAAAAGGATAAGAAGAAAAAATTATCAAAATTGGTCAAAAACTCGCGAAGTTACAAGTCTAAATATAGTATGAAACATTGCACCCAGGCATAACAATAATCTGAAAACTAAAGGGAAATACCTCAAACTTGTATTACTGTAATGAGACGGATGAGAAAATGAAATGAAAATGGCGGGAAAAAAATTAAAAATGACCGGTTGGACAGGCGACCTTACTCCTTGTCACGTACAACCGGGCATTCGAAAACACGCTAGTTAACTCAATGACAGGCGCGCGTGCTAACCATTCAGCCACCCAACCCCCCTTTAAAATCAGACACGTGTAATATGTCATAGGAAAAATAACAAGTGGCTCACAAAAAATGGTAAATTAATGAGTTTAGGTCAAAAGGTTGAGCTACTGTTTTAGAGTATTTTTTTATGTTTTAAAGAGACACGTTAAGGGTTGTTCATACTTAAATGAAGGTTTAATTTTAAATAAGACCAATAAAATTAGGATTTAATAATGCCAGACTAATATTAAAATAAAGTTTTCAATTAAGAATAATTAATTATTGGTCTAATGCAATGAAATGCTTTGATTTGACGGATGAAATGTACGATGGATGTCCACACTATGTGGCTAAGGCGTTGGCCTGCTAGCCAGGAGGTCGGGTGTTCGATCCCTGCATTGTCCGAGAAAGTTCATCTCGATTTTCTGGCGTGTCCCCCACCCGCCGTGTACACATTGGAGTGCACTTGAAAGATCCCTTAGCAGTTGGAATTCGATACTGTTGAATAAGCTCTATACGATGACTAAATGTGCAGATTGTAGCCACCCACACTGCATGTTTTGCTTAACAATGAAAGGGTGCCGTTTTCAATGTTCGATCCTTTTGTTCTTCTACTCCTGATATGTTGGATTGTTGATCGATGGTTTTATATAAAAGACTACCAATAAGACTCTTTGTAGAAGAAGTTCCCAAAAAATATTAAGTTGACTTTACGAGAAAGACCTCTAAACATGCTCCAAATTGTAAAAATACGACTTTTTGGATTTTCAATCTCTTTTTTTCGCCTATCCCTGATATTTAAAATAAATGATACAATGATTTCACACAACAGGCTAGCTATTGGACTCTCTATTGACAAAAGTTTCACAGCCCTCCCTTCATTATAACCGAAGTTATCGTGCCCTAAAGAATCAACAAATCAGCATGCCTATCTCTGCTTACCCTAGACAGAAGATGCTCATCTTTGAACTCAATCATGACATTGACCTAGTGAACGTCTACACCAAGTTTGAACATTCTAGCTCAATTAGAAGGAGATTTATTGTGTTTCAAAGTCTCGGCCCTTCAAATTGCTACTACTTTTCATTTTCAATTCAAAATGGTGACCATCACGTGACCGAAATCAAAATTCTGCTCCCTACGATTTTTGGGCCATCCTTCAAGGATTCAGAAAATATAACTCCCGTGTCTGTAAGTGCAATATCGCAAAAGTTCATTTGTTTTTTCACGTTTCAAGATGGTGGCACTTCCGGTTCGATCGACAAACTCCATATTTTGTGTAGGAATCAGTAATTACTTGTCGAGTATCGAAAAAATTTTTTAGGTCATTCTGACCTATATTTCGACGATTTTTTTGAAAATTTTGATCCTTAATTTCACCAAGGGGAGATAATTTAGAAAATTTATAATTATATTTTTGAAGTCACATCGGTAAGATCTACTTGTATACTAAATTTCATGAAAATCGTACAACTATTAAAGAAGTTGTCAAATTGGTCTAAACTTCCGGTTCGAAATCACAGCGACGAATTTTCGAAATTCGAAAATGTGAAACTGCAGATCAAAACGATTTTTTTCAAGGTATTCAAAGAAAAAAGAATTTGTAAAATCGGTCAAAAAATAACAAAGTTACGACTATGCATTGTCAGTTTTTTCGTTCGTAAAATTCGGTGATTTCGGATTCGTAAAACGTTTTGAAAATATATTTAAACAACGTTCGCACCCCATTTTTGGGGGGGTAGGTCAAAGTTTCAGAAAGATCCCATGGTTAGATTCTGAGAAATCCGATTTGCAGAAAATACACAAAAAAAAAAAATAATAATAATCTTAACAGAAACAATAAGCTTTCATATGTAATATGAAAGCTTAATAATAACTAGACCTGCAAGCAGCACTGAACCGGCTTTCAGGAATCATACAGGAAGTTTATTATACCATAACCGATCCAGTGACCTACCAAACTATACTTTAGTTGTTTTGGTTCAGTGACACCCTCTATCATATGTAAAAGTAATATTTGCTGGCGAAAGGACCGGTCAAAATTGTAAATTATGGCAAAATTATGTCACTTCCGGTGCCGAAAGAAATTTTTATAGGTGAAAAATAAGTCGAAAATTCGCAACATACAAAATACAAACTTTGTTTTATACATATCGGGCAATAAATAATTAATGTATAACCCATAAACTGAAATTAAGACGGTAAAAAACTTAAAAGTGACACTGGGAAAATTGGCTATTATTCGACAAGGGAACATGCTAGAAGCCTTTTCTTGATATCAATATGATGGTATTGATTCAATCTTACTGCCCATTAGAGTCGGACGTTATAAAGTTAAACGAATGATAAAAATAAATCCCTTCAAAAAAATGTTTGTTTTGAAGGCTAAAAATACGTTTTTTGCAAAAATTACATTACTTACGGTGATATTGAAAATGTTAACTTAGTTCATAGAAGTCATAAATGGCATAAGGCATCAAATGGTAAAAAACCCCATAAAAATCGAATAATAATTGACACTTTTATAGACCAAAAACCTTGAAAAGTGACTTATAGAAGATCGCCTATTTCTCTGTAACCGTACAAGTTAGAAACCATTTTGTGGTATCTGTATGGTCGTATGGCTTCATTCTATTCGTTGATGGGAATCAAATATCATAATTTTAAAAATATTATAAGGCAGACTCATTTGAATAAAATATTTGTTTTTTAGGTTAAAAATACAGTTTTTGCCTAAATGACGTCATTTCCGGTCACAGTGAAAATGTAAAATTGGCTTGACCTAGTCCATATTGGCATTAGGCATCAAATAGAAAGAAAATATTGCAAATCGAATAATAATTCACTCTTTTATAGGCAAAAAAAGGTGAAAAGTGATGCATGCAAAATTGCACATTTCTCGGCAACTGCTCATATTACAAACTAATTTTCGCATACATTCTCTTCGTCTGGATTATTGCTACGAGTTTATGAAAATTACAAATAAATATTTCAAAATATGAAGACGCTGTATGAATTGTAAATAACTGAATTTTACACTTTATTTTACATTTTATTCGAAATTGCCCGAAAATGAAATTGAAATTAAAAAATATGAGCTAAGGATTTTGTGCACCTTTGCAGGGTGCATCCTTTTAGTTATATCAGTTTTGAAAAAAAAAAAATTTGCTTTCAAAAAGTGGTATCGAACTGTCAAAATTGTAGTTTTTGTTAATATTACGTCACTTCCGTTGCCGACAGAAAAATTTCACCGTAACTAAAAAAATTACAATTGGGACCACGGAGCATATGAACTTTGTTTTATACAAATCGAACAATAAATAATTTTTCAGGGTACGAAAAACTAAATTAGCCGATGGCGGCTAACGCAAATTACCGAGACAATTTTTTTTTCTCATTTCTGCCCAAGTACGATGATATTTTATCCCTGTGTAAAATATCATCAAAAAATAGTCATAAATAAAAAAGCTTTTCGTAAAAAAAAAAATTTTTTTTCAAAATATCGGGCATTTTTTCGACTACTTCCGGTTTTACGATCATTGTCGTGATAACTTTACGAAGTTCTTTGGATACTTAACTTTCTGTACCAGAAGTGTCAGAAACATCCATTGAGTAGTTTTGGAAAAAAAAGATAAATTAAAGAGCATTTACAAAAATTTAACGATTTTTCAATTTTTTTCAAAGTTTGAGGCCATTTTTGGACCACCTATATTATTTCAATGCTTTTCATTTTGGATTCACTATATAGACAACCGATAGGACTTTGAGTAAGAAAAGTTTAAGAAAAATCTGCGGTGTCGTTTTCGAGAAAAGGGCGTCTCAGAATGTTAAAAAATCGGAAAATACTAGATTTTTGGCATACAATAATTTATTTCCTTACCATCGAAATCGTATTATTTAGATACCATATGATGGTCCATTAATATGGCTATCCAACGACACTTTAGTTCTTTTGGTCCGCTATTACCTAAGGGAGAAATCAAGTTTTTCGCAAGTGCGACAATGTTTTTAACCTTTTTTTTCATTTTTTGAATACTTCCGGTATGGTTATTATTGTCGGAATAGTTTTAATGGCCGTTTTGGGCACTAAAATAGCCACAGGGCTCTGTAATGATATATTACATTATCTGATCAGATAAAATGCCCCTGAGATTTCCTGTGTTCAAAAGTGCCAAAAATGCAAAAAATTTAAAATATCGAAAATTAAACTTCAATAACTACATACATATTATACATCGTTAGAATCATAATTAGGTCAGCTATCTGAATATACAATCTTTTTTTGAAAATCTCTTAAAATAAAAAAATAGCAGAGCATTTTCCAAAATTTCACGAATTTTCGACTTTTTTCGATTTTCAGTCCGTTATTTTACCTATTCCAGATATTTCAAAGTCTTATTGGACGGGTTCATGCAAAATACCTCCGAAAGGACTCTCGATAGAAAAAATTTTAAAAAAAGTTGCGGTTAAGTTTCCGAGATACAGGCGTCCAAAAATGCTAAAAATCAGAAAATACTTGATTTTCAGCGTGCCATATTTTGCTGCCTGATCATAGTATCCGTATGAATTGGGTATCATACGATAGTACAATACTAGTGCAGTCCAATGGTACCCTAATTTGTTTAATCCATTGATATCGGACGGAGAAATCGCGTTTTTCCCCAAAATACCCATTTTTTGCATTTTTTTCAAAATGTCGGATAATATTTCGACCACTTCCGGTGTACAGATTATTGTTGAAATTGCTTTATTCCTTGCAATGGCCATTTGGCTTCATGCCTCAGAAGTTTCAGAAACGTCAATTCGGCCATAAAACGAAACCCGAGCTCACAAAATGGGTAGAAAATTCGAAAAAAATCGAAAAATAAAGGGCGATAACTCTGAACGAATCTTATATTACTGGAATCTGGTGGACTTCAGGTATCCAAAAATGTAGGTCAAATTTCAAAATTTTGAAAAATAACAAAAATTGTCTCTCAAACAACATTTTTCATTTTTAGATCGCAAAAGACAGCGATGAAGTTTCGAAATATCCAAATTTTCAACTGCTATCGTTCGAGAAAAGACTCAGGGTTTCCGAAAATGTCATTTGTATGAAAATAGGTACAGAATTGACGAATCTACGGCCGTTTTTTAATTTTTTGACACCGCACGAAATTCGACCACTTCCGGTCTGCGCAGAAGTTTCAAGAATAGTTTATCAAGTAGCCAACACATGGTTTCCCGATAGAGAATTAGGTCCCAGATCGGTATCTGTTACAGGCACTGAGAAATAGGCTCCGGCGAAAAAAAAAAATAATAATAATAAACTAGACCTGCATGCAGGAATGACGGGTTTCACTGGTGCCACGTCACTTTCGGTGCCACGTTACCCTTAGATATGTCACTTCCGATACCAATGAAACCATCAAACAGGTTTCCACATAAGCATTGTAAACATCAAATAAAATGGACGAAGAATCAACCAAATCCAGCAATATCAATTCATTTTATATATATGTTACTTGTAAGTGATCCTGGCAAAATTTCATTACTTCCGGTGATAATGAAAATGTTCAATTAGTTTTATGAAATCAGAAATGGCATAAGGCAGCATAATGGCGAAAATTGTATGTAAATCGAATGAGAATTGCCACTTTTATAGACCAAAAACCTTGAAAAGTGACTTGTAGAAAATCGTCTATTTCTCGGCAACCGTACACGATAAAAACTATCTTTTGGTATCTATATGATCGTATGGGTTCAATTCATTTGTTGGTTGGAATCAAATATCATAATTTGAAATATATTACAAATCAGACTCATTTGAAAAAGATGTCTGTTTTGAAGGCTAAAAATACAGTTTTTGCCAAAATGACATTACTTCCGGTGATACTGAAAATGTTAAATTAGATCTATGAAATCATAAATGACACAAGATATCATATGGTGAAAATTTTATGAAAATCGAATAATAACTGACACTTTTATAGACCAAAAACTTTGAAAAGTGACTTAAGGAAAATCGCCCATTTCTCTGCAACCGTACAAGTTAGAAACCATTTTGTGGTATCTGTATGATCGTATGGGTTCAATCTATTTGATCAATAGAATCAAATATCACAATTTGAAAAAAATAACAAATACGACTCATTTGAATAAAATATTGTTTTTTGAAGGCTAAAATTTAAGTTTTGAGCAAATGACGTCATTTCCGGTGGCAGCGCAAGGGGTAAAATGGTTTGACATAGTCCACTATGGCATTAGGCATCCAATGGCGAAAGAAAATTGAAAATCGAATAATAATTGATTCTTTTACAGCCAAAATTACGTGAAAAGTGACTCATGCAAAATTGCCTATTTCTCGGCAACTGCTTATATTACAAACTAATTTTCACATACATTCTCTTCGTATGGATTATAGCTACAAGTTTATAAAAGTTACGTAAAAATGTTTTAAAATCTGAAAAGCCTGAATGAGTTGTAAATGAGTTGTCAATTTTACGCCTTTTTTCACCTCTTAATCCAATTTGCTAGAAAATGAAAAAGAAATTAAAAAAACTGCTTCCGACATTTTTTGCGCCTTTAAAGGACACACTCTTTGAGTCATATAATTTTTCAAAAAAATAATATTTGTTTTCAAAAAATGTACCTAACTGTCAAAATTGTAGTTTTTGGTAAAATTATGCCACTTCCGGTGCCGACAGATAACACTTTTGGTAATAAAAAAAATGACAATTGAGACAACGAAGCATATGAACTTTGTTTTATACAAATCGAACAATAAAAAATTAATCTAGGACTGAAAAACTGAATTAGCCAATGGAGGCCAAGGAAAATTACTGAGACAAAATTTTTTAACATTATTGCGCAAGTCAGGTGACTCTTTAATTCTGTGCACAACACGACTAAAAAATATTCATAAATAAAAAAGTTTTTTGTAAAATTTTAAATTTCCGAAATTTGGCGCCTAATATCTTCGAAGATTTGCCGAAAATCAAAAATCGAAAGTAGCGCAGCTATGTGCCCTGTCTCCAGCTATGCCAAAATGTATCGAAAGTTAAAATCCCATGATTATTGTTAAAATTACCGCAATATTTGTAAAAACGATAACTTCGGTGATTTCGGACATTTCGCATTGTCGCAGAACGTTCAAAATAGCTTTATCCTCTAAGTCACACCCACTTTCCCAGTAAAACCGAAGAAATCGTAACGATGCGACACGTAGTTGCTGAGATCTACTCAAAACAAAAGAAGAACTAGACCTGCATGCAGGAATGACGGGTTTCACTGGTGCCACGTCACTTTCGGTGCCACGTTACCCTTAAACATATGTCACTTCCGATACCAATGAAACCATCAAACAGGTTTCCACATAAGCATTGTAAACATCAAATAAAATGGACGAAGAATCAACCAAATCCAGCAATATCAATTCATTTTATATATATGTTACTTGTAAGTGATCCTGGCAAAATTTCATTACTTCCGGTGATAATGAAAATGTTCAATTAGTTTTATGAAATCAGAAATGGCATAAGGCAGCATAATGGCGAAAATTGTATGTAAATCGAATGAGAATTGCCACTTTTATAGACCAAAAACCTTGAAAAGTGACTTGTAGAAAATCGTCTATTTCTCGGCAACCGTACACGATAAAAACTATCTTTTGGTATCTATATGATCGTATGGGTTCAATCCGTTTGTTGATTGGAATCAAATATCATAATTTGAAATATATTACAAATCAGACTCATTTGAAAAAAATGTCTGTTTTGAAGGCTAAAAATACAGTTTTTGCCAAAATGACATTACTTCCGGTGATACTGAAAATGTTAAATTAGTTCTATGAAATCATAAATGACACAAGATATCATATGGTGAAAATTTTATGAAAATCGAATAATAACTGACACTTTTATAGACCAAAAACCTTGAAAAGTGACTTAAGGAAAATCGCCCATTTCTCTGCAACCGTACAAGTTAGAAACCATTTTGTGGTATCTGTATGATCGTATGGGTTCAATCTATTTGATCAATAGAATCAAATATCACAATTTGAAAAAAATAACAAATACGACTCATTTGAATAAAATATTGTTTTTTGAAGGCTAAAATTTAAGTTTTGAGCAAATGACGTCATTTCCGGTGGGAGCGCAAGGGGTAAAATGGTTTGACATAGTCCACTATGGCATTAGGCATCCAATGGCGAAAGAAAATTGAAAATCGAATAATAATTGATTCTTTTACAGCCAAAATTACGTGAAAAGTGACTCATGCAAAATTGCCTATTTCTCGGCAACTGCTTATATTACAAACTAATTTTCACATACATTCTCTTCGTATGGATTATAGCTACAAGTTTATAAAAGTTACGTAAAAATATTTTAAAATCTGAAAAGCCTGAATGAGTTGTAAATAGGTCAATTTTACGCCTTTTTTCACCTCTTAATCCAATTTGCTAGAAAATGAAAAAGAAATTAAAAAAACTGCTTCCGACATTTTTTGCGCCTTTAAAGGACACACTCTTTGAGTCATATAATTTTTCAAAAAAATAATATTTGTTTTCAAAAAATGTACCTAACTGTCAAAATTGTAGTTTTTAGTAAAATTATGCCACTTCCGGTGCCGACAGATAACACTTTTGGTAATAAAAAAAATGACAATTGAGACAACGAAGCATATGAACTTTGTTTTATACAAATCGAACAATAAAAAATTAATCTAGGACTGAAAAACTGAATTAGCCAATGGAGGCCAAGGAAAATTACTGAGACAAAAATTTTTAACATTTTTGCGCAAGTCAGATGACTCTTTAATTCTGTGCACAACACGACTAAAAAATATTCATAAATAAAAAAGTTTTTTGTAAAATTTTAAATTTCCGAAATTTGGCGCCTAATATCTTCGAAGATTTGCCGAAAATCAAAAATGGAAAGTAGCGCAGCTATGTGCCCTCTCTCCAGCTATGCCAAAATGTATCGAAAGTTAAAATCCCATGATTATTGTTAAAATTACCGCAATATTTGTAAAAACGATAACTTCGGTGATTTCGGACATTTCGCATTGTCGCAGAACGTTCAAAATAGCTTTATCCTCTAAGTCACACCCACTTTCCCAGTAAAACCGAAGAAATCGTAACGATGCGACACGTAGTTGCTGAGATCTACTCAAAACAAAAGAATAATAATAATAATAAGAATAACTAGACCTGCATGCAGGAATGACGGGTTTCACTGGTGCCACGTTACCCTTAAACATGTCACTTCCGGTGCCAAGTTACCCTTGAACATATGTCACTTCCGGTACCAGCGAAACCACTAAACAGGTTTCCAAATTAACATTGCACACAAATAAAATGGACGCAGAATCAACAAAATCCAGCAATATCAATTCATTTTATACACTTGTTACTTGTAAATGATCTTGACAAAATTAAATTACTCCCGGTGTTAATGCAAATGTTCAATTAGTCTTATGAAATCAGAAATGGCATACGATATCATATACATGTAGTGAAAATTTTATGTAAATCGAATAATAATTGCCACTTTTAAAGACCAAAAAACTTGAAAAGTGACTTGTAGAAAATCGGCTATTTCTCTGCAACCGTACAAGTTAGAAACCATTTTGTGGTATCTGTATGATCGTATGGGTTCATTCTATTTGTTGATTGGCATCAAATACCATACTTTGAAAAAGATTTCAAAACAGACTCATTTGAATAAAATATCTGTTTTAGAGGCTAAAAATACAGTTTTTGCCAAAATGACGTTACTTCCGGTGATAATGAAAATCTTAAATTACTTGTATGAAATCCCAAATGGCATTAGGTATAACATGGTGTGACGTTTATGAAAATCGAATAATAATTGACCCTTTTATGGCCCCGAAACCTTCAAAAGTGACCTGTAGAAAACCGTCTATTTCTCGGCAACCGAACAAGTTAGAAACCATTTTATGATATCTATATGACCATATGAGTTGTGTTTATATGTGAATTTAAACCAAAAGTTAAAATTATTAATACATATTAAGTTATTCTTGGTTGAATAAAACATTGATTTAAAAAGTTTAAAATGCATTTTTTGACCAAATGATGTCACTTCCGGTGTCAATTTTAAATTGTAATCAACTTGATATGACGCTACGTGCTTTTTGAATCAAATGATGTCACTTTTATAAAAATCCAATCATAATTGACTATTTTACAGGCAAAATAACGAAAACAGTGACTTGTACAGAACTGCCCATTTCTTGGTAACTGCTTATAGTACAAACGAATTTTAACATACATTTTCTTTGTATGGATTATAGCTACAAGTTTATAAAAGTTACGAAGAAATATTTTCAAATCTGAAAAGCCTGAATACGTTGTAAATAGGCCAATTTTACACCATTTTTAGCCTCTTAATCGAATTTGCTCGAAAATGAAATCGAAATTAAAAAAACTGCTTCCTACATTTTTTGCGCCTTGAAAGGGCACACTCTTTGAGTCAAATAATTTTTCCAAAAAATAATATTTGTTTTCGAAGAAGGAAAATAAATGTCAAAATTGTAGTTTTTGGTAAAATTATGCCACTTCCGGTGCCGACAGATAAAACTTTTGGTAATAAAAAAAATGACAATTGATACAACGAAGCATATGAACTTTGTTTTATACAAATCAAACAATAAAAAAATAATCTAGGACTTAAAAACTGAATTAGCCAATGGCGGCCAAGGTAAATTACTGAGACAAAATTCTTTAACATTTTTGCACTAGTCAGATGACCCTTTAATTCTGTGCATAATACGACTAAAAAATATTCATAAATAAAAAAGTTTTTTGTAAAATTTTAAATTTTCAAAATTTGGCGCCTAATATCTTTGAAGATTTACCGAAAATCAAAAATCGAAAGTAGTGTAGCTACGTGCCCTGTCTCTGGCTATGCCAAAATGTATCGAAAGTTAAAATTCAATGATTATTGTTAAAATTACTGCAATATTTTAAAAAACGATAATTTGGTGATTTCGGACATTTCGCATTGTCGCAGAACGTTCAAAATAGTTTTATCCTCTAAATCACACCCACTTTCCCAGTAAAACCGAAGAAATCGTAACGATGCGACAAGCAGTTGCTGAGATCTACTCAAAACAAAAGAAGAATAATAATAATAAGAACTAGACCTGCATGCAGGAATGACGGGTTTCACTGGTGCCACGTTACCCTTAAACATGTCACTTCCGGTGCCAAGTTACCCTTGAACATATGTCACTTCCGGTACCAGCGAAACCACTAAACAGGTTTCCAAATTAACATTGCACACAAATAAAATGGACGCAGAATCAACAAAATCCAACAATATCAATTCATTTTATACATTTGTTACTTGTAAATGATCTTGACAAAATTAAATTACTTCCTGTGTTAATGAAAATGTTCAATTAGTCTTATGAAATAAGAAATGGCATACGATATCATATAGTGAAAATTTTATGTAAAATTTTAAGACCAAAAAACTTGAAAAGTGACTTGTAGAAAATCTGCTATTTCTCTGCAACCGTACAAGTTACAAACCATTTTGTGGTATCTGTGTGATCGTATGGGTTCATTCTATTTGTTGATTAGCATCAAATACCATAATTTGAAAAAGATTTCAAAACAGACTCACTTGAATAAAATATCTGTTTTGAAGGCTAAAAATACAGTTTTTGCCAAAATGACGTTACTTCCGGTGATAATGAAAATCTTAAATTACTTGAATGAAATCCCAAATGGCAGTAGGTATAACACGGTGTAACGTTTATGAAAATCGAATAATAATTGACACTTTTATGGCCCCGAAAACTTCAAAAGTGACCTGTAGAAAACCGTCTATTTCTCGACAACCGAACAAGTTAGAAACAATTTTATGATATCTATATGACCATATGAGTTTTGTTTATATGTGAATTTAAACCAAAAGTTAAAATTATTAATACATATTAAGTTATTCTTGGTTGAATAAAACATGGATTTAAAAAGTTTAAAATGCAGTTTTTGACCAAATGATGTCACTTCCGGTGTCAATTTTAAATTGTAATCAACTTGATATGACGCTACATGCTTTTTGAATCAAATGATGTCACTTTTATAAAAATCCAATAATAATTGACTATTTTACAGGCAAAATAACGAAAACAGTGACTTGTACAGAACTGCCCATTTCTTGCATACGATTACATCATGTGTACCTACTTCAAGAATACACATGATGGCAAATGGCCGCCATTTAAAATACTACGCCCGCCTCTTAGAGACGATAACTTAACTCGCTATAAATTGTAAAAAAATTTACTTCGGCTAGAATTAAAAAACACCTAAGATTAACATTTGCTAAAAATTTCTAAAAAACAACCTAAATTTATGGAAATGGGGCCTAATCAAATCAGGCAAATTACATCAAATAGTCCATGTTAAACGTATAGCAAAAATTTTAAACTAACGCGAGCACGCGCGTTTCTAGACAACGCCATAGCGGGTCATAGCAACCAGTGAGTATACATTGGAAATCCCCAATGACGTAGATATTATAAATTGGAAAGCCGAGTCTGTCTTAAAATAAGTAGTACCGTCAGTAAACAAGATGGAAGCCATCTGCTATCGTGTTTGATCATGGAGTAGGCAAGCACAGGTGTGTCGTATGCATTTCTTGGTAACTGCTTATATTACAAACGAATTTTAACATACATTTTCTTCGTATGGATTATAGCTACAAGTTTATAAAAGTTACGAAGAAATATTTTAAAATCTGAAAAGCCTGAATAGGTTGTAAATAGGTAAAATTTACACCATTTTTAGCCTCTTAATCGAATTTGCTCGAAAGTGAAATCGAAATTAAAAAAACTGCTTCCTACATTTTTTGCGCCTTGAAAGGGCACACTCTTTGAGTCAAATAATTTTTCCAAAAAATAATATTTGTTTTCGAAGTAGGAAAATAACTGTCAAAATTGTAGTTTTTGGTAAAATTATGCCACTTCCGGTGCCGACAGATAACACTTTTGGTAATAAAAAAAATGACAATTGATACAACGAAGCATATGAATTTTGTTTTATACAAATCGGACAATAAAAAATTAATCTAGGACTGAAAAACTGAATTAGCCAATGGCGGCCAAGGAAAATTACTGAGACAATTTTTTTTAACATTTTTGCACTAGTCAGATGACTCTTTAATTCTGTGCACAATACGACTAAAAAATATTCATAAATAAAAAAAATTTTTGTAAAATTTTAAATTTTCGAAATTTGGCGCCTAATATCTTCGAAGATTTGCCGAAAATAAAAAATCGAAAGTAGCGTAGCTATGTGCCCTGTCTCAGGCTATGCCAAAATGTATCGAAAGTTAAAATCCAATGATTATTGTTAAAATTACTGCAATATTTTCAAAAACGATAACTTCGGTGATTTCGGACATTTCGCATTGTCGCAGAACGTTCAAAATAGCTTTATCCTCTAAGTCACACCCACTTTCCCAGTAAAACCGAAGAGATCGTAACGATGCGACACGTAGTTGCTGAGATCTATTCAAATTGGAATCTGAATAATAATAATAATAAGAACTAGACCTGCATGCAGGAATGACGGGTTTCACTGGTGCCACGTCACTTTCGGTGCCACGTTACCCTTGAACATATATCACTTCCGATACCAATGAAACCATCGAACAGGTTTCCACATAAGCATTGTAAACATCAAATAAAATTGACGAAGAATCAACCAAATCCAGCAATATCAATTCATTTTATATATATATATATATATATCTGTTACTTGTAAGTGATTCTGGAAAAATTTCATTACTTCCGGTGATAATTAAAATGTCCAATTAGTTTTACGAAATCAGAAATGGCATAAGGCATCATATGGCGAAAATAGTATGTAGATCGAATAAGAATTGCCACTTTTATAGACCAAAAACCTTGAAAAGTGACTTGTAGAAAATCGTCTATTTCTCGGCAACCGTACATGATAAAAACTATTTTTTGGTATCTATATGATCGTATGGGTTCAATCGATTTGTTGATTGGGATCAAATATCATAATTTGAAATATATTACAAATCAGACTCATTTGAAAAAAATATCTGTTTTGAAGGCTAAAAATACAGTTTTTGCCAAAATGGCATTACTTCTGGTGATGCTGAAAATGTTAAATTAGTTCTATGAAATCATCAATGACATAAGATATCATATAGTGAAAATTTTATGAAAATCGAATAATAACTGACACTTTTATAGACCAAAAACCTTGAAAAGTGACTTAAGGAAAATTGTCCATTTCTCTGCAACCGTACAAGTTAGAAACCATTTTGTGGTATCTGTATGATCGTAAGGGTTCAATCTATTTGATCAATAGAATCAAATATCATAATTTGAAAAAAATAACAAGTACGACTCATTTGAATAAAATATTGTTTTTAAAGGCTAAAATTTAAGTTTTGAGCAAATGACGTCATTTCCGGTGGCGGCGTAAGAGGTAAAATGGTTTGAAATAGTCCACTATGACATTAGGCATCCAATGGCGAAAGAAAATTGAAAATCGAATAATAATTGATTCTTTTACAGCCAAAATTACGTGAAAAGTGACTCATGCAAAATTGCCTATTTCTCGGCAACTGCTTATATTACAAACTAATTTTCACGCATATTCTCTTCGTATGGATGATAGCTACAAGTTTATAAAAGTTACAAAGAAATATTTTAAAATTTGGAAAGCCTGAATAGGTTGTAAATAGGTCAATTTTACACCATTTTAGCCTCTTAATCGAATTTGCTCGAAAATGAAATCGAAATTAAAAAAACTGCTTCCTACATTTTTTGCGCCTTGAAAGGGCACACTCTTTGAGTCAAATAATTTTTCCAAAAAATAATATTTGTTTTCGATATAAGAAAATAACTGTCAAAATCGTAGTTTTTGGTAAAATTATGCCACTTCCGGTGCCGACAGATAACACTTTTGGTAATAAAAAAAATGACAATTGAGACAACGAAGCATATGAACTTTGTTTTATACAACTCGAACAATAAAAAATTAATCTGGGACTGAAAAACTGAATTAGCCAATGGCGGCCAAGGAAAATTACTGAGACAAATTTTTTTACTATTTTTGCGCTAGTCAGATGACTCTTTAATTCTGTGCACAACACGACTAAAAAATATTCATAAATAAAAAAGTTTTTTGTAAAATTTTAAATTTTCGAAATTTGGCGCCTAATATCTTCGAAGATATGCCGAAAATCAAAAATCGAAAGTAGCGTAGCTATGTGCCCTGTCTCCGACTATGCCAAAATGTATCGAAAGTTAAAATCCAATGATTATTGTTAAAATTACTGCAATATTTTCAAAAACGATAACTTCGGTGATTTCGGACATTTCGCATTGTCGCAGAACGTTCAAAATAGCTTTATCCTCTAAGTCACACCCACTTTTCCAGTAAAACCGAAGAAATCGTAACGATGCGACAAGTAGTTGCTGAGATATAGTCAAAGTGGAATTGGAATAATAATAAGAATAATAATAAGAATAATAATTTTAACAAAAACAATAGTGTTTCACACAAGCTACGCAGTGTGAAACCCTAACTAGACCTGCATGCAGGAATGACGGGTTTCACTGGTGCCACGCCTCTTTCGGTGCCACGTTACCCTTAAACATATGTCACTTCCGATACCAATGAAACCATCAAACAGGTTTCCACATAAGCATTGTAAACATCAAATAAAATGGACGAAGAATCAACCAAATCCAGCAATATCAATTCATTTTATATATATGTTACTTGTAAGTGATCCTGGCAAAATTTCATTACTTCCGGTGATAATGAAAATGTTCAATTAGTTTTATGAAATCAGAAATGGCATAAGGCAGCATAATGGCGAAAATTGTATGTAAATCGAATGAGAATTGCCACTTTTATAGACCAAAAACCTTGAAAAGTGACTTGTAGAAAATCGTCTATTTCTCGGCAACCGTACACGATAAAAACTATCTTTTGGTATCTATATGATCGTATGGGTTCAATCCATTTGTTGATTGGAATCAAATATCATAATTTGAAATATATTACAAATCAGACTCATTTGAAAAAAATGTCTGTTTTGAAGGCTAAAAATACAGTTTTTGCCAAAATGACATTACTTCCGGTGATACTGAAAATGTTAAATTAGATCTATGAAATCATAAATGACACAAGATATCATATGGTGAAAATTTTATGAAAATCGAATAATAACTGACACTTTTATAGACCAAAAACCTTGAAAAGTGACTTAAGGAAAATCGCCCATTTCTCTGCAACCGTACAAGTTAGAAACCATTTTGTGGTATCTGTATGATCGTATGGGTTCAATCTATTTGATCAATAGAATCAAATATCACAATTTGAAAAAAATAACAAATACGACTCATTTGAATAAAATATTGTTTTTTGAAGGCTAAAATTTAAGTTTTGAGCAAATGACGTCATTTCCGGTGGCAGCGCAAGGGGTAAAATGGTTTGACATAGTCCACTATGGCATTAGGCATCCAATGGCGAAAGAAAATTGAAAATCGAATAATAATTGATTCTTTTACAGCCAAAATTACGTGAAAAGTGACTCATGCAAAATTGCCTATTTCTCGGCAACTGCCTATATTACAAACTAATTTTCACATACATTCTCTTCGTATGGATTATAGCTACAAGTTTATAAAAGTTACGTAAAAATATTTTAAAATCTGAAAAGCCTGAATGAGTTGTAAATAGGTCAATTTTACGCCTTTTTTCACCTCTTAATCCAATTTGCTAGAAAATGAAAAAGAAATTAAAAAAACTGCTTCCGACATTTTTTGCGCCTTTAAAGGACACACTCTTTGAGTCATATAATTTTTCAAAAAAATAATATTTGTTTTCAAAAAATGTACCTAACTGTCAAAATTGTAGTTTTTGGTAAAATTATGCCACTTCCGGTGCCGACAGATAACACTTTTGGTAATAAAAAAAATGACAATTGAGACAACGAAGCATATGAACTTTGTTTTATACAAATCGAACAATAAAAAATTAATCTAGGACTGAAAAACTGAATTAGCCAATGGAGGCCAAGGAAAATTACTGAGACAAAATTTTTTAACATTTTTGCGCAAGTCAGATGACTCTTTAATTCTGTGCACAACACCACTAAAAAATATTCATAAATAAAAAAGTTTTTTGTAAAATTTTAAATTTCCGAAATTTGGCGCCTAATATCTTCGAAGATTTGCCGAAAATCAAAAATCGAAAGTAGCGCAGCTATGTGCCCTGTCTCCAGCTATGCCAAAATGTATCGAAAGTTAAAATCCCATGATTATTGTCAAAATTACCGCAATATTTGTAAAAACGATAACTTCGGTGATTTCGGACATTTCGCATTGTCGCAGAACGTTCAAAATAGCTTTATCCTCTAAGTCACACCCACTTTCTCAGTAAAACCGAAGAAATCGTAACGATGCGACACGTAGTTGCTGAGATCTACTCAAAACAAAAGAAGAATAATAATAATAATAACTAGACCTGCATGCAGGAATGACGGGTTTCACTGGTGCCAAGTTACTCTTAAACATGTCACTTTCGGTGCCAAGTTACACTTGAACATATGTCACTTCCGGTACCAACGAAACCACTAAACAGGTTTCCAAATTAACATTGCACACAAATAAAATGGACGTAGAATCAACCAATCAATCCAGCAATATCAAGTCATTTTATACATTTGTTACTTGTAAATGATCTTGACAAAATTAAATTACTTCCGGTGTTAATGAAAATGTTCAATTAGTCTTATGAAATCAGAAATGGCATACGATATCATATAGTGACAATTTTATGTAAATCGAATAATAATTGCCACTTTTAAAGACCAAAAAACTTGAAAAGTGACTTGTAGAAAATCTGCTATTTCTCTGCAACCGTACAAGTTAGAAACCATTTTTTGGTATCTGTATGATCGTATGGGTTCATTCTATTTGTTGATTGGCATCAAATACCATAATTTGAAAAAGATTTCAAAACAGACTAATTTGAATAAAATATCTGTTTTGAAGGCTAAAAATTCAGTTTTTGCCAAAATGACGTTACTTCCGGTAATAATGAAAGTCTTAAATTACTTGTATGAAATCACAAATGGCATTAGGTATAACATGGTGTAACGTTTATGAAAATCGAATAATAATTGACACTTTTATGGCCCCGAAACCTTCAAAAGTGACCTGTAGAAAACCGTCTATTTCTCGGCAACCGAACAAGTTAGAAACAATTTTATGATATCTATATGACCATATGAGTTGTATTTATATGTGAATTTAAACCAAAAGTTAAAATTATTAATACATATTAAGTTATTCGTGGTTGAATAAAACATTGATTTAAAAAGTTTAAAATGCAGTTTTTGAGCAAATGACGTCACTTCCGGTGTCAATTTTAAATTGTAATCAACTTGATATGACGCTACATGCTTTTTGAATCAAATGATGTCACTTTTATAAAAATCCAATAATAATTGACTATTTTACAGGCAAAATAACGAAAACAGTGACTTGTACAGAACTGCCCATTTCTTGGGAACTGCTTATATTACAAACTAATTTTAACATACATTTTCTTCGTATGGATTATAGCTACAAGTTTATAAAAGTTACGAAGAAATATTTTAAAATCTGAAAAGCCTGAATAGGTTGTAAATAGGTCAATTTTACACCATTTTTAGCCATTTAATCGAATTTGCTCGAAAATGAAATCGAAATTAAAAAAACTGCTTCCGACATTTTTTGCGCCTTGAAAGGGCACACTCTTTGAGTCAAATAATTTTTCCAAAAAACAATATTTGTTTTCGAAAAATGGTACCTAACTGTCAAAATTGTAGTTTTTGGTAAAATTATGCCACTTCCGGTGCCGACAGATAACACTTCCGGTAATAAAAAAAATGACAACTGAGACAACGAAGCATATGAACTTTGTTTTATACAAATCGAACAATAAAAAATTAATCTAGGACTCAAAAACTGAATTAGCCAATGGCGGCCAAGGAAAATTACTGAGACAAATTTTTTTAACATTTTTGCACTAGTCAGATGACTCTTTAATTCTGTGCACAATACGACTAAAAAATATTCATAAATAAAAAAGTTTTTTGTAAAATTTTAAATTTTCGAAATTTGGCGCCTAATATCTTCGAAGATTTGCCGAAAATCAAAAATCGAAAGTAGCGTAGCTATGTGCCCTGTCTCCGGCTATGCCAAAATTTATCGAAAGTTAAAATTCAATGATTATTGTTAAAATTACTGCAATATTTTAAAAAACGATAATTTGGTGATTTCGGACATTTCGCATTGTCGCAGAACGTTCAAAATAGCTTTATCCTCTAAGTCACACCCACTTTCCCAGTAAAACCGAAGAAATCATAACGATGCGACACGTAGTTGCTGAGATCTATTCAAATTGGAATCTGAATAATAACTAGACCTGCAAGCAGCACTGAACCGGCTTTCAGGAATCATAGAGGAAGTTTATTATACCATAGCCGATCCATTGAGCTACCGAACTATACTTTAGTTGTTTTGCTTCAGTGACACCCTCTATCATATGTAAAAGGTCAAAATTACGTCACTTCCGGTGCCGAAAGAAATTTTTATAGGTGAAAAATAAGTCGAAAATTTGCAACATACAAAACAGAAACTTTGTTTAATACATATCGGGCAATAAATAATTAACCTATAACCCATAAACTGAAATTAAGAAGGTAAAAAAATTAAAAGTGACCCTGGGAAAATTGGCTATTATTCGACAAGGGAACATGCTAGAAGCCTTTTCTTGATATCAATATGATGGTATTGATTTAATCTTACTGCCCATTAGAGTCAGACGTTATAAAGTTAAACGAATAATAAATATAAATCCCTTCAAAAAAATGTTTCTTTTGAAGGCTAAAAATACGTGTTTTGCAAAAATTACATTACTTCCGGTGATATTGAAAATGTTAACTTGGTTCATAGAAGTCAAAAATGGCATATGACATCAAATAGTAAAAAAATTATAAAAATCGAATAATAATTGACACTTTTATAGACCAAAAACCTCGAAAAGTGACTTATAGAAGATCGCCTATTTCTCTGTAACCGTACAAGTTAGAAACCATTTTGTGGTATTTGTATGGTCGTATGGCTTCATTCTATTCGTTGATGGGAATCAAATATCATAATTTTAAAAATATTATAAGGCAGACTCATTTGAATAAAATATTTGTTTTTTAGGTTTAAAATACAGTTTTTGCCCAAATGACGTCATTTCCGGTCACAGTGAAAATGTAAAATTGGCTTGACCTAGTCCAAATTGGCATTATGCATCAAATGGAAAAAAATATTGCAAATCGAATAATAATTCACTCCTTTATAGGCAAAATAACGTGAAAAGTGATGCATGCAAAATTGCATATTTCTCGGCAACTGTATATATTACAAACTTATTTTCGCATACATTCTCTTCGTCTGGATTATTGCTACGAGTTTATGAAAATTACAAATAAATGTTTCAAAATATGAAGACGCTGAATGAATTGTAAATAACTGAATTTTACACTTTATTTTACATTTTATTCGAAATTGCCCGAAAATGAAATTGAAATTAAAAAATCTGAGCTAAGGATTTTGTGCACCTTTGCAGGGTGCATCCTTTTAGTTATATCAGTTTTGAAAAAAAATAATATTTGCTTTCAAAAAGTGGTATCGAACTGTCAAAATTGTAGTTTTTGTTAATATTACGTCACTTCCGTTGCCGACAGAAAAATTTCACCGTAACAAAAAAAAATATAATTTGGACCACGGAGCATATGAACATTGTTTTATACAAATCGAACAATAAATAATTTTTCTGGGTACGAAAAACTAAATAAGCCGATGGCGGCTAACGCAAATTACCGAGACAATTTTTTTTCTCATTTCTGCTCAAGTAGGATGATATTTTAACCCTGTGTAAAATACCATCAAAAAATATTCATAAATATAAAAGGTTTTCGTAAAAAAAATAATTTTTTTCAAAATATCGGACAGTTTTTCGACTACTTCCGGTTTTACGATCATTGTCGCGATAGCTTTACGAAGTTATTTGGATACTTAACTTTCTGTACCAGAAGTGTCAGAAACATCCATTGAGTAGTTTTGGAAAAAAAGACAAATTAAAGAGCGTTTACAAAAATTTAACGATTTTTCAATTTTTTTCAAAGTTTGATGCCATTTTTGGACCACCTATATTATTTCAATGCTTTTCATTTTGGATTCACTATATAGACAACCGATAGGACTTTGAGTAAGAAAAGTTTAAGAAAAATCTGCGGTGTCGTTTTCGAGAAAAGGGCATCTCAGATTGTTAAAAAATCAGAAAATACTAGATTTTTGGCATACAATAATTTTTTTCCTTACCATCGAAATCGTATTATTTAGATAACATATGATGGTCCATTAATAGGGCTATCCAACGACACTTTAGTTTTTTTGGTCCGCTATTACCTAAGGGAGAAATCAAGTTTTTCGCAAGTGCGACAATGTTTTTAACCTTTTTTTTTAATTTTTTTGAATACTTCCGGTATGGTTATTATTGTCGGAATAGTTTTAATAGCCGGTTTGGGCACTAAAATAGCCACAGGACTCTGTAATGATATATTACATTATCTGATCAGATAAAATGCCCCCGAGAAATCCTATGTTCAAAAGTGCCAAAAATGCAAAAAAATTAAAATATCGAAAATTAAATTTCAATAACTACATACATATTATACATCGTTAGAATCGTAATTAGGTCAGCTATCTGAATATACAATCTTTTTTTGAAAATCTCTTAAAATAAAAAAATAGTAGAGCATTTTCCAAAATTTCACGATTTTTCGACTTTTTTCGATTTTCAGTCCGTTATTTCACCTATTCCAGATATTTCAAAGTCTTATCGGATGGCTTCATGCAAAATACCTCCGAAAGGACTCTCGATAGAAAAAATTTAAAAAAAAGTTGCGGTTAAGTTTTCGAGATACAGGCGTCCAAAAATGCTAAAAATCAGAAAATACTTGATTTTCAGCGTGCCATATTTTGCTGCCTGATCATAGTATCCGTATGAATGGGGTATCATATGATAGTACAATCCTCGTGCCACCCAATGGTACCTTAATTTGATTAATCCGTTGATATCGGACGGAGACATCACGTTTTCCCCGAAAACATCCATTTTTTGCATTTTTTTCAAAATATTGCACATTATTTCGACCACTTCCGGTTTAAAGATCCGTGTCGAAATTGCTTTATCAGTTGGTATTGGACTATAACTTCATGTTCCATAAGTTTCAGAAACATCATTTTGGCTGTAAAACGACACCACAGCTCACAAAATGGGTAGAAAATTCGAAAAAAATCGAAAAATAAAGGGCGGTAACTCTGAAAGAAACTTATGTTACTGGAATCGGATTGACGTCAGGTATCCAAAAATCTAGGTCAAATTTCCAAATTTTGAAAAATAACAAAAATTGTCTCGTAGGCGACGTGTTTTGAATTTTCGAACGATAGAAGTCAGCAACGAAGTTTCGAAATCGCAAAATGTGAGATTGCTATTGTCTCGGAAAAGTCTCAGGCTTTCCAAAAATGTGATTTGTTTGAATATAGGTAGAGAATTGACGAAACCACGGCCGATTTTTAATTTTTTACCAACGTTCAAAATTCGGCCACTTCCGGTCTGCGCAGAAGTTTGAAAATTGCTTTATTGGGTAGCCACCACCTAGTTTCCCGATAGAAATATGGATCGCAAATCGGTATCTCTTTTCGATCATAGAGAAATAGGCTCCGGCGGAAAAGAATAATAATAAAAAAAATAACTAGACCTGCAAGCAGCACTGAACCGGCTTTCAGGAATCATACAGAAAGTTTATTATACCATAGCCGATCCATTGAGCTACCAAACTATACTTTAGTTGTTTTGCTTCAGTGACACCCTATACCATATGTTAAAGTAATATTTGCTGGCGAAAAGACCGGTCAAAATTGTAAATTATGGCAAAATTACGTCACTTCCGGTGCCGAAAGAAATTTTTATAGGTGAAAAATAAGTCGAAAATTCGCGACATACAAAATACAAACTTTGTTTTATCATATCGGGCAATAAATAATTAAGGTAAAAAACTTAAAAGTGACCCTGGGAAAATTGGCTATTATTCAACAAGGGAACATGCTAGAAGCCTTTTCTTGATATCAATATGATGGTATTGATTCAATCTTACTGCCCATTAGAGTTAGACGTTATAAAGTTAAACGAATGATAAATATAAATCCCTTCAAAAAAATGTTTGTTTTGAAGGCTAAAAATGTTTTTTTTTGCAAAAATTACATTACTTCCGGTTATATTGAAAATGTTAATTTAGTTCACAGAAGTCATAAATGGCATAAGGCATGAAATGGTAAAAAAATTATTAAAATCGTATAATTATTGACACTTTTATGGACGAAAACCCTTGAAAAGTAACTTATAGAAGATCGCCTATTTCTCTGTAACCGTACAAGTTAGAAACCATTTTGTGGTATCTGTATGGCCGTATGGCTTCATTCTATTCGTTGATGGGAATCAATTATCATAATTCTAAAAATATTATAAGGCAGACTCATTTTAATAAAATATTTGTTTTTTAGGTTAAAAATACAGTTTTTGCCCAAATGACGTCATTTCCGGTCACAGTGAAATTGTAAAATTGGCTTGACCTAGTCCAAATTGGCATTAAGCATCAAATGGAGAAAAAAAATTGCAAATCGAATAATAATTCCCTCCTTTATAGGCAAAATAACGTGAAAAGTGATGCATGCAAAATTGCATATTTCTCGGCAACTGCTCATATTACAAACTAATTTTCCCATACATTCTCTTCGTCTGGATTAATGCTACGAGTTTATGAAAATAACAAATAAATATTTCAAAATATGAAGACGCTGAATGATTTGTAAATAACTGAATTTTACACTTTATTTTACATTTTATTCGAAATTGCCCGAAAATGAAATTGGAATTAAGAAATCTGAGCTAAAGATTTTGTGCACCTTTGCAAGGTGCATCCTTTTAGTTATATCAGTTTTGAAAAAAATAACATTTGCTTTCAAAAAGTGGTACAGAACTGTCCAAATTGTAGTTTTTGTTAATATTACGTCACTTCCGTTGCCGACAGAAAAATTTCACCATAACAAAAAATATTACAATTGGGACCACGGAGCATATGAACTTTGTTTCATACAAATCGAACAATAAATAATTGTTCTGGGTACGAAAAACTAAATTAGCCGATGGCGGCTAACGCAAATTACCGAGACAATTGTTTTTCTCATTTCTGTTCAAGTAGGATGATATTTTAACCCTGTGTAAAATACCATCAAACAATATTCATAAATGAAAAAGGTTTTCGTAAAAAAAAATTTTTTTTTCAAAATATCGGACATTTTTTCGACTACTTCCGGTTTTACGATCATTGTCGTGATAGCTTTACGAAGTTCTTTGGATACTTAACTTTACGTACCAGAAGTGTCAGAAACATCCATTGAGTAGTCTTGGAAAAAAAGATAAATTAAAGAGCGTTTCCAAAAATTTAACGATTTTTCAATTTTTTTCAAAGTTTGAGGCCATTTTTGGACCACCTACATTATTTCAATGCTTTTCATTTTGGATTCACTATATAGACAACCGATAGGACTTTGAGTAAGGAAAGTTTAAGAAAAATCGTAGGCGTTGTTTTCGAGAAAAGGACGTCTCGGAATGTTAAAAAATCGGAAAATACTAGATTTTTGGCATACAATAATTTATTTCCTTACCATCGAAATCGTATTATTTAGATACCATATGATGGTCCATTAATAGGGCTATCCAACGACACTTTAGTTCTTTTGGTCCGCTATTACCTAAGGGAGAAATCAAGTTTTTCGCAAGTGCGACAATTTTTTTAACCTTTTTTTTCATTTTTTGAATACTTCCGGTGTGGTTATTATTGTCGGAATAGTTTTAATAGCCGGTTTGGGCACTAAAATAGCCACAGGGCTCTGTAATGATGTATTACATTATATGATCAGATAAAGTGACCCTGGGAAATCTGGTGTTCAAAAGTGCCAAAAATTCAAAAAAATTAAAATATCGAAAATTAAATTTCAATAACCACATACATATTATACATCGTTAGAATCGTAATTAGGTCAGCTATCTGAATATACAACCTTTTTTTTGAAAATCTCTTAAAATAAAAAAATGGTGGAGCATTTTCCAAAATTTCACGATTTTTCGACTTTTTTCGATTTTCAGTCCCTTTTTTATCCTATTCCAGACATTTCAAAGTCTTATTGGATGGCTTCATGCAAAATACCTCCAAACGGACTCTCAATAGAAAAAATTAAAAAAAAATTGTAGGTTAAGTTTTCGAGATACAGGCGTCCAAAAATGCTAAAAATCAGAAAATACTTGATTTTCAGCGTGCCATATTTTGCTGCCTGATCATAGTATCTGTATGAATTGGGTATCATACGATAGTACAATCCTAGTGCAGTCCAATGGTATCCTAATTTGTTTAATCCATTGATATCGGACGGAGAAATCGCGTTTTCCCCAAAACTATCCATTTTTTTGCATTTTTTCAAAATATTGCACATTATTTCGACTACTTCCGGTCTACGGATCATTGTTGAAATTGCTTTATTCGTTGCAATGGTCATTTGGCTTCATGCCTTAGAAGTTTCAGATTCGCCAATTCGGCCATATAACGAAACCCGAGCTCACAAAATAGGGTAGAAAATTCAAAAAAAATCGAAAAATAAAGGGCGATAACTCTGAATGAAATTTATATTACTGGAATCGGATGGACTTAAGGTATCCAAAAATATAAGTCAAATTTGAAAATTTTGAAAAATGAAAAAAATTGTCTCTTAAACAAAATTTTTCAATTTTCGAACGCTAGAAGTCAGCGACGAAGTTTCGAAATTACAAAATCTTAGATTGCTATTGGCTCGAAAAAGATTCAGGGTTTCCGAAAATGTCATTTGTTTGAAAATGGGTAAATAATTGACGAAACTATGGCCAATTTTCCATTTTTTGACAACGTACAAAGATCTGCCACTTCCGGTATGCGCAGAATTTTCGAAAATACTTTATCAAGTAGCCACCACATGGTTTCCCGAAAGAAAAGTTGATTTCAGATCGATATCTGCTTTCGATCATGGAGAACTTGGCCCCCGCGGTAAATAATAATAATAATAACTAGATCTGCTACTGTCCCATGCAGATATGAAAGCTTTCATATTCATCGTCATGTGTCATTGATTGTATCAAGTATCCTAAATAAAAGGATAAGAAGAAAAAATTATCAAAATTGGTCAAAAACTCGCGAAGTTACAAGTCTAAATATAGTATGAAACATTGCACCCAGGCATAACAATAATCTGAAAACTAAAGGGAAATACCTCAAACTTGTATTACTGTAATGAGACGGATGAGAAAATGAAATGAAAATGGCGGGAAAAAAAATTAAAAATGACCGGTTGGACAGGCGACCTTACTCCTTGTCACGTACAACCGGGCATTCGAAAACACGCTAGTTAACTCAATGACAGGCGCGTGTGCTAACCATTCAGCCACCCAACCCCCCTTTAAAATCAGACACGTGTAATATGTCATAGGAAAAATAACAAGTGGCTCACAAAAAATGGTAAATTAATGAGTTTAGGTCAAAAGGTTGAGCTACTGTTTTAGAGTATTTTTTTATGTTTTAAAGAGACACGTTAAGGGTTGTTCATACTTAAATGAAAGTTTAATTTTAAATAAGACCAATAAAATTAGGATTTAATAATGCCAGACTAATATTAAAATAAAGTTTTCAATTAAGAATAATTAATTATTGGTCTAATGTAATGAAATGCTTTGATTTGACGGATGAAATGTACGATGGGTGTCCACACTATGTGGCTAAGGCGTTGGCCTGCTAGCCAGGAGGTCGGGTGTTCGATCCCTGCATTGTCCGAGAAAGTTCATCTCGATTTTCTGGCGTGTCCCCCCACCCGCCGTGTACACATTGGAGTGCACGTAAAAGATCCCTTAGCAGTTGGAATTCGATACTGTTGAATAAGCTCTATACGATGACTAAATGTGCAGATTCTAGCCACCCACACTGCATGTTTTGCTTAACAATGAAAGGGTGCCGTTTTCAATGTTCGATCCTTTTGTTCTTCTACTCCTGATATGTTGGATTGTTGATCGATGGTTTTATATAAAAGACTACCAATAAGACTCTTTGTAGAAGAAGTTCCCCAAAAATATTAAGTTGACTTTACGAGAAAGACCTCTAAACATGCTCCAAATTGTAAAAATACGACTTTTTGGATTTTCAATCTCTTTTTTTCGCCTATCCCTGATATTCAAAATAAATGATACAATGATTTCACACAACAGGCTAGCTATTGGACTCTCTATTGACAAAAGTTTCACAGCCCTCCCTTCATTATAACAGAAGTTATCGTGCCCTAAAGAATCAACAAATCAGCATGCCTATCTCTGCTTACCCTAGGCAGAAAATGCTCATCTTTGAACTCAATCATGACATTGACATAGTGAACGTATACACCAAGTTTGAACATTCTAGCTCAATTAGAAGGAGAGTTATTGTGTTTCAAAGTCTCGGCCCTTCAAATTGCTACTACTTTTCATTTTCAATTCAAAATGGTGACCATCACGTGACCGAAATCAAAATTCTGCTCCCTACGATTTTTGGGCCATCCTTCAAGGATTCAGAAAATATAACTCCCGTGTCTGTAAGAGCAATATCGCAAAAGTTCATTGTTTTTTCACGTTTCAAGATGGTGGCACTTCCGGTTCGATCGACAAACTCCATATTTTGTGTAGGAATCAGTAATTACTTGTCGAGTATCGAAAAATTTTTTTAGGTCATTCTGACCTATATTTCGACGATTTTTTTGAAAATTTTGATCCTTAATTTCACCAAGGGGAGATAATTTAGAAAATTTCTAATTATATTTTTGAAGTCACATCGGTAAGATCTACTTGTATACTAAATTTCATGAATATCGTACTACTATTAAAGAAGTTGTCATATTGGTCTAAACTTCCGGTTCGAAATCACAGCGACGAATTTTCGAAATTCGAAAATGTGAAACTGCAGATGAAAACGATTTTTTTCAAGGTATTCGAAGAAAAAAGAATTAGTAAAATCGGTCAAAAAATAACAAAGTTACGACTATGCATTGTCAGTTTTTTCGTTCGTAAAATTCGGTGATTTCGGATTCGTAAAACGTTTTGAAAATATATTTAAACAACGTTCGCACCCCATTTTTGGGGGGGTAGGTCAAAGTTTCAGAAAGATCCCATGGTTAGATTCTGAGAAATCCGATTTGCAGAAAATACACAAAAAAAAAAAATAATAATAATCTTAACAGAAACAATAAGCTTTCATATGTAATATGAAAGCTTAATAATTTTAGTAATCTCAATAGGCTTTCAGACGAAAGTCTGAAAGCCTAACTAGACCTGCAAGCAGCACTGAACCGGCTTTCAGGATTCAGACAGGAAGGTTCTTATACTATAACCGATCCATTGAGCTACCAATGTATACTTTAGTTGTTTTGCTTCAGTGACACCCTCTATCATATGTAAAAGTAATATTTGCTGCCGAAAAGACCGGTCAAAATTGTAAATTATGGCAAAATTACGTCACTTCCGGTGCCGAAAGAAATTTTTATAGGTGAAAAATACGTCGAAAATTCGCAACATACAAAATACAAACTTTGTTTTATACATATCGGGCAATAAATAATTAACCTATAGCCCATAAACTGAAATTAAGATGGTAAAAAACTTAAAAGTGACCATGTGAAAATTGGCTATTATTCGACAAGGGAACATGCTAAAAGCCTTTTCTTGATATCAATATGATGGTATTGATTCAATCTTACTGCCCATTAGAGTCAGACGTTATAAAGTTAAACGAATAATAAATATAAATCACTTCAAAAAAATATTTGTTTTGAAGGCTAAAAATACGTTTTTTGCAAAAATTACATTAGTTCCGGTGATATTGAAAATGTTAACTTAGTTCATAGAAGTCATAAATGGCATAAGGCATCAAATGGTAAAAAAATTATAAAAATCGAATAATAATTGACACTTTTATTGACCAAAAACCTTGAAAAGTGACTTATAGGAGATCCCCTATTTTTCTGTAACCGTACAAGTTAGAAACCATTTTGTGGTATCTGTATGGTCTTATGGCTTCATTCTATTCGTTGATGGGAATCAAATATCACAATTTTAAAAATATTATAAGGCAGACTCATTTGAATAAAATATTTATTTTTTAGGTTAAAAATACAGTTTTTGCCCAAATGACGTCATTTCCGGTCGCAGTGAAAATGCAAAATTGGCTTGATCTAGTCCAAATTGGCATTAGGCATCAAATGGAAAAAAAATATTGCAAATCGAATAATAATTCACTCTTTTATAGGCAAAATAACGTGAAAAGTGATGCATGCAAAATTGCGTATTTCTCGCCAACTGCTCATATTACAAACTAATTTTCGCATACATTCTCTTCGTCTGGATTATTGCTACGAGTTTATGAAAATTACAAATAAATATTTCAAAATATGAAGACGCTGAATGAATTGTAAATAACTGAATTTTACACTTTATTTTACATTTTATTCGAAATTGCCCGAAAATGAAATTGAAATTAAAAAATATGAGCTAAGGACTTTGTGCACCTTTGAAGGGTGCATCCTTTTAGTTATATCAGTTTTGAAAAAAAAAATATTTGCTTTCAAAAGATGGTACCGAACTGTCAAAATTATATAATGAGAAAACTAAATTCATTGAGCTTATAAACATTATTTACTATATCCATTTTACGGCAGTTTAACGTCAATCTGATGAAAATTAATTCAGATATCGTCACTCAAAGTCGCAAATATAGACCTACCGTAAAAACGACTTGGCCAATTATTGAAAACACTCTTAATCCCCTCAGACGCCAGTGACCGAATGCATATTCGGGATGTTTATTCCTTAATTACCTATATACACCCGGCGTGTGTATTCGTTAACGCCTGACTGATTCCTTAATCCCCCTAATTAAATAACAATTGACTACGGAATAATTTGTTTTGTAATTTAGAATTTGTTTTATAAAGACCGTTGTTGTAGCCATATTCCCCGTGTTTTTTTTTTATTAGAATAAGCCGACCGTAAGCCAACAATAATTGGCTTCTGATTGAAACAAGATTGGTGTGAAATTGTTATAGCCGGCGCTACGGACATCTTTTAAGCCGATAGAAATAATCAATTGTCGGCTTTTAAGAAACGAAATGGTTTCAAATAATAATCATTAGGGGTCTGACTGTCGATAGTGTGTATCGATAGTAAAAAGAAACTATCGATAAAAATTG
Organism: Patella caerulea; assembly: GCA_036850965.1. NCBI lineage: Eukaryota > Metazoa > Mollusca > Gastropoda > Patellidae > Patella > Patella caerulea. The sequence goes on from JAZGQO010000002.1 coordinate 1,590,251, forward strand.
CGAGTCAAGCAAACTATCGATAGCTTCGATAGTTTGTAATAGCGAAAGTAACATGGCTCAAATTCACTCGTATTTGTCGAATAATTACTCTGTATTTATAACAAAAAGCTCCGTTATCACTAAAATAGCGTTACACGATCTCAATGTCACATGGAAATCTTCGTCTACCATATTAGGCATGGCTTACTAAGAAATGTGTAAAATAGTTGATTTTGGCGCGAAAAAGCTGAAAATGGTCACGTACGCCAATAACAGACATGCTGAAAGCATGTCGCATATGACAGGAAAGTTGGCTATGCCTTTTTTTTTACAAATTACTAAACTACCAATGTAATATTAATAATATACAATTTTATATAATATAAAGAAAAAAAAACAATTTACTTTATTATTTAATTCACAATCAGAATGCGACGTTACCGTGTACCCGAGATACCAGCTTAGGAGGCTCTTCTATTCGCCCCCCTCCCCTTTTGCCGCTCCTTTAGAAGACACATGTTGTTTTTATCTGCACCGTCTTGTGTCGCTTCATTCTGTCGGTTTATTTGTCGATATGACTACCGATAACCGTGTTAAAATATTACGTACTGATTTACAGGCTGGAGATGTTGATCAACTAGTGAATTGTAATCTATTCTAGTCACAAATATATAATCTATTACAACTTAAGACGAGAAAGGTCGGCTTTTGAAAATACTTTGACTTATAGTAGCTTACGTGTAAAATTACGAGTTAATGATTACGCCAGTCAAATGTTAATTGGACCGACAAATACACACGTGTTAACTGGCGGTGTGTATACAGTGAGATATCGTACAGATAGTGATATATTGTATAGATAATGTGTATAGATTATGTGTAGTGCCTGTGACGTCACCAGCCAATCAATCGGATAAAGGTTGTAATTGAAAATTTGAAAACCGTTTTTGGCTGTCTGATGTTTAAACGTTAATATCTCAATTAATTTTAATCAGATTGGAGTGAACTTGACGTAAAATGAATGAAGTAACCCTTAGCTATCAATATATGCAATTAAAAATTACTATTTTATGTGGTCTTTAATTTAGTTCATAGAATTCACAAATGGCATAAAGCATCAAATGGTAAAAAAATTATAAAAATCGAATAATAATTGAAACTTTTATACACCAAAAACCTTGAAAAGTGACTTATCGAAGATCGCCTATTTCTCTGTAACCGTACAAGTTAGAAACCATTTTGTGGTATCTGCAGGGTCGTATGGCTTCATTCTATTCGTTGATGGGAATTGAATATCGTAATTTTAAAAATATTATAAGGCAGACTCATTTAAATAAAATATTTCTTTTTTAGGTTAAAAATGCAGTTTTTGCCTAAATGACGTCATTTCCGGTCACAGTGAAAATGTAAAATTGGCTTGACCTACTCTAAATTGGCATTAGGCATCAAATGGAAAAGCGAATATTGCAAATCGAATAATAAATCACGTTTTTATAGGCAAAATAACGTGAAAAGTGATGCATGCAAAATTGCATATTTATCGGCAACTGCTCATATTACAAACTAATTTTAGCATACATTCTCTTCGTCTGGATTATTGAAAATTACAAATAAATATTTCAAAATATGAAGACGGTGAATGAATTGTAAACAACTGAATTTTACACTTTATTTTACATTTTATTCGAAATTGCCCGAAAATGAAATTGAAATTAAAAAATCTGAGCTAAGGATTTTGTGCACCTTTGCAGGGTCCATCCTTTTAGTTATATCAGTTTTGAAAAAAATTAATATTTGCTTTCAAAAAGTGGTACCGAACTGTCAAAATTATAGTTTTTGTTAATATTACGTCACTTACGTTGCCGACAGAAAAATTTCACCGTAACAAAAAAAAAAATTACAATTGGGACCACGGAGCAGGTGAACTTTGTTTTATACCAATCGAACAATAAATAATTTTTCTGGGTACGAAAAACTAAATTAGCCGATGGCGGCTAACGCAAATTACCGAGACAATTTTTTTTCTCATTTCTGCTCAAGTAGGATGATATTTTAACCCTGTGTAAAATATCATCAAAAAATATTCATAAATAAAAAAGCTTTTCGTAAAAAATATTTTTTTTTTCAAAATATCGGACTACTTCCGGTTTTACGATCGTTGTCGTGATAGCTTTACGAAGTTCTTTGGATACTTAACTTTCTATACCAGAAGTGTCAGAAACATCCATTGAGTAGTTTTGGAAAAAAAGATAAATTAAAGAGCGTTTACAAAAATTTAACGATTTTTCAACTTTTTTTCAAAGTTTGATGCCATTTTTGGACCACCTATATTATTTCAATGCTTTTCATTTTGGATTCACTATATAGACAACCGATAGGACTTTGAGTAAGAAAAGTTTCAGAAAAATCTGAGGCGGCGTTTTCGAGAAAAGGGCGTCTCAGAATGTTAAAAAATCGGAAAATACTTGATTTTTGGCATACAATCATTTATTTCCTTACCATCGAAATCGTATTATTTAGATACCATATGATGGTCCATTAATAGGACTATCCAACGACACTTTAGTTCTTTTGGTCCGCTATTACCTAAATATTAAACAAAATATAAAACAAAATAAAAAAAAATATTATACATTTTCTCATTGACAATGCCATATTTGAGGTTGGGGATCAGATAATACAACAAACTATTGGTTTACCAATGGGAACTGACCCCGCCCCATTTATGGCAAATGCACATTTATATAAATACGAATTCGATTTTCAAGACCATAAAAGAAAAACAGATTACAAGGTAGCAAAAAGTCTAAATTATACCTTCCGTTACATTGATGACATAACACCAATCAATGATAATGGTAATTTCAATAAATACAAAGATGAAATATATCCTCCTGAACTTATATTAAATAAAGAAAATTCGGGCACTATAAATGCATCTGTCCTTGACTTGGACATCAATATAATTAATAACAAATTTAATGTCGGTATATTCGATAAAACGGACAAATTTGGTTTTGAAGTAGTAAAATACCCGTCAGCTCATAGTAACATACCAGATACGACACTATACAATGTTTTCTATTCACAGGCATTACGATTTTTAAAAATATGCAACAATAAAGAACTATTTCTTTCCCAAATAAAAACTCTTAATTTTAAGTGCACGGCCAAAGGTGGTACACAATTACGCATCTTGAAAGAAATTTCAAAACTTCCATTTCTTCAACATAATAAGTTTTACATTTCTTATAATGATATTACTGACTACATATTGGATAATGATTCTATATAAATTGCTTCTAGATGTCTAGTCCTATCTGGATTATTGCCCTTTTTTTAGGCTTTTAGGAATACACTAATAACTTACGATTTCTTTAGCATTCCTGTTTTGCATTTCTTACGTGGGACATTATATAATAATTATACTATGGTTTGTACTATTGCATGATCTTTAAAACTAATAGTTTTTATATTTTACGTAATTTTATCTAGATTATCGCCCTTTTACCGGGAAATTGCACCATCTCAACCACGACGTCATAACAACTATTACGGCAGATTCACGTCACACCATTCAGTCAGCAGACGGCTGTCTCCCTAGATAGTCTTCTCCTTTGCTTCTTTGTATTCAGTTGTGTTTTTGTTTCTGTGGCGGTTGCAATGTTTGTCCTAAATGCATTTATATACTTCAATCCTTTTATTGATTTGGTTTTGAACTAGGCCTACTTCTGATACATTTAACTATGTGGTTACTTGTGTAGCGGAATTTATACAACAATATGCTTGCATTCGTAATTCTTGCAACATATAATAGATCATGACTCATGCTGACACTATATAATTATTTCTTTGGGTTGCATTCCCAGTTGTTTTCAAATATGAGTGAAGTCTGTGTCACCACAGGCCCGGGACTGTACAGCGCAGTGGACGCTTACGGCTAGCCCCCGGATCCATTCACTCTCTTTGATTTGTTTATGTTTGTGGTCTTTGAGTATGATGTCTTGTCCATATATTTGTTTTTGTGTAAAATTGTGTGTGGTGCAACCCTCCTGCACTTACTACTAAGAGAGCAATCAAGTTTTTCGTAAGTGAGACAATGTTTTTAACCTTTTTTTTTTCATTTTTTGAATACTTCCGGTACGGTTATTATTGTCGGAATAGTTTTAATAGCCGGTTTGGGCACTAAAATAGCCACAAGGCTCTGTAATCATATATTACATTATCTGATCAGATAAAATGCCCCTGAGAAATCCTGTGTTCAAAAGTGCCAAAAATGAAAAAAAAATTAAAATATCGAAAATTAAATTTCAATAATTACATACATATTATACATCGTTAGAATCGTAATTAGGTCAGCTATCTGAATATACAACCTTTTTTAAAAAATCTCTTCAAATAAAAAAATAGTAGAGCCTTTTCCAAAATTTCACGATTTTTCGACTTTTTTCGATTTTCAGTCCGTTATTTCACCTATTCCAGATATTTCAAAGGCTTATTGGATGATTTCATGCAAATTAACTCCGAAAGGACTCTCGATAGAAAAAATTTAAAAAAAAGTTGCGGTTAAGTTTTCGAGATATAGGCGTCCAAAAACGCTCCAAATCAGAAAATACTTGATTTTCAGCGTGCCATATTTTGCTGCCTGATCATAATATCCGTATGAATTGGGTATCATAGGATAGTACAATCCTAGTGCAGTCCAATGGTACCATAATTTCTTTCATCCATTGATATCGGGCGCAGGAATCGCGTTTTTCCCCAAAATATCCATTTTTTGCATTTTTTTCAAAATATTGCACATTATTTCGACCACTTCCGGTTAAAGGATTCTTGTCGAAATTGCTTTATCAGTTGGTATTGGACTATAACTTCATGTTCCGTAAGTTTCAGAAACATCATTTTGGCTGTAAAACGACACCACAGCTCACAAAATGGGAAGAAAATTCGAAAAAAATCGAAAAATAAAGGGCGATAACTCTGAATGAAACTTATATTACTGGAATCGGATTGACGTCAGGTATCCAAAAATGTAGGTCAAATTTGCAAATTTTGAAAAATAACAAAAATTGTCTCGTAGGCGACGTGTTTTGAATTTTCGAACGATAGAAGTCAGCGACGAAGTTTCGAAATTGCGAAATGTGAGATTGCTATTGTCTTGGAAAAGTCTCAGGCTTTCCAAAAATGTGATTTGTTTGAATATAGGTAGAGAATTGACGACACCACGGCCGATTTTTTATTTTTTACCAACGTTCAAAATTCGACCACTTCCGGTCTGCGCAGAAGTTCAAAAATTGCTTTATTGAGTAGCCACCACATGGTTTCCCGATAGAAAGATGAACCGCAGATCGGTATCTCTTTTCGATCATAGAGAAATAGGCTCCGGCGGTAAATAATAATAATAAAAAAAAAAATAATAATTTTAGTAATCTCAATAGGCTTTCAGACGAAAGTCTGAAAGCCTAATAATTTTAGTAATCTCAATAGGCTTTCAGACGAAAGTCTGAAAGCCTAATAATAAGAATAACTAGACCTGCATGCAGGAATGATGGGTTTCACTGGTGCCATGTTACCCTTAAACATGTCACTTCCGGTGCCAATTTACCCTTGAACATATGCACCAGCGAAACCACTAAACAGGTTTCCAAATTAACATTGCACACAAATAAAATAGACGCAGAATCAACAAAATCCAGCAATATCAATCAATTCATTTTATACATTTGTTACTTGTAAATGATCTTGACAAAATTAAATTACTCCCGGTGTTAATGCAAATGTTCAATTAGTCTTATGAAATCAGAAATGGCATACGATATCATATAGTGAAAATTTTATGTAAATCGAATAATAATTGCCACTTTTAAAGACCAAAAAACTTGAAAAGTGACTTGTAGAAAATCGGCTATTTCTCTGCAACCGTACAAGTTAGAAACCATTTTGTGGTATCTGTATGATCGTATGGGTTCATTCTATTTGTTGATTGGCATCAAATACCATAATTTGAAAAAGATTTCAAAACAGACTCATTTGAATAAAATATCTGTTTTGGAGGCTAAAAATACAGTTTTTGCCAAATGACGTTACTTCCGGTGATAATGAAAATCTTAAATTACTTGTATGAAATCCCAAATGGCATTAGGTATAACATGGTGTGACGTTTATGAAAATCGAATAATAATTGACCCTTTTATGGCCCCGAAACCTTCAAAAGTGACCTGTAGAAAACCGTCTATTTCTCGGCAACCGAATAAGTTAGAAACCATTTTATGATATCTATATGACCATATGAGTTTTGTTTATATGTGAATTTAAACCAAAAGTTAAAATTATTAATACATATTAAGTTATTCTTGGTTGAATAAAACATTGATTTAAAAAGTTTAAAATGCATTTTTTGACCAAATGATGTCACTTCCGGTGTCAATTTTAAATTGTAATCAACTTGATATGACGCTACGTGCTTTTTGAATCAAATGATGTCACTTTTATAAAACTCCAATCATAATTGACTATTTTAAAGGCAAAATAACAAAAAAGGGACTTGTACAGAACTGCCCATTTCTTGGTAACTGCTTATATTACAAACGAATTTTAACATACATTTTCTTCGTATGGATTATAGCTACAAGTTTATAAAAGTTACGAAGAAATATTTTAAAATCTGAAAAGCCTGAAAAGGTTGTAAATAGGCCAATTTTACACCATTTTTAGCCTCTTAATCGAATTTGCTCGAAAATGAAATCGAAAAAAAAAAAACTGCTTCCGACATTTTTTGCGCCTTGAAAACACACACTCTTTGAGTCATATAATTTTTCAAAAAAATAATATTTGTTTTCGAAATAGGAAAATAACTGTCAAAATTGTAGTTTTTGGTAAAATTATGCCACTTCCGGTGCCGACAGATAACATTATCGGTAACAAAAAAAATGACAATTGAGACAACGAAGCATATGAACTTTGTTTTATACAAATCGAACAATAAAGAATTAATCTAGGACTGAAAAACTGAATTAGCCAATGGCGGCCAAGGAAAATTACTGAGACAAAAATTCTTAGCATTTTTGCACTAGTCAGATGACTCTTTAATTCTGTGCGCAATACGACTAAAAAATATTCATAAATAAAAAAGTTTTTTGTAAAATTTTAAATTTTCGAAATTTGGCGCCTAATATCTTCGAAGATTTGCCGAAAGTCAAAAATCGAAAGTAGCGTAGCTATGTGCCCTGTCTCGGGCTATGCCAAAATATATCGAAAATTAAAATCCAATGATTATTGTTAAAATTACTGCAATATTTTCAAAAACGATAACTTCGGTGATTTCGGACATTTCGCATTGTCGCAGAACGTTCAAAATAGCTTTATCCTCTAAGTCACACCCACTTTCCCAGTAAAACCGAAGAAATAGTAAAGATGCGACACGTAGTTGCTGAGATCTATTCAAATTGGAATCTGAATAATAATAATAATAATAAGAACTAGACCTGCATGCAGGAATGACGGGTTTCACTGGTGCCACGTCACCCTTTAACATGTCACTTCCGGTGCCACGTTACCTTTGAACATATGTCACTTCCGATACCAATGAAACCATCAAACAGGTTTCCACATAAGCATTGTAAACATCAAATAGAATGGACGAAGAATCAACCAAATCCAGCAATATCAATTCATTTTATATATATATGTTACTTGTAAGTGATCCTGGCAAAATTTCATTACTTCCGGTGATAATGAAAATGTTCAATTAGTTTTATGAAATCAGAAATGGCATAAGGCAGCATAATGGCGAAAATTGTAGGTAAATCGAATGAGAATTGCCACTTTTATAGACCAAAAACCTTGAAAAGTGACTTGTAGAAAATCGTCTATTTCTCGGCAACCGAACACGATAAAAACTATCTTTTGGTATCTATATGATCGTATGGGTTCAATCCATTTGTTGATTGGAATCAAATATCATAATTTGAAATATATTACAAATCAGACTCATTTGAAAAAAATGTCTGTTTTGAAGGCTAAAAATACAGTTTTTGCCAAAATGACATTACTTCCGGTGATACTGAAAATGTTAAATTAGTTCTTTGACATCATAAATGACACAAGATATCATATGGTGAAAATTTTATGAAAATCGAATAATAACTGACATTTTTATAGACCAAAAACCTTGAAAAGTGACTTAATGAAAATCGCCCATTTCTCTGCAACCGTACAAGTTAGAAACCATTTTGTGGTATCTGTATGATCGTATGGGTTCAATCTATTTGATCAATAGAATCAAATATCACAATTTGAAAAAAATAACAAATACGACTCATTTGAATAAAATATTGTTTTTTGAAGGCTAAAATTTAAGTTTTGAGCAAATGACGTCATTTCCGGTGGCAGCGCAAGGGGTAAAATGGTTTGACATAGTCCACTATGGCATTAGGCATCCAATGGCGAAAGAAAATTGAAAATCGAATAATAATTGATTCTTTTACAGCCAAAATTACGTGAAAAGTGACTCATGCAAAATTGCCTATTTCTCGGCAACTGCTTATATTACAAACTAATTTTCACATACATTCTCTTCGTATGGATTATAGCTACAAGTTTATAAAAGTTACGTAAAAATATTTTAAAATCTGAAAAGCCTGAATGAGTTGTAAATAGGTCAATTTTACGCCTTTTTTCACCTCTTAATCCAATTTGCTAGAAAATGAAAAAGAAATTAAAAAAACTGCTTCCGACATTTTTTGCGCCTTTAAAGGACACACTCTTTGAGTCATATAATTTTTCAAAAAAATAATATTTGTTTTCAAAAAATGTACCTAACTGTCAAAATTGTAGTTTTTGGTAAAATTATGCCACTTCCGGTGCCGACAGATAACACTTTTGGTAATAAAAAAAATGACAATTGAGACAACGAAGCATATGAACTTTGTTTTATACAAATCGAACAATAAAAAATTAATCTAGGACTGAAAAACTGAATTAGCCAATGGAGGCCAAGGAAAATTACTGAGACAAAATTTTTTAACATTTTTGCGCAAGTCAGATGACTCTTTAATTCTGTGCACAACACGACTAAAAAATATTCATAAATAAAAAAGTTTTTTGTAAAATTTTAAATTTCCGAAATTTGGCGCCTAATATCTTCGAAGATTTGCCGAAAATCAAAAATCGAAAGTAGCGCAGCTATGTGCCCTGTCTCCAGCTATGCCAAAATGTATCGAAAGTTAAAATCTCATGATTATTGTTAAAATTACCGCAATATTTGTAAAAACGATAACTTCGGTGATTTCGGACATTTCGCATTGTCGCAGAACGTTCAAAATAGCTTTATCCTCTAAGTCACACCCACTTTCCCAGTAAAACCGAAGAAATCGTAACGATGCGACACGTAGTTGCTGAGATCTACTCAATACAAAAGAAGAATAATAATAATAATAACTAGACCTGCAAGCAGCACTGAACCGGCTTTCAGGAATCATACAGGAAGTTTATTATACCATAGCCAACCCATTGAGCTACCGAACTAAACTTTAGTTGTTTTGCTTCAGTGACACCCTCTACCATATGTAAAAGTAATATTTGCTGGCGAAAAGAGCGGTCAAAATTGTAAATTATGGCAAAATTACGTCACTTCCGGTGCCGAAAGAAATTTTTATAGGTGAAAAATAAGTCGAAAATTTGCAACATACAAAATTTGTTTAATACATATCGGGCAATGGAAAATTAACCTATAACCCATAAACTGAAATTAAGAAGGTAAAATAATTAAAAGTGACCCTTTTAGAAGCCTTTTCTTGATATCAATATGATGGTATTGATTCAATCTTACTGCCCATTAGAGTCAGACGTTATAAAGTTAAATAAATATAAATCCCTTCAAAAAAAAATGTTTGTTTTGAAGGCTAAAAGTAAGTTTTTTGCAAAAATTACATTACTTCCGATGATATTGAAAATGTTAACTTAGTTGATAGGCATCAAATGGTAAAAAAATGATAAAAATCGAATAATAATATTGACACTTTTATAGAGAGAGAGAGAGAAATGGGGTTTAACGTCCACTCGACACAAACTAGGTCATTTTGGGACTAACATATGGTTTCAGTTTTATTTCAATAATTCGCTTGCGCGTAGGGGTCTTTAGCAGTGGGAGGAAACCGGAGTGCCCGGAGGAAACCCACATCTCCATGCCACATACGCTCGAAACCACAGCCGCAAGCCAGAGGTGACCGGCGAGCTAGACCACTAGGCCATCCCAACCCCCCGACACTTTTATAGACCAAAAACCTTGAAATGTGACTTATAGAAGATCGCCTATTTCTCTGTAACCGTACAAGTTAGAAACCATTTTGTGGTGGTCGTATGGTTTCATTCTATTCGTTGATGGTAATCAAATATCATAATTTTAAAAATATTATAAGGCAGACTCATTTGAATAAAATATTTGTTTTTTAGGTTAAAAATACAGTTTTTGCAGAAATGACGTCATTTCCGGTCACAGTGAAAATGTAAAATTGGCTTGAACTAGTCCACATTGACATTAGGCATCAAATGGAAAAAAAAATATTGCAAATCGAATAATAATTCACTCTTTTATAGGCAAAATAACGTGAATAGTGATGCATGCAAAATTGCATATTTCTCGGCAACTGATCATATTTCAAACTAATTTTCGCATACATTCTCTTCGTCTAGATTATTGCTACGAGTTTATGAAAATCACAAATAAATATTTCAAAATATGAAGACGCTGAATGAATTGTAAATAATTGAATTTTACACTTTATTTTACATTTTATTCGAAATTGCCCGAAAATGAAATTGAAATTTAAAAAATCTGAGCTAAAAATTTTATACACCTTTGCAGGGTGTATCCTTTTAGTTATATCAGTTTCAAAAAAAAAATATTTGCTTTCAAAAAGTGGTACCGAACTGTCAAAATTGTAGTTTTTGTTAATATTACGTCACTTCCGTTGCCGACAGAAAAATTTCAAAAAAAAAATTGCAATTGGGACCACGGAGCATATGAACTTTGTTTTATACAAATCGAACAATAAATAGTTTTTCTGGTTACGAAAAACTAAATGAGCCGATGGCGGCTAACGCAAATTACCGAGACATTTTTTTTATCATTTCTGCTCAAGTAGGATGATATTTTAACCCTGTGTAAAATACCATCAAAAAATATTCATAAATAAAAAAGGTTTTCGCAAAAAAAAAAAAAAAACAATTTTCAAAATATCGGACATTTTTTCGACTACTTCCGGTTTTACGATCATTGTCGTGACAGCTTTACGAAGTTCTTTGGATACTTAACTTTCTGTACCAGAAGTGTCAGAAACATCCATTGAGTAGTTTTGGAAAAAAAGATAAATTAAAGAGCGTTTCCAAAAATTTAACGATTTTTCAATTTTTTTCAAAGTTTGAGGCCATTTTTGGACCTCTTATATTATTTCAATGCTTTTCATTTTGGATTCACTATATAGACAACCGATAGGACTTTGAGAAAGAAAAGTTTAAGAAAAATCTGCGGCGTTATTTTCGAGAAAAGGGCGTCTCAGAATGTTAAAAAATCGGAAAATACTAGATTTTTGGCATACAATAATTTATTTACTAATCATCGAAATCGTATTATTTAGACACCATATGATGGTCCATTAATAGGGCTATCCAGCGACACTTTAGTTCTTTTGGTCCGCTATTACGTAAGGGAGAAATCAAGTTTTTCGCAAGTGCGACAATGTTTTTAACATTATTTTTTCATTTTTTGAATACTTCCGGTATGGCCATTATTGTCGGAATAGTTTTAATAGGCGGTTTGGGCACTAAAATAGCCACAGGGCTCTGTAATGACATATTACATTATCTGATCAGATAAAATGCCCCTGAGAAATCCTATGTTCAAAAGTGCCAAAAATGCAAAAAAATTAAAATATCGAAAATTAAATTTCAAAAACTACATACATATTATACATCGTTAGAATCGTAATTAGGTCAGCTATCTGAATATACAATCTTTTTTTGAAAATCTCTTAAAATAAAAAAAAAGTAGAGCATTTTCCAAAATTTCACGATTTTTCGACTTTTTTCGATTTTCAGTCCGTTATTTCACCTATTCCAGATATTTCAAAGTCTTATTGGATGGCTTCATGCAAAAAACCTCCGAAAGGACTCTCGATAGAAAAAATTAGAAAAAAAGTTGCGGTTAAGTTTTCGAGATACAGGCGTCCAAAAATGCTAAAAATCAGAAAATACTTGATTTTCAGCGTGCCATATTTTGCTTCCTGCTAATCGTATCCTTACGAATTGGGTATCATTCAGTGGTCCAATCAGCGCCCGACCAAATGATACCTTAATTCGTTTAATCCGTTGATATCGGACGGAGAAATCGTGTTTTTACCCAAAACACCCATTTTTCACTTTTTTTTCAAAATATCGCATATTATTTCGACTACTTCCGGTTTACGGATTGTTGTTGAAATTGCTTTAAACGGTGGTTTGATCATATTACTTCATGTTCCAGGAATTTCAGAAGCGTCGATCTGGCCGTAAAACGAAACTTAAGCTCACAAAATGTGAAGAAAATTCGAAAAAAATCGAAAAATAAAGGGCGATAACTCTGAATGAAACTTATATTACTGGAACCGGATTGCCTTCAGGTATCCAAAAATGTAGGTCAAATTTTAAAATTTTGAAAAATAACAAAAAATGTGTCTTAAACAACATATTTTCATTTTTCGAACGCTAGAAGTCAGCGGCGAAGTTTCGAAATTGCAAAATTTTCAACTGCTATCGTCCGAGAAAAGATTCGGGGTTTCCAAAAATGTAATTTGTATGAAAATAGATACAGAATTGACGAATCTACGGCCGTTTTTTAAATATTTGGCACCGCACGAAATTCGGCCACTTCCGGTCTGCGCAGAAGTTTCAAATACAGTGGAAGGGATAGCCACCATATGGTTTCCTGGCAGAAAATTATGTCCCAGATCTGTATCTGTTACAGACACTGAGAAATAGGCTCCCCCGAAAAATAAAATAATAATAATAAATAATAATTTTAGTAATCACAATAGGCTTTCAGACGAAAGTCTGAAAGCCTAACTAGACCTGCATGCAGGAATGACGGGTTTCACTGGTGCCACGTCACTTTCGGTGCCACGTTACCCTTAAACATATGTCACTTCCGATACCAATGAAACCATCAAACAGGTTTCCACATAAGCATTGTAAACATCAAATAAAATGGACGAAGAATCAACCAAATCCAGCAATATCAATTCATTTTATATATATGTTACTTGTAAGTGATCCTGGCAAAATTTCATTACTTCCGGTGATAATGAAAATGTTCAATTAGGTTTATGAAATCAGAAATGGCATAAGGCATCATAATGGCGAAAATTGTATGTAAATCGAATGAGAATTGCCACTTTTATAGACCAAAAACCTTGAAAAGTGACTTGTAGAAAATCGTCTATTTCTCGGCAACCGTACACGATAAAAACTATCTTTTGGTATCTATATGATCGTATGGGTTCAATCCATTTGTTGATTGGAATCAAATATCATAATTTGAAATATATTACAAATCAGACTCATTTGAAAAAAATGTCTGTTTCGAAGGCTAAAAATACAGTTTTTGCCAAAATGACATTACTTCCGGTGATACTGAAAATGTTAAATTAGTTCTATGAAATCATAAATGACACAAGATATCATATGTTGAAAATTTTATGAAAATAGAATAATAACTGACACTTTTATAGACCAAAAACCTTGAAAAGTGACTTAAGGAAAATCGCCCATTTCTCTGCAACCGTACAAGTTAGAAACCATTTTGTGGTATCTGTATGATCGTATGGGTTCAATCTATTTGATCAATAGAATCAAATATCACAATTTGAAAAAAATAACAAATACGACTCATTTGAATAAAATATTGTTTTTTGAAGGCTAAAATTTAAGTTTTGAGCAAATGACGTCATTTCCGGTGGCAGCGCAAGGGGTAAAATGGTTTGACATAGTCCACTATGGCATTAGGCATCCAACGGCGAAAGAAAATTGAAAATCGAATAATAATTGATTCTTTTACAGCCAAAATTACGTGAAAAGTGACTCATGCAAAATTGCCTATTTCTCGGCAACTGCTTATATTACAAACTAATTTTCACATACATTCTCTTCGTATGGATTATAGCTACAAGTTTATAAAAGTTACGTAAAAATATTTTAAAATCTGAAAAGCCTGAATGAGTTGTAAATAGGTCAATTTTACGCCTTTTTTCACCTCTTAATCCAATTTGCTAGAAAATGAAAAAGAAATTAAAAAAACTGCTTCCGACATTTTTTGCGCCTTTAAAGGACACACTCTTTGAGTCATATAATTTTTCAAAAAAATAATATTTGTTTTCAAAAAATGTACCTAACTGTCAAAATTGTAGTTTTTGGTAAAATTATGCCACTTCCGGTGCCGACAGATAATACTTTTGGTAATAAAAAAAATGACAATTGAGACAACGAAGCATATGAACTTTGTTTTATACAAATCGAACAATAAAGAATTAATCTAGGACTGAAAAACTGAATTAGCCAATGGAGGCCAAGGAAAACTACTGAGACAAATTTTTTTAACATTTTTGCGCAAGTCAGATGACTCTTTAATTCTGTGCTCAACACGACTAAAAAATATTCATAAATAAAAAAGTTTTTTGTAAAATTTTAAATTTCCGAAATTTGGCGCCTAATATCTTCGAAGATTTGCCGAAAATCAAAAATCGAAAGTAGCGCAGCTATGTGCACTGTCTCCAGCTATGCCAAAATGTATCGAAAGTTAAAATCCCATGATTATTGTTAAAATTACCGCAATATTTGTAAAAACGATAACTTCGGTGATTTCGGACATTTCGCATTGTCGCAGAACGTTCAAAATAGCTTTATCCTCTAAGTCACACCCACTTTCCCAGTAAAACCGAAGAAATCGTAACGATGCGACACGTAGTTGCTGAGATCTACTCAAAACAAAAGAAGAATAATAATAATAATAATAAGAATAATAATTTTAACAAAAACAATAGTGTTTCACACAAGCTTCGCAGTGTGAAACCCTAATAATAAGAATAATAATTTTAACAAAAACAATAGTGTTTCACACAAGCTTCGCAGTGTGAAACCCTAATAATAATTTTAGTAATCACAATAGGCCTAACTAGATCTGCTACTGTCCCATGCAGATATGTAAGCTTTCATATTCATCGTCACGTGTCATCGATTATATCAAGTATCTCAAATAAAAGGATAAGATTAACAAACTATCAAAATTGGTCAAAAACTCGCGAAGTTACAAGTCTAAATATAGTATGAAACATTGAGTAATCTGAAAACTAAAGGGAAATAACTGATACTTGTGTTGCTGTAATCGGGATGAATGAGGTAACTTTGAACAAAATTGAAACTTTTTGAATCAGGTTGAACTCAGCTGTTTGAATATGTACGTTAAATATGTAGATTTGGAAAATTATAAAGACATAATATCAAAATCTGTCAAAAACTCACAAAGTTACAAATTTAAATGTAGTGAGAAACATTGCACCCGGGCAAAAAAATAATCTTTAAACTAAAGGGAAATAACTGAAACTTGTATAGCTGTAATCGGGCTTCCAAGATATGTTATATAATTATGGTTTCCAATATGTTTGGTTATAAGTAGGAAATCGTGACGACTTCTTAAGCATGTTTTAAACAAAGGGTCATAGACTGCAATATACAAGAATGGCACTCTGCAATAAAAAAACTGGCCAGAGATTTCTATGCAGAAATCAAATAATTGCTAGAACCAGAAAAATATTTATCCACTATAATAAATAAGCAACATAGAGAAAATGAAATGAAATTGAATGGGGTTTAACGTCCAACTGTTCTGCTCCTACAATGGGCTAATGAAGACGGGCATACGCCATAAAGTGTGCAATGAGGGAAATTTTGCCCGGGCAGCGGCGTTACGGCCTACGAGGTTGGTAAGGCGACCATACTCCTTGTCACGTACAACCAAGAAATCGAAACAACGCCAGTTGACTCAATGACAGAGCGCACGTGCTAACCATTCAGCCACGCAACCTCCCTAAAATCGGCAAATTGCTGACCTACAGCGAGAAACATTTCAACCGGGCCAAATTTTCTATTTTAACAGTTTAATTTGCACGGTACCTTTAGTTATCAACCGAATATTACAAAACTTTTAAAAATAAGCTCCCCCTGACCAGCTTAATCGCTCGCAATAAACGTTTGCCCCTTAAAATCGGCAAATTGCTGACTTTAAAGTGAGAAACATTACAACCGGGCGAAATTTTCTGTTTTATCACTTTTACAGTACCTTTGATTACCAACCGATTATAACAAAACTTTAAAAATAAAAGAGAAAGAGAGAAATGCGGCCTAATGTCCATTCGACACAAACTAGGTCATTTCCGGACTAACATATGTTTTTTAATTATATTTAATAACTCCCCCTGCGCGTACTGGTCTTTAGCCGTTGGGAGGAAACCGAAGAACACGGAGAAAACCCACGAGGTTGGACATCATACACCATGTCACGTGCAACCTGGAGATCGAAACGACGCCCGTTGACTCAATGACAGACGTTACGATACAGCGCGCACATATTAACCATTCAGTCATTCAGCCTCCCTTGAATTCGGAAAATTGCTGACTTATCGCAAGAAACATTTCAACCGGGCGAAATTTTCATCTCAATTTCCCGGCGTGGTTCCCCTTGTCAGTGAGGCAGAACGGAGGGCCTGACAAGCACAGCTGTCTAGTCGTTCGGATGGGACGAAAAACAAAGGTCCCGTGTGCACATTGGAGTGCACGTAAAATATCCCTAAGCAGATGGAATTCGATACTGTTGAATAAGCTCTATACGATGACTAAATGTGTAGATTGTAGTCACCCACACTGCATGTTTCGCTTAACAATGAAAGGATGCCGTTTTCAATGTTCGATCCTTTTGTTCTTCTACTCCTGATATGTTGAACTGTTGATCGATGGTTTCATATAAAAGACTACCAATAAGACTCTTTGTAGAAGAAGTTCCCAAAAAATATTATGTTGACTTTACGAGAAAGACCTCTCTAAACATGCTCCAAATTGTAAAAATACGACTTTTTGGATTTTCAATCTCTTTTTTTCGGCTATGCCTGATATTTAAAAAAAATGATACAATGATTTCACACAACAGGCTAGCTATTAGACTCTCTATTGACAAAAGTTTCACCGCCCTCCCTTTGTTATAACCGAAGTTATCGTGCCCTAAAGAATCAACAAATCAGCATGCTTATCTCTGCTTACCCTAAGCAGAAAATGCTCATCTTTGTACTCAATCATAACATTGACCTAGTGAACGTCTACACCAAGTTTGAACATTCTAGCTTAATTAGAAGGAGAGTAATTGTGTTCCAAAGTCCCGACCCTTTAAATTGCTTCTATTTTTCATTTTCAATTCAAAATGGTGACCATCAAGTGACCGAAATCGAAATTCTGATCCGACAGATATTTAGGCATTCCTTCGAGGATTCCGAAAATATAATTCCCGAGTCTGTAAGTAAAATAGCAAAAAAGCCTTTTTGATTTTTCACTTTTAAAGATGGTGGCACTTCCGGTTCGATCGACAAACTCCATATTTTGTGTACGAATCAGTACTTACTTCTCTAGTATCCAAGAAAAAAATTAGGTCATTCTGACCTATATTTCTTTGATTTTTTTGAAAAATTTGATCCTTAATTTCGTCAAGGGGAGATAATTTAGAAAATTTCTAATTATATTTTTGAAGTCACATCGGTAAGATCTATTCATATACTAAATTTCATGAAAATCGTACAACTATTAAAGAAGTTGTCAAATTGGTCTAAACTTCCGGTTCGAAATCACAGCGACGAATTTTCAAAATTCGAAAATGTGAAACTGCAGACGAAAATGATTTTTTTCAAGGTATTCAAAGAAAAAAGAATTAGTAAAATCGGTCAAAAAATAACAAAGTTACGACTATGCATTGTCAGTTTTTTCGTTCGTAAAATTCGGTGATTTCGGATTCGTAAAATGTTTTGAAAATATATTTAAACAACGTTCGCACCCCATTTTTTGGGGGGGGGGTAGGTCAAAGTTTCAGAAAGATCCCATGGTTAGATTCTGAGAAATCCGATTTGCAGAAAATACACAAAAAAAAAAATAATAACTAGATCTGCTACTGTCCCATGCAGATATGAAAGCTTTCATATTCATCGTCACGTGTCATCGATTATATCAAGTATCTCAAATGAAAGAATAAGAATAACAAACTATCAAAATTGGTCAAAAACTCGCGAAGTTACAAGTCTAAATATAGTATGAAACATTGCATAATCTGAAAACTAAAGGGAAATAACTGATACTTGTGTTGCTGTAATCGGGATGACTCCCCACTTCAAAACTTTCAGAAAAATGAAATGAAAATGGAAAGAAAACATAGAAAAATTAAATGAGATAACTTTGAACAAAACTAAAAAAAATTCGAATCAGGTTGATCCCAATTGTTTGAATATTTACGTTAAATATGTAAATTTGGAAAATTATAAAGACATAATTATCAAAATCGGTCAAAACTCACAAAGTTACAAATTTAAATGTAGTGAGAAACATTGCACCCGGGCGAAAAAATAATCTTTAAACTAAAGGGAAATAACCTAAACTTGTATAGCTGTAATCGGGCTTCCAAAATTAGAGATATGTTATATAATTATGGTTTCCAATATGTTTGGTTATAAGTAGGAAATCGTGACAACTTCTTAAGCATGTTTTAAACAAAGGGTCATAGACTGCAATATACAAGAATGGCACTTTGCAATAAAAAAAAACTGGTCAAAGCAAGATTTCTATGCAGAAATGAAATAATTAATAGAACCAGAAAAACATTTATCCACTATAATAAATAAGCAACATAGAGAAAATGAAATCAAATTGAATGGGGTTTAACGTCCTACTCCTAATATGGGCTAATGAAGACGGGCATACGTCATAAAGTGTGCAATGAGGGAAATTTTACCCGGGCAGCGGCGTTACGGCCTACGAGGTTGGACAGGCGACCATACTACTTGTCACGTACAACCAAGAAATCGAAACAACGCCAGTTGACTCAATGACGGACGTTATGATACACAGCGCACGTGCTAACCATTCAGTCACGCAACCTCCCTAAAATCGGCAAATTGCTGACCTACAGATAGAAACATTTCAACCGGGCGAAATCTTCTATTTTATTAGTTTAATTTGCACGGTACCTTTAGTTATCAACCGAATATTACAAAACTTTTAAAAATAAGCTCCCCCTGACCAGCTAAATCGTTCGCAATAAACGTTTTCCCCTTAAAATCGGCAAATTACTGACTTTAAAGTGAGAAACATTACAACCGGGCGAAATTTTCTGTTTTATCACTTTTACAGTATCTTTGATTACCAACCGATTATTACAAAACTTTAAAAATAAAAAAAAGAAAGAGAGAAATGCGGCTAAACGTCCATTCGTCACAAACTAGGTCATTTCGGGACTAACATATGTTTTTTAATTTTATTTAAAAACTCCCCTTGCGCGTACTGGTCTTTAGCTGTTGAGAGGAAACCGAAGGACACGGAGAAAACCCACGAGGTTGGACACCATACTCCATGTCACGTGCAACTTGGAAATCGAAACGATGCCTGTTGACTCAATGACAGACGTTACGATACAGCGCGCGTATGCTAACCATTCAGCCTCCCTAAAATCTAGAAATTGCTGACTTATAGCAAGAAACATTTTAACCGGGCGAAATTTTCTGTTTTAACAGTTTAATTCGCACGGTATTTTAATTACCAACCGATTATTACAAAACTTTTGAAAATAAACACCAACTGACCAGCTTAATCGTATGCATGTCCATGTCACGTACAATCTCGAAATCGAAACGACGCCCGTTGACTCAATGACAGACGTTACGATACAGCGCGCACATGCTAACCATTCAGCCATTCAGCCTCCCTTAAAAATAAGCTCCCCCTGACCAGCTTAATTGTTCGCAATAAACATTTGCCCTCTAAAATCGGCAAATTGCTGACTTTAAAGTGAGAAACATTACAACCGGGCGAAATTTTATGTTTTATCACTTTTACAGTACCTTTGATTACCAACCGATTATTACAAAACTTTAAAAATAAAAGAGAAAGAGAGAAATGCGGCTCAACGTCCATTCGACACAAACTAGGTCATTTCGGGACTAACATATGTTTTTTAATTTTATTTATAAACTTCCCTTGCGCGTACGGGTCTTTAGCCGTGGTAGGAAACCGTAGGACACGGAGAAAACCCACGAGGTTGGACACCATACTCCATGTCACGTGCAACTTGGAAATCGAAACGACGCCGGTTGACTCAATGACAGACGTTACGATACAGCGCGCGTATGCTAACCATTCAGCCTCCCTAAAATCTGGAAATTGCTGACTTATAGCAAGAAACATTTTAACCGTGCGAAATTTTCTGTTTTAACAGTTTACTTCGCACGGTATTTTAATTACCAACCGATTATTACAAAACTTTTGAAAATAAGCCCCAACTGACCAGCTTAATCGTATGCAATAAACGTTTGGCCTGAATTGAAAGTTCTGCAACGAGAAAGTTCATCTCGATTTTCCGGCGTGGTTCCCCTTGTCAGTGAGCAGAACGGAGGGCCTGACAAGGACAGCTGTCTAGTCGTTCGGATGGGACGAAAAACCAAGGTCCCGTGTACACATTGGAGTGCACGTAAAATACCCCTAAGCAGTTGGAATTCGATACTGTTGAATAAACTCTATACGATGACTAAATGCGTAGATTGTTGTCACCCACACTGCATGTTTCGCTTAACAATGAAAGGGTGCCGTTTTCAATGTTTGATCCTTTTGTTCTTCTACTCCTGATATGTTGGACTGTTGATCGATGGTTTCATATAAAAGACTACCAATAAGACTCTTTGTAGAAGAAGTTCCCAAAAAATAGTATGTTGACTTTACGAGAAAGACCTCTAAACATGCTCCAAATTGTAAAAATACGACTTTTTGGATTTTCAATCTCTTTTTTTCGGCTATCCCTGATATTTAAAAAAAAATGATACAATGATTTCACACAACAGGCTAGCTATTAGACTCTCTATTGACAAAATTTTCACCGCCCTCCCTTCATTATAACCGAAGTTATCGTGCCCTAAAGAATCAACAAATCAGCATGCTTATCTCTGCTTACCCTAAGCAGAAAATGCTCATCTTTGAACTCAATCATAACATTGACCAGTGAACGTCTACAACAAATTCGAACATTCTAGCTTAATTAGAAGGAGAGTTATTGTATTCCAAAGTCCCGGCCCTTCAAATTGCTTCTATTTTTCATTTTCAATTCAAAATGGTAACCATCACGTGACCGAAATCAAAATTCGGATCCGATAGATTTTTAGGCATTCGTTCAAGGATTCTGAAAATAACATCGGCAAATGGCTGACCTACAGCAAGAAACATTTCAACCGGGCCAAATTTTCTATTTTAACAGTTTAATTTGCACGGTACCTTTAGTTATCAACCGAATATTACAAAACTTTTAAAAATAAGCTCCCTCTGACTATCTTAATCGTTCGCAATAAACGTTTGCCCCTTTAAATCGGCAAATTGCTGACTTTAAAGTGAGAAACATTACAACCGGGCGAAATTTTCTGTTTTATCACTTTTACAGTACCTTTGATTACCAACCGATTATTACAAAACTTTAAAAATAAAAGAGAAAGAGAGAAATGCGGCCTAATGTCCATTCGACCGAAACTAGGTCATTTCGGGACTAATATACGTTTTTTAATTTTATTTAAAAACTCCCCTTGCGCTTACTGGTCTTTAGCCGTTGGGAGGAAACCGAAGGACACGGAGAAAACCCACGAGGTTGGACATCATACTCCATGTCACGTCAGCCTGGAGATCGAAACAACGCCCGTTGACTCAATGACAGACCTTACGATACAGCGCGCACATGCTAACCATTCAGCCATTGAGCCTCCCTGAATTCAGAAAATTGCTGACTTATAGCAAGAAACATTTCAACCGGGCGAAATTTTCTGTTTTAACAGTTTAATGTGCACGGTACTTTAATTACCAACCGATTACTATAAAACTTTTGAAAATAAGCTCCGACTGACCAGCTTAATCGTATGCAATAAACGTTTGGCCTGAATTGAAAGTTCTGCACGGATGACTAAATGTGTAGATTGTAGTCACCCACACTGCATGTTTCGCTTAACAATGAAAGGGTGCCGTTTTCAATGTTCGATCCTTTTGTTCTTCTACTCCTGATATGTTGGACTGTTGATCGATGGTTTCATATAAAAGACTACCAATAAGACTCTTTGTAGAAGAAGTTCCCCAAAAATATTATGTTGACTTTACGAGAAAGACCTCTAAACATGCTCCAAATTGTAAAAATACGACTTTTTGGATTTTCAATCTCTTTTTTTCGGCTATCCCTGATATTTAAAAAAAATGATACAATGATTTCAAACAACAGGCTAGCTATTAGACTCTCTATTGACAAAAGTTTCACCGCCCTCCCTTCATTATAACCGAAGTTATTGTGCCCTAAAGAATCAACAAATCAGCATGCTTATCTCTGCTTACCCTAAGCAGAAAATGCTCATCTTTGAACTCAATCATAACATTGACCCAGTGAACGTCTACACCAAGTTTGAACATTCTAGCTTAATTAGAAGGAGAGTTATTGTATTCCAAAGTCCCGGCCCTTCAAATTGCTTCTATTTTTCATTTTCAATTCAAAATGGTAACCATCACGTGACCGAAATCAAAATTCGGATCCGATAGATTTTTAGGCATTCGTTCAAGGATTCTGAAAATATAACTCCCGAGTCTGTAAATAAAATAGCAAAAAAGCCTTTTTAATTTTTCACGTTTAAAGATGGTGGCACTTCCGGTTCGATCGACAAACTCCACATTTTGTGTACGAATCAGTAATTACTTGTCTAGTATCGAAAAAAAAAATTAGGTCATTCTGACCTATATTTCGACGATTTTTTTGAAAACTTTGATCCTTAATTTCACCAAGGGGAGATAATTTAGAAAATTTCTAATTATATTTTTGAAGTCACATTGGTAAGATCTACTTATATACTAAATTTCATGAAAATCGTACAACTATTAAAGAAGTTGTCAAATTGGTCTAAACTTTCGGCTCGAAATCACAGCGACGAATTTTCGAAATTCGAAAATGTGAAACTGCAGATGAAAATGATTTTTTTCAAGGTATTCAAAGAAAAAAGAATTAGTAAAATCGGTCAAAAAATAACAAAGTTACGACTATGCATTGTCAGTTTTTCGTTCGTAAAATTCGGTGATTTCGGATTCGTAAAACGTTTTGAAAATATATTTAAACAACGTTCGCACCCCATTTTTGGGGGGGTAGGTCAAAGATTCAGAAAGATCCCATGGTTAGATTCTTAGAAATCCGATTTGCAGAAAATACACAAAAAAAAAATAATAATAATCTTAACAGAAACAATAAGCTTTCATATGTAATATGAAAGCTTAACTAGATCTGCTACTGTCCCATGCAGATATGAAAGCTTTCATATTCATCGTCACGTGTCATCGATTATATCAAGTATCTCAGATAAAAGGATAAGAATAACAAACTATCAAAATTGGTCAAAAACTCGCGATGTTACAAGTCTAAATATAGTATGAAACATTGAGTAATCTGAAAACTAAAGGGAAATAACTGATACTTGTGTTGCTGTAATCGGGATGACTTCCGATTTCAAAACTTTCAGAAAAATGAAATGAAAATGGTAAGAAAACATCGAAAAATTAAATGAGATAACTTTGAACAAAACTAAAACTTTTTGAATCAGGTTGAACTCAACTGTTTGAATATGTACGTTAAATATGTAGATTTGGAAAATTATAAAGACATAATATCAAAATCGGTCAAAAACTCACAAAGTTACAAATTTAAATGTAGTGAGAAACATTGCACCCGGGCAAAAAAATAATCTTTAAACTAAAGGGAAATAACTGAAACTTGTATAGCTGTAATCGGGCTTCCAAGATATGTTATATAATTATGGTTTCCAATATGTTTGGTTATAAGTAGGAAATCGTGACGACTTCTTAAGCATGTTTTAAACAAAGGGTCATAGACTGCTATATACAAGAATGGCACTCTGCAATAAAAAAAAAACTGGCCAGAGATTTCTATGCAGAAATTAAATAATTGCTAGAACCAGAAAAATATTTATCCACTATAATAAATAAGCAACATAGAGAAAATGAAATGAAATTGAATGGGGTTTAACGTCCTACTGTTCTGCTCCTACAATGGGCTAATGAAGACGGGCATACGCCATAAAGTGTGCAATGAGGGAAATTTTACCCGGGCAGCGCCGTTACGGCCTACGAGGTTGGTAAGGCGACCATACTCCTTATCACGTACAACCAAGAAATCGAAACAAGGACAGTTGACTCAATGACAGACGTTATGATACAGAGCGCACGTGCTAACCATTCAGCCACGCAACCTCCCTAAAATCGGCAAATTGCTGACCTACAGCGAGAAACATTTCAACCGGGCCAAATTTTCTATTTTAACAGTTTAATTTGCACGGTACCTTTAGTTATCAACCGAATATTACGAAACTTTTAAAAATAAGCTCCCCCTGACCAACTTAATCGTTCGCAATAAACGTTTGCCCCTTAAAATCGACAAATTGCTGAATTTAAAGTGAGAAACATTACAACCGGGCCAAATTTTCTGTTTTATCACTTTTACAGTACCTTTGATTACCAACCGATTATTACAAAACTTTAAAAAGAGAAAGAGAGAAATGCGGCCTAACGTCCATTCGACACAAACTAGGTCATTTCGGGACTAACATGTTTTTTAATTTTATTTAAAAACTCCCCTTGCACGTACTGGTCTTTAGCCGTTGGGAGGAAACCGAAGAACACGGAGAAAACCCACGAGGTTGGACATCATACACCATGTCACGTGCAACCTGGAGATCGAAACGACGCCCGTTGACTCAATGACAATACAGCGAGCACATGCTAACCATTCAGCCATCCAGCCTCCCTGAATTCGGAAAATTGCTGACTTATAGCAAGAAACATTTCAACCGGGCGAAATTTTCTGTTTTAACAGTTTAATGTGCACGGTACTTTAATTACCAACCGATTATTACAAAACTTTTGAAAATAAGCTCCAACTGACCAGCTTAATCGTATGCAATAAATGTTTTGCCTGAATTGAAAGTTCTGCACAGAGAAAGTTCATCTCGATTTCCCGGCGTGGTTCCCTTGTCAGTAAGGCAGAACGGAGGGCCAGACAAGCACAGCTGTCTAGCTAGTCCTTCGGATGGTACGAAAAACCAAGGTCCCGTGTACACATTGGAGTGCACGTAAAATATCCCTAAGCAGTTGGAATTCGATACTGTTGAATAAGCTCTATACGATGACTAAATGCGTAGATTGTAGTCACCCACACTTCATGTTTCGCTCAACAATGAAAGGGTGCCGTTTTCAATGTTCGATCCTTTTGTTCTTCTACTCCTGATATGTTGGACTGTTGATCGATGGATTCATATAAAAGACTTCCAATAAGACTCTTTGTAGAAGAAGTTCCAAAAAAATAGTATGTTGACTTAACGAGAAAAACCTCTAAACATGCTCCAAATTGTAAAAATACGACTTTTTGGATTTTCAATCTCTTTTTTTCGGCTATCCCTGATATTTAAAAAAAATGATACAATCATTTCACACAAAAGGCTACCTATTAGACTCTCTATTGACAAAAGTTTCACCGCCCTCCCTTCATTATAACCGAAGTTATCGTGCCCTAAAGAATCAACAAATCAGCATGCTTATCTCTGCTTACCCTAAGCAGAAAATGCTCATCTTTGAACTCAATCAAGATAGTGACCTAGTGAACGTCTACACCAAGTTTGAACATTCTAGCTCAATTAGAAGGAGAGTTATTGTGTTCCGAAGTCCGGGCCTTTCAAATTGCTTCTATTTTTCATTTTCAATTCAAAATTGTGACCATCACATGACCGAAATCAAAATTCTGATCCGATAGATTTTTAGGCATTCCTTCAAGGATTCCGAAAATATAACTCCCGAGTCTGTAAGTAAAATAGCAAAAAAGCCTTTTTGATTTTTCACGTTTAAAGATGATGGCACTTACGGTTCGATCGACAAACTCCATATTTTGTGTACGAATCATTAATTCCTTGTCTAGTATCGAAAAAAAAAATTAGGTCATTCTGACCTATATTTCGACGATTTTTTTGAAAACTTTGATCCTTAATTTCACCAAGGGGAGATAATTTAGAAAATTTCTAATTATATTTTTGAAGTCACATCGGTAAGATCTACTTGTATACTAAATTTCATGAAAATCGTACAACTATTAAAGAAGTTGTCAAATTGGTCTAAACTTCCGGTTCGAAATCACAGCGACGAATTTTCGAAATTCGAAAATGTGAAACTGCAGATGAAAATGATTTTTTTCAAGGTATTCAAAGAAAAAAGAATTAGTAAAATCGGTCAAAAAATAACAAAGTTACGACTATGCATTGTCAGTTTTTTCGTTCGTAAAATTCGGTGATTTCGGATTCGTAAAACGTTTTGAAAATATATTTAAACAACGTTCGCACCCCATTTTTGGGGGGGTAGGTCAAGGTTTTAGAAAGATCCCATGGTTAGATTCTGAGAAATCCGATTTGCAGAAAATACACAAAAAAAAAATAATAATAATCTTAACAGAAACAATAAGCTTTCATTATGTAATATGAAAGCTTAATAATCTTAACAGAAACAATAAGCTTTCATATGTAATATGAAAGCTTAATAATCTTAACAGAAACAATAAGCTTTCATATGTAATATGAAAGCTTAATAATAATTTTAGTAATCTCAATAGGCTTTCAGACGAAAGTCTGAAAGCCTAATAATAATTTTAACAAAAACAATAGTGTTTCACACAAGCTACGCAGTGTGAAACCCTAATTACATCCTGATTGGTTGTTTCGGTTAGGTCCATGAATATTTAATCAGGTAAACATGTTTAAAGACATGACAAAATGTCTGATATTTTCGTTATCTGAAAATACTACACAATCTGTAGCATACAATCCAAATAAAGAATATTACATGGTATATAAAACACTACAATCTATAATATACACTCGAAATAAAGAATATACCTACATGCTAAATGAAACGCAATGGTTCAAAATGTAACCTATGAATAGGTTAAGAACGCAAGCTTGTGTAGCGTGCCCAAGGGC
The DNA here is from genome assembly GCA_036850965.1 of Patella caerulea. Classification (NCBI taxonomy): domain Eukaryota; kingdom Metazoa; phylum Mollusca; class Gastropoda; family Patellidae; genus Patella; species Patella caerulea. The sequence goes on from JAZGQO010000002.1 coordinate 1,617,598, forward strand.
TAATATTAACGCAATACGCAACCCCTTTCCGCTAACATAAAATCCTGATCGATAGACGAGGGCAAGGGGTCAGCCAAAAGGTAACACTTCCCTGAACAGATCAACACAGATATTTAGTCTAGACACTTTAATATACATCAAGTCAACATAAAATGTGAAGAGAAACAAAACAGTTATAAGGTGTAAAATAGATCTGCAATAGGTGTTGAATATAATTACGAATTGTACTTCCGTCGGCCACGACGTACTAATCAATTAGTAAAGGGATTGGGGAAACTTCCGAAAGTTGTAGAGTAGGTACACGCTGCCACTACCCGAAAACTATCGTACCAGTTTATTTAGAGAGGTTGAAACTTTCAACCGCTTACCAAGTACGATTATACAAACAATACGATTAACTTTATTATAAGTCATCGGTGATTCGATCTGAAATCAAAATAAATAGTCAACAAGTACTAGCTATTTCTTCTATGCGATTAAATTGTGTACGAGTCTTATTCTTAGTTGTTTTACTTATCCTATTCTTAGTTGTGGACGACATCACCAATAATTGTGGAAGACATCACTAACAGTTGTGGACGACTCCACCAACGGGTGTGGACGACTTCACTGTGGACGACTTTGCTTGTGGACGACTTGACTGGTACCTCTAACATGTACATATACATTTAGAAACAGCCATATATGAATAAACAAGGTTCCCCTTCTCTGAGAGAAATTCAACATATCATCAGATTTGGATGTCCCTAATGCATAAGAAATTTAGATGCAAGGATGCATTTATAGGAGAAGAAATATTAAGATGGTTGGAAATAGCTACTTATATTGTGGAAACTATTCTCACACAGCTTGATAAACAGGAAAATGTAACTAACATTTGATATGAGTAGACCTTAGGGTCGAGGTACCTGGGAAAATTGCTCTCATACCACACTGTTTGGCATATGCCAAGTGGATGCTGAACAACAGGACGCTAAACTCCATTTCATTTCATTTTTTCATCTCGTTTCATCTGTGACAAAGCTAACTAAAACATTTAACATACAATGTAATTAAATTAACGCTTTCATCTTATAACTGTTGAGTCTATTTAAGTCGACTAATATAGTATATTTTTTTCTCAGTTAACTACATCAGAAAGATCAAGACAGTTTGAAATGGCTATTCATATTGTGGAAATTTTTTCTCACAAAATTTGATAATCGGGCAAAATGTAAGTAACATACATATTTGTATTTTTAATTAAGGAACTAGTTCTATACACTTGCTTGGTAATCTGGGTTTTTCTAATCGGGGCAATGCCTAGGACTCTGCCCTTTCAAGTACTTGGCATGCTTGATTTTTAACAATCACATCCATAGTTGTGATAAGTGTTTTTTTTACTGTAAATAGCAGTATAAATTTGTTGGACAATATTTAACTTTTCAAATAGATTTTAAAAGGTAATATCTAATTTGTTGCCAATGGAAAAAAAATATGAATGGGCCAAAATAATTAGACATTGCCAAGTAAATAGGCGCTGTCCTGATGTAGTAGAGAATTTGGATTTGGAAACTCAATACATGTTGAAACCGGATGAATTGTTGACCTATTATGAGGTTTCAGTCCCAGATCTCCCGATTTTTTTCTGACTTCTAAGTTCTAACCCATTTGATTTGAATATAATAATCTGCCCGGGTCTGTAACTGGACAAGACATACTAAGTGTTACGCAAAGTTAAAACAAAATAGAGACTCACTCTGGATGTTGCAAAATGAATTGTTTATTTAAACATTGTGAACCATAAACAAGTATTCTTATTGCTTATTTTTTTTTAATTTTTTAGACTGGAACACCATTGAAAGAGATTTTGATGTATCATTACGACAGAACCCAGGCATCAATTTATTTTATAGTTCTGGAAAAGAATGCATTTGACCCAGATTTTAATTCTCTTTACAAATTTATGTATCATATAGACAGTAAAGTGACATATAACTCACTTAGAAATATGTTCGGAAATCATAAAGTATTTAACAGGCAATATTTAGAAACCAAATGTAGATAAAATATACCCAGAATTACAAAAAGCCTTGACCTGCATTAAGGTGACTTTCCCGTTCTACTTTTCTGTGTTATTAGGGTGATCCTGTCCTACAACTAACCTACTCTTATATCAAATATTTCAACTGTCATGGGAACCCGAGAGGGGGCGCGAATGGTAAACACACCCTCATTGGATCAGAAGGTCTTGTCATTGAGTCAAATAATTCAATTATCTAGGGTCCTTAAAGTGAACACAATGGGGAGGGGGGAGGGTCGATTCCGGGCTTGTGCCCAATTATACCTTGCCATGTCCTACACTACTGACATGATGGACCTATGACCGAAAATCTAGCTGAAAATTCTCGGCCAACGTCTTATACTCATTGAACCATTATGCCACCCCTCCCTTGCTTATGTACATATTATTTAATACATGTATTTGCAACTTTCTTTTAAATTATGTAATCTTGATGCTTTGCTCCATTTATGTAAAAATGTCATAAAATATTAGTGCATAATTAATCTTATTAATGCTTGGTTTGGATGTTATTAAATTTAGACATTTTTGAATTATATATTTTGGGGGTATGGGGTAGAAATACTGTGTATATATCTTTATATTTTCTCAGTTCTTGTTTTAGTGTAAAAAAAAATAACTTTTTTTATATTTTGGCATGGGGAAAGGGGGGGGGGGCATTATATAACACAATTTTGTTAGTATAATAATTATTTTTCTGTTTTTCTGTTAACATTCAAATGTATATTATTTACTTTTTTCTCATCATGTTTGAATAAATAATAATTTAACCAAAAAAATATTATTGTTACCTCATTATTCAAACATTACAGGTTAAACAGAGTAAAGGGGGTGGTGGTACTGCAAGGGAAAGCTTGCTATAATAGATACAAATTGGGTGAAAATACAACACAAGTTTTTGGTTGGTAGTTATACACAAGTTTGTATTGATCCACACAAGTTTCAGAAATTTCAACACAAGTTTCAGAAATTTCACCACATGTATTGTGTAACTTAAGTCTTGTGTTGTTTCAACATTTAACACAAGTTTGTGTTGTTAAATAGTAACACCCAACATGTGTTGAAAACAACACAAGTTTGTGTTGTTTCAACACAAGTTTTTTTTCAGTGCACAATGACTGCTCTGCAGAAAAACACTAAAAATAAGGGAACAATTGTATATTTATAACTTGCAATAATCATGAAATAAGAGGAAATAATTTCTAGTCTGTCCATGTGTGGCGGTGACGAGTTATCCTTCGATTACGTACACTCATTTGAAATCGTTTCTCGTGCGATCGTACTCCTGTAATATTGGTTAGTCCAGAGGACAAAGAAACTAAGGGAATATCTCGCAAGTCGGAGACCCATTACACGCACCATATTATAATCTTCTTGTTAGACAGGGGGACGTAGTCACTCCATTCTTCTTTATTGTGTGTACAGAGATAATGTACATGCTCATGCATTAACAATCACGAATCAAGAATACATTATTTTACAATTCCAATGACAAGTATTTTGAAAGTGCACAGGGAATCGTTTTCAAAATGAACCAAAGTTATACTTTAATTAAAAAACCAAAATCCCCACCTTAATATCTTAAAAAAATATATAATTTACTAATGTTTTAAAGTTAAATAGTGACAAGACTGAATACATTCTTATAGGATCAAATAATAATTTAAGCAAAATATCTGATTGTAGATCCATATCTATTCCTCAGTCTGTTACTGTACCCGTTAATTATGCCAGAAACATTGGTGTTATTTTTGACAAAAACATGAACATGATTAGTCAAATTAATAATGTATGTAAAAGCTGCTATTTCCACATTTACAATATAAGTAAAATTAGAAAATATATTTCAAAAGATGCAACTAAATCACTTGTTCATGCTTTTATAACCTCTAGGCTTGATAATTTTAATTCTCTCCTTGCTGGTCTTCCTGTAAAACACCTAGATAAACTTCAAAAGGTTCAAAATTGTGCTGCCAGATTGATAACTCTTTCGAAAAAACATGATCACATAATTCCGATTTTAGCTTCTTTACACTGGTTACCTATTGAGCCGTATAAATTTTAAAATATTTTTGTTAGTTTACAAATGTTTTAATGACACTTCGCCCTCTTATATAAAGGATTTAATCACTGTATACGCCAACTAGATGTTTGAGATCACCTAGTGACCCCTTTCTCCTTAAACCCATCTCTGTAAATCTTTCTTCTTTCGGAGAACGACCCTTCTCTTTCCAGACACGGAAACTCTGGAATAAGCTCCCTTTTTTCATAAGGTCAGCAAAATCTATCACAATATTCAAGCAATCACTTAACACACTTTTATACACAGGCTTTTAGTAAAAAAGATTTTAGATATCCTGCATTTTATCGTATGATATCATTCTCTATATGTATGTAATTTTCTCATGTAGTTTTGATTTTTTTATGTACATTTGGATTTTATATTGTTTCAATTTATGTTTTTGTAAAGCGCCTCTGAGCGTTGCTCTGCGGTGGAAGATGAGCGCTATATAAATATCGTTTTAATAATAATAATAATAATAAACCAGTTTCGGACCTGATAATATTCATTTCAAAATTACTTGAAAAATTTAATTACAAACCAGTTTAAGCGCCATATAGATGATAACTGCGCAGATGAACCATTTACACGTGTATATAAACAATTTCACGATACTGAAACTGATCTAACATAGATAATCAATGATAAACTTCTTGAATTAACAGTGCGTTTTAAAGTATGTATGAGTGAACTCATTGATGTCTAAAAATTAAGTAGTGTGAATTAAGATAATAGATGTCTAAGAATTTTCTCAAATTAAACGAATATAAAACAGAATTTCTCTTATTAGAATCGAAACATCAATTAAATTAATATGCACATTCTAATTCTTAAATCGTTATATTTGATATCAAAACTACTATTGTTGGTCGCAAAATATGTGCCACGTTTGACAATTTTATGAATTCGGATGAAAGATTTTAACCCATATCTGAAATATGTTAATTTAATATTCACAATATTAGAAAAAACACGACGCTACCAAGTGATGCAACTAATATACCAAACCCCATGTGTTTCAATACAAACTTTAGTAAATCCCAATAATTTCGAATAGAATGATGAGTGTACAAAATTTCAGAAATGTGTTTTTAGATATTCTCCTGAAACAAACCCGGTTAGAAAGGAGGGACGTGCGGAATCCATTTCAAGATGAAGCCTTTTCCGTTCTAAATTATATATTGTACATAATGCAATTGGGTGAATGCTAATACGAATTTGAAACAAATGTGTGAAGAGATTGAAGTATTATTGCTATGTCAAATATGTATTTATCAGTTGGGCTTGGTTGAGTGGTTTAACGAACAATCAGTTGGGGGTGGTCGGGTGGTGGTTTAACGAACAATCAGAATCACCCTGATTCAATTCCAGGAATGGGTATAGACCTATGAATAGACAAAGTTTTCGCATTACACACATAACGATATAAATAAAATTACTGTCTGTTAAAGCCCCAATAACACTCTTGTTGAAACTGAAAAATATGTCCCAATCTTCATTCTGGTCAACAAATCGTATTATTTTACAATATTCCAATTAAATGATGATCTAAATTTCATCTTAACACGCCTAATTTAAAAAAATGGAAAAATTCAACCAATTGATTTGAAAAGTCTAACGTAAACCTTTTCAAATGTGACTTGGATTTTAAAATATTTCCGAACCCTCTGGACAAATAAAATAGGTTGTAATGGATAATTTACACAACAGGTAGGACATTTAAACATCTAGTACTTAGAATAAGGGTATTATTTATTTTCTGGAGCTACCAAGCCAGCAAGAATGTTATTGTCCCTTTAAGGTGTTACACCTCATTGTATAGATACTGTAAAAAAAAATAATACTTAGTGACCAATCCTATCCTACACACGGACAATTAGCCGTTCTGTTGGACTTCGTGTAATAAATAGGCCTTTGTATACCGTCACAAAAGAACCGAAACTAGGGGGATATGATTCATTATCGTAATATGCACAATGTAACATGACTAGCCAAATATGAAATAAACACTTTGTGATCAAATTATTTATTAAATTAAAATGTGTCTCAGGTCTGACATTGGATATTTATGTATAACATAGATGTGCCCATGTTGTTCCAGGGATGTAGACAACTAACGTAGATTGGGGACAGATTTCAGAATGCGATATTACTGTATTTGTTGTTGTATTGGCGGGGTGCAGGGAGGGGGGACTCAACATGTTTCAAGTTTTACACACTTTATTTTTAAAATGTTTTATAACCCCTATTATACTTATTTAATTGGAAAGTGATATTTTCCTTTCTCTTTGTAAAAATATTTATTTACATGTTATATACTCTTCAAGATAAGTAGGGGATATTGAAATGAAAAAAACCTATGCAGGTTGTGATATGGTAAATAGTCATTGACATTTGACATGCTTTGAGAGTATGTTCACAGATGAAGAACTTATCGCCCCAACAGAATCTCTGAGCTATGGTGGCTGATTGGTATCATGTCGTATTGTCCTGATGTCGCCTTTTATAACGTGACAACCCGACATCAAGACATTTCTACCCGACATCACGACACATATTTACCCGACATTACGACACTAAAAATGTCGTGATGTAGGGGTAAAAATGTCGTGATGTCGGGTAAAAATGTCTTTTTGTCGGGTTGTCGTGATGTCGGGTTGTCATGATGTCGGGTTGTCGGGTTGTCGCGTTATGGAACAAAAATCTGGCAATAAAGAAAATGATTGATCAAGTGGAAGTAGATTCACACTCACATTGCAATTTGAGTTGCATTCGTATCCATTTGTATACGTCCACATTCATAATGTGAACCGTCTTCATTAGCTCAGTCGGATCAGAACAGTAGGACGTTAAGCCCCATTTCATTTCATAATGTGAACATATTATGCCGCTGCCCTTGTCTGTGTGTCTGTCTTTGAGTCAAGTAGTGTGGATTCCAGCCCAAGCTTGTCCATGACAAAGAGTAGGGTCGTCTGTCTAACCTCGTGGGTTTTCTCCGGGTGCATGCCCTACCCCGAGGGGTGGTGCCAATCCCGCTTTTTTGTTATTATTTTGTCTGTAAATATTCTACAGGTTGCAATTATTAACAGATTTTGTTCAAATTCGGCATGATCAATCATTTCAATAACAGGATGGTACCTATATTAATATTTAGTCTGTAAATACTCTACAGGCCGCGATGCTTAATGGATTTTCTTCAAATTTGGCATGAGCATTATTTTTAAAGAGACAATGGCACCTAATGATGTAAATGCATGCCCGACCCATCGGTCGTGAATATTTTGTCTGTAAACTATGGTGGCTGATTGTATGGAAGCGTATTTGGGTCACTACTTATTGAGATAATATCCAAACATATCGACTAAAAATATGTCAACTTTATGAGTTGTATTACAAGAAATCGACTTAATAAAGTTGACTTGACGCATTAAATTCACCCTATACCGACATGAACTATGTCGATATGTTTACATCATGTCAATAGTCGATTTGACTCTAAATCGATATGTCAGGTTTTATTGCATAATTATATACAGATTTAATAATAAGGCAACAGACCACTAATGTTTTCCCCATTAACTTTTATGTTAATTCTCGTCTCGTAGACCGGCTCTAGCCTTTCCCCAAATTTTTGTTGGGTAGAACGCTTTCTGCCACAGATGAAGCAAAATACATTTGTATGTGACAAACTCTTGTCCAAAAGCGTGTATGAGGTTCACCATGAACAATTTGAGATATACAAGCTGAAAGTAAAGACAAGTAAACATGCAATTTTTGGTCCTACGTTTCAACGTAACCAACCTCTCAACTCCTGTATCCCTCCGCCTCAAAATCATGAATATTCACCCAAACCTCAAACGCCTTTCTTTGATTTTACACCAAAAATGCAAAAGGGACAGGGAAAGGGAGAGGAAAGCTAAAAATAACTATCGTCCTACGGCTTGGAAATATTTGGTTAGATGTGTCGTATATAGGGGTAAAACTTCAGGTATCACCAAAAGGCCTTTGTTATATGCTCCCCATATGTTCTGGAAACATATATACCGGTGAAAGAAAAACAAAATTAAAGAATAATTGCAAAAACGATGGCCCTTTAAGTACACATGCTGCTTTATGAACATCGGTGCATCTCAGGTCCATTGGCCTTTTGGGCTAAAATCTTTCTTGTTAAAGGCAGTATTTGAGTTCTGTGAAAAAATGGGACAGGATATAAACAAATTACACAGAAAACATTCATAATTTGGAATTTTTTCTTCAAAAATATAATTTACGAAATTTACATGTTGCATCTTTAAATAACCAGCGACTGCCAGGCAGGATACGTCAAATTTTGCAAGAGATGGATAGAAAACAGAATAAACCAAAAGCGATTTTTCGAACAATCAAGGGCCACTATTCTAGAAGCTACGATACGATATGCACGAATATCGACAGGACAAAGATCTTTTGGTTATAAAGATATACTTCAAGTTTCATCGAAATCGGTTAAAATTGTGACTAGATGGGCCACAACCTTGATATACCTGCAGTTTCACCCTTCTATACGACACAGCTCACCAAATATTTCTACGACGTCACCTACGAATGTAGGGCGAAAGATATTTTCAATCTTTCTCTCCCTTTCCCTTTTCCCTCTTTTGCATGGCTATTTCTGTTGCCTCTTGGGTGTAGAATCAAAGAAAAGGGTTTGAAATTAAATTTTCTGCCAGGTTATAGTAATATTCATGATTTTGAGGCGGAGGGATACAAGGGTTGAGAAGTTGGTTACATTGAAATGTAGGGCCGAAAATTGCTTGTTTTCATGTCTCCACTTTCAGCTTGTGTATCTCAAGTTTTTCATGGTAAAACTCATACATGCTTGGGGGGGGGGGGGGGGGGGGGTCAGGTGGCTAAGTCGCTGACTCGCTGCATTGGTGTTCGATCCCTGCATTGGCCGATAAAGTTCATCTTGATTTTCCGGCGTGGTTTCCACTTGTCAGTGATGCAGAACGGAGGGCCTGCCAAGACAGCTGTCTAGTCGTTCGGATGGGACGAAAAACCGAGGTCCGTGTACATACTGGTGTGTACGTAAACGATCCCTTGGCAGTTGGAATTCGATAAAAGAGTAGGCCGTAGCGCAGCTGCCCGGGCAAAATTTCCCCTCATAGCACACTGTATGGCGTATGCCCGTCTTCCATTAGCCCAGGTTAGGTGCAGACGAGTAGGACGTTAAACCCCATTTCATTTCATTTCATTTTCATATATGCTTTTGGGCATGAGTTTGCCACATGTTGCTTCATCTGTGGCAGAAAGCGTTCTACCCAACAAAAATTTTGGAAAAAGTTAGAGCCGGTCTAAGAGACAATAATTAACATTAAATTTAATGGGGAAATCATTAGTGGTCTGTGGCCATATTATCTAATTATGCAATAAAACATGACATATCGATTTAGAGTCAAATCGACTATTGACATGATGTAAACATATCGACAAAGTTCATGTCGGCATAGGGTGAATTTAATGCGTCAAGTCAACTTTATTAAGTCGATTTCTTGTTATATAACTCATAAAGTTGACATATTTTAAGTCGATATGTTGGGATATTATCTCAATAAGTAGTGACCCAAATACGCTTCCAAACTGATTGGTATCATGTCGTAATGTCGTGATGTCGCCTTTCATAACACGACTACCCGACAACCCGACAACACGACATTTCTACCCGACAACACGACAACTCGACAACCCGACAACCCGACATCACGACATTTCTACCCGACATTACGACACTAAAAATGTCGTTATGTCGGGTAAAAATGTCGTGATGTCGGGTTAAAATGTCGTATTGTCGGGTTGTCTGGTTGTCGTGATGTCGGGTTGTCATGATGTCGGGTTGTCGGGTTGTCGCGTTATGGGACAAAAAACTGGCAATTAAGAAAATGGTTGATCAAGTGGAAGTAGATTCACACTCACATTGCAGTTTGAGTTGCATTCGTATCCATTTGTTACGTCCACATTCATAATGTGAACCGTCTTCATTAGCGCAGTCGGAGCAGAACAGTAGGACGTTAAGCCCCATTTCATTTCATAATGTGAACATACTATGCCGCCGCCCTTGTCTGTGTGTCTGTCATTGAGTCAAGTGGTGTGGTTTCCAGCCCAAGCTTGTCCATGACAAAGAGAAAGGTCGTCTGTCTAACCTCGTGGGTTTTCTCCGGGTGCATGCCCTACCCCGCGGGGTGGTGCCAATCCCGTTTTTTTGTTATTATTTTGTCTGTAAATATTCTACAGGTTGCAATTATTAACAGATTTTGTTCAAATTCGGCATGATCAATCATTTCAATAACAGGATGGCACCTATATTAATATTTAGTCTGTAAACTATGGAAGCGTATAGGGGTCAATAGCGCGATAGATACCGCAATATTAAGTTGATAATAAGTCAACATATTGTGATTTTTCTGACGATTTTATCCCTGAAAAGGCAATTTTTGCCGAGTTAATTGAAAAACACGCTAATTTGCATGTCGTCATTTTGTTTTAGATGCACACGTCGACATAGCGCGTGGCAATATTTTGCGAATATGTCGACATATACTACGGCGAAATGGAGTATGTCGCCAAAGCTTCCGAATAGCAATATCTTACCGCAAACGTGTACATTTAAGACGAAATGGGGACATAAAACATAGCGTGTTGACTCAATTACCTCGGCAAAAATTGACTTTTCAGAGATAAAATCATCAGAATAATCACAATATGTTGACATAATACCAACTTAATATTGCGGTATCTATCGCGCTATTGACCCCTATACGCTTCCATAGTAAACACTCTACAGGCCGCGATTCTTAATGGATTTTCTTCAAATTGGGCATGAGCATTATTTTTAAAGAGACAATGGCACCTAATGATGTAAATGCATGCCCGACCCATAGGGGCGTTGTCACGCCCACTTTTCGTGAATATTTTGTCTGAAAACACCTTTCAGGATGTAATTCTTATGAGATTTTGTTCAGTTTTAGCTTGATGAAAACATAATGGTAAACACCCTACAGGTTGCAAATTTCATACGTCCACATTCAAATAAATCGTCGTCGCCCCCGTCTGTCCGTCAGTCCGCCCGTCGGTCAGGTTGTGGACTCTCTGGGGCCTAAAGTTATCATCGGATTGATTTTAAATTTATATAAAATGTTTATGGCCATGAGACGTAGAAGCCCATCGATTTTCACTGCCAGATAATTTATGCCAGAGTTTCATGAACATAAACACTTGGTATAAATTTCAAATCAATCGGATAATAACTTTAGTCACAAGGACTGGCATGAGCATTATTTTCAAAGTTATGGCCCATGATCACGTTTCACTTTTTAAAATCTTGTGGACACTCTAGAGGCTAACAGTGTGTAAGTTCATGCGACGAAGACGCCTAATGATTTTCAGCCATGTCCAATGATTACTACCAGAGTTATGGCCCTTGATCAAATTGAAAATATTGTGGACGCTCTAGATGCTAAAGTTATCAACCGATTGACGTGGAATTTATACACATTGTTTTGTTCATGAGATAAATAAGCTGATAATTACTTTCAAACTTATTGCCCTTGATCACTTTTTTCAAAATCTGGCGGCCCTCCTTGAACAGTTATAGCATCTGATTACCCGACATCACGACATTTTTAGTGTCGTAATGTCGGGTAAAAATGTCGTGATGTCGGGTAGAAATGTCGTGATGTCGGGTAGAAATGTCGTGATGTCGGGTTGTCGGGTAGAAATGTCGTGATGTCGGGTTGTCGGGTTATGAAAGGCGACATCACGACATTACGACATAATACCAATCAGCCACCATACTGAGCTAACATGTATGGAAGCGTATATGGGTCAATAGCGCGATAGATACCGCAATATTAAGTTGATAATAAGTCAACATATTGTGATTTTTCTGACGATTTTATCCCTGAAAAGGCAATTTTTGCTGAGTTAACGGAATAACTAGCTAATTTGCATGTCGTCATTTTGTTTTAGATGCACACGTCGACATAGCGAATGGCAATATTTTGCGAATATGTCGACATATACTACGGCGAAATGGAATACGTCGCCAAAGTTTCAGAATAGCAATATCTTACCTCAAACGTACACACTTAAAACGAAAAAGGTACATACAACATAGCGTGTTGACTCAATTACCTCGGCAAAAATTGACTTTTCAGAGATAAAATCATCAGAATAATCACAATATGTTGACGTAATACCAACTTATTGCGTTATCTATCGCGCTATTGACCCCTATACGCTTCCATAAACATGCGACATGCAATATTGCCATACACGTGGGTGTGGTTCATTGTCAAATTTGACACTTCAGGGAAGGATTGATGAAAACTGCCGCGTGCCGGTTTATCCTACCTGTGTTTGGTTGTTGTATAAGATTTACTGTTTAGCGTGTCTTTGCTTTAGTGTGTTATGTTTTAATTTAATCGGGATACGTGTTTGTCAACGTCAACCGACAACACTGCAAGAATTGGCCGTGGCACTGCAAGAGGAGTGGGTCAGATTGCCCCAAACCGTGATTGGACGGTTGATTAGGAGCATGCCACGACGACTTGCTGGATGTCTGAGGATTGGTGGAGCAATTACTCATTATTAAGACAAAAATTTAAAAAACGTCCATTTTCACTTTTGACAGTGTATATGTTTGCGAGTGAAATGAGGCCATCAGATAAGCCACCCATATGAACTGTTTATGTTCATGTATAGTTATGTATTGTTTTTGAATATCCCCTACTTTTAGTATATATTAGTACAGCCGTGAAGCTGCACTACTTTGTTTCACGGTAAATGATAAAAAGATAAAAGGTATGCCGAGACAAACTGATTTCAACACTGGTTTAATAACATTTTAAAGTACTTTTTGTCCTTCTTGGGACTATTCATAAATAATGTTATTATATAAAGATTGACAGTATAGTATATTTATACATATTTACATAGTAACACTGTGGTTTTAATTGGCTATAGTTACCATTGTCTATGGTTACACAGTTCATCGTAAACTAATACACAACATGCACACACGTGTGTTAATCTGTAGTATATGGGTTCAATTTAGGAACAATGAGTGGAAGATAATCACAGGATTGATTTAAGAAAATTAATAAAACTAATGGCCAATTACTTAATTTATTTAGGCGACGTTTCGAAGAGTATTCTCTCAACGTTATCAAGCTAATACAGTAAAACAAGAATTATGAGATCAATATATACAGAAAAACTATAACACCAATTCATGAAACCACACAGGACAACACGATCAAAGGAGTTATTCAAAACAAACTAAGCTTAATTGTAGCCATGAGTTGATTTAAGCAATTAATAACTATGATGATATGTACAATATTACCAACTAATACATTACAACAACAAGATCAAATGAGTTATTCAAAACAAACTAACTAACACTAAGCTTAATTGTAGCCATGAGTTGATTTAAGCAATTAATAACTATGATGATATGTACAATACTACCAACTAATACATTACAGTTATGATATAGCATGTTGAGTTTAGATAACGCTAATTAACTTGTAATAACTATGATCTCTTTGTGATTAGTTGAGTAATGGCTAAACTAACTTTCTCATTGTTTAATTGGAAAAGGTGGATGTAACAGATAAAAATTGATAATGATGTTAGGAAAATGAAATTAATAAATACTAATAAAACGTAGGAATGATGGAGAAACACAAATGTTGTTTTTTAATGAGTTCATCATAAGCACTGGGCAGGAATATCCCTGTGTCGCGGTTGAGGTCTGGGCTGTTTCTTTTAATGTGTATGGCCTCAATAAGTTTGCGGGTCTTCTCTATGGGTAGATGGGCTGCCAGAGTTTTATATGTCTTAATTCGGTGTCCTGGGATGGATAGCATGTGTTGGGCCACAGCTGAATTGGTGGTGGGGGATTTTGTTTTATGCTGACTAATTCTCTTATCTAAAGGTTGTCTTGTTTCGCCCACGTATTTGCTGTCACATGTACAGGTGATTTCATAGACACATTCTTTCGGATTTGGTTGTTTAGTAGGGTTTAGTTTGCCACTGGCCTTCAGGAGATGTTTAAGGGTTCTTCCTTTAGAAAATGTTACCTGGATGCCTGTAGGGGTTAAGAGTCTTCTGAGTTGGTATGATAGTTTGCCTTGAAATGGTATTGTTATTCTGACTGGTGGTTTATCTGGTTTTGGGTTTGTTTACATCTGTCGGAGGGTTAGTGGTGGCCTTGATGATGTTCTGCACTAGTTGTCGGGGGTAGTTATTGAAATTTGTTAGAGAGGTTTCAATGTGATCAAGTTCAGCTCTGATAGAATTTTCGTCGCAGATGTTTACGGCTCTGCGCGCTAAAGTGGATATAGTGGCTTTCATTACGCTGTGTGGGTGATTAGACTTATAATTAATGTACTGGTTGGTGTGTGTTGGCTTCCTATATACACTGGTATTCAGTTTATCCACAGATCTCTTCACTAGGACGTCCAGGAACGGGAGGGAATGGCTCTGTTCTTTTTCTATTGTAAATTGTATTCTGTTGTTTTGGTTGTTGAGGTGGTTGAGGAGGAGGTCAGGGTCTTCATTCTGCTTGAGAATAACAAAGATGTCATCTACTTTGCGAAACCAAGCTGTGGGTTGAACCGATGAGGTGGAAAGGGCATCTTTTTCAAAACTGGCCATATAGATCTCGCTGAGGACTGGGGACAAAGGGCTTCCCATTGGTAATCCGTGTACTTGCTCATAAAACTCATCTCCCCAGGAAAAGTATGTGGAATCTATGCAGGATTTAGTGAGGTTGATGATGTCTTCCGTGTTGAGGTTGGTGTCAAGTGCATTCTCCACGGAGGTTAATCTATGGCGTAGTGCTTCAATGGCTTCTTCTCGGGGGATATTAGTGAAAAGGTCTATGACATCGTACGAAAGAATCTGTATGTCTTTGGGTTGGTTCTGTAGTTTGTCGCAGAAATCTTTTGGATCTTTAATAAACGAAGGGGCTTCTTTACCAAATGGAGAGAGGAGTTTGGATAGGTACTGTGCTGTATTATAAAATACAGAGTCTCTGGAGCATACTAGGAGTCTGGCTTTAATTGGATTCTTGTGGGTTTTAAATTTGCAAATCAAGACATATATGAGATTTTTTGTGTCACAATTCACTAAACGTAAACTTATGAAAATTATACTAGCTATTTGGCGTAATATGATCGCACATTTACATCGAAGATCCTTGCATTTAGATACATAAAAACCGGTCCTTGTGATATATGAATCGAATTTTGCTCTGGTTAGGAGGTGTTTCAGATTAGGTGGCTGTCTTTGTGACTTAATGAATTGAACATTATCAAATTTCGTATTGAGGTTGTCGTTTGATACCAGGAGTGACCTGCTATCGTACATTGTTTTAAAAAAGTTGGGATGTTGGGGGTTATGAGTAGCAACAAAAGTAATGATATTATCAGAACTGTCTTTGCTTTAGTAGCTCTCAGTGTTTGCCAAAGACTTATTCATCCCAACTTCTATTACCTCGAAGGGGTAATACTGCGCACCTAATCTAACAATCCGGAGGTCTTCATCTATCACAATGGTGTATATTTTTCTAGCTAGAGAAAAGGTATGTTATTTTTGGTTTGGCGTGCGTGACATGGTTTATAAGAAAGATAGTTTTTGGTATCTGTTTCTTTAGAATACATATCCGTTATGAGGAGTTCCCCCCTTCGATTCACTAGAACGTCCAAGAATGCGATTTTCAGATCGTTCGTTTCAATTGTCTAGAAATCGTTCAAACTGATTTTCTAAATATAATCTGTAATCCACGCCTATGTTTAATTTCAACAATTGAATATAGTTTTTCCTCAAGAAATGACTTAATTGTGGTGCCGCCTTGGTACCCATCGCTATACCAAGAATCTGTTTGTAATTTGTTTCGCCAAATGTAAAAGTGTTGTTAATCAGGATGATTCGTATAGCTTTGAGGATGAAGTTGTTTGAAATTCTCTTATGACTGCATTCAGGATGTTTATCCAACCAATATTCTATGGCCTGAAAGCATAAGTCATAGGAAATGTTGCCATAAATATTACAAACATCCATGTTTACGCCATCGTTCGGATTCTGAGCCAATCTATTAACAAAATCTATGTCATCCCGAATAACAGATTTTACATTTGGCACGTACGGCTTAATTAATATATCAATCCGATTTGATAGTCTATTAGTAGGGCAGCACTGACCGGCAATTATTGGTCTGAATGGGAGATCGTCTGGTTGGAAAACACTGATAAATTCGGCTTTTTGTTGTTTAATAGATTCCTTGATCATCTTGGATTTATGGATTTTTGGAAGACTATAAAACTGGCTTGTTTTATGCTCTAATACACATTACAGTAAATATCAGTGTTATATATATTCAGAAATATTAAAGTAGATAAAGTACAAGTACTTCTTTATTTACGGAATATATATATTTATACTATAATGTCCATCTTTATACAATGGCATTATTTATGAATAGTCCCAAGACGGACGAAAAGTACTTTAAAATGTTATTAAACCAGTGTTGAAATCAGTTTGTGTCGGCATATCTTTTATCTTTTTATCATTTACCGTGAAACAAAGTAGTGCAACTTTGCGGTTGTCCTAATAATTTCGGATATATATATATATATAAATTAAAGAAAGACACCAAAATAATATTTTAACGGTTAGCGCTTTCTGTTCGTACTGAACATCATCAGACCATTTTTATTTATGAAGAATTAAATGGTCGTCATTTGTATGCGAATAGTGTAAAAAAAAAATGGTATATCAAGGTTAGAGGTCACAATTTTAATCCGATTTTGATGTAACTTGAAATGCATGTTTATAACCCAAAGATCTTGGTTCCATTCGATATTTGCAGATATCGGTTTGTAACTTCATGAATTGGGCCTTTGATTGTAGGAAAAATCACTTTCTTTTTAGCTTGTTCTCTATCCAACTCTTGTATGTGGGCGTATCCTGCCTGGCAGCCACTGGTTTTCATTTTGTTATGTTTTCTAGGTCGAAATGAAACGAAAGAGGAAGAAAATGGAACAGTCAAACTAAATTAATATGTTTTGAGAGACACTTATTTGATTATATAGCAGTAAAATGGCGTCAGGTGGTGGAAGTGTCCGAGGAAGACTTCCAGATGTACAATATAATAAGATCCAACGTATTTTCGTATTTCTTATCGATGAAATAAAACATGATCCAATGCGTGTAGTAAATTCTCTATTTCAAAAAGACGCATTCAATGAAGATGATATGGAAAAAGTAGAAAAGGCAGAGAAGGATAGTAAACGAGCCGCTGCTAAGAAAATACTCACCATTATTTTAGGGTGTGGTCACACTGGTTATGATAAATTTATTGATGCTCTATATGACAATCAGTATTATAAGGCCGTTTTCGAACTCGAACCAGGTTAGTTTCCATTTGTATAATACCAGGTTTATTTCCTCACGATCTCGGTTCCTGGCGATATTGGCGTGTATCAGAACGAAGCTTCGTGGAATATGGCCCCTGCTTTACGAAAAGTCGCGTTTTTATCTTGTGAACACAATTTTCATCCGATTTTGATGAAACTTGAAATGCATATTTATAACCCAAAGATCTTGGGTCCTGTCGATATTTGCGCATATCGGATTGTAACTTCCTGATTTATGGTCCCTGAATGTACGAAAAATCGCGTTTTTAGCTTGTGGTCCCTTTAGAGGTCACAATTTTTATCCGATTTAAAAAAAACTGTAGCACAAAATGGCCGCCCTTTGTACGCAAATGGTGCAAATATATGGCATTTTAATAAAACTTTAAATTCTTGATTTACGAAAAATCACGTTTTTAGCTTGTGGTCCCTTTAGACGTCACAATTTTTATCCGATTTAAAAAAACTGTAGCACAAAATGGCCGCCCTTTGTACGCAAATGGTGCAAATTATGCATGTTCAGCTTGGTTTTCGGGCTTAAACAAGAAATTGAAGAACAAACTGCAAATTATTCACAACAAAGTTATCCGATTCATACACAGCTTAGGTCCCAGAGATTCAATTACCCCAAATCTGTATAAAGATCTAAATAGTTTAAATCTTGAAAATAGAGTCAGACAACTGAAATTGAACCATGTTCACAAAATCTTTCATCATGTGTCTCCGGTGTACATGAAAGCCAATTTTCGCTTAGTCAGGGATCAAGCATTTATAATTATGTTGTACCAAAATGCAAAAATAATACCCATTATTCAACCTTCTACTATTCAAGTATTCAGGCCTGGAATGAACTTCCAAACCAACTTAAATCAATAGAAAACGTGGTCTCTTTTAAGAAAATGTTATAACAACACTTGCTAGCAAAACAAATGTTTTAGTTTTTTTTTTATTATGTATGTGTAATCAAATGTCTTTCATACCCCTTCGAACTTATCCCTTATGGTGCACACACATTTCATATTTCACTATTTATTGTCATTTTTCACCCATCATCGTTCATAAATGAAACTGCCCCTCTACGATGACATGACCTGATCCTCCTCCAAGGACCCCATTGGAAATAAACCTAGTTTTAATCTAAGCAGGTTTTTATGGGTTATCCTCAAGAGGCTGGTCATTCATGACATCATTACTTCTTCTCTCATCAAAACTTTCACATCATATCATCTTATTATCATGTAACTTTATATTATCACCTCTATTGTCATGTTTGATATGCCTCTTGGAAAAATAAATAAATAAATATACGGTATTCTAATAAAACTTTAAATTCTTGTTTATATTTCTTTTTCGAATTTCGGGAAAATTGCCAGACAAAATGGCCGCCCTTTGTACGCGAATAGTGTAAAAAAAATAGTATATCAAGGTTTTTTCATATTTATTAGTTTCAGTTTATTGGAAGAATATGTTTACAGTTTTCCCCGTCCAGGTTTAAGTCCAATAATAGGTTTCTTTCATGATTTTTTAAAATTTTCAGAATTACCACAACTCAGTGCTTATCCAGTTTCACAGTCTAGTTATATACTTTACATACATGTATCTTGGTTTGCAGTATTTATCCAGTTTTACAGTCATAATATAGTTTACATGTATTGGCCTTTTATACATAGAATTAATATATTTACGGTTTCTTTCTTCTAGATTTATACTCTTATAATAGGGTTTATCCTTCGGGACTTCCAGCTTATTGATTCCCATACTTCTGTTACTGTAAAATTGAATAAGTGCTGAAAGTTAAGATATTAAGGATGTGTAATTAGACTGTGAAAACCGGATAAGCACTGAAATAGAAATAAAGTATTAGAATTAATGTATAAGTTGGTCATAAGCCCTTGGTATAAATAGTCTGACATCACGGTTTAACTTGGTTGTTGATGTGCCACGTTAAAATCTCTGCCTATCATTTACAATCGTGAAAGTGATCTGAAAAATACATATCAATTTGTATATCAGTTTGCCAATTTGTTTTTGCATACAAATGATCCTGTGAATGTTTATATTATAAATTACATTTTTGAAATTATTTTATTAATTACCTACTATGAACAAGTTTATTGTAAATGATTAGCATAAAATAAATGAAATGAAGTTGATTGTAATTTTTGTTATCTTAGATAAATCTAGCTAATAGGAAAATTTAATTTTATCTAAAAAGTTTAGATAATTTTATTGTAAATGTATTTTTCACCATATTTCTACCAGTTGCGAAGCCTGAAATGGAACCTCGTGTAAATAAGTAGTACAGGCCTTATACTCGTGAATTAAGAATTTTTTTTTTTTTATCAAAGTAGGCCTTTTTCGAAAGTTATTTTCATTATCGTAGCTAGAACATTACTCACAGATTTGCCTATAGTAAAGAGAAATAAAATTTAATAAAAAACAAGAAAAAAATATATTTGAAATCGATTTTAACTATTGAGAAGTGAAATTAAAATTTTTTTTCTAATTTCCTAACCTTTCCAGAGACAATAGATAGGCCTACCGCTTTCCTGCTATAGCCTAGCACTAGACATTATTATAACACAAACATGTAGAAACTACATGGTGCATCTTATATTTGATCAATTAAATATTATTGAAAATTTCGACAGCTATTCTAATGAAGACATGCACGGAATTAATATAAGTCTAGTGATGTTCAAATTCAAGTATGGATAATTATACTTGATTGAATATTAAAGTCCTATTTAGGCTTACCGTTGAAACGACGCCTGTCATGACATATGAACAATTCACCATAATCTGTTTTCATTATCTAGCTGGCAGACTCTTTCGAAACCCGATGAAAATGAATACGACATTCAAAATAATTTTCAGCAATCTGTAACATAAAGACCAGACCTGTTTAAAATTAAACAAAGACAAAACATAATCTATTTTGATTAGCCCTAGCTATCCCAACGCAAATCAATCGCCATGGTGCTCAGGAATATTACCAGACAATAAAAAAAACCCCAAAAAACTGCGGTGCTTTAGTTGACAGTAATTTATTTATTATTTATGTACGAAATATTGTTTTCATTTTAACAAAATATCAGAAGATGTATAAAACAGGCATCTGCCTCAGCCCTAGCACCATACTTGATTACTTCCCGGTTGCAATATTGCAAGAGTCTTTTTTAAGATTTTCTACTTTAGCGCCTACAGCCCAGATAGAAGATACAACTTAACTTTTCCGGGAATTACTCTTTAATATGAATTCTTTTATATCTGCACAATTAAACTTTACTGGAAAAAATAAACCTCACAGCCTTAAAGAACGCTTAAATTCAACAAGAGAAATTATTATTCAAATAAACATTAAAGATAAATGATAACGTTATCCGTGATTTTATTTTTGAAACAAAACGTTCTCCATTGTCTGATTGCGCATATAAAGATAACTGTCATAGTTTAGCTTATACGCCCATATTTTCATGTGTTTGGCACCACAAGAGTTCCACAAGATATTGGACATAAAAAATAAATCATTTATATTTAGTTTCTTTTTTCTCAGACCCCCCCCCCTATATATGTGTGTGTTACCACATTCTACAAGATTTTCAGAGAGTGTTCTCAAGATATTGGACAATAGTACTTTTGTGGTGAAAACACCACATCGTAAAATTTGATAGAAAATACCTTTTAAACTATTAATGTTGCAGCAAAATAAATAGAAAATAAACGGGACACAAGTAACCTGCCTCTAGACATTGATGGATGGTGACATGTACTTTCTGTGAGTTAGTATAAGAAAATTTAATCCGGTCAAACACCTACTTAACCTAGTTCTCGTTGTCACCCACTTGTTTAACCATTTCAATATATTAAACAGAGCACTGTTCATAGAGATAAAATAGTCCGTATAGTACATTAGCATCACAAACGCTTGTTTTCTGATTTTGATGAAACTTAAAATATATGTTTATATTCCCCACATTGTGCATACCAAACCGTAACCCTCTGGATTAGGGCCTTTGATACTACGCTAAATTGGATTTATATCTTGTAGACCCTCTGGAGGTCCGATATAAAAAGACGTTTAAATTTATCATCGTTAAAGGAAAAGTTCGACTTTCATGAAAATCAGAACGAAGCTGACTGACAAAATGCCGCCCGCGTACGCAAATAGTGTAAAAAGTATCTAATACCATGGTTGTGGAGGTAGTGTGACATTAGCTCGATTTTCGTTTTTTGATCTTGGTAAATATCGAAAAACGAGCTACTCGATTTTCGATATTGGCGAATAACGAAAAACAAGTAGCTCATTTTGCGACAACTGGCTACTCGTTTTTCGATATTCAAACTTAAATCTCAAAAAAGCAGATTTGATGGATGTGTCTCCAAAATATATTTGATTAAATAAGTATTCTAAAAGGATCTAAAGATATCATAAATGAGGATGCCTGAGCAGTGGTTTACTTAAAAACTGCTCTTTCTCATTCCTTTTTGATATTGCTGAATGTCAAAAAACGAGCTACCCGTTTTCCGATATTCAAACATGAAACGCAAAAAAGCCGATTTGATGATAAATGAAGATGCATGAGCAGTGGATTCACATAAAAACTGACCTTTCTCCTTGTTTTTTGATATTGACGAATCTCGAAAAACGAGCTACTCGTTTTTCGAAATTCAGGCTTGAATCTCAAAAATATAGATTGTAATCATGTATATCGAAAGAATATCTCTAAAACACATTTGACTACATCAGTTTAATAAAACGAACTAAAGATGTCATAAATGAGCATGCCTGAGCAGTGGATTCACATAAAAAAGCTCTTTCTCCTTGACTTTTGAGACCACTCCTCAGCAGTGGGTACATTGTAACCCCAGAAAAATAAGGCGCCCCGAGAAATAGCGCCCTCTCAAAAACATTGACAACCTGTCAATTATAAAATAATATAGGTGATTATGATCACACAGTGATGCTCTTAAGGCACTGATCAATCGGTCGGTTTTAATGGCCCCTACACGCCAATAATGGTACATGATCCAAACACGCTTTTATCATTTTATGTGGAGGCCATGGGGCGCCACCACAGGCGCGGATCCAAAAGGCGGGGCCACTAGAAACAACCGCCGCCCCTGAAAAAAAAATCTACCATATGAAATACAAAATCGACTCTTAGATATCACGATAGTGGCCGAAAAACCTGTTTCCAGCAGCGTTATTTTTCAAAATTTTCTGAGGGCGGACCCCCACATGACATTTTGGTCGGCCTATCCACATTTGAAAGGGCCTTCTCGGTCTTTTGGAGCGGCGCCAGCGAATGATATTATAAAAGATTCACGTTCTGGTCGCCTTACCCTCGTGACCTTATTGTTTTTTCAGACTAGTTCTAGTCTGGAGGACAAGAAGTTTCTCATTTTGATGTATTTAACATCAAAATGAGAAACAGCGCCACCGAAATTAACACAGGGGACCACTTGCTAGCGACTTTGATTGCGGCTCCAAGTGCGTGGAAAATGCGTTTACGACAGAGTCTGGGGCTCGCCGCTCGCCGCTCAGTAACTCGGGCATAATATTTGCGCCCCCCCCCCCCAACACAACTGCTGCACCCCTACTTTTAAAATCCTACGTACGACCCTGCTACTCAGGCATCCTCATTTATGATATATTTGGTTCGTTTTAGAATACTGGTTTAACCAAATGAGTTTTAGAGACATTCTGTATTAATAAAATAAAACCAAGTACGAACAATCCAAACGATTAGACAAAATTCGAAGTTATAAAAAAGTTATAGAAAAAATAGTGTAATCAGCAAATGGACTGTTCACCGTGTATAAAATACACGTCAAGCAGTGGTAACAGGTGTGCGGAAGAGTAAGCTTACCCTGCCTGGCACCCCTATTAGACAAAATGTCGGTAAAATAGCGTGATAGACCAATGAATTATTGGTATGCAAAATGCACGTGATGAACTTTGTTAACGATGTAGTAGACATAATCAGAGAGATAGTAAATAGGATATACGCGTCAATTAAATATATCTAGAATACAAGCTGATAGAGACATGTTATATTTACCAATCAAGTGAATATGACGGCCATAAAACCTTTTAATGTTTTTTCTAAGTTTAGTGCGCAAGTATCCTTGTAGTTGAAGCTTAGATTACAACTCGATCTACTTACAAAAATCGCGTAACGAATTAGCTGAGACACAAACACTCCATAAGCTGGTGATATTGAAATGTTACTACTAATAAATGGAAAGTCCAAGTCATCACGTTTATCGTACAAAGTGAATCCACTGCTCAGGCATCTTCATTTATGATATCTTTAGATCGTTTTAGATATACATCCATGAAATCTGATTTTTTGAGATTCAGTTTGAATATCGAAAAATGAGCTGGTTGGAACCCTCTAGAGATCATAATTTTTATCTGGTGTTAATAAAGCTTAAAATCTATTTTTATATCAGAAAGATCTGGTTTCCTGTCAATACTTGCAAGTATCGGTTCGTAACTTTTTGGATTTTGCTCACCCCGGTTGTGCGTAAAGAAAGAATTTTTTTTAGCTCGTTCTCTGTCCATCTCATGCATAATGTGATCGTATATGGCATGGTAAGCCGTTGTTTTTCATATTTTCAGCCTATTTTGTTTCAAGTATACAGTTCTATGAAATACTAGCGTTCCTTAAATTTTATATAATCCAGATGAACCAAATGACAGTAATTCTAACATGTTCCTAAACAACAACAACAAATGGCGATCATATGATGTCAAAATAGCCATACTATGTTTATGAGATATTAATAGTGCATATGAAATCAGAACTTGTTATTTGTTACTTGTTTTCTAGGTTACAAGAAAGATGGCGATGATAGGACACATTCGGAAAACAAATATGTAAGTATTTGCCCATCGGATCAACGCGTTACGACTGAATATTACATAATAATATGCTATAACAATGAAATACAAACGACGCACACAACTTCGGAGGGAAATGCAATGGCGTTTAACGTCCCAATTTTCTGCAAACCTTGGGAGATACACCGTAAAATAAGCGTCTCAGTCGCGTTTTCGAAAAAGAAAGACTGGAGCATTTTATTAACTATGACTCAATCCAACAAAAATGTTTCTAAATGTAACGTTACCTAAAATGTCTATAAAATGAGCTATATTATATACCGGAAAACACAAAAACACCGTGTAACAACCGGAAAACACCATGTTATACTGAATACTAGAAAACACCGGAAAAACACTAAATGCAGGAAAACACACTAAATACAGGAAAACACACTAAATACCAGAAAACACCCTAAATAGGCAACTCGGAGTCTGATCCTCCGGAAAACACACAAAAAACTAAACCTAACCCTAACCCACAACGGAAAAACCTAACCCCCACCCACAGAGGATCAGGTTCCGGGTTACCTATATAAGGTGTTTTCCGGTATTAAGTGTGTTTTCTGGTGTTTAGTGTTTTTCTGGTGTTTACGGTATATAGTATAACATGGTGTTTTCCGGAGTTTTTTGTGTGTTTTCCGGTGTTTTCCGGTATATAGGATAGCCCATTTTAGGAAAAACCTAACCTAGCCCCCACCCACAGAGGATCCGGCTCCGGTATTAAGTGTGTTTTCCGGTATTAAGTGTTTTTCCGGTGTTTTCCGGTATACAGTATAACATGGTGTTTTCCGGTGTTTTTTTTGTGTGTTTTCCGGTATATCGTATTGTCGTATAAAATTAAGTTTTCAAACTTAAATAGCTAAGGTTCTTTTGTTTTACTTTATTAGCTCAGTGAAATTCACCAACTGGAACAAAACACCGATTTTCTTAATCTCTGGGGTAAGTATTCAACAGTATTCCATGCAGTATCCTGCAGTTAATTCCATTTTCATTAACGCTTTAAATTTTCTGAAAATTGTAATAGTCTGCAGGTCCTCGTAAACCCTAAAGATAATGTTTCAAAATAGTGATCATCACGATCTGAACACGGATTAACATGACATTATATCACGTATGTTTCATGAATATATTGTAAATAAAACACGAAGAAATGGAAAGTATTATCATAGGATAAATTTTAAAATATTTTAGACATTCACCATTTCCTACTAATGTCCCCGGTTTGTAATCGGGGACTGACTAACCTGTTGTTTATATTGTATTACAGGTAAGGGTAAGAAGAATATTGATAGCCCACAGCTGAGGACTCTGAAAGGTAGATTAAACAGTAATTGTTAACTTAATTACCTCAAGGGCAACGAAATGTCCTGAACAATATTGCAATAGTGAATTCAATTTCTTTATCTTCAAACCTCTCCACACTCCACCCAATCTCTCACGTATTAAATTCTGCACTTTACTTATAATATTATGACGTAATTTCAGGCAACACTATGGTCAGTCTAACGGATGTGAAGAAAAAGAGGTATGTGAAGACCCGAGCTTATTATGAAGGTTTGAAGATACTGACAGAGCACAAAGTCCTGGGTATAATAGGAAGTGCTGGCGATGGCAAAACTACTTTGTCAAAGATGATCGCCAACCAATTTATTGAATGCAACCCACAGTATACACCATTGCTGATAGATGAGCCGAGTGATTTAAAAGAAGTTAACTTTGAGGATGATAAGTATTTAATACTGGTGGATGATATGTATGGTAAATATAATACATTGAAGGAACGTAAGAATCAATGGCCTAAACAATTTGATAATTTTCGAATCCGAAAAGAAAAGGGTCAACTGGTGTTTATTTATATTACGAGAGATTATATTTATAATTCTTCTCAACGTCAATTAAAGGAGTACGACTTATTTTCTACCGAAACAGAACTTAAACTTCATTCCGACGAATTTTCCTTAAACTATAATGAAAAAGAAGAGATTCTGCAATTTTATAAAGTACACAAAGATAAAATTAGCAGTATTTTGAAAAACGACAAATACTTTGGTTTTCCGGCTATCGCATCTTCTGTAGGCAATATAACGTTTGAACAATTACCGACTAATTCCCAGTCCTCCCACGAGTTCATGCTCTTACAGTTAGAACATTTTTGGGATGAAAATAAGGACATATACACAGCATTAAGTATGGTATTCTGTTTACATAAAGTGTCGATGGGAGATCTAGATCGCCCCAATGACAAGGTAAATAAAATTATTACGGCAATCAAGGGTGAAATTTACCGAAAGTTTGAAATATCTATAGCTCGCGATAAAGTCACGGACCTTTCAGAAACTTGTATTCGCATTTTTGAAGAAAATTTTATGAAAATGGTTTCATTGCAGGATTTTTTTGAGGTGCCGTTCTTATCTCATTTTTCACAAAAGTTCATTAAAATGGCATTAGAATTTTGTCCCTTTGAAATGTTGATGACAGTTATTAGTATAAAACCAGCAGATCAGTGCAACTGCATTGTCATCGACAACTTTGACGAACTTTCCTCTCGTTTTATTATGGAACTGCGTGATGAAAATAGTGTTATTTTGACCCATTCTGCTTTTCTTGACATCAGGTTCTTGTCTAGGTTTCTTAAGAATAACGATATAAACATAAACGATATTTTACGTAACATTAATCACCTCAGCTTAGGGGATATAAACGCAATAGAAGAATCGGGACATTTTTTGCATTATGTTTCTCTTTACGGTGACATTGATTGCCTTGAAAAAATTCTTAGATATTTTCAAGACAATTTGCCTGAACTGGTTGACAAGAAAACAAAATTTGGGTGGGATGCGATCAGTCTTGCTGTTATTTCGAAAATTAAACCAATTGAAAAAATAGATGTCTTATTGAAAGCTCTCAAATATGATGACCTAGTAACATTGCCACACTTTGTTGTATATTCTAGCGACTTTAATGTTATTGAACATGTTGCTGCTAAACATACAAACTTTGATATAAGATCACTAGATAACAAATCAAGAACGATTCTTCATAACGCTTGTGATTCTATCCACGATGTTAGTGATATAATTAATTTTCTCGTAAAAAGGGGTTTCGATTTAAATGCTAAAGACAAAGATGGTTGCACAGCACTTCACCTGGCCGCAGGCAGAGGGAAAACAGAAACTGTTTCAATCTTAATTAAAAATGGTGCTTCTGTGTTTGAACGAGATAACAAGGGGAGATTACCCAGCCATGCAGCTTGTGCTGCTCAAGGTGGAAGGAATGACATCAATTCCCATGATGTTCTTGTTCTGTTAACTCAAGCTGGATGTCCGGTTAATGAGTCCGATCACGAGGGCCGATCTCCATTCTTAGAAGCTCTTGCAGTTGTAAATACTAAATGCCTCCAATATTTTATTGAAAACTTAGACCGTTTAGAAATACAAGACGAACTAAGGCAGCCATTTCTGATAAACGCTCTTATGTTAAATGATATTACCACGTTCCGGGCCATTTTCGATATTTTAATTCTAGGTGAAAGCTACATCGATCTTATTGATGTAAATATGTTAATAGCATGTGTTGACTCAGTTGAAAAATTCAAATATTTGTTAATGAAAGGTGCTAATTTTAACGTTGTTGATGATAAAAACCGCAGTGTACTACACCATGCTTGTAGAAATGGGGCAATTGAAACTGTTAAGTATTTGGTTAATGACGTCAAGGTTAATGTTAACCTTCAAGACAATAATGGTTGGACACCAGCTGTGTTTTGTTGTGAGTCTAAGATTAACCCTGTTGATAAACTGATGTTATTATCGTCAAATGGTGGTGACTTGTATACAGTAGATAACTCTAACCGCAGTTTACTACACCACGCTTGTTGGTCTGGTACCACTGAAACCGTTAAGTATTTGGTTAACGACGTCAAGGTTAATGTTAACCATCGAAACAATGATGGTCGCGCACCAGCCTTGTATTGTTGTCTGTCTGAGATTAACCCTGTTGATAAACTGATGATATTATCGTCAAATGGTGGTGACTTGTATACAGTAGATAACTCTAACCGCAGTTTACTACACCACGCTTGTTGGTCTGGTACCACTGAAACCGTTAAGTATTTGGTTAACATCGTGAAGTTGGATGTTAACCATCGAAACAATGATGGTCGCGCACCAGCCTTGTATTGTTGTCTGTCTGAGATTAACCCTGTTGATAAACTGATGATATTATCGTCAAATGGTGGTGACTTGTATACAGTAGATAACTCTAACCGCAGTTTACTACACCACGCTTGTTGGTCTGGTACCACTGAAACCGTTAAGTATTTGGTTAACGACGTCAAGGTTAATGTTAACCATCGAAACAATGATGGTCGCGCACCAGCCTTGTATTGTTGTCTGTCTGAGATTAACCCTGTTGATAAACTGATGATATTATCGTCAAATGGTGGTGACTTGTATACAGTAGATAACTCTAACCGCAGTTTACTACACCACGCTTGTTGGTCTGGTACCACTGAAACCGTTAAGTATTTGGTTAACGACGTCAAGGTTAATGTTAACCATCGAAACAATGATGGTCGCGCACCAGCCTTGTATTGTTGTCTGTCTGAGATTAACCCTGTTGATAAACTGATGATATTATCGTCAAATGGTGGTGACTTGTATACAGTAGATAACTCTAACCGCAGTTTACTACACCACGCTTGTTGGTCTGGTACCACTGAAACCGTTAAGTATTTGGTTAACATCGTGAAGTTGGATGTTAACCATCGAAACAATGATGGTCGCGCACCAGCCTTGTATTGTTGTCTGTCTGAGATTAACCCTGTTGATAAACTGATGATATTATCGTCAAATGGTGGTGACTTGTATACAGTAGATAACTCTAACCGCAGTTTACTACACCACGCTTGTTGGTCTGGTACCACTGAAACCGTTAAGTATTTGGTTAACGACGTCAAGGTTAATGTTAACCATCGAAACAATGATGGTCGCGCACCAGCCTTGTATTGTTGTCTGTCTGAGATTAACCCTGTTGATAAACTGATGATATTATCGTCAAATGGTGGTGACTTGTATACAGTAGATAACTCTAACCGCAGTTTACTACACCACGCTTGTTGGTCTGGTACCACTGAAACCGTTAAGTATTTGGTTAACGACGTCAAGGTTAATGTTAACCATCGAAACAATGATGGTCGCGCACCAGCCTTGCATTGTTGTCTGTCTGAGATTAACCCTGTTGATAAACTGATGATATTATCGTCAAATGGTGGTGACTTGTATACAGTAGATAACTCTAACCGCAGTTTACTACACCACGCTTGTTGGTCTGGTACCACTGAAACCGTTAAGTATTTGGTTAATGTAGTAAAATTAGATATACACCATATAGATAACGACAATGATACTCCATTATTATGTTGTTTCATGTCAGAGATTCAACAGATGGAAAAGATTATTTTTCTGATATCAACAGGTGCTAAGATCACAATATGTCGACCATATAAAGATATCCTGAAAGACGAGGATGACTATGATAAATGTAATTATCTATTACATCATAGCTGTTATCTAGGTACATTAGAAACAGTGAAATATTTAGTCAATGACGCAGGATACGATATAAATTATACTGACAATGACAATATGATGACAGCTTTACTCTGGTGTTTTAAAACAAAGATCGGACAGAAGGACAAAATTAATTTCCTCTTATCTAAAGGTGCAAAAATTACAATTTTTCGACCGTATAAGAGTTATTTTAACAATATCCTGTAGGACCGTGGATACAACGTAAGTTATACTGACGGTAACTCTGGTGTTTTAAAACGAAGATTGAACAGAAGGAAAAGATTAATTTCCTCTTATCTAAAGGTGCAAAAATAATTTAACTGTATTAATATTTCACTAAACTCAGTCAGTCAGTATGTCTAAAACTTCACTCAGAACATGTTACATGATGTATATATCAGTGTTTTCTTAGATAGTGTTTTAGATTGAGTGATATCTCACTAGAAGACTTGGTTAAACCAGATACTGCTTTATGAATTGAAGGATGAATGGGGTGTACGTGTTGCTAGGTTAGTACAGTTGTCGGACATGATCCAGTAGGACCTACAGTGGTATCTAACGAGGTTCATACTTGATTATCTTACATTATAAGTTATGTATATTAAAAGTTAAAGGGGAATTACAGAAAACGAAAAAAATTGGGATTTAACGTCCCTCTTTAACGCCAAATATAACAAAGTTTTCAGTTTCACTCTTTCAGAGAGAAAGAACAATGGGGTTTAACGCCCACTCAACACAAATAGGGACTAACATATGTTTCTATTTTATTTCAATAAGTCTCTGGCTCGTAGGGTCTTTAGCAGTAAGAGAAACCCGGAGGACCCGGAGAAAACCCACGGGGTTAGGCAGGCGATTCTACTCTATATCACGTACAGCCGAGGAAATCGCAACCATGCAAGTTGACTAAATGACAGACCTTATGATACAATGCGCACGCGCTATCCACTCGGCAATCCAACTCCAACGTATTTTAGTTTACGAAAGGATCAATGGCGCCATTAAAAGGTATTATACTTCACATTTACAAATAGTTTTCGACTTAACAAAAATCGAAATCCCGGATTTACCCTTTCATGGTATTATGTTGAAACGTAACAAAGTATTTTGTCAGATTGAATATGCATCAACATGTATTTACTCCAATATGCGATCCATGTTTTCAAATCTAAATCTTGATCCATAAATAATAATCCTTATTTGGGCATTTAGAAGATTTGAAACTAATATTTTCTGATTGTTTTTATATTTTAAATGTAATTGGTTGGCTCTTTTCCCATCAAAATCCTAATATGTAATATATAATAAGATCTAATTCAAATCCTAATATGTAATATATAATAAGATCTAATTCAAATCCTAATATGTAATATATAATAAGATCTAATTCAAATCCTAATATGTAATATATAATAAGGTCTAATTCAAATCCCAATATGTAATATATAATAAGATCTAATTCAAATCCTAATATGTAATATATAATAAGATCTAATTCAAATCCTAATATGTAATATATAATAAGATCTAATTCAAATCCTAATATGTAATATGTAATAAGGTCTAATTCAAATCCTAATATGTAATATATAATAAGGTCTAATTCAAATCCTTATATGTAATATATAATATGTAATATATAATAAGGTCTGATTCAAATCCCAATATGTAATATATGAGCCACGTTGGTAGGATCAGTATCTCCCATCAGACCCTCCTTTAAGGACTAATTCAAATCATACACATCTATACTTACCTGAGTATTAAAAATAACCATGAAGATTGAACAGGTCGTTACGATTCTTACTGTATTTTATCATGAAATCAAAATAAACAAACGGAAACATCCGTTAGAACTGAGTGATCTGAATAATGATTATATTTACCTATATATCATCTATATATTAAATCTTATTACATGTATGGTTAGGATTTAATTATTACTGTTTTATATTTACATATATATCATCTATATACTTTTAAATCTTATGTCATGCATGTTTAGGATTTAATTATTATTTCATATTTCATGTATGTTTAGGATTTAATTATCAGTTGTCGTGTTTTAGGATTTTATTCTGTCTATTGACAATAAGAAATGTGTATTACTAATTCATGTATACCCGTCAACAACATTTGGCCCAGTAGACTACGCAATTCATTGAGATAGGTTTTAATCTGACCTTGTAGTAACTGGCTTTGTGTTTGATCTTTTAATTAAAAACAGGGAGTCTTATGAGAAGAATTTAGATAATTGTTGTCAAAAATATTTCATCCACAATGTGTTGTTTGGGTGCCACAAGGGCCAGTGTTTGGTCCCCCTCTGTTTACTTTAGCCCCGTTTAAACTTGGTCGCGATAAAATTCATGGAATTGACCCGTTTACATTACTAAAAAAAAACGGTTTTGGAACCGTGCCAGGTATGTAAAATGAGGAACTCTTCACAAGAAAATTAGCCATGCACTACAAGAAAATTAGCCATGCGGTGCCGCGTAACGGGTCTGGCACGTTTACAATTTGCAATGTAAACAGGGTTTATGTATACAGTACCAATAGTTAGAAATGGGTTTGATCGTTCAACTGTTCTGTCGGTAGTTAGATGCCATGGCCTTAAATATCACATGTATGCACGTGACACACGAATGTGCCTTTAAACCACCTAAGCTGTTAATGTCGGTGGCTGTAAATATTTAAACTTGTAGAATATATTAATGTCGGTGACTGTAAATATTTAAACTTGTAGAATATATTAATGAAATGAAATAATTACTTAAGTTTAAATATACATGTTTTAACTATTATTTGTCAGCCAATAATTCATTCTACCGTAGATATTGCTTGTGTGATCAATTTCATAATCCTTAGGAGATAGTGCTTGACATGAATGTGATTGGTCCGTTAAAAAGGAACTACTTTTTTATTTTCAAAGAACAGTTCATTTTTTTTTTATTAAAAGTAACTTCTTGTTTTATTAAATTGCCTTGGTGGAAACACTGGGTCAATGTAAAGGACTTTGCAATGGTTGAATTGCTGTAAATAATGATGCCGTAATGTAATAAGGTTCGGTAAAAGTGAAATCTATAGCAAAGAATTATATTTATTTATTTCTACATGTAAGAAAGGGTTGTTTTTTTTTACTTTATCGACTTGTGTTGATATTTTTGATATAAAAAGCCTCGTAGGATATTCTCTATTTATCACATAGTTTTAAGAATCTGGGGCCTGTTTCACGAAATTTTAACTAAGGTACAATCCAAATTTTAGTAATTTGATTGGATAATAGTAGATTGATTTTAGTGCTTAGCCAATCAAAACTAAAGTATCTACTAAAATTTGGATTTTATCTTTAGTTAAAATTATTGAAATAGGCCCCTGTTATTTAGTGAAATATTATGTTACCCTGTCAATCCATCTGCGGTATTAAACGTTAACACGCCTTCACGAAAACCGACGAAGTACATACGATATCTGTATATGGAATACCCATTTCTTATCGCGCTCCACAATTATGGAATAAATCCCCTCTTGCTATTAGAAGCAGTGCTACTCTTTAGACTCGTTTAATTTTAAAACCTGGGAAAGCTAACTTGTTTTTAGTTACTTTATTTTATGTTGATTTTTCCTATGCCATTATTTTAGAAATCTTCTGGAAGCTTTACAATTTATGTAGATAT
This sequence comes from Patella caerulea, assembly GCA_036850965.1. Taxonomy (NCBI): domain Eukaryota; kingdom Metazoa; phylum Mollusca; class Gastropoda; family Patellidae; genus Patella; species Patella caerulea. Next base: position 1,651,312 of record JAZGQO010000002.1, read on the forward strand.
TAATATATTGTATTGATGCGATATCCTATTGTAAGTTTTATATATACATGTACATGTATATATATATGTGATGTGCTATTGTAACTAAAGGTCTTGTAGAGGGAAGTATGAGTACATTATATATGTTGTGTAATGATAAATAATTCAAATATACTTGAACGTTAACAAGGCAATATTAGACTTAACCATAATGTATTCTCAATGACACCAAAGTACGCATAACATAAGTTGATACAAAAACAAAAAATAAACTGTTATTCGGGGAAATTGGGAATCCAATTGCCCCAGGTTCCTTTAAATTGATTTAACCAGGAAATGATCAGTTAATTATTGTTGCTTTATCTACTGTGTGTAGTCTCTACCTTTCTTCTTGTATGTCATTAAATTTGTTAAATGAATATTTTTAAAACTGTTTCTCATCTTGTCCCATACACAAGAATTCAAACCAAACCGTGTGCCGAATCAAACGATGAAACCAGATTCTCCCAAAATGACTGAATCCATCCAAAATAAGAGTCTTTTCAGATGCTAACTTGTCACCTTATAGATACTTACGACACCTTAGAACGGCTGCAATATTTGCGTTAGGTACTGCACAGTCTATATGGTTTGATACATTCCCAATTTGCTGCCCCCCCCCCCGGAAAACTGTCGAGTTTTTCTACTGGGTGTGCAGTATTAACCGAACAAGATCGTCACAGTAATACCTTGATTACACATGTCAAGAAATGGGATGGGGTTGGACAACAGCAGTTTGAGGTTTTCACGGTTGGATATATTAATTAGTAATTAGTGGCATTTTGTCAGAACAGCTCCAAAACTTTGGGATTTAATGTCTCGTCAGTATAATTAAGATTCATGCGAGTTTCTTTTACTTAGGTTACGCATGAAGTGCCAATTCCACCCATTATGTCTGCCAATTGATCCCCTTTTCCGTTTAGGGTTGCTCGTTGTTTCCAGGGTGATTGAACACACCGGCAAGAGGCCACCTTCTATGTGCATGATTATTCATTGTTTTGTGAAATCCGACAGACTAGAAGTGTCCGGTCTCTGCGTTAGCCGAGAAAATGCATCCAGATAATCCAGGGTGGTCCCCATTTATCAGTGGTGCGGAACCGAGGGCCTGGCAAGGAACAATGTATAGTCGTTCGGATGGGACGAAAATCCGAGGTCCTGTACACAAATTGCCGTGCACGTAAACGAGGCCTTGACAGTTGGAAATCGAAGTAAAAGTAGGCCACATTGCGTGACGTATGCCTTTCTTCATAAGCCCAATCGGAACAGAACAGTCGGACGTTCAACCGATTTCCCTTTTATTTACTACAGAAACATTCAAAGAGGAAAGCGACATAATCGTACACTAACTCGTTGTCCATTGAAACAATATATACAGCTGGGTATTATTCATAATAACGAGATGTGTCTATGATTTTCAATGTGATGGATGTCGTGTGCGAGGCAGTGTGTGCTTACTCTTCCAGAACATCAGCTACTGTTTTAAATAAGGGCATTGGGTCGCGTCACCCCAATACACTTACACTTCTAAATTACACATTTAGGGGGATGTGGTGTGAATGGTCTAACACGTGGTTTAGATCATAAGGTCTATCATTGAGTCAAGTGGCATGGTTTAGATCGTAAGGTCTATCATTGAGTCAAGTGGCATGGTTTGATCTCAAATTTGTACATGACAAGAAGTGAGGTGGATTGTCACAGGACCGCCCATATATTTCCGCTACTAACGACTCCGCCGCCCACTGAGAATTGTATCTTGTGCCCTCCTCCCCCATTTGACCTAGCTAATCAGGGGCGGATCCAGGATTTTCAGAAAGAGAGGGGGGCGTGCTGCACCCACTTGGGAGTGCAAAGCCCGGCCGGTGATTTTTGAGTGGAAAAGATGCCCACAGGGGCTAATTTCATACTAGTACTGTAAATTACGATTTCCAACCTAAACTATTTTCGTTCTCATTTCCCGCGAGAATATATGGAGCTAAAAAGTGTTCGCCACCTCAAAAAAAAAAGAGGGTGCGTGCGCCGGGTGCACCCCCCACCCTCTGGATCCGCGCCTGCCTAATCCCCTTTCTCCCACACTGTACTAAATGTTTATAGTGTATGATGCGATATGGAAATTAACTACATTCAATTACCTTCATGCAATTTCTAGGGGGAAATATCAAGATACTTCACAATAACCCGAATAATCTTTATTCCTTGGCGAATAACATCATGGTCCTTCACAATAAACATATTGATGTCAACATGTAATATATATCTACAAAAGCTTTTTATTAGAATTTGACTTTAGGACCTAGAAACAGATCAACGGAGTGTTTATGAATAATCCGTCTTTTTCTTATTAAATGTAAAATAGGCAAAGTAAAACGGCTATAGAAAGAACGGCTGTCTAACAATTCATTTTTTATGTTGCATATTTAAAAGCTCGTTATAATGAAAGAGAACGAGCAAAAGAAATACGTAATACAAATACGGACATATGTACGGAAGCGTAATAGGGCCATATATGAAGCGTGCACATTCAACGTGTCGAGTACAAGTTTTAGTAGGGAAAGGTTTCGGCCACGGGGCACCCTACTATTATATTGACACAGGGAATCAATTAATCACTACAATATGTACAAAATCGATTCAACTACCTTGAATAACCCCCAATATTGACACAGCGGTAGCATTTATCACAAGAATGTGTATGGAAATGGATGCAGTTACCCCGAAAACGTATATTTTGATACCAAACTCGATCATATTATGATAATTGGATGGAAAACAGAATTTACAAGCCAATTAGCAAAAAGTCCTATAGAATACCGATGTAGTTTTCTAAGGAATTCTATAGAAAATCTATAGAGTTTTGTGGGGGGCGTGTCCCATTTTCTGTAGGATAAAATTCTATAGTATTCTACAGAATTTTGGGGCCTGTAGGAAATAACGGCCCCAAATATTCTACAGTTTCTGCAGCACAAATCCTATAGTTTTTCCAACAGATTTATGAGATAATTTCTAAAGGAAAATATTGTAGTATTCTATAGGTTTTTTTATTGCACTTTCTGTAGGATTTCTACAGATATGTATAGGAATGAATGCTGTAGTATTTTGAAGTTAGGAAATTCAGTCACTACAGTTTTCTGTAGGAATGGGTACTATAGAAATCCACAGATTTTTTTATTAATTCTTATTTTGGGAATAAAAAGAGTTGGCCCATGATTTCTTCCAAATTGATTGGGTTATTTTTACTCTCGTGACTGAATCTGAATTCTGCTGATTATTCACTATTCAGAACTATACAAGTTTTATTTCATGGTAGAACTGAAATATAGGGAAAATAATAGTTAAAAAAAGTTAAGTAAATAACAAAATCACATAAATCTTATCTTATTTAATATTATTGTTAAAAATGTAATAAAGTATACCTATCTTTCTGTCTTTAATTGAATCTGTGAAAACAACAGCACTTATTCTCTTCAGTTTCTTGTTAATACTAACATATTAATGTATGTTGTTATACATTGAATTTTAGAATTCAAAATTCAGCCTGTGATAATTATCTTTTATTTTTTTATCTTTCTTGTGTTTTACTAATTATCGTACTTTATTTTATTAATTTATTATTCTATACACTTGTCTATATGGTGATGTTTTAAGAATTTTAAATGTACGTGTCTTTCTTGTTGTATGTCGTACCTGACCTGTATATCCTTTTTGTATTTATTTTATTTTTATACTTGCTTTTATATCTATATTGTAAAGCGCACTGGAGCACAGTACTGTTGAAGTGGCACTATATAAATCCTTAATAATAATAAGTAAGAATTAAATCAAAATAAATGTTGTTGTCTTTCAATGAGACAATATTTTATGTACATAGTTATATGAGACAATTTATATATGTTAAATTATGTACATTGAAAATTCATGTACTTAGCCTGACAATAAGGAACCAGTCACAGACAATGCCAGGAATTAATCCAGACTTTGGACTGTTTTTACTGATGTTTATTATATTTAATACATTTAACCACAAAGATCAAAATGACAGGTACTGAGTCATAGGTTGCTTATTTCTTGGTTTGTATGAATATACATACATGTGATGAATAACAGGTCAGATACATACAATAATGTAATGAATAGCTGACCAGGTTAGATACATACAATAATGTAATGAATAACTGACCAGGTTAGATACATACAATAATGTGATGAATAACTGACCAGTAGATACATACAATAATGTAATGAATAACTGACCAGGTTAGATACATACAATAATGTAATGAATACATACAATAAAGTAATGAATAGATTTAATATTGAGAATTAATCTAGCAAAAAACTGCCAGATCCAAATCTTACATATTGTACTGCTGTTCATGTGAATGACCTCTCTCATCTAACCAATCAGGAGCAAACATGTGAACTGACCTCTGTCATCTATTCTAACCAATCAGGAGGAAACATGTGAACTGACCTCGCTCATCTAACCAAGGCAATCAGGAGGAAACATGTGAACTGACCTCTGTCATCTAAACAATCAGGAGGAAAAATATAATCAACCAATAACAAAGACATGAAAAAGCCAGTTTACAATCAGAAGGGCTACAGTATATATTATACAGCCAACAGGGCTATAGTAGTATATATTATTTATACAGCCAACAGGGCTATGTACTCACCCTGTTTTATTTCTATCAATGATACTAGGTATAATAGATCTCAGATAAGTACAGGTACATATCAACAATAACAAAACCGTTAATAAACTCTGGAAATTAAACAACGCCGACTGAAAAAAACATAAAAATGGTTCATTCATCAGTAGAATATTTAGAGTCACTTATCAGTCCCGTAACTTTAACAGGGGGAGGGGCAAGAGGGTCATGTCGGTCGTTTCGTATTGCAACCAAAGGAAAGGGCACCAAAGGTTAACCAATTCTTTCCCGATTGGGTAAAGCATCCATTGGGTGTCCGATTTGTTCCAGGACAGGTAACTGCCTATCTTGCCCCCACCGCTAGCTACGGGCCTGCCCATCTACAAATATTTTGTTATGGTACACCTGTTACAAAACCTGTCAGGTATATATATCATAACTTGTGTCTGACAATATCTGTGTCTGTCAGGTGTGCCATATACATGTATCTAGGCATTGTTATAATGAGAAGAAATAGCATTTACTGATTTAGTTCAATATCCCAGTGTAGGCCTACCACCTGCCCTTCCCTGGCTGATGAACATTTTTATCCTGCGACACAAGTTGAGAATGTTTCACCAGTAACAACTAAATATACATTAGCTCACCAAGTGACATTAGCTCCCCATGTCACATTTGCTCCCCACATCACATTAGTCGCCCCATGTCACATTAGTCGCATCATGTCACATTAGCTCCCCACATCACATTAGTCGCCCCATCTCACATTAGCCTTTACATGTCGCATTAGCTCCCCATGCCACATTAGTCGCCCCATGGCACATTATTAGTCGCCCCATGTCACATTAGTTGCCCCATGTCACATTATACTCTCCCCATGTCACATTATAGTCGCCCCATGTCGCATAAGCTCCCCATCTAACATTAACAGGCCTATCTAACATTAGTCTCTCTAGGCCTATGTCGCATCAGTCGCCCTTTAATTTTATTAGTATTATCATTTTTATAATTTATTACAATCGATGAATTTGTTTATAATTTATGACAGTTCAGGGTAGTTCAGACACTACATCCAATTTCTTTTTATTTTAAATTCGGTGGCAGAGGAACACTTAAAACATTTTAGTCTATAAAACCAGAACAATAACGTCGATTGCTGCAGTAAGAAAAAGACAAATCTAATGGGAGCTCAGCTTGGTACATGTAGTTGATTGTCTTACTTTCAATGATTAGTCGGGTTTCGTGAACTAAGTAATAAATAGGATCACACATGTTTTCCCGCTCATTAATTTCGTGTGCTCTATCAATCGGGAGTTTTGTGTCATTGCTAAAACGTAAAATTGCTAATAGAATATTCCATATTCAATGATACTCAATCGACAAATTTACTAACCATTTTCTTCAGGCCATGAGAAAGTTCAACAGGTTGATTTTACCGAAAGCCGATAACATCTATTTTGAGTGGATCATCTATTAATATCGTCCAATAGAATCCAAGTTTGTAAGATGGGGGAGACGCGATCTTTGAATTAAATTTAGACTTCCTTTACCAGTATTAATTTCAACCTAAATCAAAAATTTATCAACTAATCTGCTACGGAATGAAATATAAGACTTTTTAAAGATTTTTTCGCTGTAAAAAATCTCAAAATACCAATTTTTATATAGGGCCAAAATGTTTGCAAATTTTTATTTTCAATAGACTGAAAGCTGACAGATGTTTTCTGTAATATATTTCGTTTCGTTTAAATATACCAATCTGACGTTTTGTGTCTGGGTCATGTCAGGGACTGCACCTCGCACAATACTGGATCATCGACCAGTTGGTATATACTCAATGGCGGCATTGACATACTTCGATACCAATGACGTCTATATCCGGTTTACTTATTCTTTCATACAATGGTTATCTTCCCGAGAATCGAAAGAAGACTGTTGTCTATTATTAGAGCAGTATCTTCGCGCCTTAATATCTTATGATTTTCGCGCTTTCTGAACGCTAGGCTAGAAGTAGAGAGAAGGACTTCGTTTACCACTACCAGCGTTCTTATTAGGCCTATTTTTATCTACAAATTTGTCTTTTATTTCTCAGCATAGGAGACTTTCTGGTCTGGGTATGTATAATTATAAAGTTTAAATATGATGTTGCTAATGCTAATCGTAGTACTAAATATTTAGTTCTATGGACTAGACTGCTGACTTCATGAATCTTGTACATGGCCTTGGTCAGGGTCTCCAGTCGCTAGGCCCAGTTAGACACCGACCGTACACATTAACTTTATACTTTATTTCAATTTATTTATTTCAAGCATATTAAATTAATAATATAGGTAAGAGGCCCGTATATAGCCACTGCCCAGCATGACTTTATTATTAATAAATATTTTAAGAAAAACAAATATATAAATATAATGAATTCAGTTCTTATCATTGTCATTATTATATCAAATATTATTATTCACTCACTATATTATAATTAAAATGCAATTTGATGTCTGGGCAGTAGGTGACATGACTAGGCCCATCTTCAATTATCAATACTAATAGAACTTTGAAGGCTTTAACTCGCCGTAACTAATTAATTAAGTACTTACATCTTAGATGTTAACACAAGGTACAATTTTGTGAATACACAATTACTGAGTTTGACGTGTACTTAAAAGATCCCTTGACAGTTAGAATTCGATATAAGAGTAATCCGTAGCACTGCTGCCCGGGCAAATTTCCCTCATGGCACACTGTATGGCGTATGCCCGTCTTCCATTAGCCAAAGTTAGGTGCAAAAGAGTAGGACGTTAAACCCCATTTAATTTCATTTACTACAATCACCGGTATCTACGTGTTTAACTTAGGTTAGAAGTAGTTATACTTTTATAGTTTAATAAATGCCATTTTTTCTGTTTCATGATTCATCACTAGTAGTTTTGATATTGGTTTCAAAGATATTTAGATTTATTCCAGTTGGTAAATATTTAGGAAATTAAGACAGGTGAGCAAGTTACATTGTATTTAATTAATATGGCTTTACAAAATAGTAGTAGTAGAATTAATCTGTCTTTGCCCAATAAAACTTTGCCTGTTGTTATCTGTAGACTCTATGATATTAAACGAAACGCAGCACATATTAAACTCTCTAAATGTGAAGACTCCAAATACATGCCCCCAATAAAAGATTTGGATGAAATTATCAGGCTTTTGAATACCGGTAATGACAAAGATTTTTATGTAGATTTACCATATGGCAATTTCAGTTTTGAAGAGATCAAGATTTTTCGAGATTTTTACATTGCTAAAAGCTTAAGACAAGAATTGGAAAATGAAAATAAATACATTTTGAATTGGCAACCCTTATTTACACCGATAGACAATATCAACCTTGAACAGGTTGTTGAATTTAAAAATATTCTCCAGAACAATCCCAATTCTTTTAAACCAAAAATTCCTGGTAATTATCAGTTGCCAGTGTCAGAATTAAACACTTTGTTGTGTGATAGATGGCTAAGCGATTCAGTGATTGATAAAATTATTGAACTGTTAAAAGATTGTATTTCTGACTCAGATTATGTTGGTTATTTAAATTCCATTCATGATCTTAAAAATACAGGCTCTAGGTTGTATACTAAGCATCCTAACATAACTAAGTTTGTTTTTGTTCTATGTGTGAAATCCTTAACCCATTCAAGTACTGGTGAAACAATCACATATTTGGCTGGGAAAGATATAAATATTGATACAGGAGAACAAATCATCAATGGGAATCATTTTTCTTTCTGTGTATATGATGTAGTTATTAATAAAGTCATTTATATTGATACATTAGGTTTAGCTTTACCAGATAGTTTAATGTTCAATTTAAACAACTTTATTAGTGGCTATAATTCAAGTTTGTTGGACAATTTAAGCATGGCAGAAATACAAATAGCTCATAGTCCAAACTTAAATGGCCATCCTCATAATGCATGTGAAGAAATGTGCTATTTATATCCAAAACAGAGTTGCGGTTCAGTATGTGGGCCGTCTGTTATATTAGGCATAACTGTACTTTTACTTCGACAAGACATTTTTAAATTTCTTTTGTCAACTACCTATCAACAGGCTAATGATATTAATATTACAAATGAAGTACAAGCATTTAAACACTTTATACCAGATTTTTCTTTACATTCGAAAAGTATTCGGTTTGCAATCATTTCATGGTTAATCACTGGTCACATAAACATAAATAATATATTGCAAAAATCTGATGAAGAAATAAGCTTACATATAAACAATAATGATATTAATATAATTGAACAGAATATTGATTCTGATGATGACTTTGTACCTGTTGGTTTTAAACCAAATATCCTCAAAACAAAAGGTAAACAGACACTTCCATGTAATTCAAACAAAACTAAATCAAAAGAAAATGTTACAACTACAAGCAAAGATATAAGCAATTCATGCATAAATGACTATGTCACAGGAGCTCCTTTAATTGTATTTTCAAAGAAATCATCCAGTCTTATATTGAAATCTACTCATAGATATTTATCTAAAAGTTTTAAGTGTTCCCATTCAGGAAAAGAGGATTCATATACGATGAATCAAATACAAGAATTTATTTCGAGTGAAGGTGCATTATCATGGGTAGAAAATAAGATAAAGTCAGATACAAACAAACAGTCCTTAGACTTAACGTTAACACCTGAACTTCAGACTATATTTGGAAGGCAGCCATTTGTTTATTATTGTAAACAGTCAAATAAACTGAAGTTACAATGTTTTTTGAAAACTGGTAATTTTATAACAAAATCATTTCCCTGTACCGCAGAAAGATTAGGAGATCCGGAAGCAATTAAGAACATCCGTTCGTTTTTTTACAGCCGTGCAGTCTATGATTGGGTCAAAAGTAAAGATGATCCAATGTGGAAAGAATGCGGGGAAGTAACAGTAGGAACTAATACTAATAACTATTTTGATAAATTTGGTTTTGATTTTACTAAAGATTTACAAATTGCTTCAGGTGTAACATCCACTTACCAAACTAAAAACACAATGAAAGTTTCTGTCACTGAAAATGATAACTGGGGTAAAACACACAGATTTGATGAAATATATCAGTTAACAGGAGATACATATTCAGATAAAAATGTTCCAGTTGTTACTATGTATATTAAATGTGCATCAAAATCTAATATTTGCAAGACCAAATGTCATAATGCTTTTATTAAAGATATTTCTGGTTTTAATGGAGATGAAATAAGTTGTCCTGGATGTGATACATTAATTTCTTGTATTAAATCTAAGTGTACAAATTGTACTGTAGAAACCAGTCCACATTGGTCTTTAATTGATGGTAAAGCATATTGCAATGCTTGTTATAGATATTTCTACAAACATAAAATTATGAGACCAGTTGAATTGATGTTAACATCTACTTCTAAAAAAGTCAGCCAAATTAATTATGAGCATTTTAACTGTGGTTGGGAAATCAAACTTAAAATATTTAGTAACAATTTAAATGTTTGGAAAATATATGAAAAAAATTCAAATAATAATTTTCATCCATCAGATTTAAAATCAGAGAAGTCTAGACCAACACTTTCAACTAGAGATTTTTGGGATCAACAGAGAATATATGTCAGAGCCACACCAAAACAAATTTTATCAGCAACTAATATCCAAAGTAATTTACATGTGTCAGGTAATATTACATACGGAAATAAGGACGCAAATTTTAACCTAAGACAAATTTCCAATAGAGTTCAGTTAGTTGACAGGCATGATGTGAAATTAAGTTTGAAAAATCAAGATGAAATTCCTTTGCCAGGTTCAGATTGGCGTAACACTGAAAAATTATTAGAAGCCAACTATGAGTCTGTTCTTTTATTTCAAAGAGGTAATGATAACCTTAATAGAGACTATCACATTATCTTTGCTACACAAGAAAGTCTCTCATTTCTGAGGAAACTGGGTAATTTTATCGGAATGGATGTAAAGCACGACTTTATGGCAGCAAGGTTTAAAACTACATGTTTCACATTTTGTGATGAAATGAATACAGGTCGCGCAGCTGCATTTGCTATATGTAATAGAGAGACCCAATCAGCACATGCCTTGTCTCTTAAACTATTACTAGCCAATGTGCCTTGCAATGATCCAAATTGTGATCATCCAAGTGAACTCTTCATTTTTGATGATATGAATGGCTTTTTTACAATAAAACCTTGCGCTTTGTCACACCCTTTTAAACCAAACATACAGCATGATAAAGATTCTGCTACAAGAAGTGCTGTTGATCAAATTGGTCTAATTTCCATTCTATGCAATTTTCATTCTTTACAAGCCTTTAGACGGAACATTGTAGAGAATCCACAAAGCAAATTATTCTTGAGACCGCTAGAAACTGGCTTTAAATGTGTAATGCGAGCATGGGATCAAGAATCACGTGTGATCTTGATAAATAATTATTTACATTTTATTCAAGACATTATACCAAATAACATGATGTCTACTTCCTCAAAAAATGACCTAATAAATTACTTGAATAAATATTGGTATTGCTCTTTATGGTCAAAATCATTCACAGCTGAACAGATGTATTTAGCAAATCCATCTGAACGCCGCAACCCACTTATTTTGACTGATAATGTCACAGAGCGAAAATTTCTTGATATTGACAGTACTTATTTAAATAGTCAGTTGAATAGATTAATGTTTAGTTTCGTTCAAAAGAGTTTGCACAGAATTCTTCCCGATGATAATAATAGTTGTAAACGTACACTTAGTACTGACAGTTTATTTCGGAAGGGCAAAATAATAAACAAGCCATTAGAACGTACAATTTGTGACAGAGCATTGAATCTTGTCCTGAAGGGGTCTGTGTATAAGATAGATCTTGAGGAAGGTTGGGCTTTAATCAGAAGTGAATCGCATTCATGTAGTACCTCGGATGCTAGTAGTGTTCAAGATAACTATTTTACTGGAGGTCAAATATCTGATACAAACCATGTATTTGATATTGGAGAACAATTTCCCTCCTCACAAATAAAAAAATCTACATTTGATACTGCGAAAAGTGTTGATAATGATCATTCTTACAATGTTATCTCTAAATGTAAAAATATAATATCACAATTAGATGTACAAGTAACTCAAATAATGCATGATCATCTATTTGATCTTTTACCTATCGAATTCCAAAATGTTATGGAATCTTATTCACACATTGTAAATTTAACATTAGGAGTATGTTCATGCACTGCTTTTATTATCAAAGGTCAGCCATACCTTTGCAAACACCTGTACGCTTGCTTAGCTATCAAGCATAACATTTCTACTATTGATACTCTGTTACATCAAGGTCAGTTGTTTTTCCCATCACTTGTTAATGTATCAAATTTAAATACTGGTTCCAGTGCAAATGTTTCAATAGATGACCCACTCATTGCACTACAATTAATGTCACATAAAGCTGAGGAAAAAGAAATAGATAATGCAAAATCAGGAAAAATTCTTAGTGTGTTGCATGATCAGAGTCACACAAGAATATCAAGACCAAAGGGAAATTTAGCTACGCGTCTTCCACACAATCAAGGGAATCGTAGACTAGGTGACTGTGTAAAAGATCCAAAGTATGATTTATTATTACCAGTCCCTAGTCAAAATTTGAGTGATGGGATCCAAGATCCATACAAACCAAATGTTGTATTCCCAGATAATTCAAAAGAAAGACATGGTGGTAGAAAGAGAATCCCAATAGCCAGTCGAGGCATAAATTTTGATAAGGTAGTACAACAAGCAATGGTATCTTTGGGCATTACGTTAAAGTCATCAGAACAAGATTCAGTTAAAGTTACAGATACCGATACACAAAACATTGATATAAATAATGACGTGCCTGATATTTGTATTGATACAAAGAGTAAAACCGCAAATAAGATAGCTATAGATAGTTCCCAGGCTGAATGTGTGAAGCCTATAACATGTTTTACTTGTATTCAGTTAAATCAAAAACCTCCTTATACATGTAAAACACAAACAGAACTTTTGAAACATATATCTATTTCTCACAACCTTAGATTACTTACATGTACCAAATGTTTCTCTGATAGTGGTTCCATTATTCAATTTGAAAATGAAAACCAACTTAAAAAACATTCTCGAATTTCTCATTCTAAGTTGAAATTGAAAAAACGTCCAATGGCTGAAAAAGATTCAGAAACTACGCTTATTGCCCACATACCCAATATTGTTGATAACAGCTGTACAAAAATAAGGAAAATCGCTGAAAACGACTGCAAAAGAAATTTGTGTGCACTAAACAACGCAACTGATCAGGAGTTAGAAGATATAGTGAAGTCGAAAGGAAAACCCGGTTTAAGAAATTTGGCGAAAGCTAAATTTGAGAAAATTTCAAGAAAAACACCGACTGCTTCAGAATTTCTATCCAAAGAAAAGAAATCCAAAGACCTTTTCAGTTGTTCTGTTTGTAATTTAGAATGCTCGTATGATCCACCGACTATTTTCTGTAACAAATGTGAATATTGGTTTCACTGGCATTGTGTGTCAATAATTAGTGAACCGCTAGAGGAAGAATGGTTTTGTCTTGAATGTTTGCAAAAATGCTAGGATTTTAAACACATTATTAGGGACCTCATGCTGGCGGATCAGTCGCATGATTATTTAGGGTGATAGTGTTATTTATTTTGGAATAGCATATTAATTGTATTTTAAAGGTGTTAACCCTCGGTCGTTGCTCAGGTCCTAAAAATGCCTTTAATTTATGGTTTCTGTTATTCCTAAATAGATTTTGTTAGGTACCTCATGCTGGCGCATCAGTCGCATGATTATTTAGGGTGATAGGGTTATTTATTTTGGAATAGCATATTAATTGTATTTTAAAGGTGTTAACCCTCGGTCGTTGCTCAGGTCCTAAAAATGCCTTTAATTTATGGTTTCTGTTATTCTTAAATAGATACATTGTTAGGGACCTTGTGCTTGCGTTTCAGTCGCATGATCATTTATGGTGACAGGGTTATTTATTTTGGAATAGCATATTAATTGTATTCTAAAGGTGTTAACCCTGGGTCGAAGCTCAGGTCCTAAAAATGCCTTTAATTTATGGTTTCTGTTATTCCTAAATAGATATTGTTAGGTACCTCATGCTGGCGGATCAGTCGCATGATTATTTAGGGTGATAGGGTTATTTATTTTGGAATAGCATATTAATTGTATTTTAAAGGTGTTAACGCCTTTAATTTATGGTTTCTGTTATTCTTAAATAGATATTGTTAGGGACCTCATGCTGGCGGAGCAGTGGCATGATTATTTAGAGTGATAGGGTTATTTATTTTGGAATAGCATATTATTGTATTTTAAAGGTGTTACCGCCTTTAATTTATGGTTTCTGATATTCTTAAATAGATATTGTTAGGGACCTCATGCTGGCGGATCAGTCGCATGATTATTTAGGGTGATAGGGTTATTTATTTTGGAATAGCATATTATTGTATTTTAAAGGTGTTAACGCCTTTAATTTATGGTTTCTGTTATTCTTAAATAGATATTGTTAGGGACCTCATGCTGGTGGATCAGTCGCATGATTATTTAGGGTGATAGGGTTATTTATTTTGGAATAGCATATTATTGTATTTTAAAGGTGTTAACGCCTTTAATTTATGGTTTCTGTTATTCTTAAATAGATATTGTTAGGGACCTCATGCTGGCGGAGCAGTGGCATGATTATATAGGGTGATAGGGTTATTTATTTTGGAATAGCATATTATTGTATTTTAAAGGTGTTACCGCCTTTAATTTATGGTTTCTGTTATTCTTGAATAGATATTGTTAGGGACCTCATGCTGGCGGATCAGTCGCATGATTATTTAGGGTGATATGGTTATTTATTTTGGAATAGCATATTTTTGTAGTACATCTTCCTTGTTTTATAATAAAACCACGCCCTTTCATTTTTCAGAAGAAAAGTATAGAAAATATTTCCAATTATCTATCTTGAGGTAAATCAGTTTATTATTTTCATTAACAATTCTTATTTTTGTAAATTTTTATGTAATTCAACTACTTGTCTTTGGAATGCATCTCAAAATTCACTTTCGTTATCTACATAAAGTTTATGTAATAAGTTATAGTGTGTAAATTTGAAGTAAGTTCATATGTTTTTTTGTTAATTATTTACAGATCACAGATATTGAATGCTGCAGGTCTTGTGTAAGCCTAACCCTGAAGACAACGATGTACAATATGTCAGTGTAACGGTTCCACTACCAAACGTAACGCGAATATAAACAATACTTACGGGTACATGTATATACTTTGATTGAAATGATGTCAACTTAAAAATTTGTGTAGATGTGTTATTTGTTGTAACAGTTATATCCATAAAATTTATATCCATAAAATGTAAATTGTATTTTCTCTATATTAGTATAACATTAAAATTAAACGAAATAACATTATTTCACTCATGACTCGTAGTTACCCACCATCATTGAAGTGTCAACAAATCAAGAACATGCATTCATGAACCATGATTAGTTGGGACAAATTATTAATGAGGAATACTGTTTTCACAGGCCTTAAGACAGGAAAGTGGTGATTGGTCACAACATTCATGTGTCACTGCAGGGGAGGGGGTGGAGTCAAATGATAATGCATTCGCGTTGGATAGATAATAAGGTCTGTCATTTAGTGAAGTGGCTTAGCTTCATTTCTAAGAGTAGAGTCGACTGCATTCCCACTGTTAAGATTTTGAGAAACAGGGCCCAGATTCTCACATCAGATACTTGAACCACAGAAAAGGTTACCTTTCAGAAAATTGGCTCTGTTGCCTAAAAATGAATCACCTATATCTCGGTTCAGAGCAAAGCAATCTGACTGAAATTTCAGCATTTTCTGTTTCTATTATTTATTGTTGAACTATTATATCGAGAACTGTCAGCTCTTATCTAATCTTACCCAATGGCGCCAATGCCCCTTTAAAATGCCCCTTATAAATCTAGTTTAAAATCCAAATATTTGTCTAAACTTTAGACAGACCTTATGATCTATTCTCCAGTATGGCAGTAGGTCAATTTCACTGCAAGTTAGTCAAAAATAAGACAAATAAGGTTGGAAGTCCTTTCAACACAAACCATGGCACTTGAATCAATGACAGACCTTATGATCTAAAACATACGTCAGACCACTCAACCACACAACTGGTAAAGACTTTAGACAAATATTTGGATTTTAAACTAGAAACAAAACCATACTGTTGAAGATGTAATTGAGACAAGACATTAGACTAGTACTTATATTTATTAGAAAAAAAAAACAAGCCAACAGTGAGGCTGATGCCCCCCGCCGAAATCCCAAAATAGATAGATGACACATATTAATTAATCGCACATTTATTTTGTTCAAGAGTATCGAGCAATCAAACTATACACTAAGTTTTATCACTCTCTGTCAGATAGAAACAGACAATGTTCATCATCGAACTCAATCAAGGCATTCAACTAATAGAGAGAGAGAGAAATGGGGTTTAACGTCCACTCAACACAAACTAGGTTATTTCGGGACTAACATATGGTTTAATTTTAATTCAATAATTCGCTTGCGTGTAGGGGTCTTTAGCAGTGGGAGGAAACCGGAGTGCCTGGAGGAAACCCACGAGGTTGAGAAGGCGCCCCTATCTCCATGCCACATACGCTCACACCAGGGCTCGAAACCACAGCCGCAAGCCAGAGGTGACCGGCCAGCTAGAGGTTGAAGCGCGGCACTCTAGACCACTAGGCCATCCCACCCCCCCAAATACCGATTAACTTTCTCCCTCAACACCGTGAGCGAAATCTTGATTCTTTTGGGAACACGTCTTTATTAATTAGAGAAAATCTGAGAAAACGAAACGAGGGGTTTTTAGCAGTGGGAGGAAACCGGAGTGCCCGGAGGAAACCCACGAGGTTGAGAAGGCGCCCCTATCTCCATGCCACATACGCTCACAGCAGGGCTCGAAACCACAGCCGCAAGCCAGAGGTGACCGGCCAGCTAGAGGTTGAAGAGGGGCACTCTAGACCACTAGGCCATCCCACCCCCCCCCCCATTCACCTAATAGACATCTACGCCAAGTTTGTACATTCTAACTCAATTAGAATGAGAGCTATTGTGTTCTAAAGTCATTATCGAACTTAGTCACGGTATTGATGAAATGAACTATATACCAAGTTTCATCACTTTCACTTTCTTATCGCATCCCAAAGCATCAACCAATCAAATTGCTTATTTCTGCTTACCCTAAGCGGAAAATGCTCATCTTCAAACTCCATCAAGGTATTGACCTAATAAACACCAACACCCAGTTTGAATATTCTAGCTCAATTAGAAAGAGAGTTATTGTGTCCCAAAAAGTGTGACAGACAGACGAACCCAATGAATAACAAAACCCATTTTAAAATAATGTCCCTAAGAAAAAATCCAAATTTTAGCAATTTTGTAGGTTTTAGTGCTTAGCCATCAAAATTGAAATATCTACTAAAATTTGGATTTGATCTTAGTTAAAATTTCCCCACTTTTAAGTTCTGGTAAAATGTTTTTATGTGTCGGAAGTTCTAACTTGTCGACTAAACGAAAGCGACCAGACTGTCCACCGTTGGCTTTGAGAAATGCGACAATTTTGATCGGTGACATACTTTGCGTTACAATGGTGTACATCTGATTTCTAGTGGAATGATTTATAAAGCGAACTGGAACAGGGAGGTTACACAGTAAGACGTTAATTTGGCTGGAGATATGAGGAGGGAAAGCAGGTCCAAACAGTAGATCTTTTAGCGTTTTAACTTTTATGAATTCGTCTAGTCGTGCCTGGGCAGCTTTTAAAATAAATCTTTCAGCATGACGGTAATGTGGTTTTATAGGATATTTCTTCTTAGCCTGTGAATCTGTTACTTCTTCCTTCATTTCAACATCTGTGTCACTGGTGTCAGTTTCTGAATCTTCTGTGGCTGGTTCTCCAGTAGGTTTATCAGTTCCCTCAGCTGTAGTAGCTGCAACGTTTTCTCTTCCATCCTCGGCAGCTTGCATCAACACCTCCGCTTCTTTAAGCAACGTATCAAAACTGACAGATTCTATCACTTGATCAGGTTTAGTGTAAGCAGAAACCTGGAATGGAAAACGATTTACTAAGACATGATATCTAGGTTAACTTTAAATAATGGCATTCATCAATTAAAGATCAAATCTGTGCCTAGCCAGGAAGGCATTTTTATGTGCAATACAGAGAGAGAGAGAGAAATGGGGTTTAACGTCCACTCAACACAAACTAGGTCATTTTGGGACTAACATATGTTTTTTTTAAATTTATTTCAATAATTCGCTTCCGCGTAGGGGTCTTTAGCAGTGGGAGGAAACCGGAGTGCCCGGAGGAAACCCACGAGGTTGAGAAGGCGCCCCTATCTCCATGCCACATACGCTCACACCAGGGCTCGAAACCACAGCAGCAAGCCAGAGGTGACCGGCCAGCTAGAGGTCGAAGCGCGGCACTCTAGACCACTAGGCCATCCCACCCCCCCATGTGCAATACAAGAGCAGAACGAAAACCAAGGTGGCTCAGGTGCCAGACTGCCAGCTCTGTTGATAGGCCATCGACTCGGGGGTTAAGCCACCAGCTCAGTTGGTAAGACAATGGCTCAGTGGGTAAACCACTGGCTCGGTGGGTTCTGACTCAGTGTGTAGGACACTGGCTCATTGATAAGAATCTGTTTTTAATCTGGCCAATTAAGTTCTTCAGGTTTTTCCAGCCTTTTTTCGTCATGTTGCAAGGGCAAGATGGACTGGACAAGAAAAAATGTCTAGTCATGTGGATAGGACAAAAAAACCAAGGTCCCTTGTATAGCCATTGGCAGCATGTTGACGGAACGGGAAAAAACTGCACGATACTGGACATGAGATTCTACTCTTTGTCACATTCAACCTTGGCTCAAATTTATTCAAGGACATATCTTATGATCTAAAGGGCATGCATTAGACCACTAGACCAGCCCACCCATATATCAATCTTCTGGTGTTGTCACAGGATAACCCTGCTCAAGGGACAGGAAGGTTGCTTCAGTGAAAGGGTGTAGAAATGCAATGCTTGGCTAAATTGGTTTTTATATAATGTAGGCCCTATTTAGCTCAGGAATCCATAGCCCTAAAGCTAATTCAAGAATTCAATAGAATAACTTACCTCTATGACTGGTTGTATTTCGTAGAGCTTAAACAAGATATCAGCTGCTGCAAAATTTCTAGAGCCTATCTTACTAATAGACACTGCAAGTTCGGTTCCAACATCTTCCTTCTGTATCTTCATCTGACATCTTAAAGTCAAAAAAGAGAGAAATGGGGATTAACACTCACACAAAACAAACCAACAATTTTGGACTGACGCCCAGGAGGTTTGATTCAATGAAAGCCCTTATATGACCGCTTAATTGCTTTTAGTAAAATGATCAAGAAATCAAGAAATTTCGTAAAAGTAGGTAGAAGCTAAACCTTACGTCTAGTGACGGCAGTGTCGTAGTTCCAAATGGCGGCGATACGATAATTGTCTCGTCTCGAGAAGATAGGCCTAACTCAGTTTGGAAAATGTTTCAAGGATCAAGTGACAAGTCATAGAGTTATATCATTGAAATATATACTATCAGTATATATTTTTTTGGCTATATTATAGTTTCTGTATAGCTCTGTCGAGGTTTTCCGGAATCTGTCGAAGTTTGCCGAGTGAACATTCTACTTTCGATTCTTGGGAAGATAACAAGTAAACCGGATATACCGCCATTGGAGTATATACCAACTGGTCGATGATCCAGTATTGTGCCTGAACGTCCGGTTTCTGTACATAAGCTATACATACACCATTCCCATGTGTGATGGGGGGTTGGTATGGCCTAGTGGTCTAGAGTGCCGCGCTTCGACTTCTAGCTGGCCGGTCACCTCTGGCTTGCGGCTGTGGTTTCGAGCCCTGGTGTGAGCGTATGTGGCATGGAGATAGGGGTGCCTTCTCAGCCTCGTGGGTTTTCTCCGGGCACTCCGGGTTTCCTCCCACTGCTAAAGACCCCTACGCGCAAGCGAATTGTTGAAATAAAATTAAACCATATGTTAGTCCCGAAATGAGCTAGTTTGTGTTGAGTGGACGTTAAACCCCATTTCTCTCTCTCTCCCATGTGTGATTTTATAATATATTTTGACTAAAACTTTCTGTCAACTACTTTTTTCGACGTTTAATTGTAGAGTTTTTTGTACGTTGATACCTCTCAATGTTCCCAAAAAACACTTTACCATTTGATCTAGAAATAACAACCGCTCCGTTAGTCAAGCTAGCACACAATAAGCTGGCAGACAACAGTCAGGTTGCCAGTTGGTGAAACCCTGACCATTTTAGCAGAGTTCTTGCCCCATGGGTATTTTTGGGGTAATCCAGTAATTTTTAGTTAGACTGGGTGTCTATACCCTCCGTACCAAATTTGCCATACTTTTACTGGAAATAACCACTAGATAAATATTTTCGGGACAATATATCCTAAATTTGATTACAGTTTCAGCGGATAATATGGACAAACAGCGTAAAAGGTTAAAAATGGATTTTACCTCATATTTTAATCAAACAGAAAAAGCTTTCATCAGAGATGACGATGAAGTTAATTTTGAATACAGTGTTAAAATTAAAAATGATGATACGGCTGAATTGGTGTGGAAGAAACACGTCACCTCAGATGATATTAAGGTAAATTGTTTGTTCACTTTTTATACAGCCACATTGAAATATGATCGTATATTGTCTCCCCTGTCCATCCTTATGACTTTAAATTCAATGATTTCCGATAATTAATGCCAGAGTTATGCCCTTGATCACTTTGGATGTGAATGCTCTAAAGGCTAAAGTTGACATCTCTTTGATTTTAAATTTTTACACCATGTTAAAGGACAGGGGCAATGGCATAATACGTCCACATGATCACTTTGAAAAATCTTGTGAACACTCTCAAGGCTAATGTTTATGCAGATTGTTTTGAAAGGTCACAAGACAAGAAAGCCTATCGATTTTCAATAATTTCAGATAATTAGTGCCAGAGTAATGGCCCTTGACCTCTTTGAATATACTTGTTAACACTCTACGAGAGTTGTCAACAGGTGACATTATATTTATACACTGTGTTATAGCTGCTGTGGATGTAATTGTTGTTGATTTTAAGTTTTTTTTAAAATTGTATCTGGATTATCAATGTTATTATAGTTATTTATTTAACATCATCTGGATTATCACCATCAAGATACACCATACAGGAGACGAGAATCGACAACACTGTTCACATGACTGCATCTTTCTTGTAAATCATAGTTCTGATTTACAGTATTTAAATAGGTTACAGATATTAAGATCTTGTTGGAGGCACAGTATATGGTTTATAGTGACTAGTATATGTTTTATAGTGACTAGTATGTTCTATAGTGACTGGTATATGGTTTATAGTGACTAGTATGTTTTATAGTGACTAGTATATGTTCTATAGTGACTGGTATATGTTCTATAGTGACTGGTATATGTCTATAGTGACAAGTATATGTTATATAGTGACAAGTATATGTTCTATAGTGACTAGTATATGTTCTATATTGACTAGTATATGTTTATAGTGACAGGTATATGTTTTGTAGTGACTGGTATATGTTTTATAGTTTCAGTTAGGGAGTATAACTCTAATGTTAAAAGATGATCCAGGGACTGGTATATGTACAATATTAAATCATAGCGTAGTCAACAATGAATGAGATCAACATCAACTTAAACAGCTAGAAACAGATAATAACAGACTGTCACAAGAACGAATGATGGCTTTAAAGGTGATGACATCGTAGTATTTATAATATGTTTGAGGCTTTAAAGGTGATGACAGTGACACTGTAGTATTTGAAATATGTTTGATATTACTGTAATATTTACGCACCTCTATAAGATAGTAACCTGTATATTTAATCATTAGATATCGAGATGGAGCGATGTCGTTTTAAATGATTACAAAGTAATATTATCCATTCTACTCCACTAACCCTGGCTTTCATTCTACTTCATTATACTCTCGTGCATTCACAGGGACTTCAAATTCAAATTATCTGCCTTTGAACCAATCAAAAAACAGTTTACACACCTGTCTTATCATCATTGTTTACGGTCCTGTCACCCACTAGATTGGTCGATAGGAATAGCACATGTATCAAGGGCAGATAATTTGACTGTTTTTCCCCCGTGGATGACCCCTGAGTGTGCTGGAGTAGAGCGTAGTGGTACCACTGAGGATATATCGAGAATGAGTGAAAATTGAAAAAAAATTATTTTGTAATTTCTAATCAATTATGTTTAGTGAAATACTTAAACAGTGCAAATTGAGTCGTTTGTTGCTGCTAGTCGATTATACATGTTTTTAGATTATTATTTTGACAATCGTGAATTAGCCATTTTTAAAATATTTCCATATTAAGTCAAGTGTTTTCGTTTCTTAGCTTGAACAGGACAAGGAGTAGAGTTGTCTGTCCAAATTGTTTGCCTTTCTCTGAGACCTCTGACCCCGAGTTCACAAAGCATTCTCAGACTTAAGTTGAGAATTTACTCAACTTTGAATCACAGTTTATGAAAAATATATTTGATCCAGAAATACAAAACTTGTATATAGTTTCTTATTTATGTATTTGATACATTAAAACAACAAAATTATTATAAAGGGTCATATTTTAGTTAAAATAAGGCGGACAAGTTTAAGTAAATTCTCAACTTAATTCTGAGAATGCTTTGTGAACTCAGGTCCTGGTTTCCTCCCACTACTAAAGACACGACCTACACACAAGCAAATTATTAAAATATTTTCTAACCATATGACAATCCTTCCCAATGACAAAAATTAATAGCTCTGTTGGTTTGTTTCTAATTTCAACTTTTCTTTTATAGAGGCTAGGAAAATGTGTTGCTGCTAAAGAAGAAATGGAAAAAGATTTATTTTCCAAGGTAAATAACAAGTGCTCCAATGAATGATTTATCAGTTGAATTTGTGTAATATAAGATAAAATATGAAAATCTGCTTCTTAATTTTAGTTTCAATTAATTTCTGGATTCCTGAAATTATAGGAAATTATCTCCCTTTAGCGCTGTGTAATCAGAGGTCGGGACACATACACACTCAAATTATACCTGGTGATCTTCAATTAATGATAAAATATGCAGGGTATTACGTGAAAGACTTCATAAGATGTACAGAGTTAAAGCAAAATTAAGCCTATTATCAAAGATAGGCTTACACCATCAAATGCCAGTTGTTGGATCTTCTTTAATGTGGACACCATCTTGTGCTCGGGTGAACCGCCAGTTTTCATCCTTTTCCTTGCTAAACCAGTGACATATGGAAAACATCGTGGAAATTAATAGTTTATATAAGATTTCAGACCTAAAGAAAGCCGTGTAATAGACAGATTTACATCTTACATAATGTATGTTTAATGAGACAGCCACAATTATTATATCATCCACACAAATTTCTTTTATTTTTACTTTGTTGCCGTATTAAATAGTAAAAAAGAAAAAATAAGAAATTTAAAAGAAAATGGTTCAGGTGAGAGAGACTTTAGGGTTTAACATCCACTTGACACTAACAAGATCATTTCTCAATAAACATATGGTACAATAATTTGTAGGCAGTGAAAATATTTTATTATATGACCCAAGCTTTACTCATGTATGGACAATTTTTATATTACTTTTTATTACCTTTAAAAATACATATTCAAACTTATTTATTTATAATAATTTTGCTTTAAATCCTTCTCAAAACATTGTAATTGTCAGGGAATACCTCTGTTATAAAAAATCGATCATGTGACTTACTTCTCTCGGTACCTAGCTACGGGGGCAATGCCGGATGAGAATTCATTGCATATTTGCCATGGTTCTTAACTCTGAAACTGGTGCACCATCAAATTTATCAACATATACATCAAGCGCTCTCTAATACTGGGAGATTAGATAATCATACAATTGACGGTGGCTTAGTGGATAAGATGCTGCCTCGCTAGCCTGCAGGTCGGGTTTTCGATCCATGCATTGGCCCAAAAAGTTCATCCAGATTTTTCGACGTCATTCACCCTTGTCAATGATGCAGTTAAGGGGCCTGACAAGGACAGCTGTCTAGTTGTTGGGATGGGATGGAAAACCGAAGTGTACAAAAAAGATCTCTCGGCAGTTGGAATTCGATATAAGAGTAGGCCGTAGCGCTGCTGCCCAGGCAAAATTTCCCTCATAGCACACTGTATGACGTGTGCCTGTCTTCCATTAGCCCAGTTTAGGCGCAGAACAGTAGGACGTTAAACCCCATTTCATTTCATTTTTTATTTAGCGTTACTTGAGCAGGCGTCGCTGATTTTCGGGTTGCCATTTAAGGAAACCCTTACATTTTTGCCCTGTATCCAGTATTTTTCTAGTAAGATTGGATGTATCTACTTTCCATGGCATATATAATATATTTCTAGGAAAGTTTGTTTAAAGAAAATATTTGATATGTTATTACAGGTGAGGGTCAAGATGATGAGAAAGATGATGGAACACCAGGTAACACTTATTCACTTTTATTTATGATGAGTTAATCTTTATTACACACCAAGCTTATACATGGGGGAACCACGGTGACTCAGTGAGTAGCATGGAGATCTCGTTTTCGATCCCAATATTGGCCGAGAACGTTCATTGTGATTTACTGATTGTCAATGATGTAGTACAAAGTACCTGGCTAGAGACAACATATTATCAATAGCATGTTAAACCCCATGTTTATTGCTGAGGGTAAAACTGAAGGAATTAAAATCTGTATTTCATATTCTGTTGGAAACTTGTTAATGTTATATACATCTATACTACTGTATCTATACTACTGTATTATATGCGTTGCGACCCAGATTTAGCTCCTTTAACATTAAGTTAACACTGATTAGATCTTTTTGAGACTAACATGGTACTCATGTTAATAATTCACCTGTTTGTTAAGCAGCAGGAGGAAACCAAAGGTTATTCATGCCTCTTGACTTAATAACAGACCTAGTGACCTAAAGCACATGAAGTAAACCCCACCCTTTATCCTGTTTATTTCACCTTTGATTATCAGACCATACAAAACAATATATTTAGGTTTACAGACTATGATGCTTTTTCGTTTCCATTCAATTTACCCAGAGAAAACAATTTGATGCGATAATTAAAGGGACCATTTGTTTTTTCAAAATTAAAACATGTTGTACACTCTTTTTTAAATGATTCCGGAGTATCAGCAATGGCCTGCCAACTGCATTAGCCAGTCTGGTATTAACCGCTGTATTAGCCAGTCTGGTATTAACTGTCATACCAATAGCATGAGATGACTGTAGGACAGCCAGCCTGGCATTAACCTTACTAGAAAAAAAAGCATTATTTTGAAAGTATTCTGATTTGCTTGCTCTGCTTTTGATAGGCTGTTGAGGAAAACTGCACATCAAAACACAAATATAGCAAACAAAACTTGCATGAGGCATGTACACACACATTCGTTTAATAAATATGAATATAAAAAGATTATATAATACTTACTACAGTGTCACAGTCGAATTCTACTCGAAATGGAAGACAAAACAGAGAACAACGGGTGGAAACAAATAAAGAAGAAAGGTAAATGGACTTTAATTATTGAATACCTGGTCGAATACATGTATCAGGTTACAATATTGCTGTAGAAGCCAAAGTAATTTGTGACCATCTGGTCAAATTGGTGGATCAACAACAATTTAGCTGTGATGTGGATCAAAGTCAATTTAGCTGTGATAGCCATAATTCACTAAACCAATAATTCACTGATTTTGTAACAGATACTATAATAATTTACATATAAACAAATTATTATAACAGAGAATCACTTGAGAAATAAATAAACTTGGATTTTATGTAATCAGTTGATGACCAAACCTGTGCCATTTAGACTATTATTGATGACCTGTTACAGAAAGCCAGCAGTAATCACATTATTTGATAGAACTTGGAATTTGTAGAGTCTGTATTTGATGACCAAACCTATTACTGACGATAGTCAGCCGTAGTCACATTTTTTGATAGAATTTGGATTTTGTAGAGTCTGTTTTTAATCACCATGGTTTTTATTTTCTAGTGATAAAGAAGAAAATACAGACGAGGAAGAGGTCGGTTATATAATACGATAGAGTTACTTCCCTTTCTGTCAGGTTTTTATTTTATTCTCTGTAATTGGAGAGTTGGAACTGATGAAGATAGGCATACTAGATAGACTTGATACTAGGAGCATTCTCTTATACACAGGATCTGGGTTTTCCTTCCGGTACAAACAACCAAATGCTGTTCACTAACAAGGGAACACCATGCTGTCTGACCATCTGTACTACCCCACTAAAAGAGGGGACACCCTGCCGTCTGAACAACTGTCCCATACTACTGACACGGGAACGCATTAAGGAACTTTCTTAAAATAGATGTTTATTTTTGAATATTACATGATATCAATAATTAATATTTATTGAATGACGAAAGAAAATTTGAAAACCTATTCAAAGTACTATGTATATATATACAAAGCGTTATTATTTATTTTAGACGCCACCACCTAAACGTCAGAGAAAGAATGTGGGCCGTAAAACTGGTGATCTAGATTGTTCGTTAGATTTAGGGGAGGACGAGATTGAATCATCATCTTCTAGGATAGTTAAAAGGTAGAATTTATACACAGTAGGGTTTCACTGGACAGTTAGATTCAGTAAGATGGTTGTAGGGTTTCACTAGACAGTTAGATTTAAATGGTTGTTATGGTAACTCTATGTGGTTCTTATGATAACTATATATGGTTGCTATGGTAACTATATATGGTTGTTCTGGTAACTGTTGTTATTGTAACTATATGTGTTTGTTATGGTAACTATATATGGTTGTTATGGTAACTATATGTGAATATTATGGTCATTGTGTTTTATTTTTAAGGCCAGCTAGAAAGAGAGGAAGTGTAAGAACAGGGACACCAAGTAAACCGATTTTACCTAAAATAACTCGAAATACGTCCAATGAGAGGTAATTAAAATATATTATAAACCTATTCTACCTAAAGTAACTAGAAATACGTCTAATGAGAGGTAATTAAAATATTATAAACCTATTCTACCTATAGTAACTAGAAATACGTCCAATGAGAGGTAATTAAAATATTATAAACCTATTCTACCTAAAGTAACTAGAAATACGTCCAATGAGAGGTACTTAAAATATTATAAACCTATTTTACCTAAAGCAACTCGAAATACGTCTAATGAGAGGTAATTAATATATTATAAACCTATTCTACCTAAAATAACTAGAAATACATCCAATGAGAGGTAATTAATTCAATATCTGCAACCTAAATCAGGTACCCTTATGACAAAGTACACGAGTGATTTTTAAACCTGGTCAGTTAAAGTTTGTTTAATATACATCTCTGTGTAGTTCATCTGTAGTTGAAGACTGTATTATAGACTATTATGATATTGAAAATACAGAATCATTCAATTAGAATTGATAACTTGCCAGTATTTAGAGCTGACCCCTTGAAATGCGGAACCCATGGTTAATGGCACTCTCCATACATTTTTATTGGCTGCAAATATTGTTTCACTGCGCATATTTTAATATATCGAGAGAGAAATGGGGTTTAACATCCACTCAATATGGTTTAATTTTATGCCAACAATTCTCTTGCAGGTTTGTGTGTTGAGCAGTGCACAAGGAACCATGAGGTTGGACAGACAACCCTAACTCTTTGTCACATTTAAGTGGGGATTCGAAACCCCACCACCTGACTCAAGTACAAACCTTATGATTTCATGCACATGCGTTAAACTACTAGACCACTCAACCCCCTTAATCTACATTAGCGCCGGGGATCACGTGGCTAAGTGGGTAAGGCGCTGGTTTGCTAGCCTGGAGGTCGGGGGTTCGATCCCTGCATTGGCCGAGAAAGTTCATCTCGATTTTCCGGAATGGTTTCCCCATGTCAGTGATGCAGAATGGAGGGCCTGACAAGGACGGCTGCCTAGTCATTCGGATGGGACGAAAAACCGAGGTCCTGTGTACACATTGGCGTGCACGTAAAAGATCCCTTGGCAGTTGGAATTCGATATAAGAGTAGGCCGTAGCGCCGCTGTCTGGGCAAAATTTCCCTCATAGCACACTGTATGGCATATGCCCCTCTTCCATTAGCCCAGGTTAGGTGCAGAAGAGTAGGACGTTAAACCCCATTTCATTCATTCATTCAGAATAGAACAGTAGAGCTTTCATCCTCCATTTTATTTCATTTTATTTAATCTCTATCATTCATATAATTTATATATCTTATTTTTTTATATTTTAGTTATGTTGGTGGTCGAGGTCAGATGAGTAAAAGTAGTTCTAATAATTCTAATGTATCTAATATAGATCCTGAAGATCTGTTCAGTGATTTGTAGATAGAATTCAGTGGTTCAGAAACATTTCCGTCTTCTTTATAACCAAGGCAGCACTCATTATCGTATTATTCAGTGATTCAGAAACATTCTATCTTCATATCCCTTACCAGGCCCTCTGTCATGCATCGCTGACAAAGAGGAACAATGCCAGGGAATCTGGATGAACGTTATGGACCACTGCAACTACAAGGATCGAACAGGGGACTTGCAGGTTACCAAGCCAGTGGTTTATGACTTAGTCATCGTGTCTCCCAACAGTATAAACAATGTTGTGTATTAATTATATACAATATAAACGCTATCTTGTATAAACAATGTTGTGTATTAGTTATATACAATATAAACGCTATCTTGTTAATAAAACGATATGTTATTTATGAATTCTGTTGTTAATGGGGGGGGGGGGTTAATGGTTTGTACTAGGTACTGTACAGGGGCGGATCCAGGATTTTCAGAAAGAGGGGGCGTGCTGCACCACCTTGGGAGTGCGAAGCCCGGAACCGTGATTTTTGAGTGTAAAAAATGCCCACAAGGACTAATTTCGTGCTAAAACTGTAAATTACGATTTCCAACCTAAACTATTTTCGTTCTCCTTTCTCGCGAGAATATATGGAGCTAAAAATTGTTCGACACCTCAAAAAATAGAGGGGGCGTGCGCCGGGTGCGCCCCCCACTGGATCCGCGCCTGCTGTATCATAAAACCTGTCATTGAGTCAACTGATGTGGTTTCGAATCTCCGGCTGTGCGTGACAAGGAGTAGGGCCACCTGTCCTACCTCGTGGGTTTACTCTGGGCACTCTGGTTTCCTCCCACTGCTAAAGACCCCTAAGTGCAAGCGAATTATTCAAATAAAATTAAAAGCATTATGTTAGTCCCGAAATGACCTAGTTTGTGTCGAGTGGACTTTAAACCACATTTCTCTCTCTCTCTCTCCTTCCAGAGTTCACGAATTAATCTGATTTATCACCCAATCAAGAGGCGGAACTAGGAATTTTGAAAAGGGGGGGCGCCGGAAAATGAGGGCACTGACCGAAGAGATGGGGCACGCGGCATGAGGGGGGTGGGGGGCGCGCGGGGTTGTGGACAAGAAAATTATCCGTCATTACCTTACATCTGTAGCCAATCCAAGAGCTATTTGACTGATATTTTCGTCTAAACGTTCGTCTAAAGGGTTCTCTATCATATCAATCCGAGGGAGAGTAGGTTTATATCTGACATATACAACGTTCACCCTTAAATTTAATGGACTCTTCTAAAAAAAGCAACAGTGATTGGATGATTTCTCGGTAGTTTCCGCCAAATAGCGAGAATTACCGATGTAATAATGCGCGTGTTTTTGTTTACACGTCGCCATTTTGAATTGAAAGCAAGAACAAAGCGGATAATTAAACGAAGTCAGACGAATAATCAATCCTTTTTAGTCATCATATTGACGATGGAATAGATGTGGATGCAAATATGATGAGGACCTGTCCAAAGCCTGAAGAAAATTTGGATCAAAAGGCAATCTTTTCCGATATTTCTGACAATGAACCGTGATTGGAATTTAGGTATTTTCAGAGAAGGATTTGACCGACTGGTTAAGTGGACTGTATCCAAAAATACTTTACAATGGAACTTTTGAGCGATAAATACTTTCAAGTCTTGCAGTGTGTGGAGAAATAATGTGGGCGGAAAGAAAATTCTGAAAGATATGTTAGACATGGACTATGGATAACCGATTTAAATATGCCGATAAGTACATGTACACCGTCTATTTCGTTACTGCATGCTACAAACTGTACCATACAGTGGGCTATGAGGGAAATTTTGCCCGGGCAGCGGCGCTACGGCCTACTATTATATCGAATTCCAACTGCCAAGGGATTGTTTACGAACACGCCAATATGTACACGGGACCTCGGTTTTTCGTCCCATCCGAACGACTAGACAGCTGTCCTTGTCAGGCCTTCCGTTCTACATCACTGACAAGGCGAAACCACGCCGGAAATTCGCGATGAACTTTCTCGGCCAATGCAGGGATCGAACACCCGACCTCCAGGCTAGCGAGCCAGCGCCTTGCCCACTTAGCCACGTGATCCCCCAAGCATGTATGAGGTTCACCTTGAAAAACTTGAGATACACAAGCTGGAAGTAGAGACAAGAAAACAAGCAATTTTCGGCCTTACATTTCAACGTAACCAACTTCTCAACCCTTGTAGCCCTCCGCCTCAAAATCATGAATATTTACTATAACCTGGCAGAAAATGTATTTTCAAACCCTTTTCTTTGATTCTACACCCATCGCTTTTGGTTTATCCTGTTTTCTATCCATCACTTGCAAAATGTTGCGTATCCTGCCTGGCAGTCGCTGGTTATTTAAATATGCAACATGTAAATTTCGTAGAAGAAAAAAATACAAATTTTGAGTGTTTTCTGTGTAATTTGTTTATATCCTGTCCCATTTTTTCACAGAACTCAAATACTGCCTTTAACAAGAAAGATTTTAGCCCAAAGACCCATGGACCTGAGATGCATCGATGTACATAAAGCAGCATGTGTACTTAAAGGGTCATCATTTTGGCAAATATTCTTTGATTTTTCTTTTTCTTTCACCGGTAGGTTTTCGGAACATATGGGAAGCATACAAAGGCCTTTTGGTGATACCTGAAGTTTTACCCTTATATACGACACATCTAAACAAATATTTCCAAGCCGTAGGACGATAGTTATTTTTGGCCTTTCTCTCCCTTTCCCTTTACCCCCTTTTGTTTTTGTGGTGTAAAATCAAAGAAAGGCGTTTGAAAATACATTTTATGCCAGGTTTTGGTGAATATTCATGATTTTGAGGCGGAAGGATACGAGTTGAGAGGTTTGTTACGTTGAAACGTAAGACCGAAAATTTCATGTTTACTTGTCTCTACTTCAAGCCTGTGTATCTCAAATTTTTCATGGTGAACCTCATACATACTTTTGGAGAAGAGTTTGCCACATATTTTGTTTCATATGTGGCAGAAAGCGTTATACACAACAAAAATTTGGGGAAAAGTTAGAGCCGGTCTAAGAGACGAGAATTAACATAAAAGTTAATGAGGAAATCATTAGTGGTCTGTAGCCAAAATTATCAAGTCTATATATTATGCAATAAAACCTGACATATCGGTTTAGAGTTAAATCGACTATTGACATGATGTAAACATATCGACATAGTTCATGTCGGCATAGGGTGAATTTAATGCGTTTAGCGTTTTGTTTCAATCAATGTAAATTTATCGATTAACTAGACAACATCTACATTTATACGTCATGGTGTCAGGGTTAATGTAAACTACAATTTCTCGGAAATTCAACTTTTATTATTGTATTGGGGTCAAGGCCAACAAACGTCCTACAGTTTCTCAGAAAATCAACTTTTATTATCGTATTGGTGTCAATGTCATATTTCCCATAATAAGCCAACGATCAACTATCGGATGATCGAGATTAAAAGGTTAACAAATATAACGATAATGTGGATAATCGAGACTTTGTTCCTTGTCAGGTATCATTAACAAAGAGGTGGGGGGGGGGCAAAGTAATATGTGCACAGATGGAATTCGATACAAGAGTACAGATGAGGTTTAACAACCACTTGACATAAACCAGGATATTTGGGACTAACATATAGAGATATTACAACTGTTACTAAATGAAATGGAGTTCAAAGTCCTACTCAATGCTGTACTAACAGGTTCTTGTGCATGCATGCTAACGTGTACTGTACTAACCAGTTCTTGTGCGCGTTTCATACGAACGACTAAGGCTGCCCCCCACCCCCCAATTAGGGGATCAATATCAGACGTAATTGTCAACAGTTACAAATGTGTTGTTATTGATGTGTCCCCATTTGAATATTGTTCACAATAAGAAGCAAAATAAAAAAGATATGTTTACAGGATTATTTTGTTATACGAAAAACTAAGTGATGCGTTTTCTATGGCGCTCAGTATATATACAGCTTGTCTAAGGTTATCAGTACTGTACACAATAAATGTATTATCATGTTTTATTAACAGTTAGCACTTGAGTCAGTATATTAATAGTTTAAAATTAGATATAGGACACCAGGGTCACCAGGTAGTTCTTGAATCAAATATAGATTTCACGTTATTTTGTGTCGTCTGCTTGTGATTAGCACGCTCTCGAGTTACAATGTTACTAAGTGGTCTATGTAGTGTAATGGTCGAGTGCGAGACATTAATATGTATGTATTTAAAATGCAGAGTGACCTTATTCGTTGATGTTGACGTAACGTTATTTCAAATGGTCTCGAGCTTAAGACATTGCCACAGGTCACAGTCCTATGGAATACACAGGGTTCCATAGTTCTATGGGACACACAGGGGTCCATAGTTGTTTGGGATACACAGGGGATCATAGTTCTATTGGATACACAGTAGACCTTACGGGGGTTATATAGTTCTATGGAATACACAGCAGGCCTTACAGGAGTCCATGGTTCTATTAGATATAATTAATGCATCTGGATGATTGAAACATCCCTAACATCTAAGATTTTCCACAAGAACTCGAGATGGCTGTACATATGCATTCAGTGGTGTTTGGGTTTACGCCTATGTCCATTATAACATCGACATTTATACGCCTGCGGTAGTTGACCGTAGTTGGGATGCCGGTACCCAGGGGGTGTCAGGGTGACATCGTCTGATTTGATATTTGTTTATTTTTGTTTTGCGTGTAGTGCACTTACTATTAATCTACACATACTGAAGATATATAATCCATCATAAAACATTAGGTGGACTACATTTTCAGGTTTGTCGACCTGCTGACGGACCAATTAGTGCTTATGGTGGATACCATCAGTGCTTATGTGGAGACGTAACCTCTCCCCTAAATTCTTAAATCTATCCCACACTCTCGTGAAGAATCACTTGCCCTAGCCATTTCAAAGTCTTGCGACCGTGGTAAAATCTGGAGAAAGTACCATGGAATATTCCTGCAAAATGTTAACTGGCATCTGCCTGAGAAATTGATTTTCTTTTAGTGTTTTTAAAAACAAAAAAGAGTTATGTCCCAATATAATTTAATACTGCCAGAGTTATGTTCCAATAGAATATATTACTGCTAGAGTTATGTCCCACCATCAGGTCCTCCGTTCTACACTACCAGGTCCTCCGTTCTACACTACTAGGTCCTCCGGTTTCACAAACCATTCTCAGACCTAATTTAAGAATTATACCAGAAACACAAAACTCTGCACATAGTCTCTTATAGATGTGTTTCATACATTAAAGCTATAGACGTTTTATAAAGCGCTATATTTAAGTTAAAATAAGACGTGATGGAGGTTCTACACACTTTCATTCTACCTCCCTGGTTTATAGAGATTAAATTATATAAAACTACTGACTTTAACGTTCTTTAAAAAATAGCTGTGGTGTAAATTATAGGTATATTATCAACCCCTTCGTCGTTAAAAACGTCTTCGTTAGAATAAAGTTAAAACAGGTGGATTTTGTTTAAGAAAGAAGCCATGACAGTTCAACATATTTATTAAACAGAGTTAACTCCCCTGATGTGAGGGACTAGGCCTACATTAATAATAATATTATGAGCAATATCAAACTACTGATATTGTAACATCCTTCTTTCTGTAAGGAAGAAATGAGTCAACTAAAAATGTCAATAATACTAGAGTGTTACTATTGTAGGAACATAAAACATTCAAGGATAAGTAAATCTTTGAGGGGTTTTTACAGTTCGTCCTGAACGAGTCTTTATCACACCTGGACTTGGATTGAGATGAGCTGGAGAGAATGTTACATGCTTAGGTTGAGCTTGATGAGGTCCCTTTAAACATGACTTGGGTGTATCATGCTTGACAGGGCTAAGGATGGTAGGTGTCTTTTCAGCTGATTTAGATGTTGTTTTATTGAACTTGAATGGCGTTGGTCTACTTATAAACGGTCTTACAGAAGTTTGTTCACTAGCTAGTGATTCCTCATTTATGATAGGTGAGCTAGTATCCGTTCTATGTGGAGATTCGTTAGTTTTGCGCAGATACCTCCTATTTCTCCGAAGAACAGTTCCATTTGTTTCAACTTCGTACGAGCGTTCATCCAACCGACGATATACAGTTCCTTGTTGGTATTTCTTATTCTTGCTGACAAACGGCTTAATCCTTACCATGTCTCCTTCTTGTAGAACAGAGAGATCTTTGGCTCCTTTGTTATAGTAGAATTCTGATCTGGTTTGTTTATCTCTCAGTTTTTCTTGAACAGAATAGGAATCAGTTGATCTTGGTTGTAGGAGGGATGTCTTAGTTGGAAGTAATGTTCTTGATCGACGATTTAATAGCTTCTGAGAAGGACTGAGATGCGTAGCTTGATCTGGAGTATTTCTAAAATCGAGTAATGACAAATAAGGATCAGACTTGGCATCTACAGCTTTCTTTAGGAGCAATTTAACTGTTTTAACAGCTGACTCGGCTTTCCCGTTACTTTGTGCATGACCAGGACTGCTGGTAATATGCTCAAAATCCCATGTTTCTGCAAACTGTCTAAAATTCATAGATGTATACTGAGGTCCGTTGTCGCTGATCACGGTCTCAGGAATACCATACCGAGCAAAATGAGATTTCAACTTTCTGATTACAGTTTCACTTGTTGTGTCATTCAGCTTATCTACTTCAATAAAGTTGGAGAAGTAATCCACAACAACTAGGTAATTATTTTCACCAATAGAAAATAAATCTGTTCCGACCTTCTGCCAAGGTCGAGACGGAAGATCGTGTGACATTAATGTTTCCTTTTGTTGACAACGACCATATTGCTGACAGATATCACAGGCAGATATCATATCTCTAATGTCACTGTTCATACACGGCCAGTATACAGAGTCTCGGGCTAGACGTAGACAGGAATCAATACCCATATGAGATGAGTGGAGTCTTTGTTTCATTTCGGGTTTCATGGAATGAGGTACGATAACTCTATCGCCTTTAAATAACAAACCATCATGTACAGCGATTTCATCACGACAGTGAAAGTAAGGAGTCACTAGTGTATTCAAACAACTTTTCTCATCTGGCCACCCTTTAAGGACAGTTTCCTTCAATACTTGTAATGTCTCATCTTTGGCTGTTTCACTTCGGATGCAGTCAAGACGCTTTTCAGATATAGGTAAGTATTGTGACATATTAACACTTTCAAATTCATCTCGAAACTGATCTGAGGTATCAGGTAAGTATGCACGAGACAGAGTATCAGCTATATACATCTTCTTCCCTTGTAGGTAAGTAACGTTAACATCGTATTTTTGAAGACGTAACATCATGGCTTGTAGACGTTTAGGAGCAGCATGTAAAGGTTTCTTGAGAATAGTTTCAAGAGGACGATGATCAGACAATACATTTACAGGTCGGCCATAAGTATATTGATGAAATTTCTCTACAGAGTAAACAATGGCTAACATCTCTTTCTCTATTTGGGCGTATCTAGATTCTGTTTCAGTGAGAGCTCTACTAGCATATGCCAAGGGTTTTCCATCTTGAAGGAGAGTACTACCTAGACCATGTTCACTTGCGTCGCATTGTACAGTTAGTTCTTTGGCAGGATCATAATAAGAAAGGATTGGAGCTTCACAGACAGATTTCTTGATATCATCAAAAGCTTGTTGTTGTACAGACGACCAGTTCCAGGGAACATCTTTATGTAGTAGCTGGCGAATAGGTTGAAGTCTTTCGGATATCGAAGGTAAGAATTTTGCAAGATAATTAACAAATCCTTGTAGTCTTAAAACAGCTTCACGACACGTAGGGGCAGGCATTTTCATGACAGCATTAATTTTAGCAGGATCGGGTTTGAGTCCTTCCGTTGTCACTAAATGACCCATAAAAGGAATTGAGTTAAGATTCATCTTGAGTTTGTCCAAATTTAGTCTTATTCCAACATTTCTGCATCTTTCTAACAGATTTGACATCACTTCGTAAAGATTGTGTCTTGCCGATTCCAGATTATCACCAATGCCAAACATCATGATATCATCAGCAATAGAATAAGTTTGTTTCAGTCCTTCCAGATTTTCTCGAAGTTTGCGATGGAATATTTCACTAGAGACACTTGCCCCATAGGGTAAGCGTAGAAATCTGTAACGAGAGTTTCCGGCCATAAACGTGGTCAGATAACTGCTTTCCTCATCTAACACACAATGCCAGTAGGCTGTTTTCAAATCAACGGATGCAAATATCCGAGCTTTAGAGAGTTCAGGTAGAATGTCTTCTAAGGTAGGCAATTGACATCTTTCACGTTTTAGCGCTTTATTTAATGGTCGCGGATCCAGACATAATCTAATATCACCATTATTCTTCACAGCAGTTACAATATTATTTAACCAGTCCGTTGGTTCTGATACAGGAGTAATGATTTGAAGTTTTATAAGTCTCTCTAGCTCAGTATCTAATTTCTCTGTCAGGGAAACTGGAGGACGTCTAATGGCACCAATATGGGGTTTAACAGATTTATCAACCTCCAGATGGACTAAACCTGGAAATCGTCCCGGTTCGTCACTAAATACATCAGAATAAACTTCAGTTAATTTCTGGAAATCAGACTTACTGTTGATAGCATGGACATGTTGGAAATTATCATAATTGACAGTCACTAATTTCAACTGTTGAGAGGCTTTAGATCCTAATATAGGTATAAGTGGTTTGTCTACCACTACAAAATCAATCATGTCAGTCTTGCTAGTTTTAGGATTGTAGAGAGGTAGGGTACAGGTTCCTTCTGGAATAACTTCTGATTTATTCCACATAATTAGTCGTTTCTTAGTCGGTTTCAGTTGAGCTCTAGACGTGTGCTCTAATGGTAGAAGATTCACACTCGCACCACAATCAATTTGGAATTTTACAGGATTATTACAAACTTCCATATAGGCGTATATGTTTGTCGTCACATTATCATCGACAGAGTTAATATATAGAATACCAGTGTAATCGGGATTGTCATCATCAGGTGATTCTTCACATTTATTTACTTGGGTTTTGGGACATTTTGATCGAAAATGATTCTTTTCATTACAGACAGAACAAGTTTTACCCCATGCAGGGCATCTTGATTTAACCAGAACATGTCTATATCCACAAAAATTACATTCTTTTTTCATTGGTGGTCTGTTCAAAAATCTATGCTTAGATTGCTTACGTGAACCTTGTTGACTGTAGGAGCGTTCGCGTGATCTGGCACTTGAGGTATTCCTAAACCGATGTCTTCCTCTCTGGTCATTGACAGAGTGTATTTCAGATTCATTCATGGATTCCATTTGGGCATTAGTTACTTCAGATGCACGACATGTTTCAATAGCGACATCGAGGGTAAGTTTTTTCTCATTAAGTAATTTCTTGCGAACATCATTATTTGTTATGCCTAGAACAATGCGATCACGAAGGAGGGAGTCATATAAGCATTCACAAAAACCACATGTCTTGGACAGAGTCGTTATTGTCGTCAGGAAATTATTGAATGTTTGACCCGGTTTCTGAGTTGTGGAATTGAACTTATATCTCTCAAAAGTTTCGTTAATTTGTCCATGAATATAAGTTCTAAATTTTTCTGTAATATCTTCGATGGTGTAATCTTCATTTTCAAATGTAAAAGTGTTATAAACTTTCAAGGCATCCGAGCCTATGTAGGACAAAAATGTGGCTTTTCTAACAGCAGGAGGGCGATTACCGAGCCCTGTAGCGACTTCATAATTTTCCCATTGTTGTACCCACAGTTTGAAATCATCAGAGGTTGCATTCATGGATACATCAAGATAACCAGGGGCTTTCACAGACGTGGTTTGTCTTTGTTGACGGGCCTCATTGTTTTCAGCTGTATTATTGCCAATATTGGCGGTTAAATTCAGGGCAGACATTGCAGCAGCTACAGCAGCCTGTAAGACAACAGGATCAATGGCAGGTTCATTTTCAGGTGGATTATTACTCATGGTAGGTTACTAGCAGGATGTTTTCACATAAAAGTTCAAATTAAGTTTGTTGTGAGGCAATGTTGATCCCAAATTCAGCCACCATGTTTAAGAAAGAAGCCATGACAGTTCAACATATTTATTAAACAGAGTTAACTCCCCTGATGTGAGGGACTAGGCCTACATTAATAATAATATTATGAGCAATATCAAACTACTGATATTGTAACAGATTTTATTATGATTAAATAATATTATTATTATTATTAAAATGAGGTGTAGTTTAACGTACTGCTGTATCAAGTCTTTTACCGCCTCACTGTATAAAACCAGACTTTTTTCTATAAAAATAATATGTAGGTGAAATTTACCTTTTGTTATCAAGTACAGTACATGGGTGATTCACTGTATAGACAGGTGACAGGCCCGGATCCAGGATTTTGTCGAGGGAGGGGCCATACATTAGAGCAAAGGGTAATAATCAGGTTTGGTGTAGCTCCCAGCGGAGATAATGCGAAAATCATGTTTATACCATCTATACTCGAGACTAACATATAGAGATAAACCAGGATATTGGGGACTAACATATAGATATAAACCAGGCGTATTTGGGACTAACATATAGATAAACAAATTAAAAAATGGCATGCTGTGGATCCACCCCTGAACATAAATAAACTTGTCACAATTTCACAGAAATGCAACTTTTATTTTCTTTCGCGCTAAATGTTTTTCTGTCGTCTGCTTGAGCTCAGCACGCGCTGTTAACAAGAGAAACTATTACAGTTTACTGACAATACAATAAACGACATCTAAGTTGGAAGCTCGACATACCCCCCCCCCCGCCCCACACACACATCCATTACCCCCCCCCCGCACATCAGGGGATCAATATCAGAAGTAGTTAAATGTATTATCAGTATTACTCTCATATTTATCACCTTAAATTTTTACTGCATTTTTATTAGTCCATTATCATTGTCGCCCCCACACCCCAAAACATGCATGCATTGATCGCCTCTTTACATACATAAAATAAATCGTAAAACAACGCTTTTTATAAAAAAAAGATATTATACGTAATATAGTAATGTTAAAGACAGGTAAGTAGTTACGTGCATTTATTATGTTTTATTATGTACAATCACAGCATCTATCTTTTGTCAAAGTAACCTGTGGTTACCCGATATATACGCTCAAATATTCAAGACTGTAAAAAAAGAAAAAAAACAGAAAGACACATTCACATTGTCTCTGGAACCATGTTAGTCCCGAATGATAGACATCAGACGCCAGGATAATTGGGACTAAACCTAATATGGGTTGTGACCAATGGAAATGGAATTCAAAGTTCTACTTTAAAGTCTTACGTCTCATCCGAACAACTAAACGCTTCCCCCCCCCCTCATCAGGATATCAATAGCTACGTGTGTTTATACGATTCTAGTGATTTGTGCCAAAAAATTACGTGACTTGCCGTCATAAAGAATAGGTGGTAGATTCCGAACAATCGTTCACAGGGAATGATGGACATCGGACGGACTGGAGTGTCGACAATATACAACCACATTTCAATTATGGTGTATAAAAATTAGACGGAACATTGACCATGAATTAATAGTTTTAATCAGAATAATTAATAACAGTAACCTATTAATCCCGTACAATGTTAGTTATTTTATTAATTGTTACTTGAATTGTAACGTTTCTATGATGATCAATAAATCCTCTGACATGATTACAGAATCTCGTCCAGTCAATAAGATCAGTATAATAGCCTGGCCAACCGGGTTTAACAGTCCCGTTACATTGTTTAATATACCCCCCCCCCATCACTCGAACAAGGCATAATAGGTTCATCTCTACTCTGTATGTAGGCCTATCCACCATTAGTCTATATCAGGCTACTGTCTTAAATACATCTTTCTATCCTGTATGTAGGCCTATCCGCCATCAGTCTATAGCAGGTTATTATTTTAAATATATCTCTACTCTATATATATATCAACATCATTAGTCTAGTCCAGATGAGAGCCTGACGTATAGGACAACCCAGATGTTGGTGTATACTAGGTTTGATATTAATTATATGATATATATCAACATCATTAGTCGAGTCGGTGTAGAAAAGTAAGACGTTTATTTACATCATTGAATATGAGAAATAAACAGAAGACATGTGACCCTACACGCAAACAAAATACTTAAACAATATAAAATGACATAAAATAAAATATAGACAGCGGTGCTATACTCTTATCGAATTTCAACTGCCAAGAGTTCTGTTACGTACATATCAATGTGTACATGGGAACCTCGTTGTTTCGTCCCATCCGAACGACTATACGTTTTCCCACACAAGGCACCCTGTTTTGCATCACTGACAAGAGGGAACCACACCAGCATATCAACACCAGGATAGAACATGGATGTGAAGCCGAATGTGACTGAAATAGAACACCATACTGAAATAGATTTAATGTTATTTTATGTTGTCTGCTTGTGATTAGCACGCGCTCTAGTTACAACTATGTTATATATTAAACTTTATTGACGATGAAGACAGACATGTACCATATTATAGCTCTTTATGGAAACAACCCCGTTGAAATCTCATTAAAAAAATGGCTTGCACGTGAGGGTTTCGTTACCCACTTTACAACTTCAAACTGTCAGTTGAAAGGTCGACATACTCCCCCCTCAACCTATTGCATGTCTTTATTTTGATACAAATGCCGAGAAAGTTCATCTAAATTTTCCGGCGTTTTTTTTTCCTTGTCAGTGATGCAGAAGGAGGGCCTGACAAGGACAGCTGCCTAGTCGTTCGGATGGGACGAAAAACCGAGGTCCCGTGAACACATTGGCGTGCACGTAAAAGATCCCTTGGCAGTTGAAATTCGATATAAGAGTAGGCCGTAGCGCCGCTGTCTGGGCAAAATTTCCTTCATAGTACACTGTATGGCGTATGCCTGTTTTCCATTAACCCAGGAGTAGGACGTTAAACCCCATTTCATTTCATTTCTTTACAATCAACTATAGATGATCGAGATTAAAAGATTAACAAATATAACAATAAAATCGATAATCGAGACTTGCCAGGTATCATTAACAAGGGGATGGGGCACGCCTAAGAAATATCGATGAAATTCCACGGTCAACAGTACAGAACAGTGTATAGCCGTTCGGGTGGGACAACAAACCGAGGTCATATGTAGAGATTTATGTGCACGTAAAAGAACCATTGATATAAGAGTTTAACTTCCACTTAATAACAGTAGTCTATTAATCCCGTACAGTTATTTTAATTGTTGTTTGAATTGTAAAGTTTCTATGATGATCAATAAATCCACTGACAGGATTACTGAGTCTCTTCCAGTCAATAAGATCAGTAAAACAGTATAACCCACCACCAGGTTTAACAGTCCCATTACATTGTATAACTACAGATTGAGAAAAGAGTTATTGCGACCAAATTATTAGGGAGGCTAAAGCCCCCCCCCCCCGCTCCGCCGGGTCAGTCCTAGCAACAAACTTTACAAGACTGTGAAATAAAATTGGTTAATCCAGGACGTGTTTTGGGCTACAAATAGGCTTGAGTGACAGGTACCAGTTGACATAGGACTATGGATAGGCCTGAGTGACAGGTACCAGTTGACATAGGGCAGTATCTATAACACAACGTCCTGCTGTTCTGTATTGATACGACATACGTCACTCAAGTCTGTTATGAGGGAAATCTTTCTCTACATCAGCCCTACAGTCTACTCTAGTATGCAAACTGCCATGGGTACTTTTACATGCACAAACCAAGATAAAAAGTTTTGGAACTTATCTATAGGCGATGTGCGTGTTTCACGCAATCTCAGAGGGAGAGAGAGAGGGACTAGTCTATTTTCAGCAAGGTTGAATCCCCGGGCTCCTGCTCTATCAGTAGGACAGGACGAGGGAGAGAGAGAGAGATGTGGTTTAACGTCCACTCGACACAAACTATGTCATCTCGGGACTAACATATGGTTTTAATTTTATTTTAATAATTCGCATGTGTGTAGGGGTCTTTAGCATGCAGTTGGAGCAAACCTACGAGGTTGGACAGGCGACCCCACTCTTTGTCACGTACAACCGGGGATTGAGGATTGAGAACCACGCCAGTTGACTCTATGATAGGCTTTATGATACAGCGCGCACGTGCAAACCATTCGGCGGCCATTCACCCCCCTCCCATCTCAGTTAGAAAGGTAATGGTTATTAATGGATTATTACAATTATATACTCCTAGTTGTACTTTTTATTCAATATAATTTTGATTATTTTCATACCATTGCATGTCAAAATAATTAATTCTAAATTAATTTTCTTATCACTACCAATATGGTACGGCATTTCATACCACTGAATTTCAAATTAATTTGTGTCATTTAAATTAATCTACTGAACGCTTTCACTAGAATATTGCATTTTTAATCAATTGGTATCTGTTTAAATGAATTATAGAATATTAAAATTTATTGTTATTATAAAGACGACTACGTGCAAGCGAATAATTGAAATAAAATTGAATTATATGTTAGTATCTCTCTCTATCTCCCTCTCACTCAACACAAACTAGGCCATTTTGGGACTAACTCATGGTTCAACCATATTTCAATAATTCGCTTGCGCGTAGGGGTCTTAATCGGTGATCGGAAACTATTCGCTCATGAAGAAAGGGAGATCCTGTTTGTTTATAGTACGTGTTGTTATTATATTCCACGCGTTTTAATTTTAAAATAAAAAAAATATTGTAAGACAAAAGATGGTGTAAAAGATAGGGATCAGCACTTTGTGGGTCACCTTGACGTTGAAACCTTGTCAAAACTTCTATTAAATATAACAGTCATCTGAATGGGTATGGCGGGTGTTTATAAGATTAATAAGATAGTATACATGTTTAGTTATACATGTACTGATCTTACAAATCGATCAAAGTCTTTGCTGCAACAGAAAAAAATATTCTTTTCAAGTTATGTTCTTTTGAATTTTGAACCAAAAATAGCAGAAATTGTCTGCTTTATTTTTAGGCAGTCATTTAGCCACGAAAATTGTTTCATCTCGTCCCAGCAAATAAGTGGTGAAAATTTGGTGATTTGTTGCATAAGTTAACCCAATGGCCGTCATTGTCACATACATTTCTTTTTCGATGCATTGCACAATACGTCTAGCACTCGAATTACGCCTTGAACTATATTTGTCAAGTGTAGCCATAATGAGGTGACATCACTTCCCGTATATTTAACAGTTTGTTACACATCTCCCGTAGCAATGATACGGACTGTCATTGAGTCAACTGGTGTGGTTTCGATTCCCAGGTTACACGTGACAAGGTGTAGGGTCGCCTTTCCAACCTCGTGGTTTTTCTCTCTGGGTCCTCTGGTTTCCTACCACTGCTAAATAATATTTTAATCAACGAACAGGTAACATGTTATACTAAGTTTTGAGCTTTGTTGTAAATTTCCTAAATTGTTGGTATAGTTGAGCAGCATCGGGTAATCAGATATTG
Source organism: Patella caerulea (assembly GCA_036850965.1). NCBI lineage: Eukaryota > Metazoa > Mollusca > Gastropoda > Patellidae > Patella > Patella caerulea. The sequence continues at coordinate 1,694,989 of JAZGQO010000002.1, forward strand.
TAGCGATTAGCCAACAAGTTGAGCAGCAATTTATTTGCTTGGGGGAGTTCTGTTGCAATTTAGTTGATCAGGACCCGCACCCCTTTCTCTGCCACCAGTGGTCTATCGGCCGACCTCAAGCCGTTTTATAGTAGAGCTTCTTCAGAGGTGAAGGCGGACTAGCTAAAAAGTAGTTACGCTATTTTCAACTCTCCCTCTCTCTTAGAACAAACGGAACAAAACTGTACAAAACTATAAAGTTTTATTATGTATTATAACATATATACAGGTAAGTTTTAATGGACTGGGAAAAACTCTTTTAACTATTTTTAAAGAGGCGAACTGTCCCAGTTCAAGCCGTTCTGTGATCTGTTCTGTTTCTGTGTAATAACTTAAAGCTATACTGTTCATTACCTGCAAGCAGTTAAAGGCTGTATCTGTTTAAAAACTGCAAGCAGTTTATAGTCTTTGCTTTTTCTAAAGGCTGTAACCTTTACTTAGACTGCAAGCAGTTTAAGATCTATGTGTGCTCTAGGAGCAATTACCACGAACTATTGGTGTACTAGAGCTTCGCTTCGACCCTGGAGAAGGTTATCCCAATGGGAACAGCTGACCCGGGGTACTAGTGCTGGGTAACACGTTCGCCTGGGCAACCTTCGGGTGCGCTTGTATGGTCACGACTAAACGACAGAGTATAGTTCACTACACCCGAACGAAAGCTAGTTCGACCATGGTCGTCAAAATGGACGCCATTACCTTCAATGAACAGCTACAGAATCTTTTACCTAACGAAAACGCAAGTTTGCTTAATGAAAACTTTGATATGACCACATCATTCTTCGGATGCAAATTCCCGGAACGTTTGCCAAAAGTTTCTGATAACGACGATTTCAAGAAATCTACTCACAGTTGAGTCAGTGACAGAGTTATCCCCAGACAATAAAATAAACAAATCAACCAAATATCCAGAGTTTATTTACTGTTACATAATTTCTATTTACAATGTATATCAAACGCATGTATTCAATGAACAAAATCGTTTGTTTATTTTACTGTTTTTCCAAATAAAATTCACAAATAGTTGAAATTTTTTTACTATATATAATACCGTCACTTTCAGTGCTGTCACAATTTCAGTCTGACATCAGCCTTGTGGTCGAATTGATTGACAAAAAATGATTATCCACTTTATATAATATAGAAACTACTTAAATATGTTATTTGAATTTAAATAACTTTCAGGTTCTGGAGCAACATTGGTAGCATACGTTCTTTCTTCAAATAACAATTCCAACACAACACATCTTTTGTGGCCAGCCGCCATTTTTAATTTGACTTGACCAGCCTCAACCGACCTCAAAAGGTTGGTTAAGCATGGTCGCGACTATAGTCTAACCATTTCAAGTTCGGGTGTACATGGTCGAGACCGAGTTGAACTATGGTCGACCATTTGGACGAGCCGAAGGCGGCCCTGGCCGTCTCGACAGGATGGCAATGTATGAGAGAATTAATTCCCATCGCATGCAAACTTATAAACTATATGTTCCTTATGTCAACCATATAAATGCAACATTATTTAACAGATGGACACAATGTGATTTATCGTTAAGTTGACATACAGAAGTATAATCTAGTTATGTTTAATAAGTCATAGGATATGCATATAAATTATAATTGCATGCTATATATTCAAATTCGGCTATTTAAGTAATGGGAGATAATAATTCTCAATAGTATTAGACAATGTATTATGCTACATCTCCAACAAAATAGATTATATAATATGGATATAAACTCATTAATAGTATGCTAAATAACTAGACATGGATTTCTATTAAGTTATAAAATTGAACATAATATATGGCAGATAGCAATATTATTATAAAACTTAGAAAGGTTCTGTCAACATACTATTCATGCAGTTATCAAATATCCATTCCTTCACTATATATATAACTACAGTGACCTAGGTGTATTTATAGTCTCGACTATTTATACGTCTATAGACTTTAAATAAAACAATACTAACAAAATGAAACTAGCTTTACCACAACATCAAAATCGATTTCTGTCAAGTTCACAAATTGATGGCACGGTCAAACAATTCCAAATCGACCTCGACCATAGTAAGGATTTCCATAGTAGTCCAAAATTTCAAGATTTGGGTTCTGACCTGTCACCTTTTTGAGTATAAAAAAATGTAACTAGACAAAGTACAATAAGAGTCATGCAAAATTGAAACAAAATAGAGAACAGTCTAATTAAACTAGGCCTACAGATCTATATTTCTATTTGTTTTTATGCTTTCGATGTCCTACACTACATAAAGATCGAACTGGGTATTTTTTATTTAAGATAGTGTCGTTTAGTCAATTTTGCTAATTAGTCTTTTTACAGTGTTGTAGTAATATTTTCATCTGTTTATATAAATTGATGACGCATCGTGTTGGTTTAAACAATATTTATTTACATTGTTTGGAATTTATATAGCTGAATTAGTTTGTAGGATACGTCAACAAGCGTGAAGATATATATCACTTCCTGTGTAATGATGATGAAACCAATATATAACATAAGCAACGGGAGGGGGGGCGTAGATGAGCCGAATGGTATCATAAGATCTGTCAATGAGTCAACTTGCGTGATTTCGAATCCCCGGTTGTGCGTCGCAAGGAGTAGGGTCGCCTCGTGGGTTTTCTCGGGGTCAGTGTCGTGGGAGGCTGACAGTAAGCATTTTACTATGGTTTAAGTTTAAGATGATGACTTTCAGAGTGTAATTATCGACTAACTTTAAAATATTATTAATAAATTATGTCTGCCTATGTTGAACAACTGTTTCGTTTCTATACTGAGCTAATGAAGACGGACATACGTCATACAGTGTGCTATGAGGACATCGGCGATATGATCTACTCTTATATCGAATTCCAATTGCCAAGGGATCTTTGACGTGCACACCAATATATACACGGGTCCTCTGTTTTTCGTCTCATCCGAGCGACTAGACATTTGTCGTTGTCAGGCCCTCAATCCGGCACCAGTGACCCCCCCCCCTCCACCTATTGCAGGTCTTTATTTTGATATCAAATGTTATATAAATTATTATTTTAGACACGCCCACAATCAACTATCGGATGATCAAGATTAAAAGATTAACAAATATAACAATAAAATCGATAATCGAGACTTGCCAGGTATCATTAACAAGGGGGTGAGGCACGCCTAAAAAATATCGATGAAATTCCACGGTGAACAGCACATAACAGTGTATAGTCGTTCGTATAGGACGACAAACCGAGGTCATATGTAGAGATTTATGTGCACGTAAAAGAACCATTGATATAAGAGTTTAACTTCCACTTAATAACAGTAACCTAATTATTTACGTCTTACTTTACGTCTTGTAATGTCAGTTACCTTTTTAATTGTTACTTGAATTGTAAAGTTTCTATGATGATCAATAAATCCACTGACAGGATTACTGAATCTCTTCCAGTCAATAAGATCAGTCCAACAGTAAAACCCACCACCAGGTTCAACAGTCCCATTACATTGTTTAACTACAGATTGTCTATCATCTGTTTTATTTATAACTTTATATATGACGTCAACATTACATGACGTAATACTTGTATCTTCTACGTCATTCAGGTTTAATTCAACACGTAATGATGATAAGACTTTAACCACACCTGTACGCCATGTATAACCTGAAACTACATGTTGTTTACCATCATACCAAGGACCACGACCACCTCGCACAGTATCAACATTAAAAACATCTTCATACATATTCTCATCACAACTTACAATCTTACCAAGTTGATTACTTAACAAAGTTTTATCTATCTCTGCTACTTGAAATGTTGAATATCTTACAGCAGGTATATCCAATTTTCTACTACAACTTTCATCTTTCTCCTGTCTAACTTTAGGTAATCTTTGTAAAACTTCAACAATGGACGAATCTTCTAAAACATTCACTGAATATTTAACACTAGCTTTTAAATCTTCTGTTAGTCTTTTAATGTCCTCCATTAATTTCCCAAATTTGGATTCTTCTTGTTTACTAGATTTCTGCATTTCCTTTTTAATATTTTCTCCAATTTTACGAAATTCTGAGCAGATTTTATCCACTTGTGCATCTACTTTGTCACATTCTGTTTTTGTACAGTTTTTGAATTGTGTCAATTTACTATTCAAATTATCATAATGTTTCTGAAAATTGGTAATTTGTTTTTTTAAATCTTCATTCAGCGTTTTTAGTTCTTGTCTGATATTTTGTCTGGTTTCACCCTTCTGTAAATCTAACAAATTATGTCCGTTATGATCGGCCACCAAACAGTTGAAACACACGGCTAGTGAACAATCTTTACAGTAAATTTTTACTGTCTCGTCTTCATGGTTTGGACAGAAATCTTTCGGATGTGTGACGGAAGTGGCTGGTGTCTTTTCCTTCATTGGTTCGTTTGGTTGTTGACAGACTTGTTTTTCATCATATCGACAAACAACATGGTCCCTACTGCTTTTTAACTTACCGTGGATGGTTTTACATGATTTACATAAATATTGATCACAGTCTCGACAAAAATATTGACATGTATCTTCAGTACATACATCACATTGTTGAATAGTAGAATTGTCATCAATGTTTAGTTTAGGTTTAAAACGCTCCATACCCCCTTCTATAGGACAGCGACATAATGGACATAAGAACTGGCCTTTATTAGTAGTTTTGTTCACATAATCTTCTAAACAGATGAAGCAAAACCGGTGCTGACAATCTATCAAAACGGGAGTTTTATAGTCAGTTAAACAGATACTACACACCTCCTTGTCTCTCTGCTCCGCCATGTTGTTAAATTAGACTGTTACACGAGTTGTATAACATATGATATTAAATTCACTGAATAATATACTACACACGATTCAAACACTGAATAATATACTAAATAATCTACTAGATTAAAACACTATAGTAAATAGTCAACTAACTAGTCTAGTCTTATATAAAACAACACGACATTACAATCAAAACGATTCAAACAGTATAATACACAGTCTTACAGGTTACTAGTCTATTAGATCACGTCACGTGTCATCTCAAGTGCTTTATCCTGACCCGTAGATCACGTGATATTAAACTACAACTGTTAATACGTAAACAACCTGTATACAAGTTGTATTTGAGATATTTCTACTTCCCCAGTCGGTCATATTTAACACTTTGTTTCAATCAACATCAATGTAAATTCGTCGATCAAACCAGACAACATCTACATTATATGACATTGCGTCAAGGTCAGCATAAGTACACTTGTTACAATTTCTCAGAAATTCTACTTTTACTTTTACTTTCCTTTCACGTTAAACCTATATTTAGGTCACGTGCTAATACAGTTGGGCAGAAAAATTAATTTAAAAATTCAACCCTTGAAGAACCAGAAGTGAAAAGAAATTACTTAATTTCTTGTTACTTATCATGAACAAGTTATACAAATAACTACAAACAACAGTAAAACTATCACATTGTCTTTAAATGGTGGTAATCCATTCAAAAGCAGATACATCATTGATAAGCTTTAAAACTTTGCTACTGGTGGATGTTCTTCACTGTTTTCGTCCTTTAGTGCCTGATCCAGGGTTTAATCCAATCATACATCTGCAATTTACAAAACAAAGTATGTTTAAGAAGACCGTCTACTGGCAAATGTATAAATGAAATGAAATGGGGGGTAAAAGGCCTACTTTTCTGATCCTAAACTGGGCTATGAGGGAAATTTTGCCCAGGCAGCAGCACCACGGTTTACTTTTATATCGAATTGTAACTGCCATGGGATCTTTTACGTGCACGCCATTGAGCACACTGGACCTCGTTTTTTTTGTCCCATTCAAGACTAGACAGCTGTGTTTGTCAGGCTCTCCGTTTTGCATCACTGACAAGGAGAAATTTCTCGGCCAATGCAGGGATCAAACACCCAACCTCCAGTTTAGCAAGCCAGCATCTTACCCACTTAGCCAGATGTTCCAGGATAACACTTTGACTATCAAAGCTAACTGGTAATGCTATCATGCAGAGAGGGAAATGATAGTATCCAGATCAAAACTATGGCCAATGAAGGATGTCGATATATCATGCCCTTTATGTGGTCCTGATGCAATCCCAACTTATGCCATCTGCCATACATGAAATTTCGGCTATTATAATTTTTGTCATACTCATTTTAGTGTAAAAGTGAACAGAAAATGTACAGCCCTTCCATTAAACCACTCTTTTGACCATTTCATATTAATGAAAGTATAGACTTTTCCCCTAAACTAAACATTTTTCACTATTACATTGTACTAATAAGTTGCCAGGGATGTTTCAAAAGTATATAATTATATTCATTAAATGAACATGTACCTTTGAAAAAACTCCAATGTTGAAGCCACCGAATCAGTTTAGACAATATTAAATATATAAAAGTAGGTAAAGAAAACTGTAAATGCTTTCATGAAACTATCCACAATAGTAAGAACCACATTGTCCGCCTTAACCATAAACTCCACTGCATCTTTAACTGAGTGAAGACTCTACAAAATAAACATACATATACTAAGGATGTATTCTCACCAAGTGAACTGAATATCAAGATAAGAGAGAGAGAGAGAGAGAGAGAGAGAGAGAGAGAGAGAGAGTAGGGGGATTGGGTTTAACGTCCATAGGACTAACATGGTTCAATTTAATTTCAATAATTTGCTTGCGGGTAGGGGGCATTAGCATTGGGAGAAACCGGAGTATCCTGTGATTCGAAACCATGGCAGTTGTCTCAATGACAGGCCTTAACCTTAAGGCTTACAATACAGCGCACACATGCTAACCATTTGCTTGCCTCCTCCCCCCCCCCCCCTTTAGAGCTTTAGGTTCTGGGATTCAAAACTTTTTTTGAAATGTTAGGAAAATCTCTGCTTTACAACCAGGCCTATTGCAGAAAAATTAACATTAGAATTAATACTATTAGGCGTAGGCCTATCAGAGTACCAGTATTATTACTATTATTAATACTATTACAATTACTGTTAGTTAGTGGCAAAATTATGCCTACTTTTATGACCCCATCATTATTTTTTATAGTGTTCTCTAAACATGTGCGATTTAAATGCAGCATATGTGTTAGACTTGATATAACTACACAACTCTTCACCACAGCAATTAAATTTTACACTGAGTTCATTTGCATAAAGTATTGAAAGCAACAGCTTCTGCTGTGGAAAAATTGCAATGTGAATGTTGACATTCATAATCATATGAAAAGATAGGCCTATAGCATCCTAAGCCTGGCATAGGCTATGTTTCATCTTCATGACACGCGTATTTAACGTATAGTCGACTCACCCACCGTATGTGACATTAACAGTGTGGAAAATATTTCAGTTAGAATGGCCGCTTGTATTATAATTTCCAAGAATACTTAGTTGTAGGCCTTGTACAACTACTGCAATTTGGCCTTACACCTTATTATGTCTTTCTGCTTTTCCCGCTTTAACGACCAACTACCGGATATATACACGCGGTTCTCCAGCCCCTCTTTAAAAATTGGAAATATAGACGCGGTTGTCTATAAATATAACTCTATGACTATAATAGGTCTAATCACCGATTTCTGAAATACGGTAGGCCTACTATAGAAATCGGTAGGTCTAATTTGTTACACGCGATGACGTAAATACGATATTAGAATGGAAGATAATTTAAAACAATATTGTTACTTACCATGATTTCCGTGAAGTAAACGGATTGGTCAGAACGTCTGATCATTCGGAAAAATTCAACAGATTTCGTGACAGTAGAGAATCTGCCTTAACGTAGACTCCATCAGTTTGTAGGACTTATCGCTCTGGGCCGGGCCTATAATTTTTATAATTTTGTCATGGAAATAGTGTTTATCAAATGAATTTTAATTATGCGTAGGCCTATATGTGTATTACATAAAATGGTTAAACTTTGATGACATGCTCTGCTGATTTAGATTTTACTTTACGATAAAAATACGTCGGCATGAGAGCATCAGAGTCAGACATTACTTTTACTAATAGTAATACGAGGCCCGCAAATATATGTCTTATAATAGTGGGAAATAAAACCAATTCAGAAAACATAATTGTAAGCTTACAGGATGGTGTTATCTTGAATTTACTTGCGTAGGCCTAATTGGAAACATAGGCTTATTTTAAAATAATTGCCCCAACAAGATAATCAATTATACATGTTTACAGATTAAAGATACATTACCGTATGTAAGATTTAAATAAAGCGATGATCATTCTCGCTATAATAGTTATAAGCGTAGTCTCGATTGCCAAAGCACATATTCCCACGATAATAAACGAAGTTTCGATTATCCAACAACTAACAGTTTAGTGATTTAATTATTGAATGGGCGTGGTGTTCTAATCTACTTAAAATTGGAGCCATCAGATGGTCTAGAGAGCTGATTATGGGCTTGTTATGTAAATAACTGTCTAAATGAAATGGGGTTTAACGTCCTACTGTTCAACTCCGACTGGACTAATAAAGACGGGCATACGCCATACAGTATGCTTTGAGGGAAAGTTAAATCGAATTCCAACTGCCAACCCCAAGGTGTGCTCGGGACCTCGGTTTTTCATGCCATCCGAACGACAATACGTTGTCCCTTGCCAGGCCCTCGGTCCCGCACGGCTGCACCACTGACAAGGCGGAACCACACCGGAAAATCCTGATAAACCTTCTCGGCCAACGCAGGGATCAAACACGGAATCTCAAGGTTAGCGAGTCAACGTCCTACTCACTGAGCCACCACGACTCCCCATAATGTCTAAATACTAATTTATATAACATTTGAAGCCAGAAAAATATACCTGTGATAGGCAGATTTAGCTTTTATATAATGCACGTTTAATATCGAGGGTGTAATTTTGGTATCTTGTTACCCTGAACAGCAGTAGAATAAGCATACCATTATCTACTAATATACACGCTCAGCCACTGTTCTTGTTTGTATATAGGTTATATTATATACACTTTATGCTACGGGTATTTTGGTGTTAATATGTTATGTGCTGTAAATTTACAGAAATACCGTTAATTTACTAAAAATGCACGCAAACTACAAGATTACAGTAAATTGCTCGTTATTTTATGACTAATTACACGTAATGTAATTTTACAGTTCATTTTAGTAAATTTATACAGTAATTTTCCCGTTTTTTAACAGAAATGTTTTACAGTGAGATTTATAATACTATCACGGTAGAATATGATATATAACTAAAGACAGCTAAGTAGTTCTGATGACGAATGTGGCTATGTGTATAGTTCGTCAACACCGTTATAATGTTTCCTCTGTACAGAGGGGGTTGGATGGCTGAATGGTTACCGTGTGGGCGCTGCAAAATAAGGTCGTCATTGAGTCAACTAGCGTGATTTCAATTCTCAGTTGTACGTGACAAGGGATAGGGTCGCATGTCTAGTCTCCTGGGTTTTCTCCGGGACCTCCGGTTCCCTCTGACTGTTATAGACCCCTACGAGCAAGCAAATTATTGAACCAAATGGTAGTCCAGATATGACCTAGTTTGTGTCGAGTGGGCGTTAAACCCCATTTCTCTCTCTCCTCTGTACAATATAATATACAGCTTGTCTAAGTTTATCAGGGTATCATCATGTCTTATTAACGGTTAGCACGCGCGTCAGTATATTAATGTTTTAATTTATAATAGCACACCATGTAGTTTCGAATCAAGCCATTATAGGCGGTGGTAGTTTTACTTTATTTTGTGTCGTCTGCTTGTAATTAGCACGCGCTCTATAGTTACAACTGTACGATGTGGTATATGTAGTTTAATGGTCGAGTGTGAGACTTTAATATGTATGTATTTTAATGCCTGGGAAATAATATAATAATAATATGTATAATAACGAGTTGACAACCATTTGAGCAAAAGACATAGAAATAATTATGTTTTGACTTTTTTAGAAAAATATGAAATTCCCGCTTTAAAGGAGCTAAATCGCTAACATTTGGGACCTAGCAATTGACACACGTGGGTCACAACGCATATAATACTGTAATAAGAATGTATTAACTGATTTATATTCAATGGTTTCCGTTTTAACTCTAACATCAAATCAGTTGTGGGGCTGAAACGCATTTTGTCTTAAATATTGGATATCAGAAGCCCTTCTTTTCCCAGTAAGATCACAACATCAATGTCGGTTTAAATCAACAAATAATTCGTGTTTTGTCTGTGGAAGATTTTGGATGATTCGGGGAGTTGTGGGCTGGTTTACTATAAACAGCAGTTTAATAAAGTTCTACTACCAGCCTATATGTAAAATATAATTACACACAATACACAATATATCATAAATTATATACGATATATCATAATTATGAAGTGGTGTTTAATATCACATTTTCGGCACCAACGTAGTGTAGTAGAACCCAAGTATTAGAATTGTTTTTTCGGGCGTAGAGAGAGAGGGGAATGGGGTTAACGTCCACTCGAAACAAACTAGGTCATTTCGGGACTAACATATGGTTCAATTTTATTTCAATAATTTGCTTGCGCGTAGGGGTCTTTAGCAGTGGGAGCAAACCAGAAATCCTACAAGGATAAACAGGCGACCCTACTCCTAGTCACGTACAACCAGGGAATCGAAAAACATGCCAGTTGACTCAATGACAGACCTTATGATACAAGGCGTAAAAATGTCGAAAATCTTGTGGAATGTGGTACCACACAGGGGGATACGGGGCTCTGAGAAGAAATATTTGAAAAATATATTTTTTTTGTGTCCAATATCTTGTGGAACCCATGTAGTCCAAAAAGAAAACCCCCCAAGCTGTGGGAGCAAACCAGAGGACTCGGAGAAATCCTACGAGGATGAACAGGCGACCCTACTCCTTGTAACGTACAACCGGGGAATCGAAAAACATGCCAGTTGACTCAATGACAGACCTTATGATACAACGCGCACGCGCGAACTATTCGACCATCCAACCCCCTATTAATGTCTTGTGGAATGTAAGTACCACACTATGCGGTTAATTTCGTTCATCTAGGCAAGATCACTCAAATTTATATTAAACCGAAAGCAATAAAACTTATACTCTGAATGTATAAAATTGCCCAAAAGGTTGTTACTGGAAAGATGCTTTTTAAAAATACTCATTGATTTTAGTTACCATCTTGTTTTGTTTCTGTAAAATATTTGATCTAGGCAGATCAACTGTTTGTTGTCATTTAACACAGAAGGCGGGGACCTAAGAAAGGAAATTATATCATTCTTCAACGAAGGGGTTCTTTATTATTTTATATTTAATACTCTGTTATAGGATGGGCATAATTTCTAGGGACAGAAAATCTTTTAAAAACAAAGTTGAATAAAACTTATTTGTAACTATCGCAAAAATACTTAATCGTTTTTAAACAATAGTTTACTTTTATATTTATTCATTCGAGTTGTTTATGGTAAAAAAAAACTGCATGGAGAATATTTGAATTATACAAAAATTAAACGCGTAAATTTTCAAAAAGTAAGGGACATGCAATTTTGTAATTTTTTGAGGACTAAATCAAATATTTTGGGAATATTTATAATGTATCTATTATTTTGTTCTGTTTTAATCTAAACAATGCATCATACTATATATTTTGTGTTTTTGGGTTAATTTTAAAAATAATGCAGAAAGACAGGTATTTCTACCAAGTTATAGCAACTGTATCTATTTATTTTTAGTTTTATGTTGAGTTGAATAAACTCATTAAAACATCTATAGATAGTTAACAGTGTGTAACTAAAAACTAAAATTGGATCTTTATTATTGTCAACATTAAAATGTACCTAGAATTTTCTACACCAAGTCTATCGCATCCAGATAGTTGAAGAGCGTTAAGAATATATTCATTTAAGAGAAACTATGTCATATCGGGATTAACATATCGTAAAATTCATATTCATTTGCCCAGGATCCCTGAACAAGGCCTCCCGATGGGTTCCCACTCTATTGAGGGTCCGATGGGGTTATCTTCTTGCTTTTATAAAACTGACCGTAAAAAATGTTTTCTGTAATTTGTCCTGTTGTTTCTAGCTTCCGCACAAATTTGGTGTGTGACAATCCTATCTGAAATTAAGTTTGAACCCAATATTGAATTTAGTAACCTTAAAACCTTATTTTACAAGCAATATCCACAAGGACAGACATCGCCATTTTGGTTTCTATTTTGATCGTCGTTTCATAACTAGTATTTTTTAGAAAGAAATTGAACCCAGCAACCACCAAACCCATAAGACATATCACAAGCCATATCCAAATGAAACACATGACGATTAATTAAAATTTCATCTATTTGGATTTCATTTTGCCGGCCATTTTGAAGTTGAACCCAATACATATATAAGACATATTACAAAATTACAAAATTTTGGATTAAATTTTGCCGGCCATTTTGAATTTCTGCCATCAAGGATTCATTTTTTGAGATCAGTAATGAACCCGGCAACATTGAAAACCGTGAAAATGGCATGTTACAAGTAATATCCAACAAGTAATAAATTAAAATCTGCCGATTTGTGTTGCTGCCGTTTTGGATTTTCGAAATTTATCTTTAAATTCAGAGACATCGAAAACAGACATAGCAAAAGTCATATCTTACGTAACCTTAGGACGTTAAACCCCACTGCATTTCATATCTTACGAGACTATCGCTGCCCTTTTATTACCAAATTTATGGGGTATTTTTAAATGGCATTATATTACCAAATTTGGCAGCCATTTTGAAAAATAATTATTTTTAATTGATGCTTGTCAAATTCGATTTTCCGGCACATTTCGCTTGCATAACCACTATATATGACATTATATTACTACATTTGGCAGCCATTTTGCAAGAAATGCCCGGGACCATATGAAAAATACATTTTTGTATTTGATGCTTGTCAAATTCGACTTTTCGGCACATTTCGCTTGCTTAACCACTCTCTGTTTTAGGAATTTCAAAAACATTTTTTTTGTAAAGGTGGAGATGCTCTTAACAACAATTCATCAATCTAAATGTTAAAAGATTTTCATAACAAGACGAGTTTAACTATTATGTTTGGAACCATCGGGTGACCTCGGGATAACTGCGAAACATCTCAAAGCTTGTATTGAAAATTTTTCGATGTTTTCCCGACCAAGAAGCTCGGGGATGCTTCCCTGAAGTTTCCGCGAAATACTTGTTCACCGAGGCATCCCCGATTTAACTATCCTCAAAGGTACCCTGATACTTCAGCAAAGATATCGCCGACGCTTCGGTGATGCCCCGGGGAAACAAATATTTCGCGGAAGCACCAGGGATTCCTCCCCGATCTGTGTTCCTGACAATGAAAGAATTGAAACTTTTTGCAGTTCTCCCGTGTTCTTTCGATGGGTCCACGTGGCTCGCGATGCCCCAGGAGCTCCCCTGGGACACCGGCAAACCTGATTCCGACGCCTCCCGAGGCTCATCAATTTATATCTATAGTACATCCGCAAGACTAAAATTGCTCAGTGGTACCTACGCATTACATAATATATAAGACAATTGTAACTGGTTTAATAAGCCATAACAAGTGTCACTACTTGAAATTGAACGACTTATTAATATTTCAATTGTTGATTATTTATTATTTTATTCTTATTATTTCGGCAATAACCTTATATGTTACGCCAGGTAAAAATTTCGAAATTTCAGTCAGAAGTAATATAATGACTAGATGGTGTGATTTTTAATATCGAACGGGTTGAAAACGGTTATTAAATAAGTTTAGATATGCCAGGAATAATAACTTATTTCCCCCGCGTGACCATATATGATGTGTATGGTAGAAATCGGTTGACTGGAGAGACTTGGTACACTCCCTGTCCAATTAACACTAAACACGGACTTGGTTGACACAGGTCCGCGATTAGTAGGTGTGTATTCAGATGTGTGCCCTCGATATACACCATATACAAACGCACCATCACACACCCACACCCACATACAAAACAACCAACCAAAAACAACAAAAAATAAAAACCAAACGATTTTAACGAATATCGTTTGGCAGTCATTTTGAGATATGCCATACCACTTGGATGAAACAGGCAAGGTATGAGAACTGAAAGATTACAATGCTTTATAAAAGTATTACCCTCTATTGATTCCATGACGTGTTAAACGGTGAAGCGTTTTATTATATATAATCAGAACGAGATTGTGTCGCTCTAATAATTTATTTAAAATATTGCACTAAAAGGAATATCTGGATTAACCTCGAAATGAAACCAAATAATCTTCCAAGATATTAGTAAGGGTCGCCAAACAACTGTGTTCTTTCTTAGTAATATTAGGGTGGTCCTTGAAAAATTTACACCAATCAGATCAAAATACACATCTATATTTCGTTTCGTTTTTTATACTTTCGATGGCCTACATTACATGTAGATCTAACACGTTATAGTGGGAGTTCACGTTCTATGACGCCAGGTACCAAGCAAGCGACATTTGACCCGATAACGTCAAACACTCGATTAACCAATTAGCGACCGCCATTTGTTTTTTATCTACTTTTGCTTTGTTTTGATTTCTATCGCTGCTAATGTCTACCCACAGTTCAGCGAAAAAAAGGTCAAACACTCGATTCGACAGACCATTTGGTTGGCTGAGCCCGCATGGCAAGCAGAACACGAGTTAAATAACAATTCTTGCAGATCCAAGTGTAGTAAAGACAAGTAAAAACGAAATTTTGAACTATAAAAACGAAACGAAATAGGATCTGTGTTTTAATCAGATTGAATTTCCACCATAAAATTTAACAATTTTTGGTTTCGATTTACGCTGGAAATGCCATTTTAATCATACAAAATGACATAATTCTAGCAGGCTTTATCAGTTACAGTCATAACCTTGTAAGGTCATGTTGTCCCATTGGGTGTTTTCCATCCGGGTAGAAATCGCTTTATCACCGTATAGAATTACGAGAACAGGGTTAACTTGTTCTCACATAAGACTGTGCATTTTATATACGAAGAAAATTCACCAAGGATCAAATTGAATAGAAATAGGTTGAGGTGTTTTGTTACATAAATTCACAAAAAGATAAACCAAGGACATATTTATCTGATATCAAGAAAAACAACAAACATCCCACCCTTGTATTGCTTTGAAAGTTACCGGGGTATACAATCTCGGTGTTATTGGTACATGTTATCACATGTAGCGTCCCTATTATATGCCATCTGGTTATAGTAGACAAACTTCTTTAATATCTCACAATTAATAAATCCTTTCAAGCACATCTCACTGATTGTTCAGCCAGAAAGAATAGGACATTTTAAAGACAAGATAAAGACAAATAAATGCACAAAAGATAAGCTAGGGACATTTAAATCTCACTATCAATAAATATTTTACAGCACATAAGTATTATAATAGATATGCGAGTCGATCGGTTCTCTCGTTGGTTACATAATTGTTCGACTATACAGAATATGACATTTTAAAAAGACACCCTGTCAATTAAAGACAGATTATACACATTTCCGTGCTTGTAAAAGAACCATTGGCAGTTGGAATTCGATACAAGAGTACAGATGAGGTATAACATATAGATATAACAGAGCCTGAGCGCACCGGTAGAACATAAAGCGTGTTGCCCATATATAGTTGTTCGCCATCGTTTTATTCAAGTTGACATAAAGTTCATATTATGATTGTTATTGATTTTGTTATCGATTTTTGTCAACCTTAGAGAAGTGACTATAACACTGGGCAACCTGAAGGGGGTGGCGGTCTGGGGGAGGGTTTCAATATTTGGGCTGTTGGAAGGAAATTCTTGTGACCGAACGGAAGTATGGTGATATAATGGACAGCTATACGTATAATGTTTATGTAACTGGGCATTTAATTAGGAGTGGAAGTGGTATGTATCGAACAACATTAATACTACTTACGACAATAGAAATTGATGTTGATGATATTGATGAATTTTGATGAAATTGATGTTGATGATGATATTGATGAATATTGATGAAATTGATGTTGATGATAATATTGATGAATATTGCGGCAAACCAATATAAATAGATTGAAGTATGTTGGATTAACCAGAGGGAGAGAGAGAGAGAGAGTATATTTAAAAGAGTTATATCATCATTGTATATACATGTAGTTCAATCAGGATGATTATGATCTATACGAAATGACGACCATCAGCGCCACCATCAGGTCCTCTACCCTACACCACCAGGTCCTCCACCCTACACTACCAGGTCCTCCACCCTACACTGCCAGGTCCTCCACCCTACACTGCCAGGTCCTCCACCCTACAGCACCAGGTCCTCCACCCTACACCACTAGGTCCTCCACCCTACAGCACAAGGTCCTCCACACACCACCAGGCCCCCGTCCTACACTACCAGGTCCTCTGTCCTGCACCACCGGACCCTCCGTCCTACACTGTTTATAGAAATAGGGGTGGAGGTTCTACACACTTCATTCTACCTCCCTGGTTTATAGAAATCATGGTGGAGGTTCTACACACTTAATTCTACCTCCCTGGTTTATAGAAATCATGGTGGAGATTCTACACACTTCAATCTACCTCCCTGGTTTATAGAAATCATGGTGGAACTTTTTGGGGTTTCAAATTAAATCTATTTAAATGATGAGAGTAAACTATATTAAACCCCTGACTTTAACGTTCTAAAAACTGTAGTTGTGGTGTAAATTATATCAAAATACATAAAGGTATATTATCAACCCCTGACTTTAACGTTCTAAAAACTGTAGTTGTGGTGTAACATTTACACGTCTTAATACTGCTTATTGTTTTTACTTGCACCTATTTTAACAGTGTATGATACGATATCGAATTAACAACCTGCAATAACCTGAATATAATCAGAACAGGAAATAGATATGGAAGAACTTAAATCTTCGTGTAGGCAAACAAAATAAAATCTAATTCTGACAAAATTAAAGACTTAATTTGAATAAGATTAGAAAATGTTTTGGCGACTGTTGGTTGTATGACTTGTTACTCGTGACTATCACTTACCACTACAAATTCAGTAAGAATACAGACATGATTAACCAGGCACTTAAACAGCCAGGGGAGCGGCACGACGACATACAGTCATTTCAAATTCCAACTGTCAAAGGATATTTTAAGTGCACGTCAATGTGTAGAAACAGAGAGGAACAGGGTTAACTTGTTCTCCCATAAGTCAGTGCATTTTATGTACGAAGAAAATTCACTAAGGATCAAATTGAATAGAAATAGGTTGAGGTGTTTTGTTACATAAATTCACAAAAAGATAAACCAAGGACATATTTATCTGATATCAAGAAAAACAACAAACATCCCACCCTTGTATTGCTTTGAAAGTTACCGGGGTATACAATCTCGGTGTTATTGGTACATATTATCACACGTAGCGTCCCTACTATATGCCATCTGGTTATAGTAGACAAACTTCTTTAATATCTCACAATTAATAAATCCTTTAAAGCACATCACACAGATTGTTCAACCAGAAAGAATAGGACATTTTAAAGACAAGATAAAGACAAATAAATGCACAAAAGATAAGCCAGGGACATTTAAATCTCACTATCAATAAATCTTTTACAGCACATAATTATTATAATAGAATATGCTAGTCGGTTTTCTCGCTGGTTAAATGATTGTTCGACCATAAAGAATATGACATTTTAAAGAGACATCCTGTCAATTAAAGAGACATAACCTTCCTTAAAGAGACTTACCCTCACTTAAAAAGAGACTTACCCTCCCTTAAAGAAACATACCCTTCCTTAAATAGACATACCCTCTCTTAAAGAGATATAACCTCCCTTAAAGAGTCATAACCCCCCTTAAAGAATAACAACATAGGACAGAGACAAGTTGGGTCATTCCATGTTGAAATCATGAAAATAAAAGTGAATAGATCATTTATTCAACATTTTGCTACCTGGTGGCACAAAATATATGCATCGCACATTGACTGTGATGGTAAATTTGTAAACTACCCCAACTGTTGTCTTTGATTACAAAGTTAGAGAGTTCTACTCCTATTAGAATGTGAGTTTAAAGCACCCGAAAACTGCACCCTAATTTCAAATGACCAAGTCTCAGCAAGTTGTTGACCTAGAGCGGTAGAATTTCCGATTTGGTAGTTTAAGGCCATATACTATAACATATATTCTTTGGTAAGTTTTTTGGAGGGGTCATGTTCCCACCATTGGTCCAATTGATATGGAATGACCCAGTTATTAATTTAAAACTGAAATCATGACACAAACTATTCAGCCACCCAACGGCCCCCTCAGCCTAATGAAACAGGACATATACCATTTAATGTGCTATAAGGGCAATTGAATATTTATCTAGGTTAATTTACCTGCACGACAACGAACTCGGTTTTCATCCCATCTGGGAAACCTAGGCCTAAAACTCCAAATCAACCCGCTTGGCCAACACGAGGATATAACCGGGGACTTCTTAGTTAGTGAGTCAGTACCCTACACTCTGTACCCCCCGTGGCTCCCAATAAAATCATACGCAAGCGGGATATTCTTAAAAATGACTGTCACCAAAACCCTTTCAAATGGGAAGACCCTACGAGACACAATAATAATAACCTTTGAATTTCAATTTGTTTATTACAAAGCTACTTGATTCTCTCGTGTAAGACCATCTACAGAGTTTCCCTAATAGAACACTGTATGACGTATGCGCGTCTTCATTATCCCAGTCGGAGCAGACAAGTAGGACGTTAAACCCCCATTTCATTTCATTTTGGATTGTCACATTTAAGACCATCTAATATATAAGCATGATCGTGGCACGGACAAAAAAATAAACAAATCACATAAAACAGAGGAACGAAACGAAGAAAGATGTAAGACAAAAATTCAAATAACTTGAAAAGAAAAACAATAAAACTACTTAAAGTATGTAATAAGATGTGTTTATCAGAAAGTGTTTTTACCTTTACTTTCATTTTATTACTGGCTACTGAGATCAAATAGACTGTAATGTATGTTAGATGGACAATCAGGGCTGACTACAAGGTTACATTTTACATGGTATATTGTTATTGCTTTGTGATAATGATTATTTAGATCTATTTCACCTGTCCATTCAGATCCACCATCTTAGATGAACTTAGCTACGCTCTAATTGGTAGATCAAGCTATTACACACAATCTGTACTATGCAATAACACCACACCTCATGGAATAATAAAAGGAGAAGACTATACATACAACTATATTATTTTGCGTATACAGTGATATTATACACGTTATTTAAGACTATACATATAACTAAATTATTTCATGTCTATGTAAATGTAAAGAATGGGGAAAGGTAGCAAGGGGTGCGAAAACTTGTGATTCTGGTGCATTTTGCCGTCGTCCCTAATAAACAATTTTCAGTCTAATACGTTTGAAATCCATGTTATACGCCCTGTGTTAGATAATTGCAATTTGATCACGTTATGAAAACAGTTCTGTATTAATAGTTTCTTTCGACACGTCACACTGTTTCAATGTGTAAGTGTGGGTATATTGTGCACGTTGGCTTGCATGTAAAAGATCCCTGGGCAGTTGGCGTATGCCAGTCTTCATTAGCCCAGTTCATTTGAACAGTTGGCCGTTAAACCCCATTTCATTTCATTATATTGAGATCAAATAGACTATTTGTGTTACACGTGGTCAGTTATATTACTGGCTATTGAGATCAAATGGACTATGTAAGTGAGCAATTAGGACTGATTTCAGGAGATTACTATCATCAAAGATTACCTCTAACAAAATCACTTGATCTTGTTCTTTTCTTGGGGGTTGTATTATACCCTTATATTACAAGATATAAACTATAAGACACAAACTTGTCTCAGGATATATGTCAAGTGTATATTTGTTTAAAATGGTTTTATTTGCACATGGCTCTATACAAGGTTACCTTGTACATAGTTTGCTATTATTTTTTGTGTTAACGATTCAACCCCTTCAGATCCAACATCAGGGGCGTTTAGAAGTCGTGGAAGCCGTAGATCAAGCTATTGCACACAATCTGTACTATGCAATAACACCACACCTCATGGAATGATAATAGGACACATTGCTGTGCACAAATATATCTAATACTATACACCTTGACATAATCATATACTTCAACTACCATTATAAACACAATGTGCTTTATATATGCAAATATAATAAATTACGTATATAGTAATATTATATATAGGTTATTTGAGAAGACTGAACATACAACTATACTATTTCATGTCTGTGTAAATATACTTAAGAATCATAAAAAATAGGGAAAGGTAGCAAGAGGTCAGAAAATTGATGTTTCTGGTGCGTCCCTACTAAACAATTTCAAGCTAATAAGTTTACAATCAATATTATACGCCCAGTGTTAGATAATACAATTCGATCTCGTTATGAAAGCACGTCTCTATTAATAATTTATTACGACACATCGGACTGTTTCAATGTGTGGAGGTCACGTGTTCGCTCCCTGCATTGGTCGAGACAGTGGTCCCCGCCCCCTTATCAGTTGTGAAGGACAAGAACAGCTCTCTAGTCGTTCGGTTGGTATGTAAAACCGTGGTTCCGTGTATACATTTGTGTGCACGTAAAAGATCCCTTTATATTTGGAATCCGACATGAAAGTAGGCCATAGTGCCGCTACCCGGGCAAAATGCCCCTCATAGCACATTGGCTCAGTCGGAGCAGAACATTTTATTTTGCTAATAAGCTAGCCTACATACATCTACACACCTGTAATATCAACAGATTAAAAACAAGTCTTTAAACTTGAACACACGCAACTATTTCATTCTACTTAAAGGTGCATTAGGTAACGTTAGATAAAGCGTCGAAAGTCCTCGCTATAATGGTTAAATATAGATACGGTACATTAGGTAACGTTAGATAAACCGTCGACAGTCCTCTCTATAATGGTTAAATATAGATAAGGTGCATTAGGTAACGTTAGATAAACCGTCGACAGTCCTCGCTATAATGGTTAAATATAGATAAGGTGCATTAGGTAACGTTAGATAAACCGTCGACAGTCCTCGCTATAATGGTTAAATATAGATAAGGTACATTAGGTAACGTTAGATAAACCGTCGACAGTCCTCGCTATAATGGTTAAATATAGATAAGGTGCATTAGGTAACGTTAGATAAACCGTCGACAGTCCTCGCTATAATGGTTAAATATAGATAAGGTGCATTAGGTAACGTTAGATAAACCGTCGACAGTCCTCGCTATAATGGTTCAATATAGATAAGGTGCATTAGGTAACGTTAGATAAACCGTTGAGATACACAGTATATGGAATATTGGAGGTTAGCGCGAATAGTTCAAATACATACATTATAATGGTGCTTTCAGAAGCAAGACCTGCACCCGGTAAGGTACATTATTGTGCTTTCAGAAGCAAGACCTGCACCCGGTAATGTAATTGATGGTGCTTTCAGAAGCTAGAAATGCACGAGGTAAGTCGTAAGACCCGGTAAATTATGTTACGGTGCTGATGTTTATTATTGTTAGATTTCCAGAGTAAACAACGTCGAGACTAATTTAATTTGTATTAATATATTTCCAGGGTAAATATTGGTTGATAAGACAAGCCATTACACCGATGCCGAATGATACAGTTATACTTGTAGATGACAACATATTATAGATTATCAACCACAAGAAATGAAATGGGGTTTAACGTCCTCTGAGTATTCTACTCTAACTGGGATAATAAACATGATTTGTAAAACCAAGCTTCTCATGTCTGGGACCTGTATATTTAATATGATAGATTGTACATATATACATCGCTACAGACCTGGGACTGTACAGCACACTGGAGGCTTACGGCTAGCATCAACATCCATTCACTCAAACTGATAGATACTAAGGTAGTCACAGTGGATCATAGGTAGTTTTGTCTTCAATTTTCCACTTCAGTTTTGTCTTCAATTTTACGGGTCAGTTTTGTCTTCAATTTTACAGGTCAGTTTTCCATGCCGTATGATAAACGACAGTTGTATGAGTTTGACGTCAGAGTACCGCTGATGATCAGTGGACCGGGTATAAAACCAGGACAAGTCAGTAGTGTAAGTATATAGTTATGATGGGTGTCGTGTATAGGGTAGTGTATGCTGATGGTCAGTAGACAAGTCAGTAGTGTAAGTATATAGTTGTGATGGGTGTCGTGTATAGGGTAGTGATGATCAATGGGCTCTCCGCTTGTACGTGACAATGAGTTGGATCGCCTGTCCAAGCTCGTGGGTTTTTCCGATCGGGTCCTCCGTTATCCTCCCTTCGCCTAAGTAAATTATTGAAATAAAATTCAGCCCTAAGTTAGTCCTGAAATGACCTAGTTTGTGTCAAGAGTAAAGTTATATTTCGGACAATCTGTACCATCACAGATGGATGGTGTTTCTATGGTTCCCATATTGATGTCTGATTCTAGTACAGACGTCGTCACCAGGGAGAACTTTCTGGTTGAACATTATGGTGAACATTTGGTTGATAATCCAGGTTGTCATCAACTTTATAATCAAGGCATGTTTGTAAGTCAACTTTATAATCAAGGCATGTTTGTAAGACGGTAATGGGGATTAACCGCCTCCTGTTTTGCTCCGACTGGAATAATAAAGACGGGTTCTGTAGAAAGAAAGCAGAGTAATGAAATGCGGGTTTAACGTGCAATTATTTTGCTCTGATTGGTATACGTCATACAGTGTGCTATGAGCGATACTTTGCCCGGACAGCGGTGCTACGGCCTTCTCTTATATCGGATTCCAACTACCAAATATGTAATTGATTGCCTTTAGGATGACGTCACAGATCCATAGTAGATATGAATTAACTAAATTACAGGAATTAGATTGGATGCAATATAGAATGACGTCAACATTAATTACCGACGTCATGTTGTAGATGACCAATCATATCTATAATTACAGGTGTGTCATTCTCATTGTGAATGTCAAGATTCGTGGAATAATACCTACTCCTGTCTCAGAGTTATTGGACAGTGGAAAAATTATGAATACTGTCAATTAGAAGATTTACTAGTAAGTTTATTTACTAACCAAGGTAGGCCTATCCGCTATCCTCCTATAGCAGGCTATTATTATAAATACCTCTCTCTACTCTGTAAGTAGGCCTATCCACCATTATTCTATAGCAGGTTATTATTCCAAATACATCTCTACTCTTCTCTACGATGAGTAATTCTACCCTGTATGGAAAATACACCAAGCCACGCCCCACCCCCACCCCCCTGTGGTTCCATTTATTTTTGTTTTTTAGAATTTTGTAGAAGTATATGACCTTGATAAAGATCCCCATAAGTTTGATAATATAGTAAATACAAATGATCAACAATTAATAGCCATTTTAAAACAGGAACTCTTTGATTTATCTAGATGTAGTGGTATCGATTGTAAAAGTCCACCATTAAATATATAATATTGTATAAATGATTAAAAAGTATATTTATTTATTCTACTGGTTTACTTTTATTTAACCAACCCCATATTTAAAAGTATGTGCATGGTGGGTGGGGGTGGGGCACACAGAAGACAAACATACGGACACGATACAATATACAGAAATCACAAATATTTCCAGGTCCCAGTTGAGGTAATAAAACAATTGACTATGTATGATGTCATCATCGTCTCCAGATTACGTAGACATACGTACACACTACTCGTTTTAAAGAGAGTATTTTAATACGTAAACAAACCATGTACAATACGTAAACTGCAGTATACAAGGGATATTAGATATAGATTTCTTCTTCCCTGGTCAGTCATATTTAACGTTTTGTTTCAATCAATGTAAATTTATCGATCAACTAGACAACATCTACATTTATACGTCATGGTGTCAGGTTTAATCTAAGCTACAATTTCTCGGAAATTCAACTTTTATTATTGTATTGGGTCAAGGTCAAGGTCAACAAACGTCCGACAGTTTCTCAGAAAATCAACTTTTATTAACGAATTGGTCGAGATTAAAAGATTAACAAATATAACAATAACGTGGATAATCGAGACGTTGTTCCTTGTCAGGTATCATTAACAAGGGGGGGGGGGACGCCTAAAAATTCTCGACGAATTTCCACGGCCAACAGCACAGAACAGTGTATAGTCGTTCGGGTGGGACGACAAACCAAAGTAATATGTGCACAGATGGAATTCGATACAAGCGTACAGATGAGGTTTAACAACTACTTGACATAAACCAGGATATTTGGGACTAACACATAGATATAAACCAGGGGTATTTGGGACTAACATATAGAGATAAACCAGGGGTATTTGGGACTAATATATAGAGATAAACCAGGGGTATTTGGGACTAACATATAGATATAAACCAGGGGTATTTGGGACAAACATATAGATAAAAACCAGGGGTATTTGGGACTAACATATAGATATAAACCAGGGGTATTTGGGACTAACATATAGAGATATTACAACTGTTACTAAATGAAATGGAGTTCAAAGTCCTACTCAATGCTGTACTAACAGGTTCTTGTGCATGCATGCTAACGTGTACCTACGTTTTTCGTCTCATCCGAACGACTAACGCTGCCCCCACCCCCCAATTAGGGGATCAATATCAGACGTAATTGTCAACAGTTACAAATGTGTTGTTATTGATGTGTCCCCATTTGAATATTTTTCACAATAAGAAGCAAAATAAAAAAGATATGTTTACAGGATCATTTTGTTATACGAAAAACTAAGTGATGCGTTCTCTATGGCGCTCAGTATATATACAGCTTGTCTAAGGTTATCAGTACTGTACACAATAAATGTAATATCATGTCTTAGTACCAGTTAGCACTTGAGTCAGTATATTAATAGTTTAAAATTAGATATAGGACATCAGAGTCACCAGGTAGTTCTTGAATCAAATATAGATTTCACGTTATTTTGTGTCGTCTGCTTGCGATTAGCACGCTCTCTATTCACAATGTTACTATGTGTTATATGTAGTGTAATGGTCGAGTGCGAGACATTTTGATATGTATGTATTTAAAATGCAGATGTGACCTTATTCGTTGATGTTGGCGTGACGTTATTTCAAATGGTCTCGAGCTTAAGACATTGCCATAGGTCACAGTTCTATGGAATACACAGGGTTCCATAGTTCTATGGGATACACAGGGGACTATACTTCTATGGGATACACAGGGGAACATAGTTCTATGGAATACACAGGAGGCCTTTCAGGGAGTTATATAGTTCTATGAATTACACAGAAGTCCATGGTTCTATTAGATATCATTAATGCTTCTGGTTGATTGACGTTTTGACCTGGCTTCTCTGATAATACATGAAATATACCCCCCACCCCGACTCACTTGAACAATTGACGTGGAAACATCCATAATCTAAGATTTGCCACAAGAACTCGAGATTGCTGTACATATGGATTCAGCGGTGTTTGAGTTTACGGTTATGTCCAATATAACATCGACATTTATACGCCTACAGTAGTTGACCGTAGTTGGGATGCCGGTACCCCAAGGGTGCCACGGTGACATCATCTGATTTGATATTTGCTTATTTTTATTTGTTTTGCAATATCTGTTTTCTGTCTTGTCCGCAGGTTCATCTTGTAGATTTTTGTTTTGCGTGTAGTGTACTTCTATTAATCTACACGTACTGAAGATATATAATCCATCAAAAAACATTAGGTGGACTATATTTTCAGGTTTGTCGACCTGCTGACGGACCAATTAATGCATATGGTGGATACCATCAGTGCCTATGTGGAGACGTAACCTCTCCCCTAAATTTTTAAATCTATCCCACACTCTCGTGAAGAATCACTTGCCATAGCCATTTCAAAGTCTTGCGACCGTGGTAACATATCTGGAGATTTTACCGTCTACCTGGAATTTATCAAGAAAAGTGCCATCGACAATTCCCGCAAAGTGTTAACTGGCATCTGCATGAGACATTAATTTTCTTTTAGTGTTTTTAAAAACAAAAAAGAGCTATGTTCCAATATAATTTAATACTGCCAGAGTTATGTTCCAATAGAATATATTACTGCTAGAGTTATGTCCCACTACCAGGTCCTTCGTTCTACACTACCAGGTCCTCCGTACTACACTACCAGGTCCTCCGGTTTCACAAACCATTCTCAGACCTAATTTAAGAATTATACCAGAAACACAAAACTCTGCACATAGTCTCTTATAGATGTGTTTCATACATTAAAGCTATAGACGTTTTATAAAGCGCTATATTTAAAGCTCCAATAGCATTTTTTTAAGTTATATTTTTAAAATGTATTAAAATAAAGCCAAAAAATAGATTGAACCTATAAACAGTCCTACCTTGTTAAAGAATAATCCTATAAAACCTATAATTCACTATTGCCAGTTGAAAAATTGGCAAAAATATCATTTTCAACTTCAAATTCAAACGTTTGAAGATGGCCGTCCATGCAGAGGAATGGGAAAACAAGGGAGGTAATTGAGTAACTATTTCCTCAATCAGCATGTGTCACCCTTTGTAATGCCCCAAAAATTTTGCCCGTGATCGTATAATAGTGAGTTGACAACCTTTTGAGCAAAAGACATAGAAATAATTATGTTTTGACTTTCTTAGAATATATGAAATTGGAACTTTAAGTTAAAATAAGACGTGATGGAGGTTCTACACACTTTCATTCTACCTCCCTGGTTTATAGAGATTAAATTATATCAAACTACTGACTTTAACGTTCTTTAAAAAATAGCTGTGGTGTAAATTATAGGTATATTATCAACCCCTGACTTTAACGTTCTAAACCAGTCTAGTAGTTGTGGTGTAAAGTTTACACTTCTTACCACTGTTTTTACTTGTACCTATTTTAACAGTGTATGATACGATATCGAATTAACAACATGCAATAACCTGAATATTATTAATTCCTTGGGGAATAATATCATGGTCCTTCATAATAAACATATAAATCATTGCTGTCAACACTTGATAAATAGCTACACAAACTTTGTATAATAGTTTAACTTTATCACCTAGAAACAGATCAACGGAGTGTTTATAAATAGTTTGTATTTTGAATATCTCATTTTATTAAATGTGAAATAGACAATGTAAAACGACCCGTATAACTAACGATTTAAACGATAAAAACATAAACACGTCCTTGTATGTAAAATATCACTTTAAAACACGGTGGCTCATCTTCTCTCTTCGTCGTTAAAATACGTCTTCGTCAGAATAAAGTTAAAACAGGAGGGTCCAGATCGTCAAGGCAGAAGAAGGCCTTTGGGGAAGAAAACGGACCCACTAACTTTTTGTAGAACAGGAAATTTTGAAATTGCTCACTAAATGACATCGCCTAAAATTTTGAAATCCATGACACGAGTTAGAGAAATGCCCCTAGTACGGCGACCAGAAAATGCACTTG
Source organism: Patella caerulea (assembly GCA_036850965.1). Taxonomy (NCBI): domain Eukaryota; kingdom Metazoa; phylum Mollusca; class Gastropoda; family Patellidae; genus Patella; species Patella caerulea. The sequence goes on from JAZGQO010000002.1 coordinate 1,722,475, forward strand.
GTCGCCAGAAAATGCCGGAACATTTCCCCAAAAATTGCAAACTTGAAAAAAAGCCGCGTTTTAGAGTTTGTATTTTAAAGATGACTTTTTACCAGTTTTTATGCTGCAACTGACATAATTTACTACCCCAAATTAATAGAAAGTATTTGAAATGCCTGGAAATCGCGTCTACGGCCGTCTGGTTTTCAAAATATTCTGGGGGAGCCCCCCCGCCCCCGTCGGACGCTTCGCGCCTCCGGCGCTTGCGGGCGGACGGCTTCGCCGCCCGCGGCTCCGCGGACTCTAAAGAAATATATTTGTCGGGAAAATATGCTGGCCCCCGCAAACAAGTTCGGCCCCGTACGCCTATGTCTGCATGTATTGCAGTATTGGGTCTTTATGTTACGTTCTGGATGACAACACTGGTTTAACATCTTAGAATACTTTTATTCTGCTTCTTAATCTAGTACCTACATTTTAATGTTAACGAACCCAGAACTAACTTGTATTGAGGGAGCCATGTCTTAGCTTGGCACAAATAACACGGATATTAACTTTAGCCTCTACAGCGTTCACAAAAATTGTGAACGACAGACGGGGGCGACGCAATATACGACCACATTTCCATGTGGGCGTATAAAAATAGCCCTGGCCCTTGACGGCGTACAATTATTTGGTGTACAGTGTCCTATATAATCATCAATTACTTAACCTCGTAGCATGTTTGTGTCATGGCGAGAACAAATATAATTCTTATTCAGATAATTTTGTGAATATTTTACACGCTGACCGATGATGCGTGCTTGCTAACACTACTTTTGCTGTATCTATCAAGTTAAAATATTAAATAGGCAGCACGAGGAGTTTTAGCGAGAGGACAAAAAATGAGCCATCTTCCCCAGTCCGCGACCTAACTGTGTATCCATTTTCAAGTAATCCAGATCTTATCTCAGAGTATCTATAAGATTTTTCAAACTGATCAAAGGCCATATTTCAGGCAATAATTATCGGAAATTGTTGAAATCAATAGGCTTCTTCGTCTCATGGCCTTAAACGCTTTGTAAAAATTTTAAGTCTATAGCTGACTATAGCTCCACAAACAATTGTGAACGCCGGATCCACTGACGGGGGGGGGGGGCAACTTTTACAAATTAATTCCCTAGCCAATTCTTGGTGGGAAGGGGGCTTCCATCCTTGGTCCTTATAGACGGGGGTCCAGAGGCCGCAATAACCTGGAGAAAAGAGTACTTTCGACCAAATTATTAGCGAGGCTAAAGCCCCCCCCCCCACTCCACCGGGTCTGCCCTAGCAACAAACATTACAAAACTGTGAAATAAAATTAGTTCATCCAGGACGTGTTTTGGGCTACAGGTAGGCCTGAGTGACAGGTACCAATTGACATAGGTCTACAGGTAGGCCTGAGTGACAGGTACCAGTTGACATAGGGTAGTATCTATAACACAACGTCCTGCTGTTCTGTATAGATACGCATACGTCACACAAGTCTGCTGTGAGGGAAATCGTTCCCTACATCAGCCCTACAGCTAGTCTACTCTAGTATTCAAACTGCCATGGGTAGGCTACTTTTACATGCACAAACCAAGACAAAAAGTTTAGGAACTTATCTATAGGCGATGTACGTGTTTCACGCAATCTCACAGAGAGAGAAAGAGACTAGTCTATTTTCAGCAAGGTTGAATCCCCGGGCTCCTGCTCTATCAGTAGGACCGGACGGGAGAGAGAGAGAGAGAGATGGGGTTTAACGTCCACTCGACACAAACCAGGTCATCTCGGGACTAACGTATGGTTTTAATTTTATTTTAATAATTCGCTTGTGTGTAGTGGTCTTTAGCAGTTGGGGCAAACCTACGAGGTTGGACAGGCGACCCCACTCATTGTCACATACAACCGGGGATTGGAGATTGAGAACCACGCCAGTTGACTCTATGATAGGCTTTATGATACAGCGCGCACGTGCAAACCATTCGGCGGCCATTCACCCCCCCCCATCTCAGTTAAAAGGTAATGGTTATTAATGATTATTACAATTATATACTCCTAGTTGTACTTTTTATTCAATATAATTTTGATTATTTTCATACCATTGCATGTCAAAATAATTAATTCTAAATTAATTTTCTTATCACTACCAATATGGTACGGCATTTCATACCACTGAATTTCAAATTAATTTGTTTCATTTAAATTAATCTACTGAACGCTTTCACTAGAATATTGCATTTTTAATCAATTGGTATCTGTTTAAATGAATTTTAGAATATTAAAATTTATTGTTATTATAAAGACCACTACGCGCAAGCGAATAATTGAAATAAAATTGAACTATATGTTAGTATCTCTCTCTATCTCCCTCTCACTCAACACAAACTAGGCCATTTTGGGACTAACTCATGGTTCAACCATATTTCAATAATTCGCTTGCGCGTAGGATTCTTAATCGGTGATCGGAAACTATTCGCTCATGAAGAAAGGGAGATCCTGTTTGTTTATAGTACGTGTTGTTATTATATTCCACGCGTTTTAATTTTAAAATAAAAAGAATATTGTAAGACAAAAGATGGTGTAAAAGATAGGGATCAGCACTTTGTGGGTCACCTTGACGTTGAAACCTTGTCAAAACTTCTATTAAATATAACAGTCATCTGAATGGGTATGGCGGGTGTTTATAAGATTAATAAGATAGTATACATGTTTAGTTATACATGTACTGATCTTACAGATCGATCAAAGTCTTTGCTGCAACAGAAAAAAAATATTCTTTTCAAGTTATGTTCTTTTGAATTTTGAACCAAAAATAGCAGAAATTGTCTGCTTTATTTTTAGGCAGTCATTTAGCCACGAAAATTGTTTCATCTCGTCCCAGCAAATAAGTGGTGAAAATTTGGTGATTTGTTGCATAAGTTAACCCAATGGCCGTCATTGTCACATACATTTCTTTTTCGATGCATTGCACAATACGTCTAGCACTCGAATTACGCCTTGAACTATATTTGTCAAGTGTAGCCATAATGAGGTGACATCACTTCCCGTATATTTAACAGTTTGTTACACATCTCCCGTAGCAATGATACGGACTGTCATTGAGTCAACTGGTGTGGTTTCGATTCCCAGGTTACACGTGGCAAGGTGTAGGGTCGCCTTTCCAACCTCGTGGTTTTTCTCTCTGGGTCCTCTGGTTTCCTACCACTGCTAAATAATATTTTAATCAACGAACAGGTAACATGTTATACTAAGTTTTGAGCTTTGCTGTAAATTTCCTAAATTGTTGGTAAAGTTGAGCAGCACCGGGTAATCAGATATTGTAGCGATTAGCCAACAAGTTCAGCAGCAATTTATTTGCTTGGGGGAGTTCTGTTGCAATTTAGTTGATCAGGACCCGCACCCCTTTCTCTGCCACCAGTGGTCTATCGGCCGACCTCAAGCCGTTTTATAGTAGAGATTCTTCAGAGGAGAAGGCGGACTAGCTAAAAAGTAGTTACGCTATTTTCGACTCTCTCTCTCTTAGAACAAACGGAACAAAACTGTACAAAACTATAAAGTTTTATTATGTATTATAACATATATACAGGTAAGTTTTAATGGACCGGGAAAAACTCTTTTAACTATTTTTAAAGAGGCGAACTGCCCCAGTTCAAGCCGTTCTGTGATCTGTTCTGTTTCTGTGTAATAACTTAAAGCTATACTGTTCATTACCTGCAAGCAGTTAAAGGCTGTATCTGTTTAAAAACTGCAAGCAGTTTATAGTCTTTGCTTTTTCTAAAGGATGTAATCTTTGCTTATACTGCAAGCAGTTTAAGATCTATGTGTGCTCTAGGAGCAATTACCACGAACTATTGGTGTACTAGAGCTTCGCTTCGACCCTGGAGAAGTTTATCCCAGTGGGAACAACTGGCCCGGGGTACTAGTGCTGGGTAACACGTTCGCCTGGCCGTCTCGACAGGATGGCAATGTATGAGAGAATTAATTCCCATCACATGCAAACTTATAAACTATATGTTCCTTATGTCAACCATATAAATGCAACATTATTTAACAGATGGACACAATGTGATTTATCGTTAAGTTGACATACAGAAGTATAATCTAGTTATGTTTAATAAGTCATAGGATATGCATATAAATTATAATTGCATGCTATATATTCAAATTCAGCTATTTAAGTAATGGGAGATAATAATTCTCAATAATATTAGACAATGTATTATGTTACATCTCCAACAAAATAGATTATATAATATGGATATAAACTCATTAATAGTATGCTAAATAACTAGACATGGATTTCTATTAAGTTATAAAATTGAACATAATATATGGCAGATAGCAATATTATTATAAAACTTAGAAAGGTTCTGTCAACATACTATTCATGCAGTTATCAAATATCCATTCCCTCACTATATATAACTACAGTTCGACCTAGGTGTATTTATAGTCTCGACTATTTATACGTCTATAGACTTTACTAACAATACTAACAAAATGAAACTTGCTTTACCACAATATCAAAATTGATTTCTGTCAAGTTCACAAATTGATGGCACGGTCAAACAATTCCAAATCGACCTCGACCATAGTAAGGATTTCCATAGTAGTCCAAAATTTCAAGATTTGGGTTCTGACCTGTCACCTTTTTGAGTATAAAAAAAATGTAACTAGACAAAGTACAATAAGAGTCATGCAAAATTGAAACAAAATAAAGAACAGTCTAATTAAACTAGGCCTACAGATCTATATTTCTATTTGTTTTTATGCTTTCGATGTCCTACACTACATAAAGATCTAACTGGGTATTTTTTATTTAAGATGGTGTCGTTTAGTCAATTTTGCTAATTAGTCTTTTTACAGTGTTGCAGTAATATTTTCATCTGTTGGTTTAAACAATATTTATTTACATTGATTGGAATTTATATAGCTGAATTACAGTTTGTAGGATACGTCAACAAGCGTGAAGATATATATCACTTCCTGTGTAATGATGATGAAACCAATATATAACATAAGCAACGGGGGGGGGGGGGGGAGGGGGCCGTAGATGAGCCAAATGGTATCATAAGATCTGTCAATGAGTCAACTTGCGTGATTTCGAATCCCCGGTTGTACGTCGCAAGGAGTAGGGTCGCCTCGTGGGTTTTCTCGGGGTCAGTGTCGTGGGAGGCAGACAGTAGGCATTTTACTATGGTTTAAGTTTAAGATGATGACTTTCAGAGTGTAATTATCGACTAACTTTACAACATTATTAATAAATTATGTCTGCCTATGTTGAACAGCTGTTTCGTTTCTATACTGAGCTAATGAAGACGGACATACGTCATACAGTGTTCTATGAGGACATCGGCGATATGATCTACTCTTATATCGAATTCCAATTGCCAAGGGATCTTTGACGTGCACACCAATGTATACACGGGTCCTCTGTTTTTCGTCTCATCCGAGCGACTAGACATTTGTCGTTGTCAGGCCCTCAATCCGGCACCAGTGACAAGGGACCCCCCCTTCCACCTATTGCAGGTCTTTATTTTGATATCAAATGTTATATAAATTATTATTTTAGACACGCCCACAATCAACTATCGGATGATCAAGATTAAAAGATTAACAAATATAACAATAAAATCGATAATCGAGACTTGCCAGGTATCATTAACAAGGGGGTGAGGCACGCCTAAAAAATATCGATGAAATTCCACGGCCAACAGTACAGAACAGTGTATAGTCGTTCGTATAGGACGACAAACCGAGGTCATATGTAGAGATTTATGTGCACGTAAAAGAACCATTGATATAAGAGTTTAACTTCCACTTAATAACAGTAACCTAATTATTTACTTCTTGTAATGTTAGTTATTTTATTAATTGTTGTTTGAATTGTAAAGTTTCTATGATGATCAATAAATCCACTGACAGGATTACTGAATCTCTCCCAGTCAATAAGATCAGTACAACAGTAAAACACACCACCAGGTCTAACAGGCCCATTACATTGTTTAACTACAGATTGTCTATCATCTGTTTTATTTATAACTTTATATATGACGTCAACATTACATGACGTAATACTTGTATCTTCTACGTCATCCAGGTTTAAATCAACAAGTAATGATGATGAGCCTTTATACACCCATGTACGCCATGTATAACCTGAAACTACATGTTGTTTACCAAACACATCACCATAACCAGCACGTGACACAGTATCAACATTAAAAACATCTTCATACATATTCTCATCACAACTTACAATCTTACCAAGTTGATTACTTAACAAACTTTTATCTATCTCTGCTACTTGAAATGTTGAATATCTTACATCAGGTATATCCAATTTTCTACTACAACTTACATCTTTCTCCTGTTTAACTTTAGGTAATCTTTGTAAAACTTCAACAATGGACGAATCTTCTAAAACATTCCCTGAATATTTAACACTAGCTTTTAAATCTTCTGTTAGTCTTTTAATGTCCTCCATTAATTTCCCTAGTCTAGATTCTTCTTGTTCACTAGATTTCTGCATTTCCTTTTTAATATTTTCTCCAATTTTACGGAATTCTGAGCAGATTTTATCCACGTGTGCATCGACTCTGTCACATTCTGTTTTTGTACAGTTTTTGACTTCAATTAATTTACTATTTAAATTATCATAATGTTTCTGAAAATTGGTAATTTGTTTTGTTAAATCTTCATTCAGCGTTTTTAAGTCTTGCCTGATATTTTGTCTGACTTCATCCTTCCGTAAATGTAACAAATTATGTCCGTTATGATCGGCAACTAAACAGTCGAAACACACGGCTAGTAAACAATCTTTACAATATATTTTTACTGTCTCATCTTCGTGGTTTGGACAGAAATCTTTCGGATGTGTGACGGAAGTGGCTGGTGTCCTTTGCTTCATTGGCTCGTTTGGTTGTTTTTCATCATATCGACAAACAACATGGTCCCTACTGCTTTTTAACTTACCGTGGATGGTTTTACATGATTTACATAAATATTGATCACAGTTTCGACAAAAATATTGACATGTATCTTCAGTACATACATCACATTGTGGAATAGTAGAATTGTCATCAATGTTTAGTTTAGGTTTAAAACGCTCCATACCCCCGTCTATAGGACAACGACATAATGGACATTGGAACTGGCCTTTATTAAAAGTTTTGTTCACATAATCTTCTAAACAGATGAAACAAAACCGGTGCTGACAATCTATCAAAACGGGAGTTTTATATTCAGTCAAACAAATACTACACAACTCCTTGTCTGTCTGCTCCGCCATGTTGTTAAATTAGACTGTTACACGAGTTGTATAACATATGATATTAAAATCACTGAATAATATACTACACACGATTCAAACACTGAATAATATACTAAATAATCTACTAGATTAAAACACTATAGTAAATAGTCAACTAACTAGTCTAGTCTTATATAAAACACGACATTCAAATCATAACGATTAAAACAGTATAATACACAGTCTTACAGGTTACTAGTCTACTAAATCACGTCACGTGTCATCTCACGCGGTTTATCCTGACCCGTAGATCACATGATATCAAACTACAACTGTTAATACGTAAACAACCTGTATACAAGTTGTATTTTAGATATTTCTACTTCCCCAGTCGGTCATATTTAACGCTTTGTTTCAATCAACATCAATGTAAATTCGTCGATCAAACCAGACAACAACTACATTATATGACATTGCGTCAAGGTCAGCATAAGCACACTTGTTACAATTTCTCAGAAATTCTACTTTTACTTTCCTTTCACGTTAAACCTATATTTAGGTCACGTGCTAATACAGTTGGGCAGCAAAATTAATTTAAAAATTCAACCCTTGAAGAACCAGAAGTGAAAAGAAATTACTTAATTTCTTGTTACTTATCATGAACAAGTTATACAAATAACTACAAACAACAGTAAAACTATCACATCGTCTTTAAATGGTGGTAATCCATTCAAAAGCAGATACATCATTGATAAGCTTTAAAACTTTGCTACTGGTGGATGTTCTTCACCGTTTTCGTCCTTTAGTGCCTGATCCAGGGTTTAATCCAATCATACATCTGCAATTTACAAAACAAAGTATGTTTAAGAAGACCGTCCACTGGCAAATGTATAAATGAAATGAAATGGGGGGTAAAAGGCCTACTTTTCTGATCCTAAACTGGGCTATGAAGATGTGTGTTATGAGGGAAATTTTGCCCAGGCAGCAGCACCACGGTTTACTTTTATATCGAATTGTAACTGCCATGGGATCTTTTACGTGCACGCCATTGAGCACACTGGACCTCGGTTTTTTTTTTGTCCCATTCAAGACTATAGACACCTGTGTTTGTCAGGCTCTCCGTTTTGCATCACTGACAAGGGGAAGGGTGTCGATATATCATGACCTTTATGTGGTCCTGATGGAATCCCAACTTATGCCCTCTGCCATACATGAAATTTTGGCTATTATAATTTTTGTCATACTAATTTTAGTATAAAAGTGAACAGAAAATGTACAGCCCTTCCATTAAACCACTCTTTTGACCATTTGATATTAATAAAAGTATAGACTTTTCCCCTAAACTGAACATTTTTCACTATTACATTGTACTAATAAGTTGCCAGGGATGTTTCAAAAGTATATAATTATATTCATTAAATGTACATGTACCTTTGAAAAAACTCCAATGTTGAAGCCACCGAATCAGGTTAGACAATATTAAATATATAAAAGTAGGTAAAGAAAACTGTAAATGCTTTCATGAAACTATCCACAATAGTAAGAACCACATTGTCCGCCTTAACCATAAACTCCACTGCATCTTTAACTGAGTGAAGACTCTACAAAATAAACATAATTATACTAAGTAACTAAGGATGTATTCTCACCAAGTGAACTGAATATCAAGATAAGAGAGAGAGAGAGAGAGAGAGAGAGAGAGAGAGAGTATGGGGATTGGGTTTAACGTCGATAGGACTAACATGGTTCAATTTTATTTCAATAATTTGCTTGCGGGTTGGGGTCATTAGCATTGAGAGAAACCGGAGTATCCTGTGATTCGAAACCATGGCAGTTGTCTCAATGACAGGCCTTAACCTTAAGGCTTACAATACTGCGCACACATGCTAACCATTTGCTTGCCTCCTTCCCCCCCCCCCCTTTAGAGCTTTAGGTTCTGGGATTCAAAACTTTTTTTGAAATGTTAGGAAAATCTCTGCTTTACAACCAGGCCTATTGCAGAAAAATTAACATTAGAATTAATACTATTAGGCGTAGGCCCATCAGAGTACCAGTATTATTACTATTACAATTACTGTTAGTTAGTCACGTGGCAAAATTATGCCTACTTTTATGACCCCATATCATTATTTTTTATAGTGTTCTCTAAACATGTGCGATTTAAATGCAGCATATGTGTTAGACTTGATATAACTACACAACTCTTTACCACTGCAATTAAATTTTACATTGAGTTCATTTGCATAAAGTATTGAAAGCAACAGCTTCTGCTGTGGAAAAATTGCAATGTGAATGTTGACATTCATATGAAAAGATAGGCCTATTATAGCATAGCCTAAGCCTGGCATAGGCTATGTTTCATCTTCATGACACGCGTATCATTTAAAGTATAGTCGACTCATCCACCGTATGTGACATTAACAGTGTGGAAAATATTTCAGTTAGAATGGCCGCTTGTATTATAATTTCCAAGAATACTTAGTTGTAGGCCTAGTACAACTACTGCAATTTGGCCTTACACCTTATTATGTCTTTCTGCTTTTCCCGCTTTAACGACCAACTACCGGATATATACACGCGGTTCTCCAGCCCCTCTTTAAAAATTGGAAATATAGACGCGGTTGTCTATATATATAACTCTATGACTATAATAGGTCTAATCACCGATTTCTGAAATACGGTAGGCCTACTATAGCAATCGGTAGGTCTAATATGTTACATGCGATGACGTAAATACGATATTAGAATGGAAGATAATTTAAAACAATATTGTTACTTACCATGATTTCCGTGAAGTAAACGGATTGGTCAGGACGTCTGATCATTCGGACAAATTCAACAGATTTCGTGACAGTAGAGAATCTGCCTTAACGTAGACTCCATCAGTTTGTAGGACTTATCGCTCTGGGCCGGGCCTATAATTTTTATGATTTTGTCATGGAAATAGTGTTTATCAAATGAATTTTAATTATGCGTAGGCCTATATGTGTATTACATAAAATGGTTAAACTTTGATTTAGATTTTACTTTACGATAAAAATACGTCGGCATGAGAGCATCAGAGTCAGACAAAACTATTACTAATAGTAATACGAGGCCCGCAAATAAATGTCTTATAATAGTGGGAAATTAAACCAATTCAGAAAACATAATTGTAAGCTTACAGGATGGTGTTATCTTGAATTTACCTGCGTAGGCCTAATCGGAAACATAGGCTTATTTTAAAATAATTGCCCCAACAAGATAATCAATTATACATGTTTACAGATTAAAGATACATTACCGTATGTAAGATTTAAATAAAGCGATGATCATTCTCGCTATAATAGTTTTAAGCGTAGTCTCGATTGCCAAAGCACATATTCCCACGATAATAAACGAACAGGTTAGTGATTTAATTATTGAATGGGCGTGGTGTTCTAATCTACTTAAAATTGGAGCCACCAGATGATCTAGAGAGTTAATTATGGGCTTGTTATGTAAATAACTGTCTAAATGAAATGGGGTTTAACGTCCTACTGTTCAACTCCGACTGGGCTAATGAAGACGGACATACGCCATACAGTATGCTTTGAGGGAAAGTTAAATCGAATTCCAACTGCAAACCCCAAGGTGTGCTCGGGACCTCGGTTTTTCATGCCATCCGAACGACAATACGTTGTCCCTTGCCAGGCCCTCGGTCCCGCACGGTTGCACCACTGACAAGGCGGGACCACACCGGAAAATCCTGATAAACCTTCTCGGCCAACGCAGGGATCAAACACGGGATCTCAAGGTTAGCGTGTCAACGTCATACTCACTGAGCCACCACGACTCCCCATAATGTCTAAATACTAATTTATATAACATTTGAAGCCAGAAAAATATACCTGTGATAGGCAGATTTAGCTTTTATATAATGCACGTTTAATATCGAGGGTGTAATTTTGTTATCTTGTTACCCTGAACAGCAGTAGAATAAGCATACCTTTATCTACTAATATACACGCCCAGCCATTGTTCTAGTTTGTATATATAGGTTATATTATATACACTTTATGTTACGGGTATTTTGGTGTTAAGATGTTATGTGCTGTAAATTTACAGAAATGCCGTTAATTTACTAAAAATGCACGCAAACTACAAGATTACAGTAAATTGCTCGTTATTTTATGACTATATATTATAATTACCCGTAATGTAATTTTACAGTTCATTTCTGTAAATTTATACAGTAATTTTCCCGTTTTTTAACAGAAATGTTTTACAGTGATATAATACTATCACGGTAGAATATGATATATAACTAAAGACAGAAGTAGTTCTGATGACGAATGTGGCTATGTGTATAGTCCGTCAACACCGTTATAATGTTTCCTCTGTACAGAGGGGGTTGGATGGCTGAATGGTTACCGTGCGGGCGCTGCAAAATAAGGTCGTCATTGAGTCAACTAGCGTGATTTCGATTCTCAGTTGTACGTGACAAGGGATAGGGTCGCCTGTCTAGTCTCCTGGGTTTTCTCCGGGACCTCCGGTTCCCTCCGACTGTTATAGACCCCTATACGCGCAAGCAAGTTATTGAACCAAATGGTAGTCCAGATATGACCTAGTTTGTGTCCCCATTTCTCTCTCTCCTCTGTACATTATATATATATAGCTTGTCTAAGTTTATCAGGGTATCATCATGTCTTATTAACGGTTAGCACGTGAGTCAGTATATTAATAGTTTAAAATTAGAAATAGGACACCACGTAGTTTTCGAATCAAGCCACTATACGGTACAGGTATTACTTTATTTTGTGTCGTCTGCTTGTAGCACGCGCTCTAGTTACAACTGTACGGTGTGGTATGTGTAGTTTCATGGTCGAGTGTGAGACTTCAATATGCATGTATTTTAATGCCTGGGAAATAATGCCCATGATTGTATAATAACGAGTTGACAACCATTTGAGCAAAAGACATAGAAATAATAAGGTTTTGGCTTTTTTAGAAAATAGGAAATTCCCGCTTTAAAGGAGCTACATCGCTAACATTGGGGACCTAGCAATTGACACACGTGGGTCACAACGCATATAATACTGTAATAAGAATGTATTAACTGATTTATATTCAATGATTTCCGTTTTTACTCTAATTTGAAATCAGTTATGTTTGGCGAAATAAGCCGGCAGTCTCAATCGAATGCAAATTTCCTCGAACTGGGGCTGAAACGCATTATGGTACACGATTCGTGTACCAATGGTAAAATGTTTATTTTGTCTTAAATATTGGATATCAGAAGCCCACCCTTTTCCGGTAAGATCACAGCATCAATGTTGATTTAAATTGACAAATAATTCGTGTTTTGTTTTCAATGTTGAAGATTTTGGATGATATTGAGTTAGAAACTTAGCTACTTTAAGTAACATAATATATGACCTTTGATGTTGGCGTACCGTTATTTCAAATTGTCTCGAGCTTAAGACATTGCCATAGGCCACATTGCAATGAAATACGCACGAGGCCGTATAGTTCTATGAAATATAGAGGGGAACATAGTTCTATGGAATACACAGGAGGCCTTACAAGAGGCCATAGTTCGTTGGATTACACAACAGGCCGTAGTTATATGAAATACACGGGAGACTACAGTACAATGGAATACACAAGTGGCCTTACAGAAGGCTATAGTTCTATGGAAGATAATTAATGCTGATTGACGTTTTGACCGGGATCAGGGGCGTACATAACGATTTCGTTTGGGAGGTTGTTAAGCCAAAATGCGGCCGACTGATGCACATACCCCCGCCCCACACACCAGTGGTACTACAAACGGGGCAGTTCACTATAAACGTGAATAAGATAGTGTTCAGACAGTATAAGACAACTGAGGAGTAGAAGAATGATCTTAAAACGTAATCGAGCGCCGCAGGCGCGAAAAAAATTTCAGATATGTAACAGAGCTTTTAAATTTTTGGGACTGGGGTTGATAAGAAATGGGACAGAATCTTGAGGCTTATCTGTCAATTTTGCTTGTTTTATGATTGTATGTTTATCTCATTAATTCATTTAGTCGGAGACCGACTGCGATGAGTACTTTTTTTGAGACCGACTATTTTTTGCCGTGGTAGAAAACATTTCATAGATCAACATACTCACAACAGAATAAGAGTGACAAGCAGGCATGGTTATTTTATACTTTAGTTTTGAGTGACGTATGCAATTTAGGCACACGGATTCACGCAAATACATAGCATTTGGGATCTATTCTGGCATTGTTTTTGAGACCGACTGCAGTGACTGCACTTATTTTGTGACCCGACTATTTTTCTCCCTTGGTGAAATTTTGTTGTTAGACCAATTTAACATACTTAACAGAATAAAGCCCCGTTTACATGACGAAATTTGCACACGTGCAAATATTTTGCATATATGCAAAATTACTCATGTATGCAAATTTCGTCATATAAACGCGTTTGCATACATGTGTAAAAATACTACAGGTGCAAATTTGCACCTAGTCCTGACCAGATGCAAAAGTATATTTGCATATATGCAAAAGTATTTAGGGTAAGTATTTGTGCAGATTGTGTCATATAAACGCTCAGCAATATTTGCATATGTGTGTATATCTTATTATCAGTTGCATCATCGCTAAATATATGACGTTGAGTGGTGTTTTGGGTAAAACAAATACGTCATTAGTAGTCTGTCAATAATCAGCAACATGTCTAGAGGTAAAGTACGTCGGTCGCAAAAGTCGCAGAATCGCATGGGATGATGAAGCAAGTAGGGCTTTTATAAGTATACCAGTCATTTGACCTTGGCTTCATCCACGTGTCTCTCTCACGAGACATTCCTATGGTAATTGCAGCACTAAGTTTACATGGAAAGGTTCTTTGACGACGAATCCAGGCGCGGATCCAGGATTTTTTGCGGGGGGGGGGGGGTGTCTAAGTTTGATAAAAGGCACTCAATCAATTAATGGGGGGTTTGGGGGTCCTCCCCCAGGAAAATTAGATTCAATTTGCTGCATTCTGACGTATTTTCGGAAGGTAAATTCCAAAATTACAGGTCTAAAAGTCGCCAATAAAATCGCATACAAAATTTTCAAGTCTGGACCCCCCCCCCCTCTGGATCCGCACCTGGAATCCTTGCTATCCGCTCCATGACTAAATGGCATTTAAACACTTTATTACATATTTACTGTGAATGCTTATATAACATGTGAACGCTTAGCAAATATACTTTTGCATACGTGAGTAATTAATACATATATGCAAATATGCACATATGTGTATTATTTGGTCATGTAAACGGGGCTTAAGAGTGACGTATGCAATTTAGGCTCACGGATTCACGCAAATATATAGTATTTAGGATCTATTCTGGCATTGTGTTTGAGACCGACTGCAGTGACTGCACTTTTTTTGAGACCGACTATTTTTCTCCCTGGGTTACATTTTGTTGTAAGACTAACATTATACTCACAACAGAATGAGAGTGAAACACAACATCTTTTCAAAAATGATAAGTTGACAAGGTTATTTTATACCAAGACTGCTCCTATTTTGCGACCGACTGCACTGATTTTGCAACCGACTATTTTTATACTAAAGTTTTGCGTGAGTAGCGTGACGTATACAGTGAGTACTTATTTTGATACCGACTACATTTACTTTGCAACCGACTGCACTGATTTTGTGAACGACTATTTTTTTGCGTGAGTAGCGTGACGTATACAGTGAGTACTTATTTTGATACCGACTACATTTACTTTGCAACCAGCTGCACTGTTTTGCGACCGACTATTTTTCTACTAAAGTTTTGCGTGAGTAGCGTGACGTATACTTATTTTGATACCGAGTACATCTACTTTGCGACCGACTATTTTTTTTGCTGCGGGGTGTACGCCCCTCCCCCACATTTACGCCCCTGACCGGGATTATCTATGATACAATATGAAATTACCCCCCCATCACTTGAAGGGAGGGGGTGTGCGGATGGTAAGCACGTGCGTGCTGTATCATAATGCCTGTCATTGGGTCAACTGGCGTGGTTTCGAATACCCGGTTGCAAGACAAGGAGTAGGGTCACCTGTCCAACCGCGTTGGTTCTCTCCGGGTCCCCCGGTTTCCTCCCACTGCTAAAGACCCCTACGCCGAGCCAATTACACAATAATTTCTAATCAGTTATGTTCGGCGGAATACGCAAGAAGTCTCAATCGAATGCCCATCTCTAGCGTCTGGTTATTCCAGTCTACTTTTGTAGCAATAACCTGGAGAAAAGAGTTATTGCGACCAAAGTATTAGGAAGGCTAAAGCCCCCCCCCCCACACACACACACACTCCGCCGGGTCTGCCCTGGAAACAAACTTTACAAGACTGTTAAATAAAAATGGTTAATCCAGGACGTGTTTTGGGCTACAGGTAGGCTGAACTGACAGGTACCAGTTGACATAGGGCTACAGATAGGCCTGAGTGACAGGTACCAGTTGAAATAGGGCAGTATCTATAACACAACGTCCTGCTGTTCTGTATAGATACGACATATTATACGTCACACAAGTCTGCTATGAGGGAAATCTTTCCCTATATCAGCCCTACAGTCTATTCTAGTATGCAAACTGTTACGGGTACTTTTACATGCACAAACCAAGATAAAAAGTTTAGGAAGTTATCTATAGGCGATGTACGTGTATCTTAAGCAGTGGGAGTAAACCTACGAGGTTGGACAGACGACCCCACTCTTTGTCACGTACAACCGGGGATTGGGGATTGAGAACCACACCAGTTGACTCAATGACAGGCTTTATGATACAGCGCGCAGAGCAAACCATTCAGCCCCCCCCCCCCAAATCTCAGTTAGAAAGGTAATGATTATTAAGCAAGAATTAAATCAAAATAAATGTTGTTGTCTTTCAATTTATTCATAGTTATATGAGACAATTTATGTATGTTAGATTATGTACATTGAAAATTCATATACTTAGCCTGACAATAAGGAACCAGTCACAGACAATGCCAGGAATTAATCCAGACTTTGGACTGCTTTTACTGATGTTTATTATATTTAATACATTTAACCACAAAGATCAAAATGACAGGTACTGAGTCATAGGTTGCTTATTTCTTGGTTTGTATGAATATACATACATGTGATGAATAACAGGTCAGATACATACAATGATATAATGAATAGCTGACCAGGTCAGATACATACAATAATGTAATGAATATATACAATAATGTAATGAATAGATTTAATATTGACAATTAATCTAGCCAAAAACTGCCAGATCCAAATCTAACATATTGTACTGCTCTCGTCTAACCAATCTGGAGGAAACATGTGAACTGACCTCTCTCATCTAAACAATCAGGAGGAAAAATATAATCAACCAATAACAAAGACATTAAAAAGTCAGGTTACAATCAGAACAGGAAATACATATGGAAGAACTTAAATCTTCATGTAGACAAACAAATAAAATCAAACTAGAACAAATTTAAAGACTTAATTTGAATAAGATTAGAGAATGTTAGAATGTTTTGGGGACTGTTACTGAATCAGATGAAAATTGAGGAGCCATGAATTTTAAAGGTGCAGCCCCAGATCTAATGATACAAAAAACATTCTATGAATTTCATTCTTCAATTGGTTGAGTGACTTGTTACTCGTGACTATCACTTACCACTACAAATTCAGTAAGAATACAGACATGATTAACCAGGCACTTACACAGCCAGAAATTCAGTGGTTTATTAAAGTTTGTGTTTCTTTGAAAAGGTGCCACAAAAGTTCAAAGAGATTTTAACCCCAAATTAACCACCTTTATTCACTTAAATATATCTGGAACTCCTCCTTTAAATTAGTGGTGAATAATGTCAAACATTTACAGGTGAATACTAAAAATGTTTTTACAAATAGAGTAGCCTGTCCATAAATAAACAGAAATCTTCCACCATTACAAGTAGAGCATCCTGTCAGAAATCTTCCACGATGTTGAACACACCTCAGTCATAAAATCATCAGCTTCATCAGCTTTAGTTTACTTTCATACATAGGACCAGTCCATTGTTTTAATATATTAAATACAGTATCAGGACCAGTCCATTATTCTAATATCAGGATCAGTCCATTATTTCAAATAAAGTTTCAGGACCATTCCATTATTCTACTATCAGGACCAGTTCATTGTTTCAATATATTAAATACAGGATCAGGACCAGTCCATTATTCTAATATGAGGAGTATCAGGACCAGAATAAAATACTCATCGCCATGGCAACACAAGAAACAGCTACATATGGACTTTTTCTTTCACCTAAAAAACACAGTAAAATATCTTGATCATGTAAAATAATTTAATATTGGAAATGAAATAAAATGGGGTTTATCATCCTACTGTTCTGTTCACGGCCACACATCATGCAGTCTGGTGTGAGGGAAATTTTTCAGGACAGCGGCACGACGACATACAGTCATTTCAAATTCCAACTGTCAAAGGATCTTTTACGTGCACATCAATGTGTAGAAACAGGGAGGAAAACTTTGAAATGTATTTTTACGCTATTCAGTAAGCCATGGAGGGGAATTTTGCCCTGAGAGCTGCGTTTGTGTTTACTCTTCATCGAATACTAATTTTCAAGGGTTCTTTAATGTTCAAAACGTTTAGGAACTTATCTATAGGTGATGTAGGGGGGTTGGGATGGCCTAGTGGTCTACAGTGCCGCGCTTCAACCTCTAGCTGGCCGGTCACCTCTTGCTTGCGGCTGTGGCATGGAGATAGGGGCGCCTTCTCAACCTCGTGGGTTTGCTCTGGGCACTCCGGTTTCCTCCCACTGCTAAAAGACCCCTACGCGCATGCTAATTATTGAAATAAAATTAAACCATATGTCCCGAAAAGACCTAGTTTGTGTCAAGTGGAAGTTAAACTCCATTTCTCTCTCTCTATAGGTGATGTATTTTTTCACTCAATCTCAGAAAGAAAGAGAGAGAGAGAGAGAGACCTTCTGATTCCATTTGCACAGATTTAACCATTCAGCCCCACCCCACCCACGATGGTATTCTCCAGGGATTAAACATTCAGCCCCTGCAGCTCCATGCACCCACCATGGCAGTAACAGATGACAATGAAAAGTCTTCTCCAGGGATTAATACACTGTGGACGATGGATGGACGACAGAAATAGACATATATAGAGTTCAATATTAGAGACTTACCTATTCTTGCAAATTTCCAAAATATTCCTAGAAAGCTGAAATAAGAATTAGATGATGCCTACAGTGATCAGTGATTTTAAAATATTCATGTAAAGACTAAAGGGAACACTGATAAAAATAAATATTATAAACAGTCGTTGAGAAAATGGGGTCCTACTGTAACAGTTCCACTCCTACTGGTATATTGACGATGAACATACGCCACACTGTGAGAGAGAATTGGTTCAATTTTATTTCAATAATTTCCTTGCGTGAACGGGTTTTGTGCAGTGGCAGGAAACCGGAGAAACCGAAGAAAACCCACAAGGTTGGACAGGCGACCGAGGAATCGAAACCACGCCAGTTGACTCAATGACAGACCTCATGATGCAGCGCGTGCATGCTAACCATTCAGCCATTCAATCCCCCTGTGCCATGAGAGACATTTTGCCCTAACAGCGACGCTACCCTTATTTCGAATTCCAATTGTCAAGGGTTCTTTTTTACTACGTCTATACAAGTGTGTACATAGAACTATACGACGCTCCTTACAAGGCCCACCGTTCTGCACCACTGACAAGGTGGAACCACTGATGAACATTCTCGGCCAATGCAGGGATTGAAAATATATTATACAGCCAACAGGGCTATAGTAGTATATATTATTAATACAGCCAACAGGGCTATGTACTCACCCTGTTTTATTTCTATTAATGATACTAGGTATAATAGATCTCAGGTAAGTACAAGTACATATCAACAATAACCAAACCGTTAATAAACTCTGGAAATTAAACAACGCCGACTGAAAGAAATAAAACTGGTTCATTCATCAGTAGAATATTTAGAGTCACTTACATGTATCAGGCCTGTAGCTTTAACAGGGAGAGGGGCAAGAGGGTCATGTTGGTCATTTCGTATTGCAACCAATGGAAATGGTATCAAAGGTGCCCATTGGGTTAACTGATTCTTTCCCGATTGGGTAAAGCATCCATTGGGTGTCCGATTTGTTCCAGGGCAGGTAACTGCCTCTCTTGCCCCCACCGCTAGCTATGGGCCTGCTCATCTACAAATATTTTGTTACCGTACACCTGTTACAAACACCTGTAATGAATACCTGTAGCTCAATATACCAGTTTTCAGTAGGCCTACCACCTGCCCTTCCTTGGCTCATGAATATTTTTATCCTGCGACACAAGTTGAGAATGTTTCACCAGTAACAACTAAATATACATTAGCTCCCCAAGTGACATTAGTCACCCCAAGTGACATTAGTCGCCCCATGTCACATTAGTCGCCCCATGTCACATTAGCTCCCCACATCACATTATTCGCCCCAAGTCACATTAGTCACCCCATGTCACATTAGTCGCCCCATGTAACATTAGTCGCCCCATCTCACATTAGCCGCCCCATCTCACATAAGCCGTTACATGTCGCATTAGCTCCCCATGCCACTTTAGTCGCCCCATGTCACATTAGCCTCCCTATGGTGCATAAGTTGCCCCATGTCACATAATAGTCGCCCCATGTCGCATAAGCTCCCCATCTAACATTAACCAGCCTATCTAATATTAGCCTCCCTAGGCCTATGTCGCATTAGCCGCCCTTTAATTTTATTACCATTATTACAATGGATGAATTTGTTTATAATTTATGACAGTTCAGGGTAGTTCAGACACGACATCCAATTTCTTTTTATTTTAAATTCAATGGCAGAGGTTCGAGGAACACTTAAAACATCTTAGTCTATAAAACCAGAACAATAATAACGTTGATTGCTGCAGTAAGAAAAAGACAAATCTAATGGGAATCAGCTGGCTACCTAGACTGGTGGCCAGTCTTCTCCACACACCAAAAATTGGCCAGTCCTCTCAACAAAAAAAAAAACGAAAAAAAAAACCGTAAGCTCAAATTTTTTTATACAAATGGAAACGAAAGTGTTGGTTTACTAAAAATTACTACTTTTATATAAATCGAAATGTAAAATAAATAGAAGAGACTGGGCCAGTCTACTGGCTACCGGTAGTTGATTGTCTTACTTTCAATTTATCATTTTCGTGATTAGTCGGCCGGTTTTGTGAACTAAGTAATAAATAGATGTTTTCCCGCTCATTAATTTTTTGTGCTCTATCAATCGGGAGTTTTGTGTCATTGTTAAAACGTAAAATGGCTAATAGAATACTCTATATTCAATGATATTTAATTGACAATTTTACCAACCATTTTCTTCAGACCATGAGAAAGTTCAACGTGTTGATTTTACCGAAAGCCGATGACATCTATTTTGAGTGGATCATCTATTAATATCGTCCAATAGAATCCAATAGTAAGTGCAGGAGGGCTGCACCACACACAATTCTACACAAAAACGACTATATGAATGGACAATACAAGACATCATAATTCATATACTCAAAGACCACAAACATAAACAAATCAAAAAGAGTGAATGGATCCGGGGGCTAGCCGTAAGCGTCCACTGCGCTGTACAATTTGTAATATGGGGGAGACGCGATCTTTGAGTCATTTAATTTCATCTGCCATTTATTAGTTAGACGTCCTTAACCAATATTAATATTAATTTCAACCTAAATCAAATCAAAAATTTATCAACTAATCTGCCACGGGTACGGAATGATATCAGAGATATATTCGACTTTTTTAAGATTTTTTTTCGCGGAAATAAATCTCAATAAATACCAAAATGTTTGAAAATTTTTATTTTAAATAGACTGAAAGCTGACAGATGTTTTCTTTTATATTTCGTTTCGTTTAAATATACCAAGCAATCTGACGTTTTGTTACAATCCCCATAAACATTGCAACATGGGGACCATATGGGGAAAAAAGGGGCTGTGGGCCCAGATCATACCACAAGGTTCCCATACTGGACCCATATTATTTTCCCACATACAAATGTAGGCAAATACACTTTATTTTCATATATATTAATATCACAGAGACAAGCCAAATGATATAATGCTTACTTCTTTCTTACAATGATAATATGAGCTTATAGTGTGTGTATCTGGGGCCAATATGGGATCTATATGGGATTGTCCCGCACTAACAACTCTGTTTTTGTATACATAGGGCCAATATGGTGTCCATATAAGATTACCCATTTGTGTATCTGGGGCCAATATGGGATGTATATGGGATTACCCACATAACAACTCTGTTTTTGTAAACAAGGGGCCAATATGGTGTCCACATGGGATTACCCATGTTTGTATCTGGGATAATATGGTATCTGTATGGGATTACATATTAACTTTTGTATATCTGGGACCAACATGGTATCCATATGGGATTACTTATTTGTTATGTTAGCTCATTATTGAACCCACACTTTTATTTGTTTGTACCTTGAACCAAAATGTGCACCCAGAGTCTGTGTGGTATGGATATGATATAACCACATTCCTGTAAATTATGTACATGGGCCCAATATGGTATCCATATGGAAATACCCACATGTGTATCTGGGGTCAATATATCTATATGGCATTTCACATATAATATATCTAATTCTAATATGGTATCCATATGGAGTTACCTACATGTGTTTCTGGGTCCAAAATAATATATATGGTTTATTTACCACATATAGAATAATTATATAGGTCTGGGTCCAATATGGTATCCATATGGGCCCCATAAACATTGCAATATGGGGACCATTATGGGGAGAAAATGGGCTCTGGGCCCAGATCATACCACATGGTTCCCATACTGAACCCATATTATCTTCCCACATACAAATGTAGGCAAATACGCTTTATTTTCATATATAATAATATCACAGAAATACGCCAAATGATATAATGGTTACATGAACTTCTTTCTTACATTGATAATCTGACCTTATAGTGTGCATATCATATCTAGGGCCAATATGGGATTTATATGGTATTACCCACATTAAAACTCTGTTATGTAAACATGGGGCCAATATGGTGTCCATATGGGATTACCCATTTGTGTATCTGGGGATAATATGGTATCTGTATGGGATTACATAATAAATTTTGTATATCTGGGGCCAACATGGTATCCATATGGGATTACTTATTTGCATATGTTAGCTCATTATTGAACCCACACTTTTTGTTGTATGACCATGTACCAATATGCGCAGATGTGATTACCAACATGTGCACCTGGAGTGGTATGTATATTATATGACCACATTCATGTGTATTATGTATGTGGGTTCAATATGGTATCCATATGGCGTGTATCAGGGGCTAATATATCTATATGGCATTTACCACATATAATATATATCTATTTCCAATATGGTATCCATATGGGGTTACTCACACCTGTATCTGTTTCAACATGAATTTAATATCATTTAAACTTTTGTGCAAATCTGCTATATGGCCAAGATTACACGTAGTTTTCCAAATGAGAAAGAGGCTGTCTAAATATCTTTCAAATTTCTCTTTGATGTAGTTTCTACAGTTAAATCTGCAAAAGGGCAATTCCACCGTAACAAACGTACATTTTGAACTTGTCATATTTTTATTACTTCCAATATTATCTAACCATGTATAATTAACCGTTTTGGTTTTATTTAGTATTAAAAACGTATGATTAAAATATCAATTGACATATGATTTTATTTGTTCATGAACACTGGAAATAAATATTGGCTCCTCAAAGTATAGGTAATAGACGTACAGAAATGAGCACCATGATTTGCCTACATGAACATATAGTTGCAAAACTCTGAATTGTCCGGTGGAATTGAAAAGTTTTTCTCCTTGTAAAAAGGACACTAATACTAAATGTCTACTGTACATGTATGGTCACATTTGGATTCTTGTAATCCAGTAAATTAGAAATTATTGTGGTAACGGACGTACATATTTTCTTGTAACAGATGTATGAGTGCAAATTGCAAACCCATTACATGAGATATGTAAACTTTCAAATAATCGGACTGATACATAATAATAATTATTAACTCATTTGAATTAATCGAGCAGTTACTTTCCAAAAAACATTAATCCTTGAATAAAATATTGTGACCCTAAAATTTTGGTAGCGGACGAACATACATCTTTGAAATCCCTTAAGTGAATCAGAGAATTTTGTCAAACGTTTTCTTTTTACGGTCATAATATCAAGAATGGGTGATGTTAGCTTTGAATATGAGTTTTTATACGCCCACATTTTTATGTGGACGTATATTGTCGTCGCCCCTGTCCGTCCGGACGTCCGTCCGTCCACAATTTGTTTGTGGACCCTCTACAGGTCACAATTCTTATCTGATTTTGACGAAACTTGAAATATAGGTTTATCCCCAAAAGATCTCGGCTGCTTTCGATATTGGCATGTATCGGATCAAAACTTCATGGATTATGGCCCCTGATAGTACGAAAAATCACGTTTTTAGCTTGTGGACCCTATAGAGGTCACAATTTTGAACCGATTTTAATGAAACTTGACATGCATGTTTATAACCCAAAGATCTTGGTTCCTTTCGATATTTGCGACTATCGGAACGTAATTTCCTGAATTATGGCCCCTGATTGTCCGAAAAATCACCTTTTTTAGCTTATGGTCCCTCTGGAGGTCACAATTATTATCCGATTTAAAAAACCGTTCGATTATATCACCGTTACACCCTAAGGAAGGTTGAGTTCGAATTTCGGAAAAATCGGACCAAAATTGCCATACAAAATGGCCGCCAGTTGGTACGCAAAAACTGTTAAAAAATGGTACATCAAGGTTGTGGACCCTGTAGAGGTCACAATTTTAATTCGATTTTGATGAAACTTGAAATTCATGGTTATAACCCAAAGATCTTGGTTCCTTTCGATATTTGCGCGTATCGGATCGTAACTTCCTGAATTATGGCCCCTGATTATACGCAAAATCGCCTTTTTTTAGCTTGTGGTCCCTCTGGAGGTCACAATTATTATTCGATTTAAAAAAACGTTTGATTATATCACCGTTACACCTTAAGGAAGGTTGAGTTCAAATTTCGGGAAAATCAGACCAAAATTGCCATACAAAATGGCCGCCGTTTGTACGCGAATACTGTTAAAAAATGGTATATCATGGTTGTGGACCCTGTATAGGTCACAATTTTAATTCGATTTTGATGAAACTTGAAATGCATGGTTATAACCCAAAGGTCTTGGTTCCTTTCGATATTTGCGCATATCGGATCGTAACTTCCTGAATTATGGCCCCTGATTATCCGAAAAATTGCCTATGGCCCCTCTGGAGGTCACAATTATTATCCGATTTAAAAAAACGTTTGACTCTATCACCGTTACACCCTAAGGAAGGTTGAGTTCGAATTTCGGGAAAATCGGACCAAAATTGCCATTCAAAATGGCCGCCGTTTGTACGCAAATACTGTTAAAAAATGGTATATCAAGGTTGTGAACCCTGTAGAGGTCACAATTTTAATTCGATTTTGATGAAACTTGAAATTCATGGTTATAATCCAAAGATCTTGGTTCCTTTCGATATTTGCGCATATCGGATCGTAACTTCCTGAATTATGGCCCCTGATTATACGCAAAATCGCCTTTTCTTAGCTTGTGGTCCCTCTGGAGGTCACAATTATTATCCGATTTAAAAAAACGTTTGATTATATTACCGTTACACCGTAAGGAAGGTTGAGTTCGAATTTCGGTTAAATCGGACCAAAATTGCCATACAAAATGGCCGCCGTTTGTACGCGAATACTGTTAAAAAATTGTATATCATGGTTGTGGACCCTGTTGAGGTCACAATTTTAATTCGATTTTGATGAAACTTTAAATGCATGGTTATAACCCAAAGATCTTGGTTCCTTTCGTTATTTGCACATATCTGATCGTAACTTCCTGAATTATGGCCCCTGATTGTCCGCAAAATCGCCTGTGGTCCCACTGGAAGTCACAATTATTATCCGATTTAAAAAAACGTTTGACTCTATCACCGTTACACCCTACGGAAGGTTGATTATGAATTTTGAGAAAATCGGACCATAATTGCCAGAAAAAATGGACGCCGTTTGTACGCGAACAGTGTAAAAATATGGTATATCAAAGTTGTGGACCCTGTAGAGGTCGCAATTTTAATTCGATTTTGATGAAACCTGAATTGCTTGTTTATAACCTAAAGATCTTTATTCTTTTTGATATTTGCACATTTCAAATTGTAACTTAATGAATTATGGCCTTTGATTGTAGGAAAAATCACTTTCGGTATTGCTTGTTCTCTGTCTATCTCTCGAACAATTATTATCTGATTTAAAAAAAAACTCTGATTATATTACTGTTGCACCGTAAGGAAGGTTCAGTTCGAATTTCGTGAAAATCGTTACCAAAATTGCCGGACGAAATGTTCGCCGTTTGTACGCGAATAGTGTAAAAATATGGTATATCATGGTTGTGGACTCTCTACAGGTCACAATTCTTATCCGATTTTGACGAAAAGTCACATTTCTAGGTTGTCGGCTTCAAATTTCATGAATATCAGACTGGAACTGACCAACAAAATGGCTGCTCCCAATACAGTATGAAATACAGGACTTAATGATGTAGGAAAAATCACTTTCGGTATTGCTTGTTCTCTATCCATCTCTCAAAAATGTGGGCGTATCCTGCCTGGCAGTGCCAGCCTATCTTTTTATTACATAAAGTAATTTAGCTTTATTACATAAAGCATATGTATATATTATATCTGTCGACAATTTATATTTCTTATTGTTATAGTAATATGTATTTTCTTTATTCATCGTTATGCATGTAATATTATTATTTTACTTACTCACACTGTATATACCAGCACCCGTAATAAACGTCAGCTTAAAGTATTCTTTTCCTCTAGTTTGTAGACGCTCCAGTACCACGGTCACCCCCTAACGACAAGTATCGTTATAAAATATAGTATTACTGAGGGACAAGGGTTTCCAGTTGCGCATTATCGGAAGACGCCCATAGGCTATGTAATCTTCCCGAGGCGCATTATCTCCGACGGATTATCAAGGTATCCTCGAGTAAGGACGATTAGATAAATCCAGAGATAAACCCCCCTTTCCCATACGTAACAGACCCGGTTTACATACAGGGTAGAATTACTCATCGTGGAGTAGAGATATATTTAAAATAATAACCTGCTATAGACGTATGGTGGATAGGCCTACATACAGTTTAGAGATATATTTAAGATAGTAGCCTGATATAGACTGATGGTAGAAAGGCCTACATACAGAGTAGAGATGAACCTATTATGTCTTGTTGAAGTGATGGGGGGGGGGTATATATTAAACAATGTAATGGGACTGTTAAACCCGGTTGGCCAGGCTATTATACTGATCTTATTGACTGGACGAGATTCTGTAATCATGTCAGTGGATTTATTGATCATCATAGAAACTTTACAATACAAGTAACAATTATTAATAAAATAACTGACATTGTACGGGATTAATAGGTTATTAGTGTACTGTTATTCTGATTAAAACTATTAATTTATGGCCAATGTTCCGTCTAATTTTTATACACCATCATTGAAATGTGGTTGTATATTGTCGTCACTCCAGTCCGTCCGATGTCCATCATTCCCTGTGAACGATTGTTCGGAATCTACCACCTATTCTTTATGACGGCAAGTCATGTAATTTTTTGGCACAAATCACTAGAATCGTATAAACACACGTAGCTATTGATATCCTGAGGGGGGGCAGCGTTTAGTTGTTCGGATGAGACGTAAGACTGTAAAGTAGAACTTTGAATTCCATTTCCATTGGTCGCAACCCATATTAGGTTTAGTCCCAATTATCCGGGCGTCTGATGTCTATCATTCGGGACTAACATGGTTCCAGAGACAATGTGAATGTGTATTTCTGTTTTTTTTTCTTTTCTTACAGTCTTGAATATTTGAGCGTATATATGGGGTAACCACAGGTTACTTTGACAAAAGATAGATGCTGTGATTGTACATAATAAAACATAATAAATGCACGTAACTACTTACCTGTCTTTAACATTACTACGTTACGTATATTATCTTTAACATTATCTCCCGCTTGGAATGATCATTCCATTGTACGAAGTGATGATAAAGGATAAAGCGCACGACCATAATATCAGAGAATTTTGTCAAATGTTTTCTTTTTACGGTCGTAATATCAGGAATGGGTGATGTTAGCTTTGAATATGAGTTTTTGAACAGTTCCATAAATAAATATGAATGAGAGATAAACTGTAAATATTTGATTACATGAAATACTGTGAAAAGTAATGGACTGGACGTGCATCTATGGACATTATTATAAGAATGGGTTATTCTTGCTTTAGATAATGAAGTTTTAAACAATTCCATACATAGATCATATGAATGAGAGAGAAAAAATGTAAATATTTGGTAACAGGCGCAGGTTCTCATAGTAATATTTTTCATTGTTAGTTACTTTTGCAAAACTATATTATTTTTATATATTAATGTATAAATATCATATTTATATATATTGTCAGATAGTGAATGCCAAATCATTCATTGTGATTCAGAATAATCAAACAAACACAAAGTAAGAAAATACAAAAAATTTATAAATTCGACATTAAGAATGTAAACATTGATCAACTTTTCAACTAATTAAATTTGTCACCTAATTGTATACTTTGCAGTGGAATTGCCCTGAAGATTTACGTGTAATATAAATAGTTACTCCATAGGTAGACGATTTAGTCTACTGTCGTACATAAATTGTTTTTATATCTTAAATGAAATAACAGTCAAAACACTAAAAATTTAGTGATGCACTGATATGGACTTTGCAGAGATTATGCAGATTACAGTAAAATTCTCCTAACTGGCTGCTATACCAAATGACAGACTATAATAATATGTTTACCATGAATAAAAAAAAATAGAGTTTATTTATGAATGAAATTGTGATACATGTTTTCACTTTAGGAAAAACCTTCCCCGCCTTTCGACTCAAATGCCCGTCTTTGTGGAGCTTTAAAGCAAAAAGAGTCGCTAATACTTATTCTTTTAAAAAAAAGCCAAATAGGACCCGTTATTACTCAAATTTATTATGAATACAGCATGGCTGGTGGCATCTTGCTAGTACAATTTTAATGACTATAGCAGATTCTGTACACAAATTATATAATATCTAACTTTACTGTGGAGGTCACCAAGTCACCCATGAAAACCTGTCAGCGAGTCATCATTAACAACCAATTTAGTCTCTTGAAGTCTGTTTGGTCACTGGCTGAAATTTAGATTCTACAATGTAGAAGTATGTATATAATTAGTACTAACAAGAAGAAACTGCTGAAAGTGGTACACATCTCTGAAATCAGTTCACAAAACTTAATCAAAGGTAAATTTTTCCCATCCTTTCTTACTATAATATGCTTAATGGCTTTTGGGTAAAACAAATTAAATGAAAGGTTTTAAAGTTTCTATATTTCGAAAAAATGTCTTTTGGAAAAAAACTGATACAAATGAGTTGATTATTTTCTGTGGAAATATACAAGTGCATCAAAGTACTTATACAAAAGTTTTGTAATGATATATAAGAATGGATTTGAATAGATATTTCTTTTTTTCTTAGTTATTTTGATTTGACAGAATATTGGTAAACTCTAAAACAAGAAAGCTGTCATTTCCAGAAAGGTGACTATTTCCATTTTCATCTTATAACATATGTTGTATTATTGTGTGTCATGGCAAAATATGTTTCTTGCTCTCGCTGGACTAAAGGTTTGAAAGTTTTATCAGCTATACAACGAAATACAAATGACATTATATAACTGAATTTGGTAAAGATGAAAAAAACGCACTTTAAAACAAAAGATATAATAAATGCTAAATCTGGTCTTTTTACAGCTTAATCCATTTGAAACGAGGGTAATTCAAATACTCTCCAAATTGGAACAACAGATTAAAGAATTAAAATGACAACATAAGCACTGGTCAACTATTTCACATGTTCCTGACCAAAAGAAAATGGTGAGTTTCTGTTTGTATTAATTACTGTTTGTGGAGACTACAGGTCAGAATTTATATGAAAATTAATGAAATTTTGATGAAAATTAAAATATGTGTTTGTATCCCAAAGATGTTGATTGAATTCGATATCGGCGCAAAATATGGGTAGAGTTGTCTTACTTTGTCAGGCTGCACATCAACAGACCTAATCAATGTGCTTTTCTTTTGAATTGCAGAGTCGGTCAGAAGATATCCAATGTTTGTGAACACTACAAACGAAGAAATCAAAACAGCTGTTAGTTGCTTCCTGATTAATTCAAGGGGCAGGGATGGTGGGAGATCCCAACGAATTTCAGCTGTCTTACCAAAAAAGCATTATAATAAAACATGAAACCAAATAAACAGTTTTGTTATTTTATTAGACTGATTTGGTACTTGTTGTTTACCATGCTTAGAACTAGAGAATTCATCAAAGTTACACGGAGCTGTGTAGCACGCTTGATATTATCATTAAAATAGTGTTTAGCATGTAATATCAAATGATCATACATTAGAAGATAATTTCATACTTGTATTAAATTAGTCTTAGTTCGGCTATAATGTCTGGTATAAATAGTTTACTGTCCATATATGTGTTGTCACCACAAATAAGCTCAGTACAGCATTTCTTAGAATCCCACAGGAAATCCAATTAGTGCCCAAATTAATATTCTGGCATATCCACACAGATCCCATATGATGCCCATATTACCTTGATTTGTACTCCCACATGAGTCCCATATAGTACCCATATTACATGTCTTATCAAGACCATATAGGTCCCATATTACACACATATTATTTTAGATGATTTACCCATATACAACCCACACAAACCCCATTTAGTACCCATGTGGATCCCATATTATGCCCATATATCATTTATTTGTACCCCATATGAGTCCCATATAGTACCCATATTATATTTCTTAACTAACATGGCCATATAGGTCCCACACAGGCCCCATATAGCACCCATATTATTTTAAATGAGTTACCCATACAGGCCCCACACAAACCCCATTTAGTACCCATATGGTTGAGCCCATATGGATCCCACATGGATGTTGGGTGCAAAAATGTCGAGGTCCGTTATGGGCTCCCCATCATGGCCCTATATTACATGACACATGGTACCCATATGGTACCCATCAATGAATGTTATCAGGGATATGGCTGTCAAAAGTAGAAAAAAATTGTAAACAAACAACGAACTTTATAAATATAGTGAAATAATTCAATTGCAGAGGTTAACAGGTTATTTTTTTATAGACTGAATCTTTATACGTGCCAATATATTCTTCAAATACCATTTTCATATCAGCCTCATTGATGTGGATGCAGGTAGATCCATTATTAATTATTATAAATAGTCAATACAGCTGAATAGACACACTGATCAGCAGTGAATATTCGCTAGGCAGCTACAGTCACTGATAAGGATGACATCGACGCGATTTAATTAGTCCCCATATTAACTATTTTTGTATGTATTAGAAAAACAAGTATAAACAAGTAAAAAATATGTGACGTCATTGATTAGACGTGTCAAAGAAATATTTCTATGAGATGCGTAATCCCATTTGGACGAGATTTGGTAAATTGACATGCACATAGTCTCCTATCATCCAAACAAATATTCTACGAATATTGAAGACTAGGGGGGTCTGGGTGACAGAGACTAACATGCACATTGCCCAATGTATCCGGTTCCGGTCTGATTTTTTTATTAATTAATTAACAGTCCGTTACCGTGGGTGACAGTTTTAGTTATGCTTCAATGCTAGTTGATACTTTGGAGCTTCACTCTTTAGTCTTTATCAATATCAAAGTACAGCTACAAACAAACTGGCATTTATATTCCTACGGTACAATTCTACCCACAACTAAGGTTTTGACATTCTCCAGTCAAATATAAAACCTCCAAAATAAAGCTCTGAGTGAGCCCCTAATAAATCTTAGTTTAATTCTGTTAAATATCAAAAAGAGTGACAATTAACTACGTAACTTTGTTTGGGCAAAATTTGATAGAAAGGAGATAAATCTTACTATGTTAATTATAGTTAATATGCACATGCATTAGATCTATTTGATAAGGCCAACTTCAGGTTAGGTCGAAGGTCACGAGATGTAGACAGGGCAAGCGCTAATCCCAACCCTAACCATAACCCTGGCCCTACAATCTCGCCAACAATCACATACCCTAACCTTATTTACATATTAGCGATCTTAACGAAATCTTGAGTTGATCTTAACAAATAGATGTAGCCCATGCACATTATCTGTTTGACCCAGTGGCAGTGTATTCAGATAACGGTTTCAGTTATACTATTTTGTTACCGGAAAAGAGCTTTGCTCTATATTATTAGGCAGGTTGATGTAGGCCTACTTAATAATGACGTACAGTAGTAGGCCTACATCGACCTTCCGTACAGTAGTAGGCCTACCTAATAATAACGTAGTAGGCCTGATTACCGATATAACATCAATCTCATGCGATGATATCAACTCTAGGCCTAATAAATCATTTAAATTTTAATTTTTCTTATAAATATCCATTATATCTGTTTTAGTTTAAGGTAAAAGCATGAGTAAAAAGGTTCTTTCAAAGATTACAACCGTTGGAAGTCAGCAGTTTTTTCTGTTAACGACGATACCAGTAGATAAAGAAGATGGTTTTAATTTGTTACTAACGGATGGACAATCAACATGGACAGGAACTTGTAAGTTATACATGAGGATATAGGGACTTGAACACATGAGGATATAGGGGCCTGTATACATGACAGGAACTTGTATACATGGGAATATAGGGACTTGTAAGTTATACATGGGGATATAGGGACTATACCCTGGGTTAATCCATGGGGTTTCCACGATTTCCACGATTTCAAATTATATGCCCTGGTGGATTGTGATATTTTTATCGTCCAATCCCATAAAGCGTTACTTGGAAAGGTAATAGGCAAAGGGAAGTAACTCTCATCGTTTTCCAACAAAGAATACCCCCAAAACATGGCTACCTTAGTCCGTTCTTGCACACTTTACAAATATGTCATTTGGGAAAAATACCTACCGCGTAGTAGAAAAATCAGTGTCATTTAAGAATTTCACGACAGAACTTTCCCTGCCATCTTTTTGTGTGCATGTCAATTCTTTTATATTAAATCTTTTACAAACTTTCTTATAATCGATCAAACAAGCCGCCACATTGTTTGTAAACAATGTAGTTCTATGGCGTAAAAAATGACGCTGAAGAGTCTACGTAAGACTGGTTTGTAAACTGTTTTTTGATTGGTTCGTACACTCTAACTACATTCAAATGGTTTGAAATCGTGGAAACCCTATTGATTAACCCAGGGTATAGTGGAGTAGAACGGAATGAGTACACTGGGTAACCGAGGATGGCATACACCATGCTTAATTTTTGCATCAGATAGCATTTTAAGACCTCTGTTGTACGGTTTCTCATTTCAAAGCTTTAAAGCAAAATAGAATATCAAAAATTACAACAAGTGGTGCCAAGATATATTTTATGTGCCGTAGCGAAGCAAACTTTGCCCACCCCCCACCCTGCACCTCTACCACCAACAAGAATATTGATACCATAAATAGACTATAATTTATACTTGTGTCTAACCAACTTTATATGTTTACTCCCCATTCATATTCTGCAGCAGGAACACCAGTCATGTAGACGTAAAAATCGGTCCGATCTACAGATTGAACCTCCCTTCTGTATATATGCAACACCATTCCCACTGAGTGAAAAATGTGTGATTTTATGATATATTTGACTGAGGCTTTCTGTCAACTAATTTTTTCGATGACGTTTAATTGCAGGGTCTTTTGTACTGTGATGTCCCTCAATGTTCCCCAAACAACCTAACCATTTGATCTAGAAATAACAAACGCTCCCTGATTCCAGCTAGCACAAAATAAGCTGGCAGACAACAGTCGAGTTTCCAGTCAGTGAAACAGAGGTATTTTTCGGATAATCCAGTATTTTTCATGTAACTAACGTAAGATTATGGATGTATACTTTCCATATATACCAAAATTGCCATACTTTTATTGAAAATAACTACTGGATAAATACTTGCGGACAATATATCCTAAATTTTATTGCAGTTTCAGCCGATGATATGGACAAACAGCGTAAAAGGTTAAAAATGGATTTTACCTCATATTTTAATCAAACAGAAAGATAGGTTGCCAGGCAACGAAACATACGCCCACAGCAGCTAAATCGTCCGGGCAGTCAACAAGAGTTGTCTCATATTTTTACTTTTTTCAGTAATGAAACATTTGTAATACTCTAAAAACTGATTAAAAGTAACAACTCATTATGTAATTATCAGAAAATCATTAGAATTTGATTGATTTTTATAAAGTTTTACCCCACGCTAACAATTGAATTAGTATATATACATGAAACATTTAAAATCACGGATTTAGCTGTTCAGTTATCAAAATTCATTGAAAATCAATATACTTGTTCGTTTTAACACCTTAAACTCTGTGTATCAATCTGAAGTCAATCAGATGATAAGTTTGGCCTTTAAAGCGTCCACAAGATTTTTTGAAGTGATCAAGGGCCATAACTCTGGCACTAATTATTGGAAATTGCTGAAAATCAATAGGATTCTTCGTCTCATGACCTTAAACACTGTGTATAAATTTAAAGCCAATCAGATATTAACTTTGGCCTCTATAGCGTCCACAAGATTTTTTGAAGTGATCAATGGCCATAACTCTGGCACTAATTATCGGAAATCGCTGAAAATCAATAGGCTTCTTCGTCTCATGACCTTAAACACTGTGTATAAATTTAAAGCCAATCAAATATTAACTTTGGCCTCTATAGCGTCCACAAGATTTTTTGAAGTGATCAAGGACCATAACTCTGGCACTAATTATCGGAAATCGCTGAAAATCAATAGGCTTCTTCGTCTCATGACCTTAAACACTGTGTATAATTTTAAGCCAATCGGATATTAACTTTGGCCTCTATAGCGTCCACAAGATTTTTTGAAGTGATCAAGGGCCATAACTCTGGCAATAATTATCGGAAATCGATGAAAATCAATAGGCTTCTTCGTCTCATGACCTTAAACACTGTGTATAAATTTAAAGCCAATCGGATATTAACTTTGGCCTCTAGAGCGTCCACAAGATTTTTTGAAGTGATCAAGGGCCATAACTCTGGTAGTTATTATCGGAAATCGCTGAAAAACAATAGGCTTCTTCGTCTCATGACCTTAAACACTGTGTATAAATTTAAAGCCAATCAAATATTAACTTTGGCCTCTATAGCGTCCACAAGATTTTTTGAAGTGATCAAGGACCATAACTCTGGCACTAATTATCGGAAATCGCTGAAAATCAATAGGCTTCTTCGTCTCATGACCTTAAACACTGTGTATAAATTTAAAGCCAATCGGATATTAACTTTGGCCTCTATAGCGTCCACAAGATTTTTTGAAGTGATCAAGGGCCATAACTCTGACACTAATTATCGGAAATCGATGAAAATCAATAGGCTTCTTCGTCTCATGACCTTAAACACTGTGTATAAATTTAAAGCCAATCGGATATTAACTTTGGCCTCTAGAGCGTCCACAAGATTTTTTGAAGTGATCAAGGGCCATAACTCTGGTAGTTATTATCGGAAATCGCTGAAAAACAATAGGCTTCTTCGTCTCATGACCTTAAACACTGTGTATAAATTTAAAGTCAATCGGATATTAACTTTAGCCTCTAGAGCGTCCACAAGCAATTGTGGACGCCGGACCGACGGACGGACGGACGGACGGACAGACGGGGGCGACGACAATATACGACCACATTTCAATGTGGGCGTATAAAAAGCCTTCATCAGAGATGATGATGATATGAATTTTGAATACAGTGTTAAAATTAAAACTGATGATGCGGCTGAATTGGTGTGGAAGAAACATGTCACCTCAGATGATATTAAGGTAAATTTTTTGTTCACTTTTTATAAGCCCGCACATTGAAATATGATCGTATATTGTCGCTATCTCCGTCCATTCGTCTGTAGGCTTAAGTTATAATATCCGATTGACTTTAAATTCAGAAGCCTATTGATTTTCAACAATTTCCGATAATTAATGGAAAGGTTGTGCCCTTGATCCCTTTGAAAAATCTTGTGGACGCTCTCAAGGCTAATGTTTATGCACAGTGTTTTTAAAGGTCACAATACAAAGAAGCCTATCGATTTTCAATAATTTCAGATAATCAGTGCCATAGTTATGACCCTTGACCTCTTTGACTATACTTGTTAACACTCTACAGGCCAGAGTAGTCAACAGATGAGATTATATTTATACACTGTGTTATAGCTGTTGTGGATGTATTTGTTGCTTGGCAACCTATCTTTTTATGAATTTTAGGCTTTTTTGAAAATACAGGAGACGAACAGTGACAACACTGTTCACATGACTGCATCTGTCTTGTAAATCATTGTTTTGATTTTCGTATTGAGTATGTTTACAGTATTTAAATAGGTTACAGATATTAAGATCTTGTTGGAGGCACAGTATATGTTTTATAGTGACTGGTATATGTTTTATAGTGACTGGTATATGTTTTATAGTGACTGGTATATGTTTTATAGTTTCAGTTAGGGAGTATAACTCTAATGTTAAAAGATGATCCAGTGACTGGTATATGTACAATATTAAATCATAGAGTAGTCAACAATGAACGAGATCAACATCAACTTAAACAGCTAGAAACAGATAATAACAGACTGTCACAAGAACGAATAATGACTTTAAAGGTGATGACATCGTAGTATTTATACCGTAATATATTTGATACTATTGTAGTGTTTATGCACCTTTAAAGCTCGATTGGTCGATAGGAAAAGCACATTTTACTCTCGTGCATTCACAGGGACTTCAAATTCAAATTATCTGCCTTTGAACCAATCAAAAAACAGTTTACACACCTGTCTTAGTCTTATCATCATTGTTTACGTTCCTGTCACCCAGTCGATTGGTCGATAGAAATAGCACATGTATCAAGGGCAGATAATTTGACTGTTTCTCCCCCGTGAATGACCCCTGGGTGTGCTGGAGTAGAACGTAATGGTACCACTGACGATATCGAGGATGAGTGAAAATTGAAGAAAAATTATTTGGTAATTTCTAATCAATTACGTTTGGTGAAATACTTGAACAGTCCAAATTGAGTCGTTTGTGGCTGCTTAGTCGATTCTACATGTTTTTAGATTATTATTTTGACAATCGTGAATCAGCCATTTTTAAAACATTTCCATATTAAGTCAAGTGTTTTCGTTCCTCAGCTTGAACAGGACAAGGAGTAGGGTTGTCTGTCCAATCTCGTTGCCTTTCTCTGAGACCTCTGACCCCGAGTTCACAAAGCATTCTCAGACTTAAGTTGAGAATTTGCTCAACTTTGAATCACAGTTTATGAAAAATATATTTGATCCAGAAAAACAAAACTTTGCATATAGTTTTTTATTTATGTATTTGATACATTAAAACAACAAAATTATTATAAAGGGTTATATTTTAGTTAAAATAAGGCGGACAAGTTTGAGCAAATTCTCAACTTAATTCTGAGAATGCTTTGTGAACTTGGGGCCTGGTTTCCTCCCACTACTAAAGACACGACCTACACACAAGCAAATTATTGAAATATTTTCTAACCATATGAAAATCCTTCCCAATGACAAAAATTAATAGCTCTGTAGGTTTGTTTCTAATTCCATCTTTTCTTTTATAAAGGCTGGAAAAATGTGTTGCTGCTAAAGAAGAAATGGAAAAAGATTTATTTTCCAAGGTAAATAACAAGTGCTCCAAGTATGAATGATTTATCAGTTGAATTTGTGTAATATAAGATAAAATATGAAAATCTGATTCTTAATTTTAGTTTCAAATAATTTTTGGATTCCTGAAATTATAGGAAATTATCTCCCTTTAGCACTGTGTAATCAGAGGTCGGGCATTATTATATCATCCACACAAATTTCTTTATTAGGGTTTCACACTGCGTAGCTTGTGTGAAACACTATTGTTTTTGTTAAAATTATTATTCTTATTATTATTATTATTATTCAGATTCCAATTTGAATAGATCTCAGCAACTACGTGTCGCATCGTTACGATTTCTTCTGTTTTACTGGAAAAGTGGGTGTGACTTAGAGGATAAAGCTATTTTGAACGTTCTGCGCCAATGCGAAATGTCCGAAATCACCGAAGTCATCGTTTTTGAAAATATTGCAGTAATTTTAACAATAATCATTGGATTTTAACTTTCGATACATTTTGGCATAGCCTGAGACAGGGCATATAGCTACGCTACTTTCGATTTTTGATTTTCGGCAAATCTTCGAAGATATTAGGCGCCAAATTTCGAAAATTTAAAATTTTACTAAAAAATTTTTTATTTATGAATATTTTTTAGTCGTATTGTGCACAGAATTAAAGAGTCATCTGACTAGTGCAAAAATGTTAAAAAATTTTGTCTCAGTAATTTTCCTTGGCCGCCATTGGCTAATTCAGTTTTTCAGTCCTAGATTAATTTTTTATTGTTCGATTTGTATAAAACAAAGTTCATATGCTTCGTTGTCTCAATTGTCATTTTTTTTGTTACCAATAATGTTATCTGTCGGCACCGGAAGTGGCATAATTTTACCAAAAACTACAATTTTGACAGTTATTTTCTTATTTCGAAAACAAATATTATTTTTTTGAAAAATTATATGACTCAAAGAGTGTGTCTTTTCAAGGCGCAAAAAATGTAGGAAGCAGTTTTTTTAATTTCGATTTCATTTTCGAGCAAATTCGATTAAGAGGCTAAAAATGGTGTAAAATTGGCCTATTTACCTTCTATTCAGGCTTTTCAGATTTTAAAATATTTCTTCGTAACTTTTATAAACTTGTAGCTATAATCCATACGAAGAAAATGTATGTTAAAATTCGTTTGTAATATAAGCAGTTACCAAGAAATGGGCAGTTCTGTACAAGTCACTGTTTTCGTTATTTTCCCTGTAAAATAGTCAATTATGATTGGATTTTTATAAAAGTGACATCATTTGATTCAAAAAGCACGTAGCGTCATATCAAGTTGATTACAATTTAAAATTGACACCGGAAGTGACATCATTTGGTCAAAAAATGCATTTTAAACTTTTTAAATCAATGTTTTATTCAACCAAGAATAACTTAATATGTATTAATAATTTTAACTTTTGGTTTAAATTCACATATAAACAAAACTCATATGGTCATATAGATATCATAAAATGGTTTCTAACTTATTCGGTTGCCGAGAAATAGATGGTTTTCTACAGGTCACTTTTGAAGGTTTCGGGGCCATAAAAGGGTCAATTATTATTCGATTTTCATAAACGTCACACCATGTTATACCTAATGCCATTTGGGATTTCATACAAGTAATTTAAGATTTTCATTATCACCGGAAGTAACGTCATTTTGGCAAAAACTGTATTTTTAGCCTCCAAAACAGATATTTTATTCAAATGAGTCTGTTTTGAAATCTTTTTCAAATTATGGTATTTGATGCCAATCAACAAATAGAATGAACCCATACGATCATACAGATATCACAAAATGGTTTCTAACTTGTACGGTTGCCGAAAAATAGCCGATTTTCTACAAGTCCCTTTTCAAGTTTTTTGGTCTTTAAAAGTGACAATTATTATTCGATTTACATAAAATTTTCACTATATGATATCGTATGCCATTTCTGATTTCATAAGACTAATTGAACATTTTCATAACAACGGGAGTAATTTAATTTTGTCAAAATCATTTACAAGTAACAAATGTATAAAATGAATTGATATTGCTGGATTTGGTTGATTCTGCGTCCATTTTATGTGTGTGCAATGTTAATTTGGAAACCTGTTTAGTGGTTTCGTTGGTACCAGAAGTGACATATGTTCAAGGGTAACTTGGCACCTGAAGTGACATGTTTAAGGGTAACGTGGCACCAGTGAAACCCGTCATTCCTGCATGCAGGTCTAGTTTTTAGTTTGTTGCCGTATTAAATAGTAAAAAAGAAAAAATAAGACATTTAAAAGAAAATGGTTCAGGTAAGAGTGACTTTAGGGTTTAACATCCACTTGACACTAACAAGATCATTTCTCAATAAACATATGGTACAATAATTTGTAGGCAGTGAAAATATTTTTTTATGTGACCCAAGTTGTAAGATTTATAATAATAATAATAATAATAAATAATAATAATAATAATAAATAATAATAATAATAATAAATAATAATAATAATAATAATAATAATAACTAGACCTGCATGCAGGAATGACGGGTTTCACTGGTGCCACGTTACCCTTAAACATGTCACTTCAGGTGCCAAGTTACCCTTGAACATATGTCACTTCTGGTACCAACGAAACCACTAAACAGGTTTCCAAATTAACATTGCACACACATAAAATGGACGCAGAATCAACCAAATCCAGCAATATCAATTCATTTTATACATTTGTTACTTGTAAATGATTTTGACAAAATTAAATTACTCCCGTTGTTATGAAAATGTTCAATTAGTCTTATGAAATCAGAAATGGCATACGATATCATATAGTGAAAATTTTATGTAAATCGAATAATAATTGTCACTTTTAAAGACCAAAAAACTTGAAAAGGGACTTGTAGAAAATCGGCTATTTCTCGGCAACCGTACAAGTTAGAAACCATTTTGTGATATCTGTATGATCGTATGGGTTCATTCTATTTGTTGATTGGCATCAAATACCATAATTTGAAAAAGATTTCAAAACAGACTCATTTGAATAAAATATCTGTTTTGGAGGCTAAAAATACAGTTTTTGCCAAAATGACGTTACTTCCGGTGATAATGAAAATCTTAAATTACTTGTATGAAATCCCAAATGGCATTAGGTATAACATGGTGTGACGTTTATGAAAATCGAATAATAATTGACCCTTTTATGGCCCCGAAACCTTCAAAAGTGACCTGTAGAAAACCATCTATTTCTCGGCAACCGAATAAGTTAGAAACCATTTTATGATATCTATATGACCATATGAGTTTTGTTTATATGTGAATTTAAACCAAAAGTTAAAATTATTAATACATATTAAGTTATTCTTGGTTGAATAAAACATTGATTTAAAAAGTTTAAAATGCATTTTTTGACCAAATGATGTCACTTCCGGTGTCAATTTTAAATTGTAATCAACTTGATATGACGCTACGTGCTTTTTGAATCAAATGATGTCACTTTTATAAAAATCCAATCATAATTGACTATTTTACAGGGAAAATAACGAAAACAGTGACTTGTACAGAACTGCCCATTTCTTGGTAACTGCTTATATTACAAACGAATTTTAACATACATTTTCTTCGTATGGATTATAGCTACAAGTTTATAAAAGTTACGAAGAAATATTTTAAAATCTGAAAAGCCTGAATAGAAGGTAAATAGGCCAATTTTACACCATTTTTAGCCTCTTAATCGAATTTGCTCGAAAATGAAATCGAAATTAAAGAAACTGCTTCCTACATTTTTTGCGCCTTGAAAAGACACACTCTTTGAGTCATATAATTTTTCAAAAAAATAATATTTGTTTTCGAAATAAGAAAATAACTGTCAAAATTGTAGTTTTTGGTAAAATAATGCCACTTCCGGTGCCGACAGATAACATTATTGGTAACAAAAAAAATGACAATTGAGACAACGAAGCATATGAACTTTGTTTTATATAAATCGAACAATAAAAAATTAATCTAGGACTGAAAAACTGAATTAGCCAATGGCGGCCAAGGAAAATTACTGAGACAAAATTTTTTAACATTTTTGCACTAGTCAGATGACTCTTTAATTCTGTGCACAATACGACTAAAAAATATTAATAAATAAAAAATTTTTTAGTAAAATTTTAAATTTTCGAAATTTGGCGCCTAATATCTTCGAAGATTTGCCGAAAATCAAAAATCGAAAGTAGCGTAGCTATATGTCCTGTCTCAGGCTATGCCAAAATGTATCGAAAGTTAAAATCCAATGATTATTGTTAAAATTACTGCAATATTTTCAAAAACGATGACTTCGGTGATTTCGGACATTTCGCATTGGCGCAGAACGTTCAAAATAGCTTTATCCTCTAAGTCACACCCACTTTTCCAGTAAAACCGAAGAAATCGTAACGATGCGACACGTAGTTGCTGAGATCTATTCAAATTGGAATCTGAATAATAATAATAATAATAAGAATAATAATTTTAACAAAAACAATAGTGTTTCACACAAGCTACGCAGTGTGAAACCCTAATAATAATCGTTTTCTATAGCGCTGAACATTCAGTCAGTCTGACTGCTCTGTGGCGCTTTACAATGTAGATATGTTATAAAATAAGAAAAAAACAAAACAAAAACATACATGTATATACAAATAAACACAATAATACAAAGGAATAGTTAAGTTACAATATACAGATAAAAAGTGAAGCATTTCA
This sequence comes from Patella caerulea, assembly GCA_036850965.1. Lineage (NCBI taxonomy): Eukaryota > Metazoa > Mollusca > Gastropoda > Patellidae > Patella > Patella caerulea. The sequence goes on from JAZGQO010000002.1 coordinate 1,764,395, forward strand.
ATTATTGTTCAAAAGTTTGGGTAAAAAACAGGGTTTTTAAACGTCGTTTGAATACAGCCAAGTTTGGACTTCCAGGGGCAATTTGTTCCATTCTTTTGGTGCTGCGTACACAAAAGTTCTCTCACCAAATTTTGACTTTTGTACTGGACATACAAGCTGGTTTTTATGAGATGAACGTAAGGAACGAGAAGGTACATATTGCTTAATCAAATCGGATAAATAGGATGGTGCCAAAGGATCGTTTAAACAATTGAAAGTGATTGTGTTAATTTTGAACATAATGCGTTGATTAACCGGTAGCCAATGTAACTGTTTTAGAACCGGTGTAATATGGTCAGATGATCTGGTGAGAGACACAATTCGAGCCGCTTTATTCTGGATTTTCTGTAGCTGACATACAAGAGTTTTAGGAAGAGAATACAATAATGAATTACAATAATCTAAGGATGACATAACAAAAGCATTTATTAACATTTTAGAGTTATCAAGGTCAATATAGGATCGAATTTTGCCAATGTTATACAAGTGAAAGTTCGCCTTTTTGCACACCATAGATACATGGGTTTTCATATCGAAGGAAGAGTCAAAGAACACACCAAGATTCCTGACACAGTTGGTTGGGGTTATTGCTGTGCTTCCAATAGTCACATGATTTATGTCAATGTTCTTCTTATTCCCGATTATTATATTTTCTGTTTTGTCATCGTTCAATTTCAAAAAATTGCAGTGCATCCAGATTCTAATTCGTTCAATGCATGCTTCAAGTTCTGTTGTAGTGGTATCTGGTGAAGGATCGAGTTCAACATATAACTGGGTATCATCCGCATAGAGGTGGTAATCAAGACCCATCTCACGGATGATATCTCCAATTGGTGCAGTGTATGCTGTGAACAAGACCGGCCCCAATACGGATCCCTGGGGAACACCAAAATCAAGAACTTTAGGCATTGATTGCGATGCGTCGATAACAATTCTCTGTTGTCTTCCATTCAGATAGGACTCAAACCACTTCAGCGCGTCTCCGGATATACCATATCGAGTTTCAAGTCTTCCGAGTAAGATTGATTGATCTATTGTATCAAATGCCGCACTCAAATCCAATAAAACTAGCGACACCGGTTTCTTCCGATCCAAACTACATACAATATCATTGTGAACACGAAGTAAGGCAGATTCTGTACTGTGCTGTTTTTTGTATGCTGACTGAAATTTTTCTTGGAGATTGTTTTCACACAAATGGTATTTAAAACGATTAAGGACAATTTTTTCTATAATTTTCGATATGAAAGATAAATTCGACACAGGTCGATAATTTTTTAGCACATTACGATCAAGTGTTGATTTTTTAATGAGGGGTGTCACATGAGCTGTTTTAAGCGTTTCACATACTTCTGCGCCTACTAAAGAGGTGTTCACGATTTGGGTGATCACTGGAATTAACTCTACTTCAGACTTCTTTAGTATCCATGTTGGCAGGGGATCAAGAGAACATGATTTTGAGGCTGATTTCTGAATTGTTTCTCTTATCTCATCTTCTGTTGCTAGACAAAAGTTCTCAAGCGTGCGACCTTCAAACGTTTTCTCAGTGAATATGTTTGTTGGTTTATTTACACTGAGTCCTTGTCGAATGGTGGAGACTTTGTCGTGGAAAAATTCAGAAAATTGATCTGAAATGTACTTACTCGGGAAACTTTTACAGACTTTTTGAAGAGGCAGGCAATTCCACCTCCTTTAGAATGCTTTCTATTTTCAAATAGAGAGTCAAAATTGGCAGGAACTAATTTGTTGATGATAACTGTGTCTTCATTGCGAATCCAAGACTCAGTTGCAATAAATAAATCCACATCATTATCAACAACAATTTACGTCTTGTAAGTTAATACAATAACAGAGCCTAATTTTTAAACCCTTTCAATGTCAGTTATTGTTGTTTGAATAGAAAATTTTCTATGACCATCAATAAATCCATTGACTGGATTACTAAGTCTGCTCCAATCAATAAGATCCTTACGACAGTCAGACTCACGATCAAGTTTAACAGTCCCACTGCATTGTCTAACCACAGATTGTTTTTTATCTGTTTTATTTATAACTTTAAACATGGCGTCAACTTTACATGACGTAAAACTTGTATCTTCTACGCCATTCAGGAATAATCCAGCACATAATGATGATTCCTCTCTATACACATATAGACGCCATTTAAATCCGGAAACTTTATGTTGTTTACCATACCAATAATTTCTCACATTGTCCACTTCAAAAACATCTTTAAACACTTGCTTGTCTGTCTGTGTAGCCATGTTGAATAACGCCAACGGTTACACCTGGTTGTATAAAATCCGGTTGAAACAGGATAAAACTACAGAATCAATTAGTTAGTCCAATATAACATACGATATAAAATCAAAACAGTTTCGAGTCTTATTGTTACACGGGGCGTATAAACTACAGAATCACGCATCACCTCACTTTATCTAGCCTTGGTTGTAGATCACGTGATATTAAACTACAGCTATTGGTTGTAGATCACGTGATATTAAACACTCTGTGCCATTGACGTCATATATAGATAGACCGCTCACGCCTTATGATTGGCCAGGGCCGCCATGACACACAGCGCGAGATTTCCCTTCAGGGCAGAAGCCGCGAAAACTAATGTAAACAAACGGCAAACTGATGATGAAAGTCAATCAAATTTTGGTGGAATTTAGGGTCCTATCGACAAACCCAACACATTAATTTATTTAATTGAAACCGTAGCTTTATTTTTGTATAGTTTTTTGGGAATTATAAAGCATTAAACATTTATTTCATAGGGAAATACAGACCGATACAGTGACGATAGCGCTTGTAAAGATAGGCTGGCACTGCCAGGCGGGATACGCCCACATTTTCGAGAGATGGACAGAGAACAAGCAATACCAAAAGTGATTTTTCCTACATCTTTAAGTCCTGTATTTCATACTGTATTGGGAGCAGCCATATTTAGTTGGTCAGTTCCAGTCGGATAAGAATTGTGACCTGTAGAGAGTCCACAACCATGATATACCATATTTTTACACTATTCGCGTACAAACGGCGACCATTTCGTCCGGCAATTTTAGTACGATTTTCACGAAATTAGAACTCAACCTTCCTCATCAAAATCGAATTAAAATTGTGACCTATACAGGGTCCACAACCATGATATATCATTTTTTTAACAGTATTCGCGTACAAACGGCGGCCATTTTGTCTGTCAATTTTGGTCCGATTTTCCCGAAATTCAAATTCAACCTTCCTTACAGTGTAACGGTGATATAATCAAACGTTTTTTTAAATTGGATAATAATTGTGACCTCCAGAGGGACCACAAGCTAAAGAAAGGGGGATTTTGCGTATAACCAGGGGCCATAATTCAGGAAGTTACGATCCGATATGCGCAAATATCGAAAAGAACCAAGATCTTTGGGTTATAACCATGAATTTCAAGTTTCATCAAAATCGAATTAAAATTGTGACCTTTACAGGGTCCACAACCTTGATATACCATTTTTTAACAGTATTCACATACAAACGGCGGCCATTTTGTATAGCAATTTTGGTCTGATTTTCCCGAAATTCGAACTCAACCTTCCTTACGGTGTAACGGTAATATAATCAAACGTTTTTTTAAATCGGATAATAATTGTGACCTCCAAGCTAAAAAAAAAGGCGATTTTGCGTATAATCAGTGGCCATAATTCAGAAAGTTATGATCCGATATGCGCAAATATCGAAAGGAAGCAAGATCTTTGGGTTATAACCATGAATTTCAAGTTTCATCAAAATCGAATCAAAATTGTGACCTCCACAGGGTCCACAACCTTGATATACCATTTTTTAACAGTATTCACGTACAAACGGCGGCCATTTTGTATGGCAATTTTCGTCCGATTTTCCCGAAATTCGAACTCAACCTTCCTTAGGGTGTAACGGTGATATAATCAAACGGTTTTTTAAATCGAATAATAATTGTGACCTCCAAGCTAAAAAAAAAGGCGATTTTGCGTATAATCAGGGGCCATAATTCAGGAAGTTATGATCCGATATGCGCAAATATCGAAAGGAAGCAAGATCTTTGGGTTATAACCATGAATTTCAAGTTTCATCAAAATCGAATCAAAATTGTGACCTCCACAGGGTCCACAACCTTGATATACCATTTTTTAACAGTATTCGCGTACAAACGGCGGCCATTTTGTATGGCAATTTTCGTCCGATTTTCCCGAAATTCGAACTCAACCTTCCTTAGGGTGTAACGGTGATATAATCAAACGGTTTTTTAAATTGAATAATAATTGTGACCTCCAGAGGGACCACAAGCTAAAAAGGGTGATTTTTCGGACAATCAGGGGCCATAATTCAGGAAATTACATTCCGATAGCCGCAAATATCGAAAGGAACCAAGATCTTTGGGTTACAAACATGCATGTCAAGTTTCATCAAAATCGGTTCAAAATTGTGACCTCTATAGGGTCCACAAGCTAAAAACGTGATTTTTCGTACAATCAGGGGCCATAATCCATGAAGTTTTGATCCGATACATGCCAATATCGAAAGCAGCCGAGATCTTTTGGGGATAAACCTATATTTCAAGTTTCGTCAAAATCGGATAAGAATTGTGACCTGTAGAGAGTCCACAAACAAATTGTGGACGGACGGACGTCCGGACGGACAGGGGCGACGACATAATACGTCCACATGAAAATGTGGGCGTATAAAAAGTATTTTTAGAATAAAATAAATCAATAATTTAATATTGAAAAATAAAATTCATTGCTTTAAAAACTTGCGCTCTAAAAGGCTATGTCCCGCGATTTACAAAAATGTTTATTTTGAAATTTTAGAGTTAGTAGTTTTTGTTTAAATCAAATTTTAAAACTGCCACGCCCATATTTTAATCTTGAAAATTTGGCACCCATATTTTATTCTATTTTTTTTGTAATAGTAGTAATTGAGAGAGCTATTGGAACCTCTACAACAACTTTCATAAGTATATGAAAAATTATAAACATGAAGATCGTATTTTTTTGCTTCATTATTTATATTTTTAAAAGGTATTTCAATACAGATGTTCTTGAAGAAAAAACTTGGAAGTTTTAGGGTCCAATTATGGAATTTAATTTTTTTTGTCAAAATCATAATTTAGATGACTGCTGGAAATTGTCACAACTTTCTTAAGTGTATGAAATAATTAAAAATGCAAAGATCATATTTTTTACTTCAATTTTTATATATTTTAAAAATTACACAAACTAGCCGGTATTGTGGTGGTGGGGTGATTTTGAAATTGCAACACCCATTTTTTTATGTTGGAAATTTTTGTTACCAATATTTTATTCTATTCTATAGCTACCTTCTTAAGCATATGAAATAATTAAAAACATGTAGGTCATTTTATTTACTTCATTATTAAAACTTTTATACTTAAACCTGATAGTTCATTTAAAAATTTCTCATTTGCTCTTTGACTCAGTAATACTTAGACAAGAAATTTGGTATGATTTATCAAAATAGATAAAAAGTAATAATGAAAATGTATTTTAATATGAACAAACCAAGAATGAGGCTGATGTCCCTAATAAAAAGAGTAATTAGTTAGTAGATGGCACACTTGACATTTTTTAATTGCTTATTTTCGCCATGTATCAAAGTTCAAATTGCTCATCATCGAACTTAGTCAAGGTAATAATGAAATGAAATGGGGTTTAACGTCCTACTGTTCTGCTCCTAACCTGGCTAATGAACACAGGCCTACACCATACAGTGTGCTATGAGGGAAATTTGCCCAGGCAGCAGCGCTACAGCCTACTCCTATATCAAATTCCAACTGCCAAGAGATTTTTTTACGTGTACGTACGTCTGTGTGTACATAGGACCTGTTTGTTGCACCATCCGAATGACTAGACAGCTGTCCTTGTCAGGCCATCCGTCCTGCACCACTGACAAGGGGAAACCACGCCGGAAAATCTGGACGAACTATCTCTGCCAATGCAGGGATCGAAAACCCGACCTCCAGGCTAGCCAGCCAGTGTCTTACCCACTTAGCCACGTGATCCCCCTTAGTCTAGGTATTGGTGTGATGATAATTTTTTCAATAATTCACTTGCACATACGGTTCATTTGCAGTGGGAGGAAACTGGACGACCTGGACAAAACCCTCAAGGTTTGATAGCCGACCCTACATCTTGTTATGTACAACCAAGGAATCAAAAACCACCCCAGTTCACTCAATGACAGACCTTATGATACAAGGCACTTACACACATGGCCCCTGTATAATACTGGCAATACAAGTTTTATTGCTTGTCTGATAAATTACCACACACTTATGATTTTTTTGCCTCATTGACTTATCTTTTCAAAATAAGAATATTCTTAAAATTGTAATCACATGATTTCTGAATGTACAGGTAAGCCTCTGTGGACGATTCTAACTTACGATTATTTTGCCTCATTTACTTTTCGTCAATGATGCAGGATGGAGGGCCTGACAAGGACAGCTGTCTAGTCATTTGGATGGGACAAAAAACAGGTCCTGTGCACATGTTGGCATGCAAGTAAAAGATCCCTTAGCAGTTGGAATTCGATATAAGAGTAGGCTGTAGTGTCGCACACGTTAATCATTCCCCCCCCCCCCACCCCCCCAATTCAACGTCACGTTTCAAATTGGGTCCTGGAACTCACCAACTTGAAACAATTTCCACGTAATCTGGATGTCAGGTGGCTATTTTCATATATATGAATGAATACACAAAAATATAAAAGTTTTTGAAAAAAGAACTACATTATTTGTCGATTACTAGTACTTTTGCTTATTTTATTAAGCTCTTAAGATAATCAACATTTAATACAATAAATAATGTAGTTCTTTTTTCAAAAACTTTTATATTTTTGTGTATTCAATACCTAAGAGTAGTTATCTTCAACTTTTCATATATGAATGAATATATAGACCTGGTAAAGTTATTCATATCTTGCAATGTATTCATATCCTTTAAGTTAAGGCCTTCCAGATTGGGCCCTGCATTTTCTCCAACTGGAACTGACTAGACGTATGTTTTATTCTCCATCTGAACGAGTAGACCACACTGTCTTTGTTAGAACGTTATAGAACAATATTCATCACAAAAATATCAACAAATAAGAATCATATTCATAAAAATAATTTCTTTATTCATTCTTGAACACTTTTTGTCTTTTATGAGTTGCTGGTTGGCCGAGAAAATTCATCTGGATTTTCCGGCGTGGTTCCCCTTGTCAGTGGTGCAGTAGGCCTACAGAGGGCTGAACTTGGACAATTTTCGAGTCATTTAGATGGGACGAAAAACCAAGGCCCAATGTACACATTGCACAGCCCGGGCAGAACAGCAGAATGTTAAACTCCATTTCGTTTCTCTTGCGAGTCGAAATGTTTGAATCTTTTAGTTAAATAACAGTAAAATATCATTTTCTGTGTGACATAAAGTCTTCTTTTGAAAAACTTGTTATGTTATTCATGGCTGGATGTAGCAGGAAACAATTCATCTTATGAGACCTACAAATACAAAGAAAGTAGTACAGGGTTTAAAGATGTATCATCACTTACATAAAAAATATCAAGCAGTCCGAAAGGAGGTCATACATGTATTTCCAGGGCCTGTGTGTCAACCCTTTATTGTACCTAAATTTACATTTTGAAGAAAGCTAATTTAAATTTATCCTAAACCCTCTTTCTGATCAAATATACAAATCGCTTTTATTGAAGTTTTAATGCATATCTTTATAAATAGCACTTTGAATTGACAAAATGCCTAGACCCTTTTTTTTTTATTAAAGTAGAAATTTTTATTGGGAATTGGTTTATAATCGAATGTCAAACACTAGCGTCTGGTTATTCTAGTCTACATGGTATTTTTTTGTGTGTGCTCTGCAAAAAAGAACATGCTTCACCGTCTAGCCTCGTTCTTAAAGTCCCTAGTTAAAAATGGCCTGAAATGTATTATGGTACACGATTCGTATACCAATGGTAAATTTTTTATTTTGTCTTATAATATCAGAAGCCCATCTTTTCATGGTAAGATCACAACATCAATGTTGATTTGAACTGACAAATAATTTGTGTTTTCAATGTTGAAGACTTTGGATGATATTGAGTTAGAGACTTAGCTACTTTAATGAAGTTAAAGCCCCAATAACACTCTTGTTGTAATTGAATAATATGTCCCAATCTTTATTCTGGCCAACAAATTGTATTATTTTACAATATTCAAATTAATTGATGATACAAATTTCATCTTAACACATCTAATTTAAAGAATTGGAAAAATTCAACTACGTGATTTGAAAAGGTTAACATAAACCTTTTCAAATGTGACTTGGATTTTAAAATATTTTCGAACCCTCTGAACAAGTAAAATATGATGTAATGGATAATTTACACAACAGGTAGGACAAATAAACATCTAGTACTTAGAATAAGACTATTAATTATTTTCTTGAGCTGCCAAGCCAGCAAGAGTGTTATTGAACCTTTAATGAAAATGATGTAAAGTTTCTTTTTCATTTCATTAATTTGGGTCTATTAATATTACTATCATTATCATTCTATGGGCCTAGATCTATTGTGTATTATATATATATTTTAGGTTCAGCCCCTTTTAAATAAAGTAATCTTAATTATCCTATTTTAATACAAAAAAAGTTATAATCGACAGGGTTTTTTTTCTTGCAAAACAAAAATTAAATTTGTAAAATAATTAAAATGGTAATTGGTATTATTGGAACACGACTGCCTGGGTAAATAAAGAAACAATGATTGATAAATAATAATGCTGCTAAAAATGAATATATATGTTGTAGGTCTTAGCGAGGTCACTTAAAATTAATTGTTTTTTATTTCGTAAATTTATCTTGTTTTGAATTGGTAATAAAATAAGTTTTATAACGCCACGGTACGGCCCCTGTCAATGCACTGTCACCGTTCCAACTTACGACAAGGCCTAACGATAAAATGCTTATTATACGAACGAATATTTACTGATAACTAATAATATCGATAAAAAAATTTACTTACGCACTTTCAAATATTTATTTCGGGCACAGTTTGTCAGTTTTGCAGTGGTAGTTTTGGCTTTCTATTATTCCAAAACTCAAAACACTGTCGTACAGATGGCAGCCATATTGGTTTCTTCCCTCAACGGAAGTCGCAGCGTCTCTACCACGCGATTCTGGCGAATAGGCGGTCTATCTATATATGACGTCAATGGGGCCGATAAGTAAATCCCGCAAAATTACGAGATTTCACAAGAAATTGAACTTCCGGTGACATGTGTTAATATCACGTGATTTTGTTGGAGAACGCTAGATCGGAGACGGTCCTACGCTTTTTATGACGTCACATGTGGATTGTGGGTTAGGGTTAGGCTTGGCGCAGGGTTAGGGTTAGCCCTGTTTACATCTCGAGACTTTGACGAAATCTACGGGTCCTAGCCCTTACCCTAACCCTAACCCACAATCTATATATGACGTCATATGTGCTAAAATGCGTAGGACCGTCTCCGATCTAGCGTTCTCCATATGATTTTGTTAGCCTGATAATGTTGAATGCAAGCGAGTAAATTGGGTTAAATATTTATTCATTTGTGCCTACCCGAAACAATGTTGTAATTTTCGCTCACCAGTTACTAATTATATAAAAAAAAACCAAGTCATAAATTATGCAAGAGTGAGAGTTTTGGAGATTAGTAGTAGCTGTGAAAAATGACGAAGCGACGATCGACTGACTGCCGTCTGCCAGTACGACTCAATTCAACTCCGAGCAGGTATGTCGAAAATCCATTATCATTACTTAGTTAGGCCTATAATTTGTACAATCTAGTCATCGTTCCATTTATTTGATAAAATACAAATCAAGCGATTGAAAATACCGGTAATATACTTCATGGTTAAAACCGGGGAAAATTGCCTGAAAAACTAGACTTGCACATCGAGCGGCTTGCAAACGCTTGTACGGAAATACCAAACATGTTTGTTTACTGTATTCATACACGTTTAATATATATTACGGATTGTCTTTTGACTTGGAATAGTCACACACACATTCATCCACTTTCCAAACCACTGAATTTCGAAAAATGTTTTCGAGTAGAATACCGTATATTTAAGTGAACATTTTACAAAGTTTTGGAATTGATAAAAAGCCAAAAATAATGAGATAAAGATCTACTGTGTGAGTTCTGGTAAATAATAAACGGATTTCTTCGATTATGAACAAACTAGTTAACTTTGGTTATTATAAACTTACCTGTGTGTTTAAAATGAACTCCCGTTAAATAAAATCCATTGCACCACTAAATGTCCCAATGTATAAAAACAGTTCTCTCTTGAAAAATTGAAATCCCACAAACTTTCGGTTAAGAAAAATATCAATATGGCAGCTGGTTACGTCACACCTCGGGAGATATCACTTTGTATCAGGGGTGTCAGCATTGGAAATGTGGCATTTAAAAGCACGTCTCGACTCGGCATTGAGTTTGAGCGTTCGCACACATAACAACCTGTATTTTTTAAAATTTGTTACCGACTTAATTATTTGATTAGCGGCTCGGATGGGATAATTTTCTTTTTAACACGCATGAGGAACAAAAATAACTACATTCTTTTCACGGGCCTTAAATATTACCCATCTTTATAATATGGTATGATAATATTATTATTTAACATATATGCAGGCCATTTACAATTAATGTTCCGCTTCTTACAGGGTGTTACGGACTTATCGTCATTGTATCCGCCACCCAATGCCATTAGGCACCTTGAACGCTGCCGCAACACGCTTAAAAATGTCACTGAAGCGGTTATTATTTGATTGAAAGAATGAGATCAAATTAATAATACACTCAGAGTCCTCAGACACTTCGGAGGTGTGCTTCGTGATCCGTGTTAAACTATTTATTAATATAAAGAAGATAGGATATTAAAATTTATATTTTATATATGACTTTATTTTTACGAGTATCCGTGCAATCAGTGATTCTTTCATTGTGAATAAAATTTGATAGACTGGCGATCAATGGTTTCAATATAAAGCTCCTATGTAATTGCCTTCAATTGATATTTTCGTCGCCCAAACTCAAACGATCGTAATGTTGGCGCTTTGCTTTGAGCATAGCACGTGGTTGCCAAAATATGCGTCAAATTTAAACAACCTCGCTACAGTGTGTTGGATTCGTCCAATATGTGACGAAAGCAATGTTATTATCCACTCTGTCGAAATAACAAGTAAATATTCAAATTTTTCAAGAGAGAACCTGTTTTATTCGTTGGGATTTTTAGTGGTGCAAAGGATTTTATTTAACGGGAGTTCATTTCAAACACACGGGTAAGTTTATAATAACCAAAGTTAACTAGTTTGTTCATAATCGAAGAAATCCGTTTATTATTTACCAGAACTCACACAGTAGTTGATTTTTTTTTTTTTTTAAATCTAAATTTAGAAATAATTTTATCAAATTGGACTTGGAGAATCATGTGCAGCTAAGCAGAATATCAATGGAATTTGGAATATTATTTCTTCTTTGTGAGCAGAATCACATTATAATTTATAATCATGAAGAAATAGATATCTGATTAGTGTTGTGAAAGGGGTGGATTTGTACATAAATTAGGGCCTTTGGGGGAAAATTAAAAGATGCTGGTTGAAGCCTAAAGGAACTTTTTATTAAAACCCTTTTTCAAAGTCGTGTGCAAATTCCAACTACCAACTACGTGAACAAAGTGGTACTTTCTTGGCAATAAGTTGGATTTGATTATATACCCATCTGTAAAGTGATAGCCTATGAAATCTGAGAACTCCATTTTAATTTAAGCATAACAAAAACTGCATTTTTATTCAAACATACTAATAATTAATATGTATTTTTTTTTTTCAGCCCACCAAAATAGAAGCCTCTGTATTTACTTTTATGAAGAATTTTCATTTGATGACCACAGGGATTTTTAAACTGATAAATTTCTAATATGGAAGGAACAATGTGAAAATAATGCTTAAAACGGTTATCGGCACTGAGCGATTGATTCATCCATAAATTCTGATTTTAAAACAGTTTTCATTGAACGATAAGCAGGCTTGTTATGTGAGTGCCTGAATGACTTTGAAATGCATATTTCTTGTAAAGAAGTGGAATACATATAACTCTCAACTATGTACATTAATTACACATTTCTTTGTTTTGAAAAAATTTCAATAAATATATTAATTGAAATCATTGGATTATTGTGAAATATTTCTTTCTAACAGAATGCTTGGAGAATGTACCAGGTATAGAGATTATTTATCTATTCACAAAATTATAAATTTTCCTCACTCAATGAAATAAACCTGATATTTGTGTAAAAGTCAATTTCTAATATACATACATGTACCGGTTATGTGTACATGTATTCAGTAAACTGCAAAAATTATCAGTTTTGATTTGAATTTGACTCGCACCCCCTTTATAATGGCATAAAACCATTTATTTTAACCTACACAGATCACAATTTTTAAAACTAAACATGTACACAGTGAATGAAAATATGCCATTCTCATACTTTACTTTTGCCATGTATCTGGTCAAGTTTCTCTTTGATAATGTAAATGTCCAAATTTCTTGCCATCTGTACAAATTTAAAGTGAAATGTGAATGCAACTATGGTATATTTTCTTGAGCAAATTTTCAAGGCCACAAAAACTTTTAACTTCACACAGTTTCAACTATAATGTATAGGGATAGATCAGCATTGTACTATCTTTAGATTTTCCGGGTCTCTATTATATTGCAATGTAAATACACATATAGGCTTTTCATATTTCAAATTTATTATTTCTATTAAAAAACAAAATTGATTATTTCGTTCTGATTTGCAGACTGACAAATGTTCTTGGTAATCTATGAGAAATGAACTTGGTGCCAATCCAAACTTTGTCTTGATATCTAATTCATTCTTTATTTTAAAATAGGCTTCTTTTCAAATATCAGCGTGCTTGTAGCGTGCATAATATTTACAATGCTGTCTGAAATGTAGAAAATTGAAATGAAATAAAATTAAGAATATTTGACTGAACAGCAGCTCCACAGACTACTCTTATATCGAATTTCATCTATCAAGGGATCTTTTACATACATGCCAATGTGTACACAGGACCTTGGTTTATCATCCCATCCGAGTGACTAGACAGATGTCTTTGCCAGGCCCCCCGTCCTGCATCACTGAATCATGCCGAAATATCTGGATGAACTTTCTCGTTCTCAGACAATGCAGGGATCGAACACCCAACCTCCAGGCTAGTGAGTCAGCGTCTTACCAACTTAACCACCATGGCCCTGTTACTGAGCAATGTCAATTAGTGTAAAACATAAAAATTAGCATCAATTGTTGAATGGGAACCATCAGCAGTGGAAATAAATGTGTTCTGAATTAAATGAACAACCATAGGCAATCATTTTAGAGAAATGAAATGGGGTTTAATGTCCTACTCCAACTGGGCTAATGAAGACAGACTTACACCATACATTGCAGTGTGCTATAAGAGAAATTTTGCTAAGGTCTACTCTACTCTTATATCAAAATCTGACTGCCAAAGGAAACTTTTACATATACACCAATAAGTAGACTGGACCTCAGTTTTCCGTCCCATCCAAACAACTAAACAGCTGTCCTTGTCAAGCCCTCCGTCCTGCACCACTGACAAGGCGAAACCACACCGGAAAATGTCGAACTTTATCGGCAAACACCAAGATCGAACCTGTGACCTTTTGGCTAACAAGCCAGAGTCTTACTCACTTAGACAGTTGCTCCGCAATCATGATAGATAATTACATGATGGCACTGTTATGAAGGGAAAGGAATCATTTTACAGGTATTCCTTTCCAAATACCGTATATAACAGTGTCATCATGTAATTACTGCTAAGGTAAGTAGATACTGCTATGTATGGCTAACTTTTTTTTAGAATTCTGTCACAATTAGAACCGTATATGCCTACCTTTAACATAACACCAAGTTATATTTAATCAATATTATGGTATAATATAACCTGTCACAATGGTTTTTCCCTTTTCATTCACCTGAGGAAGAAAATGTAATAAATATCAGACAAATGCTCCACATATTGTGTGTCCTTATTTATTTTTTTTGATAGTTGATCACTGTTTTGTAAGAAATAGGTTGGCCTATATCATGATGTCATGATGACTAGTATTGTCTTAATTTTACAAATCTTCACAAAAGGCTGTGAGATATCCTGCCTGCATATTGTGACTTTTTTTTTTTTGTTGAGAAATGATCACCTTTTCCTTTAGAAAATATAGGCATATCACATGGCTTGTTTTATTTTAAATTTAATTTACAAATCTTCGCAAACTGCTGTGTGATATCCTGCCTGCATATTGTGACTTTTTTTTGAGAGCAGATCACTTTTTTTTTTTAGAAATATATAGGCCTATATCACAAGGCCTAGTATTTTTTTAAAATTTAGTTTACAAATCTTCATAAAATGCTGTGAGAATTCTGCCTGCATATTGTGATCTCTTATTTTTGGACAGGTGATCCCAGTTTTTAGAAATAGGTAGGCCTATTTCATGAGGCCTTGTATTCATTATTTTAACTTTACAAATCCTCACAAAATGCAGGGGTATATATTATATAGCCTGCTTTTTTAAGATAGCTGATCATTTTTTAAAAATATTTACGGTAGGCCTATATCATTTGGCCAAATATTTAAACTTTACAAATCTTCAAAAAAATGCAAAATCTTCTTGAGTTGAGGCCTAGTATTATTTTATTATTACAAATCTTCGGAAAATGTCTGTCAAGTAAAACCATACAATCCAAAACAGGGTACTAAATTATACTGAATATGCCTAAGTAAGTAAATTGAAATATTTCAATAATGTGAATAATGATATTCGTCCATATTCGTTATTTGACAAATTACCTACTTCTTGAATCAGAACACCTTCCACGTTTTCTACGGCAGTTTTACGCCCATCCTCTCTGTGCTAAAAACTTGAATATTTCCTCAACATCATGTTATAATCCACCAATCTGCTGAAATAAAACGCGCTGTAGTGCTAGTAAAGTTTTAAACTTGTCGAGAAATGCAAGGGAGATCGTGAAACGAGAGCGTACGTACTCGATTTTTATAGATTTTTTTTAATCTTAAAAAACAAGTAGTACTAGGCCTAGTAGGATTACTATAACACATTTTGCAAGATTGCATTACCTGTACTTAGAATTAAAACCCATGGGAATAATTCTTTCAACTTTATATAACAATAAAGACATTAAAATATAAATTTCTCGGAGCACTAAATGTGCAGGCGGAGGAATAATGTACTAGTAATGGGGTTTGTTTGTAAACAAATCTAACTCAGACCGCTACGATGAGTAGGCCTATTGGATAAGGTGAAACCAAGGCTTGGGCTAGGGCATACTATTTCAAAAATAATATCAAATATTTTATTAAGATATGTTTAAATAATTGATTTACATACCTTGATAAACAAATTAAAATATCTGTTATTTTTCTTTTGTAAAACGAAAGTAATTGGTGCCGCGAACGCTTCATCGATTCACAATCAATGCCTTGCGAGGCATCGTCTTTTCCGCCATTGCTGGGTACATGTCACCGGAAGTAGATTACCGAAGAAATCGTCGCGAGACTTAGCGGCCCTATTAATACGTAAACAGGAGTATTTGAGATATTTCTACTTCCCAGTCGGTGATATTTGACGTTTTGTTTCAATCAACATCAATGTCAATTTCTCGATCAAACCAGACAACATCTACATTTATACATCATGGTATCTAGGTCAGCATAAGTAAACACGCTACAATTTCTCAGAAATTCTTCTTTTACTTTCCATTCATTCTAGATCAATATTTAGAGTACTAGCAACAAGTCACGATTTGTATCAATTAAGTACTGTAGACAATAATTGTATTAAATTGTTTGCAATATCACCTTAAAGATCAACTTGAGACCTCTAATATTTTATTATTATTATATCTGAAATGCCTCAATAGAACGTTCCTGAAAGTTTTAACGAGAATTTCCAATAACTCGTTCTCGCGATATAGACGGAAAACTAAAATTCTCACCTGAACCGATAAGCCGAGTGAAACCTCTCGTGACCTTTGACCAATTGACGTCACAAGTGTGAAAGACGTAGTAAACAAGGGAATCCCGGAGACAATGGCGGACGCTGTTGACGGGACCAATATTAATGACAACAAAAGATCGTACAAGAGGTGTATTGCTTATGGCTATGATAATGCAAACTCAATAACGTTTCACTCAATTAAATTCCGTTTGAAAATAAGTTATTTTAAAACGATAGGCTAGTTTTGTGGCGACAAATCGAGACGAATGGACAGGATCTCCGAGGCGACACGTGTTTTTTTTTTTACATACGAGTACTAGACTACTACCACTTTCAACCATTTAATTTTGGAAGCAACGGGACAATCGCCAGTCACACGTGTATTATCAAATGTTCTTACTGTGGATTTTATTTGATTCGGTCGTAGAAACCCAAGCAAGCCACCCAAGATGGTACATCCCACGGACGTAGACAAGAAAAGTAGTACTGAGTCTAAGACAAGAGAGAAAATATTAGGGTGAGTCAAATTCTTTTTATATTGATATCTCTCCTATTTCTTTTGTAGAAAAGATATTTATGTAATTTTATTAGGCCCTTATGGTATAGTTTGGTATCCAGCCCCGAGATTATAGGTACAAGCAGTGAGTAATAATTGAAGAGACTTGTATTATAAAAAATGTTAAAAGAAATATTTTCTTTTGCAGACCATTTTTAAATGCCAGTGAAGATGAATAAAACTCCAGTCCCAGCCTCCATCACCAGACACTATTGAAGACAATGTTATGACAGTGCTGGTGAACATTTTGATTTTTCAGTATTCGAGGCCTTCATACAGATTCAGAAAGTAGGCCTATCCATAGTGATACAATACATAGGTAGATACAATACATAATTATAACCAGGGTTTTCCTGTGTGGTTTCCATCATCCATGTCAATAGTGCACGATGTAGGGCCTGTCTTGATTAGCCCAGGTTAATTGCAGAAAAATAGGCCGTTAAACCCCATTTCAAAATACAATGTCTAGGTACGGTCTACAAATTGGTGTGCATGTTAAAGATCCCTTGACAGTTTGAGTTAAAAAATAAGAACACATGTAGGTTATTGCGCCACTACCCGGGCAAAGTTTCATAGTAGCTCTTTGCATGACATTTGGCTGTCTTCATTAGTCTGGATGGAGCAGGAAAATAGGACGTTAAACCCCGTTTGATTTACAGTTTTACGTACATTTCGATTTTCATTGCCAGCCATAGATTTATTTCATTCCCAGTGAAGGTCATAAATTATATTGTGGATTTTTG
This sequence comes from Patella caerulea, assembly GCA_036850965.1. Taxonomy (NCBI): domain Eukaryota; kingdom Metazoa; phylum Mollusca; class Gastropoda; family Patellidae; genus Patella; species Patella caerulea. Next base: position 1,781,845 of record JAZGQO010000002.1, read on the forward strand.
TGAGTCGTGACTTGACAATGATTCATTTTGTTCTCTTCTATAGCTAGATTAAACTTATAATATTTTAATGCATAACTGTCAAATTCATTTGCAGGAATAGTAGTGAAGAAAGAACATTTGCTGAGCCTCTGTTCAAAGTGCCACATTTGTGCCAGCCCATCATTGACATAAAAAAACATTTAGCTCAATATGGTACTAAGTAGTACTTGCATTTGGTTGATTGATGTAGTTATCATGTAGGAATCTCACAGAAAAAATAAAAAAATTGTCTGAATACATATTGTTTTATTTCCACATAAATCCTACATGGCTTTTTCTTATACAAAGGCCTCTCTGATAAATTTTTACCATTGGTACAATGTCAGCATTTTGTCTTCCCAACCAGCTCCAATAACTCCTTGACAAACTGTTATTAAGCCATGTTCCATATTAATGTCTCCTGAAAATATAATTAATATACATATTATTATGTTTGATATTCACTGCACAAATTTAGTCAGTTCAGGTATAACATACACCTATGGCAAATGGTAATGCAAACCCATAAGAATGGGACGAAAAACTGAGATTACACATTCGCATGCACGTAAAATATCCCATGACAGTTTGAAATCAATATACGAGAAGGCTGTAGCGCCGTTGTCCAGGCAAAATTTCCCCATAGCATACTGTATGGTGTAAGTCCGCCTTCATTAGCCCAGTCGGAACAGAACAGTAGGATGTTAAACACTGATTATTAAATTGATAATCAAGACTATGCTTTTTTCCATATCGACTACCGTTATGATGATCGAGGCTAGGCGGAAATTGCAATTACTTAATTTTCGGTTGATAATGTATCTTTAATATTATGTTTAGAGGGTCAACAACATAATTCCGGAAATTTTATGAATTTATAACCTAATATGGTACAATCCTAATTAAATAATTTTATTGGAAAAAAAATGCGATTCAATTTTAAAAATGTTATTATTAAAAAAAAAACATGACTTTTTTCTCAATCTGGCTAACTCCAAAGAAAATAATAACAAATATTTATTTTGACAATAATGTCAATAATAAGAATATAGGCCTAGGTCTGAGTAACAACTGATCTAAAAATATATAATATAATAATTGTGTGTTATGCATACAATTTAACAATTAGGCAGATAATAATAAAAAATATTTATTTTGACAATAATGTCAATAATAAGAATATAGGCCTAGTAGGCCTAAGTAATAACTGATTTAAAAATATATAATAATTGTGTGTTATGCATACAATTTAACAATTAGGCCTAGATAGGTGTATTTTATAATTTACTTTTATGAATTTGAAAAGAAATTCTTTGTCTTAGATACCATTTACTAGGCCTAGCTCTACTCACAGAATAGATCGATACTAGTACTAGCGGCCTACTTACTAAATAATCTATACCTGTACTCGTGTTTGGTTAATGATTGTTTTAAAAAATCGATATCTAAGTCAAAAGAACGTTTGAATTTCAATTTGATACAAACACAATATTACTGATAGATAATTCAGAATGGTTAAAATATAAATTGTAATGTAGATAATAATAAAACTAACCATTCATTGCGGTGGAATCCAGACGATCGTAGTTCCGTGGTTGTTCAACAAGCCGTTGATACGATCGTCTTTGTATGACTCATCGGTCAGTCTGCATAAGGCTCAAATTGATGTGGATTAACTCTGCCTTCGTCCTCATTGACACCTCTTTCGGAATCTTCAAACGACGATTATTTATATGACAAATTTAACTCGCCTAGAACTCTTTTTTAATTGATGCCCTATCCGAACGAACACATGTTGTCGCCATTTTGTTTAAATTCGTCTCACACTTATGACGTCTTAACATATTTAAGGGAATTACCGGAAGTTGACTCGTACGCTGATTGGATTTCTCCAGGCAGGTGCAAAGGGGGTTTCCCGATCTAAATATATCGATAACGGAATGACCCATTTTCGTCATTTTTTTTTTTATTTAGGGGTTTTAGAATTATTCCTATTGATTTTTAGAATAATATTCTAGTCTCAAGTTTATCTTTAAGTTGAAGTGGACGTAAAAACCTAGGAACGAACGAATTGTAATAACATTTCTTATTAGCGATTTTAATACGCATCTTACGGTAACGCACGTAGTTGACCGTAGTGGGGCATGACCGCACTGTAGTTGACCGTAGTGGAGGATGACCGTACTGTAGTTGACCGTAGTGGGGATGACCGTACTGTAGTTGACCGTAGTGGGGGTGTCCATGCTGTAGTTGACCGTAGTGGGGGATGACCGTACAGTAGTTGACCGTAGTGGGGATTGTAAATGTATATTACCAAATACATATGGTTTTATAAAATCTAGGGCGCCATCCACAATCCATCCCACAAGGAATGTCAACAAAATACTGGCTATAACACTGCCTGAGCGCACCGGTAGAACATAAAGCGTGCTGCCCATATATAGTTGTTCGCCATCGTTTTATTCAAGTTGGCATAAAGTTCATATTATGATTGTTATTGATTTTGTTATCGATTTTTGTCAACCTTAGAGAAGTGACTATAACACTGGGCAACCTGAAGGGGGTGGCGGTCTGGGGAAGGGTTTCAATATTTGGGCTGTTGGAAGGAAATTCTTGTGACCGAGCGGAAGTATGGTGATATAATGGACAGCTATACGTATAATGTTTATGTAACTGGGCATTTAATTAGGAGTGGAAGTGGTATGTATCGGACAACATTAATACTACTTACGACAATAGAAATTGATGTTGATGATATTGATGAATATTGATGTTGATGATGATATTGATGAATATTGATGAAATTGATGTTGATGATGATATTGATGAATATTGGGGCAAACCAATATAAATAGATTGAAGTATGTTGGATTAACCAGAGGGAGAGAGAGGGGAGGGAGAGAGTGAGAGAGAGAGGTAGTATGTTTAAAAGAGTTATATCATCATTGTATATACATGTAGTTCAATCAGGATGCTTATGATCTATACGAAGACCATCAGCGCCACCATCAGGTCCTCTACCCTACACCACCAGGTCCTCCACCCTACACTGCCAGGTCCTCCACCCTACACTACCAGGTCCTCCACCCACCACTGCCAGGTCCTCCACCCTACAGCACCAGGTCCTCCACCCACCACCAGGCCCCCGTCCTACACTACCAGGTCCTCTGTCCTGCACGACCGGGCCGTCCGTCCTACAGTGCCAGGTCCTCCACCCTACACTGCCAGGTCCTCCACCCTACACCACTAGGTCCTCCACCCTACACCACTAGGTCCTCCACCCTACAGCACCAGGTCCTCCACCCACCACCAGGCCCCGTCCTACACTACCAGGTCCTCTGTCCTGCACGACCGGGCCGTCCGTCCTACACTGTTTATAGAAATCATGGTGGAGGTTCTACACACTTCATTCTACCTCCCTGGTTTATAGAAATCATGGTGGAGATTCTACACACTTCATTCTACCTCCCTGGTTTATAGAAATCATGGTGGAACTTTTTGGGTTTCAAATTAAATCTATTTAAATGATGAGAGTAAACTATATTAAACCCCTGACTTTAACGTTCTAAAAACTGTAGCTGTGGTGTAAATTATATCAAAATACATATAGGTATATTATCAACCCCTGACTTTAACGTTCTAAAAACTGTAGCTGTGGTGTAACGTTTACACGTCTTAATACTGCTTATTGTTTTTACTTGCACCTATTTTAACAGTGTATGATACGATATCGAATTAACAACCTGCAATAACCTGAATATAATCAGAACAGGAAATAGATATGGAAGAACTTAAATCTTCGTGTAGGCAAACAAAATAAAATCTAATTATAACAAAATTAAAGACTTAATTTGAATAAGATTAGAAAATGTTTTGGCGACTGTTGGTTGTATGACTTGTTACTCGTGACTATCACTTACCACTACAAATTCAGTAAGAATACAGACATGATTAACCAGGCACTTAAACAGTCAGGGGAGCGGCACGACGACATACAGTCATTTCAAATTCCAACTGTCAAAGGATCTTTTAAGTGCACGTCAATGTGTAGAAACAGAGAGGAACAGGGTTAACTTGTTCTCACATAAGTCAGTGCATTTTATATACGAAGAAAATTCACTAAGGATCAAATTGAATAGAAATAGGTTGATGTGTTTTGTTACATAAATTCACAAAAAGATAAACCAAGGACATATTTATTTGATATCAAGAAAAACAACAAACATCCCACCCTTGTATTGCTTTGAAAGTTACTGGGGTATACAATCTCGGTGTTATTGGTACATATTATCACATGTAGCGTCCCTATTATATGCCATCTGGTTATAGTAAACAAACTTCTTTAATATCTCACAATTAATAAATCCTTTAAAACGCATCTCACTGATTGTTCAACCAGAAAGAATAGGACATTTTAAAGACAAGATAAAGACAAATAAATGCACAAAAGATAAGCCAGGGACATTTAAATCTCAGTATTAATAAATCTTTTACAGCACATAATTATTATAATAGAATATGCGAGTCGCTTTTCTCGCTGGTTAAATGATTGTTCGACCATAAAGAATATGACATTTTAAAGAGACATCCTGTCAATTAAAGAGACATAACCTTCCTTAAAGAGACTTACCCTCACTTAAAAAGAGACTTACCCTCCCTTAAAGAAACATACCCTTCCTTAAATAGACATACCCTCTCTTAAAGAGATATACCCTCCCTTAAAGAGACATAACCCCCCCCCTTAAAGATTAACAACATAGGACAGAGACAAGTTGGGTCATTCCATGTTGAAATCATGAAAATAAAAGTGAATAGATCATTTATTCAACATTTTGCTACCTGGTGGCAGGGGCGTGGTGAGAATGAGTTCATGAGTAGCCATACTCATGCGCCAAAAAGTTTTTGCGCCAAAATCACAATCAAATTACTCAAAAAATGAAAAACATTTGTAAGTGGAAAAATTGTTTCATCTGACCCAATTAAAAAAAATTTGAAAGAGTCAAGTTGGAAAATTTAATCATATTTTATTACCGTATTTCTTGTCTCGGATTGCTGGAGATTGCGTTTCTGGGCTTCTAATTTTCGAAATTTTCCCGGGGGAGGGCCCCCCGGACCCCCCGCCGCGGGCTAGCGCCTTCGGCGCTCGCGGTGTCCGGCGTCGCCGGCCACAGCTCCGCGGTCAGTAAAAGGGTTTTTGTGCCAAAATCTTTTTTGTTACTCATAATTTCTTCTCAATAATTGCCCTCACCACGCCCCTGCCTGGTGGCACAAAAGATATGCATCGCACATTGACTGTGATGCTAAATATGTAATCTACCCCAACTGTTGTCTTTGATTACAAAGTTAGATAGTTCTACTCCTATTAGAATGTGAGTTTAAAGCACCCGACCCGAAAACTGCACCCTAATTTCAAATGACCAAGTCTCAGCAAGTTGTTGACCTAGAGCGGTAGAATTTCCGATTTGGTAGTTTAAGGCCATATACTATAACATATATTCTTTGGTAAGTTTTTTGGAGGGGTCATGTTCCCACCATTGGTCCAATTGATATGGAATGACCCAGTTATTAATTTAAAACTGAAATCATGACACAAACTATTCAGCCACCCAACGGCCCCCTCAGCCTAATGAAACAGGACATATACCATTTAATGTGCTATAAGGGCAATTGAATAACTATCAAGGTTAATTTACCTGCACGCCAACGAGCTCGGTTTTCATCCCATCTGGGAAACCTAGGCCTAAAACTCCAAATCAACCCGCTTTGCCAACACGAGGATCGAACCGGGGACTTCTTAGTTAGTGAGTCAGTACCCTACACTCTGTACCCCCCGTGACTCCCAATAAAATCATACGCAAGCGGGATATTCTTAAAAATGAACTTAGTTACGCTCTAATTGGTAGATCAAGCTATTACACACAATCTGTACTATGCAATAACACCACACCTCATGGAATAATAACAGGAGAAGACTATACATACAACTATATTATTTTGCATATACAGTGATATTATACACGTTATTTAAGACTATACATATAACTAAATTATTTCATGTCTATGTAAATGTAAAGAATGGGGAAAGGTAGCAAGGGGTGCGAAAACTTGTGATTCTGGTGAATTTTGCCGTCGTCCCTAATAAACAATTTTCAGTCTAATACGTTTGAAATCCATGTTATACGCCCTGTGTTAGATAATTGCAATTTGATCACGTTATGAAAACAGTTCTGTATTAATAGTTTCTTTCGACACGTCACACTGTTTCAAATCGTAAGTGTGGGTATATTGTGCACATTGGCTTGCATGTAAAAGATCCCTTGGCAGTTGGCGTATGCCAGTCTTCATTAGCCCAGTTCATTAGAACAGTTGGCCGTTAAACCCCATTTCATTTCATTATATTGAGATCAAATAGACTATTTGTGTTACACGTGGTCAGTTATATTACTGGCTATTGAGATCAAATGGACTATGTAGGTGAGCAATAAGGACTGATTTCAGGAGATTACCTCTGACAAAATCACTCGATCTTGTTCTTTGCTTGTGGGTTGTATTATACCCTTATATTACAAGATATAAACTATAAGACACAAACTTGTCTCAGGATATATGTCAAGTGTATTTGTTTAAAATGGTTTTATTTGCACATGGCTCTATACAAGGTTACCTTGTACACGGTATGCTATTATTTTTTGTGTTAACGATTCAACCCCTTCAGATCCAACATCAGGGGCGTTTAAAAGTCGTGGAAGCCGTAGATCAAGCTATTGCACACAATATGTACTATGCAATAACACCATACCACATGGAATAATAATAGGACACATCACTGTACACAAATATATCTAAACTATACACCTTGACATAATCATATCATTCAACTATCATTATAAACACAATGTGCTTTATATATGCAAATATAATAAATTACGTATATAGTAATATTATATATAGGTTATTTGAGAAGACTGTACATACAACTATATTATTTCATGTCTGTGTAAATATACTTAAGAATCATAAAAAATAGGGAAAGGTAGCAAGGGGTCAGAAAATTGGTGTTTTCTGGTGCGTCCCTAATAAACAATTTCAAGCTAATAAGATTACAATCAATATTATACGCCCTGAATTAGATAATTCGATCTCGTTATGAAAGCACGTCTCTATTGATAATTTATTACGACAAATCGGACTGTTTCAATGTGTGGAGGTCACGTGTTCGCTCCCTGCATTGGTCGAGACAGTGGTCCCCCCTTATCAGTTGTGAAGGACAAGAACAGCTCTCTAGTCGTTCGGTTGGTATGTAAAACCAAGGTTCCGTGTATACATTTGTGTGCACGTAAAAGATCCCTTTATATTTGGAATCCGACATGAGAGTAGGCCATAGTGCCGCTACCCGGGCAAAATGCCCCTCATAGCACATTGGCTCAGTCGGAGCAGAACATTTTATTTTGCTAATAAGCTAGCCTACATACATCTACACACCTGTAATATTAGCAGGTAGGCTGCATAAATATGTTTATCAAATATACCTAACATATTCAAACTCCGTCAACAGAATAAAAACCAGTATTTAAACTCAGTCAACAGATTAAAAACAAGTCTTTAAACTTGAACACACGCAACTACTTCATTCTACTTAAAGGTGTATTAGGTAACGTTAGATAAACCGTCGACAGTCCTCGCTATAATGGTTAAATACAGATAAGGTGCATTAGGTGTGCATTAGGTAACGTTAGATAAACCGTCGACAGACCTCGCTATAATGGTTAAATATAGATAAGGTGCATTAGGTAACGTTAGATAAACCGTCGACAGTCCTCGCTATAATGGTTAAATATAGATAAGGTAAAAAGAATACGCTGAGCGATTCCATTGTAAGATAGCCTCGGTCGTCATAGCTTCCGTAAGATTTTAGATGATACTAAGTTAGAGACTTAGGTACTTTAAATCATTGTAAGTAACCACAGACCCACTCAACATCATCATTTGTAATACATTATATTATTAGAAAAAAACTATTAATATCTGATTTGGTAGGATCAACTACCATGGAATCGTATGCTGACGCGGATGGGTGATGATCAGTTTTTTTTTAACTTTGTGGTGTTGAGTAGCAGTTTTTTGGTTAAATGTTGAAAAAAGGTATTTAAGATTCCGATCACAAATATTGAGGTGAGTGTCGCGATGGTGGCTTTTTGGTCTTGGTTGGGTTTGTTATTGAGCTGTGGTTGGTGTCCTATAAACTGAAGTTTGGAGCGCTTTGTTGTTTCTCCCGATAATAACATCTAGAAAGGGGAGTCTCGTTCTGTGACCATGGTGAACTTAATTTCATTATGCTGTGCGTTATGTTATACCAGTAAGGAGTGGTGGGGTGGGGGCGTTACCAAATCGACATCATCGTAAGAGACGAGTACGAAACAATGTTATATGTATCAGGGGGTAATGTGGGCGAGCTGGTGACGCTGAACTTCAGATAGTTTGAAATGTTTTTTCATTCCCTAATAGCGAAGAGAGAATCTGCATCGACACTTGGCCAGAAATAAACATCTCAGTAACCTGTGATTTACATAATTGTGTTATGTGACATGTCTTAAATGTTCTGTATAAGGTAATTTAATAGTCAGTGAGCAGCTAAAAAGACGAGTATACCTCCTATAGTCTGGATCAGAATTGAATTTGTCTGTTAAGGATTCATAATCATAATCATCAAGGTCACCAAGCGATGCGTTCGTTCTGGCTATAAAGAGTTACAGTTACCGCGGTTAGACAGTTACTGATGGGAACGGTCCGATTTACAGTTTGTACGCTCCGCGTGGTAGGACACTTCGTCACTGCAAATGCTTGGGAGTGACCATTTATGATTCGTTGGAATATGTTGATGGTTTTCAGATAAATTTTATGTTAGTCATGTGGTAATGTGCATTAGCTTTTGGGGCGGAGCGTTTTGCAACAAGTGTCGTGCGATAAGTTAATGGGCTCATCTGACTTAGCCTTTGGTGCGGGTAGATAGTTACGTCTGGATGGGCTGACAGGAAGTTTACCAAATGCTACCCCACATAGATTCCAACAATAATGAGGTAGTATTTGGTAGTGTTTTGTTAGTATAAAACACGTCTGGAGGTGATCTTTTTAATGCATGTAAATTTGCTGAACATTTTTCAACATGTCTCGTGTGGGTAATAAATGAGCTAGTGGGTGGAATGGGGGAAATTAGGGACGTCTGGCGAGTTTTCCCCACCACAGAAACTATCTGACAGAACGCCTGTAACTTTTTTTGCCCAATACCTTTCATAAAAAGTAAGAATCCTTTTGTTTCGGATTTTTTCCTCAGCTCCGAAGTTCTCCTACCAGCCTATTAGCATGTTTATACACGTAAATCCGAAGTTCTCCTACCAGCCTATTAGTATGTTTATACACGTATTTAAAAAATACATTTAGGTCTACGTGTAATGTTGAATCTATAAAATCGAAATGTGTTGATCCCTTGAACTGTATTATTTAAAATAAACGAACAACGTCATAAATTATGAATAATAATGACAAGACATTTATTAAATGTTTTATTGAATTGGTATAGAAACTGAAAACAGATTAACACCCTGTGTGGGAATATTTCATTCAATTATTGTGAAAGAGTTGGTAATAAAATTGAAATTATCATTGTGTCATTAAACATTGAATCGTCCTATTCTGTTATCTAGTCGTCTCAACATATTGTTGTCATGGGTTACTTCTGTTAAACAAGTCAATAGAAACAGGTAAAGTATTATAAAAGAAAATAAAAGAAACTGTATATAAAGAGTACTTTATGACGTGTGATATCATATTTTGACGCTCCTTTAAATTTTCGTGCTCATGAATTATTAACATATGTCATCATTCTCGGATTTGCTCAATTTTATTGGGTCAAAAACACACTTCTATCTTCCGGTACCAGTAGTCGAGTGGGCGAGCGGTTGGAAGGGGTCTCACACGTGAAATAGCCTAAGGACTCTCCTTATCTAAATGTGGTGAGAAATCCAATCCATAGATATAGATATAGATATAGGACGGTGTCAATAACGTTTACCCCACCGCATAAAATATATAACAGTTGTAGAGTGAGGCAATTACAGACGCCATTGTATATCATAAATTATATACAATTTAAAATAAATTATATACAATCTAATCTATCATAAATTATATACAATTTATCATAAATTATATACAATTTATCATATTATTAATCCGTGTAAAAATGGTAATTAATAAAATAAAAACAAAGGTCATTTTTAAAGGAAATGAAATGGAGTTTAACGTCCTACTATTCTGCTCCAACTGGGGTAATGAAACCGGCCGGCACTGAAAAGAGCTAAATCGCTATCTTTGGCACCCAGAAATGGACACAAAGTAGTCGTAACGCATATGATTATGTTATATGAATGTATATAAACTGATTTACATTCAGTTGTTTTTGTTTGTACTGAAATTTCGTATCAGTTAAGTTCGGCGAAGAGTGAAAATTGAATGGAAATGGTAGCTAGCTTTTTTTTCTCTGGGTCTGACGTTCAAATTGCATTCAGGCACGCGATTTCTGTGCGGAGTTTAAACTTTGATTGTGTCTTAAATATTGGATACCAGAAGCCCCTTTGTATTTTCACGGCAAGATAACATTTGATTGAAATTCTAGACAGGGTCCAGGAATTTTTGCATGATGCCATCACCGTAGATATACATACACTAGGCTTTACACCCCGTTTGGCGTCAATTTAAATTATGAATTAATAGGTGCAAAGCATTGAATGTGATATCACAAATGTCTATATCATTATCTGGCGCTTTGAATGACCACCCCCACCCCCACCATCGGATGATAAAGGACAAAACACCACGCACCCTCCCCCCACTCCTGAATCCACCCCTGAACATAAACAATTGCCACATTACGCTAGAGAATATTCATGTTTTAGGATATTTTGGGTCGTTTGCTTGTGATTAACACACGCTATTAACATGAGATACTATTAAAGTCTACTGACGATAAAATAAAAGATATTTAAGTTGAAAGGTCGACATACCCCCCCCCCCCACACACATGTTACGCGCGTCTCCCCCACAGGCTTCCAGGTGAACGCGCAATACTAATATTGTGAGTTCGCTCCCAGCCTAGCACAACGACCTATTCAATGAAGTGAAAAAGACATTCTAGGCTACAAATAATAACACTTTATTGATAAACATTTAACTTATATGATATGGTGATTCAACAATTGAGAAAAGTCAATAAAAGTTATCTCCCTTACGACAAGTGTTCAGAGCACTTGTCTGTGTTTGGGTTATCTATTACTAATTAATTAATTGAACTATTATGATATATATATATGAGCCAGTACAAATATAAGTTTAAAGCAGGTCGGGCCTTATTTATATTAATATTTCACAATTTGTTGACCTCCACCCCCCGAATGATGCGCACGGAAAAGTAATTATTACGAGTTATGACTAAAGTCATAACCCAGTCGCTCCCAGGGCTTGGGATAATAATATCAGGATGGGATCCGGAACTGGGGTTGGGGAAGGCTAATAATATCTGGGGTTGCTGCCAGTGCTGGGGCCTGGAGTTGTACCGGTCCAGTGCTTCCTATTAACTGGGGCTGGGGTAGGCTAATGACTGGTGCTGGGACCTGTTCTGGCCTGGGGTGGCTTTAGCTGCTGGGGCCTGGGGCTACTGCCAATTGCTGGGGCCTGGAGTTGTACAGGTCGGGTGCTTCCTACTGGGGTTGGGGTTAGCCTACTGCTGCCAGTGCTGGTGCTGGTTGGTCCTGGCACTGGTCCGGAACTAAAACATTACCTTCTAAGAATAATATAAAAACGGGAGTTAGCAGTTCTCTAATGGATTCTTACCATAAGTTTTTCCATCACTGGGGTTCTTTCTTGCCCCTGGGGCGACGGGTCCTAAATGGAGCGGAGTCCTTCCGGAAATATTAATGGCATAAAAAGCGCGCTTCTAAGAGCGCTCGGTCTTATATAGTCTTAGCTTGTGACGTCACGATGACGTCACAAATACGCAACTTCCTTCCCGTGGCCCGCGAAAGCTACAACGTGGTGGCAATGGGCGCTATCTTCTAGCGGCCATCCTGCCGAAGATAATTGCTACCAGCAAGTAAAATATAAAGGGCTATTGACATAAAGGTAGGGTGAATTTAATATCGGGCGCTATCCACGATGACATTAGCGTGTCTGGCCAGGATGATCCATTTTCCGATCTACGATCGCTTCCGGCCGCCATGTTTGCCGCTCGTCGGCGGAGAATGTTCAATAATGTAAACAAACGTACAATAGGCCTAGCTAGCTAGCGATAAAATGACTAAACTTCAAGGACTGTTTATTAATTTCGTTACATTACCCCCACCCCTAAACAATATTCGTCCCGAATATAAAGGATTGCAACGTCGAATTAGTCCTTGAAAGTGAGTATAATTTTAATAAATCTAACTATTAAATTTAAATACTATAATAATATAACTATAAATAGAATACAATTTAATTGAATAACAATATCTCATAGATTGATGATAATGGCAAATAACATTTAACAAGGCATCGTAAAATTCATCAAAGTTCATCATTAGCACACAGTTAATTGACACAGCATTAATCATTAAGTGTTCAAATAAAGTAAGTTCATTGGTAAATAATAAATTATATCATATCGGTATCTCATCAGAAGCAGATCACATTGTTTATCATTGGTACTCAGTTCAATAGTATCTCTTCTTTTAATTTTTACAGGTCTATGTCACACATGCAGTTCATTGAAATGTCACCGTTACACAGTCACAGGGGAGTATATGGATTCACCCTTAATTGTTACCATGAAAACTATGCGGTATATCACTATATCAGTACTTGATTGTCACAATGTATGTATTATTAAAAATATTGAAACTGTAGATCAGCACTTTATCGTCTCAGTGATGAACGTATTAAAAATATTGAAACTGTAGATCAGCACTTTATCGTCTCAGTGATGAACGTATTAAAAATATTGAAACTGTAGATCAGCACTTTATCGTCTCAGTGATGAAAGTATTAAAAATATTGAAACTGTAGCTCAGCACTTTATCGTCTCAGTGATGAACATATTAAAAATATTGAAACTGTAGCTCAGCACTTGATCGTCTAAGTGATGAACAAAATAATAAACATTGAAACTTCCAAGTCATTAATTAAAAATATCAACTTCTGTCATTGCAGGCAAAATCAACTGTAACTATAAATCCTTCATCCTGCATTCAACAGCTTTTAATAACCCCTCCAGCTCATAAAATCTACATTCCAAGGCCAGTTCTTCTAGTTGCGAAAAGCTGAGTGGTAGCAATTTAGTGATCGATCCGATGGACACAGTTCTCAGATAGTTTAAGATCAGGCCGAAATGTTTCGGGTCACGGTCTAGAAAATAGGTGTAAATACTCTCTACCTCGTAGGGTTTCATGGGAGATTCCGGTGAGACGAGAAGAGCAAGCAAGGAGGACGGATCTGCCTGTAGTGTTGATGCTGATGTCTGAAATTTCGTTCCCCCTACATTGAGGACGATCCTCTGGGATTGGCTGAGGGCCCATCCTTTAACCTTAAGTATCCTTCGATTTGCTGACGTGGTTACCTCTGCTGGATGGACTTTTGTGTTTGTGTTGTTTGTTGTCGTCTTGGACGGGGCGCTCTCGGTGCTGCCAGTGGTGTCAGATGACGAGCAGCTGAGCCCAGACAGAGACGCAGGCACAGTGAGAATCGGGTACATCTCCAGCTCCTCCCCAGTAAATGTATCCTGGGCCTGCAAGGGCTGAAACAGCGGTACGTCTTCAGATTTAAGTTTTTTTACCCGGATGTCCTCATGGGGTCTCCGGCGTTTGCCCTGACTAATCTCCTTCTTCTCGCCCTCATCTGTTCTTTGGCCTGTTTTCTCTGTTGTTACTGTAGACCTGTCCTTTCTCTCTTTCTCTCTCTTCTCTCTGCTTCTATCTTTCTCTCTCCTTTCTCTGCTTCTATCTTTCTCTCTTCTCTCCCTGCTTCTATCTTTCTCTCTTCTCTCTCTGCTTCTATCTTTCTCTCTCCTTTCTCTGCTCCTTTCTCTGCTTCTATCTTTCTCTTCTCTCTTTTCTCTGCTCCTTTCTCTGCTTCTGTCTTTCTCTTCTCTCTTTTCTCTAATTCCAAATTTCTCTTCTTCTGTCTTTTCCCTCTCAGCCGCTAATGCATCTTTTCTCTCTGCCTCGGTCACTGGTCTACGTTTGAATTTGATAATGTCCTTCCACTGGTTTGAAAGGAAAGTCTTGTATTCTAGGCTTTCTTCGGTGCCAAACTTCATGTTACTTCTTTTGACCAGACTCATGTGGGTGCTGCTACAACGACCATGCCGGGTGTCTCGGGTGTATACCCCATTACATTCGGAACATTCGTACCCGAATCCGGAATGCCGCGCCTGGAGGTGGCGCATTACATGTGTCTTTCTTGAAAAATCTGTTTTCTCACCACATATTCGGCATCTATAACGTTCAACCTGAAGACAAGAAGGTAACGAAATTAAGTTAATATTACAGGTCTTGTCTTGATTTATTGTGATTAACCATCATTTATTATATATCATTTATTTGTATTCCAACTTTCATAAGGCCTCCTGGGGTGTGACCTGGACTGGGCCGGGTTATAGTTTCAGCCAAGTAGGTTTGTTTGTCCCTGTGTATAATTTCATTTTATTATGATGTACTACTTTAGGTTTAGTTGCGGGGCTCCTTTGAATTTTATAGACAACATCATTGATCCTGTCTAGAATGGTGAAAGGGCCTTGCCAAGGACAATGCAGCTTGGTACCCAACCCTTTATGCCTGGGATTGTAGAACCATACTGGGTCTCCCCTTTTATACTGATTTAGCTGAATGTTACGGTCATGATCCTTGCGCATTTTATTGCTGGCAATTTTAAGCCGGCCCCTAGCAAATTCGTGGATTTTCTCTAATTTTTGTGATAACTGTGTGGCATACTCGGACTTAAAATGATATGTTTGTTCTTCAGGTCTTACTCTACCCAGAACAAGGTCAACAGGCAAGTTTATGGTTTGACCGAATACCATCTCATATGGTGAGACGCCTGTGGCCTCATGGTCTGCGGCCCGGTAAGCCATCATTAGCAGGTAAACATATTTATCCCAATCTCTCTTATTAGTTGAAACGAAGGCGGAAAGCATGGATTCGATCGTACGGTTCGCTCTCTCCACCATACCATCAGATTGGGGCCGGTAGGGAGTGGTCCTCGTCTTTTCGACTCCAAGGATTTTGCAAACTTCTTGAAATACGGCAGACTCGAAATTTGGGCCTTGATCGGAATGTAATTGCATAGGGGTACCGAAAATGGTGACCACTCTCTCGACAAACTTATCTGCAATGGTTGGGGCTCTCTGGTTAGGCAGTGGAATTGCATCCACCCATTTAGAAAAATAATCTGCAACAACTAGTAGGTATGAATTTCCGTCATTAGTCAAAGGTAACGGTCCCAATATGTCGAGTGCCCACCTTTCGTGGGGTGCGCCTACAATGTAAGTTTTCAATGGCCCTTTCGGTTTTCGGGTAGGAGTTTTCCTAGATGAACATTTGTCACACTCTTTGGACCATCTATTCACATCTTGAGTCATGCGATGCCAAAAATATCGGGCCCGTAATTTTGAGAGCGTCTTTTTCGTTCCTAAATGTCCTCCCCCTATGGAATCATGTAATTGACTAAAAGCAAATCTGGTTAATTTCTCTGGCAAAACGATCTGACAGATGGATTGTCTCCCTTGGGTCTCAGGTAGTTCCCACCTGTGGCATAGTAGGCCATCAATTAACTTCAGGGAGTCAAATCTCGCCCAATAATATTTTGTACTGGGATCCAGTGGAGAAATCTCTGGCCAGGGTGGTCTCTGTCCTTCAGTAATCCATCTTTTAACATTAAGTAATACTTTGTCGTTTTGTTGGAGATTTTTGATAGTCATAGGGTCAGAGTTCATTTCCTGACAAGGTGTCTCTTTCTTAATTTCAGGCTCGGGAGCATTCAACGGGTTTGTGTTCAGATTTGGGGAGCTTGAGTCAGAGTCACAGGTGGCAGCATCAATGTGGTAAGGACAGTCTCCTTCCATTTCCTGTCTGTGATTCTTAGAATCATGATCATTTAGATATTTCCGCTCAGCGGTACTGCAGTGTCGGCATTCTGGAATACAGGGTCGTCGGGAAAGGGCATCGGCATTTTGGTGAATTCTTCCTGCTCGGAATTCTATTTTAAACTGGTATGAAGATAGAAATTCGAACCAACGGGCAATTTGACCTTCCGGATTTTTAAAATTTATGAGCCACGTTAAAGCTCCATGATCGGTCCTAACTCTGAAATAACGACCGTAAAGATAGTGATGAAAATGTTTGATGGAGGCAACCACTGCCAGCAATTCTTTCCGTGTCACACAATATTTTCGTTCGGATCGGCTCAATGCTTTGCTAAAATAGCATATTACTTTTTCTTTCCCATCCTGAACTTGAGACAGCACCGATCCTATGCTATTGTTTGAGGCGTCGCTGTCGAGGATGAACAGTCCCTCATCCTGTGGAAATGCCAAAATGGGGGAGGTAGTCAACTTTGACTTTAAAGTTTCAAATGACAATTGGCAATCAGGCGTCCAATTAAATTTCTGATTAATTTCTGTGAGTTGGTGTAAAGGGCGTGCGACCTCTGCAAAGTTGCTGACAAAACGGCGGTAATATGAGCACAGGCCAAGAAATTGGCGAACCTCTTTGACTGATGTGGGGGGTGGCCAATTCTTTACGCAACATGTTTTGTCTGGGTCGGTCGCGACACCGTCTTCACTGACAATGTGGCCAAGGAATTTAGCTTCTGTTCTTAGCATACTGCATTTTTTCGGATTCATTTTAAGGTTTGCGCTTAGAAGTCTTTGAAAGACGAGCTCTAATCTTTCCAGATGTTCCGGGAAGGTTTTTGAGAATACAATTATGTCATCTAAGTACGCCAGACATATATTCCAGTTTAATTTAGAGAGCACCTGGCTGACCAGTCTAACGAATAATGCAGGTCCATTGCATAGGCCAAATGGAAGGGACACAAATTGCCAAAGTCCACTGCCTTGGGTAGCAAAAGCAGTTTTTGCACGATCCTCCGGGGCTATGCGGCATTGCCAATACCCCGACTTAAGGTCTAAGGTTGAAAAATACTTCATCCCTGAAAGGGCATCGAGAGTGCTGTCTATACGTGGTATGGGATGACTGTCCTTAATTGTAACTTCATTTAACCGTCGATAGTCAATACAGAATCTAAGTGAGTTGTCTTTCTTTCCAACTAAAACTACAGGGGAACACCAAGGGCTTTCTGAAGGTTCAATCACCCCCTTCCTAGCCATGTCCTCGATCTCTTTTTCAACTTCCTTAATCGATGCTAAGGGGACTCGTCGGGGTGGCTGTCGGATGGGAGCGGCATCCCCAGTATTTATACGGTGCTCCACAAGGTCAGTCATTCCGAGGTCATCCTCAGACTGCGAAAAACTGTTCTTATATTTTATTATTAAATTTTTCAGTGCTTCCTGTTGTTCGGTGTCAAGGCCTTGACTCGATTCCTGCACCATGTCCAGTAAACATTGAGGTAAGTGGTGATCGTCATTGTTACATGGGGTTTCTAAACCTAATTTATTTAGGCCTACATCATGGGGTTCTTCCATGCATTCGTTTATTTCCCCTAAAGTGGCAACAATGGTATTTTTGTACATTTTATGCTCTTTATCAAATAGGTTCAACAATCTTACAGGGACTAGTCCAATGCGGGGGTCCACTACTGTCCTAGCTAATAATATGTCATGTCGGCTCCCCAAATTTTCGCTAGGCTCCATAATTGTGCTGGTTTGGCAGGGTAAAGGATCTATTATTCTTCCCGGGATAACAACCTCACTGTTTGGCGGGATCACAACATCCTGATCTAAGGCGACACGGCTGCAAACTGGGTGACAAGTGTCTTGATATCGGAAACAGGGCACCTCCTCGCCATTTATTTTCAGACAATTTTTATTTAAGAGTATATCAGCCGAAAATCTTGTTAAAAAGTCTATGCCGAGTATGCCATCTTGTGTTATATCTGCGATGAAAAAGTCATGGACCAAGAATTGCTTTCCTATTTCTACCTTGACCTCAACTTTCCCTAAAAACGGTCTCCTGTCACCTGTTGCCGTTATCAAGTTTAGATTTACTTGAGCAATAGATAATTTTTTCAGGGTTTCATGTTTTTGTAGGAATTTTCCACTCAAAATGGAGATTGTGGCGCCGGTATGAACCAGCATAGGTAAATGGTGAGCCTCAAGTTTGGCATGCACAAATAATCCATGTTTTTCATCGCTGATACTACTTATAATAATATCCCTAGGTCTCTCCCCTTTTAAATCTTTGACTGACTTCCGACCCTCAAACTCAGTCTCTATTAGTTTCCCGAGGAAGGAGGCCTTGGATGGGCTGGGGGTTGTCTGGAGGGGAGGTTGGAAGAAGAGTTTCCCTGATAAAAGTTATTTCCTCTAGAACCATTGTTATAGTGGGGCCGTCTAGACTGAAAATTGTGGTTATCTCCCCTATATGCACTTTGATTATTTGGAGGGGATCCTCTTGAGTTATTACTGTAGGAATAGGATGGTTCAGCATAATTAGTTGGCATTCCATTCCAGTTATTGGATCTACCAGACCTAGCTCTAAATTGACCTTGATTAGTGGCCCTGAGAGTCTGGACGAGTTCAGTTGTGGCTTTTTCTAAGGTGTTAATGGATTTATTGAGCGAGGAAATATTTATTCTATCATCATTTACAATGGCTTTATTTTCATGTCTTTCAGGACTTTCCTGGTCAGTGCGACACACAGAAACAGTGCTTTCCCGTACATCTTGACGAATCCCGAAAACAGATTTACCTCTTTGTTTGTCAGCCAGGCGGTGGGCCTCTAGCCTTATAGCATGGGTCTCGGCTTCAGTGATATCTTTTGGCTTGAGCTCCCGGATTCGAAGTCTCATATCACAGTCAGAGAGGGAGTCGACAAAGTGATCTAGGGCGAGAATATTTCGTAGGCTGTTGTCCGCAGTTGGATAAGCCTGTCGTGTGAGTTTTCTAATAGATTGTGCCAGTTCGGACAGTGACTCATTTTTACTCCTAACTCGCGTCTGAAGTCTGGCCCGGAACACCTCAGAACTCTCCACTGAGCCAAATCTAATCTGCAAAATTTTCACTAAAGTGGTGAAATCATGGGTTTCGATGGGAGATAACTCCGTCAAGACTGCCCTAGCACTCCCTGTCAGGCTGCTTGCCAAGTACAGTGATTTTTCTTGGTAACCCCAATTATTAATCTTAGCTATGATATCAAATTGACTCAAGAACTCGTCCAGGTCATCACTACCACTGTAAAGTTGAGGCCTAATTTTTAAGTTATTGTTTACATAGCCATGTGGACGCCTATCTGTGTTGTTTTGATTCTGATTAGGGTGGTGATCATAATTGTCTCCCCCTGCATTGGGACTGGGAGTGGACTGGTTCTCGCCAATCAGAGACCTATCAATTCGCTGATCTACATATTCCTTGAGAGAGTTGAGGTCACCAATTAACTGGTTCATGTTGCGTTCATTTTCGCACCGCATATCTTGTCTGAACATTTCAAATTTCTCCCCAATTTTGTCTAGCAGCATGACCGTATCACTGTTCATAGTGGAATTCTGATAACTCGCCGAGGGTATAGGCGAGGGTGAGATCACAGGGGAATCTGCATTCTCATTCACTCCATGTTGACTGCCTGCGTTTTCTAGATTCAATATTACTTCTGAGTCCTCTAGGGACGCCATGGTAGAATTCTGGTTGCAAGCTCTCTCGTAATGACAATTAATTTATTGTAGAGTAGATACCTTCTACTGATTAGGTCTCTGATCAACTAGCTTACTTTTAGTGTGTAATTTTTGTATTTATATTATGTTTATATAATGTGTGTGAACCTATTTTAAACTTAGGCCTATCATTAATTAATAACCCTAGCCTTTTATAATAAGTTATATTTATATATAGATTATGTATTTATTTATTGTACACCTAGCAATGTCTTTTGTCTACTTCATTCCAGGTCCACTAGACACTGGTAGTAATTTAAAGAAGATAATTTAAAGTGATCCCACTTCTGACACCAGTTGTTACGCGCGTCTCCCCCACAGGCTTCCAGGTGAACGCGCAATACTAATATTGTGAGTTCGCTCCCAGCCTAGCACAACGACCTATTCAATGAAGTGAAAAAGACATTCTAGGCTACAAATAATAACACTTTATTGATAAACATTTAACTTATATGATATGGTGATTCAACAATTGAGAAAAGTCAATAAAAGTTATCTCCCTTACGACAAGTGTTCAGAGCACTTGTCTGTGTTTGGGTTATCTATTACTAATTAATTAATTGAACTATTATGATATATATATATGAGCCAGTACAAATATAAGTTTAAAGCAGGTCGGGCCTTATTTATATTAATATTTCACAATTTGTTGACCTCCACCCCCCGAATGATGCGCACGGAAAAGTAATTATTACGAGTTATGACTAAAGTCATAACCCAGTCGCTCCCAGGGCTTGGGATAATAATATCAGGATGGGATCCGGAACTGGGGTTGGGGAAGGCTAATAATATCTGGGGTTGCTGCCAGTGCTGGGGCCTGGAGTTGTACCGGTCCAGTGCTTCCTATTAACTGGGGCTGGGGTAGGCTAATGACTGGTGCTGGGACCTGTTCTGGCCTGGGGTGGCTTTAGCTGCTGGGGCCTGGGGCTACTGCCAATTGCTGGGGCCTGGAGTTGTACAGGTCGGGTGCTTCCTACTGGGGTTGGGGTTAGCCTACTGCTGCCAGTGCTGGTGCTGGTTGGTCCTGGCACTGGTCCGGAACTAAAACATTACCTTCTAAGAATAATATAAAAACGGGAGTTAGCAGTTCTCTAATGGATTCTTACCATAAGTTTTTCCATCACTGGGGTTCTTTCTTGCCCCTGGGGCGACGGGTCCTAAATGGAGCGGAGTCCTTCCGGAAATATTAATGGCATAAAAAGCGCGCTTCTAAGAGCGCTCGGTCTTATATGAAGGGTTCCGTGCCAAAACAGCCTAAGTCAGACTTAGGTTGTTTTGACATAATACTATGGCCAAATAGACCTAGCAGTTCTCCATCTTCTATTGAAAAGCATATTGGGCTACGTCAACTCCTTGCACCTAAATTTTTAGGTTGAAAGTTCGACACCCAGTGCAAAAATAGCCTAAGTCAGACTAAGGCTGTTTTGCCTTGATGTCACTTGACTTAGGTTACTTTGCTTGGTAGCTCTCGGGAAAAGAAGGTGATAAGAGTACGAAATAGGCTCAAGGTCACTGCGTCAAATCCATATGGTCAAGCCTTAAAACCGATTTCTGTGGTAATTTCGAATAAATTCGATATTCTGTCCGTCAAGATTTATGAAAAAAATATTGCAGATCACCAAAATAAGCAATATTACTTAAATCAGAGTGTAGTTATTGGTTAGTTCCTCAGTTTCTCCATTGCTGACTTAGGTCGTTTCGCCTGGCAATGACAGATACAATATTGTCTATAAGTGTATTTGCTCACACTCCCCAAATCTCTTTTCCAGCATATCCGTCTATATTATTTTCATTTCTTAGTGAATCCCGTACTGTTTCTATACTAATTTGATGTTTTCTGGTAAATGGCAGCTTTGTGGGTCTGTAACAGTTAAATTGAGTTAAACCAACTAGTCACTTTAAACGGTAGATGGCTATATTAGTAGAGTAGCGCTCCTTAAAAGGGATATAGCTAAAAGTCAAATCGGTGATAGGAAACAGTGCAGTGCGGTATGGGGTGGGAGGAGATGAAATAGCCAGAGATTGTTGGGTGGAACCGTATAGAAACATGGTGCAGTAGATACACGGACGGATACAGATGAGTGGTAGTGTAGAAGAGGGGTTAACATGGATTATTAAACAGTACAGGCAGTTGGGAGATGGGTGGATGGGTGGATGAGTATGGCAGAACAGTAGATGAACCTGAAAAGTAGAAACGCTTGGCACATTAGGGATGGAGCAGTAGAGGGGGACAGAACATCAGACAAGGGTGTAATCTTTGAGATTGGGTGTACAGTAGAAGTAGATGGAACACCAGAAATGGACTGCAGTAGTGCTTGAATGAACATTAAGAGATGGGCTACCAAGTAGAAAAGGGTGCAACATAAACGATGTTTAGTACGGTGGAATAAGGTGAAATTTCAGAGATATTTTGTATGCATGCAAGAGAAGAAACTGAAACATCAGAGATGAATTGTACAGTAGAAGACTGCCAGAGATGGGCCATACAGTGGAAGAAGGTGGAACATCAGAGATGTGCTATGCAGTAGAAGAGGGTGCAACGTCACATAGAGTATTTTTGAAACATCAGAGATGGGTTATGCAGTAGTGGATGATGCAATATTAGTGATGGACTGTAATGTAGAAGTCTGTGGATCATGAGCGATGGGTTGTGCAGTGAGTGTATGGTGAAACATGAGAGATCGGCTATGCAGGAGCAGAGATTTCATTTGCAGTCGGAATGCGGGATTTAGGAGGGCTGGCGATGGAGACTAGGATTTATGTTACCTGAAATTTTGCTGAACTATGTATTAAAAGCCCGAAGATGTCAGAATAAAGGTGTGATATAGAGCTTCAAACCATACAAAATCACATTACTTTTATTTTTAAAAAATTATTCAACTCAATCTACTTAACATACGCCGTACAGTCATTTTTTTGGTTGCTGTAGATTTCACAACGCCATCTTTATCGTACTTAGAAAAATACCATACTGAGTGTGCTATAGTTTAGCTCAAGAAAGCCCATTCTTTGTGAAGGGTTTTTTATTCTCAGATGTGCTCCATTACATAATAACAACAGTCTCATCAGTACATATTTTTGATTTTTGAAATATATATGAACGATCTGGCTTGATGTGCCTTTAAATTGAAGCTTTAATCGATACTGTTTTACTCAAATAGCAGCAAACCTTGTGTTGAGTTGTATTTTTACTCCTTTATCTCTGCCCTTTGTTGCACGTGGATTGTCACTACTCAATTACAGCTATTTATCGTCGTTTTCCAAAACCTAACTTGACTTAGGCTTTTTTGTCTGGAAGTTTTTATTTGACTTAGGTCATTTTGCTCTGAATTAATTACCTTCAAAATAGATTTTTAAAATTTTCTCCTTTATAAATAAACTATGTTACTGCACTCATGGTTAATATTAACAAAATTTATACATATTAACCATAGAATAACAGTTTAGTTTGGTAGGTAGCGCAGTTTAAAAGATCATGTTTTTTGCTTCTCCTGGAAAGTTGGAAAAAGTGACTTAGGTCGTGTTGACAGGAAACCCTTCATATAGTCTTAGCTTGTGACGTCACGATGACGTCACAAATACGCAACTTCCTTCCCGTGGCCCGCGAAAGCTACAACGTGGTGGCAATGGGCGCTATCTTCTAGCGGCCATCCTGCCGAAGATAATTGCTACCAGCAAGTAAAATATAAAGGGCTATTGACATAAAGGTAGGGTGAATTTAATATCGGGCGCTATCCACGATGACATTAGCGTGTCTGGCCAGGATGATCCATTTTCCGATCTACGATCGCTTCCGGCCGCCATGTTTGCCGCTCGTCGGCGGAGAATGTTCAATAATGTAAACAAACGTACAATAGGCCTAGCTAGCTAGCGATAAAATGACTAAACTTCAAGGACTGTTTATTAATTTCGTTACACACACACACACTCCAACCCCAATCAATCAGGTTAGTCTAGAAAGTGAAGACATCTATCTAAAGAGGTGATTAATGAAGACGAATCGTTATAATAACAAGACTTTACATCCTATGTAAGAAATAAAACTGTCCACAATCAACTATCAGATGATCGAGATTAAAAGATTAACAAATATAACAATAACGTGGATAATCGAGACTTTGTTCCTTGCCAGGTATCATTAACAAGGGGGTGGGGCATGCCTCAGATATCTTGATGAATTTCCTCGGCCAGATACACAGGGGGCCATAGTTCTATTAAATACACACGGGGCACAGTGCTATGGAATATACGCTTAGACCTGACTTCTCTATTATAAAATATGAAACATACCCCCCCCCCATCACCTGAACAAGTCATGCGCATATCAACTGATGTGGAAAGGTCCATAACCTCTGCGATTTGCCACAAGAACTCGATACAGGTGCACGTATCCACTCGGCGGTGTTTGAGTTTACACCTATATCAAATAATTCCTGTCCTCTGGATCCTGGGACAAACGCCTCGACAAAGCGGGAACTTTCAGGGATATCCCCCCCTCCCCCCAACCCACGACTTGAACATTTTTTGAACGATACATGATATCTCCGTCTAATGTCCTATGTGTAATCTGTGTGCGAGAAGTAAACTTTGCCCGGGCTGTTTAATTGATTACCGCGATGATAATCCGCCTAATCTTACTCGATATTCTTCATGGATCACTCCGTTAGAGATAAAGGAGTCCCTGTCTATGTGTTTGACTCCTTACATGAGAATGCCAGAATGCATAAGATAGTTAACCTGTTATGACCTCTCCATATTTCTATCTAATGTTACGAACACTTGATTACAACTGTGCTTTTTACCATAACATAATATTTATGTGTTACAACAAAGGCTCTCTACACGATACCATAATACTTTTTTAAAAAATATTTTCAGAAGAAATTCTCGACGTTTAAATGTATCATAGTACCAATTAACACCGGCAACGACTGGATCATTTTGGTCGCCAAACTAGAAACCAAACCAGTTTCAGTTTTAAATTTGCTGCCTTCGAAGCGTGTAAATACACAGTATATGGAATATTGGAGGTTAGTACGAATAGTTCAAATACATACATTATAACAACCAACCTTCTGGGGTGCCTTAAACTTCCATTGCGTGTTTATAAGCAATATGTTGTGTTATGAGGGAAATTGTTCCAGAATAGTGTAAGCTAATCTTATTTCCAACTCAAACTGTCAAGGGTTCTTTAACATGTACATAAATTTGTATACATGGGACCTCGGTTTTTCGTCCCATCTGAAGGACTATTTATTGTTCCTTGCCAGACCCCCATCCTACATCTGTGACAAGGGGGAACCACACTGGAAAATACCCATGAACTTTCTAGGCCAACGCTGATATCCAACACCAGGATCGAACAACAAGGAGTTGAACCTTGGGCATGACACGGGGTGGGGGGGGTCAAAACTGCCTTGTAGATGGTAACCATGGGGGGAATTGCCACCAGATGAGATTCGAAGATAGTTTTCTGTTAAATTTTCAAGTTAGTTTTGTTTTCAATTTTACAGGTCAGTTTTCCATGCCGTATGATAAAAGACAGTTGTATGAGTTTGACGTCAGAGTACCGCTGATGATCAGTGGACCGGGTATAAAACCAGGACAAGTCAGTAGTGTAAGTATATAGTTATGGTGGGTGTCGTGTATAGGGTAGTGTATGTTGGTGGTCAGTAGACAAGTCAGTAGTGTAAGTATATAGTTATGATGGGTGTAATGTATAGGGTAGTGTATGCTGATGGTCGGTAGACAAGTCAGTAGTGTAAGTATATAGTTATGATGGGTGTAATGTATAGGGCAGTGTATGCTGATGGTCAGTAGACTCTCCGCTTGTACGTGACAAGGAGTAAGATCGTCCGTCTAACCCCGTGTGTTTTTCACGTTCCTCCGCATTCCCCCACTGCTAAGCCCCTAAGCGCAAGCAAATTAGTGAAATAAATTCAACACCTATGTAAGTTCCGAAATGACTTATTTTTTGTCGAGTAAAGTTATTTTTATTATGATATTCCAGGCACCAGTGATGAATATCGACCTAGAACCAACGATCGTGGAACTATCCGGACAATCTGTACCATCACAGATGGATGGTGTTTCCATGGTTCCCATATTGATGTCTGATTCTAGTACAGACGTCGTCACCATGGAGAACTTTCTGGTCGAACATTTGGTTGATAATCCAGGATGTCCACAACTTTATAATCAAGGCATTATGGTAAGTCATCTTTTTAATAAGTTTTATTTTTCAGTTGTTTCCTGCTATCCATCTTCGTCTATAGCAGCGGTTGCCATCATTTTGTTGGTTGCGATCCCATTCAAGAAACCAGCATTTGTTCGCGACACCTTATTTGACAACATATTGTTTATATTTGTACACCTTTATAAAAATTGAGGTAAGACTGTGACAAGTAATATATCTACCAGAGATTTCTATGGTTTTCATCAGGATATAGTATTTTGTTTAAAGTTTCAGACTAGTACGCCCGGACACCACGATTGATCGGTGTATACTATAATTACAGGTATGTCATTCTCATTGTGAATGTCAAGATTCGTGGAATAATACCTACGCCTGTCTCAGAGTTATTGGACAGGGGAAAAATTATAAAAATACTGTCAATTAGAAGATTTACTAGTAAGTTTATTTACTAACCAAGGTAGGCCTATCCGCCATCCTCCTATAGCAGGTTATTATTATAAATATCTCTCTCTACTCTGTAAGTAGGCCTATCAATTATTAATCTAAAGCAGCCTATTATTTTAAATACATCTCTACTCTACGATGGGTAATTCTACCCTGTATGTAAAATACACCAAGCTACGCTCCCACCCCCATGGCTACCTACTATCATGCCAAGCCACGCCCCACCCTCAACCCCTGTGGAAGGCTACTATCATGCCAAGCTGTCGAATTTCAAACATAAATAAAACTGTCTCTAGTTCTATTAGTCATTCCATTTGTTTTTGTTTTTCAGAATTTTGTAGAAGTATATGACCTTGATAAAGATCCCCATGAGTTTGATAATATAGTAAATACAGCTGATCAACAATTAATAGCCATTTTAAAACAGGAACTATTTGATTTATCTAGATGTAGTGGTGTCGATTGTAAAAGTCTGCCATTAAATATATAATATTGTATAAATAATAATAAAATATATTTATTTATTCTAATGGTTTACGTTTATTTAACCAACCCCATATTTAAAAGTATGTGCATGGTGGGCGGGGGAGGGGGGAACCCAGAAGACAAACATAGGGACACGATACAATATACAGAATGCCAGACAGGGCAGGGAAGGGGGGGGGGGGGGCACACAGAAGACAAACATACGATACAGAAATATACAGAAATCACAAATATTGTGAGTCAGGTCCTTGTTGAGATAATAAAACAATTGACTATGTATGATGACATCATCGTCTCCAGATGACGTAGACATACGTACACACTACTCGTTTGTTTTAAAGAGAGTATTTCAATACGTAAACAAAACATGTACAATACGTAAACTGTATACAAGGGATATTGGATATATTTCTTCTTCCCTGGTCAGTCATATTTAACATTTTGTTTCAATCAATGTAAATTTATCGATCAACCAGACAACATCTACATTTATACGTCATGGTGTCAGGGTTAATGTATAAGCTACAATTTCTCGGAAATTCAACTTTTATTATTGTATTGGAGTCAAGGTCAAGGTCAACAAACGTCCTACAGTTTCTCAGAAAATCAACTTTTATTATCTTATTGGTGTCAATGTCATATTTTCCCATAACAAGCCCCAAATCAACTATCGGATGATCGAGATTAAAAGATTAACAAATATAATGATAACGTGGATAAGTAATATGTGCACAGTTGTGATTCGATACAAGCGTACAGATGAGGTGTAACAAACACTTGACATAAACCAGGATACGAATCAATATCAGACGTAATTGTCAACAGTTACAAATGTGTTGTTATTGATGTGTCCCCATTTGAATATTTTTCACAATAAGAAACAAAATAAAAAAGATATGTTTACAGGATCATTTTGTTATACGAAAAACTAAGTGATGCGTTCTCTATGGCGCTCAGTATATATACAGCTTGTCTAAGGTTATCAGTACTGTACACAATAAATGTAATATCATGTCTTATTAACAGTTAGCACTTGAGTCAGTATATTAATACATGTAGTTTAACATTAGATATAGGACACCAGGGTCACCAGGTAGTTCTTGAATCAAATGTAGATTTCATGTTATTTTGTGTCGTCTGCTTGTGATTAGCACGCTCTCTATTCACATTGTTACTATGTGTTATATGTAGTGTAATGGTCGAGTGCGAGACATTTTAATATGTATGGATTTAAAATGCAGATGTGACCTTATTCGTTGATGTTGGCGTAACGTTATTTCAAATGGTCTCGAGCTTAAGACATTGCCATAGGTCACAGTTCTATGGAATACACAGGGTTCCATAGTTCTATGGGATACACAGGGGACTATACTTCTATGGGATACACAGGGGAACATAGTTCTATGGAATACACAGGAGGCCTTTCAGGGAGTTATATAGTTCTATGAATTACACAGAAGTCCATGGTTCTATTAGATATAATTAATGCTTCTGGTTGATTGACGTTTTGACCTGGCTTCTCTGATAATACATGAAATATACCCCCCCCCCCACCCCGACTCACTTGAACAATTGACGTGGAAACATCCATAACATCTGTAATATGATGCTATAAATACAGTTAGTTTTATATATAATCTGTGTTGCATGCTAATATATATACTACGATCAGTTCCCACACACCCAAGGACTTGGTCTAAGAATCAGCCAGGCATCTCCTTGATGAATTTGACAAGTTGTGAACAGATTAAACTTTATATCATTTAAGATTATCATTTTGTTTATATTATAAGTTGTATACTTGGTTGGTACACTGATAAATTCTATTAGGTTCCCACAGTATCATTTCTTTGTTCTATTGTGTTTAATACATGCGCGTTATAATGTTTTAAGCCATACTTGTTTTGTTGTTTGAGCGATTGAGACGGTGGACTTTCACACAAATTTTGAGGTATTTAAAACTTATAATTATGTATATTATATTATTGCCATATTTTGATTAGTAATTGTTCAGTGTTTTATTTACCACGTTTTAATAGTACTGTACATGTCAATCTCTTAATTAGTTATTTAGACAAGGTTTATTTTATATATTTTCAGATAATAAGAAATACTTCATATTTTTATATGTCACTAAGCCATGCCTGTATGTTGATTTGAAGATTAAATATTATACTCGAATAATTGTGAAAAGCCTTTGCCTGACCAAAATTGCCATCTTAATCGCGCCCGCCTGCCGGCAACCCCCAAACAACATCTAAGATTTGCCACAAGAACTCGAGATTGCTGTACATATGGATTCAGCGGTGTTTGAGTTTACGGCTATGTCCAATATAACATCGACATTTATACGCCTACAGTAGTTGACCGTAGTTGGGATGCCGGTACCCCAAGGGTGCCACGGTGACATCATCTGATTTGATATTTGCTTATTTTTATTTGTTTTGCAATATCTGTTTTCTGTCTTGTCCGCAGGTTCATCTTGTAGATTTTTGTTTTGCGTGTAGTGTACTTCTATTACTCTACACGTACTGAAGATATATAATCCATCAAAAAACAAGTTCGGCCCCGTACGCCTATGTCTGCATGTATTGCAGTATTGGGTTTATGTTACGTTCTGGATGACAACACTGGTTTAACATCTTAGAATACTTTTATTCTCTTCTTACATATCTAGTACCTACATTTTAATGTTAACGAACCCAGAACTAACTTGTATTGAGGGAGCCATGTCAGCTTGGCACAAATAACTCGGATATTAACTTTAGCCTCTACAGCGTTCACAAAAATTGTGAACGACAGACGGGGGCGACGCAATATACGACCACATTTCCATGTGGGCGTATAAAAATAGCCCTGGCCCTTGACGGCGTACAAATATTTGGTGTACTGTGTCCTATATATAATCATTAATTACTTAACCGCCCTTGACGGCGTACAAATATTTGGTGTACAGTGTCCTATACAATCATCAATTACTTAACCGCGTAGCATGTTTGTGTCATGGCGAGAACAAATATAAATTTTATTCAGATAATTTTGTGAATATTTTACACGCTGACCGATGATGCGTGCTTGCTAACACTACTTTTGCTGTATCTATCAAGTTAAAATATTAAATAGGCAGCACGAGGAGTTTTAGCGAGAGGGCAAAAAATGAGCCATCTTCCCCAGTCCGCGACCTAAGTGTATCCATTTTCAAGTCATCCAGATCTTATCTCAGAGTATCTATAAGATTTTTCAAACTGATCAAAGGCCATATTTCAGGCAATAATTATCGGAAATTGTTGAAATCAATAGGCTTCTTCGTCTCATGGCCTTAAACGCTGTGTAAAAATTTTAAGTCTATAGCTGACTATAGCTCCACAAACGATTGTGAACGCCGGATCCACTGACGGGGGGGGGGGGGGGCAACATTTACAAATTAATCCCCTAGCCAATTCTTGGTGGGAAGGGGGCTTCCATCCTTGGTCCTTATCGACGGGGGTCCAGAGGCCGCAATAACCTGGAGAAAAGAGTACTTTCGACCAAATTATTAGGGAGGCTAAAGCCCCCCCCCCCCCACACACACACACTCCACCGGGTCTGCCCTAGCAACAAACATTACAAGACTGTGAAATAAAATTAGTTAATCCAGGACCTTTTTTGGGCTACAGGTAGGCCTAAGTGACAGGTACCCATTGACATAGGTCTACAGGTAGGCCTGAGTGACAGGTACCAGTTGACATAGGGCAGTATCTATAACACAACGTCCTGCTGTTCAGTATAGATACGACATACGTCACACAAGTCTGCTATGAGGGAAATCTTTCCCTACATCAGCATTACAGCTAGTCTACTCTAGTATTCAAACTAACATGGGTAGGCTACTTTTACATGCACAAACCAAGACAAAAAGTTTAGGAACTTATCTATAGGCGACGTACGTGTTTCACGCAATCTCACAGAGAGAGAGAGAGAGAGAGAGAGAGAGAGTCTATTTACTAGTCTATTTTCAGCAAGGTTGAATCCTCGGGCTCCTGCTCTATCAGTAGGACAGGACGGGAGAGAGAGAGAGAGATGGGGTTTAACGTCCACTCGACACAAACCAGGTCATCTTGGGACTAACATATGGTTTTAATTTTATTTTAATAATTCGCTTGCGCGTAGTGGTCTTTAGCAGTTGGAGCAAACCTACGAGGTTGGACAGGCGACCCCACTCATTGTCACATACAACCGGGAATTGGAGATTGAGAACCACGCCAGTTGACTCTATGATAGGCTTTATGATACAGCGCGCACGTGCAAACCATTCGGCGGCCATTCACCCCCCCCCCATCTCAGTTAAAAGGTAATGGTTATTACAATTATATACTCCTAGTTGTACTTTTTATTCAATATAATTTTGATTATTTTCATACCATTGCATGTCACTACCAATATGGTACGGCATTTCATACCACTGAATTTCAAATTAATTTGTGTCATTTAAATTAATCTACTGAACGCTTTCACTAGAATATTGCATTTTTAATCAATTGGTATCTGTTTAAATGAATTTTAGAATGTTAAAATTTATTGTTATTATAAAGACCACTACGCGCAAGCAAATAATTGAAATAAAATTGAATTATATGTTAGTATCTCTCTCTATCTCCCTCTCACTCAACACAAACTAGGCCATTTTGGGACTAACTCATGGTTCAACCATATTTCAATAATTCGCTTGCGCGTAGGGTTCTTAATCGGTGATCGGAAACTATTCGCTCATGAAGAAAGGGAGATCCTGTTTGTTTATACTACGTGTTGTTATTATATTCCACGCGTTTTAATTTTAAAATAAAAAGAATATTGTAAGACAAAAGATGGTGTAAAAGATAGGGATCAGCACTTTGTGGGTCACCTTGACGTTGAAACCTTGTCAAAACTTCTATTAAATATAACAGTCATCTGAATGGGTATGGCGGGTGTTTATAAGATTAATAAGATAGTATAAATGTTTAGTTATAGATGTACTGATCTTACAAATCGATCAAAGTCTTTGCTGCAACAGAAAAAAATATTCTTTTCAAGTTATGTTCTTTTGAATTTTGAACCAAAAATAGCAGAAATTGTCTGCTTTATTTTTAGGCAGTCATTTAGAAACGAAAATCGTTTCATCTCGTCCCAGCAAATAAGTGGTGAAAATTTGGTGATTTGTTGCATAAGTTAACCCAATGGCCGCCACTGTCACATACATTTCTTTTCCGATGCATTGCACAATACGTCTAACACTCGAATTACGCCTTGAACTATATTTGTCAAGTGTAGTCATAATGAGGTGACATCACTTCCCGTATATTTAACAGTTTGTTACACATCTCCCGTAGCAATGATACGGACTGTCATTAAGTCAACTGGTGTGGTTTCGATTCTCAGGTTACACGTGACAAGGTGTAGGGTCGCCTTTCCAACCTCGTGGGTTTTTTCTCCAGGTCCTCTGGTTTCCTCCCACTGCTAAATAATATTTTTATCAACGGACAGGTAACATGTTATACTAAGTTTTGAGCTTTGCTGTAAATTTCCTACATTAATCAACAAGTAATATGATAAACATACACATTTATCATCATACAAACTTCATCTTTAATCCAACAACATTGTTTACCGTCACAATTTGAATCTAAATATAAACAAATTACAGGTGAGAAGAGTGATAAATAACAGGTGAGAACGGTGATAAATAACAGTTGAAAACGGTGATAAATTACAGGTGAGAACGGTGATAAATTACATATTTTAGTGGCGGAAAAATTAGTTACGATATACTTATTTACCTGTTCAGCCATTACAACATTTTAAAAAGGATCGAGTAAAATTTGACAAAGTTATCCATGGAGTATTGTTACCCGCCTCCTAGTCTTCAAATGAACACACAGTAAAATATCCCGCAACAGCTTTATTTATATATTTCAAATATAAATAATATTGTTGGTATAGTTGAGCAGCACCGGGTAATCAGATATTGTAGCGATTAGCCAACAAGTTCAGCAGCAATTTATTTGCTTGGGGGAGTTCTGTTGCAATTTAGTTAATCAGGACCCGCACCCCTTTCTCTGCCACCAGTGGTCTATCGGCCGACCTCAAGCCGTTTTATAGTAGAGATTCTTCAGAGGAGAAGGCGGACTAGCTAAAAAGTAGTTACGCTATTTTCGACTCTCTCTCTCTTAGAACAAACGGAACAAAACTGTACAAAACTATAAAGTTTTATTATGTATTATAACATATATACAGGTAAGTTTTAATGGACCGGGAAAAACTCTTAACTATTTTTAAAGAGGCGAACTGTCCCAGTTCAAGCCGTTCTGTGATCTGTTCTGTTTCTGTGTAATAACTTAAAGCTATACTGTTCATTACCTGCAAGCAGTTAAAGGCTGTATCTGTTTAAAAACTGCAAGCAGTTTATAGTCTTTGCTTTTTCTAAAGGATGTAATCTTTGCTTATACTGCAAGCAGTTTAAGATCTATGTGTGCTCTAGGAGCAATTACCACGAACTATTGTTGTACTAGAGCTTCGCTTCGACCCTGGAGAAGTTTATCCCAGTGGGAACAACTGGCCCGGGGTACTAGTGCTGGGTAACACGTTCGCCTGGCCGTCTCGACAGGATGGCAATGTATGAGAGAATTAATTCCCATCACATGCAAACTTATAAACTATATGTTCCTTATGTCAACCATATAAATGCAACATTATTTAACAGATGGACACAATGTGATTTATCGTTAAGTTGACATACAGAAGTATAATCTAGTTATGTTTAATAAGTCATAGGATATGCATATAAATTATAATTGCATGCTATATATTCAAATTCAGCTATTTAAGTAATGGGAGATAATAATTCTCAATAATATTAGACAATGTATTATGTTACATCTCCAACAAAATAGATTATATAATATGGATATAAACTCATTAATAGTATGCTAAATAACTAGACATGGATTTCTATTAAGTTATAAAATTGAACATAATATATGGCAGATAGCAATATTATTATAAAACTTAGAAAGGTTCTGTCAACATACTATTCATGCAGTTATCAAATATCCATTCCCTCACTATATATAACTACAGTGACCTAGGTGTATTTATAGTCTCGACTATTTATACGTCTATAGACTTTACTAACAATACTAACAAAATGAAACTTGCTTTACCACAATATCAAAATTGATTTCTGTCAAGTTCACAAATTGATGGCACGGTCAAACAATTCCAAATCGACCTCGACCATAGTAAGGATTTCCATAGTAGTCCAAAATTTCAAGATTTGGGTTCTGACCTGTCACCTTTTTGAGTATAAAAAAAATGTAACTAGACAAAGTACAATAAGAGTCATGCAAAATTGAAACAAAATAGAGAACAGTCTAATTAAACTAGGCCTACAGATCTATATTTCTATTTGTTTTTATGCTTTCGATGTCCTACACTACATAAAGATCTAACTGGGTATTTTTTATTTAAGATGGTGTCGTTTAGTCAATTTTGCTAATTAGTCTTTTTACAGTGTTGCAGTAATATTTTCATCTGTTGGTTTAAACAATATTTATTTACATTGTTTGGAATTTATATAGCTGAATTACAGTTTGTAGGATACGTCAACAAGCGTGAAGATATATATCACTTCCTGTGTAATGATGATGAAACCAATATATAACATAAGCAACGGGGGGGGGGGGGGGAGGGGGGCGTAGATGAGCCGAATGGTATCATAAGATCTGTCAATGAGTCAACTTGCGTGATTTCGAATCCCTGGTTGTGTGTCGCAAGGAGTAGGGTCGCCTCGTGGGTTTTCTCGGGGTCAGTGTCGTGGGAGGCAGACAGTAGGCATTTTACTATGGTTTAAGTTTAAGATGATGACTTTCAGAGTGTAATTATCGACTAACTTTAAAATATTATTAATAAATTATGTCTGCCTATGTTGAACAGCTGTTTCGTTTCTATACTGAGCTAATGAAGACGGACATACGTCATACAGTGTGCTATGAGGGCATCGGCGATATGATCTACTCTTATATCGAATTCCAATTGCCAAGGGTTCTTTGACGTGCACACCAATGTATACACGGGTCCTCTGTTTTTCGTCTCATCCGAGCGACTAGACATTTGTCGTTGTCAGGCCCTCAATCCGGCACCAGTGACAAGGGACACCCCCCCCCCCCCCTTCCACCTATTGCAGGTCTTTATTTTGATATCAAATGTTATATAAATTATTATTTTAGACACGCCCACAATCAACTATCGGATGATCGAGATTAAAAGATTAACAAATATAACAATAAAATCGATAATCGAGACTTGCCAGGTATCATTAACAAGGGGGTGAGGCACGCCTAAAAAATACCGATGAAATTCCACGGTCAACAGCACAAAACAGTGTATAGTCGTTCGTATAGGACGACAAACCGAGGTCATATGTAGAGATTTATGTGCACGTAAAAGAACCATTGATATAAGAGTTTAACTTCCACTTAATAACAGTAACCTAATTATTTACTTCTTACAATGTTAGTTATTTTATTAATTGTTGTTTGAATTGTAAAGTTTCTATGATGATCAATAAATCCACTGACAGGATTACTGAGTCTCTTCCAGTCAATAAGATCAGTAAAACAGTAAAACCCACCACCAGGTTCAACAGTCCAATTACATTGTTTAACTACAGATTGTCTATCATCTGTTTTATTTATAACTTTATATATGACGTCAACATTACATGACGTAATACTTGTATCTTCTACGTCATCCAGCTTTAATCTAACATATAATGATGATTGGCGTTTAACCACACGTGTACGCCATGTATAACCTGAAACTACATGTTGTTTACCAAACACATCACCACCACGTGACACAGTATCAACATTAAAAACATCTTCATACATATTCTCATCACAACTTACAATCTTACCAAGTTGATTACTTAACAAAGTTTTATCCATCTCTGCTACTTGAAATGTTGAATATCTTACATCAGGTATATCCAATTTTCTACAACAACTTTCATCTTTCTCCTGTCTAACTTTAGGTAATCTTTGTAAAACTTCAACAATGGACGAATCTTCTAAAACATTCCCTGAATATTTAACACTAGCTTTTAAATCTTCTGTTAGTCTTTTAATGTCCTCCATTAATTTATCAAATTTGGATTCTTCTTGTTTACTAGATTTCTGCATTTCCTTTTTAATATTTTCTCCAATTTTACGAAATTCTGAGCAGATTTTATCCACTTGTGCATCTACTTTGTCACATTCTGTTTTTGTACAGGTTTTGACTTCAATTAATTTACTATTCAAATTATCATAATGTTTCTGAAAATTGGTAATATGTTTTTCTAAATCTTTATTCAGTGTTTTTAAGTCCTGTCTGATATTTTGTCTGACTTCATCCTTCTGTAAATCTAACAAATTATGTCCGTTATGATCGGTGATGAAACAATTGAAGCACACGGCTAGTGAACAATCTTTACAGTAAATTTTTACTGTCTCGTCTTCATGGTTTGGACAGAAATCTTTCGGATGTGTGACGGAAGTGGCTGGTGTCTTTTCCTTCTTTGGTTCGTTTGATTGTTGACAGACTTGTTTTTCATCATATCGACAAACAACATGGTCTTTACAAGATTTTAACTTATCATGTGTGGTTTTACATGATTTACATAAATATTGATCACAGTCTCGACAAAAATATTGACATGTATCTTCAGTACATACATCACATTGTGGAATAGTAGAATTGTCATCAATGTTTAGTTTAGGTTTAAAACGCCCCATACCCCCTTCAATAGGACAGCGACATAATGGACATAGGAACTGGCCTTTATTAGTAGTTTTGTTCACATAATCTTCTAAACAGATGAAGCAAAACCGGTGCTGACAATCTATCAAAACGGGAGTTTTATATTCAGTCAAACAAATACTACACACCTCCTTGTCTGTCTGCTCCGCCATGTTGTTAAATTAGACTGTTACACGAGTTGTATAACATATGATATTAAAATCACTGAATAATATACTACACACGATTCAAACAGCGAATAATATACTAAATAATCTACTAGATTAAAACACTATAGTAAATAGTCAACTAACTAGTCTAGTCTTATATAAAACACGACATTAAAATCAAAACGATTAAAACAGTATAATACACAGTCTTACAGGTTACTAGTCTACTCGATCACGTCACGTGTCACGCGCTTTATCCTGACCCATAGATCACATGATATCAAACTACAACTGTTAATACGTAAACAACCTGTATACAAGTTGTATTTTAGATATTTCTACTTCCCCAGTCGGTCATATTTAACGCTTTGTTTCAATCAACATCAATGTAAATTCGTCGATCAAACCAGACAACATCTACATTATATGACATTGCGTCAAGGTCAGCATAAGCACACTTGTTACAATTTCTCAGAAATTCTACTTTTACTTTCCTTTCACGTTAAACCTATATTTAGGTCACGTGCTAATACAGTTGGGCAGCAAAATTAATTTAAAAATTCAACCCTTGAAGAACCAGAAGTGAAAAGAAATTACTTAATTTCTTGTTACTTATCATGAACAAGTTATACAAATAACTACAAACAACAGTAAAACTATCTCATTGTCTTTAAATGGTGGTAATCCATTCAAAAGCAGATACATCATTGATAAGCTTTAAAACTTTGCTACTGGTGGATGTTCTTCACCGTTTTCGTCCTTTAGTGCCTGATCCAGGGTTTAATCCAATCATACATCTGTAATTTACAAAACAAAGTATGTTTAAGAAGACCGTCTACTGGCAAATGTATAAATGAAATGAAATGGGGGGTAAAAGGCCTACTTTTCTGCTCCTAAACTGGGCTATGAAGATGTGTGTTATGAGGGAAATTTTGCCCAGGCAGCAGCATCACGGTTTACTTTTATATCGAATTGTAACTGCCATGGGATCTTTTACGTGCACGCCATTGAGCACACTGGACCTCGGTTTTTTTTTGTCCCATTCAAGACTAGACAGCTGTGTTTGTCAGGCTCTCCGTTTTGCATCACTGACAAGGGGAAATTTCTCGGCCAATGCAGGGATCAAACACCCTACCTCCAGTTTAGCAAGCCAGCATCTTACCCACTTAGCCAGATGTTCCAGGATAACACTTTGACTAACAAAGCTAACTGGTAATACACTATCATGCAGAGAGGGAAATGATAGTATCCAGATCAAAACTATGGCCAATGAAGGATATCGATATATCATGCCCTTTATGTGGTCCTGATGCAATCCCAACTTATGCCCTCTGCCATACATGAAATTTCGGCTATTATAATTTTTGTCATACTCATTTTAGTGTAAAAGTGAACAGAAAATGTACAGCCCTTCCATTAAACCACTCTTTTGACCATTTCATATTAATGAAAGTATAGACTTTTCCCCTAAACTAAACATTTTTCACTATTACATTGTACTAATAAGTTGCCAGGGATGTTTCAAAAGTATATAATTATATTCATTAAATGAACATGTACCTTTGAAAAAACTCCAATGTTGAAGCCACCGAATCAGGTTAGACAATATTAAATATATAAAAGTAGGTAAAGAAAACTGTAAATGCTTTCATGAAACTATGCACAATAGTAAGAACCACATTGTCCGCCTTAACCATAAACTCCACTGCATCTTTAACTGAGTGAAGACTCTACAAAATAAACATACATATACCGGTACTAAGGATGTATTCTCACCAAGTGAACTGACTATCAAGATAAGAGAGAGAGAGAGAGAGAGAGAGAGAGAGAGTAGGGGGATTGGGTTTAACGTCCATAGAACTAACATGGTTCAATTTTATTTCAATAATTTGCTTGCGGGTAGGGGGCATTAGCATTGGGAGAAACCGGAGTATCCTGTGATTCGAAACCAAGGCAGTTGTCTCAATGACAGGCCTTAACCTTAAGGCTTACAATACAGCGCACACATGCTAACCATTTGCTTGCCCCCCCCCCCCCTTTAGAGCTTTAGGTTCTGGGATTCAAAACTTTTTTTGAAATGTTAGGAAAATCTCTGCTTTACAACCAGGCCTATTGCAGAAAAATTAACATTAGAATTAATACCATTAGGCGTAGGCCTATCAGAGTACCAGTATTATTACTATTATTAATACTATTACAATTACTGTTAGTTAGTGGCAAAATTATGCCTACTTTTATGACCCCATCATTATTTTTTATATAGTGTTATCTAGTGCGATTTAAATGCAGCATATGTGTTAGACTTGATATAACTACACAACTCTTCACCACTGCAATTAAATTTTACATTGAGTTCATTTGCATAAAGTATTGAAAGCAACAGCTTCTGCTGTGGAAAAATTGCAATGTGAATGTTGACATTCATATGAAAAGATAGGCCTATTATAGCATAGCCTAAGCCTGGCATAGGCTATGTTTCATCTTCATGACACGCGTATTTAACGTATAGTCGACTCATCCACCGTATGTGACATTAACAGTGTGGAAAATATTTCAGTTAGAATGGCCGCTTGTATTATAATTTCCAAGAATACTTAGTTGTAGGCCTAGTACAGCTACTGCAATTTGGCCTTACACCTTATTATGTCTTTCTGCTTTTCCCGCTTTAACGACCAACTACCGGATATATACACGCGGTTCTCCAGCCCCTCTTTAAAAATTGGAAATATAGACGCGGTTGTCAAGTATACTATAATAGGTCTAATCACCGATTTCTGAAATACGGTAGGCCTACTAGTACTATAGAAATCGGTAGGTCTTATATGTTACACGCGATGACGTAAATACGATATTAGAATGGAAGATAATTTAAAACAATATGGTTACTTACCATGATTTCCGTGAAGTAAACGGATTGGTCAGGACGTCTGACCATTCGGACAAATTCAACAGATTTCGTGACAGTAGAGAATCTGCCTTACGTAGACTCCATCAGTTTGTAGGACTTATCGCTCTGGGCCGGGCCTATAATTTTTATAATTTTGTCATGAAAATAGTGTTTATCAAATGAATTTTAATTATGCGTAGGCCTATATGTGTATTACATAAAATGGTTAAACTTTGATGACATGCTCTGCTGATTTAGATTTTACTTTACGATAAAAATACGTCGGCATGAGAACATCAGAGTCAGACATTACTATTACTAATAGTAATACGAGGCCCGCAAATAAATGTCTTATAATAGTGGGAAATTAACCCAATTCAGAAAATATAATTGTAAGCTTACAGGATGGTGTTATCTTGAATTTACCTGCGTAGGCCTAATCGGAAACATAGGCTTATTTTAAAATAATTGCCCCAACAAGATAATCAATTATACATGTTTACAGATTAAAGATACATTACTGTCATTACCGTATGTAAGATTTAAATAAAGCGATGATCATTCTCGCTATAATAGTTATAAGCGTAGTCTCGATTGCCAAAGCACATATTCCCACGATAGTAAACGAAGTTTCGATTATCCAACAACTAACAGTTTACTGATTTAATTATTGAATGGGCGTGGTGTTCTAATCTACTTAAAATTGGAGCCATCAGATGGTCTAGAGAGCTGATTATGGGCTTGTTATGTAAATAACTGTCTAAATGAAATGGGGTTTAACGTCCTACTGTTCAACTCCGACTGGGCTAATGAAGACGGGCATACGCCATACAGTATGCTTTGAGGGAAAGTTAAATCGAATTCCAACTGCCAACCCCAAGGTGTGCTCGGGACCTCGGTTTTTCATGCCATCCGAACGACAATACGTTGTCCCTTGCCAGGCCCTCGGTCCCGCACGGCTGCACCACTGACAAGGCGGAACCACACCGGAAAATCCTGATAAACCTTCTCGGCCAACGCAGGGATCAAACACGGGATCTCAAGGTTAGCGAGTCAACGTCCTACTCACTGAGCCACCACGACTCCCCATAATGTCTAAATACTAATTTATATAACATTTGAAGCCAGAAAAATATACCTGTGATAGGCACGTTTAATATCGAGGGTGTAATTTTGGTATTTTGTTATCCTGAACAGCAGTAGAATAAGCATACCTTTATCTACTAATATACACGCTCAGTCATTGTTCTTGTTTGTATATAGGTTATATTATATACACTTTATGCTACGGGTATTTTGGTGTTAATATGTTATGTGCTGTAAATTTACAGAAATGCCGTTAATTTACTAAAAATGCACGCAAACTACAAGATTACAGTAAATTGCTCGTTATTTAATGACTAATTACCCGTAATGTAATTTTACAGTTCATTTCTGTAAATTTATACAGTAATTTTCCCGTTTTTTAACAGAAATGTTTTACAGTGAGATTTATAATACTATCACGGTAGAATATGATATATAACTAAAGACAGAAGTAGTTCTGATGACGAATGTGGCTATGAGTATAGTCCGTCAACACCGTTATAATGTTTCCTCTGTACAGAGGGGGTTGGATGGCTGAATGGTTACCGTGCGG
This sequence comes from Patella caerulea, assembly GCA_036850965.1. Taxonomy (NCBI): domain Eukaryota; kingdom Metazoa; phylum Mollusca; class Gastropoda; family Patellidae; genus Patella; species Patella caerulea. The sequence continues at coordinate 1,823,391 of JAZGQO010000002.1, forward strand.
GCGCTGCAAAATAAGGTCGTCATTGAGTCAACTAGCGTGATTTGTACGTGACAAGGGATAGGGTCGCCTGTCTAGTCTCCTGGGTTTTCTCCGGGACCTCCGGTTCCCTCCGACTGTTATAGACCCCTACGCACAAGCAAATTATTGAACCAAATGGTAGTCCAGATATGAACTAGTTTGTGTCGAGTGGACGTTAAACAGCTTGTCTAAGTTTATCAGGGTATCATCATGTCTTATTAACGGTTAGCACGCGAGTCAGTATATTAATAGTTTAAAATTAGAAATAGGACACCGGGTAGTTTTCGAATCAAGCCATTATAGGCGGTGGAGGTTTTACTTTATTTTGTGTCGTCTGCTTGTAATTAGCACGCGCTCTAGTTACAACTGTACGATGTGGTATGTGTAGTTTCATGGTCGAGTGTGAGACTTTAATATGTATGTATTTTAATGCCTGGGAAATAATGCCCATGATTTTATAATAACGAGTTGACAACCATTTGAGCAAAAGACATAGAAATAATAAGGTTTTGACTTTCTTAGAAAATAGGAAATTCCCGCTTTAAAGGAGCTATACATCGCTAACATTGGGGACCTAGCAATTGACACACGTGGTTCACAGCGCATATAACACTGTAATAAGAATGTATTAACTGATTTATATTCAATGGTTTCCGTTTTTACTCTAATTTGAAATCAGTTATGTTGGGCGAAATAAGCCGGCAATCTCAATTGAATGCAAATTTCCTCGAACTGGGGCTGAAACGCATTATGGTACACGATTCGTGTACCAATGGTTAAAATGTTTATTTTGTCTTAAATATTGGATATCAGAAGCCCACCCTTTTCCGGTAAGATCACAGCATCAATGTTGATTTAAAATGACAAATAATTCGTGTTTTGTTTTCAATGTTGAAGATTTTGGATGATATTGAGTTAGAGACTATAGCTACTTTAAGTAATATATATGACCTTTGATGTTGGCGTACCGTTATTTCAAATTGTCTCGAGCTTAAGACATTGCCATTGGCCACATTTCTATGAAATACGCAAGAGGCCGTATAGTTCTATAAAATGCAGAGGGGACCATAGTTCTATGGAATACACAGGAGGCCTTACAAGAAGCCCTAGTTCTGTGGATTATACATCAGGCCGTAGTTATATGAAATACACGGGAGACTATAGTGCAATGGAATACATAAGTAGCCTTACAGAAGGCCATAGTTCTATGGAAGATAATTAATGCTGATTGACGTTTTGACCGGGGTCAGGGGCGTATACATAACGATTTCGTTTGGGGGGTTGTTTAGCCAAATGCGGCCGACTGATGCACATACCCCCGCCCCACACACCAGTGGTACTACAAACTGGGCAGTTCACTATAATCGTGAATATGATAGTGCTGAGACAGTATAAGACAACTGCACATGAGGAGTAGAAGAATGATTTTAAAATGGAAACGAGCGCCGCAGTCGCGAAAAAAATTTCAAATATGTAACAGAACTTTTAAATTTTTGGGACTGGGGTTGATAAGAAATGGGACAGAATCTTGAGGCTTATCTGTCAATTTTGCTTGTTTTATGATTGTATGTTTATCTCATTAATTCATTTAGTCGGAGAGCGACTGCGGTGAGTACTTTTTTTGAGACCGACTATTTTTTGCCGTGGTAGAAAACATTTCATAGAACAACATACTCACAACAGAATAAGAGTGACAAGCAGACGTGGTTATTTTATACTGTAGTTTTGAGTGACGTATGCAATTGAGGCACACGGATTCACGCAAATACATAGCATTTGGGATCCATTCTGGCATTGTTTTTGAGACCGATAGCAGTGACTGCACTTATTTTGTGACCGACTATTTTTCTCCCTATGGTTCAACGTGTTGATTTTACCGAAAGCCGATAACATCTATTTTGAGTGGATCATCTATTAATATCGTCCAATAGAATCCATGTTTGTAAGATGGGGAGACGCGATCTTTGAGTCATTGAATTTCAACTGCAATTTAGTTAGACTTCCTTAACCAGTATTAATTTCAACCTAAATCAAAAATTTATCAACTAATCTGCTACGGAATGATATCAGAAATATTAGACTTTTTAAAGATTTTTTCGCTGTAACAAATCTCAAAATACCAATTTTTGTATAGGGCCAAAATGTTTGCAAATTTTTATTTTCAATAGACTGAAAGCTGACCGATGTTTTTTTTTTATATTTCGTTTCGTTTAAATATACCAATCTGACGTTTTGTTACAATATGGCTGTCAAAAGTAGAAAAAATTTGTAAACAAACAACGAACTTTATAAATGTAGTGAAATGATTCAATTGCAGAGGTTAACAGGTTATTTTTTTATAGATTGAATCTTTATACGTGCCAATATATTCTTCAAATACCATTTTCATATCCGCCTCATTGATGTGGATGCGGGTAGATCCATTTATAAGTTATTATTATACACAGCTGAATAGACACACTGATCAGTAGACGTAGTGAATATTCGCTAGGCAGCTACGGTCAGTGATAAGGATGACATCGACGCGACTTAATTAGTCCCCCATATTAACTATTTTTATATATATTAGAAAAACAAGTACAAACAAGTAAAAAAAATATGTGTCGTCATTGATTAGACGTGTCAAAGAAATATTTCTATGAATGAGATGCATAATCCCATTTGGACGAGATTTGGTAAATTGACATGCACATTGCCCAATGTATCCGGTTCCGGTCTGATTTTTTTTATTAATCAACAGTCTGTTGCCGTGGGTGACAGTTTTAGTTATGCTCCAATATATGTTACTGGATGCTTTGGAGCTTTGCTCTTTATCAATATCAGTATCAAAGTACAGCTACAAACAAACCGACACTTATATTCCCACGGTACAATTCTACCCACAACCCAGGTTTTGACATTCTCCAGTCAAATATAAAACCTCTAAAATAAAGCTCTGAGTGAGCCCCTAATAAATATTAGGTAAATTTTGTTAAATATCAAAAAATGTGAAAATTAACTACGTAACTTTGTTTGGGCAAAATTTGATAGAAAGGAGATAACTCTTACTATGTTAATATGCACATGCATTAGATCTATTTGATAAGGCCAACTTCAAGATTGGTCGAAGGTCACGAGATGTAGACAGGGCTAGCGCTAATCCCAACCCTAACCATAACCCTGGCCCTACAATCTCGCTAACAATCACATACCCTAACCTTATTTACCTATTAGCGATCTTAACGAAATCTTGAGTTGGTCTTAACAAATAGATCTAGCTATCAACCTTCCGTACAGTAGTAGTAGTAGGCCTACCTAATAATGACGTAGTAGGCCTGATTACTGACTGATATGACATCCATCAATCCCCAATCTCATGCGATGATATCAACTCTAGGCCTAATCATTTAAATTTTAATTTTTCTAATAAATATCCATTATATCTGTTTTAGTTTAAGGTAAAAGCATGAGTAAAAAGGTTCTTTCAAAGATTACAACCGTTGGAAGTCAGCAGTTTTTTCTGTTAACGACGATACCAGTAGATAAAGAAGATGGTTTTAATTTGTTACTAACGGATGGACAATCAACATGGACAGGAACTTGTAAGTTATACATGGGGATATAGGGACTTGTATACATGACAGGGACTTGTGTACATAAGGATATAGGGAGTTGTAAGTTATACATGGGGATATACGAATGAAATAAAATGGGGGTTTATGCCCTATTTTTCTGCACTGATGGAGACCAACATACACCATGTTTAATTTTTGCATCAGATAGCACACTGGGTAACCGAGGATGGCATACACCATGCTTAATTTTTGCATCAGATAGCATTTTAAGACCTCTGTTGTACGGTTTCTCATTTCAAAGCTTAAAAGCAAAATAGAGCATCAAAAATTACAACAAGTGGCGCCGAGATATATTTTATGTGCTAATCCCAACCTTAACCATAACCCTGGCCCTAATGCTTACCCTAACCTACAATCTCCACATCAATGACAGAAATTGAGTTGGTTTTAACAAATAGATCTAGCCCATGCACATTGTCTGTTTGACCCAGTGGCAGTGTATTCGGTTCTGGTCTCTGAAGCCAACAGTCCATGCCAGTTTCAGTTATGCTATTTTGTTACCGGAAAAGAGCTTTGATGTAGGCCAACCTAATAATGACTTACAGTAGTAGGCCTACATTAACCTGCCGTACAGTAGTAGGCCTGATTACTGATATGACATCAATCAATCCCCAATCTCATGCGATGATATCAACTCTAGGCCTAATCATTTAAATTTTAATTTTTCTAATAAATATCCATTATATCTGTTTTAGTTTAAGGTAAAAGCATGAGTAAAAAGGTTCTTTCAAAGATTACAACCGTTGGAAGTCAGCAGTTTTTTCTGTTAACGACGATACCAGTAGATAAAGAAGATGGTTTTAATTTGTTACTAACGGATGGACAATCAACATGGACAGGAACTTGTAAGTTATACATGGGGATATAGGTAGTTTCCCCTCATATGACACTGTATGCCTGCCTTCATTAGCCGTGCTGAAGCATAAAAGTAGGACCTTAAGCACCATTTTATTTCATTTCACCCTGGTTGCTTTTAATTTTTTCTTCACCTCTACCATCAACAAGAACATTGATACCATAAATAAACTACAATATATTTATGTTCATTGTTCAACCATTCATATTCTGTCCGGGTAATGTCAGGGACTGAACCTACGGTTTCTGTACATAAGCTATACATACACCATTTCCATGTGTGATTTTGTAATATATTTTGACTAAAACTTTCTGTCAACTACTTTTTTCGACTTTTAATTGTAGAGTGTTTTGTACGTTGATACCTCTCAATGTTCCCAAAAACCAACTTACCATTTGATCACAAGAAATAACAACCGCTCCGTTAGTCAAGCTAGCACACAATAAGCTGGCAGACAACAGTCAGGTTGCCAGTTGGTGAAACCCTGACCATTTTAGCCGAGTTCTTGCCCCATGGGTATTTTTGGGGTAATCCAGTATTTTTTAGTAAGACTGGGTGTCTATACCCTCCGTACCAAATTTGCCATACTTTTACTGGAAATAACCACTAGATAAATATTTTCGGGACAATATATCCTAAATTTTATTACAGTTTCAGCAGATAATATGGACAAACAGCGTAAAAGGTTAAAAATGGATTTTACCTCGTATTTTAATCAAACAGAAAAAGCTTTCATTAGAGATGATGATGATGTGAATTTTGAATACAGTGTTAAAATTAAAAATGATGATACGGCTGAATTAGTGTGGAAGAAACATGTCACCTCAGATGATATTAAGGTAAATTGTTTGTTCACTTTTTATAAGCCCCCACATTGAAATATGATCGTATATTGTCGCTATCTCCCTCCCTATCAATAATTTCAGATAATTAGTGCCATAGTTATGGCCCTTGACCTCTTTGAATATACTTTCTTTATACACTGTGTTATAGCTGCTGTGGATGTATCTGTTGCTTGGCAACCTATCTTTTTATTAATATTAGGCATTTTTGAAATTGTATTTGGATTATCACCATCAAGATACACCATACAGGAGACGAACACTGTTCACACGACAGCATCTTTCTTGTAAATCATTGTTTTGATTTTCATATTAAGTATGTTTACAGTATTTAAATAGGTTACAGATATTAAGATCTTGTTGGAGGCACAGTATATGGTCTATAGTGACTGGTATATGTTTTATAGTGACTGGTATATGTTTTATAGTTTCAGTTAGGGAGTATAACTCTAATGTTAAAAGATGATCCAGTGACTGGTATATATACAATATTAAATCATAGCGTATTATAGTATTTATGCACCTTTAAAGGTGATGACAGTGATACTGTAGTATTTAAAATATATTTGATATTACTGTAGTAGTTACACACCTCTATAAGATAGTAACCTGTAGATTTAATCATTAGAGGCTGAGATCGAGCGATGTTGTTTTAGATGATTACAAAGTAATATTATCCATTCTACTCCACTAACCCTGGCTTTCATTCTACTTCATTATACTCTCGTGCATTCACAGGGACTTCAAATTCAAATTATCTGCCTTTGAACCAATCAAAAAACAGTTTACATACCTGTCTTATCATCATTGTTTACGTTCCTGTCACCCACTCGATTGGTCGATAGGAATAGCACATGTATCAAGGGCAGATAATTTGACTGTTTCTCCCCCTTGGATGACCCCTGAGTGTGCTGGAGTAGAGCGTAGTGGTACCACTGAGGATATCGAGAATGAGTGAAAATTGAAAAAAAATTATTTGGTAATTTCTAATCAATTGTGTTTTGTTGAGTTGTTTGTTGCTGCTTAGTCGATTCTACATGTTTTTAGATTATTATTTTGACAATCGTGAATCAGCTATTTTTAAAATATTTCTATATCAAGTCAAGTGTTTTCGTTCCTCAGCTTGAACGTGACAAGGAGTAGAGTTGTCTGTCCAACCTATCAAGTCAAGTGTTTTCGTTCCTCAGCTTGAACAGGACAAGGAGTAGAGTTGTCTGTCCAACCTTGTTTGTCTTTCTCTGAGACCTCTGACCCCGAGTTCACAAAGCATTCTCAGACTTAAGTTGAGAATTTACTCAACTTTGAATCACAGTTTATGAAAAATATATTTGATCCAGAAATACAAAACTTTGAATATAGTTTTTTATTTATGTATTTGATACATTAAAACAACAAAATTATTATAAAGGGTCATATTTTAGTTAAAATAAGGCAGACAAGTTTAAGTAAATTCTCAACTTAATTCGGAGAATGCTTTGTGAACTCAGGTCCTGGTTTCCTCCCACTACTAAAGACACGACCTACACACAAGCAAATTATTGAAATATTTTCTAACCATATGACAATCCTTCTAAATGACAAAAATTAATAGCTCTGTAGGTTTGTTTCTAATTTCAACTTTTCTTTTATAGAGGCTGGAAAAATGTGTTGCTGCTAAAGAAGAAATGGAAAAAGATTTATTTTCCAAGGTAAATAACAAGTGCTCCAATGAATGATTTATCAGTTGAATTTGTGTAATATAAGATAAAATATGAAAATCTAATTCTTAATTTTAGTTTCAAACAGTTTATTAAATAAAACAAAATACGGTTTACCGTCGAACGTTACTGTACCACGGGTTATTGAAGGAGGAATATTGGCTGGATTAGTAGCCAATTAAAATTAATGATGAAATATGCCGGATTTTACGTGAAAGACACAATAAGATGTACAGAGTTAAAACAAAGTTAATGATAAAATATACAGGGTATACGTGATCGACTTAATAAGATGAGTTAATGCGAGATCAAGCCTTTTATTGAAGATAGTCTTACTGAACAGCGATGATCTACCTATTCTTGATCAAATTCCAGGTGTTGGATCTTCAGGGTATACGTGAACGACTTAATAAGATGAGTTAATGCAAGATCAAGCCTTTTATTGAAGATAGTCTTACTGGGCAGCGATGATCTGCCTATTCTTGATCAAATTCCAGGTGTTAGATCTTCTTTAATGTGGACACCATCTTGTACTCAGGTGGATTACTGGTTTTCATCCTTTTCTATGCGGAACCATTGCCATGGTGATGGGGGCTTTCCTGGAAAATCTCAAGTAACCATGACAAACACCAGGATCCAAGTCAGGATCTCCGAGTTAAAAATACATTATGTCATGATTATGTAAGATTTAGATAAAGAACTAGCCATTCTTACTATAATATTTCAGAAAAAGATAATGCAAAATCAAAATATTGAAAATTTCATTCAAATTACTCTATTCTGAGCCAAATCATCAGTGTTTATAGTTTTGACAAAAGTGTGCTTTGTGGTAACCTGGGTATTGGTATATTCGAGACTTAGCCTCGATTTCCCATTTTTAGATATATAATTTCTAATCTAGTTAAAATCTCGAGTCCGATGGCATCGAGAGTTGATTATTATCTTGTTTTGTTAAACATCCATTATACAAAAACTAAATCTGCCTATTACAGGTCTTTCTTTAGGCCTGAAATGTTTTCTAAATTAGACATTTATTAACTGATCCAGGCCTTAATCAACTCTCGAATGTTTAATGAGACAGCCACAATTATTTCATCCACACAAATTTCTTTTATTTTTAGTTTGTTGCCGTATTAAATAGTAAAAAAGAAAAAATAAGAAATTTAAAAGAAAATGGTTCAGGTGAGAGAGACTTTAGGGTTTAACATCCACTAGACACTAACAAGATCATTTCTCAATAAACATATTATGGTACAATAATTTGTAGGCAGGGAGTATTTTATTATATGACCCAAGCTTTACTCATGTATGGACAATTTTTATATTAATTTTTATTACCTTTAAAAATACATATTCATACTAATTTATTTATAATAATTTTGCTTTAAATCCTTCTCAAAACATTGTAATTGTCAGGGAATACCCCTGTTATAAAAAAATGATCATGTGACTTACTTCTCTCGGTACCTAGCTACGGGGGCAATGCCGGATGAGAATTCATTGCATATTTGCCATGGCTCTTAACTCTAAAACTGGTGCACCATCAAATTTATCAACATATACATCAAGCGCTCTCTAATACTGGGAGATTAGATAATCTTACCATTGACGGTGGCTTAGTGGATAAGATGCTGCCTCGCAAGCCTGCAGGTCGGGTTTTCGATCCCTGCATTGGCCCAAAAAGTTCATCCAGATTTTCCGACGTGATTCCCCCATGTCATGGCGGATACCCGTCTTCGATTAGCCCAGTTTAGGCGCAGAACAGTAGGATGTTAAACCCCATTTCATTTCATTTTTTATTTAGCGTTACTTGAGCATGCATCACTGATTGTAGGGTTGCCGGTTAGGGAAACCCTTACATTTTTGCCCTGTATCCAGTATTTTTCTGGTAAGATTGGATGTTTCTACTTTCCATGGCATATATAATATTTTTCTAGGAAAGTTTGTTTAAAGAAAATATTTGATATGTTATTACAGGTGAGGGTAGAGACAACATATTATCAATAGCATGTTAAACCCCATGTTTATTTCTGAGGGTAAAAATGAAGGAATTAAAATCTGTAATCAGTTTATTTCACCGTTGATTATCAGACCATACAAAACAATATATTATTATTAACATCAAATTTCAATAACATTTATTCATAATGCTCACTTGGTAATTGAGACTATGATGCTTTTTCGTTTCCATTCAATTTACCATGAGAAAACAATTTGATGCGATAATTAATGGGACCATTTGTTTTTTCAAAATTAAAACATGTTGTACACTCTTTTTTAAATGATTCAGGAGTATCAGCAATGGCCTGCCAACTGCATTAGCCAGTCTGGTATTAACCGCTGTATTAGCCAGTCTGGTATTAACTGTCATACCAATAGCATGAGATGACTGTAGGACAGCCAGCCTGGCATTAACCTTACTAGAAAAAAAGTATTATTTTAAAAGTGTTCTGATTTGTTTGCTCTGCTTTTGATAGGCTGTTGAGGAAAACTGCACATCAAACACAAATATAGCAAACAAAACATGAATGAGGCATGCCCACACACATTCGTTTAATAAATATGAAGATAAAAAGATTATATAATACTTACTACAGTGTCACAGTCGAACAACGGGTGGAAACAAATAAAAAAGAAAGGTAAATAAACCATAATTTGGTTGACTACACTTGCTTATAATATTGCCATAGAAACCAGGTTTGTGACCATCTGGTCAAATTGGTGGATCAAAGTCAATTTAGCTGTGGTAGCCATAATTCACTAAACCAATAATTCACTGATTTTGTAACAGATACTATAATAATTTACATATAAACAAATTATTATAACAGAGAATCACTTGAGAAATAAATAAACTTGGATTTTATGTAATCAGTTGATGACCAAACCTGTACCATTTAGACTATTATTGATGACCTGTTACAGAAAGCCAGCAGTAATCACATTATTTGATAAAACTTAGAATTTGTAGAGCCTGTATTTGATGACCAAACCTATTACTGACGATTTGATAGAATTTGAATTTTGTTTTTAATCACCATGGTTTTTATTTTCTAACTGCTAAAGACCCCTATGCGCAAGCGAATTATTGAAATAAAATGAAACCATATGTTAGTCTCAAAATGACCTAGTTTGTGTCGAGTGGATGTTAAACCCCATTTCGCTCTCTCTCTCTTTTATTTTCTAGTGATAAAGAAGAAAATACAGACGAGGAAGAGGTCGGTTATATAATACGATAGAGTTACTTCCCTTTCTGTCAGGTTTTTATTTTATTCTCTGTAATTGGAGAGTTCGGACTAATGAAGATAGGCATACTAGATGGACTTGATACTAGGAGCATTCTCTTATACACAGGATCTGGGTTTTCCTTCCGGTACAAACAACCAAATGCTGTTCACTGACAAGGGAACACCATGCTGTCTGACCATCTGTACTACCCCACTAAAATAGGGGACACCCTGCTGTCTGAACAACTGTCCCACACTACTGACACAGGAACGCATTAAGGAACTTTCTTAAAATAAATGTTTATTTTTGAATATTACATGATATCAATAATTAATATTTATTGAATGACGAAAGAAAATTTGAAAACCTATTCAAAGTACTATGTATATTTACAAAGTGGTATTATTTATTTTAGACGCCACCACCTAAACGTCAGAGAAAGAATGTGGGCCGTAAAACTGGTGATCTAGATTGTTCGTTAGATTTAGGGGAGGACGAGATTGAATCATCATCTTCTACGATAGTTAAAAGGTAGAATTTATACACAATAGGCTAAGGTTTCATTGGACAGTTAGATTACTCATATATCCATTCAAAAGGTTGTTATGGTAACTATATGTGGTTGTTATGGTAACTATATATGAATATTATGTTGTATATTTAAGGCCAGCTAGAAAGAGAGGAAGTGTAAGAACAGATAAACCAGGTAAACTTATTCTACCTAAAGTAACTAGAAATACGTCCAATGAGAGGTAATTAAAATATATTATAAACCTATTCTACCTATAGTAACTAGAAATACGTCCAATGAGAGGTAATTAAAATATATTATAAACCTATTCTACCTATAGTAACTAGAAATACGTCCAATGAGAGGTAATTAATATATTATAAACCTATTCTACCTATAGTAACTAGAAATACGTCCAATGAGAGGTAATTAATATATTATAAAATCCACTTTTGTTGAACTTTTTCTAACGTTTCGCCATGTTGAAAATATATCAGTGCATCACAAATGCTTTTTCCGCTATTCGGCCATTGATAAAATCAGTTAATTCCCATGTTGGGAAATTCTAATAAGACGCCCACAACCGCCCCACCCCAAAAGTTAAGCTAGATCAGCGCATTTACTAACTGCATGAAATTTGTTGCATAATATTCAGTATCATCACATGAATCCAAGTGACAACTGTCATATATTTTCTGTGGTGGAGAAAACTCGCCAGACGTCCCTGATCACCCACCCCACCCCACCCCATGACTACGTCCTTACAGAACGACACTAATTGTTGCAAAATGCTCAGCATAACAATCACAAATGGCCAGAGCTTTTAGCTGCTCACTGACTATTGAATTACCTTATAAAAATCATGATGTTGACGTTCCACTGGGATAGGACTAATGGGTCGGTCTAGGTAATGATTGGTGAGCTGGACTAGTTCCATGATGATCGGGTTGGGGATTTGATCTTATTTTTACGTTTCCATGGAAACAGATTTGATTTAATTTTGTGGATGTTGTTTTATAGATCTGTCAGTGAATGGAACCAGGGAATCCCATGGTAACGATTATAAGAACGATTATCTAACGAATTTAAATCTGTTTATTTCAGCATAGACGAGGTATGGAGTTTTTTAAACCAACAATCAGGTGATGGTGATCCATTCTTTATGATGTTATCAACTCCAGCCTGTCATGAACCTTTTACTCCAGCACCACAATATGCTCATAACTTTACTGGTATGGTTGCCCCTAGAGACGGTAGTTATAACAAACATGGCGACCAGGTGGGTACTAACTATAACTCGGTTGTTCTAATAGTAACCCACGGACAAGACATGTACAGGTGGGTACTAACTATAACTCTGTTGTTGTAATAGTATGTGCTGTATCATAAACCCAGTTAACATAACTTTACTGGTATGGTTGCCCCTAGAGATGGTAGTTATAACAAACATGGCGATCAGGTGGGTACTAACTATAACTCTGTTGTTCTAATAGTAACTACAGTAAGACCACGCCATAGCTAAACGTATTTAATTGATACCGTTTAAAAGGTGTGAATACGAATGCTTGCTCTGAATGAAATATGGAGTAGAACGTAATGTTACCACTACTAACAACTTTTACACTTATGTGAATTATTAAAATATTTTTGAACCATATGACAATCCTTCTAAATGACAAAAATTAACAATACTGTAGTAGTTTTGTTACCAATTTCTACTTTTATAGAGGCTAGAAAAATGTGTTGCTGCAAAAGAAGAAATGGAAAAAGATTTATTTTCCAAGGTAAATAACAAGTGCTCCAAGTATGAATGATTTATCAGTTGAATTTGTGTAATATAAGATAAAATATGAAAATCTGATTCTTAATTTTAGTTTCAAATAATTTATTAAATAAAACAAAATACGGTTTACCGTCGAACGTTACTGTACCACGGGTTATTGAAGGAGGAATATTGGCTGGATTAGTAGCCAATTAAAATTAATGATGAAATATGCCGGATTTTACGTGAAAGACACGATAAGATGTACGGAGTTAAAACAAAGTTAATGATAAAATATACAGGGTATACGTGATCGACTTAATAAGATGAGTTAATGCGAGATCAAGCCTTTTATTGAAGATAGTCTTACTGAACAGCGATGATCTGCCTATTCTTGATCAAATTCCAAGTGTTGGATCTTCTTTAATGTGGACACCATCTCGTACTCAGGTGGATCACTGGTTTTCATCCTTTTCTATGCGGAACCATTGCCATGGTGATGGGGGCTTTCCTGGAAAATCTCAAGTAACCATGACAAACACCAGAATCCAAGTCAGGATCTCCGAGTTAAGAATACATTATGTCATGATTATGTAAGATTTAGATAAAGAACTAGCCATTCTTACTATAATATTTCACAAATAGATAATGCAAAATCAAAATATTGAAAATTTCATTCCAATTTCTCTATTCTGAGCCAAATCATCAGTGTTTATAGTTTTGACAAAAGTCTGCTTTGTGGTAACCTGGGTGGTATCAAGAGTTGATTATTATCTTGTTTTGTTAAACATGCATTATACAAAAGCTAAATCTGCCTATTACAGGTCTTTCTTTAGGCCTGAAATGTTTTCTAAATTATTAATTAGACATTTATTAACTGATCCAGGCCTTAATCAACCCACGATGGCATCAGATTTCTCTGATATTGAATAGATTAAAACGATTCAGCGATACTTTGATTTAATCAAATATGGAGGTACGAGATTTAGCTTTGATCAACCAGTATGGTGGTTGAAATTATTGCACACGTCTGTCAAACCTTCAAAGGCTAATATGTTCTCTTGCAATAGAGTAATTTGAATGAAATTTTCCAGTTATTCATTTTACTACTTTTTAACTATTATAGCAAGAATGGCTGGTTCTTTATCTAAATCTTATATAATGTATCTTTATTATATGTCCAATTAATAGTTTATATAACATTTCAGGCCTAAAGAAAGCCGTGTAATAGACAGATTTAGATAAAAAGATTATATAATACTTACTACAGTGTCACAGTCGAATTCTACTCGAAATGGAAGACAAAACAGAGAACAACGGGTGGAAACAAATAAAGAAGAAAGGTAAATAAACCATAATTTGGTTGAATACACTTGCTTATAATATTGCCATAGAAACCAGGTTTGTGACCATCTGGTCAAATTGGTGGATCAAAGTCAATTTAGCTGTGGTAGCCATAATTCACTAAACCAATAATTCACTGATTTTGTAACAGATACTATAATAATTTACATATGAACAAATTATTATAACAGAGAATCACTTGAGAAATAAATAAACTTGGATTTTATGTAATCAGCTGATGACCAAACCTGTGCCATTTAGACTATTATTGATGACTTTTGACTGAAAGCCAGCAGTAATCACATTATTTGATAGAACTTAGAATTTGTAGAGCCTGTATTTGATGACCAAACCTATTACTGATGATACTCAGCCGTAGTCACATTATTTGATAGAATTTGGATTTTGTAGAGTCTGTTTTTAATCACCATGGTTTTTATTTTCTAGTGATAAAGAAGAAAATACAGACGAGGAAGAGGTAGGTTATATAAAATTATAGAGTTACTTCCCTTTCTGTCAGGTTTTTATTTTATTCTCTGTAATTGGAGAGTTGGAACTGATGAAGATAGGTATACTAGATGGACTTGATACTAGGAGCATTCTCTTATACACAGGATCTGGGTTTTCCTTCCGGTACAAACAACCAAATGCTGTTCACTAACAAGGGAACACCATGCTGTCTGACCATCTGTACTCCCACTAAAATAGGGGACACCCTGCTGTCTGAACAACTGTCCCACACTACTGACACAGGAACCCATTAAGGAACTTTCTTAAAATAAATGTTTATTTTTGAATATTACATGATATCAATAATTAATATTTATTGAATGACGAAAGAAAATTTGAAAACCTATTCAAAGTACTATGTATATTTACAAAGTGGTATTATTTATTTTAGACGGCACCACCTAAACGCCAGAGAAAGAATGTGGGCCGTAAAACTGGTGATCTAGATTGTTCGTTAGATTTAGGGGAGGACGAGATTGAATCATCATCTTCTATGATAGTTAAAAGGTAGAATTTATTTATTAGTAGGCTAAGGTTTCATTGGACAGTTAGATTACTCATATATCCATTCAAAAGGTTGTTATTGTAACTATATGTGGTTGTTATTGTTACTGTATGTGGTTGTTATGGTAACTATATGTGGTTGTTATGGTAACTATACATGGTTGTTATGGTAACTATATATGAATATTATGGTTATTATGTTGTATATTTAAGGCCAGCTAGAAAGAGAGGAAGTGTAAGAACAGGCACACCAAGTAAACCTATTCTACCTAAAGTAACTAGAAATACAACCAATGAGAGGTAATTAAAATATTATAAACCTATTCTACCTAAAGTAACTAGAAATACGTCCAATGAGAGGTACGTGTAATTAAAATATTATAAACCTATTTTACCTAAAGTAACTAGAAATACATCCAATGAGAGGTAATTAATGTTATACACCTATTTTACCTATAGTAACTAGAAATACGTCCAATGAGAGGTAATTAAATTATTATAAACCTATTCTACCTAAAATAACTAGAAATACGTCCAATGAGAGGTAATAAATTCAATATTTGCAACCTAAATCAGGTACCCTTATGACAAAGTACCTGAGTCATTTTTAAACCTGGTCAGTTAAAGTTTGTTTAATATACATCTCTGTGTAGTTGATCTTATAAAAGTTGAAGACTGTATAATAGACTATTATGATATTGAAAATACAGAATCATTCAATTAGAATTGATAGCTTGCCAGTATTTAGAGCTGACCACTTGAAATGCGGAACCGATGGTGAATGGCACTCTCCATACATTTTTATTGGCTGCAAATATTGTTTAACATCCACTCAACTTGGTTTAATTTTATGTCAACAATTCTCTTGCCAACAATTCTCTTGCAGGTTTGTGTCTTGAGCAGTGCACAAGGAACCATAAGGTTGGACAGACAACCCTACTCTTTGTCACATTTAAGTGGGGATTCGAAACCCCACCACCTGACTCAAGTACAGACCTTATGATTTCATGCACATGCGTTAAACTACTAGACCACTCAACCCCCTTAATCTACATTAGCGTGGGGGATCACGTGGCTAAGTGGGTAAGGCGCTGGCTCGCTAGCCTGGAGGTCAGGTGTTCTATCCCTGCATTGGCCGAGAAAGTTCATCTCGATTTTCCGGAATGGTTTCCCCATGTCAGTGATGCAGAATGGAGGGCCTGACAAGGACAGCTGCCTAGTCATTTGGATGGGACGAAAAACCGAGGTCCCGTGTACACATTGGCGTGCATGTAAAAGATCCCTTGGCAGTTGGAATTCGATATAAGAGTAGGCCATAGCGCCGTTGCCCGGGCAAAATTTCCCTCATGGCACACTGTATGGCGTATGCCTGTCTTCCATTAGCCCAGGTTAGGTGCAGAAGAGTAGGACGTTAAACCCCATTTCATTTCATTCATTCATTCAGAATAGAACAGTAGAGCTTTCATCCTCCATTTTATTTCATTTTATTTAATCTCTATCATTCATATAAATTATATATCTTATTTTTTTATATTTTTAGTTATGATGTTGGTCGAGGTCAGATGAGTAAAAGTAGTTCTAATAATTCTAATGTATCTAATATAGATGCTGAAGATCTGTTCAGTGATTTGTAGATAGAATTCAGTGGTTCAGTAACATTTCCGTCTAGTTTATATCCAAGGCAGCACTCATTATCATATTATTCAGTGATTCAGAAACATTCTGTCTTGCTATCCCTTACCAGGCCCTCTGTCATGCATCCCTGGCAAAGAGGAACAATGCCGGGAAATCTGGATGAACTTTATGGACCACTGCAACTACAAGGATCGAACAGGGGATTTGCAGGTTACCGAGCCAGTGTCTTATGACTTAGTCATCGTGTTTCCCAACAGTATAAACAATGTTGTGTATTGGTTATATACAATATAAAGGCTATCTTGTATAAACAATGTTGTGTATTAGTTATATACAATATAAACGCTATCTTGTTCATAAAGTGAAATGTTATGAATTGCATTCTGTTGTTAATGGGGGGGGGGGGGCTGAATGGTTAGCACGTATGTGCTGTATCATAAACCCAGTTAACATAAATTTACTGGTATGGTTGCCCGGTGGGTACTAACTATAATTCTGTTGTTCTAATAGTAACCCACGGACAAGACATGTACAGGTTGTTCTAATAGTAACTGCAGGACACTGAGAGACTCTGAGATAAGTCACATATTATATTGAACATGGTTAGGAACTGTCATTGTCAGATCATCCAGTCCTGCCATTCTGACAAGGAGACTTGAAAGCTGGGATAGGTCGTACCAAAATGTAATGTTGATGGAATAGAACTTCACTAATCTAAAAAATAGCACAGCAGGTCCCTCAGTTTCACAAACCATTCTCAGACCTAATTTAAGAATTATACCAGAAACACAAAACTCTGCACATAGTTTCTTATAGATGTGTTTCATACATTAAAGCTATAGACGTTTTATAAAGCGATATATTTTATATTTAAGTTAAAATAAGACGTGATGGAGGTTCTACACACTTTCATTCTACCTCCCTGGTTTATAGAGATTAAATTATATAAAACTACTGACTTTAACGTTCCAGGCCAGTAGCTGTGGTGTAAATTATATAAAACTACATACTGACTTTAACGTTCTTTTAAAAAATAGCTGTGGTGTAAATTATATCAAACTACTGACTTTAACGTTGTAAACCAGTCTAGTAGTTGTGGTGTAAAGTTTACACTTCTTACCACTGTTTTTACTTGTACCTATTTTAACAGTGTATGATACGATATCGAATTAACAACATGCAATAACCTGAATATTATTAATTCCTTGGGGAATAATATCATGGTCCTTCATAATAAACATATAAATCATTGCTGTCAACACTTGATAAATAGCTACACAAACTTTGTATAATAGTTTAACTTTATCACCTAGAAACAGATCAACGGAGTGTTTATAAATAGTTTGTATTTTGAATATCTCATTTTATTAAATGTGAAATAGACAATGTAAAACGACCCGTATAACTAACGATTTAAACGATAAAAACATATACACGTCCTTGTATGTAAAATATCACTTTAAAACACGGTGGTGTTAAAGTATTTTGTCGTGAGAAGAGTCGGTGGGTCATCTTCTCTCTTCGTCGTTAAAATACGTCTTCGTTAGAATAAAGTTAAAACACGAGGGTCCAGATCGTTAAGGCAGAAGAAGCCCCCCCCCCCCCCATCTCCCGTCGGACGCTTCGCGACTTCGGCGCTTGCGGGCGGACGGCTTCGCCGCCCGCGGCTCCGCGGACTCTAAAGAAAAATATTTGTCGGGAAAATGTGCTGGCCCCCGCAAACAAGTTCGGCCCCGTACGCCTATGGCTGCATGTATTGCAGTATTGGGTCTTTATGTTACGTTCTGGATGACAACACTGGTTTAACATCTTAGAATACTTTTATTCTGCTTCTTACATATCTAGTACCTACATTTTAATGTTAACGAACCCAGAACTAACTTGTATTGAGGGAGCCATGTCTTAGCTTGGCACAAATAACTCGGATATTAACTTTAGCCTCTAGAGCGTTCACAAAAATTGTGAACGACAGACGGGGGCGACGCAATATACGACCACATTTCCACGTGGGCGTATAAAAATAGCCCTGGCCCTTGACGGCGTACAAATATTTGGTGTACTGTGTCCTATATATAATCATTAATTACTTAACCGCCCTTGACGGCGTACAAATATTTGGTGTACCGTGTCCTATACAATCATCAATTACTTAACCGCGTAGCATGTTTGTGTCATGGCGAGAACAAATATAATTCTTATTCAGATAATTTTGTGAATATTTTACACGCTGACCGATGATGCGTGCTTGCTAACACTACTTTTGCTGTATCTATCAAGTTAAAATATTAAATAGGCAGCACGAGGAGTTTTAGCGAGAGGGCAAAAAATGAGCCATCTTCCCCAGTCCGCGACCTAAGTGTGTATCCATTTTCAAGTCATCCAGATCTTATCTCAGAGTATCTACAAGATTTTTCAAACTGATCAAAGGCCATATTTCAGGCAATAATTATCGGAAATTGTTGAAATCAATAGGCTTCTTCGTCTCATGGCCTTAAACGCTGTGTAAAAATTTTAAGTCTATAGCTGACTATAGCTCCACAAACGATTGTGAACGCCGGATCCACTGACGGGGGGGGGGGCAACATTTACAAATTAATCCCCTAGCCAATTCTTGGTGGGAAGGGGGTTTCCATCCTTGGTCCTTATAGACGGGGGTCCAGAGGCCGCAATAACCTGGAGAAAAGAGTACTTTCGACCAAATTATTAGGGAGGCTAAAGCCACCCCCCCCCCCCACTCCACCGGGTCTGCCCTAGCAACAAACATTACAAGGCTGTGAAATAAAATTAGTTAATCCAGGACGTGTTTTGGGCTACAGGTAGGCCTGAGTGACAGGTACCAATTGACATAGGTGTACAGGTAGGCCTGAGTGGCAGGTACCAGTTGACATAGGGTAGTATCTATAACACAACGTCCTGCTGTTCTGCATAGATACGACATACGTCACACAAGTCTGCTATGAGGGAAATCGTTCCCTACATCAGCCCTACAGCTAGTCTACTCTAGTATTCAAACTAACATGGGTAGGCTACTTTTACATGCACAAACCAAGACAAAAAGTTTAGGAACTTATCTATTGGCGACGTACGTGTTTCACGCAATCTCACAGAGAGAGAGAGAGAGAGACTAGTCTATTTTCAGCTAGGTTGAATCCCCGGGCTCCTGCTCTATCAGTAGGACAGGACGGGGGAGAGAGAGAGATGGGGTTTAACGTCCACTCGACACAAACCAGGTCATCTCGGGACTAACATATGGTTTTAATTTTATTTTAATAATTCGCTTGCGCGTAGTGGTCTTTAGCAGTTGGAGCAAACCTACGAGGTTGGACAGGCGACCCCACTCATTGTCACATACAACCGGGGATTGGAGATTGAGAACCACGCCAGTTGACTCTATGATAGGCTTTATGATACAGCGCGCACGTGCAAACCATTCGGCGGCCATTCACCCCCCCCCCATCTCAGTTAAAAGGTAATGGTTATTAATGGTTATTACAATTATATACTCCTAGTTGTACTTTTTATTCAATATAATTTTGATTATTTTCATACCATTGCATGTCAAAATAATTAATTCTAAATTAATTTTCTTATCACTACCAATATGGTACGGCATTTCATACCACTGAATTTCAAATTAATTTGTGTCATTTAAATTAATCTACTGAACGCTTTCACTAGAATATTGCATTTTTAATCAATTTGTATCTGTTTAAATGAATTATAGAATATTAAAATTTATTGTTATTATAAAGACGACTACGCGCAAGCGAATAATTGAAATAAAATTGAATTATATGTTAGTATCTCTCTCTATCTCCCTCTCACTCAACACAAACTAGGCCATTTTGGGACTAACTCATGGTTCAACCATATTTCAATAATTCGCTTGCGCGTAGGGGTCTTAATCGGTGATCGGAAACTATTCGCTCATGAAGAAAAGGAGATCCTGTTTGTTTATAGTACGTGTTGTTATTATATTCCACGCGTTTTAATTTTAAAATAAAAAAAATATTGTAAGACAAAAGATGGTGTAAAAGATAGGGATCAGCACTTTGTGGGTCACCTTGACGTTGAAACCTTGTCAAAACTTCTATTAAATATAACAGTCATCTGAATGGGTTTAGGCAGTCATTTAGCCACGAAAATTGTTTCATCTCGGTGAAAATTTGGTGATTTGTTGCATAAGTTAACCAGATGGCCACCATTGTCACAAACATTTCTTTTCCGGTGCATTGCACTATACGTCTAACACTCGAATTACGCCTTGAACTATATTTGTCAAGTGTAGCCATAATGAGGTGACATCACTTCCCGTATATTTAACAGTTTGTTACACATCTCCCGTAGAAATGATACGGACTGTCATTGAGTCAACTGGTGTGGTTTCGATTCCCAGGTTACACGTGACAAGGTGTAGGTTCGCCTTTCCAACCTCGTGGTTTTTTTCTCCAGGTCCTCTGGTTTCCTCCCATTGCTAAATAATATTTTAATCAACGAACAGGTAACATGTTATACTAAGTTTTGAGCTTTGTTGTAAATTTCCTACAAATATAAATAATATTGTTGGTATAGTTGAGCAGCACCGGGTAATCAGATATTGTAGCGATTAGCTAACAAGTTGAGCAGCAATTTATTTGGTTGAGGGAGTTCTGTTGCAATTTAGTTGATCAGGACCCACACCCCTTTCTCTGCCACCAGTGGTCTATCGGCCGACCTCAAGCCGTTTTATAGTAGAGCTTCTTCAGAGGAGAAGGCGGACTAGCTAAAAAGTAGTTACGCTATTTTTGACTCTCTCTCTCTTAGAACAAACGGAACAAAACTGTACAAAACTATAAAGTTTTATTATGTATTATAACATATATACAGGTAAGTTTTAATGGACTGGGAAAAACTCTTTTAACTATTTTTAAAGAGGCGAACTGTCCCAGTTCAAGCCGTTCTGTGATCTGTTCTGTTTCTGTGTAATAACTTAAAGCTATACTGTTCATTACCTGCAAGCAGTTAAAGGCTGTATCTGTTTAAAAACTGCAAGCAGTTTATAGTCTTTGCTTTTTCTAAAGGCTGTAATCTTTGCTTAAACTGCAAGCAGTTTAAGATCTATGTGTGCTCTAGGAGCAATTACCACGAACTATTGGTGTACTAGAGCTTCGCTTCGACCCTGGAGAAGGTTATCCCAGTGGGAACAACTGGCCCGGGGTACTAGTGCTGGGTAACACGTTCGCCTGGCCGTCTCGACAGGATGGCAATGTATGAGAGAATTAATTCCCATCGCATGCAAACTTATAAACTATATGTTCCTTATGACAACCATATAAATGCAACATTATTTAACAGATGGACACAATGTGATTTATCGTTAAGTTGACATACAGAAGTATAATCTAGTTATGTTTAATAAGTCATAGAATATGCATATAAATTATAATTGCATGTTATATATTCAAATTCAGCTATTTAACTAATGGGAGATAATAATTCTCAATAATATTAGACAATGTATTATGTTACATCCCCAACAAAATAGATTATATAATATGGATATAAACTCATTAATAGTATGCTAAATAACTAGACATGGATTTCTATTAAGTTATAAAATTGAACATAATATATGGCTGATAGCAATATTATTATAAAACTTAGAAAGGTTCTGTCAACATACTATTCATGCAGTTATCAAATATCCATTCCCTCACTATATATAACTACAGTGACCTAGGTGTATTTATAGTCTCGACTATTTATACGTCTATAGACTTTAAAAAAAAAACAATACTAACAAAATGAAACTTGCTTTACCACAATATCAAAATTGATTTCTGTCAAGTTCACAAATTGATGGCACGGTCAAACAATTCCAAATCGACCTCGATCATAGTAAGGATTTCCATAGTAGTCCAAAATTTCAAGATTTGGGTTCTGACCTGTCACCTTTTTGAGTATAAAAAAATGTAACTAGACAAAGTACAATAAGAGTCATGCAAAATTGAAACAAAATAGAGAACAGTCTAATTAAACTAGGCCTACAGATCTATATTTCTATTTGTTTTTATGCTTTCGATGGCCTACACTACATAAAGATCTAACTGGGTATTTTTTATTTAAGATGGTGTCGTTTAGTCAATTTTGCTAATTAGTCTTTTTACAGTGTTGCAGTAATATTTTCATCTGTTGGTTTAGACAATATTTATTTACATTGTTTGGAATTTATATAGCTGAATTACAGTTTGTAGGATACGTCAACAAGCGTGAAGATATATATCACTTACTGTGTAATGATGATGAAACCAATATATAACATAAGCAAGGGGGGGGGGGCGTAGATGAGCCGAATGGTATCATAAGATCTGTCAATGAGTCAACTTGCGTGATTTCGAATCCCCGGTTGTGCGTCGCAAGGAGTAGGGTCGCCTCGTGGGTTTTCTCGGGGTCAGTGTCGTGGGAGGCAGACAGTAAGCATTTTACTATGGTTTAAGTTTAAGATGATGACTTTCAGAGTGTAATTATCGACTAACTTTAAAATATTATTAATAAATTATGTCTGCCTATGTTGAACAGCTGTTTCGTTTCTATACTGAGCTAATGAAGACGGACATACGTCATACAGTGTGCTATGAGGACATCGGCGATATGATCTACTCTTATATCGAATTCCAATTGCCAAGGGATCTTTGACGTGCACACCAATGTATACACGGGTCCTCTGTTTTTCGTCTCATCCGAGCGACTAGACATTTGTCGTTGTCAGGCCCTCAATCCGGCACCAGTGACAAGGGACCCCCCCTCCACCTATTGCAGGTCTTTATTTTGATATAAAATGTTATATAAATTATTATTTTAGACACGCCCACAATCAACTATCGGATGATCAAGATTAAAAGATTAACAAATATAACAATAAAATCGATAATCGAGACTTGCCAGGTATCATTAACAAGGGGGTGAGGCACGCCTAAAAAATATCGATGAAATTCCACGGTCAACAGCACAAAACAGTGTATAGTCGTTCGTATAGGACGACAAACCGAGGTCAAATGTAGAGATTTATGTGCACGTAAAAGAACCATTGATATAAGAGTTTAATTTCCACTTAATAACACTAACCTATTAATCCCGTTCAATGTTAGTTATTTTATTAATTGTTGTTTGAATTGTAAAGTTTCTATGATGATCAATAAATCCACTGACAGGATTACTGAATCTCTCCCAGTCAATAAGATTAGTATCACAGACTGACCAACCACCAGGTTTAACAGTCCCATTACATTGTTTAACTACAGATTGTCTATCATCTGTTTTATTTATAACTTTATATATGACGTCAACATTACATGACGTAATACTTGTATCTTCTACGTCATTCAGTAATAATCTAACATATAATGATGATGAGCCTTTACCCACACCTGTACGCCATGTATAACCTGAAACTACATGTTGTTTACCATCATACCAAGGACCACGACCACCTCGCACAGTATCAACATTAAAAACATCTTCATACATATTCTCATCACAAGTTACAATCTTACCAAGTTGATTACTTAACAAAGTTTTATCTATCTCTGCTACTTGAAATGTTGAATATCTTACATCAGGTATATCCAATTTTCTACAACAACTTTCATCTTTCTCCTGTCTAACTTTAGGTAATCTTTGTAAAACTTCAACAATGGACGAATCTTCTAAAACATTCACTGAATATTTAACACTAGCTTTTAAATCTTCTGTTAGTCTTTTAATGTCCTCCATTAATTTCCCAAATTTGGATTCTTCTTGTTTACTAGATTTCTGCATTTCCACTTTAATATTTTCTCCAATTTTACGAAATTCTGAGCAGATTTTATCCACGTGTGCATCGACTTTCTCACATTCTGTTTTTGTAGAGGTTTTGACTTCAATTAATTTACTATTTAAAGTATCATAATGTTTCTGAAAATTGGTAATTTGTTTTTTTAAGTCGTCATTCAGCGTTTTTAAGTCTTGTTTGATATTTTGTCTGACTTCATCCTTCTGCAAATCTAACAAATTATGTCCGTTATGATCAGTAACGAGACAATTCAAGCACACGGCTAGTAAACAATCTTTACAATATATTTTTACTCTCTTTCCTTCATGGTTTGGACAGAAATCTTTCGGATGTGTGACGGAAGTGGCTGGTGGCTTTTCCTTCGTTGGTGCGGTTGGTTGTTGACAGACTTGTTTTTCATCATATCGACAAACAACATGGTCCCTACAAATTTTCATCTTATCATGTGTGGTTTTACATGATTTACATAAATATTGATCACAGTCTCGACAAAAATATTGACGTGTATCTTCAGTACATACATCACATTGTTGAATAGTAGAATTGTCATCAATGTTTAGTTTAGGTTTAAAACGCTCCATACCCCCTTCAATAGGACATCGACATAATGGACATAGGAACTGGCCTTTATTAAAAGTTTTGTTCACATAATCTTCTAAACAGATTAAACAAAACCGGTGCTGACAATCTATCAAAACGGGAGTTTTATAGTCAGTTAAACAGATACTACACACCTCCTTGTCTCTCTGCTCCGCCATGTTGTTAAATTAGACTGTTATGACGAGTTGTATAACATACGATATTAAAATCACTGAATAATATACTACACACGATTCAAACACTGAATAATATACTAAATAATCTACTAGATTAAAACACTATAGTAAATAGTCAACTAACTAGCCTAGTCTTATATAAAACACGACATTAAAATCATAACGATTAAAACAGTATAATACACAGTCTTACGGGTTACTAGTCTACTAAATCACGTCACGTGTCATCTCACGCGGTTTATCCTGACCCGTAGATCACATGATATCAAACTACAACTGTTAATACGTAAACAACATGTATACAAGTTGTATTTTAGATATTTCTACTTCCCCAGTCGGTCATATTTAACGCTTTGTTTCAATCAACATCAATGTAAATTCGTCGATCAAACCAGACAACATCTACATTATATGACATTGCGTCAAGGTCAGCATAAACACACTTGTTACAATTTCTCAGAAATTCTACTTTTACTTTTACTTTCCTTTCACGTTAAACCTATATTTAGGTCACGTGCTAATACAGTTGGGCAGCAAAATTAATTTAAAAATTCAACCCTTGAAGAACCAGAAGTGAAAAGAAATTACTTAATTTCTTGTTACTTATCATGAACAAGTTATACAAATAACTACAAACAACAGTAAAACTATCACATCGTCTTTAAATGGTGGTAATCCATTCAAAAGCAGATACATCATTGATAAGCTTTAAAACTTTGCTACTGGTGGATGTTCTTGACAGTTTTCGTTCTTTAGTGCCTGATCCAGGGATTAATCCAATCATACATCTGCAATTTACAAAACAAAGTATGTTTAAGAAGACCGTCCACTGGCAAATGTATAAATGAAATGAAATGGGGGGTAAAAGGCCTACTTTTCTGCTCCTAAACTGGGCTATGAAGATGTGTGTTATGAGTAAAATTTTGCCCGGGCAGTAGCACCACAGTTTACTTTTATATCGAATTGTAACTGCCATGGGATATTTTAGGTGCACGCCATTGAGCACACTGGACCTCGGTTTTTTTTTTGTCCCATTCAAGACTAGACAGCGGTGTTTGTCAGGCTCTCCGTTTTGCATCACTGACAAGGGGAAATTTCTCGGCCAATGCAGGGATCAAACACCCAACCTCCAGTTTAGCAAGCCAGCATCTTACCCACTTAGCCAGATGTTCCAGGATAACACTTTGACTAACAAAGCTAACTGGTAATGCACTATCATGCAGAGAGGGAAATGATAGTATCCAGATCAAAACTATGGCCAATGAAGGGTGTCGATATATCATGCCCTTTATGTGGTCCTGATGGAATCCCAACTTATGCCCTCTGCCATACATGAAATTTTGGCTATTATAATTTTTGTCATACTAATTTTAGTATAAAAGTGAACAGAAAATGTACAGCCCTTCCATTAAACCACTCTTTTGACCATTTCATATTAAAGTATAGACTTTTCCCCTAAACTAAACATTTTTCACTATTACATTGTACTAATAAGTTGCCAGGGATGTTTCAAAAGTATATAATTATATTCATTAAATGTACATGTACCTTTGAAAAAACTCCAATGTTGAAGCCACCGAATCAGGTTAGACAATATTAAATATATAAAAGTAGGTAAAGAAAACTGTAAATGCTTTCATGAAACTATCCACAATAGTAAGAACCACATTGTCCGCCTTAACCATAAACTCCACTGCATCTTTAACTGAGTGAAGACTCTACAAAATAAACATACATATACTAAGGATGTATTCTCTCCAAGTGAACTGAATATCAAGATAAGAGAGAGAGAGAGAGAGAGAGAGAGAGAGAGAGTAGGGGGATTGGGTTTAACATGGTTCAATTTTATTTCAATAATTTGCTTGCGGG
Source organism: Patella caerulea (assembly GCA_036850965.1). Classification (NCBI taxonomy): domain Eukaryota; kingdom Metazoa; phylum Mollusca; class Gastropoda; family Patellidae; genus Patella; species Patella caerulea. The sequence continues at coordinate 1,850,367 of JAZGQO010000002.1, forward strand.
TAGGGGTCATTAGCATTGAGAGAAACCGGAGTATCCTGCGATTCGAAACCATGGCAGTTGTCTCAATGACAGGCCTTAACCTTAAGGCTTACAATACAGCGCACACATGCTAACCATTTGCTTGCCCCCCCCCCCCCCTTTAGAGCTTTAGGTTCTGGGATTCAAAACTTTTTTTGAAATGTTAGGAAAATCTCTGCTTTACATCCAGGCCTATTGCAGAAAAATTAACATTAGAATTAATACTATTAGGCGTAGGCCTATCAGAGTACCAGTATTATTACTATTATTAATACTATTACAATTACTGTTAGTTAGTGGCAAAATTATGCCTACTTTTATGACCCCATCATTATTTTTTATAGTGTTCTCTAAACATGTGCGATTTAAATGCAGCATATGTGTTAGACTTGATATAACTACACAACTCTTCACCACTGCAATTAAATTTTACATTGAGTTCATTTGCATAAAGTATTGAAAGCAACAGCTTCTGCTGTGGAAAAATTGCAATGTGAATGTTGACATTCATATGAAAAGATAGGCCTATAGCATCCTAAGCCTGACCATAGATACGGTATTATCTATGGCCTGACATAGGCTATGTTTCATCTTCATGACACGCGTATTTAACGTATAGTCGACTCATCCACCGTATGTGACATTAACAGTGTGGAAAATATTTCAGTTAGAATGGCCGCTTGTATTATAATTTCCAAGAATACTTAGTTGTAGGCCCCAACCAATAATTAACAGACTACTTTCCTTAACAGACAATTTGTCTGCTTAGACTGCTCAAAAGCTAGCAGACAAGAATAAATCTAGGTCAAAATATTCACCTCTTAGCACAATGGGTTGATCTGTTCTAATCACGTGATCAATTCTGTCCACTGGCCGCCGTCGATACTGATTTATAGTAGAAAATACGGAATATAACAAAAACAAACGAAACGAAATACAATGTTAATAGTAGTTTGAACCTTAAAAATCACCCCGAAAGTATTAATGTGCCAGGAAAATGTTTATATTTCCTGAAAGATAATAAATTTTTCTTTTAAACAGTATGTGATAGTATACTTGGAATTTGATTTTTCATATTGCATTTCACTGCGACAAGACTGCATTTATATCAACACGGCCTCGATATCTGCTACCCCACCCCTATTTTACTTTATAATTCACCCTGTAGATATTAATGTGCCAGGAAAATGATTATATTTTCTGAAAGATAATACATTCCTCTGTTATATGGTATGTGACATTATATTAGGAATTTGATTTTTCATGTTGCATTTTGCTGTCGCAAATGGCAGCAACCGATAAAAATGCCGTTTCCAGGTCTGCTGCCCCACCCCTCTTATACCTTACAATTCACCCTGTAGATATTAATGTGCCAGTAAAATGATTATGTTTTCTGAAAGATAATACATTCTTCTATTAAATGGTATGTAACATTATACTTGGAATTTGATTTTTCATGTTGCATTTCGCTGCCGTAAATGACAGCATCTTAAATCAATATTGCCTCGATGTCTGCTACCCCACCCCTCTTATACCTTACAATTCACCCTGTAGATATTAATGTGCCAGAAAATTGATTATATTTTCTAAAAGATAAGTAATTCGTCTATTAAATGGTATGTACCATTATACTTGGAATTTGATTTTTCATATTGAATTTTTCTACCGCAAAGGACAGCAATCGATAAAAATACCGTCTCCAATGTCTGCTACCCCACCCTTCTTCTACCGTACAATTCACCCTGTAGATATTAATGTGCCAGGAAAATGATAATAATTTCTGAAAGATAAGTCATTCCACTATTAAATCCTATGTAACATTATATTTGGAATTTGATTTTTCATATTGCATTTTGCTACTGCAAATGACAGCAACCGATAAAATTACCGTCTCCAGGTCTGCTACCCCACCTCTTTTATACCTCACAATTCACCCTTTAAATATTAATGTGCCAAGAAAATGATTATATTTTCTGAAAGATAATACATTCCTCTATTAAATGGTATGTAACATTATACTTGGAATTTGATTTTTCATGTTGCATTTCGCTACCGTAAATGACAGCATCTTAAATCAATATGGCCTCGATGTCTGCTACCCCACCCCTCTTATACCTTACAATTCACTCTGTAGATATAAATGTGCCAGGAAAATGATTATATTTTCTGAAAGATAATACATTCCTCTATTACATGGTATGTGACATTATATTTGGAATTTGATTTTTCATGTTGCATTTCGCTGCCGTAAATGACAGCATCTTAAATAAATATGGCCTCGATGTCTGCCACCCCACCTCTCTTATACCTTACACGTCACCCTGTAGATATTAATGTGCCAGGAAAATGATTATATTTTCTGAAAGATAATACATTCCTCTATTAAATAGTATGTAACATTATATTCGGAATTTGATTTTTCAAGTTGCATTTTGCTACCGCAAATTACAGCAACCGATAAAAATACCGTCTCAAGGTCTGCTACCCCACCCTTCTACCGTACAATTCACCCTGTAGATATTAATGTGCCAGGAAAATGATTTTATTTACTGAAAGATAATTAATTCCTCTATTATATGGTATGTAACATTATACTAGGAATTTGATTTTTCATGTTGCATTTTGCTGTCGCAAATGGCAGTAATCGATAAATATGCCGTCTCCAGGTCTGCTACCCCACCCCTATTATACCTCACAATTCACTCTGTAGATATTAATGTGCCAGGAAAATGATTATATTTTCTGAAAGATAATTAATTCTTCTATTAAGTGGTATGTGACATTATATTTGGAATTTGATTTTTCATGTTGCATTTCGCTACCGTAAATGACATCATTTAAATCAATATGGCCTCGATGTCTGCTACCCCACCCCTATTATACCTCACAATTCACTCTGTAGATATTAATGTGCCAGGAAAATGATTATATTTCCTGACAGATAATACATTTCTCTATTACATGGTATGTGACATTATATTTGGAATTTGATTTTTCATGTTGCATTTCGCTGCCGTAAATGACAGCATCTTAAATCAATATGGCCTCGATGTCTGCCACCCCACCCCTCTTATACCTTACACGTCACTCTGTAGATATTAAGAAAATATAATCATTTTCCTGGCACATTAATATCTACAGAGTGAATTGTGAGGTATAATAGGGGTGGGGTAGCAGACCTGGAGACGGCATATTTATCGATTACTGCCATTTGCGACAGCAAAATGCAACATGAAAAATCAAATTCCAAGTATAATGTTACATACCATATAATAGAGGAATGAATTATCTTTCAGTAAATAAAATCATTTTCCTGGCACATTAATATCTACAGGGTGAATTGTACGGTAGACGGGTGGGGTAGCAGACCTTGAGACGGTATTTTTATCGGTTGCTGTAATTTGCGGCAGCAAAATGCAACTTGAAAAATCAAATTCCGAATATAATGTTACATACTTTTTAATAGAGGAATGTATTATCTTTCAGAAAATATAATCATTTTCCTGGCACATTAATATCTACAGAGTGACGTGTAAGGTATAAGAGGGGTGGGTGGCAGACATCGAGGCCATATTGATTTAAGATGCTGTCATTTACGGCAGCGAAATGCAACATGAAAAATCAAATTCCAAATATAATGTCACATACCATGTAATAAAGAAATGTATTATCTTTCAGGAAATATAATCATTTTCCTGGCACATTAATATCTACAGAGTGAATTGTGAGGTATAATAGGGGTGGGGTAGCAGACATCGAGGCCATATTGATTTAAAATGATGTCATTTACGGTAGCGAAATGCAACATGAAAAATCAAATTCCAAATATAATGTCACATACCATGTAATAGAGAAATGTATTATCTTTCAGAAAATATAATCATTTTCCTGGCACATTAATATCTACAGAGTGAATTGTGAGGTATAATAGGGGTGGGGTAGCAGACCTGGAGACGGCATATTTATCGATTACTGCCATTTGCGACAGCAAAATGCAACATGAAAAATCAAATTCCAAGTATAATGTTACATACCATATAATAGAGGAATGAATTATCTTTCAGTAAATAAAATCATTTTCCTGGCACATTAATATCTACAGGGTGAATTGTACGGTAGAAGGGTGGGGTAGCAGACCTTGAGACGGTATTTTTATCGGTTGCTGTAATTTGCGGCAGCAAAATGCAACTTGAAAAATCAAATTCCGAATATAATGTTACATACTATTTAATAGAGGAATGTATTATCTTTCAGAAAATATAATCATTTTCCTGGCACATTAATATCTACAGGGTGACGTGTAAGGTATAAGAGAGGTGGGGTGGCAGACATCGAGGCCATATTGATTTAAGATGCTGTCATTTACGGCAGCGAAATGCAACATGAAAAATCAAATTCCAAATATAATGTCACATACCACTTAATAGAGGAATGTATTATCTTTCAGAAAATATAATCATTTTCCTGGCACATTAATATCTACAGAGTGAATTGTGAGGTATAGTAGGGGTGGGGTAGCAGACCTTGAGACGGCATTTTTATCGATTACTGCCATTTGCGACAGCAAAATGCAACATGAAAAATCAAATTCCAAGTATAATGTTACATACCATATAATAGAGGAATGAATTATCTTTCAGTAAATAAAATCATTTTCCTGGCACATTAATATCTACAGGGTGAATTGTACGGTAGAAGGGTGGGGTAGCAGACCTTGAGACGGTATTTTTATCGGTTGCTGTAATTTGCGGCAGCAAAATGCAACTTGAAAAATCAAATTCCGAATATAATGTTACATACTATTTAATAGAGGAATGTATTATCTTTCAGAAAATATAATCATTTTCCTGGCACATTAATATCTACAGAGTGACGTGTAAGGTATAAGAGGGGTGGCGTGGCAGACATCGAGGCCATATTGATTTAAGATGCTGTCATTTACGGCAGCGAAATGCAACATGAAAAATCAAATTCCAAACATAATGTCACATACCATGTAATAGAGAAATGTATTATCTTTCAGAAAATATAATCATTTTCCTGGCACATTAATATCTACAGAGTGAATTGTGAGGTATAATAGGGGTGGGGTAGCAGACATCGAGGCCATATTGATTTAAAATGATGTCATTTACGGTAGCGAAATGCAACATGAAAAATCAAATTCCAAATATAATGTCACATACCACTTAATAGAGGAATGTATTATCTTTTAGAAAATATAATCATTTTCCTGGCACATTAATATTTAAAGGGTGAATTGTGAGGTATAAAAGGGGGGGGGGGGGGTAGCAGACCTGGAGACGGTAATTTTATCGGTTCATGTCATTTGCGGTAGCAAAATGCAACTTAAAAAATCAAATTCCGAATATAATTATACATACTATTTAATAGAGAAATGTATTATCTTTCAGAAAATATAATCATTTTCCTGTCACATTAATATCTACAGAGTGACTTGTAAGGTATAAGAGGGGTGGGGTGGCAGACATCGAGGCCATATTGATTTACGATGCTGTCATTTACGGCAGCGATATGCAACATTAAAAATCAAATTCCAAATATAATGTCACATACCATGTAATAGAGGAATGTATTATCTTTCAGAAAATATAATCATTTTCCTGGCACATTTATATCTACAGAGTGAATTGTAAGGTATAAGAGGGTTGGGGTAGCAGACATCGAGGCCATATTGATTTAAGATGATGTCATTTACGGTAGCGAAATGCAACATGAAAAATCAAATTCCAAATATAATGTCACATACCACTTAATAGAGGAATGTATTATCTTTCAAAAAATATAATCATTTTCCTGGCACATTAATATCTACAGAGTGAATTGTGAGGTATAATAGGGGTGGGGTAGCAGACCTGGAGACGGCATATTTATCGATTACTGCCATTTGCGACAGCAAAATGCAACATGAAAAATCAAATTCCAAGTATAATGTTACATACCATATAATAGAGGAATGAATTATCTTTCAGTAAATAAAATCATTTTCCTGGCACATTAATATCTACAGGGTGAATTGTACGGTAGAAGGGTGGGGTAGCAGACCTTGAGACGGTATTTTTATCGGTTGCTGTAATTTGCGGCAGCAAAATGCAACTTGAAAAATCAAATTCCGAATATAATGTTACATACTATTTAATAGAGGAATGTATTATCTTTCAGAAAATATAATCATTTTCCTGGCACATCAATATCTACAGAGTGACGTGTAAGGTATAAGAGGGGTAGGGTGGCAGACATCGAGGCCATATTGATTTAAGATGCTGTCATTTACGGCAGCGAAATGCAACATGAAAAATCAAATTCCAAATATAATGTCACATACCACTTAATAGAGGAATGTATTATCTTTCAGAAAATATAATCATTTTCCTGGCACATTTATATCTACAGAGTGAATTGTAAAGTATAAGCGGGGTAGGGTAACAGACATCGCGGCCATATTGATTTAAGATGCTGTCATTTACGGTAGCAAAATGCAACATGAAAAATCAAATTCCAAGTATAACGTTACATACCATTTAATAGAGGAATGTATTATCTTTCAGAAACTATAATCATTTTCTTGGCACATTAATATTTAAAGGGTGAATTGTGAGGTATAAAAGGGGGGGGTAGCAGACCTGGAGACGGTAATTTTATCGGTTGATGTCATTTGCGGTAGCAAAATGCAATATGAAAAATCAAATTCCAAATATAATGTTACATGGAATTTAATAGTGGAATGAATTATCTTTCAGAAAATATAATCATTTTCCTGGCACATTAATATCTACAGGGTGAATTGTACGGTAGAAGAAGGGTGGGGTAGCAGACATTCGAGACGGTATTTTTATCGATTGCTGTCATTTGCGGTAGAAAAATTCAATATGAAAAATCAAATTCCAAGTATAATGTTACATACCATTTAATAGACGAATTACTTATCTTTTAGAAAATATAATCAATTTCCTGGCACATTAATATCTACAGGGTGAATTGTAAGGTATAAGAGGGGTGGGGTAGCCGACATCGAGGCAATATTGATTTAAGATGCTGTCATTTACGGCAGCGAAATGCAACATGAAAAATCAAATTCCAAGTATAATGTCACATACCATTTAATAGAAGAATGTATTATCTTTCAGAAAACATAATCATTTTACTGGCACATTAATATCTACAGGGTGAATTGTAAGGTATAAGAGGGGTGGGGTAGCAGACCTGGAAACGGCATTTTTATCGGTTGCTGCCATTTGCGACAACAAAATGCAACATGAAAAATCAAATTCCTAGTATAATGTCACATACCATATAACAGAGGAATGTATTATCTTCCAGAAAATATAATCATTTTCCTGGCACATTAATATCTACAGGGTGAATTATAAAGTAAAATAGTGGTGGGGTAGCAGATATCGAGGCCGTGTTGATATAGATGCAGTTTCTTGTCTTAGTGAAATGCAATATGAAAAATCAAATTCCATGTATACTATCACATACTGTTTAAAAGAACAATTTATTAACTTTCAGAAAATATAAACATTTTCCTGGCACATTAATACCTTCGGGGTGATTTTTAAAGTTCAAACTACTATTAACATCGTATTTCGTTTCGTCTGTTTTTGTTATATTCCGTGTTTTCTACTATAAATCAGTATCGACGGCGGCCAGTGGACAGAATTGATCACGTGATTAGATCAGATCAACCCATTGTGCTCAGAGGTGAATATTTTTACCTATAAAAATTCTTGTCTGCTAGCTTTTGATCACTCTTACCAGACAAATTTCGTTAACAGACAAATTGTCTGTTAATTATTGGTTGGGGTTGTAGGCCTTGTACAACTACACGCGGTTCTCCAGCCCTTCTTTAAAAATTTGAAATATAGACGCGGTTGTCAAGTATACTATAATAGGTCTAATCACCGATTTCTGAAATACGGTAGGCCTACTATAGAAATCGGTAGGTCTAATATGTTACACGCGATGACGTAAATACGATATTAGAATGGAAGATAATTTAAAACAATATTGTTACTTACCATGATTTCCGTGAAGTAAACGGATTGGTCTGGACGTCTGATCATTCGGACAAATTCAACAGATTTCGTGACAGTAGAGAATCTGCCTTAACGTAGACTCCATCAGTTTCAGGCGCGGATCCAGAGGGGGGGGGGGGGTTGGGGGGTCCATAAAAAAAAAATAATGCCTTGCATCAATGAAATTACATCACAAAGTGATCCTACATCAGTATAAAAATGATTTCTCTGTTTAAAAAGCTCAATTTGTATGTATGCCTATGTAATTTAGAGACGATGATGGTAGATTTCCGTAACAGAAACCTGGCAAACCCCCTCCTGCAAAAATTCCTGGATCCGCCCCTGAGTTTGTAGGACTTATCGCTCTGGGCCGGGCCTATAATTTTTATAATTTTGTCATGGAAATAGTGTTTATCAAATGAATTTTAATTATGCGTAGGCCTATATGTGTATTTACATAAAATGGTTAAACTTTGATGACATGCTCTGCTGATTTAGATTTTACTTTACGATAAAAATACGTCGGCATGAGAACATAGAGTCAGACATTACTATTACTAATAGTAATACGAGGCCCGCAAATAAATGTCTTATAATAGTGGGAAATTAAACCAATTCAGAAAACATAATTGTAAGCTTACAGGATGGTGTTATCTTGAATTTAACTGCGTAGGCCTAATCGGAAACATAGGCTTATTTTAAAATAATTGGCCCAACAAGATAATCAATTATACATGTTTACAGATTAAAGATACATTATCGTATGTAAGATTTAAATAAAGCGATGATCATTCTCGCTATAATAGTTTTAAGCGTAGTCTCGATTGCCAAAGCACATATTCCCACGATAATAAACGAAGTTTCGATTATCCAACAACTAACAGTTTAGTGATTTAATTATTGAATGGGCGTGGTGTTCTAATCTACTTAAAATTGGAGCCATCAGATGGTCTAGAGAGTTGACTATGGGCTTGTTATGTAAATAACTGTCTAAATGAAATGGGGTATAACGTCCTACTGTTCAACTCCGACTGGGCTAATGAAGACGGACATACGCCATACAGTATGCTTTGAGGGAAAGTTAAATCGAATTCCAACTGCCAACCCCAAGGTGTGCTCGGGACCTCGGTTTTTCATGCCATCCGAACGACAATACGTTGTCCCTTGCCAGGCCCTCGGTCCCGCACGGCTGCACCACTGACAAGGCGGAACCACACCGGAAAATCCTGATAAACCTTCTCGGCCAATGCAGGGATCAAACGCGGGATCTGAAGGTTAGCGAGTCAACGTCCTACTCACTGAGCCACCACGACTCCCCATAATGTCTAAATACTAATTTATATAACATTTGAAGCCAGAAAAATATACCTGTGATAGGCACGTTTAATATCGAGGGTGTAATTTTGGTATCTTGTTATCCTGAACAGCAGTAGAATAAGCATACCTTTATCTACTAATATACACGCTCAGCCACTGTTCTAGTTTGTATATAGGTTATATTATATACACTTTATGCTACGGGTATTTTGGTGTTAATGTGTTATGTGCTGTAAATTTACAGAAATGCCGTTAATTTACTAAAAATGCACGCAAACTGGTAGACTATGATATATAACTAAAGACAGAAGTAGTTCTGATGACGAATGTGGCTATGAGTATAGTTCGTCAACACCGTTATAATGTTTCCTCTGTACAGAGGGGGTTGGGTGGCTGAATGGTTGCCGTGCGGGCGCTGCAAAATAAGGTCGTCATTGAGTCAACTAGCGTGATTTGTACGTGACAAGGGACAGGGCCGCCTGTCTAGTCTCCTCGGTTTTCTCCGGGACCTCCTGTTATAGACCCCTACGCGCAAGCAAATTATTGAACCAAATGGTAGTCCAGATATGAACTAGTTTGTGTCGAATGGACGTTAAACCCCATTCTCTCTCTCCTCTGTACAATATATATATACAGCTTGTCTAAGTTTATCAGGGTATCATCATGTCTTATTAACGGTTAGCACATGAGTCAGTATATTAATAGTTTAAAATTAGAAATAGGACACCAGGTATTTTTCGAATCAAGCCACTATACGGTACAGGTACTATTACTTTATTTTGTGTCGTCTGCTTGTAATAGCACGCGCTCTAGTTACAACTGTACGGTGTGGTATGTGTAGTTTCATGGTCGAGTGTGAGACTTTAATATGCATGTATTTTAATGCCTGGGAATTAAGGCCGTATAGTTCTATGAAATATAGAGGGGACCATAGTTCTATGGAATACACATGAGGCCTTAGTTCGTTGGATTACACAACAGGCCGTAGTTATATGAAATACACGGGAGACTATAGTGCAATGGAATACACAAGTGGCCTTACAGAAGGCTATAGTTCTATGGAAGATAATTAATGCTGATTGACGTTTTGACCGAGATTATCTATGATACAATATGAAATATACCCCCCCCCATCACTTGAAGGGAGGGGGTGGCCGAATGGTAAGCACGCGCGTACTGTATCATAAAGCCTGTCATTGGTGTGGTTTCGAATACCCGGTTGCATGACAAGGAGTAGGGTCGCCCGTCCAACCTCGTGGGTTCTCTCCGGGTCCCCCGATTTCCTCCCACTGCTAAAGATCCCTACGCGCAAGCCAATTATGCGATATAAAATTAAACCATATGTTAGTCCCGAAATGACCTAGTTTGTGTCGAGTGGACGTTTAACCCAATACAATAATTTCTAATCAGTTATGTTCGGCGGAATACGCAAGAAGTCTCAATCGAATACCCATCTCTAGCGTCTGGTTATTCCAGTCTACACCGGTAGTGTTTATTATGCGTGCTCTCCAGATAAGAACATGAAGTCACCATTTGGAATGACTTGTGGAATATGACTAGACACGTTCTTCGAGTCCCTTGTTACAAATGGCCCGGAAACGCCAACATCAATGTCACAACATCAATGTCGCTTGAAATTAACAAATAATTTGTGTTTTGTCTGTCGAAGATTTTGGATGATATTGAGTCGATTACAGACTTTAGCTACTTACCATCAACTTTACGCACTTTAAATGTTCAATCAAATTGTTTACAGCCTTAATCGCTGTGTAAAAGTTTTAAGTCTATAGCTGACTATAGCTCCACAAACAATTGTGAACGCCGGATCCACGGACCGGGGGGAGGGGGGCAACATTTACAAATCAAAAACCCTAGCCAGGGCATGCGGAAGCAATTCTTGGTGGGGAGCGGGCTACCATCCTAGGTTCTTATACACGAGGGTGAAGAAAAGAGTACTTGCGACCATATTATTAAGAAGGCTAAAGCTCCTTCCGCCCACACTCCGCCGGGTCTGCCCTAGAGCAACAAACTTTACAAGACTGTGAAATAAGATTGGTTAATCCAGGACGTGTTTTGGGCTACAAATAGGCCTGAGTGACGGGTACCAGTTGACATAGGGCTATAGATAGGCCTGGGTGACAGGTACCAGTTGACATAGGGCAGTATCTATAACACAACGTCCTGCTGTTCAGTATAGATACGACATACGTCACACAAGTCTGCTATGAGGGAAATCTTTCCCTACATCAGCCCTACAGTCTACTCTAGTATGCAAACTGTTACGGGTACTTTTACATGCACCAACCAAGACAAAAAGGTTAGGAACTTATCTATAGGCGATGTACTTGTTCCACGCAATCTCAGAGAGAGAGAGAGGGAGACTAGTCTATTTTCAGCAAGGTTGAATCCCCGGGCTCCTGCTCTATCAGTAGGACAGGACGGGAGAGAGAGATGTGGTGTCACGTCCACTCGACACAAACTAGGTCATCTCGGGACTAACATATGGTTTTAATTTTATTTTAATAATTCGCCTGCGCGTAAGGGTCTTTAGCAGTTGGAGTAAACCTATGAGGTTGGACAGGCGACCCCACTCTTTGTCACATACAACCGGGGATTGGAGATTGAGAACCACGCCAGTTGACTCTATGATAGGCTTTATGATACAGCACGCACGTGCAAACCATTCGGCGGCCATTCACCACCCCCATCTCAGTTATAAAGGTAATGATTATTAAGCAAGAATTAAATCAAAATAAATGTTGTTGTCTTTCAATTTATTCATAGTTATACGAGACAATTTATGTATGTATATGTTAAATTATGTACATTGAAAATTCATATACCAAGCCTGAAAATAAGGAACCAGTCACAGACAATGCCAGGAATTAATCCAGACTTTGGACTGTTTTTACTGATGTTTATTATATTTAATACATTTAACCACAAAGATCAAAATGACAAGTACTGAGTCATAGGTTGCTTATTTCTTGGTTTGTATGAATATACATACATGTGATGAATAACAGGTCAGATACATACAATATTGTAATGAATAGCTGACCAGGTTAGATACATACAATAATGTAATGACTAGCTGACCAGGTTAGATACATACAATAATGTAATGAATAGATTTAATATTGAGAATTAATCTAGCAAAAACTTCCAGTTCCAAATCTTACATATTGTACTGCTGTTCATGTGAATGACCTCTGTCGTCCAACCAATCAGGAGCAAACATGTGAACTGACCTCTCTCATCTAACCAATCAGGAGCAAACATGTGAACTGACCTCTCTCATCTAACCAATCAGGAGCAAACATGTGAACTGACCTCTCTCATCTAACCAATCAGGAGCAAACATGTGAACTGACCTCTCTCATCTAACCAATCAGGAGCAAACATGTGAACTGACCTCTCTCATCTAACCAATCAGGAGCAAACATGTGAACTGACCTCTCTCGTCCAACCAATCAGGAGCAAACATGTGACCTGACCTCGCTCATCTAACCAATCAGGAGCAAACATGTGAACTGACCTCTCTCATCTAACCAATCAGGAGGAAAAATATAATCAACCAATAACAAAGACATTAAAAAGCAAGGTTACAATCAGAACAGGAAATAGATATGGAAGAGCTTAAATCTTGGCGTAGACAAACAAAATAGAATCAAATTGGAACAAAATTAAAGACTTAATTTGAATAAGATTAGAAAATGTGAGAATATTTTGGCGACTGTTACTGAATCAGATGAAAATGGAGGAGCCATGAATTTTAAAGGTGCAGTCCCAGATCTAATGAAACAAAACACATTCTATGAATTTCATTCTTCAATTGGTTGAGTGACTTGTAACTGTCACTTACAACTACAAATTCAGTAAGAATACAGACATGATTAACCAGGCACTTACACAGCCAGAAATTCAGTAAGAATACAGACATGATTAACCAGGCACTTACACAGCCAGAAATTCAGTGGTTTATGAAAGTTTGTGTTTCTTTGAAAAAGTGCCACAAAAGTTCAAAGAGATTTTCATCCAAAATTAACTACCTTTATTCACTTAAATATATCTGGAACTGCTCCTTAAAATGAGTGATGAATACTGTCAAACATTTACTCGTGAATACATCAAGTCCTTAAAATGTTTTTACAAGAGTACCATGTCCATTAATAAATAGACATCTTCCACCATTACAAATAGAGCATCCCGTCAGACTTGTTCAACAATGTTGAACACACCTCAGTCATAAAATCATCAGCTTCATCAGCTTTAGTTTACTTTTATACATAGGACCAGTCCATTGTTTTAATACATTAAATACAGTATCAGGACCAGTCTATTATTGTAATATCAGGATCGGTCCATTATTTCAATATATGAAATAAAGTATCAGGACCATTCCATTATTCTAATATCAGGACCAGTTCATTGTTTAAAATATTAAATACAGGATCAGGACCAGTCCATTATTCTAATATGAGGAGTATCAGGACCAGAATAAAATACTCATTGCCATGGTAACACAACAAACAGCTACATATGGACTTTTTCTTTCACCTTAAAAAACACAGTAAAATATCTTGATTATGTAAAATAATATAATTTTGGAAATGAAATAAAATGGGGTTTATCATCCTACTGTTCTGTTCACGGCCACACATCATGCAGCCTGGTATGAGGGAAATTTTACCAGGACAGCGGCACAACGACATACAGTCATTTCAATTTCCAACTGTCAAAGGATCTTTTACGTGCACGTCAATGTGTAGAAACTTTGAAATGTATTTTTACGCCATTCAGTAAGACATGGAGGGGATTTTTGCCACGAGAGCTGCGTTTGCTACTGGGCACTCCGGTTTCCTCCCACTGCCAAAAGACCCCTACGCGCATGCTAATTATTGAAATAAAATCAAACCATATGTTAGTCCCGAAATGACTTAGTTTGTGTCTAGTGGAAGTTAAACCCCATCTCTCTCTCTCTCTCTCTCTATATATATATAGGTGATGTATTTTTTTCACTCAATCTCAGTTAGAGAGACACAGAGAGAGAGAGAGAGAGAGAGAGAGAGAGAGAGATGGGGTTTTACATCAAGTCAACACAAACTAGGTCATTTCGGGACAAACATCACACCACTTGACTCAATGGCAGACCTCATGATTCCATTTGCACAGATTTAACCATTCACCCCCACCCCACCCACGATGGCATTCTCCAGGGATTAAACATTCAGCTCCATGCACCCATCATGGCATTAAGTGTCATTCCATGAGAAAACCATGCAAAATCGTGCAAAAGTGATAAGGTGGGGGGTCGGCACTTCGAGTTTATATTCACAGGATCTGATCACTTACTCTTGACTACTTCTGAGCCAAAACAGTTTTTTTCAAAATTGGCCGGTTGCAGAGATATGGCACCATATGCATTTTTCGGATATTTTGGCTATTTTTCGGCTAATTTTAGTTATTTTTTTCTGTATTTTAAATAGCTTCCATGAAATGAAAACTGACTTATATTAATAGTATATGATATGCTCTAATGTAAATTCCTATGAAAATTAAAATACCATAACCTTATTCATAGAGTTGCCATTTGGTAAATTATGCAGGGTGTCTATCTGTACTATGAATACACACCAACCTTGAGGGTCAAAATCTCCACTGTTCCGGGGTCTAGGCGAATAATGGCGATATATTAGTATAGAGGGACACCAATCCTACACATCGCAAAAATAAAAGTTCTGTGATTTTTCCAGGAAGAAGACGAAATGCCATCGTGAAATCTCACATCGCACAACTTCATTTTTCAGATATAACAGACAGATTTCGATTATTTGAGTTACTTTGTATTCAGAATTGTATTAGTTTAATGTCTTGCACCACGCTTCGTTCCAAATCCGACCCGCTCGTACAAAATATTTAAGACGCGGGGACGTTAAAACTGAGTGAGAACTGATTGCTTTTCGATGTGGACCTTTTGACACGAACACTCCCCTGCTGGACACAAAACTGGTTTGTCCTGCTCATCAATATCGCTTGGGTGTGAGATGGAAATGTCCTAGAAGCTGTCAGCATCCATTACATAGTACCAAAAAGACCAAACCGTATAGAAATATCAATCTTATTACAAGCCATGAAATCTTTCTGACGTGGAATGTTCTTGAACCCATAGGATCAGGTTAGTGTAGTCAAAGTTTTCCAAATTAAACCCTGGTGAAGCAAAGTTCCAGCTCTGTGAGGGAAAACACTCCCACTCAGTGATATTTTGGGAGAAACAGCCGATCTTGTGGTAAACAGTCGTCAATTTTGAATTGTTTTGGAGGCAACCATGTTTCATTTATAGCTTATGCAGTAGCCAACCTTTGTAGTATGCGTACATAGAGTGGTATTTCTCACTTTCAGTTATTTACAGAGGAGTATAAACTCATGTCATACGCTCACAGTATCTCATCCTCTCAGATTTCGACCTGGCCGATCCGCCGTGGGTGAGCCAGCTTGGTGAGGTATAGGGCTTCATGTACTATGAGCGTATGATGTGAGTTTATATACTTATGATATTAGGTTTGCGGAACCTCGCTAATATCCATCACTCACTAATTTTGCTAATATCCATCACTCATTACAAGGTTTTATTCTTTCATTAATTTATAGTAGAAGCATACTAATAGCCCTTCTCATTTATATGTATGGTTCCTTATGTTTGCTTCACAGAACAGACACTGTAAATTCCAGATTTATTCATGTTAGTGTATATAATATTCGTCATACTTTTCTTTTTTTGCATATTTCATATAATATCTTCTCCCCTGTATTTTATTTCATCGTTTTAAAGCGATAACTAGTACCGACTGTCACTGGTTAGAGGGATCGATCAGGAAGGTTCGCCTGTTTGGTCACTGTATCCAGTTGACAATCGGTCCAGTACTGTTTATATTTTATTTCGTCTTCGTCCAATTGAATTCGCTGGAAACTTTGATTTATTTGAGCAATTTGAAAGTGTTGTGTTTATCTATTTTTGATCGAACTCGGAATATATTGTTTTTTTTAGGAAAGTACCGTAGTTTACTATATCCCTCTACTCTCTAGTAGTACGCATTAATATAGACGTGTGGTATTTCATTGTCTTTCAGCCCTATGTATAATAGTATTGCTTCGAGGGTCGTAAGCTTAGTCGAGCTTGTTTTTTTGGGGGGTAAGTAGTTAGCTCTTCCCAGTGATACACATAACTATGCAATGCACATGTATATTAGTGATAAAAGTGATATTGGTCAGTTTGTTGGAAAGAAATAAACCTATCCCAAAATTGATTTTTCCACGAATTTATTTCTCATTTTCTTTGAGGGATCACAGAACTTTTATTCTTGAAATCTGTAGGAGTGGTGTCCCTCTACCAGAATATACCATCATCAGTACCCCTAACCCCGGAACAGTGGATATTTTTACCCTCAAAGTTAGAGTGTTTTCGAAGTCCCGATATATAACACAATGACATATGTCATAGAGGCGTCCTGCCATATTAAAATACGTGTTAGTGATTGTAACATAAACCTGTTGCTATCAAGACCCGGCTGGAGATCTTGGTAGTATTCCTTATGTCATTGCGTAACTATAACTTGTTGTTGGCATGTCTTATCTAACTTTCTTTGTCTGATAAACTATATTGAATGTTAAACCTTCATATGATGCTTGATACATTACTTTCTTTGTCTGATAAACTATATTGAATGTTAAACCTTCATATGATGCTTGATACATTAGACAGGTGTCTAATGAGCTCCTTTGTCTCGAATACGTTTATAAACTCAGAACAGAAACGAATCTTCAGTCAGGTCCAAGAGGCCATGCTAGGCGGGCGCCTAGTTAAGGTACCTCAGGAGTACTATAGTCAGGCCTAGGAGTCGGAGACGAGACGAGAGCTTCTGGAGTTAGCACACTCGTGCTAAGCCAGGCTAATTAAGTCATGACTCCCTCCATATTAGGGCTGGGTAAAATATCGATATAAATCGATAGTATCGATTGGACGGCCCAGAAAAGCACTATCGATAGCGGTGGGTTACTATCGATTATCGCTCTTCGTCTATTTTTCTTGCGTCTGAATTGTCAATGTTTTCTTTCAGTTAATCATAAATTATAATACACCGCTCACTTTAATTACTATCAAGTATCAATGTAACACATAACAAAATTGTGACTGCTTATTGAACAGCCGTTTTCATAAATTCACTCTCATTGGAACGTTACTTTAGTTTTGAAGAAATTATTGTTGAATTTCGCTAAATCGGAGATGCCCGGATGTGTAAATAAAGTTAGAGTTATTTCCCTTTGCAAGCTTCGGAATTCGTCTGTTCAGTTCACTATTTCTGTACGCACGTACGCAATGTTTTGAATCGGAACAAGTTCATTTTGGTCCCTTAACATAATTATTTACGATATTTCTTCATTCGGAACCACAGCTGCATTATTTTAATAAGAAGAAGAATAAAACTATTATTAGATGTATATACCAGTGTTGTCATCCCAAGACCCTGATTAAAAAAAACTAATGTAATACTGTCACATATTAATTGATGCCGTAGACCAGACCAACGCTTGAAGTCCTATTCCACTAGAAGATCACAGGTCACAGCTCTGAAGGGGTAAGTCTTTTCAAATTCTACCATGGCCACGGTGAAAAAATGACATTAGTGCTATGTATTATAATTTAACTGGAAATCTGCAGTTTATCATCACGCGTCATTAAATATCATGGTGTAGTTACTAAATTTAATATTGGCTAGTAGTGGAACAGGAAATTGGCTAAAAAAAATTGTATATATATTTTTTGTTTTAAAATGCGTCATTAGGGCTGGGTATCGATAGTGATTTTTACTATCGATAATCGGCAATGAAATGTCGGTCGATAATCGATAGTATCGAAAACAGACTTATTTTCATGGTCGTCATCAAGACTGGATATAGTGTAAGTTCAAAGTTCAAAACCATACGAAGTTGCGAAAGGTCGTTTGCTCCTTCTAAGGAGAAATTTGGAAAACATTAATAAAACTTGTTATATCACGTATATATACGTAAATTGATGTTGTTTATTATTAAAATAATGCAGCTGTGGTTCCGAATGAAGAAATATCGTAAATAATTATGTTAAGGGACCAAAATGAACTTGTTCCGATTCAAAACATTGCGTACGTGCGTACAGAAATAGTGAACTGAACAGACGAATTCCGAAGCTTGCAAAGGGAAATAACTCTAACTTTATTTACACATCCGGGCATCTCCGATTTAGCGAAATTCAACAATAATTTCTTCAAAACTAAAGTAACGTTCCAATGAGAGTGAATTTATGAAAACGGCTGTTCAATAAGCAGTCACAATTTTGTTATGTGTTACATTGATACTTGATAGTAATTAAAGTGAGCGGTGTATTATAATTTATGATTAACTGAAAGAAAACATTGACAATTCAGACGCAAGAAAAATAGACGAAGAGCGATAATCGATAGTAACCCACCGCTATCGATAGTGCTTTTCTGGGCCGTCCAATCGATACTATCGATTTATATCGATATTTTACCCAGCCCTATGCGTCATGTTGTTTTTAAAAGATTATAAATTATAATTGTTTGTTTTGAACACATATTTTGGCTTTTAAAGTTAGTAGTAGCTAAGTATTATCAGGCTAATAACTGCGAAGTGAAATGTTTTATGATTGTTTAGTTATCTGGAATAGAGTTATATAAGCGTATCCTAATTGAGAGATATAACTCTTTAAACATTCACACGGTATTAACGGTTTTGTCTCATAAGTTTTTTTGTTGTGTTGTTTTGTGCATATATATATATTTATGCCCCGAGGTTTACGGGATTATTATTTGTGATGTAACGTAGTGCCCCAAATATTAATGGGAAGACCCGATATTTACGGTAGAGAGTTTTATTTGTAATACCCCAAAGTTTTAATGGGAAATGCCCCGATATCTAACGGGAGAAGTTTATGTTAAGTGGTTTAACCCCAGGAGGGTTGTGCTCGGATTTAAGAGCGAACGTATTGTCTTGTTTTGTGTTGTGTTTAAAAATTATAGGGATAAACCGTTAGTTTTTCAAAAATATCTTATTTAAGATTGGTTAAATGTGTTCAGATCATTCATTATTCTTGAGATAAAACAATATGACTCCCTAATTTCAATTGTAAATATCGTTAGATCGTTATCTAAAGTCAAGTCTGTTCCACTTGCTAATTTGATTAACTATTAATTAAGTTCACTCCATGATATGATAAGCAGATGATAAAACTTCGGCACGGGTGGCAGTTAATACTCTTCATAGCACATGTCATAACACGCCGTTTTGCCAGACTAAAAGAAAAGACTACCGGTCAATAACAAGAGCTGAACTAAACGGAGCAGGAAAATTCTGACCCCTCAACATTACTGGAACGAGGAAGGGCATCATATGTACCCCACCCCTACAGTTGGCTACGACAGTGCAGAAGCGGTCTAAGAAGATAATTACAGTAGTATGTGTTCGCGATTCCACCAAATAATCTGTCTAAGAAGATAATTAGAGTAGTTTGTGTTCGCGATTCCACCATTTATGTGAATAATAAGAGTAGTCTGTTTTTGTGATTCCAGGATCTCGTTTGGTTTTTTTTTTTCATTGACTCGCGTGTGTGACCGATTGTGTGTATATAACTTTTAAGTTCGTGTGTTTTTCATTGACCTTTTCATTTTGTTTAAAGACATTTTTGGATATTATGACATTTTACATGTATATATAACTTTTAAATTCGTGTGTGTTTCATTTACCTTTTCTTTTTGTTTATAGACATTTTTGTATACGACATTTTTACAAGTGTTGTTTGTTTTTATATGTCTTTTCATTATTATTATTGTTGTTTATATCTTAATAAGGGTAGTAATTATCGACTCCATAGGTATCTAATTTTGTAATAGTCTTTAAAAGTTATTTCATATAATTCATAACTTTATTCAAACAAAGAGAGGGATATAACACAATGACATATGTCATAGAGGCGTCCTGCCATATTAAAATACGTGTTAGTGATTGTAACATAAACCTGTTGCTATCAAGACCCGGCTGGAGATCTTGGTAGTATTCCTTATGTCATTGCGTAACTATAACTTGTTGTTGGCATGTCTTATCTAACTTTCTTTGTCTGATAAACTATATTGAATGTTAAACCTTCATATGATGCTTGATACATTACTTTCTTTGTCTGATAAACTATATTGAATGTTAAACATTCATATGATGCTTGATACATTAGACAGGTGTCTAATGAGCTCCTTTGTCTCGAATACGTTTATAAACTCAGAACAGAAACGAATCTTCAGTCAGGTCCAAGAGGCCATGCTAGGCGGGCGCCTAGTTAAGGTACCTCAGGAGTACTATAGTCAGGCCTAGGAGTCGGAGACGAGACGAGAGCTTCTGGAGTTAGCACACTCGTGCTAAGCCAGGCTAATTAAGTCATGACTCCCTCCATATAGATAGTTCTACGGTCGTTTACATTACGATGTTTGTACCTAATATGTAAGAAGAAGAATAAAACTATTATTAGATGTATATACCAGTGTTGTCATCCCAAGACCCTGATTAAAAAAAACTAATGTAATACTGTCACAGATAGACACCCTTCACATTTTACCAAATGGCAACCCCATCAGTAATGTTATGGAGTGCAAGGCTAAAATCGATCATACAAGAAGACCTTATCTGTCATTATATATCAGCATTTGCCTAATCGCTGCAGTATTAGGCACTGTAATACGCCTAGGAAAATGACCAAAATTTCGCGAAAAAATGGTAAAAATAGCGTAAAAAACCTTTGGATACTGTATCTCCACAACCAGTGAATTTTGAAACAAATCGTTTTGGCTGTGAAGTAGTCTCGGGTGAACCACCAAACCCTGACAATATGAACCGAATCGGCCGACCCCCACCTTATCACCTTCTGCATGGTTTTCTCATGGAATGACACTTAACAGATGACAATGAAAAGTCTTCACCAGAGATTTAAACACTGTGGACGATGGATGGACGACAGAAATAGACATATATAGAGTTCAATATTAGAGACTTACCTATTCTTGCAAATTTCCAAAATATTCCTAGAAAGCTGAAATAAGAATTAGATGATGCCTACAGTGATCAGTGATTTTAAAGCATTCATAAAATTAAAGGAAACACTGATAAAAACAAATATTAAAACAGTTGCTGAGAAAATGGGGTCCTACAGTTCCACTCCTACTGGTATATTGACGATGAACATACGCCACAGAGAGAATTGGTTCAATAATTTGCTAGCATGAACGGGTATTTAGCAGTGGGAGGAAACCGGAGGAACCGGAGAAAACCCAAAGGTTGGACAGTCGACCCAGGAATCGAAACCATGCCAGTTGACTCAATAACAGACCTGATGATGCTGCATGCATGCTAACCATTCGGCCATCCATCCCCCCCTGTGCCATGAGAGACATTTTGCTCTAACAGCAACGCTATGTGTGTACATAGAACTATACGTCGCTCCTTACAAGGCCCACAGTCCTGCACCACTGACAAGGGGAAACCACGCTGGAAAATCCTCATGAACATTTTCGGCCAATGCAGGGATTGAAAATGGGACCTCAAGGTTAGCAAGCCAAAATCCTACTCCCTGGGGCAAGAGAGAAAAATGGGGTTTAACATCCACTTGACACAGACTATGTCATTTTGGGACTAACATATGGTTTTTCAATTTTATTTCAATAATTCGCTTGCGTGTAGGGGTCTTTAGCAGTGGGAGGAAACCGGAGTGGCCCGGAGGAAACCCACGAGGTTGAGAAGGCGCCCCTATCTCCATGCAACATACGCTCACACCAGGGATCGTAACCACAGCCGCAAGCCAGAGGTGACCGGCCAGCTAGACTCCCTGAGGCTTCTGTTGAGGAAAGGCAATAGATCTATTGAGAGTACCCATCCTGTTTTATCAGGGCTCTAGTATATATTATACAGCCTACAGGGCTATAGTAGTATATATTATTTATACAGTCAACAGGGCTATGTACTCACCCTGTTTTATTTCTATCAATGATACTAGGTATAATAGATCTCAGATAAGTACAGGTACATATCAACAATAACAAAACCGTTAATAAACTCTGGAAATTAAACAACGCCGACTGAAAAAAATAAAACTGTTTCATTCATCAGTAGAATATTTAGAGTCACTTATCAGGCCTGTAGCTTTAACAGGGGGAGGGGCAAGAGGGTCACGTTGGTCGTTGGTTTAGTATTGCGACCAATGGAAAGGGCACCCATTGGTGCCCATTGGGTTAACCGATTCTTTCCCCATTCAGTGTCTGATTTGTTCCAGGACAGGTAACTGCCTCTCTTGCCCCCACCGCTACCTACGGTCCTGCTCATCTACAAATATTTTGTTAAGGTACACCTGTCACAAATACCTGTAATGGATAAATGTCAGGTATATACATGTACATCATAACTTGTGTCTGTCAGGTGTGCCATATATCTAGGCATTGTTATAATGAGAAGAAATAGCATTTACCTCAATATCCCAGTATACCGTAGGCCTACCACCTGCCCTTCCCCTGGCTGATGAATATTTTTATCCTGCGACACAATTAAGTTGAGAATGTTTCACCAGTAACAACTAAATATACATATTAGCTCCCCAAGTGACATTAGTCGCCCCATGTCACATTAGTCGCTCCATGCCACATAAGTCACCCCATGTCACATTAGCTGCAGTAAGAAAAAGACAAATCTAATGGGAGCTCAGCTGGGTAGTTGATTGTCTTACTTTCAATTTATCATTTTCATGATTAGTCGAGTTTCGTGAACTATTACTAATTAATAGAATAGGATCACACATGTTTTCCCGCTCATTAATTTTGTGTGCTCTATTAATCGGGAGTTTTGTGTCATTGTTAAAACGTAAAATGGCTAATACAATACTCTATATTCAATGATATTTAATTGACAAATTTACCAACCATTTTCTACAGGCCAAGAGAAAGTTCAACGTGTTGATTTTTCCGAAAACCGATAACATCTATTTTGAATGGATCATCTATTAATATCGTCCAATAGAATCCAAGTTTGTAAGAAGGGAGAGACGCGATCTTTGAGTCATTGAATTTCAACTGCCATTTAGTTAGACTTCCTTAACCAGTATTAATTTCAAGCTAAATCAAAAATTTATCAACTAATCTGATACAAAAAATTTTCGCTGTAATAAATCTCAAAATACAATTTTTGTATAGGGCCAAAATGTTTGCAAATTTTTATTTCCAATAGACTGAAAGCTGACAGATGTTTTCTTTTATATTTCGTTTCGTTTAAATATACCAATCTGACGTTTTGTTACAATATGGCTGTCAAAAGTAGAAAAAATTTGTAAACAAACAACGAACTTTATAAATATAGTGAAATAATTCAATTGCAGAGGTTACCAGGTTATTTTTTTATAGACTGAATCTTTATACGTGCCAATAGATTCTTCAAATACTATTTTCATATCCGCCTCATTGATGTGGATGCAGGTAGATCCATTATTTATTGACTTATAAATTAAAGATACATTATCATTATGGGAGATTTTTACAAGGAGTTAGCCATTCTTGCTATAACAGTTCAAAAATAGATGCTCAAACAAGAATATATTGAAAATTTCAGTCAAATTACTTTATCCTGAACAAAGTTGTTACCACTATAATTTTTTACTAGAAATAGTAGTTAAATTTCATCGACACAGTTTTCCCATTATGGCCGATTGTTGATTGACAGGCGTTAACTCCACCTATATAGTCTCGATTATCAAGTAATGTTTACACTGACTAGTACCGATAGCGTATTCGGTTTTAGACAGGACTGCAATTCAATTCGTATACATTTATTTTTTACTATAAATTAGAATTAAGACTTTTAATATATAGATAATAAGAGAAAGTCTGCGATAGGATATTAAAGTTTGAAAGGAATGGGCCAAATCAACGAGGCAGTATTGTAAATAAATTATAATAAATAGCCGACTTCTTGCGTTGCCTGCGTGTACTCTTTTGTACTTCAGGTAGGCCTAAGCAGACGAATAGAAAACAGTCCGGAAGTATGATGACGTCAACGTCACGGAGAAGCCCCTCCCACGACGCCATAGTGATTAAATCAGTCAACGAAATCCTGTTTTAATCCGAGCCCAATCCAAGCCATCCGTAGGTCTACATAGTTCATTTTGGGCTTGTTATTTAAATAAAGATCTAATTTATAATTTCTATGACTTCTGAGGCCCAAAGGAAGACCGACAAAAGTCAGTTTTTGCTCTCCCATAATAAATAATTTTTATTAATATTGATACAGCTGAATAGACACACTGATCAGCAGTGAATATTCGATAGGCCGCTACAATCACTGATATGGATGACATCGACGCGATTTAATGAGTCACAAATATTGACTTCTTTCCTCCGACAAATTAAAAAAAAATTTTTTATGTATTAGAAAAATAAATAAAGTCGTTTGAAGTATTTGTAGGTAAAAATTATTTCCTATTTAGTGTATGAGTAAAAGGCAACATTCAACCCAAACTAGTAACGTCTTTTGTAAACATGCACGTGCCATTGAGCCAATGATTGACGTCGCGTGATGTGACGTCACATGTTCAAGACAGTCATCTTTAACAGATATAGAAAACTTTCGTAATCCTCTGTGAAACAGGTTGGCTTTGGAGCTTTGCTCTTTATCAATATCAGTATCAAAGTACATCTACAAAGAAACCGGCATTTATATTCCCACGGTACAATTCTACACACAACCCAGGTTTTGACATTCTCCAGTCAAATATAAAACCTCCAAAATAAAGTTCTGAGTGAGCGCCTAATAAATATTAGTTTAATTTTGTTAAATATCAAAAAGAGTGACAATTAGGTGTGTAATTTTGTTTGGGCAAAATTTGATAGAAAGGAGATAACTCTTACTATGTTAATTATAGTTAATATGCACATGCATTAGATCTATTTGATAAGGCCAACTTCCAGTTTGGTTGAAGGTCACAAGATGTAGACATGGCTAGCGGTAATCCCAACCCTAGCGGTAATCCCAACCCTAACCATAACCCTGGCCCTACAATCTCGCCAACAATCACATACCCTAACCTTATTTACATATTAGCGATCTTAACGAAATCTTGAGTTGGTCTTAACAAATAGATGTAGCCCATGCACATTATCTTTTTGACCCAGTGGCAGTGTATTCGGTTCTGATCTGAAACCAACAGATAACGGTTTCAGTTATACTATTTTGTTACCGGAAATGAGCCTATATTAGGCAGGTTGATGTAGGCCTACCTAATAATGACGTACAGAAGGAGGCCTACATCAACCTTCCGTACAGTAGTAGGCCTACCTAATAATAACGTAGTAGGCCTGATTACTGATATAACATCAATCAATCCTTCCGTACAGTGACCTTCCGTACAGTAGTAGGCCTACCTAATAATGACGTAGTAGGCCTGATTACCGATATAACATCAATCTCATGCGATGATATCAACTCTAGGCCTAATAAATCATTTAAATTTTAATTTTTCTAATAAATATCCATTATATCTGTTTTAGTTTAAGGTAAAAGCATGAGTAAAAAGGTTCTTTCAAAGATTACAACCGTTGGAAGTCAGCAGTTTTTTCTGTTAACGACGATACCAGTAGATAAAGAAGATGGTTTTAATTTGTTACTAACGGATGGACAATCAACATGGACAGGAACTTGTAAGTTATACCTGGGGATATAGGGACTTGTATACATGGACAGGAACTTGTGTACATAAGGATATAGGGACTTGTAAGTTATACATGGGGATATACGAATGAAATAAAATGGGTGTTTATGCGCTATGTTTCTGCACTGATGGAGACCAACATACACCATGTTTAATTTTTGCATCAGATAGCACACTGGGTAACCGAGGATGGCATACACCATGTTTAATTTTTGCATCAGATAGCATTTTAAGACCTCTGTTGTACGGTTTCTCATTTCAAAGTTTACAGCAAAATAGAGCATCAAAAATTACAACAAGTGCCGCCGAGATATATTTTATGTGCCGTAGCGAAGCAAACTTTGCCCACCCCCCACCCTGCACCTCTACCACCAACAAGAATATTGATACCGTAAATAGACTACAATTTATACTTGTGTCTAACCAACTTTATATGTTTACTCCCCATTCATATTTTGGCAGACAACAGTCGAGTTTCCAGTCAGTGAAACCGGGGTGTTTTTAGGATAATCCAGTATTTTTCATGTAACTAACGTAAGATTATGGATGTATACTTTCCATATATACCAAAATTGTCATTCTTTTATTGAAAATAACCACTGGATAAATACTTTCGGGACAATATATCCTAAATTTTATTACAGTTTCAGCCGATAATATGGACAAACAGCGTAAAAGGTTAAAAATGGATTTTACCTCGTATTTTAATCAAACAGAAAAAGCCTTCATCAGAGATGATGATGATGTGAATTTTGAATACAGTGTTAAAATTAAAAATGATGATACGGCTGAATTGATGTGGAAGAAACATGTCACCTCAGATGATATTAAGGTAAATTGTTTGTTCACTTTTTATAGGCCCCCCACATTGAAATATGATCGTATATTGTCGCTATCTCCTCCATTCGTCTATAGGCTAAAGTTAATATCCGATTGACTTTAAATTCAGAAACCTATTGATTTTCAGCAATTTCCGATAATTAATGGAAGAGTTGTGCCCTTGATCCCTTTGAAAAATCTTGTGGACGCTCTCAAGGCTAATGTTTATGTATGGTATTTTTAAAGATCACAAAGACAAAGAAGCCTATCGATTTTCAATAATTTCAGATAATTAGTGCCATAGTTATGACCCTTGACCTCTTTGAATATACTTTATTTATACAATGTGTTATAGCTGCTGTGGATGTATTTGTTGCTTGGCAACCTATCTTTTTTTATTAATTTTAGGCTTTTTTGAAATTGTATCTGGATGATCACCATCAAGATACACCATACAGGAGACGAACACCGTTCACATGACTGCATCTTTCTTGTAAATCATTGTTTTGATTTTCATATTGAGTATGTTTACAGTATTTAAATATGTTACAGATATATGTTTTATAGTGACTGGTATATGTTTTATAGTGACTGGTATATGTTTTATAGTTTCAGTTAGGGAGTATAACTCTAATGTTAAAAGATGATCCAGTGACTGGTATATGTACAATATTAAATCATAGCGTAGTCAACAATGAACGAGATCAACATCAACTTAAACAGCTAGAAACAGATAATAACAGACTGTCACAAGAACGAATGATGGCTTTAAAGGTGATGACATCGTAGTATTTATAATATATTTGATACTATTGTAGTGTTTATGCACCTTTAAAGGTGATGACAGTGACACTGTAGTATTTAAAATATATTTGATATTACTGTAATATTTACGCACCTCTATAAGATAATAATCTGTATATTTAATCATTAGAGATGAGATTGAGCGATGTCGTTTTAGATGATTACAATATTATTTTGTAGTTTATTTCACTGCGACATTTAAACAAGAATTCACAAATCGTTATCAGGCATGTATCATCATAGAGAAATAAATTGAAAAGAATATGGTTCTATATACACGAGCAGTGCGAACCCTCAACAAGCATGAGCAACTGTCCCAAGCTGTTAGAGTAATTGTGAAGCGTTTGGGTAATATTTCCTCATCCTCTGTATCCCAAGTAACATTGTTCCTTTCTACTCCACTAAGTCTAACCCTGGGTTTAACTCCTCTCCACAAATACCCTCCATTATACTCTGGCTTTCATTCACAGGGTCTTCACAAATTCAAATTATCTGCCCTTGATCATAGCATAATACAAGGAGTAGAGTCACCTGTCCTGTCACCTGTCCAACCTCTTTGGTTATTTCTGGTTTCCTAACACACTAAAGACACGACCTACACACAAGCAAATTATTGAAATATTTTTTAACCATATGGCAATCCTTCCCTATGACAAAAATGAATAGCTCTATAGGTTTAATTCCAACTTTTCTTTTATAGAGGCTGGAAAAATGTGTTGCTGCTAAAGAAGAAATGGAAAAAGATTTATTTTCCAAGGTAAATAACAAGTGCTCCGAGTAGGAATGATTTATTAGTTGATTTTGTGTAAAATAAGATAAAATATGAAAATCTGCTTCTTAATTTTAATTTCAAATAATTTATTAAATAAAGCGAAATACAGTTTACCATTTAACATTACTGTACCACGGGTTATTGAAGGAGGAATATTGGCTGGATTAGTAGCCAATTAAAATTAATGATGAAATATGCCAGATTTTACGTGAAAGACATGATAAGATGTATGAAGTTAAAACAAAGTTAATGATAAAATATACAGGGTATATGTGAACGACTTAATAAGATGTACAGAGTCAATGCGATAATACATGAACGACATAATAAGATGAGTTAATGCGAGATCAAGCCTTTTATTGAAGATAGTCTTACTGGAAAACGATGATCTGCCTATTCTTGATCAAATTCCAGGTGTTGGATCATCTTTAATGTGGACACCATCTCGTACTCAGGTGGATCACTGGTTTTCATCCTTTTCGTTGCGGAACCATTGCCATGGTGATGGGGGCTTTCCTGGAAAATCTCAAGAAACCTTGACAAACACCAGGATCCAAGTCAGGATCTCCGAGTTAAAAATACATTATGTCAAGATTATGTAAGAGTTAGATAAAGAACTAGCCATTCTTACTATAATATTTCAGAAATAGATAATGCAAAATCAAAATATTGAAAATTTCATTCCAATTACTCTATTCTGAGCCAAATCATCAGTGTTTATAGTTTTGATAAAAGTGTGCTTTGTGGTAACCTGGGTATTGGTATATTCGAGACTTAGCCTCGATTTCCCATTTTTAGATATATAATTTCTAATCTAGTTAAAATCACGAGTATCCAATGGCATTGAGAGTTGATTATTATCTTGTTTTGTTAAACATCCATTATACAAAAACTAAATCTGCCTATTGCAGGTCTTTCTTTAGGCCTGAAATGTTTTCTAAAGTATTAATCAGACATTTATTAACTCATCCAGGCCTTAATCAACCCTCGATTACATCAGATTTCTCCGATATTAAATAGATTAAAACGGTTCAGCGATACTTTGATTTGATCAAATATGGAGGTACGAGATTTAGCTTCGATCAACCAGTATGGTGGTTGAAATTATTGCACACGTCCGCAAACCTTCAAAGGCTAATATCTTCGCTTGCAATAGAGTAATTTGAATGAAATTTTTCAGTTATTCATTTTACTACTTTCTAACTATTATAGCAAGAATGGCTGGTTCTTTATCTAAATCTTACATAATATATCTTTAATAAATGTCTAATTAATAGTTTATATAAGATTTCAGGCCTAAAGAAAGCCGTGTAATAGACAGATTTACCTCTTACATAATGAATGTTTAACGAGACAGCCACAATTATTATATCATCCACACAAATATCTTTTATTTTTACTTTGTTGCCGTATTAAATAGTAAAAAAGAAAAAATAAGAAATTTAAAAGAAAATGGTTCAGGTGAGAGAGACTTTAGGGTTTAACATCCACTTGAAACTAACAATAAACATATGGTACAATAATTTGTAGGCAGTGAAAATATTTTATTATATGACCCAAGTTGTAAGATTTATCAGTTTTACTCAAGTATGAATGATTTCTATATTACTTTTAATTATTTTCAGTTAGAAAATGTTTTTTTATGTGACCCAAGTTTTTAGATTTATCAGCTTTACTCATGTATGGACAATTTTTATACTACTAAAAATTACTTTTAAAAACATATTCAAACTAATTAATTTATAATTAAATTTTGCTTCTAATCCTTCTCAAAACATTGTAAATATCAGGGAATACCCCTGATATAAAAAATTGATCAGGTGACTTACTTCTCTGGGTACCTTGCTACAGGAATATTCATTGTGTATACATGACCATGTATTGCTGACTATTTATTACAAATATCGAAGCCCAATAAATTCTCGGATGATCCACTGCCCAAGTTTTTTCTGTGAGCATATACATCAAGCGCTCACTAACGCTGGGAGATTAGGTAATCTTCGCGTGCTACCTATGACAATACTTGAGCAAACATCACTGATTATCGAGTGGCCAGGTAGAAAAAAACTTCCATTTTTGCCCTATATCTAGTATTTTTCTAGTAAGATTGGATGTTTCTAGTAAGCTTGCCATACTTGTATTTGAAATAACCACCCGATAAATGTTTTTCTGGGAAAGAATGTTTGAAGAAAATATTTGATATGTTATTACAGGTGATGGTCAAGGTGATGAGAAAGATGACAGAACACCAGGTATCACTTTTATTTATGATGAGTAAATCTTTATTACACACCAGCATATATAATATGTAGGCTCAATCTGGAGGTCCTGTGTTCGATCCAGATATTGGTCGAGAACGTTCATCATGATTTACTGACATGGTTTCTAATTGTCAATGATGCAGTACAAAGTACAAAGTACCTGGCTAGGGACAGGATCACAACCGAGCTACAGGACTTCTTATTAACATCAAATATCAAGGCACTACGTTTATTGGGGATTCTTACTTGATAATTGAGTCTACTGTGTCTATTTGCATTCAAGTTTACCCAGAGAAGACAATTCGATAATTAATGGGACCATTTGTTTGTTCTTTATTATCCCGCACCAAACGAAGTTAGGAAGGGATAGTGAAACGGCTTCTGTGATAATTAATGGGACCATTTGTTTTTTCTTTATTATCCCGCGCCGAACGAAGTTAGAGAGGGATAGTGAAACGGCTTCTGTCCGTCCGTAATTCCGTCCGTCCGTCATTCCGTCCGTCCACTCGGCAAATCTCGACAGATTCCGTAAACTACATCTAGTCTCGGATGTATGACAGTAAGTGATATGTACCTACGCCCATACATTTGCGATGCGGCTACCGGTTTACTTTAAACGGAAAACTTGACTCTATTACACAAATTGGAAACCTATTCGGCTAGCGACCTATTCGACCGATCGAGCTGCAACCTGTTCGTTGGAAACCTATTTAGAATAAAGACAACAGTCGCCTTAACTCATTTATTTATCAACCAATAAAATCCAACGTTATGTCTATTAAATGAAAGTAGAATATATTATTTTTTTATCCACTCCTTTAACTCAGAATAGAAATGTAATTTCGTCATTATCTTATACAGCTGGATTGGTCGAATAGGTCGCTAGCCAAATGGGTCGCCAATTTGTGTTCGGTATGGGCGCAGCCATGTTTCATCCGGGACCTTTAAAGTAGTTCCATTATGGTGGAATTCGTCATACCATTTGTATGCGTCATACAGTCGAGGTTAGATGTAGGTTCCGGAGGTTACGGAATATTCCGAGGTTTGCCGAGTGTCCGTCCGTCCAGTCCCGAATTCGTTTCCGGAGCATATTTCATAAACCATTCAAGATGTCTTTCTGAAACTTTGTACACACATCAACCTATTACAGTAGTTGTGCCTTTTGCTAATTAGGAATTTCTTGAATTTATATTTTTGTTTCCATGGAAACAAATTTGGCTTAGCTTTTGATTTATAAATTTGTTTCCTGAGCATATCTCATAAACCGTTCAAGCTGTCTTTTTGAAACTTTGTACACACATCAACTTATTATAGTAGTTGTTCCTTTCTGGGATTTACTTTTTTGTGTTTCCATAGAAACAAGATCGACTTAGTTTTTGGTGTAGAATTTTGTTTCCGGAACATATCTCATAAACCATGCAAGATATCTTCACAAAACTTTGTAACAATACAAACAACTATACATTACATAAACGTCATGTATATATATACATGTATATATAAGAGGTTTTTTTATTGAGCTGCAGTCCTCTCCACCATCAAAATATCTCTATTTGCTATGAAGTCATGTCTAATTTTTAAAACCAGAGCTTAATCATAAATTATCTCAAATCTTCTAGTGAATAGCAATCAGTCATTAGTTTTCAGAAATAGAGAGTAATATCTACTAAACAGGGCCACAATACTAGAACCAGTGACACTGTTTGTGAAATATGATACATTTTTATATTGATTACCAATAGCATAAAGAAGTTATTTTTCCTTTTTTCTTCGAAACAAGTTCAAGGGCGAGGGATGTTTCATGACAAATCATCTTGTTTAAATTAAAAAAAGGTCCTACGCTCACTTTTTAATAAATAAAGTATAAAAGGGTTGGGTAGCCCCAGTAGCCCGGGTTTAGATTTGTCTGCTTCTTTGGTACAAAAGGAAAAATAAGATTGTGAACAATGGCATGAGATAACTCGTATTAACCAGTGGTTGTATGGGCAATGACCTGCCAACTGCATTAGTCAGTTTCTTATTAACCTTACCAGAAAAAAAAAAGAACATTCTTTTGACAGAATTTTGTTTTGTTTGCTCTACTTTTAATAGGTTGTTCAGGAAAACTGCACAGCAGAACACAAACATAGCAAACAAAACATGTATGAGATAAAGATAAAAAGATTATATTATATGTTTTACAGTGTCACAGTCGAATTCTACTGGAAATGGAAGACAAAACAGAGAACAACAGGTGGAAACAAATAATGAAGAAAGGTAAATAAACCTTAATTATTGAATACAGAGCCCCTTAAGTGCATGATTCCACTCTTATATAATTTTTTCTTATATGATTCCACTCTTATATAATTATTTCGTTTAAACGAAATATTAATTGGTTTAAACGAAATATTAATTGCTTTAAACGAAATATTAATTTGTTTAAACGAAATATTAATTTGTTAAATGAAATATGAATTCATTTAAACAAAATACTAATTCGTAATAACGAAATAACTAATTTGATCACCATTGTTTTTATTTTCTAGTGATAAAGAAGAAAATACAGACGAGGAAGAGGTAGGTTATATAATACGATAGAGTTACTTCCCTTTCTGTCAGGTTTTTATTTTATTCTCTGTAATTGGAGAGTTGGAACTGATGAAGATAGGCATGCTAGATGGACTTGATACTAGGAGCATTATGTCCGACTATAGCCTTCTCTTACACACAGGATCTGGGTTTTCCTTCCAGTACAAACAACCAAATGCTGTTCACTAACAAGGGAACACCATGCTGTTTGACCATCTGTACTACCCCACTAAAAGAGGGGACACCCTGCCATCTGAACAACTGTCCCACACTACTGACACCGGAACGCATTAAGGAACTTTCTTAAAATAAATGTTTATTTTTGAATATTACATGATATCAATAATTAATATTTATTGAATGACGAAAGAAAATTTGAAAACGTATTCAAAGTACTATGTATATATACAAAGCGTTATTATTTATTTTAGACGCCACCACCTAAACGTCAGAGAAAGAATGTGGGCCGTAAAACTGGTGATCTAGATTGTTCGTTAGATTTAGGGGAGGACGAGATTGAATCATCATCTTCTAGGATAGTTAAAAGGTAGAATTTATACACAGTAGGGTTTCACTGGACAGTTAGATTCAGTAAGATGGTTGAAGGGTTTCACTAGACAGTTAGATTTAAATGGCTGTTATGGTAACTCTATGTGGGTGTTAGGATAACTATATATGGTTGTTATGGTAACTATATGTGGTTGTTATGGTAACTATATATTATGGTAACTATATGTGGTTGTTATGGTAACTATACATGGTTGTTATGGTAACTATATTATGTGAATATTATGGTCATTGTGTTATATTTTTAAGGCCAGCTAGAAAGAGAGGAAGTGTAAGAACAGACATACCAAGTAAACCTATTCTACCTAAAATAACTAGAAATACGTCCAATGAGAGGTAATTAATTCAATATTTGCAACCTAAATCAGGTACCCTTATGACAAAGTACACAAGTCATTTTTAAACCTGGTCAGTTAAAGTTTGTTTAATATACATCTCTGTGTAGTTGATCTTATAAAAGTTGAATACTGTATTATAGACTAATCTGATATTGAAAATACAGAATCATCGACTTAGAATTGATAACTTGCCAGTATTTAGAGCTGACCCCTTGAAATGCGGAACCCATGGTTAATGGCACTCTCCATACATTTTTATTGGCTGCAAATATTGTTTCACTGCTCCCACCACCTGACTCAAGTACAGACCTTATGATTTCATGCACATGCGTTAAACTACTAGACCACTCAACCCCCTTGATCTACATTAGCACGGGGGATCACGTGGCTAAGTGGGTAAGGCGCTGGCTCTCTACACTGGAGGTCGGGTGTTCTATCCTTGCATTGGCCGAGAAAGTTCATCTCAATTTTCCGGCGTGGCTTCCCCTTGTCAGTGATGCAGAACGGAGGGCCTGACAAGGACGGCTGCCTAGTCATTCGGATGGGACCAAAAAACCGAGGTCCCGTGTACACATTGGCGTGCACGTAAAAGATCCTTTGGCAGTTGGAATTCGATATAAGAGTAGGCCATAGCGCTGCTGCCCGGGCAAAATTTCCCTCTTAGCACACTGTATGGCATATGCCCGTCTTCCATTAGCATAGGTTAGGTGCAGAAGAGTAGGATGTTAAACCCCATTTCATTCATTCATTCAGAATAGAACAGTAGAGCTTTCAAGCCCATTTTATTTCATTTTATTTAATCTCTATCATTCATATAATTTATATATCTTATTTTTTTATATTCTTAGTTATGATGGTGGTCGAGGTCAGATGAGTAAAAGTAGTTCCAATAATTCTAATGTATCTAATATAGATCCTGAAGATCTGTTCAGTGATTTGTAGATAGAATTCAGTGGTTCAGAAACATTTCCCTCTTGTTTATAACCAAGGCAGCACTCATTATCATATTCAGTGATTCAGAAACATTCTGTCTTGCTATCCCTTGCCAGGCCCTCTGTCATGCATCCGTGGCAAAGAGGAACAATGCGGGGAAATCTGGATGAACTTTATGGACCACTGCAACTACAAGGGTCGAACAGGGGACTTGCAGGTTACCGCGCCAGTGTCTCCCAACAGTATAAACAATGTTGTGTATTAGTTATATACAATATAAACGCTATCTTGTTCATAAAGTGAAATGTTATGAATTGTATTCTGTTGTTAATAGGGGGGTGGGTGGCTGAATGGTTAGCACGTATGTGCTGTATCATAAACCCAGTTAACATAACTTTACTGGTATGGTTGCCCCTAGAGACGGTAGTTATAACAAACATGGCGACCAGGTGGGTACTAACTATAACTCGGTTGTTCTAATAGTAACCCACGGACAAGACATGTACAGGTGGGTACTAACTATAACTCGGTTGTTCTAATAGTTAACTGCAGGACACTGCGAGACTCTGAGATGAGTCACATATTATATTGAACATGGTTAGGAACTGTCATTGTCAGATCATCCAGTCCTGCCATTCTGACAAGGAGACTTGAAAGCTGGGATAGGTTGTACCAAAATGTAATGTTGATGGAATAGAACTTCACTAATCTAAAAAATAGCACAGCAGGTCCTCCGGTTTCACAAACCATTCTCAGACCTAATTTAAGAATTATACCAGAAACACAAAACTCTGCACATAGTTTCTTATAGATGTGTTTCATACATTAAAGCTATAGACGTTTTATAAAGCGCTATATTTAAGTTAAAATAAGACGTGATGGAGGTTCTACACACTTTCATTCTACCTCCCTGGTTTATAGAGATTAAATTATATAAAACTACTGACTTTAACGTTCTAGGCCAGTAGCTGTGGTGTAAATTATATCAACCAACTGGCTTTAACGTTCTTTAAAAAATAGCTGTATTGTAAATTATAGGTATATTATCAACCCCTGATTTTAACGTTGTAAACTATGGCGGTATATTAGTGCCAAAATTCTAACATGCTATCGTCTAATTTCTAACCTTCATTCATGTAACTTCTAACCTCCATTCATGTAACTTCTAACTTCCATTCATGTAATTTCTAATTTAAGACAATGTATAATTCAACTTCTTTATTTGTTCAGTGAAAATATCAATTCTATTTCATCTTATTTCTATTATTGAGGCGAAAAATGTCTACTTCATTGTGGTATTACATGTTAAGCATGAACGGCAAACAAATTTAGAATTTTGATACTTCTACCTAGCAACCATCATTATGACATCGTTTGGTGTCGGCACTGTGTGCTCAATTGGATGATTGCGCACCTGATCGGGACCATAATTGGTATAAACGACCCATTCTTCGTTTGGTTGAAGGTTGGAAGGAGTGCAGAGAGAGAGAGAGAGAGAGAGAGAGAGAGAGAGAGAGAGAGAGAGAGAGACAGAGAGAGAGAGAGAGAGAGAGAGAGGTCACTTAGTATTAAACTCAGTATCTGTGTAGGCCTATCCATAACATTTATACCCTGTGTTAATATAGACCAACTGCATATAGATATTAATTATTGGCTCAACCGTAAAAAAAAATAAAATAATATTCTCCAAATCCCGTTTAGCTTATATTTGAAATAGAAAATGAAATGAAATGAAAGAGGGTTTAACGCCCTACTGTTTTGTTCCGAACCGGGCTAATGGAGACGGACATACGCCATACAGTGTGCTTTAGGGAAATATTGCCCGGAGAGCGGATCTACGACGTGGACTTATATCGAAGTCTAACGGTCACGGGATCTTTTACGTGCACGCCAACATGTACATGGAACCTCGGGTTTTCATCCCATCGGAACGACAAGACACTAATAAGGGGGAACCACGCCAGAAAATGTGGATGAACTTTTTTCGACCAATGCAGGGATCGAACTCCCGACCCACAGCCTAGCGAGCCTGCGTCTTACCCACTTAGCCACGGTATTCGAAATAATATTTGCAAATCATACATTTATATCACGTTCAATGTTGTTTAGAGGGTAGGATGGCCGAATGGTTAGCACGTGCACGCTGTAACATAAGGTCTGTCATTGAATAAACTGGCGTGGTTTCGATTTCCCGTTTTTACGTGACATGGAGCAGAGCCGCCTTTCCAACCTCGTGGGTTTTCTCCGGGTCCTACGGTTTCCTCCCACTGCTAAACACTCCTACGCGCAAGCGAATTATTGAAATACAATTGAACGGTGTTAATACCGAAATGACATGGTTGGTGTCGAGTTGATGTTAAACCCCATGTCCCCATCTCTCTCTCCCGATGTTGTTTTCAATTTTAACACTCAGGCAAGCCACTCAATCTGACGAAGAGGGAGTCGTTTGTATCAATAGAATGGTCCCGATCAGGTGCTCAATTCCCAAACTGAGCACACGGTGGCGACACCAAACGATGTCATAATGATGGTTGCTAGGTAGATGTATCAAAATTCTAAATTTGTTAGCCGTTCATGCTTAACATGTAACACCACAATGAAGTAGACATTTTTCGCCCCAATATTAGAAATAAGATGAAATAGAATTGATATTTACACTGAACAAATAAAGAAGTTGAATTATACATTGTCTTAATTTAGAAATTACATGAATAGAAGTTAGAAGTTACATGAATGGAGGTTAGAAATTACATGAATAGAAGTAAGAAATTAGACGAAAGCATGTTAGAATTTTGGCACTAATATACCGCCATAGTAAACCAGTCTAGTAGTTGTGGTGTAAAGTTTACTCTTCTTACCACTGTTTACTGTTTTTACTTGTACCTATTTTAACAGTGTATGACACGATATAGAATTAACAACATGCAATAACTTGAATATTATTAATTCCTTGGGGAATAATATCATGGTCTTTCACAATAAATATATAAAACATTGCTGTCAACAATTGATAAATAGCTACACAAACTTTGTATAATAGTTTAGCTTTATCACCTAGAAACAGATCAACGGAGTGTTTATAAATAGTTTGTATTTTGAATATCTCATTTTATTAAATGTAAAGTAGACAATGTAAAACGACCCGTATAACTAAAGATTTAAACGATAAAAACATAAACACGTCCTTGTATGTAAAATATCACTTTAAAACATGGTGTTAAAGTACTTTGTCGTGAGAAGAGTCGGTGGGTCATCTTCTCTTTTCGTCGTTAAAATACGTCTTCGTCAGAATAAAGTTAAAACAGGAGGGGGGAGGGGTCCGGATCGTCAATGCTGAAAAGAGAAGGCCTTTGGGGAAGAAAACGGATCCACTTGCATTTTGTAGAAAAGGTAATTTTGAAATTGCTCACTAAATGACATCGCCTAAAATTTTGAAATCCATGACACGAGTTAGAGAAATGCCCCTCGTACGGCGACCAAAAAATGCACTTGGTCGCCAGCAAATGTCGGAACATTTCCCAAAAAATTGCAAACTTGAAGAAAGCCGCGTTCTGAAATCTTTCTAGGTCAGATCGCAGAACTTTGGCGTTTGTTTTGAACATGCTCAAAAGAAACCAAACGTCGTGA
Source organism: Patella caerulea (assembly GCA_036850965.1). Taxonomy (NCBI): domain Eukaryota; kingdom Metazoa; phylum Mollusca; class Gastropoda; family Patellidae; genus Patella; species Patella caerulea. Next base: position 1,889,216 of record JAZGQO010000002.1, read on the forward strand.
ATCAGCGATCATTTGCATCTTGAGCAGGGCAGTAATGACTCTACCCCGGTCTGAGAGAGATATTACAGAAGCTCACGGTGCATTTGAAACCAGCCGACGGAGAACTTTTGTAATTCCCAGTTTAAAAAACAGTGCGCTCTAAACGGACCCAAGTGCTGTACGTGTACTCTCAGTACACCCAAGTCTGAAAACCCTGTTGCACTCAACTACAATCACACTAGGGTTCGTTGCCATAAGCTACATGTATCTTTGGCGCAAACTCCCAATGACGTAGCTGCGCTCTGTCGTACGCCTTCGCAATTGTCAGACCTGTTAATGCTTACAAGCATTGTGGACGGGTGGAGAGATCTTCGGGATAATAGGATTTTATTATGATTAAAATGAGGTGTGGTTTAACGTTCTACTGTAACAAGTCTATTACCGCCTCACTGTATTTAATCACATATTTCCAGGTGGTTTTCCACGATGTTGCCAGGTTGTAATATAACCAAACGACCACCATGACATGGTTTATCTTTTCCACCACCATGACATGGTGTAACTTCAACCACGACGGTTCTCCTGGCCCATAGCAGGTTGTATCTTTAACCACCACGAGTTTATATATGACGAGTTGCCAATGATTATGAAATATCTATTCATGATTACACAATAAAACGTCTCCATGTATTTATTAATGCCTTTCTTCAGTTGTATAATCTGAGCTCTTTTGGTTTTTGTCAAATGTGCTATAAATAGCTCAAGTTTGTTCTTAACCATACAAACTGATCAGGAGTAAATATTCGCTTGACCGATTCAATCAGTGAAAGACATGATATCGGGTTGATTTAATTCGCTCACAAAATAAACTCTTTTTGTTCTGGAAATTGCGGGGGGGGGGGGCATATGTTAGTCCAGAAATGACCTAGTTTGTGTCGAGTGGGCGTTAAACCCCATTTCTCTCCCTCTCACTTATGCAAATTAAATTCTAAAACAAGTATTTAGAACTATTAAAAACAGAAATAAATGTATCAGAGTATATCCGGATAAAAAATTTCCTATTTAATATTACCCACATTATAGATTATTTATATAGATTCGCAAACAACCTATAAAGCTTATATTATTAATTCGTCTCCAAATGGTAATGAACAAAATAAATAGAATAAATAAAATAAACAAAATAAAAAATGGCATGCTGTGGATCCACCCCTGAACATAAATAAACTTGTCACAATTTCACAGAAATGCAACTTTTATTTCCTTTCGCGCTAAATGTATATTAAGAATGTTCAAGTTTTCTGTCGTCTGCTAAATGTATATTAAGAATATTCAAGTTTTCTGTCGTCTGCTTGAGCTCAGCACGCGCTGTTAACAAGAGTAACTATTAAAGTTTACTGACGATACTATAAACGACATCTAAGTTGAAAGCTCGACATACCCCCCCCCCACACACACAAACATCCATTACCCCCCCCCCCCGCACATCAGGGTATCAATATCAGAAGTAGTTAAATGTATTATCAGTATTACTCTCATATTGATCACCTTAAATTTTTACGCATTTTCATTAGTTCATTATTATTGACCCCCCCCCCCCCCAAGAAAAAAACCAACAAAAAACAAAAAAACAAACCTGCATCCGCTTGGTCGCCTCTTTACATACTTAAAATAAATCGTAAAACAACATTTTTTATCAAAAAAGATATTATGGTCGTGCGCTTTATCCTTTATCATCAATTCGTACAATGGAATGATCATTCCAAGCGGGAGATAATGTTAAAGATAATATACGTAGCGTAGTAATGTTAAAGACAGGTAAGTAGTTACGTGCATTTATTATGTTTTATTATGTACAATCACAGCATCTGTCTTTTGTCAAAGTAACCTGTGGCTACCCCATATATACGCTCAAATATTCAAGACACATTCACATAGTCTCTGGAACCATGTTAGTCCCGAATGATAGTCATCAGACGCCAGGATAATTGGGACTAAACCTAATATGGGTTGTGACCAATGGAAATGGAATTCAAAGTTCTACTTTAAAGTCTTACGTCTCATCCGAACAACTAAACGCTGCCCCCCCCCCCTCATCAGGATATCAATAGCTACGTGTGTTTATACGATTCTAGTGATTTGTGCCAAAAAATTACGTGACTTGTCGTCATAAAGAATAGGTGGTAGATTCCGAACAATCGTTCACAGGGAATGATGGACATCGGACGGACTGGAGTGTCGACAATATACAACCACATTTCAATGATGGTGTATAAAAATTAGACAGAACATTGACCATGAATTAATAGTTTTAATCAGAATAACAGTAACCTATTAATCCCGTACAATGTTAGTTATTTTATTAATTGTTACTTGAATTGTAACGTTTCTATGATGATCAATAAATCCACTGACATGATTACAGAATCTCGTCCAGTCAATAAGATCAGTATAATAGCCTGGCCAACCGGGTTTAACAGTCCCGTTACATTGTTTAATATACCCCCCCCCCATCACTCGAACAAGACATAATAGGTTCATCTCTACTCTGTATGTAGGCCTATCCACCATTAGTCTATATCAGGCTACTATCTTAAATACATCTTTCTACCCTGTATGTAGGCCTATCCGCCATCAGTCTATAGCAGGTTATTATTTTAAATATATATCTACTCTATATATATATCAACATCATTAGTCTAGTCCAGATGAGAGACGGACGTATAGGACAACCCAGATGTTGGTGTATACTAGGTTTGATATTAATTATATGATATATATCAACACCAGGATAGAACATGGATGTGAAGCCGGATGTGACTGAAATAGAACACCATACTGAAATAGATTTAATGTTATTTTGTGTCGTCTGCTTGTGATTAGCACGCGCTCTAGTTACAACTATGTTATATATTAAACTTTATTAACGATGAAGACAGACATGTACCATATTATAGCTCTTTATGGAAACAACCCCGTTGAAATCTCATTAAAAAAAATGGCTTGCACGTGGGGTTTTCGTTACCCACTTTACAACTCCAAACTGTCAGTTGAAAGGTCGACATACACCCCCCCCCACCCCTCCACCTATTGCAGGTCTTTATTTTGATATCAAATGTTATATAAATTATTATTTTAGACACGCCCACAATCAACTATCGGATGATCAAGATTAAAAGATTAACAAATATAACAATAAAATCGATAATCGAGACTTGCCAGGTATCATTAACAAGGGGATGAGGCACGCCTAAAAAATATCGATGAAATTCCACGGCCAACAGTACAGAACAGTGTATAGTCGTTCGTATAGGATGACAAACCGAGGTCATATGTAGAGATTTGTGTGCACGTAAAAGAACCATTGATATAAGAGTTTAATTTCCACTTGATACATGTAAGAATTAGGAGGAACATTGACCATAAGTTAACAGTTTTAATCAGAATAACAATAATCCCGTTCAATGTCAGTTTTTTTTATTTATTGTTGTTTGAATTGTAAAGTTTCTATGATGATCAATAAATCCACTGACAGGATTACTGAGTCTCTGCCAGTCAATAAGATCAGTAAAACAGTATATCCCACCACCAGGTCTAACAGTCCCATTACATTGTTTAACTACAGATTGAGAAAAGAGTTATTGCGACCAAATTATTAGGGAAGCTAAAGCCCCCCCCCCCCCCACTCCGCCGGGTCTGCCCTAGCAACAAACTTTACAAGACTGTGAAATAAAATTGGTTAATCCAGGACGTGTTTTGGGCTACAAATAGGCTTGAGTGACAGGTACCAGTTGACATAGGACTATGGATAGGCCTGAGTGACAGGTACCAGTTGACATAGGGCAGTATCTATAACACAACGTCCTGCTGTTCTGTATAGACACGACATACGTCACACAAGTCTGTTATGAGGGAAATCTTTCTCTACATCAGCCCTACAGTCTACTCTAGTATGCAAACTGCCATGGGTACTTTTACATGCACAAACCAAGATAAAAAGTTTTGGAACTTATCTATAGGCGATGTACGTGTTTCACGCAATCTCAGAGAGAGAGAGACTAGTCTATTTTCAGCTAGGTTGAATCCTCGGGCTCCTGCTCTATCAGTAGGACAGGACGGGAGAGAGAGAGAGATGTGGTTTAACGTCCACTCGACACAAACTATGTCATCTCGGGACTAACATATGGTTTTAATTTTATTTTAATAATTCGCATGTGTGTAGGGGTCTTTAGCAGTTGGAGCAAACCTACGAGATTGGACAGGCGACCCCACTCTTTGTCACATACAACCGGGGATTGAGGATTGAGAACCACGCCAGTTGACTCAATGATAGGCTTTATGATACAGCGCGCACGTGCAAACAATTCGGCGGCCATTCACCCCCCCCCCCCATCTCAGTTAGAAAGGTAATGGTTATTAATGGATTATTACAATTATATACTCCTAGTTGCACTTTTTATTCAATATAATTTTGATTATTTTCATACCATTGCATGTCAAAATGATTAATTCTAAATTAATTTTCTTATCACTACCAATATGGTACGGCATTTCACACCACTGAATTTCAAATTAATTTGTGTCATTTAAATTAATCTACTGAACGCTTTCACTAGAATATTGCATTTTTAATCAATAATTGGTATCTGTTTAAATGAATTATAGAATATTAAAATTTATTGTTATTATAAAGACGACTACGCGCAAGCAAATAATTGAAATAAAATTGAACTATATGTTAGTATCTCTCTCTATCTCCCTCTCACTCAACACAAACTAGGCCATTTTAGGACTAACTCATGGTTCAACCATATTTCAATAATTCGCTTGCGCGTAGGGGTTTTAATCGGTGATCGGAAACTATTCGCTCATGAAGAAAGGGAGATCCTGTTTGTTTATAGTACGTGTTGTTATTATATTCCACGCGTTTTAATTTTAAAATAAAAAGAATATTGTAAGACAAAAGATGGTGTAAAAGATAGGGATCAGCACTTTGTGGGTCACCTTGACGTTGAAACCTTGTCAAAACTTCTATTAAATATAACAGTCATCTGAATGGGTATGGCGGGTGTTTATAAGATTAATAAGATAGTATACATGTTTAGTTATACATGTACTGATCTTACAAATCGATCAAAGTCTTTGCTGCAACAGAAAAAAATATTCTTTTCAAGTTATGTTCTTTTGAATTTTGAACCAAAAATAGCAGAAATTGTCTGCTTTATTTTTGAGCAGTCATTTAGCCACGAAAATCGTATCATCTCGTCCCAGCAAATAAGTGGTGATAATTTGGTGATTTGTTGCATAAGTTAACCCAATGGCCGTCATTGTCACATACATTTCTTTTTCGATGCATTGCACAATACGTCTAGCACTCGAATTACGCCTTGAACTATATTTGTCAAGTGTAGCCATAATGAGGTGACATCACTTCCCGTATATTTAACAGTTTGTTACACATCTCCCGTAGCAATGATACGGACTGTCATTGAGTCAACTGGTGTGGTTTCGATTCTCTGGTTACACGTGACAAGGTGTAGGGTCGCCTGTCCAACCTCGTGGTTTTTTTCTCTGGGTCCTTTGGTTTCCTCCCATTGCTAAATAATATTTTAATCAACGAACAGGTAAATGGTTATACTAAGTTTTGAGCTTTGCTGTAAATTTCCTAAATTGTTGGTAAAGTTGAGCAGCATCGGGTAATCAGATATTGTAGCGATTAGCCAACAAGTTGAGCAGCAATTTATTTGCTTGGGGGAGTTCTGTTGCAATTTAGTTGATCAGGACCCGCACCCCTTTCTCTGCCACCAGTGGTCTATCGGCCGACCTCAAGCCGTTTTATAGTAGAGCTTCTTCAGAGGAGAAGGCGGACTAGCTAAAAAGTAGTTACGCTATTTTCGACTCTCTCTCTCTTAAAACAAACGGAACAAAACTGTACAAAACTATAAAGTTTTATTATGTATTATAACATATATCCGGTAAGTTTTAATGGACTAGGAAAAACTCTTTTAACTATTTTTAAAGAGGCGAACTGTCCCAGTTCAAGCCGTTCTGTGATCTGTTCTGTTTCTGTGTAATAACTTAAAGCTATACTGTTCATTACCTGCAAGCAGTTAAAGGCTGTATCTGTTTAAAAACTGCAAGCAGTTTATAGTCTTTGCTTTTTCTAAAGGCTGTAATCTTTGCTTAAACTGCAAGCAGTTTAAGATCTATGTGTGCTCTAGGAGCAATTACCACGAACTATTGGTGTACTAGAGCTTCGCTTCGACCCTGGAGAAGGTTATCCCAATGGGAACAGCTGGCCCGGGGTACTAGTGCTGGGTAACACGTTCGCCTGGCCGTCTCGACAGGATGGCAATGTATGAGAGAATTAATTCCCATCGCATGCAAACTTATAAACTATATGTTCCTTATGTCAACCATATAAATGCAACATTATTTGACAGATGGACACAATGTGATTTATCGTTAAGTTGACACATACAGAAGTATAATCTAGTTATGTTTAATAAGTCATAGGATATGCATATAAATTATAATTGCATGCTATATATTCAAATTCGGCTATTTAAGTAATGGGAGATAATAATTCTCAATAATATTAGACAATGTATTATGTTACATCTCCAACAAAGTAGATTATATAATATGGATATAAACTCATTAATAGTATGCTAAATAACTAGACATGGATTTCTATTAAGTTATAAATTTGAACATAATATATGGCAGATAGCAATATTATTATAAAACTTAGAAAGGTTCTGTCAACATACTATTCATGCAGTTATCAAATATCCATTCCCTCACCATATATAACTACAGTGGCCTAGGTGTATTTATAGTCTCGACTATTTATACGTCTATAGACTTTAAATAAAAAAATACTAACAAAATGAAACTTGCTTTACCACAACATCAAAATTGATTTCTGTCAAGTTCACAAATTGATGGCACGGTCAAACAATTCCAAATCGACCTCGACCATAGTGATTTGGGTTCTGACCTGTCACCTTTTTGAGTATAAAAAAAATGAAACTAGACAAAGTACAATAAGAGTCATGCAAAATTGAAACAAAATAGAGAACAGTCAAATTAAACTAGGCCTACAGATCTATATTTCTATTTGTTTTTATGCTTTCGATGTCCTACACTACATAAAGATCTAACTGGGTATTTTTTTATTTAAGATGGTGTCGTTTAGTCAATTTTGCTAATTAGTCTTTTTACAGTGTTGTAGTAATATTTTCATCTGTTGGTTTAAACAATATTTATTTACATTGTTTGGAATTTATATAGCTGAATTACAGTTTGTATGATACGTCAACAAGCGTGAAGATATATATCACTTCCTGTGTAATGATGATGAAACCAATATATAACATAAGCAAGGGGGGGGGGGAGGGGGCCGTAGATGAGCCGAATGGTATCATAAGATCTGTCAATGAGTCAACTTGCGTGATTTCGAATCCCCGGTTGTGCGTCGCAAGGAGTAGGGTCGCCTCGTGGATTTTCTCGGGGTCAGTGTCGTGGGAGGCAGACAGTAAGCATTTTACTATGGTTTAAGTTTAAGATGATGACTTTCAGAGTGTAATTATCGACTAACTTTAAAATATTATTAATAAATTATGTCTGCCGATGTTGAACAGCTGTTTCGTTTCTATACTGAGCTAATGAAGACGGACATACGACATACAGTGTGCTATGAGGGCATCGGCGATATGATCTACTCTTATATCGAATTCCAATTGCCAAGGGATCTTTGACGTGCACACCAATGTATACACGGGTCCTCTGTTTTTCGTCTCATCCGAGCGACTAGACATCTGTCGTTGTCAGGCCCTCAATCCGGCACCAGTGACAAGGGACCCCCCCTCCACCTATTGCAGGTCTTTATTTTGATATCAAATGTTATATAAATTATTATTTTAGACACGCCCACAATCAACTATCGGATGATCAACATTAAAAGATTAACAAATATAACAATAAAATCGATAATCGAGACTTGCCAGGTATCATTAACAAGGGGGTGAGGCACGCCTAAAAAATATCGATGAAATTCCACGGCCAACAGCACAAAACAGTGTATAGTCGTTCGTATAGGACGACAAACCGAGGTCATATGTAGAGATTTATGTGCACGTAAAAGACCCATTGATATAAGAGTTTAACTTCCACTTAATAACAGTAACCTAATTATTTACGTCTTACAATGTTAGTTATTTTATTAACTGTTACTTGAATTGTAAAGTTTCTGTGATGATCAATAAATCCACTGACAGGATTACTGAGTCTCTTCCAGTCAATAAGATCAGTATGACAGACTGACCAACCACCAGGTTTAACAGTCCATTGTTCAACTACAGATTGTCTATCATCTGTTTTATTTATAACTTTATATATGACGTCAACATTACATGACGTAATACTTGTATCTTCTACGTCATCCAGGGTTAATAGAACACGTAATGATGATGATGAGACTTTATACACCCATGTACACCATGTATAACCTGGAACTACATGTTGTTTACCATAATACCAATCATCACAACCTGACACAGTATCAACATTAAAAACATCTTCATACATATTCTCATCACAACTTACAATCTTACCAAGTTGATTACTTAACAAAGTTTTATCTATCTCTGCTACTTGAAATGTTGAATATCTTACATCAGGTATATCCAATTTTCTACAACAACTTTCATCTTTCTCCTGTCTAACTTTAGGTAATCTTTGTAAAACTTCAACAATGGACGAATCTTCTAAAACATTCACTGAATATTTAACACTAGCTTTTAAATCTTCTGTTAGTCTTTTAATGTCCTCCATTAATTTCCCAAATTTGGATTCTTCTTGTTTTCTAGATTTCTGCATTTCCACTTTAATATTTTCTCCAATTTTACGAAATTCTGAGCAGATTTTATTCACGTGTGCATCGACTTTCTCACATTCTGTTTTTGTACAGGTTTTGACTGCAATTAATTTACTATTTAAATTATCATAATGTTTCTGAAAATTGGTAATTTGTTTTTTTAAGTCGTCATTCAGCGTTTTTAAGTCTTGTTTGATATTTTGTCTGACTTCATCCTTCTGCAAATCTAACAAATTATGTCCGATATGATCAGTCACGACACAATTCAAGCACACGGCTAGTAAACAATCTTTACAATATATTTTTACTCTCTTTCCTTCATGGTTTGGACAGAAATCTTTCGGATGTGTGACGGAAGTGACTGGTGTCTTTTGCTTCATTGGTTCGTTTGGTTGTTGACAGACTTGTTTTTCATCATATCGACAAACAACATGGTCTTTACAAGATTTTAACTTATCATGCATGGCTTTACATGATTTACATAAATATTGATCACAGTCTCGACAAAAATATTGACATGTATCTTCAGTACATACATGACATTGTGGAATAGTAGAATTGTCATCAATGTTTAGTTTAGGTTTAAAACGCTCCATACCCCCTTCAATAGGACAACGACATTCTGGACATAGGAACTGGCCTTTATTAAAAGTTTTGTTCACATAACCTTCTAAACAGATGAAGCAAAACCGGTGCTGACAATCTATCAAAACGGGAGTTTTATATTCAGTCAAACAAATACTACACACCTCCTTGTCTGTCTGCTCCGCCATGTTGTTAAATTAGACTGTTACACGAGTTGTATAACATATGATATTAAAAACACTGAATAATATACTACACACGATTCAAACACTGAATAATATACTAAATAATCTACTAGATTAAAACACTATAGTAAATAGTCAACTAACTAGTCTAGTCTTATATAAAACACGACATTAAAATCATAACGATTAAAACAGTATAATACACAGTCTTACAGGTTACTAGTCTACTAAATCACGTCACGTGTCATCTCACGCGGTTTATCCTGACCCGTAGATCACATGATATCAAACTACAACTGTTAATACGTAAACAACATGTATACAAGTTGTATTTTAGATATTTCTACTTCCCCAGTCGGTCATATTTAACACTTTGTTTCAATCAACATCAATGTAAATTCGTCGATCAAACTAGACAACATCTACATTATATGACATTGCGTCAAGGCATGGACCTTATAATGTGTTATAAGGTCCATGGTCAAGGTCAGCATAAGCACACTTGTTACAATTTCTCAGAAATTCTACTTTTACTTTTACTTTCCTTTCACGTTAAACCTATATTTAGGTCACGTGCTAATACAGTTGGGCAGCAAAATTAATTTAAAAATTCAACCCTTGAAGAACCAGAAGTGAAAAGAAATTACTTAATTTCTTGTTACTTATCATGAACAAGTTATACAAATAACTACAAACAACAGTAAAACTATCACATTGTCTTTAAATGGTGGTAATCCATTCAAAAGCAGATACATCATTGATAAGCTTTAAAACTTTGCTACTGGTGGATGTTCTTCACCGTTTTCGTCCTTTAGTGCCTGATCCAGGGTTTAATCCAATCATACATCTGCAATTTACAAAACAAAGTATGTTTAAGAAGACCGTCCACTGGCAAATGTATAAATGAAATGAAATGGGGGGTAAAAGGCCTACTTTTCTGATCCTAAACTGGGCTATGAAGATGTGTGTTATGAGGGAAATTTTGCCCGGGCAGCAGCACCACAGTTTACTTTTATATCGAATTGTAACTGCCATGGGATCTTTTAGGTGCACGCCATTGAGCACACTGGACCTCGGTTTTTTTTTTGTCCCATTCAAGACTAGACAGCTGTGTTTGTCAGGCTCTCCGTTTTGCATCACTGACAAGGGAAATTTCTCGGCCAATGCAGGGATCAAACACCCAACCTCCAGTTTAGCAAGCCAGCATCTTACCCACTTAGCCAGATGTTCCAGGATAACACTTTGACTAACAAAGCTAACTGGTAATGCACTATCATGCAGAGAGGGAAATGATAGTATCCAGATCAAAACTATGGCCAATGAAGGGTGTCGATATATCATGCCCTTTATGTGGTCCTGATGGAATCCCAACTTATGCCCTCTGCCATACATGAAATTTCGGCTATTATAATTTTTGTCATACTAATTTTAGTATAAAAGTGAACAGAAAATGTACAGCCCTTCCATTAAACCACTCTTTTGACCATTTCATATTAATAAAAGTAACAACCACATTGTCCGCCTTAACCATAAACCCCACTGCATCTTTAACTGAGTGAAGACTCTACAAAATAAACATACATATACTAAGTAACTAAGGATGTATTCTCACCAAGTGAACTGAATATCAAGATAAGAGAGAGAGAGAAATAGAGAGAGAGAGAGAGAGAGTTTATGGGGATTGGGTTTAACGTCCATAGGACTAACATGGTTCAATTTTATTTCAATAATTTGCTTGCGGGTAGGGGTCATTAGCATTGAGAGAAACCGGAGTATCCTGTGATTCGAAACCATGGCAGTTGTCTCAATGACAGGCCTTAACCTTAAGGCTTACAATACAGCGCACACATGCTAACCGTTTGCTTGCCCCCTCCCCCCCCCCCCCCTTTAGAGCTTTAGGTTCTGGGATTCAAAACTTTTTTTGAAATGTTAGGAAAATCTCTGCTTTACAACCAGGCCTATTGCAGAAAAATTAACATTAGAATTAATATTATTAGGCGTAGGCCTATCAGAGTACCAGTATTATTAATACTATTACAATTACCGTTAGTTAGTGGCAAAATTATGCCTACTTTTATGACCCCATATCATTATTTTTGATAGTGTTCTCTAAACATGTGCGATTTAAATGCAGCATATGTGTTAGACTTGATATAACTACACAACTCTTCACCACTGCAATTAAATTTTACATTGAGTTCATTTGCATAAAGTATTGAAAGCAACAGCTTCTGCTGTGGAAAAATTGCAATGTGAATGTTGACATTTATATGAAAAGATAGGCCTATTATAGCATAGCCTAAGCCTGGCATAGGCTATGTTTCATCTTCATGACACACGTATCATTTAACGTATAGTCGACTCACCCACCGTATGTGACATTAAGAGTGTGGAAAATATTTCAGTTAGAATGGCCGCTTGTATTATAATTTCCAAGAATACTTAGTTGTAGGCCTAGTACAACTACTGCAATTTGGCCTTACACCTTATTGTGTCTTTCTGCTTTTCCCGCTTTAACGACCAACTACCGGATATATACACGCGGTTCTCCAGCCCCTCTTTAAAAATTGGAAGTATAGAAGCGGTTGTCAAGTATACTATAATAGGTCTAATCACCGATTTCTGAAATACGGTAATATGTTACACGCGATGACGTAAATACGATATTGATATACATAAAATGGAAGATAATTTAAAACGATATTGTTACTTACCATGATTTCCGTGAAGTAAACGAATTGGTCAGGACGTCTGATCATTCGGACAAATTCAACAGATTTCGTGACAGTAGAGAATCTGCCTTAACGTAGACTCCATCAGTTTGTAGGACTTATCGCTCTGGGCCGGGCCTATAATTTTTATAATTTTGTCATGGAAATAGTGTTTATCAAATGAATTTTAATTATGCGTAGGCCTATAGGTGTATTACATAAAATGGTTAAACTTTGATGACATGCTCTGCTGATTTAGATTTTACTTTACGATAAAAATACGTCGGCATGAAAACATCAGAGTCAGACATTACTATTACTAATAGTAATACGAGGCCCGCAAATATATGTCTTATAATAGTGGGAAATTAAACCAATTCAGAAAACATAATTGTAAGATTACAGGATGGTGTTATCTTGAATTTACCTGCATAGGCCTAAGATAATCAATTATACATGTTTACAGATTAAAGATACATTACCGTATGTAAGATTTAAATAAAGCGATGATCATTCTCGCTATAATAGTTTTAAGCGTAGTCTCGATTGCCAAAGCACATATTCCCACGATAATAAACGAAGTTTCGATTATCCAACAACTAACAGTTTAGTGATTTAATTATTGAATGGGCGTGGTGTTCTAATCTACTTAAAATTGGAGCCATCAGATGGTCTAGAGAGTTGATTATGGGCTTGTTATGTAAATAACTGTCTAAATGAAATGGTGTTTAACGTCCTACTGTTCAACTCCGACTGGGCTAATGAAGACGGACATACGCCATACAGTATGCTTTGAGGGAAAGTTAAATCGAATTCCAACTGCCAACCCCAAGGTGTGCTCGGGACCTCGGTTTTTCATGCCATCCGAACGACAATACGTTGTCCCTTGCCAGGCCCTCGGTCCCGCACGGCTGCACCACTGACAAGGCGGAACCACACCGGAAAATCCTGATAAACCTTCTCGGCCAACGCAGGGATCAAACACGGGATCTCAAGGTTAGCGAGTCAACGTCCTACTCACTGAGCCACCACGACTCCCCATAATGTCTAAATACTAATTTATATAACATATGAAGCCAGAAAAATATACCTGTGATAGGCAGATTTAGCTTTTATATAATGCACGTTTAATATCGAGGGTGTAATTTTGGTATCTTGTTACCCTGAACAGCAGTAGAATAAGCATACCTTTATCTACTAATATACACGCTCAGCCATTATTCTTGTTTGTATATAGGTTATATTATATACACTTTATGCTACGGGTATTTTGGTGTTAATATGTTATGTGCTGTAAATTTACAGAAATACCGTTAATTTACTAAAAATGCACGCAAACTACAAGATTACAGTAAATTGCTCGTTATTTTATGACTAATTACCCGTAATGTAATTTTACAGTTCATTTCTGTAAATTTATACAGTAATTTTCCCGTTTTTTAACAGAAATGTTTTACAGTGACATTTATAATACTATCACGGTAGAATATGATATATAACTAAAGACAGAAGTAGTTCTGATGACGAATGTGGCTATGTGTATAGTCCGTCAACACCGTTATAATGTTTCCTCTGTACAGAGGGGGTTGGATGGCTGAATGGTTACCGTGCGGGCGCTGCAAAATAAGGTCGTCATTGAGTCAACTGGCGTGAGTTGTACGTGACAAGGGATAGGGCCGCCTGTCTAGTCTCCTGGGTTTTCTCCGGGACCTCCCGGTTCCCTCCGACTGTTATAGACCCCTACGCGCAAGCAAATTATTGAACCAAATGGTAGTCCAGATATGACCTAGTTTGTGTCGAATGGACGTTAAACCCCATTCCTCTCTCTCCCTCTGTACAATATATATACAGCTTGTCTAAGTTCATCAGGGTATCATCATGTCTTATTAACGGTTAGCACGTGAGTCAGTATATTAATAGTTTAAAATTAGAAATAGGACACCAGGTAGTTTTCGAATCAAGCCACTAGGCCTATACGGTACAGGTATTACTTTATTTTGTGTCATCTGCTTGTAATAGCACGCGCTCTAGTTACAACTGTACGATGTGGTACGTGTAGTTTCATGGTCGAGTGTGAGACTTTAATTTGTATGTATTTTAATGCCTGGGAAATAATGCCCATGATTGTATAATAACGAGTTGACAACCATTTGAGCAAAAGACATAGAAATAATAAGGTTTTGGCTTTCTTAGAAAATAGGAAATCCCCGCTTTAAAGGAGCTAAATTGTTAACATTTGGGACCTAGCAATTGACAGAAGTGGGTCACAACGCATATAATACTGTAATAAGAATGTATTAACTGATTTATATTCGATGTTTTCCGTTTTTACTCTAATTTGAAATAAGTTATGTTCCGCGAAATAAGACATTGCCATACTACTACTACTACCTGGTGTTTTAACGTCCGCTTCCACAGAAGTGATATCGCAGTCAAACATTAGATACTACAATTGGTACGATACAGAGAAGATTAGCATGGCCCCTGCACATTGCCATAGGCCACATTTCAATGAAATACGCTAGAGGCCGTATAGTTCTATGAAATATAGAGGGGACCATAGTTCTATGGAATACACATGAGGCCTTAGTTCGTTGGATTACACAACAGGCCGTAGTTATATGAAATACACGAGAGACAATAGTGCAATGGAATACACAAGTGGCCTTACAGAAGGCTATAGTTCTATGGAAGATAATTAATGCTGATTGACGTTTTGACCGGGATTATCTATGATACAATATGAAATATACCCCCCCCCCATCACTGTATCATAAAGCCTGTCATTGGTGTGGTTTCGAATACCCGGTTGCACGACAAGGAGTAGGGTCGCCCGTCCAACCTCGTGGGTTCTCTCCGGGTCCCCCGGTTTCCTCCCACTGCTAAAGACCCCTACGCGATATAAAGTTAAACCATATGTTAGTCCCGAAATGACCTAGTTTGTGTCGAGTGGACGTTTAACCCAATACAATAATTTCTAATCAGTTATGTTCGGCGGAATACGCAAGAAGTCTCAATCGAATGCCCATCTCTAGCGTCTGGTTACTACACCGGTAGTGTTTATTATGCGTGCTCTCCAGATAAGAACTTGAAGCCACCATTTGGAATGACTTGTGGAATATGTCTAGCCACGTTCTTCGAGTCCCTTGTTACAAATGGCCCGGAAACGCCAACATCAATGTCACAACATCAATGTCGGTTTAAATTAACAAATAATTCGTGTTTTGTCTGTGGAAGATTTTGGATGATATTGAGTTGATTAGAGACTTTAGCTACTTTAAAGTTATCATCAACTTTACGCACTTTAAATGTTTAATCAAATTGTTTACAGCCTTAATCGATGTGTACAAATTTTAAGTCTGTAGCTGATTATAGCTCCACAAACAATTGTGAACGCCGGATCCACGGACAGGGGGGGGGGGGCAACATTTACAAATTAATCCCCTAGGCAGGGCATGCTGGAGCAATCCTTGGTGGGTAGGGGGCTTCCATCCTAGGTCCTTATAGACGGGGGTCCAGGGGCTGCAATTACCTGGAGAAAAGAGTTATTGCGACCAAAGTATTAGGAAGGCAAAAGCCCCCCCCCCACACACACACACACACTCCGCCGGGTCTGCCTTGGAAACAAACTTTACAAGACTGTTAAATAAAAATGGTTAATCCAGGACGTGTTTTGGGCTACAGATAGGCTGAACTGACAGGTACCAGTTGACATAGGGCTACAGATAGGCCTGAGTGACAGGTACCAGTTGACATAGGGCTACAGATAGGCCTGAGTGACAGGTACCAGTTGAAATAGGGCAGTATCTATAACACAACGTCCTGCTGTTCAGTATAGATACGACATACGTCACACAAGTCTGCTATGAGGGAAATCTTTCCCTACATCAGCCCTATAGTCTACTCGAGTATGCAAACTGTTACGGGTACTTTTACGTGCACAAACCAAGACAAAAAGTTTAGGAACTCATCTATAGGCGATGTATTTGTTTCATGCAATCTCACAGAGAGAGAGACTAGTCTATTTTCAGCTAGGTTGAATCCCCGGGATCCTGCTCTATCAGTAGGACAGGACGGGAGAGAGAGGTGTGGTTTAACGTCCACTCGACACAAACTAGGTCATCTCGGGACTAACATATGGTTTTGATTTTATTTTAATAATTCGCCTGCGCGTAGGTGTCTTAAGCAGTTGGAGCAAACCTACGATGTTGGACAGACGACCCTACTCTGACGTACAACCGGGGATTGAGAACCACGTCAGTTGACTCTATGACAGGCTTTTTGATACAGCGCGCACGAGCAAACCATTCGGCCGTTCAACCCACACCCAATCTCAGTTAGAAAGGTAATGATTATTAAGCAAGAATTAAATCAAAATAAATTTTGTTGTCTTTCAATTTATTCATAGTTATATGAGACAATTTATATATGTTAAATTATGTACGTTGAAAATTCATATACTTAGCCTGACAATAAGGAACCAGTCACGGACAATGCCAGGAATTAATCCAGACTTTGGACTGTTTATACTGGTGTTTATTATATTTAATACATTTAACCACAAAGATCAAAATGACAAGTACTGAGTCATAGGTTGCTTATTTCTAGGTTTGTATGAATATACATACATGTGATGAATAACAGGTCAGATACATACAATGATATAATGAATAGCTGACCAGGTTAGATACATACAATAATGTAATGAATACATACAATAATGTAATGAATAGATTTAATATTGAGAATTAATCTAGCAAAAAACTGCCAGATCCAAATCTAACATATTGTACTGCTCTCATCTAACCAATCAGGAGGAAACATGTGAACTGACCTCTCTCATCTAACCAATCAGGAGGAAAAATATAATCAACCAATAACAAAGACATTAAAAAGCCAGGTTACAATCAGAACAGGAAATAGATATGGAAGAACTTAAATCTTCGTGTAGACAGACAAAAAAAATTAAATTGGAACAAAATTAAAGACTTAATTTGAATAAGATTAGAAAATGTGAGAATGTTTTGGTGACTGTTACTGAATCAGATGAAAATGGAGGAGCTATGAATTTTAAAGGGACAGTCCCAGATCTAATGAAACAAAACACATTCTATGAATTTCATTCTTCAATTGGTTGAGTGACTTGTTACTCGTGACTATGAAAATTTGTATTTCTTTGAAAAGGTGCCACAAAAGTTCAAAGAGATTTTCACCCAAAATTAACCACCTTTATTCACTTAAATATATCTGAAACTGCTCCTAAAAATGAGTGATGTATACTGTCAAACATTTACTTGTGAATACATCAAGTCCTTAAAATGTTTTTACAAGAGTACCATGTCCATAAATAAATAGACATCTTCCACCATTACAAATAGAGCATCCTGTCAGACATCTTCCACCATGTTTAACACACCTCAGTCATAAAATCATCAGCTTCATCTTGTTGTTCTTGGTGTTTAACGTCCGCTTCCACCGACGGTGATATCGCAGACAAGTCTTATTTTTTCCATTTTCATTATCTTAGCGCACGCGCAGTGGTCTTTGCTGTGGGAGGAAACCGGAGTGCCCGGAGGAAACCCACGAGGTTGAGAAGGAGCCCCTATCTCCATGCCACATACGTTCACACCAGGGCTCGAAACCACAGCCGCAAGCCAGAGGTGACCGGCCAGCTAGAGGTCGAAGCGCGGCACTCTAGACCACTAGGCCATCCCAACCCCCTATCAGCTTCATCAGCTTTAGTTTACTTTTATACATAGGACCAGTCCATTGTTCTAATACATTAAATACAGTATCAGGACCAGTCTATTATCTTAATATCAGGATCGGTCCATTATTTCAATATATGAAATAAAGTATCAGGATCATTCCATTATTCTAATATCAGGATCAGTTCATTGTTTAAAATATTAAATACAGGATCAGGACCAGTCCATTATTCTAATATGAGGAGTATCAGGACCAGAATAAAATACTCATCGCCATGGCAACACAACAAACAGCTACATATGGACTTTTTCTTTCACCTAAAAAACACAGTAAAATATCTTGATTATGTTAAATAATTTAATATTGGAAATGAAATAAAATGGGGTTTATCATCCTGCTGTTCTGTTCACGGCCACACATCATGCAGTCTGGTGTGAGGGAAATTTTGCCAGGACAGCGGCACGACGACATACAGTCATTTCAAATTCCAACTGTCAAAGGATCTTTTACGTGCACATCAATGTGTAGAAACAGGGAGGAAAACTTTGAAATGTATATTTACGCCATTCAGTAAGCCATGGAGGGGAATTTTGCCCTGAGAGCTGCGTTTGTGTTTACTACAGTGCCGCGCTTCGACCTATAGCTGGCCGGTCACCTCTTGCTTGCGGCTGTGGCATGGAGATAGGGGTGCCTTCTCAACCTCGTGGGTTTCCTCCGGGCACTCCGGTTTCCTCCCACTGCTAAAAGAGAGAGAGAGAGAAATGGGGTTTAACGTCCACTCGACACAAACTAGGTCATTTTGGGACTAACATATGGTTTCTAATCTCAAAGAGAGAGAGGGGGCGAGAGAGAAAGAGAGACAGAGAGAGAGAAATAGGGTTTAACATCAACTCAACACAAACTAGGTCATTTTGGGACTAACATCACACCACTTGACTCAATGGCAGACCTCATGATTCCATTTGCACAGATTTAACCATTCAGCCCCACCCCACCAACGATGGCATTCTCCAGGGATTAAACATTCAGCCCTTGCAGCTCCATGCACCCGCCATGGTAGTAACAGATGACAATGAAAAGTCTTCTCCAGGGATTAAACATTCAGCCCCTGCAGCTCCATGCACCCGCCATGGCAGTAACAGATGACAATGAAAAGTCTTCACCAGAGATTTGTACACTGTGGACGATGGATGGACGACAGAAATAGACATATATAGAGTTGAATATTAGAGACTTACCTATTCTTGCAAATTTCCAAAATATTCCTAGAAAGCTGAAATAAGAATCAGATGATGCCTACAGTGATCAGTGATTTTAAAATATTCATGTAAAAATTAAAGGAAACCCTGTTAAAAACAAATATTAAAACAGTTGCTGAGAAAATGGGGTCCTACTGTAACAGTTCCACTCCTACTTGGATATTGACGATGAACATACGCCACACTGTGAGAGAGAATTGATTCAATTTTATTTCAATAATTCGCTTGCATGAACGGGTCTTTAGCAGTGGGAGGAAACCGGACAAACCGAAGAAAACCCACAAGGTTGGACAGGCTTGCGTGTAGGGGTCTTTAGCAGTGGGAGGAAACCGGAGTGCCCGGAGGAAACCCACGAGGTTGAGAAGGCGCCCCTATCTCCATACCACATACACTCACACCAGGGATCGTAACCACAGCCGCAAGCCAGAGGTGACCGGCCAGCTAGACTCCCTGAGGCTTCTGTTGAGGAAAGACAATAGATCTATTGAGAGTACCCATCCTGTTTTATCAGGGCTCTAGTATATATTATACAGCCAACAGGGCTATAGTAGTATATATTATTTATACAGTCAACAGGGCTATATACTCACCCTGTTTTATTTCTATCAATGATACTAGGTATAATAGATCTAAGATAAGTACAAGTACATATCAACAATAACAAAACCGTTAATAAACTCTGGAAATTAAACAACGCCAACTGAAAAAAACATAAAAATGGTTCATTAATCAGTAGAATATTTAGAGTCACTTACATGTATCAGGCCTGTAGCTTTAACAGGGGGAGGGGCAAGAGGGTCATGTTGGTCGTTGGTTTAGTATTGCGACCAATGGAAAGGGCACCCATTGGTGCCCATTGGGTTAACCGATTCTTTCCCCATTCAGTGTCTGATTATTTGTTCCAGGACAGGTAACTGCCTCTCTTGTCCCCACCGCCAGGGGCGTGGTGAGAATGAGTTCATGAGTAGCCATACTCATGCGCCAAAAAGTTTTTGCGCCAAAATCACAATCAAATTACTCAAAAAATGAAAAACATTTGTAAGTGGAAAAATTGTTTCATCTGACCCAATTAAAAAATTTTTGAAAGAGTCAAGTGATTTTCTCTTGGAAAGAATGGAATCTCCAAGAGAAAATAACAATATTTTATTACCGTATTTCTTGTCTCGGATTGCTGGAGATTGCGTTTCTGGGCTTCTAATTTTCGAAATTTTCCGGGGGGAGGGCCCCCCGGAGCCCCCGGCGCGGGCTCGCGCCTTCGGCGCTCGCGGTGGCCGGCTTTGCCGGCCACAGCTCCGCGGTCAGTAAAAGGGTTTTTGTGCCAAAATCTTTTTTGTTACTCATAATTTCTTCTCAATAATTGCCCTCACCACGCCCCTGCCCACCGCTACCTACGGGCCTGCTCATACAAATATTTTGTTAAGGTACACCTGTCACAAATACCTGTAATGGATACCTGTCAGGTATATACATTGTACATCATAACTTGTGTCTGTCAGGTGTGCCATATATCTCGGCATTGTTATAATGAGAAGAAATAGCATTTACCTCAATATCCAAGTATACAGTAGGCCTACCACCTGCCCTTCCCTGGCTGATGAACATTTTTATCCTGCGACAACACAAGTTGAGAATGTTTTACCAGTAACAACTAAATATACATTAGCTCCCCAAGTGACATTAGTCGCCCCATGTCACATTAGTCGCTCCATGCCACATAAGTCACCCCATGTCACATTAGCTGCAGTAAGAAAAAGACAAATCTAATGGGAGCTCAGCTGGGTAGTTGATTGTCTTACTTTCAATTTATCATTTTCATGATTAGTCGAGTTTCGTGAACTAAGTAATAAATAGGATCACACATGTTTTCACGCTCATTAATTTTGTGTGCTCTATTAATTGGGAGTTTTGTGTCATTGTTAAAACGTAAAATGGCTAATAGAATACTCTATATTCAATGATATTTAATTGACAAATTTACCAACCAACCAACCATTTTCGACAGGCCGTGAGAAAGTTCAACGTGTTGATTTTACCGAAAACCGATAACATCTATTTTGAATGGATCATCTATTAATATCGTCCAATAGAATCCAAGTTTGTAAGATGGGAGAGACGCGATCTTTGAGTCATTGAATTTCAACTGCCATTTAGTTAGACTTCCTTAACCAGTATTGATTTCAAGCTAAATCAAAAATGTATCAACTAATCTGCTACGGAATGATATCAGAAATATAAGACTTTTTAAAAAATTTTCGCTGTAATAAATCTCAAAATGCCAATTTTTGTACAGGGCCAAAATGTTTGCAAATTTTTATTTTCAATAGACTGAAAGCTGACAGATGTTTTCTTTTATATTTCGTTTCGTTTAAATATACCAATCTGACGTTTTGTTACAATATGGCTGTCAAAAGTAGAAAAAATTTGTAAACAAACAACGAACTTTATAAATGCAGTGATATAATTCAATTGCAGAGGTTACCAGGTTATTTTTTTATAGACTGAATCTTTATACGTGCCAATATATTCTTCAAATACCATTTTCATGTCCGCCTCATTGATGTGGATGCCGATAGATCCATTAATAATAAATAATTTTTATTAATACAGCTGAATAGACACACTGATCAGCAGTGAATATTCGCTAGGCCGCTACAATCAGTGATAAGGATGACATTGCTGCGACTTAATGAGTCACAAATATTAACTTCTTTCCTCCGACAAATTAAAATCTAAAACATTTTTTTTTTATGTATTAGAAAAATAAATAAAGCCGTTTGAAGTATTTGTAGGTAAAAATTATTTCGTATTTATTGTAAATGGGTATTAAAATGAGTAAAAGGCAACATTCAACCCAAACTAGTAACGTCTTTTGTAAACATGCACGTGGTATTGAGCCAATGATTGATGTCGCGTGATGTGACGTCACATGTTCAAGACAGTCATCTTTAACAGATATAGAAAACTTTCGTAATCCTCTGTGAAACAGTTTGGCATTGGAGCTTTGCTCTTTAGCAATATCAGTATCAAAGTACATCTACAAAGAAACTGACATTTATATTCCCATGGTACAATTCTACCCACAACCCAGGTTTTGACATTCTCCAGTCAAATATAAAACCTCCAAAATAAAGCTCTGAGTGAGCCCCTAATAAATATTAGTTTAATTTTGTTAAATATCAAAAAGAGTGAAAATTATGTGTGTAATTTTGTTTGGGCAAAATTTGATAGAAAGGAGATAACTCTTAGCATTTTAATATGCACATGCATTAGATCTATTTGATAAGGCCAACTTCAAGATTGGTCGAAGGTCACGAGATGTAGACAGGGCTAGCGCTAATCCCAACCCTAACCATAAACCTGGCCCTACAATCTCACCAACAATCACATAACCTAACCTTATTTACAGCTCAGCAATCTTGACAGGAATTGAGTTGGTGTTAACAAATAGATCTAGCTTTTAACCTTCCGTACAGTAGTAGTAGTAGGCCTACCTAATAATGACGTAGTAGGCCTCATTACTGATATGACATCAATCAATCCTCAATCTCATGCGATGATATCAACTCTAGGCCTAATCATTTAAATTTTAATTTTTCTAATAAATATCAATTATATGTGTTTTAGTTTAAGGTAAAAGCATGAGTAAAAAGGTTCTTTCAAAGATTACAACTGTTGGAAGTCAGCAGTTTTTTCTGTTAACGACGATACCAGTAGATAAAGAAGATGGTTTTAATTTGTTACTAACGGATGGACAATCAACATGGACAGGAACTTGTAAGTTATACATGGGGATATACGAATGAAATAAAATGGGGGTTTATGCCCTTTTTTTCTGCACTGATGGAGACCAGCATACACCATGCTTAATTTTTGCGTCAGATAGCATTTTAAGACCTCTGTTGTATGGTTTCTCATTTCAAAGCTTAAAAGCAAAATAGAGCATCAAAAATTACAACAAGTGGCGCCGAGATATATTTTATGTGCCGTAGCGAAGCAAACTTTGCCCACCCCCACCCTGCACCTCTACCACCAACAAGAATATTGATACAATAAATAGACTATAATTTATACTTGTGTCTAACCAACTTTATATGTTTACTCCCCATTCATATTCTGGCAGACAACAGTCAAGTTTCCAGTCAATGAAACTGGGGTGTTTTTAGGATAATCCAGTATTTTTCATGTAACTAACGTAAGATTATGGATGTATACTTTCCATATATACCAAAATTGCCATACTTTTA
Organism: Patella caerulea; assembly: GCA_036850965.1. Classification (NCBI taxonomy): domain Eukaryota; kingdom Metazoa; phylum Mollusca; class Gastropoda; family Patellidae; genus Patella; species Patella caerulea. The sequence goes on from JAZGQO010000002.1 coordinate 1,912,769, forward strand.
TTGAAAATAACCACTGGATAAATACTTTCAGACAGTATATCCTAAATTTTATTTCAGTTTCAGCGGATAATATGGACAAACAGCGTAAAAGGTTAAAAATGGATTTTACCTCGTATTTTAATCAAACAGAAAAAGCTTTCATCAGAGATGATGATGATGTGAATTTTGAATACAGTGTTAAAATTAAAAATGGTGATACGGCTGAATTGGTGTGGAAGAAACATGTCACCTCAGATGATATTAAGGTAAATTGTTTATTCACTTTTTATAAGCCCCCACATTGAAATATGATCGTATATTGTCGCTATCTCCGTCCATTCGTCTATAGGCTAAAGTTAATATCCGATTGACGTTAAATTCAGAAGCCTTTGGATTTTCAACAATTTCCGATAATTAATGGAAGAGTTGTGCCCTTGATCCCTTTGAAAAATCTTGTGGACGCTCTCAAGGCTAATGTTTATGCACAGTTTTTTAAAGGTCACAAGCCAAAGAAGCCTATCGATTTTCAATAATTTCAGATAATTAGTGCCATATTTATGACCCTTGACCTCTTTGAATATACTTTGTTTATACAATGTGTTATAGCTGCTGTGGATGTATTTGTTGCTTGGCAACTATCAATTTATTAATATTAGGCTTTTTTGAAATTGTATCTGGATTATCACCATCAAGATACACCATACAGGAGACGAACAGCGACAACACTGTTCAAATGACTGCATCTTTCTTGTAAATCATTGTTTTGATTTTCATATTGCGTATGTTTACAGTATTTAAATATGTTGCAAGTATTAAGATCTTGTTGGAGGTACTAGAAGTAGTGGTGGTATTCAAGCAATTCTTGACTTCCTCGAGCTTATTATATATATCAATAATGAATATACATTGAGAATCTCCTACGAGTGGTTTTTGATATCAAAAAATATCAACACAAGTTGATAACGTAAAAAAAAACGAGTCTCTGCCGAGTTTTTTTTACTTTATCAACGAGTGTTGATATTTTTTGATATCAAAAAACACGAGTTGGAGATTTTATTTATCACCCAATCCTTTCTTACATGCACAAGTAAATAAATATAATTCTTTGGTATAGATTTCACTTTTACTGAATCTTAATTACATTACAGCGTAGTGATACATCAGTTGTTTTGACACCAGTTTGCTATTGCAAAGTCCTATATATTGACCCAGTATTTCCTTCAAGATCAATTAAATAAAAACAGTTTCTTTTTTAAAAAAAAAGTTCACTTTTTATTTAAAATATGTGGTTTCTTTATAATAAAAGAAAGTAGTTCCCTTTTGATTGACCAATCAAATTCATGTAAAGCGATATCTCCTTGGAGATATCGCAGTAGATTATGTAATTTATCATACAAGCGATATCTACTGTTAAATAAGATATTGGGTGATAAACTAAAGTTTCAGTACAGTATAGTCACTAGTATATGTTTTATAGTGACTGGTATATGTTTTATAGGGACTGGTATATGTTTTATAGTTTCAGTTAGGGAGTATAACTCTAATGTTAAAAGATGATCCAGTGACTGGTATATGTACAATATTAAATCATAGCGTAGTCAACAATGAACGAGATCAACATCAACTTAAACAGCTAGAAACAGATAATAACAGACTGTCACAAGAACGAATGATGACTTTAAAGGTGATGACATCATAGTATTTAAATTATATTTGATGCTATTGTAGTGTTTACGCACCTTTAAAGGTGATGACAGTGACACTGTAGTATTTAAAATATATTTGATATTACTGTAGTAGTTACACACCTCTATAAGATAGTAATCTGTATATTTAATCATTAGAGGCCGAGACCGAGTGATGTCGTTTTACATGATTACAAAGTAATATTATTCATTCAACTCCACTAACCCTGGCTTTCATTCTACTGGAGTAGAACGTAATGGTACCACTACTAACAACTTTTACACTTAAGTGAATTATTAAAATATTTTTTAACCATATGACAATCCTTCTAAATGACAAAAATTAACTACACTGTAGAAGTTTTATTACCAATTTCTACTTTTATAGAGGCTGGAAAAATGTGTTGCTGCTAAAGAAGAAATGGAAAAAGATTTATTTTCCAAGGTAAATAACAAGTGCTCCAAGTATGAATGATTTATCAGTTGAATTCGTGTAATATCAGATAAAATATGAAAATCTGATTCTTAATTTTAGTTTCAAATAATTTCTGGATTCCTGAAATTATAGGAAATTATCTCCCTTTAGCACTGTGTAATCAATGGTCAGGCATTATAATATCATCCACACAAATTTCTTTATTTTTAGTTTGTTGCCGTATTAAATAGTAAAAAAGAAAAAATAAGAAATTTAAAAGAAAATGGTTCAGGTGAGAGAGACTGTAGGGTTTAACATCCACTTGACACTAACAAGATCATTTCTCAATAAACATATGGTACAATAATTTGTAGGCAGTGAAAATATTTTTTTATGTGACCCAAGTTGTAAGATTTATCAGTTTTACTCAAGTATGAATGATTTCTATATTACTTTTAATTATTTTCAGTTAAAAAATGTTTTTTTATGTGACCCAAGTTTTACTCATGTATGGACAATTTTTATACTACTAAAAATTACTTTTAAAAACATATTCAAACTAATTAATTTATAATTAAATTTTGCTTCTAATCCTTCTCAAAACATTGTAAATATCAGGGAATACCCCTGATATAAGAAATTGATCAGGTGACTTACTTCTCTCGGTACCTTAATTGCTACAGGAGAATTCATTGTGTATACATGACGATGTATCGCTGACTATTTATTACAAATATCGAAGCCCAATAAATTCTCGTATGATCCACTGCCCAAGTTTTTTCTGTGGTTTTTCACTCAGAAAATGTTGCACCACCTAGTTTATGAGCATATACATCAAGCGCTCACTAACGCTGGGAGATTAGGTAATCTTCGCATGCTACCTATGACATTACTTGAGCAAACATCACTGATTATCGAGAGGCCAGGTAGTATTTTTCTAGTAAGATTGGGTGTTTCTAGTAAGATTGCCATACTTGTATTTGAAATAACCACCTGATAAATGTTTTTCTGGGAAATAATGTTTGAAGAAAATATTTGATATGTTATTACAGGTGAGGGTCAAGATGAGGAGAAAGATGACGGAACACCAGGTATCACTTATTCACTTTTATTTATGATGAGTAAATCTTTATTACACACCGAGCATATATAATATGTGGGCTCAATCTGGAGGTTCTGTGTTCGATCTAGATATTGGCTGAGAAAGTTCATCATGATTTACTGACATGGTTTCTTATTGTCAATGATGTAGTACAAAGTACCTGGCTAGGTACAACATATTATCAATGATGTAGTACAAAGTACCTGGCTAGAGACAACATATTGTCAATGATGTAGTACAAAGTACCTGGCTAGGGACAGGATCACAACCGAGCTACAGGACTTCTTATTAACATCAAATATCAAGGCACTACGTTTATCAGGGATGCTTACTTGATAATTGAGTCTACCGTGTCCATTTGCATTCAAGATTACCCAGAGAAGACAATTCGATAATTAATGGGACCATTTGTTTGTTCTTTATTATCCTGTGCCGATCGAAGTTAGGGAGGGATATTGAAACGGCTTCTGTCCGTCCGTCGGTCCGGTCACGAATTCGTTTCCGGAGCATATCTCATAAACCGTTCGAGATATCTTTTTGAAACTTTGTACACACATCAACCTATTACAGTAGTTGGGCCTTTTGTTAATAAGGAATTTCTGGAATTGATATTTTTTGTGTTTCTATGGAAACAAATTTGACTTAGTTTTTTGTGTATAAAATTGTTTCCGGAGCATATCTAATAAACTGTTCATGATATCTTTCTGAAACTTTGTACAACCTATTACAGTAGTTGTGCCTTTTGCTATTTAGGAATATCTGGGATTTACTTTTTTGTGTTTCCATAGAAACAAGATCGACTTAGTTTTTGGTATATAATTTTGTTTCCGGAGCATATCTCATAAACCATGCAAGATATCTTCATAAAACTTTGTAACAATACAAACGGCTATATATACATTACATAAAAGTCATATATATATACATGTATATATAAGAGTTTTTTTTAATTGAGCTGCAGTCCCCTCCACCATCAAAATATCTCTATTTGCTATGAAGTCATGTCTAATTTTTAAAACCAGTGCTTAATCATAAATTATCTCAAATCTTCTAGTGAATAGCAATCAGTCATTAGTCTTCAGAAATAGAGAGCAATATCTACTAAACAGGGCCTCAATATTAGGAACAGTGACACTGTTTGCGAAATATGATACATTTTTATATTGATTACCAATAGCATAAAGAAGGTATTTTTCCTTTTTTCTTTGAAACAAGTTCAAGGGCGAGGGATGTTTGATGACTAGTCATCTTGATTAAATTAAAAAAAGGTCCTACGCTCACTTTTTAATAAATAAAGTATAAAAGGGTTGGGTAGCCCCAGTAGCCCGGGTTTAGATTTGTCTGCTTCTTTGGTACAAAAGGAAAAATAAGATTGTGAACAATGGCATGAGATAACTCGTATTAACCAGTGGTTGTATGGGCAATGGCCTGCCGACTGCATTACCCAGTTTCTTATTAACCTTACCAGAAAAAAAAAACATTCTTTTGACAGAATTTTGTTTTGTTTGCTCTACTTTTAATAGGTTGTTCAGGAAAACTGCACAGCAGAACACAAACATAGCAAACAAAACATGTATGAGATAAAGATAAAAAGATTATATTATATGTTTTACAGTGTCACAGTTGAATTCTACTGGAAATGGAAGACAAAACAGAGAACGACAGGTGGAACGAAATAATGAAGAAAGGTAAATAAACCATAATTATTGAACACAGAGCCCCTTAAGTGCATGATTCCACTCTTATATAATTTTTTCTTATATGATTCCACTCTTATATAATTATTTCGTTTAAACGAAATATTAATTCGTTTAAACGAAATATTAATTCGTTTAAACGAAATATTAATTCATTTAAACGAAATATTAATTCGTTTAAAAGAAATATTAATTCGTTTAAATGAAATATTAATTCGTTTAAATGAAATATGAATTCATTTAAATGAAATACTTATTCGTAATAACGAAATAACTAATTTGATCACCATGGTTTTTATTTTCTAGTGATAAAGAAGAAAATACAGACGAGGAAGAGGTAGGGTATATAAAATTATATAGAGTTACTTCCCTTTCTATCAGGTTTTTATTTTATTCTCTGTAATTGGAGAGTTCAGACTAATGAAGATAGGCATACTAGATGGACTTGATACTAGGAGCATTCTCTTATACACAGGATCTGGGTTTTCCTTCCGGTACAAATAACCAAATGCTGTTCACTAACAAGGGAACACCATGCTGTCTGACCATCTGTACTACCCCACTAAAAGAGGGGACACCCTGCCGTCTGAACAACTGTCCCACACTACTGACACAGGATTGCATTAAGGAACTTTCGTAAATAAATGTTTATTTTTGAATATTACATGATATCAATAATTAATATTTATTGAATGACGAAAGAAAATTTGAAAACCTATTCAAAGTACCATGTATATATATATACAAAGCTTTATTATTAATCTTTAAGTGGCATTTAGCGATCGGGAAACACATTAACAGAACACAGTTTTTATGGGATACAATCACTAGTTTTATTCTAAAAGCACGACGTTTCGACAAGTATCCTCTTATTGTTATCAAGCACAACTGTGCTTGATAACAATAAGAGGATACTTGTCGAAACGTCGTGCTTTTAGAATAAAACTAGTGATTGTATCCCCCCAAAAAACTGCGCTTTATTTATTTTAGACGCCACCACCTAAACGTCAGAGAAAGAATGTGGGCCGTAAAACTGGTGATCTAGATTGTTCGTTAGATTTAGGGGAGGACGAGATTGAATCATCATCTTCTAGGATAGTTAAAAGGTAGAATTTATACACAATAGGGTTTCACTGGACAGTTAGATTCAGTAAGGTGGTTGTAGGGTTTCACTAGACAGTTAGATTTAAATGGCTGTTATGGTAACTCTATGTGGTTTTTTATGATAACTATATATGGCTGTTATGGTAACTATATGTGGTTGTTATTGTAACTATATGTTATGGTAACTATACCTGGTTGTTATGGTAACTATACATGGCTGTTATGGTAACTATATGTGAATATTATGGTCATTGTGTTTTATTTTTAAGGCCAGCTAGAAAGAGAGGAAGTGTAAGAACAGCGACACCAAGTAAACCGGTTTTACCTAAAGTAACTCGAAATACGTCCAATGAGAGGTAATTAATGTTATACACCTATTTTACCTAAAATAACTAGAAATACATCCAATGAGAGGTAATTAAAATATTATAAACCTTTTCTACCTATAGTAACTCGAAATAGTCCAATAAGCGGTAATTAATTCAATATATGCAACCTAAATCAGGTACCCTTATGACAAAGTACAGAGTCATTTTTAAACCTGGTCAGTTAAAGTTTGTTTAATATACATCTCTGTGTAGTTCATCTTATAAAAGTTGAAGACTGTATTATAGACTATTATGATATTGAAAATACAGAATCATTCAATTAGAATTGATAGCTTGCCAGTATTTAGAGCTGACCCCTTGAAATGCGGAACCCATGGTTAATGGCACTCTCCATACATTTTTATTGGCTGCAAATATTGTTTCACTGCGCATATTTTAATATATGGCGAGAGAAATGGGGTTTAACATCCACTCAACTTGGTTTAATCACTTGCAGGTTTGTGTCTTGAGCAGTGCACAAGGAACCATGAGGTTGGACAGACGACCCTACTCTTTGTCACATTTAAGTGGGGATTCGAAACCCCACCACCTGACTCAAGTACCGACCTTATGATTTCATGCACATGCGTTAAACTACTAGAACACTCAACCCCCTTAATCTACATTAGCGCGGGGGATCACGTGGCTAAGTGGGTAAGGCGCTGGCTCGCTAGCCTGGAGGTCGGGTGTTCGATCTCTGCATTGGCTGAGAAAGTTCATCTTGATTTTCTGGCGTGGTTTCCCCTTGTCAGTGATGCAGAACGGAGGGCCTGATAAGGACGGCTGCCTAGTCATTCGAATGGGACGAAAAACCGAGGTCCCGTGTACACATTGGCGTGCACGTAAAAGATCCCTTGGCAGTTGGAATTCGATATAAGAGTATGCCATAGCGCCGCTGCCCGGGGAAATTCCCTCATAGCACACTGTATGGCGTATGCCCCTCTTTTATTAGCAAAGGTTAGGTGCAGAAGAGTAGGAAGTTAAACCCCATTTCATTCATTCATTCATTCAGAACAGAACAGTAGAGCTTTCATCCTCCATTTTATTTCATTTTATTTAATCTCTATCATTCATATAATTTATATATCTTATTTTTTTATATTTTAGTTATGATGGTGGTCGAGGTCGGATGAGTAAAAGTAGTTCCAATAATTCTAATGTATCTAATATAGATCCTGAAGATCTGTTCAGTGATTTGTAGGTAGAATTCAGTGGTTCAGAAACATTTCCGTCTTGTTTATAATCAAGGCAGCACTCATTATCATATTCAGTGATTCAGAAACATTCTGTCTTGCTATCCCTTACCAGGCCCTCTGTCATGCATCCCTGGCAAAGAGGAACAATGCCGGGAAATCTGGATGAACTTTATGGACCACTGCAACTACAAGGATCGAACAGGGGACTTGCAGGTTACCGAGCCAGTGTCTTATGACTTAGTCATCGTGTCTCCCAACAGTATAAACAATGTTGTGTATTAGTTATATACAATATAACCGCTATCTTGTTCATAAGTGAAATGTTATGAATTGTATTCTGTTGTTAATGGGGGGAGGGGGGGGCGTGGCTGAATGGTTAGCACGTACATGCTGTATCATGAACCCAGTTAACATGGATGGTTAGATTTAGGTTACTTTTACGTCATAATGGTTAGATGTTGGTTAGCGTCCAATAATGGTAAACGTTTACGGTTAAATTTACGTTACTTTTACGTCATAATGGTTATGGTTACTTTTACGTCAGAAAATAACGTAAATCTAACGTAAATTTTATGACTGTTTTCTTACCAATTTTTGTCGCTTTAAATACTTCTTGATTAAATAACCATACCATTGTGTGCATATTCTAACAGTTGATAAATAGTCGTAATTCATACAAAATAATTATATATGTGTTATTGGTGATAATTCTAACGTTAATCTAACATAAATTATAAATTTTACGTCAGGTTTCTAACCGTTGGTTTATGGTTAGTTTTCTGACTAAATCTAACGTTAATATAACGATTAGTTGTCTAACGTTAATGTAACGTTAGCTTTATGTCATAATTTTAACCGTTAATTTAACTTTAGTTTTCTAACGTGAATCTAACATAAACCTAATATACTGAGCGCCATAGAAAACGCATCACTTAGTTTTTCGTATAACAAAATGATCCTGTAAACATATCATATTTATTTTGCTTCTTATTGTGAACAATATTTAAATGGGAACACATCAATAACAATACATTTGTACACTTATGGATGTTTAATCTGTAATCAACGGTACAAAGTCAAAGGGGTCAAAACCAAAAGTATGACACAGATGGTTAATTCCATGCTATGTCTCTGCACAGCATGGGTAAGAGCCAGTGAAGAACACACGCGCTACTGACATCTGTGTCGCACTTTTGGTTTTGACCCCTCTGACTGTGCTTTGAGGGAAATTTTGCCCGGGCAGCTGTGCTATGGCCTACTTATATAATGAATTCCAACTGTCAAGGAATCTTTTAAGTGCACGCCAATGTGTACACGGGACCTCAGTTTTTGGTACCACCCGCACGACTAGACAGCTGTCCTTGTCAGGCCCTTCGTCCTGCACCACTGACAAGGGGAAACCACGTAGGAAAAGCCTGATAAGCTTTCTCGGCCAACACTGGGAGTGAACCTGTGACCTCCAAGCTAGCCAGCCCGCGTCTTACTCACTCACAGGTGATCCCCAAGTACACACTACGACATACCTCCAAGCTAGCCAGCCCGCGTCTTACTTACTCACAGGTGATCCCCAAGTACACACTACGACATAGGAGATTTTGGTAGCCGATGATGAAAAATAAAAAAAATCATCTAATATGCTCAACCGATTGCTACTTATTTCTGGTTGCCAGCGACTATCGCAGTGATGTTCACAGATATCTGACATATTTGATATGATCATGCAGTTGGTCACTTCACACACAACAATTCATGTAATGTGCTCATCAAGAAGACAAATTAAGCGACATGCAAGGAAATAAAATCTCCTATTAAACCAATCAATTTGGGTAATTTTTCTCATGTGCATTAACCAAACTCAATGTTTCGCAGATCTTTGTTACTATTATAAGTGGCTAGGGAACTCAATGTTTTGCAGATCTTTGTTACTATTATAAGTGGCTAGGGTAATTTAAATTATCTGACTTATTAGAATTAAGTTTTCAATTCTGGCACTTATTGTGTGAATTGTAAATTTTATTTTGTTAAACTATCATTAAGAAAAGAAACATATTGAATATGCATGTAAATATTCTTTCTCTGTCAGTATTGTCAGAGCAGCTAAAATAAGAAATTGTCTTCGAAAAACAATTTCAAAAATGGTGTTGAACTGGGTTTTTTTTGTGAATGCACTTAGAATATAGAAATATATAGAAATTGAACCATAATAATAATACAGTAGGTCTAGTGGACTCCTTTGTCTCGGTTTGATTGAATGTTTGGAAATTTGATGGCTACTTAGATTTAGAACACCCTGTAATATTTCTAGACTTGGCTTCATATGGCCTGTTTTCCATACATACAAGAACTAGCCAATTAGACGTTAAACAAAATAAAATCCGCCCCAAAATATTACAATATTTTTTTTATTATTTCATTGCCCCAAATCCTTTACAGTCTGAATGGTAATTTTTGGGCAGCGTTTATTTCTGCATGGGTTGTTATTGAAAGTTATTTATATGACTAACAATAAGTAAATATAAATTATCTTAATACTCCAAAATGCCCATGTCAAGTGGCTTTTCAAACCTATTTAAATTCCGTCAAAATTTGTAGAAATTTAGAAATTATTTTATTACATATGTGTACAGTTTGCTATGTATCGAACCAAAGCTTTGTTGCCACAAAAATATATTTAATTTAGTCCTTATATTAGTTATACATGTACATGTAGTAGATTCTATCACACGTTTGAAAGATGTCCAACGAATATGTTATAGTTTGACCTAAATAAATTTAACACTGAGAAAGTAAAAATTAAACAATTCCGACAACTTAAAAGTAGATACCTATATTCGCAAGGCAAATATTATTTTAAAAATCGGGATTATATAATTTGATACAACTGAATAAAATGGCTGTAGTCGATCTATTTCAACAAACATCAACAAAATAACTAACTAGTTGGCTACATTAAAATCCAGCGTACTTACAGATCACCTTCTGAGCGCTAGCCGTTGGCCAGTGTACTGAGATCCATATCGTCGGTTTCGCTTATTTCATTTTGAGTAATCCGGTTAGATTTGAAGTAATACAGGAGTTCTTGATTAATCCAATGTTTATCCAGATGTTTTCAAATGTTTTGGTACTTTTTGCCGTTATTACACTGTCAGGTAGACTGTTCCATACTTGTACTAATCTGTTTGTGAAAAGGGTTTTCCTGATATTTTTGTTTGATCTTCTTAAATAGAGTTTTTACTAGTGTATGTCCTCTTGTTTTAGTAGTGTTTGTATCTGGATGTGGTTGATACAATTGTGGCAAACTATTGTCATTGTAGGTCTCGATCATGTCACCACGAGTACGTCTGTATGCTAGTGTCGGGAGTTTCAGCTTCCTCAGTCCTTCATCGTAACATATACTCTTTGAATCCCAGAATAAGCTTTGTAGCTCTTTTCTGCACATTTTCTAATGCTGATATATGTTTAACTTTATATGGGTTCCATACCGGATTTTAATATTCAAGTTGTGGGCTGACTTTGATAATTGCTTAACTAATTGCGCTCAACCGATTAACGGACGGTGGGGGGGGGGGGGGTCCCCCAGAACAAATTGGTACATTAGATTCAATTTGGTTCATTCTGACGTATTTCCGGAAGGTAAATTCCAAAATTACAGGTCTAAATCGCCAATAAAATCGCATAAAAAATTTCATTTCAAGTCTGAACAGGGGGGGGGGACCCCCCCCCCTCTGGATCCGCGCCTGGTATGTAAAGGAACGGCGTATTAGTCCCATTATGCTATTGGCTTGGTTTATTTTTTCACTCATGTGGTCTCCAAAGCTTAATTATCATCAACAATTACCCCAATATACCTTTCCTTCTCCATATATTTGAGTTTGGTGTCACACAGCTTGTATTCATATGGAGGTAAGGTTCTCGTTCCTGTAGTCAGTATCTTGCATTTGTCGGGATGGAATTTGAGTAACCATTTGTTAGACCAATTTTCTAGTTCCAGCATATTATTATCTTGTTGTAGAGTTTCCATATCCTTTGATTCATCTATTTCTTTGAAGACTTTTGTGTCATCAGCAAACATGTAGCATTCTGAATGTATGTTTTCTGGTAGACCATTAATGTATATGACAAATAATATCGGTCCGAGGACACTACCCTGGGGGGATTCCGCTAGTTACTGGTGTCCAGTCGACGGAGCTATTCATAACTCTAACCCTTTGTCGTCTATTCTGGAGAAACGAGGTACCCCACTGTACAATATTGCTTGATATACCATTACTTGACAGCTTTAGTAGTAGGCGCTAGTGTGACACTTTATCAAACGCCTTCATGAAATCTAGGTATACACAATCTAGGCTCCCTCCATTATCCAGTATTGCCGTCCGCCTGTTTTTTCATGATGATCTCCTTAAAAGTGTTCCTCTGATCATTAATACTTTCTATTTTTAATAAGTCCTCTCACTTCATTTCTGAAAGTTTTTTTTACTTCACCGAGATTTGCCTTGTCGTAATAGTATTTCGTTGTTTTCTTGTTGGATGTAGCAATTGAAGTTGAACTGTATGACTGAATGGTCGCTATTACCAAGTGGGCTTAAGTCTAGACAGGATTCATTTGCAGGGGTAGTCCGGGTGTCCCAATTTATCTTCTCTAGGTTAAAGTCTCTCATGATGAGTACATGGCTATAGTTTGTGATGTATATTTCCAGCAACAAATTTAATAATTGGAACCTGTAGAATATTTACAGACAAAATAATAACAAAAAAGCGGGATTGGCACCACCCCGCGGGGTAGGGCATACACCCGGAGAAAACCCACGAGGTTAGACAGACGACCCAACTCTTTGTCATGTACAAACTTCGGCTGGAAACACACCACTTGACTCAGTGACAGACACACAGACAAGGGCTGCGGCATAATATGTTCACATTATGAAATGAAATGGGGTTTAACGTCCTACTGTTCTGATCCGACTGAGCTAATGAAGACGGTTCACATTATGAATGTGGACGTATACAAATGGATACGAATGCAACTCAAACTGCAATGTGAGTGTGAATCTACTTCCACTTGATCAACCATTTTCTTTATTGCCAGATTTTTGTTCCACGACATTTTTAGTGTCGTAATGTCGGGTAAAATGTCGTGATGTCCGGTAGAAATGTCGTGTTGTCGGGTTGTCGTGATGTCGGGTTATCGCGTTATGAAAGGCGACATCACGACATTACGACATGATACCAATCAGCCACCATATTATACACACACGTACGCCCAATCTGTTTCACAGAGAATTACTTAGGAATTAACTCTGTAACAGATGAGTGTCCATAGCACGTGCGTTGACTGCAGTCATTGGCTCAACGGCTCGTGCAATGTTTACTTAACACCTAACTGCTTCGGGCAAAATGACGCGTTTTACTCATTTTAATACCCATTTACACTAAATAGGAAATATTTTTTAACTACAAATACTTCAAACGTCTTTATTTATTTTTCTTTTACCTCAAAAAAATGTTTGAGAATTTAATTTGTCCGTGTAAAAAAGTTAATATGCCGTGCTCATTAAGCCTCGACGATGTCATGCTTATCAGTGATTGTAGCGGCCAAGCGAATATTTACTGCGGGATCAGTTTGACGTACGCCACGTAAAACCTGAAACTACATGTGGTTTACCATACGCTCCACTTTATAATATCCTGATAGACAGCCCATTTTATCAGATTTTTGGTCAAAGGACGATGCGAGTACTACAGCAAACTGATCCCGCTGTGAATATTCGCTTGGCCGCTACAATCACTGATAAGCATGACATCGACGAGGCTTAATGAGTACGGCATATTAACTTTTTTACTCCGACAAATTAAATTCTCAAACATTTTTTTGAGGTAAAAGAAAAATAAAGACATTTGAAGTATTTGAAGTTAAAAAATATTTCCTATTTAGTGTAAATGGGTATCAAAATGAGTAAAATGCATCATTTTGCCTGATATGAAGCAGTTAGGTGTTAAGTAAACATTGCACAAGCAGTTGAGCCAATGACTGACGCGGTGAGCAGTCAACGCACGTGCTGTGGACACTTATCTGTTACAGAGTTAATTCGTAAGTAATTCTCTGTGAAACAGATTGGTACTACAGCAGTAAACATATACCAAATTTGCATGCTTACTGTAGAGCCCGGTGAGCATGTTGAACCAACTATGTCACTCCCGGTTTTAATAAAACGTTTTGCCTTTGATGGATTATTTAACAATATATATTTAAGATTTATGGAAACCTTGTTGAAAATCGTTGGTCTTCCCCTTTAATATAGGTGACATGTACAAGGTGAATAATAACAGTCATAGACTAGTCTACTGATAAGACAGGACGACCACACCACACCACACAAGGTGAATAATAACAGTCATAGACTAGTCTACTAATAGGAAAGGACGACCACACCACACCACACAAGGTGAATAATAACAGTCATAGACTAGTCTAAAGATAGGACAGCAGGACCACACCACACCACACAAGGTGAATAACAGCAGTCATAGACTATTACTACTGATAGGACAACAGGACCACACCACACCACACAAGGTGAATAACAGCAGTCATAGTCTACTAATAGGAAAGGACGACCAAACCACACATAAACAAAATATACTCAGGACAAACACGTGAACGACACACACAATATACACATACATTTCAAATATACTATTCAAAAAAAGTAGGGGATATTTGATTTTTAAGTGTTATTAAAGTCACCTAATGAAACTGACGAAGAAACACATGACAAAATGAAATGAAGTTCACATTCATCGATTTATTCCAAATGATCGTTAGACTAAGTAAGGCACAGACTGACCATTATAAGGGTAAAATGATACCCGGGGTCAAACAGCCAAGTTACCACAGCATCACAACAAATTCAGTAACGGGTAAATCCTCTTCTGTTTGCCAAACAAGCATTGATCCGACGTGGCATACGCCTAATGAGACGTCTAAGGTCATTTTGGTCCAGATTGTCCCATTCCTGTTGCAACGCAGCAGAAAGTTCTTGGACATTGGCAGGACGTTGTTGACGTTGACATAAACTCTGTCCCAGACATGCTCGATGGGGGAGAGGTCGGGACTCAGTGCTGGCCAAGGTAATGTGGTGATGTTCTGTTGTTGGAGGTAACCTGTAACGATCCTGGCACTGTGACATCTTGTGTTGTCATCCTGGAAGATGAAACGGCGGTCATGACGTCGTGCGAACGGCACAACATGGACTGCCAAGATGTTGTCCCGGTAGTACTGGCCTGTAACACGCCCTGCAACAACATGTAAAGCCGTTCTTCCAGCAACAGTGATGCCTCCCCACACCATAACAGAACCACCCCCAAATCGATCATGTCTGATGACGTTAACGTCTTGGAAGCGCTCGTTTCGACGACGCCACACCCTCCTACGTCTGTCCAAAAAATCAACAGTGAATCTTGACTCATCTGAAAACATCACATTGCTCCAGCGTCGATTATCCGGGTGTTGACGATCCCTACACCAACGACGTCTTGCCTGAATGTGATGATCTCTCAAACAAGGGATCACGCGAGGACGTCGGGCGCGAAGGTGACCCCTATGCAGTCGATTCCGAATCGTTTGGCCACTCACTCTCACACCAGTGTCTGTTTGAAGACGAGCGCTGATCTGATTTGCTGTGATGACACGATTTCTCAAGGCCAAGGTACGGATAAATCGATCCTGGGCTTGAGTTGTCGCCCTTGGTCGACCTGAGCGTGGTCTGTCCTGTACAGATTGTCGACCTGAGCGTGGTCTGTCCTGTACAGATTGTGTATCACGGTATCTGTAGCATGCCAAGGGCACGTAACCTTTCATTTTGTGTAAGCCGACGCATATCAAAATTTGTTTTCTGGTCACTAAAACAATTAAACTGATGTTTCCACCCTGGAATTCAATGCCACAATGACTGTAACATTCAAAGTCAGAGTCGTGCAAATCTAGGGTTGGACCCCCGTGATGATCCCAAGCATCACCTGCATTCCATGCGGTAGCTATTGGTGCGTTTGGGCGTCACATGTAACTGGAAATGTTTCTTCTGTTAGGTTCTATGGTGACTTTTTTCGTAGTCATTTGCATATTTTAGTATTATGCCCCCAAAATCAAATATCCCCTACTTTTTTTGAATAGTATAATTAATAAAATAATTAATTTTTCAAATCAAGTGAATTGATCCGGGGACCAGCAGTAAGTTTCCACTTCGCTTACACAGTCTGTTCTTGTTAGTTACAACATTATTTCATTCATTTGAAAAACGGGACAACAAGACACACATGCAATTTAAATAATAAATAAAACACGTAATTTTGCAATTTAAGTGAATTCACCTGGAGGCCAGTAGCATTTCATTCATTCACAGAACGAAGTCTAGTTAGTTTGAACAGTATTTTATTCATTTGAAAGGGATCGAACAACAGACAAGACGTATATATACGCTTTATTCTAACAGATTTCTTTTCTTTTCGAATCACAAACATCAGTGTGTAGCACCATCATTTCACTCAGGATACCACGTGAACAATGTGGAATGGAATCTTGAACAACGATAACCACTGTGATCCTTGTCCTGTGTTTTAACCAACAGATTTCTGTTTGTATTTAATTCAATTAGCAATTTCATTTCTTGACAAAATAGTCTTTATTTTTATTGAATTTAACTTTCGATAAACAAGTGTCCTAAACTGGTTAACGGCCACAATAACAAGATAGGTATCGCTAGGACGAGCCGATCACCAGACTGAAGTTCCAACGACGTACGTAGTTCATTAAAAAATATCCTTGCCATAACTTCAATCTCTTTGCTCTCGTTGCCAGCTCCATCTTTTCCGCAAATTTTGGTTGGGCTGAATGTTTTCACTATACGAACAGAGAAAGAAATGGTCATGTCTTTGCATCAAAATTTGTATGGGGTTGACCACCCATAATTTGTAATACACAAACTTCAATTAGCATACTAAAAACAGGTAACTATTTGCCGTACATATCACCGTAGCCCATCTGATCAACCCGTTATCCTTCCGCCTCAAAATCATAAATATTCACTGGCAGAAAATGTCAATTTATCCCTTCTTCGTCTATTCCTGATCATCTAGGTCATTTCGGGATTGACACGTGGTTCAATTATATTTCAATAATAGGCTAGCTCTGTAGGGATCTTTAGCAGCTGGAAGAAACCGGAGGTAAACCCACGAAGTCGGGCAAGCGATATTATTCCTTGGCCCTTACTACCGGGAACCGACACCACGTCACCATTCGACCCCCCCCCCCAACTCCTGCTTATCCTAATGAATTGTATTGTACAATGTAGTCCCACCAGTATGGGCCACTTGTATAATTCGAATCTTGTGTGACTTAATGTAGAATAGGCACCTTGTGTATCTGGACTGCCATATTTCGAATCACCTGAATAAATATATTACACTATGTACTTCTATCATTTATCTTGACTACCTCGTCTGGAATGTCGACCTTCTCGTTTAGAGTCAGTTTTACTGGTCACGGACACGGCACTAGCAGCATCACTGCTACCATCACTAGATAGAAGATGATCATAACAGTTGTATCCGCTATCTACATATCTATAAAATAACAACAGTTTATTTAAACATGCCTGTCTATTATTACTACTTAAAAAATGCATTATACAAGAGCAAAAACTGTCTATTGTAGGCCCTTCTTTAGGCCTGAAATGTCCTTAATATACCCATTATCATATAAACATAATCAAGTCTAGAGGTGACCGAATGGCTTAGATTGGCATCTATCTCTGTATCGTACATAATGTATCTTTAATCAATCTTCCAACGGAACTATTCAAACTATCATCTTGAATCAGAGGCATTTAATTATTATCTAAATCTTACATCATGTATCCTTTAATCAGAGGAAGAGGACTTGGGAAATCTTTCCACTGAACCAATCGGCCACGGGTTAACTACGATTGCCATTGGATTGGTCTTATATTTATTCAACACAAACTAGGTCATTTCGGGACTATATGGTTTAGGACGAGGTTGGATAGGAGACCCCACTCCTTGTCACGTACAGGGGTTGAAATCACGTGACTGAATAACAAACCTTATTATCTAAAGTGTACGGGACCGGTTTACCTACCGTTTCCTGGACCAGAATTTGTGTTCATGGCGGACGGATTTACGTAACTGGGTTGATTTATCGTCTGTTCGTCCTTCTAACCAATATGTCGTCTGCTCGCCCTTTCCCTGCAATATCAAACATCGGTTATTATAACAATTTGTCAGCCGCATCAACTCCTCAACTCACTAAATGAGGAGTGGTATGACATGTTTTAGGAAGAGTCAGTATACTATGTGAACTCTAGGAGTGGTATCAGGTGTTCTAGAAACAGTAATCATACTATGCGAACTCAACGGAATTGTTATGTTACAAAATATGTATTTTATTGGTACATTGTCTTTTATATATGGGGGTAGGGGAGGGGGAGGGGGTGGCCTAGTGATCTAGAGTACCGCGCTTCGACGTCTAGCTGGCCGGTCACCTCTGGCTTGCGGCTGTGGTTTCGATCCGTGGTGTGAGCGTATGTGGCATGGAAATTGGGGCGTCTTCTCAACCTCCCACTGCTAAAGACCCCAAAGAGCATGCGGATTATTGAAATAAAATTAAACCATATGTTAGTCCTGAAATGACCTAGTCTGTGTCGAGTGGACGTTACACCCCATTTCTCTCTTTCTTTATATATGGGAGAAATAAATTGTGATGTGTGAGAGGGCCTTTACCCATTATGATAAGAAGCCCCCTTGAAACACAATTATAATGTGTGAGAGGGCCTTTATCCTAGTAAATTCATTAAAAAAACATCCTTTGAGTATTCTTTGAATATAAAAACGACGCCAAAAAACTATATTTTAAATGTGGGATAAGGAAATTGTGTGTTTTATAGAAAATATATCATATTAACTCGAATATCCCCCTCACATCAACATATAGAAGGCTGACGGCGATATCCGAGTAGAACAAAGGAATTATAGTTTCCACATGCAGCCTTATTAGAATCGTGTATTACACACCACGTGCAGTCAATACAGATTATATAACACACGTGCAGACAATACAGATTATATAACACACGTGTGTTAATTTAAATAGTTTTAAAATCGAGATTTGTAAAATTTAAATTATAAAAAGTTCCCTTCCCGTCGATTAAAAATTGTCGTCTGCGGAATATAAAGTTTAATAGACCACCGACGTGAAAACAATTATTGTCGATAAAAAATAGAAAAATGTTTTAATAAAAATAGAGTAGGCTCTCGACTGTCTCTTCACATTGTGCTTTCTGATGAGAGACGTGCGCAGATTATAAAGGGACGAAGGAGGGAGTGGATATCAATCATAAAGGGAGGGATGTGGGAAAAGGGGCATCGATCATAATGGGGCGGAGAGGGAGGGGCGTCGATCATAAAGGGAGGGATGAGGGAAAAGGACATCAATCATAAAGGGGCGGAGAGGGAGGGGCGTTGACCATTCAGGGAAGGAGGAGGGGGGGGGGCGTCGATCATATATAGGGTCGGACGGAGGTGGGAGAGGGCATTAATCATAAATTAACGGAGGAGGGACGTGACATCGATCTTAGATATGCTTGCTTCAACTGAAAAGATTTATTTTTGAATGTTTTAAGCCATTCGGCTATCCATTGCGCATATCAGTTGCCTGTACAACCTCGTGGGTTTTCTCTGTGTCCTCCCGTTTCCTCCCACTGTTAAAGACCCCCACGCACAAGCGAATTATTGAAATAAAATTAAACCATATCTTAGTTCCGAAATTATCTAGTTTGTGTCGAGTGGACGTTAAACCCCATCTCGAATCTCTCCCCCCCTCTCTCGATCTCTCTCTCTCCCTCTCCATTGCGCATATTACGTCACTGCACACGTGAAACTAAAACAAATCACAATCTCAATATGACAAAAGTTTTGTTTTAGTTTGGCATTGAACTCATTTCCTTGGTTTAATAAACACAACGGTGACGAAATGTCGCTTGAAGACATCCGGACAGCAGTGAAATGTCCCTCCGGAATACAAAACACAAAGACGAGAACTGTTTCTATTAGCGACATATAATTCATAACGTTATTTTACTATGAATACAAGAAGAGGTGTGTTTATATTTTACATGTTGCAAGCCCGAATCACTCGGTACACTATTTGTTTTTATAGCCTTTATAACGTGTACAACGTCATATTGATGATATTTAAAGTAGTAGGGGATAAAGGGTTTCATAATTCAGACAAATGTAATCAAAAAACTGATATGACGGTTTTTTGTCAGCTAAAAAAATAGAGAGAGAGAGAGAGAGAGAGAGAGAGAGAGAGAGAGAGAGAGGGGGAGAGAGAGTTTAAATATTTTGTAGCTCACGAATGTCTTAATCCTTGAGAGAAAACTAGGTGACCCAGAGGAAACCCACGAGTTTAGGATAGCGATCCTGCTCTCTGTTACTTGACTCTATGATAGACATTATAACATTAATAGTTGTAAGCTGTGTCGGGTTTAACGTTAGTACCTACTGGGCTTATGGATACAAGCAAACACCACTATATACTATTCTAACTGCCAAGGGATCTTTTAATAACCCGCCAATATGTATACAGGACCTCTTTTTCTGCCTTATCCGAATGACTATACAGATACAATAGATTAAACACATTTGGTTTAGGAATAAAACAATACGCCCCGAAAATGAATCGGATATATTGTTCTAAAATATCCGTCAAACCGTAGCTTTAATAAACCCGATGTCCCACATGTGACAAGCTAATATATATTTCATCCTCGATACGGAACTAGGTTCAAGTCGTGACACACAATGTGTTCGGTTCCGCGGTTCCACTATTACAGAGAAAAGGTCACGAACTGGAGAGGTCATCTCGACGGAAGTTAACAGCGGAAAAACACCGGACATGTGGAAACAATCGTATTATAGAATTTATTTGTGTGAACATATGTTGTTTATCTGAATCTAATTCTCACTACAAGAACTCAAGTTCCTGTCTTTCTTTGTAGAAACATCGACACCACAGACAGAGAGAGACATGTTGGATTTGTAAAGAACAACGAAATCATTATTCTTGTATAATATCTAATTAAAAGGTAAGAATGTAGTTTTATAAGTTTAGTATAAAATAAATTATTGTTAATTAAAACAACCAGCCTATTATTATTATAAACCCAATTGTTGTTAATTAAAACAACCAGCTTGTTATTAGCATAGAATAAATTGTTGTTAATTAAAACAACTAGCTTGTTATTAGCATAGAATAAATTGTTGTTAATTAAAACAACCAGCTTATCATTAGCATAGAATAAATTGTTATTATTAAAACAACCAGCTTATCATGAGCATAGAATAACAACCAGCTTATTATTATAGTAAATTGTTATTAATTAAAACAACCAGCTTATTATTATTATAAACTAAATTGTTATTAATTAAAACAACCGACTTATTATTATTATTATTATAGTAAATTGTTGTTAAATAAAACAACCAGCTTATTAGTATATCAAATTGTTGTTAAATAAAACAATCGAATTATTATTAGAATGCATACAGTAAATTATTGTCAATTAAAACAACCAACTTATTATTAGTATGCATGCAGCAAATTATTGTCAATTAAAACAACCAACTACCTCCTGTTTTAACCATGTTTTTATTATGACAAAGGGAGAAGATGGACCAGCCTCTTTCTTCACAAGACCGATTTTATAAGTGTGTTTTAAATTGACTTTTTGATATATATGAACTTTTTATTTTGTTTTTACCAATCTTAAGGTGGTTTTTGATCTACACGGACGATTTTATTATGCGTTTTTATCAATTTTCAACACAAAAAATTCAATTAAGTGTAAATAATTCAATTAAAACAACCAGCTGATATTAATGGCAGCCGCTGTGACAGGGCTAGTAAGCTGTGTTCACTATCCAGAGTAAGGTGACGGTTTACTGTCCAGGCACTCTCGGGGTTCGATATCCCTATGCATATTGGCCTAGAAAGCTCCCTATAATATTCGAAGCGTGCATTTCCTTGTCAGTGATGCAAGACGGAGCCCCGGACAGAGAGATAGTGTCTAGTCGTTCGGGTGGAACGAAAAAGAACCACTTTGTTACATAATTACTAAAATTAAATATATTTGTAACCGTGATAGACAAGTTGAATATTGAAAAGAAGTAATATCCGTCCCTTTTAAATAGAATTCAAACTCAGCCAATTATTTAATAAAACGAGATTCACTCCATAAGCCTGTAATTTATACTGTATTCTTTAATTTATTATTTATTTATTTATCATGTAGTCGTATATCGTAGTTACCTCTGTCCGTCGGTCAATTGTCTACACTTACTTGTGAACTCGCTAATAACAGGAACAGCTACAGTTATCACCTACCAGAACAAGTTTTGTGAAATAAATGGAAATGGGGTTCACCGTCCTACTGTTCTGCTCCAAGCGGGGTAAAGAAGACGGGTGGGCTAGGGGAAATGAAATGTTCAGTTCCAAATGGATTAATTAAGACGGGCATACGATGTGCTATGCGGGAAATGTTACCCAGGTAGTGGCGCTACGGTCTACTCTTCTTCAGATTAAAACTGCCAATGGATCTTCTACGTTCTCAGGGCCTCGCACGTTTTGTAGAGTAATAATTGGCACTATGAAGAACTAGAAACCTATCAAGTTTTAATTATCTCTTGTTGCCCTTAATCAGGTTTTATCTTCTTGTAAATGCTTCCATTACCAATAAACAAACGCCTTTATGGACTAGACGACACGGACGACTTCGCTACTGTTGTCCCGTGTTTCGTTTTCTGTCAACCTATTGTTTTATTTATAAATATTATAATGTATTAATCCGTTTTGTATATTTTAGACGATGGTTGCGTTGTACTCGGCCACCATATTGTTGGTAGTGACGTGTCTGTATCCTAGCAACTGTCAGACCCCTGACAACATCTGTCAATCATCAGCATATCGTAATCTACCAACCGGGCTTCAGAATGAACACCAGTGTATGGTCCTAGAACGCTTACAACGCGACATGCAGAACGAAAAATTAACAAGAGACAGACAATTCAACAGTATTCTAACGTACGTAATTCTCTTCCATTCAATAAAAACCTTGGCAAATGGGCTTTAACGTCCATTCGAATTCAATATTTCAGCAGTTGGAGGGAACCGGAGCACTCGGACAAAACCCACAAGTTTGGGCACACGAACCCCCTCCGTGTCAGGTACAAGCTTGGGAATCCAAACCTCAAGTGAGACAGACCTTATGATCTAAATCCCAATCAATAGACCACTCGACCAATCAAATCCCTGAATTAAAATCCTAGTGTGGCGCTTTGAAGGCACAATCCTCCTCCAATCACGTTTTGTTTTTGTCCCATACTAACGACTAGACCTTATTCCAAGTCATGCACACTTGAAAACCCAAGATGGAACCCGAGACCTCCAGCATAGTTAGTGATCCAGTACCAGATTCGCCGATCCACCATGGCCCCCTTCTTTCTATACGTTATATACACCGACCACCGTGGTCCCTATTCTTTCTAATATCTTATTTACACCGACTACCGTGGCCCCCATTCTTTCTAATACCATATTGACACGGACCACCACAGCCCCCTTCCATCTAATGCCATATTCATACAGAACCTACATTCTAATATCTTATTTACGCCGACCATCGTGGCCCCCTTCTGTCTCATACCTTCGTTACACCGACCACCCTGGTCCCGTTTTCTTACATACACCGAACCAATGACCCCCTTAATTCCAATACCTTATTTCAGAGAATGTTTAATTTATATAAATGATTAACTTGACGTACATGTGTTTGAATATTTCATGGTGTATTTAGGAAATTGTCCCGACTCGATATTAAAATGCAAGCTGGATTTCATCGTGTTAAAGATATGCCGAGTGCCAACAGAGCGAGAGGATTCCCAGCTCTTAAAGATATAACAGTAGCGAGAAGTAAGTTTTACTTTTTGTAAAATATTCTAAACATTTTAAACAAAGAGTCGTTCATCAATACTTATTGTAAAAGATGGATTTGATTTACAAATCAATAGGTTTCTTCGTGTCAATAAGACAAACAAACAATTTCAGACGGTGCTAATTAAAGTTCGTAAGAATGGAAAATGTCGAACATATCGTCTTTCGGTCTATCCATGTCCTTGTTGATGGAGTGTGAGTAACAGAACCATTGAAAATTAGATATTGGGGAAGAGTAGGCGGAAACGTAAATTTCATTGTGTATCACTGCATTGTGCATGTCAAACTTCATTTGTTTGTTTGTTTCAGATTGCTACGAATTGAAGATGAGTGGTCTGAATCTTAGTGGAGTTTATCCACTCAAACTTCCCAGTGGATACGTCGTTAACGTTTGGTGCGACATGGAAATGCAGGGTGGTGGATGGACCGTCATTCAACGACGTTACGACGGATCAGTGAACTTTACGCGAGGATGGGATGATTACGCTTTCGGATTCGGAAACGTGAATTCCGAGTTTTGGTTGGGTAATGAAAATATATATTACATGTTGCGCAACACGAATTACACGCTACGGATTGATCTCCTGGATTGGGAAGACCAGCACGCATGGGCACAATATGATTACTTTAAAGTGGCGAGTGAAGAGAATAAATACAAATTGACGGTCAATGGCTTCTCGGGAACAGCCGGTGATTCCCTCGCCTATCACAATAATATGTTCTTTAGTACGATGGATCGCGATCACGACAAATGGTACGCTAGTTGCTCCAATAAAGATCAGTCCGGTTGGTGGTTCAACGCCTGCAGTTACGCGTCCCTCAATGGGATATTTCATCCCAACGGAGAACAGAACATCACGCCAGATGGCGTTATCACCGGCATCACGTGGTTCGAATGGAAACAGAACCTCGCGTATTCCATGAAGCGCGTGGAGATGAAGATCAAACCGAGGGTAGCCTTAATGGCGGAAGCAGAAGGCCTCATCGGAGGATATGACTGATTTTAACAGTTGTGTTCCCGGACTAATATACCGACATTTATTCGTAGAGAACTTCTTGTTTTTCCTAAAATGCTAAAGTATATGAAAATGTTTTCTGGTCACAGAAGAGTTTCTTATGTATAAATTCATGTCATTATATAATGAGTTTTTTTTATTTCTTTTTAACACGTCCTATCACACAGCAGGGGGGTGTTCAGGAATGTGAGCAGCGCCCGGGGTAGTTGTGTTGGGTGGGGGGTATCGACGTGATGTCCGGACTGAGGTCTTCGGGAGTACTAGAATTTTATAAAATTAAAAACTTCGAGACAAGATTTCTAATTATTTAGACATCATACATATTTATGATTAGAATTGAGTGAAGCCAAAATGGTGAGAATTCTTCGTACGTTGGACGCTATTGGAATGACGAATACCCTGCCCCCTTTAAGTACACGTTATTGAAATGACGAATGCTCTGCCTCCTTTAAGGACACATTCTTCGAATGACGAATACTCCGCCTCCTTTAAGGACACGTTCTTTGAATGACGAATACTCTGCCCATCGTCTGGTTTGGTACTCGATCGGTTGTCAATTAGACTTGGGTACCCAGTTGTCAATTAAAGTCCAACATGGGCACTTGATTGTCAATTAGAATCTAGCTTGGGTATTCGGATGTCAATTAGAGTCTAACCTGGCTGTTCCTTTGAGAATTATAAAGAAAAAGTTTACCTTGACATGGACAAATCCGCGGTATTTGATAATAAAGCCCTTTCCTTGAAGACTGTCTTTACATGGTTGACTGATGTGAATTCTACCTGCCTAGAACAAAAAAAAGAACAGGTACAGGACAACGTAATTGTCACTGCTTGTTCACTACACTTTATTCTTTTAGTGTTTTCTACCTCAAGTATCGCCCTTATTGTTAGAATTGTTTGACGTTTTTAATTATGACGTCATCTGACTGATTATTGTCATTGAAGTGACGACCACTGTCAAGAACGGTCACATTATTTCTGTTACCTCTTTCTGATAAATAATTTGTTTTTCTTTATTTGGAGTCAAGCCTGTGTCATTACGGACCCGGGACTGTACGGCCAGTTCAAGGATTCATTCACTTGATTTGATATTTGTTTATTTCTTGCAATGTCTATGTTATCTGTCTTGTCCGCAGGTTTGTTTTGTGTGTAGGGCGGCCCTCCTGCCCTTACTGTTAAGTGGTTAAATGTGCAATGTGAGAAGGGGGATTTTGTTCGGGCAGTGGCGTGTTCCTATGTTTTTATTCGAACTCCAAATGTCAACTGCCCATTTATGAACGCCAAAAAGTAGATCGATGAACCCTCGATGTTTCATCTCACCCGAAGGACTAGACGCTTTTATTGCCAGGTGCCATATCCAGTAAGAATGCCAGGTCCCATGTCCAGTATGTATGACAGGCGCTACGTCTAGTAAGAATGCCAGGCCCAACGGCCAATAAGAATGTCAGGTCCCATGTCCTGTAAGAATGACAGGTGCTACGTCAGGTAAGAATGACAGGTCCCATGTCCAATAAGAATGCCAGGCCCCACGTCCATTAAGAATGCCAGGCCCCACGTCCAGTAAGAATGACAGGCCCCACATCCAGTTCGAATGCAAGGCCCAACGTCCAATAAAAATGCCCAGGGCAAGTCACTAGAAACCTTTTAGTTCATTACCGGGGTGGACCATGGGATTTCATGAATGGTGTATTCAATAATATTATATAAAACCTACCTCACTATAAGATTGCATCCTAGAAGCTGTATTTACAGTATCACCAAATAAACAATACTGGGGTGTTCTTCTACCAACTAAACCTGATGCTACGCTACCTATATGCATACCTGCAAGGAACAAAACACCGTATTATCGGTTTATCTCCCTTTATAGTTTACTTGGGTTAAAGGGAAATAACCGTGTCGACGCCATTCGGATGCAGACCACCACTAATTCCCCCCCCCCCCCCATTGACTTCAATGTTAATTTTGTCATTTAATTCTGACATTGACCATTTCCCAGATTTTCGTTGGGCGGAATCATTTTCACTACAGACAGCGAACCAAATGCTCACGTCTTTGCACCAAAATATGTATTAGGTTGGTCACCATCATGTTGAATTAGCATCGCCTGTCGATGATATAGTTGACATTATGTATTATAGCTTTAAGATTGCATTACCTATTCTAGCTTTGAGATTATTTCCTGATAGCGGATCTTTCAATGTTCGGGCTTTTTCTAAAAATTCCAGTGCCAATCTAGCCACTCTCTGCGCATGATCAGGTTGTCGATCTGGTACGCCACCCGCCACCATGTAAACAGCGTCACCTAGTGTCTCTACCTTAAATATAAACAATAATGGAACTATATTCTCGAATATGTTACATCACATATGGCGTAGGCGCATTTCAGAATCGTGACCGTCGACTGTTGCCAAAAGGACGCCTCATATCAGACATTAACCGTGTGAGATGGCGCCGTGGGATTTCCAGCTTTGTCATTGTATAGCCTCTTTTCTGGTCGCAACCATTAGTGTGGGTTCAGACGTTTTGTACGGCTAGCACCAAATTTATGGTGACATTGTGAAAATAAGATATAAAACAAGAAAGCATGAAACGATGTATAGTGTCCGCAATATGAGCTGTCGGTTCTCCGGTCGCGACGTTTTCTTGCTCGTGTGCAAACGCCGGACGCATTGCACCAAGGAAGATCCAGAGCCGAGACCGCGAAACGTTCAAACACCCTAGAGAAATCAGACCATCGAATTGCAATCTGTAATGTCGTGGGGAATACTACCTGTCCACAATACAAGGGATCAGCGCTACTGAGGTGACCTTTAGATGATTAAGTCACGACGCCAGAAGACCTGGTCACAGACAACCAAGTACAGTGGCGCTGAAATGTTCAGAGTAAGGATAATCAGGGAACAGAATTGTATTCTGCTACACCGTGTTTACGCAACGAGCCTCGGATATAATAGCATTCTGTAACACCAAGATTGGGGGTTGTAAACGAAATAACAAGAGATTGACCACCAAATATTCAGGGTCAGATTAAACATGGGATAGAATAGCAATCTGTAACGTCGTCTTACATAACGGATCTAGGAATTGTTACTGAATTGACTTTGTACTAGAAATATAACAGATTATAGCTCCTTACAATATCCTTGAAATAAATAATACCTTGAATAGTTTGTATCTATCTACGATATCATCGAAGAAAATAAAAACATTGTTGATACATTCTACAATCTGTAGGGCGGACGCTCGAGCACACATCTCCGTAAACCCAACTAAATAACAAAACATCACGGATACACTGTCGAACGACTGAAATATAAAACATCACAGATACACTGTAAAACGACTGAAATATAAAACATTACAGATACACAGACAAACGGCTGAAATATAAAACATCAATGAATCACTGTCAAACAATTGAATAACAAAACATCACAGATCCACTGTTCAACAACTTAATGACAAAACATTTCAGATACACTGACAAACGACTGATATAACAAAACATCACTGATACACTGTCAAACGACTTATATAAAAAAAACATCACTGATACACTCACTGTCAAACGACATACTCTTCGTAGTGTTCTGTTTGATTAGAGGTAATACCACTACTCACTGCTGTAATGAGTGGATATTGTTGTTTTAAATTTTGATTGGTCAGTAGTCCGACTAACAACCAATGACTAGCTGCTTTACAAAAGCTTTACATTTAAAACGAGTGCCAATATTGGACCAAAGATGTTTACATAACGTTACGTCATGGCTCACGATTTTATTATGCCCAATTAACCCGTGCATAGCAGAACACTGCAGTAAAACTAATGGCGTGACAAACGAGGCTATCAAGTCGAATGAAATGTAAACAATACTGTTTGGAAACGCACATACTTTCACCGTTTCTAATACCTTAAATCACTGTCCAAAGTTTTAGGGAAGACCCAGATTAAACGTAGGACTGTCATGTTGATTGAACGGGAAGAATAGAAACACTCCCCCAAAAGTTCAAGAATCAAAAGTTAATCCAGCAATGGGCAGAGATGGATTTCTCGGGTCATTGCTTTAGGAATATGTCAAACGACTGAAATACAGACGCTAAATAATATTACATATCTTTCGGTGTATGACGTCACGTGTATATCGTCACGTGTATGCGGTGAATAACAATATATAACTTTCGGTGTATGACGTCACGTGTATATCGTCACGTGTATGAGGTGAATAACATTATATAACTTTCGGTGTATGACGTCACGTGTATACTTTCAGTGTATGGGAAATAATATAAGCATTAAGAAATCAGCAGGAACTCGGTTAACAATAATATCTTAGCCAACCAAATTTTTTTTTTTTAAGTGTAAAGGAAAATGTTGTTTAGGTTTTTATTCCATTACTTGAAACATATGCCAACTACGAAACAAACTCACAGAGTGTGATGCGCATGGAACCGACGCAAACCGGAAATTGAGTCAAGCTGCGACACTAGCTTCCAGCATCTTAAAATGGGCATGTGATTGATTATGTACATTTAGTTAATGTGTGTTTCTGTTTTATAGAGGTTTTCGCCATTATTTTTTTATGACATGTGACATTGTAATGGTGCACTTCGGTTACAAGCCCTAACGAGTCGATATATTTATCCCGTGATAGGAGGAAATGTCGCCAATTTATCACAATTTTCAGGTCTTAAAATCGTCAATGTCTGCATTCAACTTTAATACGTTTCCTATCAAACTTGTATTATGTTGCACATTTCTACCGGAAATTGTCTTTTATTGAAGTTGGAATGTTTTAGTATCATATTGCGCTCGAGGGTAAAAACAACGTCGCACGTGTTGAAAGGATGTCAAGATTACATGTTTACAGATGTTTTACCTCACAAGTGTTGATAGGATCTTCACCATTTTTTAATCTTATAGCAATACTTCTTGGCATCATAGAATAAAGCAATGTATCACCCTTACGTCGCCATTGATCTAGCTTTTGTAGATTCTCAGCAATTTGACGACTGGCTTCCACTTGCTATAATAAAAAATAACATGTAATTATTTAACAGTGAGAGAAAAATGAGGTCTAACGTCCGCTCGACACAAACTAAGTCCACCATGTCGGGAGTAATATATGGTTAATTGTATTTCAATAATTCGCTTGCGTGTGGGGGTTTAGCAGTGGGAGGAAACCGCGGGACCCAGAGAAAACCCATTAGATTGGACAGGCGACCCTACAGCTTGTCACGTACAACCGGGATATCGAACCACGCCAGTTGACTCAATGACAGATTTTATGATGCAGCGCGCACGCTAACCTTTGCCCCCCCCCCTTTATTTATTTGATATACTGGACAACGGCATCAGAAATAAAATGGTGGTTGACTGTTCTTATGAAGGCATGTATACGCCACGCAGTGTGTTATAGGAGAAATTTTGTCCAGACAGCGGAGCTACGGATTACTCTTATATCGAATTCCAGGTGCCTGGGGATCTTTTATGTACACGGGACCTCGAATTGTCGTTCTATCCTAACGATTATAGACCTACATAGCTCCTTTCCATGTCCTCTGCCATACATCACTGACAGGGGGGAACCAACTCCTCAAAATCTACATCAACATGCTCGATAAAACGGGGATCGATCACAGAACCTCGATTTTAGCTAGCCAACATCCTTTTCACTGAGTCACCGCGACTTACGACCCAGTATCTGTCATCACATTATTAATAAAAAAAAACACAACAGATTTTAAGATGCTCAAGTAAATACGCCTCCAGACATCTCCCGAATCCCGGTGCATGCCAGTGTGAATACGGGTTCCGCGTTTTTTGCCCCAGCCGAACGAAAAGACGCTGTTCTTGCCAGGCCTGTCTGGGAGTGACCTCGAGACAGAGTCATAATCACGTGATCGCATGGAGCGATCTGTTTGATATTTTTATCACCATTTGATTAACCCATATCAATAAATGTAAAGGTCACTTACAATAGTAATCTATTATTTAATGTAGTAATTTCCGTTTTTTCTACGTGTTTTTTTAACAAGGTAGTGATAACCTTTCATTAAACGAACATATTATTCCGATAATTGAATTTATCCCTGCATCTCGCCATCAACTCCACCATCTCTCTCTCTCTCTCTCTCTCCCCCTCTCTCTCTCCCGCCCCTCTTTCTCTCCCGCCCCCCTCCGCCACTCTCTTTCTCCCTCTCCCCCTCTCTCTCCCCCTCCTCCCCTCTCTCTCTCCCGCCTCTCCCCCCTCTCTCTCCCCCTCTCTCTCTCCCGCCCCTCTTTCTCTCCCGCCCCCCTCCGCCACTCTCTTTCTCCCTCTCCCCCCTCTCTCTCTCCCTCCTCCCCTCTCTCTCTCCCGCCTCTCTCTCTCTCTCCCCTCTCTCTCTCCCATCTTTCTCTCCCCCTCTCTATCCCTCCTCCCATCTATCTCTCCCGCCCCCCTCTCTCTCCCTCCTCCCCCCTCTCCCCCTCTCTCTCTCTTTCCCTCCTCCCTCTTTCTCCCCCTCTCTCTCCCGCCCTCTCTCTCTCGTCCCCTCTCTCTCCCACCCCCTCTCTATCCCTCCTCCCCTCTCTCTCTCCCGCCCCATCTCTCTCTCCCGCCCCATCTCTCTCTCTCTCCCTCCTCCCCTCTCGCTCCCCTCTATCTCTCCCGCCCCTCTCTCTTTCCCTCCTCCCCTCTGTCTCTCCCTCTTCCCCTCTCTCTCTCCCGCCCTATATCTCTCTCCCGCCCCATCTCTCTCTCCCGCCCTCTCTCTCTCGTCCCCTCTCTCTCCCACCCCCTCTCTATCCCTCCTCCCCTCTCTCTCTCCCGCCCCATCTCTCTCTCCCGCCTCCCCTCTCTCTCTCCCGCCCCATCTCTCTCTCCCGCCCCCTCTCTATCCCTCCTCCCCTGTATCTCTCCCGCCCCCCTCTCTCTCCCTCGTCCCCCCTCTCTATCCCTCCTCCCCCTCTCTCTCCCGCCCTCTCTCTCTCGTCCCCTCTCTCCCCCTCTCGCTCTCTCTCTCTCCCTCCTCCCCTCTCTCTCCCCTCTCTCTCTCCCGCCCCTCTCTCTCCCTCCTCCCCTCTCTCTCTCTCTTCCCCCCTCTCTCTCCCTCCTCCCCTCTCCCGCCCCTCTCTCTCTCCCCCTCCCCCTCTACCTCTCCCTCTACCCCTCTCTCCCTCCTCCCCTCTCTCTCTCTCTCTCTCTCTCTCTCTCTTTGTCTTGATGTTAGTACCCTACCTGATCGACACGATGTTCGAGCTGTGACGCGTTATGCCAACCATATAGGACCATTTCCCGACTGCTGTCATACATATTCAGATCATTCATAAATAAACCAGTTTTCTGCATATCTTCGAGATCGGTTATTCTTTAAAATATAAATATCTTCGAGATCAGTTATTCTGAGACATAGTAAACAACAATGCTTAGTTAAAGATACATTATGATAGATTAGATAACGAGTTGTCAGTTCTCACTATAAAAGTTTAAAACTAGATAATGCAAAGGTAACTTGCCGAACATTTCAGGCAAATTGATGCATTATGAACCGAGATTTAAGCGATTGAAATTTCCACATAGCCTCGATCATCATTACTAAAGTCAGTACGATAAAAAGCAAAGTCCCGATTATCCATTTTTTGATTTAATTATCAATGAGCGTTAAGGAGCATACATGATTCTAATCCAGTCAATATTGAAGGGTAGCGTTGACATCGAGAGTTCATTGTGGTCTGGATAAATTAATAATTTAGATAACATTTCAGGCCTAAAGAAAGACGTGCAATAGGCAAATTTAGCCCTTGTATAATGTATGTTTAACATGATTAATCCAATGTTTAAAGACCTGAAAGTTCTCGCTATAATATTTTCAAAATAGATAATAAAAAATAAATATAGTGAAGATTGCTGTACAATTACTTCATTCTGAGCTGGGCGGATTATGGCTGTTTTAAGAATAGTGTAGCCTCGATTGTAATTGTTACCGTTGTTACGATAATAAACAAAGTCTCGATTATTCATTTTTAAACTAACTTATAGATATCATGAAAACGTCTTGAGAGTTGGGGGAGGCGAATAGTTAGCATGTGTGCACAGTATCATAAATCCTGCCATTGAGTCAACTGGCGTGCTTTCGAATCCCCGCTTGTACGTGACAAGGAGTAGGGTGGCCTGTGCACCCTCGTGGGTTTTCTCCTGGTCCCCCGTGCCGCAGTTTCCTCCCCTGCTTTAGCGCCCTACGCGCAAATGAATTATTGAATATGTTAGTCTCGAAATCACCTAGTTTGTGTCGAGTGGACGTTAAACCCCATTTCTCACTCTATCTAAAGAGAGTTGATTATGAGCTTGGTATGTGAATAAATGTCTGATTAATGATCTATATATGATTTGAGACTAAACGGAAGATCTGCAATAGTCACTAATTACCATAAGGGGGAATAATTAATATTATACAAATGATATTTACATGTTTACATTGTCCCAGTATATAGTCTCGTACAAACGTCTTCCAGTAATAAACCGTTATTATATTTTCCCAGTATATAGTCTCGTAGAAACGTTGTCCAGGAATAAACCGTTATTATATTCCATAGAATTTGTTTCTTGTAATAAACCGTTATTATACTCCATAGAATTGTAGCCCGCGTATTTTCATTTATATTACTAAATTACTCATTGAAACTATCCATAGATAATACGCTACTTAACTCTAAATTTGACATTTTGACACGTGGTTTAAAGCGAGGATTTCATATTAAGTTATGTTTTTAAAATGTAATTAAATAAAAGCTTAAAATAGATGGTATCTATACACCGTCCTTCCTATTAATCCCATAATTCGCTATTGCCAGTTGAGAAATTGACAAAAATATCATTTTCAAATTCAAATTAAAACATTAAATGGGGGGTGGGGAGTATTTGTGTTATTATTTCCGGTGTGAATGATTATTAAGTGTGAGAATGATACCTATGACCGTATAACAGTGTGTTGACAACCAACTGAGCCAAAAAATAGAAACTACGAAATTCTAGCTCTAATAGTTAAATCATGTAGACTAACATTATTTTTCTTGTTTGCCTTATTAGCATCCAATAAATATAAATACGTATAGTGTGGCGACCGGCTTTTTATCGTCATTACCCCGGGTGGAGCGGAAACCCAGGCTGTTAAACCCCTTTCCATTCTGTTGTATTGGGCTGGTCCACCTGGTAGTAATTTATATATTTAAACAATTAACTCAAATCGTATTCACCAGTTAAAGAGCTGTAGTAATCACCAAATGTCGATTCTCAGATGAATTCAGATTATTTCTTGAAACCGGATAACATTTACATCTCAAGAGAGTGCCGCTGACCTCGGGGTGACCATTACGTGTGAAATGAAACTCGATTCTTAGATTTGCTTGACATAAAGATTGATACGTTATTAACCCCATGCGTACTGTATAGGCAGGAGTAATTGGCAGAGATGATTCGGTTTTTCAAAACACAAGTTTGTCCTGGCCTCATCTACAATTCAATTAATTTTTTTTATTTATTTAACAGAAAAAAATTAACCGGACATACCATTCAAAAAGTTCTAAAACCAAATTCTCTCGAATCGGGAAATGAGAGATGTCATTAGAACTTACAATAGGGTGCAGCGAAATGTCATGATAACTTACAATGGCGTACAGAGAAATGCAACCATTTTCCAATCTGGAAGATATTTGAGTTGTCCTTTCAGTAGTAGTTTTTTGTAGTGTGTACATTTTTTGGAAGCACTTAATTTGGAAGAACCATCAATATATCGACCAGCCTCTAATTCAAATATAACAGTTTGAAAACTCAGAATCTGAAATTCACAAAAAAAAAAAAAAAAAAAAAAAAAATACAATCACTACAAAAATATAACAGTTTGAAATCTCAGAATCTGAAATTGACGAAAAAAGGAAAAAAAACACGATAAAACCTGTTTTGATCTCAGACTTTTTTTTACTAAATACACTTCATTTAAAAGTTTGAAACTGGTGAAAAAACAACACAATCACTAAAACATACAACAGTTTGAAAACTGACGAAAAAAGTACAATCACTATGAAATACGTTTTGATCAGTGACCATATTCGTACTGGAATAATCGAGACTCATTGAGAAATCTGTTTGATATTAACGTACAATTTACCATAATAACAATAACGTCTTTGCGCACTACATTTTTTCTTTTTATATTTTATCGTTTCCCCAAATTCTAAGGGGTGTTACCCTTACTTTAGTTAATTTTGACGTTCTAATTGATAACTTCAATTAACAGACTATCTCACCGTCAAGAGGGGTCGCATCAAGTTACGAACGTCCCCTGGATTCAGTCTCTTGGCTTGACATTTATTGTTATTGTTTGCAGTGTCCTTATAATTTGTCTTATCGATGTGCGGTTCCCCTGTCATCATGTTGTAAATACTACCCACGTGACGCCACCATGACTACCAGGTCACTGTCCGTTGTTAGGGACGTGCCTCATTTTCTATTACGAGTACTTACGTTATCCCACGTGAACTCCACGAGAGGTCTCCGTAGACTGAATTTGTCTGTGATTTTAGTGTCCTTGACCTCTCCCATCATGGTGGCTAGACTTTCACCAACATGGCGGATAGTCATCGTGTTGTCAAACACAATACAAAAAGGAAACAACTGAAAATAGAAAAGCTCCAAATAATCCTTTTATTATTCTGGGAATCCAGTGGTGGTATATTGATATGTATCTAGTGAAGTTTCACAAAATCTCACTCAAGCCACATCCGGAAAATCTCATTTAAGCCAGAAAATTTCACTCAAGCTGTATGCAGGAAATCGGTTACCTTACAGACCATAGTGTCTGTTTTATCAAGCCGTTAGCTGAATCAATATGGACTGGACAAATTGAGATTACTAATTTCGCAAATTGTTGTTGTAAATAATTTATCAAATATGGCCAGATAAAAATTTGTGCAATTCTAATATTTACCGCTGTGTATGTCCCGGTTTTAGTGTATGTCTCGGTCCCTGTATATGCCCCAATCTTGGTGTATGCCCCGGTCCCTGTGTATACCCCGGTCCTGGTGTATAAACCTGGCCCGGTGTATGCCCCGGTTCTGGTGTATATCCTGATCCTGATGTATGCCCCGGTCCTGGAGTATGTCCTGATGTATGTATCTAAACGATGTGATAGATCATTAGGTCTCTCATCGCGTCAAGTGGCATGATTTCTATTCCTAGATCGTTAGTGATAATCGATAGGATCGACTGTCAACCTCTAGAAAACCCATACGCACGGGCGAATTACTGAAACTTGTTTACCTCCCTCTCCCCCTCTCTCTCTCTCTCTCTCTCTTTCTCTTTAACGGATAACTTCATTTATACCGTTTCCCTGGTAACTGACAAATGACACGTAGCCGTGTTTAATATTAAATGTTAGATTTAGGAGGACAATTATAATGATAGAGTACCAACATCCGTAATTCCTGCTGTTGTTGATTTGTATTGACTCATCCATTAACAACGATAACCAGGATTCTCCTCATCTAAATAGAAAGGAAACATTCTCTTTATCGAAGATGCTTTATATAATTAGTCCGTCTGGTACTGAACTACTGCTAATTCAGGTCGATCAACCCGAGAATCAAACCCGTACATTCCATGCTAGTTATTACAAAATAACACCGACCGAAGACATTCCGCGACAGTCTGACAGGCTGTAGCCCACTTGTAAGCGATGGAATGTCGGCGACAGTATAGTTTATCGCAGACTGAAGATATTACACCCCTGGACCCAGCTATTTACTAACTGTAAGTTGATAATTCACCCTTGCATTCAATGTAAAATTCCTTGCATTCACATAAAGTACGGTTCCGACAATCTTCATTTTAAAATCACTTTATGAAACTAAATATGACACATGTTTGTGAGAGAGACACAGTGAGAGAGAGAGAGAGAGAGAGAGAGAGAGAGAATTATCAAACTCGAGCAAGAAACCAAGATCTAGTTCAGTTCTCCTTTTCAAAACATCGCTCGTCATTTTCCTTTTACCGCGGATGCAGACGAGGATTATCGATAAACCTTTCTTGTCGGACATCTATTTCATCATTTCCTTTATATACCGTTTGGATTGATTAATGCCCCTTCAATTTTATGTATGTGATTACATTATTTGAATTTTAACACATACAGTGGAATTTACAAGTGTAATTATTTTTTTCCAGGCAGGTCGGAATCGATATTACATTCGTAACACAGACGTAAATTTCCTTTTTAATCTGAACATCGTATACTTTAGATGTTGGATGCCAAGTGGAAATATTACCCAGCGATCGACGTTGGATTGTTTAAATATATAGATGTGATGTTACGTTATTTGTCAGTGATATCAAGCACCAGTTGTATTACTAGTGTTATGATCGGTATTATCCCTGATGTATCTCATATAGCGAGTAGTTTATATCTTACATCGTCCAACTAACTAGTGTTTATACTTCACACAAGACAGGGTATAATTAACCAATCATTACAATATAATCCGGCTAATAGATTCATTGCTCTATATCCACGCTTTATAGAGCAAACCAGACTAGTTAGGGCAAATACGGATCCAGAAAATTTTGTATTCGAGGAGTAATCCGGAAACTTTTGTTTGGTTGGTTGTTATCATGCATAATGTATGAGCGTAAATACTTGTCATGGCAATTATATTTCATTGTGTTTTTAAGTAAATTTGACAAATAAAATTATTGCTTGGTAATAAATTATTTATTGCTCATATTGGAGACCAATATGCTACTTTTCGACGGACTACTTAACTAATTTTCAAAATAAATATTGCTTGGTTAATCTGCTCACCGGAAGATCAAATAGTTGTGAGAAACTAACAAATGTCGATTGACTATTTTTAAAGTTTACAACGTCGCGTTCATTGTCATGGCAAGGGACATGTATGATACACAACTTCAATGTCTCAATATTCGCAGTGATAAAAATATATATCACTATGCAATATCTACCATCTTTGTTTTAACTTCGTGACTTTATCAAAGCAACTCATCTTAAGTAACGTTTCGACTGATCCAGTACAACCGAGGTGACCGAACGGCTAGACCTCGAAGCTCCACGCACTAAACCACCAGGGATCTACACCACGCCTGTAAGCAAGAGGTGACCGAACGGCTGGAGCTCGAACCACGACTAGACCTCGAAGATCCATGCACTAAACCACCAGGGATCTACACCACGCCTGTAAGCAAGAGATGGCCGAACGGCTGGAGCTCGAACCACGACTAGACCGCGAAGCTCCACTCACTAGACCAGCAGGGATCGACACCACGCCTGTAAGCAAGAGATGGCCGAACAGCTGGAGCTCGAACCACGACCGCAAGCTAGCGGTGACTGGACGGCTAGGGCTCGAAGTTCGACATTCAGACCACCAGATAATCTCTCAACTGGTTTAAGTCACCAATCCAGACCACCCAACTTATCTTGGTTCCGCCCGATTTACATAACTACCATAATGTTATAGTGCGGGAAATCAATAAACCCGACAATGATATTTCTGATTCTCTTTGAAGATCAGGTAACACAGAACAAGGAAAACATGGTAATTAAAACAAACTCCAGGGTCAAGATAAATATACTGGCCAATATTGGATCTAGTTTCAAACCATTTAGGTTTTACACATTGGCCCTCTCTGTCTTCATACATAAACTTTGAAATATAGACTACTACACACAACAAATTTAATTAAAGATACATTATGGGAGATAAGATAAAGAACTGGCAATTCTCACTTTGATAATTAAAAACTACTTTAAATAGAGATACGACGCCATCCTTTAATGTTGGAGCACCATTATTTTGCTAACCGTACATTATCTATACTGAATGAAATATTGGACTCGCGTGACGTATTTCACCGAAAAGCACGCGCGGGATAGTGTATGTATTGCGTAATACATTGTGCAGTCAAATTGATCCACTATGAACCGAGAATATTGTGGCTAGCCTCGATCATCATTACTGATGTGAGTAGGATAATCCAACGTATAGTCTCGATTATCCATTTTTGGATTTATTTATGAATTGAAGTCGAACAGCAAATCGGAACGTAATCCAATAAACATTGCAGGCTAGCGATGCCATCAACAGTTGATTATGGTCTGAATAAGTTAATTAATGTCTCAGGTGCGGATCCAGGATTTTTTGCAGGGGGGGGGGGCTAGGTTTGATAATTATAATAATAATAATAATAATGACTTTATTTTCTGAGGGAACATATTTAGTACATGAGTTCTAATTTTCAACATGTCCCTCCTACTCTAAAACTAGAATCTACATGGTAATGATATTTACAAAGTACATATTATATAAGCTTATAATAATTAAAGAAAAAAAAAAAGAAAAAAATCAAACAAACAATAAGGAGAGAAAAGAAAAGCAAATAAACATACATTCAGAGGGCAAAAGTAATTAACAAGAGTTCAAAGAATTAACGTGTTTTACTAACTCTTTTTTAAAGATAAAACTTGAAGACGCGTGTTTCACAGTTTGAGGTAGTGAATTCCAGAATACAGAGGCGGTATATTGGAATGTTCTTGTCATTGCCGTTTTCTTACTTTTTGGAATTGCTAATTTATTTTGACTTTCTGATCTCAATGTCATGTTAGTTTCGGTCAATTTCGAATTTTCACAGAATGTGTTATAATTGCTTAACTAATTGCGTTCAATCGATAATTTGGTAAATTAGATTCAATTTGGTTCATTCTGACGTATTTCCGGAAGGTAAATTCCAAAATAACAGATCTAAATCACCAATAAAATCGCATAAAAAAATGTTCAAGCCTGAGCAGGGGGGGGGGGGGGTCCGGACCCCCTGAACCCCCCCTCTGGATCCGCGCCTGTGTCTAATTTATAATTAAGAAGATACCATTTCAGGCCTAATGGAATAGGCAGATTTAGCTCTTGCATAATGTCTGTTTAAAGAAAAAAAAAATATTTCTCAATCCAAATCATTTTAAAACTATCAACATAATACGAAGGCGTCCGATTGATTTTACGTCCTACGGAGACGACATGTTTATAACACAGTCGAAAACAAATATTAATAATTAGGGCCTAGAATAAACATGATAAGCATTTGGATACTAATTACATTCGATAATGTATATTTAGGTCGTGTACATTGCTGATGATTTGACCTACCTTAAAAAATGTAGTGCCACTAATAGTTCTAAACTCTTCGCTTATTGCTGCCTTCTTTTCGTTTTCCGGTTTAAATCCCTTGTTATGAAAGTTTAACCGGAAGGTGGTATGATAGCGGCCACTTTGTTCTAGCTGTTCCAGTATTCGGACCTCTACGTCGACATTGTAAAACTGTTTTGCACATTGACGTAATTGACCAATGACGTAAGAACTAAATCCATGACGTATAGATCTATAAACTAAAACACAACCATATGCGTCCTCGGTCTCCACGATAAATGACGGACTTTTTAATCTGGGGTAACTGAAGCGTATAGTTTCGTGGAGGTTGTCGATTCCGTTGAGGAAATCACGGTAATGGCGACCAGCCACGCGTAATATTTTATCATAGCCATATCCAGCACAAAAATTGACAAAACATGTTCCAAAGTAACCTGAAATGAGAAATTATAAATCAATATTTGAAATGTTAAAGTACAAGAAAAGAATTTTTTATCAGCTTTGATAACTCTTGAAATGAAAAAATGATATAGGGCCATGTCCTGGTCTGAAATTGATAAAACACATTCCAATAAAGCTTGAAATGAACACAGAGAGAGAAATGAGGTTTTAACGTTCACTCGAAACAAACTATGTCATTTTGGGACTAACACATGGTTCAATTTTATTTCAATGATTCGCTTGCGCGTAGGGGGTCTTTAGTCGTGGGAGGAAAGCGGAGGAATCGGAGAAAACCCACGAGGTTGGACAGGCGACCCTACTCCTTGTCACGTACCATCGCGGATTTGAAACCAGAATTGAACATAAACATACAGGCAATATTCAAAAGTGTCTAGTTGTTCGGATTTGACGAAAACCCGAGATCCCGAGTACAAATGGCCGTGCACGTAAAATAAATGTCTTGCCCTCCCAAAATGAAATGCGATTTTATGGCATGTCAGCACCAGTCGGGCAATATTTATGGCATGTCAGCACCAGTCGGGCTATATTTATGGCATGTCAGCACCAGTCGGGCTATATTTATGGCATGTCAGCACCAGTCGGGCTATATTTATGGCATGTCAGCACCAGTCGGGCTATATTTATGGCATGTCAGCACCAGTCGGGCTATATTTATGGCATGTCAGCACCAGTCGGGCTATATTTATGGCATGTCAGCACCAGTCGGGCTATATTTCGCCAAAGCTGCCCTGACAAAGTAAGACGTTACCTGGGAGGAATTACTAGATTCAGGCGTTACCTGGGAAGAATTACTAGTTCGGTGGGACAGACAAACGGGTACCCTTGTACACAAAAACCGTAAAGGATTCCGTGGCAGTTGGAATTCGATATAGAAAATGAAATATAAAGTAATTTAACGGCCTACTGTTTCCCTGCGAACTGGGCTAATAAAGATGGGTATATTATGCCATACAGTGTGCTAAGAGGGCAATTTTGCCCGGACAGCGACACTACGCCCTACTCTTATAACGAATTCTGTGCAGGCCAATACATACGCGGGGCCTCGTTTTTCTTCCCATCCAAACGACTAGACAGCTGTCCTTGTCAGGCCCTCTGCCCTGCATTATTGCCAATGGAGGGATCGAAAACCCGACTTCCAGGCTAGCGAGCCAGTGTCTTACCCACTTACCTTCATTAACCCAGATACAGCATAG
This sequence comes from Patella caerulea, assembly GCA_036850965.1. NCBI lineage: Eukaryota > Metazoa > Mollusca > Gastropoda > Patellidae > Patella > Patella caerulea. The sequence continues at coordinate 1,954,239 of JAZGQO010000002.1, forward strand.
CAGTAGGACGTTACACCCCCCCCCCCCCCATTTCATTTCGTTTTCTGGGAAGTGCATCTGGTGATGTTTTCACAATTAAAAATGTAGTATTGCTGTATTGTAACTTACCCAGGAATTCATCCATAGTTCTGTCCTTGAGGATGTTGCTACAGCTAGATGCTAAATTTAACATTATCTGATCTTTATAGACATTATGTGTGGTGAAAACCATGTTCTTTAATCCAGCATCCTCTAAAATCTTCAACCATTCTTCTTCACCATAATCTTCTTTTATATAGTGCTGGATACTCTCAAACAATAACCCGTACATCGTCTGAAATACAACGACAAATAGTCTGAATTACACAACCCGTACTCAGTCTAAAATACACAACCCATACATCGTCTAAAATACACAATAACAACCTGGTACACCGTCTAGTCTGAAATACAGCCTGTACATCGTCTGAAATAAAAGAACAAATAGTCTGAATTACACAACCCGTACACAGTCTAAAATACACAATAACAATCTTTACATAGTCTGAAATACACAACATGGTCTGAAATAAACAATAACCCGTACATCGTTTGAAATATACAATAACAACTTGTACATAGTCTAAATTACACAACCCGTACATAGTCTAAAATACACAAAAACAACCCGTACATAGTCTAGTCTGAAAAACAACCCGCACATGCTCTGAAATACAAAATAATAACCCGTACATAGTCTAAAATACACAATAATAGTCTAAAATACACAATAACCCGTACAACATACTACTAATAATAATTCATTCCATATAAAGCTAGACGGCACTCATTCCACTGTTTAATGTCTACATGATCCAATTTTCACCTGAATTCACAAACTTTTATTAATTAGCCCCGAAAATCTCGTAAATTAACAGGAACATTTCACAAATTCTTAATGATTAATTCCTTATAAAATTTTCGGAAAAAATATCCTTTCACAAATCAATAATAATTAATTCGCTAGAAACCTTATATACATTGGTATATACCTGAAAATCCCTGGATATGAAGTACAGTTATATACCTGAAATTCTACGTATAGGAACGGTTTCACATTTTAATAATGATTAATTCCCTATAAACATTATTTACACCGTTGTACGCCTTATTCGCCAATCTCCGTCCTAATATCTCTTAATATAAAAAGGAGCTGCTTTATATTGTATTCTTTAATCTCCGTCCTGATATCGTCTAATACATGTATTGAATAAAGACATGTCTGATATATTGAGATGACGTAATCATGTACTGTCAGACGAACGAGATCAAGGATGGATGTCTCAGGATTGACACGGAACCAAGAAACACGGAACTCCACTATGGGCAGCCTAATGAGCAAGTATTGTTGTAATATTTATCATGAATTATGTGTTTGTCTCGCTGTTATTAGCACCAAGACATAACAGTCTAATAAACAAAGATTGTAATATTTATCAGAAAACTGTGTTTGTCTGTCTGTTATTGGCACCAAGAAATATAGATAGAGCATACGTTACCATGGTTTTTGATGACTTGCTGTCAGCTATCTTCACCGTTTGTAATGAGATCACAGTGGGTCAGAAGACAGGCCTGTAGTCACTCAGTTATTGTTCCCTCTGATCAAAGATAGGCCTTTTACGCGACACGTCACCCAAGTGCGTCTAATAATTTCTATATAAGATATATCTAATAGTTTCTAGGTATATCTTGGTCAACTTCTAAACATTGATTTATCTATTAACCTATCTATAACAGAGCCACAATAACATTGATATACGTCATACTTCGACAACTTTTACCACAGGCATTAATATCAGAACTCAGATCTACGTAAACAATATCTTATCCTTAGTCTATCTAAACAAGTTCTTATCTTTAGTCTATGCAGACAAACCCTTATCTTTAGTCCATGTAGACAAGCCCCTATCTTACTGTCTCTGATTGTTATCTGAGAGGTGTTGAATTCCTTACAAGCTAATTTTGTCCCTTATCGAAATACACACAAGATAATGGTTTAATTCCCATCAATATTGACTACGATTTAATGAATTAAAAATTTGTGAACATTCCGCTTCTTCTGAAGATTTGAGAATGAAAATTTAGAAAATTTGATAAAAAGTCCCGATTTCAGTATATTCAGAATGTTCTCTAACTTAACGCTACCGAGGTGAAATCTTACGTTAAACCAGAATCAATCTGAAGACACTATCCATCTTCATTATTCCGTTATGTGTAGAAAAATAGGACGGTAAACCCGATTTCATTTCTGAATAAATTAAAACATTCATAAAACAATTCTGTGCATCCGTAACTAAATCGTAACCAGGTTGTAAAAATGGAGACAATATTCAAACAATGTCAAGAACTCGCTGATCATGGCAACTATGGAAAAGTATATGGATGGCAATTCAGTGAACAATCATAAAGTTTTACAACTTGGGTGATCGAATCCAATTCAAAATACTCGTGTTAAATTAATTTAACAAATCCATCAATTTAGAAATCCACGTAGTATTTTAATCAAAAAATGATCATTCGGAATTATTCAAATATTTACACCATGTCAATTTCACTTCAACAAAATCCAAATTGATATTGAGAGCGACAGGGTTGAGCGTAGTATGCGCGAACAAGTTAAAATGTGTGAACAAGTATTCAACCGATCCACGAATTGATCTAGATCGAATTGTGGATTTCATTTAAATGGTTAGTTGTCATTTCATAAATTTAAACCTCTTAACCGATGTAACAGTTTGTCTCTTGGTTTACTATTGATCAGAATGCTATTTAATTGATTCTATCATGTAGTTGATGGCATGGAAAAACGAGGAGAATACTTGATTCGATTCTTACAGTGTTCCTATTTACAGCTGTCGTTTGCGTGACTTTCCAGTTTCATCACATCGTCGTCCGTCACGTTGTGTAAACAATAAAAATCTAAATAATTTTCTATTAAGGAATCTGGTTTTATCGGTATTTAAAAACCTGTATCTTATCCCATGAAATTAAGATATTAAAACGTTTTATTGTATTGGGTAAATTAAATGTAATAACGGTCTAGCTACATCGATTGACTATTGTTATCACGAAGACAATGATCGGATGATTAATATGATTATATGGTCATTAGAAGAGAGATTATACTAATTTGTAATGAAGTTCCCCTCTGTCACACACGCACAATGACTAAATAAACCTTTACAATTCCATTAACTGGACTAAAATGTCGGTTAAGTAGCTAAGTGTCTGTTTTCAATTGGAACTAATTATTGACAGACAACGGTAGATTAATAAGTATCCCTTGTTCTCGATTATATAACTACTTACCCTCAGCTACATCACACAGTTGTCATAGTAACAGTACATCGTAATGACGTCATTTCACTTTACATACATTGGATGATCTCAAAAATGCATTGCGCTTCTCGGTGGCGTAACAATGGCGGTATCTTGTAACCGCGCTTCTCTTTGGCTTAACGATGGCGTTGCCTTCGCGGTTTCTCCAAGATGGCGGTATCATGTAAATCATTTCGCGCTGCTCGGTTGCTTGAAGGTAGTGGTATCTTGTAAACCATAATTTTAATTTTATTTAAAAGTATTATTTAAGATTTAAATTATAGCATCAAAGAATTATAGTATTTATTAAAAATCATATTTACCTCGTACATAATGCATCTTTAATCTGTCAATCAAACTTTGATAATCCCACCTACGTCACTCACCCTGGTCATGTTAACCAAGGCATGTTAAACCAATTCTAGTGCAATATGGAATATGATGCTACCATTATTTCGTGTAATTGAACAGAAAGAGGATATTTAGATTAGATTCTAAATCACCACTCGGGTGAAACAATGTCGGATTTGAATGATTACAATTGGATTTGTATTGAATTCAATATTTATTAAAGGGGCGTTGTCACTCTCACCAATAAATATGTCACGACAACTAATTGGTTTCTATCGAATTCAATATTTATTAAAGGGGTGTTGTGACTCTCACCAATAAATATGCCACGACAACTAATTTACCGGAACGTAGATTATTGAGAAAACCGAATTGTAATTTCCTGTTGATTGTAGATCTATTGTTTAATGATCCATACAATTTAATCAGGGATGCTGCTCTCTAGATCAACGTCTGAACCTCTAATAAAATGTGTCTATAGATTAAAGGTCCTTGGTTATGCCACTGACTCGATCTCGACCGCCCGACATTAGGGGTTGCTGTCTAGAATGGTGTCTATAAGTAGCTATCGGAACCGCAGTTAGAATTTCTTTCTACATCTATATCTATATATATGTCACTGCCTACATCACTGTGTATACCAATGTCTATGCCACAGTCCATACCACTGTGTATACCAATGTCTATGCCACAGTCCATGCCACTGTCTATACCAATGTCTATGCCACAGTCCATGTCACTGTGTATACCAATGTCTATGCCACAGTACATGTCACTGTGTATACCAATGTCTATGCCACAGTCCATGCCACTGTCTATACCAATGTCTATGCCACAGTACATGTCACTGTGTATACCAATGTCTAGGCCACTGTCTATGTCTCATCGTAAAATCTCTCTAACTTATTATTCATCGAATCAGATTTTAATTGAGAATCAGGGATAATCGATAGGTCAGACTAACTAGCAATACTCAATAAAATACATCACCTCTACACATCATCGTGATCGCTGTCTGTATTATACATGACATCATCGTGATCGCTGTCTGTATTATACATGACATCATCGTGATCGCTGTCTGTATTATACATGACATCATTTTGATCGCTGTCTGTATTATACATGACATCATCGTGATCGCTGTCTATATGACTTTAAAATTGAGAGTCGATGATAAGTGGAAATAGAATCAAGCCAATAGCAGTAATCCATGAAACAGATAACACGTCGATAGTGGATTTGTTAGCCTCGTTTCGTCAGGTTCAGTACGAATTGAGAAATTATGCTTATCCCTTCCCTCTCAACTCGACACAAACTAAATCATTTCGGTACTAAAATATAGTTGGACAGGTGACCTAACTTCCACTTTACCCTTGTTAATCTACCCCAACGACTCAAACTATAACGAAACATCATATCTCAGAAAAAGATCCATGAAAGGTGATCCTAGTTTATAACGTCTATTAAACATAGATTAAATACTGACTTATATCTAACAGTACCATATATTAAATACTGACTTATATCTAACATTAACATATATTAGATGCTGACCTATATCTAACATTAACATATATTAAATACTGACCTATGTCTAACAGTAACATATATTAAATACTGACCAATATCTAACAGTAACATATATTAAATACTGACCTATATCTAACAGTACCATATATTAAATACTGACCTAAATCTAACAGTAAAATATATTGAATGCTGACCTATATCTAACAGTACCATATATTAAATACTGACCTAAATCTAACAGTAAAATATATTGAGTGTTGACCTATATCTAATATTAAACGTACATTATACAAGAACTAAATCTGCCTATTGCAGGTCTTTCTTTAGGCCTGAAGTATTATCTAAATTAGTAATTATACATTAATTAACTGATCCAAGCCATAGCCAACTCTCGATGGCATAGGTTTTGTTCCATTGGAAATAGATTAGAACGGGTTCAACCATAGCTTGATTAATTCAACAATGGACAAGCGAGACTTTACTTCGAACAACTAGTACGGTAGTTGCAATTATCGCACACATCTTGTCGAACCGTCTAAGGCTATATCTTCGCTCATAATAGAGTAATTTGGATGAAATTTTTAAATTATTCATTTTACATTATCTACTTTCGAACTATTACAACAAGAATGGCCAACTCTTTATTAAACTCTTAATTAATATACCTTTAACATACGGTGAATACTGACCTATATCTAATATCAACACAGTTGAATACTAACTGGTGTATAATAGACGACCCCGTTCCTTGTTATGTACAAGCGTAGAATCGCAAACCACTACACTTGCGAAGTACGACAACACCAACATCTTGGATTTTGACGTGATATCAAAACTCAAAGTCCGTCCATCGATGCTCCATTGTCCAAGAAAATGCCTGCCAAGTTCCATGTCGATCGTACTTCAGTATGACATCATCACAACCATACAAAAATCAAAGTCCGTCAATCAATGCTCCATTTTCCAAGGAACATGTCAAGTTCAATGTTAAATTTGTAGAGGCTACGGGTTGTTTTTCCATGAGCGGCCGTCGCATAAAAGGGGCTTTGATTAATGTTGCACTGTTATGCAAAGTCTGGGTCGTTGGTTTACGCCATACGTCGTTCTATAGGCGAATTTTTACTCAGACAGCGGCGCTACGGTCTACTCTTATATTGAATTCCATCGTCAAAGGTTCCTTACGTGCACATCAATGTGAACACTGTACCCCGGATGTTCCCTCCATTGGAACGACAATTCATTGTTCCATGTCACCATCTCCGTTTTGTATCGCTGACAAGGGGTCTACGTCGCGTTACCCACAAAAAGAACAAGTAAAAGACCATCGCTTGGTCCAGAAATTTAGAAATAACATATTTCAACTTACCTAATTAAATGCTGTAAACTTAATCCCCCATCCAACCAGCTTCGTTGGCTAGTACTTATATCTAATTATAATGACACAGTCAGACTTGTTAATTAACTTCGCTGACTAGTACTTATATCTAATTATAATATTACACTATTTGTTTAACCCATTATAAGTTAGACATTTCTAATTATTTACATAGTTTACTAGTTTCACTATAAACACTTTATATATCTTCAATAACACCCTCATACCACATCTAACTTATAATATTTTACACTCTTTCAAATTCTCTGTAAAAACTTTTAATCTTTAATAATACCCTCATACCACTTCTAACTTGAATGTTTGAAAGCGTGTTATTCTCTTTCAAATTCCTTGTAAAACTTTAAATCTTTAATAACACCCCCATACCACTTCTAACTTATTGGTATTTTAAATAGAGTACATATTTCCAGTCCACTGTAAAACTCTAAGTATTTATTAACACCCTCATACCACTTCTAATCATCTTAGAGTACAAGTTTCTAGTCCATTTTGAAATTTCAAATCCTTAATAACACCCTTATACCACTTCTTATATTTCAAATAGTTTTCGAATTCTCTTGTAATACGTTACATCCTAATAACATCCTCATACCACTTCTCGTATATATAGGAAGTACACATTACTAATCTAATGTTGGTATAGCTTTTAATACACATACGTGAATATACAGACAATTATATTCCTGCTGTGTACAACTCTTGTATCGTTCTATAAAGAAACCCGTCCACAGTCTAAACTTCAATAACAAAAACTACATTCTCTTATCTTTCCGCACAAAAACACCCACAGCCTCACTAGATGCCTCTATCATAAAATCTTTCAGTGAAATAATTTATTAGCAAGCTCAACCTGGAGTTTAACGTGAAATAATTGTTTGAAGTTTGGCCTTATCGAGTAATCTACTTACCGAAAATGTTCAGACAGAAAGATGGAGTATTTAAAGATATTATTAAGAGCATGATTCGCCAACTTATTATACCCTTATCATGTCCACACACACGTACAACGAACAGAAAGCAATAACTGTTTTCCTTAGAGAGAAGTAAGGAATTGTTAAATGGTTAAACGTGCACACGTGCGTTCAGGCGTACACGCATCATCATAATGTTATAAGAATAAACTTGTTTAATACGATATCAAATTGTAAAATGACGCGTGATGTTTGAGGCATCTTACTCTAAATAAATCTCAGTGAGAAACTTTATATCAATTGAAATTATTTCAATATTTTCGTCCCCACCCCTTTTAGACATCCTACAGGCGCCACTATTATGACGCATGCTATTGTGAGAATATTTAGCACACTCTTTAGTATTTCAGTCAAAATAATTTCATGCACACACCCTTTAGGATCAATCTATAAAACATGTCGGAAATCCTTCATGTACAACATCTGGGTGATATGGGTAGACTTGGGTGATATGGGTAGACTTGGTGATATGGGTAGACTTGTAGACTTGGTGATATGGGTAGACTTGGTGATATGGGTAGACTTGGTGATATGGGTAGATGTGTGATATGGGTAGACTTGGTGATAAGGGTAGACTTGGTGATATGGATAGACTTGGTGATATGGGTAGACTTGGTGATAAGGGTAGACTTGGTGATATGGATAGACTTGGTGATATGGGTAGACCTTGGTGATATGGATAGACTTGGTGATATGGGTAGACTTGGTGATAAGGGTAGACTTGGTGATATGGATAGACTTAGGTGATATGGGTAGACTTGGTGATATGGGTAGATGTGTGATCTGGGTTATAATGGTCTCAATCCGTTCTACTCCACTCACAACGGGGGGGGGGGGGCACTGATTCAATGCCGGGGTCGGTCGGGATTTCACCTTGCCAATGACGCAAGTCGGAAGAACAACATCTACTCTTTCGGATGGTATGAATCGCCACCATCCGGACAAAATTCTCCACATATAGAACACTTCAAGACATATGTCGCCATAGAACACTTCAAGACATATGTCGCCATAGAGCACTTCATGACATATGCCTTCATAGAACACTTCATGACATATGCCTTCATAGAACACTTCAACATACATCTGCCCTCATAGAACACCGTGTGACATTTGTCAATATTCATAGAAATCAACCGGATTCTATCAAATTCATCTAAAGACGTCAATCAACCACAAAAATACACAGAATGGCTGGATTCTTTCAGAATAACAAGAAGTCGAAAGACTTTCTAAGAGAAAGTTTGATTGATACCACGCACCTATACTAACTGATGTCTAACTCAATGTTAAAACGTTGTTTATCAGAATTAATTCGATTATCAAGTTTGTTTATCAGAATTAATTCGATTATTCAGTTCGTCAAGTGTATAGTAAACAAAACACGTCCTAACATACTTGATATGCAAAATGAAATCGAATGGGCTAACGAGAATTGACATACCGTACAGTGTACTATGGGTGATATTTCGCCCAAACAACGGCGCTAGGCCAACTTTTATAGGTTTTTGTACGTGCAAAACAACGTGTGTACACGGGACCTCGAATTTTTCGTCCCATCCAACGACTAGACAGTTGATATAACATCACTATAGTTTGTCGCTCATAGGGAAATTATTGTGCAGTCGAATATCATTTTTTTCAGTCAAATGGCGGGGTTTTGATTTCCTGCTCTTACGTGAAAAGTATTGGGTCGCCTGTCCAACGTCGTAAGTTTTATCCCAGTCCTCCGGAAAGATCCCTATTGGCAAGCGAATTATTGAAATAAAATTGAACCAAGTGTTAGTCCCGAAATGTCGTAGTTTGTGTTGAGTGTACGTTAAATCGCATCTCTCTCTCTTTAAAGATTGACTTGGATTCAAGTGTGTCATTTGTCAAGTATTAACCAAGTGTTGATATCAACTTTCATTAATTATATCAGGGTGTGGTAATCAAATTGTTTCAGGGAAAATATAATAATTCTATGTAATACATGTACTATTTATTACCTCATACGTAGAACTATTTATTATACCATACGTAGAACTAATTCTGTGGAATATAAGTATTGTTTATAAGTAGAACTAATTCTGTTTATAACCAAGCCATATTCTTATTACGATCCTCTTTATCAAATAAGTAATGTTAGCCAGATATGTATATATTAACAGTCTATTGGTAGACAGATATCTATATATTAACAGTCTATTGGTAGACAGATATATATATATATTAACAGTCTATTGGTAGCCAGATATATATATATTAACAGTCTATTCTTAGAGATAATCTCACAGATAAGTGGTCTTATTCTAGTACTATCAGTGTGTGCACAGGGGTCGTTCCTGTAGCAGGGTATGAAACCTCAACCGCAAGCCGGCACGTATAAAGCACAACACTTAAGACCACTAGACCATCCCAATTAAGTAATAAACTGTTGTTTATATTTTATCACCATGGTATCAGTTCTTGTCAGGTAGATACATATTATTACACACCTTTTAATAATTAATATATTTCACATCATACAATATAATTCACCACATCAACGTGTAGATTACTTCATATAAAAACACGGAGAGTTAATGAGCTTGAACAGTAACACAATCTGGTGTCCTAGTTTACATCTATTTCAAATAGTCTCGATCATATAATTAGGTGTCCTTGTTGAGTCTCGATCATACGAATGACGAATACAATGGGATTTAACGTCCCACGTGTCTGTACCAACAAGAATATTAAAGGCAGGGTTACACTGTGAAAGCAAACACGGTCTTTACAAGCCTTACAGTGTTCCTACGTTTTGACAAAATCCATATGGATATATCTGGTCGTTAACAGTCATCAATTATAATAGAAACCACTTTACATACATATTTCATGTCATTCTGTCCTATTTGATAACACGAATTTCAGTTCTGTGATTGGATAATTATACTCTGACCATGTGTTATAAGATATACTCTGACCATGTGTTATATAACATACTCTGACCATGTGTTATAAGATATACTCTGACCATGTGTTATAAGATATACTCTGACCATGTGTTATATAACATACTCTGACCATGTGTTATATGATATACTCTGGCCATGTGTTATATAATATTCTCTGACCGAGTGTTACATAATATACTCTGCCCATGTGTTATAAAATAATGATTACATTGAACACACTCTGCTTACACTGAGAGTAATATCATATTGACGTCCTTTATATAAAAGTTAAATCTCTCTATTGCAGGGCCCTGTTCCTCGAAATCATATATCTATTCACATGGCAAGACTTTAATTACCCTCTCTAGACCCTCGGGTGGCACTGGCGTGGTACCCAATTCTCGGTTGTACGTGGCAAGGAGTAGGATCGCCTGTCCAACCTTCTGGGTTGTCTCCTGGTACTCCGGTTTTCCCCCACTGCTAAAGACCCCTACGCGCATGCGAATTATTGAAATAAAATTAAACCATATGTTAGTCCCGAAATGACCTAGTTTGTGTCGCGTAGACGTTAAACCCAATTTCTCTCTCTCTCTCCCCCTTCAGATGGCCGAGGTATAAATAGATTGATGACTTAATTTTAAGATGGTCAATTAATACGTCTTGTCCAAACAGTGAAAACTTCACTCAGAATAAAGTAATTTGAATGAATTTTTTATTTCAGTATATTAATTTTGAATCATCTATTCTGAACCATTATAACAAGAACGACAAGCTCGCTATCTAAATTTTAAGTATTTAATATGTTTCTCTAAAAGATTAATAACCTACCTGTTTAAATACTGCCTGCTATCATCTACTACTCCATATATTATAATATATATACCATATTGCTTTATATCTATATTATATACTCTATTATATCACATATCTACTGGCACCGTTTAACATGCTAGTACATACTCACAATAGTACACAATTTAAAGTGGGCGCTATAGCACTTTATTCATTCAGTAGTAAGGAGTCTCAGTCGATCATTAAATAAGAAGAGTCTAGTTCCAATAGAGTCTAGTTGTCCGTATAGGACCAACAAAAGAAATCAACCCTTATTCGCATTGGTGTGCACGTAAAAGAACCGTTGTCATTTAGTGGTCCGGGTATATCTTCTCTCAAAGCAAATTGGTTAGTGAGTGAGAGAAAGAGAGAGAGAGAGAGAGAGAGAGAGAGAGAGAGGGAGGGAGATTTGAATAAGTGTCTTGTAGATAAAAAAGGTCATTTTGAGATTGACATATGTTTCAATTTTATTTCAATAATTCGCTTGGGTGTATGGGTGTAGGAGAACCCAGAGAACCCGGAGAGAAAATCGACGAGACTGTCACGAGACTGGAAAGGTGAGCCTACTCCTTGTCACGAGACTGAAAAGGTGAGCCTACTCCTTGTCACGTACAAGTGAGGACTCGAAACCACGCCACTTGACTGAATATCAAAAACGCACACGTGTTAACCCTCTCTCTTTATAAGGCAATCAAGATGGCGGGGTAAAATGGATAGAAAGTTACAAGATGGCGGCGTGAAATGGATATAAAGTAACAAGATGGCGGCGTGAAATAAATAGAAAGTTACAAGGTGGCGGTGTGAAATAGATAGAAAGTTACAAGATCGCGGTGTGAAATAGATAGAAAGTAACAAGATGGCGGCGTGAAATGAATAGAAAATTACAAGATGGCGGTGTGATACGGATAGAAAATTACAAGATTGCGGTGTGCAATAGATATAAAGTTACAAGATGATCGCGATGTGATACGGATAGAAAATTACAAGATGGCGGTGTGAAATGGATAGAAAGTTACACGATCGCGGTGTGAAACGGATAGAAAATTACAAGATGGCGGTATGAAATGGATAGAAAGTTACAAAATGGCGGTGTGAAATGAATAGAAAATTACAAGATGGCGGTGTGAAATGGATAGAAAGTTACAAGATGGCGGTGTGGAATGGATAGAAAATTACAAGATAGCGGTGTGAAATGGATAGAAAATTACAAGATGGCGGAGTGAAATGGATAGAAAATTACAAGATGGCGGTGTAAAATGGATAAAAAGTAATGTGACAACCTACCTTATGATTGATCAGCTGTAATTTTATAAACCAATATATCTGGATTAATCAATCACGTCTTTATCGAACTGTCAGCCATATAACGACGTGTTGAAACCCGCTTTAAAGTGGTGATGAAGACTTTCATTAAGAAATAACAAAAAGGCGATTAAACAATCGGGAAGCAAACTATTAAACAATGGAGATATCAGGAATAGATTCTTCATACACAATCTAGAACCAAACAAATAACATGATGTGACGTATCTTGTTTAACTCCCCCACATAAATACAGATAACATCTGAACTTATCCTCGTCAACACGGTTTATCTGAACTTAACATATGTACGTGCATTAACCCCTTCAGAACAGTTCATTTGCAGATGATAGAACGCACGTGCAGAGGTCGCGAAGGTATTATTGCCCCGCCCTCGACTCCGGCATGACAGACGTACCGGATATCGTGTCAGTCACGTGTACTCGATTAACGTGATTTTAGTTGAGCGAGACTAACATCCACTGTACATGATTGGTTGAAATTATAGTCATGGTCCAGGTTAAATGGTCACCTACGATAATCTTAACTTGACGGAAATTACCGGAGACTGTATCAAATGCGTATTCTGAAAGTGACAGCAGTCTATTAAACCCAGCTCGACCATTAATGGGCATTTATTTAATGTACACATCGATCTATCAATTGTTGTAAAACTTGTCACGTGGACCTATGTCTTAATCTTGAGTTTATTAGTAATTATTATGTATGACGTTATCTAATGAAATGAAATGGGGTTTAACGTCCTACTTGTCTGCACCAGCTGGGATAATGAGAAACCGACACACAACATGCAATGTTCCACGTAGAAAAAGTGTTCTTTTAACTGCACGCCAAGAACAGACGCCATTTTGTTCTTCTCACGCCCTACATACCTCAACATAAACAAATTAAAAAACCACGAAAAACCTTCTCGGACAGTTTTATTGATTTACGTAAAGAAAGACAAACGATATATTGGTATTTTACCTACTTTGATATTGAAGCGCCCCACAGGTAAAAAAAACGGCACCTAAGCGATATTGAAGCTGCACAAGAATATTGTTCAAGTCAGGTCTCTAATAAAAACTTCAGTTGATAAATTGTTAAATTCCTTTCAGTATTTCCATAGATACGATGAATTGCACGAGTCTTTACATACAACGTATGTAGCAATATCGACATCATCTTTATTCGCCGTAAATCAAATTGTTGGACCCTTTATATCCGATTGAATACAAATCGAGAAATAATCTGGCTGGTATTTTGATTTCCTAATCAAATTTTCAATAATTAACCTGGTTACATATTAACGTAGGAGTAATCAACCTGGGGGTACATATTAACGTAGGAGTAATCAACCTGGAGGTACATATTACCGTAGGAGTAACCAACGTGGGTACATATTACCGTAGGAGTAATCAACCTGGGGTACATATATCAAAGTTAATCAACCTGGGTAAAAATCAAAGTGGGTTAATCAACCTGGGTACACGGATTAATCAACCTGGATACATATTAACGTGGGTGTAATCATCCTGGGTACGAATTAACGTGGAAGTAATCCGTGATGAATTTGATATTTTCTGAATGATACAAACACGCAGAGTTACTTTAAATAAATGTAAATATATGACGCCATAGAGCACATATTTGTTACCCAATATTCTGTTATTTCTGGCTTCAAGTTTTACTTCATACCAACGTTTCAACTTTACTCTTTAGATAGCCTACAAATATGACACTTTTAGTAGCATTTAGCGATCGGGAAACACATTAACAGAACGCAGTTTTTATGGGATACAATCACTAGTTTTATTCTAAAAGCACGACGTTTCGACAAGTATCCTCTTATCGTTATCAAGCACAAATGACAATTTAGTGCGTGTGAAATAGCTTTATTTAACGTCGGTTTCCATTTTTTTTTTTTTTTTTTACAGTAGAATTATTTATTTATTTACAATTGTTATATACAAAGTCAATATGAGATGATATATACAAACGGTAATATAATACAAAATACAATTAAAGTTCCTATTATATATATTATAGCTACTTTCTTATATACAGCTAAACATATATTTAACGTCTGTAGTGTAAAAGCGTCTGGTTGAAAGAGAGTGTGACGTTTCCCAGCACAAAAAGCACGTGCATAGGGAATTGTGGGATGTTATGATGGCCATGTTAGAGGTCAAACTGATCCCGCAGTGAATATTCGCTTGGCCGCTACAATCACTGATAAGAATGACATCGACGCGGCTTAATGAGTACGGCATAGTAACTTTTTTACTCCGACAAATTAAATTCTCAAACATTTTTTTTAAGATTAAACAAAAATAGATAAAGACGTTTGAAGTATTTGTAGTTAAAAAATATTTCCTATTTAGTGTAAATGGGTATTAAAATGAGTAAAATGCATCATTTTGCCCGAAGCAGTTAGGTGTTAAGTAAACATTGCACGAATCGTTGAGCCAATGACTTGCGCGGCGTGCAGTCAACACACGTGTTGTGGATAGTCATCTGTTACAGAGATAATTCGTAAGTAATTCTCGGTGAAACAGATTGGTTGATTACAGTGAATGAATAGCGGTAAAACAAACGGGTAAAACTTGAGTTAGTGTTTAAACCGAGGTGATATCGCAGACAAGACAATTTAGTAAACTTGAGGTGAATATATATATGAAATAATAAGAAACCATCTACATGGATTAAAATAACAGTAATATAAATAATATAAGGAGTAAAGGATATTTAACAAAAACAACAAACATAACGTCGTGCTTTTAGAATAAAACTAGTGATTGTATCCCATAAAAACTGTGTTCTGTTAATGTGTTTTCCCAAAGTAGATAGTTCTCTACCCTAAGTGTAAATATCTATTGAAGACAAGACATTTGGGAAAATGTTTGGACAATGTTCGATTTTTACGTCATCGACTGGCACGTGCCAATATGGGGAGATAATTTGTGTTTGAATGGATGATATTAAGCTACTGTTGACGCATCAATCATCATAAATCACGTGACCCATCTTCTACTATCTCTACATTGATACAAATGGAATCAATGAAATAGGGCTTAACGTCCTACTTAACTGCTCCAACTAGACTAATAAAGACGTGCATATACCATACAGTGTGCTATGAGAATAATTTTACCCGGACAGCGGCGCTACGGTCTACACTTATATCGAATTCCAACTGTCAGGAGGATCTGTTACATACCCCGGACCTCGATTCGTCCCTTTCAAAGGACTACATGTTGTCCCCTGTCAGGCCCTTCTGTAGGTTACACTGATCATTTACTTGAAGAACCATCCCGAGTGTTTCACCCCTGGTTCTCATTTGTCTGACGGGGTGTTTGCGGTCTGAAAGGGAAAGTTGCCTAATCGCACGGATGGGACGATAATCCGACGTGTACCGTGTTGACAAGACTATAACCCCACCCCCTCACATTCCTCTTCACCATACGATTATTATATACAAAACGACAAGGTGTCTGTCTGTCGGTTGTTTTATACAATAAATCTACATCTAAACATATTCACTGTTTGATAAAAATAACTGGTAAGTTAGTTATTGTTGGACATATAGTCAGTCATATCTACACAGGGACATAAATAATCAGAATTTCTGACCCAGGCGATATTAATTAAATATACAAGAAATTAAGATGAAATGAGCAATTGCCAAGGGATCTTTTAAGTGAACGCCAATGTGTACACCGTACCTCGGTTTTTCGTCCCAACCGAACGACTAGACAGCTGTCCTTCATCACTGACAAGGGGAAACCACGCCGGAAAATCTGGATGGACTTTTTCGGCAGGGATCGAACACCCGACCTCCAGGCTAGCGAGCCAGTGCCTTACCCACTTAGACACGTGATCCCCATGTGTTCAAAAGGATATCTGCAGCACCCGGTGTTCAGTTTGTGTTTTTATTTATTGGATCAGTATTTCTGCGAGACGGTTCAGGAATACTGAACGTAATCTAACAACAAGACCTGGTACTTTTTTTCTCTGTGTATATTTCGCGAGTGGATATGAATAACGTAAAGCCTATATCAGCCAATTTACCAAATTCCATATTTCTTCATATAATTCTCATTGTTCCTTGTTCAATATATTGATATTACATAAGGGTGGCCCATTCGTCGATAAACTTCCTTAGCATTTTTCAGTCTGGGATCATGAAGTTCTACTTAAGGGAGAGAGAGAGAGAGAGAGAGAGAGAGAGAGAGAGAGAGAGAGAGAGATAGATGGAGTTTAAAGTTTACAAGATACAAACTAGGTCATTTCGGGACTAACATATGTTTCTATTTTATTTCAATAATTCGTTTGCACGTAGAGGTCTTTACGGAGGAACTGGAGGACCCGGAGAAAACCCGCGCGGCTAGACAGGCGACTCTACTCCTTGTCACGTTCAACCGGGAAATCGAAACCACGCTAGTTGACTCAATGACAGGCTTTATGACACAGCACGCACATGCTAACCACTCCCACCCCCCACCCCCCCCCCCCGTCCAAGTTCTACTTAAACGTAAGATCTGTTTTGTAGGGTCGTCTGTCAAGCCCCATGGGTTTTCTCTGACTCCCCCGATTTCTTGTCACTACTAAAGACCCCTATCGGCAAGCGGAGTGTTGACATAAAATTGAACCTTATATTATTAGTCCAGAAATTACCTAGTTTGTGTCGAGTGGACGTTAATTCCAATTTCTCTCTCTCTAATTTATAAAGCAAAGTATAAAATCATGAGTTCTCTTTAAGTAGACATGTCAAGTCGGTCTAGGCCACTTTATTAAATTTAGTCAGTATTCTGTGTTAATAGGCTTATATGAAACTTTATTACATTAAGTGTTGTATTTATCCGGTATTCTGTGTGAAGTAATGTTTATAGGCTGGACGACCCGATGACATATTGTTCGAGTAGCAATCATCTTGATAAAATGGTCGATCATATATATACTGACTTGAATCAACAGTCGAACTAAAGGCAGAAACAGGCAAACTTGATTCCACTGAAAAAACAAGAAGAGAGAAATTAGAAACAGAATGTGTTTACAATACTTTACGGGGTTTTAAGTTTTCAACGAAAAAGATCATTTATGGCAAGGTTTGGGGGCATTTGTGTGGAGCTTTTCACCACAACAATTCCACAAGATATTGGACTTAGAAAAAAAAAAATTTCTCCAAAATTATTTCTCAGACCCTCTATATGCCTGTGTGGTGGTACCACATTCCACAAGATTTTCGACTTAGAAAAAAAAAGTGTTATGGGTCTGTGGTGTTTTTTACCACAAGAGTTCCACAAGATATTGGACTTAGAAAAAAAAAAAAAAATTTTCTCCAAAATTTCTTCTCAGACCCTCTATATGCCTGTGTGGTACCACATTCCACAAGATTTTCGACTTAGAAAAAAAAATAAAATTTTCTCCAAAATTTCTTCTCAGACCCTCTATATGCCTGTGTGGTACCACATTCCACAAGATTTTCGACTTAGAAAAAAAAAGTGTTATGGGTCTGTGGTGTTTTTTACCACAAGAGTTCCACAAGATATTGGACTTAAAAAAAAATCATTTTTTTTTTCCAAAATTTCTTCTCAGACCTTCTATATTCCTGTGTGGTACCACATTCCACAAGATTTTCGACTTAGAATAATTTTGATAGTGTTATGGGTCTGTGGTGTTTTTACCACAAGAGTTCCACAAGATACTGGACTTAAAAATAATTTTTTTTTTCTTCAAAATTTCTTCTCAGACCCTCTATATGTCTGTGTGGTACCACATTCCACAAGATTTTCGACTTAGAATAATTTTGATAGTGTTATGGGTCTGTGGTGTTTTTTACCACAAGAGTTCCACAAGATATTGGACTTACAAGGTCTGAGAAGAAATTTTGGAAAAAAAAAAAAGATTTTTTTTTAAGTCCAATATCTTGTGGAACTCTTGTGGTAAAAAACACCACAAGAGTTCCACAAGATATTGGACTTACAAGGTCTGAGAAGAAATTTTGGAAAAAAAAAAAAGATTTTTTTTTAAGTCCAATATCTTGTGGAACTCTTGTGGTAAAAAACACCACAGACCCATAACACTTTTTTTTTCTGAGTCGAAAATCTTGTGGAATGTGGTACCACACAGGCATATAGAGGGTCTGAGAAGAAATTTTTGAAAAAAAAAATGATTTTTTTATTAGTCCAATATCTTGTGGAACTCTTGTGGTAAAAAACACCACAGACAAATAACACTATCAAAATTATTCTAAGTCGAAAATCTTGTGGAATGTGGTACCACACAGGTATATAAGGGGTCTGAGAAGAAATTAATGATTGTTTTTTTTGATTTTTTACTAAGTCTAATACCTTTGGATCTCAGGGGGTCTGAGATGAAATGTTTGAGAGCACACAACAGAATAAAATTTTGTAGAATATATTTTCCCAACATTTTACATTATTATTGTTCAAGCAAATTTTTCATGGTCCACTTTTCAAAACGCCCCCAAACCTTGCCATGTCTAAAAAAGATTGACAAAGAATGTAAGGGCGTTGTGCGAGTTTGAACTAATTGGCAGAAACCGTTCATATAAATCTTTCTTAAAGATAGGAGTTGTTAAAGTCACTGATGTTTGTCTATATACATATTGTTCAGGGTATATCTAACCCACGCTAATATTCAGGCGCGGATCCAGGATTTTTTGCAGGGGGGGGGGGCTAGGTTTGATAATTGCTTAACTAAGGCGCTCAACCAATTAACGGGGGGGTTTGGTAAATTAGATTCAATTTGGTGCATTCTGACGTATTTCCGGAAGGTGAATTCCAAAATTACAAGTCTAAAAATCGGCAATAAAATCGCATAAAAATTTTGCAAGCCTGAGCGGGGGGGGGGGGGTCCGGACCCCCTGGACCCCACCTCTGGATCCGCGCCTGATATTACATTTAGAGAGTAAAACAAGAACATCAACGATAGACAATCCGCACCTTATGATTCAATACTTGTTTGTTACTTCTACAGTGTGTTCCACTCGGCAAACCTCGTAAGATTTCGGACAATCTAAACTCGGCTGTATGATGAATTCCGCCATATTGGAACTACTTTAAAGGTCCCGGATGAAACATGGCTGCGCCCATCCCAAACACAAGTTGGCGACCTATTTGGCTAGCGACCTATTCGACCGATCCAGCTGTAAGATAATGACGAAATTACACTTCTATTCTGAGCTGAAGGAATGGATAAAAAATAACATATTCTACTTTCATTTGATAGACATAACGTTGGATTTTATTGGTTGATAAATAGAGACTGTTGTCTTTACTCTAAATTGGTTTCCAACGAACAGGTTGCAGCTCGATTGGTCGAATAGGTCGCTAGCCGAATAGGTTTCCAATTTGTGTAATAGCGTCAAGTTTTCCTGTTAAAGTAAACCGGTAGCCGCATCGCAAATGTATGGGAGTAGGTACATATCACTTACTGCCATACATCCGAGACTAGATGTAGTTTACGGAATCTGTCGAGATTAGCCGAGTGCAGTGTGTTCGTATGTTGCGACTTTCATTTACATTTGAACATTTCTCTGTTCTCTTTCGTGACATAATCTGTCAACAGCAAGCAAGTTGAACTTTCCGCCATTTTTGAATCAATATACACCGGCGTTACTTATTGTGAACACAACCCTCATTTTAAACCCAAGAAGAGATTTACACCCCGGAAACAAGACCTGTACTATTTCCGACCCGGTCCCAATGTCCACACTCAGCAAATCTCGACAGATTTCGGGACCCACATCTAGTCTCGGCTGTATGAAAGTACGTGATATGTACTACCTACGTCCATACATTTGCGATGTGGCTACCGGTTTACTTTAACAGGAAAACTTGACGCAATTACAAACAAACAGGACACCATTGGCGCAGCCATGTTTCATCCGGGACCTTTAAAGTAGTTCCAAAACACCATGGGCGCAGCCATGTTTCATCCGGGACCTTTAAAGTAATTCTAATATGGGGGAATTTGTCATACAGACGAGACTAGCTGTAAGTTCCGGTATCTGTCCAGGTTTGCCGAGTGCAATGTCCATAGCCGATATTAATTTCATCAAGGGCAGTGACTCTGTTTTAGACACTATTCAAAATAGCCGATAGACACAGATCACCAAATATTCATGGGCCGTCACCCACGAAACAAGGGCGAAAGCTATTTTTAGTCTTTCTCTCCCTTTCCCTTTTCTCCTTTTGCATGGTGATTTTTATGGTGGCTGATTGGTATCATGTCGTATTGTCGTGATGTCGCCTTTCATAACGCGACAACCCGACATCACGACATTTCTACCCGACAACACGACAACCCGACATCACGACATTTCTACCCGACATCACGACATTTTTACCCGACATTACATTATGAACTGAAATGGGGTTTAACGTCCTACTGTTCTGATCCGACTGAGCTAATGAAGACGGTTCACGTTATGAATGTGGACGTATACAAATGGATACGAATGCAACTCAAACTGCAATGTGAGTGTGAATCTACTTCCACTTGATCATCCATTTTCTTTATTGCCAGATTTTTCTTCCATAACGCGACAACCCGACAACCCGACATCACAACAACCCGACAACCCGACATCACGACAACCCGACAATACGACATTTTTACCCGACATCAATGTCGGGTAAAAAAGTCGTGATGTCGGGTAGAAATGTCGTGATGTAGGGTTGTCGTGTTGTCGAGTAGAAATGTCGTGATGTCGGGTTGTCGGGTTGTCGCGTTATGAAAGGCGACATCACGACATTACGACATGATACCAATCAGCCACCATAGATTTTTGTTGAGTTTTTGGTGTAGAATTGAAGAAAAGGGTTTTAAAATACATTTTCTGCCAGGTTTTGATGAATATTCATGATTTTGTGGCGAAAGGATGCAGGAGTTGTGAGGTTGGTTACGTTCAAAGGGAGGGCCAAAAATTGCAAGATTAGCTGTCTCTACTCCCAGCTTGTCTATCTCAAGTTTCTCATGAAAAAACTCATACATGCTTTTGGGCAAGAGTTTGCCACATGCTGCTCCATCTGTGGCAGAAAGCGTTTTACCCAACGAATATTTGGGAAAAAGTTACAACCAATCTAAGAGTCGAGAATTAACATTGAAGTCAATGGGGAAATAATTAGTGATCTGTGGCCCGATATTTATCAAGGGTAGTAACTCTGTATTAGACAAGATTCAAACTAATTGATTCGGGGCTTGATTAGATGCATCATAGGTGGCAACCTATTTAATTGTGGTCAATAATTGGTTGACGTGGGCGTAACTTCTCCTGTCTGTATGAGTTTACACGTCTATGGGAAGTGATTGTACAATCAATATTATCATTGTTAATTACAGCAATAATATATTTTATAAATTGTTAATTATATTTTTATAACGGTTAGAAAGATGGAGAGATAATACAAATGTTAAATCGATGTAAAATTAAGATAATTGACTTCTATTATATACCGGCATTCATCTGTTACTTTATTCTCGACAAAAATAGACCACTAACAATACCAGAATAATATGATGGTACGTTCACGTCATTTGGACTTATTTTATACTTTTTAACCTTTCAAAATAAACGTCAGTTCGACAAATTGGAAATCAAACGAACAACAGACTAGTTTACGTCATAGTAATAATCTTTAAGTTGCATTTAGAAATTGGGAAACATATTAACAGAACACAGTGGCTCATTACGTAAGGGTTGGGGGGTCGAATTGTTAGCTTACTAACTAGGATGACCGGGGTTCGACCATGGAGGTAGCCCCGAAAGCGTCCCGGTGATTTACCAATGTGGTTTCTCCATGACAGAGGTATAGGACTTGCAAAGTAAAACGTCAAGTCTAGTCCTTCGGATTGTTAACAAATATCCAGGTTTCGTGTATAGTCTGGCGTGCACGTTAAGGAACCCTCGAAAATTGACAATCGCAATTCAATTGTTAACAAATATGTACTGGTTGACGTGCACGTCAAAGAACCATCGACAATTGTAATCAAAGTGCTGTGAGGTCAAAATGGCCATGATTGCACGCTGTTTTTGTTTTCCCAATCGGTGCAGAATTTATCTTATTCATGTGTTCGACTTTTCGTCCCATGTTTTGTTCTACTGAGAAGAATAAAGAATAGTAAAGTTTGATCATAAATATCTTAATTCAATTTTGACAAAAAGACGCAACCATATCAATTTTGACTAAAAGAGTCAATCATATCTATTAAATAAATACTATTTATCTAATTACCTGACTCCGGATATATTCCATTTCTCGTATAACCCGATTTCTTATATCCATCATGGCCGCTTCCATAACTATACTCATTTATTGACTCCGGTACTACCGGAACCGGAAATGGTCTGCTTTCAATCGGCGACCAATATGATGACGTCACAGGTGATATACTTCTCGCTAGAGCAGGATACGACGTGTAATTTTGTCCGTGGTAAGAATGGGGCTCCTGGTGATAAGCAGACGATAATCTTTGAGAGGAGAATGAGGAACTGTTGTTTATGTAATCAGGGTAAGCATGGCTGACACCAAACTGGGGTAGGTAGGATCTCTCAAAAACCCCATCATTAAAAGTTTGATAGGGTCTTGGGGGAGTGAACGGTGTGTCCGGGGAACATGGCAGACTTCGATAATAATTTGTAGAATAACAATAAGGTACATCTCTATGGCTCGGTAAAGGTATAGGACGAATGAACACGCCGTGGTCGGAGATACTGGAGTCTTCATGTGGTTCACAGTCTTTGGGAAGTTCTGGAGAGGAATTCACATCATTAGGGACTGAAACAAAAAAGGGAATGTTTATTTCTATTTTAAATCTAACTCTACCACGTTGATACATAGTTATGCTGCGTGTTGTGCGCAAAAGATGGTATACGTTCGTCCATTGCTGAGAAAAGCGCATACAGTATTAAGTACACCCGTCTCCTTAAAAAAAATAACCGCGTGGAAAGCGCGACCATTGGGAGATTTTCTGCTGTATCCGTGCGCTTTATTATTTTATTCTCCTTTTTACCCGTTTCGCCATTTAACTTGCCTACATAAATGTGTCTTGTATACCTCAGTGACGCCACTATGGTGTGGAGGTTTCGGTAAGTTGATCAGAAACATACCTCGTGTATCCATCTTTCTCCTCTTAGCCTTAGGTGAAGAATTTGATTGGCTACCTGCCCTAACCCTGGAAACCATCTTGATTGTTTCTGTAAAACAAAGTACGAATATATTTGATCATATTCATTGAGGATGGAATGGAAAGGTACATTGTTGTATTTAAAAGGCATACTCCTCGCAGTGTTCCGTTAGATTAGAGGTTACCTCATTACTCACTGCTGTAATGAGTATATATTGCTGTTTTAAATTTGACTGGTCAGTAGTCCGACTACCAACCAATGACTACCTGCCCTACAAAAGCTTTACATTTAAAAACGCGTGTCAATATTGGACCAAATATGTTTACATAACGTTACGTCATGGCTCACGATTTTATTATGCCCAATTAGCCCGTGCATAGCAGAATACAGTAGTAAAACTAATTGCGTGACAAACGAGGCTATCAGGTCGAATAAGATGTAAACAATACTGTTTGGAAACGAACATACTTTCACCATTTTTAATACCTTAAATCACATTCCAAAGTTTTAGGAAAGACCCAGATTAAACGTAGGACTGTCGTGTTGATTGAACGGGAAGAATAGACACACTCCCTCAAAAGTTCAAATATCAGAAGTCAGAAGTCAATCCAGCAATGGACAGAGAGGGATTTCTCGGGCCATTGCTCCAGGAATATGTTAAAAGGGAGATCTAGCATCCACGAAACCTTACATTGTTTAATAATTGTTATAATTTACACCATTCAATTTAAACGATCAATCTATTCTGATTGTCGGTAACAGCATATTGAGCTGAAATTGACAGCAGATGTCAATAAATCAATGACAATTGGGAACATATTATATTTTAGAGAGAGAGAGAGAGAGAGAGAGAGAGAGAGAGAGAGCGAGAGAGAGAGAGAGAGAGAAATGGGGTTTAACGTCCACTAATCATATCTGGGAAATTTCGGGACTAACATATGATTTAATATTATTTCAATAATTCCCTTGCGCTTAGGGGTCTTTAGCAGTTGGAAGAAACCGGTGTACCCGGAGAAAACCCACGAGTTTGGACAGGCGACCCTACTTCTTGTCAAGTACAACCGAGGAATCGGAACCACACCAGTTGACTCAATGACAGACCTTATGATACATCGAGCACGTGCTAACCATTCGCCCATCCAACCCGCCTAGAAAGTTTAAAGATGTGTGGCTAGAGAGAGATGGGGTTTAACGTCCACTCGACAGAAACTAGGTCATTTCGGGACTAACATATGGTTTAATTTTATTTCATTAATTGGCATGCGCGTAGCGGTCTTTAGCAGTGGGGGGAAACCGGAGTGCCCAGAGGAAACCCACGGGGTTGAGAAGGCGCCCCTATCCCCCTCCATGCCACATACGCTCACACCAGGGATCAAAACCACAGCCGCAAGCCAGAGGTGACCGGCCAGCTAGAGGTCGAAGCGCGGCACTCTAGACCACTAGGCCACCCCGCCCCCCCCCAACAAAATATCTAAATGTGAAATTGTGTGAGATGACGTGAGTAAACGTACCGGTTGTTTTCATGTGTTTCTGTAAGTTTGTTTGTAGAGTGTGTTCCCGGATCAGTTCATTCTGTGTTTCTAAAACCAGGAACGTGTACTCGTCCAACATCATGTGTAATAGATGGAAGGATCCTAGAAATAAAACAAAATACTATTAAAAACCCGAGTCAACCATCGACTTAAACAGATACGATAACAGATCATATACCCTACAGGAAATATCCCCCCCCCCACCACAAAACTCAAAACTGAACTATCGGGCCAAGTACAAGACTCACGTGCTCTGAAATATGGCCCACCCTCACTCCACCAACACCACACCAAACAAATGAACAAGACTCTGTGCTGTGAAACGTTTTAAATATGAAAAACAGATGCAATAGATTTTTCACTGAAAGTAAATATACATGTTAATTTAACTGTGTCATTTGATGGCGAAATAGATATCTGTCGTTACCCCATGCTCTCTGTGAAATAGATGTGTGTCATTACCCCGTGCTCCCTAGCTACAAGACACATTTTTCTAACCCTTCCATGGGATGACTGGTGCCCTGTAAGGGATATTTTGGTACCAACGTTAAGTACTTAGTTTGCCCGATTTAGTTCTTATTAACAATTGAGAATAAATATTTACCCCAGTGTTTGGAAAGCCGCCAACGTTGTTTTGTCCTGAACAAAGTTCTTAGATGGACAAATGTCTACTATTAGAATGTGATTTCAATCTATTTCACGATTTTTGTATGGTGTTAAATGTGTTATTTATTGATTAAAATTAAGTTAAATATTATGAAAAAAAACAGGAATCAATTATAGAGCTGAGCAAGAGTCAATATCTATTACAGAATGTGATGTATTCAGTTTTTGAGAGAGCCTATCCAATATTTACCAAAGCTAGAAGCGCTGTGTAAAGTCAAATCTCTCATTATTAACGAACCAATCAGCGACCATTGTAACAGGAAGTCGGCTGCTTTGCTCTCAAGGAAGCCGCCATTTTGTTTTGTAGGAAACTGCAAAAAAATAGAATCGTGATATAAAAATGTATGCAAAAATTGTAAAAGTAATTTCCGGCGTATTGAATGTTTTCAAATTAATTGGAGTTAATGAGGCGTTGGTTAAATGAAATTTTAATTTGATCCTATTCCATATAAATCGATTTTCTATAAATAGTCGTGAGATGGGAAACCGTCAACAGTTTTTATCTTTTATATTTCTATTATGACAGTAATGAGTTGTGTACAATCGGAGTATTTGTTACCTCGTATCGTGAATATCGTCACTGTAAAACAAAGCTATGACAGTAATAAGTTTAATACAGGGTGATTAAAACATACACCCTATTTCGTTTCGTTTTATATAGTTCATATTTCGTTTTACTTGTCTTTACTATACTAGCATCTGGTTGTCCTGGATGACGTGAGGGAATAGCCAATGAAACGGTCTGTTACCCCGAGCTTTAGGCATGTTTTGCATGGAACTGTGGGTAAACTATTAGAAACGTCACCGTTGATTGATCAATCAATGTCTGACGGCATGGGGTCAAAAGCCGCCAGCTTGATCCCTGACGTTAACTCCAACTAGGCCTATAACTTGTCAGATCTTCATGTAGTATTGGCTATCGAATTTATAAAGATAGGTTGCCAGGCAACGAAACAAAATAAAAATCTATATTTGACTCAGATTGTCAAATTTCAATATAATTAAAGACAGTCAAATAATCAAAAGTTTGGTTAAAATATTTTAATAGAACGCAAACAATTTGATTAAACTACATCTATGATATTCTAATTGAACGTGTGTTGTGTCAGCGTGGACATGTCTTACGAAAGAGTCACCTGTCCGTAATATGAAATCGTGTTTAACGTCCTACTATTCTGATCCGACAGAGCTAATAAAGACAGACATACGCTATACAGAGTGCTATAAGGACAGCTACACTACGGCTACACTACGGCTGCACTACGGCACACACTTATATCGAATTCCAACCGCCCATATGTACAAGAATCTCGGTTTCTCGTCCAAACCCAACGACTATTCTTTCTTATTTGCCAAGCTTTCTGCGCTGTGCCACGGACAAGGGAATACAATGACGTAGGATCTCGATTAACTTTCTCTGCCATGGACAGAATCGAATCTCCGGGATAGGGAGCCAACGTCTTAATGCAAATTGGGGAAAGGGGGATAACACACGAGAATAATGAAGATGGGCGTACGTCACATATTATTGTACCAACAGATGACTTGACAGAGGCGTTGCAGCCCAATTTTATTTCTCTGGATTAACCCTACCTGGAGAACACATCGATCGATTAACCCTTCCTAGAGAACACATCGCTCGAATGACCGTATCTGGAGAACACATCGTTCTTATAGACTCACCTGGAGAACACATCGCTCTATTAGTTCGTCCATCCATTCTGTAAAACTTTCTACAGTAGCCTGCTTGTTGAGTAAAGTTAGAAATTCTTCTAATGCTGAAATGAAATTATAATAATAACGTGAACACACAATTCACTTTCTATTTAGATTGGAAGCCACGGTATCTCAGTGAGTGAGACGTGGACATAATAAATAACCCCGGACAGTTGGATTTATATGATGAGTAGGTCGTAAAACCACTGTACAGACCACTTTTCCTCGATAACACACTACATAACGTATATACCTATCGTCATAACTCACTACATAACGTATATACTCATCGTCATACCACATTACATGACGTTTATACTCATCGTTGTAACAAACTATATAACTTTTATACCAATCGTCATAACACACTACATGACGTTTATTATACTCATCGCAATGCCACACTGTAACTAAAACTTCTCTCTTATTTAATAACACATAGTATATATGGATATAACTACTTCTCTGATATTTGATAACGACTTTATAGATTAAATTTTCATATAAATACAGTCTGTAATTTAGGACTTACAATCAAAAATAACCTCCCTCTGTTTGTCATCTGCTGGTTGGACAAAAGCAGCTTGGTCTGAAATCTCCTTTAAATCGACGTCTGTAAGATCGTCCACCATATTGGTGATACTTTCTAGGTTGGTTAAAACACTCCGACTTGTCTTTAATATAAAAACACAATCATTACATATACTACATTTTATAACCTAATGAAGCATTAGAGGTTGGTTAAAACACTTCGAGCTGTCTTTAATATAAAAAAACACAATCATTTTGCATATACAATAACCTAATGAAGCAGTATAGGTTAGTTAAAACACTTCGAGCTGTCTTTAATATAATAACACAATCGAACTTATGATTTATTCTTATTTATAAATGGGGCTCAGTAATGTCCGTACACGGCCACAGATATCTGTCTTAAATGAAACAAGTGCTTGGTAGGGTGACGACCAGGGTCTCAACATTTAGATTTACCCGTAGACTTAACAGTTTAGATCCGGAAATGTACTGTACCTACCTGCGTACAGGTGAAATAATTTAACCTACCTGTGCTAAATGAACAAATGATAACTGACGTTTAACACTCTGTATAAAACTTCTAGAAACTACAAAATAAATTCAAAAATACATTCAGACTAATTTGGAGACTTGTCAGCAAAGTCGACAGTATCAGGAGTTTGTGCGATTGAATGCATGGTATTTAAATGCTTAAAATTTTGTCAGTACTTTGAAAACCAAACACGTCGCTGGAAACCGGAACCGAGTATTTTGGACTACAATTTAATTGTAAAGCGTGAATGGGCCGACGAATGGAAAGAATTTAAATATCATAGGAACAGGGAGGTAATCGAGTTTTACCATTAGGATTAATACACTCCCGTTAGACGTCAAAGCGCCCGATAATTGACAATCACCAGACACCAGTATCGAAAGGAGTTAATCGTTCAGGCTTTTCGCTAATAAGAATGGTCGAAGGAATTTATAGGCGGTTACGTATTTTAATATGCGATTTTCGTAATCATCTCTGCTTTCTTCCTGATTCTTCCACCACAAAATCATAAATATTCACCAAAACCCAGAGTTGCCCTTTGCCTTGTTATAAATACAACTTGAGATAGGTCCTGTGGTCTCAAGATCCGTATTGGTGCCATGAACTGGGTTTCTCTTGGACTAAAATCTGAGCCGATTTTTTTAAACCGTAGCTGCATGTAATAAAGTTTACCCTTTTTGTTCCTATAATCATCACATTACGGAAATAACCGATAATTACCGACTGCTACCTACACCTGTAATTCAACGGTTTGTGTATGGCGTATCGTCTGGAGAGATTTATATCATATTACGGAAATAGCCGATGATTACCGACTGTTATACATGCCTTGTAATTTTACTGTCTGTATGTGACATGGAGTATCTTCTAGAGAGATTTCTAACCACATTGGTAAATGTCTGATGAAACTTTCTATTTCAGCTCCTAGACTGGAATAAATATATAAATGATGTGTTAAAACAATTGTTGACCCGCATCCCTGTCCATACTGCAATAAACTAGGTGGTTATTGCTATGACTACGAATTCTGGGGTGAGAGCTTTGTGTAGACAGCGGAGTTTAAACCTAGTCTGTCCCATCCTCGGTAAAATAGAACAAGTATTGAATTCGTGAAAACTCAGTGACTGGATCCAGGATACAGTGAGTGGAGTAGAAGTGTAGATACCGACGATGGATTAAACGCTAGTCTAGTCTATAGTTTAAGTGAAATGCGGTTTGGAAGACGGACAGAGATAAGAGATGACACAATTATTGTTCTTTAGAGAGATTCACCTGAAAATGAAATTAAAGCTCGACCGATTGAGCGACTTTGTCAATTCGTCACCGAATTCCAATCAGATTGATAGTAATGATTGGAAGTGTTTACTATGGTGGCTTATAGTGGCCATGTCCTGTTGTCACATTATGAATAGGGCGAGATTTAACATGGCCACTATCAGCCACCATAGTTTACCTTTCTGGCATATCTTGTATTGTAGATGGAATAAGTACATCGATTAAAACCTAAAATATAAAGTATATATATGGCGTGTTATCTGATTCGCTTTCATTGCATTAAACCGGTTGAAAGAAGGCTCAGTTATTTTCCCAACGGGTACTAGAAAATATCAAAAACACTGACTGTAGATGGCCTTGAGTGACTGTTCTGCTTATAACATCAACTCCATATTCATCAAAAACGTAAATTGAAGACTAAATGAAATGAAATGGGGTTTAACGTCCTACTCTTTTGCACCTAACCTGGGCTAATGAAAGACGGGTAAATTGAAGACTAAAAGAGGACTCCCCAAACTACGTGAAACCCCCAGGGACTACTCTGCTTATCAATTCGATTATAATCGTAAACGACGTAAAATCAAGACTAAAAGCCGACATAAAACTACAGGTGATAATCAATTATTTAGCGGTTCTCCTAAACCTGTCATACTTCTCCATACTACACTACATGGTGTATTTCAATTCTATGTAGATAGACAATTCAATTGTCAAACGGGGGGTTGGGATGGCCTAGTGGTCTAGAGTGCCGCGCTTCGACCTCTAGCTGGCCGGTCACCTCTGGCTTGCGGCTGTGGTTTCGAGCCCTGGTGTGAGCGTATGTGGCATGGAGATAGGGGCGCCTTCTCAACCTCGTGGGTTTCCTCCGGGCACTCCGGTTTCCTCCCACTGCTAAAGACCCCTACGCGCAAGCGAATTATTGAAATAAAAATGAAACCATATGTTAGTCCCAAAATGACCTAGTTTGTGTCGAGTGGACGTTAAACCCCATTTCTCTCTCTCTCGCAATTGTCAAACGACATTGTCACTCATTAATTCGATCAAAACTATATTTTAATATTGTGTTTTGCCATCAAATACAAAATTCGGATGTTCTTGTGAATTCAGATAGCTGCCTTATAATAGACCAAACCACTGTACGTAGATCTGAACGTTGCGATTATAAAGTTGACCAATGAGATCTTACCTTGTATAAAATAGAATCACATAAAGCGATGACGTCAGAGATTATTGACGTATCTAATAGACTAATAAGGTGATCTGGCATACCTTGCCAAAAGTGAAGAAGAAAACTTTCCACCTGAAATATAAAGTAGAAGGAAAGGTTTGCTGGGCAGTTTTAACACATGGCCGGGGCCCCACGAGCATACGGACCTGTTGCAAATCTATGTATGTTGAAATTTGTGTGTTTATCAAACCCTGGATATTGTTCAGAGGTCTGATTTGATCTGTGCTGTGCCAATGTTTAAACACTACTTACCTAGAAGTGCCCACTAAGAGGATTGGTGGCAAAATAGTGAGTTCCCCAACTACCGATAACGACTTCATATTGAACAAGACGCCATATTGAACAACATAGAACAAGACGTCATACTGAACGATACGTCATACTGAATATGGTTTATTACAAGGCGTCATATTGAAGGTGATATAGAGAACAATATATAACACTTACCTCTTCAAAGTTAGCAGTGATAATTGTATCTAATATTCTCTGACAGTGTGTTCTATACATCATCATGAACGTTTTCATCTATAATAACATTTACAAATTACATTTACCCCGCATCCTATAAGTATGACAAGAAAAATATTGTTCTGGTTGGAAGAAGGAAGAAATAAGATCCACCGAGTTTATGTAGTTTATAATTATAAACGAACTTACTTTATCTGTATCTATAGAAGCCGCCAGTATCAGATTGTCGACATCAGGAAACTCCGGTAATAACGTACCAGTTTTAGAACTCAGAGAATATTTACGATTGGATCCCTGGAATAAAATAATAAACAAAGGTATCCAGGCAACGAAATATATGATTATATCCCTGTAATAAAATATCAACAACTCAACTAACCGCCAGAAATTGGGATATATTTTATTTTCTAATAGCTAGACTACAAAACGGACAGTTTTTAACTTGTAATAAATACCCGGAATGAAATGGGGTTTAACGTCCTTCTTTTCAGATGTTAATTAAACCATCTATAAGCATTGGAACAAAACTGGGCTAAATCAAATTTGATTCTATAGAAATACAAACAATATTAAATCCGAGAAGTTGTAAAAACAAAATAGACCTGCAATATAATGGATTAACGTGTCGTCCTAAGTAAGGTTGGTGGTTTATTAGATATTTTTCATCAGCAGCGTGGACTTGGAATTCCGAAGCCCAAACTACATGACAAGCGGTAAACTCAGGGGAAGAATCACTAGCTATGTCATTTACGCAAGTACAGGCCGTAACCCCGGGGGAAAGGTCACAAACTATGTCATTCACGCAAGGACAGGTGGAAACCTCGGGAAAAAGGTCACAAGCTGTGGCATTCACATAAATACTAAAATTACATTTGTTTCTATAGTCGTTCGAACAGGACGAAAATTCGATGCCCCGTGTATGACGAATACCGGTTTATTAATCCAGTCGATGCAGAGATGTTAAACTCCGGTTCATTCGTCATTTCGGCGCTCTGCGCATGCATACCTGTATGGAAATTTGCGCATTATAAATATACACTATTATTATTATTTTATATAGAAGAGATATAGTATTGACGATGTCTGCACCAATAAAACAAAAATAATAAAAGATATCATAGATTAACGTCACCGCAACATCAAAGTAAAACTATAACGCAATAGGTGTCCATTTTCCTTGACAACGGAGTCTGTGAGTTGAATTGAGTGCGTGTTACGTTATAAGTTTGTGTGTACATGTCACTAGAGTTGCTCATTTATCACCGTCATTGATTATACTCGTCTCCAATAATATAAACAATGGCGTATTGTTGAGAGATAAGTCTCGTGTTTATCATATCTAGGTGATTATAATAACACAGTTGATAAATACAGCACGTATTCAACCCCACTTCTCACCTGGATTCACCCGTACTCATCTTGTCAGTGATACAGGACTGAGGGTCTGACAAGTACAGCTGTCTAGTAGTTCGGATGGGACGACAAACCGCGGTAGAACAGTAGGACGTTAAACCCGTTTCATTTCATTTTATGTTTGTAGTCACATGGATTCAATTTACTCAGTAGACATGTCAACTGGATGGTTTGATCGGTGCGCTTTAGATTGTAAGATCTGTACTCTAGCGAAGTATTTAAATAACATTGAACCATATGTTAGTCTCGAAATATGGACGTTAAATCCTTTTGTACTGTATCAATTGTTTAAAACAAATACCCACCTCCGTTTTCATCTTGGTTCCGGAAAATCTGTTTTTATAAAACAATTAATATTACAAGATGTGACATTTTCAAAAGTATTTTCTTAAATTGTTGCATACAATCTATTGGTATTTACAGAAGTATTTCATTTAAATGAAGGTGTGTTCTACACTGGGTCCTAAACTGAATATGTTATATATGTGAAATAGATATTGTATTCCATCCTGGACCCTACTAGAACCCTTCTCTCAATGTGATATATCAAATAAATGGTGTGATAGTAATTTATCAGCCCCATTACACCATATCTACCGTGTGTAAACAATATTTTATTTCAATTATATGAAATTGGATCCGACAATCAGATATAAAGAAAATAGGTTGCCAGGCAACGAAACATACGCCCACACAGCAGCTAAATCGTCCGGGCAGTCAACAAGAGTTGTCGCATATTAAGTAATTATCAGAAAATCATTAGAATTTGTTTGGTTTTTATAAAGTTCTGCTCCATGCTAATGTAAAGTATACGAATCATTTAATATCATGGAATAAGCTGTCACCTCCACTGGATATGAAACATTTAATATTATGGCGACTTTTCGTACAATCAGGGGCCATAATTCAGGAAGTTACGATCAGATATGTCCAAATATTGACAGGAACCAAGATCTTTCAGTTTGACCAAAATTGAATTAAAATTGTGACCTCTACAGGGTACACAACCTTGATATATCATATTTTTACACTATTCGTGTAAAAATGGCAGCCATTTTGTTTATCAATTTTGGTCCGATGTTCACAAAATTCAAACTGAAAATTCATTACAGTGTAATGGTGATATAATCAAATGTTTTTGAACTCCATAAAGGCAATTTTCCGTATAATCAGAGGCCATAATTCAGGAAATTACAATCCGATATGCGCAAATATCGCAAGGAACCAAGATCTTTAGGTTATAAAAATGTATTTCAAGTTTCATCAAAAACGTATTAAAATTGTGACCCCTATAGGGTTCACAACCTTGATATACCATATTTTTACACCATTCGCGTACAAACGGCGGTCATTTTGTTTGTCAATTTTGGTCCGATTTTCATGAAATTCAAACTCAACCTAGATTACCCTGTAACGGTGATATAATCAAACGTTTTTTTAAATCAGGTAATAATTGTTACCTCCAGAGGGACCACAAGGTGATAAAGGCGATTTTTAGTACAATCAGGGGCCATAATTCAGGAAGTTACGATCCAATATGCGCAAATATCGAAAGGAACCAAGATCTTTATGTTATAAACATGTATTTCAAGTTTCATCAAAATCAGTTCAAAATTGTGACCTCTATAGGGTCCACAACCTTGATATAACATATTTTCACACTATTCGCGTAAAAACAGCGGCCATTTTGTCCGTCAATTTTGGTCCAATTTCCACGAAATTCCCCATCATCTTTTATAACAATGTAACGGTGATATAATCAAACGTTTTTTTATATCGGATAATAATTTTGACCTACAGAGGGGCCACAAGCTAAAAAAGGCAATTTTTCGGTCAATCACGGGACATAATTCAGGAAGTTACGATCAGATGGGCGCAAATATAGAAAGTACCCAAGATCTTTGGGTTATAAACATACATGTCAAGTTTCATCAAAATCGGTTCAAAATTGTGACCTCTATAGCTTGATATAACATTTTTTCACACTATTCGCGTACAAACGGCGGCCATTTTGCCTGTCAATTTTGGTCCGATTTTCACGAAATTCGATCTCAACCTCCATTACCATGTAACGGTGGTATAATCAAACGTTTTTTTTTTTAAATCGGATAACAATTTTGACCTCCAGAGGGACCACAAGCTAAAAAGGGTGATTTTTTGGACAATCAGGGGCCATAATTCAGGAAGTTACGATCCGATGGGCGCAAATATTGAAAGGAACCAAGACCTTTGGGTTATAAACATACATGTCAAGTTTCATGAAAATCAGTTCAAAATTGTGACCTCTATAGGGTCCACAACCTTGATATAACATTTTTTCACACTATTCGCGTACAAACGGCGTCCATTTTGTCTGTCAATTTTGGTTTGATTTTCACGAAATTCGAGCTCAACCCCCAAAACTATGTAGCGGTGATATAATCAAACGTTTTTTTGAATCGGATAACAATTTTGACCTCCACAGGGAACACAAGCTAAAAAGTGTGATTTTTCGGACAATCAGGGGCCATAAGTCAGGAAGTTACGATCCGATGTGCGCAAATATCGAAAGGAACTAAGATCTTTCTGTTATAAACATGCATTTCAAGTTTCATGAAAATCGGTTCAAAATTGTGACCTCTATAGGGTCCACAACCTTGATATAACATATTTTCACACTATTCGCGTACAAACAGCGGCCATTTTGTCTGTCAATTTTGGTCCAATTTTCACGAAATTCGAACTCAACCCCCATAACTATGTAACGGTGATATAATCAAACGGTTTTTTGAATCAAATTACAATTTTGACCTCCACAGGGAGCACAAGCTAAAAAGGGTGATTTTTCGGACAATCAGGGACAATAATTCAGGAAGTTACGATCCGATACGCGCAAATATCGAAAGGAACCAAGATCTTTCGGTTATAAACATGCATTTCAAGTTTCATCGAAATCAGATCAAAATTGTGACCTCTACACTGTTCACAAGCTAAAAACGTGATTTTCCGTACAATCAGGGGCCATAACCCATGAAGTTACAGTCCGATACATGCCAATATCGAAAGGAACCGAGATCTTAGGGTGATAAACCTATATTTTAAGTTTCATTGAAATCGGATAAAAATTGTGACCTGTAGACTGTTCACAAACAATTGTGGACGGACGGACGGACGGACGGACGGACAGGGGCGACGACAATATACGTCCACATAAAAATGTGGGCGTATAAAAATTAATCAAGTAAATACACTATTTATATTTTATAACATCATTTAAAAGCTTATACCAACCTCGTGAGTCCTCTTCCAGAATAAACAGAATGATAATAAATAGACGATTCTTTTATACCTATACCATAATAGTGATACCTGGAAATATAACACTCTGTTAGTATAGTAGGCTAGAACATATTCATTTTATGCCTATACCATAATAATGATATCTGTACACCATTTAATGTTTGTTATAGGTGTCAATATCGGTCAAAATTGCGATACACGACGCCATATTTGTATAGACTAGAGCACGTTCATTTTCTGCTTTCATTTGACGGTTGGCGTATCGTGGATACTACGAAAACAACGGCAAATATAACGATGAAAAATTATATAAAAATATGTATAAAAAGTCTATTATGCAGAGATATGTATAGAATGCGTCCATATTTTGTGGCTCTATTAGAGAAACACGGGTAGATTCATTGTGTGGATATTCTTGGTATAGGGACAGGGTGGGTCTAGTCATTAATTTTACTCCTTGATATGATAAAACATACCTATTTTATTCACGTACTCCAGGTGAAGCGAGGATTTGGTGATTCCAGACTCACATTCCTCAGAACTACCGATGAGACAGAGCATACTCATACAGTGTTACATAACAGAGAAATTTATCAGATTTACTGATGTGACAGAACATACTCCGTCTAATGTGACAGAGGAAATGTGATACTATGATACTATGATACTTTTCTTAGTCACCGATGTGTGTAATATTAACCTTTCAATTTCCAACTACTGATATAAAAGTTAATACAATGATACTTACTTAGACTGTCCCCTCGTTCCCAGTCGCCGTGTTGTCAACTTGGGAAATTTCTGTCTTATAATCTAAATTAAAAAAAAATTATTTAGATATCAAAGTCTCATTTGGGTGATCAAAGTTTAATAAGGAACAAAAGGAAATAAACAAGGAAGGTGGCATTTATAATGAAAATACCTTCAATTGATTCATAACTAGAAGTTTCGATTCCATGAATCTAAAAACGAAGAACTGCTTTTGGTTTGTAACTTTCCAAAGCCGATCAGGGATAGAACAAGCGATAATTCAGCAAACTGAACACAGTAATAATTGGTGAATAGCGCGTTACAAATGAACATTTCTTTATATTATTTTATTATACATTGTAGAGAATATAAACAGGTCCCACCCCTCCACACCAATCTATGATTTGGGTTATACCTACCTTACGAAATGTAGCCGCACCAGCCGGGTGGAACGAAAACTTTTTACAAAAATCTAAATAATGTGTATAAAGAACACATCTTGGTAGACAAACACCTTCTGATCTTTCATAATTAGCATTTAACCTGAACAGAAAAAATAGAGGAAACCATTGTTGGTGCTAATTTCTATAA
The DNA here is from genome assembly GCA_036850965.1 of Patella caerulea. Taxonomy (NCBI): domain Eukaryota; kingdom Metazoa; phylum Mollusca; class Gastropoda; family Patellidae; genus Patella; species Patella caerulea. Next base: position 1,992,012 of record JAZGQO010000002.1, read on the forward strand.
TTTAGTACAGAAGGCAACAAAAGGTCGTCCGTACACCGTCTTTCATTTCGTGAAATAATATCTGAAGGCAATCACTGATTCACGGGTTAGAAAACCTGATTGTAAATCTGTTTAGGCTTAGTGTAATTCATCCTATTATTAGGGGACACCTTTCAACAGTTTCGCAGATAGTGCGGGAAGAATACCCCGTCCGAATGATTCGATATAAACCTTAATATTAAGATTACCGGTTCGAAACAATCATGTTTGTACTTTATTCAACTGCATTCGAACTTCTTTATTGTTATAATAACATACAGTTTTCTTAGTTTTGTAAGAGGGGGCATTATTTTAGCTTGGGACTGGGGGTCTTTTGTCTCGTTTCAATATGACTTTTAACTCATCTCCGGAAATGAAATAAGGCGAGATTACCAGTTCAAGGTGGCTGCTATCTGGGAATGTTTCTGGGTTAGTTCAACAGATTCCTTCTCCTCTATTTCTTTCTCTTCTGAAATATATTTTTTAAAAACATTTAATTCATTTTAAACCGCGACGAAATGTTTTGTGTTTATTAATGATTCCCACAGATAAAATCATGTCAAAATAATTTACTTCTTTTATGTACATCGCATGTATATATTTTATAAAAGGGTGAATTTCACCCAGATCTGCACCATTTTTAGATTAATGGTGGGCTTGGTGGCTTTCTTTATTTCAGGAGAAGGAAGTGAAAAGAAATGAAGACCGACTACGTGATTCCCTGAACACAAATGACATCCCTACAATGGTTTAAAAGCCCGATACATGGAATGTACTAGAACTAAATATTGACTTTTAATTAAATAATTTTATGTCCTTTAATTAAGGGGTGTGTTTAAAACAAAGACACCAATTAGTCATTAACAGGTTAATTAACTAATTAACACCTTGTTTCAATCGCTTCAGGTAAATCAGACAAACATCACACAGGTAAATGTTGACCTTAAAGATGGCCGTTAATCTACAGGTAAACAGGATTAAATCAATGATTTGATAAGATTGACGTCGAATACTCGAGTAGCTTTCTAAGGCCACGACTTGTCTTTATCTCATATCATTCAATAAAGTTAGTCATACTTTAGTTCAAGGCCTGTTCACATTAGTCAACGGCCATTCTATACTTTAATTCAAGCCCTGTTCGCACATGTCAATGATATAGCCTACGGGGCATTTCTAATTTTAACAATTAAATGTTTTTAATTGCACGCCAACGTGTACACGGAAGCTCTGTTTTTTTGTCCCATCCGAACAACGAGACACATTATTCCTTTTCAGGTCCTATATAATATAGTGTCCATATGATCAAGACTACATCGTCGGCATGGACACGTTTGTTCATCAAGTGATTCTAGAGCCTGGGTAATCTGGATGGTATATAGATATCCACGACTGCACTTGAGGTTGCATGGGTAGATGCCATTTTATTTCAATATTTCGCTAGAACGCAGGGGTCTTTAACAGTGGAGGAAACCGGGGGACCTGGATAAACCAACAAGCAGGGGTCTTTAACAGTGGGGGAAACCGGGGGGACCTGGATAAACCAACAAGCAGGGGTCTTTAACAGTGGGGGAAACCGGGGGGACCTGGATAAACCAATAAGCAGGGGTCTTTAACAGTGGAGGAAACCGAGGGAGCTGGATAAACCAAGAAGCCTGGACAGACGACCTTACTCCTTGTCATTACATTCTGGAAACTGAAACCACGCCAGTTGTCTCAATGGCAGACCCATGCTCTAAAGTACACGTATTTAATCATTCAACCAGACCACGAACAAGAACAACAAGATGAGTTGCGCTTGGGACCCCCCCCCCCCCCTCCCCTGATACCCTTAAAATACACACGAAACGAAATCATTAACACAGCTGCAAGGTACAATTTTATGGATATACAATTACCGAATTTGATACTAAGCGACGCTTCGACGAGGATACCCTCGTCGTCTTTATGCGATTCCTCGTCGAAGGGAGAGAGAGAAGTGGCTTTTAACGTCCACTTGACACAAACTAGGTCGTTTCGGGACTAACATATGGTTTGTTTTTTTAAATTTTCTTTTCAATAATTCACTTGCGCGCAGGGGTTTTTAGCAGTGGCAGGAAACCGGAGTACCCGGAGAAAACACACGAGGTTGGACAGGCGACCCTACACCTTGCCACGTGAATCCGCTTAGTATTAAACTCAGTAATTGTGTATCCATAAAATTGTACCTTGTGTTAATATGTTCAATTACTAAATGCCAATCAAAGAAGATAAACGAAATCATATTCTAATTTTAATCTAATTCCAAACTGAATTATAGCAGACGTACAATGGTTCATATTCAAGCGGGGGTTGGGGTGGCCTAGTGGTCTAGAGTGCCGCGCTTCGACCTCTAGCTGGCCGGTCACCTCTGGCTTGCGACTGTGGTTTCGATCCCTGGTGTGAGCGTATGTGGCATGGAGATAGGGGGTGCCTTCTCAACCTCGTGGGTTTCCTCCGGGCACTCCGGTTTCCTCCCACTACTAAAGACCCCTACGCGCAAGCGAATTATTGAAATAAAAATTGAAACCATATGTTAGTCCCAAAATTACCTAGTTTCTGTCGAGTGGATGTTAAACCCCATTTCTCTCTCTCACACACATTCAAGCCAAAAAAAACATACCATAATTGGTCCTGGTTGGACTGCCTTGTTTTTGTTCCTCCGCATTCTCATGGGTCTGACGGTGGTCATCAGGGGAAGGAGGATGAAAGCCTTCTTGTGAAGAATGTCGATGGTGGAGGTCACCTAGAGAAGGTTGTCGGTGATACTGTTGATGCAGGTCATCTTGTAGAGCGTGTCGGCGATGCTGTTGATTCGGATGATCAGAAGATGGTTGTCGATGATGCTGTTGATGTCGATGGTGTTGTGGTTCTGTTGGCCATTGTAAAACTTCTGTCCACGGTGTGTTACCATGGTGATCGTGGTGATGGTTATAATATCCATCTTTTACAGAATGGGTAGAATGACAGCTTGATTGAACAGCCATCCCGGAAACTATTTCTTTGTTACTCTCTCTGGAGATCTGATGGTAATACTATACAAAAATACCTCAAAATATCATTGTTTTGAGCATTGTCATGAGATGTTCTAAAAACATTAAGGCTGCCTTGTATGCATATTCTACCACGTACACGAACCCAAGTCACGTCTTGGGCATCGATTTAAACCCGGCTATGCTAATTTGTATTCAAGGAGAGACGGACTTCTACAGTCCATGCATGGAAATAAATCGTCATAGACAGGGAGCCGCCGTGGCCCAGCACGTAAAACACTGGCTCGCTGTCAGTCTGCAGTCCATGGACATACCTCATCATAGAGAGGGGATGGCCGTGGCCCAGCACGTAAAACACTGGCTCACTAGTCAGGAGGTCCAGTGTTTGATCCTGGTATAGCTCCCGAAAGTTCTTTGTCAGTGGTGCAGGATGGCACGCCTAACAAGGAACAGTGTCTAGTCATTCGGATATGACGACAGATCAAGGCCCCGTGTACACATTGGCGTGCACGTATACGAACTCCTCGGCAGCTGCCCAGGCAAAATATTCCCTCATAACACATTGTATAACATATACCCATCTTCATTAGTCCAGTCAGAGTAGAACAATAGTACGTTAAACCATGGGGGCGTTGGGACGGCCTAGTGGTCTAGAGTGCCGCGCTTCGACCTCTAGCTGGCCGGTCACCTCTCACTTGCGGCTGTGGTTTCAATCCCTGGTGTGAGCGTATGTGGCATGGAGATAGGAGCGCCTTCTCAACCTCGTGGGTTTTCTCCGGGCACTCCGGTTTCCTCCCACTGCTAAAGACCCCTACGCGCAAGCGAATTGTTGAAATAAAATGAAACCATGTGTTAGTCCCAAAATGACCTAGTTTGCGTCGAGTGGACGTTAAACCCCCTATTCTTTCATTCTGTCTTATTGTCATAGATTCCAGTCACAGCCAAATTTACCCCCATCGTAACCGCCGATTATGGATGTGTTGTTATATATATTTCAATGTGTTATTACATACGATTGTTTTCAACTATCAATATTATCAGATTGTGTTTTTGTTATTTCAATGATTACGTTTTTAGAATCATTACATATGATTGTTTGTAAATAGCATTATTATCTCAAATTACAATATTCGACACTCCGCAAATATCTTCCATGTAATAATTTTCAATCAACTTTATTACTTTACTCTACATTAAATAATATTGACTGAAGTAATATGTTTTACTTCACCCGATTATTATTCATATTGACTGAAGTAATATGTTTTATCCGGTTATTATTTAAAAAATCCACACTGTTATTATAAATATCGATATATTTTATATATTTGAATAAAAGACAATTAATATAAGACAACTATAATATTCAATGTTATTATTGACAATCCCGCAGTTTAATATTTCAATAAACTTTGGTTTAAGAGAATTCTATATGACAACCCTAATAAGGTGGAAATTTTGTAACTTTTAAATCCACTCTTGAAAATACATAAACTACTAAAATTAATCAATTATTCAAATCTCTATATTCTAAAGATTACCTGACAATTAAAAATGGAAATAAGAATAGACAGTAGACCCACTGCCCAGGCAAAATGCCTCCCAAACCACCCCACGTGACCATTCTAAATGGCTTACGTCTGTATTTATTCCCCTGGTTGGTGTACAGAAATAAATGGACCCCCCGTGTCATTTATCCCCTCGGTTGATTTATAGAAGTACTGTATATACAATCCCACATCATTTAAACCCTCTATTTTATGAAAACAATACCTTTCAATTAAGCTACGAAAAGCCTTTTATACGCTCTATTTTCTGAAAATAATATTTTTCAATAAATCGAGACATCAATTAAGTTATGAAAACCCTTTGATTGCCATGACATAACAACCCAGTGTAGTCAGAATTCGGAATAATTAAATAAAGCGAGACACCGTTTAAAGTAACCCATCTAACCTATTATAATGTGAATTCAGTCCTATTTTTCTAATGTGCTTAAATTATATTTTTATTGTATAAACTATCATAATGAAGTACTATCCTCACCAATTATCATCTGAATTCATTCCTTTTTTCTATGCATTTAACATAATACTGTAAACAATAACTTTTCGTCTTGTTTTTTATTAAAGCGAGACTATCCTCACCAATTATAATCTGAAATCAGTTCTATTTTTCTATGCGTTTAATTTATTGTAAACAATAACTCTTCGGGTTTTTTTTTATTAAAGCTAGGCACTATTTTAGGTAAGTACTACCCTCACCATAATCTGAAATCAGTTCTATTTTTCTACTCGATTAATGTATTTATTTTCAATGTATAAATTACCATAATGAATTCCTACCTGGAGTACGGACGACTATTCTATCACCTAGGTAGTGTGTCGTTGTCCGGGACAATTCAACAATCACTCTAATATAACCCGGGTTACAACCAACGAGAGAATAATTTACCCCGCGATAACTCACTGAGATGTTTCTCTGACCTGGACATATCACCAGATTATCGACAGCTTTTAGCTTGAATTGTGGAGGAGTTTGAAATGGTCTGATAAGACAACGCACGCCATTTTGTTTTCAAGATTCAAGTGCAAAGCAAACAAAAGATTGATAAAGTCCTGCTTTTTGATAGTCCCGCCTTTCCGATTCTCATTGACCAATGACAGGGGTGTTGATAAGTTAAAGATAGGGGCCAACAATCGGGTCATTATTGGCAATAATTGATCGGTCATACTTGAGACAATGTCAATAGCATGAAGCATATTATTGACGATATCAGTATGTATGACAGGGGACGTTAAACCCACGTGATCGACTTCATTATTTTAATAACACAACGTCGATTACATTTGAGTTGATCTAAGCGACTGCTTGTCGCATCGTTACGATTTCTTCGGTTTTACTGGGAAAGTGGGTGTGACTCAGAGGATAAAGCTATTTTAAACGTTCTGAGACAATGCGAAATGTCCGAAATAACCGAAGTAATCGTTTTTAAAAAAATTACAGTAATTTTAACAATAATCATTGGATTTTAACTTTCGATACATTTTGACATAGCCGGAGACATAGCTACGCTACTTTCCATTTTTGATTTTAGGCAAATCTTCGAAGATATTAGGCGTCAAATTTAGAAAATTTAAATTTTTACAAAAAACTTTTTTTATTTATGAATATTTTTTATTCGTGTTTTACACAGAATTAAAGAGTCATCTGACTTGAGCAAAAATGTGGGTTTTTTGTATCAGTAATTTTCCTTGGCCGCCATTGGCTAATTCACTTTTTCAGCCCTAGATTAATTATTTAATGTTCGATTTGTATTAAACAAAGTTCATATGCTCTGTTGTTTTTTTTGTTACCGATAGTGTTATCTGTCGGCACCGGAAGTGGCATAATTTTACCAAAAACTACAATTTTGACAGATAGTACCATTTTTCGAAAACAAATATTATTTATTTGAAAAAGTATATGACTCAAAGAGTGTGTCCTTTCAAGGCGCAAAAAAGGTGTGAGCTCAGTTTTTTTAAATTTTGATTTAATTTTCGAGCAAATTCGATTAAGAGGCTAAAAATGGTGTAAAATTGACCTATTTACAACCCATTCAGGCTTTTCAGATTTTAAAATATTTCTACGTAACTTTTATAAACTTGTAGCTATAATCCATACGAAGAATATGTATGTTAAAATTAGTTTGTAATATAAGCAGTTGCCGATAAATGGGCAATTTTACATAAGTCACTGTTTTCGTAATTTTGTCTGTAAAATAGTCAATTACTAATGGATTGTCACAAACGTGACACCATTTGATTCAAAAAGCAAGCGTCATATCAAATTGATTACAATTTAAAATTGACACCGGAAATGACGCCATTTTGTCCAAAACTGCTTTTTAACCCCTGTTTAAAGCTTGTTTATGATGTTGTCATTTGGCAACATAACGTAATAATCTTCTACTAATTAATAAATCTCTATACAGCTAGCGATATGAGCAGTTATAATCTCCCAAATATTTTGCTGAATAATTTAACCCTCTCCTTATAGCCTTTAATCACTAGCTGCTCTAGACTATACCAAACTGTCGGCGGATTGAAATTACCCCATAAGCGGGAAACAACACTGTCTGTTATACGAAGGGCTACAACAGTGTCGGCGGATTGCAATTACTCCATAAACGGGAGACAACTCTTTCAATACAAGCAAACCACAAGCAAGTTCATTTCAATGTTACGTACCGGCTTTAACAAGTAGTGAAACATCCAGAGAATCTGAATCTTTATAGGAACAGGGAGCCCAACATTTAACAAAAGTATCGTATAAAAATAGTAAAAAATGGATTGAGAATCATGATTTTGTGAAGTCTCGGTCACCCAGAACCCCTTAGTCTTCAACGTTAATTTTGCGCAAAGTCTACGTCACTTAGGTTAGATTTACGTCAGAAAATGAAGTAAACTTTACGTTAGATTTACGCCAGAAAATGACGTAAATATAACGTAAAAATAACGTACACTTTACGCTATATTAACGCCATTTCCTGACATTAAATTGTCGTTGAAAGGATGAGCAAAATGATGGAAATCTTACCGACCATTATAACGTAAAGCTAACATTAAATTAATATCATTTTCGGATGCTATTCTAATGTCAAACTCTAATGAGCAAAGTGATTAAAACACAAAAGAATAGTGTTTCACACAAGCTACGCAGTGTCAAACCCTAATAACTCGTCGACAATAACTGGTATATGTGTAAGAGAACATGTTAACCAATACAACACTTGCATGTTTAGCTCGGTTTCCCAAAGATATATATAAAGATATACACTCAATTGATAAAAAAATAACCGCGTACCTCCAACCTACCTTACCTCCTACTGTTCTGCTCCGACTGGAATAATGAAGTCGGGCATACACCAACCATTATGCGACGAGGGATATTTTGCCAGGACAATGCAGCTACGACCTATTCTTAATCTTATTTCTAATTCCAACCGCCAAGAGATTTCTAAAGCTGCGTTTACACTAGGGGTTTAATCTGAATTGACTTCAGAATAGTCTTATTCCGGGCTTTGGCCTCAGGCAAAAATAATTATGCACTGCGACCGGTGACCACGGCGAACCTCACGGGGCTCTTAATTGCTGAATTCTAACTAAACGGGCTAAATCACTCTACAAATTAAGTAAAGGGTTAAAAATTGATAAGAATTTCTGTCATTTGATATGCACAATACTGGGAGAAGCTTAAATGGAAGGTTTTCCCAAGGTCATAACGAGATAGTCGGACGTCTAATCTTAATCTTACCAAAATTCCGAAAAGTTCCACCAAGAGGAAAGAAATGAATGCTACGGCATCCTGATGCTAAGGCCTCGAACTGGCGGTGGGGCTTTTGACCACTTAGAATTCGTCTTTCAAAGTACTTAGACCTTATGCGCGGCAATGCAACGTCATGATAACGTCACTGAATGTAGAAATGGAGGGAATGATTAAGCAACTAGATGGCACTGCGAACGGGACCACAAACTCAGTCTTTAGATGACGCTGCGAACACGAGTAGGGGGGAACGGAACTGTTACACTCGAATGTATGAATATAACTTTTAATTCACACCCTCTGGAGGTCCATATTTACGGCGTGAGTTTGGGCCATCACAGGATCTGTTATGGGCAATTTTGTGCTCAGTGACTGGAAAACCCCTAAAATTCTTAATTTCATGGTCGTAGACTACCATTTTTGAATGCATAACAAGATTTTGAGTGTGACGTAGTAGTGAACTGAAGTTCAACGCCCACTCGACACAAACTAGGTCATTACTATACTAACATGGAATTATTTAAACTTTAACAACCCGCAAGTCTCGTAGATAAACACAAGGTTGATTAGGTGACCTTACCCCTTGTCATATACACGTGACTCAATGAAGCCACGTGACTCAATGACAGAACTTATGACGACCCAACTCTCTGTTTTACTACTGAATATTCACTAAACATCAGGAACCCCTGTGGCGCAGTGAGTAAGGCACAGGCTCACTAGTCTGGGGGTCTCGGGTTCACTCCCTGTGTTGGCAGAGAAACTTCCTCGGTATTTTCCGGCACTGTCAGTGACAGTTGTCTAGTCATGTAGATAGGACGAAAACGAGGTTTTTTTTGGCGTGAACGTACATGTAAAAACCCTTGACAGATGGACTTCACCGCTGTCATGGTGTATGCAAGTTTTGTGTTGAGTGGACGTTAAACCCCATTTCTCTCTCTCTCTCACTTATTATATATATTTTCAAATAATAAAATAAACACGGAATGTGTACCCTATTCCTAATGTCGTCCAGCTAATAACGGTTGTTGCCATTTTTATACCGTTTCATTAGGGAGTTAACCGGATTTTCTATCTAGCGGCCTTATTACTCACACCAAACACTTGAGACAAGGATTTTAAAATTTTAAACAAAACGGAAATTATAAGTTGATACGCCCAGAGAGCCTTTGTCTTCTATTATGATATATCTATACCGTGAACATTAAAGGAGTGGAAATACCCATGACCTTGTCGGTAATTCATTTCTCAGAAGAACACGACACAGGATACAATTATGAGTGGTTTAATTGTCGGGAGTGAGACAATAAGAAATAGCCCGAAGGTTGTTTTGCTCCAGATAGGGCTTATCCAACAAAATAATTCCTTTTAAATATTATATGACATATCAACCTAAAGTTCAACTAAATTTACCCTTTTTTAAAAAAAAAGAAATATATCGGATTCCATCATAGACATATAAATAAATTATATCCCTGAAAATTACGTAATTTTACATTTGTATCGAAATTACTACCTTATATTAATCGCGATAATCGGTGATTGGTTGGGATGGCCTAGTGGTCTAGAGTGCCGCGCTTCGACCTCTAGCTGGCCGGTCACCTCTGGCTTGCGGCTGTGAGCCTTGGTGTGAGCGTATGTGGCATGGAGATAGGGGCGCTTTCTCAACCTCGTGGGTTTCCTCTGGGCACTCCGGTTTCCTCCCACTGCTAAAGACCCATACGCGCAAGTGAATTATTGAAATAAAATTAAACCGTATGTTAGTCCCGAAATGACCTACTTTGTGTTGGGTGAACGTTAAACCCAATTTCTCTCTCTCTCTCTCTCTCTCTCTCTCTCTCACTCTCTCTTTACAATAGAATGTCCCGCTATACATACTCTTCAAACAAAGAAGGGGTTATTCAGTACCAAACTGCGGAAATGTACTACTGTTTTTACTAGAGATAACCAGTGTATGTTAACAACAGGTCAATTGCCTACACATGAACATAAACAGTTCATATGAGCGGCTATGGAAGCCTATTGCGGCCATTTCAGAATCTCGTCTTCTCGCCGCGAGAAGTCGAGGGCGAGAACACGAGAAGTCGAGGCTGAGGGAGCGAGAACGCGAGAACGCGAGGGAGCGAGAAGGCGAGGGCGAGGGAGCGAGAGAGCGAGAACGCGAGGAAACAGGGCGAGAATACGAGGATCTCGCCCCGAGAACACGAGATTACTTTCACCTCGTCTTCTCGTCTTCTCGTCCCTCGACTTCTCGCTGCCTCGTCTTCTCGCCTTTGAAAAACCTCGTGTTCTCGCTATGGAAGCCTAGTGCGGCCATTTCAGAATCTCGTCCCCTCGCCGCGAGGAGTCGAGGGCGAGAACACGAGAAGACGAGAAGTCGAGGGCGAGGGAGCGAGAACGCGAGAACGCGAGGGAGCGAGAAGTCGAGGGCGAGGAAGCGAGAGAGCGAGAACGCGAGGAAACAGGGCGAGAATACGAGGATCTCACCCCGAGAACACGAGATTACTTTCACCTCGACTTCTCGTCTTCTCGTCCCTCGACTTCTCGCTCCCTCGTGTTCTCGCCTTTGAAAAACCTCGTGTTCTCGCTCCCTCGCCCTCGACTTCTCGCTCCCTCGCGTTCTCGCCCTCGACTTCTCGCCCTCGACTTCTCGCTCCCTCGTGTTCTCGCCTTTGAAAAACCTCGACTTCTCGCTCCCTCGCTCCCTCGCTCCCTCGCCTTTGAGTCAATCTCGTCCTCTCGTGTTCTCGCTCCCTCGCTTCGTCACAATCTCGTCTTCTCGTGTTCTCGCTCCCTCGCCTCGGAAGTGCAGTTCTTACGCATGTCCACTGACTACCGTATCGGCATTTGTATTTTGACATGGATTATAATAAACGAAAATGTTTGAAGTTCTAGAAAATGTAATAGTCCTAAACAAGTTTAATCTCTTCTTGCACAGATAGTATTGTGTTCTGTAATTGATTTTAAGTCTTCAGTCAAATCTTTCTTTGCTCTCTAAAAATATTCATCGGGTGTTTTCACTTGATGCGTGGTTTTGTCAGTGCTGCAGGATGGAGAGCCTGACATGGGAAAATGTATAGTTGTTCGAATGGGATTTTAAATAACCAGGTCCCGTGCCCGGAATCGAAATGAAGTTGGTTCTACGGTGGCTCACTGCGTAGGAGGTTTGCTCTCTAACTTAATCGAAGTTCATCGTGATTTTTCTGCCTATGTCAGCCCTTGTCAGTGGTGTAGAACAGAGAGCCTAGCAAGAGACAACGTATAATCGTTCGGATGAATTAAAAATAACCGAGGTGACGTGTCCGGAATCTAAATGAAATGAAATGAAATAAAATGGGGTCTAACGTCCTACTGTTCTGTTCCTAAATTGGGCTAATGAAGACGGGCATACGATACAATAATACAGTGTGCTATCAAGGAAATTTTGCCCTGGCAGTTGCGCTAAGGCCTACTCTTATATCGAATTTAAACTTCCAAGTGGTCTTTTATGTGCACGCCAATAGGTGTCCTTGACAGGCCCTACGTTTTGCATCACTGACAAGGAGAAATCACGCCCGAAAAAAAATCTGGATGAACTTTCTCGGCCAATGCAGGGATCGAATACCAAGTGGTATCAGTGGTGTGGGACGGGGGGGGGGGCTGAGAAGGGACAATGAATAGTTGTTCGGATGGAATACAAATAACCGAGATTCCGTGGCCGGAATACAAATGGAGCTACGATGGCTCAGTGAGCAGAATCGACGTTTGCTCTTTTACTTTATCAAAGTTTTTCAGGATTTTTCGGTCGGGTTCCTGCTTGTCAGTGGTATAGGACCGAAGACCTGGCAAGGGACAACGTATAGTCGTTTGAACGGTATATATATAAAATACGAGGTTCTATGTCCGAAATCGTAATGAAGTGGTGGCTACAATGGCTCAGTGTGTAGGACGTTTGCTCTCTAGCTTCATCGAAGTGCATCGGGCTAAATTTCTGGAGATGTCCTCCCATGTCAGTTGTGTAGGATGGAGGACGGAGGGCCTGGCAAGGGATAACGTATAGTATAGTCGTTCGGTTTAGATTCGCCGTGTGGGGTTTTTCCGGTTTCTCCCACTTAGACTCCGATTTAGCCCCGAAAATCGTTTCATCTCGTCCCAGCAAATTCCGGGTGAAAATCTGACGCTTTGTTACATAAGTTAACCAGATAGCCGTCACTGTCGCATACGTCAGCACTAGAATTACGCCTCGAACTATATTCAGAAACCATAAATCAACGTCATAGGGTCACGGGTCAATAGCCATAATTAGACCATGGAATACCTTTTACGAGACGGAACATATTGGTTTGTTTACATTTGTCAGAGAGAATTTTTCTCAAAATATGCCCGGATTACTGTATAATACCACATATTAAATGTTGCAGTGACACGATGAAAACGACTAATCCTAGATCTGTGGAATAAATATGGTCAACAGTAGAAAAATAATCTGTTATTTACTGGAAACAAGTATTTTTTGAAAAAAACTATTTCAGTAAAACAATATACTAAATACCCCTGAAAACGATTTTGGCAAAAATAAACAAATGCAATAAGATAAATTTCCTCATACACAACAATACCATACACTACTAGTAAGAGAAATGAGGTTTAACGTCCACTCGACACAAATTTGGTCATTTCCGGACTAACATATGGTTTAATTTTATTTCAATAATTCGCTTGCGCGTAGAGGTCTTTAGCAGTGGGAGGAAACTGGAGTGCCCGGAGGAAACCCACGAGGTTGAGAAGGCAACCTATCTCCATGCCACATACGCTCACACAGGGATCGAAACCACAGCCGCAAGCCAGAGGTGACCGGCCAGCTAGAGGTCGAAGCGTGGCACTCTAGACCACTAGGCCACCCCACCTCCCCCCACTACTAGTAAATGAAATGAAATGGGTTTTAACGTCCTACTCTTCTGCACCTAACCTGGGTTAATGGAAGACGAGCATATGCTATACAGTGTGCTATCAGGGAAATTTTGCCCGGGCAGCACCGCTACAGCCTACACTTATATTGAATTCCAACTGCCAAGGAATCTTTTACGTGCACGCCAATATGTACACTGGACCACGTTTTCCCATACCATCTTAACGACTAGACAGCTGTCCTTGTCAGGCCCCTCAGTTCTGCATCATTGACAAGGGGAAACCACACCGGTAAATTGAGATGAACTTTCTCGGCCAATGCAGGGATCTAACACACCACTAGTATTGATGAAAAATGTATATGATAATATCATTGTTCTGGAGTACGGTTTTTAATCTGCTGTTCAGATTGTTATATTCACAGAATATACACAGATCAGGTCTTGTGCCCATTTACACTGTACACAATTAAAAGATATATACCAGTAAATAAAAATAGATATAAGAGAAAAACAAATAGTTATCTTAATGATTCCAGTAAAATGAATTAGAAATGAAATGAAGTTTAACGTCCTACTGTTTTGTTCCTATACATGTACTGGGCTAATGAAAACAGGCATACACCATACAGTGTGCTATGAGGGAAATTTGGCCGGGTACAGCACTATTCCCTACTCTTATATCGAATTCCAACTGCCAAAGGATCTTTTTATGTGCACACCTATGTATACAAAGGACCTCGGTTTTTCATCACATCCGGACGACTAGACAGCTGTAATTGTACCTTTTTACATGCAAACCAATGTATTCAAGAGACCTCTGTTTTTCGTCACATTCGAACGACTAGACAGCTGTCCTTGTACCTTGTCAGCCCCCCTCCACCACTGACAAGGGGAAACCACGTTGGAAATGAAACAATTAAAAATGGGGTTTTATGTTCTATTGCTCTGTTCCTAAGCTGGACTAATGAAGACGGGCATATACTATACAGTGTGCTATCGAATTCCAACTGCCAAGGGGTCTTTTTACGTGCACACCAATGACCAATGTATACAAGGGACCTCGGTTTTTCGTCACATCCAAACAACTAGACAGCTGTCCAGGGGCGTTTTAAGGTTAATCATTGCGGAGGCTACACTATTTTGAGGGCCCTCTTTCGTGGGGGGGGGGTCTAGATTGATGACTTTTATGCCAATGCAATGACTGCATTCTCATTCAGTAATAGATTCGACAGTAACAGTGTATAGAAAATGATTGACACGGACTCGGGGCCCTTTCCCATGGCCAGAGGGGCCCTTTTGTCAGACGTGGGGCCCTTCTGTCCGCCTTCAGGACCCTCCCTAACTAGGGTTCATTTTCATTTTTCTCATCGGTTTTAGCATTTTTCTCCCATTTTATTTTTTCATCTTCTTTGATTTTTTTCGCGGGGAGGCTGGCGCCTCCAGCGCCTCAGCTATAAAACGCCTTTGCGGCTGTCATCGTACCTTTTTACATGCACACCAATGAATACAAGGGACCTCGGTTTTACGTAACATCCGAACGACTAGACAGTTGTCCTTGTACCTTGTTAGACCCTCCTTTTGCACCACTGACAAGGAGAAATCACGTCGGAAATGAAACAGAATAAAAAAATAAAATGGGGTTTAACGTGCTACTGCTCTGTTCCTAAGCTGGACTAATGAAGATGGGCATATGCTATACAGTGTGCTATCATGGAAATTTTACCAGGGCAGCGGCGCTACAGCCTACTCTCATCACATCCGAACGACTAGACAGCTGTCCTTGTACCTTATTTAATTGTCAGTCCCCCCCCCCCCGCCCACGGCCTGCACCACTGACAAGATAAACCACCTCGGAAATGAAAAAGAATAAAAATAAAACAAAACCATACAATATTAAACAGCATAGTGACAAAATATAACATGAAAATTTATTGACATGTACAGTACATTTAATTAAAACATTTGTTAAAATATGTATTAAATGTATTTAAAAACTGCTTACAAAAATACATATACATGAATACAGGTTTAAGCCTACTCATAAAAAATCACATAATTTCATAGATATCATCATCAGTATTAAAATCAATGTCACTGTCGAACAATTTACACATATCCATACAAGAAAGTTTTCACTTGTAACAAGTACATCTATCTGTAATGCAGCCTGATTTGTATCCACAGTGAAAATTTTATTTGGTGCTTAATCTCTAGTCACCCTAACCTTGTCATTTTAAACAGTAGTGTTTAACAAAAGGGGCAAAATTTTTTACAGCTACAGTAAGGCAACCCGGGGGGAATGCGCCAGAATAGGCCCCCGTTTTGATTGGTGGTGTAAGGGCCAAAGCAACATTTTCATCCAGTCAATCTGGTGTGGAATTAATTCATACATATTTTTTTCATAAATAGGGCCTAACATGTGCTCTTGTACCAACTCATCTATTTTGGTTCTCTTTTTCTCCATACATCTTGGGTATATTTCTTAAAGTACTGTGCATGGTGTTTCACCTCAATGGTGACACAGTCTTCACCATATTAATCCTCTATTGGATTGGTCTGAGTGGTCTTGATTCGAGTAGTCCCTTACTCCTTAATTGGTGACTGCGAGTTGTCATGCATTTAGGAATACAGGAATATATATCTTTATCAGTAATATCAATCAACTTGTTAAATGATCCCCTTAACAAATTAACCAGACCTATTATTCTTTTTTTTTGTTTGTAAAATTTTAGCTGCTTGCTTCTAACATCACTTTCTAACTTTCGTCAATAAGTTTGGAATCGTGATAATGTTTCATACACAGTTGTTGTTTTTTTTTACGTTGAAATGTGAGAACTCTGTATTATTAGTATACCCCATTGATTGAGAACTTTGTCTGCACATTCCCGGAGTTCTTTGTCTTACAAATCAGCATTTGTTTCCGGCACAAATCTGTCATTTCCATCTAATTCGATCCAATGGTTAGCCAATACCTAAAATTGTTCCCAGCTTGTCGCATTGAACGGTTTTAGCTTAGTGTTTTTAACAAAATATTCACAAGTATTCAGTTTTCGCTATTCTTACGCCATATTTACTATCTAACCAGAGCGGTGACCTTTGACTCTACTCGACCTTACATTGTGTGTCTGATTGGCGAGCTATGTCACGTGATTTGTTAAAACCAAATCACCGCGAAATTCAAATACCATCGCACATTAAGTAAGCCTGTATTTATTTTACGGTTTCTGTCAAACGTCAAAGAATGGATAACAGAAAAGTCGCGTGGCAATGAAGTAATACTAGAAGAATTAGATGATGTACCTTTTTGTACCCGAAACTTGCTAGGACGGAAAACAGAAGCAGGCTAGCTAGAAATTTCACACCACGTCCACGGCCTATATATATATAAATAAAATCTAAGTGTGTATGGGTGTGTGTGTTTTTGTGTATGTTTTTTCGCCCATCACGTTTCGTCGCCACACTCCACCTACTCATTATTATGTGTTATTAAATTAACCAGCATCACAACAGGAATGTTTTAGGCCAGTGAATTCGGGCCCAAGGCGAATTACGCTTCGTCGCCACGATTAACCCCCACATATCTCGTATCAAATTGAAAAGAACGGCTACGTATGTATTTTAGGCCATCGAATCTGTCCTACAGGCAAATTTGGGCCACGAACGAATAAGACCTCGGGCGAATTTAGGTCCCGTGGGAATTTGGGCAATGGGCGAATATGGGCCCCTAGCAAATTTGGGCCATGGGCGAACTTGGACCCCGGGCGATCAATTTGGGCCCGTGTATAGGCGGGTAAACTACGGGTAGTTTATTTGATAATATTAGCATCATAGAAAGAAGCGGGTATCGAAACCGAGCCCCCCCCCCCTACAAACACACACCCCCACGCCAATGTGTAGCCTATACGAGACCTCGGTTTTCCATGCCATCCGCACGACATGCTGTCCCCAGGCCTTCCGTCCTACAGTGATAAGAGGGTACCTAGCAAGAAAGGCTAGACTACGCATTGAGCCACCGCAGGTCCAAGTTCATTTCGAATCCGGACACATGACCTCGCTCTTTTAACCCAACCATTCCTTCTCCACTGATATGGAAAACCCCCGCTAAACAGTAGGTTTAACGTCCTACTGTTCTGCTCCGACTGTGCTATAAGGGAAATTGTGCCCGGAAAGCGGCACCTAGGTCTCTTCTTACATCGGATCCAGGCTGCCAAGGAATCTTTTACGTGTACGTCAATTTACAGCCTAGGATTTTCATCCTATCCGAACAAATAGACAACTCTGTCCTTGCCAAACCCTCCGTCCTGCACCAATGCAATGACATGGGGAAACCACGTTGGAAAACCCGATAAACTTTCTAGTCCAATGCAGGGATCGAACACGTGACCTTCAGTTTAGTGAGCCAGCGTCTTACCCACTTAGCAGCCGTGGCTCCAAACATTCAAGTCCTACTCACTGAGCCACCGTAGCTCCCACTTCATTTTGATTCCGAACACGGGACATTGTTTTTCTATGCCACCCGACGACTATACGTGGTCCCCTGTCAATTCTTTCCTCCTACACCACTGAAGTAAGAGAGCAAACGTCCCACTCACTGACCCACCGTAGTTCCTACTTCAATTATATTCCGGACACGAGGCCTCGGTTACTTTTATTCATTCCGAACGATTATACTTTGACTCTTGCTAAGCTCTCCGTTCTACAGGACTTCGGTTATTTTTATTCCATCCGAACTATTATACTTTGTCTCTTGCTAATTTCTCCGTCCTACACCACTGACAATAGTGAACATCGCCAAAAATCACGAGGAACTTTGAAGATGTTACAGAGCAAACGTCCTACCCAGTGAGCCCCCGTAGAACCAACTTCCTTGCGATTCCAGACACAGGACATCGTTTTTTAAAATCCCATTCGAACAACTATACATTGTCCCTTGTCAGGCTCTCCATCCTGCAGCACTGACAAAACCACGCATCAAGTGAAAACACCCGATGAATATTTTTAGAGAGCAAAGAAAGATTTGACTGAAGACTTAAAATGAATTACAGAATACAATACTATCTGTGCAAGAAGAGATTAAACTTGTTTAGGACTATTACATTTTCTAGAACTTCAAACATTTTCGTCTATTATAATCCATGTCAAAATACAAATGCCGATACGGTATAGTCAGTGGACATGCGTAATAATTGCACTTCCGAGACGAGGGAGCGAGAACACGAGAAGACGAGATTGTGACGAAGCGAGGGAGCGAGAACACGAGAGGACGAGATTGACTCAAAGGCGAGGGAGCGAGAAGTCGAGGGCGAGAACGCGAGGGAGCGAGAAGTCGAGGGCGAGGGAGCGAGAACACGAGGTTTTTCAAAGGCGAGAACACGAGGGAGCGAGAAGTCGAGGGACGAGAAAACGAGAAGTCGAGGTGAAAGTAATCTCGTGTTCTCGGGGCGAGATCCTCTTATTCTCGCCCTGTTTCCTCGAGTTCTCGCTCTCTCGCCCTCGACTTCTCGCTCCCTCGCGTTCTCGTCTTCTCGCTCCCTCGCCCTCGACTTCTCGCGGCGAGGGGACGAGATTCTGAAATGGCCGCAATAGGCTTCCATAGACTAGTCTATTTTCAGCTGGGTTGAATCCCCGGGCTCCTGCTCTATCAGTAGGACAGGACGGGAGAGAGAGAGAGATGGGGTTTAACGTCCACTCGACACAAAGCAGGTCATCTCGGGACTAACATATTGTTTTAATTTTATTTTAATAATTCGCTTGCGCGTAGTGGTCTTTAGCAGTTGGAGCAAACCTACGAGGATGGACAGGCGACCCCACTCATTGTCACATACAACCGGGGATTGGAGATTGAGAACCACGCCAGTTGACTCTATGATAGGCTTTATGATACAGCGCGCACGTGCAAACCATTCGGCAGCCATTCATCCCCCCCCCCCATCTCAGTTAGAAAGGTAATGGTTGTTAATGGTTATTACAATTATATACTCCTAGTTGTACTTTTTATTCAATATAATTTCGATTATTTTCATACCATTGCATGTCAAAATAATTTATTCTAAATTAATTTTCTTATCACTACCAATATGGTACGGCATTTCATACCACTGAATTTCAAATTAATTTGTGTCATTTAAATTAATCTACTGAACGCTTTCACTAGAATATTGCATTTTTAATCAATTGGTATCTGTTTAAATGAATTTAAGAATATTAAAATTTATTGTTATTATAAAGACCACTACGCGCAAGCGAATAATTGAAATAAAATTGAATTATATGTTAGTATCTCTCTCTATCTCCCTCAACACAAACTAGGCCATTTTGGGACTAACTCATGGTTCAACCATATTTCAATAATTCGCTTGCGCGTAGGGGTCTTAATCGGTGATCGGAAACTATTCGCTCATGAAGAAAGGGAGATCCTGTTTGTTTATAGTACGTGTTGTTATTATATTCCATGCGTTTTAATTTTAAAATAAAAAGAATATTGTAAGAAAAAAGATGGTGTAAAAGATAGGGATCAGCACTTTGTGGGTCACCTTGACGTTGAAATCTTGTCAAAACTTCTATTAAATATAACAGTCATCTGAATGGGTATGGCGGGTATTTATAAGATTACTAAGATAGTATACATGTTTAGATATAGATGTATTGGACTTACCCGCCTCCTAGTTTTCAAATGAACACACAGTAAAATATCCCAAAACAGCTTTATTTATATATTTCAAATATAAATAATATTGTTGGTATAGTTGAGCAGCACCGGGTAATCAGATATTGTAGCGATTAGCCAACAAGTTGAGCAGCAATTTATTTGGTTGAGGGAGTTCTGTTGCAATTTAGTTGATCAGGACCCACACCCCTTTCTCTGCCACCAGTGGTCTATCGGCCGACCTCAAGCCGTTTTATAGTAGAGCTTCTTCAGAGGAGAAGGCGGACTAGCTAAAAAGTAGTTACGCTATTTTCGACTCTCTCTCTCTTAGAACAAACGGAACAAAACTGTACAAAACTATAAAGTTTTATTATGTATTATAACATATATACAGGTAAGTTTTAATGGACTGGGAAAAACTCTTTTAACTATTTTTAAAGAGGCGAACTGTCCCAGTTCAAGCCGTTCTGTGATCTGTTCTGTTTCTGTGTAATAACTTAAAGCTATACTGTTCATTACCTGCAAGCAGTTAAAGGCTGTATCTGTTTAAAAACTGCAAGCAGTTTATAGTCTTTGCTTTATCTAAAGGCTGTGATCTTTGCTTAAACTGCAAGCAGTTTAAGATCTATGTGTGCTCTAGGAGCAATTACCACGAACTATTGGTGTACTAGAGCTTCGCTTCGACCCTGGAGAAGATTATCCCAGTGGGAACAACTGGCCCGGGGTACTAGTGCTGGGTAACACGTTCGCCTGGCCGTCTCGACAGGATGGCAATGTATGAGAGAATTAATTCCCATCGCATGCAAACTTATAAACTATATGTTCCTTATGTCAACCATATAAATGCAACATTATTTAACAGATGGACACAATGTGATTCATCGTTGACATACAGAAGTATAATCTACTTATGATTAATAATTCATAGGATATGCATATAAATTATAATTGCATGCTATATATTCAAATTCAGCTATTTAAGTAATGGGAGATAATAATTCTCAATAATATTAGACAATGTATTATGTTACATCTCCAACAAAATAGATTATATAATATGGATATAAACTCATTAATAGTATGCTAAATAACTAGACATGGATTTCTATTAAGTTATAAAATTGAACATAATATATGGCAGATAGCAATATTATTATAAAACTTAGAAAGGTTCTGTCAACATACTATTCATGCAGTTATCAAATATCCATTCCCTCACTATATATAACTACAGTGACCTAGTTGTATTTATAGTCTCGACTATTTATACGTCTATAGACTTTAAATAAAACAATACTAACAAAATGAAACTAGCTTTACCACAATTTATCAAAATTGATTTCTGTCAAGTTCACAAATTGATGGCACGGTCAAACAATTCCAAATCGACCTCGACCATAGTAAGGATTTCCATAGTAGTCCAAAATTTCAAGATTTAGGTTCTGACCTGTCACCTTTTTGAGTATAAAAAAATGTAACTAGACAAAGTACAATAAGAGTCATGCAAAATTGAAACAAAATAGAGAACAGTCTAATTAAACTAGGCCTACAGATCTATATTTCTATTTGTTTTTATGCTTTCGATGTCCTACACTACATAAAGATTTAACGGGGTATTTTTTATTTAAGATGGTGTCGTTTAGTCAATTTTGCTAATTAGTCTTTTTACAGTGTTGTAGTAATATTTTCATCTGTTTATATAAATTGATGACGCATCGTGTTGGTTTAAACAATATTTATTTACATTGTTTGGAATTTATATAGCTGAATTACAGTTTGTAGGATACGTCAACAAGCGTGAAGATATATATCACTTCCTGTGTAATGATGATGAAACCAATATATAACATAAGCAAGGGGGGGGGGCGTAGATGAGCCGAATAGTATCATAAGATCTGTCAATGAGTCAACTTGCGTGATTTCGAATCCCCGGTTGTGCGTCGCAAGGAGTAGGGTCGCCTCGTGGGTTTTCTCGGGGTCAGTGTCGTGGGAGGCAGACAGTAAGCATTTTACTATGGTTTAAGTTTAAGATGATGACTTTCAGAGTGTAATTATCGACTAACTTTAAAATATTATTAATAAATTATGTCTGCCTATGTTGAACAGCTGTTTCGTTTCTATACTGTGCTAATGAAGACGGACATACGTCATACAGTGTGCTATGAGGACATCGGCGATATGATCTACTCTTATATCGAATTCCAATTGCCAAGGGATCTTTGACCTGCACACCAATGTATACACGGGTCCTCTGTTTTTCGTCTCATCCGAGCGACTAGACATTTGTCGTTGTCAGGCCCTCAATCCGGCACCACAGTGACAAGGGAACCCCCTTCCACCTATTGCAGGTCTTTATTTTGATATCAAATGTTATATAAATTATTATTTTAGACACGCCCACAATCAACTATCGGATGATCAAGATTAAAAGAATAACAAATATAACAATAAAATCGATAATCGAGACTTGCCAGGTATCATTAACAAGGGGGTGAGGCACGCCTAAAAATATCGATGAAATTCCACGGCCAACAGCACAGAACAGTGTATAGTCGTTCGTATAGGACGACAAACCGAGGTCATATGTAGAGATTTATGTGCACGTAAAAGAACCATTGATATAAGAGTTTAACTTCCACTTAATAACAGTAACCTAATTATTTACGTCTTGTAATGTTAGTTATTTTATTAATTGTTGTTTGAATTGTAAAGTTTCTATGATGATCAATAAATCCACTGACAGGATTACTGAATCTCTTCCAGTCAATAAGATCAGTACCACAGTCTGACAACCAACCACCAGGTCTAACAGTCCCCTTACATTGTTTAACTACAGATTGTCTATCATCTGTTTTATTTATAATTTTATATATGACGTCAACATCACATGACGTAATACTTGTATCTTCTACGTCATTCAGCTTTAAATCAATATATAATGATGAAAAGACTTTCCACACACCTGTACACCATGTATAACCTGAAACTACATGTTGTTTACCATTCACATCACCACCACGTGACACAGTATCAACATTAAAAACATCTTCATACATATTCTCATAACAACTTACAATCTTACCAAGTTGATTACTTAACCAAGTTTTATCTATCTCTGCTACTTGAAATGTTGAATATCTTACATCAGGTATATCCAATTTTCTACTACAACTTTCATCTTTCTCCTGTCTAACTTTAGGTAATCTTTGTAAAACTTCAACAATGGACGAATCTTCTAAAACATTCCCTGAATATTTAACACTAGCTTTTAAATCTTCTGTTAGTCTTTTAATGTCCTCCATTAATTTATCAAATTTGGATTCTTCTTGTTTACTAGATTTCTGCATTTCCACTTTAATATTTTCTCCAATTTTACGAAATTCTGAGCAGATTTTATCTACGTGTGCATCGACTTTGTCACATTCTGTTTTTGTAGAGGCTTTGACTTCGATTAATTTACTATTTAAATTATCATAATGTTTCTGAAAATTGGTAATTTGTTTTGTTAAATCTTCATTCAGCGTTTTTAAGTCTTGTTTGATATTTTGTCTGACTTCAGCCTTTTGTAAATCTAACAAATTATGCCCGTTATGATCGGTCACAAGACACTGGTAACAAACGGCTACTACACAATCTTTACAATATATTTTTACTGTCTCATCTTCATGGTTTGGACAGAAATCTTTCGGATGGGTGACGGAAGTGGCTGGTGTCTTTTCCTTCGTTGGTGGGGTTGGTTGTTGACAGACTTGTTTTTCATCATATCGACAAACAACATGGTCCCTACTGCTTTTTAACTTACCGTGGATGGTTTTACATGATTTACATAAATATTGATCACAGTCTCGACAAAAATATTGACATGTATCTTCAGTACATATATCACATTGTGGAATAGTAGAATTGTCATCAATGTTTAGTTTAGGTTTAAAACGCTCCATACCCCCGTCTATAAGACAGCGACATAATGGACATAGGAAGTGGCCTTTATTAGTAGTTTTGTTCACATAATCTTCTAAACAGATGAAGCAAAACCGGTGCTGACAATCTATCAAAACGGGAGTTTTATATTCAGTCAAACAAATACTACACAACTCCTTGTCTGTCTGCTCCGCCATGTTGTTAAATTAGACTGTTACACGAGTTGTATAACATATGATATTAAAATCACTGAATAATATACTACACACGATTCAAACACTGAATAATATACTAAATAATCTACTAGATTAAAACACTATAGTAAATAGTCAACTAACTAGTCTAGTCTTATATAAAACACGACATTAAAATCAAAACGATTAAAACAGTATAATACACAGTCTTACAGGTTACTAGTCTACTAAATCACGTCACGTGTCATCTCACGCGGTTTTATATCCTGACCCGTAGATCACATGATATCAAACTACAACTGTTAATACGTAAACAACCTGTATACAAGTTGTATTTTAGATATTTTTACTTCCCCAGTCGGTCATATTTAACGCTTTGTTTCAATCAACATCAATGTAAATTCGTCGATCAAACCAGACAACATCTACATTATATGACATTGCGTCAAGGTCAGCATAAGCACACGCTACAATTTCTCAGAAATTCTACTTTTACTTTTACTTTCCTTTCACGTTAAACCTATATTTAGGTCACGTGCTAATACAGTTGGGCAGAAAAATTAATTTAAAAATTCAACCCTTGAAGAACCAGAAGTGAAAAGAAATTACTTAATTTCTTGTTACTTATAATGAACAAGTTATACAAATAACTACAAACAACAGTAAAACTATCACATTGTCTTTAAATGGTGGTAATCCATTCAAAAGCAGATACATCATTGATAAGCTTTAAAACTTTGCTACTGGTGGATGTTCTTGACCGTTTTCGTCCTTTAGTGCCTGATCCAGGGTTTAATCCAATCATACATCTGCAATTTACAAAACAAAGTATGTTTAAGAAGACCGTCCACTGGCAAATGTATAAATGAAATGAAATGGGGGTAAAAGGCCTACTTTTCTGCTCCTAAACTGGGCTATGAAGATGTGTGTTATGAGGGAAATTTTGCCCAGGCAGCAGCACCACGGTTTACTTTTATATCGAATTGTAACTGCCATGGGATCTTTTAGGTGCACGCCATTGAGCACACTGGACCTCGGTTTTTTTTGTCTCATTCAAGACTAGACAGCGGTGTTTGTCAGGCTCTCCGTTTTGCATCACTGACAAGGGGAAATTTCTCGGCCAATGCAGGGATCAAACACCCAACCTCCAGTTTAGCAAGCCAGCATCTTACCCACTTAGTCAGATGTTCCAGGATAACACTTTGACTAACAAAGCTAACTGGTAATGCACTATCATGCAGAGAGGGAAATGATAGTATCCAGATCAAAACTATGGCCAATGAAGGGTGTCGATATATCATGCCCTTTATGTGGTCCTGATGGAATCCCAACTTATGCCCTCTGCCATACATGAAATTTTGGCTATTATAATTTTTGTCATACTACTTTTAGTATAAAAGTGAACAGAAAATGTACATCCCTTCCATTAAACCACTCTTTTGACCATTTGATATTAATAAAAGTATAGACTTTTCCCTAAACTAAACATTTTTCACTATTACATTGTACTAATAAGTTGCCAGGGATGTTTCAAAAGTATATAATTATATTCATTAAATGTACATGTACCTTTGAAAAAACTCCAATGTTGAAGCCACCGAATCAGGTTAGACAATATCATATATAAAAGTTGGTAAAGAAAGCTGTAAATGCTTTCATGAAACTATCCACAATAGTAAGAACCACATTGTCCGCCTTAACCATAAACTCCACTGCATCTTTAACTGAGTGAAGACTCTACAAAATAAACATACATATACTAAATAAGGATGTATTCTCACCAAGGGAACTGAATATCTAGATGAGAGAGAGAGAGAGAGAGAGAGAGAGAGAGTAGGGGGATTGGGTTTAACATGGTTCAATTTTATTTCAATAATTTGCTTGCGGGTAGGGGTCATTAGCATTGAGAGAAACCGGAGTATCCTGTGATTCGAAACCATGGCAGGTGTCTCAATGACAGGCCTTAACCTTAAGGCTTACAATACAGCGCACACATGCTAACCATTTGCTTGCCCCCCCCCCCTTTAGAGCTTTAGGTTCTGGGATTCAAAACTTTTTTTGAAATGTTAGGAAAATCTCTGCTTTACAACCAGGCCTATTGCAGAAACATTAATATTAGAATTAATACTATTAGGCGTAGGCCTATCAGAGTACCAGTATTATTACTATTATTAATACTATTACAATTACTGTTAGTAGTGTTAGTTAGTGGCAAAATTATGCCTACTTTTATGACCCCATCATTATTTTTTATAGTGTTCTCTAAACATGTGCGATTTAAATGCAGCATATGTGTTAGACTTGATATAACTACACAACTCTTCACCACAGCAATTAAATTTTACATTGCAATGTGAATGTTGACATTCATATGAAAAGATAGGCCTATTTATAGCATAGCCTAAGCCTGGCATAGGCTATGTTTCATCTTCATGACACACGTATCATTTAACGTATAGTCGACTCACCCACCGTATGTGACATTAACAGTGTGGAAAATATTTCAGTTAGAATGGCCGCTTGTATTATAATTTCCAAGAATACTTAGTTGTAGGCCTAGTAGTACAACTACTGCAACTTGGCCTTACACCTTATTATGTCTTTCTGCTTTTCCCGCTTTAACGACCAACTACCGGATATATACACGCGGTTCTCCAGCCCCTCTTTAAAAATTGGAAATATAGACGCGGTTGTCAAAGATACTATAATGGGTCTAATCACCGATTTCTGAAATACGGTACTATAGAAATCGGTAGGTCTAATATGTTACACCCGATGACGTAAATACGATATTTGTATACATAAAATGGAAGATAATTTAAAACAATATTGTTACTTACCATGATTTCCGTGAAGTAAACGGATTGGTCAGGGGTAAGCGTTAAATCATTCCTTGCGAGGCCGATTTTATAGATTTTGCTGAGCGAGGCATATGTAAGCCCCGCCTCTTTCTTGTTCGAGTCCCTCCCATTTTATTTGAAGGTGGAGTTTATAAAGGACTATTTATTGTTAATAATAGAATAAATCTCAAGTGTTACTATACTTACGCATACCTAGTGGTTTCCATGGTCCGAGTGTGTGATTATCAATAGTCGCTCGTAACACTTCCTAACAATTTCAAATCTCTACGACCACGGGAGGTACTAGCGGTACGAAAATTCAATAACGACAAAATGTACTCTCCCTGACCTGCTCTATTATGTAATTAGTCTCTATCGTCAAGACAAATATTCTACGTTGAAGACTGGGGGGGGGGGGATCGAGACTACTGTGTACTCGGAGTTTTAATTGGTCGATGAATTTCCCTATTTCTGGAATATAATATTCTAATAATATGTCAATCACTTACTGAAATATCATTTAATTTACAAAATATTATATTTCTATGAAATGAAAATTATTTCATAGAAATACTTTGTAATCTTTCATAATTAAGAAAAAGTCCCACTGCTAAGCTAGGCCGATTGGGTTCAAAGTGTGCTGACTGCGTAGCTAGACCACTTACACTCTATAGGCGGTATTGGATGATAAATTTAAACGCTTGAAAGAAATATTATTATTTTATGAAAATCAATCGGAATGATATCCCCAAATCTTTAAAACATAAGAAAAGGGCGGACTGCTAAGCTAGGCCGGCTGTATACATAATGTGGTATAGTGCGATGTCTGTGATATATAAGATGCTATCTTCATGTATATAATAATACATTCGCTCAAATATTATTTTTCGATGTAAATGTTCCAAAAATAGAGAGATGGGGAGGGGCATTTAACGCCCACTCGACACAAACTAGATCATTTCGGGACTAACATATGGTTTTAATTTTATTTCAATAATTTTAATGCGCGTAGGTGTCTTTAGCAGGGGAGGAAACCGTAGAACCCGAAGAAAACTCACGTGGTTGCTTCAATATTAAGAAACCGTCCCACTGCTAAGCGAGGCCTATTGGGTTCAAAGTAAAGTGACTGCTAAGCGAGGCCGATTGTACACTGCATGGATTATAGTGCCATGTCTGTGATATATAAGACACTCCCGTTCATTTATATAATACATTCACTCAAATATTATTTTTCGATGTAAATATATTCATAGAAATACTTTACAATCTTTCAAAATAGAATAAAAAAATCCCACTGCTGAGCGACGCCGGGACTAACATATGGTTTTAATTTTATTTCAATAATTTTCATGCGCGTAGTGGTCTTTAGCAGGGAGGGGGGCAGAGAACCCAAAGAAAACTCACGTGGTTGGTTCAATATTAACAAAACGTCCCACTGCTAAGCGAGACCTATTGGGTTCAAAGTATAATTACTGCTAAGCGAGGCCGATTGTACACTGCATGGGGTATAGTGCCATGTCTGTTATATAAGATACGCTCATTCATTTATATAATACATTCACTCAAATATTATTTTTCGGTGTAAATTTATTCACAGAAATACTTTACAATCTTTCAAAAATTCCACTGCTGAGCAACGCCGATCTGCTTCAAAGTATACTGACTGCTAACCGAAGCCGATTGAGTTCAAAGTATAATGACTGCTAAGAGAGGCCGACTGTATACCTCATGGGGTATAGTGCGATGTCTGTGATATATAAGATACTATCATTCATTTATATAATACATTCACTGAAATATTATTTTTTGGTGTAAATTTATTCATAGAAATACTTTAAAATCTTTCAAAATAAAAGAAAAAATCCCACTGCTAAGCGACGCCGATCTGCTTCAAAGTATACTGACTGCTAACTGAAGCCGATTGTATGCTTCATGTGGTATAGTGCGATGTTCCAGATATATAAGATACTATCCTTAATGTATATAATACATTCACTCAAATATTATTTTTGGGTGTAAATTAATTCATAGAAATACTTTCAAAATAGAAGAAAGAAATCCCACCGCTAAGCGACGCCGATTGGGTTTAAAGTATATTGACTGCTAAGGGAGGCAGATTTTATAATTCATGTGGTATAGCGCGATCTCTGTGATATATAAGATACTGTTTGTTCTTCATTTATATAAAACATTCACTCAAATATTATTTTTCAATGTAAATTAATTCATAGAAATACTTTAATATCTTTCAAAATAGAAGAAAAAATCCCACTGCTAATATTGGGTTCAAAGTATATTTACTGCTAAGTGAGGCCTATTGTATACTTCATGTGGTGTAGGCCTAGTGCCATGTCTGTGATATATAAGATGCTATCTTCATTTATATAATACATTCACCCAAATATTATTTTTTGGTGTAAATTTATTCATTCAAATACTTTAAAATCTTTCAAAATAGACGAAAAAGTCCCACTGCAAAGCGACGCCGATGGGGTTTAAAGTATATTGACTGCTAAGTGAGGCCTATTTTATACTTCGGGTGATATAGCGCGGTCTAGGTGATATATAAGATACTGCCCTTCATTTATATAATACATTCACTCAAATATTATTTTTCAAAGTAAATTAATTCATAGAAATACTTTAACATCTTTCAAAATAGCACAAAAAATCCCACTGCTAAGTCAAGTCGATTGGGTTCAAAGTATATTGACTGCTAAGCGAAGCTGATTGTATACTTCATGGGGTATAGGCCTAGTACGATGTCTGTGATATATAAGATGCTATCTTCATTTGTATAATACATTCACTCAAATATTATTTTTGGATGTAAATTTTCGAAAGAGAAAGAGACAGATAGAGAGAGAGAGAAAGAGAGAGAGGGAGGGGTGATTTAACGCCCACTCGACACAAACTAGGTCATTTCGGGACTAATATAGGGTATTAAATTTTATTTCAATAATTTTCATGCTCGTAGGGGTCTTTAGCAGGGGTAGGAAACCGTAGAACCTGGACAAAACTCACGTGATTGGTTCAATATTAAGAAAACGTCCCACTGCTAAGCGAGGCCTATTGGGTTCCAAGTATAATGACTGCTAAGCGAGGCCGATTGTACACTGCATGAGGTATAGTGCCATGTCTGTGGTATATAAGATACTCTCATTCATTTATATAATACATTCACTCAAATATTATTTTGGGATGTAAATTTATTCATAGAAATACTTTACAATCTTTCAAAATAGAATAAAAAAATCCCACTGCTGAGCGACGCCGGGACTAACATATGGTTTTAATTTTATTTCAATAATTTTCATGCGCGTAGTGGTCTTTAGCAGGGGGGGGGGGCAGAGAACCCAAAGAAAACTCACGTGGTTGGTTCAATATTAACACAACGTCCCACTGCTAAGCGAGACCTATTGGGTTCAAAGTATAATTACTGCTAAGCGAGGCCGATTGTACACTGCATGGGGTATAGTGCCATGTCTGTTATATAAGATACGCTCATTCATTTATATAATACATTCACTCAAATATTATTTTTCGGTGTAAATTTATTCACAGAAATACTTTACAATCTTTCAAAAATTCCACTGCTGAGCAACGCCGATCTGCTTCAAAGTATACTGACTGCTAACCGAAGCCGATTGAGTTCAAAGTATAATGACTGCTAAGAGAGGCCGACTGTATACTTCATGGGGTATAGTGCGATGTCTGTGATATATAAGATACTTTAATTCATTTATATAATACATTCACTGAAATATTATTTTTTGGTGTAAATTTATTCAAAGAAATACTTTAAAATCTTTCAAAATAAAAGAAAAAATCCCACTGCTAAGCGACGCCGATCTGCTTCAAAGTATACTGACTGCTAACTGAAGCCGATTGTATGCTTCATGTGGTATAGTGCGATGTTCCAGATATATAAGATACTATCCTTAATGTATCTCAAAATAGAAGAAAAAATCCCACTGCTGAGCGACGCCGATCTGCTGATTGAGTTGAAAGTATAATGACTGCTAAGCGAGGCCGACTGTATACTTCATGGGGTATAGTGCGATGTCTGTGATATATAAGATACTATAATTCAATTATATAATAGATTAACTCAAATATTATTTTGCGATGTAAATTAATTCATAAAAATACTTTAAAATATTTCAAAATAGAAGAAAACGT
This sequence comes from Patella caerulea, assembly GCA_036850965.1. Taxonomy (NCBI): domain Eukaryota; kingdom Metazoa; phylum Mollusca; class Gastropoda; family Patellidae; genus Patella; species Patella caerulea. The sequence goes on from JAZGQO010000002.1 coordinate 2,023,014, forward strand.
GCCACTGTTAAGCGACGCTGATTGTGTTCAAAGTATATTGACTGCTGAGCGAAGCCGATTGTATACTTAATGTGGTATGGTGCGATGTGTATGATATATAAGATATTATCCTAAATTTCTAAAATGCATTCACTGAAATATTATCTTTTGATATAAGTTAATTCATACAAATACTTTAAAATATTTGAAAATAAAAGGAAAAATTCCACCGATTTGGTTCAAAGTATACTGACTGCTAAGTGAAGCCGGTTGTATACTTCATGTGGTATAGTGCGATATGTGTGATATATAAGATACTATAATTCATTTATATAGTAGATTGACTGAAATTGACTCTAGTGTGAGATATATAATAAAATTTATATAATAAAATGACCCAAATATTATTTTTCCATGAACAATAATTCAAAGAAATACTTTAACATCCTTCAAATACAAGAAAAAGGCATAGCGAAGCCGATTGGGTGCTATATTTCTATGTGACAGAGAGAGAGAGAGAGATCTCATTTTTGCAACTACTATACTATACATAGAGTCTGTTTAGATATTTTGTGATTATAGGGCGACGAGTTTTCCTACTAGATATAAGATAATATTAATAATTTTTATTTACATTAAAGTATGGAAATTAATTTCGAAAATTTATACAAAATATAAGCACAAGAAACGGCTGCCGGAAGATCCAAACCCTTTTTTTAACCTCAACTAAACATCACATCAAGGCCGTTTACCAAACTGTCAATCAAATTGACTGACATGCGGCCTCCCTCAACATCGGTCTTGGTCTTTACAGTTTATCATTTACCTTGGTCAGGACGTCTGATCATTCGGACAACTTCAACAGATTTCGTTACAGTAGAGAATCTGCTTTAACGTAGACCACATCAGTTTGTAGGACTTATCGCTCTGGGCCGGGCCTATAATTTTTATAATTTTGTCACGGAAATAGTGTTTATCAAATGAATTTTAATTATGCGTAGGCCTATATGTGTATTACATAAAATGGTTAAACTTTGATGACATGCTCTGCTGATTTAGATTTTACTTTACGATAAAAATACGTCGGCATGAGAGCATCAGAGTCAAACATTACTATTACTAATAGTAATACGAGGCCCGCAAATATATGTCTTATAATAGTGGGAAATTAAACCAATTCAGAAAACATAATTGTAAGCTTACAGGATGGTGTTATCTTGAATTTACCTGCGTAGGCCTAATCGGAAACATAGGCTTATTTTAAAATAATTGCCCCAACAAGATAATCAATTATACATGTTTACAGATTAAAGATACATTACCCTATGTAAGATTTAAATAAAGCGATGATCATTCTCGCTATAATAGTTATAAGCGTAGTCTCGATTGCCAAAGCACATATTCCCACGATAATGAACGAAGTTTCGATTATCCAACAACTAACAGTTTAGTGATTTAATTATTAAATGGGCGTGGTGTTCTAATCTACTTAAAATTGGAGCCATCAGATGATCTAGAGAGTTGATTATGGGCTTGTTATGTAAATAACTGTCTAAATGAAATGGGGTTTAACGTCCTACTGTTCAACTCCGACTGGGCTAATGAAGACTGACATACGCCATACAGTATGCTTTGAGGGAAAGTTAAATCGAATTCCAACTGCCAACCCCAAGGTGTGCTCAGGACCTCTGTTTTTCATGCCATCCGAACGACAATACGTTGTCCCTTGCCAGGCCCTCGGTCCCGCACGGCTGCACCACTGACAAGGCGGAACCACACCGGAAAATCCTGATAAACCTTCTCGGCCAACGCAGGGATCAAACACGGGATCTGAAGGTTAGCGAGTCAACGTCCTACTCACTGAGCCACCACGACTCCCCATAATGTCTAAATACTAATTTATATAACATTTGAAGCCAGAAAAATATACCTGTGATAGGCAGATTTAGCTTTTATATAATGCACGTTTAATATCGAGGGTGTAATTTTGGTATCTTGTTATCCTGAACAGCAGTAGAATAAGCATACCTTTATCTACTAATATACACGCTCAGCCACTGTTCTAGTTTGTATATAGGTTATATTATATACACTTTATGCTACGGGTATTTTGGTGTTAATATGTTATGTGCTGTAAATTTACAAAAATACCGTTAATTTACTAAAAATGCACGCAAACTACAAGATTACAGTAAATTGCTCGTTATTTTATGACTAATTACCCGTAATGTAATTTTACAGTTCATTTCAGTAAATTTATTCAGTAATTTTCCCGTTTTTTAACAGAAATGTTTTACAGTGAGATTTATAATACTATCATCGTAGACTATGATATATAACTAAAGACAGAAGTAGTTCTGATGACGAATGTGTCTATGTGTATAGTCCGTCAACACCGTTATAATGTTTCCTCTGTACAGAGGGGGTTGGATGGCTGAATGGTTACCGTGCGGGCGCTGCAAAATAAGGTCGACATCGAGTCAACTAGCGTGATTTCGATTCTCAGTTGTACGTGACAAGGGATAGGGCCGCCTGTCTAGTCTCCTGGGTTTTCTCCGGGACCTCCGGTTCCCTCCGACTGTTATAGACCCCTACGCGCAAGCAAGTTATTGAACCAAATGGTAGTCCAGATATGACCTAGTTTGTGTCGAATGGACGTTAAATCCCATTTCTCTCTCTCCTCTGTACAATATATATATACAGCTTGTCTAAGTTTATCAGGGTATCATCATGTCTTATTAACGGTTAGCACGTGAGTCAGTATATTAATAGTTTAAAATTAGAAATAGGACACCACGTAGTTTTCGAATCAAGCCACTATACGGTACAGGTATTACTTTATTTTGTGTCGTCTGCTTGTAATAGCACGCGCTCTCGTTAAAACTGTACGGTGTGGTATGTGTAGTTTCATGGTCGAGTGTGAGACTTTAATATGCATGTATTTTAATGCCTGGGAAATAATGCCCATGATTGTATAATAACGAGTTGACAACCATTTGAGCAAAAGACATAGAAATAATAAGGTTTTGGCTTTCTTAGAAAATAGGAAATCCCCGCTTTAAAGGAGCTAAATTGTTAACATTTGGGACCTAGCAATTGACAGAAGTGGGTCACAACGTGTTCCGAATATGAACACAAAACAGTACACAACTATTCTTTTCTATAAATGTTCCGAATATGAACACAAAACAGTACACAACTATTGTTTTCTATCTATATATATTATACGATTAACAGCGAACAAAATACGACCCTATCCTTCTAAATAACTAAAGCGCTCTCGTTCCATACAGTTAAAAAATGGTCACCCCTGGCCGTTGCCCTGGCCGTTACCATGACACCGTCACGTGAAAAAGATATCAACCAACTTTCTTTAGATAAAAAAACTACACAGTGGACATTAATTCTGAACCCATCCCCCTTCTTGATATATGACCAGCAACAATAAAAAAGATAAAGGTTAAATAATGAATGAATGGACAGAATCAGGATAATTAATGATACTCATGGTATCTTCACGAGTTCAGTTCCGAACATATCCCCCTCCTTGATGAGAAATACATTGAACATCAACAAAAACGATTAAGATCTACAAAAACGATGAAGTTAACGATATACAATAAATGAAACTTATGAACCACGATTAAACTATCAACCATTACTGTCTTTAAAAACTATTTCGATAAAAGGTCACTTTAATTTAATCTACACGAACAATGTCCCTATACCGACTATACGATTATTCGTTATTAAGAGGACAGAGACGAGTCACTGCTCTCCTGTACGTGTTCTTTCCTGTGTTTACATCGACCACGCGCACATGTCCATCACTTCCTGGATAGATTTTAACAATACGAGCTAATGGCCACTTTCCTCTTGGAGTTTGAAGATCTATTAAAATAACCATATCATCTACTTTAAAGTCTCTGTGTGTAGTACGCCATTTCTTTAGAGCGTTTAAAGTTGGTAAGAATTCCCTCAACCAACGTCTCCAAAATTGTAATACTAAATCTTGTACCCTACGCCAACGATTACGAAGATTGTGCGGAGTTAAGTCTGTAGATTCTGGCGCCAATTCTCCACCAAGTTGCCCTATAAGAAAATGGTTTGGCGTTAACACTGGCTCATCATTCGAATCTTCTCCTTGGTAACACAATGGACGAGAATTCAAAAGACCTTCTGCGTTTACCATTGCCGACATGAGCTCCTCATCTGTGACATCCGCGTCTCCGATAACAGCTTTCATTGCACGTTTAGCGGACTTTATTAAAGCTTCAAATACTCCACCAAAGTGAGGCGCGATAGGTGGGTTGAACTGCCAGTCTATTCCCATATTTGACATCGAGTTGCCTATTTTATATTTATCCAACCGTTGTAATAACTCTGTCAGTTCTCTGCTGGCCCCAACGAAATTAGTGCCATTATCCGATAACATCTGAACCGGTTTTCCACGACGACTTACAAATCTATTGAAAGCACATAAAAAAGAGTCGGTATCCAAACTCCAAGCCATTTCGATATGTACGGCACGCGTTACTAAACAAGTAAATAAGCACATGTATCTTTTAGTTCGAACTTTTCCTCTTCCTTGCTTGGTAAGGAAAGGTCCCCCATAATCTACGCCAACTCTGGCAAAAGCGCGCATAGGTTCACCAAGTCTCATTTTAGGCAAAGGAGCCATTATTTGTTGGGCAGGTTTTGTCCTACGTCGAATACATGTATTACACTTATGTTGAATCGACTTAACTATCTCTCTAGCACGAATAATCCAAAATTTAGTTCGAAGTTCCGATAAGAAGTACCTGTTTCATGATTTCCATTCTCATGATAACTATAAACGATAAGACGAGTAATGTCTCCCTTCGTAGGCAAGATAATAGGATATCTCGCGTTATAAGATAAAGTCTCTGCACGACACAAACGACCGTTAACGCGAAGAACACCTTGATCATCTATAAACGGATTAAGCGATAACAATTTCGAATTGTTCTTAACACCCTTGTCTTTTTCTAAGTCCCTGATTTCTTCAAGAAATGCTTCCCGCTGTGCGAACTTATACCAAAAGGTTGCAGAATAATCTATCTCTGACGATGTAAGTACATTACCAGTTACACGATTGTCTAGATTACGAATGTTATTGATAAATCGAAAGATCCAAGCAGTTATCCGATTTAACTTGGTAAGATTCGAAAATCTCGATGGGCACAATCTACCTAATTCTTGATTAACAGGGGTGATAACAAAAGCTTTGGAACAATGACTACGAACTTCTTCTTGAGTCTCTACAGAACTTGACACTATGATAACATCTGGCCACGACGACGAATCTTCATGAAGAAAGTTAGGTCCGTACCACCAAATATCGCTATGAATAAGATCTTCTGCAGATATCCCGCGGGTTGCTAAATCAGCACTATTAAGTTTAGTTGGACAATACCGCCACTGATTAGGATCCGAATTCTCGTGAATCTCTCCGACTTGATGCGAAACAAAGGGTTTATACCTACGAGATTCGCCTTTTAACCAATATAAAACATTTTGACTGTCACACCAAAATGTCACTTCGTCTTTCGAAATGTTTAATACTTCACATGTTGTAATAGTTAGACGAAGACCTAAGACAGCCCCACATAATTCTAATTTAGGAATTGAAATCGCCTTTAATGGCGCGACACGCGTTTTAGCAACGATTAAAACGACAGAAATGCTACCATCTTTATATTCACAACGTAAATAACAAGCTCCCGCGTACGCCATTTCAGACGCGTCTACAAAAGTGTGAATCGATTTACGAGTAATTTTTGAATGCGACTTCACTAAGCACCTCGGAAATTTGACTTCGCGCAGTTGAGGTAATTCGCGAAACCATTTCTCCCATGGCTTTACTAATTCTTCAGGTAATGCGTCATCCCAATGAAGGCCTTGTATCCATGTCTTTTTGATGCCGATTTTTGCCCGGATAGTAAAGGGCGACAGAAAACTTAATGGGTCAAATAACGTAGCAGCTCGACTAACTACATGTCTTTTAGGTAAAGTTACATCATTCGGCTCTTGAATTTCGAAATTAAAAACGTCGCTTGCTGCATCCCACAAAATGCCTAAAGTCTTTAGTGAAGGTAAACTGCTATCTTGTATGGGTATTTCTTCTAATACCCTTGGGTCATTACACAACCATTTACGAATCTTGAACGCTGCACTTAATAAAACTTCAGATATTTCTCGGCGCAACTCTATGGCCGTAGATACGTCATCCACACTATCTAATAAATCATCTATGTACATAGAATTAAGAACGGAGTTCGCACCGGCTGGATATTTTTCAATGTTCAATGTACAATGTTCTCTAACAACGGCTTGTGATAAATATGGCGACGAAGAATTGCCAAATACTAGTCGCTGGTATTGATATATTTTTATAGGCGCATCTGGAACTATTCTTGAGCTACTAGAGGACGCCTAATCAATTATCTAAGTTGATGAGCCGCGATTTGGCAAGAGCATAATTTGTTTCGAGTTGAGGCTCGTTAGGTCTCCACGGAATACCCACGGTATATCGAGATGCATTTGTATCATAAGTTAGAGAATCCTTTGTAGAAGCAATTGCTGCTTGTTCAGACTTGGTATTCGACTTAACATTGGGCACGACCCCGGACGATTCTAATTCCCACATGCTTCGAAGTAACGAGTCTACGTGTGGCTCTTGGTTATCACTTATAAAATATGTACGAGCGAAATGAATTGTTCTATTTCTACGATTAAAGTTATTCGATGAACATACTGGGCCTATACATGTCCACCCTAATGGTGTGAGTCTTGCGATTGGCTCACCTGGACGACCAGCGATTTCTGTAATTGAACGATGAACTTGAGATGCGTTAAGACCTATTAATAAATCAACTTCTGGTCGATGACCCGATACTCTTGGAAACGGAATGCCTTGAAGATGTGTCCAGCTATTCGAATGTTTCAGCCAATCGACTATTTTCATATCTCCAGTAACGTTTGATACTGTAAAAGCCTCAAGTTGTAAATGCATACTATTGTCGATACTACTAAGATTAACCCTAACGCTTGTCGTATCAAGTCTATCCTTTTTCCCCCCTAAAACACTGACATTCGTTTGCGTTAATTTTCCCCGAAGTCCTAATTCTGCAGCGATGTTTTCGTTAATGTAGCTATCGGTTGAACATTCATCCAACAATGCGTTACATGAAAGCCTTCTATTACCATTCTGGAGTATAACTGGAATAATACGCATAGCTACTCTGTCGTGTTCGTTAAATTGCGTATGAGTACGCGCTGTTGGATATTGACAACGTGCATCGTCCGTATTTTGCTTGCTGGGTAGTTTCACCGAAGTGGCTCTTTCTTGTCCGAACGATGATTGTCGTGCATTCTCATACTCTTGTGGAACGGTATTTGTGTAGTATCCCCCTCCGTGCAATAAAAAGTGATGGTTCTTGGGACATCCGTCGACAGAACACATCTTTGAATTGAGACACTTCCATCCTGGGTGTGTAGGACTTAGACATCTATAACATAACCGTCTCTCTTTAGCACAATTCCAACGTTGATGTACGGTGAACGATTTAAACATCGGACAGTTATTAAGACCAAAATTATGATTTTGATCGCATACGATACAACAATTACGACGAGGAGTATTGAACCGACTGGAATCCGAATGATAAGTTCTGGCTATACTGTTTGGCTGAGGATATTTCGATCTATTATTATATGACGGCAAATACGATGACGAAGACGCTCTATTGCTCGACTGAAAACCATCTATCTCTTCCTGGGCTTCGATGCGATATCTAATTTCTCCCGCTAACCATATGTGTAGATTCATTAAAGTTTCTTCTTTTTTCTCTAAAGCGGCCCATCGTTTGAATTGGGTTACGTTTACAGGCGAAAGTTTCGATCTTGCTACACAGAAAAACATGGAATTTGGAGTGCGATTATACTAAGTTCTAATTTCTCAACAAAATTTTCGAAATTCTTCAAATCATTAAAATTAACTGTACGCATTTGACGAATTGTGTCCAAATGTATCAATACTGATCGACCTTGACCTCCAAATTTATCATCTAAACGTTTGATGGCTGCATCATAGCCGATTTCTGAAGCTGGAAATCCTTCTATGGCTTTTAAGGCATCCCCCTCTAAATGTTGGCGTAGTTGTAGCATTTTGTATGATTTTGAACATGAAGACTTATCTATACATTCCGTGAAAGCGTCTTTAAAGAGTTGGTAATCTAGCTTTGAACCACTAAATTTGGGAATTGAAACTTTATTAAGTTGTTGAAATATTATGTCTCTATCGACTTGACGAATAAGGTCTTCCTTATTATTATACTCAGCATCCCTTGACTGTGCGTTAGATCGTGGAATGGCTAAAAACTGGGTGGCCTGAGTAACTAAGTCGTTAATTTGTTTGTGGTCTTCTAAATGTTCTAATTCCGACTCGAAACTATCGCTGTCAATGTTATTCAGTTCTGTAAGTACATCAATCGCCGCCTCCTGACTAGCCATTAAGAATTGCAATCCAGATCTTATATTGTCTTCGTTAATGTCATACACATTACTAGTTAAAGTTAAGTTAAATTCGCCAACTTACTATTGGCTGTTCTTCTCTTTTTCAATAGCTCCGTAAATATCTCGTCTTCGTTGGATTTATTCTTGGAATCTGCCATTTCTGAAGTCTATTTCAACGCACGAAATAAAAAGTAGTGTACTTACAGTTCGAAAAATATAAAACCACGCTCTGCTACCAAAAATGTTCCGAATATGAACACAAAACAGTACACAACTATTGTTTTCTATCTATATATATTATACGATTAACAGCGAACAAAATACGACCCTATCCTTCTAAATAACTAAAGCGCTCTCGTTCCATACAGTTAAAAAATGGTCACCCCTGGCCGTTACCATGACACCGTCACGTGAAAAAGATATCAACCAACTTTCTTTAGATAAAAAAACTACACAGTGGACATTAATTCTGAACCCACCCCCCTTCTTGATATATGACCAGCAACAATAAAAAAGATAAAGGTTAAATAATGAATGAATGGACAGAATCAGGATAATTAATGATACTCATGGTATCTTCACGAGTTCAGTTCCGAACACAACGCATATAATACTGTAATAAGAATGTACTAACTGATTTACATTCAATGGTTTCCGTTTTTACTCTAATTTGAAATAAGTTATGTTCCGCGAAATAAGACATTGCCATACTACTACTACTACCTGGTGTTTTAACGTCCGCTTCCACAGAAGTGATATCGCAGTCAAACATTAGATACTACAATTGGAACGATACAGAGAAGATTAGCATGGCCCCTGCACATTGCCATAGGCCACATTTCAATGAAATACGCTAGAGGCCGTATAGTTCGATGAAATATAGAGGGGACCATAGTTCTATGGAATACACATGAGGCCTTAGTTCGTTGGATTACACAACAGGCCGTAGTTATATGAAATACACGGGAGACTATAGTGCAATGGAATACACAAGTGGCCTTACAGAAGGCTATAGTTCTATGGAAGATAATTAATGCTGATTGACGTTTTGACCGGGATTATCTATGATACAATATGAAATATACCCCACCCCCATCACTTGCAGGGAGGGGGTGGCCGAATGGTAAGCACGTGCGTACTGTATCATAAAGCCTGTCATTGGTGTGGTTTCGAATACCCGGTTGCATGACAAGGAGTAGGGTCGCCCGTCCAACCTCGTTGGTTCTCTCCAGGTCCCCCGGTTTCCTCCCACTGCGGGATCAGTTTGGAAGTCTCAATCGAATGCCCTTCTCTAGCGTCTGGTTATTCCAGTCTACACTTGTAGTGTTTATTATGCGTGCTCTCCAGATAAGAACATGAATTCACCATTTGGAATGACTTGTGGAATATGTCTAGCCACGTTCTTCGAGTCCCTTGTTACAAATGGCCCGGAAACGCCAACATCAATGTCGGTTTAAATTAACAAATAATTCGTGTTTTGTCTGTGGAAGATTTTGGATAATATTGAGTTGATTAGCTACTTTAAAGTTATCATCAACTTTACGCACTTTAAATGTTTAATCAAATTGTTTACAGCCTTAATCGGTGTGTACAAATTTTAAGTCTATAGCTGATTATAGCTCCACAAACAATTGTGAACGCTGGATCCATAGGTCCTTATAGACGGGGGTCCAGGGGCCGCAATAACCTGGAGAAAAGAGTTATTGCGACCAAATTATTAGGAAGGCTACCCCCCCCCCCCCACACACACACACACACTCCGCCGGGTCTGCCCTAGCAACAAACTTTACAAGACTGTGAAATAAAAATGGTTAATCCAGGACGTGTTTTGGGCTACAGATAGGCTTGAGTGACAGGTACCAGTTGACATAAGGCTACAGATAGGCCTGAGTGACAGGTACCAGTTGACATAGGGTAGTATCTATAACACAACGTCCTGCTGTTCAGTATAGATACGACATACGTCACACAAGTCTGCTACGAGGGAAATCTTTCCCTACATCAGCCCTATAGTCTACTCGAGTATGCAAACTGTTACGGGTACTTTTACATGCACAAACCAAGACAAAAAGTTTAGGAACTCATCTATAGGCGATGTACTTGCTTCATGCAATCTCACAGAGAGAGAGAGAGAGAGACTAGTCTATTTTCAGCTAGGTTGAATCCCCGGGATCCTGCTCTATCAGTAGGACAGGACGGGAGAGAGAGGTGTGGTTTAACGTCCACTCGACACAAACTAGGTCATCTCGGGACTAACATATGGTTTTGATTTTATTTTAATAATTCGCGTGCGCGTAGGTGTCTTAAGCAGTTGGAGCAAACCTACGATGTTGGACAGACGACCCTACTCTGACGTACAACCGGGGATTGAGAACCACGTCAGTTGACTCTATGACAGGCTTTATGATACAACGCGCACAAGCAAACCATTCGGCCATTCAACCCACACCCAATCTCAGTTAGAAAGGAAATGATTATTAAGCAAGAATTAAATCAAAATAAATGTTGTTGTCTTTCAATTTATTCATAGTTATATGAGACAATTTATATATGTTAAATTATGTACATTGAAAATTCATATACTTAGCCTGACAATAAGGAACCAGTCACAGACAATGCCAGGAATTAATCCAGACTTTGGACTGTTTTTACTGGTGTTTATTATATTTAATACATTTAACCACAAAGATCAAAATGACAGGTACTGAGTCATAGGTTGCTTATTTCTTGGTTTGTATGAATATACATACATGTGATGAATAACAGGTCAGATACATACAATGATATAATGAATAGCTGACCAGGTCAGATACATACAATAATGTAATGAATACATACAATAATGTAATGAATAGATTTAATATTGAGAATTAATCTAGCAAAAAACTGCCAGATCCAAATCTAACATATTGTACTGCTCTCGTCTAACCAATCAGGAGGAAACATGTGAACTGACCTCTCTCATCTAAACAATCAGGAGGAAAAATATAATCAACCAATAACAAAGACATTAAAAAGCCAGGTTACAATCAGAACAGGAAATAGATATGGAAGAACTTAAATCTTCGTGTAGACAGACAAAATAAAATCAAATTGGAACAAAATTAAAGACTTAATTTGAATAAGATTAGAGAATGTGAGAATATTTTGGTGACTGTTACTGAATCAGATGAAAATGGAGGAGCCATGAATTTTAAAGGGACAGTCCCAGATCTAATGATACAAAACCCATTCTATGAATTTCATTCTTCCATTGGTTGAGTGACTTGTTACTCGTGACTATCACTTACCACTACAAATTCAGTAAGAATATAGACATGATTAACCAGGCACTTAAACAGTCAGGAATTCTGGGACATCTTCCTCCATTACAAATAGAGCATCCTGTCAGACATCTTCCACATGTTGAACACACCTCAGTCATAAAATCATCAGCTTCATCTGCTTTAGTTTACTTTCATACATAGGACCAGTCCATTGTTTTAATATACTATTCAAAAAAAGTAGGGGATATTTGATTTTTAAGTGTTATTAAAGTCACCTAATGAAACTGACGAAGAAACAAATGACAAAATGAAATGAAGTTCACATTCATCGATTTATTCCAAATGATCGTTAGACTAAGTAAGGCACAGACTGACCATTATAAGGGTAAAATGATACCCGGGGTCAAACAGCATCACAACAAAGTCAGTAACGGGTAAATCCTCCTCTGTTTGCCAAACAAGCATTGATCCGACGTGGCATACTCCTAATGAGACGTCTAAGGTCATTTTGGTCCAGATTGTCCCATTCCTGTTGCAACGCAGCAGCAAGTTCTTGGACATTGGCAGGACGTTGTTGGCGTTGACGTAACCTCTGTCCAAGCATGTCCCAGACATGCTCGACGGGGGAGAGGTCGGGACTCAGTGCTGGCCAAGGTAATGTGGTGATGTTCTGTTGTTGGAGGTAACCTGTAACGATCCTGGCCCTGTGACATCTTGCCTTGTCATCCTGGAAGATGAAACGGCGGCCATGACGTCGTGTGAACGGCACAACATGGACTGCCAAGATGTTGTCCCGGTAGTACTGGCCTGTAACACGCCCTGCAACAACATGTAAAGCCGTTCATCCAGCAACAGTGATGCCTCCCCACACCATAACAGAACCACCCCCAAATCGATCATGTTTGATGACGTTAACGTCTTGGAAGCGCTCGTTTCGACGACGCCACACCCTCCTACGTCTGTCCAAAAAATCAACAGTGAAACTTGACTCATCTGAAAACATCACATTGCTCCAGCGTCGATTATCCCAGTGTTGTCGATCCCTACACCATCTACATCTTGTCTGAATGTGATGATCTCTCAAACAAGGGATCACGCGAGGACGTCGGGCCGAAGGTGACCCCTATGAAGTCGATTCCGAATCGTCTGGCCACTCACTCTCACACCAGTGTCTGTTTGAAGACGAGCGCTGATCTGATTTCTCAAGGCCAAGGTACGGATAAATCGATCCTGGGCTTGAGTTGTTGCCCTTGGTCGACCTGAACGTGGTCTGTCCTGTACAGATTGTGTATCACGGTATCTGGACCATAGCCTGCTTATGACAGACTGAGAAACATTCATCGTCCGCGCCACAACCGCCTGTGTTGTGCCTATCTGTAGCATGACAAGGGCACGTAACCTTTCATTTTGGGTAAGCCGACGCATATCAAAATTTGTTTTCTGGTCACTAAAACATTTAAACTGATGTTTCCACCCTGGAATTCAATGCCACAATGACTGTAACATTCAAAGTCAGAGTCGTGCAAATCTTGGGTTGGACCCCCATGATGATCCCAAGCATCACCTGCATTCCATGCGGTAGCTATTTGTGCGTTTGGGCGTCACATTTGACTGGAAATGTTTCTTCTGTTAGGTTCTATAGTGACTTTTTTCGTAGTCATTTGCATATTTTAGTATTATGCCCCCCAAATCAAATATCCCCTACTTTTTTTGTATAGTATATATTAAATACAGGATCAGGACCAATCCATTATTCTAATATCAGGAGTATCAGGACCAGAATAAAATACTCATTGCCATGGCAACACAGCAAACAGCTACATATGGACTTTTTCTTTCACCTAAAAAACACAGTAAAATATCTGATTATGTAAAATAATTTAATATTGGAAATGAAATAAAATGGGGTTTATCATCCTACTGTTCTGTTCACGGCCACACATCATGCAGTCTGGTGTGAGGGAAATTTTGCCAGGGCAGCAGCACAACAGCATACAGTCATTTCAAATTCCAACTGTCAAAGGATCTTTTACGTGCACGTCAATGTGTAGAAACAGGGAGGAAAACTTTGAAATGTATATTTACGCCATTCAGTATGCCACCGAGGGAAATTTTGCCCTGAGAGCTGCGACTGTGTCTACTCTTATTCGAATTCTAATTTTCAAGGGTTCTTTAATGTTCAAAACGTTTAGGAACTTATCTATAGGTGATGTAGGGGGGTTGGGATGGCCTAGTGGTCTACAGTGCCCCGCTTCGACCTCTAGCTTGCCAGTCACCTCTTGCTTGCGGCTGTGGCATGGAGATAGGGGCGCCTACTCAACCTCGTGGGTTTCCTCCGGGCACTCTGGATTCCTCGCACTGCTAAAAGACCCCTACGCGCATGCTAATTACTGAAATAAAATCAAACCATATGTTGGTCCCGAAATGACCTAGTTTGTGTTGAGTTGAAGTTAAACCCCATTTCTCTCTCTATATCTCTCTATAGGTGATGTATTTTTTCACTCAATCACAGAGAGAGAGAGAGAGAGAGAGAGAGAGAGAGAAATGGGGTTTAACATCAACTCAACACAAACTAGGTCATTTCGGGACTAACATCACACCATTTGACTTAATGGCAGATCTGTGATTCCATTTGCACAGATTTAACCATTCAGCCCCACCCCACCCACGATGGCATTAACAGATGACAATGAAAAGTCTTCTCCAGGCATTAAACATTCAGCCCCTGCAGCTCCATGCACCCGCCATGGCAGTAACAGATGACAATGAAAAGTCTTAACCAGGGATTTATGCACTGTGGACGATAGACATAGACATATATAGAGTTCAATATTAGAGACTTACCTATTCTTGCAAATTTCCAAAATATTCCTAGAAAGCTGAAATAAGAATTAGATGATGCCTACAGTGATCAGTGATTTTAAAATATTCATGTAAAGACTAAAGGAAACACTGATAAAAACAAATATTAAAACAGTTGTTGAGAAAATGGGGTGCTACTGTAACAGTTCCACTCCTACTGGTATATTGACGATGAACATACGCCACACTGTGAGAGAGAATTGGTTCAATTTTGTTTCAATAATTCGCTTGCGTGTAGGGGTCTTTAGCAGTGAGAGGAAACCGGAGTGCCCGGAGGAAACCCGCTAGTTGAGAAGGCGCCCCTATCTCCATGCCACATACGCTCTCACCAAGCCTGAGGTGACCGGCCAGCTAGACTCCCTGAGGCTTCTGTTGAGGAAAGACAATAGATCTATTGAGAGTACTCATCCTGTTTTATCAGGACTCTAGTATATATTATACAGCCAACAGGGCTATGGTAGTATATATTATTTATACAGCCAACAGGGCTATGTACTCACCCTGTTTTATTTCTATCAATGATACTAGGTATAATAGATCTCAGATAAGTACAGGTACATATCAACAATAACAAAACCGTTAATAAACTCTGGAAATTAAACAACGCCGACTGAAAAAAATAAAACTGGTTCATTCATCAGTAGAATATTTAGAGTCACTTATCAGGCCTGTAGCTTTAACAGGGGGAGGGGCAAGAATGTCATGTTGGTCGTTGGTTTAGTATTGCGACCAATGGAAAGGGCACCCATTGGTGCCCATTGGGTTAACCGATTCTTTCCCCATTCAGTGTCTGATTTGTTCCAGGACAGGTAACTGCCTCTCTTGCCCCCACCGCTACCTACGGTCCTGCTCATCTACAAATATTTTGTTAAGGTACACCTGTCACAAATACCTGTAATGGATACCTGTCAGGTATATACATGTATATCATAACTTATGTCTGTCAGGTGTGCCATATATCTAGGCAATGATATAATGAGAAGAAATAGCATTTAGTTCAATATCCCAGTATACAGTAGGCCTACCACCTGCCCTTCCCTGGCTGATGAATATTTTTATCCTGCGACAACACAAGTTGAGAATGATTCACCAGTAACAACTAAATATACATTAGCTCCCCAAGTGACATTAGTCGCCCCATGTCACATTAGTCGCTCCATGCCACATTAGCTACCCACATCACATTAGTCGCCCCATGTCACATTAGTCACCCCATGACACATTAGCTCCCCACATCACATTAGTCGCCCCATGTCACATTAGTCGCCCCATCTAACATTAGTCGCCCCATCTCAGATTAGCATTTACATAACACATTAGCTCCCAATGTCACATTAGTCGCCCCAAGTGACATTAGTCGCCCCATGACACATTAGCTCCCCATGTCACATTAGTCGCCCCATGTCACATTAGTCACCCCATGACACATTAGCTCCCCACATCACATTAGTCGCCTCATCTAACATTAGTCGCCCCATGGCACATTAGTCGCCCCATCTCACATTAGCCTTTACATGTCGCATTAGCTCCCCATGCCACATTAGTCGCCCCATGTCCCATTAGTCGTCACATTATAGTCGCCCCATGTCACTTAAGCTCCACAACTTTGATATACCATATTTTCACACTGTTCGTGTACAAACGGCGGCCATTTTATCTGGCAATTATGGTACGATTTTCTCGAAATTCGAACTCAACCTTCCGTAGGGTGTAACGGTGACAGAGTCAAACGTTTTTTTAAACCAGATAATAATTGTGACCTCCAGAGGGACCATAGGCAATTTTTCGGACAATCAGGGGCCATAATTCAGGAAGTTACGATCCGATATGCGCAAATAACGAAAGGAACCAAGATCTTTGGGTTATAACCATGCATTTCAAGTTTCATCAAAATCGAATTAAAATTGTGACCTCTAAAGGGTCCACAACCATGATATACAATTTTTTATCAGTATTCGCGTACAAACGGCGGCCATTTTGTATGGCAATTTTGGTCCAATTTTCCCGAAATTCGAACTCAACCTTCCATACAGTGTAACTGTAATATTATCAATCGTTTTATTAAATCGGATAATAATTGTGACCACCAGAGGGACCACAAGCTAAAATAAGGCGATTTTGCGTATAATCAGGGGCCACAATTCAGGAAGTTATGTTCCGATATGCGGAAATATCGAAAGGAACCAAGATCTTTGGGTTATAACCATGAATTTCAAGTTTCATCAAAATCGAATTCAAAATGTGACTTCTACAGGGTCCACAACCTTGATATACCATTTTTTAACAGTATTCGCGTACAAACGGCGGCCATTTTGTATGGCAATTTTGGTCCGATTTTCCCGAAATTCGAACTCAACCTTCCTTAGGGTGTAACGGTGATATAATCAAACGGTTTTTTAAATCGGATAATAATTGTGACCTCCACAGGGACCACAAGCTAAAAAGGGTGATTTTTCGGACCATCAGGGGCCATAATTCAGGAAATTACATTCCGATAGGCGCAAATATCAAAAGGATCCAAGATCTTTGGGTTATAAACATGCATGTCAAGTTTCATCAAAATCGGTTCAAAATTGTGACCTCTATAGGGTCCACAAGCTAAAAACGTGATTTTTCGTACAATCAGGGGCCATAATCCATGAAGTTTTCATCCGATACATGCCAATATCGAAAGCAGCCGAGATCTTTTGGGGATAAACCTATATTTCAAGTTTCGTCAAAATCAGATAAGAATTGTGACCTGTAGAGAGTCCACAAACAAATTGTGGACGGACGGACGGACCGGGGCGACGACAATATACGTCCACATAAAAATTTGGGCGTATAAATAGGTACGTATCATGTTTCAACTTTATTTCAACAACACGTAGGAAAAGGTATATATGAATCAATCTGAGGTACGAAACAGCCAGGTTAGGAAACAGCCTGCACCCAATTTATCAATTTCATGATGAGCTCAGCTGGGTAGTTGATTGTCTTACTTTCAATTTATCATTTTCATGATTAGTCGGGTTTCGTGAACTAAGTAATAAATAATAAATAGGATCATACATGTTTTCCCGCTCATTAATTTTGTGTTCTCTATCAATCGGGAGTTTTGTGTCATTGCTAAAACGTAAAATTGCTAATAGAATATTCCATATTCAATGATATTCAATCGACAAATTTGAAATTTACTAACCATTTTCTTCAGGCCATGAGAAAGTTCAACTTGTTGATTTTACCGAAAGCCGATAATATCTATTTTGAGTGGATCATCTATTAATATCGTCCAATAGGATCCAAGTTTGTAAGATGGGAGAGACGCGATCTTTGAGTCATTTAATTTCATCTGCCATTTAGTTAGACTTCCTTAACCAGTATTAATTTCAACCTAAATCAAAAATTTATCAACTAATAATCTGCGGAAAATGCTAAATCACATAAAGCGAGGACGATATAGAGCGAGGAACATGTCAGTCAATTTGATTGACAGTTCAATGTACGGCCTTGACATTATGTATAGTAGAGGCTAAAATCAGATGTTGGATCTACTTGTAAATATTAATTTGTTTGGCCTCGCTGTAAGTGCGTCTGTTGCAATTAAAAGATTTTGGAATACCTTTTCAAATAATTTCCATAAAAAAACACGAAATTTGAGTGATCTTATTATTTTAAATTAAGAATATTATCCTAAATGTCCTAGAAATAGAGAAAATCATCGCATTATACCACACATAGAATTAGAACCCTTCGGTTTCGCTTTATCTTATATTTAAAAGAAATTTGGAGTATTTCTTTCAATTAATTTCCATAAAATAAAGATATTAGAGGGATTTTATTGTGGAGTATTTTTTCAATCACTTTCCATAATAAAAACGATATTAGGGTAATTTGAATATATAAATTAAGAATATTATTCTCTTTATCCTATATATAGAGAAAATGGTTGCCTTGTACCACATTTGTCCTCGCTTTACAGTTAGTCTTTTTCTTACGTTTAAAAGAGTTTGGAGTATTTTTTTCAATTAAATTCTATTAAAATAAAATTAATATTAAAGTGATTAGATTATATAAATTAAGAATATTATCCTATATATCCTATATAGAGAGAAAATGGTTGCCTTATATCACACGTTGAACCCAACCGTCCTCGCTTTAAAGTGAGTCTTTTTCTAATGTTTAACAGATGTTGGAGGATTTTTTTTTTCAATTAATTTCCATTCAAAAAACGACATAAGTGTGATTTTATTAAAAAAATTAAGAATATTATCCTATATATCCTAGATATAAAGAAAACCATTGCCTTATACCACACATTGAACCCAGTGGTCCTCGCTTTATAGTGAGTCTTTTTCTTATGTTTAAAAAATGTTGGAGTATTTTTTTTTTTCAATCAATTTCCATTCAAAAAACGATATTAGCTTCAATTTATTATATAAATGAGGAATATTACCCTATAAATCCTGGAAATAGAGAAAATCGTTGCCTTATACCATACATGGAACCCAATCGGCCTCGCTTTATAGCGAGTTCTTTTCTTATGTTTAAAGGATTGTATAGAATTTTTTCAATTAATTTCCATAAAAAAAACTATATTAGGGTGATTTGAATATCTAAATTAAGAATATTATCCTATATATCCTAGATATAGACAAAATGGTTGCCCTTTACGGCATATAGAACCCAATCGTCCTCGCTTTATAGTGAGTCTTTTTCTGATGTTTAAAGGATCCTGGAATATTTTTTCAATTAATTCCCATTCAAAAACGATATTAGGGTGATTTGATTATATAAATCAAGAATATTATCCTATATATCCTAGATATAGAAAAAAATCGTTGCCTTATAACACCCATTGAACCCGATCGTCCTCGCTTTATAGTGAGTCTTTTTCTTATGTTAAAAAGATGTTGGAGTATTTTTTTCAATTAATTTACATTCAAAAAACGATATTAGCTTGATTTTATTATATATATGTGGCATATTACCCTATAAATCCCGGAAATAGAGAAAATTGTTGCCTTATACCATACATGGAACCCAGTCGACCTCGCTTTATAGCGAATACTTTTCTTAAGTGTTGTGGAGTATTTTTTCAATTAATTTCCATAAAAAACTATATTAGGGTGATTTGAATATATAAATAAAGAATATTATCCTATATATCCTAGATAGAGAACATGGTGGCCCTTTACCACATATAGAACCCAATCGTCTTCGCTTTATAGTGAGTCTTTTTCCGATGTTTCAAAGATGTTGGAGTATTTTTTTCAATTAATTCCCATTCAAAAACTATATGAGGGTGATTTGATTATATAAATCAAGAATATTTTCCTTTATATCATAGATATAGAGAAAATCGTTGCCTTATAAAACACATTCAACCCGATCTTCCTCGCTTTATAGTGACCCTTTTTCTTATGTTAAAAAGATGTTGGAGTATTTTTTTTGAATTAATTTCCATTCAAAAACGATATTAGCTTGATTTTATTTTATAAATGAGGAATATTACCCTATAAATCCTGGAAATAGAGAAATCGTTGCCTTATACCATACATGGAACCCAATCCGGCTCGCTTTATAGCGAGTTCTTTTCTTATGTTTAAATTGTTGTGGAGTATTTTTTGTCCCCCGCCTTTCGGAGAAAGTTGGGGGACTATTAAAATGGGTTCGTCTGTCTGTCTGTCTGTCTGTCCGTCTGTCCGTCACACTTTTTGGGACACAATAACTCTCTTCCTAATTGAGCTAGAATGTTCAAACTTGGTGTATGTGTTTATTAGGTCAATGCCTTGATGGACTTCGAAGATGAGCATTTTCCGCTTAGGGTAAGCAGAGATAAGCTATTTGATTGGTTGATGCTTTGGAACACGATAACTTTAGTTCTAATTAAGTGAGAATGGTGAAACTTGGTGTATAGTTTCATTACAGTAATACCTTTTCTGCTCAGGGTAAGCAGGCGCCGATCCAGAGGGGGGATCCAGGGGGTCCGGACCCCCCCCCCCCCCCGCTCAGACTTGAAATTTTTTTTATGCGATTTTATTGGCGATTTAGACCTGTAATTTTGGAATTTACCTTCCGGGAATACGTCAGAATGAACCAAATTGAATCTCATTTACCAAATTAATCGGTTGAGCGCAATTAGTTAAGCAATTATCAAACCTTGACCCCCCCCCCCTGCAAAAATTTTTGGATCCGCGCCTGGTAAGCAGAGCGATACGCAATTTGATTGGTCGAGACTTTGTGTTCGAAGATGAGCATTTTCCGCTTAGGGTAAGCAGAGATAAGCAATTTGATTGGTTGATGCTTTGGAACACGATAACTTGGTGTATATGCTTATTAGGTCAATGCCTTGATGGAGTTCGAAGATGAGCATTTTCTGCCTAGGGTAAGCAGAGATAAGCAATTTGATTGGTTGATACTTTGGGACAAGATAACTTAGGTTCATCTTGATTGATGATTTTTTATGCCAATACAATGACTGCATTCTCATTCAGTTATGGATTCGACAGTAACAGTGTATAGAAACTATTGACTTGGACACGAGGGCCCTTTCCCTTGGCCAGAGGGTCTCTTTTGTCAAGCGTGGGGGCCCTTTTGTCTGCCTTTTGGGTCCCCCCTAACTAGGGTACATTTTCATTTTTTTCGTCGGTTTTAGCATTTTTCTTTTTATAACTCTTTTGGATGACACTTCGTGTACAGTTTGATTGCTCGATACGTTTGAAAAAAATAAATGTGCGATTAATTAATATGTGTCATCTATTTATTTTGGGATTTGGCGGGGGACATCAGCCTCACTGTTGGCTTGTTTTCAATTAATTTCCATAAAAAAACTATATTAGGGTGATTTGAATATCTAAATTAAGAATATTATCCTATATATCCTAGATATAGACAAAATGGTTGCCCTTTACCACATATAGAACCCAATCGTCCTCGCTTTATAGTGAGTCTTTTTCTGATGTTCAAAAGATGTTGGAGTATTTTTTCAATTAATTCTCATTCAAAAATGATATTAGGGTTATTTGATTATATAATTTAAGAATATTATGCTATATATCCTAGATATAGACAAAATGGTTACCCTTTACCACATATAGAACTCAATCGTCCTCGCTTTATAGTGAGTCTTTTTCTGATGTTTAAAAGTTGTTGGAGTATTTTTTCAATAAATTCCCATTCAAAAACGATATTAGGGTGATTTGATTATATAAATCAAGAATATTATCCTGTATATCCTAGATATAGAGAAAATCGTTGCCCTATAACACACATTCAACCCGATCGTCCTCGCTTTATAGTGAGTCTTTTTCTTATGTTAAAAAGATGTTGGAGTATTTTTTTCAATTAATTTCCATTCAAAAAACGATATTAGCTTGACTTTATTATATAAATGAGGCACATTACCCTATAAATCCTGGAAATAGAGAAAATCGTTGCTTTATACCATACATGGAACCAAGCCAGCCTCGCTTTATAACGAATTATTTTCTTATGTTTAAAGGATTGTGGAGTATTTTTTCAATTAATTTCCATTAAAAAAAACTATATTAGGATGATTTGAATATCTAAATTAAGAATATATTATCCTATATATCCTAGATATAGACAAAATGGTTGCCCTTTACCACATATAGAACCCAATCGTCCTCGCTTTATAGTGAGTCTTTTTCCGATGTTTCAAAGATGTTAGAGTATTTTTTTTTCAATTAATTCCCATTCAAAAACTATATGAGGGTGATTTGATTATATAAATCAAGAATATTTTCCTACATATCATAAATATAGAGAAAATCGTTGCCTTATAACACACATTCAACTCGATCTTCCTCGCTTTATAGTGACTCTTTTTCTTATGTTAAAAAGATGTTGGAGTATTATTTTCAATTAATTTCCATTCAAAAACGATATTATCTTGATTTTATTTTATAAATGAGGAATATTACCCTATAAATCATGGAAATAGAGAAATCGTTGCCTTATACCATACATGGAACCCAATCGGATTCGCTTTATAGCGAGTTCTTTTCTTATGTTTAAAGGATTGTGGAGTATTTTTTTCAATTAATTTCCATAAAAACTATAATAGGGTGATTTGAATATCTAAATTAAGAATATTATCCTATATATCCTAGATATAGACAAAATGGTTGCCCTTTACCACATATAGAACCCAATCGTCCTCGCTTTATAGTGAGTCTTTCTGATGTTCAAAAGATGTTGGAGTATTTTTTTTTCAATTAATTCCCATTCACAAAATGATATTAGGGTTATTTGATTATATAAATTAAGAATATTATCCTATATATCCTAGATATAGAGAAAATCGTTGCCTTATAAATATATGACACATTGAAATCAATCGTCGTCTTTTTCATTTGTTTAAAAGATTTTGGAGTATATTTTTCAATTAATTTCTATTAAAATAAAATCTATATTATGGCGATTTGATTATATAAATTAAGAAAATTATCCTATATATCCTAGATATATAGAATATCGTTGCCTTAAATCACACGTTGAACCCAATCGTCCTCGCTTTATAGTGAGTCTTTTTCTTATGTTTAAAAGATGTTGGAGTATTTTTTCAATTAATTTCCATTCAAAAAACGAGAAAATATTTGCCTCGCTTTGTAGAAATTAGGGTGATTTTATTATATAAATTAAGAATATTTTCCTATATACATGTATCCTGGATATAGAGAAAATCGTTGCCTTATATGGCACATTGAACCCAATGACAGTGAGTCTTTTTCTTATGTGTAAAAGATGTTGGGTTATTTATTTCAATTAATTTCCTATAAAAAAAGATATGGTGATTTTATTGTATAAATTAAGAATATGACCCTATATATCCCAGAAGTAGAGATAATCATTGCCTTATACCGGACATTGAACTCAATCGGTTCGCTTTATAGTTAATCTTTTTTATGTTTAAAAGATTTTTGAGTATTTTTTTCAATTAATTTCTATTAAAATAAAATCGATATTAAGATGATAAGATTATATAAATTAAGAATATCATCCTCTATATTCTACATACAGTGTATAGAGAAAATGGTTGTCTTATACCACATATATAACCCAATCGGCCTTGCTTTAAAGTATTGTGGAGTATTTTTGTTCAATTAATTTTTTTTTTTAAAAAAAGGATATTTGAATGATTTTATTATATAAATTAAAAATATTATCTATATATCCTAGAAATAGAGAAAATCATCATCGCCTTATACGCCACATAGAACCGAATCGACCTGGCTTTATAGTGATTACATAAATTTTAAAAATTAAAAATACGCACACGGCTCCGAACGCAACTGAGTTATAAACAAATTACTGTACCTGTTAAATTAAAGTTTCTGTTATATTAAAAATACGCACACGGCTCCGAACGCAACTGAGTTATAAACAAATTACTGTACCTGTTAAATTAAAGTTTCTGTTATATGACACGACAAAACGTGTTTTGGAATTAACTTCAAAATTTTCGACAAACTTATTAAAATTTTCATCAGATTGAAATACTTCTCTAGACATATTAGGTGGTATTGGAAATCGTCCTGCCTCAGAGACAGATCCAACGATAGTATTCTCAACTTCAGGGAGAATAAGTTTTATGTTCATCATAAAATAATAATAATAAACCGCCCCCTGCAACCTTAACCTTCATAAAAGTGGGAAGGGCCTAAACAACAGAAGGGCGGGGCTTAAACTATACTCGCTTTATACTATTTAGCAAAATCGTCCCGGCTTCATATCATTTAGCACTTACCATAATCTGCTACGGAATGATATCAGAAATATAAGACTTTTTAAAGATTTTTTCGCTGTAATAAATCTCAAAATACCAATTTTTATATAGGGCCAAAATGTTTGCAAATTTTTATTCTCAATAGACTGAAAGCTGACAGATGTTTTCTTTTATATTTCGTTTCGTTTAAATTTACCAATCTGACGTTTTGTTATTATGGCTGTCAAAAGGAGAAAAAAATTGTAAATAAACAGCGAACTTTATAAATGTAGTGAAATAATTCAATTGCAGAGGTTAACAGGTTATTTTTTATAGACTGAATCTTTATACGTGCCAATATATTCTTCAAATACCATTTTCATATCCGCCTCATTGATGTGGATGCAGGTAGATCCATTATTAATTATTATTAATACTAGTCAATACAGCTGAACAGACACACTGATCAGCAGTGAATATTCGCCAGGCAGCTACAGTCACTGATAAGGATGACATTGACACGACTTAATTAGTCCCCCATATTAATTTTTATATGCCCACATTTTTATGTGGACGTATATTGTCGTCGCCCCTGTCCGTCCGTCCGTCCACAATTGTTTGTGAACAGTCTACAGTCAGATTATAACTTCCTGAATTATGGCCCCTGATTGTACGAAAAATCGCCTTTTTTAGCTTGTGGTCCGTCTTGAGGCCAAAATTATTATCCGATTTGAAAAACCGTCTGATCATATCATCATTACACCGTTAAGAAGGTTGTGTTCGAATTTCGTGAAAATCGGATCAAAATTGACGGACAAAATGGCCGCCGTTTGTACGTGAAAAGTGTAAAAATATGGTATGTCAAGGTTGTGAACACTGTAGAGGTCACAATTTTGAACTGAATTTGATGAAACTTGAAATGTAGGTCTATAACTCAAAGATCTTGGTTCCTTTCTATATTTGCGCATATCGGATCGTAACATCCTGAATTATGGCCCCTGATTGTACGAAAAATCACGCTTTTAGCTTGTGGATATTATAGAGGTCACAACTTTGAACCGATTTTTGATGAAACTTGACATGTATGTTTATAACCCAAAGATCTTAGTTCTTTTGATATTTGCGCCCATCGGATCTTAACTTCCTGAATTATGGCCCCTGTTTGTCCGAAAAATCACCCTTTTTAGATTGTGGTCCGTCTGAAGGTCAAAATTATTATCCAATTTTAAAAAACGTTTGATGATATCACCGTTGCTTGGTAATGAAGGTTGAGTTCGAATTTCATGAAAATCAGACTAAAATTGACGGACAAAATGGCGATCGTTTGTAAAGATATGTTATATCAAGGTTATTGACCCTATAGAGGTCACAATTTTAATTCGATTTTGATAAAACTTAAAATACATGTTTATAACCTAAAGATCTTGGTTACATATTTGCGCATATCGGATTGTAACTTCCTGAATTATGGCCCCTGATTGTCCGAAAAATCGCTTTTTATTGCTTGTGGTCCCCCTGGAGGTGGCAATTATTATCCAATTTAAAAAAAACCATTTGATTATATCACTGTTACACAGTAATGAAGGTTGAGTTTGAATTTCGTGAAAATCGGACCAAAATTGCTGGACAAAATGGCCGCTGCTTGTACGCGAATAGTGTAACAATATTGTATATCAAGTGGACATGTAGAGGTCACAATTTTAATTTTATTTTGATGAAACTTGAAAGAGAGTTTAAGGTCTTGAGACCAACAAATATATTGATTTTCAATGAATTTTGATAATTGTACAGCTAAATCCATAATATTAAATGTTTCGTATACTAGACATTAGCATGGGCCAGAACTTTATAAAAAACCAAACAAATTCTAATGATTTTTGATAATTACTTAATATGCGACAACTCTTGTTGACTGCCAAGACGATTTAGCTGCTGGTGGGCGTATGTTTCGTTGTCTGGCAACCTATTTTTTGTATGTATTAGAAAAACAAGTATGAACAAGTAAAAAATATGTGATGTCATTGATTAGACGTGTCAAAGAAATATTTCTACGAGATGCGTAATTCCATTTGGACGAGATTGCCCAATGTACATCCAGTTCCGGTCTGATTTTTTTATTAATCAACAGTCTGTTGCCGTGGGTGACAGTTTTAGTTATGCTCCAATGTCAGTCGATACTTTGGAGCTTCGCTCTTTATCAATATCAGTATCAAAGTACATCTACAAACAAACCAACATTTATATTCCCATGGTACGATTCTACATTTATATTCCCATGGTACGATTCTACACACAACCCAGGTTTTGACATTCTCCAGTCAAATATAAAACCTCCAAAATAAAGCTCTGAGTGAGCCCCTAATAAATATTAGTTTAATTTTGTTAAATTTTAAAAAGTGTGAAAATTAGCTGTGTAATTTTGTTTGGGCAAAATTTGATAGAAAGGAGATAACTCTTAGCATGTTAATTATAGTTAATATGCACATGCAAATTAGATCTATTTGATAAGGCCAACTTCCAGTTTGGTTGAAGGTCACAAGATGTAGACAGGGCTAGATGTAATCCCAACCCTAACCATAACCCTGGCCCTACAATCTCGCCAACAATCACATACCCTAACCTTATTTACATATTAGCGATCTTAACGAAATCTTGAGTTGGTCTTAACAAATAGATGTAGCCCATGCACATTATCTGTTTGACCCAGTGGCGGTGTATTCGGTTCTGATCTGATACCAACAGATAACGGTTTCAGTTATACTATTTTGTTACCGGAAATGAGCCTATATTAGGCAGGTTGATGTAGGCCTACCTGATAATGACGTACAGTAGTAGGCCTACATCAACCTTCCGTACAGTAGTAGGCCTACCTAATAATGACGTAGTAGGCCTGATTACCGATATAACATCAATCTCATGCGATGATATCAAATCTAGGCCTAATCATTTAAATTTTAATTTTTCTAATAAATATCCATTATATCTGTTTTAGTTTAAGGTAAAAGCATGAGTAAAAAGGTTCTTTCAAAGATTACAACCGTTGGAAGTCAGCAGTTTTTTCTGTTAACGACGATACCAGTAGATAAAGAAGATGGTTTTAATTTGTTACTAACGGATGGACAATCAACATGGACAGGAACTTGTAAGTTATACATGGGGATATAGGGACTTGTATACATGGACAGGAACTTGTGTACATAAGGATATAGGGACTTGTAAGTTATACATGGGGATATACGAATGAAATAACATGGGGGTTATGCCCTTTTTTTCTGCACTGATGGAGACCAGCTTACACCCATCCTCGGTTACCCAGTGTACTCATTCCGTTCTACTCCACTATACCCTGTGTTAATCCATAGGGTTTCCACGATTTCAAATTATCTGCCCTGGCGGATTGTAATATTTTTATCGTCCAATCCCATAAAGCGTTACTTGGAAAGGTAATAGGCGAAGGGAAGTAACTCTCAACAAAGAATACCCCCAAAACATGGGTACCTTAGTCTGTTCTTGCACACTTTACAAATATGTCATTTGGGAAAAATACCTACCGCGTAGTAGAAAAATCAGTGTCATTTAAGAATTTCACGACAGAACTTTTCCTGCCATCTTTTTGTGTGCATGTCAATTCTTTTATATTAAATCTTTTACAAAGTTTCTCATAATCGAAAAAAAACGGGCCTGTTTTTTGATTGGTTTGAACACTCTACCTAAATTCAGATTAGTTTGAAATCGTGGAAACCCTATGGATTAACTCAGGGTATAGTGGAGTAGAACGGAATGAGTACACTGCGTTATCGAGGGTGGCATACACCATGCTTAATTTTTGCATCAGATAGCATTTTAAGACCTCTGTTGTACGGTTTCTCATTTCAAAGCTTAAAAGCAAAATAGAGCATCAAAAATTACAACAAGTGCCGCCGAGATATATTTTATGTGCCGTAACGAAGCAAACTTTGCCCACCCCCACCTTGCACATCTACACCAACAAGAATATTGATACCATAAATAAACTATAACCAACTTTATATGTTTACTCCCCATTCATATTCTGGCAGACAACAGTCGAGTTTCCAGTCAGTGAAACCGGGGTGTTTTTCGGATAATACAGTATTTTTCATGTAACTAACGTAAGATTATGGATGTATACTTTCCATATATACCAAAATTGCCATACTTTTATTGAAAATAACCACTAGATAAATATTTTCGGGACATTATATCCTAAATTTTATTACAGTTTCAGCTGATAATATGGACAAACACCGTAAAAGGTTAAAAATGGATTTTACCTGGTATTTTAATCAAACAGAAAAAGCCTTCATCCGAGATGATGATGATGCGAATTTTGAATACAGTGTTAAAATTAAAAATGATGATACGGCTGAATTGGTGTGGAAGAAACACGTCACCTCAGATGATATTAAGGTAAATTGTTTGTTCACTTTTTATAAGCCCCCACATTGAAATATGATCGTATATTGTCGCAATCTCCGTCCCTACAGTGTTAAAATTAAAAATGATGATACGGCTGAATTGGTGTAGAAGAAACACGTCACCTCAGATGATATTAAGGTAAATTGTTTGTTCACTTTTTATAAGCCCCCACATTGAAATATAATCGTATATTGTCGCAATCTCCGTCCCTTCGTCTATAGGCTTAAGTTAATATCCGATTGACTTTAAATTAAGACGCCTATTGATTTTCAACAATTTCCGATAATTAATGGAAGAGTTGTGCCCTTTATCCCTTTGAAAAATCTTGTGGAAGCTCTCAAGGCTAATGTTTATGTACAGTGTTTTTAAAGGTCACAAGCCAAAGAAGCCTATCAATTTTCAATAATTTCAGATAATTAGTGCCATAGTTATGGCCCTTGACCTCTTTGAATATACTTTATTTATACAATGTGTTATAGCTGCTGTGGATGTTGGAGGCACAGTATATGGTTTATAGTTACTAGTATATGTTTTATAGTGACTGGTATATGTTCTATAGTTACTAGTATATGTTTTATAGTGACTGGTGACTGGTATATGGTTTATAGTGACTGGTATATGTTTTATAGTGACTAGTATGTTCTATAGTGACTGGTATATGTTTTATAGTGACTAGTATATGTTTATTGTGACTGGTATATGTTTTATAGTTTCAGTTAGGGAGTATAACACTAATGTTAAAAGATGATCCAGTGACTGGTATATGTACAATATTAAATCATAGCGTAGTCAACAATGAACGAGATCAACATCAACTTAAACAGCTAGAAACAGATAATAACAGACTGTCACAAGAACGAATGATGGCTTTAAAGGTGATGACCCCGTAGTATTTATACCGTAATATATTTGATGTTATAGTAGTCTTTATGCACCTTTAAAGCTCGATTGGTCGATAGGAATAGCACATTATACTCTCGTGCATTCACAGGGACTTCAAATTCAAATTATCTGCCTTTGAACCAATCAAAAAACAGTTTACATACCAGTCTTATCATCATTGTTTACGTTCCTGTCACCCACTCGATTTGTCGATAGGAATAGCACATGTATCAAGGGCAGATAATTTAACTGTTTCTCCCCCATGGATGACCCCTGGGTGTGCTGGAGTAGAACGTAATGGTACCACTGACGATATCGAGGATGAGTGAAAATTGAAAAAAAATTATTTTGTAATTTCTAATCAATTATGTTCGGTGAAATACTTGAACAGTCCAAATTGAGTCGTTTGTTGCTGCTAGTCGATTCTACATGTTTTTAGAATATTATTTTGACAATCATGAATCAGCCATTTTTAAAATATTTCTATATCAAGTCAAGTGTTTTCGTTCCTCAGCTTGAACATGACAAGGGGTAGAGTTGTCTGTCCAACCTATTAAGTCAAGTGTTTCGTTTACCAGCTTGAATGTGACAAGGAGTAGAGTTGTCTGTCCAACATATTAAGTCAAGTGTTTTCGTTCCTCAGCTTGAAGGTGACAAGGAGTAGAGTTGTCTGTCCAACCTCATGGGTTTTCTCTCGGTACTCTGGCTTCCTCCCACTACTAACAACTTTTACACCTAAAGCTGAACTCCGGTTACAAAAATACCGAAATAATGTAATAAAAAAAAAGTTAACGCCCGCAAGCCGCCATACTTGTTTCCAACTTGTGAAATAAGTATGGCGGACATGGAGGCTTATGACCTTGAAAGGTTAGCCGATCTCACTTCCAGTTTGTTTCTCGTCAGCTAGCTATACACATCCGGCTTTATTCTCTTCACACGGTTCACTGATTGCTGTATTTTCCCCCAACAGTATACCAAATTACTAGTATTGAAGATTGAACATGTCTGATCAGGTAAGACTGTAAATAATTATATGAACTGCGTCTACTACAATATCAATTTCTTACACGTTGGTAAAATGGAGAAAAAAACCATAACATCAATAAATTTAGCACTGTCAAACACTCCCCAATGAGAGCCGTCCCAAACATGTAGTTATGTCCCTTGGTCGTTTTCATGAACACTATTCAAAATGGAACACACGAAGAAGGCAATACTAATAGTTTGTATAGGTGATTTGTTTTGGTTGAAAAACAGGTTGGGTAAGACATCTGGTTGCAACTTTTGTTTTGGAGTAAAGCTTAGGCTATATTGTAGTAGACGCAGTTCATATAATTATTTACAGGCCTACCTGATCAGACATTTTGCAATCTTCAATAATTTGGTATACTGTTGGGGGAAAATACAGCAATCAGTGAACCGTGTGAAGAGAATAAAGCCGGATGTGTATAGCTAGCTGACGAGAAACAAACTGGAAGTGAGATCGGCTAACCTTTCCAGGTCATAAGCCTCCATGTCCGCCATACTTATTTCACAAATTGGAAACAAGTATGGCGGCTTGCGGCCGTTAATTTTTTTTTATTACATAATTTTAGTATTTTTGTAACCGGAGTTCAGCTTTAAGTGAATTATTAAAATATTTTTGAACCATATGACAATCCTTCTAAATGACAAAAATTAACAATACTGTAGTAGTTTTGTTACCAATTTCTACTTTTATAGAGGCTGGAAAAATGTGTTGCTGCAAAAGAAGAAATGGAAAAAGATTTATTTTCCAAGGTAAATAACAAGTACTCCAAGTATGAATGATTTATCAGTTGAATTTGTGTAATATAAGATAAAATATGGAAATCTGATTCTTAATTTTAGTTTCAAATAGTTTATTAAATAAAACGAAATATGGTTTACGGTCGAACGTTACTGTACCACAGGTTATTGAAGGAGGGATATTGGCTGGATTAGTAGCCAATTAAAATTAATGATGAAATATGCCAGGTTTTACGTGAAAGACATGATGAGATGTACGGAGTTAAAACAAAGTTAATGATAAAATATACAGGGTATACGTGAACGACTTAATAAGATGAGTTAATGCGAGATCAAGCCTTTTATTGAAGATAGTCTTACTGGACAGTGATGATCTGCCTATTCTTGATCAAATTCCAGGTGTTGGATCTTCAGGGTATACGTGAACGACTTAATAAGATGAGTTAATGCAAGATCAAGCCTTTTATTGAAGATAGTCTTACTGGACAGTGATGATCTGCCTATTCTTGATCAAATTCCAGGTGTTGGATCTTCTTTAATGTGGACACCATCTCGTACTCACGGGGATCACTGGTTTTCATCCTTTTCTATGCGGAACCATTGCCATGGTGATGGGGGCTTTCCTGGAAAATCTCAAGAAACCTTGACAAACACCAGGATCCAAGTCGGGATCTCCGAGTTAAAAATACATTATGTCATGATTATGTAAGATTTAGATAAAGAACTAGCCATTCTTATTATAATATTTCAGAAATAGATAATGCAAAATCAAAATATTGAAAATTTCATTCCAATTACTCTATTCTGAGCCAGATCATCAGTGTTTATAGTTTTAACAAAAGTCTGCTTTGTGGTAACCTGGGTGGTATCAAGAGTTGATTATTATCTTGTTTTGTTAAACATGCATTATACAAAAACTAAATCTGCCTATTGCAGGTCTTTCTTTAGGCCTGAAATGTTTTCAAAAGTATTAATTAGACATTTATTAACTGATCCAGGCCTTAATCAACCCTCGAATGTTTAATGAGACAGCCACAATTATTATATCATCCACACAAATTTCTTTTATTTTTAGTTTGTTGCCGTATTAAATAGTAAAAAAGAAAAAATAAGAAATTTAAAAGAAAATGGTTCAGGTGAGAGAGACTTTAGGGTTTAACATCCACTTGAAACTAATAAGATCATTTCGCAATAAACATATGGTACAATAATTTCTAGGCAGTGAAAATATTTTTTTTGTGACCCAAGTTGTAAGATTTATCAGTTTTACTCAAGTATGAATGATTTCTATATTACTTTTAATTATTTTCAGTTAAAAAATGTTTTTTCATGTGACCCAAGTTTTTAGATTTATCAGCTTTACTCATGTATGGACAATTTTTATACTACCAAAAATTACTTTTAAAAACATATTCAAACTTATTAATTTATAATTAAATTTTGCTTCTAATCTTTCTCAAAACATTGTAAATATCAGGGAATACCCCTGATATAAAAAATTGATCAGGTGACTTACTTCTCTCGGTACCTTGCTACAGGAGAATTCATTGTGTATACATGACTATGTATCGCTGACTATTTATTACAAATATCGAAGCCCAATAAATTCTCGCATGATCCACTGCCCAAGTTTTTTCTGTGGTTTTTCACTCAGAAAATGTTGCACCACCTAGTTTATGAGCATATACATCAAGCGTTCACTAACGCTGGGAGATTAGGTAATCTTCGTGTGCTACCCCTATGACGTTACTTGAGCAAACATCACTGATATTATTGGGTTGCCAGTTAGAAAAAAAGCTTCCATTTTTTCCCTGTATCTAGTATTTTTCTAGTAAGATTGGGTGTTTCTAGTTAGATTGCCATACTTGTATTTGAAATAACCACCCGATAAATGTTTTTCTGGGAAAGAATGTTTGAAGAAAATATTTGATATGTTATTACAGGTGATGGTCAAGGTGATGAGAAAGATGACGGAACACCAGGTATCACTTTTATTTATGATGAGTAAATCTTTATTAGTTTTCAGAAATAGAGAGTAATATCTACTAAACAGGGCCACAATACTAGGACCAGTGACACTGTTTGCGAAATATGATACATTTTTATATTGATTACCAATAGCATAAAGAAGGTATTTTTCCTTTTTTCTTCGACACAAGTTCAAGGGCGAGGGATGTTTGATGACTAGTCATCTTGTTTAAATTAAAAAAAGGTCCTACGCTCACTTTTTAATAAATAAAGTATAAAAGGGTTGGGTAGCCCCAGTCGCCCGGGTTTAGATTTGTCTGCTTCTTTGGTACAAAAGGAAAAATAAGATTGTGAACAATGGCATGAGATAACTCGTATTAACCAGTGGTTGTATGGGCAATGGCCTGCCAACTGCATTACCCAGTTTCTTATTAACCTTACCAGAAAAAAAAACATTCTTTTGACAGAATTTTGTTTTGTTTGCTCTACTTTTAATAGGTTGTTCAGAAAAACTGCACAGCAGAACACAAACATAGCAAACAAAACATGTATGAGATAAAGATAAAAAGTTTATATTATATGTTTTACAGTGTCACAGTCGAATTCTACTGGAAATGGAAGACAACACAGAGAACAACAGGTGGAAACAAATAATGAAGAAAGGTAAATAAACCATTATTATTAAATACGCACTCTTATATAATTTTTTCTTATATGATTCCACTTTTATATATAATTATTTCGTTTAAAGAAACATTAATTCGTTTTCAATGAAATATGAATTCATTTAAACGAAATACTAATTCGTAATAACGAAATAACTAATTTGATCACCATTGTTTTTATTTTCTAGTGATAAAGAAGAAAATACAGACGAGGAAGAGGTAGGGTATATAAAACTATATAGAGTTACTTCCCTTTCTATCAGGTTTTTATTTTATTATCTGTAATTGGAGAGTTGGAACTGATGAAGATAGACATACTAGATGGACTTGATACACTCGGCTAATCTCGACAGATTCCGTAAACTACGTAGACTACATCTAGTCTCGGATGTATGACAGTAAGTGATATGTACCTACGCCCATACATTTGCGATGCGGCTACCGGTTTACTTTAACAGGAAAACTTGACGCTATTACACAAATTGGGAACCTATTCGGCTAGCGACCTATTCGACCGATCGAGCTGCAACCTGTTCGTTGGAAACCTATTTAGAGTAAAGACAACAGTCTCTATTTATCAACCAGTAAAATCCAACGTTATGTCTATCAAATGAAAGTAGAATATATTATTTTTTATCCATTCCTTCAGCTCAGAATAGAAGTGTAATTTCGTCATTATCTTACAGCTGGATCGGTCGAATAGGTCGCTAGCCAAATAGGTCGCCAACTTGTGTTTGGAATGGGCGCAGCCATGTTTCATCCGGGACCTTTAAAGTAGTTCCAATATGGCGGAATTCATCGTACAGCCGAGTTTAGATTCCGAAATCTTCCGAGGTTTGCCGAGTGGGACTTGATACTAGGAGCATTATGTCCGACCACAGCCTTCTCTTACACACAGGATCTGGGTTTTCCTTCCGGTACAAACAACCAAATGCTGTTCACTAACATGGGAACACCATGCTGTCTGACGATCTGTACTACCCCACTAAAATAGGGGACACCCTGCTGTCTGAACAACTGTCCCACACTACTGACACAGGAACACATTAAGGAACTTTCTTAAAATAAATGTTTATTTTTAAATATTACATGATATCAATAATTAATATTTATTGAATGACAAAAGAAAATTTGAAAACCTATTCGCTTAACATACTATGTGTATATACAAAGTGGTATTATTTATTTATTTTAGACGCCACCACCTAAACGTCAGAGAAAGAATGTGGGCCGTAAAACTGGTGATCTAGATTGTTCGTTAGATTTAGGGGAGGACGAGATTGAATCATCATCTTCTAGGATAGTTAAAAGGTAGAATTTATACACAGTAGGTTAAGGTTTAATTGGACAGTTAGATTACTTACTATCCATTCAAAAGGTTGTTATTGTAACTATATGTGGTTGTTATTGTAACTATATGTGTTTGTTATGGTAACTATATGTTTGTTATGGTAACTGTATGTGAATATTACGGTTATTATGTTGTATTTTTAAGGCCAGCTAGAAAGAGAGGAAGTGTAAGAACAGGGACACCAAGTAAACCTATTCTACCTAAAGTAACTAGAAATACGTCCAATGAGAGGTAATTAATATTATAAACCTATTCTACCTAAAATAACTAGAAATACGTCCAGTGAGAGGTAATTAAAATATTATAAACCTATTCGACATAAAATAAGTAGAAATACGTCCAATGAGAGGTAATTAAAATATTATAAACCTATTCTACCTAAAATAACTAGAAATAGTCCAATGAGCGGTAATTAAAATATTATAAACCTATTCTACCTAAAATAACTAGAAATACGTCCAATGAGAGGTAATTAAAATATTATAAACCTATTCTACCTAAAGTAACTAGAAATACGTCCAATGAGAGGTAATTAAAATATTATAAACCTATTCTACCTAAAATAACTAGAAATACGTCCAATGAGAGGTAATTAAAATATATTATAAACCTATTCTACCTAAAATAACTAGAAATACGTCCAATGAGAGGTAATTAAAATATTATAAACCTATTCTACCTAAAATAACTCGAAATACGTCCAATGAGAGGTAATTAAAATATTATAAACCTATTCTACCTAAAATAACTAGAAATACGTCCAATGAGAGGTAATAAATTAAATATTTGCAACCTAAATCAGGTACCCTTATGACAAAGTACACAAGTGATTTTTAAACCTGGTCAGTTAAAGTTTGTTTAATATACATCTCTGTGTAGTTCATCTTATAAAAGTTGAAGACTGTATAATAGACTATTATGATATTGAAAATACAGAATCATTCAATTAGAGCTGACCACTTGAAATGCGGAACCCATGGTTAATGGCACTCTCCATACATTTTTACTGGCTGCAAATATTGTTTTACTGCCCCTATTTTAATATATGGCGAGAGAAATGGGGTTTAACATCCACTCAACATGGGTTAATTTTATGCCAACAATTCTCTTGCCAACAATTCTCTTGCAGGTTTGTGTCTTGAGCAGTGCACAAGGAACCATGAGGTTGGACAGACAACCCTACTCTTTGTCACATTTAAGTGGGGATTCGAAACCCCACCACCTGACTCAAGTACAGACCTTATGATTTCATGCACATGCGTTAAACTACTAGACCGCTCAACCCCCTTAATCTACATTAGCGCGGGGGATCACGTGGCTGAGTGGGCAAGGCGCTGGTTTGCTAGCCTGGAGGTCGGGTGTTAGATCCCTGCATTGGCCGAGAAAGTTCATCTCAATTTCCCAGCGTGGCTTCCCCTTGTCAGTGATGCAGAACGGAGGGCCTGACAAGGACGGCTGCCTAGTCATTTGGATGGGATGAAAAACCGAGGTCCCGTGTACACATTGGCGTGCACGTAAAAGATCCCTTGGCAGTTGGAATTCGATATAAGAGTAGGCCATACCGCCGCTGCCTGGGCAAAATTTCCCTCATAGCACACTGTATGGCGTATGCCCCTCTTCTATTAGCCCAGGATAGGTGCAGAAGAGTAGGAAGTTAAACCCCTTTTCATTCATTCATTCATTCAGAATAGAACAGTAGAGCTTTCAAGCCCATTTTATTTCATTTTATTTAATCTCTATCATTCATATAATTTATATATCTTATTTTTTTATATTTTTAGTTACGATGGTGGTCGAGGTCAGATGAGTAAAAGTAGTTCCAATAATTCTAATGTATCTAATATAGATCCTGAAGATCTGTTCAGTGATTTGTAGATAGAATTCAGTGGTTCAGAAACATTTCCGTCTTGTTTATAACCAAGGCAGCACTCATTATCATATTCAGTGATTCAGAAACATTCTGTCTTCATATCCCTTACCAGGCCCTCTGTCATGCATCCCTGGCAAAGAGGAACAATGCCGGGAAATCTGGATGAACTTTATGGACCACTGCAACTACAAGGATCGAACAGGGGATTTGCAGGTTACCGAGCCAGTGTCTTATGACTTAGCCATCGTGTCTCCCAACAGTATAAACAATGTTGTGTATTAGTTATATACAATATAAACGCTATCTTGTATAAACAATGTTGTGTATTAGTTATATACAATATAAACGCTATCTTGTTCATAAAGTGAAATGTTATGAATTGTATTCTGTTGTTAATAGGGGGTGGGGGGGGGGCTGAATGGTTAGCACGTATGTGCTGTATCATAAACCCAGTTAACATAACTTTACTGGTATGGTTGCCCCTAGAGACGGTAGTTATAACAAACATGGCGACCAGGTGGGTACTAACTATAACTCGGTTGTTCTAATAGTAACCCACGGACAAGACATGTACAGGTGGGTACTAACTATAACTAGGTTGTTCTAATAGTAACTGCAGGGCACTGAGAGACTCTGAGATGAGTCACATATTATATTGAACATGGTTAGGAACTGTCATTGTCAGATCATCCAGTCCTGCCATTCTGACAAGGAGACTTGAAAGCTGGGATAGGTCGTACCAAAATGTAATGTTGATGGAATCTAAAAAATAGCACAATATGTCCCAATATAATTTAATACTGCCAGAGTTATGTTCCAATAGAATATATTACTGCTAGAGTTATGTCCCACTACCAGGTCCTTCGTTCTACACTACCAGGTCCTCCGTTCTACACTACTAGGTCCTCCGGTTTCACAAACCATTCTCAGACCTAATTTAAGAATTATACCAGAAACACAAAACTCTGCACATAGTTTCTTATAGATGTGTGTTATACATTAAAGCTATAGACGTTTTATAAAGCGATATATTTAAGTTAAAATAAGACGTGATGGAGGTTCTACACACTTTCATTCTACCTCCCTGGTATATAGAAATCATGGTGGAAATGATGAGTTTAGATTATATAAAACTACTGACTTTAACGTTCTAGGCCAGTAGCTGTGGTGTAAATTATATCAAACTACATACTGACTTTAACGTTGTTTAAAAAATAGCCGTGGTGTAAATTATAGGTATATTATCAACCCCTGATTTTAACGTTCTAAACCAGTCTAGTAGTTGTGGTGTAAAG
Organism: Patella caerulea; assembly: GCA_036850965.1. NCBI lineage: Eukaryota > Metazoa > Mollusca > Gastropoda > Patellidae > Patella > Patella caerulea. Next base: position 2,061,603 of record JAZGQO010000002.1, read on the forward strand.
TTTACACTTCTTACCACTGTTTTTACTTGTACCTATTTTAACAGTGTATGATACGATATCGAATTAACAACATGCAATAACCTGAATATTATTAATTCCTTGGGGAAACATATAATATTCTGGGGGAGCCCCCCCGCCCCCGTCGGACGCTTTGCGCCTCCGGCGCTTGCGGGCGGACGGCTTCGCCGCCCGCGGCCTCTAAAGAAATATATTTGTCGGGAAAATATGCTGGCCCCCGCAAACAAGTTCGGCCCCGTACGCCTATGTCTGCATGTATTGCAGTATTGGGTCTTTATGTTACGTTCTGGATGACAACACTGGTTTAACATCTTAGAATACTTTTATTCTGCTTTTTACATAACTAGTACCTATATTTAATGTTAACGAACCCAGAACTAACTTGTATTGAGGGAGCCATGTCTTAGCTTGGCACAAATAACTCGGATATTAACTTTAGCCTCTACAGCGTTCACAAAAATTGTGAACGACAGACGGGGGCGACGCAATATACGACCACATTTCCATGACGGCGTACAAATATTTGGTGTACTGTGTCCTATATAATCATCAATTACTTAACCGCCCTTGACGGCGTACAAATATTTGGTGTTCAGTGTCCTATATAATCATCAATTACTTAACCGCGTAGCATGTTTGTGTCATGGCGAGAACAAATATAATTCTTATTCAGATAATTTTGTGAATATTTTACACGCTGACCGATGATGCGTGCTTGCTAACACTACTTTTGCTGTATCTATCAATATTAAATAGGCAGCACGAGGAGTTTTACCGAGAGGACAGAAAATGAGTCATCTTCCCCATTCCGCGACCTAACTGTGTATCCATTTTCAAGTCATCCAGATCTTATCTCAGAGTATCTGCAAGATTTTTCAAACTGATCAAAGGCCATATTTCAGGCAATAATTATCGGAAATTGCGGAAATCAATAGACTTCTTCCTCTCATGGCCTTAAACGCTGTGTAAAAATTTTAAGTCTATAGCTGACTATAGCTCCACAAACAATTGTGAACGCCGGATCCACTGACGGGGGGGGGGGGCAACATTTACAAATTAATCCCTAGTCAATTCTTGATGGGAAGGGGGCTTCCATCCTTGGTCCTTATAGACGGGGGTCCAGAGGCCGCAATAACCTGGAGAAAAGAGTACTTTCGACCAAATTATTAAGAAGGCTAAAGCCCCCCCCTCCCCACTCCGCCGGGTCTGCCCTAGCAACAAACATTACAAGACTGTGAAATAAAATTAGTTAATCCAGGACGTGTTTTGGGCTACTGGTACGCCTGAGTGACAGGTACCAATTGACATAGGTCTACAGGTAGGCCTGAGTGACAGGTACCAGTTGACATAGGGTAGTATCTATAACACAACGTCCTGCTGTTCTGTATAGATACGACATACGTCACACAAGTCTGCCATGAGGGAAATCGTTCCCTACATCAGCCCTACAGCTAGTCTACTCTAGTATTCAAACTGCCATGGGTAGGCTACCTTTACATGCACAAACCAAGATAAAAAGTTTAGGAACTTATCTATAGGCGATGTGTTTCACTCAATCTCAGTTAGAAAGAGAGGAGAGGGAGAAATGGGGCTTAACGTCCACTCGACACAAACCAGGTCATCTCGGGACTAACATATGGTTTTAATTTTATTTTAATAATTCGCTTGTGCGTAGTGGTCTTTAGCAGTTGGGGCAAACCTACGAGGTTGGACAGGCGACCCCACTCATTGTCACATACAACCGGGGATTGGCGATTGAGAACCACGCCAGTTGACTCTATGATAGGCTTTATGATAATGCGCGCACGTGCAACCCCCCCCCCCCATCTCAGTTAGAAAGGTAATGGTTATTAATGGTTATTACAATTATATACTCCTAGTTGTACTTTTTATTCAATATAATTTTGATTATTTTCATACCATTGCATGTCAAAATAATTAATTCTAAATTAATTTTCTTATCACTACCAATATGGTACGGCATTTCATACCACTGAATTTCAAATTAATTTGTGTCATTTAAATTAATCTACTGAACGCTTTCACTAGAATATTTCATTTTTAATCAATTGGTATCTGTTTAAATGAATTATAGAATATTAAAATTTATTGTTATTATAAAGACGACTACGCGCAAGGAAATAATTGAAATAAAATTGAACTATATGTTAGTATCTCTCTCTATCTCCCTCTCACTCAACACAAACTAGGCCATTTTGGGACTAACTCATGGTTCAACCATATTTCAATAATTCGCTTGCGCGTAGGGGTCTTAATCGGTGATCGGAAACTATTCGCTCATTAAGAAAGGGAGATCCTGTTTATTTATAGTACGTGTTGTTATTATTTTCCACGCGTTTTAATTTTAAAATAAAAAAATATATTGTAAGACAAAAGATGGTGTAAAAGATAGGGATCAGCACTTTGTGGGTCACCTTGACGTTGAAACCTTGTCAAAACTTCTATTAAATATATAACAGTCATCTGAATGGGTATGGCGGGTGTTTATAAGATTAATAAGATAGTATACATGTTTAGTTATAGATGTACTGATCTTACATATGGATCAAAGTCTTTGCTGCAACAGAAAAAAATATTCTTTTCAAGTTATGTTCTTTTGAATTTTGAACCAAAAATAGCAGAAATTGTCTGCTTTATTTTTAGGCAGTCATTTAGCCACGAAAATCGTTTCATCTCGTCCCAGCAAATAAGTGGTGATAATTTGGTGATTTGTTGCATAAGTTAACCCAATGGCCGTCATTGTCACATACATTTCTTTTTCGATGCGTTGCACAATACGTCTAGCACTCGAATTACGCCTTGAACTATATTTGTCAAGTGTAGCCATAATGAGGTGACATCACTTCCCGTATATTTAACAGTTTGTTACACATCTCCCGCAGCAATGATACGGAGTGTCATTGAGTTAACTGGTGTGGTTTCGATTCCCAGGTTACACGTGACAAGGTGTAGGGTCGCCTTTCCAACCTCGTGTTTTTTTTATCTGGGTCCTCTGGTTTCCTCCCACTGCTAAATAATATTTTAATCAACGAACAGGTAACATGTTATACTAAGTTTTGAGCTTTGTGCTAAATAATATTTTAATCAACGAACAGGTAACATGTTATACTAAGTTTTGAGCTTTGCTGTAAATTTCCTACATTAATCAACAAGTAATATGATAAACATACACATTTATCATCATACAAACTTCATCTTTAATCCAACAACATTGTAAACAAATTACAGGTGAGAGAAGCGATAAATAACAGGTGAGAACGTTGATAAATTACAGATAAGAACGGTGATAAATTACAGGTGAGAAATGTGATAAATTACATGTGAGAACGGTGATAAATACATATTTTAGTGGAGGAAAAATTAGTTACGATATACTTATTTACCTGTTCAGCCATCACAACATTTTAAAAAGGATCGAGTAAAATTTGACAAAGTTATCCATGGAGTATTGTTACCCGCCTCCTAGTTTTCAAATGAACACACAGTAAAATATCCCGAAACAGCTTTATTTATATATTTCAAATATAAATAATATTGTTGGTATAGTTGAGCAGCACCGGGTAATCAGATATTGTAGCGATTAGCCAACAAGTTGAGCAGCAATTTATTTGGTTGAGGGAGTTCTGTTGCAATTTAGTTGATCAGGACCCACACCCCTTTCTCTGCCACCAGTGGTCTATCGGCCGACCTCAAACCGTTTTATAGTAGAGCTTCTTCAGAGGAGAAGGCGGACTAGCTAAAAAGTAGTTACGCTATTTTCGACTCTCTCTCTCTTAGAACAAACGGAACAAAACTGTACAAAACTATAAAGTTTTATTATGTATTATAACATATATACAGGTAAGTTTTAATGGACTGGGAAAAACTCTTTTAACTATTTTTAAAGAGGCGAACTGTCCCAGTTCAAGCCGTTCTGTGATCTGTTCTGTTTCTGTGTAATAACTTAAAGCTATACTGTTCATTACCTACAAGCAGTTAAAGGCTGTATCTGTTTAAAAACTGCAAGCAGTTTATAGTCTTTGCTTTTTCTAAAGGCTGTAATCTTTGCTTATACTGCAAGCAGTTTAAGATCTATGTGTGCTCTAGGAGCAATTACCACGAACTATTGGTGTACTAGAGCTTTGCTTCGACCCTGGAGAAGGTTATCCCAATGGGAACAGCTGGCCCGGGGTACTAGTGCTGGGTAACACGTTCGCCTGGCCGTCTCGACAGTATGGGAATGTATGAGAGAATTAATTCCCATCGCATGCAAACTTATAAACTATATGTTCCTTATGTCAACCATATAAATGCAACATTATTTAACAGATGGACACAATGTGATTTATCGTTAAGTTGACATACAGAAGTATAATCTAGTTATGTTTAATAAGTCATAGGATATGCATATAAATTATAATTGCATGCTATGTATTCAAATTCAGCTATTTAAGTAATGGGAGATAATAATTCTCAATAATATTAGACAATGTATTATGTTACATCTCCAACAAAATAGATTATATAATATTGATATAAACTCATTAATAGTATGCTAAATAACTAGACATGGATTTCTATTAAGTTATAAATTTGAACATAATATATGGCAGATAGCAATATTATTATAAAACTTAGAAAGGTTCTGTCAACATACTATTCATGCAGTTATCAAATATCCATTCCCTCACTATATATAACTACAGTGACCTAGGTGTATTTATAGTCTCGACTATTTATACGTCTATAGACTTTAAATAAAACAATACTAACAAAATGAAACTAGCTTTACCACAACATCAAAATTGATTTCTGTCAAGTTCACAAATTGATGGCACGGTCAAACAATTCCAAATCGACCTCGACCATAGTAAGGATTTCCATAGTAGTCCAAAATTTCAAGATTTGGGTTCTGACCTGTCACCTTTTTGAGTATAAAAAAATGTAACTAGACAAAGTACAATAAGAGTCATGCAAAATTGGAACAAAATAGAGAACAGTCAAATTAAACTAGGCCTACAGATCTATATTTCTATTTGTTTTTATGCTTTCGATGTCCTACACTACATAAAGATCTAACTGGGTATTTTTTATTTAAGATGGTGTCGTTTAGTCAATTTTGCTAATTAGTCTTTTTACAGTGTTGTAGTAATATTTTCATCTGTTGGTTTAAACAATATTTATTTACATTGTTTGGAATTTATATAGCTGAATTACAGTTTGTAGGATACGTCAACAAGCGTGAAGATATATATCCCTTCCTGTGTAATGATGATGAAACCAATATATAACATAAGCAACGGGGGGGGGGAGGGGGTCGTAGATGAGCCGAATGGTATCATAAGATCTGTCAATGAGTCAACTTGCGTGATTTCGAATCCCCGGTTGTGCGTCGCAAGGAGTAGGGTCGCCTCGTGGGTTTTCTCGGGGTCAGTGTCGTGGGAGGCAGACAGTAAGCATTTTACTATGGTTTAAGTTTAAGACGATGACTTTCAGAGTGTAATTATCGACTAACTTTAAAATATTATTAATAAATTATGTCTGCCTATGTTGAACAGCTGTTTCGTTTCTATACTGAGCTAATGAAGACGGACATACGTCATACAGTGTGCTATGAGGACCATCGGCGATATGATCTACTCTTATATCGAATTCCAATTGCCAAGGGATCTTTGACGTGCACACCAATGTATACACGGGTCCTCTGTTTTTCGTCTCATCCGAGCGACTAGACATTTGTCGTTGTCAGGCCCTCAATCCGGCACCAGTGACAAGGGACCCCCCCCCCCCTCCACCTATTGCAGGTCTTTATTTTGATATCAAATGTTATATAAATTATTATTTTAGACACGCCCACAATCAACTATCAGATGATCGAGATTAAAAGATTAACAAATATAACAATAAAATCGATAATCGAGACTTGCCAGGTATCATTAACAAGGGGGTGGGGCACGCCTAAAAAATATCGATGAAATTCCACGGCCAACAGCACAGAACAGTGTATAGTCGTTCGTGTAGGACGACAAACCGAGGTCATATGTAGAGATTTATGTGCACGTAAAAGAACCATTGATATAAGAGTTTAACTTCCACTTAATAACAGTAACCTAATTATTTACGTCTTACAATGTTAGTTATTTTATTAATTGTTGTTTGAATTGTAAAGTTTCTATGATGATCAATAAATCCACTGACAGGATTACTGAATCTCTTCCAGTCAATAAGATCAGTACAACAGAAAGAATAACCAGGTTCAACAGTCCCATTACATTGTTTAACTACAGATTGTCTATCATCTGTTTTATTTATAACTTTAAATATGACGTCAACATTACATGACGTAATACTTTTATCTTTTACGTCATTCAGCTTTAATCCAAATAATGATGATGATTCTTTATACACACGTGTACACCATGTATAACCTGGAACTACATGTTGTTTACCATAATACCATTTACCATGTGACACAGCATCACCATTAAAAACATCTTCATATATATTCTCATCACAACTTACAATCTTACCAAGTTGATTACTTAACAAAGTTTTATCTATCTCTGCTACTTGAAATGTTGAATATCTTACATCAGGTATATCCAATTTTCTACAACTTTCATCTTTCTCCTGTCTAACTTTAGGTAATCTTTGTAAAACTTCAACAATGGACGAATCTTCTAAAACATTCCCTGAATATTTAACACTAGCTTTTAAATCTTCTGTTAGTCTTTTAATGTCCTCCATTAATTTATCAAATTTGGATTCTTCTTGTTTACTAGATTTCTGCATTTCCTTTTTAATATTTTCTCCTATTTTACGAAATTCTGAGCAGATTTTATCCACTTGTGCATCTACTTTGTCACATTCTGTTTTTGTACAGGTTTTGACTTCAATTACTTTACTATTCAAATTATCATAATGTTTCTGAAAATTGGTAATTTGTTTTTCTAAATCGTCATTCAGCGTTTTTAAGTCTTGCCTGATATTTTGTCGGACATCCTCTTTCTTTAAATCTAAAAAGGTATGTCCATTATGAGCCGTCACGAAACAATGCGAACAAACGGCTAGTACACAATCTTTACAATATATTTTTACTGTCTCATCTTCGTGGTTTGGACAGAAATCTTTCGGATGTGTGACGGAAGTGGCTGGCGTCTTTTCTTTCGTTGGTGCGGTTGATTGTTGACAGACTTGTTTTTCATCATATCGACAAACAACATGGTCTTTACAAATTTTCATCTTATCATGCATGGATTTACATGATTTACATAAATATTGATCACAGTCTCGACAAAAATATTGACATGTATCTTCAGTACATACATCACATTGTGTAGTAGAATTGTCATCAATGTTTAGTTTAGGTTTAAAACGCTCCATACCCCCTTCTATAGGACAGCGACATAATGGACATAGGAACTGGCCTTTATTAGTAGTTTTGTTCACATAATCTTCTAAACAGATGAAGCAAAACGAGTGCTGACAATCTATAAAAACGCGTGATGTATAGTCAGTTAAACAGATACTACACACATCCTTGTATGTCTGCTCCGCCATGTTGTTAAATTAGACTGTTACACGAGTTGTATAACATATGATATTAAAATCACTGAATAATATACTACACACGATTCAAACACTGAATAATATACTAAATAATCTACTAGATTAAAACACTTTAGTAAATAGTCAACTAACTAGTCTAGTCTTATATAAAACACGACATTAAAATCATAACGATTAACACACGATAATACACAGTCTTACAGGTTATTAGTCTATTAGATCACGTCACGTGTCATCTCACGCGCTTTATCCTGACCCATAGATCACATGATATCAAACTACAACTGTTAATACGTAAACAACCTGTATACAAGTTGTATTTTAGATATTTCTACTTCCCCAGTCGGTCATATTTAACACTTTGTTTCAATCAACATCAATGTAAATTCGTCGATCAAACTAGACAACATCTACATTATATGACATTGCGTCAAGGTCAGCATAAACACACTTGTTACAATTTCTCAGAAATTCTACTTTTACTTTTACTTTCCTTTCACGTTAAACCTATATTTAGGTCACGTGCTAATACAGTTGGGCAGAAAAATTAATTTAAAAATTCAACCCTTGAAGAACCAGAAGTGAAAAGAAATTACTTAATTTCTTGTTACTTATCATGAACAAATTATACAAATAACTACAAACAACAGTAAAACTATCACATTGTCTTTAAATGGTGGTAATCCATTCAAAAGCAGATACATCATTGATAAGCTTTAAAACTTTGCTACTGGTGGATGTTCTTCACCGTTTTCGTCCTTTAGTACCTGATGCAGGGTTTAATCCAATCATACATCTGCAATTTACAAAACAAAGTATGTTTAAGAAGACCACCCACTGGCAAATGTATAAATGAAATGAAATGGGGGGTAAAAGGCCTACTTTTCTGCTCCTAAACTGGGCTATGAAGATGTGTGTTATGAGGGAAATTTTGCCCGGGCAGCAGCACCACAGTTTACTTTTATATCGAATTGTAACTGCCATGGGATCTTTTACGTGCACGCCATTGAGCACACTGGACCTCGGGTTTTTTTTGTCCCATTCAAGACTAGACAGCTGTGTTTGTCAGGCTCTCCGTTTTGCATCACTGACAAGGGGAAATTTCTCGGCCAATGCAAGGATCAAACACCCAACCTCCAGTTTAGCAAGCCAGCATCTTACCCACTTAGCCAGATGTTCCAGGATAACACTTTGACTAACAAAGCTAACTGGTAATGCACTATCATGCAGAGAGGGAAATGATAGTATCCAGATCAAAACTATGGCCAATAAAGGGTGTCGATATATCATGCCCTTTATGTGGTCCTGATGGAATCCCAACTTATGCCCTCTGCCATACATGAAATTTTGGCTATTATAATTTTTGTCATACTAATTTTAGTATAAAAGTGAACAGAAAATGTACAGCCCTTCCATTAAACCACTCTTTTGACCATTTGATATTAATAAAAGTATAGACTTTTCCCCTAAACTGAACATTTTTCACTATTACATTGTACTAATAAGTTGCCAGGGATGTTTCAAAAGTATATAATTATATTCATTAAATGTACATGTACCTTTGAAAAAACTCCAATGTTGAAGCCACCGAATCAGGTTAGACAATATTAAATATATAAAAGTAGGTAAAGAAAACTGTAAATGCTTTCATGAAACTATCCACAATAGTAAGAACCACATTGTCCGCCTTAACCATAAACTCCACTGCATCTTTAACTGAGTGAAGACTCTACAAAATAAACATACATATACTAAGGATGTATTCTCACCAAGTGAACTGACTATCAAGATAAGAGAGAGAGAGAGAGAGAGAGAGAGAGAGAGAGAGAGAGGGGGGATTGGGTTTAACGTCCATAGGACTAACATGGTTCAATTTTATTTCAATAATTTGCTTGCGGGTAGGGGTCATTAGCATTGGGAGAAACCGGAGTATCCTGTGATTCGAAACCATGGCAGTTGTCTCAATGACAGGCCTTAACCTTAAGGCTTACAATACAGCGCACACATGCTAACCATTTGCTTGCCTCCTCCCCCCCCCCCCCTTTAGAGCTTTAGGTTCTGGGATTCAAAACTTTTTTTGAAATGTTAGGAAAATCTCTGCTTTACAACCAGGCCTATTGCAGAAAAATTAACATTAGAATTAATACTATTAGGCGTAGGCCTATCAGAGTACCAGTATTATTACTATTATTAATACTATTACAATTACTGTTAGTTAGTGGCAAAATTATGCCTACTTTTATGACCCCATCATTATTTTTTATAGTGTTCTCTAAACATGTGCGATTTAAATGCAGCATATGTGTTAGACTTGATATAACTACACAACTCTTCACCACTGCAATTAAATTTTACATTGAGTTCATTTGCATAAAGTATTGAAAGCAACAGCTTCTGCTGTGGAAAAATTGCAATGTGAATGTTGACATTCATATGAAAAGATAGGCCTCTAGCATCCTAAGCCTGGCATAGGCTATGTTTCATCTTCATGACACGCGTATTTAACGTATAGTCGACTCATCCACCGTATGTGACATTAACAGTGTGGAAAATATTTCAGTTAGAATGGCCGCTTGTATTTCCAAGAATACTTAGTTGTAGGCCTAGTACAACTACTGCAATTTGGCCTTACACCTTATTATGGCTTTCTGCTTTTCCCGCTTTAACGACCAACTACCGGATATATACACGCGGTTCTCCAGCCCCTCTTTAAAAATTGGAAATATAGACGCGGTTGTCAAGTATACTGTAATAGGTCTAATCACCGATTTCTGAAATACGGTAGCCTACTATAGAAATCGGTAGGTCTAATATGTTACACGCGATGACGTAAATACGATATTTGTATACATAAAATGGAAGATAATTTAAAACAATATTGTTACTTACCATGATTTCCGTGAAGTAAACGGATTGGTCAGGACGTCTGATCATTCGGACAAATTCAACAGATTTCGTGACAGTAGAGAATCTGCCTTAACGTAGACTCCATCAGTTTGTAGGACTTATCGCTCTGGGCCGGGCCTATAATTTTTATAATTTTGTCATGGAAATAGTATTTATCAAATGAATTTTAATTATGCGTAGGCCTATATGTGTATTACATAAAATGGTTAAACTTTGATGACATGCTCTGCTGATTTAGATTTTACTTTACGATAAAAATACGTCGGCATGAGAGCATCAGAGTCAGACATTACTATTACTAATAGTAATACGAGGCCCGCAAATAAATGTCTTATAATAGTGGGAAATTAAACCAATTCAGAAAACATAATTGTAAGCTTACAGGATGGTGTTATCTTGAATTTACCTGCGTAGGCCTAATCGGAAACATAGGCTTATTTTAAAATAATTGCCCCAACAAGATAATCAATTATACATGTTTACAGATTAAAGATACATTATCGTATGTAAGATTTAAATAAAGCGATGATCATTCTCGCTATAATAGTTTTAAGCGTAGTCTCGATTGTCAAAGCACATATTCCCACGATAATAAACGAAGTTTCGATTATCCAACAACTAACAGTTTAGTGATTTAATTATTGAATGGGCGTGGTGTTCTAATCTACTTAAAATTGGAGCCATCAGATGATCTAGAGATTTGATTATGGGCTTGTTATGTAAATAACTGTCTAAATGAAATGGGGTTTAACGTCCTACTGTTCAACTCCGACTGGGCTAATGAAGACGGGCATACGCCATACAGTATGCTTTGAGGGAAAGTTTTCCAGGACACCTGCGCTACTTGCTACTCTTAAATCGAATTCCAACTGCCAACCCCAAGGTGTGCTCGGGACCTCGGTTTTTCATGCCATCCGAACGACAATACGTTGTCCCTTGCCAGGCCCTCGGTCCCGCACGGTTGCACCACTGACAAGGCGGAACCACACCGGAAAATCCTGATAAACCTTCTCGGCCAACGCAGGGATCAAACACGGTATCTCAAGGTTAGCGAGTCAACGTCCTACTCACTGAGCCACCACGACTCCCCATAATGTCTAAATACTAATTTATATAACATTTGAAGCCAGAAAAATATACCTGTGATAGGCAGATTTAGCTTTTATATAATGCACGTTTAATATCGAGGGTGTAATTTTGGTATCTTGTTACCCTGAACAGCAGTAGAATAAGCATACCTTTATCTACTAATATACAAGCTCAGTCATTGTTCTTGTTTGTATATAGGTTATATTATATACACTTTATGCTACGAGAATTTTGGTGTTAATATGTTATGTGCTGTAAATTTACAGAAATGCCGTTAATTTACTAAAAATGCACGCAAACTACAAGATTACAGTAAATTGCTCGTTATTTTATGACTAATTACCCGTAATGTAATTTTACAGTTCATTTCTGTAAATTTATACAGTAATTTTCCCGTTTTTTAACAGAAATGTTTTACAGTGATATAATACTATCACGGTAGAATATGATATCTAACTAAAGACAGAAGTAGTTCTGATGACGAATGTGGCTATGTGTATAGTCCGTCAACACCGTTATAATGTTTCCTCTGTACAGAGGGGGTTGGATGGCTGAATGGTTACCGTGCGGGCGCTGCAAAATAAGGTCGTCATTGAGTCAACTAGCGTGATTTCGATTCTCAGTTGTACGTGACAAGGGATAGGGTCGCCTGTCTAGTCTCCTGGGTTTTCTCCGGGACCTCCGGTTCGCTCCGACTGTTATAGACCCCTACGCGCAAGCAAATTATTGAACCAAATGGTAGTTCCGATATGACCTAGTTTGTGTCGAATGGACGTTAAATCCCATTTCTCCCTCTCTCCTCTGTACAATATATATATATACAGCTTGTCTAAAGTTTATCAGTGTATCATCATGTCTTATTAACGGTTAGCACGCGAGTCAGTATATTAATAGTTTAAAATTAGAAATAGGACACCAGGTAGTTTTCGAATCAAGCCACTATACGGTACAGGTATTACTTTATTTTGTGTCGTCTGCTTGTAATTAGCACGCGCTCTAGTTACAACTGCACGGTGTGGTATGTGTAGTTTCATGGCCGAGTGTGAGACTTTAATATGTATGTATTTTAATGCCTGGGAAATAATGCCCATGATTGTATAATAACGAGTTGACAACCATTTGAGCAAAAGACATAGAAATAATAAGGTTTTGGCTTTCTTAGAAAATAGGAAATCCCCGCTTTAAAGGAGATAAATTGTTAACATTTGGGACCTAGCAATTGACAGAAGTGGGTCACAACGCATATAATACTGTAATAAGAATGTACTAATTACTGATTTACATTCAATGGTTTCCGTTTTTACTCTAATTTGAAATAAGTTATGTTCCGCGAAATAAGACATTGCCATACTACTACTACTACCTGGTGTTTTAACGTCCGCTTCCACGGAAGTGATATCGCAGTCAAACATTAGATACTACAATTGGTACGATACAGAGAAGATTAGCATGGCCCCTGCACATTGCCATAGGCCACATTTCAATGAAATACGCTAGAGGCCGTATAGTTCTATGAAATATAGAGGGGACCATAGTTCTATGGAATACACATGAGGCCTTAGTTCGTTGGATTACACAACAGGCCGTAGTTATATGAAATACACGGGAGACAATAGTGCAATGGAATACACAAGTGGCCTTACAGAAGGCTATAGTTCTATGGAAGATAATTAATGCTGATTGACGTTTTGACCGGGATTATCTATGATACAATATGAAATATACCCCCCCCCCATCACTTGAAGGGAGGGGGTGGCCGAATGGTAAGCACGTGCGTACTGTATCATAAAGCCTGTCATTGGTGTGGTTTCGAATACCCGGTTGCATGACAAGGAGTAGGGTCGCCCGTATAACATAATGACATATGTCATAGAGGCGTCCTGCCATATTAAAATACGTGTTAGTGATTGTAACATAAACCTGTCGCTATCAATACCCGGCTGGAGATCTTGGTAGTATTCCTTATGTCATTGCGTAACTATAATTTGTTGTTGGCATGTCTTATCTAGCTTTCTTTATCTGATAAACTAAATTGAATGTTAAACCTTCATATGATGCTTGATACATTAGACAGATGTCTAATGAGCTCCTTTGTCTGGAATACGTTTATAAACTCAGAACAGAAACGAATCTTTAGTCAGGTCCAGGAGGCCATGCTAGGCGGGCGCCTAGTTGAGGTACCTCAGGAGTACTATAGTGAGGTCTAGGAGTCGGAGACGAGACGAGAGCTTCTGGAGTTAGCACACTCGTGCTAAGCCAAGCTAATTAAGTCATGACTCCTTCCATATAGTTAGTTCTACGGTCGTTTACATTACGATGTTTGTACCTAATATGTAAGAAGAAGAATAAAAGTATTATTAGAAGTATATACGAGTGTTGTCATCCAAGAACACGATTAAAGAACTAATGTAATACTGTCACATATTAATTGGTGCCGTAGACCAGAGAAACGATTGAAGTCCTAACCACTAGAAGTTCACAGGTCACCAACGGGGTAAGTCTTTTCTAATCCTACCATGGCGAGGGTGGTAAAATGACATTAGTGCTATGTATTATAATTTAACTGGAAATCTGCAGTTTATCATCACGCGTCATTAAATATAATGGTGTAGTTACTAAATTTAATATTAGCAAGTAGTGGAACAGGAAAATGACGAAAACAAAATTGTATATATATTATTTGTTTTAAAATGCGTCATGTTGTTTTTAAAAGATTATGAATTATAATTGTTTGTTTTTGAACACATATTTTGGCATTTAAAATTAGTATTAACAGGTTTATATTGCGCAGTAAAATGTTTTGTGATTGTTTAACTAGAATTGAGTTAACAATATCGTAATTAGGAATTTTACATTCACAAAGTATTAACGGGTTTATCTCTAAGTTTTTTTCGTTTATTTTGTCTATACGTGTATATTATCCAAATAGTTAATGGCAAAGGCCCCGATATTTACGGGTGAGATTTTTATTTGTAATACCCCAAATATTTAATGGGAAAGACCCGATATTTACGGGATTAAGATTTTTATTTGTAATACCCCAAAGTTTTAATGGGAAATGCCCCGATATGTAACGGGAGAAGTTTATGTTAAGTGGTTTAACCCCAGGAGGGTTGTGCTCGGATTTAGAGCGAACGTATTGTCTTGTTTTGTGTTGTGTTTAAAAATTATAGAGATAAACCGTTAATTCTTTCAAAAATATCTTATTTAAGATTGGTTAAATGTGTTCAGATCATTCATTATTCTTGAGATAAAACAATATGACTCCCTAATTTCAATTGTAAATATCGTTAGATCGTTATCTAAAGTCAAGTCTGTTCCACTTGCTAATTTGATTAACTATTAATTAAGTTCACTCCATGATATGATACGCAGATGATCAAACTTCGGCACGGGGAGCAGTTATAATACTTATCATAGCACGTCATAACACGCCGTTTTGCCAGACGGTATGGAAAATGAAAAGACTACCGGTCAACAACAATAGTTGAACTAAACGGAGAAGGGAAAATTCTGACCCCTCAACATTACTGGAACGAGGAAGGGCATCATATGTACCCCACCCCTACAGTTGGCTACGACAGTGCAGTAGCGGTCTAAGAAGATAATTACAGTAGTTTGTGTTCGCGATTCCACCAAATAATCGGTCTAAGAAGATAATTATAGTACTAGTAGTTTGTGTTCGCGATTCCACCATTTATATGAATAAGAGTAGTCTGTGTTTGTGATTCCAGGATCTCGTTTGTTTTTTTTATTGACTCGCGTGTGTGACCGATTGTGTGTATATAACTTTTAAGTTCGTGTGTTTTTCATTGACCTTTTCATTTTGTTTAAAGACATTTTTGGATATTATGACATTTTACAAGTATATATAACTTTTAAATTCGTGTGTGTTTCATTTACCTCTTCTTTTTGTTTATAGACATTTTTGTATACGACATTTTACAAGTGTTGTTTGTATTTATATGTCTTTTCATTCTTATTGTTATTTTTATCTTTTAAGATTAGGGTAGATATTATCGATCCCAGTTATATTCAAATTTGTAAAGGCTTTAAAAAAATATTTCATATTTTTTTCTAAAAAGAGGGATAGGTATATAACATAATGACATATGTCATAGAGGCGTCCTGCCATATTAAAATACGTGTTAGTGATTGTAACATAAACCTGTCGCTATCAATACCCGGCTGGAGATCTTGGTAGTATTCCTTATGTCATTGCGTAACTATAATTTGTTGTTGGCATGTCTTATCTAGCTTTCTTTATCTGATAAACTATATTGAATGTTAAACCTTCATATGATGCTTGATACATTAGACAGATGTCTAATGAGCTCCTTTGTCTGGAATACGTTTATAAACTCAGAACAGAAACGAATCTTTAGTCAGGTCCAGGAGGCCATGCTAGGCGGGCGCCTAGTTGAGGTACCTCAGGAGTACTATAGTGAGGTCTAGGAGTCGGAGACGAGACGAGAGCTTCTGGAGTTAGCACACTCGTGCTAAGCCAAGCTAATTAAGTCATGACTCCTTCCATATAGTTAGTTCTACGGTCGTTTACATTACGATGTTTGTACCTAATATGTAAGAAGAAGAATAAAAGTATTATTAGAAGTATATACGAGTGTTGTCATCCAAGAACCCGATTAAAGAATGTAATACTGTCACACCCGTCCAACCTCGTGGGTTCTCTCCGGGTCCCTCGGTTTCCTCCCACTGCTAAAGACCCCTACGCGATATAAAATTAAACCATATGTTAGTCCCGAAATGACCTAGTTTGTGTCGAGTGGATGTTTAACCCAATACAATAATTTCTAATCAGTTATGTTCGGCAGAATACGCAAGAAGTCTCAATCAAATGCCCATCTCTAGCGTCTGGTTATTCCAGTCTACACCGGTAGTGTTTATTATGCGTGCTCTCCAGATAAGAACTTGAAGTCACCATTTGGAATGACTTGTGGAATATGTCTAGCCACGTTCTTCGAGTCCCTTGTTACAAATGGCCCGGAAACGCCAACATCAATGTCACAACATCAATGTCGGTTTAAATTAACAAATAATTCGTGTTTTGTCTGTGGAAGATTTTGGATGATATTGAGTTGATTAGAGACTTTAGCTACTTTAAAGTTATCATCAACTTTACGCACTTTAAATGTTTAATCAGCCTTAATCGATGTGTACAAATTTTAAGTCTATAGCTGATTATAGCTCCACAAACAATTGTGAACGCCGGATCCACGGACGGGGGGGGGGGGGCAACATTTACAAATTAATCCCCTAGCCAGGGCATGCTGGAGCAATCCTCGGTGGGTAGGGGGCTTCCATCCTAGGTCCTTATAGACGGGGGTCCAGGGGCTGCAATAACCTGGAGAAAAGAGTTATTGCGACCAAAGTATTAGGAAGGCTAAAGCCCCCCCCCCCACACACACACACACTCCGCCGGGTCTGCCCTGGAAACAAACTTTACAAGACTGTTAAATAAATATGGTTAATCCAGGACGTGTTTTGGGCTACAGGTAGGCTGAACTGACAGGTACCAGTTGACATAGGGCTACAGATAGGCCTGAGTGACAGGTACCAGTTGACATAGGGCTACAGATAGGCCTGAGTGACAGGTACCAGTTGAAATAGGGCAGTATCTATAACACAACGTCCTGCTGTTCAGTATAGATACGACATACGTCACACAAGTCTGCTAACCTGACATGAGGGAAATCTTTCCCTACATCAGCCCTATAGTCTACTCGAGTATGCAAACTGTTACGGGTACTTTTACATGCACAAACCAAGACAAAAAGTTTAGGAACTCATCTACAGGCGACGTACTTGCTTCATGCAATCTCAGAGAGAGAGAGAGAGACTAGTCTATTTTCAGCTAGGTTGAATCCTCGGGCTCCTGCTCTATCAGTAGGACAGGACGGGAGAGAGAGGTGTGGTTTAACGTCCACTCGACACAAACTAGGTCATCTCGGGACTAACATATGGTTTTGATTTTATTTTAATAATTCGCCTGCGCGTAGGTGTCTTAAGCAGTTGGAGCAAACCTACGATGTTGGACAGACGACCCTACTCTGACGTACAACGGGGGATTGAGAACCACGTCAGTTGACTCTATGACAGGCTTTATGATACAGCGCGCACGAGCAAACCATTCGGCCATTCAACCCACACCCAATCTCAGTTAGAAAGGTAATGATTATTAACCAAGAATTAAATCAAAATAAATGTTGTTGTCTTTCAATTTATTCATAGTTATGAGACAATTTATGTATGTTAAATTATGTACATTGAAAATTCATATACTTAGCCTGACAATAAGGAACCAGTCACGGACAATGCCAGGAATTAATCCAGACTTTGGACTGTTTTTACTGATGTTTAATACATTTAACCACAAAGATCAAAATGACAGGTACTGAGTCATAGGTTGCTTATTTCTAGGTTTGTATGAATAATATACATGTGATGAATAACAGGTCAGATACATACATATAATGGATAGCTGACCAGGTTAGATACATACAATGATATAATGAATAGCTGACCAGGTCAGATACATACAATAATGTAATGAATACATACAATAATGTAATGAATAGATTTAATATTGACAATTAATCTAGCAAAAAACTGCCAGATCCAAATCTAACATATTGTACTGCTCTCGTCTAACCAATCTGGAGGAAACATGTGAACTGACCTCTCTCATCTAAACAATCAGGAGGAAAAATATAATCAACCAATAATAAAGACATTAAAAAGCCAGGTTACAAACAGAACAGGAAATAGATATGGAAGAACTTAAATCTTCGTGTAGACAGCCAAAGAAAATCAAATTGGAACAAAATTAAAGACTTAATTTGAATAAGATTAGAAAATGTGAGAATGTTTTGGTGACTGTTACTGAATCAGATGAAAATGGAGGAGCTATGAATTTTAAAGGGACAGTCCCAGATCTAATGAAACAAAACACATTCTATGAATTTCATTCTTCAATTGGTTGAGTGACTTGTTACTCGTAACTATCACTTTACCAATACAAATTCAGTAAGAATATAGACATGATTAACCAGGCACTTAAACAGTCAGGAATTCTGGGACTTATGAAAATTTGTATTTCTTTGAAAAGGTGCCACAAAAGTTCAAAGAGATTTTCACCCAAAATTAACCACCTTTATTCACTTAACCCTTGTCGGTGCACGTGGGGTCTCTGTGGACCCCATGCACTTGTTTTATGGTGTTTTGTAATAATTACTGGGCACTGCTTTCTGAAATTTAGTGACTTTGTCTCCAATATATTTTTAACCATGGCGAATAGATCGGTATTCATCTGCTTCCGACATGAAGAGTTATGTTACATGCCAAACAGGCCCAACGCTTGAAGGGTACAAGGGGTCCAATCGGACCCCAAACTTACAACTCGCAGTAGGAATTTTGCTAATGTGTTTGCTGCCCGATATCATATTGCGTATGCCAGACTATTCTCTCTTTAAACATCTGCATGTTACAAATACCAAAAATTAAATGATGAATTCCAAAAATTTTATGGTTTTTGTATCAAGTGTGAATCGCCATTTAACCTTGTTATAACATAGTACACAAAGTAGCAATTTTGTGAGTATTATTAAATCTGTTCAAAATGTCACAAAAATTTTTTTGTATAATAATTTAGTTGTTTTTGAGTTGTCAAATATAAATGCAAATAAAAACTTAAAATGGTTAATAGAATATTCTATATTCAATGATATTTAATTGACACTTTTACCAACCATTTTCTTCAGACCATGAGAAAGTTAAACGTGTGGATTTTACCGAAAGCCAATAACATATATTTTGAGTAGATCATCTATTAATATCGTCCAATAGAATCCAAGTTTGTACGATGGGAGAGACGCGATCTTTGAGTCATTGAATTTCAACTACCATTTAGTTAGACTTCCTTAACCAGTATTAATTTCAACCTAAATCAAAAATTTATCAACTAATTATAATCTGCTAACTAGACCTGCATGCAGGAATGACGGGTTTCACTGGTGCCACGTTACCCTTAAACATGTCACTTCCGGTGCCAAGTTACCCTTGAACATATGTCACTTCCGGTACCAGCGAAACCACTAAACAGGTTTCCAAATTAACATTGCACACAAATAAAATGGACGCAGAATCAACAAAATCCAGCAATATCAATTCATTTTATACATTTGTTACTTGTAAATGATCTTGACAAAATTAAATTACTCCCGGTGTTAATGCAAATGTTCAATTAGTCTCATGAAATCAGATATGGCATACGATATCATATAGTGAAAATTTTATGTAAATCGAATAATAATTGCCACTTTTAAAGACCTAAAAACTTGAAAAGTGACTTGTAGGAAATCGGCTATTTCTCTGCAACCGTACAAGTTAGAAACCATTTTGTGGTATCTGTATGATCGTATGGGTTCATTCTATTTGTTGATTGACATCAAATACCATACTTTGAAAAAGATTTCAAAACAGACTCATTTGAATAAAATATCTGTTTTAGAGGCTAAAAATACAGTTTTTGCCAAAATGACGTTACTTCCGGTGATAATGAAAATCTTAAATTACTTGTATGAAATCCCAAATGGCATTAGGTATAACATGGTGTGACGTTTATGAAAATCGAATAATAATTGACCCTTTTATGGCCCCGAAACCTTCAAAAGTGACCTGTAGAAAACCGTCTATTTCTCGGCAACCGAACAAGTTAGAAACCATTTTATGATATCTATATGACCATATGAGTTTTGTCTATATGTGAATTTAAACCAAAAGTTAAAATTATTAATACATATTAAGTTATTCTTGGTTGAATAAAACATTGATTTAAAAAGTTTAAAATGCATTTTTTGACCAAATGATGTCACTTCCGGTGTCAATTTTAAATTGAAATCAACTTGATATGACGCTACGTGCTTTTTGAATCAAATGATGTCACTTTTATAAAAATCCAATCATAATTGACTATTTTACAGGCAAAATAACGAAAACAGTGACTTGTACAGAACTGCCCATTTCTTGGTAACTGCTTATAGTACAAACGAATTTTAACATACATTTTCTTCGTATGGATTATAGCTACAAGTTTATAAAAGTTACGAAGAAATATTTTAAAATCTGAAAAGCCTGAATAGGTTGTAAATAGGCCAATTTTACACCATTTTTAGTCTCTTAATCGAATTTGCTCGAAAATGAAATCGAAATTAAAAAAACTGCTTCCTACATTTTTTGCGCCTTGAAAGGGCGCACTCTTTGAGTCAAATTATTTTTCCAAAAAATAATATTTGTTTTCGAAGAAGGAAAATAACTGTCAAAATTGTAGTTTTTGGTAAAATTATGCCACTTCCGGTGCCGACAGATAAAACTTTTGGTAATAAAAAAAATGACAATTGATACAACGAAGCATATGAACTTTGTTTTATACAAATCGAACAATAAAAAATTAATCTAGGACTTAAAAACTGAATTAGCCAATGGCGGCCAAGGTAAATTACTGAGACAAAATTCTTTAACATTTTTGCACTAGTCAGATGACCCTTTAATTCTGTGCATAATACGACTAAAAAATATTCATAAATAAAAAAGTTTTTTGTAAAATTTTAAATTTTCAAAATTTGGCGCCTAATATCTTTGAAGATTTACCGAAAATCAAAAATCGAAAGTAGTGTAGCTATGTGCCGTGTCTCCGGCTATGTCAAAATGTATCGAAAGTTAAAAATCAATGATTATTGTTAAAATTACTGCAATATTTTAAAAAACGATAATTTGGTGATTTCGGACATTTCGCATTGTCGCAGAACGTTCAAAATAGCTTTATCCTCTAAGTCACACCCACTTTCCCAGTAAAACCGAAGAAATCGTAACGATGCGACAAGCAGTTGCTGAGATCTACTCAAGACAAAAGAAGAATAATAATAACTAGATCTGCTACTGTCCCATGCAGATATGAAAGCTTTCATATTCATCGTCACGTGTCATTGATTGTATCAAGTAACCTAAATAAAAGGATACGAAGAAAAAATTATTAAAATTGGTCAAAAACTCGCGAAGTTACAAGTCTAAATATAGTATGAAACATTGCACCCAGGCATAACAATAATCTGAAAACTAAAGGGAAATAACTGAAACTTGTATTACTGTAATGAGACGGATGAGAAAATGAAATGAAAATGGCGGGAAAAAAAAAATTAAAAATGGCAGGTTGGACAGGCGACCTTACTCCTTGTCACGTACAACCGGGCATTCGAAAACACGCTAGTTTACTCAATGACAGGCGCGCGTGCTTACCATTCAGCCACTCAACCCCCCTTTGAAATCAGACACGTGCAATATGTCATATAGGAAGAATAAGAAGTCGCTCACAACAAAATGGTAAATTAATGAGTTTAGGTCAAAAGGTTGAGCTACTGTTTTAGAGTACTTAATAGTTTTAAAGAGACACGTTAAGGGTTGTTCATAGTTAAATGAAAGATTAATTTTAAATAAGACCAATAAAATTAGGATTTAATAATGCCAGACTAATATTTCCAATATGTTTGGTTATAAGTAGGAAATCGTGACGACTTCTTAAGCATGTTTTAAACAAAGGATCATGTTTGTTTAAACAAGAATGACACTCTGCAATAAAAAAAACTGGCCAAAGCAAGATTTCTATGCAGAAATTAAATAATTGCTAGAACCAGAAAAATATTTATCCACTATAATAAATAAGCAACATAGAGAAAATGAAATGAAATTGAATGGGGTTTAACGTCCGACTGTTCTGCTCCTAAAATGGGCTAATGAAGACGGGCATATGCCATAATGTGTGCAATGAGGGAAATTTTACCCGGGCAGCGGCGGTTACGGCCTACGAGGTTGGACAGGCAACCATACTCCTTGTCACGTACAACCAAAAAATCGAAACAACGGCAGTTGACTCAATGACAGACGTTATGATACAGAGCGCACGTGCTAACCATTCAGCCACGCAACCTCCCTAAAATCGGCAAATTGCTGACCTACAGCGAGAAACATTTCAACCGGGCCAAATTTTCTATTGTAACAGTTTAATTTGCACGGTACCTTTAGTTATCAACCGAATATTACAAAACTTTTAAAAATAAGCTCCCCCCTGACCAGCTTAAGCGTTCGCAATAAACGTTTGCCACTTAAAATCGGGAAATTGCTGACTTTAAAGTGAGAAACATTACAACCGGGCGAAATTTTCTGTTTTATGACTTTTACAGTACCTTTGATTACCAACCGATTATTTTCTGTTTTATCACTTTTACAGTACCTTTGATTACCAACCGATTATTACAAAACTTTAAAAATAAAAGAGAAAGAGAGAAATGCGGCCTAATGTCCATTCGACACAAACTAGGTCATTTCGGGACTAACATATGTTTTTTTAATTTTATTTAAAAACTCCCCCTGCGCTTACAGGTCTTTAGCCGTTGGGAGGAAACCGAAGAACACGGAGAAAACCCACAAGGTTGGACATCATACTTCATGTCACGTGCAACCTGGAGATCGAAACGACGCCCGTTGACTCAATGACAGACGTTACGATACAGTGCGCACATGCTAACCATTCAGCCATTCAGCCTCCCTGAATTCAGAAAATTGCTGACTTATAGCAAGAAACATTTCAACCGGGCGAAATTTTCTGTTTTAACAGTTTAATGTGCACGGTACTTTAATTACCAACCGATTATTACAAAACTTTTGAAAATAAGCTCCAACTGACCAGCTTAATCGTATGCAATAAACGTTTTCGCCTGAATTGAAAGTTCTGCACGGAGAAAGTTCATCTCGATTTCCCGGCGTGGTTCCCCTTGTCAGTGAGGCAGAACGGAGGGCCTGACAAGCACAGCTGTCTAGTCATTCGGATGGGACGAAAAACCAAGGTCCCGTGTACACATTGGAGTGCACGTAAAATATCCCTAAGCAGTTGGAATTCGATACTGTTGAATAAGCTCTATACGATGACTAAATGTGTAGATTGTAGTCACCCACACTGCATGTTTCGCTTAACAATGAAAGGGTGCCGTTTTCAATGTTCGATCCTTTTGTTCTTCTACTCCTGATATGTTGGACTGTTGATCGATGGTTTCATATAAAAGACTACCAATAAGACTCTTTGTACAAGAAGTTCCCAAAAAATATTATGTTGACTTTACGAGAAAGACCTCTAAACATGCTCCAAATTGTAAAAATACGACTTTTTGGGTTTTCAATCTCTTTTTTTCGGCTATCCCTGATATTTAGAAAAAATAATACAATGATTTCACACAACAGGCTAGCTATTAGACTCTCTATTGACAAAAGTTTCACCGCCCTCCCTTCATTATAACCGAAGTTATCGTGCCCTAAAGAATCAACAAATTAGCTTGTTTATCTCTATGGCGGTATATTAGTGCCAAAATTCTAACATGCTATCGTCTAATTTCTAACCTCCATTCATGTAACTTCTAACCTCCATTCATGTAACTTCTAACTTCCATTCACGTAATTTCTAATTTAAGACAATGTATAATTCAACTTCTTTATTTGTTCAGTGTAAATATCAATTCTATTTCATCTTATTTCTATTATTGAGGCGAAAAATGTCTACTACATTGTGGTATTACATGTTAAGCATGAACGGCAAACAAATTTAGAATTTTGATACTTCTACCTAGCAACCATCATTATGACATCGTTTGGTGTCGCCACTGTGTGCTCAATTGGATGATTGCGCACCTGATCGGGACCATAATTGGTATATAAACGACCCATTCTTCGTTTGGTTGAAGGTTGGAAGGAGTGCTGAGAGAGAGAGAGAGAGAGGTCACTTAAAATAAAACTCAGTATCTGTGTAGGCCTATCCATAACATTTATACCCTGTGTTAATATAGACCAACTGCATATAGATATTAATTATTGGCTCAACCGTAAAAAAAAATAAAATAAAATTCTCCAAATCCCGTTTAGCTTATATTTGAAATAGAAAATGAAATGAAATGAAAGAGGGTTTAACGCCCTACTGTTTTGTTCCGAACCGGGCTAATGGAGACGGACATACGCCATACAGTGTGCTTTAGGGAAATATTGCCCAGAGAGCGGATCTACGACGTGGACTTATATCGAAGTCTAACGGTCACGGGATATTTTACGTGCACGCCAACATGTACATGGAACCTCGGGTATTCATCCCATCGGAACGACAAGACACTAATAAGGGGGAACCACGCCAGAAAATCTGGATGAACTTTTTTCGACCAATGCAGGGATCGAACTCCCGACCCACAGCCTAGCGAGCCTGCGTCTTACCCACTTAGCCACGGTATTCGAAATAATATTTGCAAACCATACATTTATATCACGTTCAATGTTGTTTAGAGGGTATAGGATGGCCGAATGGTTAGCACGTGCACGCTGTAACATATAGGTCTGTCATTGAATAAACTGGCGTGGTTTCGATTTCCCGTTTTAACGTGACATGGAGCAGAGCCGCCTTTCCAACCTCGTGGGTTTTCTCCGGTTTCCTCCCACTGCTAAACACTCCTACGCGCAAGCGAATTATTGAAATACAATTGAACGGTGTTAATACCGAAATGACCTGGTTGGTGTCGAGTTGATGTTAAACCCGATGTCCCCATCTCTCTCTCCCGATGTTGTTTTCAATTTTAACACTCAGGCAAGCCACTCAATCTGACGAAGAGGGAGTCGTTTGTATCAATAGAATGGTCCCGATCAGGATCAGGTGCTCAATTCCCAAACTGAGCACACGGTGGCGACACCAAACGATGTCATAATGATGGTTGCTAGGTAGATGTATCAAAATTCTAAATTTGTTTGCCGTTCATGCTTAACATGTAACACCACAATGAAGTAGACATTTTTCGCCCCAATATTAGAAATAAGATGAAATAGAATTGATATTTACACTGAACAAATAAAGAAGTTGAATTATACATTGTCTTAATTTAGAAATAACATGAATAGAAGTTAGAAGTTACATGAATGGAGGTTAGAAATTACATGAATAGAAGTAAGAAATTAGACGAAAGCATGTTAGAATTTTGGCACTAATATACCGCCATATATCTCTGCTTACCCTAAGCAGAAAATGCTCATCTTTGAACTCAATCATAACATTGACCTAGTGAACGTCTACACCAAGTTTGAACATTCTAGCTTAATTAGAAGGAGAGTAATTGTGTTCCAAAGTCCCGACCCTTCAAATTGCTTCTATTTTTCATTTTCAATTCAAAATGGTGACCATCACGTGACCGAAATCAAAATTCTATTCGCGACATTTTTTAGGCCTTCCTACAAGGATTCAGAAAATATAACTCCCGAGTCTGTAAGTAAAATAGCAAAAAAGCCTTATTGATTTTTCACTTTTAAATATGGCGGCACTTCCGGTTCGATCGACAAACTCCATATTTTGTGTACAAATCAGTAATTACTTATCTAGTATCCAAAAAAAAAATCAGGTCATTCTGACCTATATTTCGATGATTTTTTTGAAAATTTTGATCCTTAATTTCGTCAAGGGGAGATAATTTAGAAAATTTCTAATTATATTTTTGAAGTCACATCGGTAGGATCTACTTAGATACTAAATTTCATGAAAATCGTACAACTATTAAAGAAGTTGTCAAATTGGTCTAATCTTCCGGTTCGAAATCACAGCGACGAATTTTCGAAATTCGAAAATGTGAAACTGCAGATGAAAATGGTTTTTTTTAAGGTATTCAAAGAAAAAAGAATTAGTAAAATCGGTCAAAAAATAACAAAGTTACGACTATGCATTGTCATTTTTTTCGTTCGTAAAATTCGGTGATTTCGGATTCGTAAAACGTTTCGAAAATATATTTAATCAAGGTTCGCACCCCATTTTTGGGGGGGTAGGTCAAAATTTCAGAAAGATCCTATGGATAGATTCTGAGAAATCCGATTTGCAGAAAACACACAAAAAAAAAAATAATAACTAGATCTGCTACTGTCCCATGCAGATATGAAAGCTTTCATATTCATCGTCACGTGTCATTGATTGTATCAAGTAACCTAAATAAAAGGATACGAAGAAAAAATTATTAAAATTGGTCAAAAACTCGCGAAGTTACAAGTCTAAATATAGTATGAAACATTGCACCCAGGCATAACAATAATCTGAAAACTAAAGGGAAATAACTGAAACTTGTATTACTGTAATGAGACGGATGAGAAAATGAAATGAAAATGGCGGGAAAAAAAAAATTAAAAATGGCAGGTTGGACAGGCGACCTTACTCCTTGTCACGTACAACCGGGCATTCGAAAACACGCTAGTTAACTCAATGACAGGCGCGCGTGCTTACCATTCAGCCACTCAACCCCCCTTTGAAATCAGACACGTGCAATATGTCATATAGGAAGAATAAGAAGTCGCTCACAACAAAATGGTAAATTAATGAGCTTAGGTCAAAAGGTTGAGCTACTGTTTTAGAGTACTTAATAGTTTTAAAGAGACACGTTAAGGGTTGTTCATAGTTAAATGAAAGTTTAATTTTAAATAAGACCAATAAAATTAGGATTTAATAATGCCAGACTAATATTTCCAATATGTTTGGTTATAAGTAGGAAATCGTGACGACTTCTTAAGCATGTTTTAAACAAAGGATCATGTTTGTTTAAACAAGAATGGCACTCTGCAATAAAAAAAACTGGCCAAAGCAAGATTTCTATGCAGAAATTAAATAATTGCTAGAACCAGAAAAATATTTATCCACTATAATAAATAAGCAACATAGAGAAAATGAAATGAAATTGAATGGGGTTTAACGTCCGACTGTTCTGCTCCTAAAATGGGCTAATGAAGACGGGCATATGCCATAATGTGTGCAATGAGGGAAATTTTACCCGGGCAGCGGCGGTTACGGCCTACGAGGTTGGACAGGCAACCATACTCCTTGTCACGTACAACCAAAAAATCGAAACAACGGCAGTTGACTCAATGACAGACGTTATGATACAGAGCGCACGTGCTAACCATTCAGCCACGCAACCTCCCTAAAATCGGCAAATTGCTGACCTACAGCGAGAAACATTTCAACCGGGCCAAATTTTCTATTGTAACAGTTTAATTTGCACGGTACCTTTAGTTATCAACCGAATATTACAAAACTTTTAAAAATAAGCTCCCCCCTGACCAGCTTAAGCGTTCGCAATAAACGTTTGCCACTTAAAATCGGGAAATTGCTGACTTTAAAGTGAGAAACATTACAACCGGGCGAAATTTTCTGTTTTATGACTTTTACAGTACCTTTGATTACCAACCGATTATTTTCTGTTTACAGTACCTTTGATTACCAACCGATTATTACAAAACTTTAAAAATAAAAGAGAAAGAGAGAAATGCGGCCTAATGTCCATTCGACACAAACTAGGTCATTTCGGGACTAACATATGTTTTTTAATTTTATTTAAAAACTCCCCCTGCGCTTACAGGTCTTTAGCCGTTGGGAGGAAACCGAAGAACACGGAGAAAACCCACAAGGTTGGACATCATACTTCATGTCACGTGCAACCTGGAGATCGAAACGACGCCCGTTGACTCAATGACAGACGTTACGATACAGTGCGCACATGCTAACCATTCAGCCTCCCTGAATTCAGAAAATTGCTGACTTATAGCAAGAAACATTTCAACCGGGCGAAATTTTCTGTTTTAACAGTTTAATGTGCACGGTACTTTAATTACCAACCGATTATTACAAAACTTTTGAAAATAAGCTCCAACTGACCAGCTTAATCGTATGCAATAAACGTTTTCGCCTGAATTGAAAGTTCTGCACGGAGAAAGTTCATCTCGATTTCCCGGCGTGGTTCCCCTTGTCAGTGAGGCAGAACGGAGGGCCTGACAAGCACAGCTGTCTAGTCATTCGGAAGGGACGAAAAACCAAGGTCCCGTGTACACATTGGAGTGCACGTAAAATATCCCTAAGCAGTTGGAATTCGATACTGTTGAATAAGCTCTATACGATGACTAAATGTGTAGATTGTAGTCACCCACACTGCATGTTTCGCTTAACAATGAAAGGGTGCCGTTTTCAATGTTCGATCCTTTTGTTCTTCTACTCCTGATATGTTGGACTGTTGATCGATGGTTTCATATAAAAGACTACCAATAAGACTCTTACAAGAAGTTCCCAAAAAATATTATGTTGACTTTACGAGAAAGACCTCTAAACATGCTCCAAATTGTAAAAATACGACTTTTTGGGTTTTCAATCTCTTTTTTTCGGCTATCCCTGATATTTAGAAAAAATAATACAATGATTTCACACAACAGGCTAGCTATTAGACTCTCTATTGACAAAAGTTTCACCGCCCTCCCTTCATTATAACCGAAGTTATCGTGCCCTAAAGAATCAACAAATTAGCTTGTTTATCTCTGCTTACCCTAAGCAGAAAATGCTCATCTTTGAACTCAATCATAACATTGACCTAGTGAACGTCTACACCAAGTTTGAACATTCTAGCTTAATTAGAAGGAGAGTAATTGTGTTCCAAAGTCCCGACCCTTCAAATTGCTTCTATTTTTCATTTTCAATTCAAAATGGTGACCATCACGTGACCGAAATCAAAATTCTATTCGCGACATTTTTTAGGCCTTCCTACAAGGATTCAGAAAATATAACTCCCGAGTCTGTAAGTAAAATAGCAAAAAAGCCTTATTGATTTTTCACTTTTAAATATGGCGGCACTTCCGGTTCGATCGACAAACTCCATATTTTGTGTACAAATCAGTAATTACTTATCTAGTATCCAAAAAAAAAAATCAGGTCATTCTGACCTATATTTCGATGATTTTTTTGAAAATTTTGATCCTTAATTTCGTCAAGGGGAGATAATTTAGAAAATTTCTAATTATATTTTTGAAGTCACATCGGTAGGATCTACTTAGATACTAAATTTCATGAAAATCGTACAACTATTAAAGAAGTTGTCAAATTGGTCTAATCTTCCGGTTCGAAATCACAGCGACGAATTTTCGAAATTCGAAAATGTGAAACTGCAGATGAAAATGGTTTTTTTAAAGGTATTCAAAGAAAAAAGAATTAGTAAAATCGGTCAAAAAATAACAAAGTTACGACTATGCATTGTCATTTTTTTCGTTCGTAAAATTCGGTGATTTCGGATTCGTAAAACGTTTCGAAAATATATTTAATCAAGGTTCGCACCCCATTTTTGGGGGGGTAGGTCAAAATTTCAGAAAGATCCTATGGATAGATTCTGAGAAATCCGATTTGCAGAAAACACACAAAAAAAAAAATAATAATAATAATAACTTTAACAGAAACAATAAGCTTTCATATGTAATATGAAAGCTTAATAACTAGACCTGCATGCAGGAATGACGGGTTTCACTGGTGCCATGTTACCCTTAAACATGTCACTTCCGGTGCCAAGTTACCCTTGAACATATGTCACTTCCGGTACCAGCGAAACCACTAAACAGGTTTCCAAATTAACATTGCACACAAATAAAATGGACGCAGAATCAACAAAATCCAACAATATCAATTCATTTTATACATTTGTTACTTGTAAATGATCTTGACAAAATTAAATTACTTCCTGTCTTAATTAAAATGTTCAATTAGTCTTATGAAATCAGAAATGGCATACGATATCATATAGTGAAAATTTTATGTAAAATTTTAAGACCAAAAAACTTGAAAAGTGACTTGTAGAAAATCTGCTATTTCTCTGCAACCGTACAAGTTACAAACCATTTTGTGGTATCTGTGTGATCGTATGGGTTCATTCTATTTGTTGATTAGCATCAAATACCATAATTTGAAAAAGATTTCAAAACAGACTCATTTGAATAAAATATCTGTTTTGAAGGCTAAAAATACAGTTTTTGCCAAAATGACGTTACTTCCGGTGATAATGAAAATCTTAAATTACTTGAATGAAATCCCAAATGGCAGTAGGTATAACACGGTGTAACGTTTATGAAAATCGAATAATAATTGACACTTTTATGGCCCCGAAACCTTCAAAAGTTACTTGTAAATGATCTTGACAAAATTAAATTACTTCCTGTCTTAATTAAAATGTTCAATTAGTCTTATGAAATCAGAAATGGCATACGATATCATATAGTGAAAATTTTATGTAAAATTTTAAGACCAAAAAACTTGAAAAGTGACTTGTAGAAAATCTGCTATTTCTCTGCAACCGTACAAGTTACAAACCATTTTGTGGTATCTGTGTGATCGTATGGGTTCATTCTATTTGTTGATTAGCATCAAATACCATAATTTGAAAAAGATTTCAAAACAGACTCATTTGAATAAAATATCTGTTTTGAAGGCTAAAAATACAGTTTTTGCCAAAATGACGTTACTTCCGGTGATAATGAAAATCTTAAATTACTTGAATGAAATCCCAAATGGCAGTAGGTATAACACGGTGTAACGTTTATGAAAATCGAATAATAATTGACACTTTTATGGCCCCGAAACCTTCAAAAGTTACTTGTAAATGATCTTGACAAAATTAAATTACTTCCTGTCTTAATTAAAATGTTCAATTAGTCTTATGAAATCAGAAATGGCATACGATATCATATAGTGAAAATTTTATGTAAAATTTTAAGACCAAAAAACTTGAAAAGTGACTTGTAGAAAATCTGCTATTTCTCTGCAACCGTACAAGTTACAAACCATTTTGTGGTATCTGTGTGATCGTATGGGTTCATTCTATTTGTTGATTAGCATCAAATACCATAATTTGAAAAAGATTTCAAAACAGACTCATTTGAATAAAATATCTGTTTTGAAGGCTAAAAATACAGTTTTTGCCAAAATGACGTTACTTCCGGTGATAATGAAAATCTTAAATTACTTGAATGAAATCCCAAATGGCAGTAGGTATAACACGGTGTAACGTTTATGAAAATCGAATAATAATTGACACTTTTATGGCCCCGAAACCTTCAAAAGTTACTTGTAAATGATCTTGACAAAATTAAATTACTTCCTGTCTTAATTAAAATGTTCAATTAGTCTTATGAAATCAGAAATGGCATACGATATCATATAGTGAAAATTTTATGTAAAATTTTAAGACCAAAAAACTTGAAAAGTGACTTGTAGAAAATCTGCTATTTCTCTGCAACCGTACAAGTTACAAACCATTTTGTGGTATCTGTGTGATCGTATGGGTTCATTCTATTTGTTGATTAGCATCAAATACCATAATTTGAAAAAGATTTCAAAACAGACTCATTTGAATAAAATATCTGTTTTGAAGGCTAAAAATACAGTTTTTGCCAAAATGACGTTACTTCCGGTGATAATGAAAATCTTAAATTACTTGAATGAAATCCCAAATGGCAGTAGGTATAACACGGTGTAACGTTTATGAAAATCGAATAATAATTGACACTTTTATGGCCCCGAAACCTTCAAAAGTGACCTGTAGAAAACCGTCTATTTCTCTGCTAACCGAACAAGTTAGAAACAATTTTATGATATCTATATGACCATATGAGTTTTGTTTATATGTGAATTTAAACCAAAAGTTAAAATTATTAATACATATTAAGTTATTCTTGGTTGAATAAAACATTGATTTAAAAAGTTTAAAATGCAGTTTTTGACCAAATGACGTCACTTCCGGTGTCAATTTTAAATTGTAATCAACTTGATATGACGCTATATGCTTTTTGAATCAAATGATGTCACTTTTATAAAAATCCAATAATAATTGACTATTTTACAGGCAAAATAACGAAAACAGTGACTTGTACAGAACTGCCCATTTCTTGGTAACTGCTTATATTACAAACGAATTTTAACATACATTTTCTTCGTATGGATTATAGCTACAAGTTTATAAAAGTTACGAAGAAATATTTTAAAATCTGAAAAGCCTGAATAGGTTGTAAATAGGTCAATTTTACACCATTTTTAGCCTCTTAATCGAATTTGCTCGAAAGTGAAATCGAAATTAAAAAAACTGCTTCCTACATTTTTTGCGCCTTGAAAGGGCACACTCTTTGAGTCAAATAATTTTTCCAAAAAATAATATTTGTTTTCGAAGTAGGAAAATAACTGTCAAAATTGTAGTTTTTGGTAAAATTATGCCACTTCCGGTGCCGATAGATAACACTTTTGGTAATAAAAAAAATGACAATTGATACAACGAAGCATATGAATTTTGTTTTATACAAATCGGACAATAAAAAATTAATCTAGGACTGAAAAACTGAATTAGCCAATGGCGGCCAAGGAAAATTACTGAGACAAATTTTTTTAACATTTTTGCACTAGTCAGATGACTCTTTAATTCTGTGCACAATACGACTAAAAAATATTCATAAATAAAAAAAATTTTTGTAAAATTTTAAATTTTCGAAATTTGGCGCCTAATATCTTCGAAGATTTGCCGAAAATCAAAAATCGAAAGTAGCGTAGCTATGTGCCCTGTCTCAGGCTATGTCAAAATGTATCGAAAGTTAAAATCCAATGATTATTGTTAAAATTACTGCAATATTTTCAAAAACGATAACTTCGGTGATTTCGGACATTTCGCATTGTCGCAGAACGTTCAAAATAGCTTTATCCTCTAAGTCACACCCACTTTCCCAGTAAAACCGAAGAGATCGTAACGATGCGACACGTAGTTGCTGAGATCTATTCAAATTGGAATCTGAATAATAATAATAATAAGAACTAGACCTGCATGCAGGAATGACGGGTTTCACTGGTGCCACGTCACTTTCGGTGCCACGTTACCCTTAAACATATGTCACTTCCGATACCAATGAAACCATCAAACAGATTTCCACATAAGCATTGTAAACATCAAATAAAATGGACGAAGAATCAACCAAATCCAGCAATATCAATTCATTTTATATATATGTTACTTGTAAGTGATCCTGGCAAAATTTCATTACTTCCGGTGATAATGAAAATGTTCAATTAGTTTTATGAAATCAGAAATGGCATAAGGCAGCATAATGGCGAAAATTGTATGTAAATCGAATGAGAATTGCCACTTTTATAGACCAAAAACCTTGAAAAGTGACTTGTAGAAAATCGTCTATTTCTCGGCAACCGTACACGATAAAAACTATCTTTTGGTATCTATATGATCGTATGGGTTCAATCCATTTGTTGATTGGAATCAAATATCATAATTTGAAATATATTACAAATCAGACTCATTTGAAAAAAATGTCTGTTTTGAAGGCTAAAAATACAGTTTTTGCCAAAATGACATTACTTCCGGTGATACTGAAAATGTTAAATTAGAACTATGAAATCATAAATGACACAAGATATCATATGATGAAAATTTTATGAAAATCGAATAATAACTGACACTTTTATAGACCAAAAACCTTGAAAAGTGACTTAAGGAAAATCGCCCATTTCTCTGCAACCGTACAAGTTAGAAACCATTTTGTGGTATCTGTATGATCGTATGGGTTCAATCTATTTGATCAATAGAATCAAATATCACAATTTGAAAAAAATAACAAATACGACTCATTTGAATAAAATATTGTTTTTTGAAGGCTAAAATTTAAGTTTTGAGCAAATGACGTCATTTCCGGTGGCAGCGCAAGGGGTAAAATGGTTTGACATAGTCCACTATGGCATTAGGCATCCAATGGCGAAAGAAAATTGAAAATCGAATAATAATTGATTCTTTTACAGCCAAAATTACGTGAAAAGTGACTCATGCAAAATTGCCTATTTCTCGGCAACTGCTTATATTACAAACTAATTTTCACATACATTCTCTTCGTATGGATTATAGCTACAAGTTTATAAAAGTTACGTAAAAATATTTTAAAATCTGAAAAGCCTGAATGAGTTGTAAATAGGTCAATTTTACGCCTTTTTTCACCTCTTAATCCAATTTGCTAGAAAATGAAAAAGAAATTAAAAAAACTGCTTCCGACATTTTTTGCGCCTTTAAAGGACACACTCTTTGAGTCATATAATTTTTCAAAAAAATGATATTTGTTTTCAAAAAATGTACCTAACTGTCAAAATTGTAGTTTTTGGTAAAATTATGCCACTTCCGGTGCCGACAGATAACACTTTTGGTAATAAAAAAAATGACAATTGAGACAACGAAGCATATGAACTTTGTTTTATACAAATCGAACAATAAAAAATTAATCTAGGACTGAAAAACTGAATTAGCCAATGGAGGCCAAGGAAAATTACTGAGACAAAATTTTTTAACATTTTTGCGCAAGTCAGATGACTCTTTAATTCTGTGCACAACACGACTAAAAAATATTCATAAATAAAAAAGTTTTTTGTAAAATTTTAAATTTCCGAAATTTGGCGCCTAATATCTTCGAAGATTTGCCGAAAATCAAAAATCGAAAGTAGCGCAGTTATGTGCCCTGTCTCCAGCTATGCCAAAATGTATCGAAAGTTAAAATCCCATGATTATTGTTAAAATTACCGCAATATTTGTAAAAACGATAACTTCGGTGATTTCGGACATTTCGCATTGTCGCAGAACGTTCAAAATAGCTTTATCCTCTAAGTCACACCCACTTTCCCAGTAAAACCGAAGAAATCGTAACGATGCGACACGTAGTTGCTGAGATCTACTCAAAACAAAAGAAGAATAATAATAATAACTAGACCTGCAAGCAGCACTGAACCGGCTTTCAGGAATCATACAGGAAGTTTATTATACCATAGCCGATCCATTGAGCTACCGAACTATACTTTAGTTGTTTTGCTACAGTGAAACCTTCTATCATATATAAAAGTAATATTTGCTGGCGAAAAGACAGGCCAAAATTGTAAATTATCGCAAAATTACGTCACTTCCGGTGCCGAAAGAAATTTTTATAGGGGAAAAATAAGTCGAAAATTCGTAACATACAAAATACAAACTTTGTTTTATACGTATCGGGCAATAAATAACTAACCTGTAACCCATCAACGGAAATTAAGAAGGTAAAAAAATTAAAAGTGACCCTGGGAAAATTGGCTATTATTCGACAAGGGAACATGCTAGAAGCCTTTTCTTGATATCGATATGATGGTATTGATTCAATCTTACTACCCATTAGAGTCAGACGTTATAAAGTTAATTGAATAATAAATATAAATCCCTTCAAAAAAATGTTTTGTTTTGAAGGCTAAAAATACGTTTTTTGCAAAAATTACATTACTTCCGGTGATATTGAAAATGTTAACTTAGTTCATTGATGTCATAAATGGCATAAGGCATCAAATGGTAAAAATATTATAAAAATCGAAGAATAATTGACACTTTTATAGACCAAAAACCTTGAAAAGTGACTTATAGAAGATCGCCTATTTCTCTGTAACCGTACAAGTTAGAAACCATTTTGTGGCATCTGTATGGTCGTATGGCTTCATTCTATTCGTTGATGGGAATCAAATATCATAATTCTAAAAATATTATAAGGCAGACTCATTTGAATAAAATATTTGTTTTTTAGGTTAAAAATACAGTTATTGCCCAAATGACGTCATTTCCGGTCACAATGAAAATGTAAAATTGGCTTAACCTAGTCCAAAATGGCATTAAGCATCAAATGGGGAAAAAAATTGCAAATCGAATAATAATTCATTCTTTTATAGGCAAAATAACGTGAAAAGTGATGCATGCAAAATTGCATATTTCTCGGCAACTGTTCACATTACAAACTAATTTTCGCATGCATTCTCTTCGTCTGGATTATTGCTACGAGTTTATGAAAATTACAAATAAATATTTCAAAATATGAAGAGCTGAATGAATTGCAAACAACTGAATTTTACACTTTATTTTACATTTTATTCGAAATTGCCCGAAAATGAAATTGAAATTAAAAAGTCTGAGCTAAGGATATTGTGCACCTTTGCAGGGTGCATCCTTTTAGTTATATCAGTTTTGAAAAAAATTAATATTTGCTTTCAAAAAGTGGTACCGAACTGTCAAAATTGTAGTTTTTATTAATATTACGTCACTTCCGTTGCCGACAGAAAAATTTCACCGTAACAAAAAAAATTACAATTGGGACCACGGAGCTTA
Source organism: Patella caerulea (assembly GCA_036850965.1). Classification (NCBI taxonomy): domain Eukaryota; kingdom Metazoa; phylum Mollusca; class Gastropoda; family Patellidae; genus Patella; species Patella caerulea. The sequence continues at coordinate 2,098,265 of JAZGQO010000002.1, forward strand.
TGAACTTTGTTTTATATAAATCGAACAATAAATAATTTTTCTGGGTACGAAAAACTTAATTAGCCGATGGCGGCTAATGCAAATTACCGAGACAATTTTTTTTCTCATTTCTGCTCAAGTAGGATGATATTTTAACCCAGTGTAAAATACCGTCAAAAAATATTCATAAATAAAAAAGGTTTTCGTAAAAAAAATAATTTTTTTCCAAATATCGGACATTTTTTCGACTACTTCCGGTTTTACGATTGTTGTCGTGATAGCTTTACGGAGTTCTTTGGATACTTAACTTTCTGTACCAGAAGTGTCAGAAACATCTATTGAGTAGTTTTGGAAAAAAAGATAAAATAAAGAGCGTTTACAAAAATTTAACGATTTTTGAATTTTTTTCAAAGTTTGATGCAATTTTTGGACCACCTATATTATTTCAATGCTTTTCATTTTGGATTCACTATATAGACAATCGATAGGACTTTGAGTAAGAAAAGTTTGAGAAAAATCGTAGGCGTCGTTTTCGAGAAAAGGGCGTCTCAGAACGTTAAAAAATCGGAAAATACTGGATTTTTGGCATACAATAATTTATTTCCTTGCCATCGAAATCGTATTATTTACATACCGTATGATGGTCCATTAATAGGCTATCCAACGACACTTTAGTTCTTTTGGTCCGCTATTACCTAAGCGAGAAATCAAGTTTTTCGCAAGTGCGACAATGTTTTTAACCTTTTTTTTTAATTTTTGAATACTTCCGGTATGGTTATTATTGTCGGAATAGTTTAAATAGCCGGTTTGGGTACTAAAATAGTCATAGGGCTCTGTAATGATATATTACATTTACTGGTCAGATAAAATGCCACTGAGAAATCCTATGTCCAAAAGTGAGAAAAATGCAAAAAATTTAAAATATCGAAAATTAACTTTCAATAACTACATACATATTATACATCGTTAGAATCGTAATTAGGTCAGCTATCTGAAAATACAACCGTTTTTCGAAAATCTCTTAAAATAAAAAAATAGTAGAGCATTTTCCAAAATTTGACGATTTTTCGACTTTTTTCGATTTTCAGTCCGTTATTTCACCTATTCCAGATATTTCAAAGTCGTAATAGAATGTTTCGTACTTAAGACTACCACAAGGTCTCTCGATAGAGAAAGTTTCATAAAAATCGCTGGAGTAGTTTTCGAGATACAGGCGTCCAAAAATGCTAAAAATCAGAAAATACTTGATTTTCAGCGTGCCATATTTTGCTGCCTGTTCATAGTATCCGTATAAATTTGGTATCATACGATAGTGCAATCCTAGTGCAGTCCAATGGTACCCTAATTTCTTTAATCCATTTATATCGGGCGGAGAAATCGCGTTTTTCCCAAAAATATCCATTTTTTGCATTTTTTTCAAAATATTGCACATTATTTCGACCACTTCCGGTTTAAGGATTCTTGTCGAAATTGCTTTATTCGTTGGAATTGGACTATAACTTCATGTTCCAGTGGTTTCAGAAACGTCAATTCTGCCATAAAACGAAACCCGAGCTCACAAAATGGGAAGAAAATTCGAAAAAAATCGAAAAATAAAGGGCGATAACTCTGAATGAAACTTATATTACTGGAATCGCATGGACGTCAGGTATCCAAAAATATAGGTCAAATTTGAAAATTTTGAAAAATAACAAAAATTGTCTCGTAAACAACATGTTTTCAATTTTCGAACGCTAAAAGTCATAGACGAATGTTCGAAATCGAAAAATGTGAGATAGCCATTGTCTAAGAAAAGATTCAGGGATTCCAAAAAGGTAATTTGTTTGAAAATGGATAAACAATTGACGAAACTATGGCCTATTTTCAATTTTTAGACAAAATACAAAGTTCGGTCACTTCCGGTATGCGCAGAAATTTCAAAAATATTTTATCAAGTAGCCACCACATGGTTTCCCGACAGAAAATCTAATTCCAGATCGATATCTGTTTTCGATCATGGTGATCTAGGCTCCCGCGGTAAATAATAATAATAATAATAATAATAATTTTAGTAATCTCAATAGGCTTTCAGACGAAAGTCTGAAAGCCTAATAATAAGAATAATAATTTTAACAAAAACAATAGTGTTTCACACAAGCTTCGCAGTGTGAAACCCTAATAATAACTTTAACAGAAACAATAAGCTTTCATATGTAATATGAAAGCTTAATAAGAATAATAATTTTAACAAAAACAATAGTGTTTCACACAAGCTTCGCAGTGTGAAACCCTAACTAGACCTGCATGCAGGAATGACGGGTTTCACTGGTGCCACGTTACCCTTAAACATGTCACTTCCGGTGCCAAGTTACCCTTGAACATATGTCACTTCCGGTACCAGCGAAACCACTAAACAGGTTTCCAAATTAACATTGCACACAAATAAAATGGACGCAGAATCAACAAAATCCAGCAATATCAATTCATTTTATACATTTGTTACTTGTAAATGATCTTGACAAAATTAAATTACTCCCGGTGTTAATGCAAATGTTCAATTAGTCTTATGAAATCAGAAATGGCATACGATATCATATAGTGAAAATTTTATGTAAATCGAATAATAATGGCCACTTTTAAAGACCAAAAAACTTGAAAAGTGACTTGTAGGAAATCGGCTATTTCTCTGCAACCGTACAAGTTAGAAACCATTTTGTGGTATCTGTATGATCGTATGGGTTCATTCTATTTGTTGATTGGCATCAAATACCATACTTTGAAAAAGATTTCAAAACAGACTCATTTGAATAAAATATCTGTTTTAGAGGCTAAAAATACAGTTTTTGCCAAAATGACGTTACTTCCGGTGATAATGAAAATCTTATATTACTTGTATGAAGTTCCAAATGGCATTAGGTATAACATGGTGTGACGTTTATGAAAATCGAATAATAATTGACCCTTTTATGGCCCCGAAACCTTCAAAAGTGACCTGTAGAAAACCGTCTATTTCTCGGCAACCGAACAAGTTAGAAACCATTTTATGATATCTATATGACCATATGAGTTTTGTTTATATGTGAATTTAAACCAAAAGTTAAAATTATTAATACATATTAAGTTATTCTTGGTTGAATAAAACATTGATTTAAAAAGTTTAAAATGCATTTTTTGACCAAATGATGTCACTTCCGGTGTCAATTTTAAATTGTAATCAACTTGATATGACGCTACGTGCTTTTTGAATCAAATGATGTCACTTTTATAAAAATCCAATCATAATTGACTATTTTACAGGCAAAATAACGAAAACAGTGACTTGTACAGAACTGCCCATTTCTTGGTAACTGCCTATAGTACAAACGAATTTTAACATACATTTTCTTCGTATGGATTATAGCTACAAGTTTATAAAAGTTACGAAGAAATATTTTAAAATCTGAAAAGCCTGAATAGGTTGTAAATAGGCCAATTTTACACCATCTGTGGCCTCTTAATCGAATTTGCTCGAAAATGAAATCGAAATTAAAAAAACTGCTTCCTACATTTTTTGCTCCTTGAAAGGGCACACACTTTGAGTCAAATAATTTTTCCAAAAAATAATATTTGTTTTCGAAGAAGGAAAATAACTGTCAAAATTGTAGTTTTTGGTAAAATTATGCCACTTCCGGTGCCGACAGATAAAACTTTTGGTAATAAAAAAAATGACAATTGATACAACGAAGCATATGAACTTTGTTTTATACAAATCGAACAATAAAAAATTAATCTAGGACTTAAAAACTGAATTAGCCAATGGCGGCCAAGGTAAATTACTGAGACAAAATTCTTTAACATTTTTGCACTAGTCAGATGACCCTTTAATTCTGTGCATAAAACGACTAAAAAATATTCATAAATAAAAAAGTTTTTTGTAAAATTTTAAATTTTCAAAATTTGGCGCCTAATATCTTTGAAGATTTACCGAAAATCAAAAATCGAAAGTAGTGTAGCTATGTGCCCTGTCTCCGGCTATGCCAAAATGTATCGAAAGTTAAAATTCAATGATTATTGTTAAAATTACTGCAATATTTTAAAAAACGATAATTTGGTGATTTCGGACATTTCGCATTGTCGCAGAACGTTCAAAATAGCTTTATCCTCTAAGTCACACCCACTTTCCCAGTAAAACCGAAGAAATCGTAACGATGCGAGAAGCAGTTGCTGAGATCTACTCAAAACAAAAGAAGAATAATAATAATAAGAACTAGACCTGCATGCAGGAATGACGGGTTTCACTGGTGCCAAGTTACTCTTAAACATGTCACTTCCGGTGTCAAGTAAACCTTGAACATATGTCACTTCCGGTACCAACGAAACCACTAAACAGGTTTCCAAATTAACATTGCACACAAATGAAATGGACGCAGAATCAACCAATCAATCCAGCAATATCAAGTCATTTTATACATTTGTTACTTGTAAATGATCTTGACAAAATTAAATTACTTCCTGTGTTAATGAAAATGTTCAATTAGTCTTATGAAATCAGAAATGGCATACGATATCATATTGTGAAAATTTTATGTAAATCGAATAATAATTGCCACTTTTAAATACCAAAAAACTTGAAAAGTGACTTGTAGAAAATCTGCTATTTCTCTGCAACCGTACAAGTTAGAAACCATATTGTGGTATCTGTATGATCGTATGGGTTCATTCTATTTGTTGATTGGCATCAAATATCATAATATGAAAAAGATTTCAAAACAGACTCATTTGAATAAAATATCTGTTTTGAAGGCTAAAAATACAGGTTTTGCCAAAATGACGTTACTTCCGGTGATAATGAAAATCTTAAATTACTTGTATGAAATCCCACATGGCATTAGGTATAACATGGTGTTACTTCCGGTGATAATGAAAATCTTAAATTACTTGTATGAAATCCCACATGGCATTAGGTATAACATGGTGTGACGTTTATGAAAATCGAATAATAATTGACCCTTTTATGGCCCCGAAACCTTCAAAAGTGACCTGTAGAAAACCGTCTATTTCTCGGCAACCGAACAAGTTAGAAACCATTTTATGATATCTATATGACCATATGAGTTTTGTTTATATGTGAATTTAAACCAAAAGTTAAAATTATTAATACATATTAAGTTATTCTTGGTTGAATAAAACATTGATTTAAAAAGTTTAAAATGCATTTTTTGACCAAATGATGTCACTTCCGGTGTCAATTTTAAATTGTAATCAACTTGATATGACGCTACATGCTTTTTGAATCAAATGATGTTACTTTTATAAAAATCCAATCATAATTGACTATTTTACAGGCAAAATAACGAAAACAGTGACTTGTACAGAACTGCCCATTTCTTGGTAACTGCTTATATTACAAACTAATTTTAACACACATTTTCTTCGTATGGATTCTAGCTACAAGTTTATAAAAGTTACGAAGAAATATTTTAAAATCTGAAAAGCCTGAATAGGTTGTAAATAGGTCAATTTTACACCATTTTTAGCCTCTTAATCGAATTTGCTCGAAAATGAAATTGAAATTAAAAAAACTGCTTCCGACATTTTTTGCGCCTTGAAATGGCACACTCTTTGAGTCAAATAATTTTTCCCCAAAATAATATTTGTTTTCAAAAAATTGTACCTAACTGTCAAAATTGTAGTTTTTGGTAAAATTATGCCACTTCCGGTGCCGACAGATAACACTTCCGGTAATAAAAAAAATGACAATTGAGACAACGAAGCATATGAACTTTGTTTTATACAAATCGAACAATAAAAAATTAATCTAGGACTGAAAAACTGAATTAGCCAATGGCGGCCAAGGAAAATTACTGAGACAAAATTTTTTAACATTTTTGCGCTTGTCAAATGACTCTTTAATTCTGTGCACAATATGACTAAAAAATATTCATAAATAAACAAGTTTTTTGTAAAATTTTAAATTTTCGAAATTTGGCGCCTAATATCTTCGAAGATCTGCCGAAAATCAAAAATCGAAAGTAGCGTAGCTATGTGCCCTGTCTCAGGCTATGCCAAAATGTATCGAAAGTTAAAATCCAATGATTATTGTTAAAATTACTGCAATATTTTCAAAAACGATAACTTCGGTGATTTCGGACATTTCGCATTGTCGCAGAACGTTCAAGATAGCTTTATCCTCTAAGTCACACCCACTTTCCCAGTAAAACTGAAGAAATCGTAAGGATGCGACGCGTAGTTGCTGAGATCTATTCAAATTGGAATCTGAATAATAATAATAATAAGAACTAGACCTGCATGCAGGAATGACGGGTTTCACTGGTGCCACGTTACCCTTAAACATGTCACTTCCGGTGCCAAGTTACCCTTGAACATATGTCACTTCCGGTACCAGCGAAACCACTAAACAGGTTTCCAAATTAACATTGCACACAAATAAAATGGACGCAGAATCAACAAAATCCAGCAATATCAATTCATTTTATACATTTGTTACTTGTAAATGATCTTGACAAAATTAAATTACTCCCGGTGTTAATGCAAATGTTCAATTAGTCTCATGAAATCAGAAATGGCATACGATATCATATAGTGAAAATTTTATGTAAATCGAATAATAATTGCCACTTTTAAAGACCAAAAAACTTGAAAAGTGACTTGTAGGAAATCGGCTATTTCTCTGCAACCGTACAAGTTAGAAACCATTTTGTGGTATCTGTATGATCGTATGGGTTCATTCTATTTGTTGATTGGCATCAAATACCATACTTTGAAAAAGATTTCAAAACAGACTCATTTGAATAAAATATCTGTTTTAGAGGCTAAAAATACAGTTTTTGCCAAAATGACGTTACTTCCGGTGATAATGAAAATCTTAAATTACTTGTATGAAATCCCAAATGGCATTAGGTATAACATGGTGTGACGTTTATGAAAATCGAATAATAATTGACCCTTTTATGGCCCCGAAACCTTCAAAAGTGACCTGCAGAAAACCGTCTATTTCTCGGCAACCGAACAAGTTAGAAACCATTTTATGATATCTATATGACCATATGAGTTTTGTTTATATGTGAATTTAAACCAAAAGTTAAAATTATTAATACATATTAAGTTATTCTTGGTTGAATAAAACATTGATTTAAAAAGTTTAAAATGCATTTTTTGACCAAATGATGTCACTTCCGGTGTCAATTTTAAATTGAAATCAACTTGATATGACGCTACGTGCTTTTTGAATCAAATGATGTCACTTTTATAAAAATCCAATCATAATTGACTATTTTACAGGCAAAATAACGAAAACAGTGACTTGTACAGAACTGCCCATTTCTTGGTAACTGCTTATAGTACAAACGAATTTTAACATACATTTTCTTCGTATGGATTATAGCTACAAGTTTATAAAAGTTACGAAGAAATATTTTAAAATCTGAAAAGCCTGAATAGGTTGTAAATAGGCCAATTTTACACCATTTTTAGCCTCTTAATCGAATTTGCTCGAAAATGAAATCGAAATTAAAAAAACTGCTTCCTACATTTTTTGCGCCTTGAAAGGGCGCACTCTTTGAGTCAAATAATTTTTCCAAAAAATAATATTTGTTTTCGAAGAAGGAAAATAACTGTCAAAATTGTAGTTTTTGGTAAAATTATGCCACTTCCGGTGCCGACAGATAAAACTTTTGGTAATAAAAAAAATGACAATTGATACAACGAAGCATATGAACTTTGTTTTATACAAATCGAACAATAAAAAATTAATCTAGGACTTAAAAACTGAATTAGCCAATGGCGGCCAAGGTAAATTACTGAGACAAAATTCTTTAACATTTTTGCACTAGTCAGATGACCCTTTAATTCTGTGCATAATACGACTAAAAAATATTCATAAATAAAAAAGTTTTTTGTAAAATTTTAAATTTTCAAAATTTGGCGCCTAATATCTTTGAAGATTTACCGAAAATCAAAAATCGAAAGTAGTGTAGCTATGTGCCGTGTCTCCGGCTATGCCAAAATGTATCGAAAGTTAAAAATCAATGATTATTGTTAAAATTACTGCAATATTTTAAAAAACGATAATTTGGTGATTTCGGACATTTCGCATTGTCGCAGAACGTTCAAAATAGCTTTATCCTCTAAGTCACACCCACTTTCCCAGTAAAACCGAAGAAATCGTAACGATGCGACAAGCAGTTGCTGAGATCTACTCAAGACAAAAGAAGAATAATAATAATAAGAATAACTAGACCTGCATGCAGGAATGACGGGTTTCACTGGTGCCATGTTACCCTTAAACATGTCACTTCCGGTGCCAAGTTACCCTTGAACATATGTCACTTCCGGTACCAGCGAAACCACTAAACAGGTTTCCAAATTAACATTGCACACAAATAAAATGGACGCAGAATCAACAAAATCCAACAATATCAATTCATTTTATACATTTGTTACTTGTAAATGATCTTGACAAAATTAAATTACTTCCTGTGTTAATGAAAATGTTCAATTAGTCTTATGAAATCAGAAATGGCATACGATATCATATAGTGAAAATTTTATGTAAAATTTTAAGACCAAAAAACTTGAAAAGTGACTTGTAGAAAATCTGCTATTTCTCTGCAACCGTACAAGTTAGAAACCATTTTGTGGTATCTGTGTGATCGTATGGGTTCATTCTATTTGTTGATTAGCATCAAATACCATAATTTGAAAAAGATTTCAAAACAGACTCACTTGAATAAAAAAATATCTGTTTTGAAGGCTAAAAATACAGTTTTTGCCAAAATGACGTTACTTCCGGTGATAATGAAAATCTTAAATTACTTGAATGAAATCCCAAATGGCAGTAGGTATAACACGGTGTAACGTTTATGAAAATCGAATAATAATTGACACTTTTATTACCCCGAAACCTTCAAAAGTGACCTGTAGAAAACCGTCTATTTCTCGGCAACCGAACAAGTTAGAAACAATTTTATGATATCTATATGACCATATGAGTTTTGTTTATATGTGAATTTAAATCAAAAGTTAAAATTATTAATACATATTAAGTTATTCTTGGTTGAATAAAACATTGATTTAAAAAGTTTAAAATGCAGTTTTTGACCAAATGATGTCACTTCCGGTGTCAATTTTAAATTGTAATCAACTTGATATGACGCTACATGCTTTTTGAATCAAATGATGTCACTTTTATAAAAATCCAATAATAATTGACTATTTTACAGGCAAAATAACGAAAACAGTGACTTGTACAGAACTGCCCATTTCTTGGTAACCGCTTATATTACAAACGAATTTTAACATACATTTTCTTCGTATGGATTATAGCTACAAGTTTATAAAAGTTACGAAGAAATATTTTAAAATCTGAAAAGCCTGAATAGGTTGTAAATAGGTAAATTTTACACCATTTTTAGCCTCTTAATCGAATTTGCTCGAAAGTGAAATCGAAATTAAAAAAACTGCTTCCTACATTTTTTGCGCCTTGAAAGGGCACACTCTTTGAGTCAAATAATTTTTCCAAAAATTAATATTTGTTTTCGAAGTAGGAAAATAACTGTCAAAATTGTAGTTTTTGGTAAAATTATGCCACTTCCGGTGCCGACAGATAACACTTTTGGTAATAAAGAAAATGACAATTGATACAACGAAGCATATGAATTTTGTTTTATACAAATCGGACAATAAAAAATTAATCTAGGACTGAAAAACTGAATTAGCCAATGGCGGCCAAGGAAAATTACTGAGACAAATTTTTTTAACATTTTTGCACTAGACAGATGACTCTTTAATTCTGTGCACAATACGACTAAAAAATATTCATAAATAAAAAAATTTTTTGTAAAATTTTAAATTTTCGAAATTTGGCGCCTAATATCTTCGAAGATTTGCCGAAAATCAAAAATCGAAAGTAGCGTAGCTATGTGCCCTGTCTCAGGCTATGCCAAAATGTATCGAAAGTTAAAATCCAATGATTATTGTTAAAATTACTGCAATATTTTCAAAAACAATAACTTCGGTGATTTCGGACATTTCGCATTGTCGCAGAACGTTCAAAATAGCTTTATCCTCTAAGTCACACCCACTTTCCCAGTAAAACCGAAGAGATCGTAACGATGCGACACGTAGTTGCTGAGATCTATTCAAAGTGGAATCTGAATAATAATAATAATAAGAATAATAATTTTAACAAAAACAATAGTGTTTCACACAAGCTACGCAGTGTGAAACCCTAACTAGACCTGCATGCAGGAATGACGGGTTTCACTGGTGCCAAGTTACTCTTAAACATGTCACTTTCGGTGCCAAGTTACACTTGAACATATATCACTTCCGGTACCAACGAAACCACTAAACAGGTTTCCAAATTAACATAGCACACAAATAAAATGGACGTAGAATCAACCAATCAATCCAGCAATATCAAGTCATTTTATACATTTGTTACTTGTAAATGATCTTGACAAAATTAAATTACTTCCGGTGTTAATGAAAATGTTCAATTAGTCTTATGAAATCAGAAATGGCATACGATATCATAATAGTGACAATTTTATGTAAATCGAATAATAATTGCCACTTTTAAAGACCAAAAAACTTGAAAAGTGACTTGTAGAAAATCTGCTATTTCTCTGCAACCGTACAAGTTAGAAACCATTTTTTGGTATCTGTATGATCGTATGGGTTCATTCTATTTGTTGATTGGCATCAAATACCATAATTTGAAAAAGATTTCAAAACAGACTCATTTGAATAAAATATCTGTTTTGAAGGCTAAAAATTCAGTTTTTGCCAAAATGACGTTACTTCCGGTGATAATGAAAATCTTAAATTACTTGTATGAAATCACAAATGGCATTAGGTATAACATGGTGTAACGTTTATGAAAATCGAATAATAATTGACACTTTTATGGCCCCGAAACCTTCAAAAGTGACCTGTAGAAAACTGTCTATTTCTCGGCAACCGAACAAGTTAGAAACAATTTTATGATATCTATATGACCATATGAGTTGTATTTATATGTGAATTTAAACCAAAAGTTAAAATTATTAATACATATTAAGTTATTCATGGTTGAATAAAACATTGATTTAAAAAGTTTAAAATGCAGTTTTTGACCAAATGACGTCACTTCCGGTGTCAATTTTAAATTGTAATCAACTTGATATGACGCTACATGCTTTTTGAATCAAATGATGTCACTTTTATAAAAATCCAATAATAATTGACTATTTTACAGGCAAAATAACGAAAACAGTGACTTGTACAGAACTGCCCATTTCTTGGGAACTGCTTATATTACAAACTAATTTTAACATACATTTTCTTCGAATGGATTATAGCTACAAGTTTATAAAAGTTACGAAGAAATATTTTAAAATCTGAAAAGCCTGAATAGGTTGTAAATAGGTCAATTTTACACCATTTTTAGCCATTTAATCGAATTTGCTCGAAAATGAAATCGAAATTAAAAAAACTGCTTCCGACATTTTTTGCGCCTTGAAAGGGCACACTCTTTGAGTCAAATAATTTTTCCAAAAAATAATATTTGTTTTCGAAAAATGGTACCTAACTGTCAAAATTGTAGTTTTTGGTAAAATTATGCCACTTCCGGTGCCGACAGATAACACTTCCGGTAATAAAAAAAATGACAATTGAGACAACGAAGCATATGAACTTTGTTTTATACAAATCGAACAATAAAAAATTAATCTAGGACTGAAAAACTGAATTAGCCAATGGCGGCCAAGGAAAATTACTGAGACAAAATTTTTTAAAATTTTTGCACTAGTCAGATGACTCTTTAATTCTGTGCACAATAGGACTAAAAAATATTCATAAATAAAAAAGTTTTTTGTAAAATTTTAAATTTTCGAAATTTGGCGCCTAATATCTTCGAAGATTTGCCGAAAATCAAAAATCGAAAGTAGCGTAGCTATGCGCTCTGTCTCCGGCTATGCCAAAATGTATCGAAAGTTAAAATTCAATGATTATTGTTAAAATTACTGCAATATTTTAAAAAACGATAATTTGGTGATTTCGGACATTTCGCATTGTCGCAGAACGTTCAAAATAGCTTTATCCTCTAAGTCACACCCACTTTCCCAGTAAAACTGAAGAAATCAAAACGATGCGACACGTAGTTGCTGAGATCTATTCAAATTGGAATCTGAATAATAATAATAAGAATAACTAGACCTGCATGCAGGAATGACGGGTTTCACTGGTGCCACTTTACCCTTAAACATGTCACTTCCGGTGCCAAGTTACCCTTGAACATATGTCACTTCCGGTACCAACGAAACCATTAAACAGGTTTCCAAATTAACATTGCACACAAATAAAATGGATGCAGAATCAACCAAATCCAGCATTATCAATTCATTTTATACATTTGTTACTTGTAAATGATCTTGACAAAATTACATTTCTTCCGGTGTTAATGAAAATGTTCAATTAGTTTTATGAAATCAGAAATGGCATACGATATCATATAGTGAAAATTTTATGTAAATCGAATAATAATTGCCACTTTTAAAGACCAAAAAACTTGAAATGTGACTTGTAGAAAATCGACTATTTCTCTGCACCCGTACAAGTTAGAAACCATTTTGTGGTATCTGTATGATCGTATGGGTTCATTTTATTTGTTGATTGGCATCAAATACCATAATTTGAAAAAGATTTCAAAACAGACTCATTTGAATAAAATATCTGTTTTGAAGGCTAAAAATACAGTTTTTGCCAAAATGATGTTACTTCCGGTGATAATGAAAATCTTAAATTACTTGTATGAAATCCTAAATGGCATTAGGTATAACATGGTGTAACGTTTATGACAATCGAATAATAATTGACACTTTTATGGCCCAAAAACCTTCAAAAGTGGCCTGTAGAAAACCGTCTATTTCTCGGCAACCGAACAAGTTAGAAACAATTTTATGATATGTATATGACCATATGAGTTGTGTTTATATGTGAATTTAAACCAAAAGTTAAAATTATTAATACATATTAAGTAATTCTTGGTTGAATAAAACATTGATTTAAAAAGTTTAAAATGCAGTTTTTGACAAAATGACGTCACTTCCGGTGTCAATTTTAAATTGTAATCAACTTGATATGACGCTACATGCTTTTTGAATCAAATGATGTAACTTTTATAAAAATCCAATCATAATTGATTATTTTACAGGCAAAATAACGAAAACAGTGACTTGTACAGAACTGTCCATTTCTTGGTAACTGCTTATATTACAAACTAATTTTAACATACATTTTCTTCGTATGGATTATAGCTACAAGTTTATAAAAGTTACGAAGAAATATTTTAAAATCTGAAAAGCCTGAATAGGTTGTAAATGGGTCAATTTTACACCATTTTTAGCCATTTAATCGAATTTGCTCGAAAATGAAATCGAAATTAAAAAAACTGCTTCCGCCATTTTTTGCGCCTTGAAAGGGCACACTCTTTGAGTCAAATAATTTTTCCAAAAAATAATATTTGTTTTCGAAAAATGGTACCTAACTGTCAAAATTGTAGTTTTTGGTAAAATTATGCCACTTTCGGTGCCGACAGATAACACTTCCGGTAATAAAAAAAATGACAATTGAGACAACGAAGCATATGAACTTTGTTTTATACAAATCGAACAATAAAAAATTAATCTAGGACTGAAAAACTGAATTAGCCAATAGCGGCCAAGGAAAATTACTGAGACAAAATTTTTTAACATTTTTGCACTAGGCAGATGACTCTTTAATTCTGTGCACAATACGACTAAAAAATATTCATAAATAAAAAAGTTTTTTGTAAAATTTTAAATTTTCGAAATTTGGCGCCTAATATCTTCGAAGATTTGCCGAAAATCAAAAATCGAAAGTAGCGTAGCTATGTGCCCTGTCTCAGGCTATGCCAAAATGTATCGAAAGTTAAAATCCAATGATTATTGTTAAAATTACTGCAATATTTTCAAAAACGATAACTTCGGTGATTTCGGACATTTCGCATTGTCGCAGAACGTTCAAAATAGCTTTATCCTCTAAGTAACACCCACTTTCCCAGTAAAACCGAAGAAATCGTAACGATGCGACAAGCAGTTGCTGAGATCTATTCAAAACAAAAGAAGAATAATAATAATAATAAGAATAATAATTTTAACAAAAACAATAGTGTTTCACACAAGCTTCGCAGTGTGAAACCCTAATAATAATTTTAACAAAAACAATAGTGTTTCACACAAGCTTCGCAGTGTGAAACCCTAATAATTTTAACAAAAACAATAGTGTTTCACACAAGCTACGCAGTGTGAAACCCTAACTAGACCTGCATGCAGGAATGACGGGTTTCACTGGTGCCACGTTACCCTTAAACATGTCACTTCCGGTGCCAAGTTACCCTTGAACATATGTCACTTCTGGTACCAACGAAACCACCAAACAGGTTTCCAAATTAACATTGCACACAAATAAAATGGACCCAGAATCAATCAAATCCAGCAATATCAATTCATTTTATACATTTGTTACTTGTAAATGATCTTGATAAAATTAAATTACTCCCGTTGTTATGAAAATGTTCAATTAGTTTTATGAAATCAGAAATGGCATACGATATCATATAGTGAAAATTTTATGAAAATCGAATAATAATTGTCACTTTTAAAGACCAAAAAACTTGAAAAGTGACTTGCAGAAAATCGGCTATTTCTCGGCAACCGTACAAGTTAGAAACCATTTTGTGATATCTGTATGATCGTATGGCTTCATTCTATTTGTTGATTGGCATCAAATACCATAATTTGAAAAAGATTTCAAAACAGACTCATTTGAATAAAATATCTGTTTTGAAGGCTAAAAATACAGTTTTTGCCAAAATGACGTTACTTCCGGTGATAATGAAAATCTTGAATTACTTGTATGAAATCCCAAATGGCATTAGGTATAACATGGTGTGACGTTTATGAAAATCGAATAATAATTGACACTTTTATGGCCCCGAAACCTTCAAAAGTGACCTGTAGAAAACCGTCTATTTCTCGGCAACCGAACAAGTTAGAAACCATTTTATGATATCTATATGACCATATGAGTTTTGTTTATATGTGAATTTAAACCAAAAGTTAAAATTATAAATACATATTAAGTTATTCTTGGTTGAATAAAACATTGATTTAAAAAGTTTAAAATGCATTTTTTGACCAAATGATGTCACTTCCGGTGTCAATTTTAAATTGTAATCAACTTGATATGACGCTACGTGCTTTTTGAATCAAATGATGTCACTTTTATAAAAATCCAATCATAATTGACTATTTTACAGGCAAAATAACGAAAACAGTGACTTGTACAGAACTGCCCATTTCTTGGTAACTGCTTATAGTACAAACGAATTTTAACATACATTTTCTTCGTATGGATTATAGCTACAAGTTTATAAAAGTTACGAAGAAATATTTTAAAATCTGAAAAGCCTGAATAGGTTGTAAATAGGCCAATTTTACACCATTTTTAGCCTCTTAATCGAATTTGCTCGAAAATGAAATCGAAATTAAAAAAACTGCTTCCTACATTTTTTGCGCCTTGAAAGGGCACACTCTTTGAGTCAAATAATTTTTCCAAAAAATAATATTTGTTTTCGAAGAAGGAAAATAACTGTCAAAATTGTAGTTTTTGGTAAAATTATGCCACTTCCGGTGCCGACAGATAAAACTTTTGGTAATAAAAAAAATGACAATTGATACAACGAAGCATATGAACTTTGTTTTATACAAATCGAACAATAAAAAATTAATCTAGGAGTTAAAAACTGAATTAGCCAATGGAGGCCAAGGTAAATTACTGAGACAAATTTCTTTAACATTTTTGCACTAGTCAGATGACCCTTTAATTCTGTGCATAATACGACTAAAAAATATTCATAAATAAAAAAGTTTTTTGTAAAATTTTAAATTTTCAAAATTTGGCGCCTAATATCTTTGAAGATTTACCGAAAATCAAAAATCGAAAGTAGTGTAGCTATGTGCCCTGTCTCCGACTATGCCAAAATGTATCGAAAGTTAAAATTCAATGATTATTGTTAAAATTACTGCAATATTTTAAAAAACGATAATTTGGTGATTTCGGACATTTCGCATTGTCGCAGAACGTTCAAAATAGCTTTATCCTCTAAGTCACACCCACTTTCCCAGTAAAACCGAAGAAATCATAACGATGCGACAAGCAGTTGCTGAGATCTACTCAAAACAAAAGAAGAATAATAATAATAAGAACTAGACCTGCAAGCAGCACTGAACCGGCTTTCAGGAATCATACAGGAAGTTTATTATACCATAGCCGACCCATTGAGTTACCAAACAATACTTTAGTTGTTTTGCTTCAGTGACACCCTCTATCATATGTTAAAGTAATATTTGCTGGCGAAAAGACCGGTCAAAATTGTAAATTATGGCAAAATTACGTCACTTCCGGTGCCGAAAGAAATTTTTATAGGTGAAGAATAAGTCGAAAATTCGCAACATACAAAATCCAAACGTTCTTTTATACATTTCCGGCAATAAATGATTAACCTATAACCCATAAACTGAAATTAAGAAGGTAAAAAAATTAAAAGTGACCCTGGGAAAATTGGTTATTATTCGACAAGGGAACATGCTAGAAGCCTTTTCTTGATATCGATATGATGGTATTGATTCAATCTCACTGCCCATTAGAGTCAGACGTTATAAAGTTAAACGAATAATAAATATAAATCCCTTCAAAAAAATGTTTGTTTTGAAGGCTAAAAATACGTTTTTTGCAAAAATTACATTACTTCCGGAGATATTGAAAATGTTAACTTGGTTCATAGAAGTCATAAATGGCATAAGGCAACAAATGGTAAAAAAATTATAAAAATCGAATAATAATTGAGACTTTTATAGACCAAAAAACTTGAAAAGTGACTTACAGAAGATCGCTTATTTCTCTGTAACCGTACAAGTTAGAAACCATTTTGTGGTATCTGTATGGTCGTATGGCTCCATTCTATTCGTTGATGAGAATCAAATATCATAATTTTAAAAATATTATAAGGGAGTTTGATTTGAATAAAATATTTGTTTTTTAGGTTAAAAATACAGTTTTTGCCCAAATGACGTCATTTCCGGTCACAGTGAAAATGTAAAATTGGCTTGACCTATTCCAAATTGGTATTAGGCATCAAATGGAAAAAAAATATTGCAAATCGAATAATAATTCACTCTTGTATAGGCAAAATAACGTGAAAAGTGATGCATGCAAAATTGCATATTTCTCGGCAACTGCTCATATTACAAACTAATTTTTGCATACATTCTCTTCGTCTGGATTATTGCCACGAGTTTATGGAAATTACAAATAAATATTTCAAAATATGAAGACGCTGAACGAATTGTAAATAACTGAATTTTACACTTTATTTTACATTTTATTCGAAATAGCCCGAAAATGAAATTGAAATTAAAAAATATGAGCTAAGAATTTTTTGCGCCTTTGCAGGGTGCATCCTTTTAGTTATATCAGATTTGAAAAAAAATAATATTTGCTTTCAAAAAGTGGTTCCGAACTGTCAAAATTGTAGTTTTTGTTAATATTACGTCACTTCCGTTGCCGACAGAAAAATTTCACCGTAACAAAAAAAATTACAATTGGGACCATGGTGCATATGAACTTTGTTTTATACAAATCGAACAATAAATAATTTTTCTGGGTACGAAAAACTAAATTAGCCGATGGTGGCTAACGCAAATTACCGAGACAATTTTTTTTCTCATTTCTGCTCAAGTACGATGATATTTTAACCCTGTGTAAAATATCATCAAAAAATATTCATAAATAAAAAAGGTTTTCGTAAAAGAATTAATTTTTTTCGAAATATCGGACATTTTTTCGACTACTTCCGGTTTTACGATCGTTGTTGTGATAGCTTTACGAAGTCCTTTGGATACTTAACTGTACGTACCAGAAGTGTCAGAAACATCCATTGAGTAGTTTTGGAAAAAAAGATAAATTAAAGAGCGTTTCCAAAAATTTAACGATTTTTCAATTTTTTTCAAAGTTTGAGGCCATTTTTCGACCACTTATATTATTTCAATGCTTTTCATTTTGGATTCCCTATATAGACAACTGACAGGACTTTGAGTAAGAAACGTTTAAGAAAAATCGTAGGCGTTGTTTTCGAGAAAAGGGCGTCTCAGAATGTTAAAAAATTGGAAAATACTAGATTTTTGGCATACAATAATTTATTTCCTTACCATCGAAATCGTATTATTTAGATACCATATGATGGTCCATTAATAGGGCTATCCAGCGACACTTTAGTTCTTTTGGTCCGCTATTACCTAAGGGAGAAATCAAGTTTTTCGCAAGTGCGACAATGTTTTTACTCTTTTTTTTTCATTTTTTGAATACTTCCGGTATGGTTATTATTGTCGGAATAGTTCTAATAGCCGGTTTGGGCACTAAAATAGCCACAGGGCTCTGTAATGATATATTACATTATCTGATCAGATAAAATGCCCCTGAGAAATCCTATGTTCAAAAGTGCCAAAAATGCAAAAAATTTAAAATATAGAAAATTAAATTTTAATAATTACATACATATTATACATCGTTAGAATCGTAATTAGGTCAGCTATCTGAATATACAACCTTTTTTTAAAAATCTCTTAAAATAAAAAAATAGTAGAGCATTTTCCAAAATTTCACGATTTTTCGACTTTTTTCGATTTTCAGTCCCTTTTTTATCCTATTCCAGACATTTCAAAGTCCTATTGGATGGCTTCATGTCAAATACCTCCCAAAGGACTCTCGATAGAAAAAATTTAAAAAATATTGCAGGTTAAGTTTTCGAGATACAGGCGTCCAAAAACGCTCCAAATCAGAAAATACTTGATTTTCAGCGTGCCATATTTTGCTGTCTGTTCATAGTATCCGTATGAATGGGGTATCATATGATAGTCCAACAATCGTGCCATCAAACGGTACCTTCATTCGTTTAATCCATTGATATCGGACAGAGAAATAGCGTTTTCCCCCAAAATATCCATTTTTTGCATTTTTTTCAAAATATTGAACATTATTTCGACCACTTCCGGTTTGAAGATCCGTGTCGAAATTGCTTTATCAGTTGGTATTGGACTATAACTTCATGTTCCAGAAGTTTCATAAACGTCAATTCTACCATAAAACGAAACCCGAGCTCGCAAAATGGGAAGAAAATTCGAAAAAAATCGGAAAATAAAGGGCGATAACTCTGAATGAAAGTTATATTACTGGAATCGGATGGACTTCAGGTATCCAAAAATGTAGGTCAAATTTGAAAATTTTGAAAAATAACAAAAATTGTCTCGTAAACAACATGTTTTCAATTTTCGAACGATAAAAGTCATAGACGAATGTTCGAAATTGAAAAATGTGAGATAGCCATTGTCTCAGAAAAGATTCAGGGATTCCAAAAATGTAATTTGTTTGAAAATGGATAAAGAATTGACGAAACTATGGCCGATTTTCAATTTTTAGAGAAAGTACAAAGTTCGGTCACTTCCGGTATGCGCAGAAATTTCAAAAATATTTTATCAAGTAGCCACCACATGGTTTCCCGATAGAAAAGCTAATTCCAGATCGATATCTGTTTTCGATCATGGAGATCTAGGCCCTCGCGGTAAATAATAATAATAATAATAATAACTAGACCTGCAAGCAGCACTGAACCGGCTTTCAGGAATCATACAGGAAGTTTATTATACCATAGCCGATCCATTGAGCTACCAAAGTATACTTTAGTTGTTTTGCTTCAGTGACACCCTCTATCATATGTAAAAGTAATATTTGCTGGCGAAAAGACCGGTCAAAATTGTAAATTATGGCAAAATTACGTCACTTCCGGTACCGAAAGAAATTTTTATAGGTGAAAAATAAGTCGAAAATTCGCAACACACAAAATACAAACTTTGTTTTATACATATCGGGCAATAAATAATTAACCTATAAACCATAAACTGAAATTAAGAAGGTAAAAAACTTAAAAGTGACCCTGGGAAAATTGGTTATTATTCGACAAGGGAACATGCTAGAAGCCTTTTCTTGATATCAATATGATGGTATTGATTCAATCTTACTGCCCATTAGAGCCAGACGTTATAAAGTTAAACGAATAATGAATATAAATCACTTCAAAAAAATGTTTGTTTTGAAGGCTAAAAATACGTTTTTTGCAAAAATTACATTACTTCCGGTGATATTGAAAATGTTAACTTGGTTCATAGAAGTCATAAATGGCATAAGGCATCAAATGGTAAAAAAATTATAAAAATCGAATAATAATTGACACTTTTATAGACCAAAAACCTTGAAAAGTGACTTATAGAAGATCGCCTATTTCTCTGTAACCGTACAAGTTAGAAACCATTTTGTGGTATCTGTATGGTCGTATGGCTTCATTCTATTCGTTGATGGGAATAAAATATCATAATTTTAAAAATATTATAAGGGAGACTGATTTGAATAAAATATTAGTTTTTTAGGTTAAAAATACAGTTTTTGCCCAAATGACGTCATTTCCGGTCACAGTGAAAATGTAAAATTGGCTTGACCTAGTCCAAATTGGCATTAGACATCAAATGGAAAAAAAATATTGCAAATCGAATAATAATTCACTCTTGTATAGGCAAAATAACGTGAAAAGTGATGCATGCAAAATTGCATATTTCTCGACAACTGCTCATATTACAAACTAATTTTCGCATACATTCTCTTCGTCTGGATTATTGCTACGAGTTTATGAAAATTACAAATAAATATTTAAAAATATGAAGACGCTGAATGAATTGTAAATAGCTGAATTTTACACTTTATTTTACATTTTATTCGAAATTGCCCGAAAATGAAATTGAAATTTAAAAATATGAGCTAAGGATTTTGTGCACCTTCGCAGGGTGCATCCTTTTAGTTATATCAGTTTTGAAAAAAAATAATATTTTCTTTCAAAAAGTGGTACCGAACTGTCAAAATTGTAGTTTTTGTTAATATTACGTCACTTCCGTTGCCGACAGAAAAATTTCACCGTAACATAAAAAATAACAATTGGGACCACGGAGCATATGAACTTTGTTTTATACAAATCGAACAATAAATAATTTTTCTGGGTTCGAAAAACTAAATTCGCCGATGGCGGCTAACGCAAATTATCCAGACAATTTTTTTTCTCATTTCTGCTCAAGTACGATGATATTTTAACCCAGTGTAAAATATCACCAAAAAATATTCATAAATAAAAAAGATTTTCGTAAAAAAAATAATTTTTTTCAAAATATCGGACATTTTTTCGACTACTTCCAGTTTTACGATCGTTGTTGTGATAGCTTTACGAAGTTCTTTGGATACTTAACTTTCTGTACCAGAAGTGTCAGAAACATCCATTGAGCAGTTTTGGAAAAAAAGATAAATAAAAGAGCGTTTACAAAAATTTAACGATTTTTCAATTTTTTTCAAAGTTTGATGCCATTTTTGGACCACCTATATTATTTCAATGCTTTTCATTTTGGATTCACTATATAGACAACCGATGGGACTTTGAGTTAGAAAAGTTTAAGAAAAATCTGCGGCGTCGTTTTCGAGAAAAGGGCGTCTCAGAATGTTAAAAAATCGGAAAATACTAGATTTTTGGCATACAATAATTTATTTCCTTACCATCGATATCGTATTATTTAGATACCATATGATGGTCCATTAATAGGGCTATCCAACGACACTTTAGTTCTTTTGGTCCGCTATTACCTAAGGGAGAAATCAAGTTTTTCGCAAGTGCGACAATGTTTTTAACCTTTTTTTTCATTTTTTGAATACTTCCGGTATGGTTATTATTGTCGGTATAGTTTTAATAACCGGTTTGGGCACTAAAATAGCCACAGTGCTCTGTAATGATATATTACATTATCTGATCAGATAAAATGCCCCAGAGAAATCCTAGGTTCAAAAGTGCCAAAAATGCAAAAAATTAAAATATCGAAAATTAAATTTCAATAACTACATACATATTATACATCGTTAGAATCGTAATTAGGTCAGCTATCTGAATATACAATCGTTTTTTGGAAATCTTTGAAAATAAAAAAATAGCAGAGCATTTTCCAAAATTTCACGATTTTTCGACTTTTTTCGATTTTCAGTCCGTTATTTCACCTATTCCAGATATTTCAAAGTCTTATTGGATGGCTTCATGCAAAATACCTCCGAAAGGACTCTCGATAGAAAAAATTACAAAAAAAGTTGCGGTTAAGTTTTCGAGATACAGGCGTCCAAAAACGCTCCAAATCAGAAAATACTTGATTTTCAGCGTGCCATATTTTGCTGCCTGCTCATCGTATCCGTACGAGTTGGGTATCATACGATAGCACAATCCTAGTGCAGTCCAATGGTACCCTAATTTCTTTAATCCATTGATATCGGGCGGAGAATTCGCGTTTTTCCCCAAAATATCCATTTTTTGCATTTTTTTCAAAATATTGCAGATTATTTCGACCACTTCCGGTTTAAGGATTCTTGTCGAAATTGCTTTATCAGTTGGTATTGGACTATAACTTCATGTTCTAGAAGTTTCAGAAACGTCAATTCTACCATAAAACGAAACCCGAGCTGACAAAATGGGAAGAAAATTCGAAAAAAATCGAAAAATAAAGGGCGATAACTCTGAATGAAACTTATATTACTGGAATCGGATGGACTTCAGGTATCCAAAAATGTAGGTCAAATTTGAAAATTTTGAAAAATGACAAAAATGGTCTCGTAAACAACATGTTTTCAATTTTCGAACGATAAAAGTCATAGACGAATGTTCGAAATTGAAAAATGTGAGATAGCCATTGTCTCAGAAAAGATTCAGGGATTCCAAAAATGTAATTTGTTTGAAAATGGATAACGAATTGACGAAACTATGGCCGATTTTCAATTTTTAGACAACGTGCAAAGTTCGGTCACTTCCGGTATACGCAGAAATTTCAAAAATATTTTATCAAGTAGCCACCACATGGTTTCCCAATAGAAAATCTAATTTCAGATCGATATCTGTTTTCGATCATGGAGATCTAGGCCCCCGCGGTAAATAATAATAATAACTAGACCTGCAAGCAGCACTGAACCGGCTTTCAGGAATCATACAGGAAGTTTCTTATACCATAGCCGATCCATTGAGCTACCAAACTATACTTTAGTTGTTTTGCTTCAGTAACACCCTCTATCATATGTAAAAGTAATATTTGCTGGCGAAAAGACCGGTCAAAATTGTAAATTATGGCAAAATTACGTCACTTCCGGTACCGAAAGAAATTTTTATAGGTCGGAAATTCGCAACACACAAAATACAAACTTTGTTTTATACATATTGGGCAATAAATAATTACCCTATAACCCATAAACTGAAATTAAGAAGGTATAAAACTTAAAAGTGACCCTGAGAAAATTGGCTATTATTCGACAAGGGAACATGCTAGAAGCCTTTTCTTGATATCAATATGATGGTATTGATTTAATCTTACTGCCCATTAGAGTCAGACGTTATAAAGTTAAACGAATAATAAATATAAATCCCTTCAAAAAAATGTTTGTTTTGAAGGCTAAAAATACGTTTTTTGCAAAAATTACATTACTTCCGGTGATATTGAAAATGTTAACTTAGTTCATAGAAGCCATAAATGGCATAATGCATCAAATGGTAAAAAAATTATAAAAATCGAATAATAATTGACACTTTTATAGACCAAAAACCTTGAAAAGTGACTTATAGAAGATCGCCTATTTCTCTGTAACCATACAAGTTAGAAACCATTTTGTGGTATCTGTATGGTCGTATGGCTTCATTCTATTCGTTGATGGGAATCAAATATCATAATTTTAAAAATATTATAAGGCAGACTCATTTGAATAAAATATTTGTTTTTTGGGTTAAAAATACAGTTTTTGCCCAAATGACGTCATTTTTGGTCACAGTGAAAATGTAAAATTGGCTTGACCTAGTCCAAATTGGCATTAGGCATCAAATGGAAAAAAAATATTGCAAATCGAATGATAATTCACTCTTTTATAGGCAAAATAACGTGAAAAGTGATGCATGCAAAATTGCATATTTCTCGGCAACTGCTCATATTACAAACTAATTTTCGCATACATTCTCTTCGTCTGGATTATTGCTACGAGTTTATGAAAATTACAAATAAATATTTCAAAATATGAAGACGCTGAATGAATTGTAAATAACTGAATTTTACACTTTATTTTACATTTTATTCGAAATTGCCCGAAAATGAAATTGAAATTAAAAAATCTGAGCTAAGGATTTTGTGCATCTTTGCAGG
This sequence comes from Patella caerulea, assembly GCA_036850965.1. Classification (NCBI taxonomy): domain Eukaryota; kingdom Metazoa; phylum Mollusca; class Gastropoda; family Patellidae; genus Patella; species Patella caerulea. The sequence goes on from JAZGQO010000002.1 coordinate 2,122,591, forward strand.
GTGCATCCTTTTAGTTATATCAGTTTTGAAAAAAAAAAATATTTGCTTTCAAAAAGTGGTACCGAACTGTCAAAATTGTAGTTTTTGTTAATATTACGTCACTTCCGTTGGCGACAGAAAAATTTCACCGTAACAAAAAAAATTACCATTGGGACCACGGAGCATATGAACTTTGTTTTATACAAATCAAACAATAAATAATTTTTCTGGGTACGAAAAACTATATTAGCCGATGGCGGCTAACGCAAATTACCGAGACAATTTTTTTTCTCATTTTTGCTCAAGTAGGATGATATTTTAACCCTGTGTAAAATACCATCAAAAAATATTCATAAATAAAAAAGGTTTTGGTAAAGAGATAAATTATTTTCAAAATATCGGACATGTTTTCGACTACTTCCGGTTTAACGATCGTTGTCGTGATAGCTTTATTAACTTCTTTGGATACTTAACTTTCTGTACCAGAAGTGTCAGAAACATCCATTAAGTAGTTTTGGAAAAAAAGATAAATTAAAGAGCGTTTACAAAAATTTAACGATTTTTCAATTTTTTTCAAAGTTTGATGCCATTTTTGGACCACCTATTTTATTTCAATGGTTTTCATTTTGGATTCACTATATAGACAACCGATAGGACTTTGAGTAAGAAAAGTTTAAGAAAAATCGTAGGCGTCGTTTTCGAGAAAAGGGCGTCTCAGAATGTTAAAAAATCGGAAAATACTAGATTTTTGGCATGCAATAATTTATTTCCTTACCATGGAAATCATATTATTGAGATACCATATGATGGTCCATTAATAGTTCTATCCAGCGACACTTTAGTTCTTTTGGTCCGCTATTACCTAAGGGAGAAATCATGTTTTTCGCAAGTGCGACAATATTTTTTAACTTTTTTTTTTATTTTTTGAATACTTCCGGTATGGTTATTATTTTCGGAATAGTTTTAATAGCCAGTTTGGGCACTAAAATAGCCACAGGGCTCTGTAATGATATATTACATTATCTGATCAGATAAAATGCCCCTGAGAAATCCTACGTTCAAAGTGCCAAAAATGCAAAAAAAGTAAAATATCGAAAATTAAATTTCAATAATTACATACATATTATACACCGTTAGAATCGTAATTAGGTCAGCTATCTGAATATACAACCTTTTTTTAAAAATCTCTTAAAATAAAAAAATAGTAGAGCATTTTCCAAAATTTCACGATTTTTCGACTTTTTTCGATTTTCAGTCCCTTTTTTATCCTATTCCAGACATTTCAAAGGCTTATTGGATGGCTTCATGCAAAAGACTTCCAAAAGGACTCACGATAGAAAAAAATTTAAAAAAATTGTAGGTTAAGTTTACGAGATACAGGCGTCCAAAAACGCTCCAAATCAGAAAATACTTGATTTTCAGCGTGCCATATTTTGCTGCCTGATCATAGAATCCGTATGAATTGGGTATCATACGATAGTACAATCCTAGTGCAGTCCAATGGTACCCTAATTTCTTTAATCCATTGATATCGGGCGGAGAAATCGCGTTTTTCCCCAAAATATCCATTTTTTGCATTTTTTTCAAAATATTGCCCATTATTTCGACCACTTCCGGTTTAAGGATTCTTGTCGAAATTGCTTTATAAGTTGGTATTGGACTATAACTTCATGTTCCAGAAGTTTCAGAAACGTCAATTCTGCCATAAACCGAAACCCGAGCTCACAAAATGGGAAGAAAATTCGAAAAAATTCGAAAAATAAAGGGCGATAACTCTGAATGAAACTTATATTACTGGAATCGGATGGACTTCAGGTATCCAAAAATGTAGGTCAAATTTGAAATTTTTTAAAAATAACAAAAATCGTCTCGTAAACAACATCTTTTCAATTTTCAAACGATAAAAGTCATAGACAAATGTTCGAAATTGAAAAATGTGAGATAGCCATTGTCTCAGAAAAGATTCAGGGATTCCAAAAATGTAATTTGTTTGAAAATGGATAAAGAATTGGCGAAACTATGGCCAATTTTCAATTTTTAGACAACGTACAAAGTTCGGTCACTTCCGGTATGCGCAGAAATTTCGAAAATATTTTATCAAGTAGCCACCACATGGTTTCCCAATAGAAAATCTAATTCCAGATCGATATCTGTTTCGATCATAGAGATCTAGGCCCTCGCGGTAAATAATAATAATAATAATAATTTTAGTAATCTCAATAGGCTTTCAGACGAAAGTCTGAAAGCCTAATAATAATAACTAGACCTGCAAGCAGCACTGAACCGGCTTTCAGGAATCATACAGGAAGTTTATTATACCATAGCCGATCCATTGAGCTACCAAACTATACATTAGTTGTTTAGCTTCAGTGACACCCTCTATCATATGTAAAAGTAATATTTGCTGGCGAAAAGACCGGTCAAAATTGTAAATTATGGCAAAATTACGTCACTTCCGGTGCCGAAAGAAATTTTTATAGGTGAAAAATAAGTCGAAAATTCGCAACATACAAAATGCAAACTTTTTTTTATAGATATCGGGCAATAAATAATTAACCTATAACCCATAAACTGAAATTAAGAAGGTAAAAAACTTAAAAGTGACCCTCGGAAAATTGGTTATTATTCGACAAGGGAACATGCTAGAAGCCTTTTCTTGATATCAATATGATGGTATTGATTCAGTCTTACTGCCCATTAGAGTCAGACGTTATAAAGTTAAACGAATAATAAATTTAAATCCCTTCAAAAAAATGTTTGTTTTGAAGGCTAAAAATACGTTTTTTGCAAAAATTACATTACTTCCGGTGATATTGAAAATTTTAACTTGGTTCATAGAAGTCATAAATGGCATAAGGCATCAAATGGTAAATAAATTATAAAAATCGAATAATAATTGACACTTTTACAGACCAAAAACCTTGAAAAGTGACTTATAGAAGATCGCCTATTTCTCTGTAACCGTACAAGTTAGAAACCATTTTGTGGTATCTGTATGGTCGTATGGCTTCATTCTATTCGTTGATGGGAATCAAATGTCATAATTTTAAAAACATTATAAGGCAGACTCATTTGAATAAAATATTTGTTTTTTATGTAAGAAATACAGTTTTTGCCCAAAAGACGTCATTTCCGGTCACAGTGAAAATGTAAAATTGGCTTGACCTAGTCAAAATTGGCATTAGGCATCAAATGGAAAAAAAATATTGCAAATCGAATAATAATTCACTCTTTTATAGGCAAAATAACGTGAAAAGTGATGCATGCAAAATTGCATATTTCTCGGCAACTGCTCATATTACAAACTAATTTTCGCATACATTCTCTTCGTCTGGATTATTGCTACGAGTTTATGAAAATTACAAATAAATATTTCAAAATATGAAGACGCTGAATGAATTGTAAATAACTGAATTTTACACTTTATTTTACATTTTATTCGAAATTGCCCGAAATTGAAATTGAAATTTAAAAATATGAGCTAAGGATTTTGTGCACCTTTGCAGGGTGCATCCTTTTAGTTATATCAGTTTTGAAAAAAAATAATATTTGCTTTCAAAAAGTGGTACCGAACTGTCAAAATTGTAGTTTTTGTTAATATTACGTCACTTCCGTTGCCGACAGAAAAATTTCACCGTAACAAAAAAAATTGCAATTGGGACCACGGTGCATATGAACTTTGTTTTATACAAATCGAACAATAAATAATTTTTCTGGGTACGAAAAACTAAATTAGCCGATGGCGGCTGACGCAAATTACCGAGACAATTTTTTTTCTCATTTCTGCTCAAGTACGGTGATATTTTAACCCCGTGTAAAATATCATCAAAAAATATTCATAAATAAAAAAGGTTTTCGTAAAAAAATTATTTTTTTTCAAAATATCGGACATTTTTTCGACTACTTCCGGCTTTACGATCGTTGTTGTGATAGCTTTACGAAGTTCTTTGGATACTTAACTTTCTGTACCAGAAGTGTCAGAAACATCCATTGAGTAGTTTTGGAAAAAAAGATAAATTAAAGAGCGTTTCCAAAAATTTAACGATTTTTCAGTTTTTTTCAAAGTTTGAGGCCATTTTTCGACCACTTATATTATTTCAATGCTTTTCATTTTGGATTCCCTAAAAAGACAACCGATAGGACTTTGAGTAAGAAAAGTTTAAGAAAAATCGTAGGCGTCGTTTTCGAGAAAAGGGCGTCTCAGAATGTTAAAAAATTGGAAAATACTAGATTTTTGGCATACAATAATTTATTTCCTTACCATCGAATTCGTATTATTTAGATACCATATGATGGTCCATTAATAGGGCTATCCAGCGACACTTTAGTTCTTTTGGTCCGCTATTACCTAAGAGAGAAATCAAGTTTTTCGCAAGTGCGACAATGTTTTTACTCTTTTTTTTCATTTTTTGAATACTTCCTGTATGGTTATTATTGTCGGAATAGTTTTAATAGCCGGTTTGGGCACTAAAATAGCCACAGGGCTCTGTAATGATATATTACATTATCTGATCAGATGAAATGCCCCTGAGAAATCCTATGTTCAAAAGTGTCAAAAATGCAAAAAATTTAAAATATCGAAAATTAAATTTTAATAATTACATACATATTATACATCGTTAGAATCGTAATTAGGTCAGCTATCTGAATATACAACCTTTTTTTGAAAATCTCTTAAAATAAAAAAATAGTAGAGCATTTTCCAAAATTTCACGATTTTTCGACTTTTTTCGATTTTCAGTCCCTTTTTTATCCTATTCCAGACATTTCAAAGTCTTATTGGATGGCTTCATGCAAAATACCTCCAAAAGGACTCTCGATAGAAAAAATTTAAAAAAAATTGCAGGTTAAGTTTCCGAGATACAGGCGTCCAAAAACGCTCCAAATCAGAAAATACTTGATTTTCAGTGTGCCATATTTTGCTGTCTGTTCATAGTATCCGTATGAATGAGGTATCATATGATAGTCCAACAATCGTGCCATCAAACGGTACCTTCATTCGTTTAATCCATTGATATCGGACGGAGAAATAGCGTTTTCCCCAAAAATATCCATTTTTTGCATTTTTTTCAAAATATTGCACATTATTTCGACCACTTCCGGTTTAAGGATTCTTGTCGAAATTGCTTTATCAGTTGGTATTGGACTATAACTTCATGTTCCAGAAGTTTCAGAAACGTCAATTCTGCCATAAAACGAAAACCGAGCTCACAAAATGGGAAGAAAATTCGAAAAAAATCGAAAAATAAAGGGCGATAACTCTGAATGAAACTTATATTACTGGAATCGGATGGACTTCAGGTATCCAAAAATGTAGGTCAAATTTGAAAATTTTGAAAAATAACAAAAATTGTCTCGTAAACAACATGTTTTCAATTTTCAAACGATAAAAATCATAGACGAATGTTCGAAATTGAAAAATGTGAGATAGCCATTGTCTCAGAAAAGATTCAGGGATTCCAAAAATGTAATTTGTTTGAAAATGGATAAAGAATTGACGAAACTATGGCCGATTTTCAATTTTTAGAGAAAGTACAAAGTTCGGTCACTTCCGGTATGCGCAGAAATTTCAAAAATATTTTATCAAGTAGCCACCACATGGTTTCCCGATAGAAAAGCTAATTCCAGATCGATATCTGTTTTCGATCATGGAGATCTAGGCCCTCGCGGTAAATAATAATAATAATAATAATAATAATAATAATAATAATAATAATAATTTTAGTAATCTCAATAGGCTTTCAGACGAAAGTCTGAAAGCCTAATAATTTTAGTAATCTCAATAGGCTTTCAGACGAAAGTCTGAAAGCCTAACTAGACCTGCATGCAGGAATGACGGGTTTCACTGGTGCCATATTATCCTTAAACATGTCACTTCCGGTGCCAAGTTACCCTTGAACATATGTCACTTCCGGTACCAGCGAAACCACTAAACAGGTTTCCAAATTAACATTGCACACAAATAAAATGGACGCAGAATCAACAAAATCCAACAATATCAATTCATTTTATACATTCGTTACTTGTAAATGATCTTGACAAAATTAAATTACATCCTGTGTTAATGAAAATGTTCAATTAGTCTTATGAAATCAGAAATGGCATACGATATCATATAGTGAAAATTTTATGTAAAATTTTAAGACCAAAAAACTTGAAAAGTGACTTGTAGAAAATCTGCTATTTCTCTGCAACCGTACAAGTTACAAACCATTTTGTGGTATCTGTGTGATCGTATGGGTTCATTCTATTTGTTGATTAGCATCAAATACCATAATTTGAAAAAGATTTCAAATCAGACTCACTTGAATAAAATATCTGTTTTGAAGGCTAAAAATACAGTTTTTGCCAAAATGACGTTACTTCCGGTGATAATGAAAATCTTAAATTACTTGAATGAAATCCCAAATGGCAGTAGGTATAACACGGTGTAACGTTTATGAAAATCGAATAATAATTGACACTTTTATGGCCCCGAAACCTTCAAAAGTGACCTGTAGAAAACCGTCTATTTCTCGGCAACCGAACAAGTTAGAAACAATTTTATGATATCTATATGACCATATGAGTTTTGTCTATATGTGAATTTAAACCAAAAGTTAAAATTATTAATACATATTAAGTTATTCTTGGTTGAATAAAACATTGATTTAAAAAGTTTAAAATGCAGTTTTTGACCAAATGATGTCACTTCCGGTGTCAATTTTAAATTGTAATCAACTTGATATGACGCTACATGCTTTTTGAATCAAATGATGTCACTTTTATAAAAATCCAATAATAATTGACTATTTTACAGGCAAAATAACGAAAACAGTGACTTGTACAGAACTGCCCATTTCTTGGTAACTGCTTATATTACAAACGAATTTTAACATACATTTTCTTCGTATGGATTATAGCTACAAGTTTATAAAAGTTACGAAGAAATATTTTAAAATCTGAAAAGCCTGAATAGGTTGTAAATAGGTAAATTTTACACCATTTTTAGCCTCTTAATCGAATTTGCTCGAAAGTGAAGTCGAAATTAAAAAAACTGCTTCCTACATTTTTTGCGCCTTGAAAGGGCACACTCTTTGAGTCAAATAATTTTTCCAAAAAATAATATTTGTTTTCGAAGTAGGAAAATAACTGTCAAAATTGTAGTTTTTGGTAAAATTATGCCACTTCCGGTGCCGACAGATAACACTTTTGGTAATAAAAAAAATGACAATTGATACAACGAAGCATATGAATTTTGTTTTATACAAATTGGACAATAAAAAAATAATCTAGGACTGAAAAACTGAATTAGCCAATGGCGGCCAAGGAAAATTACCGAGACAAATTTTTTTAACATTTTTGCACTAGTCAGATGACTCTTTAATTCTGTGCACAATACGACTAAAAAATATTCATAAATAAAAAAATTTTTTGTAAAATTTTAAATTTTCGAAATTTGGCGCCTAATATCTTCGAAGATTTGCCGAAAATCAAAAATCGAAAGTAGCGTAGCTATGTGCCCTGTCTCAGGCTATGCCAAAATGTATCGAAAGTTAAAATCCAATGATTATTGTTAAAATTACTGCAATATTTTCAAAAACGATAACTTCGGTGATTTCGGACATTTCGCATTGTCGCAGAACGTTCAAAATAGCTTTATCCTCTAAGTCACACCCACTTTCCCAATAAAACCGAAGAGATCGTAACGATGCGACACGTAGTTGCTGAGATCTATTCAAATTGGAATCTGAATAATAATAATAATAATAACTAGACCTGCAAGCAGCACTGAACCGGCTTTCAGGAATCATACAGGAAGTTTATTATGCCATAGCCGATCCATTGAGCTACCAAACTATACTTTAGGTTGTTTTGCTTTAGTGACACCCTCTATCATATGTAAAAGTAATATTTGCTGGCGAAAAGACCAGTCAAAATTGTAAATTATGGCAAAATTAAGTCACTTCCGGTGCCGAAAGAAATTTTTATAGGTGAAAAATAAGTCGAAAATTCGCAACATACAAAATCCAAACGTTGTTTTATACATTTCGGGCATTAAATAATTAACCTATAACCCATAAACTGAAATTAAGAAGGTAAAAAACTTAAAAGTGACCCTGGGAAAATTGGTTATTATTCGACAAGGGAACATGCTAGAAGCCTTTTCTTGATATCAATATGATGGTATTGATTCACTCTTACTGCCCATTAGAGTCAGGCGTTATAAAGTTAAACGAATAATGAATATAAATCACTTCTAAAAATTGTTTGTTTTGAAAGCTAAAAATACGTTTTTTTGCAAAAATTACATTACTTCCGGTGATATTGAAAATGTTAACTTGGTTCATAGAAATCATAAATTGCATAAGGTATCAAATGGTAAAAAAATTATAAAAATCGAATAATAATTGACACTTTTATATACCAAAAACCTTGAAAAGTGACTTATAGAAGATCGCCTATTTCTCTGTAAACGTACAAGTTAGAAACCATTTTGTGGTATCTGTATGGTCTTATGGCTTCATTCTATTCGTTGATGAGAATCAAATATCATAATTTTAAAAATATTATAAGGGAGACTGATTTGAATAAAATTTTAGTTTTTTAGGTTAAAAATACAGTTTTTGCCCAAATGACGTCATTTCCGGTCACAGTGAAAATGTAAAATTGGCTTGACCTAGTCCAAATTGGCATTAGGCATCAAATGGGAAAAAAATATTACAAATCAAATAATAATTCACTCTTGCATAGGCAAAATAACGTGAAAAGTGATGCATGCAAAATTGCATATTTCTCGGCAACTGCTCATATTACAAACTAATTTTCGCAAACATTCTCTTCGTCTGGATTAGTGCTACGAGTTTATGGAAATTACAAATAAATATTTCAAAATATGAAGACGCTGAATGAATTGTAAATAACTGAATTTTACACTTTATTTTACATTTTATTCGAAATTGCCCGAAAATGGAATTGAAATTTAAAAATATGAGCTAAGGATTTTGTGCACCTTTGCAGGGTGCATCCATTTAGTTATATCAGTTTTGAAAAAAAATAATATTTGCTTTCAAAAAGTGGTACCGAAGTGTCAAAATTGTAGTTTTTGTTAATATTACGTCACTTCCGTTGCCGACAGAAAAATTTCACCGTAACAAAAAAAATTACAATTGGGACCACGGAGCATATGAACTTTGTTTTATACAAATCGAACAATAAATAATTTTTCTGGGTACGAAAAACTAAATTAGCCGATGGCGGCTAACACAAATTACCGAGACAATTTTTTTTTCTCATTTCTGCTCAAGTAGGATGATAGTTTAACCCCGTGTAAAATATCATCAAAAAATATTCATAAATAAAAAAGATTTTCGTAAAAAAAATATTTTTTTTCAAAATATCGGACATTTTTTCGACTACTTCCGGTTTTACGATCGTTGTTGTGATAGCTTTACGAAGTTCTTTGGATACTTAACTTTCTGTACCAGAAATGTCAGAAACATCCATTGAGCAGTTTTGAAAAAAAAAGATAAACTAAAGAGCGTTTACAAAAATTTAACGATTTTTCAATTTTTTCAAAGTTTGATGCCATTTTTGGACCACCTATATTATTTCAATGCTTTTCATTTTTGATTCACTATATAGACAACCGATAGGACTTTGAGTAAGAAAAGTTTAAGAAAAATCTGCGGCGTCGTTTTCGAGAAAAGGACGTCTCAGAATGTTAAAAAATCGGAAAATACTAGATTTTTGGCACCCAATAATTTATTTCCTTACCATCGATATCGTATTATTTAGATACCATATGATGGTCCATTAATAGGGCTATCCAACGACACTTTAGTTCTTTTGGTCCGCTATTACCTAAGGGAGAAATCAAGTTTTTTGCAAGTGCGACATAGTTTTTAACCTTTTTTTACATTTTTTGAATACTTCCGGTATGGTTATTATTGTCAATATAGTTTTGATAACCGGTTTAGGCACTAAAATAGCCACAGGGCTCTGTAATGATATATTACATTATCTGATCAGATAAAATGCCCCTGAGAAATCCTAGGTTCAAAAGTGCCAAAAATGCAAAAAATTTAAAATATCGAAAATTAAATTTCAATAACTACATACATATTATACATCGATAGAATCGTAATTAGGTCAGCTATCTGAATATACAATTTTTTTTGAAAATCTCTTAAAATAAAAAAATAGCAGAGCATTTTCCAAAATTTCACGATTTTTCGACTTTTTTCGATTTTCAGTCCGTTATTTCACCTTTTCCAGATATTTCAAAGTCGTAATGGAATGTTTCGTACACAAGACTACTGCAAGGTCTCTCGATAGAGAAAGTTTCATAAAAAACTGTGGAGCAGTTTTCGAGATACAGGCATCTAAAAACGCTCCAAATCAGAAAATACTTGATTTTCAGCGAGCCATATTTTGCTTCCTGCTGATCGTGTCCGTACGAATTGGGTATCATTCAGTGGTCCAATTACCGCCCGACCAAATGATACCTTAATTTGTTTAATCCGTTGATATCGGACGGAAAAATCGTGTTTTTACCCAAAACACCAATTTTTCACGTTTTTTTCAAAATATCGCATAGTATTTCGACTACTTCCGGTTTACGGATTGTTGTTGAAATTGCTTTAAACGGTGGTTTGACCATATTACTTCATGTTCCAGGAATTTCAGAAACGTCGATCCGGCCGTAAAACGAAACTTAAGCTCACAAAATGTGAAGAAAATTCGAAAAAAATCGAAAAATAAAGGGCGATGACTCTGAATGAAACTTATATTACTGGAACCGTATTGCCTTCAGGTATCCAAAAATGTAGGTCAAATTTGAAAATTTTGAAAAATAACAAAAAATGTGTCTTAAACAACATATTTTCATTTTTCGAATGCTAGAAGTCAGCGACGAAGTTTCTGAATTGCAAAATTTTCAACTGCTATCGTCTGAGAAAAGACTCAGGGTTTCCAAAAATGTAATTTGTATAAAAATAGGTACAGAATTGACGAATCTACGGCCGTTTTTTAATTTTTTGGCACCGCACAAAATTCGGCCACTTCCGGTCTGCGCAGAAGTTTCAAATACAGTGGAAGGGATGGCCACTATATGGTTTCCTGATAGAAAATTACGTCCCGGATCTGTATCTGTTACAGACACTGAGAAATAGGCTCCCCCGAAAAATAAAATAATAATAATAAACTAGATCTGCTACTGTCCCATGCAGATATGAAAGCTTTCATATTCATCGTCACGTGTCATTGATTGTATCAAGTAACCTAAATAAAAGGATACGAAGAAAAAATTATTAAAATTGGTCAAAAACTCGCGAAGTTACAAGTCTAAATATAGTATGAAACATTGCACCCAGGCATAACAATAATCTGAAAACTAAAGGGAAATAACTGAAACTTGTATTACTGTAATGAGACGGATGAGAAAATGAAATGAAAATGGCGGGAAAAAAAAATTAAAAATGGCAGGTTGGACAGGCGACCTTACTCCTTGTCACGTACAACCGGGCATTCGAAAACACGCTAGTTTACTCAATGACAGGCGCGCGTGCTTACCATTCAGCCACTCAACCCCCCTTTGAAATCAGACACGTGCAATATGTCATATAGGAAGAATAAGAAGTCGCTCACAACAAAATGGTAAATTAATGAGTTTAGGTCAAAAGGTTGAGCTACTGTTTTAGAGTACTTAATAGTTTTAAAGAGACACGTTAAGGGTTGTTCATAGTTAAATGAAAGTTTAATTTTAAATAAGACCAATAAAATTAGGATTTAATAATGCCAGACTAATATTTCCAATATGTTTGGTTATAAGTAGGAAATCGTGACGACTTCTTAAGCATGTTTTAAACAAAGGATCATGTTTGTTTAAACAAGAATGGCACTCTGCAATAAAAAAAACTGGCCAAAGCAAGATTTCTATGCAGAAATTAAATAATTGCTAGAACCAGAAAAATATTTATCCACTATAATAAATAAGCAACATAGAGAAAATGAAATGAAATTGAATGGGGTTTAACGTCCGACTGTTCTGCTCCTAAAATGGGCTAATGAAGACGGGCATATGCCATAATGTGTGCAATGAGGGAAATTTTACCCGGGCAGCGGCGGTTACGGCCTACGAGGTTGGACAGGCAACCATACTCCTTGTCACGTACAACCAAAAAATCGAAACAACGGCAGTTGACTCAATGACAGACGTTATGATACAGAGCGCACGTGCTAACCATTCAGCCACGCAACCTCCCTAAAATCGGCAAATTGCTGACCTACAGCGAGAAACATTTCAACCGGGCCAAATTTTCTATTGTAACAGTTTAATTTGCACGGTACCTTTAGTTATCAACCGAATATTACAAAACTTTTAAAAATAAGCTCCCCCCTGACCAGCTTAAGCGTTCGCAATAAACGTTTGCCACTTAAAATCGGGAAATTGCTGACTTTAAAGTGAGAAACATTACAACCGGGCGAAATTTTCTGTTTTATGACTTTTACAGTACCTTTGATTACCAACCGATTATTTTCTGTTTTATCACTTTTACAGTACCTTTGATTACCAACCGATTATTACAAAACTTTAAAAATAAAAGAGAAAGAGAGAAATGCGGCCTAATGTCCATTCGACACAAACTAGGTCATTTCGGGACTAACATATGTTTTTTAATTTTATTTAAAAACTCCCCCTGCGCTTACAGGTCTTTAGCCGTTGGGAGGAAACCGAAGAACACGGAGAAAACCCACAAGGTTGGACATCATACTTCATGTCACGTGCAACCTGGAGATCGAAACGACGCCCGTTGACTCAATGACAGACGTTACGATACAGTGCGCACATGCTAACCATTCAGCCATTCAGCCTCCCTGAATTCAGAAAATTGCTGACTTATAGCAAGAAACATTTCAACCGGGCGAAATTTTCTGTTTTAACAGTTTAATGTGCACGGTACTTTAATTACCAACCGATTATTACAAAACTTTTGAAAATAAGCTCCAACTGACCAGCTTAATCGTATGCAATAAACGTTTTCGCCTGAATTGAAAGTTCTGCACGGAGAAAGTTCATCTCGATTTCCCGGCGTGGTTCCCCTTGTCAGTGAGGCAGAACGGAGGGCCTGACAAGCACAGCTGTCTAGTCATTCGGATGGGACGAAAAACCAAGGTCCCGTGTACACATTGGAGTGCACGTAAAATATCCCTAAGCAGTTGGAATTCGATACTGTTGAATAAGCTCTATACGATGACTAAATGTGTAGATTGTAGTCACCCACACTGCATGTTTCGCTTAACAATGAAAGGGTGCCGTTTTCAATGTTCGATCCTTTTGTTCTTCTACTCCTGATATGTTGGACTGTTGATCGATGGTTTCATATAAAAGACTACCAATAAGACTCTTTGTACAAGAAGTTCCCAAAAAATATTATGTTGACTTTACGAGAAAGACCTCTAAACATGCTCCAAATTGTAAAAATACGACTTTTTGGGTTTTCAATCTCTTTTTTTCGGCTATCCCTGATATTTAGAAAAAATAATACAATGATTTCACACAACAGGCTAGCTATTAGACTCTCTATTGACAAAAGTTTCACCGCCCTCCCTTCATTATAACCGAAGTTATCGTGCCCTAAAGAATCAACAAATTAGCTTGTTTATCTCTGCTTACCCTAAGCAGAAAATGCTCATCTTTGAACTCAATCATAACATTGACCTAGTGAACGTCTACACCAAGTTTGAACATTCTAGCTTAATTAGAAGGAGAGTAATTGTGTTCCAAAGTCCCGACCCTTCAAATTGCTTCTATTTTTCATTTTCAATTCAAAATGGTGACCATCACGTGACCGAAATCAAAATTCTATTCGCGACATTTTTTAGGCCTTCCTACAGGGATTCAGAAAATATAACTCCCGAGTCTGTAAGTAAAATAGCAAAAAAGCCTTATTGATTTTTCACTTTTAAATATGGCGGCACTTCCGGTTCGATCGACAAACTCCATATTTTGTGTACAAATCAGTAATTACTTATCTAGTATCCAAAAAAAAAATCAGGTCATTCTGACCTATATTTCGATGATTTTTTTGAAAATTTTGATCCTTAATTTCGTCAAGGGGAGATAATTTAGAAAATTTCTAATTATATTTTTGAAGTCACATCGGTAGGATCTACTTAGATACTAAATTTCATGAAAATCGTACAACTATTAAAGAAGTTGTCAAATTGGTCTAATCTTCCGGTTCGAAATCACAGCGACGAATTTTCGAAATTCGAAAATGTGAAACTGCAGATGAAAATGGTTTTTTTAAAGGTATTCAAAGAAAAAAGAATTAGTAAAATCGGTCAAAAAATAACAAAGTTACGACTATGCATTGTCATTTTTTTCGTTCGTAAAATTCGGTGATTTCGGATTCGTAAAACGTTTCGAAAATATATTTAATCAAGGTTCGCACCCCATTTTTGGGGGGGTAGGTCAAAATTTCAGAAAGATCCTATGGATAGATTCTGAGAAATCCGATTTGCAGAAAACACACAAAAAAAAAAATAATAATAATAATAACTTTAACAGAAACAATAAGCTTTCATATGTAATATGAAAGCTTAATAATAATAATTTTAGTAATCACAATAGGCTTTCAGACGAAAGTCTGAAAGCCTAATAAGAATAATAATTTTAACAAAAACAATAGTGTTTCACACAAGCTACGCAGTGTGAAACCCTAATAATAATTTTAACAAAAACAATAGTGTTTCACACAAGCTTCGCAGTGTGAAACCCTAATGATATCACTATTATCAGAAATATTAGACTTTTTAAAGATTTTTTCGCTGTAATAAATCTCAAAATACCAATTTTTGTATAGGGCCAAAATGTTTGCAAATTTTTATTTTCAATAGACTGAAAGCTGACAGATGTTTTCTTTTATATTTCGTTTCGTTTAAATATAACAATCTGACGTTTTGTTACAATATGGCTGTCAAAAGTAGAAAAAAATTGTAAATAAACAACGAACTTTATAAATATAGTGAAATAATTCAATTGCAGAGGTTAACAGGTTATTTTTTTATAGACTGAATCTTTATACGTGCCAATCTATTCTTCAAATACCATTTTCATATCCGCCTCATTGATGTGGATGCAGGTAGATCCATTATACCGCAAGTTATTATTAATTAATACATTACATACACAGCTGAATAGACACACTGATCAGCAGTGAATATTCGCTAGGCAGCTACAGTCACTGATAAGGATGACATCGACGCGATTTAATTAGTCCCCCATATTAACTATTTTTATACGCCCACATTTTTATGTGGACGTATATTGTCGTCGCCCCTGTTCGTCCGTCCGTCCGTCCGTCCGGACGTCCGTCCGTCCGTCCGTCCACAATTGTTTGTGAACAGTCTACAGGTCACAATTTTTATCCAATTTCAATGAAACTTAAAACATAGGTTTATCACCCTAAGATCTCGGTTCCTTTCGATATTGGCATGTATCGGACTGTAACTTCATGGGTTATGGCCCCTGATTGTACGAAAAATCACATTTTTTAGCTTGTGAACAGTGTAGAGGTCACAATTTTGAACCGATTTGGATGAAACTTGAAATGCATGTTCATAACCCAAAGATCTTGGTTCCTTTCGATATTTGCGCCAATCGGATCGTAACTTCCTGAATTATGGCCCCTGATTGTCCGAAAAATCTCCCTTTTTAGCTTGTGGTCCCTCTGGAGGACAAAATTGTTATCCGATTTAAAAAACCGTTTGATTATATCACCGTTCGATGGTTATGAAGGTTGAGTTCGAATTTCGTGAAAATCGGACCAAAATTGACGGACAAAATGGCCGCCATTTGTACGCTAATAGTGTGAAAATATGTTATATCAAGGTTGTGAACAGTGTAGAGGACACAATTTTGAACCGATTTGAATGAAACTTGAAATGCATGTTTATAACCCAAAGATCTTGGTTCCTTTCGATATTTGCGCCAATCGGATCGTAACTTCCTGAATTATGGCCCCTGATTGTCCGAAAAATCGCCCTTTTTAGCTTGTGGTCCCTCTGGAGGACAAAATTGTTATCCGATTTAAAAAACCGTTTGATTATATCACCGTTCGATGGTTATGAAGGTTGAGTTCGAATTTCGTGAAAATCGGACCAAATTTGACGGACAAAATGGCCGCCATTTGTACGCGAATAGTGTGAAAATATGTTATATCAAGGTTGTGAACAGTGTAGAGGACACAATTTTGAACCGATTTGGATGAAACTTGAAATGCATGTTTATAACCCAAAGATCTTGGTTCCTTTCGATATTTGCGCCAATCGAATCGTAACTTCCTGAATTATGGCCCCTGATTGTCTAAAAAATTGCCCTTTTTAGCTTGTGGTCCCTCTGGAGGTCAAAATTGTTATCCGATTTAAAAGACCGTTTGATTATATCACCGTTCCATGGTTATGAAGGTTGAGTTCAAATTTCGTGAAAATCGGACCAAAATTGACGGACAAAATGGCCGTCTATGTACGCGAATAGCGTGAAAATATGTTATATCAAGGTTGTGGACCTTATAGAGGTCACAATTTTGAACCAATTTTGATGAAACTTGACATGTATGTTTATAACCCAAAGATCTTGGTTCCTTTCGATATTTGCGACCATCGGATTGTAACTTCCTGAATGATGTCCCCTGATTGTCCAAAAAATCGCCCTTTTTAGCTTGTGGTCCCTCTTCAGGTCAAAATTGTTATCCGATTTAAAAAAACGTTTGATTATATCACCATTCCATGGTTATGAAGGTTGAGTGTGAATTTTGTGAAAATCGGACCAAAATTGTCGGACAAAATGGCCGCCGTTTGTACGCGAATATTGTGAAAATATGTTATATAAAGGTTGTGGACCTTATAGAGGTCACAGTTTTGAACCAATTTTGATGAAACTTGACATGTATGTTTATAACCCAAAGATCTTGGTTACTTTCGATAGTTGCGCCCATTGGATCATAACTTCCTGAATTATGTCCCCGGATTGTTTGAAAAATCGCTTTTGTTCGCTTTTGGTCCCTCTGGAGGTCAAAATTATTATCCGATTTAAAAAAACGTTTGACTATATCACCGTTACATGGTAATGAAGAGAGAGTTTGAATTTCGTGAAAATCGGACTAGAATTGACGGACAAAATGGCCGCCGTTTGTACACGAATAGTGTGAAAATATGTTATATCAAGGTTGTGGACCCTATAGAGGTCACAATTTTGAATCGATTTTGATGAAACTTGACAGGTATGTTTATAACCCAAAGATCTTGGTTCCTTTCGATATTTGCGCCCATCGGGTCATTACTTCCTGAATTATGTCCCCTGATTGTACGAAAAATCACCCTTTTTAGCTTGTGGTGCCTCTGGAGGTCACAATTATTATCTGATTTAAAAAAAAACGTTTGATTATAAAAACCAAACAAATTCTAATGATTTTCTGATAATTCCTTAATATGCGACAACTCTTGTTGACTGCCCGGACGATTTGGCTGCTGTGTGGGCGTATGTTTCGTTGCCTGGCAACCTATTTTTGTATGTATTAGAAAAACAAGTATAAACAAGTAAAAAATATGTGACGTCATTGATTAGACGTGTCAAAGAAATATTTCTATGAGATGCGTAATCCCATTTGGACGAGATTTGGTAAATTGACATGCACATTGCCCAATGTATCCGGTTCCGGTCTGATTTTTTTATTAATTAACAGTCCGTTACCGTGGGTGACAGTTTTATTTATGCTCCAATGTCAGTCGATACTTTGGAGCTTCGCTCTTTATCAATATCAGTATCAATGTACATCTACAAACAAACCAACATTTATATTCCCATGGTACGATTCTACACACAACCGCCAGGTTTTGACATTCTCCAGTCAAATATAAAACCTCCAAAATAAAGCTCTGAGTGAGCCCCTAATAAATCTTAGTTTAATTTTGTTAAATTTCAAAAAGTGTGAAAATTAGGTGTGTAATTTCGTTTGGGCAAAATTTGATAGAAAGGAGATATAACTCTTAGCATTTTAATATGCACATGCATTAGATCTATTTGATAAGGCCAACTTCAAGATTGGTCGAAGGTCACGAGATTTAGACAGGGCTAGCGCTAATCCCAACCTTAACCATAACCCTGGCCCTACAATCTCGCCAACAATCACATACCCTAACCTTATTTACATATTAGCGATCTTAACGAAATCTTGAGTTGGTCTTAACAAATAGATGTAGCCCATGCACATTATCTGTTTGACCCAGTGGCAGTGTATTCGGTTCTGATCTGAAAACAACAGATAACGGTTTCAGTTATACTATTTTGTTACCGGAAAAGAGCTTTGCTCTATATTATTAGGCAGGTTGATGTAGGCCTACCTAATAATGACGTACAGTAGAGGCCTACATCAACCTTCCGTACAGTAGTAGGCCTACCTAATAATAACGTAGTAGGCCTGATTACCGATATAACATCAATCTCATGCGATGACATCAACTCTAGGCCTAATAAATCATTTAAATTTTAATTTTTCTAATAAATATCCATTATATCTGTTTTAGTTTAAGGTAAAAGCATGAGTAAAAAGGTTCTTTCAAAGATTACAACCGTTGGAAGTCAGCAGTTTTTTCTGTTAACGACGATACCAGTAGATAAAGAAGATGGTTTTAATTTGTTACTAACGGATGGACAATCAACATGGACAGGAACTTGTAAGTTATACATGGGTGGGGATATAGGGACTTGTAAGTTATACATGGGGATATAGGAATGAAATAAAATGGGGGTTTATGCCCTACTTTTCTGCACTGATGGAGACCAGCTTACCCCCATCCTCGGTTACCCAGTGTACTCATTCCGTTCTACTCCACTATACCCTGGGTTAATCCATAGGGTTTCCACGATTTCAAATTATCTGCCCTGGTGGATTGTGATATTTTTATCGTCCAATCCCATAAAGCGTTACTTGGAAAGGTAATAGGCGAAGGGAAGTAACTCTCATCGTTTTCCAACAAAGAATACCCCCAAAACATGGCTACCTTAGTCCGTTCTTGCACACTTTACAAATATGTCATTTGGGAAAAATACCTACCGTGTAGTAGAAAAATCAGTGTCATTTAAGAATTTCACGACAGAACTTTCCCTGCCATCTTTTTGTGTGCATGTCAATTCTTTTATATTGAATCTTTTACAAACTTTCTCATAATCGATCAAACAAGCCGCCACATTGTTTGTAAACAATGTAGTTCTATGACGTAAAAAATGACGCTAAAGAGTCTAGGTAAGATGAGTTTGTAAACTGTTTTTTGATTGGTTCGTACACTCTAACTACATTCAAATAGTTTGAAATCTTGGAAACCCTATGGATTAACCCAGGGTATAGTGGAGTAGAACGGAATGAGTACACTGGGTAACCGAGGATGGCATACACCATGCTTAATTTTTGCGTCAGATAGCATTTTAAGACCTCTGTTGTACGGTTTCTCATTTCAAAGCTTTAAAGCAAAATAGAGCATCAAAAATTACAGCAAGTGCCGCCGAGCTATAAGCAAACTTTGCCCACCCCCCACCCTGCACCTCTACCACCAACAAGAATATTGATACCATAAATAGACTATAATTTATACTTGTGTTTAACCAACTTTATATGTTTACTCCCCATTCATATTCTGCAGCAGGAACACCAGTCATGTAGACGTAAAAATCGGTCCTGAGCGATCTACAGATTGAACCTCCCTTCTGTATATATATGCAACACCATTCCCACTGAGTGAAAAATGTGTGATTTTATGATATATTTGACTGAGGCTTTCTGTCAACTAATTTTTTCGATGACGTTTAATTGCAGGGTCTTTTGTACTGTGATGTCCCTCAATGTTCCCCAAACAACCTAACCATTTGATCAAGAAATAACAAATGCTCCCTGATTCCAGCTAGCACAAAATAAGCTGGCAGACAACAGTCGAGTTTCCAGTCAGTGGAACCCGGGGTATTTTTAGGATAATCCAGTATTTTTCATGTAACTAACGTAAGATTATGGATGTATACTTTCTATATATACCAAATTTGCCATACTTTTATTGAAAATAACTACACTAGATAAATACTTGCGGACAATATATCCTAAATTTTATTACAGTTTCAGCCGATGATATGGACAAACAGCGTAAAAGGTTAAAAATGGATTTTACCTCATATTTTAATCAAATAGAAAAAGCCTTCATCAGAGATGATGATGATATGAATTTTGTATACAGTGTTAAAATTAAAACTAATGATGCGGCTGAATTGGTGTGGAAGAAACATGTCACCTCAGATGATATTAAGGTAAATTGTTTGTTCACTTTTTATAAGCCCCCACATTGAAATATGATCGTATATTGTCGCTATCTCCGTCCTTTCGTCTATAGGCTTAAGTTAATATCCGATTGACTTTAAATTCAGAAGCCTATTGATTTTCAACAATTTCCGATAATTAATGGAAGAGTTGTGCCCTTGATCCCTTTGAAAAATCTTGTGGACGCTCTCAAGGCTAATGTTTATGCACAGTGTTTTTAAAGGTCACAATACAAAGAAGCCTATCGATTTTCAATAATTTCAGATAATTAGTGCCATAGTTATGACCCTTGACCTCTTTGACTATACTTGTTAACACTCTACAGGCCAGAGTAGTCAACAGATGAGATTATATTTATACACTGTGTTATAGCTGCTGTGGATGTATTTGTTGCTTGGCAACCTATCTTTTTATGAATTTTAGGCTTTTTTGAAAATACAGGAGACGAACAGTGACAACACTGTTCACATGACTGCATCTGTCTTGTAAATCAGTTTTTTGATTTTCGTATTGAGTATGTTTACAGTATTTAAATAGGTTACAGATATTAAGATCTTGTTGGAGGCACAGTATATGGTCTATAGTGACTGGTATATGTTTTATAGTGACTGGTATATGTTTTATAGTTTCAGTTAGGGAGTATAACTCTAAGGTTGATGCTATACCGTATCTATCTAAATATAAAAAAGGGGAGGAGCTACCAATAACTAGATGAGCAGTAATTCTAACGCGTTTGTAGGCGGGAATTAAGAAGCTTGACCACGCCTTGACATGATCGGTGAAGGTCGCGTTAGCAGCTCGCTTCACCAGCGAATTGCGATACCCATTTAACTACCGACAATTGTGATGTACAAGCTGTTTAATGCATTTAGGAAGCTGAGAAATAAATGAAAGCGACAAAAGTACACGTGACGACACAATGTATAACTCGAAACACCAGGAATTTCAATGCACCAGATAGGAAGTGTCTTTTGATATCGATATATACGGTCGTTTGGCCTGTAAATATGTCTTTCCATTATTGTAATACAATAATTGTACCGGGCGGTATTGGTCAGTGGGCGAGAATTGAGAAGTTCATCGAGATTTTCCGACGTTACTTCCTCTTGTCAGTGCTGATCGACGGAGGGTCTGACAGGGACAACTGTGTAGTCTTTCGGATGGGACGTAAAACAAAGGTTCCGTCAATACATTGTCATTGATGCGCATGTGACGTAAAGGATCCCTTGGCAAATGGCGAAATGGCTCAAGTCAAACTGCGATTTCTTGTAGTTCAAAAAGATGAAAAAACAATGTTCAAATGTTGACATTTTTTCTGGATAGGGCATAAACTAGTAAAATGCAATGGCATGCTATGCCATTACCTGAAGAGTGGCGTTAAAATTCCATTTTTATTTTTATTTTCACCTTCACCTAATTTGTAATGTTACGGTACCCAAGGTATCAATTGTTATTTGGCACTATTATTATTGACAGGGGTCATGGCTGATGGGTCAACGGACTTGAGAGTTGATAATGCCACATGCTTGGCAAGTTAAGCAAAGCTTAAATAGTCTAAGTAACAATGCATCTTTATAAAGCTTCATTTATTTACAATTTAATTTTGTTCTATTTTCTTTTTTCTTCAGGATGATGCTCTGATAGTCTATTAAAAAATCTAATGTCAAAGTAGAAATTGATGTAAGTGGTTTTATCCTTTGACAGCAATTCAGCCTATAATACTAAAAATGATAAAGTACCCATCATTAGTTCCCAGTGTTGACTCATGTTAGTGAGTGGTGCAGAACATAGCGCCTGACAAGGACAACTGCCTAGTTGTTGGGATGCAAAGATTAACAGAGGTCCAGTGTACACATTGACGTGTACGTAAAAGTTCCTTTGCCAGTTTGAATTGGATATAAGTGTAGGCCGTAACACCACTGTCTAGGCAAAATATCCCTCATAGCAGTCAGAGCAGTACATAGGACATTATACCTCATTTTATTTCTATAATATTGCGAGCTCCTAAGTCTCAGTGTGTAAAGTGTGGTTAGCAATAGCTAGACATGGTCATCCTGTGTTTGATAGCACCTATGTCCAGGCAAAAGAGAGAGAGAGAAATAAATGGGTTTTAACATCCACTCAACACAAACTAGGTCATTTTGGAACTAACATATGGTTTCATTTTATTTCAATAATTCGCTTGCGTGTATGGGTCTTTAGCAGTGGGAGGAAACCGGAGTGCCTGGAGGAAACCCACGTGGTTGAGAAGGCGCCCCTATCTCCATGCCACATATGCTCACACCAGGACTTGAAACCACAGCCGCAAGCCAGAGGTGACCGGCCAGCTAGAGGTCGAAGCGCGGCACTCTAGACCACTAGGCCATCCCAACCCCCCCATGTCCAGGCAAAATTTCCCTCAAACCTCATTGCATGGGGTTTGCCTGTTTTCATTAGCTCCATATTGGAAATTAAAACCCATTTAAGTTTATTTCATGTAGTATGTAACATTGACAATAACAATCGTTAACATTATAGGCGTGCGGTCCTGAGAGAAGAAAAGCAGAAAAGAGGCTGCAGATTTAACGTTGTCAGCAATAAGGTAATTTCTTGTTTTTGTAAAACCCTTTTATACTGAGCCGAATATAGTACGAGGTTTGTCCGCCCAGATTTCATTTACAAAGCATTATCTCATAAACCATTTAACGTAACTTTCAGACTGGTTATTTGGGGTTTTTCCTGGGTTTTCTGGATTCTCCTGGTTTCCTTCTGGTGCTAAAGACTCCCAATGCGCAAGCAAATTGTTGAAATCCTGATTCTCCTGGTTCCCTTCCACTCCTAATATTGAACCCTATGTTACTCCCAAAAATGACCTAGTTTGTGTCATGTGGAGGTGTATTTATAAAATTTCATTACATTGTGTTGTAAACCTGCATCTGGAACTGTCTCCAATTTGATGATTCTTTGATGGTAGTGGTGGTAATTTGTAATTTTAGTTAATTTATGTACACTTACACTATGATTAAATTCATTTATTAAAGAAGACTATTTACCATTATTCTTTCAGGCACTGGGATTCCAATTAGTTGTATATCTATGTACAAAACTATTAAAAAGAAGATTCAAGAAAAACTCTCTATTTGCAATGCTACATTTACCATATCTCCAGAATTGCAACTTCCGTGTTTATAATCTTGACAATTTATATGCAACATTTTGTTGAAAGAATCCACAGTATTTGTTGTGGTGAACAAAATAAATATATGCTGTGGAGAGGCAAATTTTATGTTGACCAAATATGAAAATAAAGTTATACATCTGCATGTTTCAATCACTCTTTTTGTTATGCCTCTTTTCTTTTGCAAATTAAGGTCCCAATGTTTTCTGCGGTATGGGGAAATGCTGCATTTGGGCCAATGAAAATAAAGTTATACATCTGCATGTTTCAATCACTCTTTTTGTTATGCCTCTTTTCTTTTGCAAATTAAGGTCCCAATGTTTTCTGCGGTATGGGGAAATGCTGCATTTGGGCCAAATCTGATGTAAAGAAATGAAATGGGGTTTAACATCCTAGTTTTAACACCTACCTGGCATATTAGGACAGGTATACACCATGCAGTGTGATATGATTGAAATTCCAAGCACCCACCCCCTTCTTCCTAACCTATTCACAAGAGAGAACAACATCGGAAAAGCATGCCATTATGACCTTTGCAAAAAAATACTATTCTTTATTTCAAATTCCAAGCCCCCCCCCCCTCCGTCCTAACCTATTAGGGGGAACAACATCGGAAAAGCATGCCATGATGACCTTTGTCAGTCTACACTGAGTGGAACAGTGAGCCACCGTGGCCCCTCTAAAGGAAACACCCAGTGTGTAGGCAAATATTTTCTGTAACACAAGAAAGCATAACACTTTATGATGAATTTATCATACAAAATCCTCCTATAAGAACCAAGCTGAAAACAAATGCTGCTGTCATGGCTATATTGTGACCAAAATATTCTGCTCTGCTGAATAATCTAACAACAATTCCTGCTGTTGGGACTAATCTATATAAAATTCTCCTGTGGTATCTTTTCTGACGAAAAATTCTATTTTGTGGCTATCTACCGAAAAATTTTGCTGTGATGGATAATCTAATGAAATTCCTGATATGATGGATAATCTAAAAGAAAAATCCTGCTGTTTAAACCAATCTATAGAAAATCCTGCTGTTGGAACCAAGCTAAAAACTAATTTTGCTGTGTATGGCGGTTGTGGTGAAAACATGCTGCTGTCATGGCTATTGTGACGAAAATATTCTGCCTTCTTGGATTTTCTAACGGCAATTCCTGCTCTGCTGAATAATCTAATCACAATTCCTGCTGTTGGCACCAATCTATAGAAAATTCTTCTGTGATAGCTATTTTGACGAAAAGTCTGTTTTGGTGGTTATCTGCCAAATAAGATAATCTTACGAAATTCCCGATATGATGGATAATCTGAAGAAAAATCCAGCTGTTTAACCCAATCTATAGAAGATATCCAAGCCGAAAACAACTTCTGCTGTCATGGCTATTGTGATAAAAATATTCTGCTCTAATCGCTATAATCTAACGAAATTACTTTTTTGATGGATAATCTGAAGAAAAATCCATCTGTTTAAAGCAATCTATAAAAGATATCCAAGCCGAAAACAACTTCTGCTGTCATGGCTATTGTGATAAAAATATTCTGCTGTAATCGCTATTGTGACGAAAATTTCAGCTCTGTTGAATAATCTAACCACAATTCTTCCAGTTGGAAAATTCTGCTGTGATAGCTATTCTGACGAATAAGTCTGCTGTGTTGGCTATTCTGCCGAATAAATCTGTTGTGATGGATATTCTAACGAAATTCCTTATAGGATGGGTAATCTGCTGTTTAAACCAATCGATAGAAAATTCTGCTGTTTAAACCAATCTAAAGAAAATCCTGCTGTTGGAACCAAGCTAAGAAAAATTTTGCTGTATATGACTGTTGTGATGAAAACATTCTGCTGTCATGGCTATTGTGATGGAAATATTCTGCTGGCATGGATTTTCTAACGACAATTCCTGCTTGCTGAATAATCTAACCACAATTGCTGCTGTTGGGATCAATCAATAGAAAAGTCTGTTGTGATAGCTATTCTGACGAAAATTTGTTTTGGTGGCTATCTGTCGAATAATATTGAATCCCACACTTAGGCTGCCTATCTCAAGCTAGCTCCGTCTGAGAATAACATTCTCGGAAGTCTGACGTAGGTGGATCGCTGTGTGCAGTATAATAATATTGCTGTGATGAATAGTCTAACGAAAATTCCAGCAGTTTAAAACAATCTATAGAAAATATGCAAGCAGAAAACAACTTATGCTGTCATGGCTATTGGGGTAAAAATATTCTGCTCTAATCGCTATTCTGAAGACATTTTCCGCTCTGTTGAATAATCTAAACACAATTCTTCCAGTAAGAACCAATCTGTAGAAAATTCTGCTGTGATAACTATTCTGCTGTGCTGGTTATTTTGCCGAATATACCTTATGTGATGGATATTCCAACGAAATTCCTTGTACGATGGATAATCTATAGAAAAATCCTGCTGTTTAAACCAATCTATAGAAAATCCTGCTGTTTAAACCAATCTATAGAAAATCCTGCTGTTTAAACCAAGCTAAGAAAAATGTTGCTGTATATGGCTGTTGTGATGAAAACATTCTGCTGTCATGGCTATTGTGACGAAAATATTCTGCTGGCATGGATTTTCTAACGACAATTCCTACTCTGCTGAATAATCTAACCACAATTCCTGCTGTTGGGACCAATCTATAGAAAATTCTGCTGTGATAGCTATTTTGACGAAGTCTGTTTTGGTGGTTATCTGCCAAATAAGATAATCTTACGAAATTCCCGATATGATGGATAATCTGAAGAAAAATCCAGCTGTTTAACCCAATCTATAGAAGATATCCAAGCAGAAAACAACTTCTGCTGTCATGGCTATTGTGATAAAAATATTCTGCTGTAATCGCTATTGTGACGAAAATTCCAGCTCTGTTGAATAATCTAACCACAATTCTTCCATTTAGGACCAATCTATAGAAAATTCTGCCGTGGTAGCTATTCTGGCGAAAAAGTCTGCTGTGCTGGCTATGCTGCCGAATAGAACTGTTGTGGTGGATATTCTAGCGAAATTCCTTATATGATGGATAATCTAAAGAAAAATCCTGCTGTTTAAACCAATCTATAGAAAATCCTCCTGTTTAAACCAATCTATAGAAAATCCTGCTGTTTGAACCAAGCTAAAAACAAATTTTGCTGTATATGGCTGTTGTGATGAAAATATTCTGCTGTCATGGCTATTGTGACGAAAATATTCTGCTGTCGTGGATTTTCTGACGACAATTCCTGCTCTGCTTCTGCTGTCTTGGCTATTGGGGTAAAAATATTCTGCTGTAATGGCTATTCTGACGAAAATTTCAGCTCTGTTGAATAATCGAACCACAATTCTTCCAGTTAGGAACAATATATAGAATATTCTGCTGTGATAGTTATCCTGACGAAAAAGTCTGCTATGCTGGCTATTCTGCCGAATAAACCTGTTGTGGTGGATATTCTAACGAAATTCCTTATACGATGGATAATCTAATGAAAAATCCTGCTGTTTAAACTAATCTGTAGAAAAATTCTGCTGTTTAAACCAATCTATAGAAATTCCTGCTGCTTGAACTAGGCTAAAAACAAATTTAGTTGTATATGGCTGTTGTGATGAAAATATTCTGCTGTCATGGCTATTATGACGAAAATATTCTGCTGTCATGGATTTTCTAACGACAATTCCTGCTCCGCTGACTAATCTAACCACAATTCCTGTTGTTGGGATGAATATATAGAAAATTCTGCTGTGATTGCTATTCTAACGAAAAATTCTGTTTTGGTGGCTATCTACCAAATAATATTGCTGTGGTAAATAATCTTACGAAATTCCTGATATGATGGATAATCTGAAGAAAAATCCAGCTGTTTAAACCAATCAATAGAAAATCCTGCAGTGAAAACCAAGCAGAAAACAACTTCTGCTGTCATGGCTATTGTGGTAAAAATATTCTGCTGTAATCGCTATTGTGACGAAAATTCCCGCTCTGTTGAATAATCTAAACACAATTCTTCCAGTTAGAACCAATCTATTTGAAAATCCTGCTGTTTAAACCAATCTATAGAAAATACTGCTGTTTAAACCAATCTATAGAAAATCCTGCTGTTAGAACCAAACTAAAAACAAATTTTGCAGTTATGCTTTTGTGATGAAAATATTCTGCTGTCATGGCTATTGTGACGAAAATATATTCTGCCTTCGTGGATTTTCAAACGGCAATTCCTGTTCTGCTGAATAATCTAACCACAATTCCTGCTGTTGGGATAAGTCTATAGAAGATTCTGCTGTGATAGCTATTCTGAGGAAATATTCTGTTTTGGTGGCTATCTGTCGAATAATATTGCTGTGATGAATAATCTAACGAAATTCCTGATATGATGGATAATCTGAAGAACATTCCAGCTGTTTAAACCAATCTATAGAAAATATGCAAGCAGAAAACAACTTCTGCTGTCATGGCTATTGGGGTATAAATATTCTGCTGTAATCGCTATTCTGACGAAAATTTCAGCTATGTTGAATAATCTAACCACAATTCTTCCAGTTAGGACCAATCTGTAGAAAATTCTGCTGTGATAGCTATCCTGCAGAATAAGTCTGCTGTGCTGGCTATTCTGCCGAATAAACCTAGTGATGGATATTCTAACGAAATTCTTTGTATGATGGATAATCTAAAGGAAAATCCTGCTGTTTAAACCAATCTATAGAAAATCATGCTGTTTAAACCAATCTATAGAAAATCATGCTGTAGGAACCAAGCTGAAAACAAATTTAGTTGTATATGGCTGTTGTGATGAAGACATTCTGCTGTCATGGCTATTGTGACGAAAATATTCTGCTGTGATGGATTTTCTAACGACAATTCCTGCTCAGCTGAATAATCTAACCACAATTCCTGTTTTTTGGACCAATCTATAGAAAATTCTGCTGTGATAGCTAATCTGACGAAAAATTCTGTTTTGGTGGCTATCTGCCGAATAATATTGCTGTGATGAATAATCTAACGAAATTCCTTATTTGATGGATAATCTGAAGAAAAATCCAGCTTTTTAAACCAATCTATAAAAGATATCCAAGCAGAAAACAACTTCTGCTGTCATGGCTATTGTGATAAAAATATTCTGCTGTAATCGCTACTGTGACGAAAATTTCAGCTCTGATGAATAATCTAACCGCAATTCTTCCAGTTAGGACCAGTATATAGAAAATTCTGCTGTGATATCCGTCCTGCAGAGTAAGTCTGCCGGGCTGGCTATTCTGTCGAATAAACCTATTGTGATGGATATTCTAACGAAATTCCTTATATGATGGATAATCTAAGGAAAAATCCTGCTGTTTAAACCAATCTATAGAAAATACTGCTGTTTAAAACAATCTATAGAAAATCCTGTGGTTAGAACCAAACTAAAAACAAATTTTGCAGTTATGCTTTTGTGATGAAAATATTCTGCTGTCATGGCTATTGTGACGAAAATATTCTGCCTTCGTGGATTTTCTAACGGCAATTCCTGTTCTGCTGAATAATCTAACCACAATTCCTGCTGTTGGGACTAGTCTATAGAAAATTCTGCTGTGATAGCTATTCCGACGAAATATTCTGTTTTGGTGTCGAATAATATTGCTGTGATGAATAATCGAACGAAATTCCTGATATGATGGATAATCTGAAGAACATTCCAGCTGTTTAAACCAATCTATAGAAAATATGCAAGCAGAAAACAACTTCTGCTGTCATGGCTATTGGGGTAAAAATATTCAGCTGTAATCGCTATTCTGACGAAAATTTCAGCTCTGTTGAATAATCTAACCACAATTCTTCCAGTTAGGATCAATCTGTAGAAAATTCTGCTGTGATAGCTATCCTGCAGAATAAGTCTGCTGTGCTGGCTATTCTGCCGAATAAACCTAGTGATGGATATTCTAACTAAATTCCTTGTATGATGGATAATCTAAAGGAAAATCCTGCTGTTTAAACCAATCTATAGAAAATCATGCTGTTTAAACCAATCTATAGAAAATCATGCTGTAGGAACCAAGCTAAAAACAAATTTAGCTGTGTATGGCTGTTGTGATGAAGACATTCTGCTGTCATGGCTATTGTGACGGAAATATTCTGCTGTCATGGATTTTCTAACGACAATTCCTGCTCTGCTGAATAATCTAACCACAATTCCTGTTTTTTGGACCAATCTATAGAAAATTCTGCTGTGATAGCTAATCTGACGAAAAATTCTGTTTTGGTGGATATCTGCCGAATAATATTGCTGTGATGAATAATCTAACGAAATTCCTTATTTGATGGATAATCTGAAGAAAAATCCAGCTTTTTAAACCAATCTATAGAAGATATCCAAGCTGAAAACATCTTCTGCTGTCATGGCTATTGTGATAAAAATATTCTGCTCTAATCGCTATAATCTAACGAAATTAGATATAACGAAATATTCTGCTGTAATCGCTACTGTGACGAAAATTTCAGCTCTGATGAATAATCTAACCGCAATTCTTTCAGTTAGAAAATCCTGCTGTTTAAACCAATCTATAGAAAATCCTGCTGTTGGAACCAAACTAAAAACAAATTTTGCAGTTATGCTTTTGTGATGAAAATATTCTGCTGTCATGGCTATTGTGACGAAAATATTCTGCCTTCATGGATTTTCTAACGGCAATTCCTGTTCTGCTGAATAATCTAACCACAATTCCTGCTGTTGGGACTAGTCTATAGAAAATTCTGCTGTGATAGATATTTTGACGAAAACACTATTTTAGTGGTTATCTGCCGAATAACATTGCTGTGATGGATAATGTAACGAAATTCCTGATATGATAGATAATCTGAAGAAAAATCCAGCTGTTTAAACCAATCTATAGAAGATATCCAAACTGAAAACAACTTCTGCTGTCATGGCTATTGTGATAAAAATATTCTGCTGTAATCGCTATTGTGACGAAAAATCCAGCTCTGTTGAATAATCTAACCACAATTCTTCAATTTAGGACCAATCTATAGAACATTCTGCTGTGATCGCTATTGTGACGAAAATTCCCGCTCTGTTGAATAATCTAAACACATTTCTTCCAGTTAGAACCAATCTATTTGAAAATCCTGCTGTTTAAACCAATCTATAGAAAATCCTGCTGTTTAAACCAATCTATAGAAAATCCTGCTGTTTAAACCAATCTATAGAGAATCCGGCTGTTGGAACCAAACTAAAAACAAATTTAGTTGTATATGGCTGTTGTGATGAAGACACTCTGCTGTCATAGCTATTGTGACGAAAATATTCTGCTGTGATGGATTTTCTAACGACAATTCCTGCTCTGCTGAATAATCTAACCACAATTCCTGTTTTTTGGACCAATCTATAGAAAATGCTGCTGTGATAGCTAATCTGACGAAAAATTCTGTTTTGGTGGCTATCTGCCGAATAATATTGCTGTGATGAATAATCTAACGAAATTCCTCATTTGATGGATAATCTGAAGAAAAATCCAGCTTTTTAAACCAATCTATAGAAGATATCCAAGCAGAAAACAACTTCTGCTGTCATGGCTATTGTGATAAAAATATTCTGCTGTAATCGCTACTGTGACGAAAATTTCAGCTCTGATGAATAATCTAACCGCAATTCTTCCAGTTAGGACCAGTATATAGAAAATTCTGCTGTGATATCCGTCCTGCAGAGTAAGTCTGCCGTGCTGGCTATTCTTTCGAATAAACCTATTGTGATGGATATTCTAACGAAATTCCTTATATGATGGATAATCTAAGGAAAAATCCTGCTGTTTAAACCAATCTATAGAAAATACTGCTGTTTAAAACAATCTATAGAAAATCCTGCTGTTAGAACCAAACTAAAAACAAATTTTGCAGTTATGCTTTTGTGATGAAAATATTCTGCTGTCATGGCTATTGTGACGAAAATATTCTGCCTTCGTGGATTTTCTAACGGCAATTCCTGTTCTGCTGAATAATCTAACCACAATTCCTGCTGTTGGGACTAGTCTATAGAAAATTCTGCTGTGATAGCTATTCTGGCGAAATATTCTGTTTTGGTGTCGAATAATATTGCTGTGATGAATAATCGAACGAAATTCCTGATATGATGGCTAATCTGAAGAACATTCCAGCTGTTTAAACCAATCTATAGAAAATATGCAAACAGAAAACAACTTCTGCTGTCATGGCTATTGGGGTAAAAATATTCAGCTGTAATCGCTATTCTGACGAAAATTTCAGCTTTGTTGAATAATCTAACCACAATTCTTCCAGTTAGGACCAATCTGTAGAAAATTCTGCTGTGATAGCTATCCTGCAGAATAAGTCTGCTGTGCTGGCTATTCTGCCGAATAAACCTAGTGATGGATATTCTAACGAAATTCCTTGTATGATGGATAATCTAAAGGAAAATCCTGCTGTTTAAACCAATCTATAGAAAATCATGCTGTTTAAACCAATCTATAGAAAATCTTGCTGTAGGAACCAAACTAAAAACAAATTTAGCTGTGTATGGCTGTTGTGATGAAGACATTCTGCTGTCATGGCTATTGTGGCGGAAATATTCTGCTGTCATGGATTTTCTAACGACAATTCCTGCTCTGCTGAATAATCTAACCACAATTCCTGTTTTTTGGACCAATCTATAGAAAATTCTGCTGTGATAGCTAATCTGACGAAAAATTCTGTTTTGGTGGATATCTGCCGAATAATATTGCTGTGATGAATAATCTAACGAAATTCCTTATTTGATGGATAATCTGAAGAAAAATCCAGCTTTTTAAACCAATCTATAGAAGATATCCAAGCTGAAAACATCTTCTGCTGTCATGGCTATTGTGATAAAAATATTCTGCTCTAATCGCTATAATCTAACGAAATTAGATATAACGAAATATTCTGCTGTAATCGCTACTGTGACGAAAATTTCAGCTCTGATGAATAATCTAACCGCAATTCTTTCAGTTAGAAAATCCTGCTGTTTAAACCAATCTATAGAAAATCCTGCTGTTGGAACCAAACTAAAAACAAATTTTGCAGTTATGCTTTTGTGATGAAAATATTCTGCTGTCATGGCTATTGTGACGAAAATATTCTGCCTTCATGGATTTTCTAACGGCAATTCCTGTTCTGCTGAATAATCTAACCACAATTCCTGCTGTTGGGACTAGTCTATAGAAAATTCTGCTGTGATAGCTATTTTGACGAAAACACTGTTTAAGTGGTTATCTGCCGAATAACATTGCTGTGATGGATAATGTAACGAAATTCCTGATATGATGGATAATCTGAAGAAAAATCCAGCTGTTTAAACCAATCTATAGAAGATATCCAACCCGAAAACAACTTCTGCTGTCATGGCTATTGTGATAAAAAATATTCTGCTGTAATCGCTATTGTGACGAAAATTCCAGCTCTGTTGAATAATCTAACCACAATTCTTCAATTTAGGACCAATCTATAGATTATTCTGCTGTGATAGCTATTCTGACGAAAAAATCTGCTGTGCTGGCTATTCTGCCGAATAAACCTGTTGTAAGGATATTCTAACGATATTGCTTATATGATGGATAATCTAAAGAAAAATCCTGTTTAAACCAATCTATAGAAAATACTGCTGTTTAAACCAATCTATAGAAAATCCTGTTGTTTAAACCAATCTATAGAGAATCCTGCTGTTGGAACCAAACTAAAAACAAATTTTGCACTTATGCTTTTGTGATGAAAATATTCTGCTGTCATGGCTATTGTGACGAAAATATTCTGCCTTCGTGGATTTTCTAACGACAATTTCTGCTCTGCTGAATAAACTAACCACAATTCCTGCTGTTGGGACTAGTCTATAGAAAATTCTGCTGTGATAGCTATTTTGACCCAAAATTTGTGATGGCTATTGTGCCGAATAATTCTGCTATGATGGATAATAATCTTAAGAAAGAAATTCCTGATATAATTGATATTCTAAAGAATCTAACGGAAATCCTGATGTGATGGATATCTAAACCAAAACCCTCTGTTGGGACCAATCTATAGAAAATCGTGTTGTGGGAACTAATCTGAAAACAAATTGTGCTGTGATGGCTATTCCGACGAAAAATTCTGCTGGGCCGAACATTCGCAGTTTCTGTAAGACTCTTATGGGGGCTGTTTTAGTTTTCAACTGTATGTTTTATAGAATAATATTCCATGCAGTATAAAAAAAACGTTTTAAAACGTTTATTTAAAGCCGCTTTAACAGACACTGCATACAACTGATATGTCCATAATTTGGTTGTTGTTTTTTGTGTGTTTTTTTATACGATTACATTGTCACTTTGTAAAGTGCCCCTAAACACGGAATATGAAAGGGGGCACTATAAATATGCTGTAATAATAATAATAAATATGATGTAATAGTAATAAATATGCTGTAATAATTTAGTAATAAATATACTGTAGTAATCTAGAGAAAATCTTATTGTTGAGACTAATCGATTGAACATCCTGCTGTGAGTGCCAATCAGAACCATTATAAATAATTACCTCTTTGAGGGGTGGGGTGGGGCAATCTTTAGAGAATAATGGTGGGGGCATTAATCTTAAGAAAAATTTTGCTGTGAAAGCCAAACTGAACAAAGCACTCTCAGACTTTAGTTTATAATTTACTCAAAATTGTTCGCCTTATTTTAACTAAAATATAGCCCTGTATAAAACCTTGGCTGTTTTATGTATCAAATAGGCATACATGAATAAGAAACAATGTGCAAAGTTTTGAGTTTGGGGATCAAAGATATTTCTTATAAACAGTAATTGAAAGTTGAGTAAATTATTAACTTAAGCCTGAGGATGCTTAGTGAACTCAAGGCCCGACGTGATGGATAATCTAAAGAAAACTTTGTTGTGGGGGCTAATGCGAATAAAAATTCTGCTGTGACTGGCAATCTATATAAAATCATTGGGACCATAGAAATACTAATATTATTATAACATGCAATATTTAAAAAATCGTGCCGTGGGCGCTAATAAAAAAATCATGTTGTTGGGACCAATGGAGAAAATACTGCTGGGGACATTCTAAATAAAAACAATCCTGCTGTGAAAGCCAATATAATAATGGTGTGTGTGGATGTGGGGTGGGGGGTATAGAAAAATTAAAACATTGAATGTTTATCTATTTATTTCGTGACTTTTTGTGCATGTGCGGGGAGGGGGATTAATGGCATTATGGGCCAAAGACAGATTGTCAAAGTTACGGATATAAATATGGCTATATTAGTTTATGGCTCTACAATGTACTTTAAATTCGTGGCCTGGAATAGCAGTAGAACAGGTTTTAACATTTATGTGGTCTGCGTCCAGTTGTTAGAATTATTTCCCTTGATATTTCTAAGGTGAAGGCTGACAGCTGTCAATCATTCTGCACTGGTGTGTATGATGCCTGTCACTTTGTGGTAGCTCTGAAAGAGTGCTTACCTAACTCTAATGTTAAAAGATGATCCAGTGACTGGTATATGTACAATATTAAATCATAGCGTAGTCAACAATGAACGAGATCAACATCAACTTAAACAGCTAGAAACAGATAATAACAGACTGTCACAAGAACGAATAATGGCTTTAAAGGTGATGACATCGTAGTATTTATACCGTAATATATTTGATACTATTGTAGTGTTTATGCACCTTTAAAGCTCGATAGGAATAGCACATTTTACTCTTGTGCATTCACAGGGACTTCAAATTCAAATTATCTGCCTTTGAACCAATCAAAAAACAGTTTACACACCTGTCTTAGTCTTATCATCATTGTTGACGTTCCTGTCACCCAGTCGATTGGTCGATAGGAATAGCACATGTATCAAGGGCAGATAATTTGACTGTTTCTCCCCCGTGAATGACCCCTGGGTGTGCTGGATAGAACGTAATGGTACCACTGACGATATCGAGGATGAGTGAAAATTGAAAAAAAATTATTTGGTAATTTCTAATCAATTACGTTTGGTGAAATACTTGAACAGTCCAAATTGAGTCGTTTGTGGCTGCTTAGTCGATTCTACATGTTTTTAGATTATTATATTGACAATCGTGAATTAGCCATTTTTAAAATATTTCCATATCAAGTCAAGTGTTTTCGTTCCTCAGCTTGAACAGGACAAGGAGTAGAGTTGTCTGTCCATGTATTAAGTCAAGTGTTTTCGTTCCTCAGCTTGAACGTGACAAGGAGTAGAGTTGTCTGTCCAACATATTAAGTCAAGTGTTTCGTTCCTCAGCTTGAACGTGACAAGGAGTAGAGTTGTCTGTCCAACATATTAAGTCAAGTGTTTTCGTTCCTCAGCTTGAACAGGACAAGGAGTAGAGTTGTCTGTCCATGTATCAAGTCAAGTGTTTTCGTTCCTCAGCTTGAACGTGACAAGGAGTAGAGTTGTCTGTCCAACCTATCAAGTCAAGTGTTTTCGTTCCTCAGCTTGAACGTGACAAGGAGTAGAGTTGTCTGTCCAACCTATCAAGTCAAGTGTTTTCGTTCCTCAGCTTGAACAGGACAAGGAGTAGAGTTGTCTGTCCAACCTTGTTTGTCTTTCTCTGAGACCTCTGACCCCGAGTTCACAAAGCATTCTCAGACTTAAGTTGAGAATTTACTCAACTTTGAATCACAGTTTATGAAAAATATATTTGATCCAGAAATACAAAACTTGTATATAGTTTCTTATTTATGTATTTGATACATTAAAACAACAAAATTATTATAAAGGGTCATATTTTAGTTAAAATAAGGCGGACAAGTTTAAGTAAATTCTCAACTTAATTCTGAGAATGTTTTGTGAACTCAGGTCCTGGTTTCCTCCCACTACTAAAGACACGACCTACACACAAGCGAATTATTGAAATATTTTGTAACCATATGACAATCCTTCTAAATGACAAAAATTAATAGCTCTGTAGGTTTGTTTCTAATTTCAACTTTTCTTTTATAGAGGCTAGGAAAATGTGTTGCTGCTAAAGAAGAAATGGAAAAAGATTTATTTTCCAAGGTAAATAACAAGTGCTCCAAGTATGAATGATGTATCAGTTGAATTTGTGTAATATATGATAAAATATGAAAATCTGCTTTTTAATTTTAGTTTCAAATAATTTCTGGATTCCTGAAATTATAGGAAATTATCTCCCTTTAGCGCTGTGTAATCAGAGGTCGGGACACATACACACTCAAATTATACCTGGCGATCTTCAATTAATGATAAAATATGCAGGGTATTACGTGAAAGACTTCATAAGATGTACAGAGTTAAAGCAAAATTGAGCCTATTATCAAAGATAGGCTTACACCATCAAATGCCAGGTGTTGGATCTTCTTTAATGTGGACAGGGAGTATTTTATTATATGACCCAAGCTTTACTCATGTATGGACAATTTTTATATTACTTTTTATTACCTTTAAAAATACATATTCAAACTAATTTATTTATAATAATTTTGCTTTAAATCCTTCTCAAAACATTGTAATTGTCAGGGAATACCCCTGTTATAAAAAATCGATCATGTGACTTACTTCTCTCGGTACCTAGCTACGGGGGCGATGCCGGATGAGAATTCATTGCATATTTTCCATGGTTCTTAACTCTGAAACTGGTGCACCATCAAATTAATCAACATATACATCAAGCGCTCTCTAATACTGGGAGATTAGATAATCTTACCATTGACGGTGGCTTAGTGGATAAGATGCTGCCTCGCTAGCCTGGAGATCGGGTTTTCGATCCATGCATTGGCCCAAAAAGTTCATCCTGATTTTCCGACGTGATTCCCCCTTGTTAGTGATGCAGGACGGGGGCCTGACAAGGACAGCTGTCTAGTTGTTGGGATGGGATAGAAAACCGGAGTGTTTATAAAAGATCTCTCGGCAGTTGGAATTCGGTATATGAGTAGGCCGTAGCGCCGCTACCTGGGCAAAATTTCCCTCATAGCACACTGTATAGCGTATACCCGTCTTCATTAGCCCAGTTTGGAGCAGAACAGTCGGACGTTAAACCCCATTTCATTTCATTTTTTATTTAGCGTTTGTTACTTGAGCAGGCGTCACTGATTGTAGGGTTGCCGTTTAGGGAAACCCTTACATTTTTGCCCTGTATCCAGTATTTTTCTAGTAAGATTGGATGTTTCTACTTTCCATGGCATATATAATATTTTTCTAGGAAAGTTTGTTTAAAGAAAATATTTGATATGTTATTACAGGTGAGGGTCAAGATGATGAGAAAGATGATGGAA
Organism: Patella caerulea; assembly: GCA_036850965.1. Lineage (NCBI taxonomy): Eukaryota > Metazoa > Mollusca > Gastropoda > Patellidae > Patella > Patella caerulea. The sequence continues at coordinate 2,160,292 of JAZGQO010000002.1, forward strand.
CACCAGGTAACACTTATTCACTTTTATTTATGATGAGTAAATCTTTCTTACACACCGAGCTTATACATGGGGGAACCACAGTGACTCAGTGAGTAGCCTGGAGGTCTCGATCCCAATATTGGCCAAAAATGTTCTTTGTGATTTACTGACATGGTTTCTTATTGTCAATGATGCAGTACAAAGTACCAGGCTAGGTACAACATATTGTCAATGATGCAGTACAACATATCGTCAATGATGCAGTACAAAGTACCTGGCTAGGTACAACATATTATCGGTGTAAATAGGATGTTCAGTTAAAGTGGTACTCCTGTTAATAATTCACCTGTTTGTTAAGCAGCAGGAGGAAACCAAAGGTTATTCATGCCTCTTGACTTAATAACAGACCTAGTGACCTAAAGCACATGAAGTAAACCCCACCCTTTATCCTGTTTATTTCACCCTTGATCATCAGGCCATACAAAACAATATATTTAGGTTTACAGACTATGATGCTTTTTCGTTTCCATTCAATTTACCCAGAGAAAACAATTTGATGCAATAATTAATGGGACCATTTGTTTTTTCAAAATTAAAACATGTTGTTTTTTAAATGATTCCGGAGTATCAGCAATGGCCTGCCAACTGCATTAGCCAGTCAGGTATTAACCGCTGTATTAGCCAGTCTGGTATTAACTGTCATACCAATAGCATGAGATAACTGTAGGACAGCCAGCCTGGCATTAACCTTACTAGAAAAAAAAGTATTATTTTGAAAGTATTCAAATTTGCTTGCTCTGCTTTTGATAGGAAAACTGCACGTCGAATTCTACTCGAAATGGAAGACAAAACAGAGAACAACGGGTGGAAACAAATAAAGAAGAAAGGTAGATAAACCATAATTTGGTTGAATACATGTATCAGGTTACAATATTGCTGTAGAAGCGGAAGTAATTTGTGACCATCTGGTCAAATTGGTGGATCAAGTACAATTTAGCTGTGATGTGGATCAAAGTCAATTTAGCTGTGGTAGCCATAATTCACTAAACCAATAATTCACTGATTTTTATACGCCCACATTTTCATGTGGACGTATTATGTCGTCGCCCCTGTCCGTCCGGACGTCCGTCCGTCCACAATTTGTTTGTGGACCCTCTACAGGTCACAATTCCTATCCGATTTTGACGAAACTTGAAATATAGGTTTATCCCCATAAGATCTCGGTTCCTTTCGATATTGGCATGTATCGGATCGGACCTTCATGGATTATGGCCCCTGATTGTGCGAAATATCATGTTTTTAGCTTGTGGACCCTATAGAGGTCACAATTTTGAACCGATTGTGATGAAACTTGACATGCATGTCTATAACCCCAAAATCTTGGTTCCTTTCGATATTTGCGCCCATCGGATCGTAACTTCCTGAATTATGGCCCCTGATTGTCCGAAAAATCGCCCTTTTTAGCTTGTGGTCCCTCTGGAGGTCAAAATTATTATCCGATTTAAAAAACCGTTTGATTATATCACCGTTACATGGTAATGAAGGTTGAGTTCAAATTTCGTGAAAATCGGACCAAAATTGACGGACAAAATGGCCACCGTTTGTACGCGAATAGTGTGAAAATATGTTATATCAAGGTTGTGGACCCTATAGAGGTCACAATTTTGAACCGATTTTGATGAAACTTGACATGTATGTTTATAACCCAAAGATCTTGGTTCCTTTCGATATTTGCACCCATCGGATCGTAACTTCCTGAATTATGGCCCCTGATTGTCAGAAAAATTGCCCTTTTTAGCTTGTGGTCCCTCTGGAGGTCAAAATTATTATCCGATTTACAAAACCGTTTATTATATTATAATGAAGGCTGACTTCGAATTTTGTGAAAATCAAACCAAAATTGACGGACAAAATGGCTACCGTTTGTACGCGAATAGTGTGAAAATATGTTATATCAAGGTTGTGGACCCTATATAGGTCACAATTTTGAACCGATTTTGATGAAACTTGACATGCATGTTTATAACCTGAAGATCTTGGTTCCTTTCGTTATTTGCGCTCATTGATTCATAACTTCCTGAATTATGGCCCCTGATTGTACGAAAAATCACCCTTTTTAGCTTGTGGTCCCTCTGGAAGTCACAATTATTTTCCGATTTAAAAAAACGTTTGATTATATCACCGTTTCACCTTAAGGAAGGTTTGAGATCAAATTTCGGGAAAATCGGACCAAAATTGACAGACAAAATGGCCGCCGTTAGTACGTGTATACTGTTAAAAAATGGTATATCATGGTTGTGGACCCTGTATAGGTCACAATTTTAATTTGATTTTGATGAAACTTGAAATGCATGGTTATAACCCAAAGATCTTGGTTCCTTTCGGTATTTGCGCATATCGGATCGTAACTTCCTGAATTATTCGAATTTCGTGAAAATCGTACCAAAATTGCCGGACAAAATGGTCGCCGTTTGTAATCGAATAGAGTAAAGTTATGGTATATCATGGTTGTGGACTCTCTACAGGTCACAATTCTTATCCGATTTTGCCGAAAAGTCACATTTCTAGGTTGTGTATCGTCACACCATAATCATTGTCGGCTTTGAATTTCATGAATATCAGACTGGAACTGACCAACAAAATGGCTGCTCCCAATACAGTATGAAATACAGGACTTAATGATGTAGGAAAAATCACTTTAGGTATTGCTTGTTCTCTATCCATCTCTCGAAAATGTGGGCGTATCCTGCCTGGCAGTGCCAGCCTATCTTGTAACAGATACTCTAATAATTTACATATAAACAAATTATTATAACAGAGAATCACTTTAGAAATAAATAAACTTGGATTTGATGTAATCAGTTGATGACCAAACCTGTGCCATTTAGACTATTATTGATTACAGAAAGCCAGCAGTAATCACATTATTTGATAGAACTTAGAATTTGTAAAGCCTGTATTTGATGACCAAACCTATTACTGACGATTTGTGACTAAAGTCAGCCGTAGTCACATTTTTTGATAAAATTTGGATTTTGTATCTTTTAATCACCATGGTTTTTATTTTCTAGTGATAAAGAAGAAAATACAGACGAGGAAGAGGTAGGTTATATAAAACTATAGAGTTACTTCCCTTTCTATCAGGTTTTTATTTTATTCTCTGTAATTGGAGAGTTCGGACTAATGAAGATAGGCATACTAGATGGACTTGATACTAGGAGCATTCTCTTATACACAGGATCTGGGTTTTCCTTCCGGTACAAACAACTAACAAGGGAACACCATGCTGTCTGACCATCTGTACTACCCCACTAAAAGAGGGGACACCCTGCTGTCTGAACAACTGTCCCACACTACTGACATGGGAACTCTTCAAGGAACTTTCTTAAAATAAATGTTTATTTTTGAATATTACATGATATCAATAATTAATATTTATTGAATGACGAAAGAAAATTTGAAAACCTATTCGCTTAACGTACTATGTATATATACAAAGCGTTATTATTTACTTATTTTTTACGCCACCACCTAAACGTCAGAGAAAGAATGTGGGCCGTAAAACTGGTGATCTAGATTGTTCGTTAGATTTAGGGGAGGACGAGATTGAATCATCATCTTCTAGGATAGTTAAAAGGTAGAATTTATACACAGTAGGGTTTCACTGGACAGTTAGATTCAGTAAGATGGTTGTAGGGTTTCACTAGACAGTTAGATTTAAATGGCTGTTATGGTAACTCTGTGTGGTTTTTTATGATAACTATATATGGTTGTTATGGTAACTATATGTGGTTGTTATGATAACTATATGTTATGGTAACTATATGTTATGGTAACTATACCTAGTTGTTATGGTAACTATACATGGTTGTTATGGTAACTATATGTGAATATTATGGTCATTGTGTTTTATTTTTAAGGCCAGCTAGAAAGAGAGGAAGTGTAAGAACAGCGACACCAAATCAGGTACCCTTATGACAAAGTACAGAGTCATTTTTAAACCTGGTCAGTTAAAGTTTGTTTAATATACATCTCTGTGTAGTTCATCTGTAGTTGAAGACTGTATTATAGACTATTAAGATATTGAAAATACAGAATCATTCAATTAGAATTGATAACTTGCCAGTATTTAGAGCTGACCACTTGAAATGCGGAACCCATGCTCCATACATTTTTATTGGCTGCAAATATTGTTTCACTGCCCCATATTTTAATATATGGCGAGAGAAATGGGGTTTAACATCCACTCAACATGGTTTAATCTCTTGCAGGTTTGTGTGTTGAGCAGTGCACAAGGAACCATGAGGTTGGACAGACGACCCTACTCTGTCACATTCCCCACCACCTGACTCAAGTACAGACCTTATGATTTCATGCACATGCTTTAAACTACTACATGCATTAGATCTATTTGATAAGGCCAACTTCCAGTTTGGTTGAAGGTCACAAGATGTAGATAGAGTTAGCGCTAATCCCAACCCTAACCATAAACCTGACCCTACAATCTCACCAACAATCAAATACCCTAACCTTATTTACATCTCAACAACCTTGACAAAAATTGAGTTGGTCTTAACAAATAGATCTAGCCCATGCACATTATCTGTTTTGCCCAGTGGCAGTGTATCCGGTTCTGGTCTGAAACCAACAGATGATGGTTCCGGTTCTGGTCTGAAACCAACAGATGATGGTTCCGGTTCTGGTCTGAAACCAACAGATGATGGTTTCAGTTACACTATTTTATTACCGGAAAAGAACTTTGCTCTATATTATTAGGCAGGTCGATGTAGGCCTACCTTATAATGACGTACAGTAGTAGGCCTACATCGACCTTTCGTACAGTAGTAGGCCTACCTAATAATGACGTAGTAGGCCTGATTACTGATATGACATCAATCAATCCCCAATCTCATGCAATGATATCAACTGTAGGCCTAATCATTTAAATTTTAATTTTTCTAATAAATATCCATTATATCTGTTTTAGTTTAAGGTAAAAGCATGAGTAAAAAGGTTCTTTCAAAGATTACAACCGTTGGAAGTCAGCAGTTTTTTCTGTTAACGACGATACCAGTAGATAAAGAAGATGGTTTTAATTTGTTACTAACGGATGGACAATCAACATGGACAGGAACTTGTAAGTTATACATGGTTGGGGATATAGGGACTTGTAAGTTATACATGGGGATATAGGAATGAAATAAAATGGGGGTTTATGCCCTACTTTTCTGCACTGATGGTAGGGTGCCCCACCCTAAATAAATATCTCCAAATATCTCGACAATTACACCACAATACTAATATATTTAGAAAGCCTTAAATCTGTTTCACACATTTATAGTCACTAAATAAACGACCATGCTGTACTTCATAAGCTATGATCATTAAACCATACATAAATAATACTGAAAAATGGTTTGGAGTGGCGTCCATAACATCCAGACACTTTTGAGTAAAAGATAGGTTACGTGCCCTTGTTTTGAAATTAGTCTCGCTTAACTAGTCTACCGATCATTCTACGTCTAATTGACGGGTCGGGATAATCAAGACTACTTTTTTTACGAAACATGGAACAAGAAATTGAATTTAGAAGCACCAACATCAGGCATCTCAACAATATTTTTAAGAACCTTGTAAAAGTAAAATGAAACTACTGCTTTGATCATTATTCTTCCATACGGACGTTGAGTCAGAGATATTATTTGTACTTAAACCAAAATATGCAGCTTCTAATGGTACAGCTAATTATAAGGCAATTTAGAAAATAAAACGAGCGTAATTTCTAAAGATGCCGTAATAACCAAAAAGTTAAATATTATTGCTATTCAGAATCGTCAACAATAGATTTTTTACGGCTGTAGTAGTGTTTGGTGTTTTGAACATTTCCGCATGCTGTTGCTATTTATAGCCTCAACGAGTGTGCGAGACTGTTAGAAATCAGTAGTAAGTCATTGAACTAAAACGTGCAGGATCAACGTGTCAAGAACAACTTTTCAGTTGGCACGTGGGGCACCCTACTGATGGAGACCAGCATCATACACCCATCCTCGGTTGCCCAGTGTAGTCATTCCGTTCTACTCCACTATACCCTGGGTTAATCCATAGGGTTTCCACTATTTCAAATTATCTGCCCTGGTGGATTGTGATATTTTTATCGTCCAATCCCATAAAGCGTTACTTGGAAAGGTAATAGGCGAAGGGAAGTAACTCTCATCGTTTTTATACGCCCACATTTTCATGTGGACGTATTATGTCGTCGCCCCTGTCCGTCCGTCCGTCCGTCCGTCCACAATTTGTTTGTGGACTCTCTACAGGTCACAATTCTTATCCAATTTTGACGAAACTTGAAATATAGGTTTATCCCCATAAGATCTCGGTTCCTTTCGATATTGGCATGTATCGGATCAAAACTTCATGGATTATGGCCCCTGATTGTACGAAAAATCGCGTTTTTAGCTTGTGGACCCTATAGAGGTCCCAATTTTGAACCGATTTTGATGAAACTTGACATGCATGTTTGTAACCCAAAGATCTTGGTTCCTTTCGATATTTGCGGCTATCGGAATGTAATTTCCTGAATTATGGCCCCTGATTGTCCGAAAAATCACCCTTTTTAGCTTGTGGTCCCTCTGGAGGTCACAATTATTATTCGATTTAAAAAACCGTTTGATTATATCACCGTTACACCCTAAGGAAGGTTGAGTTCGAATTTCAGAAAAATCGGACGAAAATTGCCATACAAAATGGCCGCCGTTTGTACGCGAATACTGTTAAAAAATGGTATATCAAGATTGTGGACCCTGTGGAGGTCACAATTTTGATTCGATTTTGATGAAACTTCAAATTCATGGTTATAACCCAAAGATCTTGCTTCCTTTCGATATTTGCGCATATCGGAACGTAACTTCCTGAATTATGGCCCCTGATTATACGCAAAATCGCCTTTTTTTTAGCTTGGAGGTCACAATTATTATCCGATTTAAAAAACCGTTTAATTTTAATTCGATTTTGATGAAACTTGAAATTCATGGTTATAACCCAAAGATCTTGGTTCTTTTCGATATTTGCGCATATCGGATCGTAACTTCCTGAATTATGGCCCCTGGTTATACGCAAAATCCCCCTTTCTTTAGCTTGTGGTCCCTCTGGAGGTCACAATTATTATCCAATTTAAAAAAACGTTTGATTATATCACCGTTGCACTGTAAGGAAGGTTGAGTTTGAATTTCGGGAAAATCGGACCAAAATTGACAGACAAAATGGCCGCCTTTGTACGCGAATACTGTTAAAAAAATGATATATCATGATTGTGGAGCCTGTATAGGTCACAATTTTAATTCGATTTTGATGAGGATGGTTGAGTTCTAATTTCGTGAAAATCGTACCAAAATTGCCGGACGAAATGGTCGCCGTTTGTACGCGAATAGTGTAAAAATATGGTATATCATGGTTGTGGACTCTCTACAGGTCACAATTTTTATCCGATTTTTATCATGGTTGTGGACTCTCTACAGGTCACAATTCTTATCCGATTTTGATGAAAAGTCACATTTCTAGGTTGTGTACCGTCACACCATAATCATTGTCGGTTTCGAATTTCATTAATATCAGACTGTAACTGACCAACTAAATGGCTGCTCCCAATACAGTATGAAATACAGGACTTAATGATGTAGGAAAAATCACTTTCGGTATTGCTTGTTCTCTGTCCATCTTTCGAAAATGTGGGCGTATCCTGCCTGGCAGTGCCAGCCTATCTTTCAACAAAGAATACCCCCAAAACATGGCTACCTTAGTCCGTTCTTGCACACTTTACAAATATGTCATTTGGGAAAAATACCTACCGCGTAGTAGAAAAATAGGTTGCCAGGCAACGAAACATACGCCCACACAGCAGCCAAATCGTCCGGGCAGTCAACAAGAGTTGTCGCATATTAAGGAATTATCAGAAAATCATTAGAATTTGTTTGGTTTTTATAATCAAACGTTTTTTTTTAAATCAGATAATAATTGTGACCTCCAGAGGCACCACAAGCTAAAATCAGGGGACATAATTCAGGAAGTAATGACCGGATGGGCGCAAATATCGAAAGGAACCAAGATCTTTGGGTTATAAACATACCTGTCAAGTTTCATCAAAATCGATTCAAAATTGTGACCTCTATAGGGTCCACAACCTTGATATAACATATTTTCACACTATTCGTGTACAAACGGCGGCCATTTTGTCCATCAATTCTAGTCCGATTTTCACGAAATTCAAACTCTCTCTTCATTTCCATGTAACGGTGATATAGTCAAACGTTTTTTTAAATCGGAAAATAATTTTGACCTCCAGATGGACCAAAAGCGAACAAAAGCGATTTTTCGGACAATCCGGGGACATAATTCAGGAAGTTATGATCCAATGGGCGCAAATATCGAAAGTAACCAAGATCTTTGGGTTATAAACATACATGTCAAGTTTCATCAAAATCGGTTCAAAACTGTGACCTTTTTAAGGTCCACAACCTTTATATAACATATTTTCACAATATTCGCGTACAAACGGCGGCCATTTTGTCCATCAATTCTAGTCCGATTTTCACGAAATTCAAACTCTCTCTTCATTTCCATGTAACGGTGATATAGTCAAACGTTTTTTTAAATCGGAAAATAATTTTGACCTCCAGATGGACCAAAAGCGAACAAAAGCGATTTTTCGGACAATCCGGGGACATAATTCAGGAAGTTATGATCCAATGGGCGCAAATATCGAAAGTAACCAAGATCTTTGGGTTATAAACATACATGTCAAGTTTCATCAAAATCGGTTCAAAACTGTGACCTTTTTAAGGTCCACAACCTTTATATAACATATTTTCACAATATTCGCGTACAAACGGCGGCCATTTTGTCCGTCAATTTTGGTCCGATTTGAACTCAACCTTCATAACCATGGAACGGTGATATAATCAAACGGTTTTTTAAATCGGATAACAATTTTGACCTCCAGAGGGACCACAAGCTAAAAAGGGCAATTTTTCGGACAATCAGGGGCCATAATTCAGGAAGTTACGATCCGATTGGCGCAAATATCCAAAGGAACCAAGATCTTTGGGTTATAACCATGCATTTCAAGTTTCATCCAAATCGGTTCAAAATTGTGTCCTCTACACTGTTCACAACCTTGATATAACATATTTTCACACTATTCGCGTACAAATGGCGGCCATTTTGTCCGTCAATTTTGGTCCGATTTTCACGAAATTTGAACTCAAGCTTCATAACCATCGAACGGTGATATAATCAAACGGTTTTTTAAATCGGATAACAATTTTGTCCTCCAGAGGGACCACAAGCTAAAAAGGGCGATTTTTCGGACAATCAGGGGCCATAATTCAGGAAGTTACGATCCGATTGGCGCAAATATCGAAAGGAACCAAGATCTTTGGGTTATAAACATGCATTTCAAGTTTCATCCAAATCGGTTCAAAATTGTGTCCTCTACACTGTTCACAACCTTGATATAACATATTTTCACACTATTCGCGTACAAATGGCAGCCATTTTGTCCGTCAATTTTGGTCCGATTTTCACGAAATTCGAACTCAACCTTCATAACCATCGAACGGTGATATAATCAAACGGTTTTTTAAATCGGATGACAATTTTGTCCTCCAGAGGGACCACAAGCTAAAAAGGGCGATTTTTCGGACAATCAGGGGCCATAATTCAGGAAGTTACGATCGAAAGGAACCAAGATCTTTGGGTTATAAACATGCATTTCAAGTTTCATCCAAATCGGTTCAAAATTGTGACCTCTACACTGTTCACAAGCTAAAAAACGTGATTTTTCGTACAATCAGGGGCCATAACCCATGAAGTTACAGTCCGATACATGCCAATATTGAAAGGAACCGAGATCTTAGGGTGATAAACCTATGTTTTAAGTTTCATTGAAATCGGATAAAAATTGTGACCTGTAGACTGTTCACAAACAATTGTGGACGGACGGACGGACGGACGAACAGGGGCGACGACAATATACGTCCACATAAAAATGTGGGCGTATAAAAATCAGTGTCATTTAAGAATTTCACGACAGAACTTTCCCTGCCATCTTTTTGTGTGCATGTCAATTCTTTTATATTAAATCTTTTACAAACTTTCTCATAATCGATCAAACAAGCCGCCACATTGTTTGTAAACAATGTAGTTCTATGACGTAAAAAATGACGCTAAAGAGTCTACGTAAGATGAGTTTGTAAACTGTTTTTTGATTGGTTCGTACACTCTAACTACATTCAAATAGTTTGAAATCGTGGAAACCGTATTGATTAACCCAGGGTATAGTGGAGTAGAACGGAATGAGTACACTGGGTAACCGAGGATGGCATACACCATGCTTAATTTTTGCATCAGATAGCATTTTAAGACCTCTGTTGTACGGTTTCTCATTTCAAAGCTATAAAGCCAAATAGAATATCAAAAATTACAACAAGTGGTGCCGAGATATATTTTATGTGGCGTAGCGAAGCAAACTTTGCCCACCCCCCACCCTGCACCTCTACCACCAACAAGAATATTGATACCATAAATAGACTATAATTTATACTTGTGTCTAACCAACTTTATATGTTTACTCCTCATTCATATTCTGCAGCAGGAACACCAGTCATGTAGACGTAAAAATCGGTCCGATCTACAGATTGAACCTCCCTTCTGTATATATGCAACACCATTCCCACTGAGTGAAAAATGTGTGATTTTATGATATATTTCACTAAGGCTTTCTGTCAACTAATTTTTTCGATGACGTTTAATTGCAGGGTCTTTTGTACTGTGATGTCCCTCAATGTTCCCCAAACAACCTAACCATTTGATCTAGAAATAACAAACGCTCCCTGATTCCAGCTAGCACAAAATAACCTGGCAGACAACAGTCAAGTTTCCAGTCAGTAAAACAGGGGTATTTTTCGGATAATCCAGTATTTTTCATGTAACTAACGTAAGATTATGGATGTATACTTTCCATATATACCAAAATTGCTATACTTTTATTGAAAATAACTACTGGATAAATACTTGCGGACAATATATCCTAAATTTTATTACAGTTTCAGCCGATGATATGGACAAACAGCATAAAAGGTTAAAAATGGATTTTACCTCATATTTTAATCAAACAGAAAAAGCCTTCATCAGAGATGATGATGATGTGAATTTTGAATACAGTGTTAAAATTAAAAATGATGATGCGGCTGAATTGGTGTGGAAGAAACATGTCACCTCAGATGATATTAAGGTAAATTGTTTGTTCACTTTTTATAAACCCCCACATATGGAAAGCATCCTGGAAATTAATAGTTTATATAAGATTTCAGTCCTAAAGAAAGCCGTGTAATAGGCAGATTTACATCTTACATATGTATGTATGTTTAATGAGACAGCCACAATTATTATATCATCCACACAAATTTCTTTTATTTTTACTTTGTTGTCGTATTAAATAGTCAAAAAGAAAAAATAAGAAATTTAAAAGAAAATGGTTCAGGTGAGAGAGACTTTAGGCTTTAACATCCACTTGACACTAACAAGATCATTTCTCAAGTAACATATGGTACAATAATTTGTAGGCAGTGAAAATATTTTATTATGTGACCCAAGTTGTAAGATTTATCAGTTTTACTCAAGTATGAATGATTTCTAAATTACTTTTAATTATTTTCAGTTAGAAAATGTTTTTTTATGTGACCCAAGTTTTTAGATTTATCAGCTTTACTCATGTATGGACAATTTTTATATTACTAAAAATTACTTTTAAAAACATATTCAAACTAATTAATTTATAATTAAATTTTGCTTCTAATCCTTCTCAAAACATTGTAAATATCAGGGAATAACCCTGATATAAAAAAATTGATCAGGTGACTTACTTCTCTCGGTACCTTGCTACAGGAGAATTCATTGTGTATACATGACGATGTATCGCTGACTATTTATTACAAATATCGAAGCCCAATAAATTCTCGGATGATCCACTGCCCAAGTTTTTTCTGTGAGCATATACATCAAGCGCTCACTAACGCTGGGAGATTAGGTAATCTTCGCGTGCTACCTATGACGTTACTTGAGCAAACATCACTGATTATCAGTCGCCAGTTAGAAAAAAACTTACATTTTTGCCCTGTATCTAGTATTTTTCTAGTAAGATTGGGTGTTTCTAGTAAGATTGCCATACTTGTATTTGAAATAACCACCCGATAAAAGTTTTTCTGGGAAATAATGTTTGAAGAAAATATTTGATATGTTATTACAGGTGAGGGTCAAGATGATGAGAAAGATGACGGAACACCAGGTATCACTTATTCACTTTTATTTATGATGAGTAAATCTTTATTACACACCGAGCATATATAATATGTGGGCTCAATCTGGAGGTCCTGTGTTCGATCCAGATATTGGCCGAGAAAGTTCATCATGATTTACTGACATGGTTTCTTATTGTCAATGATGTAGTACAAAGTACCTGGCTAGGTACAACATATTGTCAATGATGTAGTACATAGTACCTGGCTAGCGACAACATATAGTTAATGATGTAGTACAAAGTACCTGGCTAGAGACAACATATAGTCAATGATGCAGTACAAAGTACCTGGCTAGGGACAGGATCACAACCGAGCTACAGGACTTCTTATTAACATCAAATATCAAGGCACTACGTTTATCAGGGATGCTTACTTGATAATTGAGTCTACTGTGTCCAATTGCATTCAAGATTACCCAGAGAAGACAATTCAATAATTAATGGTACCATTTGTTTGTTCTTTATTATCCTGTGCCGAAAGAAGTTAGGGAGGGATATTGAAACGGCTTCTGTCCGTCCGTCGGTCCGGTCCTGAATTCGTTTCCGGAGCATATCTCATAAACCGTTCGAGATATCTTTTTGAAACTTTGTACACACATCAACCTATTACAGTAGTTGGGCCTTTTGTTAATAAGGAATTTCTGGAATTTATATTTTTTGTGTTTCTATGGAAACAAATTTGTCTTAGTTTTTGGTGTATAAAATTGTTTCCGGAGCATATCTAATAAACTGTTCATGATATCTTTCTGAAACTTTGTACAACCTATTACAGTAGTTGTGCCTTTTGCTATTTAGGAATTTCTGGGATTTACTTTTTTGTGTTTCCATAGAAACAAGATCGACTTAGTTTTTGGTGTATAATTTTGTTTCCGGAGCATATCTCATAAACCATGCAAGATATCTTCATAAAACTTTGTAACAATACAAACGGCTATATATACATTACATAAAAGTCATATATATATACATGTATATATAAAAGTTTTTTTAATTGAGCTGCAGTCCCCTCCACCATCAAAATATCTCTATTTGCTATGAAGTCATGTCTAATTTTTAAAACCAGAGCTTAATCATAAATTATCTCAAATCAGTCATTAGTCTTCAGAAATAGAGAGCAATATCTACTAAACAGGTCCACAATATTAGGACCAGCGACACTGTTTGAGAAATATGATACATTTTTATATTGATTACCAATAGCATAAAGAAGTTATTTTTCCTTTTTTCTTCGACACAAGTTCAAGGGCGAGGGATGTTTGATGACTAGTCATCTTGTTTAAAGGAGCTAAATCGCTAACATTTGGGACCTAGAAATTGACTCAAGTGGGTCGCAACGCATATAATACTGTAATATGAATGTATATAAACTGATTTGCATTCAATGGTTTCTGTTTTTACTCTAATTTCATATCAGTTATGTTCGACGAAATAAACCAGCAGTGTCAACCGAAGGCATTTTTTTTAGCGTCTAGTTATTCCAGTCTACATGCGCCGTTTGATTTGGTACAATGTTTCTAGCCTCGTTCCTCAAGTCTCTTGCTAGAACTGGGGCTGAAACGCATTATGGTACACGATTCGTGTACCAATGGTAAAATATTTATTTTGTCTTAAATATTGGATATCAGAAGTCCATCTTTTTCCGGTAAGATCACATCATCAATTTTGATTTAAATTGACAAATAATCCATGTTTTCAATGTTGAAGATTTTGGATGATACTGAGTTAAAGACTTAGCTCCTTTAAATTAAAAAAAGGTCCTACGCTCACTTTTTAATAAATAAAGTATAAAAGGGTTGGGTAGCACCAGTAGCCTGGGTTTAGATTTGTCTGCTTCTTTGGTACAAAAGGAAAAATAAGATTGTGAACAATGGCATGAGATAACTCGTATTAACCAGTGGTTGTATGGGCAATGGCCTGCTAAATGCATTAGCCAGTTTCTTATTAACCTTACCAGAAAAAAAAACATTCTTTTAACAGAATTTTGTTTTGTTTGCACTACTTTTAATAGGTTGTTCAGGAAAACTGCACAGCAGAACACAAACATAGCAAACAAAACATGTATGAGATAAAGATAAAAAGATTATATTATATGTATTACAGTGTCACAGTCGAATTCTACTGGAAATGGAAGACAACACAGAGAACAACAGGTGGAAACAAATAATGAAGAAAGGTAAATATAATTTTTTCTTATATGATTCCACTTTTATATAATTATTTCGTTTAAAGAAATATTAATTCGTTTTAAATGAAATATGAATTCATTTAAACGAAATATTAATTGGTTTAAACGAAATATTAATTCGTTTTAAATGAAATATGAATTCATTTAAATGAAATACTAATTCGTAATAACGAAATAACTAATTTGATCACCATTGTTTTTATTTTCTAGTGATAAAGAAGAAAATACAGACGAGGAAGAGGTAGGGTATATAAAATTATATAGAGTTACTTCCCTTTCTATCAGGTTTTTTATTTTATTCTCTGTAATTGGAGAGTTCAGACTAATGAAGATCGGCATACTAGATGGACTTGATACTAGGAGCCTTCTCTTATACACAGGATCTGGGTTTTCCTTCCGGTACAAATAACCAAATGCTGTTCACTAACAAGGGAACACCATGCTGTCTGACCATCTGTACTACCCCACTAAAAGAGGGGACACCCTGCCGTCTGAACAACTGTCCCACACTACTGACACAGGATTGCATTAAGGAACTTTCTTAAAATAAATGTTTATTTTTGAATATTACATGATATCAATAATTAATATTTATTGAATGACGAAAGAAAATTTGAAAACCTATTCAAAGTACTGTGTATATATACAAAGCGTTATTATTTATTTTAGACGCCACCACCTAAACGTCAGAGAAAGAATGTGGGCCGTAAAACTGGTGATCTAGATTGTTCGTTAGATTTAGGGGAGGACGAGATTGAATCATCATCTTCTAGGATAGTTAAAAGGTAGAATTTATACACAATAGGGTTTCACTGGACAGTTAGATTCAGTAAGGTGGTTGTAGGGTTTCACTAGACAGTTAGATTTAAATGGCTGTTATGGTAACTCTATGTGGTTTTTTATGATAACTATATATGGCTGTTATGGTAACTATATGTGGTTGTTATGGTAACTATATGTTATGGTAACTATACCTGGTTGTTATGGTAACTATACATGGCTGTTATGGTAACTATATGTGAATATTATGGTCATTGTGTTTTATTTTTAAGGCCAGCTAGAAAGAGAGGAAGTGTAAGAACAGCGACACCAAGTAAACCGGTTTTACCTAAAGTAACTCAAAATACGTCCAATGAGAGGTAATTAATGTTATACACCTATTTTACCTAAAATAACTAGAAATACATCCAATGAGAGGTAATTAAAATATTATAAACATTTTCTACCTATAGTAACTCGAAATAGTCCAATAAGCGGTAATTAATTCAATATATGCAACCTAAATCAGGTACCCTTATGACAAAGTACAGAGTCATTTTTAAACCTGGTCAGTTAAAGTTTGTTTAATATACATCTCTGTGTAGTTCATCTTATAAAAGTTGAAGACTGTATAATAGACTATTATGATATTGAAAATACAGAATCATTCAATTAGAATTGATAACTTGCTAGTATTTAGAGCTGACCCCTTGAAATGCGGAACCCATGGTTAATGGCACTCTCCATACAATTTTATTGGCTGCAAATATTGTTTTACCTCCCATATTTTAATATATCGCGAGAGAAATGGGGTTTAACATCCACTCAATATGGTTTAATTTTATGCCAACAATTCTCTTGCAGGTTTGTGTCTTGAGCAATACACAAGGAACCGTGAGGTTGGACAGACAACCCTACTCTTTGTCACATTCCCCACCACCTGACTCAAGTACAGACCTTATGATTTCATGCACATGCGTTAAACTATTAGTTAATCTACATTAGCGCAGGGGATCACATGGCTAAGGCGCTGGCTCGCTAGCCTGGAGGTTGGGTGTTCGATCTCTGCATTGGCTGAGAAAGTTCATCTCGATTTTCTGGCGTGGCTTCCCCTTGTCAGTGATGCAGAACGGCGGGCCTAACAAGGACGGCTGCCTAGTCATTCGGATGGGACGAAAAACCGAGGTTCCGTGTACACATTGGCGTGCACGTAAAAGATCCCTTGGCAGTTGGAATTCGATATAAGAGTAGGCCGTAGCGCCGATGCCCGGGCAAAATTTCCCTCATAGCACACTGTATGGCGTATGCCCGTCTTCCGTTAGCCCAGGTTAGGTGCAGATGAGTAGGACGTTAAACCCCATTTCATTCATTCATTCATTCAGAATAGAACAGTAGAGCTTTCAAGCCCATTTTATTTCATTTTATTTAATCTCTATCATTCATATAAATTATATATCTTATTTTTTTATATTTTAGTTATGATGGTGGTCGAGGTCAGATGAGTAAAAGTAGTTTCAATAATCTAATATAGATCCTGAAGATCTGTTCAGTGATTTGTAGATATAATTCAGTGGTTCAGAAACATTTCCGTCTTGTTTATAACCAAGGCAGCACTCATTATCATATTATTCAGTGATTCTGAAACATTCTGTCTTCATATCCCTTACCAGGCCCTCTGTCATGCATCCCTGGCAAAGACGAACAATGCCGGGGAATCTGGATGAACTTTATGGACCACTGCAACTACAAGGATCAACAGGGGACTTGCAGGTTACCGAGCCAGTATCTTATGACTTAGCCATCGTGTCTCCCAACAGTATAAACAATGTTGTGTATTAGTTATATACAATATAAACGCTATCTTGTATAAACAATGTTGTGTATTAGTTATATACAATATAACCGCTATCTTGTTCATAAAGTGAAATGTTATGAATTGTATTCTGTTGTTAATAGGGGGCGGGGGATGAATGGTTAGCACGTATGGGCTGTATCATAAACCCAGTTAACATAACTTTACTGGTATGGTTGCCCCTAGAGACGGTAGTTATAACAAACATGGCGACCAGGTGGGTACTAACTATAACTCGGTTGTTCTAATAGTAACCCACGGACAAGACATGTACAGGTGGGTACTAACTATAACTCGGTTGTTCTAATAGTAACTACAGTAAGACCACGCCATAGCTAAACGTATTTGTTTTCATTGATACCGTTTAAAAGGTATGAATACGAATGCTTGCTCTGAATGAAATATAAATACACCTGCACCAGGTAGGGTACGTTGTGGTGTTTGTTAATCAGATCTTTATTATTACTTTATTTCCATGGTAAACATTGTGGAACCTAATCTAATTTGTATTAATATATTTCTTTGATAAGACCTAATCTAATTTGTATTAATATATTTCTTTGATAAGACAAGCCATTACACCGATGCAGAATGATACAGTTATACTTGTAGATGACAACATATTATAGATTATCAAGCACGTCGTTGTGTTGTTCCTTGTTTGATGATTGGTTTTGTTGTAAGAGAATGAATGTTTTTCTCTTACAAGGTTAATAAAGACCACTATACGTCATGCATTGTGCTATGAGGGAGTCACAGTTGTTTATAGGTAGTTTTGTCTTCAATTGTACACGTCAGTTTTCCTACTCCTGTCTCACAGTTATTGGACAGGGGAAAAATTATAAATACTGTCAATTAGAAGATTTACTAGTAATAGGTAGGCCTATCCACTATAGCAAGTTATTATTATAAATACATCTCTCTACTCTGTAAGTAGGCCTATCCACCATTAGTCTATAGCAGGTTATTATTCCCAATACATCTCTACTCTACGATGAGTAATTCTACCCTGTATGTAAAATACACCAAGCCACGCCCCACCCCCAACCCCTGTGGAAGGCTACTATCATGCCAATCTGCCGAATTTCCAACACAAATGAAACTGTCTCTAGTTCTATTAGTCATTCCATTTGTTTTTGTTTTTCAGAATTTTGTAGAAGTATATGACCTTGATAAAGATCCCCATGAGTTTGATAATATAGTAAATACAGCTGATCAACAATTAATAGCCATTTTAAAACAGGAACTATTTGATTTATCTAGATGTAGTGGTATCGCTTGTAAAAGTCTGCCATTAAATATATAATATTGTATAAATGATAATAAAATATATTTATTTATTCTAATGGTTTACTTTTATTTAACCAACCCCATATTTAAAAGTAAGTGCAATATACAGAAACCACAAATATTGTGAGTCAGGTCCCTGTTGAGGTAATAAAACAATTGACTATGTATGATGTCATCATGATGTCATCATCGTCTCCTGGGGCCTATTTCACGAAATTTTAACTAAGATAAGATCCCAATTTTAGTAATTTGATTGGATAATATTAGATTGATTTTAGTGCTTAGCCAATCAAAATTAAAGTATCTTCTAAAATTTGGATTTTATCTTAAGTTAAAATTTCGTGAAACAGGGCCCAGATTACTAAGACATACGTACACGCGGAAATTCAACTTTTATTATTGTATTGGGGTCAAGGTCAAGGTCAACAAACGTCCTACAGTTTCTCAGAAAATCAACTTTTATTATCGTATTGGTGTCAATGTCATATTTTCCCATAACAAACTCAAAATCAACTATCAGATGATCGAGATTAAAAGATTAACAAATATAGCAATAAAATGGATAATCGAGACTTTGTTCCTTGCCAGGTATCATTAACAAGGGGGTGGGGCACGCCTAAAAAATCTCGATGAATTTCCACGGCCAACAGCACAGAACAGTGTATAGTCGTTCGGGTGGGACAACAAACCAAAGTAATATGTGCACAGTTGGAATTCGATACAAGAGTACAGATGAGGTTTAACAACCACTCAACTTAAACCAGGATATTTGGGACTGACATATACAGAGATATACCATGGGACTAATATATAGATATAAACCAGGGGTATTTGGGACTAACATATAGATATAAACCAGGTGTATTTGAGGCTGATATATAGATATAAACCAGCAGGATATTTGGGACTAACTGTTGGATTCTGTGTTGTTGGTGGTTGTTGTGACATTATATTAATGTCGATTGATGGGGATTATAAAATAAATAAAGAAAGACAGGAAAAACATCTGCCATGTGACTTTTAATGAAGGAAACAAGATTACAGGAAGTTGTATAGTTAGCTCCCTTGGAGCAAGTTAGTACCGCATTATATTTGGACTGAGACTAAACGTCATCAATATTATTAATGTTGAGTTTATTACCCAACACCCCCTCTTAAACTCAGCATATTAAAGTTATATAATTGTTAACAATTAAACATTAAGATTATGCTAAGTAACAAAATTAATATAATAATGTGATTATTCATATAAATTTCCCATCAGAAAGGACCTAAATTTGCTATTTTTTACTCTATTAACAGGCTTTGTGAATACATCAGCAATATTTTGCTCAGATGGAATATATGAAACTTCAACTGTACCATTTTGGATTACATTTCTAATAAAATGATACTTAATATCAATATGTTTGGTTCTTTGGTGTTGAACTGGATTTTTAGCTAGTGCTATTGCACCCTGATTGTCACAATAAAGTAAAAATTTGATCAAATTTTGACCAGTTAATTCACTAATGAACGAGAGCAAGTATATGCCTTCTTGCATGCTTGAAACAAGAGCCATATATTCTGCTTCACATGTTGATAAAGCTACTGTCGGTTGTTTTCTTGATTTCCAAGAAATTAAAGGACCCTCCTTTGATAACCCAAAACCAAAACCAGTGATGCTTTTTCTATCGTCTGCATTTGCCCAATCAGCATCACAATAACCAATTACAGTCAGGGGTTTTTCAGATTTACTGAAGATTAATTTTTGATCAATAGTACCTTTAAGATATCTAAGCACATGCTTAGCCATACTCATGTGATATACATTTGGTTTAGACATATATTGAGATAAATAAGTTACAATGTAAGCAAGGTCTGGCCTTGTACTTGTCATGATATAAATTAAGCCTCCAATTATCTGTTTATAAATTTTAGAATTATTTTCATCTAGCAAAATATCATTTATTTTGTTAACTTTCATTTCACTAGGGGTATATCTTGGTTTACAATCTTGCATATCAAAAGCTTGTAAAAGACTTTCAATGTATTTCGTTTGTGACATAATAATTGTTTCATTAAGAATTTGAAACTGAATACCAAGAAAATATGTATGACACATTACCAAGATCTTTCATTTTAAAAGTTTCATTGAGACTTAATTTTATCATTTTCGTTTCTTCTTCGCATTGAGATGCTATTAACAAATCATCAACCCATACTAAAAGAATTACAGAAGGCTTATTATGTGAATACTTAACGTAAACACATGTATCATTCTCTGATTGAGAAAAACTTAAATTAAGCAAATATTCATGCAGAGTTTGATTCCAGTTCCGACCACTTTGCTTTAAACCATATAAAGATTTCTTTAATTTGAGATACAATTTTTCATCAGTTTTATCTGACATTTCATAGCCATTAGGCTGTTCAACATAAATTTCTTTATCGATAGGCGCATTCAAATATGCAGCCTTAACATCCATTTGATGTATAATCATATCATTTTGTACTGCTACATGTATTAAAATTCTAAGTGAATTCATGCGAGCTGTTGGAGAGAAAGTTTCCTGATAGTCAATTTCAGGAATTTGAGAGTATCCCTTAGCAACAAATCTTGCTTTGTGTTCTTTCTCATCATTTAAACCATGTTTAATGGTATAAACCCATCTTCCACCAACAGCTTCTCTACCTGGTGGTAAAGTAGAAAGTTCAAAGGTTTCATTCTCTCTAAGAGCTTGCATTTCCTTATCCATAGCAATTTTCCATTTTTCAGAATCTTTGCTAGAAATTGCTTCATTATATGTTTTAGGAATATTTAAATTTACCTTATAACAATGATGGACAGATATATTTAAATGATCATCAATTTCCTTGTCAATGTAATAATCATCAAGATGTTTAGGTTTAAATCTTGTTCTAGTTTTTGAACTTTGATTAGAAACAGAAGGGATTTCAATTTCAACATCATCAATTGGAATATTTTGTTTTTCTTTTGGAATAACAAAATCTTCCTCATCACTATCATTTTCAATAGGTTTATCATGGACATCTAGATCATCATTTTGAAACTTTACAACTCTAATTTTCTTAATTGAACCAGTATTAGGAAAATATACTAAATAAGCAGGACTATCCCTGTCATAGCCAACAAAAATACCTTTCTCTGACCTATCATCCAACTTTTTTGGATTTTGTATCAAAGCAAAACAAGTTTGACCAAATATGTGCATATGTTTCAAATCTGGTTTCTTATTAGTAACAGCCTCAAATGGAGTTATACATAATTTATTATTATAACACCTATTTCTAATATAGGAGGATGCCATAACGGCATATGTCCATAAGGTTTTAGGGAGACTTGATTGCAAAAGTAAACACCTTGCCATTTCAAATAGTGTTCTCCAGATGCGTTCAGCTTTCCCATTCTGATGTGGGCTAAAAGGGGCAGTTTTCTCATGTTTTATCTTATTTTCAATGAGTAGAGAGCTAAATTCTTTTAATATAAATTCTCCGCCTTGATCACTTCTCACAGATTTAATTTTACCTACAGGGGCAATATCTGCAAGATATTTCTTAAAGGCATTTACAGAATCACTTTTCTGCTTAAGAAAATAAACAGAAGAAAGGTTAGAATAACTATCAACACAAACTAATGCATATTTAAAGTCGTCTCTAGCTACAGGATCAACAGGACCTGCAAGGTCAATATGTACAACATCAAAAGGTTGTTTTGCGTTGTCATCTGGAATTCTAGAACGAGTTTGTGTCATTTTACCTAAAGAACATATTTCACAATCTAAATTTGAATCTGGATCTGTTATCTTCATACCAGTTACCACTTTTTGTAAGTCAGTGATGTTCTTTGAATTACAATGTCCTAAGACTTGGTGCCATTCTTTGAGTGTACGTGATTGACTACTATTAAATGTATTGATAAAATACAAATTATTTGAACTATAAATATTAAAATTGTCACCGTCATACTCTTTGAAATTGATAACACCAGAGTCTCCACTAAATTCAACACGAGCTCCTTTTCGGGTAGCAGCACGGACGGAAAATATATTTTGGCTAAAAGTTGGTGCATATAAGGCATTTGAAAGGGTTACCTCATGGGTTTTTCCCATGGCATCATGGAGTGTAACCATGGCATTACCTCGTCCTAATGCTACACCTTCAGCTGTAGTACCATTAGCTAATTCAATAACATGTTTTTCTGGAATAAAATTCTTCTGAAAACTTATAAAATTGTCTTTATTAATTATAATGTGAGTTGACGCACCACTGTCAACAAGTAAATTGTCAGCTTTGCTATTTTTAAGAGTAGAGGATGCAACAACAAATGCAAAGCTGTGATTTAAATCATCATCATTGTTCGTTTTTACACTTTTTAAGTCAGCCTTTTTCTTACGACAGGATTTAGTGAGATGTGTATTAGACTTGCAAATCTCGCACCACCTTGTTTGACTTTTATTTCTACAATATGATGTATCATGAGAGTTACTTCTACAAATTTCACACCAACGTTTTGGTTTAGATGAATTCCTTCGGCAATAAGCTGTGTCATGTGTATTAGACTTACAGTTTTCACACCATCTTGACTTATAGTTAGATAAATTCATAATTGGTGTGCCGGTACATGACTGTGCCTGTGCGTTGATTTTTTCAGTGTCTTCGAAATTTCGTAATGCCACTTTGAACTCTGAGAATGTTATAGCTATACTTCTTTGAGTAACCACAGTAGTAAAGGCTTGGTAATTACTTGGTAGACCCTTCATTGTCATAGCTACAAGTAAACTATCACTTATAGTTTCTCCTCCATTTCGCAGTGCTGAAGCAGCAGATTCTGCTCTAATAATATAATCTGTAACAGTTTCAGAATCTTGCTTGACTAATGATGTCAATTCTGTGTACAGGGTTATTATTCTGGGTTTGCCTGTGGGTAGATAATGGTGGCGTAATATTCTAAGTGCTTTTCTACCATTATCTCTAGCCTCACGGATAATTAATGAAAGGGAACGATCATCCAGTACCTGTACAAGTTCTGCGAACGCTTCTTCATTTTGATTATTGTCTATCACCCTGGTATTATCTTCAAGGGACAAGAATACTTTCTGGAGATTTCTGACTCGCATACCTCCGAGAAATTTGACTTCCCACAACTCATATTTTCGTTCATTACCGTCAAACACTGGAATTCTGCTCCTGGACCCATAACCTGTTGGATTCTGTGTTGTTGGTGGTTGTTGTGACATTATATTAATGTCGATTGATGGGGATTATAAAATAAATAAAGAAAGACAGGAAAAACATCTGCCATGTGACTTTTAATGAAGGAAACAAGATTACAGGAAGTTGTATAGTTAGCTCCCTTGGAGCAAGTTAGTACCGCATTATATTTGGACTGAGACTAAACGTCATCAATATTATTAATGTTGAGTTTATTACCCAACAGTGACAATTAAGTGTGTAATTTTGTTTGGGCAAAATTTGATAGAAAGGAGATAACTCTGATCTTAGCATGTTAATTATAGTTAATATGCACATGCATTAGATCTATTTGATAAGGCCAACTTCAAGATTGGTCGAAGGTCACGAGATGTAGACAGGGCTAGCGCTAATCCCAACCATAACCATAACCCTGGCCCTAATGTTTACCCTAACCTACAATCTCCACATCAATGACAGAAATTGAGTTGGTCTTAACAAATAGATCTAGCTATCAACCTTCCGTACAGTAGTAGGCCTACCTAATAATGACGTAGTAGGCCTGATTACTGATATGACATCAATCAATCCTCAATCTCATGCGATATCAACTCTAGGCCTAATCATTTAAATTTTAATTTTTCTAATAAATATCCATTATATGATTATATGTGTTTTAGTTTAAGGTAAAAGCATGAGTAAAAAGGTTCTTTCAAAGATTACAACTGTTGGAAGTCAGCAGTTTTTTCTGTTAACGACGATACCAGTAGATAAAGAAGATGGTTTTAATTTGTTACTAACGGATGGACAATCAACATGGACAGGAACTTGTAAGTTATACATGGGTGGGGATATAGGGAGTTGTAAGTTATACATGGGGATATAGGAATGAAATAAAATGGGGGTTTATGCACTACCTTTCCGCACTGATGGAGACCAGCTTACACCCATCCTCGGTTACCCAGTGTACTCATTCTGTTCTACTCCACTATACCCTGGGTTAATCCATAGGGTTTCCACGATTTCAAATTATTTGCCTGGTGGATTGTGATATTTTTATACAGCGTAGAGACTAGGTACCAAAAACGGGCTAAATTTTGGATGTTTGTCTTGTGTCCAGTTCACTGACATTTAATTCGCTGGTATGTTATATCTAAACACCATGTCCCACTTGATAGCATTATTACCCTGTTAAGTATTGACAACTTTAAACCTGCCTACTATTGAGAGTATCAAATGACAACATTTTGATTTAGATAAAATAAAAAGCTCTTTACTATAATTGTTATCAATTGTTTTTTTCTTCCCAAAACCAAGTTTTATCATTAAAATGAATGGTATTGGATGCCAGAATAAAAACCTGGCATCTTTCAATAAAGGTGAGCTATTTATAATCATTTTTTTCTGAAAACAGAAGATATGTAGTTTAATTGGACAAGGATTTGCAGGGTTAGACCCAAGACAAAGTAGTGTGTATTTTTGTACAGAATATACAAATAATTTAAGATTAAAGGTGCTAAATTGATAATATTTGGGACCTAGAAATTGACACAAATGGGTCGCAACGCATATACTAATGTAATATGAATGTACATAAATTGATATACATTCAATTGTTTCAGTTTTTACTATAATTTCAAATTTTTTATGTTCGGCGAAATACGCCAGAAGTCTCAATCGAATAGCAATCTAAAGCATCTGGTTATTCCAATCTACCTCCATAGTATTTATTGTGCATGCTCTACAGATAACAATACAGGTCACCGTTTGACAGGACTTGTGGAATATGTCTAGCCTCGTTCTTTGAGTCCCTTGTAAAAAAAATTGGCCCGAAACCAGAGCTGTTATTTTAATTTGAGGAAGCTCATTTCGTCCAGTCCTTATTTTTATACGACTACATTTTGTTGTGGATGTATACTGCTGTCGACCCTGTCCATTTATCTGTCCATAATTTATTTGTGGACACTCTACAGGTTACAATTTTTATCCCATTTTGACTGAACTTGAAATATGGGCATTTCTCCCAAAGATTTTGGTTTCTCTCGATATTGGCATGAATCGAGCCAGATCTCTTTTTCTAAGTCCTCTAGAGGTCACAATTTTCATCCAGTTACATATTTATATCCCAAAGATCTGGGTTACTAATCTTGATACTTCAGACCGTAATTTGCTGGATTATGACCCCTGATTGTACAAAAAACGCCTTTTGTAATCTTGTTCTGTCCATCAAATAAAGACGGACATTCGCTAAACAATGTGTTATGACGGGAATTTTGCATCATGGCCTACCCTCATATCGAATTCCAACTGCCAAGGGATCTTTTACATGCACGCAACGTATACCTCGGTTTTTCTTACCATCCGAACCACTGACAAGGTGAAGCCAGACAGAAATATCCCGATGAACTGTCTTGTCCAATGTAGGGATCGAACATGCGGCCTCCAGCCAGGCTAGCGAGCCAGTGTCTCACTACCGTGGTTCTCAACAATTTAAGATACTGATGATGAATAGAAATTTTGGAATGTTTAGGATCTTTTGTATACAATTTGTTCATGTCTTTGTAAAGTTGTGTATCTTTGTATAATTATGTACATTTAAACATATTTATCTTTGCTTATTGCGTGTATCTTTCTTTTATTTCTATTTGTAAATGCACATGACCTTATAATTTTTTTTATGCAATAAATAAAAGCTTCTTCTATTATCTTATTTAAAATACATGTATCATAAGCTTAGTAGTATAACCATTATGTAATATTTGAACCAAATGTAATTTTTATTTATTAAATATTAACTTTATTTTTTTTTTTTTTTTTTTTTTTAATTTGAATGTGATTTGAAAGTCTTATAGAATCTGACCCAACAGGCTTATAACTTGAACAATCTAGAGGAGTGTAATATGATACTTAACATGGCCTATACACCACATCATCACAAGGTATTGTCTTTGACAACTTGATGACAGGATTCTCTCTAACAAAACTGTATTGTCTGTGGGGGTCACATTCCAAAATTTGAAGAAAACTGGCTGATTTTCACCTAGTCCCACGACTGTATAGTCCCTAGTCCCACGACTGTATAGTCCAATCCCATAAAGCGTTACTTGGAAAGGTAATATGCGAAGGGAAGTAACTCTCATCGTTTTCCAACAAAGAATACCCCCAAAACATGGCTACCTTAGTCCGTTCTTGCACACTTTACAAATATGTCATTTGGGAAAAATACCACCTACCGCGTAGTAGAAAAATCAGTGTCATTTAAGAATTTCACGACAGAACTTTTCCTGCCATCTTTTTGTGTGCATGTCAGTTCTTTTATATTAAATCTTTTACAAACTTTCTCATAATCGATCAAACAAGCTGCCACATTGTTTGTAAACAATGTAGTTCTATGACGTAAAAATGACGCTAAAGAGTCTACGTAAGACTGGTTTGTAAACTGTTTTTGATTGGTTCGTACACTCTAACTACATTCAAATAGTTTGAAATCGTGGAAACCCTATGGATTAACCCAGGGTATAGTGGAGTAGAACGGAATGAGTACACTGGGTAACCGAGGATGGCCTACACCATGCTTAATTTTTGCGTCAGATAGCATTTTAAGACCTCTGTTGTACGGTTTCTCATTTCAAAGCTTTAAAGCAAAATAGAGCATCAAAAATTACAACAAGTGGTGCCGAGATATATTTTATGTGCCGTAGCGAAGCAAACTTTGCCCACCCCCACCCTGCACCTCTACCACCAACAAGAATATTGATACCATAAATAGACTATAATTTATACTTGTGTCTAACCAACTTTATATGTTTACTCCTCATTCATATTCTGCAGCAGGAACACCAGTCATGTAGACGTAAAAATCGGTCCTGAGCAATCTACAGATTGAACCTCCCTTCTGTATATATATGCAACACCATTCCCACTGAGTGAAAAATGTGTGATTTTATGATATATTTGACTGAGGCTTTCTGTCAACTAATTTTTTCGATGACGTTTAATTGCAGGGTCTTTTGTACTGTGATGTCCCTCAATGTTCCCCAAACAACCTAACCATTTGATCAAGAAATAACAAATGCTCCCTGATTCCAGCTAGCACAAAATAAGCTGGCAGACAACAGTCGAGTTTCCAGTCAGTGGAACCCGGGGTATTTTTAGGATAATCCAGTATTTTTCATGTAACTAACGTAAGATTATGGATGTATACTTTCTATATATACCAAATTTGCCATACTTTTATTGAAAATAACTACTAGATAAATACTTGCGGACAATATATCCTAAATTTTATTACAGTTTCAGCCGATGATATGGACAAACAGCGTAAAAGGTTAAAAATGGATTTTACCTCATATTTTAATCAAACAGAAAAAGCCTTCATCAGAGATGATGATGATATGAATTTTGAATACAGTGTTAAAATTAAAACTGATGATGCGGCTGAATTGGTGTGGAAGAAACATGTCACCTCAGATGATATTAAGGTAAATTGTTTGTTCACTTTTTATAAGCCCCCACATTGAAATATGATCGTATATTGTCGCTATCTCCGTCCTTTCGTCTATAGGCTTAAGTTAATATCCGATTGACTTTAAATTCAGAAGCCTATTGATTTTCAACAATTTCCGATAATTAATGGAAGAGTTGTGCCCTTGATCCCTTTGAAAAATCTTGTGGACGCTCTCAAGGCTAATGTTTATGCACAGTGTTTTTAAAGGTCACAATACAAAGAAGCCTATCGATTTTCAATAATTTCAGATAATTAGTGCCATAGTTATGACCCTTGACCTCTTTGACTATACTTGTTAACACTCTACAGGCCAGAGTAGTCAACAGATGAGATTATATTTATACACTGTGTTATAGCTGCTGTGGATGTATTTGTTGCTTGGCAACCTATCTTTTTATGAATTTTAGGCTCTTTTGAAAATACAGGAGACGAACAGTGACAACACTGTTCACATGACTGCATCTGTCTTGTAAATCAGTTTTTTGATTTTCGTATTGAGTATGTTTACAGTATTTAAATAGGTTACAGATATTAAGATCTTGTTGGAGGCACAGTATATGGTCTATAGTGACTGGTATATGTTTTATAGTGACTGGTATATGTTTTATAGTTTCAGTTAGGGAGTATAACTCTAATGTTAAAAGATGATCCAGTGACTGGTATATGTACAATATTAAATCATAGCGTAGTCAACAATGAACGAGATCAACATCAACTTAAACAGCTAGAAACAGATAATAACAGACTGTCACAAGAACGAATAATGGCTTTAAAGGTGATGACATCGTAGTATTTATACCGTAATATATTTGATACTATTGTAGTGTTTATGCACCTTTAAAGGTCGATAGGAATAGCACATTTTACTCTCGTGCATTCACAGGGACTTCAAATTCAAATTATCTGCCTTTGAACCAATCAAAAAACAGTTTACACACCTGTCTTAGTCTTATCATCATTGTTTACGTTCCTGTCACCCACTCGATTGGTCGATAGGAATAGCACATGTATCAAGGGCAGATAATTTGACTGTTTCTCCCCCGTGAATGACCCCTGGGTGTGCTGGATAGAACGTAATGGTACCACTGACGATATCGAGGATGAGTGAAAATTGAAAAAAAATTATTTGGTAATTTCTAATCAATTACGTTTGGTGAAATACTTGAACAGTCCAAATTGAGTCGTTTGTGGCTGCTTAGTCGATTCTACATGTTTTTAGATTATTATATTGACAATCGTGAATTAGCCATTTTTAAAATATTTCCATATCAAGTCAAGTGTTTTCGTTCCTCAGCTTGAACAGGACAAGGAGTAGAGTTGTCTGTCCATGTATTAAGTCAAGTGTTTTCGTTCCTCAGCTTGAACGTGACAAGGAGTAGAGTTGTCTGTCCAACATATTAAGTCAAGTGTTTTCGTTCCTCAGCTTGAACAGGACAAGGAGTAGAGTTGTCTGTCCAACATATTAAGTCAAGTGTTTCTTTCCTCAGCTTGAACGTGACAAGGAGTAGAGTTGTCTGTCCAACATATTAAGTCAAGTGTTTTCGTTCCTCAGCTTGAACAGGACAAGGAGTAGAGTTGTCTGTCCATGTATCAAGTCAAGTGTTTTCGTTCCTCAGCTTGAACGTGACAAGGAGTAGAGTTGTCTGTCCAACCTATCAAGTCAAGTGTTTTCGTTCCTCAGCTTGAACGTGACAAGGAGTAGAGTTGTCTGTCCAACCTATCAAGTCAAGTGTTTTCGTTCCTCAGCTTGAACAGGACAAGGAGTAGAGTTGTCTGTCCAACCTTGTTTGTCTTTCTCTGAGACCTCTGACCCCGAGTTCACAAAGCATTGTCAGACTTAAGTTGAGAATTTACTCAACTTTGAATCACAGTTTATGAAAAATATATTTGATCCAGAAATACAAAACTTGTATATAGTTTCTTATTTATGTATTTGATACATTAAAACAACAAAATTATTATAAAGGGTCATATTTTAGTTAAAATAAGGCGGACAAGTTTAAGTAAATTCTCAACTTAATTCTGAGAATGTTTTGTGAACTCAGGTCCTGGTTTCCTCCCACTACTAAAGACACGACCTACACACAAGCGAATTATTGAAATATTTTGTAACCATATGACAATCCTTCTAAATGACAAAAATTAATAGCTCTGTAGGTTTGTTTCTAATTTCAACTTTTCTTTTATAGAGGCTAGGAAAATGTGTTGCTGCTAAAGAAGAAATGGAAAAAGATTTATTTTCCAAGGTAAATAACAAGTGCTCCAAGTATGAATGATGTATCAGTTGAATTTGTGTAATATAAGATAAAATATGAAAATCTGCTTTTTAATTTTAGTTTCAAATAATTTCTGGATTCCTGAAATTATAGGAAATTATCTCCCTTTAGCGCTGTGTAATCAGAGGTCGGGACACATACACACTCAAATTATACCTGGCGATCTTCAATTAATGATAAAATATGCAGGGTATTACGTGAAAGACTTCATAAGATGTACAGAGTTAAAGCAAAATTAAGCCTATTATCAAAGATAGGCTTACACCATCAAATGCCAGGTGTTGGATCTTCTTTAATGTGGACAGGGAGTATTTTATTATATGACCCAAGCTTTACTCATGTATGGACAATTTTTATATTACTTTTTATTACCTTTAAAAATACATATTCAAACTAATTTATTTATAATAATTTTGCTTTAAATCCTTCTCAAAACATTGTAATTGTCAGGGAATACCCCTGTTATAAAAAATCGATCATGTGACTTACTTCTCTCGGTACCTAGCTACGGGGGCGATGCCGGATGAGAATTCATTGCATATTTTCCATGGTTCTTAACTCTGAAACTGGTGCACCATCAAATTTATCAACATATACATCAAGCGCTCTCTAATACTGGGAGATTAGATAATCTTACCATTGACGGTGGCTTAGTGGATAAGATGCTGCCTCGCTAGCCTGGAGATCGGGTTTTCGATCCCTGCATTGGCCCAAAAAGTTCATCCAGGTTTTCCGACGTCAGTGATGCAGGACGGGGGCCTGACAAGGACAGCTGTCTAGTTGTTGGGATGGGATAGAAAACCGGAGTGTACATAAAAGATCTCTAGGTAGTTGGAATTCGGTATATGAGTAGGCCGTATCGCCGCTGCCCGGGCAAAATTTCCCTCATAGCACACTATGGCGTAAACCAGTCTTCATTAGCCCAGTTTGGAGCAGAAGAGTCGGACGTTAAACACCATTTCATTTCATTTTTTATTTAGCGTTTGTTACTTGAGCAGGCGTCACTGATTGTAGGGTTGCCGTTTAGGGAAACCCTTACATTTTTGCCTTGTATCCAGTATTTTTCTAGTAAGATTGGATGTTTCTACTTTCCATGGCATATATAATATTATTCTAGTAAGATTGGATGTTTCTACTTTCCATGGCATATATAATATTTTTCTAGGAAAGTTTGTTTAAAGAAAATATTTGATATGTTATTACAGGTGAGGGTCAAGATGATGGAACGATGATGGAACACCAGGTAACACTTATTCACTTTTATTTATGATGAGTAAATCTTTATTACACACCGAGCTTATACATGGGGGAACCACGGTGACTCAGTGAGTAGCATGGAGATCTCGTGTTCGATCCCAATATTGGCCGAGAACGTTCATCATGATTTACTGAATGTCAATGATGCAGTACAAAGTACCAGGCTAGGTACAACATATTGTCAATGTTGTAGTACAAAGTACCTGGCTAGGGACAACATATTGTAAATAGGATGTAAAGTTAACGTGGTACTCATGTTAATAATTCACCTTTTTGTTAAGCAGCAGGAGGAAACCAAAGGTTATTCATGCCTCTTGACTTAATAACAGACCTAGTGACCTAAAGCACATGAAGTATAGCGGCTAGCCCAACACTTTATCCCGTTTATTTCACCCTTGATCATCAGGCCATACAAAACAATATATTTAGGTTTACAGACTATGATGCTTTTTCGTTTCCATTCAATTTACCCAGAGAAAACAATTTGATCAATAATTAATGGGACCATTTGTTTTTTCAAAATTAAAACATGTTGTACACACTTTTTTAAATGATTCGGAAGTGTCAGCAATGGCCTTCGAACTGCATTAGCCAGTCTGGTATTAACCGCTGTATTAGCCAGTCTGGTATTAAGTGTCATACAATAGCATGAGATGACTGTAGGACAGCCAGCCTGGCATTAACCTTACTAGAAAAAAAGTATTATTTTGAAAGTATTCTGATTTGTTTGCTCTGCTTTTGATAGGCTGTTGAGGAAAACTGCACATCAGAACACAAATATAGCAAACAAAACATGCATGAGGCATGTACACACACATTCGTTTAATAAATATGAAGATAAAAAGATTATATAATACTTACTACAGTGTCACAGTCGAATTCTACTCGAAATGGAAGACAAAACAGAGAACAACGAGTGGAAACAAATAAAGTAGAAAGGTAAATAAAATTTAATTATTGAATACCTGGTTGAATACATGTATCAGGTTACAATATTGCTGTAGAAGCCAAAGTAATTTGTGACCATCTGGTCAAATTGGTGGATGAAGGACAATTTCATAAATTTGAAATAAATTCAAATTTTATGAATATACTTACCTGACAAATACATATAGAATATCTATTCTCGCTTGTCACACAAACTCGCCACTTCCGGTATAAACAAAAACCGGAAGTAGCGCAGTCATGCGCACTCATAACTTCCTATACCTGAGTGAGTGCACAAACATCCCTCACTTCATCGAGGCGGTAAAACAAGTCGCCCAAATGCTGAAACCTGCTCTGAGGGGTAGGCAGGGAGGGTGTCATGTATTTGTCAGGTAAGTATATTCATAAAATTTGAATTTATTTCAAATTTATGAATTTTATTTCATCTAACTTACCTGACAAATACATATAGAATATACCAGATTTCTAAGCAATCCTTAAAAAGGAGGTGGGAACAACAGAGTGTAAGCATAAACTCATATACATGTACTCTAACATACCCTGTATTAATAACATCCACAAAGGTTATATCAAACCTTGATACTGCTTCTTTAAAAACCATACCCGAAAAAACTCGCCGGGGAAAGAAGATTAACCTTCTTAAACATATATACAGCTGAGTGGAAAAATAAACACCTTGTACCAATCACATATATATATAACGAACACCTTGTACCAATAACATATATACACCAACACCATTAACTCATTATATTTCTATGCTTATCCTGCAAATAGAATTTTATGAAAGTTGATGAATCAGACCAATCCGCACTCTCTAAAATGTGTTTCATTGAAAATCCCTTAAATAATGCCCAAGATGGCCCAACAGAACGGGTTGAATGAGCATGTACCTTAACCATATCTGGATAGGCTTTCTTTATTGTTTCCACTATCCACCTAGAAAAAGTCTGAGTGGATACTGGTAAATGCGGTCTGGTGTAACTGAGAAAAACTTTTGTACTATTTACACTTTTTTGTGTTCTAAAAGGCTCTGTCAATTTTAAATAGTATTTAAAAGCCCTTTTCGGATCTAGTTTTTTATTTTCGGGAAAAGACGGTATAAAAATGATAGGCTCCTCATGGCCAATTCTTGCCTGTTTAGACAACCCACATCTAATAAACTGTAAACCTTGAGATAGGACATTTACATTGCCTTCTCCTAATCTTAAAGAATTAAGGTCACTACACCTACGATAAGACGTGATGGCAAATAAAAACACTGTCTTGAAAGTAACAAACTTTAAATTTGCTTTGTGCATAGGTTCAAAAGGCGGTTCTTGTAACACTAATAAAACTTTATTTAAATCCCATTCTGGTGCCAACCGTCTGGATGGAGGTCGAGTATTAAACATTCCCTTAAGCAGTCTAATAATTAAAGGATGTTGCCCGACAGGTATTTTGTCAATAGGTTCAAGGACAGATGATAGCATTGACCTGTAGCCAGCTATTGTTCTGTAATTTAAACCCTCGTCGAATAATCCTGATAAGAACTCTGCCACTTGATTCAGAGATGCTGAAAAAGGATCAACTTGTTTCCGACTACACCAGCTATAGAATCGTTTATATTTTGAGTTGTAGTCCCTACAGGTTCCCGCTCTCCAAGAGGCTGAGAGCAAGTCCCTTGTTCGCGAAGAAAAACCTTCCTTTTCAAAACGTTTGTTGATAACCTCCATGCCACCAGCGACAGTGTTTGTGGATCTGGGTGATAAACCACTGGGTGATGGCCCTGTTGCAGTAGATCTGCCCTGTTCGGTAATCGAAAAGGAAGATCGACCAGACAACTGAGAAGGTTTGGAAACCATATTTGTCGCGGCCAAAACGGGGCTATCAGGATCAGTTCGCAGTTCTGACACATACTGAACTGTTGAAGTACTAGTGGGACTAGACAAACCGGTGGAAATGCATAGGCTGACATTCCCTCCCAACTGATTGTCAATGCATCTATTGCTAGAGCTTTGGGATGAAACTGCCATGAACAAAATATTGGAGCCTTTCGATTGCTCTCTGTGGCAAACAGATCGATTAACGGACGATCCCATTTCCAAAAGATCTTTTGAACAGTGTCCTGATTCAGAGACCATTCCGTTGCTCGTACCATGTTCCGGCTCAATGAATCGGCCAGTGTGTTCTTGACCCCTGGAATATGAACTGCATTTAAGATTATCCCATTTGACAGCGCTAAATTCCAGAGATTCCAAGTTTCCTGACATAAAAGCAGAGAACGGGTCCCGCCTTGCTTCTTTATGTATTGGACTACTGTTGAATTGTCTGATTTCACTAGAACCCCCTTGTGTCTCAATTGAGGTAAAAAATGCTCCAGACACAGATAAACCGCCCTCATCTCTAGAAAGTTGATGTGGTGATTTAATAATTCCTGAGGCCAAATCCCTTGAACAAATGGTCCTCTCTCTGCGAGATGCCCACCCCAACCGAACATCGACGCATCGGTCGTGAGGGAAACTGTGCACTGCATTGGCTGCAAAAATTGACCCCTTAGAATGTTTTGATCCTGCAACCACCAATTTAAGTGTACTACCAGGTCTTGTGAAAAAGGGATTGGAGTATGCATACTCATTACAGAGGGTCGCCAGTTTCTCAACAAATACATTTGGATTGGTCGCATAAACAGTCTTGCGTTTGGTATAACCTGTAACGCTGAGGCGATCATTCCCAAAATCCGGAGATAGTCCCTGGCTATTGACATAGGACGGAAAATTTGTTTTATCCCCAAAACTAACATGGCTACCCTCTCTTGAGTGGGAAACACCAAGCCCGCATCCAAATGGAATTCGGTACCCAGATACACAATTCTCTGGGCCGGAACCAATTCGGACTTCTTGATATTTATGACAAACCCTAGTCGTATTAAAAGATCCAACACAACTCTTTTGTCTCTTAGCAGGACCTGCCTCTGCTGATTTACTGCTAATAAGTCGTCTAGATAAGCTGCCATTCGGACATTCATGAAGTGAAGGTGGGCCACAACTACTGACAACACCTTCGTAAATACCCGTGGGGCTGATGTTGGGCCGAATGGTAACGCTTTGAATTGGTACGCTTGACCGTTTATACTGAAGCGTAGATATTTTCGGTGCTTCTGAAAAATGGGGATGTGGAAATAAGCGTCCTTCAAATCTATGGATATTGCCCAATCCCCTTTTTGCACCACTGATGTCAAGACTTTCAATAATGTGTCCATCTTGAAATGAATTTTTTTCAAATACTGATTGAGCGGTTTCAAATTGATTACTGGTCTCATTTCCCCATTTTTCTTTGGGACCAGAAAAAGCGTGCTGTAAAAACCTGTCATTGCTTGAGAAGAAGACACTGTTTCTATTGCTCCTTTTTTTAATAAAGTGGCTATTTCTGCCAAAATAATATCTGAATTTTCTTCTCTTAAAATTGTCTGTTTTATCCCTAAAAAGGGTGGTATTTGTACAAATTCTAGTTTGTAGCCTTCCTCTATTACTGATAATACCCAGATGTCTTTGGTTATCAACTTCCATTCCTTCAGAAACAATGACAGGCGACCCCCGACCGGAATGTCTGGTCTCAATTGCAAACTTACCAAGTCACTGTCTGGGAAAGGTGGATTTTTTCCCCGTTCCTTGACTGTTGCTGGTGACCGTGGCTGACGGTTTTCTAAAACCTCCACTCTGACCGTCTGTACGGTGCCCATATCTTCTGCTATTTCGTTCATAGGACCGAAAGGAATCATTATTACGATTATAGTTTTTTGAAAAATTAGAGTTAATATTATTTTGACCTGATATTCGTGGGCGCTTTGAGCTATGGCTTTCTTCCATTGGGGCTCTACGTTTTTTGGCAGAAAAGGGTAAAATGTCCGCTACAGACTTTAATTTTTCTTTTCTATCTTTTAGAGTTTTCTCTAAGTCTACACCAAACACCCCATCTGCTGTTAAAGGTAAATTAGAAATTGTTCTAGCATTATCTAATTGAAACAGTGAAGTGTCTGACATTGCTACCGTTCTTCGTGTCATATGGTGGAATGCACCCGTTCGACCTAATTGATCCAGGCCCTTTGTTGACATAGCAAAAATATCTTTAATACGAGATACTATGTCTGCCTTGTCCAACTCCTCCTTGTCTTGCACAATTTCCAACAAAGAGGCTAAATTTTGTTGTAAATACAACTGAATGACGATCCCTAAATAAGCGGACTGCTGTCCTCTAAATGCCATTTTCTCCAGCATTTTGAACGGCTGAGAAAAAAGAAAGGCTCCTGACTTGGTAAAGGCTGCCTTGTTCCCAAATTTTTTAACTAGACATGATTCAACTAACTCATCTAATGATGGCACCTTTAAAAACTCTTGTGTCTCTTTTGACACAGTAAAGGTATCGAAATTTTCTTCAGAAAAAGCCGAAACATTACTGGGATTGGCAGCCCTCCAGCTCTGGAGTAAAACTTCCCTCTGACAGCTGTCTAGAGTAATCCCTTGTGTATTGTCCTCTGATGCTTTAGTCAGGGCATCCTTGCCAAACAAATCAAAGAGCCCTTTATTAGTACTCTTTGAAAAATCCGAAGACAGTTGTGGATCCAAACAAGGCATCCCTGGTTCGTCTTCACTAGTCAGAGTTTCCGTCTGTCCCGGTTGAAGAGAAATGATGTCTTCGTCATCGCTGGAAACTATCATGGCTGGTCGCCTTCGTGGCGAAACTGCATTATTTCTCGATAATTTTTCAAGTAATAAATCAAACTTTTTTTCTAAATTTGATACCTTACTACTTGTACTATTATGGCCTCTACCTGCCGTTCTACTACATGATTTATTACCAACCTTTGATTCATCAGGTTCCGATTCGGAATCCGATCTTGTTTTCGAAATATTATCCATTGTAACAACGAATGTTGCTAAGTCAAACAAATAAACTAAAACACGTGTGACTTGTTTTATCGCCGAGAAAAGAAGTGAGGGATGTTTGTGCACTCACTCAGGTATAGGAAGTTATGAGTGCGCATGACTGCGCTACTTCCGGTTTTTGTTTATACCGGAAGTGGCGAGTTTGTGTGACAAGCGAGAATAGATATTCTATATGTATTTGTCAGGTAAGTTAGATGAAATAAAATTAGCTGTGATGTGGATCAAAGTCAATTTAGCTGTGGTAGCCATAATTCACTAAACCAATAATTCACTGGTTTTGTAACAGATACTATAATAATTTACATATAAACAAATTATTATAACAGAGAATCACTTGAGAAATAAATAAACTTGGATTTTATGTAATCAGTTGATGACCAAACCTGTGCCATTTAGACTATTATTGATGACCTTTTACAGAAAGCCAGCAGTAATCACATTATTTGATAGAACTTAGAATTTGTAGAGCCTGTATTTGATGACCAAACCTATTACTGACGATTTGATAGAATTTGAATTTTGTTTTTAATCACCATGGTTTTTATTTTCTAACTGCTAAAGACCCCTATGCGCAAGCGAATTATTGAAATAAAATGAAACCATATGTTAGTCTCAAAATGACCTAGTTTGTGTCGAGTGGACGTTAAACCCCATTTCTCTCTCTCTCTCTTTTATTTTCTAGTGATAAAGAAGAAAATACAGACGAGGACGAGGTCGGTTATATAATACGATAGAGTTACTTCCCTTTCTGTCAGGTTTTTATTTTATTCTCTGTAATTGGAGAGTTCGGACTAATGAAGATAGGCATACTAGATGGACTTGATACTAGGAGCATTCTCTTATACACAGGATCTGGGTTTTCCTTCCGGTACAAACAACCAAATGCTGTTCACTAACAAGGGAACACCATGCTGTCTGACCATCTGTACTACCCCACTAAAAGAGGGGACACCCTGCCGTCTGAACAACTGTCCCACACTACTGACACAGGAACGCATTAAGGAACTTTCTTAAAATAGATGTTTATTTTTGAATATTACATGATATCAATAATTAATAGTTATTGAATGACCAAAGAAAATTTGAAAACCTATTCAAAGTACTATGTATATTTACAAAGTGGTATTATTTATTTTAGATGCCACCACCTAAACGCCAGAGAAAGAATGTGGGCCGTAAAACTGGTGATCTAGATTGTTCGTTAGATTTAGGGGAGGACGAGATTGAATCATCATCTTCTAGGATAGTTAAAAGGTAGAATTTATTTATTAGTAGGCTAAGGTTTCATTAGACAGTTAGATTACTCATATATCCATTCAAAAGGTTGTTATTGTAACTATATGTGGTTGTTATTGTTACTGTATGTGGTTGTTATGGTAACTATATGTGGTTGTTATGGTAACTATATGTGGTTGTTATGGTAACTATATGTGGTTGTTATTGTAACTATATGTGGTTGTTATGGTAACTATATATGGTTGTTATTGTAACTATATGTGGTTGTTATTGTAACTATATGTGGTTGTTATTGTAACTATATATGGTTGTTATTGTAACTATATGTGTTTGTTATGGTAACTATATATGTTTGTTATGGTAACTATATGTGAATATTATGGTTATTATGTTGTATTTTTAAGGCCAGCTAGAAAGAGAGGAAGTGTAAGAACAGGGACACCAAGTAAACCAATTCTACCTAAAGTAACTAGAAATACGTCCAAGTAAACCTATTTTACCTATAGTAACTAGAAATACGTCCAATGAGAGGTAATTAAAATATTATAAACCTATTCTACCTATAGTAACTAGAAATACGTCCAATGAGAGGTAATTAAAATATTATAAACCTATTCTACCTATAGTAACTAGAAATACGTCCAATGAGAGGTAATTAAAATATTATAAACCTATTCTACCTAAAGTAACTAGAAATACGTCCAATGAGAGGTAATAAATTCAATATTTGCAACCTAAATCAGGTACCCTTATGACAAAGTACAGAGTCATTTTTAAACCTGGTCAGTTAAAGTTTGTTTAATATACATCTCTGTGTAGTTCATCTTATAAAAGTTGAAGACTGTATAATAGACTATTATGATATTGAAAATACAGAATCATTCAATTAGAATTGATAGCTTGCCAGTAGCTGACCCCTTGAAATGCGGAACCCATGGTTAATGGCACTCTCCATACATTTTTATTGGCTGCAAATATTGTTTCACTGCGCATATTTTAATATATGGCGAGAGAAATGGGGTTTAACATCCACTCAACATGGGTTAATTTTATGCCAACAATTTTCTTGCAGGTTTGTGTCTTGAGCAGTGCACAAGGAACCATGAGGTTGGACAGACGACCCTACTCTTTGTCACATTTAAGTGGGGATTCGAAACCCCACCACCTGACTCAAGTACAGACCTTATGATTTCATGCACATGCGTTAAGCTACTAGACCACTCAACCCCCTTAATCTACATTAGCGCGGGGGATCATGTGGCTAAGTGGGTAAGGCGCTGGTTTGCTAGCCTGGAGGTCGGGTGTTAGATCCCTGCATTGGCAGAGAAAGTTCATCTCAATTTCCCGACGTGGCTTCCCCTTGTCAGTGATGCAGAACGGAGGGCCTGACAAGGACGGCTGCCTAGTCATTTGGATGGGATGAAAAACCGAGGTCCCGTGTACACATTGGCGTGCACGTAAAAGATCCCTTGGCAGTTCGAATTCGATATAAGAGTAGGCCATACCGCCGCTGCCTGGGCAAAATTTCCCTCATAGCACACTGTATGGCGTATGCCTGTCTTCAATTAGCCCAGGATAGGTGCAGAAGAGTAGGAAGTTAAACCCCATTTCATTCATTCATTCAGAATAGAACAGTAGAGCTTTCATCCTCCATTTTAATTGATTTTATTTAATCTCTATCATTCATATAATTTATATATCTTATTTTTTTATATTTTTAGTTACGATGGTGGTCGAGGTCAGATGAGTAAAAGTAGTTCTAATAATTCTAATGTATCTAATATAGATCCTGAAGATCTGTTCAGTGATTTGTAGATCTATAGAATTCAGTGGTTCAGAAACATTTCCGTCTTTTTTATATCCAAGGCAGCACTCATTATCATATTATTCAGTGATTCAGAATATCCCTTACCAGGCCCCCCGTCATGCATCCCTGGCAAAGAGGAACAATGCCGGGAAATCTGGATGAACTTTATGGACCACTGCAACTACAAGGATCAACAGGGGACTTGCAGGTTACCGAGCCAGTATCTTATGACTTAGTCATCGTGTCTCCCAACAGTATAAACAATGTTGTGTATTAGTTATATACAATATAAACGCTATCTTGTTCATAAAGTGAAATGTTATGAATTGTATTCTGTTGTTAATAGGGGGGGGGGGCTGAATGGTTAGCACTAATGTGTTGTATCATAAACCCAGTTAACATAACTTCACTGGTATGGTTGCCCCTAGAGACGGTAGTTATAACAAACATGGCGACCAGGTGGGTACTAACTATAACTCGGTTGTTCTAATAGTAACCCACGGACAAGACATGTACAAGTGGGTACTAACTATAACTCGGTTGTTCTAATAGTAACTGCAGGACACTGAGAGACTGAGATGAGTCACATATTATATTGAACATGGTTAGGAACTGTCCTTGTCAGATCATCCAGTCCTGCCATTCTGACAAGGAGACTTGAAAGCTGTTATAGGTCGTACCAAAATGTAATATTGATGGAATAGAACTTCACTAATCTAAAAAATAGCACAATAAAAACAAAAAAGAGCTATGTTCCAATATAATTTAATACTGCCAGAGTTATGTTCCAATAGAATATATTACTGCTAGAGTTATGTCCCACCATCAGGTCCTCCGTTCTACACTACCAGTTCCTCCGGTTTCACAAACCATTCTCAGACCTAATTTAAGAATTATACCAGAAACACAAAACTCTGCACATAGTTTCTTATAGATGTGTTTTATACATTAAAGCTATAGACGTTTTATAAAGCGCTATATTTAAGTTAAAATAAGACGTGATGGAGGTTCTACACACTTTCATTCTACCTCCCTGGTTTATAGAGATTAAATTATATAAAACTACTGACTTTAACGTTCTAGGCCAGTAGCTGTGGTGTAAATTATAGGTATATTATCAACCCCTGATTGTGATGTAAAGTTTACACTTCTTACCACTGTTTTTACTTGTACCTATTTTAACAGTGTATGATACGATATAGAATTAACAACATGCAATAACCTGAATATTATTAATTCCTTGGGGAATAATATCATGGTCCTTCATAATAAACATATAAATCATTGCTGTCAACACTTGATAAATAGCTACACAAACTTTGTATAATAGTTTGACTTTATCACCTAGAAACAGATCAACGGAGTGTTTATAAATAGTTTGTATTTTGAATATCTCATTTTATTAAATGTAAAATAGACAATGTAAAACGACCCGTATAACTAACGATTTAAACGCTAAAAACATAAACACGTCCTTGTATGTAAAATATCACTTTAAAACACGGTGGTGTTAAAGTACTTTGTCGTGAGAAGAGTCGGTGGGTCATCTTCTCTCTTCGTCGTTAAAATACGTCTTCGTTAGAATAAAGTTAAAACACGAGGGTCCAGATCGTTAAGGCAGAAGAAGGCCTTTGGGGAAGAAAACGGATCCACTTGCTTTTTGTAGAAAAGGAAATTTTGAAATTGCTCACTAAATGACATCGCCTAAAATTTTGAAATCCATGACACGAGTTAGAGAAATGCCCCTCGTACGGCGACCAGAAAATGCACTTGGTCGCCAGCAAATGCCGGAACATTTCCCAAAAAATTGCAAACTTGAAAAAAGCCGCGTTCTGAAATCTTTCTAGGTCAGATCGCAGAACTTTGGCGTTTGTTTTGAACATGCTCAAAAGAAACCAAACGTCGTGTAATTCCCAGTTTAATAAACAGTGCGCTCTAAATGGATCCAAATACTCTACGTGTACTTTCAATGGACCCAAGTCTAAACACCCTGTTACACTCAACTACAATCACACTACGGTTCATTGTCATAAGCTACATGTACCTTTAGCGTAAAATCCCCATGACGATCCCACTGCGTTTTCAAAGACGTAGCTGCGCTCTGTCGTACGCCATCACAATTGTCAGGCCTATTAATGTTTACAAGCATTGCGGACGGGTGGAGGGATCTACGGGATAATAGAGTTTTATTATGGTTTTCCATGATGCTGCCAACTATGTCACACTGGGTCTGGCGGGGGAGGGGGGTGCACGGCCCCCTGGGCCTCCCCCTGGATCCGCGCCTGGGTGATAACTTTAAACTTGAACCACGACGGTTTTCCACGATGCTGCCAGGTTGTAGTATAACCACACGACCACCATGACATGGTGTATCTTAAACCACGACGGTTTTCCACCACCATGACATGGTGTAACTTTAACCACGACGGTTCTCCTGGGTCATAGCAGGTTGTAT
Organism: Patella caerulea; assembly: GCA_036850965.1. Taxonomy (NCBI): domain Eukaryota; kingdom Metazoa; phylum Mollusca; class Gastropoda; family Patellidae; genus Patella; species Patella caerulea. The sequence goes on from JAZGQO010000002.1 coordinate 2,203,313, forward strand.
CTTTAACCACCACGAGTTTATATATGACGAGTTGCCAATGATTATAATATATCTATTCATGATTACACAATAAAACGTCTCGATGTATTTATCAATGCCTTTCTTCAGTTGTATAATCTGAGCTCTTTTGGTTTTTGTCAAATGTGCTATAAATAGCTCAAGTTTGGTCTTAACCATACAAACTGATCAGGAGTAAATATTCGCTTGACCGATTCAATCAGTGAAAGACATGATATCGGGTTGATTTAATTCGCTTACACAATAAACTCATTTTCTTCTGCAAATTGCGGGGGGGGGGGATAAGTTAGTCCCGAAATGACCTAGTTTGTGTCGAGTGGACGTTAAACCCCATTTCTCTCCCTCTCACTTCTGCAAATTAGATTCTAAAACAAGTATTTAGAACTATTAAAAACAGAAATAAATGTATCAGAGTATATCTGGTTAAAAAAATTTCCTATTTAATATTACCCACATTATAGATTATTTATATAGATTCGCAAACAACCTATAAAGCTTATATTATTAATTCGTCTCCAAATGGTAATGAACCAAATAAATAGAATAAACAAAATAAACAAAATAAAAAACGACATGCTGTGGATCCACCCCTGAACATAAATAAACTTGTCACAATTTCACAGAAATGCAACTTTTATTTCCTTTCGCGCTAGATGTATATTAAGAATATTCAAGTTTTCTGTCGTCTGCTAAATGTATATTAAGAATATTCAAGTTTTCTGTCGTCTGCTTGAGCTGAGCACGCGCTGTTAACAAGAGAAACTTTTAAAGTTTACTGACGATACTATAAACGACATCTAAATTGAAAGCTCGAAATACCCCCCCCCCACCACACACACATCCATTACCCCCCCCCCCCTCCCCGCACATCAGGGGATCAATATCAGAAGTAGTTAAATGTATTATCAGTATTACTCTCATATTTATCACCTTACATTTTTACTGCATTTTCATTAGTCCATTATTATTGACCCCCCTCCCCTCAACCTGAATCCGCTTGATAGCCTCTTCACAAACATAAAATAAATCGTAAAAGAACACTTTTTATCAAAAAAGATATTATGGTCGTGCGCTTTATCCTTTATCATCAATTCGTGCAATGGAATGATCATTCCAAGCGGGAGATAATGTTAAAGATAATATACGTAACGTAGTAATGTTAAAGACAGGTAAGTAGTTACGTGCATTTATTATGTTTTATTATGTACAATCACAGCATCTGTCTTTTGTCAAAGTAACCCGTGGTTACCCCATATATACGCTCAAACATTCAAGACTGTAAAAAAAGAAAAAAAAACCAGAAAGACGCATTCACATTGTCTCTGGAACCATGTTAGTCCCGAATGATAGACACCAGACGCCAGGATAATTGGGACTAAACCTAATATGGGTTGTGACCAATGGAAATGGAATTCAAAGTTCTACTTTAAAGTTTTACGTCTCATCCGAACAACTAAACGCTGCCCCCCCCCTCATCAGGATATCAATAGTTACGTGTGTTTATACGATTCTAGTGATTTGTGCCAAAAAATTACGTGACTTGTCGTCATAAAGAATAGGTGGTAGATTCCGAACAATCGTTCACAGGGAATGATGGACATCGGACGGACTGGAGTGTCGACAATATACAACCACATTTCAATGATGGTGTATAAAAATTAGACAGAACATTGACCATGAATTAATAGTTTTAATCAGAATAACAGTAACCTATTAATCCCGTACAATGTTAGTTATTTTATTAATTGTTACTTGAATTGTAACGTTTCTATGATGATCAATAAATCCACTGACATGATTACAGAATCTCGTCCAGTCAATAAGATCAGTATAATAGCCTGGCCAACCGGGTTTAACAGTCCCGTTACATTGTTTAATATACCCCCCCCCCCATCACTCGAACAAGACATAATAGGTTCATCTCTACTCTGTATGTAGGCCTATCCACCATTAGTCTATATCAGGCTACTATCTTAAATACATCTTTCTACCCTGTATGTAGGCCTATCCGCCATCAGTCTATAGCAGGTTATTATTTTAAATATATATCTACTCTATATATATATCAACATCATTAGTCTAGTCCAGATGAGAGACGGACGTATAGGACAACCCAGATGTTGGTGTATACTAGGTTTGATATTAATTATATGATATATATCAACACCAGGATAGAACATGGATGTGAAGCCGGATGTGACTGAAATAGAACACCATACTGAAATAGATTTAATGTTATTTTGTGTCGTCTGCTTGTGATTAGCACGCGCTCTAGTTACAACTATGTTATATATTAAACTTTATTAACGATGAAGACAGACATGTACCATATTATAGCTCTTTATGGAAACAACCCCGTTGAAATCTCATTAAAAAAAATGGCTTGCACGTGGGGTTTTCGTTACCCACTTTACAACTCCAAACTGTCAGTTGAAAGGTCGACATACACCCCCCCCCACCCCTCCACCTATTGCAGGTCTTTATTTTGATATCAAATGTTATATAAATTATTATTTTAGACACGCCCACAATCAACTATCGGATGATCAAGATTAAAAGATTAACAAATATAACAATAAAATCGATAATCGAGACTTGCCAGGTATCATTAACAAGGGGATGAGGCACGCCTAAAAAATATCGATGAAATTCCACGGCCAACAGTACAGAACAGTGTATAGTCGTTCGTATAGGACGACAAACCGAGGTCATATGTAGAGATTTGTGTGCACGTAAAAGAACCATTGATATAAGAGTTTAATTTCCACTTGATACATGTAAGAATTAGGAGGAACATTGACCATAAGTTAACAGTTTTAATCAGAATAACAATAATCCCGTTCAATGTCAGTTTTTTTTATTTATTGTTGTTTGAATTGTAAAGTTTCTATGATGATCAATAAATCCACTGACAGGATTACTGAGTCTCTGCCAGTCAATAAGATCAGTAAAACAGTATATCCCACCACCAGGTCTAACAGTCCCATTACATTGTTTAACTACAGATTGAGAAAAGAGTTATTGCGACCAAATTATTAGGGAAGCTAAAGCCCCCCCCCCCCCACTCCGCCGGGTCTGCCCTAGCAACAAACTTTACAAGACTGTGAAATAAAATTGGTTAATCCAGGACGTGTTTTGGGCTACAAATAGGCTTGAGTGACAGGTACCAGTTGACATAGGACTATGGATAGGCCTGAGTGACAGGTACCAGTTGACATAGGGCAGTATCTATAACACAACGTCCTGCTGTTCTGTATAGACACGACATACGTCACACAAGTCTGTTATGAGGGAAATCTTTCTCTACATCAGCCCTACAGTCTACTCTAGTATGCAAACTGCCATGGGTACTTTTACATGCACAAACCAAGATAAAAAGTTTTGGAACTTATCTATAGGCGATGTACGTGTTTCACGCAATCTCAGAGAGAGAGAGACTAGTCTATTTTCAGCTAGGTTGAATCCTCGGGCTCCTGCTCTATCAGTAGGACAGGACGGGAGAGAGAGAGAGATGTGGTTTAACGTCCACTCGACACAAACTATGTCATCTCGGGACTAACATATGGTTTTAATTTTATTTTAATAATTCGCATGTGTGTAGGGGTCTTTAGCAGTTGGAGCAAACCTACGAGATTGGACAGGCGACCCCACTCTTTGTCACATACAACCGGGGATTGAGGATTGAGAACCACGCCAGTTGACTCAATGATAGGCTTTATGATACAGCGCGCACGTGCAAACAATTCGGCGGCCATTCACCCCCCCCCCCCATCTCAGTTAGAAAGGTAATGGTTATTAATGGATTATTACAATTATATACTCCTAGTTGCACTTTTTATTCAATATAATTTTGATTATTTTCATACCATTGCATGTCAAAATGATTAATTCTAAATTAATTTTCTTATCACTACCAATATGGTACGGCATTTCACACCACTGAATTTCAAATTAATTTGTGTCATTTAAATTAATCTACTGAACGCTTTCACTAGAATATTGCATTTTTAATCAATAATTGGTATCTGTTTAAATGAATTATAGAATATTAAAATTTATTGTTATTATAAAGACGACTACGCGCAAGCAAATAATTGAAATAAAATTGAACTATATGTTAGTATCTCTCTCTATCTCCCTCTCACTCAACACAAACTAGGCCATTTTAGGACTAACTCATGGTTCAACCATATTTCAATAATTCGCTTGCGCGTAGGGGTTTTAATCGGTGATCGGAAACTATTCGCTCATGAAGAAAGGGAGATCCTGTTTGTTTATAGTACGTGTTGTTATTATATTCCACGCGTTTTAATTTTAAAATAAAAAGAATATTGTAAGACAAAAGATGGTGTAAAAGATAGGGATCAGCACTTTGTGGGTCACCTTGACGTTGAAACCTTGTCAAAACTTCTATTAAATATAACAGTCATCTGAATGGGTATGGCGGGTGTTTATAAGATTAATAAGATAGTATACATGTTTAGTTATACATGTACTGATCTTACAAATCGATCAAAGTCTTTGCTGCAACAGAAAAAAATATTCTTTTCAAGTTATGTTCTTTTGAATTTTGAACCAAAAATAGCAGAAATTGTCTGCTTTATTTTTGAGCAGTCATTTAGCCACGAAAATCGTATCATCTCGTCCCAGCAAATAAGTGGTGATAATTTGGTGATTTGTTGCATAAGTTAACCCAATGGCCGTCATTGTCACATACATTTCTTTTTCGATGCATTGCACAATACGTCTAGCACTCGAATTACGCCTTGAACTATATTTGTCAAGTGTAGCCATAATGAGGTGACATCACTTCCCGTATATTTAACAGTTTGTTACACATCTCCCGTAGCAATGATACGGACTGTCATTGAGTCAACTGGTGTGGTTTCGATTCCCCGGTTACACGTGACAAGGTGTAGGGTCGCCTGTCCAACCTCGTGGTTTTTTTCTCTGGGTCCTTTGGTTTCCTCCCATTGCTAAATAATATTTTAATCAACGAACAGGTAAATGGTTATACTAAGTTTTGAGCTTTGCTGTAAATTTCCTAAATTGTTGGTAAAGTTGAGCAGCATCGGGTAATCAGATATTGTAGCGATTAGCCAACAAGTTGAGCAGCAATTTATTTGCTTGGGGGAGTTCTGTTGCAATTTAGTTGATCAGGACCCGCACCCCTTTCTCTGCCACCAGTGGTCTATCGGCCGACCTCAAGCCGTTTTATAGTAGAGCTTCTTCAGAGGAGAAGGCGGACTAGCTAAAAAGTAGTTACGCTATTTTCGACTCTCTCTCTCTTAAAACAAACGGAACAAAACTGTACAAAACTATAAAGTTTTATTATGTATTATAACATATATCCGGTAAGTTTTAATGGACTAGGAAAAACTCTTTTAACTATTTTTAAAGAGGCGAACTGTCCCAGTTCAAGCCGTTCTGTGATCTGTTCTGTTTCTGTGTAATAACTTAAAGCTATACTGTTCATTACCTGCAAGCAGTTAAAGGCTGTATCTGTTTAAAAACTGCAAGCAGTTTATAGTCTTTGCTTTTTCTAAAGGCTGTAATCTTTGCTTAAACTGCAAGCAGTTTAAGATCTATGTGTGCTCTAGGAGCAATTACCACGAACTATTGGTGTACTAGAGCTTCGCTTCGACCCTGGAGAAGGTTATCCCAATGGGAACAGCTGGCCCGGGGTACTAGTGCTGGGTAACACGTTCGCCTGGCCGTCTCGACAGGATGGCAATGTATGAGAGAATTAATTCCCATCGCATGCAAACTTATAAACTATATGTTCCTTATGTCAACCATATAAATGCAACATTATTTGACAGATGGACACAATGTGATTTATCGTTAAGTTGACACATACAGAAGTATAATCTAGTTATGTTTAATAAGTCATAGGATATGCATATAAATTATAATTGCATGCTATATATTCAAATTCGGCTATTTAAGTAATGGGAGATAATAATTCTCAATAATATTAGACAATGTATTATGTTACATCTCCAACAAAGTAGATTATATAATATGGATATAAACTCATTAATAGTATGCTAAATAACTAGACATGGATTTCTATTAAGTTATAAATTTGAACATAATATATGGCAGATAGCAATATTATTATAAAACTTAGAAAGGTTCTGTCAACATACTATTCATGCAGTTATCAAATATCCATTCCCTCACCATATATAACTACAGTGGCCTAGGTGTATTTATAGTCTCGACTATTTATACGTCTATAGACTTTAAATAAAAAAATACTAACAAAATGAAACTTGCTTTACCACAACATCAAAATTGATTTCTGTCAAGTTCACAAATTGATGGCACGGTCAAACAATTCCAAATCGACCTCGACCATAGTGATTTGGGTTCTGACCTGTCACCTTTTTGAGTATAAAAAAAATGAAACTAGACAAAGTACAATAAGAGTCATGCAAAATTGAAACAAAATAGAGAACAGTCAAATTAAACTAGGCCTACAGATCTATATTTCTATTTGTTTTTATGCTTTCGATGTCCTACACTACATAAAGATCTAACTGGGTATTTTTTTATTTAAGATGGTGTCGTTTAGTCAATTTTGCTAATTAGTCTTTTTACAGTGTTGTAGTAATATTTTCATCTGTTGGTTTAAACAATATTTATTTACATTGTTTGGAATTTATATAGCTGAATTACAGTTTGTATGATACGTCAACAAGCGTGAAGATATATATCACTTCCTGTGTAATGATGATGAAACCAATATATAACATAAGCAAGGGGGGGGGGGAGGGGGCCGTAGATGAGCCGAATGGTATCATAAGATCTGTCAATGAGTCAACTTGCGTGATTTCGAATCCCCGGTTGTGCGTCGCAAGGAGTAGGGTCGCCTCGTGGATTTTCTCGGGGTCAGTGTCGTGGGAGGCAGACAGTAAGCATTTTACTATGGTTTAAGTTTAAGATGATGACTTTCAGAGTGTAATTATCGACTAACTTTAAAATATTATTAATAAATTATGTCTGCCGATGTTGAACAGCTGTTTCGTTTCTATACTGAGCTAATGAAGACGGACATACGACATACAGTGTGCTATGAGGGCATCGGCGATATGATCTACTCTTATATCGAATTCCAATTGCCAAGGGATCTTTGACGTGCACACCAATGTATACACGGGTCCTCTGTTTTTCGTCTCATCCGAGCGACTAGACATTTGTCGTTGTCAGGCCCTCAATCCGGCACCAGTGACAAGGGACCCCCCCCCTCCACCTATTGCAGGTCTTTATTTTGATATCAAATGTTATATAAATTATTATTTTAGACACGCCCACAATCAACTATCGGATGATCGAGATTAAAAGATTAACAAATATAACAATAAAATCGATAATCGAGACTTGCCAGGTATCATTAACAAGGGGGTGAGGCACGCCTAAAAAATATCGATGAAATTCCACGGCCAACAGCACAGAACAGTGTATAGTCGTTCGTGTAGGACGACAAACCGAGGTCATATGTAGAGATTTATGTGCACGTAAAAGACCCATTGATATAAGAGTTTAACTTCCACTTAATAACAGTAACCTAATTATTTACGTCTTACAATGTTAGTTATTTTATTAACTGTTACTTGAATTGTAAAGTTTCTGTGATGATCAATAAATCCACTGACAGGATTACTGAGTCTCTTCCAGTCAATAAGATCAGTATGACAGACTGACCAACCACCAGGTCTAACAGTCCCATTACATTGTTTAACTACAGATTGTCTATCATCTGTTTTATTTATAACTTTATATATGACGTCAACATTACATGACGTAATACCTGTATCTTCTACGTCATCCAGGGTTAATAGAACACGTAATGATGATGATGAGACTTTATACACCCATGTACACCATGTATAACCTGGAACTACATGTTGTTTACCATAATACCAATCATCACAACCTGACACAGTATCAACATTAAAAACATCTTCATACATATTCTCATCACAACTTACAATCTTACCAAGTTGATTACTTAACAAAGTTTTATCTATCTCTGCTACTTGAAATGTTGAATATCTTACATCAGGTATATCCAATTTTCTACAACAACTTTCATCTTTCTCCTGTCTAACTTTAGGTAATCTTTGTAAAACTTCAACAATGGACGAATCTTCTAAAACATTCACTGAATATTTAACACTAGCTTTTAAATCTTCTGTTAGTCTTTTAATGTCCTCCATTAATTTACCTAATTTGGATTCTTCTTGTTCACTAGATTTCTGCATTTGCTTTTTAATATTTTCTCCAATTTTACGAAATTCTGAGCAGATTTTATCCACTTGTGCATCGACTTTGTCACATTCTGTTTTTGTACAGTTTTTGACTTCGATTAATTTATTATTTAAATTATCATAATGTTTCTGAAAATTGGTAATTTGTTTTTCTAAATCGTCATTCAGCGTTTTTAAGTCTTGTCTGATATTTTGTCGGACATCCTCTTTCTTTAAATCTAAAAAGGTATGTCCATTATGAGCCGTCACGAAACAATGCAAACAAACGGCTAGTACACAATCTTTACAATATATTTTTACTGTCTCATCTTCGTGGTTTGGACAGAAATCTTTCGGATGTGTGACGGAAGTGGCTGGTGTCCTTTGCTTCATTGGCTCGTTTGGTTGTTTTTCATCATATCGACAAACAACATGGTCTTTACAAGATTTTAACTTATCATGCATGGTTTTACATGATTTACATAAATATTGATCACAGTCTCGACAAAAATATTGACATGTATCTTCAGTACATACATCACATTGTGGAATAGTAGAATTGTCATCAATGTTTAGTTTAGGTTTAAAACGCTCCATACCCCCGTCTATAATACACCGACATAATGGACATAGGAACTGGCCTTTATTAGTAGTTTTGTTCACATAATCTTCTAAACAGATGAAACAAAACCGGTGCTGACAATCTATCAAAACGGGAGTTTTATATTCAGTCAAACAAATACTACACACCTCCTTGTCTGTCTGCTCCGCCATGTTGTTAAATTAGACTGTTACACGAGTTGTATAACATATGATATTAAAAACACTGAATAATATACTACACACGATTCAAACACTGAATAATATACTAAATAATCTACTAGATTAAAACACTATAGTAAATAGTCAACTAACTAGTCTAGTCTTATATAAAACACGACATTAAAATCATAACGATTAAAACAGTATAATACACAGTCTTACAGGTTACTAGTCTACTAAATCACGTCACGTGTCATCTCACGCGGTTTATCCTGACCCGTAGATCACATGATATCAAACTACAACTGTTAATACGTAAACAACATGTATACAAGTTGTATTTTAGATATTTCTACTTCCCCAGTCGGTCATATTTAACACTTTGTTTCAATCAACATCAATGTAAATTCGTCGATCAAACTAGACAACATCTACATTATATGACATTGCGTCAAGGCATGGACCTTATAATGTGTTATAAGGTCCATGGTCAAGGTCAGCATAAGCACACTTGTTACAATTTCTCAGAAATTCTACTTTTACTTTTACTTTCCTTTCACGTTAAACCTATATTTAGGTCACGTGCTAATACAGTTGGGCAGCAAAATTAATTTAAAAATTCAACCCTTGAAGAACCAGAAGTGAAAAGAAATTACTTAATTTCTTGTTACTTATCATGAACAAGTTATACAAATAACTACAAACAACAGTAAAACTATCACATTGTCTTTAAATGGTGGTAATCCATTCAAAAGCAGATACATCATTGATAAGCTTTAAAACTTTGCTACTGGTGGATGTTCTTCACCGTTTTCGTCCTTTAGTGCCTGATCCAGGGTTTAATCCAATCATACATCTGCAATTTACAAAACAAAGTATGTTTAAGAAGACCGTCCACTGGCAAATGTATAAATGAAATGAAATGGGGGGTAAAAGGCCTACTTTTCTGATCCTAAACTGGGCTATGAAGATGTGTGTTATGAGGGAAATTTTGCCCGGGCAGCAGCACCACAGTTTACTTTTATATCGAATTGTAACTGCCATGGGATCTTTTAGGTGCACGCCATTGAGCACACTGGACCTCGGTTTTTTTTTTGTCCCATTCAAGACTAGACAGCTGTGTTTGTCAGGCTCTCCGTTTTGCATCACTGACAAGGGAAATTTCTCGGCCAATGCAGGGATCAAACACCCAACCTCCAGTTTAGCAAGCCAGCATCTTACCCACTTAGCCAGATGTTCCAGGATAACACTTTGACTAACAAAGCTAACTGGTAATGCACTATCATGCAGAGAGGGAAATGATAGTATCCAGATCAAAACTATGGCCAATGAAGGGTGTCGATATATCATGCCCTTTATGTGGTCCTGATGGAATCCCAACTTATGCCCTCTGCCATACATGAAATTTCGGCTATTATAATTTTTGTCATACTAATTTTAGTATAAAAGTGAACAGAAAATGTACAGCCCTTCCATTAAACCACTCTTTTGACCATTTCATATTAATAAAAGTAACAACCACATTGTCCGCCTTAACCATAAACCCCACTGCATCTTTAACTGAGTGAAGACTCTACAAAATAAACATACATATACTAAGTAACTAAGGATGTATTCTCACCAAGTGAACTGAATATCAAGATAAGAGAGAGAGAGAAATAGAGAGAGAGAGAGAGAGAGTTTATGGGGATTGGGTTTAACGTCCATAGGACTAACATGGTTCAATTTTATTTCAATAATTTGCTTGCGGGTAGGGGTCATTAGCATTGAGAGAAACCGGAGTATCCTGTGATTCGAAACCATGGCAGTTGTCTCAATGACAGGCCTTAACCTTAAGGCTTACAATACAGCGCACACATGCTAACCGTTTGCTTGCCCCCTCCCCCCCCCCCCCCCTTTAGAGCTTTAGGTTCTGGGATTCAAAACTTTTTTTGAAATGTTAGGAAAATCTCTGCTTTACAACCAGGCCTATTGCAGAAAAATTAACATTAGAATTAATATTATTAGGCGTAGGCCTATCAGAGTACCAGTATTATTAATACTATTACAATTACCGTTAGTTAGTGGCAAAATTATGCCTACTTTTATGACCCCATATCATTATTTTTGATAGTGTTCTCTAAACATGTGCGATTTAAATGCAGCATATGTGTTAGACTTGATATAACTACACAACTCTTCACCACTGCAATTAAATTTTACATTGAGTTCATTTGCATAAAGTATTGAAAGCAACAGCTTCTGCTGTGGAAAAATTGCAATGTGAATGTTGACATTTATATGAAAAGATAGGCCTATTATAGCATAGCCTAAGCCTGGCATAGGCTATGTTTCATCTTCATGACACACGTATCATTTAACGTATAGTCGACTCACCCACCGTATGTGACATTAAGAGTGTGGAAAATATTTCAGTTAGAATGGCCGCTTGTATTATAATTTCCAAGAATACTTAGTTGTAGGCCTAGTACAACTACTGCAATTTGGCCTTACACCTTATTGTGTCTTTCTGCTTTTCCCGCTTTAACGACCAACTACCGGATATATACACGCGGTTCTCCAGCCCCTCTTTAAAAATTGGAAGTATAGAAGCGGTTGTCAAGTATACTATAATAGGTCTAATCACCGATTTCTGAAATACGGTAATATGTTACACGCGATGACGTAAATACGATATTGATATACATAAAATGGAAGATAATTTAAAACGATATTGTTACTTACCATGATTTCCGTGAAGTAAACGAATTGGTCAGGACGTCTGATCATTCGGACAAATTCAACAGATTTCGTGACAGTAGAGAATCTGCCTTAACGTAGACTCCATCAGTTTGTAGGACTTATCGCTCTGGGCCGGGCCTATAATTTTTATAATTTTGTCATGGAAATAGTGTTTATCAAATGAATTTTAATTATGCGTAGGCCTATAGGTGTATTACATAAAATGGTTAAACTTTGATGACATGCTCTGCTGATTTAGATTTTACTTTACGATAAAAATACGTCGGCATGAAAACATCAGAGTCAGACATTACTATTACTAATAGTAATACGAGGCCCGCAAATATATGTCTTATAATAGTGGGAAATTAAACCAATTCAGAAAACATAATTGTAAGATTACAGGATGGTGTTATCTTGAATTTACCTGCATAGGCCTAAGATAATCAATTATACATGTTTACAGATTAAAGATACATTACCGTATGTAAGATTTAAATAAAGCGATGATCATTCTCGCTATAATAGTTTTAAGCGTAGTCTCGATTGCCAAAGCACATATTCCCACGATAATAAACGAAGTTTCGATTATCCAACAACTAACAGTTTAGTGATTTAATTATTGAATGGGCGTGGTGTTCTAATCTACTTAAAATTGGAGCCATCAGATGGTCTAGAGAGTTGACTATGGGCTTGTTATGTAAATAACTGTCTAAATGAAATGGTGTTTAACGTCCTACTGTTCAACTCCGACTGGGCTAATATAGACGGACATACGCCATACAGTATGCTTTGAGGGAAAGTTAAATCGAATTCCAACTGCCAACCCCAAGGTGTGCTCGGGACCTCGGTTTTTCATGCCATCCGAACGACAATACGTTGTCCCTTGCCAGGCCCTCGGTCCCGCACGGCTGCACCACTGACAAGGCGGAACCACACCGGAAAATCCTGATAAACCTTCTCGGCCAACGCAGGGATCAAACACGGGATGTGAAGGTTAGCGAGTCAACGTCCTACTCACTGAGCCACCACGACTCCCCATAATGTCTAAATACTAATTTATATAACATATGAAGCCAGAAAAATATACCTGTGATAGGCAGATTTAGCTTTTATATAATGCACGTTTAATATCGAGGGTGTAATTTTGGTATCTTGTTACCCTGAACAGCAGTAGAATAAGCATACCTTTATCTACTAATATACACGCTCAGCCATTATTCTTGTTTGTATATAGGTTATATTATATACACTTTATGCTACGGGTATTTTGGTGTTAATATGTTATGTGCTGTAAATTTACAGAAATACCGTTAATTTACTAAAAATGCACGCAAACTACAAGATTACAGTAAATTGCTCGTTATTTTATGACTAATTACCCGTAATGTAATTTTACAGTTCATTTCTGTAAATTTATACAGTAATTTTCCCGTTTTTTAACAGAAATGTTTTACAGTGAGATTTATAATACTATCACGGTAGAATATGATATATAACTAAAGACAGAAGTAGTTCTGATGACGAATGTGGCTATGTGTATAGTCCGTCAACACCGTTATAATGTTTCCTCTGTACAGAGGGGGTTGGATGGCTGAATGGTTACCGTGCGGGCGCTGCAAAATAAGGTCGTCATTGAGTCAACTGGCGTGAGTTGTACGTGACAAGGGATAGGGCCGCCTGTCTAGTCTCCTGGGTTTTCTCCGGGACCTCCCGGTTCCCTCCGACTGTTATAGACCCCTACGCGCAAGCAAATTATTGAACCAAATGGTAGTCCAGATATGACCTAGTTTGTGTCGAATGGACGTTAAACCCCATTCCTCTCTCTCCCTCTGTACAATATATATACAGCTTGTCTAAGTTCATCAGGGTATCATCATGTCTTATTAACGGTTAGCACGTGAGTCAGTATATTAATAGTTTAAAATTAGAAATAGGACACCAGGTAGTTTTCGAATCAAGCCACTAGGCCTATACGGTACAGGTATTACTTTATTTTGTGTCATCTGCTTGTAATAGCACGCGCTCTAGTTACAACTGTACGATGTGGTACGTGTAGTTTCATGGTCGAGTGTGAGACTTTAATTTGTATGTATTTTAATGCCTGGGAAATAATGCCCATGATTGTATAATAACGAGTTGACAACCATTTGAGCAAAAGACATAGAAATAATAAGGTTTTGGCTTTCTTAGAAAATAGGAAATCCCCGCTTTAAAGGAGCTAAATTGTTAACATTTGGGACCTAGCAATTGACAGAAGTGGGTCACAACGCATATAATACTGTAATAAGAATGTATTAACTGATTTATATTCGATGTTTTCCGTTTTTACTCTAATTTGAAATAAGTTATGTTCCGCGAAATAAGACATTGCCATACTACTACTACTACCTGGTGTTTTAACGTCCGCTTCCACAGAAGTGATATCGCAGTCAAACATTAGATACTACAATTGGTACGATACAGAGAAGATTAGCATGGCCCCTGCACATTGCCATAGGCCACATTTCAATGAAATACGCTAGAGGCCGTATAGTTCTATGAAATATAGAGGGGACCATAGTTCTATGGAATACACATGAGGCCTTAGTTCGTTGGATTACACAACAGGCCGTAGTTATATGAAATACACGAGAGACAATAGTGCAATGGAATACACAAGTGGCCTTACAGAAGGCTATAGTTCTATGGAAGATAATTAATGCTGATTGACGTTTTGACCGGGATTATCTATGATACAATATGAAATATACCCCCCCCCCCATCACTGTATCATAAAGCCTGTCATTGGTGTGGTTTCGAATACCCGGTTGCACGACAAGGAGTAGGGTCGCCCGTCCAACCTCGTGGGTTCTCTCCGGGTCCCCCGGTTTCCTCCCACTGCTAAAGACCCCTACGCGATATAAAGTTAAACCATATGTTAGTCCCGAAATGACCTAGTTTGTGTCGAGTGGACGTTTAACCCAATACAATAATTTCTAATCAGTTATGTTCGGCGGAATACGCAAGAAGTCTCAATCGAATGCCCATCTCTAGCGTCTGGTTACTACACCGGTAGTGTTTATTATGCGTGCTCTCCAGATAAGAACTTGAAGCCACCATTTGGAATGACTTGTGGAATATGTCTAGCCACGTTCTTCGAGTCCCTTGTTACAAATGGCCCGGAAACGCCAACATCAATGTCACAACATCAATGTCGGTTTAAATTAACAAATAATTCGTGTTTTGTCTGTGGAAGATTTTGGATGATATTGAGTTGATTAGAGACTTTAGCTACTTTAAAGTTATCATCAACTTTACGCACTTTAAATGTTTAATCAAATTGTTTACAGCCTTAATCGATGTGTACAAATTTTAAGTCTGTAGCTGATTATAGCTCCACAAACAATTGTGAACGCCGGATCCACGGACAGGGGGGGGGGGCAACATTTACAAATTAATCCCCTAGGCAGGGCATGCTGGAGCAATCCTTGGTGGGTAGGGGGCTTCCATCCTAGGTCCTTATAGACGGGGGTCCAGGGGCTGCAATTACCTGGAGAAAAGAGTTATTGCGACCAAAGTATTAGGAAGGCAAAAGCCCCCCCCCCACACACACACACACACTCCGCCGGGTCTGCCTTGGAAACAAACTTTACAAGACTGTTAAATAAAAATGGTTAATCCAGGACGTGTTTTGGGCTACAGATAGGCTGAACTGACAGGTACCAGTTGACATAGGGCTACAGATAGGCCTGAGTGACAGGTACCAGTTGACATAGGGCTACAGATAGGCCTGAGTGACAGGTACCAGTTGAAATAGGGCAGTATCTATAACACAACGTCCTGCTGTTCAGTATAGATACGACATACGTCACACAAGTCTGCTATGAGGGAAATCTTTCCCTACATCAGCCCTATAGTCTACTCGAGTATGCAAACTGTTACGGGTACTTTTACGTGCACAAACCAAGACAAAAAGTTTAGGAACTCATCTATAGGCGATGTATTTGTTTCATGCAATCTCACAGAGAGAGAGACTAGTCTATTTTCAGCTAGGTTGAATCCCCGGGATCCTGCTCTATCAGTAGGACAGGACGGGAGAGAGAGGTGTGGTTTAACGTCCACTCGACACAAACTAGGTCATCTCGGGACTAACATATGGTTTTGATTTTATTTTAATAATTCGCCTGCGCGTAGGTGTCTTAAGCAGTTGGAGCAAACCTACGATGTTGGACAGACGACCCTACTCTGACGTACAACCGGGGATTGAGAACCACGTCAGTTGACTCTATGACAGGCTTTTTGATACAGCGCGCACGAGCAAACCATTCGGCCGTTCAACCCACACCCAATCTCAGTTAGAAAGGTAATGATTATTAAGCAAGAATTAAATCAAAATAAATTTTGTTGTCTTTCAATTTATTCATAGTTATATGAGACAATTTATATATGTTAAATTATGTACGTTGAAAATTCATATACTTAGCCTGACAATAAGGAACCAGTCACGGACAATGCCAGGAATTAATCCAGACTTTGGACTGTTTATACTGGTGTTTATTATATTTAATACATTTAACCACAAAGATCAAAATGACAAGTACTGAGTCATAGGTTGCTTATTTCTAGGTTTGTATGAATATACATACATGTGATGAATAACAGGTCAGATACATACAATGATATAATGAATAGCTGACCAGGTTAGATACATACAATAATGTAATGAATACATACAATAATGTAATGAATAGATTTAATATTGAGAATTAATCTAGCAAAAAACTGCCAGATCCAAATCTAACATATTGTACTGCTCTCATCTAACCAATCAGGAGGAAACATGTGAACTGACCTCTCTCATCTAACCAATCAGGAGGAAAAATATAATCAACCAATAACAAAGACATTAAAAAGCCAGGTTACAATCAGAACAGGAAATAGATATGGAAGAACTTAAATCTTCGTGTAGACAGACAAAAAAAATTAAATTGGAACAAAATTAAAGACTTAATTTGAATAAGATTAGAAAATGTGAGAATGTTTTGGTGACTGTTACTGAATCAGATGAAAATGGAGGAGCTATGAATTTTAAAGGGACAGTCCCAGATCTAATGAAACAAAACACATTCTATGAATTTCATTCTTCAATTGGTTGAGTGACTTGTTACTCGTGACTATGAAAATTTGTATTTCTTTGAAAAGGTGCCACAAAAGTTCAAAGAGATTTTCACCCAAAATTAACCACCTTTATTCACTTAAATATATCTGAAACTGCTCCTAAAAATGAGTGATGTATACTGTCAAACATTTACTTGTGAATACATCAAGTCCTTAAAATGTTTTTACAAGAGTACCATGTCCATAAATAAATAGACATCTTCCACCATTACAAATAGAGCATCCTGTCAGACATCTTCCACCATGTTTAACACACCTCAGTCATAAAATCATCAGCTTCATCTTGTTGTTCTTGGTGTTTAACGTCCGCTTCCACCGACGGTGATATCGCAGACAAGTCTTATTTTTTCCATTTTCATTATCTTAGCGCACGCGCAGTGGTCTTTGCTGTGGGAGGAAACCGGAGTGCCCGGAGGAAACCCACGAGGTTGAGAAGGAGCCCCTATCTCCATGCCACATACGTTCACACCAGGGCTCGAAACCACAGCCGCAAGCCAGAGGTGACCGGCCAGCTAGAGGTCGAAGCGCGGCACTCTAGACCACTAGGCCATCCCAACCCCCTATCAGCTTCATCAGCTTTAGTTTACTTTTATACATAGGACCAGTCCATTGTTCTAATACATTAAATACAGTATCAGGACCAGTCTATTATCTTAATATCAGGATCGGTCCATTATTTCAATATATGAAATAAAGTATCAGGATCATTCCATTATTCTAATATCAGGATCAGTTCATTGTTTAAAATATTAAATACAGGATCAGGACCAGTCCATTATTCTAATATGAGGAGTATCAGGACCAGAATAAAATACTCATCGCCATGGCAACACAACAAACAGTTACATATGGACTTTTTCTTTCACCTAAAAAACACAGTAAAATATCTTGATTATGTTAAATAATTTAATATTGGAAATGAAATAAAATGGGGTTTATCATCCTGCTGTTCTGTTCACGGCCACACATCATGCAGTCTGGTGTGAGGGAAATTTTGCCAGGACAGCGGCACGACGACATACAGTCATTTCAAATTCCAACTGTCAAAGGATCTTTTACGTGCACATCAATGTGTAGAAACAGGGAGGAAAACTTTGAAATGTATATTTACGCCATTCAGTAAGCCATGGAGGGGAATTTTGCCCTGAGAGCTGCGTTTGTGTTTACTACAGTGCCGCGCTTCGACCTATAGCTGGCCGGTCACCTCTTGCTTGCGGCTGTGGCATGGAGATAGGGGTGCCTTCTCAACCTCGTGGGTTTCCTCCGGGCACTCCGGTTTCCTCCCACTGCTAAAAGAGAGAGAGAGAGAAATGGGGTTTAACGTCCACTCGACACAAACTAGGTCATTTTGGGACTAACATATGGTTTCTAATCTCAAAGAGAGAGAGGGGGCGAGAGAGAAAGAGAGACAGAGAGAGAGAAATAGGGTTTAACATCAACTCAACACAAACTAGGTCATTTTGGGACTAACATCACACCACTTGACTCAATGGCAGACCTCATGATTCCATTTGCACAGATTTAACCATTCAGCCCCACCCCACCAACGATGGCATTCTCCAGGGATTAAACATTCAGCCCTTGCAGCTCCATGCACCCGCCATGGTAGTAACAGATGACAATGAAAAGTCTTCTCCAGGGATTAAACATTCAGCCCCTGCAGCTCCATGCACCCGCCATGGCAGTAACAGATGACAATGAAAAGTCTTCACCAGAGATTTGTACACTGTGGACGATGGATGGACGACAGAAATAGACATATATAGAGTTGAATATTAGAGACTTACCTATTCTTGCAAATTTCCAAAATATTCCTAGAAAGCTGAAATAAGAATCAGATGATGCCTACAGTGATCAGTGATTTTAAAATATTCATGTAAAAATTAAAGGAAACCCTGTTAAAAACAAATATTAAAACAGTTGCTGAGAAAATGGGGTCCTACTGTAACAGTTCCACTCCTACTTGGATATTGACGATGAACATACGCCACACTGTGAGAGAGAATTGATTCAATTTTATTTCAATAATTCGCTTGCATGAACGGGTCTTTAGCAGTGGGAGGAAACCGGACAAACCGAAGAAAACCCACAAGGTTGGACAGGCTTGCGTGTAGGGGTCTTTAGCAGTGGGAGGAAACCGGAGTGCCCGGAGGAAACCCACGAGGTTGAGAAGGCGCCCCTATCTCCATACCACATACACTCACACCAGGGATCGTAACCACAGCCGCAAGCCAGAGGTGACCGGCCAGCTAGACTCCCTGAGGCTTCTGTTGAGGAAAGACAATAGATCTATTGAGAGTACCCATCCTGTTTTATCAGGGCTCTAGTATATATTATACAGCCAACAGGGCTATAGTAGTATATATTATTTATACAGTCAACAGGGCTATATACTCACCCTGTTTTATTTCTATCAATGATACTAGGTATAATAGATCTAAGATAAGTACAAGTACATATCAACAATAACAAAACCGTTAATAAACTCTGGAAATTAAACAACGCCAACTGAAAAAAACATAAAAATGGTTCATTAATCAGTAGAATATTTAGAGTCACTTACATGTATCAGGCCTGTAGCTTTAACAGGGGGAGGGGCAAGAGGGTCATGTTGGTCGTTGGTTTAGTATTGCGACCAATGGAAAGGGCACCCATTGGTGCCCATTGGGTTAACCGATTCTTTCCCCATTCAGTGTCTGATTATTTGTTCCAGGACAGGTAACTGCCTCTCTTGTCCCCACCGCCAGGGGCGTGGTGAGAATGAGTTCATGAGTAGCCATACTCATGCGCCAAAAAGTTTTTGCGCCAAAATCACAATCAAATTACTCAAAAAATGAAAAACATTTGTAAGTGGAAAAATTGTTTCATCTGACCCAATTAAAAAATTTTTGAAAGAGTCAAGTGATTTTCTCTTGGAAAGAATGGAATCTCCAAGAGAAAATAACAATATTTTATTACCGTATTTCTTGTCTCGGATTGCTGGAGATTGCGTTTCTGGGCTTCTAATTTTCGAAATTTTCCGGGGGGAGGGCCCCCCGGAGCCCCCGGCGCGGGCTCGCGCCTTCGGCGCTCGCGGTGGCCGGCTTTGCCGGCCACAGCTCCGCGGTCAGTAAAAGGGTTTTTGTGCCAAAATCTTTTTTGTTACTCATAATTTCTTCTCAATAATTGCCCTCACCACGCCCCTGCCCACCGCTACCTACGGGCCTGCTCATACAAATATTTTGTTAAGGTACACCTGTCACAAATACCTGTAATGGATACCTGTCAGGTATATACATTGTACATCATAACTTGTGTCTGTCAGGTGTGCCATATATCTCGGCATTGTTATAATGAGAAGAAATAGCATTTACCTCAATATCCAAGTATACAGTAGGCCTACCACCTGCCCTTCCCTGGCTGATGAACATTTTTATCCTGCGACAACACAAGTTGAGAATGTTTTACCAGTAACAACTAAATATACATTAGCTCCCCAAGTGACATTAGTCGCCCCATGTCACATTAGTCGCTCCATGCCACATAAGTCACCCCATGTCACATTAGCTGCAGTAAGAAAAAGACAAATCTAATGGGAGCTCAGCTGGGTAGTTGATTGTCTTACTTTCAATTTATCATTTTCATGATTAGTCGAGTTTCGTGAACTAAGTAATAAATAGGATCACACATGTTTTCACGCTCATTAATTTTGTGTGCTCTATTAATTGGGAGTTTTGTGTCATTGTTAAAACGTAAAATGGCTAATAGAATACTCTATATTCAATGATATTTAATTGACAAATTTACCAACCAACCAACCATTTTCGACAGGCCGTGAGAAAGTTCAACGTGTTGATTTTACCGAAAACCGATAACATCTATTTTGAATGGATCATCTATTAATATCGTCCAATAGAATCCAAGTTTGTAAGATGGGAGAGACGCGATCTTTGAGTCATTGAATTTCAACTGCCATTTAGTTAGACTTCCTTAACCAGTATTGATTTCAAGCTAAATCAAAAATGTATCAACTAATCTGCTACGGAATGATATCAGAAATATAAGACTTTTTAAAAAATTTTCGCTGTAATAAATCTCAAAATGCCAATTTTTGTACAGGGCCAAAATGTTTGCAAATTTTTATTTTCAATAGACTGAAAGCTGACAGATGTTTTCTTTTATATTTCGTTTCGTTTAAATATACCAATCTGACGTTTTGTTACAATATGGCTGTCAAAAGTAGAAAAAATTTGTAAACAAACAACGAACTTTATAAATGCAGTGATATAATTCAATTGCAGAGGTTACCAGGTTATTTTTTTATAGACTGAATCTTTATACGTGCCAATATATTCTTCAAATACCATTTTCATGTCCGCCTCATTGATGTGGATGCCGATAGATCCATTAATAATAAATAATTTTTATTAATACAGCTGAATAGACACACTGATCAGCAGTGAATATTCGCTAGGCCGCTACAATCAGTGATAAGGATGACATTGCTGCTACTTAATGAGTCACAAATATTAACTTCTTTCCTCCGACAAATTAAAATCTAAAACATTTTTTTTTTATGTATTAGAAAAATAAATAAAGCCGTTTGAAGTATTTGTAGGTAAAAATTATTTCGTATTTATTGTAAATGGGTATTAAAATGAGTAAAAGGCAACATTCAACCCAAACTAGTAACGTCTTTTGTAAACATGCACGTGGTATTGAGCCAATGATTGATGTCGCGTGATGTGACGTCACATGTTCAAGACAGTCATCTTTAACAGATATAGAAAACTTTCGTAATCCTCTGTGAAACAGTTTGGCATTGGAGCTTTGCTCTTTAGCAATATCAGTATCAAAGTACATCTACAAAGAAACTGACATTTATATTCCCATGGTACAATTCTACCCACAACCCAGGTTTTGACATTCTCCAGTCAAATATAAAACCTCCAAAATAAAGCTCTGAGTGAGCCCCTAATAAATATTAGTTTAATTTTGTTAAATATCAAAAAGAGTGAAAATTATGTGTGTAATTTTGTTTGGGCAAAATTTGATAGAAAGGAGATAACTCTTAGCATTTTAATATGCACATGCATTAGATCTATTTGATAAGGCCAACTTCAAGATTGGTCGAAGGTCACGAGATGTAGACAGGGCTAGCGCTAATCCCAACCCTAACCATAAACCTGGCCCTACAATCTCACCAACAATCACATAACCTAACCTTATTTACAGCTCAGCAATCTTGACAGGAATTGAGTTGGTGTTAACAAATAGATCTAGCTTTTAACCTTCCGTACAGTAGTAGTAGTAGGCCTACCTAATAATGACGTAGTAGGCCTCATTACTGATATGACATCAATCAATCCTCAATCTCATGCGATGATATCAACTCTAGGCCTAATCATTTAAATTTTAATTTTTCTAATAAATATCAATTATATGTGTTTTAGTTTAAGGTAAAAGCATGAGTAAAAAGGTTCTTTCAAAGATTACAACTGTTGGAAGTCAGCAGTTTTTTCTGTTAACGACGATACCAGTAGATAAAGAAGATGGTTTTAATTTGTTACTAACGGATGGACAATCAACATGGACAGGAACTTGTAAGTTATACATGGGGATATACGAATGAAATAAAATGGGGGTTTATGCCCTTTTTTTCTGCACTGATGGAGACCAGCATACACCATGCTTAATTTTTGCGTCAGATAGCATTTTAAGACCTCTGTTGTATGGTTTCTCATTTCAAAGCTTAAAAGCAAAATAGAGCATCAAAAATTACAACAAGTGGCGCCGAGATATATTTTATGTGCCGTAGCGAAGCAAACTTTGCCCACCCCCACCCTGCACCTCTACCACCAACAAGAATATTGATACAATAAATAGACTATAATTTATACTTGTGTCTAACCAACTTTATATGTTTACTCCCCATTCATATTCTGGCAGACAACAGTCAAGTTTCCAGTCAATGAAACTGGGGTGTTTTTAGGATAATCCAGTATTTTTCATGTAACTAACGTAAGATTATGGATGTATACTTTCCATATATACCAAAATTGCCATACTTTTATTGAAAATAACCACTGGATAAATACTTTCAGACAGTATATCCTAAATTTTATTTCAGTTTCAGCGGATAATATGGACAAACAGCGTAAAAGGTTAAAAATGGATTTTACCTCGTATTTTAATCAAACAGAAAAAGCTTTCATCAGAGATGATGATGATGTGAATTTTGAATACAGTGTTAAAATTAAAAATGGTGATACGGCTGAATTGGTGTGGAAGAAACATGTCACCTCAGATGATATTAAGGTAAATTGTTTATTCACTTTTTATAAGCCCCCACATTGAAATATGATCGTATATTGTCGCTATCTCCGTCCATTCGTCTATAGGCTAAAGTTAATATCCGATTGACGTTAAATTCAGAAGCCTTTGGATTTTCAACAATTTCCGATAATTAATGGAAGAGTTGTGCCCTTGATCCCTTTGAAAAATCTTGTGGACGCTCTCAAGGCTAATGTTTATGCACAGTTTTTTAAAGGTCACAAGCCAAAGAAGCCTATCGATTTTCAATAATTTCAGATAATTAGTGCCATATTTATGACCCTTGACCTCTTTGAATATACTTTGTTTATACAATGTGTTATAGCTGCTGTGGATGTATTTGTTGCTTGGCAACTATCAATTTATTAATATTAGGCTTTTTTGAAATTGTATCTGGATTATCACCATCAAGATACACCATACAGGAGACGAACAGCGACAACACTGTTCAAATGACTGCATCTTTCTTGTAAATCATTGTTTTGATTTTCATATTGCGTATGTTTACAGTATTTAAATATGTTGCAAGTATTAAGATCTTGTTGGAGGTACTAGAAGTAGTGGTGGTATTCAAGCAATTCTTGACTTCCTCGAGCTTATTATATATATCAATAATGAATATACATTGAGAATCTCCTACGAGTGGTTTTTGATATCAAAAAATATCAACACAAGTTGATAACGTAAAAAAAAACGAGTCTCTGCCGAGTTTTTTTTACTTTATCAACGAGTGTTGATATTTTTTGATATCAAAAAACACGAGTTGGAGATTTTATTTATCACCCAATCCTTTCTTACATGCACAAGTAAATAAATATAATTCTTTGGTATAGATTTCACTTTTACTGAATCTTAATTACATTACAGCGTAGTGATACATCAGTTGTTTTGACACCAGTTTGCTATTGCAAAGTCCTATATATTGACCCAGTATTTCCTTCAAGATCAATTAAATAAAAACAGTTTCTTTTTTAAAAAAAAAGTTCACTTTTTATTTAAAATATGTGGTTTCTTTATAATAAAAGAAAGTAGTTCCCTTTTGATTGACCAATCAAATTCATGTAAAGCGATATCTCCTTGGAGATATCGCAGTAGATTATGTAATTTATCATACAAGCGATATCTACTGTTAAATAAGATATTGGGTGATAAACTAAAGTTTCAGTACAGTATAGTCACTAGTATATGTTTTATAGTGACTGGTATATGTTTTATAGGGACTGGTATATGTTTTATAGTTTCAGTTAGGGAGTATAACTCTAATGTTAAAAGATGATCCAGTGACTGGTATATGTACAATATTAAATCATAGCGTAGTCAACAATGAACGAGATCAACATCAACTTAAACAGCTAGAAACAGATAATAACAGACTGTCACAAGAACGAATGATGACTTTAAAGGTGATGACATCATAGTATTTAAATTATATTTGATGCTATTGTAGTGTTTACGCACCTTTAAAGGTGATGACAGTGACACTGTAGTATTTAAAATATATTTGATATTACTGTAGTAGTTACACACCTCTATAAGATAGTAATCTGTATATTTAATCATTAGAGGCCGAGACCGAGTGATGTCGTTTTACATGATTACAAAGTAATATTATTCATTCAACTCCACTAACCCTGGCTTTCATTCTACTGGAGTAGAACGTAATGGTACCACTACTAACAACTTTTACACTTAAGTGAATTATTAAAATATTTTTTAACCATATGACAATCCTTCTAAATGACAAAAATTAACTACACTGTAGAAGTTTTATTACCAATTTCTACTTTTATAGAGGCTGGAAAAATGTGTTGCTGCTAAAGAAGAAATGGAAAAAGATTTATTTTCCAAGGTAAATAACAAGTGCTCCAAGTATGAATGATTTATCAGTTGAATTCGTGTAATATCAGATAAAATATGAAAATCTGATTCTTAATTTTAGTTTCAAATAATTTCTGGATTCCTGAAATTATAGGAAATTATCTCCCTTTAGCACTGTGTAATCAATGGTCAGGCATTATAATATCATCCACACAAATTTCTTTATTTTTAGTTTGTTGCCGTATTAAATAGTAAAAAAGAAAAAATAAGAAATTTAAAAGAAAATGGTTCAGGTGAGAGAGACTGTAGGGTTTAACATCCACTTGACACTAACAAGATCATTTCTCAATAAACATATGGTACAATAATTTGTAGGCAGTGAAAATATTTTTTTATGTGACCCAAGTTGTAAGATTTATCAGTTTTACTCAAGTATGAATGATTTCTATATTACTTTTAATTATTTTCAGTTAAAAAATGTTTTTTTATGTGACCCAAGTTTTACTCATGTATGGACAATTTTTATACTACTAAAAATTACTTTTAAAAACATATTCAAACTAATTAATTTATAATTAAATTTTGCTTCTAATCCTTCTCAAAACATTGTAAATATCAGGGAATACCCCTGATATAAGAAATTGATCAGGTGACTTACTTCTCTCGGTACCTTAATTGCTACAGGAGAATTCATTGTGTATACATGACGATGTATCGCTGACTATTTATTACAAATATCGAAGCCCAATAAATTCTCGTATGATCCACTGCCCAAGTTTTTTCTGTGGTTTTTCACTCAGAAAATGTTGCACCACCTAGTTTATGAGCATATACATCAAGCGCTCACTAACGCTGGGAGATTAGGTAATCTTCGCATGCTACCTATGACATTACTTGAGCAAACATCACTGATTATCGAGAGGCCAGGTAGTATTTTTCTAGTAAGATTGGGTGTTTCTAGTAAGATTGCCATACTTGTATTTGAAATAACCACCTGATAAATGTTTTTCTGGGAAATAATGTTTGAAGAAAATATTTGATATGTTATTACAGGTGAGGGTCAAGATGAGGAGAAAGATGACGGAACACCAGGTATCACTTATTCACTTTTATTTATGATGAGTAAATCTTTATTACACACCGAGCATATATAATATGTGGGCTCAATCTGGAGGTTCTGTGTTCGATCTAGATATTGGCTGAGAAAGTTCATCATGATTTACTGACATGGTTTCTTATTGTCAATGATGTAGTACAAAGTACCTGGCTAGGTACAACATATTATCAATGATGTAGTACAAAGTACCTGGCTAGAGACAACATATTGTCAATGATGTAGTACAAAGTACCTGGCTAGGGACAGGATCACAACCGAGCTACAGGACTTCTTATTAACATCAAATATCAAGGCACTACGTTTATCAGGGATGCTTACTTGATAATTGAGTCTACCGTGTCCATTTGCATTCAAGATTACCCAGAGAAGACAATTCGATAATTAATGGGACCATTTGTTTGTTCTTTATTATCCTGTGCCGATCGAAGTTAGGGAGGGATATTGAAACGGCTTCTGTCCGTCCGTCGGTCCGGTCACGAATTCGTTTCCGGAGCATATCTCATAAACCGTTCGAGATATCTTTTTGAAACTTTGTACACACATCAACCTATTACAGTAGTTGGGCCTTTTGTTAATAAGGAATTTCTGGAATTGATATTTTTTGTGTTTCTATGGAAACAAATTTGACTTAGTTTTTTGTGTATAAAATTGTTTCCGGAGCATATCTAATAAACTGTTCATGATATCTTTCTGAAACTTTGTACAACCTATTACAGTAGTTGTGCCTTTTGCTATTTAGGAATATCTGGGATTTACTTTTTTGTGTTTCCATAGAAACAAGATCGACTTAGTTTTTGGTATATAATTTTGTTTCCGGAGCATATCTCATAAACCATGCAAGATATCTTCATAAAACTTTGTAACAATACAAACGGCTATATATACATTACATAAAAGTCATATATATATACATGTATATATAAGAGTTTTTTTTAATTGAGCTGCAGTCCCCTCCACCATCAAAATATCTCTATTTGCTATGAAGTCATGTCTAATTTTTAAAACCAGTGCTTAATCATAAATTATCTCAAATCTTCTAGTGAATAGCAATCAGTCATTAGTCTTCAGAAATAGAGAGCAATATCTACTAAACAGGGCCTCAATATTAGGAACAGTGACACTGTTTGCGAAATATGATACATTTTTATATTGATTACCAATAGCATAAAGAAGGTATTTTTCCTTTTTTCTTCGAAACAAGTTCAAGGGCACGGTATGTTTGATGACTAGTCATCTTGTTTAAATTAAAAAAAGGTCCTACGCTCACTTTTTAATAAATTAAGTATAAAAGGGTTGGGTAGCCCCAGTAGCCCGGGTTTAGATTTGTCTGCTTCTTTGGTACAAAAGGAAAAATAAGATTGTGAACAATGGCATGAGATAACTCGTATTAACCAGTGGTTGTATGGGCAATGGCCTGCCGACTGCATTACCCAGTTTCTTATTAACCTTACCAGAAAAAAAAACCATTCTTTTGACAGAATTTTGTTTTGTTTGCTCTACTTTTAATAGGTTGTTCAGGAAAACTGCACAGCAGAACACAAACATAGCAAACAAAACATGTATGAGATAAAGATAAAATGATTATATTATATGTTTTACAGTGTCACAGTTGAATTCTACTGGAAATGGAAGACAACACAGAGAACAACAGGTGGAAAGAAATAATGAAGAAAGGTAAATAAACCATAATTATTGAATACAGAGCCCCTTAAGTGCATGATTCCACTCTTATATAATTTTTTCTTATATGATTCCACTCTTATATAATTATTTCGTTTAAACGAAATATTAATTCGTTTAAACGAAATATTAATTCGTTTAAACGAAATATTAATTCATTTAAACGAAATATTAATTCGTTTAAAAGAAATATTAATTCGTTTAAATGAAATATTAATTCGTTTAAATGAAATATGAATTCATTTAAATGAAATACTTATTCGTAATAACGAAATAACTAATTTGATCACCATGGTTTTTATTTTCTAGTGATAAAGAAGAAAATACAGACGAGGAAGAGGTAGGGTATATAAAATTATATAGAGTTACTTCCCTTTCTATCAGGTTTTTATTTTATTCTCTGTAATTGGAGAGTTCAGACTAATGAAGATAGGCATACTAGATGGACTTGATACTAGGAGCATTCTCTTATACACAGGATCTGGGTTTTCCTTCCGGTACAAATAACCAAATGCTGTTCACTAACAAGGGAACACCATGCTGTCTGACCATCTGTACTACCCCACTAAAAGAGGGGACACCCTGCCGTCTGAACAACTGTCCCACACTACTGACACAGGATTGCATTAAGGAACTTTCGTAAATAAATGTTTATTTTTGAATATTACATGATATCAATAATTAATATTTATTGAATGACGAAAGAAAATTTGAAAACCTATTCAAAGTACCATGTATATATATATACAAAGCTTTATTATTAATCTTTAAGTGGCATTTAGCGATCGGGAAACACATTAACAGAACACAGTTTTTATGGGATACAATCACTAGTTTTATTCTAAAAGCACGACGTTTCGACAAGTATCCTCTTATTGTTATCAAGCACAACTGTGCTTGATAACAATAAGAGGATACTTGTCGAAACGTCGTGCTTTTAGAATAAAACTAGTGATTGTATCCCCCCAAAAAACTGCGCTTTATTTATTTTAGACGCCACCACCTAAACGTCAGAGAAAGAATGTGGGCCGTAAAACTGGTGATCTAGATTGTTCGTTAGATTTAGGGGAGGACGAGATTGAATCATCATCTTCTAGGATAGTTAAAAGGTAGAATTTATACACAATAGGGTTTCACTGGACAGTTAGATTCAGTAAGGTGGTTGTAGGGTTTCACTAGACAGTTAGATTTAAATGGCTGTTATGGTAACTCTATGTGGTTTTTTATGATAACTATATATGGCTGTTATGGTAACTATATGTGGTTGTTATTGTAACTATATGTTATGGTAACTATACCTGGTTGTTATGGTAACTATACATGGCTGTTATGGTAACTATATGTGAATATTATGGTCATTGTGTTTTATTTTTAAGGCCAGCTAGAAAGAGAGGAAGTGTAAGAACAGCGACACCAAGTAAACCGGTTTTACCTAAAGTAACTCGAAATACGTCCAATGAGAGGTAATTAATGTTATACACCTATTTTACCTAAAATAACTAGAAATACATCCAATGAGAGGTAATTAAAATATTATAAACCTTTTCTACCTATAGTAACTCGAAATAGTCCAATAAGCGGTAATTAATTCAATATATGCAACCTAAATCAGGTACCCTTATGACAAAGTACAGAGTCATTTTTAAACCTGGTCAGTTAAAGTTTGTTTAATATACATCTCTGTGTAGTTCATCTTATAAAAGTTGAAGACTGTATTATAGACTATTATGATATTGAAAATACAGAATCATTCAATTAGAATTGATAGCTTGCCAGTATTTAGAGCTGACCCCTTGAAATGCGGAACCCATGGTTAATGGCACTCTCCATACATTTTTATTGGCTGCAAATATTGTTTCACTGCGCATATTTTAATATATGGCGAGAGAAATGGGGTTTAACATCCACTCAACTTGGTTTAATCACTTGCAGGTTTGTGTCTTGAGCAGTGCACAAGGAACCATGAGGTTGGACAGACGACCCTACTCTTTGTCACATTTAAGTGGGGATTCGAAACCCCACCACCTGACTCAAGTACCGACCTTATGATTTCATGCACATGCGTTAAACTACTAGAACACTCAACCCCCTTAATCTACATTAGCGCGGGGGATCACGTGGCTAAGTGGGTAAGGCGCTGGCTCGCTAGCCTGGAGGTCGGGTGTTCGATCTCTGCATTGGCTGAGAAAGTTCATCTTGATTTTCTGGCGTGGTTTCCCCTTGTCAGTGATGCAGAACGGAGGGCCTGATAAGGACGGCTGCCTAGTCATTCGAATGGGACGAAAAACCGAGGTCCCGTGTACACATTGGCGTGCACGTAAAAGATCCCTTGGCAGTTGGAATTCGATATAAGAGTATGCCATAGCGCCGCTGCCCGGGGAAATTCCCTCATAGCACACTGTATGGCGTATGCCCCTCTTTTATTAGCAAAGGTTAGGTGCAGAAGAGTAGGAAGTTAAACCCCATTTCATTCATTCATTCATTCAGAACAGAACAGTAGAGCTTTCATCCTCCATTTTATTTCATTTTATTTAATCTCTATCATTCATATAATTTATATATCTTATTTTTTTATATTTTAGTTATGATGGTGGTCGAGGTCGGATGAGTAAAAGTAGTTCCAATAATTCTAATGTATCTAATATAGATCCTGAAGATCTGTTCAGTGATTTGTAGGTAGAATTCAGTGGTTCAGAAACATTTCCGTCTTGTTTATAATCAAGGCAGCACTCATTATCATATTCAGTGATTCAGAAACATTCTGTCTTGCTATCCCTTACCAGGCCCTCTGTCATGCATCCCTGGCAAAGACGAACAATGCCGGGAAATCTGGATGAACTTTATGGACCACTGCAACTACAAGGATCGAACAGGGGACTTGCAGGTTACCGAGCCAGTGTCTTATGACTTAGTCATCGTGTCTCCCAACAGTATAAACAATGTTGTGTATTAGTTATATACAATATAACCGCTATCTTGTTCATAAGTGAAATGTTATGAATTGTATTCTGTTGTTAATGGGGGGAGGGGGGGGCGTGGCTGAATGGTTAGCACGTACATGCTGTATCATGAACCCAGTTAACATGGATGGTTAGATTTAGGTTACTTTTACGTCATAATGGTTAGATGTTGGTTAGCGTCCAATAATGGTAAACGTTTACGGTTAAATTTACGTTACTTTTACGTCATAATGGTTATGGTTACTTTTACGTCAGAAAATAACGTAAATCTAACGTAAATTTTATGACTGTTTTCTTACCAATTTTTGTCGCTTTAAATACTTCTTGATTAAATAACCATACCATTGTGTGCATATTCTAACAGTTGATAAATAGTCGTAATTCATACAAAATAATTATATATGTGTTATTGGTGATAATTCTAACGTTAATCTAACATAAATTATAAATTTTACGTCAGGTTTCTAACCGTTGGTTTATGGTTAGTTTTCTGACTAAATCTAACGTTAATATAACGATTAGTTGTCTAACGTTAATGTAACGTTAGCTTTATGTCATAATTTTAACCGTTAATTTAACTTTAGTTTTCTAACGTGAATCTAACATAAACCTAATATACTGAGCGCCATAGAAAACGCATCACTTAGTTTTTCGTATAACAAAATGATCCTGTAAACATATCATATTTATTTTGCTTCTTATTGTGAACAATATTTAAATGGGAACACATCAATAACAATACATTTGTACACTTATGGATGTTTAATCTGTAATCAACGGTACAAAGTCAAAGGGGTCAAAACCAAAAGTATGACACAGATGGTTAATTCCATGCTATGTCTCTGCACAGCATGGGTAAGAGCCAGTGGAGAACACACGCGCTACTGACATCTGTGTCGCACTTTTGGTTTTGACCCCTCTGACTGTGCTTTGAGGGAAATTTTGCCCGGGCAGCTGTGCTATGGCCTACTTATATAATGAATTCCAACTGTCAAGGGATCTTTTAAGTGCACGCCAATGTGTACACGGGACCTCAGTTTTTGGTACCACCCGCACGACTAGACAGCTGTCCTTGTCAGGCCCTTCGTCCTGCACCACTGACAAGGGGAAACCACGTAGGAAAAGCCTGATAAGCTTTCTCGGCCAACACTGGGAGTGAACCTGTGACCTCCAAGCTAGCCAGCCCGCGTCTTACTCACTCACAGGTGATCCCCAAGTACACACTACGACATACCTCCAAGCTAGCCAGCCCGCGTCTTACTTACTCACAGGTGATCCCCAAGTACACACTACGACATAGGAGATTTTGGTAGCCGATGATGAAAAATAAAAAAAATCATCTAATATGCTCAACCGATTGCTACTTATTTCTGGTTGCCAGCGACTATCGCAGTGATGTTCACAGATATCTGACATATTTGATATGATCATGCAGTTGGTCACTTCACACACAACAATTCATGTAATGTGCTCATCAAGAAGACAAATTAAGCGACATGCAAGGAAATAAAATCTCCTATTAAACCAATCAATTTGGGTAATTTTTCTCATGTGCATTAACCAAACTCAATGTTTCGCAGATCTTTGTTACTATTATAAGTGGCTAGGGAACTCAATGTTTTGCAGATCTTTGTTACTATTATAAGTGGCTAGGGTAATTTAAATTATCTGACTTATTAGAATTAAGTTTTCAATTCTGGCACTTATTGTGTGAATTGTAAATTTTATTTTGTTAAACTATCATTAAGAAAAGAAACATATTGAATATGCATGTAAATATTCTTTCTCTGTCAGTATTGTCAGAGCAGCTAAAATAAGAAATTGTCTTCGAAAAACAATTTCAAAAATGGTGTTGAACTGGGTTTTTTTTGTGAATGCACTTAGAATATAGAAATATATAGAAATTGAACCATAATAATAATACAGTAGGTCTAGTGGACTCCTTTGTCTCGGTTTGATTGAATGTTTGGAAATTTGATTTCTACTTAGATTTAGAACACCCTGTAATATTTCTAGACTTGGCTTCATATGGCCTGTTTTCCATACATACAAGAACTAGCCAATTAGACGTTAAACAAAATAAAATCCGCCCCAAAATATTACAATATTTTTTTTATTATTTCATTGCCCCAAATCCTTTACAGTCTGAATGGTAATTTTTGGGCAGCGTTTATTTCTGCATGGGTTGTTATTGAAAGTTATTTATATGACTAACAATAAGTAAATATAAATTATCTTAATACTCCAAAATGCCCATGTCAAGTGGCTTTTCAAACCTATTTAAATTCCGTCAAAATTTGTAGAAATTTGGAAATTATTTTATTACATATGTGTACAGTTTGCTATGTATCGAACCAAAGCTGTGTTGCCACAAATATATATTTAATTTAGTCCTTATATTAGTTATACATGTACATGTAGTAGATTCTATCACACGTTTGAAAGGTGTCCAACGAATATGTTATAGTTTGACCTAAATAAATTTAACACTGAGAAAGTAAAAATTAAACAATTCCGACAACTTAAAATTAGATACCTATATTCGCAAGGCAAATATTATTTTAAAAATCGGGATTATATAATTTGATACAACTGAATAAAATGGCTGTAGTCGATCTATTTCAACAAACATCAACAGAATAACTAACTAGTTGGCTACATTAAAATCCAGCGTGATCCGTACATTATATCATACTTACAGATCACCTTCTGAGCGCTAGCCGTTGGCCAGTGTGCTGAGATCCATATCGTCGGTTTCGCTTATTTCATTTTGAGTAATCCGGTTAGATTTGAAGTAATACAGGAGTTCTTGATTAATCGAATGTTTATCCAGATGTTTTCAAATGTTTTGGTACTTTTTGCCGTTATTATACTGTCAGGTAAACTGTTCCATAGTTGTACTAATCTGTTTGTGAAAAGGGTTTTCCTGATATTTTTGTTTGATATTCTTAAATAGAGTTTTTACTAGTGTATGTCCTCTTGTTTTAGCTTGTTTTAGTAGTGTTTGTATCTGGATGTGGTTGACACAAATGTGGCAAACTATTGTCATAGATTACTGATGTTATTTTGTAGGTCTCGATCATGTCACCACGAGTACGTCTGTATGCTAGTGTTGGGAGTTTCAGCTTCCTTAGTCCTTCATCGTAACATATACTCTTTGAATCCCAAAATAAGCTTTGTAGCTCTTTTCTGCACATTTTCTAATGCTGATATATGTTTAACTTTATATGGGTTCCATACCGGATTTTAATATTCAAGTTGTGGGCGGACTTTGATAATTGCTTAACTAATTGCGCTCAACCGATTAACGGACGGGGGGGGGGGTCCCCCAGAACAACTTGGTAAATTAGATTCAATTTGGTTCATTCTGACGTATTTCCGGAAGGTAAATTCCAAAATTACAGGTCTAAATCGCCTCTGGATCCGCGCCTGGTATGTAATGGAACGGCGTATTAGTCCCATTATGATATTGGCTTGCTTTATTTCTTCACTCATGTGGTCTTCAAAGCTTAATTTATCATCAACAATTACCCCAATACCCCTTTCCTTCTCCATAAATTTGAGTTTGGTGTCACACAGCTTGTATTCATATGGAGGTAAGGTTCTCGTTCCTGTAGTCAGTATCTTGCATTTGTCGGGATGGAATTTGAGTAACCATTTGTTTGACCAGTTTTCTAGTTCCAGCATATCTTGTTGTAGAGTTTCCATATCCGTTGGTTCATCTATTTCTTTGAAGACTTTTGTGTCATCAGCAAACATGTAGCATTCTGAATGTATGTTTTCTGGTAGACCATTAATGTATATGACAAATAATATCGGTACGAGGACACTGCCTTGTGGGATTCCGCTAGTTACTGGTGTTCACTCGAAGGAGCTATTCATAACCCTCACCCTTTGTCGTATATTCTGGAGAAACGAGGTACTCCAATGTACAATATTGCTATATATACCATTACTTGGAACGTGTAGTATTTGTAGCGTTGTTGACCTCGCAGAGATAAAGCCAAAATGTCTAGGTGAAAAGAGTATGTTACCTTTCATGTGCTTTACTACATGATCTCTAATAAAATGTTCAAATACTTTACACAAGATGCAAGAAAGGCTTACTGGTCTGTAGTTTTCTTTATTTTCAACTGTTTTTCGTGTAAGATTTATGGCGTGTTTTTTTTTAATTATTTTGCTGTACTCTTCATATATTTTTTCGTCTCTGGTTTCCATGAATCTTTTGCAACATCAGTGTTTCTTTCTGATAACAGCCAGCATTTTAGAGTCTAGGTTGACTTTTCCCTTTTTCCCATCTGTCTGTCTACCTACGCGTTTAGTTACATGCTTATCTTGTATTTTCATGATGATCTCCTTAAAAGTGTTCCTCTGATCATTAATACTTCCTCTCACTTCATTTCTGAAAGTTTTTTTTCTTTCACCGAGATTTGCCTTGTCGTAATAGTATTTCGTTGTTTTCTTGTTGGATGTAGCAATTATAGTTGAACTGTATGGTCGCTATTACCAAGTGGGCTTAAGTCTAGACAGGATTCATTTGAAGGGGTAGTCCAGGTGTCCCAATTTATCTTCTCTAGGTTAAAGTCTCTCATGATGAGTACATGGCTATAGTTTGTGATGAATATTTCCAGCAACAAATTTAATAATTGGAACCTGTAGAATATTTACAGACAAAATAATAACAAAAAGCGGGATTGGCACCACCCCGCGGGGTAGGGCATGCACCCGGAGAAAACCCTAGAGGTTAGACAGACGACCCAACTCTTTGTCATGGACAAGCTTGGGCTGGAAACCACACCACTTGACTCAGTGACAGACACACAGACAAGGGCTGCGGCATAATATGTTCACATTATGAAATGAAATGGGGTTTAACGTCCTACTGTTCTGATCCGACTGAGCTAATGAAGACGGTTCACATTATGAATGTGGACGTATACAAATGGATACGAATGCAACTCAAACTGCAATGTGAGTGTGAATCTACTTCCACTTGATCAACCATTTTCTTTATTGCCAGATTTTTGTTCCACGACATTTTTAGTGTCGTAATGTCGGGTAAAATGTCGTGATGTCCGGTAGAAATGTCGTGTTGTCGGGTTGTCGTGTTGTCGGGTAGAAATGTCGTGTTGTCGGGTTATCGCGTTATGAAAGTCGACATCACGACATTACGACATGATACCAATCAGCCACCATATTATACACACACGTCCGCCACGTAAAACCTGAAACTACATGTGGTTTACCATACGCTCCACTTTATAATATCCTGATAGACAGCCCATTTTATCAGATATTTGGTCAAAGGACGATGCGAGTACTACAGCAAACTGATCCCGCTGTGAATATTCGCTTGGCCGCTACAATCACTGATAAGCATGACCTTGACGAGGCTTAATAAGTATGGCATATTAACTTTTTTACTCTGTGAAACAGATTGGTACTACAGCAGTAAACATATACCAAATTTGCATGCTTACTGTAGAGCCCAGTGAGCATGATGAACCAACTATGTCACTCCCGGTTTTAATAAAACGTTTTGCCTTTGATACAGAGGGGATTATTTAACAATATATATTTAAGATTTATGGAAACCTTGTTGAAAATCGCTGGTCTTCCCCTTTAATATAGGTGACATGTACAAGGTGAATAATAACAGTCATAGACTAGTCTACTGATAGGACAACGGGACCACACCACACAAGGTGAATATCAGCAGTCATAGACTAGTCTACTGACAGGACAGGAGAACCACATCACCTAAGGTGAATAACAACAGGGTCCGTATTCAAAGGATATCTTAAGTCTAAGATAGTCACTTAACTGTTAGCTTTCACTTAAATATACGTAACTTCCTGTAAGTTAAGGGCAAGTGGTATTCAAAGGCACTGTTAAGTATCAAATTTTCCCTTAAAGTTAAGCTGCCTTAACTTTTAAGTGTTAATCTTCAAGTGGTATTCAAAGGCCAGTTTAAGTGAGAAATATCCACTTAACTTTAAGTGACCTACGGGAGGTACCTTAAAGTTTAGTGAGATTATAATGACTTATTTTAATGCTGTAGAAGCAGTCCCGTAATGGCGATTTTAAAAGATAGGGAATTCAGATTAAAACAAAGACAATGTCGCCGAGCGTAGCTGACCTCCAATTTATTTTTTCGTCGTCAACTTTGATGTTGTAGTGCCTTAATAGAGTATAAGGTTATTACCACCGATTTAGTTAAGGATATCTTTTCCCGATCATTTATCATGTTATGTTTGTATGTTTCCATGGCTGTCATAAAATATAATTAAATTCATTTGTGGAGTCGTGGCTTTATAGATTTTGGAAATTATTTATACTACCGCTAGAAGCAAGGCATGATCTAATTTTTACAACTCATTCCCATCTATACATAATCGGTATTATTTATTTTGGTAAAATATAATGAAGCATGAATATTTCGTACACACAATGTACCGTCAATGCCAGAACTGTCAAAATCTAAACTGTAGGTACTTACACAATATCTATGAATTTCTCAAATGATAGATTTACAAACACTGTATAATTTGTCCAGTCTAACTTAGAAGGCGAGGGCCATTGTGTATTGCTAATAATATGTTGTTTTCTATTCGCTTTATATTGTTAAAAGATTAAAGCTTACAATATCCATCATTATACTACCACTATTTATTGTAATCTATTTGAATGGATTTTTTTTTTTTTTTTTAAAAAGTCTATGAAAACAGCTGTTCCGGCAAAGGATGCACACTATCATAATTTATCTTATATTATAATCATACTATTTTCATGGGATACAATATAATATTTCGACAAACATTTTCCTGGTGATGTAAACTAAGAATTTAATAGAATACAGCGATGCTCTTAAGGGGGCATAACTAGCTGGTAATGTCAGTAAATCGTGATTTTTGGCAGTGGAGGGTATTCCATAAATAGAAAAATTCATGCTTTTTGGCGAATGTGAGTATTCCATAATTTAAGTGTGCAGTTAAGTTTTCACATAGCCAAGTATGTGTAAAATACAACCTTTGAATACCGATTTAAGGTAAGACACTTGGTTAAGTGGAAAAATTAAGTATTTTTACTTAACTTTTAGAAAACCTTTGAATACGGACCCAGTCATAGACTAGTCTACTGATAGGACAGCAGGACCACACCACACATGGGTGAATAATAACAGTCATAGACTAGAATACTAATAGGACAGGAGGATCACACCACATATAAACAAAATATACCCAGGACAAACACGTGAACGACACACACAATATACACATACATTCAAGTGATTAATAAAACACGTAATTTTTCAAATCAAGTGAATTGATCCGGGGACCAGCAGTAGGTTTCCACTTCGCTTACACAGTCTTTTCTTGTTAGTTAGAACATTATTTCATTCATTTGAAAAACAGGGCCACAAGACACACATGCAATTTAAATAATAAATGGAACACGTAATTTTGCAATTTAAGTGAATTCACCTGGAGGCCAGTAGCATTTCATTCATTCACAGAACGAAGTCTAGTTAGTTTGAAAAGTATTTTATTCATTTGAAAGGGATCGAACAACAGACAAGACGTATATATACGCTTTATTCTAACAGATTTCTTTTCTTTTTGAATCACAAACATCAGTGTGTAACACAATCATTTCACTCGGGATACCAAGTGAACAATGTGGAATGGAATCTTGAACAACGATAACCACTGTGATCCTTGTCCTGTGTTTTAACCAACAGATTTCTGTTTGTATTTAATTCAATTAGCAATTTCATTTCTTGACAAAATAGTCTTTATTTTTATTGAATTTAACTTTCGATAAACAAGTGTCCTTAACTGGTTAACGGCCACAATAACAAGATAGGTATCGCTAGGACGAGCCGATCACCAGACTGAAGTTCCAACGACGTACGTAGTTCATTAAAAAATATCCTTGCCATAGCTTCAATCTCTTTGCTCTCGTTGCCAGCTCCATCTTTTCCGCAAATTTTCGTTGGGTTGAATGTTTTCACTATACAAATAGAGAAAGAAATGGTCATGTCTTTGCATCAAAATTTGTATGGGGTTGACCACCCATAATTTGTAATACACAAACTTCAATTAGCATACTAAAAACAGGTAACTATTTGCCGTACATATCACCGTAGCCCATCTGATCAACCCGTTATCCTTCCGTCTCAAAATCATAAATTTTCACTGGCAGAAAATGTCAATTCATACCTTCTTCGTCTATTCCTGACCAACTAGGACATTTCGGGATTGACACGTGGTTCAATTATATTTCAATAATAGGCTAGCTCTGTAGGGATCTTTAGCAGCTGGAAGAAACCGGAGGTAAACCCACGAAGTCGGGCAAGCGATATTATTCCTTGCCCTTTACTACTGGGAACCGACACCACGTCACCATTCGACCCCTCCCCCCAACTCCTGCTTATCCTAAGGAATTGTATTGTACAATGTAGTCCCACCAGTATGGGCCACTTGTATAATTCGAATCTTGTGCGACTTAATGTAGAATAGGCACCTTGTGTATCTGGACTGCCATATTTTGAATCACCTGGTCAAATATATTACACTATGTACTTCTATCATTTATCTTGACTACCTCGTCTGGAATGTCGACCTTGTCGTTTAGAGTCAGTTTTACTGGTCACGGACACGGCACTAGCAGCATCACTGCTACCATCACTAGATAGAAGATGATCATAACAGTTGTATCCACTATCTACATATCTATAAAATAACAACAGTTTATTCAAACATGCCTGTCTATTACTACTTAAACATGCATTATACAAGAGCAAAAACTGTCTATTGTAGGCCCTTCTTTAGGCCCGAAATGTCCTTAATATACCCATTATCATATAAACATAATCAAGTCTAGAGGTGACCGAATGGCTTAGATTGGCAACTATCTCTGTATCGTACATAATGTATCTTTAATCAATCTTCCAACGGAACTATTCAAACTATCATCTTGAATCAGACGCATTTAATTATTATATAAATCTTACATCATGTATCGTTAATCAGAGGAAGAGGACTTGGCAAATCTTTCCACTGAACTAATCGACCACGGGTTAACTGCGATCGCCATTGAATTGTTCTTATATCTATTCAACACAAACAAGGTCATTTCGGGACTGTATGGTTTAGGACGAGGTTGGATAGACGACCCTACTCCTTGTCACGTACAATATACAAACTAGGTCATTTCGGGACTATATGGTTTAGGACGAGGTTGGATAGAAGACCCTACTCCTTGTCACGTACAAGGAATGAAATCACGTGACTGAATAACAGACCTTATTATCTAAAGTGTACGGGACCGGTTTACCTACCGTTTCCTGGACCAGAATTTGTGTTCATGGCGGACGGATTTACGTAACTGGGTTGATTTATCGTCTGTTCGTCCTTCTAACCAATATGTCGTCTGCTCGCCCTTTCCCTACAATATCAAACATCGGTTATTATAACAATTTGTCAGCCGCATCAACTCCTCAACTCACTAAATGAGGAGTGGTATGACATGTTTTAGGAAGAGTCAGTATACTATGTGAACTCTAGGAGTGGTATCAGGTGTTCTAGAAACAGTAATCATACTATGCGAACTCAACGGAATTGTTATGTTACAAAATATGTATTTTATTGGTACATTGTCTTTTATATATGGGGGTAGGGGAGGGGGAGGGGGTGGCCTAGTGATCTAGAGTACCGCGCTTCGACGTCTAGCTGGCCGGTCACCTC
The DNA here is from genome assembly GCA_036850965.1 of Patella caerulea. Lineage (NCBI taxonomy): Eukaryota > Metazoa > Mollusca > Gastropoda > Patellidae > Patella > Patella caerulea. The sequence continues at coordinate 2,243,865 of JAZGQO010000002.1, forward strand.
TGGCTTGCGGCTGTGGTTTCGATCCGTGGTGTGAGCGTATGTGGCATGGAAATTGGGGCGTCTTCTCAACCTCCCACTGCTAAAGACCCCAAAGAGCATGCGGCTTATTGAAATAAAATTAAACCATATGTTAGTCCTGAAATGACCTAGTCTGTGTCGAGTGGACGTTACACCCCATTTCTCTCTCTCTTTATATATGGGAGAAACCAATTGTGATGTGTGAGAGGGCCTCTACCCATTATCATAAGAAGCCCCCTTGAAACACAATTATAATGTGTGAGAGGGCCTTTATCCTAGTAAATTCATTAAAAAAACATCCTTTGAGTATTCTTTGAAAATAAAAACGACGCCAAAAAAACTATATTTTAAATGTGGGATAAGGAAATTGTGTGTTTTATAGAAAATATATCATATTAACTCGAATATCCCCCTCACATCAACATATAGAAGGCTGACGGCGATATCCGAGTAGAACAAAGGAATTATAGTTTCCAGATGCAGCCTTATTAGAATCGTGTATTATACACCACGTGCAGTCAATACAGATTATATAACACACGTGCAGACAATACAGATTATATAACACACGTGTGTTAATTTAAATAGTTTTAAAATCGAGATTTGTAAAATTTAAATTATAAAAAGTTCCCTTCCCGTCGATTAAAAATTGTCGTCTGCTGAATATATAGTTTAATAGACCACCGACGTGAAAACAATTATTGTCGATAAAAAATGGAAAAATGTTTTAATAAAAATAGAGTAGGCTCTCGACTGTCTCTTCACATTGTGCTTTCTGATGAAAGACGTGCGCAGATTATAAAGGGACGAAGGAGGGAGTGGGCATCGATCAGAAAGGGAGGGATGTGGGAAAAGGGGCATCGATCACAAAAGGGTGGAGGGGGAGGGGCGTCGATCATAAAGGGAGGGATGAGGGAAAAGGACATCAATCATAAAGGGGCGGAGAGGGAGGGGCATGGACCATTCAGGGAAGGAGGAGGGGGAGGGGCGTCGATCATAAAGGGAGGGATGAGGGAAAAGGACATCAATCATAAAGGGGCGGAGAGGGAGGGGCGCTGACCATTCAGGGAAGGTGGAGGGGAGGGGCGTCGATCATATATAGGGCCGGACGGAGGTGGGATGGGGCAATAATCATACATTAACGGAGGAAGGACGTGACATCGATCTTAGATATGCTTGCTTCAACTGAAAAGATTTATTTTTGAATGTTTTAAGCCATTCGGCTATCCATTGCGCATATCGGTTGCCTGTACAACCTCGTGGGTTTTCTCTGTGTCTTCCCGTTTCCTCCCACTGTTAAAAGACCCCCACGCACAAGCGAATTATTGAAATAAAATTAAACCATATGTTAGTTCCAAAATGATCTAGTTTGTGTCGAGTGGACGTTAAACCCCATCTCGAATCTCCCCCCCCCTCTCTCTCTCTCTCTCCCTCTCCATTGCGCATATTACGTCACTGCACACGTGAAACTAAAACAAATGGCAATCTCAATATGACAAAAAATTTTTTTAGTTAGACACTGAACTCATTTCCTTGGTTTAATAAACACAACGAGGACGAAATGTCGCTTGAAGACATCCGGACAGCAGTGAAATGTCCCTCCGGAATACAAAACACAAAGACGAGAACTGTTTCTATTAGCGACATATAATTCATAACGTTATTCTACTATGAATACAAGAAGAGGTGTGTTTATATTTTACATGCTGCAAGCCCGAATCACTCGGTACACTATTTGTTTTTATAGCCTTTATAACGTGTACAACGTCATATTGATGATATTTAAAGTAGTAGGCGATAAAGGGTTTCATAATTCGGACAATTGTAATCAAAAAACTGATATGACGGTTTTTTGTCAGCTAAAAAAAAATAGAGAGAGAGAGAGTTTAAATATTTTGTAGCTCACGAATGTCTTAATCCTTGAGAGAAAATTAGGTGACCCGGAGGAAACCCACGAGGTTTAGATAGCGATCCTGCTCTCTGTTACTTGACTCTATGATAGACATTATAACATTAATAGTTGTAAGCTGTGTTGGGTTTAACGTTAGTACCTACTGGGCTTATGGATACAAGCAAACACCACTGTATACTATTCTAACTGCCAAGGGATCTTTTAATAACCCGCCAATATGTATACAGGACCTCTTTTTCTGTCTTATCCGAATGACTATACAGATACAATAGATTAAACACATTTGGTTTAGGAATAAAACAATACGCCCTGAAAATGAATCGGATATATTGTTCTAAAATATCCGTCAAACCGTAGCTTTAAATAGGAAACCCGATGTCCCACATGTGACAAGCTAATATATATTTCATCCTCGATACGGAACTAGGTTCAAGTCGTGACACACAATGTGTTCGGTTCCGCGGTTCCACTATTACAGAGAAAAGGTCACGAACTGGAGAGGTCATCTCGACGTAAGTTAACAGTGGAAAAACACCGGACATGTGGAAACAATCGTATTATAGAATTTATTTGTGTGAACATATGTTGTTTATCTGAATCTAATTCTCACTACAAGAACTCAAGTTGCTGTCTTTCTTTGTAGAAACATCGACACCACAGACATAGAGAGACATGTTGGATTTGTAAAGAACAACGAAATCATTATTCTTGTATAATATTTAATTAAAAGGTAAGAATGTAGTTTAATAAGTTTAGTATAAAATAAATTATTATTAATTAAAACAACCGGCCTATTATTATTATAAACTCAATTGTTGTTGATTAAAACAACCAGCTTGTTATTAGCATAGAATAAATTGTTGTTAATTAAAACAACCAGCTTGTTATTAGCATAGAATAAATTGTTGTTAATTAAAACAACCAGCTTATCATTAGCATAGAATAAATTGTTATTATTAAAACAACCAGCTTATCATGAGCATAGAATAACAACCAGCTTATTATTATAGTAAATTGTTATTAATTAAAACAACCAGCTTATTATTATTATAAACTAAATTGTTATTAATTAAAACAACCGACTTATTATTATTATTATAGTAAATTGTTGTTAAATAAAACAACCAGCTTATTAGTATATCAAATTGTTGTTTAATAAAACAATCGTATTATTATTAGTATGCATACAGTAAATCATTGTCAATTAAAACAACCAACTTATTATTAGTATGCATACAGCAAATTATTGTCAATTAAAACAACCGACTACCTCCTGTTTTAACCATGTTTTTATTATGGCAAAGGGAGAAGATGGACCAGCCTCTTTCTTCACAAGACCGATTTTATAAGTGTGTTTTAAATTGACCTTTTGATATACAAGAACTTTTTATTTTGTTTTTACCAATCTTAAGGTGGTTTTTGATCTACACGGACGTTTTTATTATGCGTTTTTATCAATTTTCAACACATTAAGCGTAAATAATTCAATTAAGTGTAAATAATTCAGTTAAATCAACCAGCTGATATTAATGGCAGCCGCTGTGACAGGGTTAGTAAGCTGTGTTCACTATCCAGAGTAAGGTGACGGTTTACTGTCCAGGCACTCTCGGGGTTCGATATCCCTATGCATATTGGCCTAGAAAGCTCCCTATAATATTCCAAGCGTGCATTTCCTTGTCAGTGATGCAAGACGGAGCCCCGGACAGAGAGATAGTGTCTAGTCGTTCGGGTGGAACGAAAAACAACCACTTTGTTACATAATTACTAAAATTAAATATATTTGTAACCGTGATAGACAAGTTGAATATTCAAAAGAAGTAATATCCGTCCCTTTTAAATAGAATTCCAACCCAGCCAATTATTTAATAAAACGAGATTCACTCCATAAGCCTGTAATTTATACTGTATTCTTTAATTTATTCTTTATTTATTTATCATGTAGTCGTATATCGTAGTTACCTCTGTCCGTCGGTCAATTGTCTACACTTACTTGTGAAGTCGCTAATAACAGGAACAGCTACAGTTATCACCTACCAGAACAAGTTTTGTGAAATAAATGGAAATTGGGTTCACCGTCCTACTGTTCTGCTCCAAGCGGGGTAAAGAAGACTGGTGGGCTAGGGGAAATGAAATGTTCAGTTCCAAATGGATTAATGAAGACGGGCATACGATGTGCTATGCAGGAAATGTTACCCAGGTAGTGGCGCTAAGGTCTACTCTTCTTCAGATTAAAACTGCCAAGGGATCTTCTACGTTCTCAGGGCCTCGCACGTTTTGTAGAGTAATAATTGGCACTATGAAGAACTAGAAACCTATCACGTTTTAATTATCTCTTGTTGCCCTTGATCAGGTTTTATCTTCTTGTAAATGCTTCCATTACCAATAAACAAACGCCTTTATGGACTAGACGACACGGACGACTTCGCTACTGTTGTCCCGTGTTTCGTTGTCTGTCAACCTATTGTTTTTTTTATAAATATTATAATGTATTAATCCGTTTTGTATATTTTAGACGATGGTTGCGTTGTACTCGGCCACCATATTGTTGGTGGTGACGTGTCTGTATCCTAGCAACTGTCAGACCCCTGACAACATCTGTCAATCATCAGCATATCGTAATCTACCAACCGGGCTTCAGAATGAACACCAGTGTATGGTCCTAGAGCGCTTACAACGCGACATGCAGAACGAAAAATTAACAAGAGACAGACAATTCAACAGTATTCTAACGTACGTAATTCTCTTCCATTCAATAAAAACCTTGGCACATGGGGTTTAACGTCCACTCGAATTCAATAATTCAGCAGTTGGAGGGAACCGGAGCACTCGGACAAAACCCACAAGTTTGGCACACGAACCCACTCCGTGTCAGGTATAAGCTTGGGAATCCAAACCTCAAGTGATTAAATGGCAGACCTTATGGTCTGAATCGCAATTAATAGACCACTCGACCAATCAAATCTCTGTGTAAGAATTCTAGTGTGGCGCTTTGAAGGCACAACCTTCCTCCCATCACGTTTTGTTTTTGTCCCATACTAACGACTAGACCTTATTCCGCATCATGTACACTTGAAAACCCGAGAAACGCCAAGATGGAAACCGAGACCTCCACCATAGTTAATGATCCAGTACCAGATTCGCCGATCCACCATGGTACCTGTTATTTCTAATACCTTATTTACACCGATTACCGTGGTCCCCATTCTTTGTAATACCTTATTTACACCGACCACCACGGCCCCTCCTTCTTATACCTTACTGACATCGACCACCGCAGCCTCCCTTCCTTCTAATACCATATTTATACAGAACCTACATTCTAATATCTTATTTACGCCGACCACCGTGGCCCCTCTCTGTCTCATACCTTCGTTACACCGACCACCCTGGTCCCGTTTTCTTATATACACCGAATCAATGACCCCCTTAATTCTAATACCTAATTTACACAAAATGTTTGATTGATTTACACAAAATGTTTAATTGATATAACTGATTAACTTGACGTACATGTGTTTGAATATTTCATCGTGTTATTTAGGAAATTGTCTCGACTTGATATTAAAATGCAAGCTGGATTTCATCGTGTTAAAGATATGCCGAGTGCCAACAGAGCGAGAGGATTCCCAGCTCTTAAAGATATAACAGTCGCGAGAAGTAAGTTTTACTTTTTGTAAAATATTTTATACATTTTAAAATAAGAGCCATTTATCAAAACTTATTGCAAAAGATGGATGTGATTTACAAATCAATAGGATTCTTCCTGTCAATAGGACAAACAAACAATTTCAGACGGTGCTAATTAAAATTCGTAAGCATGGAAAATGTCGTACATATCGTCTTTCGGTCTATCCATGTCCTTGTTCATGGAGTGCGCGTAAAAGAAACCTTGAAAATAGGATATTGGGGAAGAGTAGGCGGAAACGTAAATTTCATTGTGTATCACTGCATTGTGCATGTCAGACTTCAATAGACCCTGTATTGTGTATGCCAGACTTCATTCACCCGCTGCATAGTGTATGCCAGACTTCATTCACCCGCTGCATTGTGTATGCCAGACTTCATTTGTTTGTTTCAGATTGCTACGAACTGAAAATGAGCGGACTCAATCTTAGCGGAGTTTATCCACTTAAACTTCCCAGTGGATACGTCGTGAACGTTTGGTGCGACATGGATTTGCAGGGTGGTGGATGGACTGTGATTCAACGACGTTTCGACGGTTCCGTGAATTTTACGCGAGGATGGGACGATTACGCTTTCGGATTCGGAAACGTGAACTCCGAGTTTTGGTTGGGTAATGAGAATATATATTACATGTTGCGCAACACGAATTACACGCTACGGATTGATCTCCTGGACTGGGAGGACCAGCACGCATGGGCACAGTATGATTATTTTAAAGTGGCGAGTGAAGAGAATAAATACAAACTGACGGTCAACGGGTTCTCGGGAACAGCCGGGGATTCCCTCGCCTACCACAATAATATGTTCTTTAGTACGATGGATCGCGATCATGATAAATGGTACGCTAGTTGCTCCAATAAAGATCAGTCCGGTTGGTGGTTCAACGCCTGCAGTTACGCGTCCCTCAATGGGATATTTCATCCCAACGGAGAACAGAACATCACACCAGATGGCGTTATCACTGGCATCACGTGGTTCGAATGGAAACAGAACCTCGCGTATTCCATGAAGCGCGTGGAGATGAAGATCAAACCGAGGGTAGCCTTAATGGCGGAAGCAGAAGGCCTCATCGGGGGATATGACTGATTTTTTAACAGTTGTGTTCCTGAACGAATATACCGACATTTATTCGTTGAGATTTTTTTTTTGTTTTTACTCAAATGCTAAAGTATATGAAAATGTTTTCTGGTCACAGAAGAGTTTCGAATGTATAAATTCATGTCATTATATAATTACGGATGTTTTTGTTTTTATCTCCTTTTAACACGTCCTGTCACGACATAGTGGTGGGAGCAGAGCGCCCACTCACAGCAGGGTATGTTCAGGAATGTGAGCAGCGCCCGGGGTACTTGTGTTGGGTGGGGGGGGGGTATCAACGTGATGTCCGGGCTGAGGTCTTGGGGATTACTGGAATTTTATAAAATTAAAAACTTCGAGGCAAGATTTCTGATCATTTAGATATCATACATTTTATGATTAGAATTGAGTGAAGCCAAACCGGTGACAATTCTTCCTGCCCCTTTAAGGACACAAATACCTTGCTTCATTTTAAGGACACGTTATTTGAATGAAGAATACCCTGCTGCCTTTAATGACACGTTCCTGCACACTCCCAGGTCCACCCCATCTCCATGTTCCTTAAGCAACGCCCGCGAGTTTTACAACATCTAACCGTTGCTTCAATACTTAGCAATTCCCGAATTTTTGCGCCCGTTATGTTTACACGTGACTTTAGCATTGTCCATTCAGAGGTTGTGGCACATAACACACTGTAAACAAACATATCGGCCTCCATAGTTTACAGCCGTTGAAAGGGTTTTTTTTTTCCAATTGAGAAACTCACGGAAAACCAGCAACCTTACATTGTTCAATCTTTGAACTTTGCAACTTGATTGTCAGCTGTAGACAGTTTAGCTAGAAGCGCCTGTTGATTGTGTTCCGCGTCCTTTTTGCAGATTATTGAACATGTTCGTGGTAAACCCCATCTGGAAAACGCCAAACAGGGACCCCCACCTCCCTTTCCCTGTGCACCACCGCTGATGAGAACAAACTTGTTGGTCTACCCACGGTCTGGTTGGTTACACGATCGGTTGTCAATTAGACCTAGGTACCCAGTTGTCAATTAGACTTAGGTACCCAGTTGGCAATTAGAGTCCAACTTGGGTAATGGACTGTCAATTTAAGTTTTACTTGAGTATTCAGATGTGAAATAGAGTCTAACCTGGCTACTCGTTGATAATAATAAGGAAAAGCTTACCTTGACATGGACAAATCCGCGGTATTTTATAATAAAACCCTTTCCTTGAAGACTGTCTTTACATGGTTGACTGATGTGGATTCTACCTGCCTAAAAAATACACCAGATACAGGACATAGAAAGGACTGAGTACGCATGTACCGTTACATGCTCGGGACTGTACAGTACAGCGCATTGGGCGCTTAAAGTAGCTAAGTCTCTAACTCAATATCATCCAAAAACTTCAACATTGAAAACACAAATTATTTGTCAATTTAAATCAACATTGATGCTGTGATCTTACCGGGAAAAGATGGGCTTCTGATATCCAATATTTAAGACAAAATAAACATTTTACCATTGGTACACGAATCGTGTACAATAATGCGTTTCAACCCCAGTTTTAACAAGAGACTCGAGGGACGGGGCTACACACATTGTACCAAATCAAACGGCGTATGTAGACTGTAATAACCAGACGCTAGAAATTTGCATTCGATTCAGACTGTTGGCTTATTTCGCCGAACATAACTGATTTGAAATTAGAGTAAAAACGGAAACCATTGGATGTAAATTAGTTTATATACATTCTTATTACAGTATTATAGGCGTTGCAACCCACTTGTGTCAATTTCTAGGCCCAAATGTTAGCGATTTAGCTCCTTTAAGGCTGGCCCCAGAATCCATTCACTCGATTTGATATGTACATTTGTTTGTGATTTCTGCGTCTGCGCATTCTATTTTGTCCGCAGTTTTGTTTTGTGTGTAGGACGGTCCTCCTGTTCTTACTATTAAGTGTATAATTGTGCAATGCGAGAATGGGGGATTTTGCTGGGGCATCCTAACACAACCCAACCCTAACCCAATTATGCAGTGTCGTTTTCGAATATTTTTCTTTGAACTCCAAATGTCAGCTGCACATTTATATGAACGCCAAAGAGTAGATCGATGAACCTCGATGTTTCATCTAATCCGAACGACTGGACTGAACGCTTTTATTGTCAACCGCCACGTCTAGTAAAAATGTCAGGGGCAAGTCATTGGAAACCTTTTAGTCCAACACCGGGGTTGATCCAGGGATTTTCTCAATCGTGTCTTTAATATTGTTATATATATAAAACATATCACACTAAAAGATCAGTGAAGATCAGATTTATTACATGTATTAAATGCCATTATTTAAAATATACCTCACTATAAGATCTGGCCCCGAGTTCACAAAGTATTCTCAGATTTCAGGTGAGAATTTACTCAAACTTGTTCCCCCTATTTTAACTAGAGCTCTTTATAAAACTTTTGTTGTTTTAATGTATCAAATACATGAATGAGAAACAATGTGCAAAGTTTGGTGTTTCTGCATCAAAGATATTTCTCATAAACAGTGATTGAAAGTTGGGCAAATTCTTATCTTAAGTCTGAGAATGCTTTGTGAACTCGGGGTCAGATGTAATATGTGTCTTTAATATTATATGAAACCTACCTCACTATAAGATTGCATCCTAGAAGCTGTATTTACAGTATCACCAAATAAACAATACTGGGGTGTTCTTCTACCAACTAAACCTGATGCTACGCTACCTATATGCATACCTGCAAGGAACAAAACACCGTATTATCGGTTTATCTCCCTTAATAGTTTACTTGGGTTAAAGGGAAATAACCGTGTCGACACCATTCGGATGCAGACCACCACTTATTTTCCCCCTATGGCGCCAACGTTAATTCCGTCATTTAATTCTGGCTTCAACCTCGAATCTACTGTTCATTACATGAGCTTGGTTGATTTCTATGTTTCCCACTCGATAACGAGGAGTTCCGTGTTCACCGAGAAAGTTCTGGCGTGGTCACCCTTTGTTAGTGGTGTAGGTCCCGTGTGTATATTTGCTGGCTGGCGTGACTACCTCTTGTCAGTGGTGCAGGTCACGTGACTACCTCTTGTCAGTGGTGCAGGTCACCTGTATACATTAGCTCGTTGAACTGGGGGGCCCGGCGTTGGTTCATCATGATTTTCGGGCGCCGTCTCCCCTTTTGGTGTAGAACGGGGGATCTGACAAGAACAGCTGCCTAGTCGTTCGGATGGGATGAATAACTGAGGTCCCTTGCACACATTGGCATGCACGTAAAAGAACCCTTCCCAATTGTAAAATCGCAATAAGCCGTTAAAAATTCATCTCGTGATTCTATACTGTTTTGCTTAGAATTTAATATAGATTACATTACCTATTCTAGCTTTAAGATTATTTCCCGATAGCGGATCTTTCAATGTTCGGGCTTTTTCTAAAAATTCTAGTGCCAATCTAGCCACCCTCTGCGCATGATCAGGTTGTCGATCTGGTACGCCACCCGCCACCATGTACACAGCGTCACCTAGTGTCTCTACCTTAAATATAAACATATTCAATAATGGAACGGTATACATCAGTTTGTTACGTCACGGAAGACCGTACCAGAACCAAGTTTTGTGAATTATGGCTATCGACTGTTGCCGAAAGGACGCTCTAAATCAGACATTAACTATTTCAGATCGCGCTGTAGGATTTCCAGCTTTGTCGTTGTTGTACCTCTTCTCCTGTCGCAGTTATTGTTTCGGGCTGTTGGTTGGGCTAGCTAGCACCAATACGAGAGATCAACCACCAAATATTCAGGGTCAGATAGAAACATGGGATAGAATAGCAATCTTTAACCCCGTCTAACATAACGGATCTGGGAAATGTTACTGAATTAACTTTGTATTAGAAATAAAATAGTTTATAGCTCTCTACAATACCTTGAAATAAACAAAAATACCTTGAATAGTTTATATCTATCTACAATATCATCGAAGAAAATAAAAACATTGTTGATACATTCTACAATCTGTAGGGCGGAAGCTCGAGCACACATCTCCGTGAACCCGACTAAATAACAAAACATCACAGATACACTGTCAAACGACTGAAATATAAAACATTACAGATACACTGTCAAACGACTAAAATATAAAACATTACAGATATACAGACAAACGGCTGAGATAACAAAACATCACAGATACACTGTCGAACAACTGAAATATAAAACATTACATAACTTTCTGTGTATACCGTCACGTGAATGTTGGTGAATAACATTGTATAACTTTTAATGTATGACGTCACGTGTATTATATAACTTTTAGTGTATAGGAAATATAATCAATAAAAATTCAGCAGGAACTTAGTTAACAATAATTTCTAAGTCAACTAAATTTATTATTTTTTTAGGTTTTTATTCCATTACTTGAAACATATGCCAACTACGAAACAAACTCACAGTGTCATGCGCATGGAACCGACACAAACCGGAAATTGAGTCAAGTTGCGACACTGGCTTCCAGCATCTTAAAATGGGCATGTGATTGATTATGTACATTTAGTTAATGTGTGTTTCTGTTTTATAGAGGTTTTCGCCATTATTTTCTATGTCATGTGACATTGTAATGGTGCACTTCCGTTACAAGCCATAACGAGTCGATATATTTATCACGTGATAGGAGGAAATGTCGCCAATTTATTACAATTTTCAGGTCTTAAAATCTTCAATGTCTGCATTCATTTTTAATACGTTTCCTATCAAACTTGTATTATGTTGCACATTTCTACCGGAAATTGTCTTTTATTGAAGTTGGAATGTTTTAGTATCATATTGCGCTCGAGGGTAAAAACAACGTCGCACGTGTTGAACGGATGTCAAGATTACATGTTTACAGATGTTTTTACCTCACAAGTGTTGATAGGATCTTCACCATTTTTTAATCTTATAGCAATGCTTCTTGGCATCATAGAATAAAGTAATGTATCACCCTTACGTCGCCATTGATCTAGCTTTTGTAGATTCTCAGCAATTTGACGACTGGCTTCCACTTGCTATAATAAAAAATAACATGTAATTATTTAAAAGAGAGAGAAAAATGAGGTTTAACGTTCGCTCGACACAAACTAAGCCGACCATCTCGGGACTAACACATGGTTCAACTTTATTTCAATAATTCGCTTGCGTGTAGGGGTCTTTAGCAGTGGGAGGAAACCGGAGGTCCCGGGAGTAAACCCATGAGATTGGACAGGCGACGATACAGCTTGTCACGTACAACCGGGATATCGAACCACGCCAGTTGACTCAATGCCAGACTTTATGATGCAGCGCGCACGCTAACCTTTGCCCCGCCCCCTAATTATTTGATATACTGGACAACGTCATCAGAAATATAATGGTGGTTGACTGTTCTAATGAAGGCATGTATACTCCACACAGTGTGATATAGGAGAAATTTTGTCCAGACAGCGGAGGAGCTACGGATTACTCTTATATCGAATTCCAGGTGCCTGGGGATCTTTTACGTACACGGGACCTCGAATTGTCGTTCTATCCTAACGATTATAGACCTACATCGCTCCTTTCCATGCCCTCTGACATATATCACTGACAAGGGGGAACAACTCCTCAAAATCTACATCAACATGCTCGGTAAAACGGGGATCGATCACAGAACCTCGATTTTAGCTAGCCAACATCCTACACACTGAATCACCGCACCTCACGACCTAGTATCTGTCATCACATTATTAACAACAAAAACCCAACATATTTTAAGATGCTTCAAGTAAATGCGCCTCCAGACATCTAGCAACCCGGTGCATGTCAATGTGAATACGAGTTCCGCGTTTTTTGCCCCAGCCGAACGAAAAGACGTTGTTCTTGCCAGGCCTGTCTGGGAGCGGCCTCGAGACAGAGTCATAATCACGTGATCTCATGGAGCGATCTGTTTGATATCTTTATCACCATTTGATTAACCCATATCAATAATTGTAAAGGTCACTGACAATAGTAATCGATTATTTAATGTAGTAATTTCCGTTTTTTCTACGTGTATAACAAGGTAATGGATAACCTTTCATTAAACGAACATATTATTCCGATAATGGAATTTATCCCTGCATCTCGCCATCAACTCCACCATCTCTCTCTCTCTCTCTTTCTTCTCTCTCTCCCCCTCTCTCTCTCTCTTTGTCTTGATGTTAGTACCCTACCTGATCGACACGATGTTCGAGCTGTGACGCGTTATGCCAACCATATAGGACCATTTCCCGACTGCTGTCATACATATTCAAATCATTCATAAATAAACCAGTTTTCTGCATATCTTCCAGATCGGTTATTCTTTAAAATATAAATATCTTCGAGATCAGTTATTCTGAGACATAATAAACCACAATGCTTAGTTAAAGGTACATTATGGGAGATTAGATAACGAGTTGGCAGTTCTCACTATAAAAGTTTAAAACTAGATAATGCAAAGGTAACTTGCCGAACATTTCAGGCAAATTGATGTTCTATGAACCGAGATTTAAACGATTGAAATTTCCACATAGCCTCGATTCATCATTACTAAAGTCAATACGATAAAAAGCAATGAGCGTTAAGGAGCATACATGATTCTTATCCAGTCAATATTGAATGAGCGTTAAGGAGCATACATGATTCTAATCCAGTCAATATTGAAGGGTAGCGTTGACATCGAGAGTTCATTGTGGTCTGGATAAGTTAATTAATGTCTAATTAATAATTTAGATAACATTTCAGGCCTAAAGAAAGACGTGCGATAGGCTGATTTATTTCTTGTATAATGTATGTTTAACATGATGAATACAATGTTTAAAGACCTGAAAGTTCTTGCTATAGATAATAAAAAATAAATATATTGAAGATTGCTGTAAAATTACTTCATGGCTGTTTTAAGAATAGTGTAGCCTCGATTGTAATTGCTACCGATAGTAAACAAAGTCTCGATTATCCAACTTCAACTAACTTATAGATATCATGAAAACGTCTAGAGAGTTGAGGGGGGGGGGGGCGAATAGTTAGCACGTGTGCGCAGTATCATAAATCCTGTCATTGAGTCAACTGACGTGCTTTCGAATCCCCGCTTGTACGTGACAAGGAGTAGGGTGACCTGTGCACCCTCGTGGGTTTTCTCCTGGTCCCCCGTGCCGCGGTTTCCTTCCCTGCTTTAGCGCCCTACGCGCAAGTGAATTATTGAGTATGTTAGTCTCGAAATCACCTAGTTGTGTCGAGTGGACGTTAAACCCCATTTCTCACTCTATCTAAAGAGAGTTGATTATGAGCTTGGTATGTGAATAAATGTCTGATTAATGATTTATATATGATTTGAGACTAAACGAAAGATCTGCAATAGTCACTAATTACCATAAGGGGGAATAATTAATATTATACAAATGATATTTAGATGTTTATATTGTCCCAGTATATAGTCTCGTACATAAGTTTTCCAGTAATAAACCGTTATTATATTTTCCCAGTATATAGTCTCGTAGAAACGTCGTCCAGGAATAAACCGTTATTATATTCCATAGAATTTGTTTCTTGTAATAAACCGTTATCATACTCCATAGAATTGTAGCCCGCGTATTTTCATTTATATTACTAAATTACTCATTGAAACTATCCATAGATAATACGCTACTTAACTCTAAATTTGACATTTTGACACGTGGTTTAAAGCGAGGATTTCATATTTTTAAGTTATGTTTTTAAAATGTAATTAAATAAAGGCTTAAAATAGATGGTATCTATAGACCGTCCTTCCTATTAATCCCATAATTCGCTATTGCCAGTTGAGAAATTGACAGAAACATCATTTTCAACTTCAAATTAAAACATTTGAAGATTGCTATTAAATAGGGGGTGTGGTGGGGGTTATTTGTGATATTATTTTCGGTGTAAATGATTATTAAGGGTGAGTATGATACCTATGACCGTATAACAGTGTGTTGACAACCAACTGAGACAAGAAATAGAAACTACGAAATTCTAGCTCTAATAGTTAAATCATGTAGACTAACATTATTTTTCTTGTTTGCCTTATTAGCATCCAATAAATATAAATACGTATAGTGTGGCGACCTGCTTTCAATCGTCATTTCCCCGGGTGGAGCGGAAACCCAGGCTCTTAAACCCCTTTCCATTCTGTTGTATTGGGCTGATCCACCTGGTAGTAATCTATATATCGTATTCACCAGTTAAAGAGTTGTAGTAATCACCAAATGTCGATTCTCAGATGAATTCAGATTATTTCTTGAAACCGGATAACAACAATTACATCTCAAGAGGGTGCCGCTGACATAGATTTGCTTGACATAAAGATTGATACGTTATTAACCCCATGCGTACTGTATAGGCAGGAGTAATTGGCAGAAATGATTCGGTTTTTCAAAACACAAGTTTGTCCTGGCCCGAACTACAATTCAATTATTTTTTTTTTATTTATTCAACAGACAAAAATTAATCTGACATACCATTCAAAATATTCTAAAACCAAATTCTCTCGAATCGGGATAGTGTTTCCGTCTATCAATAATTTGACCAGATCGTCTGATTTATGTCGTTTAATTCATATATGGGATCAATGCAACTTACAATGGCGTACTGAGAAAAGTTGTTAGACCTTACAATGGCGTACAAAGAAATGTCATTAGAACTTACAATGGCGCACAGAGAAATGTCATTAAAACTTACAATGGTGTACTGAGAAATGGCATTAGAACTTATAATGGCGCACAGAGAAATGTCATTAAAACTTACAATGCTGTACTGAGAAATGTCATGATAACTTACAATGGCGTACAGAGAAATGCAACCATTTTCCAATCTGGAAGATATTTGAGTTGTCCTTTCAGTAGTAGTTTTTTGTAATGTGTACACTTTTTGGAAGCACTTAATTTGGAAGAACCATCAATATATCGACTAGCTTCTAATTCAAATATAACAGTTTGAAAACTCAGAATCTGAAATTCACAAAAACAATAAAAACACTATAAGATATAGCATTTTGAAAACTCAGAATCTGAAATTCACAAAAAAGTACAATCACTATGAAATATGTTTTGATCAGTTACCATATTCGGACTGGAATAATCGAGACTAAATGAGAAATCTGTTTGGTAGAGAGAGAGAAATGGGGTTTAACGTCCACTCGACACGAACTACGATATTTCGGGACTAACACATGGTTCAACTTTATTTCAACAATTCGCCTGCGCGTAAGGGTCTTTAGCAGTGGGGGAAACCTGAGTGCCCGGAGGAAACCCACGAGGTTGAGAAGGCGTCCCGATCTCCATGCCACATACGCTCACACCAAGGATCGAAACCACAGCCGCAAGCCAGAGGTGACCGGCCAGCTAGAGGTCGAATGGCGACACTCTAGACCACTAGGCCACCCCAACCCTCCTGTTTGATATTAGCGTATACAATTTACCATAATAACAATAACGTGTTTGTACACTACATTTTATCTTTTATCTTTAGCGTTTCCCAAAATTCAAAGGGGTATAACTCTTACTTTAGTTAATTTTTGGACGTTCTAACATCAACTGACAGACTAAAACCACCCAGAAAACGACCATCGCCAAGAGGGGTTGCATCACGTTACGAACGTCCCCTGGATCCAGACCCTCGGTTTGACATTTGTTGTTATTGTTTGCAGTGTCCACGTAATTTGTCTACTAGTTTGTTTTATCGATTGTGCATGGTGTGCGGGTCCCCTGTCATCATGCTGTAATTACTATTAGTCAACCATGGCTACCAGACCACGGTCCTTTGTTAGGGACGTGCCTCACTTTCTATTACTAATACTTACGTTATCCCACGTGAACTCCACGAGAGGTCTCCGTAGACTGAATTTATCTGTGATTTTGGTGTCCTTGACCTCTCCCATCATGGTGGCTAGACTTTCACCAACATGGCGGATAGTCATCGTGTTGTCAAATACAATACAAAATGGAAACAGCTGAAAATAGAAAAGCACCAAATAATCCTTATATTATTCTGAGAATCCAGTGTTGGGTATATTGGGGTATATTGATTTTTCTGGTGAAGTTTCACAAAATCTCACTCAAGCCACATCCAGAAAATCTCACTCAAGCCAGAAAATCTCACTCAAGCTGTATGCAGAAAATCGGTTACCAAATATGGCCAGATACGAATGTGTGCAATTCTTATATTGACCGCTGTGTATGTCCCGGTCCTGGTGTATGCCCCGGTCCCTGTATATGCCCCGATCTCGGTGTATGTCCCAGTCCCTGTGTATTCCTCGGTCCCTGTGTATGCCCCGTTCCCTGTGTATGCCCCAGTCCTGGTGTACGCCCCAGTCCTTGTGTATGCCCCTGTGTATGCCCTGGCCCGATGTATGTCCCGGTCTTGGTGTATGGCCCGGTCCTTGTTTATGCCCGGTCCTGGCGTATGTCTTGATGTAAGTATCTAAACGATTTGATAGACTATGCTATAAGGTCTTTCATCGAGTCAAGGGACGTGATAGCTATTTCTTAGATGGTGAGTGACAATCGGTAGGATCCGCTGTCAGCCACAAGAAAACCCATACGCACTGGCGAATTACTGAAATAAAATTGAAACATATGTTTGCCCCCCCCCCCTCTCTCACTCACTGAACGGATAACTTCATTTATACAGTTTCCCTGGTAACTGACAAATGGCACGTAGCCGTGTTTAATATTAAATGTCAGATTTAGGGGGACAGTTATAATGATAGAGTACCAACATCCGTAATTCCTGCTGTTGTTGATTTGTATTGACTCATCCATTAACAACGATAACCAGGATTCTCCTCATCTAAATAGAAAGGAATCATTCTCTTTATCGAATTTCGTTTGTCAAAAAATATTTTACGTGTATGGGACCTCTAATTTTGTACGGTCGCCTAAAACTAGATGCTTTCTATAGTTAGTCCCTCTCGTACTGAATTACTGCTAATTCAGGTCGACCAACCCGAGCATCAAACTCATGTATACCACGTCACGTACTGAACTACTGCTAATTCGGGTCGATCAACACGAAAATCAAACTCATGCATACCACGTCAGTTATTCCAATAACACCGACCGAAGACATTCCGCGACAGTCTGACTGGCTGAAGCCCATTTGTGACCGACGAAACGTCGGCGACAACCCATCGGGCTTTATAATTTATCGCAGACTGAGACAGAGAGAACTGGGGTTTAACACCCACTTGACACAAACTAGGTCATTTTGGAACTAACATGGTTTAATTTTATTTCAATAAATTGCTTGCGCGTAGGGTTCTTGAGCAGTTGGAGGGAACCGGGGGACCCGAAGAAAACCAGCGAGGTTGGACAGGCGACCCTACTCCTTGTCATGTACAACCGGTAAATAGAAACCACGCCAGTTGACTCAATGACAGGTTTTATGATATAGCACGCATACCCCAAACATTCAGCCCCCCCCCCCATATGTTAATGGACAGGATGTGTTTAAATTCGATAGCAATTTAAAACTTTAGGCCCAGTGTCATAACAACATGTACAACACAATTGACAGCGATAATTCCAAATTTTACTATAATATGTATATGAATTTCCATGCGTGTTGTATACCAAGGGTAGTGCGGGGTCTGTCTCCGCCCAGATGGAACGGAAATCAAGATTCGTGTATCCGTTGTCGAGCACGTAAACGAACCCTTGACATTTGGAATTTGAGATAAAAATCAGTCGTAGCGCCGCTTTCCTGGCAAATTCCCTCTTGGCAGACTACACGTCGCGAGACCGTCTTGTGCAGCAAATTCAATGTCTTTTCTGCTATACAACGTTCTTATCTATTTTTGTTCATTTTCCATGACAACAAAAACAAAAAACGGTCTTGGACCAAGAAATATATATACCTTACATAAAAGTGAAGGATCGCAAAGAGTCGTATCAGCCAACTTAGATCATGTGTTCAGAAGAGCAGATTATCGGAGCAGTATGATTAAGCAAAGATCATAAAACAAATCAATAATTTTAATTAGAGACATAGGTCTACCAATGGGTATGCTCATAAAAACACGCCAATCGATTTTCAGAAATTTAAATGAAACCGTGTCGTACCTTGACCTCCTGATTTGAGAATTATCAAACTCTAGAAAGAAACCAAGATCTAGTCCAGTTCCCTTTTCTCAAAACATCGCTCGTCATTTTCCTTTTAGCACGGATGCAGACGAGGATTATCGATAAACCTTTCTTGTCGGACATCTATTTCATCATTACCTTTATATACCGTTTGGATTGATTAATGCCCCCTCAATTTTATATATGTGATAACATTATTTGAATTTTAACACATACTGTGGAATTTACATGTGTAATTATTTTTTCCCAGACAGGTCGGAATCGATATTACATTCGTAACACAGACTTAAATTTCCTTTTTAATCTGAACATCGTATACTTTAGATGTTGGATGCCAAGTGGAAATATTACCCAGCGATACACGTTTGATTGTTTAAATAAACAAAGTCAAATCCCATCGCCTGTACGTCCTACTAATTGGAAATGTAAATAACTGAATTTAATAGCCTTTGATTGGGGTGGAATACAATAGTTGGCGTTTAACGATCTATCGAACCTTTACATACGCAAGCAGGCGCTTAAAACGGTATATTTTACCATGAGCGTGAACCTAAACAAACGCCGCGGTGGCCCAGTGTTTTCGATACATGCGCTGACCAAGAAAATTCATCCGGATTTCCCGGTGTTGTTACCCTTCTTAGTGGTGCAGGACAGAGAGACAAAGGTCGACATATAGTCGGTCGGATGGTACGAAAGAGGGACATCCGGTGAAAACATTAGTGTACACGTAAAATAGAGAAGACAGCCAGCGCAGGCCATATTGGGACTAACAAATGGAAACATTTATTTAAATATTTCGGTTACGCGTTCTGGTCATTAACATTAGCGGGAACTAGGGGACCTGGGGGAAATGCAAGAGGGTTGACAGGCGCTAATATTCCCAAAATCCCGAAAACAAAAACAAATGAAAGTCAGTAACAAAGGGACTCGTATTATGTAGCCTGTTAATAAAATCAAGTGAAAGGTAGTAACAAATATAAAGCACATGTTTATATCTTACATCGTCCTACTAACTAGTGTTTATCCTTCACACGAGACAACATATGATTAACCCATCATTACAATATAATCCGGCTAATAGATTCATTGCTCTATATCCACGCTTTATAGAGCAAACCAGACAAGTTAGGGCAAATACGGATCCAGATTTTTTTTTACTCTGGGAGTAATGTGGAAATGACGCACCAAATGACACAGCTCAACTTAAGCATGGGCCTGACGGGCCCAGGCCCAGGGCCCCGCGGTTTAGGGGGCCTCGATGTTCTTGGCAAAAGGAGAAAAAAAATTCCAGATGAAAGTTTCACGGTAATCGCTGTTACATGTCATTACCGCGCATTGTATGTCATTCGGAACTGAATAGATTTCGTATGTGATCAGATATTATGTAATTATTCTTGTATTACAAACTGTTTAATTGTGTGTTACGCATACATGCCATTCAAAAGGATATGAAATGATATTTTCTTCGAGTTAGGGGCCCCGCGATTCTAGTCAGGCCCGGGGCCCCGCTCCGGTTAAGCTGGGCTTTGCCAAATGACGTTGCGCTCGTAGATCTAATAAGAGAAACATTTGTTTGGTTGTTATCAGTCATTATATTTCAGTGTGGTTTTAAATTAAGTTGACAAATAAAATTATTGCTTGGTAATAAAATCTATATTAATCACACTGAAGACCAATGTGCTACTTTCAAAGTTTACAGGCGGGGGGGGGGTGGATGGCTGCATGGCTAGTACGCGCGTGCTGTATAATAAGGCCTATCATAAGGTATGTCATTGATTCAGGTGGCATGATTTCGAATCCCCGGTTGAATGTGACAAGAAGTAGGGTCGCATGTCCAATCTCGTGGGTTATCTCCGGGTCCTCCGGTTTCCTCCTACTGCTAAAGACCGCTACGCACAAGCGACTTATTGAAATAAAATTAAACCATGTGTTAGTCCCGAAATGGCCTGGTTTGTGTCGAGTTGACGTTAAACCCCATTTCTCCCTCTCTCTCTCTGTCTGTCTCTCTCTCTCAAAGTTTACAACGTCTCGTTTATTGCATGATACACAACTGCAATGTATCAATCTTCGTGCCGATAACGAATTGCATAACTTTGCAATATCCACCACGTTTGTTTTAGCTTCGTGACTTTATCAAAGAAGGTCTGATTAGGATACGACCATGTCATGCCATGTGTTATGATAATGGCTATAGTAACTCATCTTAAGTAACGTTTCGATTTATCCAGCAATACTTGAATAGTTTAAGACACCAATCCACATCGCTCTACGTTTCTTGATTCCACCAGAGTACACCCAAGCGGTCGAGTAGGGGTCAATGTCTCAGGGATCGAAACGACGACCGCCAGCTAGAGGTGACTGAACGGCTAGACCTCGAAGCTCCACAAACTAGACCACCAGGGATCGGCGCCACGCCTGTTAGTATGAGGTAACCGAACGACTAGATCTCGAACCACGACACCCAGACCACAAGGGATCGGCGCCACGCCTGTTAGCTAGAGGTGACTGAACGGCTAGACCTCGAAGTTTGACACCCTAGACCCCTAGATAATCTCAACCCCCAACAAGTTAACCCATCAACCCAAACCACCCAACTTATCTTGGTTTCGCCCGATTTACATAACTACCATAATGTTCTATGGCGGGAAATCAATAAACCCGACATTTCTCATTCTCTTTGAAGATCAGGTAATACAGAACAAGGAAAACATGGTAATTAAAACAACCTCCAGGGTCATGATAAATATACCGGTCAATATTGGATCTAGTTTAAAATCATTTAGCCTCTACACATTGACCCTCTCTGTCTGCAAACATAAACTTTTAAATAGACAGATATCTACTGCACAAAACAAATTTAATTAAAGGAAAGTTCATTTTTTTTAGAACCCAAATCAGTTGGGCCGTAAATACGAAGGCATCCAATTGGGTTTTAGGTACGTCCTACATTTCTAGGGGGTTAGATGGTTTCCTCCCACTGCTAAAGACCCCACAGACAAGTGAATTATTGAAATAAAATCAAACCATATGTTAGTCCCGAAATGGCCTAGTTTGCGTCGAGTGGACGTTAAACCCCATTTCTCTATTTATCCCGCTCTCCTACTATTTTCTGTGCCAACCGGGATAAAGAAGGCATTACATCCTACTATTTTGTGTCAACCGGATAAAGAAGGAGATTAACCCCTATTTCATTCATTTCAAATACAGTCGAATGACTGCAAACATCCAGACCTATTTCAAATACAGATGATTGACTGCAAACATCTAGGCCTATAGAGATACAAATATTGCATAGTTTTCTAAAAGAACAAGCCACAAAATATTGGATATATTCTTAAAACAACATGTACATGCTCATGAATGCTTGTGAGAAACACTCCAGTCATACAATGCAAGCGTACACAGACGGTCCAAAATATTTGGACATGGAGACGACATGTTTATAACAAACAAATATTAATTATTAGGGCCTATTTGGATAGTGAATACATTTGATAATGTATATTTAAGTCGTGTACATTGCTGATGATTTGACCTACCTTAAAAAATGTAGTGCCACTAATAGTTCTAAACTCTTCGCTTATTGCTGCCTTCTTTTCGTTTTCCGGTTTAAATCCCTTGTTATGAAAGTTTAACCGGAAGGTGGTATGATAGCGGCCACTTTGTTCTAGCTGTTCCAGTATTCGGACCTCTACGTCGACATTGTAAAACTGTTTCGCACATTGACGTAATTGTCCAATGACGTAAGAACTAAATCCGTGACGTATAGATCTATAAACTAAAACACAACCATATGCGTCCTCGGTCTCCACGATAAATGACGGGCTTTTTAATCTGGGGTAACTGAAGCGTATAGTTTCGTGGAGGTTGTCGATTCCGTTGAGGAAATCCCGGTAATGGCGACCAGCCACGCGTAATATTTTATCATAGCCATATCCAGCACAGAAATTGACAAAACATGTTCCAAAGAAACCTGAAATTAGCAGAAATTATAAATCAATATCTGAACTGTAAAATACAAGAAAGGAATTTTTTATCAGCTTTGTTAACTCCTGAGATGAAAAATGATATAGACTCATTTCCTGGTCAGAAATTGATAAAACACATATTCCAAAGGAGTCTGAAATGAATAGAAACACAGCCCTTATTAAAATGACACAGGATGGACTGCATGGTAAGGTCAATTGTCTAGTTGTTCGGATTGGACAAAACCCCATGGCAAGATAAAGTAAAATGTGGTTTCATGTCACTTCACCGAATCACCACCAACCTGGGGATATATTTCGTCAAAGCTGCCCTGACAAATTTTAAAAGACGTTAAGCCCTATTTTACATCAACCCTGGTTTCAGCCATTACCTATGAAGAATTAGTCGTTCGGATGGGACAAAATACTGAGGTCCCTTGAATCCACTAACGTACACGTAAGAGATCCATGGCAGTGGGAATTCGAAATAAGAGTAGGCCGTACCGCTGCTGTTTGGGCAATGTGTCCGACGTAGCACATTACATGGTCACTGCTCGTCTCCATTACCCTAGTTGGAGCTGAACAGTAGGACGCTAAACGTTACCTGAGAAGTGGATCTGGTTTAGTACTGTAACTTCGTAACTTACTCAGGAATTCATCCATAGTTCTGTCCTTGAGGATGTTGCTACAACTAGATGCTAGATTCAACATTATCTGATCTTTATAGACATTATGTGTGGTGAACACCATGTTCTTTAATCCAGCATCCTCTAAAATCTTCAACCATTCTTCTTCACCATAATCTTCTTTTATATAGTGCTGGATACTCTCAAACAATAACCCGTACATCGTCTGAAATACATAATCACAACCCGTACATAGTCTAAAATACACAACAACAACCCGTACATAGTCTAAAATACACAACCCGTACATACTCTAAAATGCGAAACCCGTACATCGTCTGAAATACATAATCACAACCCGTACATAGTGTAAAATACACAACAACAACCCGTACATAGTCTAAAATACACAACCCGTACATACTCTAAAATGCGAAACCCGTACATCGTCTGAAATACACAATCCGAAAATAGTCTAAAATACAGGACAACAACCCGTAGCCTACATAGTCTGAAACACACAACAACAACCCGTACATTGTCTGAAATACACAATAACAACCCGTACATAGTCTGAAATACACCAAAAACAACCTGTACATTGACTGGAGCACACAACAACCTGTAAATAGTCTAAAATACACAATAACCTGTACATTGTCTGAAATACACAACAACAACCTTTAGATCGTCTGAAATACACAACAACAACCTATAGATCGTCTGAAATACACAATAACAACCTATACTTTGTCTAAAATACACCATAACAGTCTGTTTATACTCTAAAATACACAACAACCCGTGTCAATAGTAGGCCCTACCAATAATAATTAATTCCCAATAAAGCTAGACGGCATTCATTGCACCGTGACACGTTTTAATTTCTACACGATCCAGTTTTCACCCGAATTCACAAACTTCTATTAATTAGCCCTGAAAATCTCATAAATGAACGGGATTATTTCACAAATTCGTAATGATTAATTCCTTATAAAATTTGAGAAAAAAGATCCTTTCACAAACTAATAATAATCAATTCCCTATAAACCTTAATTACATTGATATATACCCGAAAATATCTAAATATGAAATGTTTCACAGTCTAATAATGATTAATTCCCTATAAACATTATTTAAACTGTTGTATGCCTTATTCTCTAATCTCCGTCCTAATTCCCTACAAACCTTATATACCCGAAAATCCCTGAATATGATATGTTTCACAATCTAATGATGATTTATTCCCTATAAACATTATTAACACAGATACCTCCAGTTCTAGGAATAGGAACGGTTTCACATTCTAATTACTATTTAAACTGTTGTACGCCTTATTCTCTAATCTCCGTCCTAATATCGTCTAATATAAAAAGGAGCTGCTATATATATTGTATTCTCTAATCTCCGTCCTAATATCGTCTAATATAAAAAGGAGCTGCTATATATATTGTATTCTCTAATCTCCGTCCTAATATCGTCTAATATAAAAAAAAGGAGCTGCTATATATATTGTATTCTCTAATCGCCGTCCTAATATCGTCTAATACATGTTTTGTATAAAGAGTTGTCTGATATAGTGAGATCATATAATCGTGGATTGTCCGACGAACGAGATCAAGGGCGGACATCTTTGGATTGACACGGAACCAAGAGACACGGAACTCCAATATGGGCAGCCTAATGAACAAGTGTTGTTGTAATATTTATCATGAAGGATGTGTTTGTCTCGCTGTTATTGGCACCAAGACATAACAGCCTAATGAACAAAGATTGTAATATTTATCAGAAAACTGCGTTTGTCTGTCTGTTATTGGCACCAAGAAATATAGATATAGCATACGTTACCATGGTTGTTGATGAGTTGCTGTCAGCTATCTTCACCGTTTGTAATGAGATCACAGTGGGTCAGAAGAAAGACTTGTAGTCACACAGTTATTGTTTCCCGTGAACAATGATAGTCCTTTTACGCGACACGTCACAAAAGTACGCCTTTTAATGTCTATATAAGTTTCTAGATATATCTAGGTCAACTTCTAAATATTGATTCGTCTATTAACCTTAAAACATAATCTATAACACAATCACAATAACATTGTTATACCTCATAGGTAGACAACCTTTATCATAGTCATTAATGTCACAACTCAGATCTACGTAAACCAGACCCCTATCTTTAGTCTATGTAAACCAGACCTTATCTTTAGTCTACGAAAAAAGACCTTATCTTTAGTCAATGTAAACAAACCCCTATCTTTAGTCTACGTAAACAAGACTTTATCTTTAGTCAATGTAAACCAGACACCTATCTTAAGTCTATGTAAATCAGACCCTATCTTAAGTCTATATTTATGATTCTGATATATACAGTCTCTGATTGTTATTTGAGGGATGTTGAATCCCCTACAAGCTCATTTAGTCCCCTAGGGAAGGAAATACACATGAAATAATGGTTTAATCCTCATCAATATTGACCACGATTTAATGAATTGAACATTTGTGACTATTCGGCTTCGTCTGACACAGTGTCAGTATTCAGAATGTTGTCTAACTTGACGCTGCCGTGGTGAAACCCTACATTAAACCAGAATCAATCTGAATACATTATCCATCTTCATTATTCCGTGAGGTATAGAGAAGTAGAACAATTTCATTTCTAAATAAATTAAAACATTCATGAAACAATTCTGTGCATCCGTAACTAAATTGTAACAAGGTTGTAAAAATGGAGACATTATTAAAATAGTGAACAATCATAAAGTTTTACAACTCGGGTGACTGAATCCAATTAAAAACACTCGTCTTAAATTTAAAAATTTAGTTAAACTTTTTAAAAAATCCATCAATATAAATGTCGAAATTTAGAAATCCACTTAGTATCTTATTCAAAAGGTGGTCATTCGGAATAATTCAAACATTTACACAATGTCAATTTCACTTCAACAAAATCCAAATTGATATTGCGAGCGACAGGGTTGAGCCTAGTACGTGCGAACAAGGTAAACAGACCAAGGGCTACTAGAACGTGCGAACAAGTGTTCAACCGGCCCACGAATTGACCAAAATCGAATATTGTCAATTTCATTTAAATGGTTAGTTGTCATTTCATAAATTTAATCCTCTTAAGCGATGTAACAGTTTGTCTCTTGGTTTACTATTGATCGGAATGCTATTTAATTGATTCTATCATGTAGTCGATGTAACAGTTTGTCTCTGGGTTTTCTATTGATCGGGATGCTATTTAATTGATTCTATCATGGAGTCGATGGCTTGGAAAAACGAGCAGGATACTTGATCCGTTTCTAACAGTGTTCCTATTTACAGCTGTTATTTGCGTGACTTTCCAGCATCATCACATCGTCGACCGTCATGTTGTGCAAACAATAAAAATCTAAATAATTTTCTATTAAGTACGGAAGCTCAAATACGAACTATTTTTGTTTTTTTTATTTAATATTTTTATTTTTAATTTTCAATTTTAAAAAATAATTTATAATTTCTATTTTTAATTTTCGATTTTGTAGTATAATTTTTAATTTTGTACTTTGTATTTCCTATTTTTATTTTTCAATTTCCAATTTTGTAAAATAATTTTTAATTTTGTAAAATAATTTTTAATTTTGTAAAATAATTTTTAATTTTGTAAAATAATTTTTGATTTTGTTATTTTGTTTTTAATTTTGTACATTTATTCTTAATTTTGTAACTTTCTTTTCAATTTTGTAAATTGATTCTTTTATTTTAACCTCTTTAGAGTAGCAGGCTATATATTGAGGCCACAGCAGTAACTGCATGAGAAAAAATGGATGCTTGTGTCACTGCAAAGAGTGTTTTCTTCAGTGTTTTTCTCGTTTTATGTGTAGTCCCACGTTTTTGTGAGGGGGTCAATTTAGTGGATTGTGCTAATAATTACGTTGATCGAAATGATGCTATCGCGAAATACTTTTACATGGGGTTTACTTACTCGGAAATTATATCATTTTTGTATGTGTTTAATGGCGTAAACATTGGGTACAGACAATTTCAAAAGATTCTTCGAAAGCTTGGACTTCGTCGAAACAACTTCCAGAGACAATTGGTGTACAACGAGGTAATAAGAGCAGTGGAACAGGAGCTGAGTAAAACAGGGCAGAACTTTGGATACCGGACAATGCAACTTCGATTAAAACAAAAGTATCACATATCTATCTCTCGCCATTCTCTTGGACGCATAATGCGACACTTAGACCCAGAGGGTGTTCAACGGAGGCTGCGTAGACGATTGCATCGGAGACAGTATCAGTCAAATGGACCAAACAACCTTTGGCATATAGATGGATGGGACAAACTAAAACAGTTTGGCATGTGTATACATGGATGCATAGATGGTTATTCACGACGAGTATTGTGGTTAGAAGCTTCTGCCACCAACAATGACCCTTATGTTATTTGCAGGTATTTTTCCAAGTGCGTAAGGGCTCTTGGTGGTGTGCCCAAAACGATTCGTGCAGATAGGGGCACAGAAAATGTCAATGTTGAGGATATGCAATGTATTTTAAGACATTTACAAGAAGAGAACCCCGTGTCTTTTATATATGGTAAATCAACAGGAAACCAAAGAATAGAAAGTTGGTGGAGTAAGCTCGGATTATATGGAATGACTTCGTGGATTTCTCATTTCAAGAATCTTTCTAATTATGGCATAATTGATACT
The DNA here is from genome assembly GCA_036850965.1 of Patella caerulea. NCBI lineage: Eukaryota > Metazoa > Mollusca > Gastropoda > Patellidae > Patella > Patella caerulea. Next base: position 2,271,951 of record JAZGQO010000002.1, read on the forward strand.
TCTAAAGAATTGGACATACAATGCATACTATTTTGTTATATCCATCTTTTGCATGATGAACTGAATGAAATAGTCAGATTATGGAATGCACACTATATAAGAAAATCGACCAATCCAGATCAACCCAATGGAAGACCTGATGTGCTATATTATTTGTCTGATCAATTTGGAGGGATAGAGTGTCTGAGGCCAGTGTGTGCAGAGGATCTAAACAATCTTTCACACCATTTGACGCGTGATATTCCGTACACAAAAGAATCTTACAGAGAACTGTTTTGCATTGTTATGGACGATGCAGGGATGTCATTACCATCTAGTCTTGAGGAGGCTGCTGATCTATTAGTTTTCTTATTGGATACAGTTCAGAATGACATAAATAACTTGGATGAATAAGCTGTTTGTGTGACATTAAGAAATAAAAGCTTAAAATGTATTATATTCATTCAAGTTACGGATAATGTCCCATGTGTGTTAATACGCATCAAAATTGTTCGCTTTATTTTAAAAGTATGAAATTTTGGCATCAAGGTACCGGTACCATGAATCATGCTGACCATTGTAGTATTTTTGGAGCCGCTTCTCAAAATAGATTTTGCCGTCGCAATGACGTCATCAATGAAAGATCATATGAATATAAAAACCATAGTATTAATCTGCTTCGCAGTTAATGTTTGTCATGGTATGGATAACAAATATACAATAAATGGCCGAACAAATTCTGCGCATAACCCAGTTTCAACAAGAGAAAGAGGTGAACTTCGAAATCAACTTGTCACAATCTAGTTCTTTTCGGGACTAACTCAGGGGCAAATCTAGGCATTTTGAAAGGGGGGGGGGGCGCAAAATGGGGGCACTGACCGCAGTGACGAAGCACGCCACTGAAAGTGGGGGTTGGAGGGAGGGGAAAAAATTATTATCTGTCATTTCCTTGCATCGGTAGCCATTCCAAGAGCTATTTGGCTGATATTTTCGTCTAAGTAAACGTTCGGAACGGACATATTTGAGTCTGAGAAAAGACACTTTAAGCAGTAAAAAGGGACATTGTCGAAAAATGGGGGGGGGGGGCTTTAATCCGCCTCTGCAATTTCCATAATTCGCTGGCAACTAGGGGTCTTTGGCAGCGGTAGGGAGCCAGAGGATCGCTATAGACATATAGACAAAAAATTTGAATAAAAACGTAATTGACAGTTTTAATCTTAACATGTGATTACCACAAAATTATACTTAAACGTGTTTTTTCGTCAGTTTATTCTACCACTACCCCTTAAATTGATTGCAAGCCTGATGTTTGAAGGCAACAATTCACGTTTAATTTTGCGGCTATTTAATGTTTAAATGTAAACAGAACAAGGTTGGCTTGTGCTGGTTGTAGCATGCTCCTGGTTCGTCGATTTGACAAACGATCCATTTTTTGTTTGAAAAATAACCTTTTCCCCACCTAAATTTGAAAACGAAAGGTTGTTCAAATGGTACAAAACGAAGTTCTGTGTACAATTTGACGTCACATGACAGTTTTCAGGTCATAACATATTCTGTCTTCATTAGTTGGTGCAGTAAAGTGTCATATTATACCCCATTTCATTCTGAAAGCTCCTATATTTCGATAACAATAGGAGAAGTCTTGGACCATAAGTGGATCTTAAGTAAGATAATCAGTAAAAATGGTGTTGCGAATAAGGTCAGATTATAAGGATCATTCTTTGGGTATCTAGGCCATTTCATAATCCAGTTGTTTTATAGATTTCAAAATTAAAAGTTGCCGAAAAATGCTCTGTTCATTATGGCGTGTTCTGATCGACTATTTATCTTTCAAAAGTACATTTAAAACACCATTTCAACATCATGTATTTATTAAAAGATGCCTTTCAAGCTAATAGATAACAATGCCGTACTTAATAATTTTTTAAATTAAATGTCACTGCCTTTTACCCAAAGTCAATTTATTAACTAAAAATAAGATCAAAACATAACATACGCCGACAGCAGCTAAGTCATCTGGACAGTCAACAAGAGTTGTCGCATATTTTTTCTTTTGTCTGTAATTAAACATTTATAATACACTAAAATCTAATTAAGAGATAAACACTTCCTGTTTTGCATTTAGAGGGGTGTTAATGTCCAATAGACATGTCCTGAGATCATTTTCAGAAAATCATACATATTTGGGGGGATTCTAGTTCTATCCGATGGTAACGTTTGGTATACAAACATTTAATATCCTGGATTTAGCTGTTCAAGTTATCAAAAATCGTTAAAAACTAACATACTTGTTCGTCTCAACTCCTTAAACTCTGTTTACCAATCTAAAGTCAATCAAATGTTCAATTTGGACTGTAGAACACTCGCAAGATTTTTCGAAGTAATCAAGGGCCATAACTCTGGCAGTAATTATCGGAAATCCTTGAAAATATATTGGCGTCTTCATTTCATGACCTTAAACACTGTGTATAATAAGTCAATCGGATATTAACCTTAGCTTCAAGAGCATTTACAAGATATTTCAAAATGATCAAGGGCCACAAATCTGGAAGTAGATATTGGAAATCGTTAAAAATCAAAAGGCCTCACAATAGGATATTAACTGGAGTCCGGACCAACGGAAAACATATGACCACATTTCAATGAAGGCGTATAGAAATGGATCAAACTGTTTAAATTCATAAAATAATATAACTCAATAATTTTGAATATTATCAGAAATGAATCAAATTGGCAACAATAAACTTTCACACAATAGAGATAATGTGAAGAAAACAAGGTCAGCTATAACACATGATACCATTTTACATAACATATATACAGTAGTATTTAACAAATACATATCTCATAGAAACTTATGTCAAAGTCAAGACTTATTTATTCTTACAAGGTATTACATACTTTTAGACTATTTGCATACAAGGATTGACCATTTTGTTCGGAAGTTTCGTTTGCATATATTTAGGAAATTCAAACTCTACCTTCAATGGGGCGTAACGGTGATACATTGTGTATGTAAACTTTATTTAAAAATGAATTCAAATTTTAATTTCTAGAGAGCCCGAAAGCTAAAATCGTGATTTTTCAAACAATCGTAGGCCATAACCCGATTTGAACATTTTCTTAAATGTGGTATTACTCACATGTTACTTTACAAAACACACATAGAAATACGACATATTTTCAATGTAAGCCATAATATGTGTTACTAAAAGCATAGTCGTAAATATTAAATAGTTCAGAATCTTTAGGCAAAGTTGTAGCCAGTGTAGGTCTTGGCAATCTCAAACAATTTGTGCAAGTATTTGCTGTTGGTAAGAAAGACAGCTGCACTTCAGGGAATTCTATGACAGGTTGAATAGCATATCCAAGGATTGGCTCGGAATCAGTTCCAGTTATAAACTGTAGGATGCTACCAACTGAAATATACTGTCTACGCCCACCTGAAAAAAACAAAATAAGTCTTTTGTCTAAATTGAAAATTACTCTAGGTTGTTTCACAAAATATAAAATAGCCAAGCAAAGTTAGTAAACACCCTCACAAAAGCTATATATATTTAAATATATGAAGGAAAGGAATGCTTATGTTGACAAAACTCATGTATGCCTTCAAATAAACTTATCTCAAACCAGTTTATACGATTTACGCAGACAAATGCTATATCTCAGAACAGAAAGTCCTAGAAAGCAAAAATTGTACAGGCTTCATTCTCTGCGATCCAAATGCTGTATATTGATAGGGTAATTGTTGACGACAGGGGGACAGCATAATATGCCCACTCTAAAATGTTGGGGTATAATAATTTCATCTGGCGTCTTTCACTGGCACTTACGGGCATGTCAGATTTCCCCAGGTTATAACTGGAACCCATGGTGAGAAGTGTGTTTATTTGTTTCATATCTCCCTCGCCTAACTTGTATGTTCAAATGTAATTTTTAAGATAAATTGATTTTTTCATTCATTTTTCAAGATAGTTGTGTTCTATAAAGTGGTAATGACTTAAACCTAGTCACAAAAGAAATATTCACTGAAAGTTATGTTTATTTGTTTGATGTAGAATATAAGCTGCTGAAAGATTCGAAAGGGTCTATATGGAAATAAATGACAAATATCGAAATATCTGGCTTATTGTTCATTTGAACCTTGATCAAAACTAAAACTTGTTAAGAAAGCTGGAAGTAAGGTTACTTACTAGCAACTTCTCTAACATAACGCAAAAAAGCAGCATATACTGTTTTCTCTAAGTAAAGATTATTGCTTCCTTCGACTGAAAAGTCTGGTCGCATCATAGTTGTTATCATTCGGTATGTCATCGGTCTTGGTTTATTTTGGAAAAGATGTAAAAAGATTGGAAGCTGCAAACAAATCTAAAATAAAGAAAGGCAAATTATGCCAGAAACAATTATTCATTTAGATAGTGCATAAAAGGAGCTTTACAATATTGTTAACAAATTACCCATTATAAAAGTTTTCACCAATGCATTATTAAAGTAATTAGTTATTTAGGATTTGACCCTTATCAAAAAGTAACAGGACCTTTTATGGTATCCAACTACGCACGAACATTTGGTGAACATCTAATCCATGAAAATATGTCATTGATTTTTTAAAAACCTGTAAATGTCATATGCTGCATTTCAGTGTGTTGTAAGAGAAGTTTCCAGTAAAAGACATGGTCCCAGTTCTTCCAAATAAAAAAATAATATGAATCTTGCATTACCGTATATATTCCTAGAGCTTCGAACCCATCTCTTAATTTTAATACACATAAAGAATTGTCTGGATCGGCAGAGAATACCCGTTGCACTATACTGTAATCTATAAACGTTGGAATTTTACCATTTTGAAGTATGCTTAGGGCTGAAAATTAAAATAATATAACATGTTTTAAAGGATCTAAATCACTAGTTTTTGGCACCTAGAACTTCACACCAATGGGTCGCAATGCATATAAAATAATATACTAATATAACATTCAATCATTTCTGTTTTTACTGTAATTTCTAATCAGTTATGTTAGGCGAAATACGCGAAGTGTGTAAATTGAATGGCAGTCTTTAGCGTCTGGTAATTGGAGTTTACTCCGGTATTCTTCCCTTGTTGGATATGTTTAACCTTATTACAAATGGGCACGCGATTCGTGTGCCAAGTTTAAAATTTTCATTTTGTTTGAAATATTGGATATCTGAATCCCCTTTTTTCACGGTAAGAAGACAACATCAATGTTGAATTAAATTGACCAATAAGTCATGTTTGCAATGTGGATGATACTGTGGATGATACTGAGTCAAAGACTTAGCTACCGTAATATTCATTCTTTTATTGACAGCTCCCCCTTACTCTTATGTACTTTTATACAAACACATATAAAAATATAAGCAATCCAACAAGTACCGACCAAACACAGCAACCATCGTTTTTGTTAATGTGCTATCCATCTTTAAGAAATACAAAAACAATGGAAGTTGAAATTAGGATTTTTCACTGATGTAAGAAATGATCAAAGAATATCTATAGGCTAGTTACCCAATATCTTCCCAACAGTTTCATAGTCAGCGTATAATAATTCTCTCAAGCCATTTTTGAAGTACTTCTCATCAATGCTAATCAAAATCAATTTAAAAAATTCTTTCCTTGGCCCACCATAATCAACAGCTGCCTAAAATAGACAAAACACACTTTATTGGAAATACTTGTAGTGATAAGTAATGTTTCAATTTAGTGTACCCCATCAAAGTATAAGATAGACATGCAAAGCGTGGAAATACGCTCACACAGCAGCCATGTCTTGACAGCAGTTTATCCGAAAGGAAAACTTGAAAAAACCGATCGCCATCGATTATTACTATTTTAGGCTATCAAATTTTCTAGAATTCTCAATCTCACTTGGAATATTGTACAAACCATGGAAACTTTTGCAAACTGTGTTTAGAAATTGGAAGGTTCTGGAGTGTTCTAGAAAAGTTGGAAGGTTCTGGAAAGTCGTGGAAAATATGAGAATGTTCAAGAAAGTTCTTTGCACTTCGTACTTAACTGGACGTTTATCATATGTTTAATTTGACTCATGTGGTCTTTGTTCTCGATATATTGTTATTTCATGCTGGTTTGAGAGAGATTATCTCTCTGTTGTAATCTTAATTTAAGATTATTGTTGCGGATTATTACCATGTTAGATTATTCCGATTCAAGGAATATTCATACTCTCCATTTTGGACTATCATGTCTGCCAACTCTGGAATTACTATGGAATTACTGTGTATGGATGTATAAAAACAAGATAGAATTAGACAAGTCCAATTACCTCACCATAAAATTGAACCTCAAGGCATAAAGTTGTATCTGTTATGGCATTGACCTCGTCAAAACCAGTTTGTAGTATGTGATGTCTATCTACTAGTACGAAATTAGTCTCTCCTCCGTCTGATTGAGAAACATCAACCACTTCCAATGCTCTTCCCTTAACCATGTCATTCTGTAATTTTCTCAAAATTTCAACAGGATCAGATATATTATTATCTGTTACATATTTGATAACTTCATTGGCAATATCAGTGACAGATTGGTTTGTAGCAACTGGAATAGTTTCTGTTGTTGTGTCTGAGGTATTGTTGTAGGTAGGTGTTGAGACCTGATCAATCAAATCTGTAAAGATCTCTTCATAAACTTGTGAATGTTCACTTTGTATTTGTATTAATGTACTGAAAAAATATTTTATTCATCATCATGATTGTGTAAGTTATCCAAATACAAGATTTCTAAAATATAAACTCAGTGTGCTCAATCAGTGCGGCAATCCAGAGAGAGATGTTGCGAAGGAAACAAAATGCAAACCCTTAGCAAGTAAGTCATCTGAACAGCACACAAAGGGTAGGTAATGGGAGAATTTACATGGTGTAAAGTGCGTTTTAGATCCTAAGGACTGTCATTAAGTCAAGCACAACAGTGTAGTTCCGATCCCACACTTGTTCATGACAAGGAGTAAGGTCGCCTACCTCACGTCGTTGATTTTCTCTGGGCCCTCTGGTTTCCTCCCACTGCTATAGACCCCTACATGCAAGCGATTTAGTGAAATAAAATAGGACCATAAGTTAATCCCAAAACGACCTATATTTGTGTCAAGTGGACTTCTATATTGTCTTCTATAATTTTGGTACAAATATTAATTATACAAAACCTAACAGATAATCAGCTGATGACTGTAGCTGTGTGAGTCAATGAAAAGTGATGAATATAGTCGATAACTTGTGCCAATAGAGAGTCCAAAAGATTTATCAAAATGATCAAGGTCCATAACGCTGATAGTACTTGTGTAGATATCGGAAATATACGACTGCATCTATTATAATAATAACATGAAAGAATTAGGAATGTCTCAACTCTTGTACAATAATGGCTTCTGACTTACCCCACAGTCTCTTGACTCTCTTCAATATCAACTGCTCCCTTTTCTTCCTTATTGACTAGAATAGCTTGATAACTTTGACACCTGAAAAACATATGATCAAATTCCATAAGCACAAGTCGAGTGGACGTTAAACCCCATTTCTCTCTCTCTCTCTCCATAAGGACAAGTAGAAAAGAAATATAAGCTAACAATGAGGCTGATTTCTCCCACCGCTATCCAAAAGAAATAGATTATGTATTAATTATTTACACATTTATCTTTTTCAAAAGCATCGAACAATCAAACTGTTTATTTGTACTTAAAGCTGAACTCCGGTTACAAAAATACCGAAAAAAATAACTAAAAAAAAATTTACGCCCTCAAGCTGCCATACTTGTTTCCAATTTGTGAAATAAATATGGTGGACATTGAGGCTTATGACCTGAAAAGGTTAGCCCGATCTCACTTCCAGTTTGTTTCTTGTCAGCCAGCTATACACACCATACACACTTCACTGATTGTTCTATTTTCCCAACACAGTATACCAAATTATTGAAGATTGCAAAATGTCTGATCAGGTAAGACTGTAAATAATCTCTCTCTCTCTCCCTCTCTCTCTCTCGCTCTTACAACCAAATTTATAATATTCCAATGCATTGTAATAAAATCTCTAACCCGTAGTTGTATGTATCTTCAGAAGTTAACACCACCTCTTCACTGGGAGGTGCAAATACATGACTTTCGTTTTCTTCAAGAAACAGACTACTATTAATTATTTCACTGTCATCATCATTATCTTCAAATGGTGTACATAGAAGGAACAGTTTGGGAACACCTGGGATTTTTTTTTCTGTTATGTAATTTTCCAGTGAAGTCAATTCTTCTATTAACACATTGTTTCTTGCATTTACAAGTTCTAATCTGAAGTCAACAGCATTTCCAACAACACAATTTATTCCATTTGGGAATAAAGCTTCAGTTACCATTTTTAAAATAAAGTCATATGAAGCAGAAACGTCAATACTTAGGCTAATTAGGTTTTTATCACCAAGCGGACTCTTTATATTCTCTGGTTCATTACAATCTTCTGCTTTTCGCTTCAAACCAAACTGCACACATCTAACCGTCTTCTTTGGTCTACCGGCAGACTTTCTTTTTAGTGGGCCTACATGTAGATATCTGGTACTCTTGTTGTCATTTTCATTTCTCAATATATTTAGTAGTTCCTGTTTCCTTTGCTTTCTTTTCTCAGGTAGAGTTTGCATTGCCGAACCAGACTCAATACTCTTGACCAATTGACAATACTCTTTCAGGGATAGTATATCACCTAAAGCAGAAAGACCAAGTTCTTTAAATTCTTCATTTTTCATGAAGTTGACCACTTTACCGTCTATCTACAAAAGAGAACATGTGTCATTTTAATGTAGTGATACTGATGTTTGGATGGCTGCTTCAGTGTCGATATATACATTCATACCTGCCATTTTCGAAAGGAACTGAGATCTTTGTCAGATTGACCTATACCATATCTTAATTTTTGACAATATCAGATAAAAAACTATGACCTGTATGGTTTAAACAGTATTTTATTCATAAGCATTTTAACTATTTACAATTTATCATTTAAGAGAGTATAAGTGAATAGGATGCAGTAACAAGCAAAACTGCTTATATAAAACTGTTCCCATAATTATAATCATTACATATATGACGACTATAAAAATATATATCTGTAAGATGTTGTGTGATTTAAACCAAAGGTGTGGATAAGGTATATAAATTCAAAGTTGGAATTACGGAAGACAAAAATGATTTTTTTAGAAGTGTAACACATTCATTTCATATCGTAATTCCAATTTTGAAACAATCATCAGTTACTAATGTCTGTAAGGTCTCAGTTAAAAATATATGTCTTGTTTGAAGCCTTATTAATAAACACGCATATTTGAATGATCTATTATAATTTCATATTTCTCAGTAAGGCCAAAAAAAAAAAGAGTTCTGTTTCCTGTAACGGATGGTGGAAAATAGGGTAGGGTCGGTAGGTAGGGTTTTTTTTTTTTTTTTTTTTTTTTTTTTAATATTAGATCTTCTACCACCCGGGGGGGGGGGGGATCAGGTCAAAGTTTCAAATGACAGAAACAATTCTTTTAAAAATATTTTTTGAAAACATACATAAAAAGCTACCCAATTTTTTTATTTCATCAAAATATTCCAATTAGATCCAAAATCATGGAATTTTAAAATCCGAGATCGACGTCAAAAATGTAATCATAACTATCCGTAGTGTCCGTATGCCGTACGGTATGTCGTATAATATTCTGTGCGAAAATCTTCAATTTTATGTTGGGTTGAGTCGGCGCCGTGAACATATAGTACGAATACATTTGTGGTATTCTTTGGATAATTGTTTAAAATGTATCAGAGACTCGATTACGATTTAAATATTATCTTTGGTGGCAAAAGAACTTTTAATCGTTCAATGATGATAAAAACAATAGCGTAGGGAGGCCATTTTGTTCAAGGGAAATAAATAAATCTAAAGGGTCCGTGGACAAGCTAAAAAAGCGATTTTGCATAAAATCACATGCCGAAAGATGGTTTTATTTTCAACTTGACGGCCCAATCTGGATAATATTTTGGAAAGTAAAACTACTTAATTTTGTGTTAATTAATTCCCTTAAAATCCTCTAACTTAGGGCCGAACAACTAACTCAATATGGGCTACGTTTACTATATAACAACTTAGATTATCACCTTATATTATCATATAGTAATAGGAAAACCTTTCATACAAAATATGCAAGAAATAATTAATACAAAGATCAGTGCACTAAAGACATAACAGCACCGAGCACATAGTCAACCCGACGAATAAAAGGATAGGCCTATCTGATCTGTACCTTGGTGTTGAAGGCTGCACGCAAACTTGAGCGGTTTGTGTACATGTTGAAAAACTTTATGAAGAGTTAGATGTACAACAATTTCTGGGATCAAAATCATGGAAAAAGAGTCGGACAGTGGATAATCTGAGAATTTAATTAGGATTCGATATTTGTAGTAAATTGTCAGCGCTTACAGACAACATCGACTTGTGTATGCAATGCATTCTCCCCTGTCGTCGGCCGCCGTTGCCATTGGTTACGGCGAGGGGCCTAATAGCCCGACGCAAACATGGTCTCTTTTGATAGATTTTTATAGCAGGCTATACTCGTTTTGAGAACGATTTGAAGCAAAATTATGATAAAATAATTAGTTTGAATATGTTTTTAGTTCTAATATATCATCAAATCACCCAGTTTGTACCCGGGAATATAACTTTAATGTTTTTTATTAATGAAGGGGTTCCCTTAATAGTCAACCCGACGAATAAAAGGATAGGCCTATCTGATCTGTACCTTGGTGTTGAAGGCTGCACGCGAACTTGAGCGGTTTGTGTACATGTTGAAAAACTTTATGAAGAGTTAGACGTACAACAATTTCTGGGATAAAAATCACGGAAAAAGACGCGGGCAGTGGATAATCTGAGAATTTAATTAGGATTCGATATTTGTAGTAAATTGTCAGCGCTTACAGACAACATCGACTTGTGTATGCAATGCATTCTCCCCTGTAGTCGGCCGCCGTTGCCATTGGTTACGGCGAGGGGCCTAATAGCCCGACGCAAACATGGTCTCTTTTGATAGATTTTTATAGCAGGCTATACTCGTCAATTACAATGTTTTGAGAACGATTTGAAGCAAAATTATGATAAAATAATTAGTTTGAATATGTTTTTAGTTCTAATATATCATCAAATCACCCAGTTTGTACCCGGGAATATAACTTTAATGTTTTTTATTAATGTTTATCGAAAACTTCTAAAAACTTTCACTTGTGAAACGTTTAAAAAACGTTTAATATTAATAACCATTTTTCTTACCTAATCTTTTAGAAAAATGAAAAAAAAAAACGTTTATTTAAATGTTTTCTGCAATGTTAGGAGCCTCTCCTTAAAAAAAAACAGTAAAGACTATAGTATTCCGTTTACTTACATCTTCCACAGTAACAGACGTTGTGGAATGTCCTGTAGCCATTTTGTTGAAAAGACGCATGTCCATTCAGCCTTCCTCGGCTAATCTGTCGGAGAACGCTATATCGGAGACGGTCCTACGCATTTTATGACGTCACATGTGGATTGTGGGTTAGGGTAACGGTTAGGCTTGGCCCAGGGTTAGGGTTAGGGCTAGCCCTGTTTACATCTCCAGACTTTGACGAAATCTACAGGTCCTAGCCCTTACCCTAACCCTAACCCACAATCTATATATGACGTCATATGTGCTAAAATGCGTAGGACCGTCTTCGATCTAGCGTTCTCCTAATCTGTCTTCTATCTGACCTCGGGCTGTCGTGCCCGAGAAAAAACAAAATTATAAATTATTTTACAAAATAGAAACTAAAATACAAAATATAAAATTAAAAGTTTAAAATTGAAAATTAATTTACAAAATTGAAAATTAATTTACAAAATTGAAAATTAATTTACAAAATTGAAAATTATTTTACAAAATTGAAAATTATTTTACAAAATTGAAAATTAAAAATAGAAATAGGAAATCGATAAAAAACAAAAATAGTTCGTATTTGAGCTTCCGTAATTAAGGAATATCGTTTTATGGGTGTTTAAGAGGTTTTATCTTATCCCATTTAATTAAAATGTTAAAACGTTTTATTACCTTGGTATCCTCATCTCGAAGACAATAACTCGATGGGCAATACTATTATAGGACCATTAGAAGAGATAATGTAATAAACTATAACACACAATAACTGATTTATTTAGGGGGAGAGAGAGAGAGAGAGAAATGGGGTTTAACGTCCACTCGACACAAACTAGGTCATTTTGGGACTAACATATGGTTTCAATTTTATTTCAAAAATTTGCTTGCGCGTAGGGGTCTTTAGCAGTGGGAGGAAACCGGAGTGCCCGGGGGAAACCCACGAGGTTGAGAAGGCGCCCCTATCTCCATGCAACATACGCTCACACCAGGGATCGAAACCACAGCCGCAACTAGAGGTCGAAGCGCGGCACTCTAGACCACTAAGCCATCCCAACCCCCCCGATTTATTTAGGCGATCGACGTTTCAAAGAGCATTTCCCCAACTTAGAGCGAATACTCTTCGAAACGTCGCCTAAATAAATCAGTAATTATTCCCTCCAGTTACTTAATGCCTCTAAAATAGTAAGAGATAATGTGGTACTGGACCGTCGTCATGAATATCCTGGTCTACTGGCCTGGCAATATAAATGTGTGTTGTTGTTTGGATGGGTCGAAAATCTCGGTTAACTCGTGATGATATCCTTGTGCACGTCAAAGACACATTGGCCTTTATAAAATCTGGGTAAGCTAGGCTGGAACGCGTCTGTCTAGGAAAGATACACCCCATTGGAATTACATACCTAACTATAAAGTCTAGTTATTCTCTTTCAAGAGAGACGCAAACGGGCGACATTGTGTTTAGTTCGTGGGATCGGACAAAAACAGCTGTAGATCGGTGTATAGACTAGCGTACACATAATCTAAACATATGACCTTTGACCCTAAACGTGGTGGAATCCCAGCTCCCTGAAATTTCACATACTTTTATAGAAAAGGAGGAAGATATATACTACATTGTGTATTTTGGGTGATGTAGAGGCACCCTACCCCCTTTATTCTTCACACATAGAACTATATCTGTCTCAAGAGTAAATCTCTCCCTCAATGACCACAGAGAACTATTTACACGATGAATAAATCTCTGATCTAAATTAATTTGTAATGAAGTTCCACTCTGTTACACACACAAAGACTGGAAGCAGAAAAAATATTTCTCAAAATTCTCGAAGAGTACTTAGTGTTTTAATCTAAAATGTCGGTTAAGTAGTTAAGTGTCTGTTCTCAATTGGAACTAATTTTTGACAGGCAGCGTAAGATTATTAAGTACCCCTTGTTCTCCATTATACAACTACTGACCGTCAGCTACATCACACGGTTGTCATAGTAACAACACATCGTTATGACGTCATTACACTTCACACCCGATGATCTCAAAGGTGTATCGCACTTCTCTTCCGTTAAACGATTCACGGTATCTCAATCTAATTAAAATATAGATCTATATTTCGTTTCGTTTTTTATACCTTTGATGGCCTACACTCATGTAGATCTAACAAGTTATAATGAGAGCTCACGTTCTATGACGTCAGGTATCACGCACGGGACATTTGACCCGATAACGTCAGTCATTCGATCAACCAATTAGCGACCGCCATGCTTTTTAAAATCTACTTTTGTTTTGTTTTGATTTCTATCTGGTGGTGTTAGACGAGTTTTGGCTGGTAATATCTACCCACAGTTCCACTCATGAAAAGGTCAAAAGGTCGATTTGACAGACCATTTGATTGGCTGACCCCTCATTTCAGGCTGAACACTAGTTAAATAACAAGTCCTCCAGCTCCAAGAGTAGTAAAGACAAGTAAAAACGAAATTTTGAACTATAAAAAACGAAACGAAATTGGATCTGTGTTTTAATCAGATTGGCGGTATCTTGTAATCGCGCTTTGCGGTTGCTTCAAGATGGCGGTATCTTTTAAATAGTTGCGGTAGCTTGAAGATGATGTTATCATGTAAACCATAACTTTGTTTTTATTTTAAGGTATTAATTAAGATTTAGATAAAGAGTCAATGGTATGATATTTCAGGTCTAGATTACGATTACTTTATTCTCAGCCACAACACCCGCGTTTAAAGTGTAGTCTCGGGTTTTATTATTGCAATAATAAGTCTCGATTACCCATTTGTTAAATTATACTATCAATGTTTAAATTATCGTACCAAAATGACCATAGTCTTTCAATCCATTAAAGATACATTTTGTAACATTTAGATAAAGAACTAACCATTCGTGTTATAATAGTTCGAAATTAGATAATGTAAAATGAATAATTTGAAAATTTCATTCAAATTACTCTATTGCAAGCGAAGCTATTTTAATCTATTCAATATCGGAGAAATCTGAAGCCATCGAGAATTGATTACGGCCAGGATCAGTTAATTAATGACTAATTGATAACTTAGAAAACATTCCAGGCCTAAAGAAAGACCTGCAATAAACAGATTTAGCTCTTGCCTAATGCATCTTTAATATGTAAATCAAGCTTTGATAATCCCACCTACGTCACTCACCCTGGTCATGTTAACCAAGGCATGTTAAACCAATTCTATTGCAATATGGAATATGATACCATCATTATTTCATGTAATGGAACAGAAAGAGGCATATTTAGATTAGGTTCTAAATCACCAATCGAGTGAAACACGTCCGATTGGAATGATTAAATTGGATTTGTATTAAATTCAATATTTATTAAAGGGGTGATGTCACTCACACCAATAAATATATGCCAGGACACCAAATGTACCGGAAAGTAGATTAGTGAGAAAAAATAATTGTAATTTCCTGTTGATTGCAGATCTATTTTTACGTGATCGATGCAGTTCAATTATTTTCTTAACATTTAGGGAAGTTGCTGCCTAGATTTATGTCTTAACCTCTTGCAGAATTTCTCTACAATCGGTATCGTGTTGTATGCCAATCTCTTGATCACTCGACATTCTGGGTCATTGTCTAAGGCAATGTCTGGATCTCTCGACATACGGGATCGCTGTCTAAGGCACTGCCTGGATCTCTCGACATACGGGTCAATGTCAAAGCTACTACCCTGATTTCCCGACATTAGATCTTTGACTAGGTAAATGTCCTGATCGCTGTTAGAATATCTTTCTTTGTCTCTATCTATGTCACTTCCACTGTCACAATCACGGTATATGTCACTGTCTATACCAATGTATGCCACTGTCTATGTCACTGTCTATACCAATGTATGCCACTGTCTATGTCACGGTCTATACCAATGTATGCCACTGTCTATGTCACTGTCTATACCAATGTATATGCCACTGTCTACGTCTCATCTTAAAATTGCTCTCACTTATCATTCATAAATTAGGTTTTAATTGAGAATCAGGGATAATCGCTGACTGATATGTTGAATAGCAACAATCAATAAAATACATCACCTCTACACCTCATCGTCATCGCTATCTGTATTATACATCACGACATCATCGCTATCTGTATTATACATCACATCATCGTCATCGCTATCTGTATTATATTTTACTTAAACTTTAATTGAGAGTCGGTGATAAGTGGAAAGTAGAATCAAACCAATAGCAGTAATCCATGAAACAAATACCACGTTGATAATGGATTTGTTAGCCTAGTTTCGTCAGGTGCAATACGAATTGAGAGAGAGAGGGAGATTATGTTTATCCCCCCTCCCAACTCGACAAAAACTAGGTCATTTCAGGACTAAGATATAGTTGGACAGGCGACCTTACCCCCAACGTTTACCCTTATTAATCTACCCCCAACGACTCAAACTATAAAGAAACATCATATCTCAGAAAATAGACCCGTGAAAGGTGACCATTGTTTATAAGGTCTATTAAACATAAATAAAATACTGACCTATATCTAACAGTAACATAGGGTGAATACTGACCTATATCTAACAGTAACATAGGGTGAATACTGACCTATATCTAGCAGTAACATAGATAGGTTGAATACTAACCTATATCTAATATTAAACATACATTATGCAAGAACTAAATCTGCTTATTGCAGGTCTTTCTTTAAGCCTGAAGCAATTAGATATTAAAGATACATTATGGGAGATAAGATAAAGAGATGACAGTTCTCGCTATAATAGTTAAAAACTACATACTGTAAAGGTAATTTGCTGCAAATTTCAGTCAAATTGATCCACTATGAGCCGAGAACGAAGCGGGTGAAATTTTCGCATAGCCTCGGTCATCATTCACTTAAATCATTTATATAAACAGCATAGTCTCGATTATCCACTTTTTAAATTTAATTATCAGTGGCCGTTAAGCGGCATATAGGAATCTAATCCAGCCAACATCGAAGGCGAGTATTGGCATCGAGAGTTTATTATGGTCTGGATAAGTTAATTAATGTCTAATTGATAATTTAGATAACATTTCAGGCCTAAAGAAAGACTTTTAATAAGTAGATTTTGCTCTTGCATAATGCCTGTTTAATTAACTGATCCAAGCCATAATCAACTCTCGATGGCATAGGATTTGTCCGATTGGAAATAGATTAGAACGGGTTCTATCATATCTTGATTAATTTAACAATGGACGAGCTAGATTAGCTTGGAAAAACTAGTTCGGTAGTTGCAATCATCGCACACGTCTTGTCAAACCTTCTAATGCTAATATCTTCGCTCACAATAGAGTAATTTGGATGGAATTTTCAAATTATTCATTTTACATTATCTTTTTTCAAACTATTATAACAAGAATGGCTAGTTCTTTATTAAACTAATGTATCTTTAACACGGGGTGAATACTGACCTATATCTAATATCAACATAGACTGAATACTGACTGCAGGGTGAATACTGACCTATATCTAATATCAACATAGACTGAATACTGACTGCAGGGTGAATACTGACCTATATCTAATATCAACATAGATTGAATACTGACTTGTGTATAATAGACTACCACATTCCTTGTTATCTAAACCACAACACTTGCAAACTACTACAACGACGACCTCTTGGATTGTGATGTCACAACAAAACCTGAAGTCCGGCAATCCATGCGCAATTGTCCAAGGAAATGCCCGCCAAGTTCCATGTCGATCGTACTTCAGTATGACATCATCACAGCCATATGAAAATCAAAGTCCGTCAATCAATGCTCCATTGTCCAAGGAACAAGTCAAGTTCCATGTTAAATTTGTGGAGTCTACGGGTTGTTTATCCAAGAGCGGCGGTCGCATAAAAGGGGCGTTGATTAACGTCGCACTGTTCTGCTCTGTCTGGGCTAATGAAGACGGGCATACACCATACAGTGTGCTATGAGGGAAATTTTGCCCGGACAGTGGCAATACAGCCTATATTTATATCGAATTCCAACTTCCATACGTGCACGCCTATGTATACATTGTACCCCGGTTGTTCGTCCAATTAGAACCACAATATATTGTCCCATGTCACGTCCTCCGTCCAGAATATCTTAAATAACACCCTCATACCACTTTTAACGTACGATTATTTTGAACAGAGTGCACGTTTCCAGTTCATCGTAAAACTTTAAATCCACTTATCATATCTTATATAGTTTTCCAATTCTCTTACAACACTTTACATCCTAATAACATCCTCATACCACTTCTCGTATATATGGAAAGTACACATTACTAATCTTTTAATACACATACGCGAATATACAGACAAGCTGTTTTCTTAATTATATTCCTGCCGTGTACAACTCTTGTATCGTTCGTCTAATCTTTAAAAACAAAAAACTACATTCTCTTATCTTTCTACACAAAAACACCCACAGTTTCACTAGATGCCTCTATCATATAATCTTTCACTAAAATAATTTATTAGCAAGCTCAACCTGGAGTTTAACGTTAAATAATTGTTTGAAGTTTGGCCTTATCGAGTAATCTACTTACTGAAAATGTTCAGACTGAAAGATGAAGTATTTAAAGATATTATAGAGAGCATGATTCGCCATCTTATTATACCTTATCATTTCCACACACACGTACAACGAATAGAAAGCAATAACTGTTTTCCTTAGAGAGAAGTAAGGGATTGTTGAATGGTTAAACGTGCACACGTGCGTTCAGACGTACACGCATCATCATAATGTAATAAGAATAGACTAGAGTCATAAGATATTAAATTGGAAAATGGCGTGTGATCTTTTGAGGCATTTGACTCTAAATGAATCTCTCAGCCAGAAACTTTATATCAGTTGAAATTATTTCAATATTTTCGACCCCACCCACACCCCTTCCAGGCATCCTTCAGGCGCCACTAGTATGACACATGCTATTGTGAGAATATTTCGCATACTCTTTAGTATTTCAGTCAAAATAATTCCATGCACACCCACTTTAGGATCCATTTATAAGCCATTTGGGAAATCCTGAGTGGTATGGGTAGATGTTGGTAAACTTTGGTGGTATGGGTAGTTTTGGGTGACAACGGTAGACTTGGGCAATCGATATGGGAAGATATGAGCGTAGATTTGGGTAAGGGTAGATATGCATGATTTGGTTAGATTTGGGTGATAGTCGCGGACGCTTCACGGGCTTTCACTTGGCATTGGTGCAAGACGCATTCTCGGTATGGCCAGTGGGTCTCATTCCCTTCTATTCCACTAACCCCTGGGTTAATCTATTGGACGGGAGGGGAGGGAGTCACTGATTCAATGCCGGTGTTGGGCGGGATTTCGCCTTACCAATGGTGCAAGGTGGAGGAACAGCTTCTACTCATTCGGATGGCAGGAAGTGCCGCCAACCGGACAAAATTCCCCACATATAGAAGACTGTGTGACATGTGTCCTTATAGAACACTGCATGACATATGTCCTAATAGAACACTATGTGACATATGCCTTAAAAGAACACTGCGTGGCATATACCTTCATAGAACACTACATGATATATGCCCTAATAGAACACTATGTGACATATGCCCTCATAGAACACTATGTGACATATGTCCTCATAGAACACTGCACGACATATATCCCAATAGAACACTGTGTGACATGTGCCCAAATAGAACACTGCGTGACATGTGTCCTTATAGAACACTGTGTGACATATGCCCTCATAAAACACTGTGTGACATATGCCCCAATAGAACACTGTGTGACATGTGTCCTAATAGAACACTATGTGACACATACCCTCATAGAACACTGCGTGGCATATGCCCTTATAAAACACTGTGTGCCATATGCCCTAATAGAACAGTATGTGGCATATGCCCTAATAGAACACTGCATGATATATATCCTCATAGTACACTTTATGACATATGCCCAAATAGAACACTGTGTGACATATGCCCTCATAGAACACTGCGTGACATATGCCCTAATAGAACACTATGTGACATATGCCCAATAGAACACTGCGTGACATATGTCCCTATAGCAATCGACCGGATTTTATCTGTTAATCTAAAGACGTCAATCAACGACAAGAATAAACAAAATGGTCGGTTTCTTTGAGAATAAGAAGATGTCGAAGTTAAACGCGTGTTTCAAATTTAAACAAGAGAGTGTGATTGATAATACACACCTGTACCAACTGATGTCTAACTTAATGTTAAAACTTTGTTTATCACAATTAATTCGATTTTCAACTTCGTCAAGTGTATCTTAAACAAAACACGTCCTAAAATACTTGAGATACATAATGAAATAAATGGGTTAATGAAAACTGTGCTATATATATGGGTGACATTTCGTTAAGACAACGGCGCTATACGACCAACTCTCATTTCGAATGCCAACTGTTAAAGGTTACTTTACGTGCACAACAACGTGTGTACAAGGGACCTCGAATTTTCGTCCAATCCCAGCGACAAGGCAGTTGATAGGGGCATTCCATGTCAAGTGTACACATAATTTGGGCGATTTTGACATGACCATCACAGATTTTGATGATTTTTGATGTGCAAGTTAACCATGACAAAAAAACATTATGTGCAAAATTTTAGCGCTGGGGGCATCCCAAAATTTTGGCCTTTTCGGCTGACCTTCAAACTTTGAAAATCCATAACTTTGCCCCTAGTCATCCTACGTAAATGAAATTGGTACCAAATTGTTCAGAAAACATGGATCTTTCTAATGACCAGGAGCACAAACTCGACAGAACAAAATCCAGGCAGATGTTGTTGACCTTGACCTTGGAAACCACGCCCATGAAAAGGGGCAGATTCGATTTAGCCAATTTTTCGTGTGAACATTGCCCCACCTATATATTACGAACACACAAAAAATCAAAGTGGGATCTCCATGGGAACAGATTTGATGGACATGAAGTCCATCTTGGTCGCTAAAACAGACGTCGATTTTATTCGAATTCACTGTAGGTTGTTTTGTGCAAGCTGACTTCTGATCACTAATTTCACTATGATATTGTACTCTCTGTTTTTTATACGCCCACATGGAAATGTGGACATATATTGCCGTTGCCCCTGTCCGTCTGCCTGTTTGTCTATCCGTCCGTCGTCCACACTTTCTTGTGGACACTCTAGAGGCTAAAGTTAATATCCGATTGACTTTAAATTCATACACAGTGTTTAAGGTCATGAGACAAAGAATCCTATGGATTTTCAGCGATATCCAATAATTATTGTCACAGTTATGGCCCTCGATCACTTTGAAAAATCTTGTGGATGTTTTAGAGGCCAAAGTTAATATCTGATTGTCTTTAAATTTATACACGGTGTGTAAGATCAATAGATGAAGAAGCCTATTGATTTTCAGCAATATTCGATAATTACTGCCAGAGTTATGGGCCTGATATCAATTTTTTTAAGTCAAATGGCGGAATTTCGATTTCATGTTCGCCTGTCCAACCTCGTGGGTTTTGTCTCAGTCCTCCGGAATCCAATCACAGCTAAAGACCCCTATGGGCAAGCGAATTATTAAAATGAAATTGAACAAAGTGTTAATCCCGAAATGTCGTAGTTTGTGTTGAATGTACATTAAATCACCCATCTACCTCTCTCTTTAATGATCGACTTGGATTTAAGTTTGTGTTAAGTCAACGTTAAATCGCGTCTCTCTCTCTCTTTAAAGATAAACTTGGATTCAAGTGTGTCAATTGTCAAGTATAAGCCGAGTGTTAGTATCAACTTTCATTAATTATAGCAGGGTGTGGTAATCAAATTGTTTCAGGGAAAATATACTAATTCTATGAAATATAAGATTTGTTTATTAACTCATTCGTAGAACTAATTCAATTTGATACAAATACTGTGTATTATCTCATACGTAGAACTAATTCTATGGAATATATCTGCTGTTTATTATGCCATACGTAGAACTAATTCTATGGAATATTGACTGTTTATTAACAAACCACATTTCCATTACGATCCTCGTTATTAAGCAATGGTAGAAAGATATGTATATATTGACACTATGTTCTGAATATTTAACGTCCACTTCTATCGACAAGTGCTTTTGTTTTAGAACATCATTCAGTGTATATGAAGGGGGTCTTTCCTGTTCCAAGGGATCGGCACAGTGACAGCAAGCCAGTCAGATATTGAACCGCAACACCCAAGGCCACTAGGCCATTCCAATTTAGTTTTATTATATGGGGGTTGACGTCACATTTGCTTGTACCAACAAGGATACTGTAGGCGGGGTTACGCTGCGAAAACAAACATGAACTTTACAGGCCTTGCAATGTTCCTACGAACAGCCCGCGTTTTGATAAAATTTAATGGTTAACATTACACTGACCATGTGTTATATATAATATACTCTGACCATGTGTTATATAATATACTCTGACCATGTGTTATATAATATACTCTGACCATGTGTTATATAATATACTCTGACCATGTGTTATATAATATACTCTGACTACGTGTTATATAATATACTCTGACCACGTGTTATATATTATACTCTGACCACGTGTTATATATAATATACTCTGACGACGTGTTATATATAATATACTCTGACGACGTGTTATATAATATACTCTGACTACGTGTTATATAATATACTCTGACCACGTGTTATATAACATACTCTGACTACGTGTTATATAATATACTCTGACCACCTTGTTATATATAATATACTCTGACCATGTGTTATATATTATATTCTGACCACGTGTTATATATAATATACTCTGACCACGTGTTATATATCATACTGCTACCGTGATTACATTAAACACAATCCGATTACACCGAAAGCAATATCATATTAACGTCCATTATATAAGTGCTAAAATCTGCCTATTACAGGTCTTTAATTTGGCTTTAAATGTCATATTTACACATTTATTCATATGTCAAGGCTACCATTACCCCCTCTTGATCTTCGGATTGTGGAGGTATACGTGGATGGATGATTTAATTTTAAGATGGTGACTCTACGTCACACCTTGTCACAACAGTGGTAACTCCACTCAGAATAAAATAATTTGACAGAAATTTTCAATATATCATTATGAATTTTGAATTATGTATCACTCTACTATTATAACAATAACAACCAGCTCTTTATCTCAATTTTATATAATATATCTTTAACATAACTATTATAACAAGAACAGTCAGCTCTTTATCTAAATCTTAAATAAATACATCTTATATGATGTATATTTAATATGTTTTTCTAATACGTTCATTACCTACCTGTTTTAGTATTGCCTGCTATCATCTGCTACTCCATATATTATAATATATATACCATATTGCTTTATATCTATATTATATACTCTATTATATCACATATCTACTGGCACCGTTTAACATGCTACATACTCACAATAGTACACAATTTAAAGTCGACGTTATAGCACTTTTATTCATTCAGTAGTAAGGAGTCTCGGTCGCTCATTGAATAACAAGCTGAACCGTTAACAAGGAGGGGTCAGGTTCGTCCCAGCATGACACGGAAAAGAGTCTAGTCGTTCGGATGGGAAGAACAAAAGAACAAGTCCACCCTTGTTCACATTGACGTGCACGTCAAAGAACCGTTGTCATTTAGTGGTCCGGGTACATTGTCTCTCAAAGCAGACTGGATAGTGGGTAAAAGTTAATCTTATTCACAAAGGCACGGCATCTTCCCGATGTCTTTTGTTAACGTGTCAACAACATAGGAAAGATACAGTCTTGATGACGATGTTCATTGCTAACGTGTCAACAACATAGGTTTAAGACACCGTCTTGACGACGATGTTCATTGTTAACAACCTAGTATTGAGGAAAATAAACAATATATCATGTTATATACTGTATTGACGTGTATGTTCTCGGGACAAACTGCACACACTAAATACTGTCTTGATAAACAGAGGAATAAATGGTGTTTAACGTCCACCCGACACAAAAATACGCTTGCACGAGGTAAAATAAGCGGCCCTTCTCCTTGTCACGTACAAGTGGGAAATCGAAACCACGCCACTTGACTCAATAACACACCCTCGAATCCAACGCGCACGTCTTACCCTACCCTACCCCCCCCCCCCCCCGTATAAGTAAATCAAGATGGCGGTGTGAAATAGATAGAAAATAACACGTTAACCTACCTTAATCTATAAACCAATATATTTAGATTAATCAATCACGTCTTTATCGAACTCTCAACCATATAACGACCTGTTGAACCCTGGGTTAAAGTGGTGGTAAAGACTTTCATTCAGAAATAAAACAAACCTATTTCACTAAACAATCGGGAATAAAACTAATAAACAATGGAAATATCAGGAATACATTCTTCATATACAATCTAGCACCAAGTGACGTATCTTGGTTAACTCCCCCACATCGCCATAAATACAGATAACATGTGAACTTATCCCCTTTACCACATTTTATCTGAACTTAACACATGTACGTGTATTAATCGCTTTAGAATGTGTCATTTACATATGATACAACTCACGTGCACAGGTCGCGAACGTATTATTGCCCCGCCCTCGACTCAACCGTGACAGACGTACAGGACATCGCGTCAGTCACGTGTACTCGATTAACGAGATTTCAGTTGAGCGAGACTAACATCCACTTTACATGATTGGTTGAAATTATAGTCATGGTCTAAGTTAACGATAATCTGAACTTGACGGAAATTAGCGGAGATTCACGAAGACTGTATCAAATTGGTATTATGGAGGTGACAGCAGTCTATTAATTAAACCCAACTGGATTATTAATGGGCATTTACTTAATGTGCACACCGATCCATGAATTGTCGTTAAATTTCTCATGTGAGCCCATGTCTTAATCTTTAGTTTATTTATGATTATTATGTGTGACGTCATCTAAGGAAATAAAATGGCGTTTAACGTTCTACTTTTCTGCCCCAACTTGGATAATTAAGAGAGAGAGAGAATAGGTTGTGGTTTGATTTTATTTCAATAATTCATATGCGCGTAGGGGTCTTTAGCAGTGGGAGGAAACCGGAGGACAGACGACCCTACTTCACGCCAGTTGACTCAATGACAGGCTTTATGATACAGCGCACTTGTTCATATCAAACCCTGCCCATTGCAACATTAACAAATTGAAAAATTACGAAAAACGTTCTTGGGCAGCATTATTCCTTTAGGTAAAGAAAACGATAGATTGATAGCACTTTTTTTAAATTATCAATCTACCGCTTAAAGACACTTTGATATTGAAGCGCCACAGGTAAAAAATCCCGGCACATCGTTATTTTATCTACTTCACCTGAGCGAAATTGAAGCGGCATAAGAACCCAATTATGTCCAATATTGTAAAAGTCGGGTCTCTAATCAAAGAGCAGTTGATAAATGGTTTAAATCCGTTCAGTATTTTCACGGATTAATTTCATCGATCCTTACATACCCCGTGTGTAATAATATCGCCACCATCTTTATCTACCGTGAACCAAATTGATGGACGTCTTTTTGTCCGATTGAACCTAAATCGAGAAATAATGTAACGTTGGTAGTTTGATTTCAGAATCAAACTGGGTATAAGTACTGAGCCCCATAGAAAACGCATCACTTAGCGTTTCGTATAACAAAATGGTCCTGTAAATATATCTTATTTATTTTGCTTCTTATTGTGAACAATATTCAAATGGGGTCAAAACCAAAAGTACGACACAGATGGTAAATTCTATGCTACGTCTCTGCACAGCGTGCGTAAGAGCCAGTGGAGGACACACGCGCTACTGACATCTGTGCCGTACTTTTGGTTTTGACCCCTCTGACTTTGTACTGTTGATTACAGATTAAAAATCCATAAGTGTACAATTGTAACATGCTTCAGTGTAAACCCTGCGTTTTGATTGGTCAATTAGACACCGTCTATTGGACAATAACACCCTTCTGTTTTAGTAATGTCTTTTAAAATCCTAAAAAAGCATGTTACAATGTCGATAAACACTACGCGTCTCGGGTCCTAATGATCTCAGGACATGTCTATTGGACAATAACACCCCTCTAAATGCGAAACAGGAAGTGTTCATCTCCTAAATGTGTTGTTATTGATGTGTTCCCATTTGAATATTGTTCACAATAAGAAGCAAAATAAATAAGATATTTACAGGATCATTTTGTTATACGAAAAACTTAGTGATGCGTTTTCTATGGCGCTCAGTATTAACGTGGATCAGGGTCACGCTGTCGGTCCCCAAAGTCGCAATTTGCAATAAGAATATAAAAGTGGCGATTCAAATTTGATTCTGGCGATAATTTTCGCGATAACGTTTCGCGGTACTGGCGATTCTTTTTGAGACCTCGCGGAAAAAAAATCTTTAAATTCTCATCGTATTTATCCTGGATTAACGATTACAATTACGTCTGTTTTCTGTCTTGTACGCAGGTTAATCTTGTAAATTTTTGTACTGCGTGTAGTGCAGTTCTCCTGCACTTAATAATTGAGTGTCAATCACGTAATCGCGCGGTGGAAAATTCATAAAATAATCAACTGGCTGATAATCCGGATCGCGTCAATGAGTAATACTAATTAATTGTCTTAGATTAATGATTAGTTGATTGATAATCATCAAGGGTACATATTTGTTTTTTGAAAAATGCAAACACGTATAGTTACTTTAAATATGCTGTGAATATATGACGTGATAGCGCACATATTTGTTACCCAATATTCTATTATTTCAGGCTTCAAGTTTTACTTCATACCACCGTTTCAACTTTACTCTTTAGATAGCCTACACATATGACACATGCTCTACCATCCAGACTTAAAGCGACTTGTGTTTAACGTCTATATCACCCAGACATAAAGGGTTTGACGCCTCTATTAAGTAGCGGTCCATATGTAATGGGGCCACAGTGGATCAGTGATAATAATATAGATATTATCTATATTAACTAGTGGTCCATATGTAGTGTGACCACAGTGGATCAATGATAATAATATATATATTATCTATATTAATTAGTGGTCCATATGTAGTGGGACCACAGTCGATCAGTGTGTAAGCCACTGCCAGGGTATCCAGTTGGGTCGGGTTTATAACCGGACAGCGAAAGTGTCTTGTAATGTTCCTGTGGGGTTTCCCCGTGTTAGTAGGACTGGGAGACGGAAATGGCAAGCAACAATGTCCAGTCGATCGGATAGGACGAAGCATACCCTGGACAAATAGAAACAGAATATCCACATATGACACTGCGTGACGTATTTCCGTCTTCATTATGCCAGTTTGTACAGGAAGTTGGACTTTGAACCCCATCCCATTTGATGTGACCTCGCTTTATTTCTAATCCTCGTATATTTGATTGACAGATTGCCTGATGGAATCGATAACAACTAATGGATATTCTGATCTTAAAAATGTCGTTTCTTGTTTATTTGATGTTCCGTTCAATAACAATTTGCGGACTCAAATATTTTATATTTTTCTCCTACACCGTTTGATTTAGGTTGTGAAAGTTCATCGGGCGTTTCAGATGTGACATCCCCACCCCCTGCTGTCAGTGTTGCATGGCTGAGGACCTGGCAAGGGATAGTGAAAAGGTTGCTTGGATAAAACTGAAAAACCAAGGTTCATGTACACATTGCCGTGCAAGTAAGATAATCCTAGAAATTCGAAAAATGAGTGCGTGCTGTGTCATAAAGCCTGTCATTGAGTCAATTGGCGTGGTTTCGAATCCCAGGTTGTATGTGTCTATCCTTGCGGGTTTTCTCCTAGTTGCCCAGTTTTCCCCCAATGCTAAAGACCCCAACGCGAAAGCAAATCATTGAAATACATTTAAACCATAGGCTAGTCCCGAAAAGAACCTAATTTGTGTCGAGTGGAAGTTACGCCAGGGATCGCAAAAAGGGGTGCACGCCAAATGTGACTGAGCAGCTTGAAGTTTAAGCAGCTAGACCTCTCGGCACCTCTAGGGAGGTTAAATGTGATTTCGACTAACAGGAGCAGATAATTGCTGTGTGAGTGGATGACAAATATTACAAGACAACACGCTACTGTTTAAGCATTATAAATCAATGACCGATTTTCAATATCGATTTCATTAAATGAGACGGCCACAGGACACCTTTAATTCCTACGAATGTAATGTTACGCAAAAGTTAGTTGTAGCTTTTCACTCCACCCCTCCATACCACCACCCCTAGCATGGCCATTGTTGTTGAGTTTTGTGGTCTGGAATCTAAGAAAAGGGTTTGAATATGCATTTTCTGTGCGGTTTTGGTGAATATTCGTGATTATAAAGATACGAGAGTTAAGGTATTGGTTAGGTTGAAATGCTGGGCGGACGAACAGTTGCATGTTTACTGGTAAGCTACTTTCGATTTGTGTATCTCACGATTTTCATGGTGAAGCTGATACAAACGTTTGTGCAAGAGGTTTCTGTGGCACGGGGATCATGTGACTAAGTGGGTAAGGCACTGACTCGCTAGCCTGGAGGTCGAGTGTTTAAAGTGAAGCATGCGTTTACCTGGATCTTTTTCATCCACTCGTCGAGATATTCCTACTACTAAGTCTTTTTATAAGTGCTGGCTCGGTAGTCTGGAGTTCGCGTGTTCGACCCCGGTGCTAGCAAGAGTGATTTCCCCCTGTGAGTGGTTCATGACGGAGGGTCTGGTAAGAACAGTTATCTAGTCTTTCAGATTGGGGGATAAAACGAGGCCCCATTATTGACGTGTACGTAAAGATCCCTTGCGGTTGAAATTCGACATAAGATAGTTTCTAGTAACTGATATTCTCATAATATACGGGGACGTGGCACGTCATTGGGTCAACTGGCGTGGTTTGAAATCCCAGCTTGTACGTGACAAGGAGTAGGATCAGCTGTCCACCCCATGGGTTTACTCCGGATGCGCCGGTTTCTTCTTATTGCTAAAGACCCCTACGCACAAGCGATTTGTGAAATAAAATTGAACCTTCTCTTAGTCCCGAAATGGCGTAGTTTGTGGTGAACTGAAGTTAATTCCTATTTCTCTCTCTCTAATCCATAAAGCAAAATATATGTTATAAAATCATGAGTTCTTTTTACCTACACATGTTTATTTGTTATAGGAAACTTTATAACATTAAGTGTTGTATTTATCCGGTATTCTGTGTAAAGTAATGTTTATAAGCTTGACGACTCGACGACATATTGCCAATATTGGTCGAGTAGCACTCATCTTGATACAATGGCCGATCATATATATACTGACTTGAATCAACAGTCGAACTAAAGGCAGAAACAGGCAAACTTGATTCCACTGAAAAACAAGAAGGGAGAAATTAGAAACAGAACGTGTTTAAAATACTTTACGGGGGTTTAGGTTTTCAAAGAAAAAGATTTACAAAGAATGTAAGGGCGTTGTGTGAGTTTGAGCTAATTGGCAAAAAACGTTCATAGAAATCTCTCTTAAAGATACCATCTATTTTAAAATAGCATTATGCAAGAGCAAAATCTGCTTATTACAGGTCTTTCTTTGGGCCTGAAATGTTATCTAAATAATCAATTAGACATTAATTAACATATCCAGACAATAATAAACTCTTGATGTCTAGGCTAGCCTTCAATGTTGGCGGATTAAAATCATATATGCCGCTTAATGGCCATTGATAATTAAATCAATCAAGTGGATAATCGAGACTATGCTGTTTATATTAATGATTTGAGTAATGATGACCGAGGCTATGTGAATATTTCAAACGCTTTTTTTCTCGGCTAATAGTGGATCAATTTGACTGAAATTTTCAGCAAATTACCTTTACACTATCTAGTTTGTAACTATTATAGTGAGAACTGCCATCTCTTTATCTTATCTCCCATAATGTAACTTTAAACTCGCTGATGTTTATATACATTGTTCGGGGTAATATATATATACTGGCGGTTCTACGTATTGTTTAGATTATGTCTTATTCATGGTAAAAAGTCTTATAAAGATGATTATTTAATATCTAATTAAAGACACACAACCAGAATATCAACGCTAGCTAACAGCTAGGGCCCATAAAACGAATTCACTTAGGTGGCTTTTTTGTTTCTCCTACAGTGAATTCTTATTTAGTGTACGCAAAACCCTCATTTTATACCCAGCCAGAGGTCCTGTACTATTCCAGGTCCGGTCCCAATGTCCATAGCCGATATTAATCAAGGGCGGTAACTCTGAATTAGACACCATTCCAACGTATTGATTCGTGGCTTGAATAGACTTATCAAAGGTGGTAACCCAATCTGTTTCACAGAGAATTACTAATTACTTACGAATTATCTCTGTCACAGATGACTGTCCACAACACGTGCATTGACTTCATGTGGCGTCAGTCATTGGCTCAACGGCTCGTGCATTGTTTACATAACACCTAACTGCTCCGGGCAAAATGATGCATTTTACTCATTTTAATACCCAATTACACTAAATAGGAAATATTTTTAACTACAAATACTTCAAACGTCTTTATTTATTTTTCTTACACTTCAAAAAAATGTTTGAGAATTTAATTTGTCGGAGTAAAAAAGTTAATATGCCGAACTCATTAAGTCTCGTCGATGTCATGCTTATCAGTGATTGTAGCGGCCAAGCGAATATTCACTGCGGGATCAGTTTGATGGTAACCTACTTGCGGACAAACCATTAAAAACTAAAATAATTGAGTGATGTGGGCGTAGCTAGTCCTGTATACACGAGTATTAACACGTCCATGGAAAGTAATCGTACAATCAATATTATCAGTGTAGTAATTACAACAACAATATATTTTATAAATTGTTAATTATATTTTTATAACGTATAGAAAGATAGAGAGATAATACAAATTGTTAAATCGATGTAAAATTAAGATAATTGACTTGTATTATATGCCTGCGTTCATCTGTTACTTTATTCTCGACAAAAATAGACCACTAACAATACCAGAATAATATGGTGGTACGTTGACGTCAATTATACCTATTTTATACTTTTAAAATAAACGTCAGTTCGACAAATGGAAAATCAAACGAATATCAGACCGATATCAGGTGACAAGTTTACGTCATAGTAATAATCTTTAAGTGGCATTTAGCGATTGGGAAACACAGTTTTTAACAGAACACAGTTTTAATGGGAAACAATCACTGGTTTTATTCTAAAAGCACGACGTTTCGACAAGTATCCTCTTATCGTTATCAAACACAAGGTCATTTGATAAACTTAGGATGAATATTTGGTAAACTTAGGATGACATTTGGTCACCTGGCCAACCTCGTGGGTTTTCCTCGGGTCCTCCAGTTTCCTCCCACTGCTAAAACAACTCTACGCGCAAGTGAATTATTGAAATAAAATTAAACCATATGTTAGTCCCGAAATGACCTAGTTTGTGTCGAATGGACGTTAAACCATTTCTCTCTCTCTCTCTCTCTCTCTCTCTCTCGCAGTAGCTCAATGTGTAAGGCGTCGTCTTACTAACTAGGATGAGCGGGGTTTGATCACAGAGTAAGCGGCGAAAGATCCCCGGTGATTTATCGGTGAGGTTTCGCCTTGACAGAGGTGCAGGACCGGCTATGTACAACTTCAAGTCTAGTCCTTCGGATTGTTAAAAAATATCGAGGTCCAATGTACAGGTTGTCGTGCACGTCAACGAACCATCGACACCTGACAATTGTAATCCAGTTGCTAACAAATAACGAAGTCCCGTGCTCGTCAAAGAACCATCGACAACTGTAATCAAATTGCTGTCAGGTCAAAATGTCCAGGATTGCACACTGTTTTCGTTATGCCAATCGGTGCAGAATTTATTTTACTCATGTGTTCGACTTTTTGTCCCATATTTTATTCATGTGTTCGACTTATCGTGTCATGTTTTGTTCTACTGAGGAAATCTCGGGGGAGCCAGGGAATAACCAACATTCATCAGCAAAATAGACATTCAATGTTGACTTGAGGACATAGCCATATCTATTTTAAAGATACATTATGGGAGATTTAGATAAACTAGATAATGTAAAGGCAATTTGATAAAAATTTCAGTCATATTGATCCACTATGAACCGAGAATTAAGCGATTGAAATTTCGGCCTAGCCTCGGCCATCATTACTAAAGTCTGTATACTCAAAGAGATTTACACCCTGTACTATTTTCCGTCTGGTCCCAAAGTCAATAGCCAATATTAATTTTGTTAAGGGAGGTAACTCTATATTATATACTATTCAAAATAGCCGATATTTAAAAACACAGTCTCGATCATGCATTTTATGATTAAATTATGAATGCAAGTTGAGCTGCAAATGGGATCATAACCAGTAAATATCACAGGCTAGCGATGTCATCGAGAGATGATTATGGTCTGGATAAGTTCATTAATGTTTAAATAATAATTTAGAAAACATTACAGGCCAAAGAACGACCTGGGCCCGGTTACTAGAAAGTTCTTAAAGTAAGCACAAAGTTATGATTCATTTTTTCTTACGTAAGAATCTTAATAAAATACTGTCTCTAGAAAATTCTCAAGACCGTTCTTACGTAAGCACAAGTCAAGTATGAGTCTGAGCACATTGTGACTGGTAAAATGAGACTATGGTGCTCTCAAACGTCATAAAAGCAGTTTTGATATGCGAATTACGTCATAAATTTGTCGTCTGCTTCCCGGCAAATGGTCGATTTAGATGCATTTGACATGCCTCTGTACACATATAAAATGGTGCTAAAAAAAACAAAACAAAAAAATTGCAAGCACTCTGACAAATTGCGGGAGTATCTGATCTTAAAATAGCCCGGGTGTTTGTGTTGTTTTCTAATTGGTCATAAGGATTTTCTCTACCTTTAAATTGTCTCTTACATATCAAAAGATGTAGGAAATGCCGTGGAATAACTAACTGTCGGCCATATTGTTTGAAGCAGAAACAGACAAGGTTGGTAAGCAAGCCGTATACCTTGCTAGAGACCTGTGCTTGGATAGGAACAATGTTGCGCTGAAGTTTTTTCTTGGAATTACGTACTTGTGCTTACACTGAAGTCTACTTAAAATCTAAGAACAAGGACGTTCTTAAGAAATTTTCTGGGAACACAAAATGCGATAAGTTTACTTAAATGCAAAGTCGACTTGAAATCTAAGCACAAGGACGTACTTAAGCATTTTCTAGGAATCGGGACCTGCAGTTGGCAGATTTATCTAATTACCTGACTCGGGATATATTCCACTTCTAGTATAACTTGATTTCTTATATCCATCATGGAGGCTTCCATAACTATACTCATTTATTGACTCCGGTACTACCGGAACCGGAAATTGTCTGCTATCAATCGGCGACCAATATGATGAAGTCACAGGCGATATACTTCTGGCTAGGGCAGGATATGACGTGTAATTTTGTCCGTGGTAAGAATGAGGTTCTTGATGATAAGCAGACGATAATCTTTGAGAGGAGAACGAGGAACTGTTGTTTATATAATCAGAGTAAGTATGGCTGACACCAAACTGGGACAGGTAGGGTCTCTCAAAGACGCCATTATTAAAACTTTGATAATGTCTTGGAGGAGTGAATGGTGTGTCCGGGGAATATGGCCGACTTCGATAATAATTTGTAGAATAACAGTACGGTACATCTCTATGGCTGGGTAACGGTATAGGACGAATAAACATGCCGTGGTCGGATGTACCGGGGTCTTCATGTGGTTCACAGTTTTTGGGAAGTTCTGGAGAGGAATTCACATCATTAGGGGCTGAAACAAACCAGGAAATGTTTATTTTATTTTAAATCTAACTCTGCCACGTTGATAGTATAGTAATGATGCGTGTTGTGTGCAAAACATGGCATGCGTTCGCACAATTCCGGAGTGTGGAATGCTAGCGCCCTGAAAAAATCGCATACAGTATTACGTACGTCCTTATCCTTGTTCAAAAACTGTGAGGAAAGCGCGAGCATTGAGAGTATTCCTTAATTCTCCTTTTTTCTTTTGCATTTTGAACCCAGAGCATCTGCATTTCACCGGTTGCGCCATTTACCCTGCCTACATAAATGTGTATTGTATACCTCTGTGACGTCACTATGGTGTGAAAGTTTCAGTATTTTTTTTTCGTAAGTTGATCAGAAACATACCTCGTGTATCCATCTTTCTCCTCTTAGATTTAGGTGAAGAATTTGATTGGCTACCTGCCCTAACCCTCGACACCATCTTGATTGTTTCTGTAAAACAAAGTACGAATATATTTGATCATATTTAAAAGGGAGATCTAGCATCCATGAAACCTTCTGTTGTTTAATAATTGTTATAATCTACGCAATTCAATCTAAACTATCAATCTACTCTGGTTGTCGGGAACAGCACATTACGCTGAAATTGACAGTACATGTCAATAAATCAATAGCAATCGGAAACATAACATATTTTAGAGAGAGAGAGGGGTGGGGAGAGCATTGGGGATTAACGTCCACTTGTCAAATGGGTCATTTCGGGACTAACATGTAGTTAAATATTATTTCAATAATTCCCTTGCGCTTAGGGGTCTTTTGCAGTTGGAGGAAATCGGGTTACTGGCAGAAAACCCACGAGGCTGGACAGGCAACCATACACGTTGTCACGTACAGCCGTGGGTTCGAAACCACACCAGTTGAATCAATGCCGTGCCTTATGATACAGCGAACACGTGCTAACCATCATTCGGCCATCCGACCCGCCTAGAAATTTTAAAGATGTGTGGTTATAATAAACTCAGAATATATATAGATTTGTCATGATATTATTAATAATACATAAGCATTGTCACTATATTTGTAATAATACATAGATTTATGTCAGTATTTTCATACGTTATTATGGAACGGTTTAGACGCCATTTTATCGGCATACAAAAGTCTTGGCGATATGTCTTCATTTTGAATACAGGCCTACATATACATGGCAAATTGTGTGAGATAAAATGAGTTGAGATACCGGTTGTTTTCATGTGTGAGATGAAATGAGTAAGCATACCGGTTGTTTTCATGTGTGAGATGAAAAGAGTAAGCATACCGGTTGTTTTCGTGTGTGATATGAAGTGAGTAAACATACCGGTTGTTTTGATGTGTGAGACGAAGTGAGTAAAAGTACCGATTGTTTTCATGTAGGAGATGAAGTGAGTAAACGTACCGATTGTTTTCGTGTGTGATATGAAGTGAGTAAACGTACCGATTGTTTTCATGTGTGAGACGAAGTGGGTAAACATACCGGTTGTTTTCATGTGTGAGATGAAGTGAGTAAACGTACCGATTGTTTTCATGTGTGAGATGAAATGAGTAAACGTACCGGTTGTTTTCGTGTGTGAGACGAAGTGAGTAAACGTACCGATTGTTTACATGTGTGAGACGAAGTGAGTAAACATACCGGTGGTTTTCATGTGTGAGACGAAGTGAGTAAACACGCACCGGTTGTTTTAATATGTGAGATGAAGTGAGTAAATATACCAGTTGTTGTCATGTGTGAGAGGAAATGAGTAAACGTACCGGTGGTTTTCATGTGTTTCTGTAAGTTGGTTTGTAGAGTGTGTTCCCGGATCAGTTCATTCTGTGTTTCTAGAACCAGGAACGTGTACTCGTCCAACATCATGTGTAATAGATGGAAGGATCCTAAAAATAAAACAAAACACTATAAATTTCTCGAATCATCCATCGGCTTAAAAAGATATGATAGCAGATGACATACCCTATAAACAGTCGTATACGGGTGTTTGGAAATACCCCTCTCCCAACACAAGATTAAACTATCGGGGCTAGTGCAGGAGAAATATGTTAAATATGCCCCCAACACCACCATAATACTGAACAATCGATCCTAGTACAAGACTCACGTGCTGTGAAATATGCCACCACCACCACCACCACAAGAATGAACAATCGGGCCTAGTACAAGACTCTGTGCTGTGAAACGTTTTTAATGTGAAAAACAAATACAATCCATTTTTCACCGAAATTAGATATAGATTTTAATTAAACTCTGTCATTTGATGCCGTGGTGAAATAGAAGTCTGTCGTTACTCCGTGTTCCCTGCGAAACAGATATCTGTCGTTACCCCATGCTCTTGGTGAAATACATGGGGCGACTAGTGCCTTGTCAAGTATATTTTGGTATCAACGTAAGTACTTACTTTGACCGATGTAGTTTTTATTAACATTTGAGAATAAATATTTATTCCAATGTATGGGAAGCCACTAAAGTTGTTTTATCCAGAACAAAGTTCTTAGATGGATGAAAGGTCTATTATTAGAATGCGAATTCAATTTATTTCACGATTTTTGTATGGTTTTAAATGTGTTTTTATTAATTGAAATTAAGTTAAATATTTTCTACCAGCATTGAACAAAAACCAGGATTCAATTATAGATATGTGCAAGAGTCAATATCTATACAGGATGTGACGTATTCAGTTTTTGAGAGAGCCTATCCAATATTTACCAAAGCTTGAAGCGCTGTGTAAAGTTAAATCTCTCATTATTAACGAACCGATCAGCGACCATTGTAACAGGAAGTCGGCTGCTTTGCTCTCATGGAAGCCGCCATTTTGTTTTGTAGGAAACTGTAAAAAAATAGAATCGTGATATAAAAATGTATGCAAAAATTGTAAAAGCAATTTCCTGTGTATTGAATGTTTTCAAATTTAAAGGAGTTAATGAGGCGTTGGTTAGATGGAATTTTAATTTTATCTGATTCAATATAAATCTATAAATAGTCGTGAGATAGGAAACCGTCAACAGTTTTTATCTTTTATATTTCTATTATGACAGTAATGCGATCTGTACAATCGGAGATTGTACTACACCGTATCTTGAATATCGTCACTGTAAAACAAAGCTATGTCAGTAATGAGTTTTTTTACACGTGATTCAAACATAGATCCTATTTCGTTTCGTTTTTTATAGTTCAAAATTTCGTTTTACTTGTCTTTACTGTACTAGGATCCGGAAGAGTTGTTATCATTGACATGTCCTGAATGGCGTGAGGGATTAACCAATGGAGCGGTCTGTTATGGTGGGCATTAGGCATGTTTTGCGTAGAACTGTGGGTAAACAACCACAAACGTCATCGCTGAATTTCCAATCTATGTGTGACGTCATAGGGCCAAAAGCCACCCCTTTGACCCCTGACGTTAACCCCAACTATAACTTGTCAGATCTTCATCTGTATATTAATCAGATTGTCTAGTTTCAATATAATCAAAATAACCCAACGTTTCATTGAACGTGTGTTGCGTTGGCAGAGTCGGATTATGATACCATGCGGCCACATGTCCGTAATATGTAAAATAAAATGAAATGGAATAGGGTTTAACGTCCTACTGTTCTGCTCCGACTGGGCTAATGAAGAAGGACATACGCTCTACAGTGTGCTATGAAGGACACTGTGCCCGGACAGCGGCACTAGGGCCTAATCTTATATCAAATTTCAACAGCTCATGTTATGTCCCATTTGCACGACTATACGTTGTTCTTTGCCAGGCTCTCTGTGTGATTATCCCTACCTGGAGAACACATCGCTCTATTAGTTCGTCCATCCATTCTGTAAAACTTTCAACAGTAGCCTGCTTGTTGAGTAAATTTTGAAATTCTTCAAATGCTGAAATGAAAATATATGAAAATAAAGTAAAAACATAATTCTATTTCTATTTAGATTGGAAGCCACGGTATCTCAGTGAGTGAGACGTGCACATTAAATAGCCCCGGACGGTTGGAATTATATGATGAGTAGGTCGTAGAACCACTGTACAGGCAACATGTCCTTGATAACACTCTACATGGCGTATATAGTCATCGTCATGGCATACTATAACTACCCCCCCCCCCAGTTATTTAATAACACACGGATATAATATATGGCTATAACTACTTCTCTGATATTTGATGACGACTTTACCGATCAGATTTAATTATGTTTTGCTTAGTGAACATTCGCCAGTTTTGATCTGAATGCCGATGTCAACTGGACATTGAGGGGGTGGGGGTGTTACATTTGGATCAACAGCTTAACGTACAAACGCAGTCTGTAATTTAGGGATAGCTTAGCACTTACAATCAAAGATAACCTCCCTCTGTTTGTCATCTGCTGGTTGGACAAAAGCAGCTTGATCTGAGATCTCCTTTAAATCGACGTCTGTGAGATCGTCCACCATGTTGGTGATACTTTCAAGGTTGGTTAAAACACTCCGAGCTGTCTTTAATATAAAAACACAATTATCACATGTAATATAATCTAAGTAAGCATTCATGTTTATGTTTTATAAACGGGCTTCAGTAATGACCTATTACGGCCACATATGTCTGTATTAAATGAAACAAATGTTTCGAATGCTGAAGACTAGGGTCTCAACATTTAGATTTATCTATAGACTTAGCAGGCCTTTTAACACTGTCATAAGTCTTTTTACACTGCCACAAGTCGTTAACGTCCTGGGAGTGGATGGCCGAATGGTTACAGGTGAAATAATCCAACCTACCTGAGCTAAGTGAACAAAGGATAACTGACGTTTAACACTCTGTTTAAAACTTCTAGATACTAAAAAATCAATACAAAAATACATTCCCAGTGATTTGGGGACTAGTCAGCAACAGGGGCGTGGTGAGAATGAGTTCATGAGTAGCCATACTCATGCGCCAAAAAGTTTTTGCGCCAAAATCACAATCAAATTACTCAAAAAATGAAAAACATTTGTAAGTGGAAAAATTGTTTCATCTGACCCAATTAAAAAAATTTTGAAAGAGTCAAGTTGGAAAATTTAATCATATTTTATTACCGTATTTCTTGTCTCGGATTGCTGGAGATTGCGTTTCTGGGCTTCTAATTTTCGAAATTTTCCAAGGGGGAGGGCCCCCCGGACCCCCCGCCGCGGGCTCGCGCCTTCGGCGCTCGCGGTGGCCGGCTTCGCCGGCCACAGCTCCGCGGTCAGTAAAAGGGTTTTTGTGCCAAAATCTTTTTTGTTACTCATAATTTCTTCTCAATAATTGCCCTCACCACGCCCCTGGTCAGCAAAGTCTAGAGAATCAGGAGATTGTGACATTGAATGCATGGTATTTAAACAATTTGTCAGAACTTTGAAAAGCAAACACGTCGCTGAAAACCGGAACCGAGTATTTCGGACTACAAGTTAATTGTCAAGCATCAATGGGCCGGCGAATGGAAAGGATTTGATCAATTTCATAGGAAAAGGGAACTAATCGAGTTTTACCATTAGGATTCAGACCAGTAATTCACTCCCGTTAGACGTCAATGCTAAATCCATAACCACAAATAGCCCGATTATAGAAAACAACAAGAAACCAGCATCGAAAGGGGTTATCCGTTCAGGCTTTTTGCTAAGAATGGTCAAAGGAATCTATAGGCGGTTACGTATTTTAATATGCGATTTTTGTAAATCATCTCTGCTTTCTTCCTGATCCTCCCACCACAAAATCATAAATATTCATCAAAACCTTGTGGAAACTGTTCAATCGAACATTTGTCTTCAATTCTACAGTTAAACATCAACAAATGTTATTAAAGGGACGGAACGTACTATGAATATGGGTACTACGTAAGATCAAGGGAAATAATTACTAGTCTTTGTCCAGAAGTCAAAACAAACTACATTTTCCATCATATATAAACAGTAGCTAATGAAAAATTGCAGAACTATTTGCAAGATCGCGAATTGCCTTTTGCCTTGCCATAAATAAAACTTGAGAGATTCCTATCATACATC
The DNA here is from genome assembly GCA_036850965.1 of Patella caerulea. Classification (NCBI taxonomy): domain Eukaryota; kingdom Metazoa; phylum Mollusca; class Gastropoda; family Patellidae; genus Patella; species Patella caerulea. Next base: position 2,311,085 of record JAZGQO010000002.1, read on the forward strand.
GGTTCAGATAGATCCCGTGGCCTGAAGACCCGTATTGGTTCCATGAACTGGGTTTCTCTTGGACTAAAATCTGAGCTGATTTTTTAAACCGTAGCTGAATGTAATAAAGTTTACTCTTTTTGTTCAATAATCATCACATTACGGAAATAACCGATAATGATCGACTGCTACCTACACCTGTAATTCAACGGTTTGTGTATGGCGTATCGTCTAGAGAAATTTATATCATATTACGGAAATAGCCGATGATTACCGACTGTTATACATACCTTGTAATTTTTACTGTCTGTATGTGACATGGAGTATCTTCTAGAGAGATTTCTAACCACATTGGTAAATGTCTGATGAAACTTTCTATTTCAGCTCCTAGACTGGAATAAATATATAAATGGTGTGTTAAAACAATTGTTGACCCGCAGCCCTGTCCATACTGCAATAAACTATGGCTACGAATTCTGGGTCAGCGGAGTTTAAACCTAGTCTGTCCCATCCTCGGTAAAATAGAACAAGTATTAAGGGGAGATAATTTGAATTCGTGAAAACTCAGTGAATGGATCCTGGATACAGTGAGTGGAGTAGAAGTGTGGATACCGACGTAGGATTAAACGCTAGTCTAGTCTATAGTTTAAGTGAAATGCGATTTAGAAGACGGACAGAGATAAGAGATGACACAATTGTTGTTCTTTAGAGAGATTCACCTGAAAATGAAATTAAAACTCGACAGATTGAGCGACTTTATCAAGTCTTCACCGAATTCCAATCAGATTGATGGTAACGATTGGAAGTGTTTACTATGGTGGCTTATAGTGGCCATGTCCTGTTGTCACATTATGAATAGGGCGAGATTTAACATGGCCACTATCAGCCACCATAGTTTACCTTTCTGGCATATCTTGTATTGTAGATGGAATAAGTACATCGATTAAAACCTAAAATATAAAGTATATATATGGCTTGTTATCTGATTCGCTTTCATTGCATTACACCGGTTGAAATCCGGGACAACATGCAGCTGGTGGCCCCTGAGGATGGCTCAGTTATTTTTCCAATGGGTGCTAGAAAATATCAAAAACACTGACGGTAGATGGTGCTTTCAAGAGTATTTCATAATAAGTATAGAAAACCTTGAGTGACGGTTCTGCTTATAACATCAACTCCATATTCATCATAAACGTAAATTGAAGACTAAAAGAGGAGTCCCCAAACTACGTGAAACACCCCAGGGACTGCCCTGCTTATCAATTCGATTATAATCGAAAACGACGTAAAATCAAGACTAAAAACCGACATAAAACTACGTGCGATAATCAATTATTCAGCGGTTCTCCTAAACCTGCCATACTTTTCCTTACTACACTGCATGGTGTATTTCAAATCTATGTAGATAGACAATTCAATTGTCAAACGACACTGTCACTCATTAATTCGCTCAAAACTATATTTTAATATTGTGTTTTGCCATCAAATACAAAATTCGGATGTTCATGTGAATTCAGATAGCTGCCTTATAATAGACCAAACCACTGTACGTAGATCTGAACGTTGCGATTATAAAGTTGACCAATGAGATCCTACCTTGTATAAAATAGAATCACATAAAGCGATGACGTCAGAGATTATTGACGTATCTAATAGACTAATAAGGTGATCTGGCATACCTTGCCAGAAGTGAAGAAGAAAACTTTCCACCTGAAATATAAAGTAGAAGGAAAGGTTTGCTGGACAGTTTTAACACATGGCCGGGGCCCCACGAGCATACGGACCTCTTGCAAATCTATGTATGTTGAAATTTGTGTGTTTATCAAACCCTGGATATTGTTCAGAGGTCTGTTTTGATTTGTGCTGTGTCAATGTTTAAACACTACTTACTTAGAAGTGCCAACTTAGAGGACTGGTGGCAATATTGTGAGTGCCCCAACTACCGATAACGACTTCATATTGAACAAGACGCCATATTGAACAACATAGAACTGAACGATACGTCATACTGAATATTACAAGGCGTCATATTGAAGGTGATATAGAGAACAATATATAACACTTACCTCTTCAAAGTTAGCAGTGATAATGGTATCCAGTATTCTCTGACAGTGTGTTCTATACATCATCATAAACGTTTTCATCTATAATAACATTTAGAAATTACATTTACAAATTACATTTACAAATTACATTTACAAATTACATTTACAAATTACATTTGTTACAAATTACATTTGTTACAAATTACATTTACAAATTACATTTACAAATTACATTTACAAATTACATTTACAAATTACATTTTACAACTTACATTTACAACTTACATTTACAAATTACACTTACAAATTACATTTACCCAGCATCTTTTAGGTATGACAAGAAAAATATTGTTCTGGTTGGAAGAAGGAAGAAATAAGGTCCACCGAGTTTATGTAGTTTATAATTATGAACGAACTTACTTTATCTGTATCTATAGAAGCCGCCAGTATCAGATTGTCGACATCAGGAAACTCGGGTAATAACGTACCAGTTTTAGAACTCAGAGAATATTTACGATTGGATCCCTGGAATAAAATAATAAACAAAGGTATCCAGGCAACGAAATATATGATTATATCCCTGAAATAAAATATCAACAACTCAACTAACCGCCAGAAATTGGGATATATTTTATTTTCTAATAGCTAGACTACAAACCGGACTGTTTTTTAACTTGTAATAAATACTCGGAATGAAATGGGGTTTAACGTCCTACTTTTCAGATGTTAAAGGACAATATTGGTGCCAGTCATTATCACATATGTGATAGAACTGATTAAACACTTTCCAAATATAATATTAACACAGAGATCATCGCTACCATAGGGGAGTAATAAAGGATTCATGAATCGGAAGTGACGAACGCCAAAGGAAAACACGAGTTAACTCTCTATGTGAATGACTGATGTGACGAGTGATGACAGATAAATAACCGAATTTCTGCTCTCTAATAATGCCTTCGAAGACCTAAGTTGCTGCGTGACACTGTGAGAGAATATCTTACAATTCATAAAAAAATTGACTGCCACTAGATAAGAGAACACGAAAGAAAAACAGATTAAAAGTCCGTGCATTACCATGTTTTTATAGGGGAGACCGGGGCACATTGAACCACCATGGATATATCCTTTATAAATAATACTATACAACCCAACACTATACAGAAGTGAGATAACTTCTTAGACCCCTTTCTCCATCAATAAGCCACATGGCGTCAATTATTTTCTTAGGCAGTGAATTTTTCAAAAAAGCGCTTAAAGGAGAAAAATTTCCGTACATGTTAACTTCTTAGCCTAGGAAATTCTTGTACTTAAAATAAGTGCATATATGTCTAATCTATACAATCCAGATAAACCGGGGTTTGATCCATATAAGAGGGCATATTGATTTTTTTTTAAAATTTTGATCACGAAATAAAGAGATCGTCTAATAAAAACCTTTGATATGAAATGAGTACAAACATGTATTTGAACAAAGTGGTTCAATGTGCTTCAGTCTCCCCTATAGAATGAATAAAAACAAGGGGCTGTACGGAGTATTTCTATTTTTCCCGTGTTCTCTTATCTTATGACACTTAATTACTTTATTGAATCATCAGATAACCTCTTGCGGTCCCATATAACAACTTTTTGTCTTCGAAGGAATTATTAGTGAGCAGAAATTCGGTTGTTTATCTGTCATCACTCATCACATCAGTCATTCACATAGAGAGATAAGTCGTGTTTTCCTTTGGCGTTCGTCACTTCCGATTTATGAATCCTTTATTACTCCTCTATGGTAGCGATGATCTCTGTGTTAATATTATATTTGGAAAGTGTTTAATCAGTTCTATCACATATGTGATAATGACTGGCACCAATATTGTCCTTTAATTAAACCATCTACAGTATAAGCATTGGAACGAAACTGGGCTAAATCAAATTTGATATATTCTATGGAAATACAAACAATATTAAATCCGAGAAGTTGTAAAAACAAAATAGACCTGCAATATAATGGATTAACGTGTCAGGTTGGTGGTTTATTTGATATAAGGGCGGCAAGATTTTTTTCATCAGTAGCGTGGACTTGGAATTCCGAAGCCCAAACTATATGACAAGCGGTAAACTCGGGGGGAAAGGTCACTAGCTATGTCATTCACGCAAGTACAGGCGGTAACCTCGGTGGAAAGGTCACAAGCTATGGCATTCACACAAGAACAGGCGGAAACCCCGGGGAAAAGGTCACAAGTTATGTCATGCACGTACGGACAGGCGGAAACCTCGGGGGAAAGGTCACAAGCTATGTCATGCACGAAAGGACAGGCGGAAACCTCGGGGAAAAGGTCACAAGCTATGTCATTCACATAAATACTAAAATTACATTTGTTTCTATAGTCGTTCGACGAATACCGGTTTATTTATCCAGTCGATGCAGAGATGTTAAACTCCGTTTCATTCGTCATTTCGGCGCTTTGATCATGCATACCTGTATGGAAATTTGCGCATTATAAATATACACTATTATTATTATTTTATATAGAAGAGATATAGTATTGACGATGTCTGCACCAATAAAACAAAAATAATAAAAGATATCATAGATTAACGTCACCGCAACATCAAAGTAAAACTATAACGCAATGGGTGTCCATTTTCCTTGACAACGGAGTCTGTGAGATGAATTGAGTGCGTGTTACGTGGTAAGTTTGTGTGTACATGTCACTGGAGTTGCTCATTTATCACCGCCATTGATTATACTCGTCTCCAATAATATAAACAATGGCGGATTGTTGAGAGATAAGTCTCGTGTTTATCATATCTAGGTGATTATAATAACACAGTTGATAAATACAGCACGTATTCAACCCCACTTCTCACCTGGATTCACCCGTACTCATCTTGTCAGTGATACAGGACTGAGGGCCTGACAAGTACAGCTGTCTAGTAGTTCGGATGGGACGACAGACCGAGGTCCCGTGTACACATTGGCGTGCACGTAAAAGATCCCTAGGTAGTTGGGATTCGATATAAGAGTACCCGGTAGCACCGCTGCCCGGGCAAAATTCCCCTAATATCACACTGTTTGGCGTATGGTCTTCATTAGCCCAGTTTAGGAGCAGAACAGTCGGACGTTAAACCTCATTTCATTTTATTTCATGTTTGTAGTCACCTGGATTCAATATAGTCAGTAGACATGCCAACTGGATGGTTTGATCGGTGCGCTTTAGATTGTAAAGTCTGTACTCTAGCGAAGTATTTAAATAACATTGAACCATATGTTAGTCTCGAAATGTGGACGTTAAATGCTTTTGTACTGTATCAATTGTTTAAAACAAATACTCACCTCCGTTTTCATCTTGGTTCCGGAAAATCTGTTTTTATAAAACAATTAATATTACAAGATCTGTCACTTTCAAAAGTATTTTCATAAATTGTTGCATACAATCTATTGGTATTTACAGGGGTATTTCATTTAAATGAAGGTGTGTTCTACACTGGGTCCTACCCCAAATATGATATATATGTGAAATAGATAGTGTGTTCCATCCTGGACCCTACTATATTTTATAACATCATTTAAAGGTTTAAACCAACCTCGTGAGTCCTCTTCCAGAATAAACAGAATGATAATAAATAGACGATTCTTTTATACCTATACCATAATAGTGATACCTGGAAATATAACACCTTATTAGTATTGTAGGCTAGAACATATTCATTTTATGCCTATACCATAATAATGTTATCTGTACATCATTTAATGTTTGTTATAGGTGTCAATATCGGTCAAAATTGCGATACACGACGCCATATTTGTATAGACTAGAGCACGTTCATTTTCTGCTTTCATTTGACGGTTGGCGTATCGTGGATACTACGAAAACAACGGCAAATATAACGATGAAAAATTATATAAAAATATGTATACAAAGTCTATGCTCAGATATGTATAGAATGCGTCCATATTTTGTGGCTCTATTAGAGAAACACGGGTAGATTCATTGTGTGGATATTCTTGGTATAGGGACAGGGTGGGTCTAGTCATTAATTTTACTCCTTGATATGATAGAACATACCTATTTTATTCACGTACTCCAGGTGAAGCGAGGATTTGGTGATTCCAGGCTCACATTCCTCAGAACTACCGATGAGCCAGAGCATACTCGTATAGTGTTACATAACAGAGAAATTTATCAGATTTACTAATGTGACGGAACATACTCGTCTAATGTCACAGAGGAAATTTGATACTATGATCCTCTTAAAGCCTTTTCTTAGTCACCGATGTGTGTAATATTAACCTTTCACTTTCCCAACTACTGATATAAAAGTTAATACTATAATACTTACTGATATAAAAGTTAATACTATAATACTTACTGATATAAAAGTTAATATTATAATACTTACTTAGACTGTCCCCTCGTTCCCAGTCGCCGTGTTGTCAACTTGGGAAATTTCTGTCTTATAATCTAAATTCAAAAAAATTATTTAGATACCAAAGTCTCATTTGGGTGATCAAAGTTAAATAAGGAACAAAGGGAAATAAACAAGAAAGATGGCATTTATAATGAAAATACCTTCAATTGATTCATAACTAGAAGTTTCGATTTCCATGAATCTAAAAACGAAGAAATGCTTTTGGTTTGTAACTTTCCAAAGCCGATCAGAGATAGAACAAGCGAGAATTCAGCAAACTGAACACAGTAATAATTGGTGAATAGCGCGTTACAAATGAACATTTCTTTATATTATTTTATTATACATTGTAGAGAATATAAACAGGCCCCACCCCTCCACACCAATCTGTGATTTGGGTTATACCTACCTTACCAAATGTAGCCGCACCAGCCGGGTGGAATGAAAACTTTTTACAAAAATCTAAATAATGTGTATAAAGAACACATCTTGGTAGACAAACACCTTCTGATCTTTCATAATTAGCATTTAACCTGAACATAGAAAAATCACCAACAGTGGAACTCATCAAAATTCATTTAATCTTTATTTAACCGAAAATGATAATAAAAAAATGATATCAATAATAAAAATCATGCATATCATAAAAAGTGTTGTGACTAATTGAATTTATTCTAATCTAACATACAGTTAGAGGAAACCATTGTTGGTGCTAATTTCTATAATTTAGTACAGAAGGCAACAAAAGGTCGTCCTCACACCGTCTTTCATCTCGTGTACATGAAATAATATCTGAAGGCAATCACTGATTCACGGGTTAGAAAACCTGATTATAAATCTGTTTAGGCTTAGTGTAATTCATCCTATTATTAGGGGACACCTTTTAACAGTTTCGCAGATAGTGCGGGAAGAATACCTCGTTGGAATGATTCTACACCAAATTTAATATGATGACCTATTCCAAACAATTATTAATTCTTCTTTATACAGAGAGCATGAACACCATTCTTCTCATTTTTTGTGAGAGAGAGAAATGGGGTTTAACGTCCGCTCAACACAAACTAGGTCATTTTGGTACTAATGGTTTTTGATTTTATTTCAATAATTCGCTTGTGCGTAGGGTCTTTAGCAATGGGAGGAAACCGGAGTGCTCGGAGGAAACCCACGAGGTTGAGAAGGCGCCCCTATCTCCATTTCACATACGCTCACACCAGCCGCAAGCCAGAGGTGACCGGCCAGCTAGAGGTCGAATCGCGGCACTCCAGACCACTAGGCCATCCCAACCCCCCTCATTTTTTGTAAATGGGGGCATTATTTTAGTTGGGAGTGAGTACATTTTGTCTCCGTTTAAGATGACTTTTAAATCATCTCCAACAAGGAAATAAGGTGAGATCATTACCAGTTCAAGGTGGCTGCTATCTGGGAATGTTTCTGGGTTGGTTCAGCGGGTTCTTTCTCCTCTATTTCTTTCACTTCTAAAATATATTTTTAAAAACAATTGATTTTCTTTAAATTGTGATGAAATGTTTTGTGTTTATTAATGGTGGACTTGGCGACTTTCTTTATTTCAAGAGAGGAAAGTGAAATGGAATGAACAGTGGGTTTAAGGATCTACTGTTTTACTTCGACTACGCGATCTCATCAACAAGAATGACATCCCCACAAAAAGGAAAGCTATCAAGAACAAGTACGGCAATGGTTTAAAAGCCCGATACATGGAATGTAATAGAACTAAATATTGACTTTTAATTAAATAATTTTATGTCCTTTAATCAAGGGGTGTGTTTAAAACAAAGACATCAATTAGTCATTAACAGGTTAATTAACACCTTGTTTCAATCGCTTCAGGTAAATCATACAAACATCACACAGGTAAATGTTGACTTTAAAGATGGCCGTTAATCTACAGGTAAACAGGATTAAATCAATGATTTGATAAGATTGACGTCGAGTACTCGAGTAGCTTTCTAAGGCCACGACTTGTCTTTATTTCATATCATTCAATAAAGTTAGTCATACTTTAGTTCAAGACCTGTTCACATTAGTCAACGGCCATTCTCTACTTTAAGTCAAGCCCTGTACGCACATGTCAACGATATAGCCTACGGAGCATTTCTAATTTTAACAATTAAATGTTTTTAATTGTACGCCGACGTGTACACGGAAGCTCTGTTTTTATGTCCCATCCGAACAACGAGACACATTATTCCTTTTCAGGTCCTATATAATATAGTGTCCATATGATCAAGACTACATCGTCCGTTTGCTCATCAAGTGATTCTAGAGTCTGGGTAATCTGGATGGTATACAGATATCCACGACACTTGAGGTTGCATGGATAGATGCAATTTTATTTCAATATTTCGCTAGAACGCAGGGGTCTTTAACAGTGGAGGAAACCTGGGGACCTGGATAAACCAACAAGAACGGTTCTTTAACAGTGGAGGAAACCAGGGGACCTGGATAAACCAAGAAGCCTGGACAGACGACCTTACTTCTTGTCATTACATTCTGGAGACTGAAACCACGCCAGTTGTCTCAATGGCAGACCCATGATCTAAAGTAAACGTATTTAATCATTCAACCAGACCACGAACAAGAACAACAAGATGAGTTGTGCTTGCCCCCCCCCCCCCCAATACCCTTAAAATACATACGAAACGAAATCATTAACACAACTGCAAGGTACAATTTTATGGATATACATTTACCGAGTTTGATACTAAGCGACGCTTCGACGAGGATACACTCGGCGTCTTCATGCGATTCCTCATCGAATGGAGAGAGAGAAGTGGCTTTCATAGTCATGGTTTGTTTTTTTAATTTTATTTTCAATAATTCGCTTGCGCGTAGGTGTTTTTAGCAGTGGTAGGAAACCGGAGTACCCGGAGAAAACACACGAGGTTGGACAGGCGACCCTACTCCTTGCCAAGTGAATCGGCTTAGTATTAAACTCAATAATTGTGTATCCATAAAATTGTACCGTGTGTTAATATAGAAGACAAACGAAATCATATTCTAATTTTAATCTAACTGAATTATAGCAGACGTACAATGGTTCATATTCAAGCGGGGGTTGGGGTGGCCTAGTGGTCTAGAGTGCCGCGCTTCGACCTCTAGCTGGACGGTCACCTCTGTCTTGCGACTGTGGTTTCGATCCCTGAGCGTATGTGGCATGGAGATAGGGGGTGCCTTCTCAACCTCGTGGGATTCCCCCCGGGCACTCCGGTTTCCTCCCACTACTAAAGACCCCTACGCCCAAGCGAATGATTGAAATAAAAATTGAAACCATGTTAGTCCCAAAATGACCTAGTTTCTGTCGAGTGGACGTTAAACCCCATTTCTCTCTCTCTCTCACATTCAAGCCAAAAAAAACGTACCATAATTGGTCCTGGTTGGACTGCCTTGTTTCTGTTCCTCCGCATTCTCATGGGTCTGACAGTGGTCATCAGGGGAAGGAGGATGAAAGCCTTCTTGTGAAGAATGTCGATGGTGGAGGTCACCCAGAGAAGGTTGTCGGTGATACTGTTGATGCAGGTCATCTTGTAGAGCTTGTCGGCGATGCTGTTGATTCGGATGATCAGAAGATGGTTGTCGATGTTGCTGTTTATGTCGATGGTGTTGTGGTTCTGTTGGCCATTGTAAAACTTCTGTCCACGGTGTGTAACCATGGTGATCGTGGTGATGGGTATAATATCCATCTTTTACAGAATGGGTAGAATGACAGCTTGATTGAACAGCCATACCGGAAACTATTTCTTTGTTACTCTCTCTGGAGATCTGATGGTAATACTACACAAAAATACCTCAAAATATCATTGTTTTGAGCATTGTCATGAGATGTTCTAAAAACATTAAGGCTGCCTTGTATGCATATTCTACCACGTACACGAATCCAAGTCACGTCTTGGGCATGGATTTAAACCCGGCTATGCTAATTTTTATTCAAGGAGAGACGGACTTCTACAGTCCATGCATGGAAATAAATCGTCATAGACAGGGAGGCACGTAAAACACTGGCTCTCTGTCAGTCTGCAGTCCATGGACATACCTAATCATAGAGAGGGGATCGCGGTGGTCCAGCACGTAGGTCCCGAAAGTTCCTTGTCAGTGGTGCAGGATGGCACGCCTAACAAGGAACAATGTCTAGTCATTCGGATAGGACGACAGATCAAGGCCCCGTGTACACATTGGCGTGCACGTATACGAACTCCTCGGCAGCTGCCCAGGCAAAATATTCCCTCATAACACACTGTATAACATATACCCATCTTCATTAGTCCAGTCGGAATAGAACAATAGGACGTTAAACCCCGGGGGGTTGGGATGGCCTAGTGGTCTAGAGTGCCGCGCTTCGACCTCTAGCTGGCCGGTCACCTCTCGCTTGCGGCTGTGGTTTCGAGCCCTGGTGTGAGCGTATGTGGTATGGAGACAGTGGCGCCTTCTCAATCTCGTGGGTTTCCTCCGGGCACTCCGGTTTCCTCCCACTGCTAAAGACCCTACGCGCAAGCGAATTGTTGAAATAAAATGAAACCATGTGTTAGTCCCAAAATGACCTAGTTTGCGTCGAGTGGACGTTAAACCCCATTTCTATCTCTCTCTCTCTCACGTTAAACCCCCTATTCTTTCATTCTGTCTTATTGTCATAGAATCGAGTCACAGCCAAATTTACCCCCATCGTAACCGCCGATTATGGTTGTGTTGTTATATATATTTCAATGTGTTATTACATACCATTGTTTTCAACTATCAATATTATCAGATTGTGTTTTTGTTATTTCAATGATTACGTTTTTAGAATCATTACATATGATTGCTTGTAAATAGCATTATTATCTCAAATTAAAATATTCGACACTCCGCAAATATCTGCCATGTAATAATTCTCCACCAACTTTATTACTTTACTTTACATTAAATAATATTGACTGAAGTAATATGTTTTACTTCACCCGATTATTATTCATATTGACTGAAGTAATATGTTTTACTTCACCCGGTTATTATTCATATAATCCACACTGTTATTATAAATATCGATATATTTTATATATTTGAATAAAAGACAATTAATATAAGACAACTATAATATTCAATGTTATTATTGACAATTCCACAATTTAATATTTCAATAAACTTTGGTTTAAGAGAATTCTATATGACAACCCTAATAAGGTGGAAATTTTGTAACTTTTAAATCCACTCTTGAAAATACATAAACTACTAAAATTAATCAATTATTCAAATCTCTATATTCTAAAGATTACCTGACAATTAAAAATGGAAATAAGAATAGACAGTAGACCCACTGCCCAGGCAAAATGCCTCCCAAACCACCCCACGTCATCATTCTAAATGGCTTACGTCTGTATTTATTCCCCTGTTTGGTGTACAGAAATAAATGGACCCCCCATGTCATTTATCCCCTCGGTTGATTTATAGAAGCATATACAATCCCACATCATTTAAATCCTCAATTTTCGGAAAACAACACCTTTCAATTAAGCTAAGAAAAGCTTTTTATACGCTCTATTTTCTGAAAATAATATTTTTCAATAAATCGAGACATCAATTAAGTTATGAAAACCCTTTGATTGCCATGACAAATAACAACCCAGTGAAGTCTGAATTCGGAATAATTAAATAAAGCGAGACACCGTTTAAAGTAACCCATCTAACCTATTATAATGTGAATTCAGTCCTATTTTTCTAATGTGCTTAAATTATATTTTTATTGTATAAACTATCATAATGAAGTACTATCGTCACCAATTATCATCTGAATTCATTCCTTGTTTTCTAGGCATTTAATATAATATTATAAACAATAACTTTTCGTCTTGTTTTTATTAAAGCGAGACTACCTTCACCAATTATAATCTGAAATCAGTTCTATTTTTCTATGCGTTTAATGTATTTATTTTCAATGTATAAATTACCATAATGAATTCCTACCTGGAGTACGGATGACTGTTCTATCACCTAGGTAGTGTGTCGTTGTCCGGGACAATTCAACAATCACTCTAATATAACCCGGGTTACAACCAACGAGAGAATAATTTACCCCGCGATAACTCACTAAGATGTTTCTCTGACCTGGACATATCACCAGATTATCGACAGCTTTTAGCTTGAATTGTGGAGGAGTTTGAAATGGTCTGATAAGACAACGCACGCCATTTTGTTTTCAAGATTCAAGTGCAAAGCAAACAAAAGATTGATAAAGTCCTGCTTTTTGATAGTCCCGCCTTTCCGATTCTCATTGACCAATGACAGGGGTGTTGATAAGTTAAAGATAGGGGCCAACAATCGGGTCATTATTGGCAATAATTGATCGGCTATACTTGAGACAATGTCAATAGTATGAAGCATATTATTGACGATATCAGTATGTATGACAGGGGACGTTAAACCCACGTGATCGACTTCATTATTTTAATAACACAACGTCGATTACATTTGAGTTGATCTAAGCGACTGCTTGTCGCATCGTTACGATTTCTTCGGTTTTACTGGGAAAGTGGGTGTGACTCAGAGGATAAAGCTATTTTAAACGTTCTGAGACAATGCGAAATGTCCGAAATAACCGAAGTAATCGTTTTTAAAAAAAATACAGTAATTTTAATAATAATCATTGGATTTTAACTTTCGATACATTTTGACATAGCCGGAGACATAGCTACGCTACTTTCCATTTTTGATTTAAGGCAAATCTTCGAAGATATTAGGCGTCAAATTTAGAAAATTTAAATTTTTACAAAAAACTTTTTTTATTTATGAATATTTTTTATTCGTGTTTTACACAGAATTAAAGAGTCATCTGACTTGAGCAAAAATGTGGGTTTTTTGTATCAGTAATTTTCCTTGGCCGCCATTGGCTAATTCACTTTTTCAGCCCTAGATTAATTATTTAATGTTCGATTTGTATAAAACAAAGTTCATATGCTCTGTTGTTTTTTTGTTACCGATAGTGTTATCTGTCGGCACCGGAAGTGGCATAATTTTACCAAAAACTACAATTTTGACAGATAGTACCATTTTTCGAAAACAAATATTATTTTTTTGAAAAAGTATATGACTCAAAGAGTGTGTCCTTTCAAGGCGCAAAAAAAGTGTGAGCTCAGTTTTTTTTAATTTTGATTTAATTTTCGAGCAAATTCGATTAAGAGGCTAAAAATGGTGTAAAATTGACCTATTTACAACCCATTCAGGCTTTTCAGATTTTAAAATATTTCTACGTAACTTTTATAAACTTGTAGCTATAATCCATACGAAGAAAATGTATGTTAAAATTAGTTTGTAATATAAGCAGTTGCCGATAAATGGGCAATGTTACATAAGTCACTGTTTTCGTAATTTTGTCTGTAAAATAGTCAATTACTAATGGATTTTCACAAACGTGACACCATTTGATTCAAAAAGCAAGCGTCATATCAAATTGATTACAATTTAAAATTGACACCGGAAATGACGCCATTTTGTCAAAAACTGCTTTTTAACCCCTTTTTAATACTTGCGATGAATTTGTCATTTGGCAACATAACGTAATAATCTTCTACTAATTAATAAATCTCTATACTAGCGATATGAGCAGTTATAATCTCCCAAATATTTTGCTGAATAATTCAACCCTCTCCTTATAGCCTTTAATCACTAGCTGCTCTAGACTATACCAAACTGTCAGCGGATTGAAATTACCCCATAAGCGGGAAACAACACTGTCTGTTATACGAAGGGCTACAACAGTGTCGGCGGATTGCAATTACTCCATAAACGGGAGACAACTCTTTCAATACAAGAAAACCACGAGCGAGTTCATTTCAATGTCACGGACCGGCTTTAACAAGTAGTGAAACATGCCGAGAATCTGAATCTTTATAGGAACAGGGAGCCCAACATTTAACAAAAGTATCGTATAAAAATAGGAAAAAATGGATTGAGAATCATGATTTTGTGAAGTCTCGGTCACCCAGAACCCCCTAGTCTTCAACGTTAATTTTGCGTAAAGTCTACCTCACTTAGGTTAGATTTACGTCAGAAAATGGCGTAAACTTTACGTTAGATTTACGCCAGAAAATGACGTAAATATAACGTAAAAATAACGTAAACTTTACGCTATATTAACGTCATTTCCTGAGGATGATCAAAATGATGGAAATCTATCCGACCATTATAACATAAAGCTGTCAAACTCTAATGATCAAAGTGATTAAAACATAACAAACAATTAGAACCTTCAATATAATCGTCAACCAAATGTTCTTGTGTAAACAACAAACAATATCTCAGTATTTCATCCCATCTGAATAACTAGAGAGTTGTCCTTGTCAGGACTTCGGCCTGTGTCACTAACAAGGGGAAACCACAGCAGAAAATCTATATGAACCTTCACTGCCAATGTAGGGATTGAAAATAATAATAATAATAATGGACATTTATAGAGCGCCAACATCCAGCTAGATTAGCTGCTCTGGTGCGCTGTTACAATAAATAATAATAATAATAATAAAACTGCTCTGGTGCGCTGTTACAATAATAATAATACAAGTTTAATGATCGCACCGGGGAACCACGAAAGCTTTGTTAAACAAATGAGTTTTTAGTTTCTTTTTGAACAAGTTTATGTTGTCTACACTTTTCAGTTCAAGTGGAAGCTGATTCCATAGTGTTGGGGCAGCCGAATTGAAGCTTCGGAGACCAAGAGTACTTTTGACTTTTGGTACAACTAATAGGTTCTGGTTCTCTGAGCGAAGGCTTCTGGTCGGTTGGTATTGTTGTAGCAGTGTGGATATGTATTCAGGGAATTCAGCAGAGTAGATGGAACAGTATGTGAAACATAAGATTTTGAATTTAATACGATACTCTAAAGGCAACCAGTGCAGTTCTTGGAGTACAGGTGTAATATTAGTGAAAGGCTTTGATCGGGAAACAATTCTTGCTGCTTTGTGCTGAATAAGTTTTAATGGTCGAAGAGATTTTGCCGGAAGATTGATCAGAAGTGAGTTACAGTAATCTAATTTTGAGGTGATCAGTGCATTTACTAAGAGTTTGGTTGTTTCGCGGTTTAGGTATTTTCTGATTTTGCCAATTTGGTAGATATGAAAGTTACAGGATTTGGTTACGGCTGATATGTGATCTTGCATTGAAAGAGTGCTGTCAAATGTGACTCCAAGGTTTTTAACAGTTTTACTGGCGGGTATAGCACAATCGCCAATATTAATACCATCATCGCCGATTTGATTTAAAATATGTCTTGTACCAAGTTTTATAAGTTCAGTCTTATCATCATTTAGTTTCAAGAGGTTTGATTTCATCCAGTGACGAATTTCAGCTACACAGTTTTCCAGTTTGGCCTTTTCAAATGTTTCGGTAGGTGGTTTAAGTGCGATGTACAGCTGCGTATCATCAGCATACAGATGGAAGTCAAGTCCATGATGTGAAATAATGTCGCTTAAGGGAGAAGTATATGTGGTGAACAATAATGGCCCAAGAACGGAGCCTTGTGGTACTCCATATTTTAAGATAGTGGCGTTTGATTGAATTCCGTTGACAGATATTGTTTGTGTTCGTGGGGTCAAGTAAGATCTGAACCAGCGCAGCGCTGTGTCTGAGACTCCGAAGCGGAGCTGGAGTCGCTCCAATAGGATTTCGTGATCGACCGTGTCAAATGCCGCGCTCAAGTCAAGTAAGAGAAGATATACGCTGTTTTTATTGTCTACATGACACAAGACGTCATTGTATACTCGAAGTAAAGCTGTTTCTGTACTATGGTATGACTTGTAGGCAGATTGGAATTTGTTGTCGATGCTTTGAGATTTGATGTGTGATTTCAATCTATATGAGACTATCTTCTCAATGAGTTTTGATAAAAAGGATAAGTTGGAAATGGGTCTATAGTTTTTCAGAATTTCTTGGTCGAGTGTCGGCTTCTTTAAAAGGGGTGTGACAACGGCTTGTTTAACAATTGGAGGAAAGTCAGCTGTTTTCATAGATGTGTTAATAATAGTGGTAATAAAAGAAAACCCAACCTCCAGGCTAGCAAGCCAGTGTCTTACCTACTAAGCCACATGATTCACTGCAAGGGGGTGGATGCGGGTGTATAAATCAGACCCCTCCCCCCGCCCAATGCTTAACACCAAATTTGAAAAAGATCCATTAAGAACAGATATAGCCTATATAGTATCTGGATAAGAGGGGAAATTACCACTGAAATGAAAGGAAATGGGGTTTAATGTCCTACTATTCTGCATCTAATCTGGGCTAATGAAGGTCACGTAGTGACAGAGTAATGGTTGTGTAGACCAATTTCTTTGTTCGTAAAATTCGGTGATTTCAAATTCGTAAAACGTTTTGAAAATGGTTTTAATCCACAGCCACCACCCATTCTTCGGGGGGTAGGTCAAAGTTTCAGAAAGATCCCGTTGTTAGATTCTGAGATATAAGATTTATGGGAAAATAACAAAAGAAAAAAAATAATAATAACCTTAACAGAAACAATAAGCTTTCATATGAAATGTGAAATCTTAATAAAAAAAAGAATAATAAATTTAACAAAAAGTATAGTGTTTCACACAAGCTACGCAGTGTAAAACCCTAATAACTCGTCGACAATAACTGGTATATGTGTAAGAGAACATGTTAACCAATACAACACTTGCATGTTTAGCTCGGTTTCCCAAAGATATATAAAGATATACACTCAGTTGATAAAAAAATAACCGCGTACCTCCAACCTACCTTACCTCCTACTGTTCTGCTCCGACTGGAATAATGAAGTCGGGCATACACCAACCATTATGCGACGAGGGATATTTTGCCAGGGTAATGCAGCTACGGCCTGTTCTTAATCTTATTTCGAATTCCAACTGCCAAGAGATTTCTAAAGCTGCGTTCACACCAGGGGTTTATTCTGAATTGACTTCAGAATAGTCTTATTCCGGGCTTTGGCCTCAGGCAAAAATAATTATGAACTGCGACCGGTGACCACGGCGAACCTCACGGGGCTCTTAATTGCTGAATTCTAACTAAACGGGCTAAATCAGTCTACAAATTAAGTAAAGGGTTAAAAATTGATAAAAATTTCTGTCATTTGATATGCACAATACTGGGAGAAGCTTAAATGGAAGGTTTTCCCAAGGTCATAACGAGATAGTCGGACGTCTAATCTTAATCTTACCAAAATTCCGAAAAGTTCCACCAAGAGGAAAGAAAAACGCGTCCTCCGCCAATGAATGCTACGGCATCCTGACCAAGATTACTAAGGCCTCGAACTGTCGGTGGGGCTTTTGACCACTTAGAATTCGTCTTTCAAAGTACTTAGACCTTATGCGCGGCAATGCAACGTCATGATAACGTCACTGAATGTAGAAATGGAGGGAATGATGAATCAACTAGATGACGCTGCGAACGGGACCACAAACTCAGTCTTTAGATGACGCTGCGAACACGAGTTTTTACAAACAACTTTTTTTATTTATGAATATTTCTTATTCGTGTTTTACACAGAATTAAAGAGTCATCTGACTTGAGCAAAAATGTGGGGTTTTTTTGTATCAGTAATTTTCCTTGGTTGCCATTGGCTAATTCACTTTTTCAGCCCTAGATTAATTATTTAATGTTCGATTTGTATAAAACAAAGTTCATATGCTCTGTTGTTTTTTGGTACCGATAGTGTTATCTGTCGGCACCGGAAGTGGCATTATTTTTTCCAAAAACTACAATTTTGACAGATAGTACCATTTTTCGAAAACAAATATTATTTTTTTGAAAAAGTATATGACTCAAAGAGTGTGTCCTTTCATGGTGCAAAAAAGTGTGAGCTCAGTTTTTTTAAATTTCGATTTAATTTTCGAGCAAATTCGATTAAGAGGCTAAAAATGGTGTAAAATTGACTTATTTACAACCCATTCGGGCTTTTCAGATTTTAAAATATTTCTACATAAATTTATGAACTTGTAGCTATAATCCATACGAAGAAAATGAGTGTTAAAAGAGTGTTAAAATTAGTTTGTAATATAAGCAGTTGCCGATAAATGGGCAGTTTTGCATAAGTGACTGTTTTCGTAATTTTGCCTGTAAAATAGTCAATTACTAATGGAATTTCACAAACGTGACACCATTTGATTCAAAAAGCAAGCGTCATATCAAATTGATTACAATTTAAAATTGACACCGGAAATGACGCCATTTTGTCAAAAACTGCTTTTTAACCCCTTTTTAATACTTGCGATGAATTTGTCATATGGCAACATAACGTAATAATCATCTACTAATTAATAAATCTCTATACTAGCGATATGAGCAGTTATAATCTCCCAAATATTTTGCTGAATAATTTAACCCTCTCCTTATAGCCTTTAAGCACTAGCTGCTATAGACTATACCAAACTGTCGGCGGATTGAAATTACTCCATGAGCGGGGAAAGAACACTGTCTGTTATACGAAGGGCTACAACAGTGTCGGCGGATTGCAATTACTCCATAAACGGGAGACAACTCTTTCAATACAAGCAAACCACAAGCGAGTTCATTTCAATGTCACGTACCGGCTTTAACAAGTATTGTAGCCCAAAATGGAAATTTCTTGGATTCTGATTGGTCGAAAAGTGGCGTCGAATGAGTATAACAGTCCTCTAAATTTCCTAGGCGACTCACTGCGAATGAATATTTCGTGAGTGCTAGACTCTTGTTTGCAGTGGCCAAAACTTCTACACCTCAAAACTTTATTCCAGGAAATCTTCATGATCTTTTTTTTTGTATGTCATCAACAATGAAATTCAACCATTGGCGTATTGAAAGAAACACCTGAAACACACAAAAAATAAAATTAGTGAGTGTATCAGAAAGATAATAGGAAAATTTCATTTCAAGTCAAGGCTGGTCTGATAATGATAATGGTTGCTATGGTCCTTCTGTCTTAATCAGACTGGTAAAGATCGAAAAGTGAATAAAAATACTACTATTTATATTGAACTCCGTTGGGACCCTAAATAACTGATGGTGATATAATTTAAAAGTCGGGCTGATTGATACTGATATGAATAGGACAGAGACTAATTTTCATACAGGGTTTTGTTGCGAAGAAAAACATCACACCGTCGAAATGACAACGTGGTACAGTTTTCAAACAAGCATAGCAACCGCATGTGTACGCTACACAGCATGTATATACACGGTCGCCCGAGTGTATGGACATTTATCAAACGTGATATGCAATTTACTTCGACTCTAGTTACCGCTGAAGTTCAAAATTATTTAAAAAGTACATAAAATACACTTACGATTTCTGTTTCCGATTTTCAAAATTATCGCAGAGTGACCTCCCTTTCCAAACAGACACAAATTACCAGTCGCTCAGTGAACCAAATAGAACGGAAGAGCGTGTTATCTTATTACGTCACGGATATTTTCATTACGTCAAAATTGTTTTATTTGGTTTTTACGTCACATAAACCAGAAAACGACCGTCAGCAATCGCGAAAGAAAGAATCCCATTAAAAATGTTAAATATTTTGGGCTACAATATCGATAAACACCTCCTGTTTAGAATTTATCGGACTGTTATTGTCCATTTGATACCGCTTAAATTTTTCATTAGAGGCGCTCGATCGCTGCGCGATCTCGGCCTCTAATGATTTAAGCGGTATCAAATGGACAATAACAGTCCTCTAAATTCTAAACAGGAGGTATTTATCTCCTAAGTGAAACATGCCGAGAATCTGAATCTTTATAGGAACAGGGAGCCCAACATTTAACAAAAGCAGCGTATAAAAATAGTAAAAAATGGATTGAAAATCATGATTTTGTGAAGTCTCGGTCACCCAGAACCCCTTCAACGTTAATTTAAACGTAAAGTCTACGTCACTTAGATTAGATTTACGTCAGAAAATGGCGTAAACTTTACGTTAGATTTACGCCAGAAAATGACGTAAATATAACGTAAAAATAACGTAAACTTTACGCTATATTAACGTCATTTCCTGAGGATGATCAAAATGATGGAAATCTAACCGACCATTATAACGTAAAGCTGTCAAACTCTAATGATCAAAGTGATTAAAACATAACAAACAATTAGAACCTTCAATATAATCGTCAACCAAATGTTCTTGTATAAACAACATCTCAGTTTTTCATCCCATCTGAATAACTAGAGAGTTGTCCTTGTCAGGACTTCGGCCTGTGTCACTAACAAGGGGAAACCACACCAGAAAATCTATATGAACCTTCACTGCCAATGTAGGGATTGAAAATAATAATAATAATAATAATGGACATTTATAGAGCGCCAACATCCAGCTAGATTAGCTGCTCTGGTGCGCTGTTACAATAAATAATAATAATAATAATAAAACTGCTCTGGTGCGCTGTTACAATAATAATAATACAAGTTTAATGATCGCACCGGGGAACCACGAAAGCTTTGTTAAACAAATGAGTTTTTAGTTTCTTTTTGAACAAGTTTATGTTGTCTACACTTTTCAGTTCAAGTGGAAGCTGATTCCATAGTGTTGGGGCAGCCGCTTTGAAGTTTCGGAGACCAAGAGTACTTTTGACTTTTGGTACAACTAATAGGTTCTGGTTCTCTGAGCGAAGGCTTCTGGTCGGTTGGTATTGTTGTAGCAGTGTGGATATGTATTCAGGGAATTCAGCAGAGTAGATGGAACAGTATGTGAAACATAAGATTTTGAATTTAATGCGATACTCTAAAGGCAACCAGTGCAGTTCTTGGAGTACAGGTGTAATACTAGTGAAAGGCTTTGATCGGGAAACAATTCTTGCTGCTTTGTGCTGAATAAGTTTTAATGGTCGAAGAGATTTTGCCGGAAGATTGATCAGAAGTGAGTTACAGTAATCTAATTTTGAGGTGATCAGTGCATTTACTAAGAGTTTGGTTGTTTCGAGGTTTAGGTATTTTCTGATTTTGCCAATTTGGTAGATATGAAAGTTACAGGATTTGGTTACGGCTGATATGTGATCTTGCATTGAAAGAGTGCTGTCAAATGTGACTCCAAAGTTTTTAACAGTTTTACTGGCGGGTATAACACAATCGCCAATATTAATACCATCATCGCCGATTTGATTTAAAATATGTCTTGTACCAAGTTTTATAAGTTCAGTCTTATCATCATTTAGTTTCAAGAGGTTTGATTTCATCCAGTGACGAATTTCAGCTACACAGTTTTCCAGTTTGTCCTTTTCAAATGTTTCGGTAGGTGGTTTAAGTGCGATGTACAGCTGCGTATCATCAGCATACAGATGGAAGTCAAGTCCATGATGTGAAATAATGTCGCTTAAGGGAGAAGTATATGTGATGAACAATAATGGCCCAAGAACGGAGCCTTGTGGTACTCCATATTTTAAGATAGTGGCGTTTGATTGAATTCCGTTGACAGATATTGTTTGTGTTCGTGGGGTCAAGTAAGATCTGAACCAGCGCAGCGCTGTGTCTGAGACTCCGAAGCGGAGCTGGAGTCGCTCCAATAGGATTTCGTGATCGACCGTGTCAAATGCCGCGCTCAAGTCAAGTAAGAGAAGATATACGCTGTTTTTATTGTCTACATGACACAAGACGTTATTGTATACTCGAAGTAAAGCTGTTTCTGTACTATGGTATGACTTGTAGGCAGATTGGAATTTGTTGTCGATGCTTTGAGATTTGATGTGTGATTTCAATCTATATGAGACTATCTTCTCAATGAGTTTTGATAAAAAGGATAAGTTGGAAATGGGTCTATAGTTTTTCAGAATTTCTTGGTCGAGTGTCGGCTTCTTTAAAAGGGGTGTGACAACGGCTTGTTTAACAATTGGAGGAAAGTCAGCTGTTTTCATAGATGTGTTAATAATAGTGGTAATAAAAGAAAACCCAACCTCCAGGCTAGCAAGCCAGTGTCTTACCTACTAAGCCACATGATTCACTGCAAGGGGGTGGATGCGGGTGTATAACTCAGACCCCCCACCCCCCAATGCTTAACACCAAATTTGAAAAAGATCCATTAAGAACAGATATACCCTATATCGTATCTGGATAAGAGGGGAAATTACCACTGAAATGAAATGAAATGGGGTTTAATGTCCTACTGTACCGCATCTAATCTGGGCTAATGAAGGTCACGTAGTCACAGAGTAATGGTTATGTAGATCAATTTCTTTGTTCGTAAAATTCGGTGATTTCGAATTCGTAAAACGTTTTGAAAATGGTTTTAATCCACAGCCACCACCCATTCTTCGGGGGGGGGGGGGGGAGGTGGGTAGGTCAAAGTTTCAGAAAGATCCCGTTGTTAGATTCTGAGATATAAGATTTATGGGAAAATAACAAAAGAAAAAAATAACAATAACCTTAACAGAAACAATAAGCTTTCATATGAAATGTGAAATCTTAATAAAAAAAAAGAATAATAAATTTAACAAAAAGAATAGTGTTTCACACAAGCTACGCAGTGTCAAACCCTAATAACTCGACGACAATAACTGGTATATGTGTAAGAGAACATGTTAACCAATACAACTCTTGCATATTGTTTAGCTCGGTTTCCCAAAGTTGGCGGTCTACTTATAAAAAGATATACACTCAGTTGATAAAAAAATTACCGCGTACCTCCAACCTACCTTACCTCCTACTGCTCTGCTCCGACTGGAATAATGAAGTCGGGCATACACCAACCATTATGCGACGAGGGATATTTTGCCAGGACAATGCAGCTACGGCCTATTCTTAATCTTATTTCGAATTCCAACTGCCAAGAGATTTCTAAAGCTGCGTTCACACCAGGGGTTTATTCTGAATTGACTTCAGAATAGTCTTATTCCGGGCTTTGGCCTCAGGCAAAAATAATTATGAACTGCGACCGGTGACCACGGCGAACCTCACGGGGCTCTTAATTGCTGAATTCTAACTAAACGGGCTAAATCACTCTACAAATTAAGTAAAGGGTTAAACATTGATAAAAATTTCTGTCATTTGATATGCACAATACTGGGAGAAGCTTAAATGGAAGGTTTTCCCAAGGTCATAACGAGATAGTCGGACGTCTAATCTTAATCTTACCAAAATTCCGAAAAGTTCCACCAAGAGGAAAGAAAAACGCGTCCTCCGCCAATGAATGCTACGGCATCCTGACCAAGATTATTACTAAGGCCTCGAACAGTCGGTGGGGCTTTTGACAACTTAGAATTCGTCTTTCAAAGTACTTAGACTTTATGCGCGGCAATGCAACGTCATGATAACGTCACTGAATGTAGAAATGAAGGGAATGATGAATCAACTAGATGGCGCTGCAAACGGGACCACAAACTCAGTCTTTAGATGACACTGCGAACACGAGTTTTTACAAACAACTTTTTTTATTGATGAATATTTTTTATTCGTGTTTTACACAGAATTAAAGAGTCATCTGACTTGAGCAAAAATGTGGGGTTTTTTTGTATCAGTAATTTTCCTTGGTTGCCATTGGCTAATTCACTTTTTCAGCCCTAGATTAAATATTTAATGTTCGATTTGTATAAAACAAAGTTCATATGCTCTGTTGTTTTTTTTTTTTTGTTACCGATAGTGTTATCTGTCGGCACCGGAAGTGGCATAATTTTACCAAAAACTACAATTTTGACAGATAGTACCATTTTTCGAAAACAAATATTATTTTTTTGAAAAAGTATATGACTCAAAGAGTGTGTCCTTTCAAGGCGCAAAAAAAGTGTGAGCTCAGTTTTTTTTAATTTTGATTTAATTTTCGAGATGGTGTAAAATTAACCTATTTACAACCCATTCAGGCTTTTCAGTTTTTAAAATATTTCTACGTAACTTTTATAAAACTGCTAGCTATAATCCATACGAAGAAAATGTATGTTCAAATTAGTTTGTAATATAAGCAGTTGCCGATAAATGGGCAATGTTACATAAGTCACTGTTTTCGTAATTTTGTCTGTAAAATAGTCAATTACTAATGGATTTTCACAAACGTGACACCATTTGATTCAAAAAGCAAGCGTCATATCAAATTGATTACAATTTAAAATTGACACCGGAAATGACGCCATTTTGTCAAAAACTGCTTTTTAACCCCTGTTTAAAGCTTGTTTATGATGTTGTCATTTGGCAACATAACGTAATAATCTTCTACTAATTAATAAATCTCTATACTAGCGATATGAGCAGTTATAATCTCCCAAATATTTTGCTGAATTATTCAACCCTCTCCTTATAGCCTTTAATCACTAGCTGCTCTAGACTATACCAAACTGTCAGCGGATTGAAATTACCCCATAAGCGGGAAACAACACTGTCTGTTATACAAAGGGCTACAACAATTACTCCATAAACGGGAGACAACTCTTTCAATACAAGCAAACCACAAGCGAGTTCATTTCAATGTCACGTACCGGCTTTAACAAGTAGTGAAACATGCCGAGAATCTGAATCTTTATAGGAACAGGGAGCCCAACATTTAACAAAAGCATCGTATAAAAATAGTAAAAAATGGATTGAACCCCTAGTCTTCAACGTTAATTTTGCGTAAAGTCTACGTCACTTAGGTTAGATTTACGTCAGAAAATGGCGTAAACTTTACGTTAGATTTACACTTTTCACAAAGTTTTCAAAATTGGTGGGGTAATTCTGGAAAGGAAATTTGTGGAATACTGAATATTGAAACAAGTCCGAGAAAACAAAATGAAAAGGGGTTTAACGTCCTACTGTTCTGCTCCGAATAAAGATGGGCATACGCCGTACAGTGTGTGATGAGGGACATGTTGCCTGGACAGCGGCGCACTGGACTACTCTCATATCGAATTGCAACTGCCAAGGGATCTTCTGTCAATGTGTAAACAAGATCTCAGTTTTTCATCCCATCTGAATAACTAGAGAGTTGTCCTTGTCAGACCCTCCGTCCTGTGTCACTAACAAGGGGAAACCACACCATAAAATCTATATGAACTTTCTCTGCCAATGTAGGGATTGAAAACCCAACCTCCAAGCTAGCAAGCCAGTGTCTTACCTACTAAGCCACATGATTCACTGCAAGGGGTGGATGAGGGTGTATAACTCGGACCGCCCCCCCCCCCCCCCCCAACTTAACACCAAATTTGAAAAAGATCCATTAAGAACAGATATAGCCTATATCGTATCTGGATAAGAGGGACAATTACCACTGAAATGAAATGAAATGGGGTTTAATGTCCTACTGTACCGCATCTAATCTGGGCTAATGAAGGTCACGTAGTCACAGAGTAATGGTTGTGAAGATCAATTTCTTTGTTCGTAAAATTCGGTGATTTCGAATTCGTAAAACGTTTTGAAAATGGTTTTAATCCACAGCCACCACCCATTCTTCGGGGGTGGGAGGTGGGTAGGTCAAAGTTTCAGAAAGATCCCGTTGTTAGATTCTGAGATATAAGATTTATGGGAAAATAACAAAAGAAAAAAATAATAATAACCTTAACAGAAACAACAAGCGTTCATATGAAATGTGAAAACTTAATAAAAGAAAAAGAATAATAAATTTAACAAAAAGAATAGTGTTTCACACAAGCTACGCAGTGTGAAACCCTAATAACTCGTCGACAATAACTGGTATATGTGTAAGAGAACATGTTAACCAATACAACTCTTGCATGTTTAGCTCGGTTCGGTTTCCCAAAGTTGGCGGTCTACTTATATAAAGATATACACTCAGTTGATAAATTTCCGCGTACCTCCAACCTACCTTACCTCCTACTGTTCTGCTCCGACTGGAATAATGAAGTCGGGCAGACACCAACCATTATGCGACGAGGGATATTTTGCCAAGACAATGCAGCTACGGCCTATTCTTAATCTTATTTCGAATTCCAACTGCCAAGAGATTTCTAAAGCTGCGTTCACACTAGGGGTTTAATCTGAATTGACTTCAGAATAAAGTCTTATTCCGGGCTTTGGCCTCAGGCAAAAATAATTATGCACTGAGAGCGGTGACCACGGCGAACCTCACGGGGCTCTTAATTGCTGAATTATAACCAAACGTGCTAAATCACTCTACAAATTAAGTAAAGGGTTAAAAATTGATAAAAATTTCTGTCATTTGATATGCACAATACTGGGAGAAGCTTAAATGGAAGGTTTTCCCAAGGTCATAACGAGATAGTCGGACGTCTAATCTTAATCTTACCAAAATTCCGAAAAGTTCCACCAAGAGGAAAGAAAAACGCGTCCTCCGCCAATGAATGCTACGGCATCCTGACCAAGATTACTAAGGCCTCGAACTGGCGGTGGGGCTTTTGAC
Organism: Patella caerulea; assembly: GCA_036850965.1. Taxonomy (NCBI): domain Eukaryota; kingdom Metazoa; phylum Mollusca; class Gastropoda; family Patellidae; genus Patella; species Patella caerulea. The sequence goes on from JAZGQO010000002.1 coordinate 2,337,765, forward strand.
CACGTAGAATTCGTCTTTCAAAGTATTTAGACCTTATGCGCGGCAATGCAACGTCATGATAACGTCACTGAATGTAGAAATGGAGGGAATGATGAAGCAACTAGATGGCGCTGCGAACGGGACCACAAACTCAGTCTTTAGATGACGCTGCGAACACGAGTAGGAGAGAACGGAACTGTTACACTCGAATGTATGAATATAACTTTTTTTCACACCCTCTGGAGGTCCATATTTACGGCGTGAGTTTGGGTTATCACAAGATCTGTTATGGGCAATTTTGTGCTCAGTGACTGGAACACCCCTAAAATTCTTAATTTCACGGTCGTAGACTACCATTTTTGAATGCATAACAAGATTTTGAGTGTGACGTAGTAGTGAACTGAAGTTCAACGCTCACTCGACACAAACTAGGTCATTACCATACTAACATGGAATTATTTAAACTTTAACAAACCGCAAGTCTCGTAGATAAACACAAGGCTTCAACAAGGTTGATCAGGTGACCTTACCCCTTGTCATATACACGTGACTCAATGAAGCCACTTGACTCAATGACAGAACTTATGAGCTAGACAACTCGACGACCCAACTCCCTGTTTTACTACTGAATATTCACTTAACATCAGGAACCCCCGGGCGCAGTGAGTAATACGCAGGCTCACAGTCTGGGTGGTCTCGGGTTCGCTCCCTGTGTTGGTAGAGAAACTTCCTCCTCGGTCAGTGACAGTTGTCTAGTCGTGTAGATAGGACGAAAACGAGTTTTTTTTTTGGCGTGCACGTACATGTAAAATCCCTTGACAGATGGAATTCACCGCAGTCATGGTGTATGCAAGTTTTGTGTTGAGTGGACGTTAAACCCCATTTCTCTCTCTCTCTCACACTTATTATATATATTTTCAAATAATAAAATAAACACGGAATGTGTACCCTATTCCTAATGTCGTCCAGCTAATAACGGTTAATGCCATTTTTATACCGTTTCATCAGAGAGTTAACCTGATTTTCTATCTAGCGGTCTTATTACTCACACCAAACACTTGAGTCAAGGATTTTAAAATTTTAAACAAAACGGAAATTATAAGTTGATACGCCCAGAGAGCCTTTGTCTTCTATTATGATATATCTATACCGTGAACATTAAAGGAGTGGAAATACCCATGACCTTGTCGGTAATTCATTTCTCAGAAGAACACGACACAGGATACAATTATGAGTGGTTTAATCGTCGGGAGTGAGACAATAAGAAATAGCCCGAATGTTGTTTTAAATATTATATGACATATCAACCTAAAGTTCAACTAAATTTACCCTTTTTAAAAAAAAAAGAAATATATCGGATACCAACATAGACATATAAATAAATTATATCCCTGAAAATTACGTAATTTTACATTTGTATAGAAATTACTACCTTACATTAATCGCGATAATCGGTGATTGGTTGGGACGGCCTAGTGGTCTAAAGTGCCGCGCTTCGACCTCTAGCTGGCCGGTCACCTCTGGCTTGCGGCTGTGGTTTCGAGCCCTGGTGTGAGCGTATGTGGCATGGAGATAGGGGCGCCTTCTCAACCTCGTGGGTTTCCTCCGGGCACTCCGGTTTCCTCCCACTGCTAAAGACCCATACGCGCAAGCGAATTATTGAAATAAAATTAAACCATATGTTAGTCCCGAAATGACCTAGTTTGTGTTGGGTGAACGTTAAACCCCATTTCTCTCTCTCTCCCTCTCTCTTTACAACAGAATGTCCCGCTATACATACTCTTCAAACAAAGAAGGGGGTATTCAGAAACAATACCAAACTGCGGACATGTACTACTGTTTTTATTAGAGATAACCAGTGTATGTTAACAAAAGGCCAATTGCCTACACATGAACATAAACAGTTCATATGAGCGGCTTATCTGACGGCATCATTTCACTCGCAAAGAGATACACTGTCAAAAGTGAAAATGGACGTTTTTAATTTTTGTCTTAATAATGAGTAATTACTCCAGCAATCCCCAGACAATTGGTCGTGGCATGCCGCTAATCAACCGTCCAATCACGATTTGGAGAAACATAGATAAGTGTCAAATATGACAATGAACCACTCCCACGTGTATGGCGCTATTGCGTGTCACATGCGAAGCTCGGTGGTTCTGTTGGGGCGATAAGTTCTTCGTCTGTGTAAATACTCTCAAAGCATGTAAAGTCTTCATGACTATTTATTATATCACAACCTGCAATGGTATTTGCCATTCAATATCCCCTATAAGTCAAGTCAAGCTGGGGTTAGACCCAAAACAAATTGCAACAGAATAAATTTCACTGGGATACATTTCAGTATAGTCCCCTAAAAACATCCTAAATATGTTCCAAAATATTTTTTGTGGAAAATGGTCAAATTGCATAATATTCTAATTAGCATAATTTCATATTTCAAAAATGGACTTAATTCTATAACTTGGCTACTAAATGTTCAAATTTCGTGCAAATTGTGTCTAAATCCATGTTTTCGTAGCCTGGGAAGCAAATAAACACATTTAGAATACAATCACTTTATTACTTAATGCACAATTTGCAAATTAACAGCCGCCATTAATAAAAAAACTTTGCTCCACGAAAGTAGTATCTACGACCATAGTTTCAGGGTCAAGGGTGGTGAAAAACACTAGAACAGCACAGTGTTATTGCATGATAGAGAATATGCAAATTAGACACAGAATATGTAAATTAGACACATGACACATGACTTAAAAATACACTGTTAGTCCAAACTCAAAGAATTTGCAACAACCTGGAAAATCAAGTTCCCACAACCAATTTAATATGGCCAAAGAGAGCAATAAAAGTATCTGTACCTTAATTATTAAGGGGAACATTTGACTCCATTAGTACCACAGCACTGTTGTCATGAGGTGGCGAGTGGGGTGGGGTCAAATAGCCCTGATGGAAACAATCAAATTATCAAATGTTTATCGTCTGAATTGTCTAAAACTGGTTTAGGAGGTGCTGCAGGTATGTATTTTTTCCTGTCTGTCTGTCTGTCTGCATACTGGTTGATCTGCGCGCTAAATTGCAAATCTTTTCGATTCCCCGGTTGTACGCGACAAGGAATAGGGTCGCCTGTCCAGCCTCGTGAGTTTTCTCCGAGTCCTCAGGTTTCCTCCCACTGCTAAAGACCCCTATGCGCAAGCGAATTATTGAAATAAATTTCAACCACGTGTTAGTCCTGAAATGACCTAGTTTGTGTCGAGTGGACGTTAAACCCCATTTCACCCTCACCCTTGCAAATCTGTAAATAATGGGATTCTATGATAAAGGGGTATCAACTTTCTGAAATAATACATTAGTGAAACCAAACATTGTTCTCGAGCCGTAGTGCACGATTTTAATAAGATTCGACATTATTGTTTTTTTAATAACTCAGCGACTGTCGAGCGACTTCACTTCTCCAGTAAGTTGTAGGCTAGGCACTTGACTAGTACTGATGGTGATCTTGGTAGATAACTGCCATCATGCTGTGATAGAACTAAGCTCGGCTCAAGCTACCCATACGTACGCGAAGCGAAAATCTGCCCAAACTTTAACACTACATTGACGCAACGTATCACGTGACGATACGGATAGGACCCCGCCCCCTTTGCAACAAGTCTCTAATAATCTGCAAAGACGACGTGAATATGTCTACATTGATCTACTAGCAGACGACATGTTTACATAAAGTTAACTTCCCATTAAACTACTCCATAGCCTAAAAAATAGGATTAGAGAGGGAGAGAGAGAGAGAGAGAGAGAGAGAGAGAGGGAGAGAGAGAGTCCACTTGACCCAAACTAGGTCATTTTGGGACTAACATGTGGTTCAAATTGCTCGTAGGGGTCTTTAACAGTGGAAAACCGTAGGACTCGGAGAAAACCCACGAGGTTGTGCAGGCGACCCTACACCTTGTCACGTACAACGAATCGAAACCACGCCAATTGACTTAATTCAAGACCTTATGGTTTCACGAGCACATGTTAAATCATTACATCACTCAAGGTTTATAGAATCGTCCGTATTTAATATTTCCTGTTTATTATAATCACCCAATACAAATCATAATTACACTTATTCATATCCTATAGCTTTAGTCTCTGTCATATCCATCCATTGCCTACAAGGTCTATTTCTATCACTGTGATTCATTAATATTCCTTCCGTTTTATACTATTCAACAGAAATTATTGACACTATAATAATTGTCTTATAAACTAATTAGTTCTGACTTGGTCACTCACTAATATAACACGGATTACTTGCTTGTGCATAATATCTAAAGTGTGGTAATTCTATAAATCTGTTAATCTTGTCAACTGTTTAAAAGTTTAATTATTACACTGAACAGGTCAGTTATTATTTATTATAATGTAATATCTTTTGTATTATCCCATAAAGGCCTACTATAATCAGAATGGTCTGACTGCCATCGGTAGCGAATTAGCCAGTGAAAAACGTCCACCCATCTAACACCCCGGTGAACGTAACATCCATAAACGCAGAGACATATCTTCATAAAAAATATTTCCGAAACAAGAAACATGAAAGGTGTTTTATCGTCAAGTCAGGGAACCATCCCAAAAAAAGACAAATTACAAGATGGCTGACGAAGGAAGTAAAATAAAATCAACTTTGATAGCTCTTATAGAAATGAAATGGGGTTTAACGTCCTACTGTTCTGCTCCAAACTGGGCTAATGAAGACGGGCATACGCCAAGCAGTGTGCTATGAGGGACATTTTGCCCTGACAGCGGCACTACGGCCTTCTCTTATATCGAATTCCAACTATTAAGGACTCTTTTATGTGCACGCCAGTGTGTACACAGGACCTAGGTTTTTCGTCCCATCCGAAAACCTAGACAGCTGTCCTTGCCAGGCTCTCCGTCCTGCATCCTTCTTCCTCAAAATCATCAATAAAAAACCACAACCTGTTCCGAAATGTATTTTCAAACACTTTCTACACTAAAAAGTCAACAAAAATCGCCATGCAAAAGGGGACAAGGGAAAGGAAGAGAAAGATGGTATAGGAATATTTGGTGATCTGTGTCCTATATAGGGGTGAAACTTCAGATAGCACCAAAAGGCCTTTTTTATTTGCTTCCCATATGTTCTGGTACTATGCTGGTGAAAGGAAATCAAAATCAAAGAATGATTGCAAAAATGATGGCCCTTTAAAGCTGCAATTTCATATTTTTAAGTCATATTTTTAAAATTTATTAAAATAAACCCTTTAAAAAGATGGTTTCTATAAACAGTCCTACCTTGTTAAAGAATAATCCTATAATTCACTATTGCCACTTGAGAAATTGGCAAATATGTCATTTTCAACTTCAATTTCAAACGTTTGAAGATAGCTATTGCATGGGAGCAATAGAAAAACAAGGGAGGTAATTGTATTGTCATTTCCCGTGTTAATAAGTTATAAGAGTGGGGATTAATCCTATGATCATATAATAGTGAGTTGACAACCCTTTGAGCAAAATACATGGAAATAATTATGTATTGTTCGACCTTCTTTGAAAATATGAAATTATCGCTTTAAGTATACATGGGCTTTTGTGCTGAAATTTAAAAATCTTTCTTTTTAGAGGCAGTATTTGACTTCCGTGAAAAAGTTGCAAACAAACTATATAGAAAACACTCATAATTTTGAATGTTTTTCAGAAATATATTTTTTTACTGCCATGTTATGTAACATGTACAAAATTTACATGTAGCATCTTTCAAAATACCAATATCCAGACTGACAAAAAATATATTTTTAGAATATGTGGACAATATACAAACAGAAAAATTGCAAATCATTTGCATTGATTGTAATATTAGAGATTTATACTGAAACATGTATCCCTACCTTCTGAACATGTCACGGGTCGAATCAATCTAATCTTTGGTTGCAGAACTAACTTCATCAAAGGAATCTGTCCAACAGGTATGTTTTACCATCCCTGGCTAACATATATACATAGAAACTAAAATAGGTGCGATGAATATGAATTATGGTTAAAATTTAGCCTTGATGAATGAAAGAAATGCAATATTTAGTCTATGATCACCCCTCTCTAACAAAAAGGTAACAGAATACAATTATTTCACAAATTTGGGATATTTCAATGTTTCCAACATCTAAAAAAAATATAGGCGTCATATTATTTTTTATCGCAATCCTTTTGCTGAAGCAAAATGTCTGGACTTTTACATCAATTTCCTGAAAAAAATGAAGTACAAAAAAGTGGTTATGACACAATTGACAACATAAAGTACTGAAAAGGAGCAAAATTAAAATTGTCTTGTTCTATAAGCAACATACATGCGACAAACACCACCAATCCTAGATTTTGTTAGAAAATATTGACCATTAAGCTGACATTTACACATCTACACCAGTTTTGTATCAGGGTGTGGTCTTATTGGCCTGACATGTCTCAGGGTTCTAAGTTTGACTTTAAACAAAAAAGGTCAGAAATCCTCGAAATATACAAAATAACAAGTTCTTGGTGACAAATTAGATGACATTACAATACTGTTCACTTTATGTGTGCTTTCTGTTGCTGAATTGGACATTAAAGTATTTTTCTTACTGTTAAAAATTAAAAAAAACTGAAAATGTGCAGTAAAATCACAATTTTTCGCCAAAATTTGATAATTGTTTTTAGAATTTAACTCTTTTTTTTATTTTTTCTGTACTCAAAATATTTTATATATATTTTCTGATAATTTAATTTTCATATTTTCAAAGCTCAGGCACATAAGTCACAGCCTTGTTATACAGCACTCGATCATTAAATATTTCTCCATTGACTTTAATGTTAATTCTCGGCTCTTTGACCGACTCTAACTTTTCCATCTAAATAACTAGACGAAGTTCTCGCCAGGTCCTCCGTCCTGCACCATTCACACAGGAAACTCCACTGGAAAACCCCGGAAACTGGGATTGTGTCCTATCTCGACTCTCATTGGACACTGACGTTTAATGACGGTAACCTTCTTTCTGGTGCTTTAATTGTCCAGTCAACATTGTATTTGGGCCAGAATTTGGTGTCATGAAATACGTGTTACGTCTTTGTCATAAATTTTCCAAAAATAAAATAAATGCTATCTCCACCATTTATAGTTTAAAAAATTCCCCTCGTCTTGTCTGATCCTGAAATAAGTTTTTTTGAGCATTCTTAATTGCAGAATTTGAAATAATTACATATTCAAATGGAACTACGAGATGTAATATTAGACACCATGTGCATCTTTGAAAATGGTTTATTCCAATACAGAATTTGAAAACCCTGTGGTACATTGACGAGACACAGAAAGACCTCTATAATTACATATTCAAATGGGAGTACGAGATGTAATATTAGACACCATGTGCATCTTTGAAAATAGTTTATTCCAATACAGAATTTGAAAACCCTGTGGTACATTGAAGAAACACAGAAAGGCCTCTATAATTAACATAGTTTTGATATGAAAATTAAATGGTTAATCCTCATTTATGAGCATTTTGTCACGCAAGATGTAACATGACACTAAAATTGTCATATTTTATTTTCATTTTAACCCCCAAAATACCGGACAACAGTATTTATTTACACATACATGTAATAAGGCAAAATAAAATACTTTATCAAATTTAAAAACCAAATTTCGTTATTAACAAATGGAATATTGTCATATTTACCAGTTTACTTTTGTGTCAATGTTACATCTCAATCAGCTTATCATCCAAATTGATATCTACAACTTTCTACTTTTAACAGTTTATATTGATAATTTACACTACGTATTGAAAATGACAACAGTTATAACCACTGCTTAGCTAACAAATGGGTGAATAATAATAAATAAGCACTATTATCAGCTGTGAAAAATATTTGAAATGAAGTGACTGTTTATCAATGACCTTTTAAATGAAAACGATAAGCCCTTTAAATGATATTTTAATGATGAGCATTCACAATAGGTTCCAAAAAGGCTTCAGATACACGAATGATTGTCTCGTGAGGGTCCGTTTCTTTTAAAATACCGTATTGTTTCAATAATAGAGTCCGTGAACACGATTCCAAAACTATATCGCAATATCCAGTATCTATGTTGTAGATAAACAGTGTGAATAGTACTAGTAGTCATTCAGAACACGTTAGCAGGCTTGAAGCTCATAAACATGTCCTGGGAACGGATTTCCCTATGTAAATTCAAATGGAGTAACGCAGAACAATATTCTGCAGAAATTTTAACCAGTTATTGTACGTATATTGTTTGAACTAGAATATGTTTTTATTTGTATTCATACTGTCAATAGAATGAAACCTCGATGATTTTTGTGTAACCTTGCACTTTAATTTCCACACTTCTGAAAAGATATCTGCCTAACTGGAGATAGTCAATTGCAAGCAACCACCAAGCTGCATTCAGTACATTATGCAAAGTTTGTCGAGGACTACAAATCCGATCTTTTGGTTTATCCTTTATTGCTAATAATGCCGACATGATAAAAATTATACAATAAATTATTGGCTACCCTTTTCATGTGTAAAATCAATTCAATGGATTCCCTCTTCGTCTGTGTCAAAGGGTAGTAAACCAAACGTCTTAACAAACGACGAAGGTTTATAATGACGTCTTGTCCTTGTACCTTGAAGAAGGTTTCAAGTAACACATACTGGAGGCGGAACAGGTGATAAAGGACAGGAAGCCTTACAAGAAAGGTGCACACTACTAAACCCATAGCATCCTAGTTTGAGTGTTTATAATATAACAAAACAATTGATTGTGTAGTTCAGAAATTTAATGGATGGAAATTCAATGAATTAAATATATAACAACATTAACAATCCATAGTAAATCATGGATGAAACTCATACACTAGAACCAGCTGGGATGATCTTTGGCTCTTTGACAATAGACATAATATCAGCAGTCTCAACGTCCCACTCGCCACTTGACAGCGATCATTAATTGTCTCTTTGAATATGTCTGTACATGTAGTATATTGTCGCCAATGGTACAACTGATGTTATCTGTAATAAAAAAAAATCAAACACGAATTGAAATACATGTAAAATAAATAAAATTCGATTTAAAGTCTTACTTTGTTTGGTAACCTCGGCTGGTCGTTTATACATATAAATATACAATGTTCTTTTATACACTAACTTTGCTTCACCTGTCGGGACACATAAATATGCAATTTACGTGCTGCAGATTTGCTAATATTTTATATTGTATCATATATTGTATAGTTGGAAAAATGACAACCAACATGTCTTTTATTATATAAAAACCTAGAAATACATTTATATATATCAAGATTCAAAGAGCTAGAAAAAATGTATTTGGTTTATGGGGCGCCGTTTGTAAAATAATTATTTATTTTTTTTTATAGCAAAAAAACATTAGATTTAACTCCGAATATATATATTTAGATAAATATTAGAACAAAAATGGCATATATGTAAATATCAAAAAATATTGTAGCTAAAAGTCGAGTTTTTGGTCTATGAAAAACTTTAAATGTTATATCTTGATTTCACATCGCTTAGTTAAATATATAGCTAAATGTACTGTTTCTCGTAGGTATAAATGCTAAATACTAAATCACTGAAAAATCTAAAGTTAAATAGTTAGCTAAATATATAAACATTTAGCGAAATATATACACATTTAGCTAAATATATGAACATTTAGCTAAATATATATATTTAGTTAAATATATATATTTAGTTAAATATAAATATATATATTTAGTTAAATATATATATTTAGTTAAATATATAAACATTCAGCTAAATATATAAACAGTTAACTAAATATATAAATATCATGCTAAATATATATGTTTAGCTAAATGTATAAATATTTAACTAAATATATATTTGTGGTCACGCCAATATTTCTATTATCGTAAGCGACACAAAAAACTGCGCATAAAATGATGACGTGTTCCCGACACGTTAACCCGTAATATGTCGTGAAGTTACCATATTTATGAGTGATCGATGTCTTACGTTACATATATTTAGGCATTATTAACGAATTGCGGATGTAAGAACTAAGCTGAGCGTTCAGGTACCAGATAGTACTGTGTCGTGCAGTCAGTGGAAAGTTGTACACTACGTCATCGTTTAGTGTGAAGTCACTTACAACAATAATTATTTTACAAACGGCGTGGTACGGTTGCGCTTTGTAAATTTAACTATATGTTTAGTTGAATATATAAATATTTAGCTAAATATATAAATATTTAGCTAAATATAAATATTTAGCTAAATATAAATGTTTAACTAAATATTTTAACATTTAACTAAATATATATATTTAGCTAAATGTTTAAACATTTAACCATAGAAATATATATTTCTATGATTTAACTAAATATTTAGCTAAATATTTATATATCATCAAATCTCTTGTTTTGGTCTTAATATTCAATGCTAAATGTTAAATATGAAAGTAGAGACAAATCGAGAAATATTTATATATATTATGTTAAATATTGAGTTTTTGTTGTATTTTTAGTTTAAATATTAAAAGTGAAAAATTTGCACAAAATTCGAGATTTAACTATATATATAAATTTAAATTAAATCTAGTGTTTTTTGCTATATAAAAAGCTAAATAATTAATTTACAAACGGCGCCCCATATTGGTTCGGTCCGCTAAACGGTTCCTTCTTTTCTAATATCTCTTTGCCGCGAATAATAGCTGTTCCAAACATCGGTAATAAATCAAAACGTACAATATTGCGCAAACATAGGAAACGGAAATAAGGATCTCACAAACTGTTTATATGTAACATGCAAACAAATGTACGTTAATTTTTCGTCCATTTGCCATGGTTTTTTTTCTCTGAAAAATCACAAGAAAAGATCCCGGAGATTGTGCCAATTCTCTTGTTTAAGGCCAATATTCACGAAGGTCGAGGTTAGAATCTTGGGGCCGCGAGCTAAGCCGGAGTATTATATATAATGTTATAAAATATGAAAATTCACAATTAAGATAAAAACGTAAAAAGTGCACTCGGTTAAGTCCGCTCAAGGTATTTTCTTTTTCTTATATCCCTTTTTTCAGAATAGCTGGAAATAAGAATTTAACCAATTACGCTTTTCAGTTTATTTGCCGCGGGTTTATTTCTAGAAATTGGTATTGGTATATGATAGACTACAAACAATTGTCAGTTTACTCTTCATCTTTTTTTTATTTTAACTTTCATTGAATTTCATTTTTAATATGAAATTGGTTTTGATTTTGATTTAACGTGGCTTTTAATTTGATTAAAGATACATTAGTTAAGAGTTTTGTAAAGACTATGAATAATATGATGTTTACTACATCATGTGGTGACAAGTACAGTATTCTCCGGAAATATATGCTTTCACTTGATATACAGTGTCAATATGACTAGTTATACACACATCCCCAGCAATCAGAAGAACACTTCAATTATTTAATACAACCATTTATATCCAATCGTAGCGTCGCTGTATACGGTAACTAACAATTGTCGGTTCTCCAGAAAGAGTCGTTTCACCAGAATCTGCCATTTCTCCGGATATGATCGCTTTAAATGTCTATGTTGGGTCATATCTCGAAGTGTTTCATGGGTATATACTAGAAAAAAACCTGTTCTACCTGACTCGTGGGTGAGGGTGGGGTTGCTGCAGTCCTGCCTGTTAGCCAGTACTCATAGCACACTGCACATGACTTATGGCCGTGGTCATTAGCCAAGTCAGAGCAGGCAAGTAGGACGTTAAACCCAATTTTATTTCATTTCCAAGAGTTATATATCACGGATCCCACGATTTCCTCACAATAATGTTCCTCACGAATTGTCGGTTAATTTTCTCATTTGGTTCAGGATTTTCGTGTAGCTGTATACGACGATGAAGTTAGTTAATAGTTCTATGTTTAATTTAATCAATTTGATAACACCATGGACTGGGCATCGTTTTCATCTAATCACAATAATGAATAACCCTACTTTAACGAGGATTTCATATTTCCAAGAAAGTCAAAACATAATTATTACCATGTCTTTAGCTAAACAGGTTGTCAACTCACTATTATAGGCTCGTAGAACCATACCATCAAGCATTTAAACCACCCTAATCAAAAGGGCTGCATATTTAATCTTTTTTTTAAAATTTGGGCTGGCTTTTTATCCCATATAAAGTTTAAAATAATTAATCTAGTTCTTTAAGAGTTTCTTCACTTAGTGTTGGTAACATAGATAGTTCGTCAAATTTTTTTTCCGATTTTGAAGAAACTTCAAATAAATCTTTATATCCCAAAGTTCTCAGTCCCTTTTGATATTCGCAGCATTTCACGCCATAACTTTCTAGATTATGGCCCATGGCTGTACGAAAAACCGCTTTTGTTTTTAACTTGTTCTCTATCCATTTCTGGGGGGTTGGGATGGCCTAGTGGTCTAGAGTGCCGCGCTTTGACCTCTAGCTGGCCGGTCACCTCTGGCTTGCGGCTGTGGTTTTGAGCCCTGGTGTGAGCGTATGTGGCATGGAGATAGGGGCGCCTTCTCAACCTCGTGGGTTTCCTCCGGGCACTCCGGTTTCCTCCCACTGCTAAAGACCCCTACGCGCAAGCGAATTATTGAAATAAAATTAAACCATATGTTAGTCCCGAAATGACCTAGTTTGTGTTGAGTGGACGTTAAGCCCCATTTCTCTCTCTCTCTCTATCCATTTCTTGCATTATGTGGGCGTGTCTTTACAAAATTTGAACTAAACCTTCATTAACGGTGATATATTTAAACGTTTTTTGCTTTAAATTGAACACAAATATATTATTCAGGATATATTTCACGACAAATTTGTTTTCAAAATTTCAATAATTCCCCAGTATGATTTTAAAATGCATTCAGATCATATTCTTTTTTCCGAATTTCTTGTTTTTATTAGCCTTGGTGTTTGAGATGTAACCCATACACCATTTTATTTTTGGTAGGTGTGATTTAAGTTAGGTTTCCATTTGTCATCACTGCAAGACGGGGGTCTGGCATGGAATGGGACGAAAACCCGATGTCCTGTCTGTGTACACGTTGACAATTTAAAATCAAAATAAAAGTAGACCGTAGTGCCGCTGTTCAGGCAAAATTCCCCACATTTTCACAATTTGAATTCAAAATAAGAGTAGGCCGTTAGTGCCGCTGTTCAGTCATCGGGCGCGGATCCATGGGGGGAGGCCCAGGGGCCGTGCCTCGCCCCCCCCCCCCGTAAGCCCCAGTGTGACATAGTTGATTTTCGTTTGCTTGTTACTGTTGTGACATATCTGCTCTTTAATAGATGATATAAACATGATTTACGCATTGTCTCCGCTGGGGACTACACCAAACCTGATTATTACCATTTGCTCCAACGTATGGCCCCACCCTCGACAAAATCCTGGATCCAGGCCTGTTCATGATATACATCTCCATTAACCCAGTTAGTACGACAGTAGTTAAATTTTAATTTTCCATGCGCCGAGCCGTTTTTAAATTGTATAAACCCCACTGTTTGGACAGATCAGATCAGTTGGGTAAACTAAGTATTGTGAGAAAGGTATTATAAAGCCACAAGACAATACGGTGAGTTGCAAAGAAAGACCCTGGTTGTGACAAAACACTCAAAATTATCTAAATCAATTTTGACTAGTGGCTTCAACGAGCTTATTCATGATACTGGTAATTAAATAAACATTTAATATTGGTCCATTTCAATCATTAATGGTGTTGTTATCTTGCCGTGAATGTATTGGATACTACTCTCCAATATGGACATAATTGTTTCCAGCGACATTTGTAATGGACACGGAAAATCATACCCCAGAAGTGTAACGGTGAAATATTCAAGTGTTTTTGTTTTAATCGGATAAAAATTGTGACCTCTAGGGGGACAACATGCTAAAAACGCGATTTTTCGTACAAGGGCTAAAATTCAGGAAGTTACGATCCGATATGCGCGACTACGAAAGGAAGCATATTCTTTGTGTTATAAACATGTATTTCAAGTTTCATCAAAATCGGATCAAAATTGTGACATGTAAAGGGTCAACAACCTTGATATACCATATTTTTACACTATTTGCGTACGATGGGTGGTCATTTTATCCTGCAGTATTGGTCCGATTTTCACGAAATCCGACCTCAAGCATCATTACAGTGTAACGGTGATAAATTTGGGCGATTTGTTAAATAGGATAATAACTGTGACCTCTAGAGGGACCACAAGAAAAAACGTGATTTTTCGTACAATCAGGGGCCATAATTCAGGAATTTAGATCCGATATGCGCAAATATCGACAAGTACCAAGATCGTTTGATTATAACCATGAATTTCAAGTTTCATCAAAATAAGTTGAAAATTGTAACTCGTAGAGTGTCCACAAGCTAAAAACTTAATTTTTCGTACAATCAGGGGTCATAATCTATGAAGTTATGGTCCGATTTATGCCAATATCGCGAGGAACCGAGATCTTTGGAAGATCGACCTATATTTTAAGTTACGTCAAAATCGAATAACAATTGTGACCTGTAGAGTGTCAAGAAACAAATTGTGGACGGACGGACAGGTACATGAAAATGTGGCCGTATAAAGATACATCACCATTAGAGCGAATTATAGCAGTATAAAACATGTAATACCCTATATTTTATTTATTTATCGACACATCTTTATAGTATGAATTATCTATACTATCAATAATTTAGATTATTAACATGACTATATAATACTAGGGCTTAATTGATCAATATCGTTCATTATCAAGCTTGCTTCGTCACTTAATTTAGTCATGACAGTTCATGCTCTTTACTCCAAGCGACAAATGTATTGAACCAGTTAAAACAACTTGCTCGACACCGATCATTCACCACTTGACGCAAGACCGTCTTCTTTATTCCGGTTGGAACAGAAAAGTATGAGTCCTTTAAACCCAAATGCACCCCCCTCCATCCGCCGTTTACACGCTTATGAATTCCCAACGATGGTGTATATACAGCTGACTAAATACACATCGTTTAAACGACACACTCACGGAGCAGAAATTTGGTTAAATCTTAAGCAGACGGTCTATTATATCACAACAATTAAGCTGAGATTATGCTAATTAAGTAGCGTGAATGAATATTGAACAGTTTTGCTTACAACTAACATAGACCACGGACATGTCTGTAGCATACAGACCAGTCCCGTGGATAATTTGTGTATATGTTTTATTTTTCGATTATGTATTTGTTTATGTTTTTTTTTCGTTTCATTGATGAATGTAATTATCCACCAACCCAACAATTACAAAATAAAATATACATTTATACAAACTATACAAAATAAAATATACATTTATACAAACTATACAAATATAATATACATTTATACAAACTATACAAATAAAATATACATTTATACAAACTATACAAATATAATATACATTTATACAAACTATACAAATATAATATACATTTATACAAACTATACAAATAAAATATACATTTATACAAACTATACAAATAAAATATACATTTATACAAACTATACAAATAAAATATACATTTATACAAACTATACAAAATAAAATATACATTTATACAAACTATACAAATAAAATATACATTTATACAAACTATACAAATAAAATATACATTTATACAAACTATACAAATAAAATATTACAAAATAACTATATACTATACATTTTAAAAAAAATATCTATAAAGTGAATTTTTACGCGGTTAACATTACAAAACCTAACCATTACTTTCTGAAAGACACAAATTTGCATAAATATACATATAGATGACTCTAAACATTCTATCAAATAACATAAGAGGTTTAAGATATTCGACCAAACGCAAAAATATTTTTCATTTGCTTAAAGATTTAAACTATGACATAATTTTTCTACAAGAAACTCATAATACTATCCTAGATGAATCGAACTGGACAATTGAATGGGGATCCCAAATGTTCCATTCCCACTCACGAAGCAACTCAGCCGGTACTGTCGTCACACTAATTAAAATAATAACAATATTACTACATCAAATCACTACTCAGACCAAAACGGATATTTTAATATTTTGACAGTAGAAATCGAAAATAAAAAATACATTTTGTCCAATACATACAACCCAAATTTTTCAAAAAGAATCAAGATATACTAAATAAATACACCGATGACACGGATCAATATACATCTCTAATTGTAGGTGATTTCAACAACGCTCTCATCCACAAACTAGACCGTAGCGGTGGTTACTATAAAATCAAAAGGAAGGGATTACAAGCTATACGAGACCTAATAGATGATCCAACTTCGGTAGATATTTATCGAATAAGAACCCTAACGAAACAATGTTATACATGACGTCAAATGAATCCACTCATAATACAGAGTAGAGTTGATTTTTGGCTTATTTCAGACTATTGGCAAGATTATATACAAAAATGCAGCACAACTCCATGTCCTTTCAGTGACCACTCCGGAATTAATTTAAATATAATTTAAATATAAACACTAACGTATTGTCTAAGGGACCAGGACTATGGATATACAACTCGTCGCTAACCAATGACAAAACTTACAAAAAATTAATAGTTGTTTCAATCTTAGAATTGGAAAAAGAATACTTCAACCAAGAAGACAAAAATGGCCTCTGGGACTACATTGAATTTAAAATTAAAACAGCATCCATCAAATACAGTAAAGAAAAGGCCAAAATTTGACACTCACTAAAAATTAAATTAAAATCTGAACTAGAAACACTAGACTAAATTAAATGATAACTCAAATTGCTTGGATACCTATAACGAATACAATAACGTGAAAAACAATCTTAACATTTTTAATGACTTATGAAATAGATGGTATTCAATTAAGAACTACAATAAACTGTTACGAATTTGGCGAAAAAAATAAAAAATACTTTCTAAATTTAGAAAAACAAAAAAGTAAAAAAAAAAACCAACTATTTATAGATTAACTATAAACGGAAATACATCAATTACAGACAGAAAATGCATGTTAAACGAAGTTCTGTTCTTTTATGAAAATCTTTATTCTGAAAAATGTCAATCATCTAAGATAACTAACCATGATGCACTTGATTACGAATATCTTCCAAAACTACATATTGACCAGGCAGAAACATTAGAATATGACATAAGTAATGACGAATGTAAAAATGCAATATCATGTTTTAAAAATAATAAATCTCCTGGAAATGACGGTCTAAGTATTGAGTTTTACGAAGCATTCTGGCCAAATATAAATAAATATGTTTTAGAATCATTTAAATACAGTTTCCAAAACAATAAACTACTTATCTCTCAAAGACAGTGATTAATTAAACTATTAGCTAAACCCAATAAAGACAAAACAAATTTAGCGAATTGGCGACCCATAACTCTTAACAAATGTCGAAGTAAATATATTAAGTAAAGTTCTGTCTAATCGTATCAAACCATACATACAAGTCAAACTGCATTTGTACAAGAAAATATCCGCATTATAGATGACAGCATTCATTTATCAATACAAAAACGAATTACAGGAGTATTATTAGCTTTAGATTTTCAAAAAGCATTCGACAGTATATCACATAAATTTATGATGCGCACTTTAAGTATTTTTGGCTTTCAAAAGAAATATTTCCGGTGGATAGAGACTCTATATTCGGACATTACTGGTTATATCAATAATAACGGCCTTACAACATCCACATTTCAAATTAAAAGAGGAGTGAGACAAGGAGATCCAATGTCTAGCAATCTATTCATTTTAGTTCTAGAAATTCTACTTCACAATAATTTAAATAGAGAAATAAAAGGAATAATATTCACAAAAGCAGAAATAAAATTAACTGCATTTGCAGATGACTCGACAGCTGTACTAAAAGCCTTTAAATCAGCGAGATATTTATTTGAAGTAATGAAAATTTACAGTAAAATATCTGGTTTAGAAATAAACATATTAAAATTATGAACTTGAACTTTTCAAATAACAACACCGCACAGAATTTAAACAATATTTGGTTTTCACATTTCTCAAACGAAATTAAAATTTGTGGTATCTTTTTTCTCGAACAACCAACTTTCATCAACACAAAAAAAAAACAGATAAAAATTGATGAAATTATAAAGATACTAAATATTTGGAAAAAGCGAAATGTAAGCCTCATGGGCAAAATACAAATCATTAAAACATTCTGTCTATTAAACATAATCTTTCCCGTAACGTCAATGGAAACTCCAGAAAAAATTAAGAACCAATTTAATACATTAATCTACAAATTTCTCTGAAACGGTAGCGACAAAATTAAAAAAAATGTTATAACACAAAATGTTGAAAACGGCGGTCTTAAAATGATAGATTTCAACGAATGTCTAAAATGTCGAAGTATCTTTTGGATCAAAAAACTAACATCATCAGATGATGGAACATGAAAAATACCCTTTCGAGACATCTTGGAAAAATATAATGGTGAAATATTGCCAATGTGTAACTACGAAAAAACTATTCCAATATCTTCTCCATTTTATAAACAAATACCATTTAATAATCAGGTCATATGGAATAACAAACACGTTAAAAGTAATAAATCATCAATATGTAATAATACATCTAACAATTGTCACAGATATTATAAATTAATACAAGAAATAGTGCAAATAATTTAATTTTTAGAAGCTTAAAGTCGTTAATTAAATGTGTATCTAAAAATAAATTATACAACAAGTGATAAATGACCTAGAAACTCCAAACCCTAATCCATATAATTATTTTTAAAACAAATAATTGAAAAAAATTATAATAAAGACCTATCAAAAATAAAAAGTAAAGATGTCTACAACATATTAATCTTAAATAAACTTCAAAAACCGAAATCAATAGAAAAATGGGAACGACTACTTAATATCGAACTAAAGAAAGAAGACACAAAAAACTATATTTCAAATATCGAAAAGTACATGTTATAACATTAGACTGCGTTGTTTTATATATAAATATATTCACAATATTATCTACCACATATTCTACCTATGTACTTTCTCGCAAAATATCTGGCAAGAAACCATCACTATATTAAAAAACTATAACATCGACTTTAAACCAAAAACAATCCATATACACCTTGGGGGTTTATAAACAAGATAATCAAAATTATAATCAATTGCCAACACTATCTGTCACACTTCTAAACCAAATAATAATATTAATAAAATTTTATATATATAAATGTAAACTAAAAAAAAAAACGCCATACCAAATAAAAACGAATACACATCATTCATAAACAACATAAAGAAAATAGAACTTGAATCTGCAAATAATCATCTCCATGAAGAATGGAATACACAAACCGAATAAAACCTCTTACAAGTAATATTATAACAACCGCAAAATATCCTATACATTAGGATATACTTTTAAGAATTATGAAATAGCGAGTATACACATGCAAAATAATATAAGTATCCGAAATGTATGTCATATTACTAAAATATTTGAAATATCTATCTTAACTATATGTATTCAAATGTGTGTGTGTGTGTGGGGGGGGGGGGGGGGGGTAGTGGTCTAGAGTGCCGCGCTTCGACCTCTAGCTGGCCGGTCACCTCTGGCTTGCGGCTGTGGTTTCGTGCCCTGGTGTGAGCGTATGTGGCATGGAGATAGGGGCGTCTTCTCAACCTCGTGGGTTTCCTCCGGGCACTCCGGTTTCCTCCCACTGCTAAAGACCCCTACGCGCAAGCAAATTATTGAAATAAAATGAAACCATGTTAGTCCCGAAATGACCTAGTTTGTGTCGAATGGACGTTAAACCCCATTTCTCTCTCTCGCTCTCTCTCTCTCTCCTCTCTCTCTCTCTCTCTCTCTCTCTCTCTCTCTCTCTCTCTCTCTCCCTCTCCCCCTCTCTCTCTCTCTATCTTTCTCTCTGTATTCAAATGTATATAATATCTGAAAATAAACTAAATTTTTTTAAAAAAAAAACCCAATACATTTGTTGACAATACTTTGTCCAATTCATTATTTTCGCCTCTAAAATCACATTAATGAAGTAAAGAAAAACAACTTATTTATTATCCCACCCTTTGTTACATGTATTGGATTTTAACAAGAATCTGAAAGAAAAAAGAATTGTTCAAATTAGCTAAAAGGTCGCTTGGTTATAACGATGTTTCAAACGGGCAAAATTTCTTGTTTTTTAAAAGTTGCACAGAGCCTTTGTGTACAACAGAATTTTGATTAAACCTTCAAAATAAGCACCATATGACCTACTTGGTTTTTTTTTTTATCAATATTTGACCTGATTTCAAAGATTTGCATTGTTTAAAAACAATTTCAATTTGCTGACATTATTTTAAAAGTTATCAAGGTGTAATAAAAAAATATATAATTCCAACTGTCGACTGTAAATTGTGAATGTTTCCAAAGTATAAAGATATCGAAAAAATCGGATAAGAATTGTCGAACGAGATCTTGATGATAAATAAGCATTCATGCAGTCTATACAAAAGTTGTCGACATTTCAATTAAATTCGAATAAATTCAAGTCATTCCCCCACTTCCAGGCCGAGACAGAAATAAACCAGTCATAACATTAGTTAAACTATCGAACACCGATATTAAGCGCAAACTTAGGATGAAAAAAAACCCAACATGGTACTTTAACGGACAAATATATGGATGCAAAAGCAGTAAACAAAGTAAAAGTCAAAATAGACCCTTATGACAATCTACAGTATAAACTTTCTGCAGCCCAAAATGAGAGATAATACTCAAATAACTTTGGAGATTCAGCCACATGTTATGTATCTCGCTATAATTTAAGTTATATAATTTACTTTAGCAAATGTAGTTTGAACTTTAAAACTCTAACAGCACACTATTGTATGACCCTGACTAAAATACCGGATTTTAAAGTTTGTATCTTATCAATCCCTTTTATTTCTACATCTACGAACCTCGGAAACATGTATGTATATAACTGTATTGAACTAAGTTACATCCCGATCTTCCACCAATCTCGTCCTCCCTAGACAATCGCTTACAACTTCTCTAATTGGCTAATAGAAAACAGATTTGGCTAAAAAAAATTGGCGAAAGCAATTCTGCACTTTATACATAAACAATGGCAAAAAAAAAAAGAAACTCAAATTGACTGAAACATATCCAAACTTTTTCTTGATTTGGCTCAAGAATTCTAACGCCAAGGGTGGGAGCCTATTTCTCCATGATCAAAAACAGATATCGATCTAGAACAAACTTTTCTATCGGTATAACATGTGGTGGCTACTTGATAAACTATTTTTGAAACTTCTGCGCATACCGGAAGTAGCCGTAGGTTGTCCGGAAAGTTAAAATCGGCCATAGTTTCCTCAATTCTTTACCCATTTGAAAACAAAAGACATTTTCGGAAACCCTGAATCTTTTTCCGAGACTTTGGCTATCTCACATTTTTCAATTTTGAATTTTCGCCCTTGATTTCTATCTTTCGAAAATTGAAAAAACGTTGTTTACGAGACAATTTTTGTTATTTTTCAAAATTTTGAAATTTGACCTACGTTTTTGGATTCCTGCAGTCTATGCGATTCCAGTAATATAAGTTTCATTCAGGGTTATCGCCCTTTATTTTCTGCCCATTTTCAAACACTTATATTTTTTTTGGAAAGGATAAAGCGATATTTCTGAAACCCCGGGAACATAAAGCCATATGGTTAGACAGTTAATTTCAACAACGATCCGTAAACCGGAAGTAGTCAAAATAATAAACCCCTGGAACATAAAGCCATATGGTTAGACAGTTGCATAAATCAATTTCAACAACGATCCGTAAACCGGAAGTAGTGGAAATAATGTCTGATATTTTGAAAAAAAAGGCAAAAAATGTGTGCTTTTGGAAAAAATGAAAAAAAACATTAAATGTTTGTAAATGCTCGTTTATTTATCTTTGTTTCCAAAACTACTCAATGGACGTTTCTGACACTTCTGTTACAGGAAGTTAAGTATCCAGAAAACTTGTAAAAACTATCCCCACCATGATCGTAAAACCGGAAGTAGTCGACATAATGTCCGATATTTAAAAAAAAAAAAAATACGAACACCTTTTTTTTATTATTTATGAATATTTTTTGGTGGTATTTTACACAGGGTTAAAGTATCATCCTACTTGAGCAGAAATGAGAAAAAAAATGTCTCGCTAATTTGTGTTAGCTGCCATTGGTTAATTTAGTCTTTCGTACCTAGATTAATAATGTATTGTTCGATTTGTATAAAACAAAGTTCATATGATCCGTGGTCTCAATTGTAATTTTTTTTGTTACAGTGAAATTTTTCTGTCTGAAAGGGGAAGTGACGTAATATTAACAAAAACTACAATTTTTACATTTCAGTGCCACTTTTTGAAAGCAAATATTATTTTTTTTCAAAATCTGATATAACTAAAAGGATGCGAGCTGTAAAAGCGCACAAAATCCTTAGCTCAGATTTTTTAATTTCAATTTTATTTTGGGGCAATTTGGAATAAAAAATTTTAAAAAGTGTAATATTTATTTATTTACAACCCTTTCAGCTTCTTCATATTTTGAAATATATATTCGTAACTTTCATAAACTCGTAGCAATAATCCAGACGAAGAGATTGTACGCGGCAAATAGTTTGTAATATGAGCGGTTGCCGAGAAATATGCAATTTTGCATGAATCACTTTTCACATTATTTTGCCTGTAAAAGAGTTAATTCATATCCGATTTTCAATATTTGTTTCCCATTTGATGCCTAATGCAATTTCGGAATAGGTTAAGCCAATTTTACATTTTCACTGTGACCGGAAATGACGTCATTTGGGCAAAAATAAATTTATGTATTATTTATGATATTTTTTAAACTATGCTATTTAATTCCCATCCACGAATAGCATGACCCCATACAACCATACAGATACCACAAAATGGTTTCTAACTTGTACGGTTACAGAGAAACAGGCGATCTTCTGCAAGTCACTTTTCAAGGTTTTTGGTCTATAAAAGTGTCAATTATTATTCGAATTTCATAAATGTTCACCATGTGATGCCTTATGCCATTTATGATTTCATTGAATTAATTTAACATTTTCATTATCACCGGAAGTAATGTCATTTTTGCAAAAAAAAAAAACAAACCAAATGTATTTTTAGCCTCCAAAACAAAATTTTTTGGATGTGAGATATATTTATTATTCGTTATTCGTTTCTGTCTGAAGGGTCCGGTCAGTTCCAACTCAGCCAACAAGATCCTGCAACGAACCAGCAAGTCCCTTGTCCGAGAACGCATCGAACACCACAGGAACACCAAACATCGTGTCCTATGTGAAATCTTCACATTGTACATTTGTATATATATATATATATATATATATAGACCCTCTAGTTTACTAAATGTCATTGTGCTTGATAACGATAAGAGGATAATCTTTTAGAGGCATTTAGTAACTGGAAAGATCATTAAACTATAACACATACTTATGGAAGAACAATTACTAATTTATTTAGGCGACGTTTCGAAGAGTATTCTCTCAACGTTTTCTAGCAAGTGTATAATAAACCAGTTATTGTTGTCCCATAACTGTGTTAGTTCTGTCCTGAAAGCCGGTTCAGTGCTGCTTGCAGGTCTAGTTATTATTATTATTATTTTTCCATTTGATCATATCTCAGAAACTACTTGACGGATCGATTCGATGTCTTCAGTTTTACTGGGAAATTGGGTTAAACTTAACTTTTAAAGCTATTTTTGACGTTCTGCGACAATGCGAAATGTCCGAAATCACCGAAGTTGTCGTTTTTGAAATTTTGCTGTAATATTATCAATAATTGTCGGATTGTCACATTTGATACATTTTTACATAGTCGGAGACACGGCACATATCTACAATTTTTTAGATTTTTTATTTTTTACGAATCTGCAACTTTTTTTGTCACCGTATTTTTCCTTGGCCGCTATTTGCTATTTCAGATTTTAAGCCCTGGACTAATTATTTACTGTTCGATTTGTATAAAATAAAGTTCATATGCTCCTTGTTCCAAAATGTCATTTTTTGTTACCGGTCAAGTTGCCCTTCGGCAACGAAAGTGACGTAAATTTAGCAAAAACTACAATTTTGACAGTTAGGTACCACTTTTTGAAAGCAAATAATATTATTTTTTTCAATAGTGGCATGACTGAAAGGGTGTGCCCTATAAAGACACAGAAAACATCGCGCTCAGTTTTTTTAATTTCGATTTCGTTTTCGGGTCATTTCCATTTAAAGGTGAAAAAATGAGCTATTCACAACCCATTCAGGCTTTTCATATTTTAAGATATTTCTTCCCAACTTTCATAAATTTGTAGCAATAATCTATACGAAGAGAATGTATGAGAAAATTAGTTTGTAACATGAACATCTGCCGAGTCCTTTTTTATGCTAGATTTCCTATAAAAGAGTCAATTATTATCGGATTTTCATAAATGTGACACTATTTTTGATGCATAATGTCAATCTTAACTAGGTCTGTCACAATTGGTATGTTAAATTGGTATCTATAATTGTGACATGGTTTATTTCGATGATTTAGGGTACATAATTAATTTGGTAGATGGCTAAAGGGAATATTTATTTCTTTTAGAAAGATGTATTCATGATTGTACAGGTTTTGGTTAATAAAGTTTTATTATTTTCAATGTATATGCGTTGTTTTTTACAGAATGATTGTGGGTGTGTTTTAACAAGTTAGGTAATAAGGGTGTAAGTAATGAATGTGTATGGATTGTGATGCATGTGCAGGTTATGCATGGGTTTGATTGGATGTTGGACTGACTAAAGTTTCTTGGTGTAGGAATTATAAAAGTTTTGTTAGAGAGGTTTTAGAAGTTACAGGGTATGGCTGTTTTCTCGATTTAGACCAGAGAGCTTAAAGGACCAGACATGACTGTTTTAATATCTATGCAGTAACACCAATAACTGGCGTTAGATGAATAAAACGTGGTAAAGTAAATAAGATGTATTTAAAGGGGATGAGTCCGTTTCTTGGTGAAATAACATTAAATTGATAATGTCCAGGTGATCGATATTTCAATCCAGGGGTAGTCTTGTGAATCCTATAAGTAGTTTAATCTTGGTGAACTTTGTGAATCAAACGCCTATGTAGTCTTGGTGAAGTATATTGAATCTTGGTGAAGAATATTTAAATCTTGGTGAAGTAAATGTAAATCTTGGTGATTTTTAATACAACTAGTGAGTCTAGGTGAATCCGGGAAAATTATGTGGATCTGTGACATGTGAAGGTTTTGTGAGTTTCCGAGAATTGTGTTCGGGTTAAAAGTGTTTAATAAAAAACCTACACGATTGTGATGGTGGAAGTAAGATAGAGAATCAATCTGAATGCTAAACAGGAGCATTGATTGAATTAAAGGAGCAGAGTATGCGATGCTGAAATGAACTGTAACTTTAATCATTGAATTTATTGTAAAACCTCTAGTATTATATATGTAAATGAATTCTAATAAGATACATATATTAAAATCTAATTAATTAGTTGAGTTGTTTATTGGTAGTTGGGGAAAGGGGCAATTAAGTAAAAGAACCTGAGGTCACTTTGTGACAAGGTCAATCCAATTAAACATTTTCAATGTCACTGGAAATGACGTACTTTAAGTAAAAGATGTTTTTTTATAGCCTTCGAAACAAATAATTTATTCAAATGAGTCTTTTTTGTTATTTGTTTAAAATTTTGATATTTAATTCCAATCACCTAATAGAATGAACCCATGCGATCGTATACATATCACAAAATAATGGTTTCTAACATGTTCAATTGCGGAGAATTAGGCGATATTCAACAGGTAACTTTTCAAGGTTGTTGGTCCATAAAAGTGTCAATTATTATTCGATTTTCATAAAATTTTCATTGAGTGATACCTACCATTTACGATTTCATACAAGTAATTTACGATTTTCATTATCACCGGAAGTAACGTCATTTTTCAAAAACTGTATTTTTATCCTTTCAAAGCAGATATTTTTTTCAATTGAGTCTGATTTGTTATTTTCTTACAATTATGATAATCGATTCCAATCAACAAATAGATTGAACCCATACGATCATATAGATCCCTAAAATGGTTTTTAACTTGTACGAGAAATATACGATTTTCTAGAAGTCACCTTTAAAGGTTTTTGTTCTCTAAAAGTGGCAATTAGTATTCGATTTACATCAAATTTTCACCATATGATGCCTTATGCCATTTCTGATTTCATAAAATCACCGGTAGTACTGTAATTTTGTCAGGATCACTTACATGTAACACATGTATAAAATGAGTTGATCCTGCTTCTACTGTATTTGATGTGTTTATGTGGAAATCTGTTTATCGGTTCCATTAGTAATGCAAGTGATATGAGTTCAAGGGTAACGTGGCACCGAAAGTGACATAAGTTCAAAGGTAATGTGCTACCGGTGAAACCCGTGATTGCTGCTTTGCCGGTCTATTTTGTTTTTATTGTGAAAGGCTCGGAGTACACGAGCTTTGTGTTTACTCATGTACGTGTGAAGCTAAAGGTTTCCTTGTACATTTTGTATTCATATATACACAGTATATATTTCTATTATTTAAACTATATTCTCTGTTTACATTCTTTACATTTCTTTTTCTTAATTTATAATACTTTTCAGGTATTAAATGAAACGAAAGAAAAGATGAAGGGATCAAACAAAATATTAAACCAATAAATGTGTTCATGGGATAATTATATTTCAATACACAAACTTTACCAACATGCCATGCAATGCTGGGAGACTTCCCGATGACCAATATAACACTATAGTGCAAAGTTATACTGGTCTTATAGACGACATTAAACAGGACCCTGTTGGTCTTGCTCGTTCATTGTTTCAAAAGCGTGTCTTCGATGATGATGATGTAGAGAAAATAAAGAGAGAAGAAAGATGTGTTACAGGCAGTAAAAAAGATGCTGCTAATAAATTGTTGGATATCCTTTTAAACTCCGGTGATGCAGCCTATGGATCATTTATTGATGCACTGAATGAAAATGGTTATATTGATGCTGTCAGACGATTAACATCAGGTTAGTTATGATTTTATAAAATTGATTTTTATATTATATGATTAAAACAACAGTTTGAGAGTCTACAATAAAATTAAAATGAAATGAAATGGAGTTTAACGTCCTACTCTTCTGCACCTAACCTGGGCTAATGGAAGACGGACATACGCTATACAGTGTGCTATGAGGGAAATTTTGCCCGGGCAGCGGCGCAACGGCCTGTTCTTATATCGAATTCCAACTGCCAAGGGATTTTTTACGTGCACGCCAATGTGTGCACGGTACCTCGGTTTTCGTCCCATCCCAATGACTAGACAGCTGTCCTTGTCCGACCCTCCGTTCTGCATCCAATAAAATTCAAGATGATTATATACATCTCGATTTCTGATTGTTATCCTGCCCATTGTGCATCTTTATTTCAGAGAACAAAATACAAGATAGCTCCGAAAAGACAGGGAGAGTTACAGAAAAGCAACATATCGAAGTGGAAAAAGGGAGACCATCTGAGGAGAAGTACAACAGGATTCGTGATAATTACGACCATTTAACAGACGAAATTAAAAACAATTATAAGGATGTAATGAATAGTTTGTTTAATTATAAAGCCATCAGTGATGATGATGTGGAACGAATAAAGAAAGAAGAGATGCGTCAAGATGGGGGTAAAAAATCAGCCACCAGCGAAATGTTGGATATTGTTTTAAACCGTGGTGAAACAGGTTATACGAAATTCCTGGAAGCACTTTATACAAACAAATGTTTTAAAGCTGTGTTCAGATTGGAACCAGGTTAGTTATGATTAATTATAATAAGTCTCTAGTCTATAAAATAGAATAAACTAATGTTATTTTATATTATTTAAGAATGATTACGGGTTTACATGAAAATATGTTACCTGTGTCACAAGGTCCTCTAGAAGGTCCAGTGATGTTCACTGTGTACACAAAGCAGATCGGGCATTTTAAGTTATTCAAAATGATTAAGGGTTTCGGTAAAACACAAATCTGATTTGGGTATGCTGTACACTGTAAAAAAATTTCCATTTTTTATGTCGTCGAATTCCGTAGTTTAACACCTTTTTTCTGTTAATCGATGGATTTGTTTGAGTAATTGTGTTCAAATTACGTGTTTTATGTAATTCGGTGGAATATTCAGTATTAAACTGGAAATTTCCGTGAAATTTAGGGATATAATATTTTATTCCCTTCTGTAACGGACTTAATTCTGTTATTTTACGGAATAAACTGTGACAGTATTTTGTCTCTAATTAGGTTCTTGATGACAACCCTTGAATATAACTTGTAAATATACCTTTATTCTGCTTCTTACATATTAGGTACAAATATCATAATGTAAACGACCGTAGAACTAACTTCTATGAAGGGAATCATGCTTAGCTTGGCTTAACACGAGTGTGCCAACTCCAGAAGCTCTCGTCTCGTCTCGTGCTAAGGCGCCCATGGCCTTCGCTCAGTCCTGGCCGGACCTAAATCCTAGCCCTGACTGGACCTCACTCCCAGCTCTGACTGGACCTAACTGACCATTCGTTTATGTTCTGAGTTTATAAACGTGTTCAAGACAAAGAAGCTCATTAGACACCTGTCTAATGTATCATGCATAATATCAGGTTTAACATTCAATCTAGTTTATCAGATAAAGAAAGTTAGATAAGACATGCCAACAACAAGATATAGTTACGCAATGACATAAGGAATGCTACCAAGATCTCCAGTCGGGTGTTGATAGCAACAGGTTTATGTTACAATCACTTACACGTATTTTAATATGGCAGGACGATTCTATGACATATGTCATTGTGTAATAAAACGATGGAATGACAGGAAAGTTACGTGAAATTTGGGGATAAAATATTTTATTCCATTATATAACGGACTATTTCTGTTTTCAAATGCAACGATAAGAAATCGTATAAATATATAATCATTCGTAATAATTATCATTTTATAGTATTCATTTCAATTTAGTAACTATAATATGAAGGATCATATTGTGTAAAGTTTGGTATATTAATAGTCATGTATACCTAATTTCTATTATTTATAAGATCTATAAAGTGTATTCTCATTCATCATACGGTAATCAGATTGTAAGTATTTTCATAAATGTGTAAAAACAAATTTACAACGCTCTTTAAGTATAGGTTGTATTGTCTAGTATCTAAGCACGCTTAAATCTGGATAATACCGCAATTGATAATACCGCAAACTTACACCGGTCCTAACACTAACCATCAATAGATGTTAGAGATACTCTATTCTCCATGAGGTTATTCTTGTATTAGCGGAAATAGGTTACGAAAAATATCGTCAGCGATACCCCTTCGGCGGAAACGGACGTTAAATAAAGCTATTTCGCACACGCATATAAAGTCAATGGTTAATTCAATGAAATATTGATCATTTTCGAGTCTAGGAAACAAAAATTACCAGGATTTGTATTTCTGTACATGTATTTGAAAATGGAATTTATGTTAATTGAGGGAATTTCTGTAAATTACAGGAAAAACAAATACGGATAAAATTTTCCTGGTAATTTTTGTTTCAGGAATTTTTTCCGTTTTTTCACGGATATTTTTGTTACAGTGTAACGCCTTTGTACAACTCTGTACATTGACAAATAACGCCAATCTCATGCGCAGTAAACATTCGCACATCTCTTCATAGTACTGAATTATGTAAAATATTATATTTTTATTTTCTGTAAACTACATCCAAATAAAATTTGTTAAATTCTTATGAAATAAAAAAAAGCATGTCGCATTTCGCGTAAATGGATTCATTGAATAGCACGTGGAGGCGTAGAATGAATAAAATTTGACAATTTTGCGCCAGATATTTAACGTGTTTATACTCACTTTAATGTTTTATTTGCTGCCTTCTTCCCAGTTGTTTATTTAAACCAGTCATGATCAGAATATGCTCAAGAATTATCGTCAAGTTTCTAATCAAACTTTCACATCGCTATTGTTAATGGACTGGGTTAATGTAAACGGGCATACGTCATACACTGTACTATAAGGGATATTGTGCCCGGACAGCGGCGCTGCGGCCTGTTCTTATATCGAATTCAAACTATCACACGATCTTTTACGTGCACTCCAATGTGCACAAGAGACCTTGACAGGCACTCCGTCCTTTTCCGATACATTTATTAATTTAATTTAAAATTTAATTTACAATCGTAACAATTTTAAGCAAGATGTAGCTAAAGCCGCCGCTGTTATACGTTATACACTGGTTGCAATGTAGTATTTATTGCGCATTCTCTCCATATAAGAATACGCCAGTCTGTTTACTAATGACGCAATGTTCAACCAGGCTAGAAGAGTGGATTGCCTAACGTTTAAATAATAAACAATAATAATGCGTTGTCCACTTTATTTTTCTTGTCATAGCGTTTGCAAATAAATCATTGATTTTATTTGAGATTTTGTTTAAATCTTTACCGTCCCAGCACAGCACAAAATTGTAGTTTTATATATTTTCGATGTGTTAATAACACCCTGTAATTTCCAGTGTATGTGAATGCGTAATGCACGGATTGGGGACTAGTATTAAAAAATATACCACTACTTTATTTTAGGGCAAATCGCAGATGCTACATATTTTTTTCCTCACTTTTTTTTGCATTGAGTAAAAACGAATTTTTGTTCTTTTTATATAATGATCTGTTAATATCTAAGAGGGTCGGGTTGTCGACTGTTCTAATGCGTGTGTTTTATATCATAATTTCTGTCATTGGGTCAACTGACACTTCAAGCTTGTATGTTCCAATGGGTAGAGTAGCCAACCCAACCTCGTGGGGTTTTTCCGTGTCCTCCTGCTGCCCAAGAACAATACGTGCAAACGAATTATTGAAATGAAATTGTGCCATATGTTTGAGGATCAAAATATTCAACAAAATTGAAAAAGGGTATGTCAGATTGCCTTGAATTGTTTTGTTTTGTAAGAAATATGGAGTTTTTTCGATCCAACCGGAGGTGCCACCATCTTAAACGTGAAAATCCCTAAGGGTTTGGGGGTGGTGGGGGGTTGATGTCGAATGGTTAGCGTGTGTGCGCCATATCATAAGCCCTGTCATTGAGTCAACTGGCGTGGTTTCGATTCCCCGGTTGTGCGTGACAATGAATAGGGTCGCCTGTCGAAGCTCGTGGGTTTTCTCCTCCGGTATCTTCCAACTGCTAAAGATCCCTACGCGCAGGCGAATTATTGAAATAAAATTAAACCATATGTTAGTCCCCAATAGCCTAGGTGGTGCGAAGTGGACGTTAAACTTTTGCGATATTTTACTTACAGACATGGGAGTTACATTTTCTGAATCCTTGAAAGAATGCCTATAAAATTTAGAGAGCAGAATTTTGATTTCGGTCAACCGGTGGTCACCATTTTGAATTGAATATGAAAAATAGTAAAAACAATCCACGTAAACGAGCGTGAAAATAAACACCATGGGCTGTAGTTTGGAGCCTTTGTGTCCTATATATCCAGCAGAGCCTCGTCAGGGTCAAATTCTCTGTACATGAAGCTTTCGAAAATGCAAATTTCCACTTTGAATTTTTTCGTACCGACTAAGTTGTTTACTACGGAAGCCCATGAGGGTCAATCAAATGAAAAAAAAAAATATTCTGACTATCTTGTAATTACAAGATAGCTATCTTGTAGTTACAAGATAGCCAAAGCCCATAAGGGTCAATCAAATGAAAAAAAAAAACATAATTTATTTCAAGGTTGTCCCACAGTAATTTATCGGATAGTTATAGGCCAAAGAAGTGTGTGTGTGGCAGAGAGAGAGAGAGATATATATAGAGGGAGAAGGGGGGAAGGAGAGGGGGAATGGGGTTTAATGTCTACTCGACACAAACTAGGTCATTTTGGGACTAACATATGGTTTAATTTAATTTCAATAATTCGTTTGCGCGTAGGGGTCTTTAGTTGTGGGGTGGGGGTTGGATGGCGAATGGTTAGCACGTGCGCGCTGTATCATAAAGCCTGTCATTGAGTCAACTGGCGTGGTTTCGAATCCCGCGTTGTACGTGACAAGGAGTAGGGTCGCCTGTCCAACATCGTGGGTTTTCTCCGGGTCCTCCTCTTTCCTCCCACTGCTAAAGACCCTACGCGCAAGTGCATTATTGAAATAAAATTAAGCCATATGTTAGTCCCGAAATGACCTAGTTTGTGTCGAGTGGACGTTAAACCACACACCCCTCTCTGTTTGCAGTTGGAGGAAACCGGAGGACTGACAACCTGATGATGCCGATCCCGTAACATACAATAATACTTCGTTGAGCTGGAGGGTTGGCAGGTTGATTTGTTAGCACGTGCGCACTGTATCGTAAAGCCTGTGGAGTGATTTCGAATCCCCCGTTGTACGCGACAAGGAGTACTCCCTACTCCCTACTCTCTCCCACACACACACTTCTTTGGCCTATAATTATCCGATAAATCAGTGTGGGACGACCTTGAAATAAATTAGGTTTTTTTCATCTGATTGACCCTAACGGGCTTCTCCGTTTCTTGTAATAAAAGAAAACTAATTTGGCTATCTTGTAATTACAAGATAGTCAGAATATTCTTTTTTCATTTGATTGACCCTTATTGGCTTTGGCTATCTTGTAATTACAAGATAGCCTATCTTGTAACTACAAGATAGATATCTTGTAATTACAAGATAGTCAGAATATTTTTTTTCATTTGATTGACCCTTATGGGCTTCCGTAGTTTACGGTGCATTCTTTTCCTTAATTTTCAAAATCTTCAGAATCAGGTCAAATGTTGATGGCAAGCATATAAGTATGTCATTTCGTGCCTATTTTGGAAGTTTTATTATTGGTTGATAACCAAATGTTTTGTGCAACTTTTAACGTGTTAAAAAGGGAAATTTCGCCCGATTGAAAACTTTACAGTTATAGTTTAGTTAATAAGTCTTTTCTTGTTTTGAGTTCCCCTTGTCAGTGATGCAGAAGGAGGGCCCGTGTATACATTGGAGTGCACGTAAAAGATACCCTGGCAGTTGGAATTCGATATAAGAGTAGGCCGTTGCGCCGCTGCCCGGGCGAAATTTCCCTCATAGCACACTGTATGGCGTATGCCCGTCTTCCATTAGCGCAGTTAGGTGCAGAAGAGTAGGACGTTAAACCCCATTTCATTTCTTTTCTTGTTTAAGATTCTTAACAAAATCAATAACATCTGATAGGAAGTGATGTCTGGTCATTATGAACGATGTAATTAAAAACATCTATAGATATCACAAAATCCTTTCTAATTTATTCAGTTGGAGAGAAATAAACGATTTTCGGGTCTGTCAAAGTGTCAATTATTATCCGGTTTCCATAAAACTTTAACCATGTGAATCTTAATGCCATTTATGATTTAATATAATTAATTTAACTTTTTCATTATCACCGGAAGTAATGTCATTTAATTCTGTTTAATTTTTAAGCAAATTCATTTTGATTTCAAGTGGTTATTTCTGTAATCTAATTGAAATATTTTGTTGGATCTTCGTTTGCAAATGATACAAAAAAATGTGAATAGTAGGCAAATATATACAGAATATGCAACAAAGATAAGAATCAAATACAATTAAAGTTAAACACCTTTGATTAGGGGACCATTAAGGATTAACCCAACACAACGAAAAATTAACACTATCAATGAAAAACCAATTAACCTGAGCTATAGATAAACAATAATATAAAGAGAAGTGTGTATGTATAAGCTGGAAGTCCCGAAGGATAAAACCTATTATAAGAGTATAAATCTGGAAGAAAGAAACCGTAAATATATTCTATGTATAAAAGGCCAATACATGTAAACTATATTATGACTGTAAAACAGCAAACCAAGATATGTAAAGGATATAACTCGACTGTGAAACTGGGTAAGCACTGATCATGAGTTGTGTTAATTCTGAAAGCTTAAAATCATGAATGAAACCTAATATTAGACTTAAACATGGATGGTGGAACCCTAAATATATTCTTCCAATAAACTGAAACCAATAAATGTGAAAACTATCCCCCGACTGTCAAATTGGTTAAGTGCTGAAAGTTAAGATATGAAGGATGTGTAATTAGACTGTGAAAACCGGATAAGCACTGAAATAGAAATAAAGTATTAGAATTAATGTATAAGTTGGTCATAAGCCCTTGGTATAAATAGTCTGACATCACGGTTTAACTTGGTTGTTGATGTGTCACGTTGTAATCTGTCCCTATCATTTACAATCCTGAAAGTGATCTGAAAAATACATGTCAATTTGTATATCAATTTGCCATTTTGTTTTTGCATAAAAATAACCCTGTGAATGTTTATAATAATAAATTACATTTTTGAAATTATTGTATTAATTACCTACTATGAACAAGTTAATTGTAAATGATTAGCATAAAATAAATGAATTGAAGTTGATTGTAATTTTTATTATCTTAGATAAATCTAGCTAATGGGAAAATTTAATTTTATCTAAAAAGTTTAGATAATTTTATTGTAAATGTATTTTTCACCATATTTCTACCAGTTGCGAAGCCTGAAATGAAACCTCGCGTAAATAAGTAGTACAGGCCTTATACTCGTGAATTAAGAATTTTACATTTTTTTTATCAAAGTAGGCCTTTTTCGAAAGTTCTTTTCATTATCGCAGCTAGATCATTACTCACAGATTTGCCTTTAGTAATGAGAAATAAAATTTGATAAAAAAAACAAGAAAAGAAAATATTTTATAGTCGATTTTAACTATTAAGAAGTGACATTAATTTTTTTTTTCTAATTTCCTAACCTTTCCACGGACAATAGATAGGCCTACCGCTCGCCTGCTATAGCCTCGCACTAGACATTATTATAACACAAACATGTAGAAACTACATGGTGCATCTTATATTTGATCAATTAAATATTATTGAAAATTTCGACAGCTATTCTATGACGACATGCACGGAAATTATTATAAGTCTAGTGATGTTTAAATTCAAGTATGGATAATTATTAACTTGTATGAATATTAAAGTCTTAGTTAGGCCTACCGTTGAAACGGCGCCTGTCATGACATATGAACAGTTCACCATAATCTGTTTTCATTATCTAGCTGGCAGACACTTTCGAAACCCGATGAAAATGAATACGACATTCAAAATAATTTTCAGCAATCTGTAACATAAAGACCAGACCCGTTTAAAATTAAACAAAGGCAAAACATAATCTATTTTGATTAGCCCTAGCTATCCCAACGCAAATCAATCGCCATGGTGCTCAGGAATATTACCAGACAATAAAAAAAAACAAACAAAAAAAACTGCGGTTCCTTAGTTGACAGTAATTTATTTATTATTTATGTATGAAATATTGTTTTCATTTTAACAAAATATCAGAAAATATATAAAACAGGCATCTGCCTCAGCCCTAGCACCATACTTGATTATTTCCCGGTTGCAATATTGCAACAGTCTCTTTAAAGATTTTCTACTTTAGCGCCTACAGCCCAGATAGAAGATACAAATTAACTTTTCCGGGAATTACTCTTTAATATGAATTCTTTTATATCTGCACAATTAAACTTTACTGGAAAAAATAAACCTCACAGCCTTAAAGAACGTTTAAATTCAACAAGAGAAATTATTATTAAAATAAACATTAAAGATAAATGATAACGTTATCCGTGATTTTATTTTTGAAACAAAACGTTCTCCATTGTCTGATTGCGCATATAAAGATAACTGTCATAGTTCAGTTTATACCCCCATATTTCCATGTGTTTGGCAACATAAGAGTTCCACAAGATATTGGACATAAAAAATAAATCATTTATATTTAGTTTCTTTTTTCTCAAATTTTCATAGTGTTCACAAGATAATGGACATCTATGTTAATGGTACTTTTGTGGTGAAAAACACCACAGCGTAAAATCTGATAAAACTATTAATGTTGCAGCAAAATAAATAGAAAATAACTGTACACAAGTGTTTATGTTCCCCAAATTGTGCATATCAAGCCGTAACCCTGTGGACTAGGGCCCTTGATTCTACGCTAAATCGGGTTTATATCTTGTAGACCCT
Organism: Patella caerulea; assembly: GCA_036850965.1. Classification (NCBI taxonomy): domain Eukaryota; kingdom Metazoa; phylum Mollusca; class Gastropoda; family Patellidae; genus Patella; species Patella caerulea. The sequence continues at coordinate 2,373,914 of JAZGQO010000002.1, forward strand.
CTGGAGGTCCGATATAAAAAGACGTTTAAATTTATCATCGTTAAAGGAAAAGTTCGACTTTCAATGAAAGGGTGCCGTTTTCAATGTTCGATACTTTTATTATTCTACTCCTGATATTTTGGACTGTTGATTGAACTTTTCATATAAAAGACTACCGATAAGACTCTTTGTAGAAGAAATTCCCAAAAAAATATTATGTTATTGACTTTAAGAGAAAAGAACATTTAAAAATGCTCCAACTCGTAAAAATATGACTTTTTGGATTTTCGATCTCTTTTTTTCTGCTATCCCTGATATTTAAAAAAAAATATGATACAACGATTTCACACAACAGGCTAGCTATTAGACTCTCGATTAACAAGAGTTTCACCGCACTCCCTTCATTATAACCGACGTTATCTTGCCCTAAAAAATTTAACAAATCAGCATGCTTATCTCTGCTTACCCTAGGCAGAAAATGCTCATCTTTGAACTCAATCATGACATTGACATAGTGAACGTCTACACCGAGATTGAACATTCTAGCTCAATTAGAAGAAGAATTATTGTGTTTCAAAGTCTCGGCCCTTCAAATTGCTACTACTTTTCATATTCACTTCAAAATGGCAACCATCAATTGACCTAAATCAAAATTCTGCTCTGAACAATTTTTAGGCCATCCTTCAAGAATTCAGAAAATATAACTCCCGTGTCTGTAAGTAAAATAGCAAAAAAAGCCTTAGGGATTGTTCACGTTTCAAGATGGTGGCACTTCCGGTTCGATCGACAAACTCCATATTTTGTATACGAATCAGTAATTAATTGTCTAGTATCGAAACAAAAAATCAGGTCACATTGACCTATATTTCGTCAATTTTTTTGAAAAATTTGATCCTTAATTGCTCCAAGGGTAGATAAGTTAGAAAATTTCAAAAGTCATTTTTCAAGTCGCATAATTAAGGTCTACTTACATAGTAAATTTCATGAAAATCGTACAACTACTAAAGAAGTTGTCGAGTTGGTGTAAACTTCCGGTTCGAAATCACAGCGACGAATTTTCGAAATTCAAAATTGCAGATTTGAAGTAAATGTCTAAGGATACTCAAAGAAAAAAGAATTAGTAAAATAGATCAAATAGTCACAAAATTACAGCATTGTAGGTCAAATGCATGCGTTCGTAAAATTCGGTGATTTCGGATTCGTAAAACGTTTTGAAAATATATTTAATCAAGGTTCGCACCCATTTTTTTGTGGGGGGGGGGGCGTAGGTCAAAATTTCAGAAAGATCCTATGGATAGAATCTGAGAAATCCAATTTGCAGAAAACACACACACAAAAAAAATAATAATAATAACTTTAACAGAAACAATAAGTGTTCATATGTAATACATATAAAAGCTTAATAAGAATATTAATTTTAACAAAAACAATAGTGTTTCACACAATCCTAATTATTGTTGTATGTGTGTTTATTGAAATCGGAATACAGAACAGTTTACAAGACTTCTGAACTTTTAATTAAAAAAACCTATTTATATTAATAAGAATTGCTATTATCATTAATAATTTTTAATAATTGTTTTATGTGTATTTATTGACAACCTAATATTTAACTTTATGTAAGAACTTCCCAATACTTTTTATTGCTTTTTTTGTTGTGTTTAGGTGTATTTTGTGTTATTGTTTGGCGCTATCGGACAGCTTTTAGCTTGATTGTGGACGCCGTATTAATTATTACACGTATATGCCATGTATTGTGAAGCCCGCTCATATTGTATTTATATAAGATCTGAATATTGAATTTTCTAACAGAAAACAATAAAAGAAAACATCCAACACCAGAACAAAAACCTACTAAAAAGAAGAAAACAGGAGAAGCAGGTAAATCTTAATTCTGCTGCGTTATCAATTTTCTCAGAGGAGGATCACCGGTAGTAATTGAGAACAGATTAGTCGTCTCGATCAAAATCTATAAGATTACTAGATTAGATAATTTTATTGTAAATATATTTTCCCCCATATTTCTACCAGTTGCGAAGCCTGAAATGAAACCTCGCGTAAATAAGTAGTACAGGCCTTATACTCGTGAATTAAGAATTTTACATTTTTTTTTATCAAAGTAGGCCTTTTTCGAAAGTTATTTTCATTACCGTAGCTAGATCATTACTCACAGATTTGCCTTTAGTAATTAGGAATAAAATTTAATAAAAAACAAAAAAAAAAAATATTTGAGATCGATTTTAACTATGGAGAAGTGACATTAATTGTTTTTCGAATTTCCTAACCTTTCCAGGGACAATAGATAGGTCAATCGCTCGCCTAAAAGCTTAATAAGAATAATAATTTTAACAAAAACAATAGTGTTTCACACAAGCTTCGCAGTGTGAAACCCTAATTATTGTTGTATGTGTGTTTATTGAAATCGGAATACAGAACAGATTTCTGAACTTTTTATTAAAAAAAACCTATTTATATTGATAAGAATTGTTATTATCATTAATAATTTTTAATAATTTTTTTATGTGTATTTATTGACAACTTTATGTAAGAACTTCCCAATATTTTTTATTGCTTTTTTGTTTGTGTTTAGGTGTATTTTGTGTTATTGTTTGGCGCTATCGGACAGCTTTTAGCTTGATTGTGGACGCCGTATTAATTATTACATGTATATGCCATGTATTGTGAAGCCCGCTCATATTGTATTTATAAGATCTGAATATTGAATTTTCTAACAGAAAAAAAGAAAAGAAAACCTCTAACACCAGAACAAAAACCTGCTAAAAAGAAGAAAACAGGAGAAGCAGGTAAATCTTAATTCTGCTGCGTTATCAATTTTCTCGGAGCAGTATCACCGCCAACCCAAGCGAATACTAAGGTGGTAATTGAGAACAGATCAGTCGTCTCGATCAAGATCTATAAGATTACTAATCATGTAGAAATTCACCTAATGTGTGATTGCGCAAATGAAGATAACTGCCATAGATTTTCCTTATGCCCAGTCTATAAAATATACTCCAGTATTATCCTAGCTTTAATGTTGTATGCCAATCCAGATCATACAAATGATAGTAATTCCAGCATGTTCATAAAAATAAAGATACACGTGACAATCATATAATCAAAGTAGCCACAATATTTTTATGAGAAATAAATAGTGCATGTGAAACATTACCTGTTATTTGTTACTTGTTTTATAGGTTACAAAAAAGATGGCGGTAATTCTACAATTAATAGAATAGAGACACATTCGAACATAGAGAATGTAAGTTATTTTATATTCTATTTTTGTCCATTGGTCAGAAACTTTCAATAACTATACGTAGATTAATTACGAGAATCTACCTATCAGACCAACACCTGACAACTGAATGTTATATTATATGAACACAATTACTGAGTTTATTACTGCGTGACGTTAATACGTGGAAGCTCTCGTCTGTATCAAGGAAATTATACAAATATATGAATGATATGAATGGTAGACACATGAAATGAAATGGGGTTTAACGTCCTACCTGTCTTCAAACATAGAGATATGCACAGTAGAATAAACTCTCAATCGCATTTTCGAAAAAATTAAACATTGTATGTGCTTATAACTGTTACATTACCAAAATGTCTGTAAAATTATGCGTTTCAAACAAAAAAAGCTAAGTTTCCTTTGTTTTGCTTTATTAGCCCAGTGAAATCCATCAGCTAGAACAGATAACAGATTTACCAAATCGGTTTGGTAAGTATTAAACAATATTCTGTGCAGTATTCCACACTTAGTTCCATTGTTAATTTACGCTTTTAATTTTTTACAAATTTTAATAGTCTAAGTTCTTGTAAACCCTGAAAATCATGTTTCCTAATATTAATCCTCACGATCTGGACATGGATTAACATTACTTTATAGCATTTGTGTTTCTTGAATGTAATCATTTCCTGCTAATGCACCTGGTTAGTAATATGGGCCTGAAAGGTAGATTGAACAGCTGTTAAGTTTAATTACCATAAGGGGGGAACAAAATGTCTTGAGTAATATTACAATAGAGAATTCAACTTAAGTAACATATCCCGAAACATTTTTTTTAACACCGTGACAAGTTCCTTTAATTAACCCTAAGCTAGCTTTGTTTTGTTATTAACGGTTTGGGAGGTTGATTCCAAACTGTATACATACATAGGGAGTCGTATTTGACAGCCTTCTCATTAAAATTTTTTGCTAGGTGGATTTAATTATGACTTGGGTTAAAATAAATCACCGATAGCGCTGCACAAGTACACAATGCAATGCACCCTCGAGTTCCTGTCGATATTGCGCATATCGGATTGTAACTTCCTAATTATGGTCCCTGATTGTACAAAAAAATCGCGTTTTTAGCTTGTGGTCCCTTTAGAGGTCACAATTTTTATCCGATTTAAAAAAACTGTTGCACAAAATGGCCAACCTTTGTACGCAAATGGTGCAAATAAATAAAACCTTAAATTCTTGTTTATATCACAAATATTTTGGTCCCTGTCGATAATCGCGACTATCTGAATGTAACATTTTAAATTACATTTATGAAATCGTACATGACATTAGGCATCACATGGTGAAAATTGTTACGAAAATGGAATAATAATTGTGACTTATGTTGCAAATCGTTACATTTCTCGGCAACTGAACAAGTTAGATTTTAAATATGACTCGGTTGGATAAAATATTTGTTTTGAAGGCTGAAAATACAGTTTTTGCCAAAATGTCATCATTTCCGGTGACAGTGAAAATGTTAAATTGGTTTAACTTTGTCACAATTTGCATTAGGCACCAAATGGTGAAAACAATTTCAAAATCTATCAATGACTTAAACTTGTATAGGCAAAAGAAAGACGAAAAGTGACTCATGCAAAATTGCCTATTTCTCGGCAACCACTCATGTTGCAAACTAACTTTAGACTAGATTGTATTCGTACGGACTATGGGTACAAGTTTATAAAAATTACGACGAAATATTTTAAAATATGAAGACGCTGAATCGGTTGTAAGTAGCTTCATTTTACACCCTTTGTATACGCCCACATTTTCACGTGGACGTATATCGTTTGGGGGTCACAATAATTATCCGATTTAAAAAAAAAACGTTTGATTTTATCACCGTTACACCCTAAGAAAGGGTGAGTTCGAATTTCGGAAAAATTGCCAGACAAAATGGCCGCCGTTTGTACACGAATAGTGTATAAAATGGTATATCAAAGTTTTTTCATATTTATTAGTTTCAGTTTATTGGAAGAATATGTTTACGGTTTTCCCCGTCCAGGTTTAAGTCCAATAATAGGTTTCTTTCAAGACTTTACCACAGCTCAGTGCTTATCCAGTTTCACAGTCTAGTACATATCTTGGTTTGCAGTACTTATCCAGTTTTACAGTCATAATATAGTTCACATGTATTGACCTTTTATACATAGAATTAATATATTTACGGTTTCTTTCTTCCAGATTTATACTCTTACAATAGGTTTTATCCTTCGGGACTTCCAGCTTATTGATTCCCATACTTTTGTTACTGTAAAATTGGTTAAGTGCTGAAAGTTAAGATATGAAGGATGTGTAATTAGACTGTGAAAACCGGATAAGCACTGAAATAGAAATAAAGTATTAGAATTAATGTAAAGGTTGGTCATAAGCCCTTGGTATAAATAGTCTGACATCACGGTTTAACTTGGTTGTTGATGTGTCACGTTGTAATCTGTCCCTATCATTTACAATCCTGAAAGTGATCTGAAAAATACATGTCAATTTGTATATCAATTTGCCAATTTGTTTTTGCATAAAAATAATCCTGTGAATGTTTATATAATAAATTACATTTTTGAAATTATTTTATTAATTACCTACTATGAACAAGTTTATTGTAAATGATTAGCATAAAATAAATGAAATGAAGTTGTTTGTAATTTTTATTATCTTAGATAAATCTAGCTAATGGGAAAATTTAATTTTATCTAAAAAGTTTAGATAATTTTATTGTAAATGTATTTATCACCATATTTCTACCAGTTGCGAAGCCTGAAATGAAACCTCGCGTAAATAAGTAGTACAGGCCTTATACTCGTAAATTAAGAATTTTATTTTTTTTTATCAAAGTAGTTCTTTTCATTATCGTAGCTAAAACAATACTCACAGATTTGCCTATAGTAATGAGAAATAAAATTTAATAAAAAACAGGAAAAAAAAATATTTGATATTCGATTTTAACTATTAAGAAGTGACATTAATTTTTTTTTTTTTTCTAAATTCATAACCTTTTCACGGACAATAGATAGGCCTATCGCTCGCCTGCTATAGCCTAGCACTAGACGTTATTGTAACACCAACATATAGAAACCACATGGTGCATCTTATATTTGATCAATTAAAAAATTATTGAAATTTTCGACAGCTATTATATGACGACATGCACGGAATTAATGTAAGTCTAGTCATGTTTAAATTCAAGTATGGATAATTATAAACTTGTATGAATATTAAAGTCTTAGTTAGGCCTACCGTTGAAACGGCGCCTGTCATGACATATGAACATTAAACCATAATCTGTTTTCATTATCTAGCTGGCAGACTCTTTCGAAACCCTATGAAAATCAATACGACATTCAAAATAATTTTCAGCAGTCTGTAACATAAAGACCAGACATGTTTAAAATTAAACAAAGGCAAAACATAATCTATTTTGATTAGCCCTAGCTATCCCAACGCAAATCAATCGCCATGGTGCTCAGGAATATTACCAGACAAAAAAAAAACAAAACAAACTGCGGTGCTTTAGTTGACAGTAATTTATTTATTATTTATGTACAGAATTTTGTTTTCATTTTAACAAAATATCAGAAGATATATAAAACAGGCATCTGCCTCAGCTCTAGCACCATACTTGATTACTTCCCGGTTGCAATATTGCAACAGTCTTTTTAAAGATTTTCTACTTTAGCGCCTACAGCCCAGATAGAAGATACAAATTAACTTTTCCGGGAATTACTCTTTAATATGAATTCTTTTATATCTGCACAATTAAACTTTACTGGAAAAAATAAACCTCACAGTCTTAAAGAACGTTTAAATTCAACAAGAGAAATTAGTATTAAAGTAAACATTAAAGATAAATGATAACATGTGATATAAAAGGTACTGATTATAACATGTGATATAACAGGGACCTATTATAGCATGTGATACAAAAGGGACCTAGTATACCATGTGATATAAAAGGAACAGCGTAAAATCTGATAGAAAATACCTTTTAAGCTATTAATGTTTCAGCAAAATAAATAGGAAATAACTGTACACAAGTAACCTACCTCTAGATATTGATGGATGGTGACATGTACTTTCTGTGAGTTAGTATAAGAAAGTTGAATCCGGTCAAACACCTTAGTTCTCGTTGTCACCCACTTGTTTAACCATTTCAATATATTAAACAGAGCACTGTTCATAGAAATAAAATAGTCCGTATAGTACATTAGCATCACAAACGCTTGTTTTCTGATTTTGACGAAACTTAAAATATATATGTTTATATTCCCCAAACTGTGCATATCAAACCGTAACCCTCTGTATTAGGGCCTTTGATTCAACGCTAAATTGGGTTTATATCTTGTAGACCCTCTGGAGGTCCGATATAAAAAGACGTTTAAATTTATTATCGTTAAAGGAAAAGTTCGACTTTCATGAAAATCAGAACGAAGCTGACTGACAAAATGCCGCCCGTGTACGCAAATAGTGTAAAAAGTATCTAATACGATGGTTGAATCTCAAAAATACAGATTGTAATCATGTATATCGAAAGAATATCTCTAAAACACATTTGACTACATCAGTTTAATAAAACGAACTAAAGATATCATAAATGAGCATGCCTGAGCAGTGGATTCACATAAAAAAGCTCTTTCTCCTTGACTTTTGAGACCACTCCTCAGCAGTGGGTACATTGTAACCCCAGAAAAATAAGGCGCCCCGAGAAATAGCGCCCTCTCAAAAAAATTGACAACCTGTCAATTATAAAATAATATACGTGATTATGATCACACAGTGATGCTCTTAAGGCACTGATCAATCGGTCGGTTTTAATGGCCCCCACACGCCAATAATGGTACCTGATCCAAACACGCTTATATCATTTTATGTGGAGGCTAAGGGGCGCCACCACAGGCGTGGATCCAAAAGGTGGGGCCACTAGAAACAACCGCCGCCCCTGAAAAAAATACAAAATATAAAATACAAAATCGACTCTTAGATATCACGAGAGTGGCCGCAAAACGTGTTTCCAGCAGCCTTATTTTTCAAAATTTTCTGAGGGCGGTCCCCCACATGACATTTTGGTCGCCCTATATCCACATGGCCTTATTGGTGGTTCAGACTAGTTCTAGTCTAGAGGGTAAGATGTTTCTCATTTTGGTGTATTTAACATCAAAATGAGAAACAGCGCCACCGAAATTAACACAGGGGACCCCTTGCTAGCGACTTTGATTACGGCTCCAAGTGTGTGGAAAATGCGTTTACGACAGGGTCTCGCGCTCGCCGCTCGCCGCTCAGTAAATCGGGCATAATATTTGCGCCCCCCCCCCACCAATACAACTGCTGCACCCCCACTTTTAAATCTTACATACGACCCTGCTGCTCAGGCATCCTTATTTATGATATATTTGGTTCGTTTTAGAATACTGATTTAACCAAATGTGTTTTAGAGACATTCTGTATTAATAAAATAAAACCAAGTGCGAACAATCCAAACGATTAGACAAAATTCGAAGTTATAAAAAAGTTATAGGAAAAATAGTATGATCAGCAAATGGACTGTTCACCGTGTACAAAATACACGACAAACAGTGGTAACAGATGTGCGGAAGAGTAAGCTTACCCTGCCTGGCGCCCCTATTAGACAAAATGTCGGTAAAATAGCGTGATTGGCCAATTAATTATTGGTATGCAAAATGCACGTGATGAACTTTGTTAACGATGTAGTAGACATAATCAGAGAGATAGTAAATAGGATATACGCGTCAATTAAATATATCTAGAATACAAGCTGAGAGAGACATGTTATATTTACCAATCAAGTCAATATGACGGCCATAAAACCTTTTAATGGTTTTTATAAATTTAGTGCGCAAGTATCCCTGTAGTTGAAGCTTAGATGACAAATGCCTCGATTTACTTAAAAAATCGCGTAACGAATTAGCTGAGACACAAACACTCCATAAGCTGGTGATATGACGGCCATAAAACCTTTAAATGGCTTTTATAAGTTTTAGTGCGCAAGTATCCCCGTAGTTGAAGCTTAGATGACAAATACCTCGATCTACTTAAAAAATCGCGTAACGAATTAGCTGAGACACAAACACTCCATAAGCTGGTGATATTGGAATGTTACTACTAATAATGGAAAGTCCAAGTCATCACGTTTATCATACAAAGTGAATCCACTGCTCAGGCATCTTCATTTATGATATCTTTAGATCGTTTTAGATATACATCCATGAAATCTGCTTTTTTGAGATTCATGTCAGTTTGAATATCGAAAAATGAGCTAGTTGTTTTTCGTTATTAGCTCGTTCTCTGTCCATCTCATGCATAATGTGGTCGTATATGGCATGGTAAGCCGTTGTTTTTCATATTTTCAGCCTATTTTGTTTCAAGTACAGTTCTATAAAATATAATATACTAGCGTTCCTTAAATTTTATATAATCCAGATGATCCAAATGACAGTAATTCTAACATGTTCCTAAAGAACAACAACAAATGGAGATCATATGATGTCAAAATAGCCATACTATGTTTATGAGAAATAAATAGTGCATATGAAATCAGAACTTGTTATTTGTTACTTGTTCTTCTAGGTTACAAGAAAGATGGCGATGATAGGACACATTCGGAAAAAAAATATGTAAGTATTTTCTATTCTTGTCTGTTGATCAGAAACTGTCAATAATTATACGTTGATTAATAACGAGAATTTGCTAATCGGATCAACGCTTATCGGTTGAATATTACATAATAATATGCAAAAACAATAACAATGAAATTCAAAAGACGCACAGAGAAATGCAATGGCGTTTAACGTTCTAATTTTCTGCAAACCTGGAGAGATACACCGTAGAATAAGCGTCTCAGTCGCGTTTCGAAACAGAAAGACTGAAGCATTTTATTAACTATGACTCAATCAAACATATATTTTTCTAAATGTAACGTTACCCAAAATGTCTATAAAATGGTATATATACCGAAAACACCGGAAAACTACCGGAAAACACCATGTTATATTGAATACCAGAAAACACCGAAAAAAAAAACAAATACGGGAAAACACACTAAATACCGGAAAGCACCCTAAATAAGCACCCCGGAGCCTGGTCCTCCGGAAAACACACAAAAAAACTAAACCTAAACCTAACCCTAACCCACAAATGTAAAAGCTAACCTTAATCCTAACCCCCACCCACAGAGGATCCGACTCCGGGTTACCTATATAAGGTGTTTTCCAGTATTAAGTGTGTTTTCAGGTGTTTTCCAGTATACAGTATTGTCGTATAAAATTAAGTATTCAAACTTAAATAGCTAATGTTCTTTTGTTTTACTTTATTAGCTCAGTGCAATTCATCAACTGGAACAGAACACCGATTTTCTTAATCTTCTGGGTAAGTATTCAACAGTATTCAATGCAGTATCCTGCACTTAATTCCATTTTCATTAACGCTTTAAATTTTCTGAAATTGCAATAGTCTGCAGGTCCTCGTAAACTCTAAAGATAATGCGTCAAAATAGTGATCATCACGAAATAAACACGGATTAACATGGCATTGTATCACGCGTGTGTCTTGAATACACGAAGAAATGGAAAGTATTATCATGATAGGATAAATTTTAAAATGGTTGCAATGTAGTATTTATTGCGCATGCTCTCCATATAAGAATACGCCAGTCTGTTTACTAATGACGCAATGTCCAATCAGGCTAGAAGAGTGGATTGCCTGACGTTTCTAATAATAAACAATATGCGTTGTCCACTTTATTTTTCTTGTCATAACGTTTGCAAATAAATCATTGATTTTATTTGAGATTTTGTTTAAATCTTAACCGTCCCAGCACAGCACAAAATTGTAGTTTTATATATTTTCGATGTGTTAATAACACCCTGTAATTTCCAGTGTATGTGAATGCGTAATGCACGGATTGGGGACTAGTATTAAAAAATAAAAAATATACCACTACTTTATTTTAGGGCAAATCCCAGATGCTACATATTTTTTTCCTCACTTCCCAGGTACTATGATTCCATCGTTGGCGGTTTTCTGCAGACAACTTCAAACAAAGTCCAAATCGGTCATCCCGAAAACCCGAAAAATAAATCTGACTTTTCGTCTCAGAAACATATCCCCCCTCCCCCGAAGTTATCCTAGTTTTCCCCCCTTTTTTTTTTTTGCATTGAGTAAAAACGAATTTTTGTTCTTTTTATATAATGATCTGTTAATATCTAAGAGGGTCGGGTTGTCGACTGTTCTAATGCGTGTGTTTTATATCATAACTTCTGTCATTTGGTCAACTGACACTTCAAGCTTGTATGTTCCAATGAGTAGAGTAGCCAACCCAACCTCGTGGGGTTTTTCCGTGTCCTCCTGCTGCCCCAGAACAATACGTGCAAACGAATTATTGAAATGAAAATGTACTTTATGTTTGAGGATCAAAATATTCAAAAAAATTGAAAAAGGGTATATCAGATTGCCTTGAATTGTTTTGTTTTGTAAGAAATGTGGAGTTTTTTCGATCCAACCGGAGGTGCCACCATCCTAAACGTGAAAATCCCTAAGGCTTGGGGTGGGGGGCGATTCCGAATGGTTAGCGTGTGTGCGCCGTATCATAAGGCCTGTCATTGAGTCAACTGGCGTGGTTTCGAATTCCCCGGTTGTGCGTGACAATGAATAGGGTCGCCTGTCCAACCTCGTGGGTTTTCACCTCCGGTATCTTCCAACTGCTAAAGACCCCTACGCGCAGGCGAATTATTGAAATAAAAATTAAACCATATGTTAGTCCCCAATAGCCTAGGTGGTGCGAAGTGGACGTTAAACTTTTGCGATATTTTACTTACAGACATGGGAGTTACATTTTCTGAATCCTTGAAAGAATGCCTATGAAATTTAGAGAGCAGAATTTTGATTTCGGTCAACCGGTGGTCACCATTTTGAATTGAATATGAAAAATAGTAAAAGAAATCCACGTAAACGAGCGTGAAAATAAACACCATGGGCTGTAGTTTGGAGCCTTTGTATCCTATATATCCAGGAGAGCCTCGCTTAGGGTCGAATTTCAAGTAGGTCATTTCGTGCCTATTTTGGAAGTTTTAAAAATGGTTGGTAACCAAATGTTTTGTGCAACTTTTAACATGTTAAAAAGGGAAATTTCGCCCGATTGAAAACTTTACAGTTATAATTTAGTTAATAAGTCTTTTCTTGTTTTGATTTCCCCTTGTCAGTGATGCAGAAGGAGGGTCCATGTATACATTGGAGTGCACGTAAAAGATCCCCTGGCAGTTGGAATTCGATATAAGAGTAGGTCGTTGCGCCGCTGCCCGGGCAAAATTTCCCTTATAGCACACTGTATGGCGTAGCACACTGTATGGCCCGTCTTCCATTAGCCCAGGTTAGGTGCAAAAGAGTTGGACGTTAAACCCCATTTCATTTCTTTTCTTGTTTAAGATTAACAAAATCAATAACATCTGATAGGAAGTGATGTCTGATCATTATGATCGATTTAATTCAAAACATCTATCGGAACATTTTTCTCGGTTGAAATGTTTCTTTTTACAACTGGGCGAAATTTTGGCCTTTCTCAATATTTCTTTTTTCTTTTTGTCATTCTTAAAAAATTCCATGACCTGTGACCAGCAACTGCTTGGTGCATCGTTACGATGTCTTCGGTTTTACTGGGAAAGTGTGCGTGGCTTAGACAGGACAAAGCTATCTTGAACGTTCTGTGACAATACCAAATGTCCGAAACCACCGAAGTTATCGTTTTTAAAAATATTGCCGTAATTTTACAATTATCAAGAATTTTTTAATACAATTTTACACAGTATTTTCTCTTAGTAAATTGCGTCAGCTGCCATTGGCTAAGTCAGGGTTTTTTTGGTCCTAGATTAATTATTTATTGTTCGTGGTCCCAAGTGTCATTACAAAAATTAGTTTGTAATAAAAGCAGTTGCATGAGTCACTTTTCAAGTTATTTTGCCTGAGAAAGGATTAGTCCTAAAATGACCCAGTTTGTGTCGAGTGGACGTTCAACCCCATTCCCCCCTCCCTCTCTCTCTCTCTCTCTCTCTCTCTCTCTCTCAAAGTATCAATTATTATTGGATTTTTCATAAAAGAATTGACACCATTTAATGCGCAAAAGAAATGTACGTAATATCAAACTGATTACAATTTAAAATAAAGAATGAAAGTGACGCATTATTGTGGGGGGTTGGGATGGCCTAGTGGTCTAGAGTGCCTTTAGCTGGCCGGTCACCTCTGGCTTGCGGTTGTGGTTTCAATCCCTGGTGTGAGCGTATGTGACATGGAGATAGGGGCGCCTTCTCAACCTCGTGTGTTTCCTCCCGGCACTCCGGTTTCCTCCCACTGCTAAAGACCCCTACGCGCAAGCGAATTATTGAAATAAAATGAAACCATATGTTAGTCCCAAAATGACCTAGTTTGTATCGACTGGGCGTTAAACCCCATTTCTCTCCCCCCTCTCTCTCTCTCTCTCTCTCCGCTTTATTGTATTTTTAACACTTGAAATGAATGTTATTTGCTACGTTTGGAAAAGTTTTCCTTTAGTTTACATCAACCGATAAATAAACACAATTCGGTCATATAGATATCACAAAATCCTTTCTAATTTATTCAGTTGGAGAGAAATAAATGATTTTCGGGTCTGTCAAAGTGTCAATTATTATCCGGTTTCCATAAAACTTTAACCATGTGAATCTTAATGCCATTTATGATTTAATATAATTAATTTAACTTTTTCATTATCACCGGAAGTAATGTCATTTAATTCTGTTTAATTTTTAAGCAAATTTATTTTGATTCTAAGTGGTTATTTCTGTAATCTAATTGAAATATTTTGTCGAATCTTCGTTTGCAAATGATACAAAAATGTGAATAGTAGGCAAATATATACAGAATATGCAACACAGATAAGAATGTAATACACCTTTGATTAGGGGGCCATTAAGAATTAACCCTACACAACGGAAAACTCTTACAGGGATTAAAGAAGGTGAATGCTATTATTTATAAAAAGATCAGTGTATTAACACTATTAATGGAAAACCAATTAACCTGAGCTATAGATAAACAATAATATAAAGAGAAGTGTGTATGTATAAGTGAACAAGGGTGATCGCTGATGCAGGTGTAAACAATAATAATAATAATAAATTAAAATTAAAAATAAAATATATTAATTCAATAAACAGAAAATCGTGAAAGATATCTAAATATATTGATTCAATAAACTGAAAATCAAGGATTGTGAAATATATCACCAGACTATAAAAAACTGGTTAAGTACTGAAAAGAAAGATATATAAAATGCATAATTAGACTGTGAAAAAAACTGGATAGACACTGAAATGTAACAAAAGTATGGGAATCAATAAGCTGGAAGTACCGAAGTATAAAACCTATTAGAAGGGTATAAATCTGGAAGACAGAAACCGTAAATATATTAATTCTATGTATAAAAGGTCAATACATGTAAACTATATTATGACTGTAAAACTGGATAAGTACTGCAAACCAAGATATGTAAAGTATATAACTCGACTGTGAAACTGGATAAACACTGAGTTGTGGTAATTTTGAAAGCTTTAAATCATGAAAGAAACCTATTATTAGACTTAAACATAGATGGGGGAACCCTAAATATATTCTTCCAATAAACTGAAACCAATAAATGTGAAAACTATCCTCCGACTGTCAAAAGAATAAGTGCTGAAAGTTAAGACATGAAGGATGTGTAATTAGACTGTGAAAACCGGATAAGCACTGAAATAGAAATAAAGTATTAGAATTAATGTAAAGGTTGGTCATAAGCCCTTGGTATAAATAGTCTGACATCACGGTTTAACTTGGTTGTTGATGTGTCACGTTGTAATCTGTCCCTATCATTTGCAATCGTGAAAGTGATCTGAAAAATACATGTCAATTCGTATATCAGTTTGCCAATTTGTTTTTGCATAAACATAATCCTGTGAATGTTGATAATAATAAATTATATTTTTGAAATTATTTGATTAATTACCTACTATGAACAAGTTAATTGTAAATGATTAGCATAAAATAAATGAATTGAAGTTGATTGTAATTTTTATTATCTTAGATAAATCTAGCTAATGGGAAAATTTAATTTTATCTAAAAAGTTTAGATAATTTTATTGTAAATGTATTTTTCACCATATTTCTACCAGTTGCGAAGCCTGAAATGAAACCTCGCGTAAATAAGTAGTACAGGCCTTATACTCGTGAATTAAGAATTTTACATTTTTTTTATCAAAGTAGGCCTTTTTCGAAAGTTCTTTTCATTATCGTAAACTAGATCATTACTCACAGATTTGCCTTTAGTAATGAGAAATAAAATTTAATAAAAAACAAGAAAAAAATATATTTGATAGTCGATTTTAACTATTAAGAAGTGACATTAATTTTTTTTTTCTAATTTCCTAACCTTTCCACGGACAATAGATAGGCCTACCGCTCGCCTGCTATAGTCTAGCACTAGACATTATTATAACACAGAAACTACATGGTGCATCTTATATTTGATCAATTAAATATTATTGAAAATTTCGACAGCTATTCTAAGACGACATGCACGGAATTAATATAAGTCTAGTGATGTTTAAATTCAAGTATGGATAATTATAAACTTGTATGAATATTAAAGTCTTAGTTAGGCCTACCGTTGAAACGGCGCCTGTCATGACATATGAACATTAAACCATAATCTGTTTTCATTATCTAGCTGGCAGACTCTTTCGAAACCCGATGAAAATGAATACGACATTCAAAATAATTTTCAGCAGTCTGTAACATAAAGACCAGACCTGTTTAAAATTAAACAAAGGCAAAACATAATCTATTTTGATTAGCCCTAGCTATCTCAACGCAAATCAATCGCCATGGTGCCCAGGAATATTACCAGACAATAAAAGAAACAAAAAAAACTGCGGTGCTTTAGTTGACAGTAATTTATTTATTATTTATGTACGAAATTTTGTTTTCATTTTAACAAAATATCAGAAGATGTATAAAACAGGCATCTGCCTCAGTCCTAGCACCATACTTGATTACTTCCCTGTTGCAATATTGCAACAGTCTTTTTTAAGATTTTCTACTTTAGCGCCTACAGCCAAGATAGAAGATACAAATTAACTTTTCCGGGAATTACTCTTTAATATGAATTCTTTTATATCTGCACAATTAAACTTTACTGGAAAAAATAAACCTCACAGCCTTAAAGAACGTTTAAATTCAACAAGAGAAATTAGTATTAAAGTAAACATTAAAGATAAATGATAACATGTGATATAAAAGGTACTGATTATAACATGTGATATAACAGGGACCTATTATAGCATGTGATACAACAGGGACCTAGTATACCATGTGATATAAAAGGAACAGCGTAAAATCTGATAGAAAATACCTTTTAAGCTATTAATGTTTCAGCAAAATAAATAGAAAATAACTGTACACAAGTAACCTACCTCTAGACATTGATGGATGGTGACATGTACTTTCTGTGATTTAGTATAAGAAAATTTAATCCGGTCAAACACCTACTTAACCTAGTTCTCGTTGTCACCCACTTGTTTAACCATTTCAATATATTAAACAGAGCACTGTTCATAGAAATAAAATAGTCCGTATAGTACATTAGCATCACAAATGCTTGTTTTCTGATTTTGACGAAACTTAAAATATATGTTTTTATTCCCCAAATTGTGCATATCAAACCGTAACCCTCTGGATTAGGACCTTTGATTCAACGCTAAATTGGGTTTATATCTTGTAGACCCTCTGGAGGTCCGATATAAAAAGACGTTTAAATTTATCATCGTTAAAGGAAAAGTTCGACTTTCATGAAAATCAGAACGAAGCTGACTGACAAAATGCCGCCCGTGTACGCAAATAGTGTAAAAAGTATCTAATACGATGGTTGTGGAGGTAGTGTGACGTTAGCTCGATTTTCGTTTTTTGATCTTGGTGAATATCGAAAAACGAGCTACTCGATTTTCAATATTCGCGAATAACGAAAAACAAGTAGCTCGTTTTGCGACAACTGGCTACTCGTTTTTCGATATTCAAACTTAAATCTCAAAAAAGCAGATTTGATGGATGTGTCTCCAAAACACATTTGATTAAATAAGTATTCTAAAAGGATCTAAAGATATCATAAATGGGGATGCCTGAGTAGTGGTTTACTTAAAAACTGCTCTTTCTCATTCCTTTTTGATATTGCTGAATGTCACAAAACGAGCTACTCGTTTTCCGATATTCAAACATGAAACACAAAAAAGCCGATTTGATGAATGTTTATTTACAGATATCATAAATGAAGATGCATGAGCAGTGGATTCACATAAAAACTGACCTTTCTCCTTGTTTTTTTGATATTGACGAATCTCGAAAAACGAGCTACTCGTTTTTTGAAATTCAGGCTTGAATCTCAAAAATACAGATTTTAATCATGTATATCGAAAGAACATCTCTATAACACATTTGACTACATCAGTTTAATAAGATAGGTTGCCAGGCAACGAAACATACCCCCCAGCAGCTAAATCGTCCGGCAGTCAACAAGGGTTGTCGCATATTTTTACTTTTTTTTGGTAATGAAACATTGGTAATACACTAAAATCTGAGTAACAACTCATTATGTAATTATCAGAAAATCGTTAGAATTTGTTTGCTTTTTATAAAGTTTTGCCCCGAGCTAACAATTAGTATAGGAAACATTTAATATCATGGATTTAGCAGTTCAGTTATCAAAATTCATTGAAAATCAAAATACTTGTTCGTTTCAACACCTTAAACTCTGTGTATCAATCTGAAGTCAATTGGATGATAAGTTTGGCATCTACAGTGCCACAAGGTTTTTTAAAGTGATCAAGGGAGATAACTCTGGAAGTAATTATTTGAAATTGATGAAAATCAGTAGGCTTCTTCCTCTCAGGACCTTAAACAGTGTGTGTAAATTTAAAGTCAATCGGATATTAACTTTGGCCTCTAGAGCCTCCACAGGATTTTTTGATGTGATCAAGGGCCATAACTCCGGCACTAATTATCGGAAATTGATGCAAATCAATAGGCTTCTTCGTCTTATGACCTTAAACACTGTGTATAAATTTAAAGTCAATCGGATATTAACTTTGGCTTTTAGAGCGTCCACAAGATTTTTTGAAGTGATCAAGGGAGATAACTCTGGCACTAATTATCGGAAATAGCTGAAAATCAATAGGCTTCTTCGTCTTATGACCTTAAACACTGTGTATAAATTTAAAGTCAATCGGATATTAACTTTGGCTTTTAGAGCGTCCACAAGATTTTTTGATGTGATCAAGAGCCATAACTCTGGCACTAATTATCGGAAATTGCTGAAAATCAATAAGCTTCTTCGTCTTATGACCTTAAACACTGTGTATAAATTTAAAGTCAATCGGATATTAACTTTGGCTTTTAGGGCGTCCACAAGATTTTTTGAAGTGATCAAGGGCCATAACTCTGGCACTAATTATCGGAAATCGCCGAATAGGCTTCTTCGTCTTATGACCTTAAACACTGTGTATAAATTTAAAGCCAATCGGATATTAACTTTGGCCTCCAGAGCGTCCACAAGATTTTTTGAAGTCGTCAAGGGCCATAACTCTGGTAGTTATTATCGGAAATCGCTGAAAAACAATAGGATTCTTCGTCTCAAGACCTTAAATACTGGGCGACGACAATATACGACCACATTTCAATGTGGGCGTATAAAAACGAACTAAAGATGTCATAAATGAGCATGCCGGAGCAGTGGATTCACACAAAAAATATCTTTCTCCTTGACTATTGAGACCACTCCTCAGCAGGGCCGTATCTAGCAGGGGAGGGGTGCAGTGGGTACATTGTAACCCCAGAAACATAAGGCGCCCAGAGAAATGACGCCCCCTCAAAAAAATGACAACCTGTCAATTATAAAATAATATACGTGATTATGATCACACGGTGATGCTCTTAAGGCACTGATCAATCGGTCGGTTTTAATGGCCCCCACACGCCAATATTGGTACCTGATCCAAACACTCTTATATCATTTATGTGGAGGCCATGGGGCACCACCACAGGCGCGGATCCAAAAGGCGGGGCCACTTGAAACAACCGCCGCCCCTGAAAAAAATACAAAATATAAAATACAAAATCGACTCTTAGATATCACGAGAGTGGCCGCAAAACGTGTTTCCAGCAGCCTTATTTTTCAAAATTTTCTGAGGGCGGTCCCCCACATGACATTTTGGTCGCCCTATATCCACATGGCCTTATTGGTGGTTCAGACTAGTTCTAGTCTAGAGGGTAAGATGTTTCTCATTTTGGTGTATTTAACATCAAAATGAGAAACAGCGCCACCGAAATTAACACAGGGGACCCCTTGCTAGCGACTTTGATTACGGCTCCAAGTGTGTGGAAAATGCGTTTACGACAGGGTCTCGCGCTCGCCGCTCGCCGCTCAGTGAACCGGGCATGATATTTGCGCCCCCCCCCCACCAATACAACTGCTGCACCCCCGATTTTAAAATCCTACATACGACCCTACTGCTCAAGCATCCTCATTTATGATATATTTGGTTCGTTTTAGAATACTGATTTAACCAAATGTGTTTTAGAGACATTCTGTATTAATAAAATAAAACCAAGTACGAACAATCCAAACGATTGGACAAAATTCGAAGTTATAAAACGTTATAGGAAAAATAGTTTAATCAGCAAATGGACTGTTCACCGTGTACAAAATACACGACAAACAGTGGTAACAGGTGTCCGGAAGAGTAAGCTTACCCTGCCTGGCGTCACACCCACCATAGCTGCATCCAAACTATTAGACGAAATCTCGGTAAAATAACGTGATTGGCCAATGGACTAGAGGTATGCAGTGTTAATAATGTAGTAGACATAATCAGAGAGATAGTAAATAGGATACGCGTCAATTAAATATATCTAGAATAATAGCTGAGAGAGACATGTTATATTTACCAATCAAGTCAATATGATGGCCATAAAACCTTTTAATGGTTTTTATAAGTTTAGTGCGCAAGTATCCCTGTAGTTGAAGCTTAGATGACAAATGCCTCGATCTACTTAAAAAAAAACGCGTAACGAATTAGCTGAGACACAAACACTCCATAAGCTGGTGATATTGGAATGTCACTACTAATAAATGGAAAGTCCAAGTCATCACGTTTATCGTACAAAGTGAATCCACTGCTCAGGCATCTTCATTTATGATATCTTTAGGTCGTTCATGGATATAGATCCATGAAATCTGCTTTTTTGAGATTCAGTTTGAATATCGAAAAATGTGCTAGTTGTTTTTCGTTATTCACCAATATCGAAAAACGAAAATCGAGCTAACTTCACACTGCCGGTTGGGACCTTCTAGAGATCATAATTTTTATCTGATGTTAATAAAGCCTAAAATCTATTTTTATATCAAAGATCTGGTTTCCTGTCAATACTTGCAAGTATCGGTTCGTAACTTCTTGGATTTTGCTCACCCCGGTTGTGCGTAAAAAAAGATTTTTTTGAGCTCGTTCTCTGTCCATCTCATGCATAATGTGATCGTGTATGGCATGGTAAGCCGTTGTTTTTCATATTTTCAGCCAATTTTGTTTCAAGTACAGTTCTATAAAATATAACATACTAGCGTTCCTTAAATTTTATATAATCCAGATGATCCAAATGACAGTAATTCTAACATGTTCCCAAAGAACAACAACAAATGGAGATCATATGATGTCAAAATAGCCATAATAGGTTTATAAGAAATAAATAGTGCATATGAAATCAGAACTTGTTATTTGTTACTTGTTCTTCTAGGTTGCAAGAAAGATGGCGATGATAGGACACATTCGGAAAAAGAATATGTAAGTATTTTCTATTCTTATCTGTTGATCAGAAACTGTCAATAATTATACGTTGATTAATTACGAGAATTTACCCATCGGATCAACGCTTTTCGGTTGAATATTACATAATATGCAACAACAATAACAATGAAATTCAAAAGACGTACACAACTTCAGAGAGAAATGCAATGGCGTTTAACGTTCTAATTTTCTGCAAACCTGGAGAGATACACGTAGAATAAGCGTTTCAGTCGCGTTTCGAAAAAGAAAGACTGGAGCATTTTATTAACTATGACTCAATCAAACATATATTTTTCTAAATGTAACGTTACCCAAAATGTCTATAAAATGGGCTATACTATATACCGGAAAACACCGACCCAAAAAAACACACCGAAAACACCGGAAAACACCATGTTATATTGAATACCAGAAAACACCGGAAATCACTAAATACCGGAAAACACACTAAATACCGGAAAGCATCCTAAATAAGCACCCCGGAGCCTGGTCCTCCGGAAAACACACAAAAAAACTAAACCTAAACCTAACGCTAACCCACAACGGAAAAAGCTAACCCTAACCCCCACCCACAGAGGATCCGACTCCGGGTTACCTATATAAGGTGTTTTCCGGTATTAAATGTGTTTTCAGGTATGAATGGTTTTTCCGGTGTTTTCCGGTATACAGTATAACATGGTGTTTTCCTGTGTTTTTTGTGTGTTTTCCGGTATACAGTATTGTCGTATAAAATTAAGTTTTCAAACTTAAATAGCTAAGGTTCTTTTGTTTTACTTTATTAGCTCAGTGAAATTCATCAACTGGAACAAAACACCGATTTTCTTAATCTCTGGGGTAAGTATTCAACAGTATTCCATGCAATATCCTGCACTTAATTCCATTTTCATTAACGCTTTAAATTTTCTGAAAATTGCAATAGTCTGCAGGTCCTCGTAAACTCTAAAGATAATACTTCAAAATATTGATCATTACGAACTAAACACGGATTAACGTGACATTATATCACGCGTGTTTCTTGAATATATTGTAAATAAAACACGAAGAAATGGAATGTATTATCATGATCGGATAAATTTTAAAATATTTTAGACATTCATCATTTCCTACTAATGCCCCCGGTTTGTAATCGGGGACTGACTAACCTGTTGTTTATATTGTATTACAGGTAAGGGTAAGACGAATATTGATAGCCCACAGCTGAGGACTCTGAAAGGTAGATTGAACAGTAATTGTTAACTTAATTACCTCAAGGGCAACGAAATGTCCTGAACAATTTTGCAATCGTGAATTCAATTTCTTTATCTTCAAACCTCTCCACACTCCACCCAATCTCTCACGTATTAATTTCTGCACTTTTCTTATAATATTATGACGTAATTTCAGGCAACACTATGGTCAGTCTAGCGGATGTGAAGGGAAGGGAGTATGTGAAGACCCGAGCTTATCATGAAGGTTTGAAGATACTGACAGAGCATAAAGTCCTGGGTATAATAGGAAGTGCTGGCGATGGCAAAACTACGTTGTCAAAGATGATCGCCAACCAATTTATTGAATGCAACAAACAGTATACACCATTGCTGATAGATGAACCGAGTGATTTAAAAGAAGTTAACTTTGAGGATGATAAGTATTTAATAGTGGTTGATGATATGTATGGTAAATATAATACATTGAAGGAACGTAAGAATCAATGGCCTAAGCAATTTGATAATTTTCGAATCCGAAAAGAAAAGGGTCAACTGGTGTTTATTTATATTACGAGAGATTATATTTATAATTCTTCTCAACGTCAATTAAAGGAGTACGACTTATTTTCTACCAAAACAGAACTTAAACTTCATTCCGACGAATTTTCCTTAAACTATAATGAAAAAGAAGAGATTCTGCAATTTTATAAAGTACACAAAGATAAAATTAGCAGTATTTTGAAAAACGACAAATACTTTGGTTTTCCGGCTATCGCATCTTCTGTAGGCAATATAACGTTTGAACAATTACCGACTAATTCCCAGTCCTCCCACGAATTCATGCTCTTACAGTTAGAACATTTTTGGGATGAAAATAAGGACATATACACAGCATTAAGTATGGTATTCTGTTTACATAAAGTGCCGATGGGAGATCTAGATCGCCCCAATAACGAGGTAAATAAAATTATTACGGCAATCAAGGGTGAAATTTACCGAAAGTTTGAAATATCTATAGCTCGCGATAAAGTCACGGACCTTTCAGAAACTTTTATTCGCATTTTTGAAGAAAATTTTATGAAAATGGTTTCATTGCAGGATTTTTTTGAGGTGCCGTTCTTATCTCATTTTTCACAAAAGTTCATTAAAATGGCATTAGAATTTTGTCCCTTTGAAATGTTGATGACAGTTATTAGTATAAACCCAGCAGATCAGTGCAACTGCATTGTCATCGACAACTTTGACGAACTTTCCTCTCGTTTTATTATGGAACTGCGTGATGAAAATAGTGTTATTTTGACCCATTCTGCTTTTCTTGACATCAGGTTCTTGTCAAGGTTTCTTAATAATAAAGATATAAACATAAACGATATTTTACGTAACATTAATGACCTCAGCTTAGGGGATATAAACGCAATAGAAGAATCGGGACATTTTTTGCATTATGTTTCTCTTTACGGTGACATTGATTGCCTTGAAAAAATTCTTAGATATTTTCAAGACAATTTGCCTGAACTGGTTGACAAGAAAACAAAATTTGGGTGGGATGCGATCAGTCTTGCTGTTATTTCGAAAATTAAACCAATTGAAAAAATAGATGTCTTATTGAAAGCTCTCAAATATGATGACCTAGTAACATTGCCACACTTTGTTGTATATTCTAGCGACTTTAATGTTATTGAACATGTTGCTGCTAAACATACAAACTTTGATATAAGATCACTAGATAACAAATCAAGAACGATTCTTCATAACGCTTGTGATTCTATCCACGATGTTAGTGATATAATTAATTTTCTCGTAAAAAGGGGTTTCGATTTAAATGCTAAAGACAAAGATGGTTGCACAGCACTTCACCTGGCCGCAGGCAGGGGGAAAACAGAAACTGTTTCAATCTTAATTAAAAATGGTGCTTCTGTGTTTGAACGAGATAACAAGGGGAGATTACCCAGCCATGCAGCTTGTGCTGCTCAAGGTGGAAGGAATGACATCAATTCCCATGGTGTTCTTGTTCTGTTAACTCAAGCTGAATGTCCGGTTATTGAGCCCGACCACGATGGTCGAACTCCATTCTTAGAAGCGCTTGCAGTTGTAAATACTAAATGCCTCCAATATTTCATTGAAAACTTAACCCGTTTAGAAATACAAGACGAACTAAGGCAGCCATTTCTGATTGACGCTCTTATGTTAAATGATTTTACCACGTTCCGGGCCATTTTCGATATTTTAATTCTAGGTGAAAGCTACATCGATCTTATTGATGTAAATATGTTAATAGCATGTGTTGACTCAGTTGAAAAATTCAAATATTTGTTAGTGAAAGGTGCTAATTTTAACGTTGTTGATGATAAAAACCACAGTGTACTACACCATGCTTGTAGAAAGGGAGCAATGGAAAATGTTAATTATTTGGTTAACGACGCCAAGGTTGATGTTAACCATCAAGACAATGATGGTTTGACACCAGCTGTATATTGTTGTCTGTCTGAGATTAACCCTGTTGATAAACTGATGATATTATCGTCAAATGGTGGTGACTTGTATACAGTAGATAACTCAAACCACAGTTTACTACACCACGCTTGTTGGTTTGGTACCACTGAAACCGTTAAGTATTTGGTTAACGACGTCAAGTTTGATGTTAACCATCAAGACATTGATGGTCGCACACCAGCTGTGTATTGTAGTCGGTCCGAGATTAACCCTGTTGATAAATTGATGTTATTATCGTCAAATGGTGGTGACTTGTATAAAGTAGATAACTCCAACCGCAGTTTACTACACAGTGCTTGTTGGTCTGGTACCACTGAAACCGTTAAGTATTTGGTTAACAACGTGAAGTTGGATGTTAACCATCAAGACAATGATGGTAGGACACCAGCTGTATATTGTTGTCTGTCTGAGATTAACCCTGTTGATAAACTGATGTTATTATCGTCAAATGGTGGTGACTTGTATACAGTAGATAACTCCAACCGCAGTTTACTACACCACGCTTGTTGGTTTGGTACCACTGAAACCGTTAAGTATTTGGTTAACGACGTCAAGTTTGATGTTAACCATCAAGACATTGATGGTCGCACACCAGCTGTGTTTTGTTGTAAGTCTAAGATTAACCCTGTTGATAAACTGATGTTATTATCGTCAAATGGTGGTGACTTGTATACAGTAGATAACTCAAACCACAGTTTACTACACCACGCTTGTTGGTTTGGTACCACTGAAACCGTTAAGTATTTGGTTAACGACGTCAAGTTTGATGTTAACCATCAAGACATTGATGGTCGCACACCAGCTGTGTTTTGTTGTAAGTCTAAGATTAACCCTGTTGATAAACTGATGTTATTATCGTCAAATGGTGGTGACTTGTATACAGTAGATAACTCCAACCGCAGTTTACTACACCACGCTTGTTGGTTTGGTACCACTGAAACCGTTAAGTATTTGGTTAACGACGTCAAGTTTGATGTTAACCATCAAGACATTGATGGTCGCACACCAGCTGTGTTTTGTTGTAAGTCTAAGATTAACCCTGTTGATAAACTGATGTTATTATCGTCAAATGGTGGTGACTTGTATACAGTAGATAACTCCAACCGCAGTTTACTACACCACGCTTGTTGGTTTGGTACCACTGAAACCGTTAAGTATTTGGTTAACGACGTCAAGTTTGATGTTAACCATCAAGACATTGTTGGTCGCACACCAGCTGTGTATTGTAGTCGGTCCGAGATTAACCCTGTTGATAAACTGATGATATTATCGTCAAATGGTGGTGACTTGTATACAGTAGATAACTCAAACCACAGTTTACTACACCACGCTTGTTGGTTTGGTACCACTGAAACCGTTAAGTATTTGGTTAACGACGTCAAGTTTGATGTTAACCATCAAGACATTGATGGTCGCACACCAGCTGTGTTTTGTTGTAAGTCTAAGATTAACCCTGTTGATAAACTGATGTTATTATCGTCAAATGGTGGTGACTTGTATACAGTAGATAACTCCAACCGCAGTTTACTACACCACGCTTGTTGGTTTGGTACCACTGAAACCGTTAAGTATTTGGTTAACGACGTCAAGTTTGATGTTAACCATCAAGACATTGATGGTCGCACACCAGCTGTGTTTTGTTGTAAGTCTAAGATTAACCCTGTTGATAAACTGATGTTATTATCGTCAAATGGTGGTGACTTGTATACAGTAGATAACTCCAACCGCAGTTTACTACACCACGCTTGTTGGTTTGGTACCACTGAAACCGTTAAGTATTTGGTTAACGACGTCAAGTTTGATGTTAACCATCAAGACATTGTTGGTCGCACACCAGCTGTGTATTGTAGTCGGTCCGAGATTAACCCTGTTGATAAACTGATGATATTATCGTCAAATGGTGGTGACTTGTATACAGTAGATAACTCAAACCACAGTTTACTACACCACGCTTGTTGGTTTGGTACCACTGAAACCGTTAAGTATTTGGTTAACGACGTCAAGTTTGATGTTAACCATCAAGACATTGATGGTCGCACACCAGCTGTGTATTGTAGTTGGTCCGAGATTAACCCTGTTGATAAATTGATGTTATTATCGTCAAATGGTGGTGACTTGTATACAGTAGATAACTCCAACTGCAGTTTACTACACAGTGCTTGTTGGTCTGGTACCACTGAAACCGTTAAGTATTTGGTTAACAACGTGAAGTTGGATGTTAACCATCAAGACAATGATGGTAGGACACCAGCTGTATATTGTTGTCTGTCTGAGATTAACCCTGTTGATAAACTGATGTTATTATCGTCAAATGGTGGTGACTTGTATACAGTAGATAACTCCAACCGCAGTTTACTACACCACGCTTGTTGGTTTGGTACCACTGAAACCGTTAAGTATTTGGTTAACGACGTCAAGTTTGATGTTAACCATCAAGACATTGATGGTCGCACACCAGCTGTGTATTGTAGTCGGTCCGAGATTAACCCTGTTGATAAATTGATGTTATTATCGTCAAATGGTGGTGACTTGTATAAAGTAGATAACTCCAACTGCAGTTTACTACACCACGCTTGTGAGTATGGTACCACTGAAACCGTTAAGTATTTGGTTAACAACGTGAAGTTGGATGTTAACCATCAAGACAATGATGGTAGGACACCAGCTGTATATTGTTGTCTGTCTGAGATTAACCCTGTTGATAAACTGATGTTATTATCGTCAAATGGTGGTGACTTGTATACAGTAGATAACTCCAACCGCAGTTTACTACACCACGCTTGTTGGTTTGGTACCACTGAAACCGTTAAGTATTTGGTTAACGACGTCAAGTTTGATGTTAACCATCAAGACATTGATGGTCGCACACCAGCTGTGTTTTGTTGTAAGTCTAAGATTAACCCTGTTGATAAACTGATGTTATTATCGTCAAATGGTGGTGACTTGTATACAGTAGATAACTCCAACCGCAGTTTACTACACCACGCTTGTTGGTTTGGTACCACTGAAACCGTTAAGTATTTGGTTAACGACGTCAAGTTTGATGTTAACCATCAAGACATTGATGGTCGCACACCAGCTGTGTTTTGTTGTAAGTCTAAGATTAACCCTGTTGATAAACTGATGTTATTATCGTCAAATGGTGGTGACTTGTATACAGTAGATAACTCCAACCGCAGTTTACTACACCACGCTTGTTGGTTTGGTACCACTGAAACCGTTAAGTATTTGGTTAACGACGTCAAGTTTGATGTTAACCATCAAGACATTGATGGTCGCACACCAGCTGTGTATTGTAGTCGGTCCGAGATTAACCCTGTTGATAAATTGATGTTATTATCGTCAAATGGTGGTGACTTGTATAAAGTAGATAACTCCAACTGCAGTTTACTACACCACGCTTGTGAGTATGGTACCACTGAAACCGTTAAATATTTGGTTAACAACGTGAAGTTGGAAGTTAACCATCAAGACAATGATGGTAGGACACCAGCTGTGTATTGTAGTCAGTCTGAGATTACCCCGGTTGATAAACTGATGTTATTATCGTCAAATGGTGGTGACTTGTATACAGTAGATAACTCCAACTGCAGTTTACTACACCACGCTTGTGAGTATGGTACCACTGAAACCGTTAAATATTTGGTTAACAACGTGAAGTTGGAAGTTAACCATCAAGACAATGATGGTAGGACACCAGCTGTGTATTGTAGTCAGTCTGAGATTACCCCGGTTGATAAACTGATGTTATTATCGTCAAATGGTGGTGACTTGTATACAGTACATAACTCCAACTGCAGTTTACTACACCACGCTTGTGAGTATGGTACCACTGAAACCGTTAAATATTTGGTTAACAACGTGAAGTTGGAAGTTAACTATCAAGACAATGAGGGTAGGACACCAGCTGGGTATTGTAGTCAGTCTGAGATTAACCCTGTTGATAAACTGATGTTATTATCGTCAAATGGTGGTGACTTGTATACAGTAGATAACTCCAACTGCAGTTTACTACACCATGCTTGTGACTATGGTACCACTGAAACCGTTAAGTATTTGGTTAACAACTTGAAGTTTGATGTTAACCATCAAGACAATGATGGTAGGACACCAGCTGTGTATTGTAGTCAGTCTGAGATTACCCCGGTTGATAAACTGATGTTATTATCGTCAAATGGTGGTGACTTGTATACAGTACATAACTCCAACTGCAGTTTACTACACCACGCTTGTGAGTATGGTACCACTGAAACCGTTAAATATTTGGTTAACAACGTGAAGTTGGAAGTTAACCATCAAGACAATGATGGTAGGACACCAGCTGTGTATTGTAGTCAGTCTGAGATTACCCCGGTTGATAAACTGATGTTATTATCGTCAAATGGTGGTGACTTGTATACAGTAGATAACTCCAACTGCAGTTTACTACACCACGCTTGTGAGTATGGTACCACTGAAACCGTTAAATATTTGGTTAACAACGTGAAGTTGGAAGTTAACCATCAAGACAATGATGGTAGGACACCAGCTGTGTATTGTAGTCAGTCTGAGATTACCCCGGTTGATAAACTGATGTTATTATCGTCAAATGGTGGTGACTTGTATACAGTAGATAACTCCAACTGCAGTTTACTACACCACGCTTGTGAGTATGGTACCACTGAAACCGTTAAATATTTGGTTAACAACGTGAAGTTGGAAGTTAACCATCAAGACAATGATGGTAGGACACCAGCTGTGTATTGTAGTCAGTCTGAGATTACCCCGGTTGATAAACTGATGTTATTATCGTCAAATGGTGGTGACTTGTATACAGTAGATAACTCCAACTGCAGTTTACTACACCACGCTTGTGAGTATGGTACCACTGAAACCGTTAAATATTTGGTTAACAACGTGAAGTTGGAAGTTAACCATCAAGACAATGATGGTAGGACACCAGCTGGGTATTGTAATAAGTCTAAGATTAACCCTGTTGATAAACTAATGTTATTATCGTCAAATGGTGGTGATTTGTATACAGTAAATAACAATAACTGCAATTTACTACATGGTTCTTGTGCATATGGTACCATTGAAACTGTTAAGTATTTGGTTAATGTAGTGAAATTAGATATACACCGTATAGATAACGATAATGATACTCCATTATTATGTTGTTTCTTATCAGAGATTCAACAGCTGGAAAAGATTATTTTTCTGATATCAACAGGTGCGAAGATCACAATATGTCGACCATATAAAGATATCCTGAAAGACGAGGATGACTATGATAAATGTAATTATCTATTACATCATAGCTGTTATCTAGGTACATTAGAAACAGTGAAATATTTAGTCAATGACGCAGGATACGATATAAATTATACCGACAATGACAATATGATGACAGCGTTACTCTGGTGTTTTAAAACAAAGATCGGACAGAAGGACAAAATTAATTTCCTCTTATCTAAAGGTGCAAAAATAATTTAACTGTATTAATATTTCACTAAACTCAGTCAGTCAGTATGTCTAAAACCTCACTCAGCACATGCTACATGATGTGTATATCAGTGTTTTAGATAATGTTTTAGATTGAATGATATCTCACTAGAAGACTTGGTTAAACCGGATACTGCTTTATGAATTGAGTGATGGATGGTGTGTACGTGTTGCTAGGTCATTATTAAGTTAGATTAAATCCCAGCAGAATGTCCATGACGAGACTCGTCACATAGTAGAGATGTCGGACATGATCCAGTAGGACCTACAGTGGTATCTAACGAGGCTCATACTAAAGAACATGAGGATATTCAAGTTTTCATTATCTTACATTATAAGTTATGTATATTGAAAGTTAAAGGGGAATTACAGAAAACGAAATAAATTGGGATTTAACGTCCCACTTTAACGCCCAATATAACAAAGTTTTCAGTTTCACTTTTTCAGGGAGAAAGAACAATGGGGTTTAACGCCCACTCGACACAAATAGGGACTAACATATGTTTCGATTTTATTTCAATAATTCTCTGGCTCGTAAGGTCTTTAGCGGTAAGAGAAACCCGGATGACCCGGAGAAAACCCACGAGGTTAGACAGGCGATTCTACTCTATATCACGTACAGCCGAGAAAATCGAAACCATGCAAGTTGACTAAATGACAGACCTTATGATACAATGCGCACGCGCTATCCATTCGGCAATCCAACTCCCAACGAATTTTAGTGTATGAAAGGATCAATGTCACCATTAAAAGGTATTATACTTCACATTTACAAATAGTTTTCGACTTAACAAAAATCGAAATTCCGGATTTACCCTTTCATGGTATTACGCTGAAACGTAACAAAGTATTTTGTCAGATTGAATATGCAACAACATGTATTTACTCCAATATGCGATCCATGTTTTCAAATCTAAATCTTGATCCATAAATAATAATCCTTATTTGTACATTTAGAAGATTTGAAACTAATATTTTCTGATTGTTTTTATATTTTAAATGTAATTGATTTAACTCTTTTCCCATCAAAATCCTAATATGTAATAATGTAATAATGTCTAATTCAAATCCTAATATGTAATATATAATAAGATCTAATTCAAATCCTAATATGTAATATATAATAATAATAATGAATTTATATAGCGCCTCTCATCTAGAACTGTTCTACTCGATGGCGCTGAGCCGCTCTGTCACGTTTGGTATTCACAGTTAAATAGGTGAGTCTTAAGGGATGTTTTAAAGGACTCTACTGTTTTGGCTTCCTTTAATGTTGCTGGGAGTTTATTCCATTGGGTGGGTGCTGCCACTGAAAAAGCCCTATCACCACACGACACTTTAAAAGTTTTCGGAACAACTAGGTCGTGTTTTGATGTTGATCGTGTTGATCTATCTCCACTTTTGATTTTTATAAGATGACTCAGGTAATTGGGAGCTGAACCATGGATACACTTGTAAGTTAGAAGGATTATCTTGTACTGAATACGTCTGTTAATTGGGAGCCAGTGGAGGGATTTGAGCACAGGTGTAATGTGGTCACGTAATCTTGTTCTGGTGATCAGACGTGCGGCAGTGTTTTGTATTTTTTGAAGGGAGCGAAGAGAAGAAGCTGGAAGACCATAAAGTAACGAATTACAATAGTCCAGTCTAGATGCGATTAATGAGTTCACTAACAGTTTAATTGAATCTGTGTTTAAGTATTTTCGTACGCGACCAATGTTGTACAGTTGGAAGTTACATGCCTTTGATACTGCGGCAATTTGTTTAGACATATCCATAGTAGAGTTAAACATAACACCCAAATTTCGAGCAGATTGAACAGGGCTGATGTGATCAATTCCAACTTGAATGGGGTGACTATCTAATGATGAAACATATGATTTTGAGCCAATGGTCATGTATTCTGTTTTGTCAGAGTTCAGTTTAAGAAAGTTTGCAGTCATCCATACTCTGATGCTCTCAATGCAGCGTTCCAATTGTTGTTGTTTGTCTGGAATATCACATGGTGGTCCTATTAGATAGAGTTGAGTGTCATCTGCAAAAAGATGGTAGTCTACACAGTGTTTGCGGATGATTTCGCCAAGGGGAGAGGTATAGATGGTAAATAGAATTGGTCCCAAGACAGATCCTTGGGGAACACCGAATTTTACTTGGGCTGGATTTGATTTAGCATTGTCTATGCATACAATCTGATTACGATTAGATAAGTATGACTGAATAAGCTTTATGGCAGAGTCAGATAATTTTAACCTATATTTGAGTCTGTGAAGTAAAATATGATGGTCAATAGTGTCGAATGCTGCAGATAGATCGAGCAAAACAAACAATATGACACATTTTTTATCCATACCACGCAATAAATCATTACTCATAATAAGGTCTAATTCAAATCCTAATATGTAATATGTAATAAGATCTAATTCAAATCCTAATATGTAATATATAATAAGGTCTAATTCAAATCCTAATATGTAATATATAATAAGGTCTAATTCAAATCCTAATATGTAATATATAATAAGGTCTAATTCAAATCCTAATATGTAATATATAATAAGGTCTAATTCAAATCCTTATATGTAATATATAATATGTAATATATAATAAGGTCTGATTCAAATCCCAATATGTAATATATGAGCCACGTTGGTAGGATCAGTATCTCCCATCAGACCCTCCTTAAGGGACTAATTCAAATCGTACACATCTATACTTACCTGAGTATTACAAATAACCCTGGAGATTGAACAGGTCATTACGATTCTTACTGTATTTAATCATGAAATCAAAATAAACAAACGGAAACATCAGTTAGAACTGAGTGATCTGAATAATGATTATATTTACCTATATATCATCTATATATTTAATCTTATTACATGTATGGCTAGGATTTAATTATTAGTGTTTTATATTTACATATATATCATCTATATACTTTTAAATCTTAAGTCATGCATGTTTAGGATTTAATTATTATTTCATATTTCATGTATGTTTAGGATTTAATTATAAGTTGTCGTGTTTTAGGATTTTATTCTGTCTATTGACAATAAGAAATGTGTATTACTAATTCATGTATACCCGTCAACAACATTTGGTCCGGTTGACTACGCAATTCCTTGAGATAGGTTTTAATCTGACCTTGTAGTAACTGGCTTTGTGTTTGATCTTTTAATTAAAAACAGGGTGTCTTATGAGAACAAGTTAGATAATTGTTGTCAGAAATGTTTCATCCACAATGTGTTGTTTGGGTGCCACAAGGGCCAGTGTTTGGTCCCCCTCTGTTTACTTTAGCCCCGTTTAAACTTGGTCGCGACAAAATTCATGGAATTGACCCGTTTACATTACTAAAAAAAACGGTTTTGGGACCGTGCCAGGTATGTAAAATGAGGAACTCTTCACAAGAAAATTAGCCATGCACTACAAGAAAATTAGCCATGCGGTGCCAGGTAACGGGACTGGCACGTTTACAATTTGCAATGTAAACAGGGTTTATGTATACAGTACCAATAGTTAGAAATGGGTTTGATCGTTCAACTGTTCTGTCGGTAGTTAGATGCCATGGCCTTAAATATCACATGTATGCACGTGACACACGAATGTGCCTTAAAACCACCTAATGTCGGTGGCTGTAAATATTTAAACTTGTAGAATACATTAATGTCGGTGACTGTAAATATTTAAACTTGTAGAATATATCAATGTAAAGGACTTTGTGTATGGTTGAATTGCTGTAAATGATGGCGCCGTAATGTAATAAGGTTCAGTAAAAGTGAAATCTATACCAAAGAATTATATTTATTTATTTGTACATGTAAGAAAGGGTTGGGTTTTTTTTTTACTTTATCGGCTTGTGTTGATATTTTTGATATAAGAAAGCCTCGTAGGATATTCTCTGTTTATCACATGGTTTTAAGATACAATCCAAATTTTATTAATTTGATTGGATAATATTAGATTGATTTTAGTGCTTAGTCAATCAAAACTAAAGTATCTACTAAAATTTGGATTTTATCTTTAGTTAAAATTTCTTGAAATAGGCCCCTGTTATTTAGTGAAATATTATGTTACCCTGTCAATCCATCTGTCGTATCTGTATATAGAATACCCATTTCTTATCGCGCTCCACAATTATGGAATAAATCCCTCTTGCTATTAGAAGCAGTGCTGCCTAGGTTGGGTCGTTCAGAAATACTCTTTAGACTCATTTAATTTTAAAACCTGGGAAAGCTAACTTGTTTTTAGTTACTTTATTTTATGTTGATTTTGCCTATGCCATTATTTTAGAAATCTTCTGGAAGCTTTACATGTTATGTAGATATTAATATATTGTATTGATGCGATATCCTATTGTAAGTTTTATATATACATGTATATATATATATATATATATATATATATATATGATGTGCTATTGTAACTAAAGGTCTTGTAGAGGGAAGTATGAGTACATTATATATGTTGTGTAATGATAAATAATTCAGATATACTTGAACGTTAACAAGGCAATATTAGACTTTACCATAATATATTCTCAATGACACCAAAGTACGCATAAAATTTAAGTTGATACAAAAACAAAAAATAAACTGTTATTCGGGGAAATTGGTTCCTTTAAATTGATTTAACCAGGAAATGATCAGTTAATTATTGTTGCTTTATCTACTGTGTGTACTTGTATGTCATTTGATTTAACCAGGAAATGATCAGTTAATTATTGTTGCTTTATCTACTGTGTGTAGTCTCTACCTTTCTTCTTGTATGTCATTAAATTTGTTAAATAAATATTTTTAAAACTGTTTCTCATCTTGTCCCATACACAAGAATTCGAACCAAACCGTGTGCCGAATCAAACGATGAAACCAGATTCTCCCAAAATGACTGACTCCATCCAAAACAAGAGTCTTTTCAGATGCTAACTTGTCACCTTATAGATACTTACGACACTTTAAAACGACTGCAACATTTGCGTTAGGCACTGCACAGTCTATATGGTTTGATACATTCCCAATTTGCTGACCCCCCACCCCCCACGCCCCGGAAAACTGTCGAGTTTTTCTACTGGGTGTGCAGTATTAACCGAACAAGATCGTCACAGTAATACCTTGATTACACATGTCAAGAAATGGGATGGGGTTGGACAACAGCAGTTTGAGGTTTTCACGGTTGGATATATTAATTAGTAATTAGTGGCATTTTGTCAGAACAGCTCCAAAACTTTGGGATTTAATGTCTCGTCAGTATAATTAAGATTCATGCGAGTTTCTTTTACTTAGGTTACGCATGAAGTGCCAATTCCACCAATTATGTCTGCCAATGGATCCCCTTTTCCGTTTAGGGTTGCTCGTTGCTTTGGGAAATGCAAAGGATTGAACACACTGGCAAGAGGCCACCTTCTATGTGCATGATTATTCACTCTTTTGTGAAATCCGACAGACTAGAAGTGTCCGGTCTCTGCGTTAGCCGAGAAAATTCATCCAGATAATCCAGGGTGGTTCCCATTTATCAGTAGTGCAGGACCGAGGGCCTGGCAAGGAACAATGTATAGTCGTTCGGATGGGACGAAAATCCGAGGTCCTGTACACAAACAAGGCCTTGACAGTTGGGAATCGAAGTAAAAGTAGGGCACATTGCTCGTTGTCCATTTAAACAATATATACAGCTGGGTATTATTCATAATAACGAGATGTGTCTATGATTTTCAATGTGATGGGTGTTGTGTCCGAGGCAGTGTGTGCTTACTCTTCCCGAACATCAGCTACTGTTTTAAATAAGGGCATTGGGTCCCGTCACCCCAATACACTTACACTCCTAAATTACACATTTAGGGGGATGTGGTGTGAATGGTCTAACACGTGGTTTAGATCATAAGGTCTATAATTGAGTCAAGTGACATGGTTTAGATCATAAGGTCTATCATTGAGTCAAGTGACATGGTTTAGATCATAAGGTCTATCATTGAGTCAAGTGACATGGTTTAGATCATAAGGTCTATCATTGAGTCAAGTGGCATGGTTTAGATCATAAGGTCTATCATTGAGTCAAGTGGCATAGTTTAGATCATAAGGTCTATCATTGAGTCAAGTGGCATAGTTTGATCTCAAACTTGTACATGGCATAAAGTAAGGTAGATTGTCACAGGACCACCCATATCTTTCCGCTACTAACGACTCCGCCGCCCACTGAGAATTATATCTTGTGTCCTCCTCCCCCATTTGACCTAGCTAATCAGGGGCGTATCCAGGATTTTCAGAAAGAGAGGGGGGGGGGGCGTGCTGCACCCACTTGGGAGTGCGAAGCCCGGCCGGTGATTTTTGAGTGGAAAAGATGCCCACAAGGGCTAATTTCATACTAGTACTGTAAATTACGATTTCCAACCTAAACTATTTTCGTTCTCATTTCCCGCGAGAATATATGGAGCTAAAAAGTGTTCGCCACCTCAAAAAAAAGAAGGTGCGTGCGCTTTTTATTAGAATTTGACTTTACGACCTAGAAACAGTTCAACTAGGGTTGAAATATAAAATAGGCAAAGTAAAACGGCTATAGAAAGAACGACTCTCTAACCATTCATTTTTTATGTTGCATATTTAAAATCTCGTTTTAATGAAAGAGAACGAGCAAAAGAAATACGTAATACAAATACGAATATATGTACGGAAGCGTAATAGGGCCACATATTTTTTTTTATTGTGCTATTTTCAATTTTTCAAGTTAGTAAGAATAAATTAATGCCCCTATTACGCTTCCGTAGAATTAACAGAGGTGGAAGAGTATTCAGCTCTGATAAAAAAACCATGTCTTCTCTTCATAAACTGGCAGTAGGCCCTATTGACCTGAATAAATGAATGAGTGAATGTTGTTTATAGCAAGCACGTGGACACCGTAAATCATGTCAATCTACGTGTTATCGCCGATAATCTGCTTATTTTACATTGGTTCTTGAAGTACCTCGTAATGTCCAGGGTTCTAAAGGGTGGGGAATTGGCAGAGGTGTCCTAGGGGGCAGATGTTCCAGGGCAAAAATGTCCGGAGGGGGTGGGGGTAGATGCCCCAGGGGGGTAGATGTCCCATGGGGCAAATGTCCGGTGAGTAAAAGTCTGGGGGTAGATGTTCTAGGAGGGAAGATGTCTTCAGGGGGAAATGTCCTGGGGGAAAAAAGTCCTAAAAAGGGGGGGGGGTATCCGGGGGAAGATGTCCTGCGGGGGAGATATCCGGGGGGGGGGGAGGATGTAATGTTTTAGTAACTTTAAAATTCATGTTAGTATCTTGAAAATTCTAGGGTTGGGTTGGGTTAGGAACTGATCCTGTCCATATGCGTACGGGCTCGATGACAGTTAGGGGGGCAGAACCCGAATTGGCCGACATCCCTCCCCCACTCCCCCCACTTATTTCAATCAATCGTTTACTGTCCACGAAGACGGGAAAATTTTGTTATTCCGGCCTGTGAATACAGCAACTTCAATTTGGTCAAATACAGCCTACCTGCTGACCCGAATTCCAAACAACCAATCAATCGTCTCGGAGAAAACTTTGAAAATTTAAATAAAACTACTGCTAGTGTCATGTTCCTGTCCAACTCGCGTTATTCAGAGATATTATTTGTACTAAACAAAAAGATGCCGCTCCTAACGGTCTAGTTAATGATAAAGCAAT
Organism: Patella caerulea; assembly: GCA_036850965.1. Taxonomy (NCBI): domain Eukaryota; kingdom Metazoa; phylum Mollusca; class Gastropoda; family Patellidae; genus Patella; species Patella caerulea. The sequence continues at coordinate 2,411,896 of JAZGQO010000002.1, forward strand.
TTAAAAAATAAAACGAGCCTAATTTCTAAAGCTGCTGTAATAACCAAAAAGCCAAATATTACTGATATTCAGAATCGTCTGAAATCAATTTGAGTTACGCCACTGAAGCGTGCACATTTATTGACAGGTATGTGGTTAAAGCTACTGATATAGTATAGATATTTTTGTTCTTAAAAATAATTGTTTTAAATTTAATATGGCAGTAGAATGTCTCTCTCGTCTTTATTGTTATCTTACAACTTGACCAGAGCTCAGTATGTCAAATTATTTTACATAATATAGTCTACGTGTATCACCTATGGTACACAATTTATCAAATAATATCCATCAAAGGGTTAGATTTACCTATTGTGATGCTTAAATGGTCTTATGACCATCTCTTGTTCAAAGGGTTAGTCTTTTAAATATATCTATGATCACCTAAACATGTTTAATTTAGTTCCAAGTAAACTTCTGAACTGATGATAAGGTTTGCTTTATATACGACAGAAGACATACGGCCAGTATTCTTATACTGTGCCAGTCTTCTAACAAACGTTTGAACCTTCCTCAGCGTGTATAATTTATTTGGAAGTGTATATTATTTTTAAGTGTGTTAATAGGGAGACCGGTAAGGGACGTAAAATAAAAAATAAAAAAAATATCAAGCGCGCCGGATAATTATCCGGCGCGCGCCGGATAATAGCTGGCGCGCCCCGGATAAATAACGGGCGCGCGCCGGATAAATAAAGGGCGCGCGCCGGATAAATAAAGGGCGCGCGCCGGATAATACCTATTGCATGGGCAGCACCACTGCCTCCTACACATATTTCGGATTCCTTCTGCAAAGGGTCTTGTTACGTGTTTTTGCCCTATCCGCACGACTAGATACTGTGTCTTGAAAGACCCTCCGTCCTGCCCAACAGACACGGGACACTTACGTCTGGAATACCGGGGATCTTTCTTTGCCAACTCCCGGCGCCCAGAGTTACGAGCCATGATGAACGAGCCTTTATTTTGGCTTCAAATGTATATAAATTAATAATTAGACATTTATGCACGTGACAAGCCGTCCATAGACAATCAGTGTTGTTTGTAATTGTTAATGGATTGAAACACCCCCTCTATTTGATTATTTGCTTTAATAATCGCGATTTTATTTAATATCGTATCAATGGCTGCAAAGACCAAAGAAACCACGGTACTTTTATCAAAACTTTAAACAATGATTATTGACTGACATTTTCCATTAAGTATTTCGAACTTATTACAGCGAAAACGGTTAACTCTGTATCTAATTCTTATATAATGCGTATGAAGAAGGTTAGGGCGGCCGAATGGTTTAACGCGTGCGCGTTCAATCATAAGGTCGGACATTGAATTGAGTGACGTGGTATCGTCTTGTACGTTATGAATGTAGAGTCGCCTGTCTAACGTAGCGGAGTTATTTATCTGGCGCGCGCCCGTTATTTATCCGGCGCGCTAGATAATATTCTTTTGTTATTAAGGTTACTATTTTTATATTAAGCATAGTATGTGAAATGTTATATTGAGAATGACGTCACGTGATATATGAAATTTCATACATAATTATGCACATACGTTTAATATCAAACGTCGCATATAATGTTATATTATTTCAAACAATGCCAGACGTAAAGCAAAGATTTATATGTTCTTTTGTTAAAGACATTAAATATATTTCGAATCGTAATATTGTAATTATAATGTATTCTGAATCGCATTACTGTTACCGGTCTTATTGTTTATTATTCATGCATATTGTTTAAATATTTTGTATTCATTAGATATTATATATATTCTTAATGTGCCAGTCGTATAATAAACGTTTAACCTCCATCATAGTATGTAATTTATTTGGAACTGTATATTATCTAGAATATACGTGAGAACGTGCAAGATCCTTTCACTATTAGTACTGAGCTACACCCCAAATTACGTAACGTAAACAGTCATTTATTCAACAAAACAGCACGTTCTCACTACAATCAGTCCATTATCCTCGGTGTCTCCGGTGATCTCATTCTCTTCTACTCAGTTATAACTTGGGTTCATCAATGGAGCATTTTACAGATTCAAATTGTCTGCCCTTGATCGTAGCTTGATTCTACGAACCAATTAAAAACCAGTTTACAAACTATTCCTAGTCGCAATGTTTACGCTCACAACGGTACGGTGTCTTGTTCGCTCGATTATGAAAATAGAACACAGAGAACGTTAATCATTGGGGTGGGGGGGGAGCGAGTGGTTAGCGCGTGCGCGCTGTATCATTAAGTCTGTCATTGAGTCAAGTGGCGTGGTTTCGAATAACAGGCTGTACGTGACAAGGAGCAGGATCGCCTGTCCAACCTCGTGGGTTTTCTCCGGTTCCTCCGATCTCCTCCCACTACTAAAGACACCTTACGCGCAAGCGAATTATTGAAATGAAATTTTATACCATATGTTAGTCCTAAATTGACCTAGTTCTAGTTTTTATGTGTGTCTCTATTTCTATCGCTCTCGTTAAAGCCAATTTCATCTCATTTCGATTATGAAAAAGTTTGCAAGAAGTTTGATGGGAAAGATGTTGGTATGTCAGGTTTTATGTATTTAACATAACAAAAATAGCATGCTCATCAAGGGAAGATAATCGGAAAACGTGTTTCCCCACTCGGCAATTCTCGACTGATTCCGGAACCTACAACTAGTCTCGACTGCATGACAGTAAGTGATATGTACCTATACGCCTATACATTTGCGATGTGGTTATCGGTTTACTTTAACAGCAAAACGTGACGCTATTACAAACATCCGGGACGTTTTAAGTCGTTCCAAGACACCATGGGCGCAGTCATGTTTCATCCGGGACCTTTAAAGTAGTTCCAATATGGCGGAATTCGTCATACAGCCGAGACTAGATGTAGGTCCTGGAATCTGTCGAGATTTGACGCGTGATGTTTCCCCAATGAATGAACCCAGGAGTTATTGGGGTGGAACGAAATGAGGCCACTGCGGATACCGAAATCGCGGTGAACCGTGATGGTTACAGCTACAGCCTGTCATGCATTCTCCACACAAGTCTCGCTATCCAGGATTCGACCCTGCCTTCGGCTCGCGCACTACACCGGTTGACCTAGAGGTCATTGGTCACGTGATTGACTCAATGATAAAAATGGTACCTGTGAGAAATGTTCTTTGAGTTATAACCAATTGATGAGTTTTAGTCAATTTTAATGGGAAATGATATAAATTACTATCCTCCGAAAGAAAACAATCTAATTTTGCATTTTCCGTGTGTAAATGCAATAGGCCTTACGATCGCTTTATAACGGTAAACAGAGCAACGTGCATTATATTCGAAAATTAGCACGTCGACATGCGCAGTTCGTATTTGCGACCATTTAACCCCCGTAATCATACGCGACCCCATTTCTATTTTAATATAATAATGGTAATAAATATTTTATCAGTTATTTGGTTTTCATCCTGTTGTTTATCATTGTCTATCATCTCCAAATGAGCCGTTAGCAGAGGTTTGCAGGTCTCCACGCCATTATCGAACTTAGTCAAAGTATGGATGTAATGCAACTATTAATCAAGTCTCCACCCCTTCCGCGTTCACCTAATAATTACAAAGTTTGAACATTCTGTCATACTGTCATCTTCACTCTCGTGTCCGCATGAAATGAATTGTTTGATTACTGTGATGGATCAAGAGGTAGCTGTCTTACCCAGACCGCCATGATTGGTTTCTTTCATCGGTAAAGGTATATACCATCCCCCACAGAACCGAGACAACAGGGGTCACACAGGGATAATCATGTCTTGGTGCCCATATAAATAAGCCCCCTACTAGACCCACTCAACATATCACCGAACACAAATTGGCCACCTATTCGGCTAGCCAGCTATTCGACCGATCCAGCTGGCAACCTGTTCGTTGGCAACCTATTCAGAATTAAGACAACAGTCGCCCAAACTCATCTATTTTTACCAACCAATAAAATCCAACGTTACGTCTATCAAATGAAAGTAGAATAATATATTATTTTTTATCCATTCCTTTAGCTCAGAATAGAGGTGTAATTTCGCATTATCGCACAAAATTCTAGACATTCAACTAAATATATCCCAAAAGGTAATTAAATAGGCTTTCCAGATATTATTAGTAAAAGTTGGCACAATCATATTAAAGGGGTGCGCTCTCATCCTAAACGTCGACAATTTTTCAACATTTAAAGTGAAAGAACGGTAATATTCCGAGTCGAAATTCGGACCATCGTACAAAATTCTGAGCATCCAGCTATATATATTCTAAAAGGCAATTGGATAAGCGTTCCAAATATTATTAGTAAAAGTTGGCACAATCATATTAAAGGGGCGCTCTCTCAACCTGAACATAGGCAAATTTTTCAATATTCTGAATGTAAAGACAGACCAGTATTTTTTTTCGAAGTCCAAATTCGAACTATCGTACAAAATTCTAAGCATCCAGCTATATATATTCTGAAAGGTATTTGCATAAACTTTCCAAATATTATTAGTAAAAGTTGGCACAATCATATTAAAGGTGTGCGCTCTCAACCTACAAATCGCCATTTTTTCAATATTTTAAACTGAAAGAATGGTAATATTCCGAGTCGAAATTCGGACCATCGTACAAAATTCTGAGCAACCAGCTATATATATTCTGAAAGGTAATTGAATAAGCTTTCCAAATATTATTAGTAAAAGTTGGCACAATCATATTAAAGGGGCGCGCTCTCAACCTAAAAATAGCCATTCTTTCAATATTTTAATACTGAAAGAATGGTAATATTCCGAGTCGAAATTTGGACCATCGTACAAAATTCTGAGCAACCAGTTATATATATTCGGAAAGGTAATTAAATACGCTTTCCAAATATTATTAGTAAAAGTTGGCACAATCATATTAAAGGGGCACCCTCTCAACCTGAACATAGCCAATTTTTTAATATTTTAAAATGAAAGAACGACAATTTTCCGAGTCGAATTCGGACTATCGTACAAAATTCTAAGCATCCAGCGATATATATTCTGAAAGGTAATTGCATAAGCTTTAAAAATATTATTAGTAAAAGTTGGCACAATCATATTAAAGGGGCGCGCTCTCAACCTACAAATAGCCATTTTTTCAATATTTTAAACTGAAAGAATGATAAAATTCTGAGTCAAAATTCGAACCATCGTACAAAATTCTCAGCAACCAGCTAAATATATTCTGAAAGGTAATTGAATAAGCTTTCCAAGTATTATTAGTAAAAGTTGGCACAATCATATTAAAGGGGTGCGCTCTCAACCTGAACATAGCCAATTTTTCAATATTATATATGTAAAGATAGACCGGTATTTTATTCGAAGTCCAAATTCCGACCATCGTACAAAATTCTAAGCATCCAGCTATATATATTCTGAAAGGTAATTGAATAAGCTTTCCAAATATTATTAGTAAAAGTTGGCACAATCATATTAAAGGGGCGCGCTCTCAACCTGAACATAGCCAATTTTTTCAATATTATATATGTAAAGATAGACCGGTATTTTATTCTAAGTCCAAATTAGGACCATCGTACAAAATTCAGAGCATCCAGCTATATATATTCTGAAAGGTAATTGGATAAGCTTTCCAAATATTATGAGTAAAAGTTGGCACAATCATATTAAAGGGGCGCGCTCTCAACCTAAAAATAGCCAATTTTTCAATATTTTAAACTGAAAGAACGGTAATATTCCGAGTCGAAATTCGGACTATCGTACAAAATTCTGAGCATTCAGCTATATACATTCTGAAAGGTAATTTGATAAGCTTTCCAAATATTATTAGTAAAAGTTGGCACAATCATATTAAAGGGGCGCGCTCTCAACCTACAAATAGCCATTTTTTCAATATTTTAAACAGAAAGAATGGTAATATTCTAAGTCCAAATTCGAACTATCGTACAAAATTCTGAGCATCCAGCTATATATATTCTGAAAGTTAATTGCATAAGCTTTCTAAATATTATTAGTAAAAGTTGGCACAATCATATTAAAGGGGCGCGCTCTCAACCTGAACATAGCAAAAGTTTCAAGAACGGTAATATTCCGAGTCGAAATTCGGACCATCGTACAAAATTCTGAGCATCCAGCTATATATATCCTGAAAGGTAATTGGATAAGCGTTCCAAATATTATTAGTAAAAGTTGGCACAATCATATTAAAGGGGCGCGCTCTCAACCTAAAAAGAGCCAATTTTTCAATATTTTAAACTGATAGAATGGTAATATTCCGAGTCGAAATTCGGACTATCGTACAAAATTCTGAGCAACCAGCTATATATATTCTGAAAGGTACTTGAATTAGCTTTCCAAATATTATTAGTAAAAGTTGGCACAATCATATTAAAGGGGCACGCTCTCAACCTGAACATAGCAAATTTTTCAATATTATATATGTAAAGATAGACCGGTATTTTATTCGAAGTCCAAATTCGGACCATCGTACAAAATTCTCAGCATTGAACTATATATATTCTGAAAGGTAATTGGATAAGCTTTCCAAATATTATTAGTAAAAGTTGGCACAATCCTATTAAAGGGGCGCGCTCTCAACCTGAACATAGCCAATTTTTCAATATTCTGAATGTAAAGACAGACCAGTATTTTTTTCGAAGTCCAAATTCGAACTATCGTACAAAATTCTAAGCATCCAGCTATATATATTCTGAAAGATAATTGCATAAGCTTTCCAAACATTATTAGTAAAAGTTGGCACAATCATATTAAAGGGGCGCGCTCTCAACCTGAACATAGCCAATGTTTCAACATTTAAAGTGAAAGAACGGTAATATTCCGAGTCGAAATTCGGACCATCGTACAAAATTCTGAGCATCCAGCTATATATATTCTGAAAGGCAATTGGATAAGCGTTCCAAATATTATTAGTAAAAGTTGGCACAATCATATTAAAGGGGCGCGCTCTCAACCTGAACATAGCCAATTAAATTTTGTACGATAGCCCGAATTTGGACTCGGAATATTGCCGTTCTTTCACTTTAAAATATTAAAAAATTGGCTATGTTCAGGTTGAGAGCGCCCCCCTTTAATATGATTGTGCGAACTTTTACTAATAATATTTGGAAAGCTTATTCAAGTACCTTTCAGAATATATATAGCTGGTTGCTCAGAATTTTGTACGATGGTCCGAATTTCGACTCGGAATATTACCATTCTTTCAGTTTAAAATATTGAAAAATTGGTTATTTTTAGGTTGAGAGCGCGCCCCTTTAATATGATTGTGCCAACTTTTACTAATAATATTTGGAAAGCTTATCCAATTACCTTTCAGAATATATATAGCTGGATGCTCAGAATTTTGTACGAGGGTCCGCATTTCGACTCGGAATATTACCGTTCTTTCATTTTAAATGTTGAAACATTGGCTATGTTCACGTTGAGAGCGCGCCCCTTTAATATGATTGTGCCAACTTTTACTAATAATATTTGGAAAGCTTATTCAATTGCCTTTTAGAATATATATAGCTGGTTGCTCAGAATTTTGTACGATGGTCCGAATTTGGACTTTGAAAAAAATACTGGTCTGTCTTTACATTCAGAATATTGATAAATTGGCTATGTTCAGGTTGAGAGCGCGCCCCTTTAATATGATTGTGCCAACGTTTACTAATAATATTTGGAAAGCTTATCCAATTACCTTTCCGAATATATATAGCTGGATGCTGAGAATTTTGTACAATGTTCCGAATTTGGACTTCGAATAAAATACCGGTCTATCTTTACATATATAATATTGAAAAATTGGCTATGTTCAGGTTGAGAGCGCACCCCTTTAATATGATTGTGCCAACTTTTACTAATAATATTTGGAAAGCTTATTCAATTACCTTTTAGAATATATATAGCTGGTTGCTCAGAATTTTGTACGATGGTCCGAATTTTGACTCGGAATATTACCATTCTTTCAGTTTAAAATATTGAAAAAATGGCTATTTGTAGGTTGAGAGCGCGCCCCTTTAATATGATTGTGCCAACTTTTACTAATAATATTTGGAAAGCTTATGCAATTACCTTTCAGAATATATATAGCTGGATGCTTAGAATTTTGTAGGATAGTTTGAATTTGGACTTCGAAAAAAATACCGGTCTGTCTTTACATTCAGAATATTGAAAAATTGACTATGTTCAGGTTGAGAGCGCGCCCCTTTAATATGATTGTGCCAACTTTTACTAATAATATTTGGAAAGCTTATCCAATTACCTTTCAGAATATATATAGATGGATGCTCAGAATTTTGTACGATGGTCCGCATTTCGACTCGGAATATTACCGTTCTTTCACTTTAAATGTTGAAACATTGGCTATGTTCACGTTGAGAGCGCGCTCCTTTAATATGATTGTGCCAACTTTTACTAATAATATTTAGAAAGCTTATGCAATTACCTTTCAGAATATATATAGGTGGATGCTCAGAATTTTGTACGATGGTCCGAATTTTGACTCAGAATATTACCATTCTTTCAGTTTAAAATATTGAAAAAATGGCTATTTGTAGGTTGAGAGCGCGCCCCTTTAATATGATTGTGCCAACTTTTACTAATAATATTTGGAAAGCTTATTTAATTACCTTTCAGAATATATATAGCTGGTTGCTCAGAATTTTGTACGATGGTCCGCATTTTGACTCAGAATATTACCATTATTTCAGTTTAAAATATTGAAAAAATGGCTATTTATAGGTTGAGAGCGCGCCCCTTTAATATGATTGTGCCAACTTTTACTAATAATATTTGGAAAGCTTATGCAATTACCTTTCAGAATATATATAGCTGGATGCTTAGAATTTTGTACGATAGTCCGAATTCGACTCGGAATATTGCCGTTCTTTCACTTTAAAATATTAAAAAATTGGCTATTTGTAGGTTGAGAGGGCGCCCCTTTAATATGATTGTGCCAACTTTTACTAATAATATTTGGAAAGCTTATCCAATTACCTTTCAGAATATATATAGATGGATGCTCAGAATTTTGTACGATGGTCCGCATTTCGACTCGGAATATTACCGTTCTTTCACTTTAAATGTTGAAACATTGGCTATGTTCACGTTGAGAGCGCGCCCCTTTAATATGATTGTGCCGACTTTTACTAATTATATTTGGAAAGCTTATTCAATTACCTTTCAGAATATATATAGCTGGTTGCTCAGAATTTTGTACGATGGTCCGAATTTGGACTTCGAATAAAATACCGGTCTATCTTTACATATAGAATATTGAAAAATTGGCTATATTCAGGTTGAGAGCGCGCCCCTTTAATATGATTGTGCCAACTTTTACTAATAATATTTGGAAAGCGTAATCAATTACCTTTCAGAATATATATAGCTGGTTGATAAGAATTTTGTACGATGGTGCGAATTTTGACTCGGAATATTACCGTTCTTTGAGTTTAAAATATTGAAAAATTGTCGACGTTTAGGATGAGAGCGCACCCCTTTAATATGATTGTGCCAACTTTTACTAATAATATCTGGAAAGCCTATTTAATTACCTTTCGGAATATATTTAGTTGAATGTCTAGAATTTTGTACGATAATGCGAAATTACACCTCTATTCTGAGCTAAAGGAATGGATAAAAAATAATATATTATTCTACTTTCATTTGATAGACGTAACGTTGGATTTTATTGGTTGGTAAAAATAGATGAGTTTGGGCGACTGTTGTCTTAATTCTGAATAGGTTGCCAACGAACAGGTGGCCAGCTGGATCGGTCGAATAGCTGGCTAGCCGAATAGGTGGCCAATTTGTGTTCGGTATAAGACTTATTCCAAGAGAGACGTGCGGCAGGCTGCATTGGCGATGATCGCCATGCAGATGCAGGAGAGCTGCGACCGAGCTATGACAGGTGAGTGGGCCTATAGTATAGCAGACGACAGACTAGACTAAATTTAGTTTATGAACTTTTAACTAGCCTACTGTACCTTCATTCATGCGATTTTATTTCCTGAATCCCGATTTCATATGTCTATGCAAGTTTATACACTATGTAGCTACCAGATTTAATCATCTTTGCATTTCATAGTCCAGTGTCTCTTCGTCGCTTGATGACGGCATTATACTGAGACATGACGAGATTATCGCGAGATTCCAAGTCGTATCAACTCATTTACACACGATTTTGTAATCTACATGTAGATACTACACGTAGATACTACAAGTAGTTACTACAAGTCGCACCGTGAGAATGGGCCTTTAGCGTAAAATCCCCATGACGATCCCACTGCGTTTTCAAAGATGTAGCTGCGCTCTGTCGTACGCCATCACAATTGTCAGGCCTATTAATGCTTACAAGCATTGTGGACGAGAGATCTACGGGATGATAGAGTTTTATTATGGTTTTCCACGATGCTGCCAACTATGTCACACTGGGACTGACGGGGGGGGGGGGTGCACGGCCCCCTGGGCCTCCCCCTGGATCCGCGCCTGGGTGATAATTTTGAACTTGAACCACGACGGTTTTCCACGATGCTGCCAGGTTGTAGTATAACCACACGACCACCATGACATGGTATATCTTAAACCACGACGGTTTTCCACCACCATGATATGGTGTAACTTTAACCACGACGGTTCTCCTGGGTTATAGCAGGTTGTATCTTTAACCATCACGAGTTTATATAAGATAAGATAAGATAAGGTAGGACGTGAAGCCACATATCTAGATAATTCCCAATAATTTAAACACCTATCCGGTTTATTGTACATATAATACAAAATACCCCATTTCTCTCCCTCTCACTTCTGCAAATTAGATTCTATAACAAGTATTTAGAACTATTAAAAACAGAAATAAATGTATCAGAGTATATCTGGTTAAAAAAATTTCCTATTTAATATTACCCACATTATAGATTATTTATAGAGATTCGCAAACAACCTATAAAGCTTATATTATTAATTCGTCTCCAAATGGTAATGAACAAAATAAATAGAATAAACAAAATAAACAAAATAAAAAACGACATGCTGTGGATCCACCCCTGAACATAAATAAACTTGTCACAATTTCACAGAAATGCAACTTTTATTTCCTTTCGCGCTAAATGTATATTAAGAATATTCAAGTTTTTTCTGTCGTCTGCTAAATGTATATTAAGAATATTCAAGTTTTCTGTCGTCTGCTTGAGCTCAGCACGCGCTTTTAACAAGAGAAACTATTAAAGTTTACTGACGATACTATAAACGACATCTAAGTTGAAAGCTCGACATACTCCCCACCCCCCACACACAACCATTACCCCCTCCCCCTCCCCGCACATCAGGGGATCAATATCAGAAGTAGTTAAATGTATTAGAGATTTGTGTGCACGTAAAAGAACCATTGATATAAGAGTTTAATTTCCACTTGATACATGTAAGAATTAGAAGGAACATTGACCATAAGTTAACAGTTTTAATCAGAATAACAATAATCCCGTTCAATGTCAGTTTTTTTTATTTATTGTTGTTTGAATTGTAAAGTTTCTATGATGATCAATAAATCCACTGACAGGATTACTGAGTCTCTTCCAGTCAATAAGATCAGTAATACAGTCTGACCAACCACCAGGTCTAACAGTCCCAATACATTGTTTAACTACAGATTGAGAAAAAGAGTTATTGCGACCAAATTATTAGGGAGGCTAAAGCCCCCCCCCCCCCCCGCTCCGCCGGGTCAGCCCTAGCAACAAATTGGTTAATCCAGGACGTGTTTTGGGCTACAAATAGGCTTGAGTGACAGGTACCAGTTGACATAGGACTATGGATAGGCCTGAGTGACAGGTACCAGTTGACATAGGGCAGTATCTATAACACAACGTCCTGCTGTTCTGTATAGATACGACATACGTCTCACAAGTCTGCTATGAGAGAGGGGGGTTGGGATGGCCTAGTGGTCTAGAGTGCCGCGCTTCGACCTCTAGCTGGCCGGTCACCTCTGGCTTGCGGCTGTGGTTTCGAGCCCTGGTGTGAGCGTATGTGGCATGGAGATAGGGGCGCTTTCTCAACCTCGTGGGTTTCCTCCGGGCACTCCGGTTTCCTCCCACTGCTAAAGACCCCTACGCGCAAGCGAATTATTGAAATAAAATTGAAACCATATGTTAGTCCCAAAATGACCTAGTTTGTGTCGAGTGGACGTTAAACCCCATTTCTCTCTCTCTCTCTCTCTCTGCTATGAGGGAAATCTTTCTCTACATCAGCCCCACAGTCTACTCTAGTATTCAAACTGCCATGGGTACTTTTACATGCACAAACCAAGATAAAAAGTTTTGGAACTTATCTATAGGCGATGTACGTGTTTCACGCAATCTCAGAGAGAGAGAGAGACTAGTCTATTTTCAGCTAGGTTGAATCCTCGGGCTCCTGCTCTATCAGTAGGACAGGACGAGGGAGAGAGAGAGATGTGGTTTAACGTCCACTCGACACAAACTATGTCATCTCGGGACTAACATATGGTTTTAATTTTATTTTAATAATTCGCTTGCGCGTAGTGGTCTTTAGCAGTTGGAGCAAACCTACGAGGTTGGACAGGCGACCCCACTCATTGTCACATACAACCGGGGATTGGAGATTGAGAACCACGCCAGTTGACTCTATGATAGGCTTTATGATACAGCGCGCACGTGCAAACCATTCGGCGGCCATTCACCCCCCCTCCCCATCTCAGTTAAAAGGTAATGGTTATTAATGGTTATTACAATTATATACTCCTAGTTGTACTTTTTATTCAATATAATTTTGATTATTTTCATACCATTGCATGTCAAAATAATTAATTCTAAATTAATTTTCTTATCACTACCAATATGGTACGGCATTTCATACCACTGAATTTCAAATTAATTTGTGTCATTTAAATTAATCTACTGAACGCTTTCACTAGAATATTGCATTTTTAATCAATTGGTATTTGTTTAAATGAATTATAGAATATTAAAATTTATTGTTATTATAAAGACGACTACGCGCAAGCGAATAATTGAAATAAAATTGAATTATATGTTAGTATCTCTCTCTATCTCCCTCTCACTCAACACAAACTAGGCCATTTTGGGACTAACTCATGGTTCAACCATATTTCAATAATTCGCTTGCGCGTAGGGGTCTTAATCGGTGATCGGAAACTATTCGCTCATGAAGAAAAGGAGATCCTGTTTGTTTATAGTACGTGTTGTTATTATATTCCACGAGTTTTAATTTTAAAAGAAAAAAATATTGTAAGACAAAAGATGGTGTAAAAGATAGGGATCAGCACTTTGTGGGTCACCTTGACGTTGAAACCTTGTCAAAACTTCTATTAAATATAACAGTCATCTGAATGGGTATGGCATGTGTTTATGATAAGATTAATAATATAGTATACATGTTTAGTTATAGATGTACTGATCTTACAGATCGATCAAAGTCTTTGCTGCAACAGAAAAAAATATTCTTTTCAAGTTATGTTCTTTTGAATTTTGAACCAAAAATAGCAGAAACTGTCAGCTTTATTTTTAGGCAGTCATTTAGCCACGAAAATTGTTTCATCTCGTCCCAGCAAATAAGTGGTGAAAATTTGGTGATTTGTTGCATAAGTTAACCCAATGGCCGTCATTGTCACAAACATTTCTTTTCCGATGCATTGCACAATACGTCTAGCACTCGAATTACGCCTTGAACTATATTTGTCAAGTGTAGCCATAATGAGGTGACATCACTTCCCGTATATTTAACAGTTTGTTACACATCTCCCGTAGCAATGATACGGACTGTCATTGAGTCAACTGGTGTGGTTTCGATTCCCAGGTTACACGTGGCAAGGTGTAGGGTCGCCTTTCCAACCTCGTGGTTTTTTTTATCTGGATCCTCTGGTTTCCTCCCACTGCTAAATAATATTTTAATCAACGGACAGGTAACATGTTATACTAAGTTTTGAGTTTTGCTGTAAATTTCCTACATGAATCAACAAGTAATATGATAAACATACACATTTATTATCATACAAACTTCATCTTTAATCCAACAACATTGTAAACAAATTACAGGTGAGAAGAGCGATAAATAACAGGTGAGAACGGTGATAAATTATAGGTGAGAACGGTGATAAATTACAGGTGAGAACGAACGGTGATAAATTACAGGTGAGAACGGTGATAAATTACATATTTTAGTGGAGGAAAAATTAATTACGATATACTTATTTACCTGTTCAGCCATTACAACATTTTAAAAAGGATCGAGTAAAATTTGACAAAGTTATCCATGGAGTATTGTTACCCGCCTCCTAGTTTTCAAATGAACACACAGTAAAATATCCCGAAACAGCTTTATTTATATATTTCAAATATAAATAATATTGTTGGTATAGTTGAGCAGCACCGGGTAATCAGATATTGTAGCGATTAGCCAACAAGTTGAGCAGCAATTTATTTGCTTGAGGGAGTTCTGTTGCAATTTAGTTGATCAGGACCCACACCCCTTTCTCTGCCACCAGTGGTCTATCGGCCGACCTCAAGCCGTTTTAAAGTAGAGCTTCTTCAGAGGAGAAGGCGGACTAGCTAAAAAGTAGTTACGCTATTTTCAACTCTCCCTCTCTTAGAACAAACGGAACAAAACTGTACAAAACTATAAAGTTTTATTATGTATTATTACATATATACAGGTAAGTTTTAATGGACTTTTTCTAAAGGCTGTAATCTTTGCTTAAACTGCAAGCAGTTTAAGATCTATGTGTGCTCTAGGAGCAATTACCACGAACTATTGGTGTACTAGAGCTTCGCTTCGACCCTGGAGAAGGTTATCCCAGTGGGAACAACTGGCCCGGGGTACTAGTGCTGGGTAACACGTTCGCCTGGCCGTCTCGACAGGATGGCAATGTATGAGAGAATTAATTCCCATCGCATGCAAACTTATAAACTATATGTTCCTTATGTCAACCATATAAATGCAACATTATTTAACAGATGGACACAATGTGATTTATCGTTAAGTTGACATACAGAAGTATAATCTAGTTATGTTTAATAAGTCATAGGATATGCATATAAATTATAATTGCATGCTATATATTCAAATTCAGATATTTAACTAATGGGAGATAATAATTCTCAATAATATTAGACAATGTATTATGTTACATCTCCAACAAAATAGATTATATAATATGGATATCAACTCATTAATAGTATGCTAAATAACTAGACATGGATTTCTATTAAGTTATAAAATTGAACATAATATATGGCAGATAGCAATATTATTATAAAACTTTAGAAAGGTTCTGTCAACATACTATTCATGCAGTTATCAAATATCCATTCCCTCACTATATATAACTACAGTGACCTAGGTGTATTTATAGTCTCGACTATTTATACGTCTATAGACTTTAAATAAAACAATACTAACAAAATGAAACTAGCTTTACCACAACATCAAAATTGATTTCTGTCAAGTTCACAAATTGATGGCACGGTCAAACAATTCCAAATCGACCTCGACCATAGTAAGGATTTCCATAGTAGTCCAAAATTTCAAGATTTGGGTTCTGACCTGTCACCTTTTTGAGTATAAAAAAAATGTAACTAGACAAAGTACAATAAGAGTCATGCAAAATTGAAACAAAATAGAGAACAGTCTAATTAAACTAGGCCTACAGATCTATATTTCTATTTGTTTTTATGCTTTCGATGTCCTACACTACATAAAGATCTAACTGGGTATTTTTTATTTAAGATGGTGTCGTTTAGTCAATTTTGCTAATTAGTCTTTTTACAGTGTTGCAGTAATATTTTCATCTGTTGGTTAAAACCATATTTATTTACATTGTTTGGAATTTATATAGCTGAATTACAGTTTGTAGGATACGTCAACAAGCGTGAAGATATATATCACTTCCTGTGTAATGATGATGAAACCAATATATAACATAAGCAACGGGGGGGGGGGGCGTAGATGAGCCGAATGGTATCATAAGATCTGTCAATGAGTCAACTTGCGTGATTTCGAATCCCCTGTTGTGCGTCGCAAGGAGTAGGGTCGCCTCGTGGGTTTTCTCGGGGTCAGTGTCGTGGGAGGCAGACAGTAAGCATTTTACTATGGTTTAAGTTTAAGATGATGACTTTCAGAGTGTAATTATCGACTAACTTTAAAATATTATTAATAAATTAGGTCTGCCTATGTTGAACAGCTGTTTCGTTTCTATACTGAGCTAATGAAGACGGACATACGTCATACAGTGTGCTAGGAGGGCATCGGCGCTATGATCTACTCTTATATCGAATTCCAATTGCCAAGGGATCTTTGACGTGCACACCAATGTATACACGGGTCCTCTGTTTTTCGTCTCATCCGAGCGACTAGACATTTGTCGTTGTCAGGCCCTCAATCCGGCACCAGTGACAAGGGACCCCCCCCCCCTCCACCTATTGCAGGTCTTTATTTTGATATCAAATGTTATATAAATTATTATTTTAGACACGCCCACAATCAACTATCGGATGATCAAGATTAAAAGATTAACAAATATAACAATAAAATCGATAATCGAGACTTGCCAGGTATCATTAACAAGGGGGTGGGGCACGCCTAAAAAATATCGATGAAATTCCACGGCCAACACCACAGAACAGTGTATAGTCGTTCGTATAGGACGACAAACCGAGGTCATATGTAGAGATTTATGTGCACGTAAAAGAACCATTGATATAAGAGTTTAACTTCCACTTAATAACAGTAACCTAATTATTTACGTCTTGTAATGTTAGTTATTTTATTAATTGTTGTTTGAATTGTAAAGTTTCTATGATGATCAATAAATCCACTGACAGGATTACTGAATCTCTTCCAGTCAATAAGATCAGTATCACAGTCTAACCACCCACCAGGTTTAACAGTCTCATTACATTGTTTAACTACAGATTGTCTATCATCTGTTTTATTTATAACTTTATATATGACGTCAACATTACATGACGTAATACTTGTATCTTCTACGTCATCCAGCTTTAATTCAACATATAATGATGATGAGCCTTTAAACACACGTGTACTCCATGTATAGCCTGAAACTACATGTTGTTTACCATTCACATAATCACCACCACGTGACACAGTATCAACATTAAAAACATCTTCATACATATTCTCATCACAACTTACAATCTTACCAAGTTGATTACTTAACAAAGTTTTATCTATCTCTGCTACTTGAAATGTTGAATATCTTACATAAGGTATATCCAATTTTCTACTACAACTTTCATCTTTCTCCTGTCTAACTTTAGGTAATCTTTCTAAAACTTCAACAATGGACGAATCTTCTAAAACATTAACTGAATATTTAACACTAGCTTTTAAATCTTCTGTTAGTCTTTTAATGTCCTCCATTAATTTCCCTAGTCTAGATTCTTCTTGTTCACTAGATTTCTGCATTTCCTTTTTAATATTTTCTCCAATTTTACGGAATTCTGAGCAGATTTTATCCACGTGTGCATCGACTCTGTCACATTCTGTTTTTGTACAGTTTTTGACTTCGATTAATTTACTATTTAAATTATCATAATGTTTCTGAAAATTGGTAATTTGTTTTGTTAAATCTTCATTCAGCGTTTTTAAGTCTTGCCTGATATTTTGTCTGACTTCATCCTTCCGTAAATGTAACAAATTATGTCCGTTATGATCGGCAACTAAACAGTCGAAACACACTGCTAGTAAACAATCTTTACAGTAAATTTTTACTGGCTCATCTTCATGGTTTGGACAGAAATCTTTCGGGTGTGTGACGGAAGTTGCTGGTGTCGTTTCCTTCATTGGTTCGTTTGATTGTTGACAGACTTGTTTTTCATCATATCGACAAACAACATGGTCTTTACAAGATTTTAACTTATCATGCATGGTTTTACATGATTTACATAAATATTGATCACAGTCTCGACAAAAATATTGACATGTATCTTCAGTACATACATCACATTGTGGAATAGTAGAATTGTCATCGATGTTTAGTTTAGGTTTAAAACGCTCCATACCCCCGTCTATAAGACACCGACATAATGGACATTGGAACTGGCCTTTATTAGTAGTTTTGTTCACATAATCTTCTAAACAGATGAAGCAAAACCGGTGCTGACAATCTATAAAAACGGGAGTTTTATATTCAGTTAAACAGATACTACACACATCCTTGTCTGTCTGCTCCGCCATGTTGTTAAATTAGACTGTTCCAAGAGTTGTATAACATATGATATTAAAATCACTGAATAATATACTACACACGATTCAAGCACTGAATAATATACTAAATAATCTACTAGATTAAAACCTTATAGTAAATAGTCAACTAACTAGTCTAGTCTTATATAAAACACGACATTAAAATCAAAACGATTAAAACAGTATAATACACAGTCTTACAGGTTACTAGTCTACTAAATCACGTCACGTGTCATCTCACGCGGTTTATCCTGACCCGTAGATCACATGATATCAAACTACAACTGTTAATACGTAAACAACCTGTATACAAGTTGTATTTTAGATATTTCTACTTCCCCAGTCGGTCATATTTAACGCTTTGTTTCAATCAACATCAATGTAAATTTGTCGATCTAACCAGACAACATCTACATTATGTGACATTGAGTCAAGGTCAGCATAAGCACACTTGTTACAATTTCTCAGAAATTCTACTTTTACTTTTACTTTCCTTTCACGTTAAACCTATATTTAGATCACATGTGTACCTAAATGTATAATACTATCACGGTAGAATATGATATATAACTAAAGACAGAAGTAGGTCTGATGACGAGTGTATAGTCCGTAAATACCGTTATAATGTTTCCTCTCTACCGGGAGGGTGGCAGTGGGGGTTGGATGGCTGAATGGTTACCGTGTGCGCGCTGCCCCATAAGGTCGTCATTGAGACAACTAGCGTGATTTAAAGTCCCAGTTTGTACGTGACAAGGGATACGGTCGCCTGCCCAAACTCGTCCGGTTCCCTCCCACAGCTAAAGACCCCTACACACAAGCAAATTATTGAACCAAATGGTAGTCCAGATATGACCTAATTTGTGTCGAATGGACGTTAAATCCCATTTCTCTCTCTCCTCTGTACAATATATATATACAGCTTGTCTAAGTTTATCAGGGTATCATCATGTCTTATTAACTGTTAGCACGTGAGTCAGTATATTAATGCTTTAATTTATAATAGCACACCATGTAGTTTTCGAATCAAGCCACTGTACAGGTTTGACTTTATTTTGTGTCGTCTGCTTGTTATTAGCACGCGCTCTAGTTACAACTGTACGATGTGGTATGTGTAGTTTAATGGTCGAGTGTGCGACACCCCCCCCCCCCCCTGCTCAGCTACGTAAAAAAATAAAATAATGCCTTGCATCAATGAAATTACATCACAAATTGATACTACATCAGTATAAAAATGATTTCTCTGTTTAAAAAGCTCAATTTGTATGTATGTCTATGTAATTTAGAGACGATGATGGCAGATTTCCGTAACAGAAACCTGGCAAACCCCCTCCTGCAAAAATTCCTGGATCCGCACCTGCGTGGATTACATAGCAGGCCGTAGTTATATGAAATAAACGTGCCATGGAATACACAGAAGGCCATAGTTCTATGGAAGATAATTAATGTTGATTGAAGTTTTGACCGGGATTATCTATGATACAATATGAAATATACCCTCATATGAAATACACGGGAGACTATAGTGCAATGGAATGCGCAAGTGGCCATACAGAAGGACATAGTTCTATAGAAGATAATTAATGCTGATTGACGTTTTGACCGGGATTATCTATGATACAATATGAAATATACCCCCCCCCCCCTCACTTGAAGGGAGGGGGTGGCCGAATGGTAAGCACGTGCGTGCTGTATCATAAAGCCTGTTATTGAGTCAACTGGCGTGGTTTCGAATACCCGGTTGCATGACAAGGAGTAGGGTCGCCTGTCCAACCTCGTTGGTTCTCTCCGGGTCCCCCGATTTCCTCCCACTGCTAAAGACCCCTACGCGCAAGCCAATTATGCGATATAAAATTAAACCATATGTTAGTCCCGAAATGACCTAGTTTATGCCGAGTGGACGTTTAACCCAATTCAATAATTTCTAATCAGTTATGTTAGGCGGAATACGCAAGAAGTCTCAATCGAATGCCCATCTCTGGTTATTCCAGTCTACATCGGTAGTTTTTATTATGCGTGCTCTCCAGATAATAACACGAAGTCACCATTTGTTACAACTGCCGCGGAAACACCAACATCAATGTCACAACATCAATGTCGGTTTAAATTAACAAATAATTCGTGTTTTGTCTGTTGAAGATTTTGGATGATATTGAGTTGATTAGAGACTTTAGCTATTAAGTTATCATCAACTTTACGCACTTTAAATGTTTAATCAAATTGTTTACAGTCTTAATCGCTGTGTACAAATTTGAAGTCTATAGCTGATTATAGCTCCACAAACAATTGTGAACGGGGGGGGGGGGCAACATTTACAAATTAAAAACCCTAGCCAGGGCATGCTGAAGCAATTCTTGGTAGGGAACGGGCTTCCATCCTAGGGTCTTACACACGAGAGTGAAGAAAAGAGTACTTGCGACCATATTATTAAGGATCCTAAAGCCCCCCCCCCCCCCCGCTCCGCCGGGTCAGCCCTAGCAACAAACTTTACAAGACTGTGAAATAAAATTGGTTAATCCAGGACGTGTTTTGGGCTACAGATAGGCCTGAGTAACAGGTACCAGTTGACATAGGGCTATAGATAGGCCTGAGTGACAGGTACCAGTTGACATAGGCTAGTATCTATAACTCAGCGTCCTGCTGTTCAGTATAGAGATGTGGTTTTAATTTTATTTTAATAATTCGCATGCACGTAGTGGTCTTTGGCAGTTGGAGCAAACCTACGAGGTTGAACAGGCGATCCTTCTCTTTGTCACGTACAACCGGGGATTGAGAACCACGCCAGTTGACTCAATGATAGGCTTTATGATACAGCGCGCAAAATAAATGTTGTTGTCTTTCAATTTATTCATAGTTATATGAGACAATTTATGTATGTATATGTTAAATTATGTACATTGAAAATTCATATACTTAGCCTGACAATAAGGAACCAGTCACAGACAATGCCAGGAATTAATCCAGACTTTGGACTGTTTTTACTGATGTTTAATACATTTAACCACAAAGATCAAAATGACAAGTACTGAGTCATAGGTTGCTTATTTCTTGGTTTGTATGAATATACATACATGTGATGAATAACAGGTTAGATACATACAATAATGTAATGAATAACTAACTGACCAGGTTAGATACATACAATAATGTAATGAATAGCTGACCAGGTTAGATACATACATTAATGTAATGAATAAATGACCAGGTTAGATACATACAATAATGTAATGAATACATACAATAATGTAATAATGTAATGAATACATACAATAATGTAATGAATAGATTTAATATTGAAATTAATTTAGCAAAAAACTGCCAGATCCAAATCTAACATATTGTACTGCTGTTCGTGTGAACTGACCTCTCTCATCTAACCAATCAGGAGCAAACATGTGAACTGACCTCTCTCATCTAACCAATCAGGAGCAAACATGTGAACTGACCTCTCTCATCTAACCAATCAGGAGGAAAAATATAATCAACCAATAACAAAGACATTAAAAAGCCAGGTTACAATCAGAACAGGAAATAGATATAGACCGGGAGCCCAGAGGGTCGAACCTAGACGAACGAGGTACCAATATCTGACCATATAGGCATCTACATACTAACCTGGGACGCACAGAAGTGGGCGTCTGCCGGGGCCCAGTCCATGGGTGTGACCCTGGTGACCCCTATAATGACCCCCAAAATGGGTTAAACTCATACATTCGAGGTACCGGTCAAAACCAATTTTAAACGAAAGAATACATCCTACTGAGTACGAAATGGCCCATAACAGATGATTTTGGCCCTGGGATGGCCCAAACTGACACCCCAAATATGGATCCCAGAGGGCTTGAAAAAAAAATTATATTCATACATTCGAAGTACCAGTTGAAACCAATTACAAATGGAAGAGTATATCCCACTGAGTACGAAATCACCCGTAACAGACGATTAGACCCCTGGGGTGGCCCAGACTGACACCCCAAAGCCGAAGGGGGTGGGGTGGGGCAAAAATAGGGTTTGCTCATACATTCGAGCTACCGGTCAAAACCAATTTAAAATGAAAAAGTACATCTCACTGAGTACACAATTGCTCATAACAGAAGATTTCAGCCCTGGGACTTCCCAAAGTGGCACCCCATCCCAGGGGCTTAAAAAAGGTCATATTCATACATTCGAGTTACCAGTTGAAACTAATTTCAAATGGAAGAGTATATCCCACTGAGTACAAAATTATCCATAACAGACGATTGGACCCTTGGGATGGCCCAGACCAACACACCAAAGCCGAAAAGGGGTGGTTGGGGGGGGGGCAAAATAGGGTATACTCATAGAATCTGTGGTACCGCTCAAAACCAATTCTCTCTGAGTACGAAATTGCTCATAACAGAAGATTTCAGCCCTGGGACTGCCCAAACTGACACCCAAAACATGACCCCCTGAGTTTAAAAAAGGGTTATACTCATACATTCACGGTGCCAGTTCAAACTAATTCTAAATGAAAGAATATATCCCGCTGAGTAGGGAATTGTCCATAACAGAAGATTACACGTGACTGAGTACGGAATTGTCCATAACAGACGCTTGTGACCCTGAAACGACCCAAACTGGCGCCATAGTTATGACCCTTGGGGCTTAAAAATGGTTATATTCATACAAACGGGGTACCAGTTGAAACTAATTTTAAATGAAAGTATAGACCCCACTGAGTACAAAATGACTCATAACAGATTTATACCCCCACATTGTTTTTAAATTATCTGTTATATATGGTCCAGGTTAATTGGTTTCCCTTTAATAGTGTTAAATACATTGATCTTGATAAATCAATAGGTTGCCAGCCCACTGCTTTTTAATGCCTGAAAGAGTTTCCGCTGTGATGGTTCAGTTATAAATGGCCCCCTAATCGAAGGTCTTGCGATTTTATTGTATTTCATTGTTGTGTTTGTGTTGCTTGTTCTTTGTATATTTGTGTACTATTTATATATTTGCATTGGACGTAAAACCCCAGGAACGAGCGAACATATCTGTATCATTTGCTTGATAACGTCGAGAGTATCCTTGTGGAAACATCGTTTAGTACCTTGTACATGTATGTAGACGATTTTGGTCTAAACTGACACCCTAAATTTTACATCCCTAGGCTTTGTTATTCTAACAAATCTTGACACCCCCCCCCCGCGCCCTTTTAAGATGGAAGTAGATGTAAAACCCAAGGAACGAACGAACATATCTGCATCGTTGGTTTGATAACGACGAAAGTATCCTCGTCGAAACGTCGCTTAGTACCTTGTATGAAAATGATTCTGGCTCTGAGATGGCCCTAACTGACATCCTAAATTTTGCCCCCTAGGTTTGAAAAAAAATATACTGACAAGTTTTGCCCCCCCCCCTCCTCCTCCACTTTGATTTGCCGAGGACTGCATGAAATGTTCTGGGCCATTTTTTGAAAAAATTGTATAAAGCCGATGGTTCCATAAACTTTTCTACACTATTGCCAACGATGCTGCAAGGCCTGGGTGCCGGCCAGGAAGAATTGTTTTTATTTTTTATCCCCCCCGTCCCTAAAAAATTTCACATAGCTGAAATGGTGTCATCTTAACTAAGAAAATGAGGGCTGACATGTTACTTTTGTGTTAGGGTTAGTCCTTTCAGTGGCAGGTATTTGATAGCTGCCCTATAGCCAGTTTTGTCCATTTCTGGTGATTCCTGATGGGTTAATCACAAGATGGTCTGGTATGAAAACAATATTAACACTACAGGTGCAGTTCTTATGTCTATGATTGTACTTGTTGGTGGCAAAAGTCTGTTTCAATCTGGCCTCACAATACCATTTTATGCATTTTGTCAGTTTGAACCATCATCTTTTATGGGTCATTTCGTTATCAGCAATTAAATTGAACTGATACCTCGAATGTGTGAATATAACTTTTTCTCGAGCCTCGGGGTCGATATTATGGTGTCAGCTTGGCCCCCAGGGCCGAAACCAACTGTTATGGACAATTTCGAAATCAGTGAGATGTACTCTTCCATTTAAAATTTGTTTGACTGGTACTTCGAATATATATGAGTATAACCTATTTTTGACGCTTCGGCTCTGCGGTCCATATTTAGGGTGTCAGTTTGGGCCGTCCAAGGGCCACAAGCGTCTGTTATGGGCAACTTCGTACCTAGTGAGATGTACTCTTTCATTTAGAGTTGGTTTTGACCGGTACCGCGAATTTATGGCCCCATCGTCTTTGGGCGTCAATTTGGGCCATTCCATGGGTCCAATCGTCTGTTATGGATAATTCCGTAATCAGCGGCATATAGTATTTCATTTAACATTAGTTTCTACTAATAACTCGAATGTATGAATATAACCCTTTTTATAAGCCGCCCAGGGAGGACGGGGGTCATATTTAGAATGTCAGTTTGGGCAGTCCCAAGGCCAAAATCGTCTGTTATGAGCAATTTCGCACTCAGTGAGATGTACCCTTCCATTTAAAATTGGTCTTGACTGGTAGCTCGAATGTATGAGCAAACTCTATTTTGCCCCACCCCACTCCCTTCGGCTTTGGGGTGTCAGTCTATGCCACCCCAGGGGTCTAATCGTGTGTTATGGGTAAATTCGTACTCAGTAGAGTGTATTCTTTCATTTAAAATTGGTTTTTACCGGTACCTCGAATGTATGAGTTTAACCCATTTTTGGGGTCATTATAGGGGTCACCAGGGTCACACCCATGGACTGGGCCGCGGCAGACGCCCACTTCTGTGCATCCCAGGTTAGTATATAGATGCCTATATGGTCAGACATTGGTACCTCGTTCGTCTAGGTTCGACCCTCTGGGCTCCTGGTCTAATATGGAAGAACTTAAATCTTCGTGTAGACAAACAAAATAGAATCAAATTAGAACAAAATTAAAAACTTAATTTGAATAAGATTAGAAAATGTGAGAATATTTTGGTGACTGTTACTGAATCAGATGAAAATGGAGGAGCTATGAATTTTAAAGGGACAGTCCCAGATCTAATGAAACAAAACACATTCTATGAATTTCATTCTTCAATTGGTTGAGTGACTTGTTACTCGTAACTATCACTTACCACTACAAATTCAGTAAGAATATAGACATGATTAACCAGGCACTTAAACAGTCAGGAATTCTGGGACTTATGAAAATTTGTATTTCTTTGAAAAGGTGCCACAAAAGTTCAAAGAGATTTTCACCCAAAATTAACCACCTTTTTTCACTTAAATATATCTGGAACTGCTCCTAAAAATGAGTGATGAATACTGTCAAACATTTACTCGAGAATACATCAAGTCCTAAAAATGTTTTACAAATAGAGTACCCTGTCCATAAATAAATAGACATCTTCCACCATTACAAATAGAGCATCCTGTCAGACATCTTCCACCATGTTGAACACACCTCAGTCATAAAATCATCAGCTTCATCAGCTTTAGTTTACTTTCATACATAGGACCAGTCCATTGTTTTAATATATTAAACACAGTATCAGGACCAGTCTTATTCTAACATCAGGAGTATCAGGACCAGAATAAAATACTCATTGCCATGGCAACACAGCAAACAGCTACATATGGACTTTTTCTTTCACCTAAAAAACACAGTAAAATATCTGATAACGTAAAATAATTTAATATTGGAAATGAAATAAAATGGGGTTTATCATCCTACTGTTCTGTTCACGGCCACACATCATGCACTGTGGTATAGTGGAAATTTTGCCAGGACAGCGGCACAACAGCATACAGTCATTTCAAATTCCAACTGTCAAAGGATCTTTTACGTGCACATCAATGTGTAGAAAAAGAGAGGAAAACTTTGAAATGTGTATTTACGCCATTCAGTACGCCATGGAGGGAAATTTTGCCCTGAGAGCTGCGTTTGTGTTTACTCTTCATTGAATTCTAATTTTCAAGGGTTCTTTAATGTTCAAAACGTTTAGAAACTTATCTATAGGTGATGTAGGGGGGTTGGGATGGCCTAGTCTACAGTGCCCCGCTTCGACCTGAAGCTGGCCGGTCACCTCTTGCTTAGGGCTGTGGCATGGAGATAGGAGCGCCTTCTCAACCTCGTGGGTTTCCTCCGGGCACTCTGGTTTCCTCCCACTGCTAAAAGACCCCTACGCGCATGCGAATTATTGAAATAAAATCAAACCATATGTTAGTCCCAAAATGACCTAGTTTGTGTCTAGTGGAAGTTAAACCCCATTTCTCTCTCTCTATAGGTGATGTATTTTTTCACTCAATCTTAGTTAGAGAGAGAGAGAGAGAGAGAGAGAGAGAGAGAGAGAGAGAGATCGAGAAAGAAATGGGGTTTTACATCAACTCAACACAAACTAGGTCATTTCGGGACTAAAATCACAACACTTGACTCAATGGCAGACCTCATGATTCCATTTGCACAGATTTAAACATTCAGCCCCACTTACCTATTCTTGCAAATTTCCAAAATATTCCTAGAAAGCTGAAATAAGAATTAGATGATGCCTACAGTGATCAGTGATTTTAAAATATTCATGTAAAGACTAAAGAAAACACTGATAAAAACAAATATTAAAACAGTTGCTGAGAAAATGGGGTCCTACTGTAACAGTTCCACTCCTACTGCCTGGTATATTGACGATGAACATACGCCACAGAGAGAATTGGTTCAATAATTCGCTTGCATGAACGGGTCTTTAGCAGTGGGAGGACCTGGAGAAAACCCATAAGGTTGGACAGGCGACCGAGGAATCGTAACCACGCCAGTTGACACAATGACAGACCTCATGATGCATCGCGCATGCTAACCATTCAGCCATTCAATCCCCCTGTGCCATGAGAGACATTTTGCCCTAACAGCGACACTACCCTTATTTCAAATTCCAATTGTCAAGGGTTCTTTTTTACTACGTCTATACAAGTGTGTACATAGAACTATACGACGCTCCTTACAAGGCCCACCGTTCTGCACCACTGACAAGGTGGAACCACGCTGACAAATCCTGATGAACATTCTCAGTCAATACAGGGATTGAAAATATATTATACAGCCAACAGGGCTATAGTAGTATATATTATTAATACAGCCAACAGGGCTATATACTCACCCTGTTTTATTTCTATCAATGATACTAGGTATAATAGATCTCAGATAAGTACAGGTACATATCAACAATAACAAAACCGTTAATAAACTCAGGAAATTAAACAACGCCGACTGAAAAAAACATAAAAATGGTTCATTAATCAGTAGAATATTTAGAGTCACTTATCAGACCTGTAGCTTTAACAGGGGGAGGGGCAAGAGGGTAATGTTGGTTGTTGGTTTAGTATTGCGACCAATGGAAAGGGCACCCATTGGTGCCCATTGGGTTAACCGATTCTTTCCCCATTCAGTGTCTGATTTGTTCCAGGACAGGTAACTGCCTCTCGTCCCCACCGCTACCTACGGGCCTGCTCATACAAATTTTTTGTTAAGGTACACCTGTCACAAATACCTGTAATGGATACCTGTCAGGTATATACACGACAATACACGTATATATCATAATTTGTGTCTGTCAGGTGTGCCATATATCTAGGCATTGTTATAATGAGAAGAAATAGCATGCAGCTCAATATCCCAGCATACAGTAGGCCTACCACCTGCCCTTCCCTGGCTGATGAATATTTTTATCCTGCGACACAAGTTGAGAATGTTTTACCAGTAACAACTAAATATCATTAGCTCCCCAAGTGACATTAGTCAACCGGTCGCTACCTATGATTGAGGCTATCTCATGTTACGTGCTTGGAAAAAACGATTACAAATGACAAGTCTATAGTACTACTACTAGTAGTAGTATTTATGAAAGATGTATGGCGTTTTCAATGACTAAAAACAATGTGGTAGCATGGACCTTATAAGGTATTATAAGGTCCATGGTGGTAGCTACCATTCTTGGTTTTTGAATGTCAAATATGTTATAAAAACGAAAATCCATTAGTTATTTTTGGAACCGATTGATAAAAGAAATATTAAAATATAGGGATTTAGAGAAGTGGAACAAATATTTCTAATGTTTAAATGAGAACACAATGTGTTTATTGTGTGTTTTCACGTGTTTTGTTAAGTTTGTGTAATTATAACAATCAAATGATATTAAAATATATAAAATATGTAAATTAATTTGTCTTTTATTCATGGTGGATGGGTAATTTTAACGTGTGATAAAGTCTCCCTCTTTTGACCTTAATTCTCCTGACATTTTTACAAAAATCTCCTGACATTTTGCTTGTGGCCAATCACATGTATGTTAGTCGCTCCATGCCACATAAGTCACCCCATGTCATATTAGCTGCAGTAAGAAAAAGACAAATCTAATGGGAGCTCAGCTGGGTAGTTGATTGTCTTACTTTCAATTTATCATTTTCATGATTAGTCGAGTTTCGTGAACTAATTAATAGAATAGGATCACACATGTTTTCACGCTCATTAATTTTGTGTGCTCTGTTAATCGGGAGTTTTGTGTCATTGTTAAAACGTAAAATGGCTAATAGAATATTCAATGATATTTAATTGACAAATTTACCAACCAACCATTTTCGACAGGTCATGAGAAAGTTCAACGTGTTGATTTTACCGAAAACCGATAACATCTATTTTGAATGGATCATCTATTAATATCGCCCAATCCAAGTTTGTAAGATGGGAGAGACGCGATCTTTGAGTCATTGAATTTCAACTGCCATTTAGTTAGACTTCCTTAACCAGTATTAATTTCAACCTAAATCAAAAATTTATCAACTAATCTGCTACGGAATGATATCAGAAATATAAGACTTTTTAAAAAATTTTCGCTGTAATAAATCTCAAAATGCCAATTTTTGTATAGGGCCAACATGTTTGCAAATTTTTATTTTCAATAGACTGAAAGCTGACAGATGTTTTCTTTTATATTTCGTTTCGTTTAAATATACCAATCTGACGTTTTGTTACAATATGGCTGTCAAAAGTAGAAAAAATTTGTAAACAAACAACGAACTTTATAAATATAGTGAAATAATTCAATTGCAGAGGTTACCAGGTTATTTTTTTATAGACTGAATCTTTATACGTGCCAACAGATTCTTCAAATACCATTTTCATATCCGCCTCATTGATGTGGATGCAGGTAGATCCATTATTAATTATTATTAATAGTCAATACAGCTGAATAGACACACTGTGACACTGATCAGCAGTGAATATTCGCTAGGCCGCTACAATCACTGATATGGATGACATTGCTGCGACTTAATGAGTCACAAATATTAACTTCTTTCCTCCAACAAAATCTAAAACATTTTTTTTTTATGTATTAGAAAAATAAATAAAGCCGTTTGAAGTATTTGTAGGTAAAAATTATTTCGTATTTAGTGTAAATGGGTATTAAAATGAGTAAAAGGCAACATTCAACCCAAATTAGTAACGTCTTTTGTAAACATGCACGTGCCATTGAGCCAATGATTGACGTCGCGTGATGTGACGTCACATGTTCAAGACAGTCATCTTTAACAGATATAGAAAACTTTCGTAATCCTCTGTGAAACAGTTTGGCATTGGAGCTTTGCTCTTTAGCAATATCAGTATCAAAGTACAAAGGAGATAGAAAGGAGATAACTCTTAGCATGTTAATATGCACATGCATTACATCTATTTGATAAGGCCAACTTCAAGATTGGTGGAAGGTCACGAGATGTAGACAGGGCTAGCACTAATCCCAACCTTAACCATAACCCTGGCCCTAATGTTTACCCTAACCTACAATCTCCACATCAATGACAGAAATTGAGTTGGTCTTAACAAATAGATCTAGCCCATGCACATTGTCTGTTTGACCCAGTGGCAGTGTATTCGGTCCATGCCAGTTTCAGTTATGCTATTTTGTTACCGGAAAAGAGCTTTGCTCTATATTATTAGGCAGGTTGATGTAGGCCTACCTAATAATGACGTACAGTAGTAGGCCTACATCGACCTTCCGTACATCGACCTTCCGTACAGTGACCTTCCGTACAGTAGTAGGCCTACCTAATAATAACGTAGTAGGCCTGATTACTGATATAACATCAATCTCATGCGATGATATCAACTCTAGGCCTAATAAATCATTTAAATTTTAATTTTTCTAATAAATATCCATTATATCTGTTTTAGTTTAAGGTAAAAGCATGAGTAAAAAGGTTCTTTCAAAGATTACAACCGTTGGAAGTCAGAAGTTTTTTCTGTTAACGACGATACCAGTAGATAAAGAAGATGGTTTTAATTTGTTACTAACGGATGGACAATCAACATGGACAGGAACTTGTAAGTTATACATGGGTGGGGATATAGGGAGTTGTAAGTTATACATGGGGATATAGGAATGAAATAAAATGGGGGTTTATGCACTACCTTTCTGCACTGATGGAGACCAGCTTACACCCATCCTCGGTTGCCCAGTGTAGTCATTCCGTTCTACTCCACTATACCCTGGGTTAATCCATAGGGTTTCCACGATTTCAAATTATCTGCCCTGGTGGATTGTGATATTTTTATCGTCCAATCCCATAAAGCGTTACTTGGAAAGGTAATAGGCGAAGGGAAGTAACTCTCATCGTTTTCCAACAAAGAATACCCCCAAAACATGGCTACCTTAGTCCGTTCTTGCACACTTTACAAATATGTCATTTGGGAAAAATACCTACCGCGTAGTAGAAAAATCAGTGTCATTTAAGAATTTCACGACAGAACTTTCCCTGCCATCTTTTTGTGTGCATGTCAATTCTTTTATATTAAATCTTTTACAAACTTTCTCATAATCGATCAAACAAGCCGCCACATTGTTTGTAAACAATGTAGTTCTATGACGTAAAAAATGACGCTAAAGAGTCTACGTAAGACTGGTTTGTAAACTGTTTTTTGATTGGTTCGTACACTCTAACTACATTCAAATAGTTTGAAATCGTAGAAACCCTATTGATTAACCCAGGGTATAGTGGAGTAGAACGGAATGAGTACACTGGGTAACCGAGGATGGCATACACCATGCTTAATTTTTGCATCAGATAGCATTTTAAGACCTCTGTTGTACGGTTTCTCATTTCAAAGCTTTAAAGCAAAATAGAGCATCAAAAATTACAGCAAGTGCCGCCGAGATATATTTTATGTGCCGTAGGGAAGCAAACTTTGCCCACCCCCCACCCTACACCTCTACCACCAACAAGAATATTGATACCATAAATAAACTACAACCAACTTTATATGTTTACTCCCCATTCATATTCTGCAGCAGGAACACCAGTCATGTAGACGTAAAAATCGGTCCTGAGCGATCTACCGATTGAACCTCCCTTCTGTATATATGCAACACCATTCCCACTGAGTGAAAAATGTGTGGTTTTATGATATATTTGACTAAGGCTTTCTGTCAACTAATTTTTTCGATGACGTTTAATTGCAGGGTTTTTTGTACTGTGATGTCCCTCAATGTTCCCCAAACAACCTAACCATTTGGTCAAGAAATAACAAACGCTCCCTGATTCCAGCTACCACAAAATAAGCTGGCAGACAACAGTCAAGTTTCCAGTCAGTGAAACCCGGGGTGTTTTTCAGATAATCCAGTATTTTTCATGTAACTAACGTAAGATTATGGATGTATACTTTCCATATATACCAAAATTGCCATACTTTTATTGAAAATAACTACTGGATAAATACTTGCGGACAATATATCCTAAATTTTATTACAGTTTCAGCCGATGATATGGACAAACAGAGTAAAAGGTTAAAAATGGATTTTACCTCATATTTTAATCAAACAGAAAAAGCCTTCATCAGAGATGATGATGATATGAATTTTGAATACAGTGTTAAAATTAAAACTGATGATGCGGCTGAATTGGTGTGGAAGAAACATGTCACCTCAGATGATATTAAGGTAAATTGTTTGTTCACTTTTTATAAGCCCCCACATTGAAATATGATCGTATATTGTCGCTATCTCCGTCCTTTCGTCTATAGGCTTAAGTTAATATCCGATTGACTTTAAATTCAGAAGCCTATTGATTTTCAACAATTTCCGATAATTAATGGAAGAGTTGTGCCCTTGATCCCTTTGAAAAATCTTGTGGACGCTCTCAAGGCTAATGTTTATGCACAGTGTTTTTAAAGGTCACAATACAAAGAAGCCTATCGATTTTCAATAATTTCAGATAATTAGTGCCATAGTTATGACCCTTGACCTCTTTGACTATACTTGTTAACACTCTACAGGCCAGAGTAGTCAACAGACGAGATTATATTTATACACTGTGTTATAGCTGCTGTGGATGTATTTGTTGCTTGGCAACCTATCTTTTTATGAATTTTAGGCTTTTTTGAAAATACAGGAGACGAACAGTGACAACACTGTTCACATGACTGCATCTGTCTTGTAAATCATTGTTTTGATTTTCGTATTGAGTATGTTTACAGTATTTAAATAAGTTACAGATATTAAGATCTTGTTGGAGGCACAGTATATGGTCTATAGTGACTGGTATATGTTTTATAGTGACTGGTATATGTTTTATAGTGACTGGTATATGTTTTATAGTGACTGGTATATGTTTTATAGTGACTGGTATATGTTTTATAGTGACTGGTATATGTTTTATAGTTTCAGTTAGGGAGTATAACTCTAATGTTAAAAGATGATCCAGTGACTGGTATATGTACAATATTAAATCATAGCGTAGTCAACAATGAACGAGATCAACATTAACTTAAACAGCTAGAAACAGATAATAACAGACTGTCACAAGAACGAATAATGGCTTTAAAGGGGATGACATCGTAGTATTTATACCGTAATATATTTGATACTATTGTAGTGTTTATGCACCTTTAAAGCTCGATTGGTCGATAGGAATAGCACATTTTTATACGCTCACATTTTCATGTGGACGTATTATGTCGTCGCCCCTGTCCGTCCGTCCGTCCGGACATCCGTCCGTCCGTCCGTCCACAATTTGTTTGTGGACTCTCTACAGGTCACAATTTTTATCCGATTTTGACGAAACTTATAATATAGGTTTATCCCCATAAGATCTCGGCTGCTTTCGATATTGGCATGTATCGGATGGAAACTTCATGGATTATGGCCCCTGATTTTACGAAATATCATGTTTTTAGCTTGTGGACCCTATAGAGGTCACAATTTTGAACCGATTGTGATGAAACTTGACATGCATGTTTATAACCCCAAGATCTTGATTCCTTTCGATATGCCCATCGGATCGTAACTTCCTGAATTATGGCCCCTGATTGTCCGAAAAATCGCCCTTTTTAGCTTGTGGTCCGTCTGGAGGTCCAAATTATTATCTGATTCAAAAAACCGTTCGATTATATCACCGTTGCATGGTAATGAAGGTTGGGTTCGAATTTCGTGAAAATCGGACCAAAATTGACATACAGAATGGCCGCCGTTTGTAAGCGAATAGTGTGAAAATATGTTATTTCAAGGTTGTGGACCCTATAGAGGTCACAATTTTGAACCGATTGTGATGAAACTTGACATGCATGTTTATAACCCCAAGATCTTGGTTCCTTTCGATATTTGCGCCCATCGGATGGTAACTTCCTGAGTTATGGCCCCTGATTGTCCGAAAAATTGCCCTTTTTAGCTTGTGGTCCCTCTGGAGGTCAAAATTATTATCCGATTTAAAAAACCGTTTGATTATATCACCGTTATATAGTAATGAAAGCTGATTTCGGATTTCATGGAAATCGAACCATAATTGACATACAAAATGGCCGCCGTTTATACGCGAATATTGTTAAAATATGTTATTTCAAGGTTGTGGACCCTATAGAGGTCACAATTTTGAACCGATTGTGATGAAACTTGACATGTATGTTTATAAGCCAAAGATCTTGGTTCCTGTCTATATTTGCGGCCATCGGATCGTAACTTCCTGAATTATGGCCCCTGATTGTCCGAAAAATCGCCATTTTTAGCTTGTGGTCCCGGAGGTCAAAATTATCATCCGATTTAAAAAACCTTTTGATTATATCACCGTTACATGGTAATGAAGGTTGAGTTCAAATTTCGTGAAAATCGGATTCAAATGGACAGACAAAATGGCCCCCGTTTGTACGCGATTAGTGTGAAAAAATGTTATATCAAGGTTGTGGACCCTATAGAGGTCCTATAATACATGTTTATAACCTAATGATCTTGGTTCCATTGCATATTTGCCCAAATCGGATCGTAACTTCCTGAATTATGGCCCCTGATTGTCCGAAAAATGACCTATTTTAGCTTATGGTCCCTCTGGAGGTCAGAATTATTATCCCATTTAAAAAACCGTTTGATTACATCACCGTTACATCATAATGAAGGCTAAGGTCGAATTTCGTGAAAATCGTACCAAAATTGGCTGAAAAAATGGCCGCCGCTTGTACGTGAAGAGTGTAAAAATATGGTATATCAAGGTTGTGAACCCTGTAGAGGTCATAATCTTCATTCAATTTTGATGAAACTTGAAACACATGTTTACAACTTAACAATCTTAGTTCCTTTCGATATTTGTGCATATCGGATTGTAACTTCCTGAATTATGGCTCCTGATTGTACGAAAAATGACCTTTTTTTTTTAGCTTGTGGTCCCTCTGCGGTCAGAATTATTATCCCATTTAAAAAACCGTTTGATTATATCACCGTTACATCGTAATGAAGGTTGAGGTTGAATTTCGTGAAAATCAAACCAGAATTGACAGCTGTTCTTGTCAGGCCATCCTTCCTTCATCACTAACAAGGGGAAACCACGCCAGAAAATCTAGATGAACTTTGTCACCCAATGCAGGGATCAAACACCCAACCTCAAGGCTACCAAGCCAGCATGTTACCCACTTAGCAACATGATCCCCAGTCGAATTTGAAGCCTACTGAAATGCACCTTTATAACCCAAAGATCTTAATTCAAATTCTAACTTAATGATGTAGGAAAAATCACTTTCGGTATTGCTTGTTCTCTATCAATCTCTCGAAAATGTGGGCGTATCCTGCCTGGCAGTGCCAGCCTATCTTACTCTCGTGCATTCACAGGGACTTCAAATTCAAATTATCTGCCTTTGAACCAATCAAAAAACAGTTTACACACCTGTCTTAGTCTTATCATCATTGTTGACGTTCCTGTCACCCAGTCGATTGGTCGATAGGAATAGCACATGTATCAAGGGCAGATAATTTGACTG
Source organism: Patella caerulea (assembly GCA_036850965.1). NCBI lineage: Eukaryota > Metazoa > Mollusca > Gastropoda > Patellidae > Patella > Patella caerulea. Next base: position 2,447,343 of record JAZGQO010000002.1, read on the forward strand.
TTTCTCCCCCGTGAATGACCCCTGGGTGTGCTGGATAGAACGTAATGGTACCACTGACGATATCGAGGATGAGTGAAAATTGAAAAAAAATTATTTGGTAATTTCTAATCAATTACGTTTGGTGAAATACTTGAACAGTCCAAATTGAGTCGTTTGTGGCTGCTTAGTCGATTTTAGATTATTATTTTGACAATCGTGAATCAGCCATTTTTAAAATATTTCCATATCAAGTCAAGTGTTTCGTTCCTCAGCTTGAACATGACAAGGAGTAGAGTTGTCTGTCCAAATTGTTTGCCTTTCTCTGAGACCTCTGACCCTTAGTTCACAAAGCATTCTCAGACTAAAGTTGAGAATTTGCTCAACTTTGAATCAGAGTTTATGAAAAATATATTTGATCCAGAAATACAAAACTTTGCATATAGTTTTTTATTTATGTATTTGATACATTAAAACAACAAAATTATTATAAAGGGTCATATTTTAGTTAAAATAAGGCGGACAAGTTTGAGTAAATTCTCAACTTAATTCTGAGAATGTTTTGTGAACTCAGGTCCTGGTTTCCTCCCACTACTAAAGACACGACCTACACACAAGCAAATTATTGAAATATTTTCTAACCATATGACAATCCTTCTAAATGACAAAAATTAATAGCTCTGTAGGTTTGTTTCTAATTTCAACTTTTCTTTTATAGAGGCTGGAAAAATGTGTTGCTGCTAAAGAAGAAATGGAAAAAGATTTATTTTCCAAGGTAAATAACAAGTGCTCCAATGAATGATTTATCAGTTGAATTTGTGTAATATAAGATAAAATATGAAAATCTGCTTCTTAATTTTAGTTTCAATTAATTTCTGGATTCCTGAAATTATAGGAAATTATCTCCCTTTAGCGCTGTGTAATCAGAGGTCGGGACACATACACACTCAAATTATACCTGGCGATCTTCAATTAGTGATAAAATATGCAGGGTATTACGCGAAAGACTTCATAAGATGTACAGAGTTAAAGCAAAATTAAGCCTATTATCAAAAATAGGCTTACACCATCAAATGCCAGTTGTTGGATCTTCTTTAATGTGGACACCATCTTGTGCTCGGGTGAACCGCCAGTTTTCATCCTTTTCCTTGCTAAACCAGTGACATATGGAAAACATCGTGGAAATTAATAGTTTATATAAGATTTGAGGCCTAAAGAAAGCTGTGTAATAGACAGATTTACATATTACATAATGTATGTTTAATGAGACAGCCACAATTATTATATCATCCACACAAATTTCTTTTATTTTTAGTTTGTTGCCGTATTAAATAGTAAAAAAGAAAAAATAAGAAATTTAAAAGAAAATGGTTCAGGTGAGAGAGACTTTAGGGTTTAACATCCACTTGACACTAACAAGATCATTTCGCAATAAACATATTACAATAATTTGTAGGCAGTGAAAATATTTTATTATATGACCCAAGCTTTACTCATGTATGGACAATTTTTATATTACTTTTTATTACCTTTAAAAATACATATTCAAACTAATTTATTTATAATAATTTTGCTTTAAATCCTTCTCAAAACATTGTAATTGTCAGGGAATACCCCTGTTATAAAAAATGGATCATGTGACTTACTTCTCCTGGTACCTAGCTACGGGGGCGATGCCGGATGAGAATTCATTGCATATTTTCCATGGTTCTTAACTCTGAAACTGGTGCACCATCAAATTTATCAACATATACATCAAGCGCTCTCTAATACTGGGAGATTAGATAATCATACAATTGACGGTGGCTTAGTGGATAAGATGCTGCCTCGCTAGCCTGCAGGTCGGGTTTTCGATCCATGCATTGGCCCAAAAAGTTCATCCAGATTTTTCGACGTCATTCACCCTTGTCAATGATGCAGTTAAGGGGCCTGACAAGGACAGCTGTCTAGTTGTTGGGATGGGATGGAAAACCGAAGTGTACAAAAAAGATCTCTCGGCAGTTGGAATTCGATATAAGAGTAGGCCGTAGCGCTGCTGCCCAGGCAAAATTTCCCTCATAGCACACTGTATGACGTGTGCCTGTCTTCCATTAGCCCAGTTTAGGCGCAGAACAGTAGGACGTTAAACCCCATTTCATTTCATTTTTTATTTAGCGTTACTTGAGCAGGCGTCGCTGATTTTCGGGTTGCCATTTAAGGAAACCCTTACATTTTTGCCCTGTATCCAGTATTTTTCTAGTAAGATTGGATGTATCTACTTTCCATGGCATATATAATATATTTCTAGGAAAGTTTGTTTAAAGAAAATATTTGATATGTTATTACAGGTGAGGGTAGAGACAACATATTATCAATAGCATGTTAAACCCCATGTTATTGCTGATGCAGTATAAAGTACCTGGCTAGAGACAACATATTATCAATAGCATGTTAAACCCCATTTTATTGCTGAGGGTAAAACTGAAGGAATTAAAATCTGTATTTCATATTCTGTTGGAAACTTGTTAATGTTATATACATCTATACTACTGTATCTATACTACTGTATTATATGCGTTGCGACCCACTTGTGTCAATTTCAATAGATTTAGCTCCTTTAACATTAAGTTAACACTGATTTTGAGACTAACATGGTACTCATGTTAATAATTCACCTGTTTGTTAAGCAGCAGGAGGAAACCAAAGGTTATTCATGCCTCTTGACTTAATAACAGACCTAGTGACCTAAAGCACATGAAGTAAACCCCACCCTTTATCCTGTTTATTTCACCTTTGATTATCAGACCATACAAAACAATATATTTAGGTTTACAGACTATGATGCTTTTTCGTTTCCATTCAATTTACCCAGAGAAAACAATTTGATGCGATAATTAATGGGACCATTTGTTTTTTCAAAATTAAAACATGTTGTACACTCTTTTTTAAATGATTCCGGAGTATCAGCAATGGCCTGCCAACTGCATTAGCCAGTCTGGTATTAACCGCTGTATTAGCCAGCCTGGTATTAACTGTCATACCAATAGCATGAGATGACTGTAGGACAGCCAGCCTGGCATTAACCTTACTAGAAAAAAAAGCATTATTTTGAAAGTATTCTGATTTGCTTGCTCTGCTTTTGATAGGCTGTTGAGGAAAACTGCACATCAAAACACAAATATAGCAAACAAAACTTGCATGAGGCATGTACACACACATTCGTTTAATAAATATGAATATAAAAAGATTATATAATACTTACTACAGTGTCACAGTCGAATTCTACTCGAAATGGAAGACAAAACAGAGAACAACGGGTGGAAACAAATAAAGAAGAAAGGTAAATGGACTTTAATTATTGAATACCTGGTCGAATACATGTATCAGGTTACAATATTGCTGTAGAAGCCAAAGTAATTTGTGACCATCTGGTCAAATTGGTGGATCAACAACAATTTAGCTGTGATGTGGATCAAAGTCAATTTAGCTGTGATAGCCATAATTCACTAAACCAATAATTCACTGATTTTGTAACAGATACTATAATAATTTACATATAAACAAATTATTATAACAGAGAATCACTTGAGAAATAAATAAACTTGGATTTTATGTAATCAGTTGATGACCAAACCTGTGCCATTTAGACTATTATTGATGACCTGTTACAGAAAGCCAGCAGTAATCACATTATTTGATAGAACTTGGAATTTGTAGAGTCTGTATTTGATGACCAAACCTATTACTGACGATAGTCAGCCGTAGTCACATTTTTTGATAGAATTTGGATTTTGTAGAGTCTGTTTTTAATCACCATGGTTTTTATTTTCTAGTGATAAAGAAGAAAATACAGACGAGGAAGAGGTCGGTTATATAATACGATAGAGTTACTTCCCTTTCTGTCATGTTTTTATTTTATTCTCTGTAATTGGAGCATTCTCTTATACACAGGATCTGGGTTTTCCTTCCGGTACAAACAACCAAATGCTGTTCACTAACAAGGGAACACCATGCTGTCTGACCATCTGTACTACCCCACTAAAAGAGGGGACACCCTGCCGTCTGAACAACTGTCCCATACTACTGACACGGGAACGCATTAAGGAACTTTCTTAAAATAGATGTTTATTTTTGAATATTACATGATATCAATAATTAATATTTATTGAATGACGAAAGAAAATTTGAAAACCTATTCAAAGTACTATGTATATATATACAAAGCGTTATTATTTATTTTAGACGCCACCACCTAAACGTCAGAGAAAGAATGTGGGCCGTAAAACTGGTGATCTAGATTGTTCGTTAGATTTAGGGGAGGACGAGATTGAATCATCATCTTCTAGGATAGTTAAAAGGTAGAATTTATACACAGTAGGGTTTCACTGGACAGTTAGATTCAGTAAGATGGTTGTAGGGTTTCACTAGACAGTTAGATTTAAATGGTTGTTATGGTAACTCTATGTGGTTCTTATGATAACTATATATGGTTGCTATGGTAACTATATATGGTTGTTCTGGTAACTGTTGTTATTGTAACTATATGTGTTTGTTATGGTAACTATATATGGTTGTTATGGTAACTATATGTGAATATTATGGTCATTGTGTTTTATTTTTAAGGCCAGCTAGAAAGAGAGGAAGTGTAAGAACAGGGACACCAAGTAAACCGATTTTACCTAAAATAACTCGAAATACGTCCAATGAGAGGTAATTAAAATATATTATAAACCTATTCTACCTAAAGTAACTAGAAATACGTCTAATGAGAGGTAATTAAAATATTATAAACCTATTCTACCTATAGTAACTAGAAATACGTCCAATGAGAGGTAATTAAAATATTATAAACCTATTCTACCTAAAGTAACTAGAAATACGTCCAATGAGAGGTACTTAAAATATTATAAACCTATTTTACCTAAAGCAACTCGAAATACGTCTAATGAGAGGTAATTAATATATTATAAACCTATTCTACCTAAAATAACTAGAAATACATCCAATGAGAGGTAATTAATTCAATATCTGCAACCTAAATCAGGTACCCTTATGACAAAGTACACGAGTGATTTTTAAACCTGGTCAGTTAAAGTTTGTTTAATATACATCTCTGTGTAGTTCATCTGTAGTTGAAGACTGTATTATAGACTATTATGATATTGAAAATACAGAATCATTCAATTAGAATTGATAACTTGCCAGTATTTAGAGCTGACCCCTTGAAATGCGGAACCCATGGTTAATGGCACTCTCCATACATTTTTATTGGCTGCAAATATTGTTTCACTGCGCATATTTTAATATATCGCGAGAGAAATGGGGTTTAACATCCACTCAATATGGTTTAATTTTATGCCAACAATTCTCTTGCAGGTTTGTGTGTTGAGCAGTGCACAAGGAACCATGAGGTTGGACAGACAACCCTAACTCTTTGTCACATTTAAGTGGGGATTCGAAACCCCACCACCTGACTCAAGTACAAACCTTATGATTTCATGCACATGCGTTAAACTACTAGACCACTCAACCCCCTTAATCTACATTAGCGCCGGGGATCACGTGGCTAAGTGGGTAAGGCGCTGGTTTGCTAGCCTGGAGGTCGGGGGTTCGATCCCTGCATTGGCCGAGAAAGTTCATCTCGATTTTCCGGAATGGTTTCCCCATGTCAGTGATGCAGAATGGAGGGCCTGACAAGGACGGCTGCCTAGTCATTTGGATGGGACGAAAAACCGAGGTCCTGTGTACACATTGGCGTGCACGTAAAAGATCCCTTGGCAGTTGGAATTCGATATAAGAGTAGGCCGTAGCGCCGCTGTCTGGGCAAAATTTCCCTCATAGCACACTGTATGGCATATGCCCCTCTTCCATTAGCCCAGGTTAGGTGCAGAAGAGTAGGACGTTAAACCCCATTTCATTCATTCATTCAGAATAGAACAGTAGAGCTTTCATCCTCCATTTTATTTCATTTTATTTAATCTCTATCATTCATATAATTTATATATCTTATTTTTTTATATTTTAGTTATGTTGGTGGTCGAGGTCAGATGAGTAAAAGTAGTTCTAATAATTCTAATGTATCTAATATAGATCCTGAAGATCTGTTCAGTGATTTGTAGATAGAATTCAGTGGTTCAGAAACATTTCCGTCTTCTTTATAACCAAGGCAGCACTCATTATCGTATTATTCAGTGATTCAGAAACATTCTATCTTCATATCCCTTACCAGGCCCTCTGTCATGCATCGCTGACAAAGAGGAACAATGCCAGGGAATCTGGATGAACGTTATGGACCACTGCAACTACAAGGATCGAACAGGGGACTTGCAGGTTACCAAGCCAGTGGTTTATGACTTAGTCATCGTGTCTCCCAACAGTATAAACAATGTTGTGTATTAATTATATACAATATAAACGCTATCTTGTATAAACAATGTTGTGTATTAGTTATATACAATATAAACGCTATCTTGTTAATAAAACGATATGTTATTTATGAATTCTGTTGTTAATGGGGGGGGGGTGTTTTAATGGTTTGTACTAGGTACTGTACAGGGGCGGATCCAGGATTTTCAGAAAGAGGGGGCGTGCTGCACCACCTTGGGAGTGCGAAGCCCGGAACCGTGATTTTTGAGTGTAAAAAATGCCCACAAGGACTAATTTCGTGCTAAAACTGTAAATTACGATTTCCAACCTAAACTATTTTCGTTCTCCTTTCTCGCGAGAATATATGGAGCTAAAAATTGTTCGACACCTCAAAAAATAGAGGGGGCGTGCGCCGGGTGCGCCCCCCACTGGATCCGCGCCTGCTGTATCATAAAACCTGTCATTGAGTCAACTGATGTGGTTTCGAATCTCCGGCTGTGCGTGACAAGGAGTAGGGCCACCTGTCCTACCTCGTGGGTTTACTCTGGGCACTCTGGTTTCCTCCCACTGCTAAAGACCCCTAAGTGCAAGCGAATTATTCAAATAAAATTAAAAGCATTATGTTAGTCCCGAAATGACCTAGTTTGTGTCAAGTGGACTTTAACCCACATTTCTCTCTCTCTCTCTCCTTCCAGAGTTCACGAATTAATCTGATTTATCACCCAATCAAGAGGCGGAACTAGGAATTTTGAAAAGGGGGGGCGCCGGAAAATGAGGGCACTGACCGAAGAGATGGGGCACGCGGCATGAGGGGGGTGGGGGGCGCGCGGGGTTGTGGGCAAGAAAATTATCCGTCATTACCTTACATCTGTAGCCAATCCAAGAGCTATTTGACTGATATTTTCGTCTAAACGTTCGTCTAAAGGGTTCTCTATCATATCAATCCGAGGGAGAGTAGGTTTATATCTGACATATACAACGTTCACCCTTAAATTTAATGGACTCTTCTAAAAAAAGCAACAGTGATTGGATGATTTCTCGGTAGTTTCCGCCAAATAGCGAGAATTACCGATGTAATAATGCGCGTGTTTTTGTTTACACGTCGCCATTTTGAATTGAAAGCAAGAACAAAGCGGATAATTAAACGAAGTCAGACGAATAATCAATCCTTTTTAGTCATCATATTGACGATGGAATAGATGTGGATGCAAATATGATGAGGACCTGTCCAAAGCCTGAAGAAAATTTGGATCAAAAGGCAATCTTTTCCGATATTTCTGACAATGAACCTACTCCAGGGTGCCTTGAGGTTTCGTTCACACGTAACCTCAAGGTTCCAGGAGCTGTCGTTGTATTACGCAAGGTCCGACTAAATTATTGGCGCATCAAGTTTGAAAGGCGTCAGTCGATAAATTTTAAATGCATGTCCTACCTTATTGTGTGACCCATCTCTGAACAACAATAACACTTATTGACACACACAAGAGGTTCATTGAAACAGGTTTATCCAATATCACATTCAAAAACATATCATGTAGCCGCCATGTTAGGATAGTTTGACATCCGTTTGACGTCATATCCTCCCAATTAAAATTTGAGGACCCCTCTTTAACACGAAACGAAATGCATTTTTGTACAATATTTCTATGGATTGCAGTACTGTTTTTGTAAAGATTTTATATTGGGATAGAAGACGATGTTTATTGAAGGAATAATTAGGTCGCTCTTCACGCGTAGTTGAAAATACACAATGTCAATTGAGAACTTAATAATTAAAAGTTGCTTCTTTATTTAGTAGGCCTAGATCAGTGCTTGAAATTGAAACTTTTCTTCAACAACAAAATTTTTAAAAAAGCCGTAGCTAAAATTAGCTGACAAGGCACCACTGCCTAACTTCTTATTTAAAACAAACTGTTGTCATTTTCCGTCACGGGACGTGCAATTTTTATATATCGTGTCAATTAATCTGGCCCTAATTGTGTTTAGTGGTGTCATTAGTATAAATTATACCAATTCCTCATAAGTAATAAAGCCATCGCAATTTGCTTTCCTTTCATTTTAGTTATTTGTGTTCATAACGGTGGCCTTCATGTCAGCTATAACTAAAATTGATTCGTCAAATTTCCCACGGGACTGCCATAACCTATTTTTACGACAATTGCCGTTATCCCGTGGTAATTTCTAGCATAGGCTATATGATTGTGATTATTATTTATAAAATGTTGATTACAATATAATTTAAAATCCTCAAATTTGTCGGCATTCATAGAATGTTTCATCGCAAACGGTTGATTGTGAATATGAGAGCTTCTGTCGTTATCAATGTCACGTGACATTTTCCCCGCCTTTCTATCTTTAGAGTTGAAAATATCAATAATTATTTAGCATTGAGTCTTGTGTCACACACACGGCAACTAAGATAAACGGATCGAGTGCGATTTTAAGTAAGAGAGAGTGATTTATTCACAATCAAAATAATATTTTATGAAAAGGTATTTGACTGCCGAGTCTTTTTGAACAGATATCGGCTACGCAAATATCGGCAAAATTTCTTTTGATAGGCCACTCATCGGCCGATTAGTCTACTGAATGGCGAAGCGGATTATCGGAACATCACTAAAAATAAATTTAAAATGATCGCCTTCAAATTAGTCTCATGCGATTTCGTTTCGTTTAAAGAATTCGTTCGTAATGTGCATCAACCCAGATTTCACCTTTCACCTATGTAGGTCATTTCCGTTTTCAATGTGTTGTGTTGGTTGTAGTCGAAGATTTTTGTGAAATGTCTTAAAATAGACAATAAAAAATATTTTTCGGAACACAGATGGATATGATATGTAAATTTAATGTGTTAGCAGTGCAGATAACTGAAAATTGTGAATTTTGCCGTCCGCTGAACGAAGTAAACTAGTTATCAACTTTTGCTCCGAGCTTTTGACTGTTCGGAAGTTAGATGTTACGTCGTCAGAATATCAAAGAGTAACATCTAACTTGTTGGATTAACAATGAACCGTGATTGGAATTTAGGTATTTTCAGAGAAGGATTTGACCGACTGGTTAAGTGGACTGTATCCAAAAATACTTTACAATGGAACTTTTGAGCGATAAATACTTTCAAGTCTTGCAGTGTGTGGAGAAATAATGTGGGCGGAAAGAAAATTCTGAAAGATATGTTAGACATGGACTATGGATAACCGATTTAAATATGCCGATAAGTACATGTACACCGTCTATTTCGTTACTGCATGCTACAAACTGTACCATACAGTGGGCTATGAGGGAAATTTTGCCCGGGCAGCGGCGCTACGGCCTACTATTATATCGAATTCCAACTGCCAAGGGATTGTTTACGAACACGCCAATATGTACACGGGACCTCGGTTTTTCGTCCCATCCGAACGACTAGACAGCTGTCCTTGTCAGGCCTTCCGTTCTACATCACTGACAAGGCGAAACCACGCCGGAAATTCGCGATGAACTTTCTCGGCCAATGCAGGGATCGAACACCCGACCTCCAGGCTAGCGAGCCAGCGCCTTGCCCACTTAGCCACGTGATCCCCCAAGCATGTATGAGGTTCACCTTGAAAAACTTGAGATACACAAGCTGGAAGTAGAGACAAGAAAACAAGCAATTTTCGGCCTTACATTTCAACGTAAGCAACTTCTCAACCCTTGTAGCCCTCCGCCTCAAAATCATGAATATTTACTATAACCTGGCAGAAAATGTATTTTCAAACCCTTTTCTTTGATTCTACACCCATCGCTTTTGGTTTATCCTGTTTTCTATCCATCACTTGCAAAATGTTGCGTATCCTGCCTGGCAGTCGCTGGTTATTTAAATATGCAACATGTAAATTTCGTAGAAGAAAAAAATACAAATTTTGAGTGTTTTCTGTGTAATTTGTTTATATCCTGTCCCATTTTTTCACAGAACTCAAATACTGCCTTTAACAAGAAAGATTTTAGCCCAAAGACCCATGGACCTGAGATGCATCGATGTACATAAAGCAGCATGTGTACTTAAAGGGTCATCATTTTGGCAAATATTCTTTGATTTTTCTTTTTCTTTCACCGGTAGGTTTTCGGAACATATGGGAAGCATACAAAGGCCTTTTGGTGATACCTGAAGTTTTACCCTTATATACGACACATCTAACCAAATATTTCCAAGCCGTAGGACGATAGTTATTTTTGGCCTTTCTCTCCCTTTCCCTTTACCCCCTTTTGCTTTTGTGGTGTAAAATCAAAGAAAGGCGTTTGAAAATACATTTTATGCCAGGTTTTGGTGAATATTCATGATTTTGAGGCGGAAGGATACATGAGTTGAGAGGTTTGTTACGTTGAAACGTAAGACCGAAAATTTCATGTTTACTTGTCTCTACTTCAAGCCTGTGTATCTCAAATTTTTCATGGTGAACCTCATACATACTTTTGGAGAAGAGTTTGCCACATATTTTGTTTCATATGTGGCAGAAAGCGTTATACACAACAAAAATTTGGGGAAAAGTTAGAGCCGGTCTAAGAGACGAGAATTAACATAAAAGTTAATGAGGAAATCATTAGTGGTCTGTGGCCAATATTATCAAGTCTATATATTATGCAATAAAACCTGACATATCGGTTTAGAGTTAAATCGACTATTGACATGATGTAAACATATCGACATAGTTCATGTCGGCATAGGGTGAATTTAATGCGTTTAGCGTTTTGTTTCAATCAATGTAAATTTATCGATTAACTAGACAACATCTACATTTATACGTCATGGTGTCAGGGTTAATGTAAACTACAATTTCTCGGAAATTCAACTTTTATTATTGTATTGGGGTCAAGGCCAACAAACGTCCTACAGTTTCTCAGAAAATCAACTTTTATTATCGTATTGGTGTCAATGTCATATTTCCCATAATAAGCCAACGATCAACTATCGGATGATCGAGATTAAAAGGTTAACAAATATAACGATAATGTGGATAATCGAGACTTTGTTCCTTGTCAGGTATCATTAACAAAGAGGTGGGGGGGGGGCAAAGTAATATGTGCACAGATGGAATTCGATACAAGAGTACAGATGAGGTTTAACAACCACTTGACATAAACCAGGATATTTGGGACTAACATATAGAGATATTACAACTGTTACTAAATGAAATGGAGTTCAAAGTCCTACTCAATGCTGTACTAACAGGTTCTTGTGCATGCATGCTAACGTGTACTGTACTAACCAGTTCTTGTGCGCGTTTCATACGAACGACTAAGGCTGCCCCCCCACCCCCCAATTAGGGGATCAATATCAGACGTAATTGTCAACAGTTACAAATGTGTTGTTATTGATGTGTCCCCATTTGAATATTGTTCACAATAAGAAGCAAAATAAAAAAGATATGTTTACAGGATTATTTTGTTATACGAAAAACTAAGTGATGCGTTTTCTATGGCGCTCAGTATATATACAGCTTGTCTAAGGTTATCAGTACTGTACACAATAAATGTATTATCATGTTTTATTAACAGTTAGCACTTGAGTCAGTATATTAATAGTTTAAAATTAGATATAGGACACCAGGGTCACCAGGTAGTTCTTGAATCAAATATAGATTTCACGTTATTTTGTGTCGTCTGCTTGTGATTAGCACGCTCTCGAGTTACAATGTTACTAAGTGGTCTATGTAGTGTAATGGTCGAGTGCGAGACATTAATATGTATGTATTTAAAATGCAGAGTGACCTTATTCGTTGATGTTGACGTAACGTTATTTCAAATGGTCTCGAGCTTAAGACATTGCCACAGGTCACAGTCCTATGGAATACACAGGGTTCCATAGTTCTATGGGATACACAGGGGTCCATAGTTGTTTGGGATACACAGGGGATCATAGTTCTATGGGATACACAGTAGACCTTACGGGGGTTATATAGTTCTATGGAATACACAGCAGGCCTTACAGGAGTCCATGGTTCTATTAGATATAATTAATGCATCTGGATGATTGAAACATCCCTAACATCTAAGATTTTCCACAAGAACTCGAGATGGCTGTACATATGCATTCAGTGGTGTTTGGGTTTACGCCTATGTCCATTATAACATCGACATTTATACGCCTGCGGTAGTTGACCGTAGTTGGGATGCCGGTACCCAGGGGGTGTCAGGGTGACATCGTCTGATTTGATATTTGTTTATTTTTGTTTTGCGTGTAGTGCACTTACTATTAATCTACACATACTGAAGATATATAATCCATCATAAAACATTAGGTGGACTACATTTTCAGGTTTGTCGACCTGCTGACGGACCAATTAGTGCTTATGGTGGATACCATCAGTGCTTATGTGGAGACGTAACCTCTCCCCTAAATTCTTAAATCTATCCCACACTCTCGTGAAGAATCACTTGCCCTAGCCATTTCAAAGTCTTGCGACCGTGGTAAAATCTGGAGAAAGTACCATGGAATATTCCTGCAAAATGTTAACTGGCATCTGCCTGAGAAATTGATTTTCTTTTAGTGTTTTTAAAAACAAAAAAGAGTTATGTCCCAATATAATTTAATACTGCCAGAGTTATGTTCCAATAGAATATATTACTGCTAGAGTTATGTCCCACCATCAGGTCCTCCGTTCTACACTACCAGGTCCTCCGTTCTACACTACTAGGTCCTCCGGTTTCACAAACCATTCTCAGACCTAATTTAAGAATTATACCAGAAACACAAAACTCTGCACATAGTCTCTTATAGATGTGTTTCATACATTAAAGCTATAGACGTTTTATAAAGCGCTATATTTAAGTTAAAATAAGACGTGATGGAGGTTCTACACACTTTCATTCTACCTCCCTGGTTTATAGAGATTAAATTATATAAAACTACTGACTTTAACGTTCTTTAAAAAATAGCTGTGGTGTAAATTATAGGTATATTATCAACCCCTTCGTCGTTAAAAACGTCTTCGTTAGAATAAAGTTAAAACAGGTGGATTTTATTATGATTAAATAATATTATTATTATTATTAAAATGAGGTGTAGTTTAACGTACTGCTGTATCAAGTCTTTTACCGCCTCACTGTATAAAACCAGACTTTTTTCTATAAAAATAATATGTAGGTGAAATTTACCTTTTGTTATCAAGTACAGTACATGGGTGATTCACTGTATAGACAGGTGACAGGCCCGGATCCAGGATTTTGTCGAGGGAGGGGCCATACATTAGAGCAAAGGGTAATAATCAGGTTTGGTGTAGCTCCCAGCGGAGATAATGCGAAAATCATGTTTATACCATCTATACTCGAGACTAACATATAGAGATAAACCAGGATATTGGGGACTAACATATAGATATAAACCAGGCGTATTTGGGACTAACATATAGATAAACAAATTAAAAAATGGCATGCTGTGGATCCACCCCTGAACATAAATAAACTTGTCACAATTTCACAGAAATGCAACTTTTATTTCCTTTCGCGCTAAATGTTTTTCTGTCGTCTGCTTGAGCTCAGCACGCGCTGTTAACAAGAGAAACTATTACAGTTTACTGACAATACAATAAACGACATCTAAGTTGGAAGCTCGACATACCCCCCCCCCCCCGCCCCACACACACATCCATTACCCCCCCCCCCCCGCACATCAGGGGATCAATATCAGAAGTAGTTAAATGTATTATCAGTATTACTCTCATATTTATCACCTTAAATTTTTACTGCATTTTTATTAGTCCATTATCATTGTCGCCCCCACACCCCAAAACATGCATGCATTGATCGCCTCTTTACATACATAAAATAAATCGTAAAACAACGCTTTTTATAAAAAAAAGATATTATACGTAATATAGTAATGTTAAAGACAGGTAAGTAGTTACGTGCATTTATTATGTTTTATTATGTACAATCACAGCATCTATCTTTTGTCAAAGTAACCTGTGGTTACCCCATATATACGCTCAAATATTCAAGACTGTAAAAAAAGAAAAAAACCAGAAAGACACATTCACATTGTCTCTGGAACCATGTTAGTCCCGAATGATAGACATCAGACGCCATGATAATTGGGACTAAACCTAATATGGGTTGTGACCAATGGAAATGGAATTCAAAGTTCTACTTTAAAGTCTTACGTCTCATCCGAACAACTAAACGCTCCCCCCCCCCCTCATCAGGATATCAATAGCTACGTGTGTTTATACGATTCTAGTGATTTGTGCCAAAAAATTACGTGACTTGCCGTCATAAAGAATAGGTGGTAGATTCCGAACAATCGTTCACAGGGAATGATGGACATCGGACGGACTGGAGTGTCGACAATATACAACCACATTTCAATTATGGTGTATAAAAATTAGACGGAACATTGACCATGAATTAATAGTTTTAATCAGAATAATTAATAACAGTAACCTATTAATCCCGTACAATGTTAGTTATTTTATTAATTGTTACTTGAATTGTAACGTTTCTATGATGATCAATAAATCCTCTGACATGATTACAGAATCTCGTCCAGTCAATAAGATCAGTATAATAGCCTGGCCAACCGGGTTTAACAGTCCCGTTACATTGTTTAATATACCCCCCCCCATCACTCGAACAAGGCATAATAGGTTCATCTCTACTCTGTATGTAGGCCTATCCACCATTAGTCTATATCAGGCTACTGTCTTAAATACATCTTTCTATCCTGTATGTAGGCCTATCCGCCATCAGTCTATAGCAGGTTATTATTTTAAATATATCTCTACTCTATATATATATCAACATCATTAGTCTAGTCCAGATGAGAGCCTGACGTATAGGACAACCCAGATGTTGGTGTATACTAGGTTTGATATTAATTATATGATATATATCAACATCATTAGTCGAGTCGGTGTAGAAAAGTAAGACGTTTATTTACATCATTGAATATGAGAAATAAACAGAAGACATGTGACCCTACACGCAAACAAAATACTTAAACAATATAAAATGACATAAAATAAAATATAGACAGCGGTGCTATACTCTTATCGAATTTCAACTGCCAAGAGTTCTGTTACGTACATATCAATGTGTACATGGGAACCTCGTTGTTTCGTCCCATCCGAACGACTATACGTTTTCCCACACAAGGCACCCTGTTTTGCATCACTGACAAGAGGGAACCACACCAGCATATCAACACCAGGATAGAACATGGATGTGAAGCCGAATGTGACTGAAATAGAACACCATACTGAAATAGATTTAATGTTATTTTATGTTGTCTGCTTGTGATAGCACGCGCTCTAGTTACAACTATGTTATATATTAAACTTTATTGACGATGAAGACAGACATGTACCATATTATAGCTCTTTATGGAAACAACCCCGTTGAAATCTCATTAAAAAAATGGCTTGCACGTGAGGGTTTCGTTACCCACTTTACAACTTCAAACTGTCAGTTGAAAGGTCGACATACTCCCCCCTCAACCTATTGCATGTCTTTATTTTGATACAAATGCCGAGAAAGTTCATCTAAATTTTCCGGCGTTTTTTTTTCCTTGTCAGTGATGCAGAAGGAGGGCCTGACAAGGACAGCTGCCTAGTCGTTCGGATGGGACGAAAAACCGAGGTCCCGTGAACACATTGGCGTGCACGTAAAAGATCCCTTGCCAGTTGAAATTCGATATAAGAGTAGGCCGTAGCGCCGCTGTCTGGGCAAAATTTCCTTCATAGTACACTGTATGGCGTATGCCTGTTTTCCATTAACCCAGGAGTAGGACGTTAAACCCCATTTCATTTCATTTCTTTACAATCAACTATAGATGATCGAGATTAAAAGATTAACAAATATAACAATAAAATCGATAATCGAGACTTGCCAGGTATCATTAACAAGGGGATGGGGCACGCCTAAGAAATATCGATGAAATTCCACGGTCAACAGTACAGAACAGTGTATAGTCGTTCGGGTGGGACAACAAACCGAGGTCATATGTAGAGATTTATGTGCACGTAAAAGAACCATTGATATAAGAGTTTAACTTCCACTTAATAACAGTAGTCTATTAATCCCGTACAGTTATTTTAATTGTTGTTTGAATTGTAAAGTTTCTATGATGATCAATAAATCCACTGACAGGATTACTGAGTCTCTTCCAGTCAATAAGATCAGTAAAACAGTATAACCCACCACCAGGTTTAACAGTCCCATTACATTGTTTAACTACAGATTGAGAAAAGAGTTATTGCGACCAAATTATTAGGGAGGCTAAAGCCCCCCCCCCCCCCCCGCTCCGCCGGGTCTGCCCTAGCAACAAACTTTACAAGACTGTGAAATAAAATTGGATAATCCAGGACGTGTTTTGGGCTACAAATAGGCTTGAGTGACAGGTACCAGTTGACATAGGACTATGGATAGGCCTGAGTGACAGGTACCAGTTGACATAGGGCAGTATCTATAACACAACGTCCTGCTGTTCTGTATTGATACGACATACGTCACTCAAGTCTGTTATGAGGGAAATCTTTCTCTACATCAGCCCCACAGTCTACTCTAGTATTCAAACTGCCATGGGTACTTTTACATGCACAAACCAAGATAAAAAGTTTTGGAACTTATCTATAGGCGATGTACGTGTTTCACGCAATCTCACAGAGAGAGAGAGACTAGTCTATTTTCAGCTAGGTTGAATCCTCGGGCTCCTGCTCTATCAGTAGGACAGGACGAGGGAGAGAGAGAGATGTGGTTTAACGTCCACTCGACACAAACTATGTCATCTCGGGACTAACATATGGTTTTGATTTTATTTTAATAATTCGCATGTGTGTAGGGGTCTTTAGCATGCAGTTGGAGCAAACCTACGAGGTTGGACAGGCGACCCCACTCTTTGTCACGTACAACCGGGGATTGAGGATTGAGAACCACGCCAGTTGACTCTATGATAGGCTTTATGATACAGCGCGCACGTGCAAACCATTCGGCGGCCATTCACCCCCCTCCCATCTCAGTTAGAAAGGTAATGGTTATTAATGGATTATTACAATTATATACTCCTAGTTTCCTAGTTGTACTTTTTATTCAATATAATTTTGATTATTTTCATACCATTGCATGTCAAAATAATTAATTCTAAATTAATTTTCTTATCACTACCAATATGGTACGGCATTTCATACCACTGAATTTCAAATTAATTTGTGTCATTTAAATTAATCTACTGAACGCTTTCACTAGAATATTGCATTTTTAATCAATTGGTATCTGTTTAAATGAATTATAGAATATTAAAATTTATTGTTATTATAAAGACGACTACGTGCAAGCGAATAATTGAAATAAAATTGAATTATATGTTAGTATCTCTCTCTATCTCCCTCTCACTCAACACAAACTAGGCCATTTTGGGACTAACTCATGGTTCAACCATATTTCAATAATTCGCTTGCGCGTAGGGGTCTTAATCGGTGATCGGAAACTATTCGCTCATGAAGAAAGGGAGATCCTGTTTGTTTATAGTACGTGTTGTTATTATATTCCACGCGTTTTAATTTTAAAATAAAAAAAATATTGTAAGACAAAAGATGGTGTAAAAGATAGGGATCAGCACTTTGTGGGTCACCTTGACGTTGAAACCTTGTCAAAACTTCTATTAAATATAACAGTCATCTGAATGGGTATGGCGGGTGTTTATAAGATTAATAAGATAGTATACATGTTTAGTTATACATGTACTGATCTTACAAATCGATCAAAGTCTTTGCTGCAACAGAAAAAAATATTCTTTTCAAGTTATGTTCTTTTGAATTTTGAACCAAAAATAGCAGAAATTGTCTGCTTTATTTTTAGGCAGTCATTTAGCCACGAAAATTGTTTCATCTCGTCCCAGCAAATAAGTGGTGAAAATTTGGTGATTTGTTGCATAAGTTAACCCAATGGCCGTCATTGTCACATACATTTCTTTTTCGATGCATTGCACAATACGTCTAGCACTCGAATTACGCCTTGAACTATATTTGTCAAGTGTAGCCATAATGAGGTGACATCACTTCCCGTATATTTAACAGTTTGTTACACATCTCCCGTAGCAATGATACGGACTGTCATTGAGTCAACTGGTGTGGTTTCGATTCCCAGGTTACACGTGACAAGGTGTAGGGTCGCCTTTCCAACCTCGTGGTTTTTCTCTCTGGGTCCTCTGGTTTCCTACCACTGCTAAATAATATTTTAATCAACGAACAGGTAACATGTTATACTAAGTTTTGAGCTTTGTTGTAAATTTCCTAAATTGTTGGTATAGTTGAGCAGCATCGGGTAATCAGATATTGTAGCGATTAGCCAACAAGTTGAGCAGCAATTTATTTGCTTGGGGGAGTTCTGTTGCAATTTAGTTGATCAGGACCCGCACCCCTTTCTCTGCCACCAGTGGTCTATCGGCCGACCTCAAGCCGTTTTATAGTAGAGCTTCTTCAGAGGTGAAGGCGGACTAGCTAAAAAGTAGTTACGCTATTTTCAACTCTCCCTCTCTCTTAGAACAAACGGAACAAAACTGTACAAAACTATAAAGTTTTATTATGTATTATAACATATATACAGGTAAGTTTTAATGGACTGGGAAAAACTCTTTTAACTATTTTTAAAGAGGCGAACTGTCCCAGTTCAAGCCGTTCTGTGATCTGTTCTGTTTCTGTGTAATAACTTAAAGCTATACTGTTCATTACCTGCAAGCAGTTAAAGGCTGTATCTGTTTAAAAACTGCAAGCAGTTTATAGTCTTTGCTTTTTCTAAAGGCTGTAACCTTTACTTAGACTGCAAGCAGTTTAAGATCTATGTGTGCTCTAGGAGCAATTACCACGAACTATTGGTGTACTAGAGCTTCGCTTCGACCCTGGAGAAGGTTATCCCAATGGGAACAGCTGACCCGGGGTACTAGTGCTGGGTAACACGTTCGCCTGGGCAACCTTCGGGTGCGCTTGTATGGTCACGACTAAACGACAGAGTATAGTTCACTACACCCGAACGAAAGCTAGTTCGACCATGGTCGTCAAAATGGACGCCATTACCTTCAATGAACAGCTACAGAATCTTTTACCTAACGAAAACGCAAGTTTGCTTAATGAAAACTTTGATATGACCACATCATTCTTCGGATGCAAATTCCCGGAACGTTTGCCCAAAGTTTCTGATAACGACGATTTCAAGAAATCTACTCACAGTTGAGTCAGTGACAGAGTTATCCCCAGACAATAAAATAAACAAATCAACCTAATATCCAGAGTTTATTTACTGTTACATAATTTCTATTTACAATGTATATCAAACGCATGTATTCAATGAACAAAATCGTTTGTTTATTTTACTGTTTTTCCAAATAAAATTCACAAATAGTTGAAATTTTTTTACTATATATAATACCGTCACTTTCAGTGCTGTCACAATTTCAGTCTGACATCAGCCTTGTGGTCGAATTGATTGACAAAAAATGATTATCCACTTTATATAATATAGAAACTACTTAAATATGTTATTTGAATTTAAATAACTTTCAGGTTCTGGAGCAACATTGGTAGCATACGTTCTTTCTTCAAATAACAATTCCAACACAACACATCTTTTGTGGCCAGCCGCCATTTTTAATTTGACTTGACCAGCCTCAACCGACCTCAAAAGGTTGGTTAAGCATGGTCGCGACTATAGTCTAACCATTTCAAGTTCGGGTGTACATGGTCGAGACCGAGTTGAACTATGGTCGACCATTTGGACGAGCCGAAGGCGGCCCTGGCCGTCTCGACAGGATGGCAATGTATGAGAGAATTAATTCCCATCGCATGCAAACTTATAAACTATATGTTCCTTATGTCAACCATATAAATGCAACATTATTTAACAGATGGACACAATGTGATTTATCGTTAAGTTGACATACAGAAGTATAATCTAGTTATGTTTAATAAGTCATAGGATATGCATATAAATTATAATTGCATGCTATATATTCAAATTCGGCTATTTAAGTAATGGGAGATAATAATTCTCAATAGTATTAGACAATGTATTATGCTACATCTCCAACAAAATAGATTATATAATATGGATATAAACTCATTAATAGTATGCTAAATAACTAGACATGGATTTCTATTAAGTTATAAAATTGAACATAATATATGGCAGATAGCAATATTATTATAAAACTTAGAAAGGTTCTGTCAACATACTATTCATGCAGTTATCAAATATCCATTCCTTCACTATATATATAACTACAGTGACCTAGGTGTATTTATAGTCTCGACTATTTATACGTCTATAGACTTTAAATAAAACAATACTAACAAAATGAAACTTGCTTTACCACAACATCAAAATTGATTTCTGTCAAGTTCACAAATTGATGGCACGGTCAAACAATTCCAAATCGACCTCGACCATAGTAAGGATTTCCATAGTAGTCCAAAATTTCAAGATTTGGGTTCTGACCTGTCACCTTTTTGAGAATAAAAAAATGTAACTAGACAAAGTACAATAAGAGTCATGCAAAATTGAAACAAAATAGAGAACAGTCTAATTAAACTAGGCCTACAGATCTATATTTCTATTTGTTTTTATGCTTTCGATGTCCTACACTACATAAAGATCGAACTGGGTATTTTTTATTTAAGATGGTGTCGTTTAGTCAATTTTGCTAATTAGTCTTTTTACAGTGTTGTAGTAATATTTTCATCTGTTTATATAAATTGATGACGCATCGTGTTGGTTTAAACAATATTTATTTACATTGTTTGGAATTTATATAGCTGAATTAGTTTGTAGGATACGTCAACAAGCGTGAAGATATATATCACTTCCTGTGTAATGATGATGAAACCAATATATAACATAAGCAACGGGGGGGGGGGGGAAGGGGGTCGTAGATGAGCCGAATGGTATCATAAGATCTGTCAATGAGTCAACTTGCGTGATTTCGAATCCCCGGTTGTGCGTCGCAAGGAGTAGGGTCGCCTCGTGGGTTTTCTCGGGGACAGTGTCGTGGGAGGCAGACAGTAAGCATTTTACTATGGTTTAAGTTTAAGATGATGACTTTCAGAGTGTAATTATCGACTAACTTTAAAATATTATTAATAAATTATGTCTGCCTATGTTGAACAACTGTTTCGTTTCTATACTGAGCTAATGAAGACGGACATACGTCATACAGTGTGCTATGAGGGCATCGGCGATATGATCTACTCTTATATCGAATTCCAATTGCCAAGGGATCTTTGACGTGCACATCAATGTATACACGGGTCCTCTGTTTTTCGTCTCATCCGAGCGACTAGACATTTGTCGTTGTCAGGCCCTCAATCCGGCACCAGTGACCCCCCCCCCCTCCACCTATTGCAGGTCTTTATTTTGATATCAAATGTTATATAAATTATTATTTTAGACACGCCCACAATCAACTATCAGATGATCAAGATTAAAAGATTAACAAATATAACAATAAAATCGATAATCGAGACTTGCCAGGTATCATTAACAAGGGGATGGGGCACGCCTAAAAAATATCGATGAAATTCCACGGTCAACAGCACAGAACAGTGTATAGTCGTTCGTATAGGACGACAAACCGAGGTCATATGTAGAGATTTATGTGCACGTAAAAGACCCATTGATATAAGAGTTTAATTTCCACTTAATAACAGTAACCTAATTATTTACGTCTTGTAATGTTAGTTATTTTATTAATTGTTACTTGAATTGTAAAGTTTCTATGATGATCAATAAATCCACTGACAGGATTACTGAATCTCTTCCAGTCAATAAGATCAGTATCACAGTCTGACAACCAACCACCAGGTCCAACAGTCCTATTACATTGTTTAACTACAGATTGTCTATCATCTGTTTTATTTATAACTTTATATATGACGTCAACATCACATGACGTAATACTTGTATCTTCTACGTCATTCAGGTCTAATCTAACAACTAATGATGATGGGTAGCCTTTATACACACTTGTACACCATGTATAACCTGAAACTACATGTTGTTTACCATTCTTAACACCACCACGTGACACAGTATCAACATTAAAAACATCTTCATACATATTCTCATAACAACTTACAATCTTACCAAGTTGATTACTTAACAAAGTTTTATCTATCTCTGCTACTTGAAATGTTGAATATCTTACAGCAGGTATATCCAATTTTCTACAACAACTTTCATCTTTCTCCTGTCTAACTTTAGGTAATCTTTGTAAAACTTCAACAATGGACGAATCTTCTAAAACATTCACTGAATATTTAACACTAGCTTTTAAATCTTCTGTTAGTCTTTTAATGTCCTCCATTAATTTCCCTAGTCTAGATTTTTCTCGTTTACCAGATTTTTGCATTTCCTTTTTAATATTTTCTCCAATTTTACGAAATTCTGAGCAGATTTTATCCACGTGTGCATCGACTTTGTCACATTCTGTTTTTGTACAGTTTTTGACTTCAGTTAATTTACTATTTAAATTATCATAATGTTTCTGAATATTGGTAATTTGTTTTTTTAAGTCGTCATTCAGCGTTTTTAAGTCTTGTCTGATATTTTGTCTGACTTCATCCTTCTGTAAATCTAACAAATTATGTCCGATATGATCAGTCACGACACAATTCAAGCACACGGCTAGTAAACAATCTTTACAGTAAATTTTTACTCTCTTTCCTACATGGTTTGGACAGAAATCTTTCGGATGTGTGACGGAAGTGGCTGGTGTCTTTTGCTTCATTGGTTCGTTTGATTGTTGACAGACTTGTTTTTCATCATATCTACAAACAACATGGTCTTTACAAGATTTTAACTTACCATGTGTGGTTTTACATGATTTACATAAATATTGATCACAGTCTCGACAAAAATATTGACATGTATCTTCAGTACATACATGACATTGTGGAATAGTAGAATTGTCATCAATGTTTAGTTTAGGTTTAAAACGCTCCATACCCCCGTCTATAAGACACCGACATAATGGACATTGGAACTGGCCTTTATTAAAAGTTTTGTTCACATACTCTTCTAAACAGATGAAACAAAACCGGTGCTGACAATCTATCAAAACGGGAGTTTTATAGTCAGTTAAACAGATACTACACACCTCCTTGTCTGTCTGCTCCGCCATGTTGTTAAATTAGACTGTTACACGAGTTGTATAACATATGATATTAAAATCACTGAATAATATACTACACACGATTCAAACACTGAATAATATACTAAATAATCTACTAGATTAAAACACTATAGTAAATAGTCAACTAACTAGTCTAGTCTTATATAAAACACGACATTAAAATCATAACGATTAAAACAGTATAATACACAGTCTTACAGGTTACTAGTCTACTAAATCACGTCACGTGTCATCTCACGCGGTTTATCCTGACCCGTAGATCACATGATATCATACTACAACTGTTAATACGTAAACAACCTGTATACAAGTTGTATTTTAGATATTTCTACTTCCCCAGTCGGTCATATTTAACGCTTTGTTTCAATCAACATCAATGTAAATTCGTCGATCAAACCAGACAACATCTACATTATATGACATTGCGTCAAGGTCAGCATAAACACACTTGTTACAATTTCTCAGAAATTCTACTTTTACTTTTACTTTCCTTTCACGTTAAACCTATATTTAGGTCACGTGCTAATACAGTTGGGCAGCAAAATTAATTTAAAAATTCAACCCTTGAAGAACCAGAAGTGAAAAGAAATTACTTAATTTCTTGTTACTTATCATGAACAAATAACTACAAACAACAGTAAAACTATCACATTGTCTTTAAATGGTGGTAATCCATTCAAAAGCAGATACATCATTGATAAGCTTTAAAACTTTGCTACTGGTGGATGTTCTTCACCGTTTTCGTTCTTTAGTGCCTGATCCAGGGTTTAATCCAATCATACATCTGTAATTTACAAAACAAAGTATGTTTAAGAAGACCGTCCACTGGCAAATGTATAAATGAAATGAAATGGGGGGTAAAAGGCCTACTTTTCTGCTCCTAAACTGGGCTATGAAGATGTGTGTTATGAGGGAAATTTTGCCCAGGCAGCAGCACCACGGTTTACTTTTA
Source organism: Patella caerulea (assembly GCA_036850965.1). Taxonomy (NCBI): domain Eukaryota; kingdom Metazoa; phylum Mollusca; class Gastropoda; family Patellidae; genus Patella; species Patella caerulea. The sequence continues at coordinate 2,471,747 of JAZGQO010000002.1, forward strand.
TATCGAATTGTAACTGCCATGGGATCTTTTACGTGCACGCCATTGAGCACACTGGACCTCGTTTTTTTTTGTCCCATTCAAGACTAGACAGCTGTGTTTGTCAGGCTCTCCGTTTTGCATCACTGACAAGGAGAAATTTCTCGGCCAATGCAGGGATCAAACACCCAACCTCCAGTTTAGCAAGCCAGCATCTTACCAACTTAGCCAGATGTTCCAGGATAACACTTTGACTAACAAAGCTAACTGGTAATGCACTATCATGCAGAGAGGGAAATGATAGTATCCAGATCAAAACTATGGCCAATGAAGCGTGTCGATATATCATGCCCTTTATGTGGTCCTGATGGAATCCCCACTTATGCCCTCTGCCATACCTGAAATTTTGGCTATTATAATTTTTGTCATACTAATTTTAGTATAAAAGTGAACAGAAAATGTACAGCCCTTCCATTAAACCACTCTTTTGACCATTTCATATTAATAAAAGTATAGACTTTTCCCCTAAACTAAACATTTTTCACTATTACATTGTACTAATAAGTTGCCAGGGATGTTTCAAAAGTATATAATTATATTCATTAAATGTACATGTACCTTTGAAAAAACTCCAATGTTGAAGCCACCGAATCAGGTTAGACAATATTAAATATATAAAAGTAGGTAAAGAAAACTGTAAATGCTTTCATGAAACTATCCACAATAGTAAGAACCACATTGTCCGCCTTAACCATAAACTCCACTGCATCTTTAACTGAGTGAAGACTCTACAAAATAAACATACATATACTAAGGATGTATTCTCTCCAAGTGAACTGAATATCAAGATAATAGAGAGAGAGAGAGAGAGAGAGAGAGAGAGTAGGGGGATTGGGTTTAACGTCCATAGGACTAACATGGTTCAATTTTATTTCAATAATTTGCTTGCGGGTAGGGGTCATTAGCATTGAGAGAAACCGGAGTATCCTGTGATTCGAAACCATGGCAGGTGTCTCAATGACAGGCCTTAACCTTAAGGCTTACAATACAGCGCACACATGCTAACCATTTGCTTGCCCCCTCCCCCCTTTAGAGCTTTAGGTTCTGGGATTCAAAACTTTTTTTGAAATGTTAGGAAAATCTCTGCTTTACAACCAGGCCTATTGCAGAAAAATTAACATTAGAATTAATACTATTAGGCGTAGGCCTATCAGAGTACCAGTATTATTACTATTATTAATACTATTACAATTACTGTTAGTTAGTGGCAAAATTATGCCTACTTTTATGACCCCATCATTATTTTTTATAGTGTTCTCTAAACATGTGCGATTTAAATGCAGCATATGTGTTAGACTTGATAACTACACAACTCTTCACCACTGCAATTAAATTTTACATTGAGTTCATTTGCATAAAGTATTGAAAGCAACAGCTTCTGCTGTGGAAAAATTGCAATGTGAATGTTGACATTCATATGAAAAGATAGGCCTATAGCATCCTATTCCTAAGCCTGGCATAGGCTATGTTTCATCTTCATGACACACGTATCATTTAACGTATAGTCGACTCACCCACCGTATGTGACATTAACAGTGTGGAAAATATTTCAGTTAGAATGGCCGCTTGTATTATAATTTCCAAGAATACTTAGTTATAGGCCTAGTACAACTACTGCAATTTGGCATTACACCTTATTATGTCTTTCTGCTTTTCCCGCTTTAACGACCAACTACCGGATATATACACGCGGTTCTCCAGCCCCTCTTTACAAATTGGAAATATAGACGCGGTTGTCAAGTATACTATAATAGGTCTAATCACCGATTTCTGAAATACGGTAGGCCTACTATAGAAATCGGTAGGTCTAATATGTTACACGCGATGACGTAAATACGATATTAGAATGGAAGATAATTTAAAACAATATTGTTACTTACCGTGATTTTCCGTGAAGTAAACGGATTGGTCAGGACGTCTGATCATTCGGACAACTTCAACAGATTTCGTGACAGTAGAGAATCTGCCTTAACGTAGACTCCATCAGTTTGTAGGACTTATCGCTCTGGGCCGGGCCTATAATTTTTATAATTTTGTCATGGAAATAGTGTTTATCAAATGAATTTTAATCATGCGTAGGCCTATATGTGTATTACATAAAATGGTTAAACTTTGATGACATGCTCTGCTGATTTAGATTTTACTTTACGATAAAAATACGTCGGCATGAGAACATCAGAGTCAGACATTACTATTACTAATAGTAATACGAGGCCCGCAAATAAATGTCTTATAATAGTGGGAAATTAAACCAATTCAGAAAACATAATTGTAAGCTTACAGGATGGTGTTATCTTGAATTTACCTGCGTAGGCCTAATCGGAAACGTAGGCTTATTTTAAAATAATTGCCCCAACAAGATAATCAATTATACATGTTTACAGATTAAAGATACATTACCGTATGTAAGATTTAAATAAAGCGATGATCATTCTCGCTATAATAGTTATAAGCGTAGTCTCGATTGCCAAAGCACATATTCCCACGATAATAAACGAAGGTTCGATTATCCAACAACTAACAGTTTAGTGAATTAATTATTGAATGGGCGTGGTGTTCCAATCTACTTAAAATTGAAGCCATCAGATGATCTAGAGAGTTGATTATGGGCTTGTTATGTAAATAACTGTCTAAATGAAATGGGGTTTAACGTCCTACTGTTCAACTCCGACTGGGCTAATGAAGACGGGCATACGCCATACAGTATGCTTTGAGGGAAAGTTAAATCGAATTCCAACTGCCAACCCAAGGTGTGCTCGGGACCTCGGTTTTTCATGCCATCCGAACGACAATACGTTGTCCCTTGCCAGGCCCTCGGTCCCGCACGGCTGCACCACTGACAAGGCGGGACCACACCGGAAAATCCTGATAAACCTTCTCGGCCAACGCAGGGATCAAACACGAGATCTCAAGGTTAGCGAGTTAACGTCCTACTCACTGAGCCACCACGACTCCCCATAATGTCTAAATACTAATTTATATAACATTTGAAGCCAGAAAAATATACCTGTGATAGGCAGATTTAGCTTTTATATAATGCACGTTTAATATCGAGGGTGTAATTTTGGTATCTTGTTACCCTGAACAGCAGTAGAATAAGCATACCTTTATCTACTAATATACACGCTCAGTCATTGTTCTTGTTTGTATATAGGTTATATTATATACACTTTATACTACGGGTATTTTGGTGTTAATATGTTATGTGCTGTAAATTTACAGAAATGCCGTTAATTTACTAAAAATGCACGCAAACTACAAGATTACAGTAAATTGCTCGTTATTTTATGACTAATTACCCGTAATGTAATTTTACAGTTCATTTCTGTAAATTTATACAGTAATTTTCCCGTTTTTTAACAGAAATGTTTTACAGAGTACCTAGATTTATAATACTATCACGGTAGAATATGATATATAACTAAAGACAGAAGTAGTTCTGATGACGAATGTGGCTATGTGTATAGTCCGTCAACACCGTTATAATGTTTCCTCTGTACAGAGGGGGTTGGATGGCTGAATGGTTACCGTGCGGGCGCTGCAAAATAAGGTCGTCATTGAGTCAACTAGCGTGATTTCGATTCTCAGTTGTACGTGACAAGGGATGGGGTCGCCTGTCTAGTCTCCTGGGTTTTCTCCGGGACCTCCGGTTCCCTCCGACTGTTATAGACCCCTACGCGCAAGCAAATTATTGAACCAAATGGTAGTCTAAATATGACCTAGTTTGTGTCGAGTGGACGTTAAACCCCATTTGTCTCTCTCGTCTATACAATATATATACAGCTTGTCTAAAGTTTATCAGTATATCATCATGTCTTATTAACGGTTAGCACGTGAGTCAGTATATTAATAGTTTAAAATTAGAAATAGGACACCAGGTAGTTTTCGAATCAAGCCACTATACGGTACAGGTATTACTTTATTTTGTGTCGTCTGCTTGTAATTAGCACGCGCTCTAGTTACAACTGTACGATGTGGTATATGTAGTTTCATGGTTGAGTGTGAGACTTTAATATGCATGTATTTTAATGCCTGGGAAATAATGCCAATGATTGTATAATAATGAGTTGACAACCATTTGAGCAAAAGACATAGAAATAATAAGGTTTTGACTTTTTTAGAAAAATATGACATTCCCGCTTTAAAGGAGCTAAATCGCTAACATTTATGACCTAGAATTTGACACAAGTGGGTCACAACGCATAATACTGTAATAAGAATGTATTAACTGATTTATATTCAATGGTTTCCGTTTTAACTCTAATTTGAAATCAGTTATGTTTGGCGAAATAAGCCGGCAGTCTCAATCGAATGCAAATTTCCTCGAACTGGTAAAATGTTTATTTTGTCTTAAATATTGGATATCAGAAGCCCACCTTTTTCCGGTAAGATCACAGCATCAATGTTGATTTAAATTGACAAATAATTCGTGTTTTGTTTTCAATGTTGAAGATTTTGGATGATATTGAGTTAGAGACTTAGCTACTTTAAGTAATATATATCACCTTTGATTTTGGCGTACCGTTATTTCAAATTGTCTCGAGTTTAAGACATTGCCATTGGCCACATTTCTATGAAATACGCAAGAGGCCGTATAGTTCTATAAAATACAGAGGGGACCATAGTTCTATGGAATACACAGGAGGCCTTACAAGAGGCCATAGTTCTGTGGATTGCACAGCAGGCCGTAGTTATATGAAATACACGGGAGACTATAGTACAATGGAATACATAAGTAGCCTTACAGAAGGCCATAGTTTTATGGAAGATAATTAATGCTGATTGACGTTTTGACCGGGATTATCTATGATATACGAGTAATATGAAATATACCCCACCCCCATCACTTGAAGGGAGGGGGTGGCCGAATGGTAAGCACGTGCGTGCTGTATCATAAAGCCTGTCATTGGGTCAACTGGCGTGGTTTCGAATACCCGGTTGCATGACAAGGAATAGGGTCACCTGTCCAACCTCGTTGGTTCTCTCTGGGTCCCCCGGTTTCCTCCCACTGCTAAAGACCCCTACGCGCAAGCCAATTATGCGATATAAAATTAAACCATATGTTAGTCCCGAAATGACCTAGTTTGTGTCGAGTGGACGTTTAACCCAACACAATAATTACTAATCAGTTATGTTCAGCGGAATACGCAAGAAGTCTCAATCGAATGCCCATCTCTAACGTCTGGTTATTCCAGTCTACTCTAGTAGCAATAACCTGGAGAAAAGAGTTATTGCGACCAAAGTATTATTTTTACTCTGTGGTATTAGGAAGGCTAAAGCCCCCCCCCCCCCACACACACACACCCCGCCGGGTCTCCCCTGGAAACAAACTTTACAAGACTGTTAAATAAAAATGGTTAATCCAGGACGTGTTTTGGGCTACAGGTAGGCTGAACTGACAGGTACCAATTGACACAGGGCTACAGATAGGCCTGAGTGACAGGTACCAGTTGAAATAGGGCAGTATCTATAACACAACGTCCTGCTGTTCAGTATAGATACGACATACGTCACACAAGTCTGCTATGAGGGAAATCTTTACCTACATCAGCCCTACAGTCTATTCTAGTATGCAAACTGTTACGGGTACTTTTACATGCACAAACCAAGATAAAAAGTTTAGGAAGTTATCTATAGGCGATGTACGTGTATTTTAAGCAGTTGGAGCAAACCTATGAGGTTGGACAGACGACCCCACTCTTTGTCACGTACAAACGGGGATTGGGGATTGAGAACCACACCAGTTGACTCTATGACAGGCTTTATGATACAGCGCTCAGAGCAAACCATTCAGCCACCCACCCCCCCAAATCTCAGTTAGAAAGGTAATGATTATTAAGCAAGAATTAAATCAAAATAAATGTTGTTGTCTTTCAATTTATTTGGATTGTTTTTACTGGTGTTTATTATATTTAATACATTTAACCACAAAGATCAAAATGACAGGTACTGAGTCATAGGTTGCTTATTTCTTGGTTTGTATGAATATACATACATGTGATGAATAACAGGTTAGATACATACAATAATGTAATGAATAACTGACCAGGTTAGATACATACAATAATGTAATGAATACATACAATAATGTAATGAATAGATTTAATATTGAGAATTAATCTAGCAAAAAACTGCCAGATCCAAATCTAACATATTGTACTGCTCTCGTCTAACCAATCAGGAGGAAACATGTGAACTGACCTCTCTCATCTAACCAATCAGGAGCAAACATGTGAACTGACCTCTCTCATCTAAACAATCAGGAGGAAAAATATAATCAACCAATAACAAAGACATTAAAAAGCCAGGTTACAATCAGAACAGGAAATAGATATGGAAGAACTTAAATCTTCGTGTAGACAGACAAAATAAAATCAAATTGGAACAAAATTAAAGACTTAATTTGAATAAGATTAGAAAATGTGAGAATGTTTTGGTGACTGTTACTGAATCAGATGAAAATGGAGGAGCCATGAATTTTAAAGGGACAGTCCCAGATCTAATGATAAAAAACGCATTCTATGAATTTCATTCTTCAATTGGTTGAGTGACTTGTTACTCGTAACTATCACTTACCAATACAAATTCAGTAAGAATATAGACATGATTAACCAGGCACTTAAACAGTCAGGAATTCTGGGACTTATGAAAAGTTGTATTTCTTTGAAAAGGTGCCACAAAAGTTCAAAGAGATTTTCACCCAAAATTAACCACCTTTATTCACTTAAATATATCTGGAACTGCTCCTAAAAATGAGTGATGTATACTGTCAAATATTTACTCGTGAATACATCAAGTCCTTAAAATGTTTTTACAAGAGTACCATGTCCATAAATAAATAGACATCTTCCACCATTACAAATAGAGCATCCTGTCAGACATCTTCCACCATGTTTAACACACCTCAGTCATAAAATCATCAGCTTCATCAGCTTTAGTTTACTTTTATACATAGGACCAGTCCATTGTTTTAATACATTAAATACAGTATCAGGACCAGTCTATTATTTTAATATCAGGATCGGTCCATTATTTCAATATATGAAATAAAGTATCAGGACCATTCCATTATTCTAATATCAGGATCAGTTCATTGTTTAAAATATTAAATACAGAATCAGGACCAGTCCATTATTCTAATATGAGGAGTATCAGGACCAGAATAAAATACTCATCGCCATGGCAACACAACAAACAGCTACATATGGACTTTTTCTTTCACCTAAAAAACACAGTAAAATATCTTGATTATGTTAAATAATTTAATATTGGAAATGAAATAAAATGGGGTTTATCATCCTACTGTTCTGTTCACGGCCACACATCATGCAGTCTGGTGTGAGGGAAATTTTGCCAGGACAGCGGCACGACGACATACAGTCATTTCAAATTCCAACTGTCAAAGGATCTTTTACGTGCACATCAATGTGTAGAAACAGGGAGGAAAACTTTGAAATGTATATTTACGCTATTCAGTACGACATGGAGGGAAATTTTGACCTGAAAGCTGTGTTTGTGTTTACTCTTCATCGAATACTAATTTTCAAGGGTTCTTTAATGTTCAAAACGTTTAGGAACTTATCTATAGGTGATGTAGGGGGGGTGGCCTAGTGGTCTACAGTGCCGCGCCTCGACCTCTAGCTGGCCGGTCACCTCTTGCTTGCGGCTGTGGCATGGAGATAGGGGCGCCTTCTCAACCTCGTGGGTTTGCTCCGGGCACTCCGGTTTCCTCCCACTGCTAAAAGACCCCTACGCCCATGCTAATTATTGAAATAAAATTAAACCATATGTCCCGAAAAGACCTAGTTTGTGTCAAGTGGAAGTTAAACCCCATTTCTCTCTCTCTATAGGTGATGTATTTTTTCACTCAATCTCAGAAAGAAAGAGAGAGAGAGAGAGAGACCTTATGATTCCATTTGCACAGATTTAACCATTCAGCCCAACACCACCCACGATGGCATTCTCCAGGGATTAAACATTCAGCCCCTGCAGCTCCATGCACCCACCATGGCAGTAACAGATGACAATGAAAAGTCTTCTCCAGGGATTAATACACTATGGACGATGGATGAACAACAGAAATAGACATATATAGAGTTCAATATTAGAGACTTACCTATTCTTGCAAATTTCCAAAATATTCCTAGAAAGCTGAAATAAGAATCAGATGATGCCTACAGTGATCAGTGATTTTAAAATATTCATCTAAAGACTAAAGGGAACACTGATAAAAATAAATATTAAAACAGTTGCTGAGAAAATGGGGTCCTGGAGTTCAATTCCTACTGGTATATTGACGATGAACATACGCCACACTAGTATATATTATACAGCCAACAGGGCTATAGTAGTATATATTATTTATACAGTCAACAGGGCTATGTACTCACCCTGTTTTATTTCTATCAATGATACTAGGTATAATAGATCTCAGATAAGTACAGGTACATATCAACAATAACAAAACCGTTAATAAACTCTGGAAATTAAACAACGCCGACTGAAAAAAACATAAAAATGGTTCATTCATCAGTAGAATATTTAGAGTCAATTATCAAGCCTGTAGCTTTAACAGGGAGAGGGGAGGGGCAAGAGGGTCATGTCGGTCGTTTCATATTGCAACCAATGGAAAAGGCACCCATTGCGTTAACAGATTCTTTCCCCATTCGGTGTCTGATTTGTTCCAGGGCAGGTAACTGCCTCTCTTGCCCCCACCGCTAGCTTACGGTCCTGCTCATCTACAAATATTTTGTTAAGGTACACCTGTTACAAATACCTGTAATGGATACCTGTCAGGTATATACATGTATATCATAACTTGTGTCTGTCAGGTGTGCCATATATCTAGGCATTGTTATAATGAGAAGAAATAGCATTTAGCTCAATATACCAGTATACAGTATGCCTACCACCTGCCCTTCCCTGGCTGATGAACATTTTTATCCTGCGACACAAGTTGAGTATGATTTACCAGTATCAACTAAATATACATTAGCTCCCCAAGTGACATTAGTCGCCCCAAGTGACATTAGTCGCCCCATGTCACATTAGTCGCCCCATGTCACATTAGCTCCCCACATCACATTAGTCGCCCCATCTCACATTTGTCGCCCCATCTCACATTAGTCGCCCCATCTCACATTAGTCGCCATCTCACATTAGCCTTTACATGTCGCATTAGCTCCCCATGTCACATTAGTCGCCCCATGTCACATTAGCCTCCCCATGTTGCATTAGTCGCCCTATGTCACATTATAGTCGCCCCATGTCGCATAAGCTCCCCATCTAACATTAACCGGCCTATCTAACATTAGCCTCTGCCCTCCCTAGGCCTATGTCGCATTAGTCGCCCTTTAATTTTATTACCATTATTACAATGGATGAATTTGTTTATAGTTTATGACAGTTCAGGGTAGTTCAGACACTACCTCCAATTTCTTTTTATTTTAAATTCGGTGGCAGAGGTTCGATAAACACTTAAAACATTTTAGTCTATAAAACCAGAACAATAACGTTGATTGCTGCAGTAAGAAAAAGACAAATCTAATGGGAGCTCAGCTGGGTAGTTGATTGTTTTACTTTCAATTTAATTTTTTCATGATTAGTCGGGTTTCGTGAACTAAGTAATAGAATAGGAGCACACATGTTTTCCCGCTCATTAATTTCGTGTGCTCTATTAATCGGGAGTTTTGTGTCATTGTTAAAACGTAAAATGGCTAATAGAATATTCTATATTCAATGATATTTAATTGGCAAATTTACCAACCATTTTCTACAGGCCAAGAGAAAGTTCAACGTGTTGATTTTACCGAAAACCGATAACATCTATTTTGAGTGGATCATCTATTAATATCGTCCAATAGAATCCAAGTTTGTAAGATGGGAGAGACGCGATCTTTGAGTCATTGAATTTCAACTACCATTTAGTTAGACTTCCTTAACCAGTATTTATTTCAACCTAAATCAAAAATTTATCAACTAATCTGCTAATGATATCAGAAATATTAGACTTTTTAAAGATTTTTTCGCTGTAATAAATCTCAAAATACCAATTTTTGTATAGGGCCAAAATGTTTGCAAATTTTTATTTTCAATAGACTGAAAGCTGACAGATGTTTTCTTTTATATTTCGTTTCGTTTAAATATACCAATCTGACGTTTTGTTACAATATGGCTGTCAAAAGTAGAACAAAATTGTAAATAAACAACGAACTTTATAAATATAGTGAAATAATTCAATTGCAGAGGTTAACAGTTTATTTTTTTTATAGACTGAATCTTTATACGTGCCAATATATTCTTCAAATACCATTTTCATATCCGCCTCATTGATGTGGATGCAGGTACTGAGGTGAGGTAGATCCGTTATCATTAGGCTATATTCATTGTCGACATTGACTACACCGTTGATGCATGTAGATCCATTAAAATCATTATTCATTGACTAATATAATATAGTGAATATTCGCTAGCCATCTACAGTCACTGATAAAGGATGACATCGACGCGACTTAATTAGTCCCCCATATTAACTATTTTTATATATTAGAAAAACAAGTATAAACAAGTAAACAAAATATGTGACGTCATTGATTAGACGTGTCAAAGAAATATTTCTATGAGATGCGTAATCCCATTTGGACGAGATTTGGTAAATTGACATGCACATTGCCCAATGTATCCGGTTTCGGTCTGATTTTTTAATTAATCAAGAGTCTGTTGCCGTGGTTGACAGTTTTAGTTATGCTCCAATGTCAGTCGATACTTTGGAGCTTTGCTCTTTATCAATATCAGTATCAAAGTACAGCTACAAACAAACCGGCATTTATATTCCCACGGTACGATTCTACACACAACCCAGGTTTTGACATTCTCCAGTCAAATATAAAACCTCCAAAATAAAGCTCTGAGTGAGCCCCTAATAAATATTAGTTTAATTTTGTTAAATATCAAAAAGTGTGAAAATTAGGTGTGTAATTTCGTTTGGGCAAAATTTGATAGAAAGGAGATAACTCTGATCTTAGCATGTTAATTATAGTTAATATGCACATGCATTAGATCTATTTGATAAGGCCAACTTCAAGATTGGTCGAAGGTCACGAGATGTCGACAGGGCTAGCGCTAATCCCAACCTTAACCATAACCCTGGCCCTAATGCTTACCCTAACCTACAATCTCCACATCAATGACAGAAATTGAGTTGGTCTTAACAAATAGATGTAGCCCATGCACATTGTCTGTTTGACCCAGTGACAGTGTATTCGGTTCTGGTCTCTGAAGCCAACAGTCCATGCCGGTTTCAGTTATGCTATTTTGTTACCGGAAAAGAGCTTTGATGTAGGCCAACCTAATAATGACTTACAGTAGTAGGCCTACATTAACCTGCCGTACAGTAGTAGGCCTGATTACTGATATGACATCAATCAATCCCCAATCTCAAGCGATGATATCAACTCTAGGCCTAATCATTTAAATTTTAATTTTTCTAATAAATATCCATTATATCTGTTTTAGTTTAAGGTAAAAGCATGAGTAAAAAGGTTCTTTCAAAGATTACAACCGTTGGAAGTCAGCAGTTTTTTCTGTTAACGACGATACCAGTAGATAAAGAAGATGGTTTTAATTTGTTACTAACGGATGGACAATCAACATGGACAGGAACTTGTAAGTTATACATGGGGATATAGGTAGTTTCCCCTCATATGACACTGTATGCCTGCCTTCATTAGCCGTGCTGAAGCATAAAAGTAGGACCTTAAGCACCATTTTATTTCACCCTGGTTACTTTTAATTTTTTCTTCACCCCTACCATCAACAAGAACATTGATACCATAAATAAACTACAATATATTTATGTTCATTGTTCAACCATTCATATTCTGTCCGGGTCATGTCAGGGACTGAACCTACGGTTTCTGTACATAAGCTATACATACACCATTCCCATGTGTGATTTTGTAATATATTTTGACTAAAACTTTCTGTCAACTACTTTTTTCGACTTTTAATTGTAGAGTCTTTTGTACGTTGATACCTCTCAATGTTCCCAAAAACCAACTTACCATTTGATCACAAGAAATAACAACCGCTCCGTTAGTCAAGCTAGCACACAATAAGCTGGCAGACAACAGTCGGGTTGCCAGTTGGTGAAACCCTGACCATTTTAGCCGAGTTCTTGCTCCATGGGTATTTTTGGGGTAATCCAGTATTTTTTAGTAAGACTGGGTGTCTATACCCTCCGTACCAAATTTGCCATACTTTTACTGGAAATAACCACTAGATAAATATTTTCGGGACAATATATCCTAAATTTTATTACAGTTTCAGCAGATAATATGGACAAACAGCGTAAAAGGTTAAAAATGGATTTTACCTCGTATTTTAATCAAACAGAAAAAGCTTTCATTAGAGATGATGATGATGTGAATTTTGAATACAGTGGTTAAAATTAAAAATGATGATACGGCTGAATTGGTGTGGAAGAAACATGTCACCTCAGATGATATTAAGGTAAATTGTTTGTTCACTTTTTATAAGCCCCCACATTGAAATATGATCGTATATTGTCGCTATCTCCCTCCCTATCAATAATTTCAGATAATTAGTGCCATAGTTATGGCCCTTGACCTCTTTGAATATACTTTCTTTATACACTGTGTTATAGCTGCTGTGGATGTATCTGTTGCTTGGCAACCTATCTTTTTATTAATATTAGGCTTTTTTGAAATTGTATTTGGATTATCACCATCAAGATACACCATACAGGAGACGAACACTGTATCTTTCTTGTAAATCATTGTTTTGATTTTCATATTGAGTATGTTTACAGTATTTAAATAGGTTACAGATATTAAGATCTTGTTGGAGGCACAGTATAAGGTCTATAGTGACTGGTATATGTTTTATAGTGACTGGTATATGTTTTATAGTTTCAGTTAGGGAGTATAACTCTAATGTTAAAAGATGATTCAGGGACTGGTATATGTACAATATGAAATCATAGTGTAATCAACAATGAAGGAGATGAACATCAACTTAAACAGCTAGAAACAGATAATAACAGACTGTCACAAGAACGAATGATGACTTTAAAGGTGATGACATCGTAGTATTTATACCGTAATATATTTGATACTATTGTAGTGTTTATGCACCTTTAAAGCTCGATTGGTCGATAGGAATAGCACATTATACTCGCGTGCATTCACAGGGACTTCAAATTCAAATTATCTGCCTTTGAACCAATCAAAAAACAGTTTACATACCTGTCTTATCATCATTGTTTACGTTCCTGTCACCCACTCGATTGGTCGATAGGAATAGCACATGTATCAAGGGCAGATAATTTGACTGTTTCTCCCCCTTGGATGACCCCTGAGTGTGCTGGAGTAGAGCGTAGTGGTACCACTGAGGATATCGAGAATGAGTGAAAATTGAAAAAAAATTATTTGGTAATTTCTAATCAATTGTGTTTTGTTGAGTTGTTTGTTGCTGCTTAGTCGATTCTACATGTTTTTAGATTATTATTTTGACAATCATGAATCAGCCATTTTTAAAATATTTCTATATCAAGTCAAGTGTTTTCGTTCCTCAGCTTGAACGTGACAAGGGGTAGTGTTGTCTGTCCAACCTATTAAGTCAAGTGTTTTCGTTTCTTAGCTTGAACAGGACAAGGAGTAGAGTTGTCTGTCCAAATTGTTTGTCTTTCTCTGAGACCTCTGACCCCGAGTTCACAAAGCATTCTCAGACTAAAGTTGAGAATTTGCTAAACTTTGAATCACAGTTTATGAAAAATATATTTGATCCAGAAATACAAAACTTTGCATATAGTTTCTTATTTATGTATTTGATACATTAAAACAACAAAATTATTATAAAGGGTCATATTTTAGTTAAAATAAGGCGGACAAGTTTGAGTAAATTCTCAACTTAATTCTGAGAATGTTTTGTGAACTCAGGTCCTGGTTTCCTCCCACTACAAAGACACGACCTACACACAAGCAAATTATTGAAATATTTTCTAACCATATGACAATCCTTCTAAATGACAAAAATTAATAGCTCTGTAGGTTTGTTTCTAATTTCAACTTTTCTTTTATAGAGGCTGGAAAAATGTGTTGCTGCTAAAGAAGAAATGGAAAAAGATTTATTTTCCAAGGTAAATAACAAGTGCTCCAAGTATGAATGATTTATCAGTTGAATTTGTGTAATATAAGATAAAATATGAAAATCTGCTTCTTAATTTTAGTTTCAATTAATTTCTGGATTCCTGAAATTATAGGAAATTATCTCCCTTTAGTGCTGTGTAATCAGAGGTCGGGACACACACACACTCAAATTATACCTGGCGATCTTCAATTAATGATAAAATATGCTGGGTATTACGTGAAAGACTTCATAGGATGTACAGAGTTAAAGCAAAATTAAGCCTATTATCAAAGATAGGCTTACACCATCAAATGCCAGTTGTTGGATCTTCTTTAATGTGGACACCATCTTGTGCTCGGGTGAACCGCCAGTTTTCATCCTTTTCCTTGCTAAACCAGTGACATATGGAAAACATCCTGGAAATTAATAGTTTATATAAGATTTCAGTCCTAAAGAAAGCCGTGTAATAGGCAGATTTACATCTTACATAATGTATGTTTAATGAGACAGCCACAATTATTATATCATCCAAACAAATTTCTTTTATTTTTACTTTGTTGCCGTATTAAATAGTAAAAAAGAAAAAAAAAGAAATTTAAAAGAAAATGGTTCAGGTGAGAGAGACTTTAGGGTTTAACATCCACTAGACACTAACAAGATCATTTCGCAATAAACATATGGTACAATAATTTGTAGGCAGTGAAAATATTTTATTATATGACCCAAGCTTTACTCATGCATGGACAATTTTTATATTACTTTTTATTACCTTTAAAAATACATATTCAAACTTATTTATTTATAATAATTTTGCTTTAAATCCTTCTCAAAACATTGTAATTGTCAGGGAATACCCCTGTTATAAAAAATCGATCATGTGACTTACTTCTCTCGGTACCTAGCTACGGGGGGGGGGGGCGATGCCGGATGAGAATTCATTGCATATTTTCCATGGCTCTTAACTCTGAAACTGGTGCACCATCAAATTTATCAACATATACATCAAGCGCTCTCTAATACTGGGAGATTAGATAATCTTACCATTGACGGTGGCTTAGTGGATAAGATGCTGCCTCGCTAGCCTGGAGGTCGGGTTTTCGATCCCTGCATTGGCCCAAAAAGTTCATCCAGGTTTTCCGTCATGATTCCCCCTTGTCAATGATGCAGGACGACGGGGGCCGGACAAAGACAGCTGTCTAGTCGTTGGGATAGGATAGAAAACCGGAGTGTACATAAAAGATCTCTCGGCAGTTGGAATTCTGTATATGAGTAGGCCGTATCGCCGCTTCCCGGCAAAATTTACCTCATAGCACACTGTATGGCGTATACCCGTCTTCATTAGCCCAGTTTAGGCGCAGAACAGTAGGACGTTAAACCCCATGCATCACTAATTGTAGGGTTGCCGTTTAGGGAAACCCTTACATTTTTGCCCTGTATCCAGTATTTTTCTAGTAAGATTGGATGTTTCTACTTTCCATGGCATATATAATATTTTTCTAGGAAAGTTTGTTTAACGAAAATATTTGATATGTTATTACAGGTGAGGGTCAAGATGATGAGAAAGATGATGGAACACCAGGTAACACTTATTCACTTTTATTTATGATGAGTAAATCTTTATTACACACCGAGCTTATACATGGGGAAACCACGGTGACTCAGTGAGTAGCACGGAGATCTCGTGTTCGATCCCAATATTGGCCGACAACGTTCATCGTGATTTACTGATTGTCAATGATGTAGTACAAAGTACCTGGCTAGCGACAACATATTGTCAATGATGTAGTACAAAGTACCTGGCTAGCGACAACATATTGTAAATAGGATGTAAAGTTAACGTGGTACTCATGTTAATAATTCACCTGTTTAGCAGGAGGAAACCAAAGGTTATTCATGCCTCTTGACTTAATAACAGACCTAGTGACCTAAAGCACATGAAGTAAACCCTACCCTTTATCCTGTTTATTTCACCCTTGATCATCAGGCCATACAAAACAATATATTTAGGTTTACAGACTATGATGCTTTTTCGTTTCCATTCAATTTACCCAGAGAAAACAATTTGATGCGATAATTAATGGGACCATTTGTTTTTTCAAAATTAAAACATGTTGTACACTCTTTTTAAATGATTCAGGAGTATCAGCAATGGCCTGCCAACTGCATTAGCCAGTCTGGTATTAACCGCTGTATTAGCCAGTCTGGTATTAACTGTCATACCAATAGCATGAGATGACTGTAGGACAGCCAGCCCGGCATTATATAATACTTACTACAGTGTCACAGTCGAATTCTACTCGAAATGGAAGACAAAACAGAGAACAACGAGTGGAAACAAATAAAGTAGAAAGGTAAATAAAATTTAATTATTGAATACCTGGTCGAATACATGAATCAGGTTACAATATTGCCATAGAAACCAGGTTGTGACCATCTGGTCAAATTGGTGGATCAAGAACAATTTAGCTGTGATGTGGATCAAAGTCAATTTAGCTGTGGTAGCCATAATTCACTAAACCAATAATTCACTGATATTGTAACAGATACTATAATAATTTACATATAAACAAATTATTATAACAGAGAATCACTTGAGAAATAAATAAACTTGGATTTTATGTAATCAGTTGATGACCAAACCTGTGCCATTTATACTATTATTGATGACCTGTTACAGAAAGCCAGCAGTAATCACATTATTTGATAGAACTTAGAATTTGTAGAGCCTGTATTTGATGACCAAACCTATTACTGACGATTTGATAGAATTTGAATTTTGTTTTTAATCACCATGGTTTTTATTTTCTAACTGCTTAAGACCCCTATGCGCAAGCGAATTATTGAAATAAAATGAAACCATATTGTTAGTCTCAAAATGACCTAGTTTGTGTCGAGTGGACGTTAAACCCCATTTCTCTCTCTCTCTTTTATTTTCTAGTGATAAAGAAGAAAATACAGACGAGGAAGAGGTTGGTTATATAAAATTATATAGAGTTACTTCCCTTTCTGTCAGGTTTTTATTTTATTCTCTGTAATTGGAGAGTTGGAACTGATGAAGATAGGCATACTAGATGGACTTGATACTAGGAGAATTCTCTTATACACAGGATCTGGGTTTTCCTTCCGGTACAAATAACCAAATGCTGTTCACTAACAAGGGAACACCATGCTGTCTGACCATCTGTACTACCCCACTAAAAGAGGGGACACCCTGCCGTCTGAACAACTGTCCCACACTACTGACACAGGATTGCATTAAGGAACTTTCGTAAAATAAATATTTATTTTTTAATATTACATAATAATTAATATTTATTGAATTTATAAAATTTGAAAACCTATTCAGAGTACTATGTAATATATACAAAGCGTTATTATTTATTTTAGACGCCACCACCTAAACGTCAGAGAAAGAATGTGGGCAGTAAAACTGGTGATCTAGATTGTTCATTAGATTTAGGGGAGGACGAGATTGAATCATCATCTTCTACGATAGTTAAAAGGTAGAATTTATTTATTAGTAGGCTAAGGTTTCATTGGACAGTTAGATTACTCATATATCCATTCAAAAGGTTGTTATTGTAACTATATGTGGTTGTTATTGTTACTGTATGTGGTTGTTATGGTAACTATATGTGGTTGTTATGGTAACTATACATGGTTGTTATGGTAACTATATGTGAATATTATGGTTATTATGTTGTATATTTAAGGCCAGCTAGAAAGAGAGGAAGTGTAAGAACAGGCACACCAAGTAAACCTATTCTACCTAAAGTAACTAGAAATACAACCAATGAGTGGTAATTAAAATATTATAAACCTATTCTACCTAAAATAACTAGAAATACGTCCAATGAGAGTTAATTAAAATATTATAAACCTATTCGACCTAAAATAACTAGAAATACATCCAATGAGAGGTAATTAAAATATTATAAACCTATTCTACCTATAGTAACTCGAAATATGTCCAATGAGAGGTAATTAAAATATTATAAACCTATTCTACCTAAAGTAACTAGAAATACGTCCAATAAGCGGTAATAAATTCAATATTTGCAACCTAAATCAGGTACCCTTATGACAAAGTACAGAGTCATTTTTAAACCTGGTCAGTTAAAGTTTGTTTAATATACATCTCTGTGTAGTTCATCTTATAAAAGTTGAAGACTGTATTATAGACTATTATGATATTGAAAATACAGAATCATTCGATTAGAATTGATAACTTGCTAGTATTTAGAGCTGACCCCTTGAAATGCGGAACCCATGGTTAATGGCACTCTCCATACAATTTTATTGGCTGCAAATATTGTTTTACTGCCCATATTTTAATATATCGCGAGAGAAATGGGGTTTAACATCCACTCAATATGGTTTAATTTTATGCCAACAATTCTCTTGCAGGTTTGTGTCTTGAGCAATACACAAGGAACCATGAGGTTGGACAGACAACCCTACTCTTTGTCACATTCCCCACCACCTGACTCAAGTACAGACCTTATGATTTCATGCACATGCGTTAAACTATTAGTTAATCTACATTAGCGCAGGGGATCACATGGCTAAGGCGCTGGCTCGCTAGCCTGGAGGTTGGGTGTTCGATCTCTGCATTGGCTGAGAAAGTTCATCTCGATTTTCTGGCGTGGTTTCCCCTTGTCAGTGATGCAGAACGGCGGGCCTGATAAGGACGGCTGCCTAGTCATTCGGATGGGACGAAAAACCGGGGTCCCGTGTACACATTGGCGTGCACGTAAAAGATCCCTTGGCAGTTGGAATTCGATATAAGAGTAGGCCATAGCGCCGCTGCCCGGGGAAATTCCCTCATAGCACACTGTATGGCGTATGCCCGTCTTCCATTAGCAAAGGTTAGGTGCAGAAGAGTAGGACGTTAAACCCCATTTCATTCATTCATTCATTCAGAATAGAACAGTAGAGCTTTCATCCTCCATTTTATTTCATTTTATTTAATCTCTATCATTCATATAATTTATATATCTTATTTTTTTATATTTTTAGTTATGATGGTGGTCGAGGTCAGATGACTAAAAGTAATTCCAATAATTCTAATGTATCTAATATAGATCCTGAAGATCTGTTCAGTGATTTGTAGACATGTTTCAGTGGTTCAGAAACATTTCCTTCTTTTTTATAACCAAGGCAGCACTCATTATCATATTATTCAGTGATTCAGAAACATTCTGTCTTCATATCCCTTACCAGGGCCTCTGTCATGCATCCCTGGCAAAGAGGAACAATGCCGGATGAACTTTATGGACCACTGGAACTACAAGGATCGAACAGGGGACTTGCAGGTTGCCGAGCCAGTGTCTTATGACTTAGTCATCGTGTCTCCCAACAGTATAAACAATATTGTGTATTAGTTATATACAATATAAACGCTATCTTGTATAAACAATGTTGTGTATTAGTTATATACAATATAACCGCTATCTTGTTCATAAAGTGAAATGTTATGAATTGTATTCTGTTGTTAATAGGGAGGGGGGGGGGGGGGGTGGCTGAATGGTTAGCACGTACGTGCTGTATCATGAACCCAGTTAACATGGATGGTTAGATTTAGGTTACTTTTACGTCATTATGGTTAGATGTTGGTTAGCGTCCAATAATGGTAAACGTTTACGGTTAAATTTACGTTACTTTTACGTCATAATGGTTATGGTTACTTTTACGTCAGAAAATAACGTAAATCTAACGTAAATTTTATGACTGTTTTCTTACCAATTTTGCTTTAAATACTTCTTGATTAAATAACCATACCAGTGTGTGCATCTTCTAACAGTTGATAAATAGTCGTAATTCAGACAAAATAATTATATATGTGTTATTGGTGATAATTCTAACGTTAATCTAACATAAATTATAAATTTTACGTCAGGTTTCTAACCGTTGGTTTATGGTTAGTTTTCTGACTAAATGTAACGTTAATATAACGATTAGTTGTCTAACGTTAATGTAACATTAGCTTTATGTCATAATTTTAACCGTTAATTTAACTTTAGTTTTCTAACGTGAATCTAACATAAACCTAATATACTGAGCGCCATAGAGAACGCATCACTTAGTTTTTCGTATAACAAAATGATCCTGTAAACATATCATATTTATTTTGCTTCTTATTGTGAACAATATTTAAATGGGAACACGTCAATAACAATACATTTGTACACTTATGGATGTTTAATCTGTAATCAACGGTACAAAGTCAAAGGGGTCAAAACCAAAAGTATGACACAGATGGTTAATTCCATGCTATGTCTCTGCACAACATGGGTAAGAGCCAGTGGAGAACACACACGCTACTGACATCTGTGTCGCACTTTTGGTTTTGACCCCTCTGACTGTGCTTTGAGGGAAATTTTGCCCGGGCAGCTGTGCTATGGCCTACTTATATAATGAATTCCAACTGTCAAAGGATCTTTTAAGTGCACGCCAATGTGTACACGGGACCTCAGTGTTTGGTACCACCTGCACGACTAGACAGCTGTCCTTGTCAGACCCTCCATCCTGTATCACTACAAGGGGGAACCACCCGGAAAATCTGGATGAACTTTCTCGGCCAATGCATGTCTGGAACACAGGACCTCCAGGCTAGCGAGCCGGCGTCTTATCCGCTTAACCACGACCCTACTCCTTGTCACGTACAACCAGGGAAATGAAACCACACCAGTTGACTCAATGACATACCTTATGATACAGCGCGCACACGCTAACTATTTGGTCATCCAACTCCCCGCCTTACTAGGGAGTTTTCTCTGGACAGCAGTGTGGCACCATCCCGAGAACTAACATATGGTTTAATTTTATTTCAATAATTCGCTTGCCCGTAGGGACATTAGCAGTGGGAGGAAACCGGATGATCCGGAGACACTTCTCCTTGGCATGTACAACCAGGAGTCAAAGCCACCCTAGTTGACTCAATCATACCCTATGATACAATGCGCACACGCTAACCTCGTGTCAGTGTGCTGAAAGTGAGTTTTGTCCAGACAGCGGTGCTAAGCAAGGCCTTATCTTATATTGAATTCCAACTGTCAGGGGATCTTTTACGTGCATGCCAATGTGTACATGGGATCTCAGTTTTTGGTACCATTCGAACGACTAGACAGCTGTCCTTGTCAGGCCCTTCGTCCTGCACCACTGACATGGGGAAACCACGTAGGAAAATCCTGATGAGCTTTCTCGGCCAACACTGGGAGTGAACCTGTGACCTCCAAGCTAGCCAGCCCGCGTCTTACTCACTCACAGGTGATCCCCAAGTACACACTACGACATAGGAGATTTTGGTAGCCGATGATGAAAAATAAAAAAAATCATCTAATATGCTCAACCGATTGCTACCTATTTCTGGTTGCCAGCGACTATCGCAGTGATGTTCACAGATATCTGACATATTTGATATGATCATGCAGTTGGTCACTTCACACGCAACAATTCATGTAATGTGCTCATCAAGAAGACAAATTAAGCGACATGCAAGGAAATAAAATCTTGGTTAATTTTTCTCATTGAACCATAATAATAATACAGTACGTCTAGTGGACTCCTATGTCTTATTCTGATTGAATGTTTGGAAATTTGATGGCTAATTAGATTTAGAACACCCTGGAATATTTCTAGGCTTGGCTTCATATGGCCTGTTTTCCATACATACAAGAACTAGCCAATTAGACGTTAAACAAAATAAAATCCGACCCAAAATATTACAATATTTGTTTTATTATTTCATTGCCCAAAATCCTTTACAGTCTGAATGGTAATTTTTGGGCAGCGTTTATTTCTGCATGGGTTGTCATTGAAAGTTATTTATAAATGCCCATGTCAAGTGGCTTTTCAAACCTATTTAAATTCCGTCAAAATTTGTAGAAATTTAGAAATTATTTTATTACATATGTGTACAGTTTGCTATGTATCGAACCAAAGCTGTGTTGCCACAAAAATATATTTAATTTAGTCCTTATATTAGTTATACATGTACATGTAGTAGATTCTATCACACGTTTGAAAGGTGTCCAACGAATATGTTATAGTTTGACCTAAATAAATTTAACACTGAGAAAGTAAAAATTAAACAATTCCGACAACTTAAAAGTAGATACCTATATTCGCAAGGCAAATATTATTTTAAAAATCGGGATTATATAATTTGATACAACTGAATAAAATGGCTGTAGTCGATCTATTTCAACAGACATCAACAAAAAATAACTAACTAGTTGGCTACATTAACATCCAGCGTGATCCGTATATTATCATACTTACAGATACTTACAGATCCTCTTCTGAGCGCTAGCCGTTGGCCAGTGTACTGAGATCCATATCGTCGGTTTCGCTTATTTCATTTTGAGTAATCCGGTTAGATTTGAAGTAATACAGGAGTTCTTGATTAATCCAATGTTTATCCAGATGTTTTCAAATGTTTTGGTACTTTTTGCCGTTATTACACTGTCAGGTAGACTGTTCCATACTTGTACTAATCTGTTTGTGAAAAGGGGTTTCCTGATATTTTTGTTTGATCTTCTTAAATAGAGTTTTTACTAGTGTATGTCCTCTTGTTTTAGTAGTGTTTGTATCTGGATGTGGTTGATACAATTGTGGCAAACTATTGTCATTGTAGGTCTCGATCATGTCACCACGAGTACGTCTGTATGCTAGTGTCGGGAGTTTCAGCTTCCTCAGTCCTTCATCGTAACATATACTCTTTGAATCCCAGAATAAGCTTTGTAGCTCTTTTCTGCACATTTTCTAATGCTGATATATGTTTAACTTTATATGGGTTCCATACCGGATTTTAATATTCAAGTTGTGGGCTGACTTTGATAATTGCTTAACTAATTGCGCTCAACCGATTAACGGACGGGGGGGGGGGTCCCCCAGAACAAATTGGTACATTAGATTCAATTTGGTTCATTCTGACGTATTTCCGGAAGGTAAATTCCAAAATTACAGGTCTAAATCGCCAATAAAATCGCATAAAAAATTTCATTTCAAGTCTGAACAGGGGGGGGGGGCGGAACCCCCCCCCCTCTGGATCCGCGCCTGGTATGTAAAGGAACGGCGTATTAGTCCCATTATGCTATTGGCTTGGTTTATTTTTTCACTCATGTGGTCTTCAAAGCTTAATTATCATCAACAATTACCCCAATATACCTTTCCTTCTCCATATATTTGAGTTTGGTGTCACACAGCTTGTATTCATATGGAGGTAAGGTTCTCGTTCCTGTAGTCAGTATCTTGCATTTGTCGGGATGGAATTTGAGTAACCATTTGTTAGACCAATTTTCTAGTTCCAGCATATCTTGTTGTAGAGTTTCCATATCCGTTGATTCATCTATTTCTTTAAAGACTTTTGTGTCATCAGCAAACATGTAGCATTCTGAATGTATGTTTTCTGGTAGACCATTAATGTATATGACAAATAATATCGGTCCGAGGACACTACCCTGGGGGGATTCCGCTAGTTACTGGTGTCCAGTCGACGGAGCTATTCATAACTCTAACCCTTTGTCGTCTATTCTGGAGAAACGAGGTACCCCACTGTACAATATTGCTTGATATACCATTACTTGACAGCTTTAGTAGTAGGCACTAGTGTGACACTTTATCAAACGCCTTCATGAAATCTAGGTATACACAATCTAGGCTCCCTCCATTATCCAGTATTGCCGTCCGCCTGTTTTTTCATGATGATCTCCTTAAAAGTGTTCCTCTGATCATTAATACTTTCTATTTTTAATAAGTCCTCTCACTTCATTTCTGAAAGTTTTTTTTACTTCACCGAGATTTGCCTTGTCGTAATAGTATTTCGTTGTTTTCTTGTTGGATGTAGCAATTGAAGTTGAACTGTATGACTGAATGGTCGCTATTACCAAGTGGGCTTAAGTCTAGACAGGATTCATTTGCAGGGGTAGTCCGGGTGTCCCAATTTATCTTCTCTAGGTTAAAGTCTCTCATGATGAGTACATGGCTATAGTTTGTGATGTATATTTCCAGCAACAAATTTAATAATTGGAACCTGTAGAATATTTACAGACAAAATAATAACAAAAAAGCGGGATTGGCACCACCCCGCGGGGTAGGGCATACACCCGGAGAAAACCCACGAGGTTAGACAGACGACCCAACTCTTTGTCATGTACAAACTTCGGCTGGAAACACACCACTTGACTCAGTGACAGACACACAGACAAGGGCTGCGGCATAATATGTTCACATTATGAAATGAAATGGGGTTTAACGTCCTACTGTTCTGATCCGACTGAGATAATGAAGACGGTTCACATTATGAATGTGGACGTATACAAATGGATACGAATGCAACTCAAACTGCAATGTGAGTGTGAATCTACTTCCACTTGATCAACCATTTTCTTTATTGCCAGATTTTTGTTCCACGACATTTTTAGTGTCGTAATGTCGGGTAAAATGTCGTGATGTCCGGTAGAAATGTCGTGTTGTCGGGTTGTCGTGATGTCGGGTTATCGCGTTATGAAAGGCGACATCACGACATTACGACATGATACCAATCAGCCACCATATTATACACACACGTACGCCCAATCTGTTTCACAGAGAATTACTGAGGAATTAACTCTGTAACAGATGAGTGTCCATAGCACGTGCGTTGACTGCAGTCATTGGCTCAACGGCTCGTGCAATGTTTACTTAACACCTAACTGCTTCGGGCAAAATAACGCGTTTTACTCATTTTAATACCCATTTACACTAAATAGGAAATATTTTTTAACTACAAATACTTCAAACGTCTTTATTTATTTTTCTTTTACCTCAAAAAAATGTTTGAGAATTTAATTTGTCCGTGTAAAAAAGTTAATATGCCGTGCTCATTAAGCCTCGACGATGTCATGCTTATCAGTGATTGTAGCGGCCAAGCGAATATTTACTGCGGGATCAGTTTGACGTACGCCACGTAAAACCTGAAACTACATGTGGTTTACCATACGCTCCACTTTATAATATCCTGATAGACAGCCCATTTTATCAGATTTTTGGTCAAAGGACGATGCGAGTACTACAGCAAACTGATCCCGCTGATAAGCATGACATCGACGAGGCTTAATGAGTACGGCATATTAACTTTTTTACTCCGACAAATTAAATTCTCAAACATTTTTTTGAGGTAAAAGAAAAATAAAGACATTTGAAGTATTTGAAGTTAAAAAATATTTCCTATTTAGTGTAAATGGGTATTAAAATGAGTAAAATGCATCATTTTGCCTGATATGAAGCAGTTAGGTGTTAAGTAAACATTGCACGAGCAGTTGAGCCAATGACTGACGCGGTGAGCAGTCAACGCACGTGCTGTGGACACTTATCTGTTACAGAGTTAATTCGTAAGTAATTCTCTGTGAAACAGATTGGTACTACAGCAGTAAACATATACCAAATTTGCATGCTTACTGTAGAGCCCGGTGAGCATGTTGAACCAACTATGTCACTCCCGGTTTTAATAAAACGTTTTGCCTTTGATGGATTATTTAACAATATATATTTAAGATTTATGGAAACCTTGTTGAAAATCGTTGGTCTTCCCCTTTAATATAGGTGACATGTACAAGGTGAATAATAACAGTCATAGACTAGTCTACTGATAAGACAGGACGACCACACCACACCACACAAGGTGAATAATAACAGTCATAGACTAGTCTACTAATAGGAAAGGACGACCACACCACACCACACAAGGTGAATAATAACAGTCATAGACTAGTCTAAAGATAGGACAGCAGGACCACACCACACCACACAAGGTGAATAACAGCAGTCATAGACTATTACTACTGATAGGACAACAGGACCACACCACACCACACAAGGTGAATAACAGCAGTCATAGTCTACTAATAGGAAAGGACGACCAAACCACACATAAACAAAATATACTCAGGACAAACACGTGAACGACACACACAATATACACATACATTTCAAATATACTATTCAAAAAAAGTAGGGGATATTTGATTTTTAAGTGTTATTAAAGTCACCTAATGAAACTGACGAAGAAACACATGACAAAATGAAATGAAGTTCACATTCATCGATTTATTCCAAATGATCGTTAGACTAAGTAAGGCACAGACTGACCATTATAAGGGTAAAATGATACCCGGGGTCAAACAGCCAAGTTACCACAGCATCACAACAAATTCAGTAACGGGTAAATCCTCTTCTGTTTGCCAAACAAGCATTGATCCGACGTGGCATATGCCTAATGAGACGTCTAAGGTCATTTTGGTCCAGATTGTCCCATTCCTGTTGCAACGCAGCAGAAAGTTCTTGGACATTGGCAGGACGTTGTTGACGTTGACATAACCTCTGTCCCAGACATGCTCGATGGGGGAGAGGTCGGGACTCAGTGCTGGCCAAGGTAATGTGGTGATGTTCTGTTGTTGGAGGTAACCTGTAACGATCCTGGCACTGTGACATCTTGTGTTGTCATCCTGGAAGATGAAACGGCGGTCATGACGTCGTGCGAACGGCACAACATGGACTGCCAAGATGTTGTCCCGGTAGTACTGGCCTGTAACACGCCCTGCAACAACATGTAAAGCCGTTCTCCCAGCAACAGTGATGCCTCCCCACACCATAACAGAACCACCCCCAAATCGATCATGTCTGATGACGTTAACGTCTTGGAAGCGCTCGTTTCGACGACGCCACACCCTCCTACGTCTGTCCAAAAAATCAACAGTGAATCTTGACTCATCTGAAAACATCACATTGCTCCAGCGTCGATTATCCGGGTGTTGACGATCCCTACACCAACGACGTCTTGCCTGAATGTGATGATCTCTCAAACAAGGGATCACGCGAGGACGTCGGGCGCGAAGGTGACCCCTATATGCAGTCGATTCCGAATCGTCTGGCCACTCACTCTCACACCAGTGTCTGTTTGAAGACGAGCGCTGATCTGATTTGCTGTGATGACACGATTTATCAAGGCCAAGGTACGGATAAATCGATCCTGGGCTTGAGTTGTCGCCCTTGGTCGACCTGAGCGTGGTCTGTCCTGTACAGATTGTCGACCTGAGCGTGGTCTGTCCTGTACAGATTGTGTATCACGGTATCTGGACCATAGCCTGCTTATGAGAGACTGAGAAACATTCATCGTCCGCGCCACAACCGCCTGTGTTGTGCCGATCTGTAGCATGCCAAGGGCACGTAACCTTTCATTTTGTATAAGCCGACGCATATCAAAATTTGTTTTCTGGTCACTAAAACAATTAAACTGATGTTTCCACCCTGGAATTCAATGCCACAATGACTGTAACATTCAAAGTCAGAGTCGTGCAAATCTAGGGTTGGACCCCCGTGATGATCCCAAGCATCACCTGCATTCCATGCGGTAGCTATTGGTGCGTTTGGGCGTCACATGTAACTGGAAATGTTTCTTCTGTTAGGTTCTATGGTGACTTTTTTCGTAGTCATTTGCATATTTTAGTATTATGCCCCCAAAATCAAATATCCCCTACTTTTTTTGAATAGTATAATTAATAAAACAATTAATTTTTCAAATCAAGTGAATTGATCCGGGGACCAGCAGGAAGTTTCCACTTCGCTTACACAGTCTGTTCTTGTTAGTTACAACATTATTTCATTCATTTGAAAAACGGGACAACAAGACACACATGCAATTTAAATAATAAATAAAACACGTAATTTTGCAATTTAAGTGAATTCACCTGGAGGCCAGTAGCATTTCATTCATTCACAGAACGAAGTCTAGTTAGTTTGAACAGTATTTTATTCATTTGAAAGGGATCGAACAACAGACAAGACGTATATATATATATATATATATATATATATATATATATATATATATATATATATATATATAGGTAAATACAACTCCCAGTTAATATATATATAAATAAAAATGGTCTGATGATGTTCAGTACGAACAGAAAGCGCTAACCGTCAAATTAGTATTTTGGTGTCTTTCTTTAATTTAGTTTATATATATATATATATATATATATATATATATATATATAATATATATATATATATATATACGCTTTATTCTAACAGATTTCTTTTCTTTTCGAATCACAAACATCAGTGTGTAGCACCATCATTTCACTCAGGATACCACGTGAACAATGTGGAATGGAATCTTGAACAACAATAACCACTGTGATCCTTGTCCTGTGTTTTAACCAACAGATTTCTGTTTGTATTTAATTCAATTAGCAATTTCATTTCTTGACAAAATAGTCTTTATTTTTATTGAATTTAACTTTCGATAAACAGGTGTCCTAAACTGGTTAACGGCCACAATAACGAGATAGGTATCGCTAGGGCGAGCCGATCACCAGACTGAAGTTCCAACGACGTACGTAGCTCATTAAAAAATATCCTTGCCATAGCTTCAATTTCTTTGCTCTTGTTGCCAGCTCCATCTTTTCCGCAAATTTTCGTTGGGCTGAATGTTTTCACTATACAAACAGAAAAAGAAATGGTCATGTCTTTGCATCAAAATTTGTATGGGGTTGACCACCCATAATTTTTAATACACAAACTTCAATTAGCATACTAAAACCAGGTAACTATTAGCCGTACATATCACCGTAGCCCATCTGATAAACCCGTTATCTTTCCGCCTCAAAATCATAAATATTCACTGGCAGAAAATGTCAATTCATACCTTCTTCGTCTATTCCTGATCATCTAGGTCATTTCGGGATTGGCACGTGGTTCAATTATATTTATAATAAGCTAGCTCCGTAGAGATCTTTAGCAGTTGGAGGAAACCGGAGGTAAACCCACGAGGTCGGGCAAGCGACACTATCCCTTGCCCCTTACTACCGGGAACCGACACCACGTCACCATTGAATTGTATTGTTCTATGTAGTCCCACCAGTATGGGCCACTTGTATAATTCGAATCTTGTGTGACTTAATGTAGAATAGGCACCTTGTGTATCTGAACTGCCATATTTTGAATCACCTGGTTAAATATATTACACTATGTACTTCTATCATTTATCTTGACTACCTCGTCTGGAATGTCGACCTTCTCGTTTAGAGTCAGTTTTACTGGTCACGGACACGGCACTAGCAGCATCACTGCTACCATCACTAGATAGTAGATGATCATAACAGTTGTATCCGCTATCTACATATCTATAAAATAACAACAGTTTATTTAAACATGCCTGTCTATTACTACTTAAACATGCATTATACAAGAGCAAAAACTGTCTATTGTAGGCCCTTCTTTAGGCCTGAAATGTCCTTAATATATCCATTATCATATAAACATAATCAAGTCTAGAGGTGACCGAATGGCTTAGATTGGCATCTATCTCTGTATCGTACATAATGTATCTTTAATCAATCTTCCAACGGAACTATTCAAACTATCATCTTGAATCAGAGGCATTTAATTATTATCTAAATCTTACATAATGTATCCTTAATCAGAGGAAGAGGACTTGGGAAATCTTTCCACTGAACCAATCGGCCACGGGTTAACTACGATCGCAATTGGATTGGTCTTATATTTATTCAACACAAACTAGGTCATTTAGGACGAGGTTGGATAGGAGACCTCACTCCTTGTCACGTACAAGGATTGAAATCACGTGACTGAATAACAGACCTTATTATCTAAAGTGTACGGGACCGGTTTACCTACCGTTTCCTGGACCAGAATTTGTGTTCATGGCGGACGGATTTACGTAACTGGGTTGATTTATCGTCTGTTCGTCCTTCTAACCAATATGTCGTCTGCTCGCCCTTTCCCTGCAATATCAAACATCGGTTATTATAACAATTTGTCAGCCGCATCAACTCCTCAACTCACTAAATGAGGAGTGGTATGACATGTTTTAGGAAGAGTCAGTATACTATGTGAACTCTAGGAGTGGTATCAGGTGTTCTAGAAACAGTAATCATACTATGCGAACTCAACGGAATTGTTATGTTACAAAATATGTATTTTATTGGTACATTGTCTTTTATATATGGGGGTAGGGGAGGGGGGGGGCTAGTGATCTAGAGTACCGCGCTTCGACGTCTAGCTGGCCGGTCACCTCTGGCTTGCGGCTGTGGTTTCGATCCGTGGTGTGAGCGTATGTGGCATGGAAATTGGGGCGTCTTCTCAACCTCCCACTGCCAAAGACCCCAAAGAGCATGCGGATTATTGAAATAAAATTAAACCATATGTTAGTCCTGAAATGACCTAGTCTGTGTCGAGTGGACGTCACACCCCATTTCTCTCTCTCTTTATACATGGGAGAAACCAATAGGAGGTTTTATGCGTGACGTATTTCCGGTGTCTATTTTTAGCCTGGCCTTTTCACTGCCGTATCTTAACATGGCAAATGCTAAGAAAAACGGGGTTTTCCGTCTGTATCTTTTAATATAAAACGTATTCTTGAATGCCACCCTTGTTGTAAGATATGTGTAGCATTCGTAATAAATTACCCATTTCAAATTATGTCTAAATTATTTTTTTTTTTCGTTTTATTGACGATATACTGTGTTGTAGCAGACGATATCAAGCTCGCACGCGGTCTACAGTTGACCGCTGTACGCAAAAGATTACAAAGATGCATTGATGTATGAAGCCGATTTATATGTTTTGTGTTAATTTTATTGCAAACAATTAATAGATAACATCTGTTTGGTTGTAAAATGCCACGAAATCGAGCAAAAGAGTAAATGTTAGAATGGGTTATAAAGTGGTGACCTGTGGCTTCACGAAAGAATTATTCAAGATTCAAAATATTAAAATTTTTAAAGCAGGACCGTAGCAAATCTAAACAAAAGAGCAAATAATATATTTGCATTCAACATGTGTTCTCCGAACCAAATACTTAATTCGAAATTGATAAAATGGACGCAAATATATCGTTCTTCATTCTTGGGTTGCGACATAAACTGACAGGATTAAAATTTCACAGAATGTCAAAAGTTGTGTCAAAACGATTTATGTGGTTGGAAATAAAAGGTTTTAAAAATATTCACAGATTCAAATTGATCATCGTTTTATTCTTTCTGTTATTCATATTCCATCAAGATGATTTTGTTTTAATAAAATGGCTGACGCGTTTTACTCCGTGCATCGAACAACTATTTTATCATTGGTTAGAGCCGTCTAAACGCGGGGAAAATTACAGTAGCTATTGGTTAACAGCACGCATAGACAATTTGCATATTGCATATTATTTATAGTATCATTAGCTGGAATTAATCTAAGTCGATAGCATCAATGCTCAACATAACCGTGTAATAGTATAGCATGCAGCGCTATAGCAGATGATATATCAACCGTGCAAGTACTGTACAGTCGGCAGCTGAATGTAAATATGATGTAGACCAGATTTTAAAAAAAAAATCTTTTGTGTTAATAGTCCTGTAATTAATAGATAAAATTTGTTTGGTCGTAAAATGCGTAATGAATTTGAGACCAAATTCTAGTTCACACCATGGGCACGGACCAGTCTTAACTTGTTTTCCTAAATTGCAACGGCCATTACGGGTCTGGTAAACTTGCCGTATCTTTTCTATATCGAAATTTTTGTAAATATCGGTATCTGGCATCGGTCGGTAAACCTTACATGTATATAGAAATGGCGATCGGATCCATTTTATGTAAAACAAGCTCACTGTACGGCGGTATTTTCACAAAAAAACACACACTGGCCTATGGGTTACAGTCTACGAATAAGGCCAGGGTGTGCGCATGACCGAAAATGACGTCAAAATGGAAACCCGTAAAAGCTCCTATTGTGATGTGTGAGAGGATCTTTACCCATTATGATAAGAAGCCCCCTTGAAACAAAATTATAATGTGTGAGAGGGCCTTTATCCTAGTAAATTCATTAAAAAAAACATCCTTTGAGTATTCTTTGAATATAAAAACGATGCCAAAAAACTATATTTTAAATGTGGAATAAGGAAATTGTGTGTTTTATAGAAAATATATCATATTAACTCGAATATCCCCCTCACATCAACATATAGAAGGCTGACGGCGATATCCGAGTAGAACAAAGGAATTATAGTTTCCAGATGCAGCCTTATTAGAATCGTGTATTATACACCACGTGCAGTCAATACAGATTATATAACACACGTGCAGACAATACAGATTATATAACACACGTGTGTTAAAATCGAGATTTGTAAAATTTAAATTATAAAAAGTTCCCTTCCCGTCGATTAAAAATTGTCGTCTGCTGAATATATAGTTTAATAGACCACCGACGTGAAAACAATTATTGTCGATAAAAAATAGAAAAATGTTTTAATAAAAATAGAGTAGGCTCTCGACTGTCTCTTCACATTGTGCTTTCTGATGAGAGAGGGGCGCAGATTATAAAGGGACGAAGGAGGGAGTGGACATCAATCATAAAGGGAGGGATGTGGGAAAAGGGGCATCGATCATAAAAGGGTGGAGGGGGAGGGGCGTCGATCATAAAGGGAGGGATGAGGGAAAAGGACATCAATCATAAAGGGGCGGAGAGGGAGGGGCGTTGACCATTCAGGGAAGGAGGAGGGGAGGGGCGTCGATCATATATAGGACCGGACGGAGGTGGGATGGGGCAATAATCATACATTAACGGAGGAGGGACGTGACATCGATCTTAGATATGCTTGCTTCAACTGAAAAGATTTATTTTTGAATGCTTTAAGCCATTCGGCTATCCATTGCGCATATCGGTTGCCTGTACAACCTCGTGGGTTTTCTCTGTGTCCTCCCGTTTCATCCCACTGTTAAAGACCCCCACGCACAAGCGAATTATTGAAATAAAATTAAACCATATGTTAGTTCCGAAATGATCTAGTTTGTGTCGAGTGGACGTTAAACCCCATCTCGTATCTCCCCCCCCCCTCTCTCGCTCTCTCTCTCCCTCTCCATTGCGCATATTACGTCACTGCACACGTGAAACTAAAACAAATGGCAATCTCAATATGACAAAAAATTTTTTTAGTTAGACACTGAACTCATTTCCTTGGTTTAATAAACACAACGGTGACGAAATGTCGCTTGAAGACATCCGGACAGCAGTTAAATTTTCCTCCGGAATACAAAACACAAAGACGAGAACTGTTTCTATTAGCGACATATAATTCATAACGTTATTTTACTATGAATACAAGAAGAGGTGTGTTTATATTTTACATGTTGCAAGCCCAAATCACTCGGTACACTATTTGTTTTTATAGCCTTTATAACGTGTACAACGTCATATTGATGATATTTAAAGTAGTAGGGGATAAAGGGTTTCATAATTCGGACAAATGTAATCAAAAAACTGATATGACGGTTTTTTGTCAGCTAAAAAAATAGAGAGAGAGAGAGAGTTTAAATATTTTGTAGCTCACGAATGTCTTAATCCTTGAGAGAAAACTAGGTGACCCGGAGGAAACCCACGAGATTAGGATAGCGATCCTGCTCTCTGTTACTTGACTCTATGATAGACATTATAACATTAATAGTTGTAAGCTGTGTCGGGTTTAACGTTAGTACCTACTGGACTTATGGATACAAGCAAACACCACTATATACTATTCTAACTGCCAAGGGATCTTTTAATAACCCGCCAATATGTATACAGGACCTCTTTTTCTGTCTTATCCGAATGACTATACAGATACAATAGATTAAACACATTTGGTTTAGGAATAAAACAATACGCCCCGAAAATGAATCGGATATATTGTTCTAAAATATCCGTCAAACCGTAGCTTTAAATAGGAAACCCGATGTCCCACATGTGACAAGCTAATATATATTTCATCCTCGATACGTAACTAGGTTCAAGTCGTGACACACAATGTGTTCGGTTCCGCGGTTCCACTATTACAGAGAAAAGGTCACGAACTGGAGAGGTCATCTCGACGGAAGTTAACAGCGGAAAAACACCGGACATGTGGAAACAATCGTATTATAGAATTTATTTGTGTGAACATATGTTGTTTATCTGAATCTAATTCTCACTACAAGAACTCAAGTTGCTGTCTTTCTTTGTAGAAACATCGACACCACAGACATAGAGAGACATGTTGGATTTGTAAAGAACAACGAAATCATTATTCTTGTATAATATTTAATTAAAAGGTAAGAATGTAGTTTTATAAGTTTAGTATAAAATAAATTATTATTAATTAAAACAACCAGCCTATTATTATTATAAACTCAATTGTTGTTAATTAAAACAACCAGCTTGTTATTAGCATAGAATAAATTGTTGTTAATTATAACAACCAGCTTATCATTAGCATAGAATAAATTGTTATTATTAGAACAACCAGCTTATTATTATAGTAAATTGTTATTAATTTAAAACAACCAGCTTATTATTATTATAAACTAAATTGTTATTAATTAAAACAACCGACTTATTATTATAGTAAATTGTTGTTAAATAAAACAACCAGCTTATTAGTATATTAAATTGTTGTTAAATAAAACAATCGAATTATCATTAGTATGCATACAGTAAATTATTGTCAATTAAAACAACCAACTTATTATTAGTATGCATACAGCAAATTATTGTCAATTAAAACAACCAACTACCTCCTGTTTTAACCATGTTTTTATTATGACAAAGGGAGAAGATGGACCAGCCTCTTTCTTCACAAGACCGATTTTATAAGTGTGTTTTAAATTGACTTTTTGATATATAAGAACTTTTTATTTTGTTTTTACCAATCTTAAGGTGGTTTTTGATCTACACGGACGTTTTTATTATGCGTTTTTATCAATTTTCAACACATTACGCGTAAATAATTCAATTAAGTGTAAATAATTCAGTTAAATCAACCAGCTGATATTAATGGCAGCCGCTGTGTCAGGGTTAGTAAGCTGTGTTCACTATCCGGGGTTCGATATCCCTATGCCTATTGGCCTAGAAAGCTCCCTATAATATTCCAAGCGTGCATTTCCTTGTCAGTGATGCAAGACGGAGCCCCGGACAGAGATAGTGTCTAGTCGTTCGGGTGGAACGAAAAACAACCACTTTGTTACATAATTACTAAAATTAAATATATTTGTAACCGTGATAGACAAGTTGAATATTCAAAAGAAGTAATATTCGTCCCTTTTAAATAGAATTCCAACCCAGCCAATTATTTAATAAAACGAGATTCACTCCATAAGCCTGTAATTTATACTGTATTCTTTAATTTATTCTTTATTTATTTATCATGTAGTCGTATATCGTAGTTACCTCTGTCCGTCGGTCAATTGTCTACACTTACTTGTGAACTCGCTAATAACAGGAACAGCTACAGTTATCACCTACCAGAACAAGTTTTGTGAAATAAATGGAAATGGGGTTCACCGTCCTACTGTTCTGCTCCAAGCGGGGTAAAGAAGACGGGTGGGCTAGGGGAAATGAAATGTTCAGTTCCAAATGGATTAATGAAGACGGGCATACGATGTGCTATGCGGGAAATGTTACCCAGGTAGTGGCGCTAAGGTCTACTCTTCTTCAGATTAAAACTGCCAAGGGATCTTCTACGTTCTCAGGGCCTCGCACGTTTTGTAGAGTAATAATTGACACTATGAAGAACTAGAAACCTATCAAGTTTTAATTATCTCTTGTTGCCCTTAATCAGGTTTTAGCTTCTTGTAAATGCTTCCATTACCAATAAACAAACGCCTTTATGGACGACTTCGCTACTGTTGTCCCGTGTTTCAATGACTGTCAACCTATTGTTTAATTTATAAATATTATAATGTATTAATCCGTTTTGTATATTTTAGACGATGGTTGCGTTGTACTCGGCCACCATATTGTTGGTAGTGACGTGTCTGTATCCTAGCAACTGTCAGACCCCTGACAACATCTGTCAATCATCAGCATATCGTAATCTACCAACCGGGCTTCAGAATGAACACCAGTGTATGGTCCTAGAACGCTTACAACGCGACATGCAGAACGAAAAATTAACACGAGACAGACAATTCAACAGTATTCTAACGTACGTAATTCTCTTCCATTCAATAAAAACCTTGGCAAATGGGGTTTAACGTCCACTCGAATTCAATAATTCAGCAGTTGGAGAGAACCGGAGCACCCGGACAAAACCCACAAGTTTGGCACACGAACCCACTCCGTGTCAGGTATAAGCTTGGGAATCCAAACCTCAAGTGATTCAATGACAGACCTTATGGTCTGAATCACGATTAATAGACCACTCGACCAATCAAATCTCTGTGTAAGAATTCTAGTGTGGCGCTTTGAAGGCACAATCCTCCTCCCATCACGTTTTGTTTTTGTCCCATACTAACAACTAGACCTTATTCCAAGTCATGCACACTCGAAAACCCGAGAAACGCCAAGATGGAAACCGAGACCTCCACCATAGTTAGTGATCCAGCACCATATTCGCCGATCCACCATGGTACCTGTTATTTCTAATACCTTATTTACACCGACTACCGTGGTCCCCATTCTTTGTAATACCTTATTGACACCGACCACCGCGGCCCCCTCCTTCTTATACCTTACTGACATCGACCACCGCAGGATCCCTTCCTTCTAATACCATATTTATACAGAACCTACATTCTAATATCTTATTTACGCCGACCACCGTGGCCCCTCTCTGTCTCATACCTTCGTTACACCGACCACCCTGGTCCCGTTTTCTTATATACACCGAATCAATGACCCCCTTAATTCTAATACCTAATTTACACAGAATGTTTAATTGATATAAATGATTAACTTGACATACATGTGTTTGAATATTTCATCGTGTTATTTAGGAAATTGTCCCGACTCGATATTAAAATGCAAGCTGGATTTCACCGTGTTAAAGATATGCCGAGTGCCAACAGAGCGAGAGGATTCCCAGCTCTTAAAGATATAACAGTCGCGAGAAGTAAGTTTTACTTTTTGTAAAATATTTTATACATTTTAAAATAAGAGCCATTTATCAAAACTTATTGCCAAAGATGGATGTGATTTACAAATCAATAGGGTTCTTCCTGTCAATAGGACATACAAACAATTTCAGACGATGCTAATTAAAATTCGTAAGCATGGAAAATGTCGAACATATCGTCTTTCGGTCTATCCATTGTGCATGTCAAACTTCAATAGACCCTGCATTGTGTATGCCAAACTTCATTCACCCGCTGCATAGTGTATGCCAGACTTCATTCACCCGCTGCATTGTGTATGCCAGACTTCATTTGTTTGTTTCAGATTGCTACGAACTGAAAATGAGCGGACTCAATCTTAGCGGAGTTTATCCACTTAAACTTCCCAGTGGATACGTCGTGAACGTTTGGTGCGACATGGATTTGCAGGGTGGTGGATGGACTGTGATTCAACGACGTTTCGACGGTTCCGTTAATTTTACGCGAGGATGGGACGATTACGCTTTCGGATTCGGAAACGTGAACTCCGAGTTTTGGTTGGGTAATGAGAATATATATTACATGTTGCGCAACACGAATTACACGCTACGGATTGATCTCCTGGACTGGGAGGACCAGCACGCATGGGCACAGTATGATTACTTTAAAGTGGCGAGTGAAGAGAATAAATACAAATTGACGGTCAATGGCTTCTCGGGAACAGCCGGGGATTCCCTCGCCTATCACAATAATATGTTCTTCAGTACGATGGATCGCGATCACGACAAATGGTACGCTAGTTGCTCCAATAAAGATCAGTCCGGTTGGTGGTTCAACGCCTGCAGTTACGCGTCCCTCAATGGGATATTTCACCCCAACGGAGAACAGAATATCACACCAGATGGCGTTATCACCGGCATCACGTGGTTCGAATGGAAACAGAACCTCGCGTATTCGATGAAGCGCGTGGAGATGAAGATCAAACCGAGGGTAGCCTTAATGGCGGAAGCAGAAGGCCTCATCGGAGGATATGACTGATTTTAACAGTTGTGTTCCTGAACGAATACACCGACATTTATTCGTAGAGAATTTTCTTGTTTTGCCTAAAATGCTAAAGTATGTGAAAATATTTTCTGGTCACAGAAGAGTTTCTTATGTATAAATTCATGTCATTATATAATTGCAAGTGTTTTTTTTTATTTAACTTCTTTTAACACGTCCTGTCGTGAGATAGTGGTGGCAGCTGAGCACACACACACACAAACAGCAGGGGCGTGGGGCGTGTTCAGGTAGTTGTGTCGGACGTGGGTGGGGGGGGGGTATCAACGTGATGTCCGGACTGATGTTTTCGGGAGTATTAGAATTTTATAAAGTTAAAAACTTCGAGAAAAGATTTCAGATCATTTAGACATCATACATGTTTATGATTATAATTGAGTGAAGCCAAAATGGTTAGAATTCTTCGTACGTTAGACGTTTTTTGAACGACGAATACTCTGCCCCCTTTAAGCACACGTTATCGGAATGACGAATGCTCTGCTTCCTTTAAGGACACGTTCTTTGAATGACGAATATCCTGTCCATGGTCTGGTTGGGTATTCGATCGGTTGTCAATTAGACTTAGGTACCCAGTTGTCAATTAGACTTAGGTACCCAGTTGTCAATTAGAGTCCAACTTGGGTAATGGACTGTCAATTAGAGTTTTACTTGAGTTTTCAGATGTGAAATAGAGTCTAACCTGGCTGCTCGTTGATAATAATAAGGAAAAGCTTACCTTGACATGGACAAATCCGCGGTATTTTATAATAAAACCCTTTCCTTGAAGACTATCTTTACATGGTTGACTGATGTGGATTCTACCTGCCTAAAAAATACACCAGATACAGGACATAGAAAGGACTGAGTACAGTACAGCGCATTGGGCGCTTAAAGTAGCGAAGTCTCTAACTCAATATCATCCAAAAACTTCAACATTGAAAACACAAATTATTTGTCAATTTAAATCAACATTGATGCTGTGATCTTACCGGGAAAAGATGGGCTTCTGATATCCAATATTTAAGACAAAATAAACATTTTACCATTGGTACACGAATCGTGTACAATAATGCGTTTCAACCCCAGTTTTAACAAGAGACTCGAGGGGCGGGGCTACACACATTGTACCAAATCAAACGGCGTATGTAGACTGTAATAACCAGACGCTAGAAATTTGCATTCGATTCAGACTGTTGGCTTATTTCACCGAACATAACTGATTTGAAATTAGAGTAAAAACGGAAACCATTGAATGTAAATTAGTTTATATACATTCATATTACAGTATTATAGGCGTTGCAACCCACTTGTGTCAATTTCTAGGCCCAAATGTTAGCGATTTAGCTCCTTTAAGGCTGGCCCCAGAATCCATTCACCCGATTTGATATGTACATTTGTTTGTGATTTCTGCGTCTGCGCATTCTATTTTGTCCGCAGCTTTGTTTTGTGTGTAGGACGGTCCTCCTGTTCTTACTATTAAGTGTATAATTGTGCAATGCGAGAATGGGGGATTTTGCTGGGCATCCTAACCCAACCCAACCCTAACCCAATTATGCAGTGTCGTTTTCGAATATTTTTCTTTGAACTCCAAATGTCAGCTGCACATTTATATGAACGCCAAAGAGTAGATCGATGAACCTCGATGTTTCATCTAATCCGAACGACTGGACTGAACGCTTTTATTGTCAACCGCCACGTCTAGTAAAAATGTCAGGGGCAAGTCATTGGTAGCCTTTTAGTCCAAAACCGGGGGTGGATCCAGGGATTTTCTCAATCGTATCTTTAATATTGTTATATATATATAACATATCACACTAAAAGATCAGTGAGAGAAGATCAGATTTATTACGTGTGTTAAATGGCATTATTTAAAATATACCTCACTATAAGATCTGGCCCCGAGTTCACAAAGTATTCTCAGATTTCAGGTGAGAATTTACTCAAACTTGTTCCCCCTATTCTAACTAGAGCTCTTTATAAAACTTTTGTTGTTTTAATGTATCAAATACATGAATGAGAAACAATGTGCAAAGTTTGGTGTTTCTGCATCAAAGATATTTCTCATAAACAGTGATTGAAAGTTGGGCAAATTCTTATCTTAAGTCTGAGAATGCTTTGTGAACTCGGGGTCAGATGTAATATGTGTCTTTATTATTATATGAACCCTACCTCACTATAAGATTGCATCCGAGAAGCTGTATTTACAGTATCACCAAATAAACAATACTGGGGTGTTTTTCTACCAACTAAACCTGATGCTACGCTACCTATATGCATACCTGCAAGGAACAAAACACCGTATTATCGGTTTATTTCCCTTGCTAGTTTACTTGGGTTAAATGGAAATAACCGTGTCGACACCATTCGGATGCAGACCACCACTAATTTTCCCCCTATGGCGCCAACGTTAATTCCGTCATTTAATTCTGGCTTCAACCTCGAATCTACTGTTCATTACATGAGCTTGGTTGATTTCTATGTTTCCCACTCGATAACGAGGAGTTCCGTGTTCACCGAGAAAGTTCTGGCGTGGTCACCCTTTGTTAGTGGTGTAGGTCCCGTGTGTATATTTGCTGGCTGGCGTGACCACCTCTTGTCAGTGGTGCAGGTCACGTGTATACATTGGCTCGTTGACCTGGGGGGCCCGGCGTTGGTTCATCATGATTTTCGGGCGCCGTTTCCCCTTTTGGTGTAGAACGGGGGATCTGACAAGAACAGCTGCCTAGTCGTTCAGATGGGATGAATAACTGAGGTCCCTTGCACACATTGGCATGCACGTAAAAGAACCCTTCTCAGTTGTAAAATCGCAATTAGCCGTTAAAAATTCATCTCGTGATTCTATACTGTTTTGCTCAGAATTTAATATAGATTACATTACCTATTCTAGCTTTAAGATTATTTCCCGATAGCGGATCTTTCAATGTTCGGGCTTTTTCTAAAAATTCTAGTGCCAATCTAGCCACCCTCTGCGCATGATCAGGTTGTCGATCTGGTACGCCACCCGCCACCATGTACACAGCGTCACCTAGTGTCTCTACCTTAAATATAAACATATTCAATAATGGAACGGTATACATCAGTTTGTTACGTCACGGAAGACCGTTCCAGAACCAAGTTTTGTGAATTATGGCTATCGACTGTTGCCGAAAGGACGCTCTAAATCAGACATTAACTATTTCAGATCGCGCTGTAGGATTTCCAGCTTTGTCGTTGTTGTACCTCTTCTCCTGTCGCAGTTATTGTTTCGGACTGTTGGTTGAGCTAGCTAGCACCAATACGAGAGATCAACCACCAAATATTCAGGGTCAGATAGAAACATGGGATAGAATAGCAATCTTTAACCCCGTCTAACATAACGGACCTGGGAATTGTTACTGAATTAACTTTGTATTAGAAATAAAATAGTTTATAGCTCTTTACAATACCTTGAAATAAACAAAAATACCTTGAATAGTTTATATCTATCTACAATATCATCAAAGAAAATAAAAACATTGTTGATACATTCTACAATCTGAAGGGCGGAAGCTCGAGCACACATCTCCGTAAACCCGACTAAATAACAAAACATCACAGATACACTGTCAAACGACTGAAATATAAAACATCACAGATACACTGTCAAACGACTAAAATATAAAACATTACAGATATACAAACAAACGGCTGAGATAACAAAACATCACTGATACACTGTCGAACAATAATTTCTAAGTCAACCAAATTTATTATTTTTTTAGGTTTTTATTCCATTACTTGAAACATATGCCAACTACGAAACAAACTCACAGAATTTCATGCGCATGGAACCGACACAAACCGGAAATTGAGTCAAGTTGCGACACTGGCTTCCAGCATCTTAAAATGGGCATGTGATTGATTATGTACATTTAGTTAATGTGTAATGGTGCACTTCCGTTACAAGCCATAACGAGTCGATATATTTATCACGTGATAGGAGGAAATGTCGCCAATTTATCACAATTTTCAGGTCTTAAAATCTTCAATGTCTGCATTCAACTTTAATACGTTTCCTATCAAACTTGTATTATGTTGCACATTTCTACCGGAAATTGTCTTTTATTGAAGTTGGAATGTTTTAGTATCATATTGCGCTCGAGGGTAAAAACAACGTTGCACGTGTTGAAAGGATGTCAAGATTACATGTTTACAGATGTTTTACCTCACAAGTGTTGATAGGATCTTCACCATTTTTTAATCTTATAGCAATACTTCTTGGCATCATAGAATAAAGCAATGCATCACCTTTACGTCGCCATTGATCTAGCTTTTGTAGATTCTCAGCAATTTGACGACTGGCTTCCACTTCCTGTAATGAAAAATAACATGTAATTATTTAACAGAGAGAGAAAAATGAGGTTTAACGTCCACTCGACACAAACTAAGTCGACCATGTCGGGAGTAATACATGGTTCAATTGTATTTCAATAATTCGTTTTTGTGTAGGGGTCTTTAGCCTAATGAAGGCATGTATACGCCACACAGTGTGATATAAGATAAATTTTGTCCAGACAGCGGAGCTTCGGATTACTCTTATATCGAATTTCAGGTGCCTGGGGATCTTTTATGTACACGGGACCTCGAATTGTCGTTCTATCCTAACGATTATAGAACTACATCGCTCCTTTCCATGCCCTCTGACATACATCACTGACAAGGGGGAACAACTCCTCAAAATCTACATCAACATGCTCGTTAAAACGGGGATCGATCACAGAACCTCGATTTTAGCTAGCCAACATCCTACACACTGAATCACCGCACCTCACGACCTAGTATCTGTCATCACATTATTAACAACAAAAAACCCAACAGATTTTAAGATGCTTCAAGTAAATACGCCTCCAGACATCTAGCAACCCCCGGTGCATGGCAATGTGAATGCGTCGTTCCGCGTTTATTGCCCCAGCCGAACGAAAAGACGCTGTTCTTGCCAGGCCTGTCTGGGAGCGACCTCGAGACAGAGTCATAATCACGTGATCGCATGGAGCGATCTGTTTGATATTTTTATCACCATTTGATTAACCCATATCAATAAATGTAAAGGTCACTGACAATAGTAATCTATTATTTAATGTAGTAATTTCCGTTTTTTCTACGTGTTTAACAAGGTAATGGATAACCTTTCATTAAACGAACATATTATTCCGATAATGGAATTTATCCTTGCATCTCGCCATCAACTCCACCATCTCTCTCTCTCTCTCTCTCTCTCTCTCTCTCTCCCTCTCCCGCCCCCTCTCTCTCTCCCTCTCTCTCTCGCCCCCTCTCTCTCTCACCCCTCTCTCTCTCTCTCGTCCCTCTCTCTCTCTCTCTATCTTTGTCTTGATGTTAGTACCCTACCTGATCGACACGATGTTCGAGCTGTGACGCGTTATGCCAACCACAAAGAACCATTTCCCGACTGTTGTCATACATATTCAGATCATTCATAAATAAACCAGTTTTCTGCATATCTTCCAGATCAGTTATTCTTTATAATATAAATATCTTCGAGATGAATTATTCTAAGACATAGTAAACCACAATGCCTAGTTAAAGATACATTATGGGAGATTAGATAACGAGTTGGCAGTTCTCACTATAAAAGTCTAAAACTAGATAATGCAAAGGTAACTTGCCGAACTTTTCAGGCAGATTGATGTACCATGAACCAAGATTTAAGCGATTGAAATTTCCACATAGCCTCGATTCATCATTACTAAAGTCAATACGATAAAAAGCATAGTCCCGATTATCCATTTTTTGATTTAATTATCAATGAGCGTTAAGGAGCATACATGATACTAATCCAGTCAATATTGAAGGGTAGAGGTGCCATCGAGAGTTCATTGTGGTCTGGATAAATTAATATCAGGCCTAAAGAAAGACGTGCAATAGGCTGATTTATTTCTTGTATGTTTAACATGATTAATACAATGTTTAAAGACCTGAAAAATAAATATATTGAAGATTGCTGTAAAATTACTTCATGGCTTTTTGAAGAATAGGGTAGACTCGATTGTCAGTGTTACCGTCGTTACCATAGTAAAACAAAGTCTCGATTATCCAGCTTCAACTAACTTATAGATATCATGAAAACATCTAGAGAGTTGGGGGGGGAGCGAATGATTAGCACGTGTGCGCAGTATCATAAATCCTGTCATTGAGTCAACTGGCGTGCT
This sequence comes from Patella caerulea, assembly GCA_036850965.1. Taxonomy (NCBI): domain Eukaryota; kingdom Metazoa; phylum Mollusca; class Gastropoda; family Patellidae; genus Patella; species Patella caerulea. The sequence goes on from JAZGQO010000002.1 coordinate 2,516,035, forward strand.
TTCGAACCCCCGGTTGTACGTGACAAGGAGTAGGGTCGCCTGTGCAACCTCGTGGGTTTTCTCCGGGTCCCCCGTGCCGCGGTTTCCTCCCCTGCTTTAGCGCCCTACGCGCAAGTGAATTATTGAATATGTTAGTCTCGAAATCACCTAGTTAGTGTCGAGGGGACGTTAAATCCCATTTCTCACTCTGTCTAAAGAGAGTTGATTATGAACTTGGTATGTGAATAAATGTTCGATTAATGATTTATAGATGATTTGAGACTAAACGGAAGCTCTGCTATAGTCACTAATTACCATAAGGGGGAATAATTGATATTATACAAATGATGTTTATATGTTTACATTTTCCCAGTATATAGTCTCGTACAAACGTTATTATATTGTCCCAGTATATAGACTCGTAGAAACGTCGTCCAGGAATAAACCGTTATTATATTCCATAGAATCTGTTTCTTGTAATAAACCGTTATTATACTCCATAGAATTGTAGCACGCGTATTTACATTTATATTACTAAATTACTCATTGAAACTATACATAGATAATACGCTACTTAACTCTAAATTTGACATTTTGACACGTGGTTTAAAGCGAGGATTTCATATTTTTAAGTTATGTTTTTAAAATGTAATTAAATAAAGCCATAAAATAGATGGTATCTATAGATCGTCCTTCCTATTAATCCCATAATTCGCTATTGCCAGTTGAGAAATTGACAAAAATATCATTTTCAAATTCAAATTAAAACATTAAATAGGGGGTGGGGAGTATTTGTGTTATTATTTCCGGTGTGAATGATTATTAAGTGTGAGCATGATACCTATGACCGTATAACAGTGCGTTGACAACCAACTGAGCCAAAAAAAAAGAAACTACAAAATTCTAGCTCTAATAGTTAAATCATGTAGACTAACATTATTTTTCTTGTTTGCTTTATTAGCATCCAATAAATATAAATACGTATAGTGTGGCGACCTGCTTTTTATCGTCATTACCCCGGGTGGAGCGGAAACCTAGGCTGTTAAACCCCTTTCCATTCTGCTGTATAGGGCTGGTCCAGCTGGTAGTAATCTATATATCGTATTCACCAGTTAAAGAGTTGTAGTAATCACCAAATGTCGATTCTCAGATGAATTCAGATTATTTCTTGAAACCGGATAACAACATTTACATCTCAAGAGAGTGCCGCTGACCTCGGGGTGACCGTTACGTGTGAAATGAAACTCGATTCGTAGATTTGCTTGACATAAAGATTGATACGTTATTAACCCCATGCGTCCTATATAGGCATGAGTAATTGGCAGAGATGATTCGGTTTTTCAAAACACAAGTTTGTCCTGGCCTGATCTACAATTCAATTAATTTTTTTTATTTATTTAACAGACAAAAATTAACCGGACATACCATTCAGAAAGTTCTAAAACCGAATTCTGTCGAATCGGGAACTGAGAGTAGTATAAGCGCTTGTCTGGCAACGCGTACCTCGTCAGGTAAGACAAAGATATCGTCAGGGGTAATCACGGCAAGCGTGTGACCCCTGAGATACATGAGAGTATCCGTGCTGTGGTTGTCTTCGATGCGTAACACCGGAGCATCCATTCTGATACTGATAGAGAGACTGGTGTTGTACCGTTATATGATCGTAAGGACGAATCCATTTGATATGACGTCACGGACGAGTCCATTCATGGGTGACGTCACGGACGAATCCATTTGAAGGGTATGACGTCATGGACGAGTCCATTCATGGTGACAGGAATAAAAGGAAGGGAGGCGACAGCTCCAGTCATTGATAAGCGATCAGCGAGCAAAGCAAGATGAGTTTTACATTACGACCCGTGGATAGACGATACAGTCGATTATTTCGAACCGAATCACTGTGTGTGGAGATAGACTTTTTGGAAGATTGGTCCCACGTTCCAGCCAACGATGTGCCACAACAATTACACGACACTTTTGAGGCCATCATCGAGGAAATTCGCCGAACCTTGGACGCCAGAGAAAGTGACTATGTTAGAATCGCCATCAGTCACCCAGGACTCAAAACACCGATCTGGTTACCGTTCCGTGAGCATCGTTTGTTGAAAGCCGAAGACGTTTTGCAGAAAGTGGCTGCCGTGTTACAGAGTAACGAAGAATTTAGACTAGATCAAAGAATGTCCATGAGTATCTGTCACGTGTCCCCTCCCGATGGTAGAGGTAGCGGTGGAACAAACACGAAGAAGAGACACTGCGCAAATTTCGACGATTATTTAAAGAAAAAGCAATGTTTGGTCACCATAAAGAATGCCGACGAACTCTGTTTTCAGCGAGCTATAGTCGTCGCTCGTCATTATGCCAACAAACAGGACACGCCTGAATGGGTAAGAGAGAAGAAGAGATTAACCAACAACACAGGACCCCACTCGTGGCAGACCAGAAAAACGGAAGCACTCATCGATGCCGTCGGTGGAGCCAGGCAAGCCTGTACGGGGATGGAAACCTGGGAATTGTACGCCAAGTATTTGGGGGAGCAAGGTTATCAGCTCAACGTTTTCTCTCAGGCCATCTTTGGGAAGGCGATCTATCGGGGAACAAAACACGTCACAGGCACACCAAAACATCTGAACCTGTATTTACACGACAGGCATTACGACGTCATTACCTCCATGCCCGCTTTTGTGGAAAGGTCGTATTTTTGCGAGACCTGTCAAGTAGGATACGATCATGCCGAGAATCATTCGTGTCACGTCATGTGTCATGGATGTAAGACAGTGGGTCCACCCTGTCCACCTGATCCCAACACAAAGACGTGTTACCGTTGTCATCGTGTGTTTGTGAGCCGCCAGTGTTTCGACAACCATCTCGCCACCCGTTCCAGAGCCAAGTGCAGTGTATGTTATCGATGGAAGAAATGTGAGAAATGTCAAAAAGAGTGGGACGTCATCAAGGCCAAGCGCAATTTGGAGGAACACCGATGCGGAGAATACGAATGTTCCATCTGCCGAGAGTGGCACACGGCCGAGAAACAGTTTTGTTACATCCAACCACTGAAATCACCCATCGACATGAATAAAGACCGAAAGACCCAAATCGACAAACTACAGAAATCAACGTTGACCCGCTTCGTCTTCTTTGACTTTGAATGCCAGCAAGATACCGGTGAACACATTCCCAACCTATGTGTCCTGCAAACCTGCTGTCACTTTTGTATCGACAATCAAGATCCCTGCGAGCACTGTGACATGTACTGGAATCACCAACGGGAAATTGTGTTTAAAGGCCCAGACACGCTGGACGATGTGGGAAAATGGTTTTTGCAACTCGCTGCACACGGTACGGTGGTAGATGGTCGGAAACATGACAGTCACGAATCGAGTCCCGTGATTGCCGTGGCTCACAACTTTAAAGGTTACGACGGACTGCTGATTTTACAGACGCTGCACAAACATTCCGTGGCGCAACCCGAAGTGATTATGAATGGTGGTAAAGCGATGACGATCACTGTCGGTACGGTAAAATTCATCGATTCCCTCAACTTTTTACCGATGGCTTTACGGGACATGCCCAAGACCTTTGGCCTGCAAGAACTCAAGAAAGGTTATTTCCCTCACCACTTTAACAGACCGGAGAACGAAGATTACGTGGGCGCCTATCCTCCCGACACCGATTACGATCCGGATGGCATGAGTGTATCGGAACGAGAAAAATTTCACGAGTGGTACCAACAACACAGTCACGACGTCTTTGATTTTCGCCAGGAAATTTTGGCCTACTGTAAAAGTGACGTCGATGTCCTCCGCCGATGCTGTGGCGTGTTTCGAGAGATATTTCTCATGGACACGGGAATCGATCCCTTCGAAAAAAGCTCGACCCTGGCCTCTGCCTGCAGTCGCGTGTTACGCACGCACTACCTCAAGAAAGACACCCTCGTCGTCATTCCACGAGCCCTGATGCAAGAGCCGAAACCTGGTAAGGACTGGCACCGCTTCCAGCCTCGACAACAGTCCAACAAAGCCCTTCGATGGTTGGAATGGGAACAACATCGACAGACCATGGCTGCATTCCGAAACCAGACCCCACTACCCAACATTCGACACGCCCGCAACGGTAGTGAATGCCGAGTTGGCCCTTATAGTTTAGATGGTATGGACAAGACCACGGGTACGGTGTACGAGTTTCACGGGTGTGCCTTTCACGGTTGTCCCAAATGTTATCCGGGCCCCGTCCAAGACCTTCAGCATAAACATCCCTACGATCCATCTCGCAGTATGAGGGACTTGTACCAGAAGACCCAAGAACGTCACCGTCGACTCCAGGAGCAGTACGGTATGCAGACCATCCGCGTCATGTGGGAGTGTGAGATGGAGGAAGAACGACGCCACGATCCCGAGATGGACGAATTTTTACAAGGTTTGGAAGATCAGCAATGGCCCGCTCCCGAACCTCTGATGCCCCGCAACGCTTTCTTCGGCGGAAGAACCAATGCCATCCAACTGTTGGTGAACGAGTCGGTGGAAGACATGCGCTACATCGACGTGGTGTCCTTGTACCCGTACATCTGCAAGTACGGTACCTTTCCCATCAAGGAACCCACGATCGTCACACAGCCCGATCAAGACCAGTGGCAACAGTACGAAGGGTTGATCCAGTGTTCCGTCTTGCCGCCCCGTGGCCTGTTCCACCCGGTGCTCCCGTTTCGGCGCAAACAGAAATTGGTGTTTGCCCTGTGTCGAAGCTGCGTCGACGAACACATGCAACAAGGGGAGATTGCCGAATACCAACCTTGTGAGCACACCGACGAACAGCGAGCCTGGGTGGGTACGTTTGTCACCCTGGAACTCAAGAAAGCGGTGGCCCTAGGATACCAAGTACTGAAAGTCTACGAAGTTTGGCACTGGAAAGAATTCAGCACTTACGATCCCGAGGCCAAAACGGGCGGTCTGTTTACGGGGTACATCAATCACTACCTGAAGAAGAAGATGGAAAGCAGCGGTTATCCCGACACCTGTCACACCGAAGAAGACAAGACCCGCTTCGTCAACGACGTGTACGACACCGAAGGTATTCGTCTGGATCCCACGTCGATAAAACCTAACAAAGGGATGCGGGCGTTTAGCAAGTTACAATTGAACACGGCATGGGGTAAATTCGGACAGAGAGACAACTTTCCCAAAACAGAATACATCACGGAGCCCAGCGTCTACTTTGAAAAAATGTTAGATGTGACCCAAACCGTACGAGATGTGCAGTTAGTCAACGACAACATGGTCTTGATGGAAACGTTGAAAAAAGAAGAACACGTGGCACCCTGCCCCATCACCAACGTGGTTATCGCCGCCTTTGTCACGGCCCAGGCTCGTTTGAAACTCTATTCCGTCTTGGAAAAGTTGGGAGAAAGGGTATGCTATTTTGACACCGACAGCGTCATCTACCAATACCACGCCACGTCATGGAATCCCCCGGAAGGTTCTAGTTTGGGTCAGTGGAAGAACGAGTTGCCCGAAGATGTCACCATTCGAGAATTTGTTAGCGGAGGGCCAAAGAATTACGCGTACCGCCAGAGCGATGGTAAAACTGTATGTAAAGTCCGGGGATTCACCTTGAATTACCGTGCCTCCCAGCAGCTGAATTACGCCATCATGAAGGAGAATGTACGGCACGTCAATCAAAACGAGCCTCTGGTCATAGCCAATCCGTTCAAGATTACCAGATCACGTGACCGCCGTCTTTGGACACGCCCCGAGAACAAAAGATATAAAATCGTGTATGACAAGCGGTTTGTTCAATTCAATGACGATGGCCAACCGAGCAACACTTACCCCTATGGATACTGACTTGCGGGTCTCAGGACGATGGCGAACAAACAAAGAAGATGACGAACCGACAGAAAATATGATCGAGAAACTTAGACAACGATGGCTCAACTTTCGAGTGTTGAAATGTTTCCTGCCCATTATAGAAGAAAGGCAACACGAAGAGTGTATCGGCTGCAAGTACGAACATCCCAGTCAGAGATACCACTCGTGTCTGGGACTAGGCGTTTCTTCCATAACGGGTCAACCCTCGCACCCCGTGGACGATTACAATCACTACCTTTGGGTGGACGAACCGAAACTGCAAGACATCGATAACGTGCTAGGCAGTATGATGGACGATCCACGGGATCAAGTCAAGACGTGGGAGGACGAACAACGATGGCGAGAAGACGTCGACAAAGCCTTGAAAAAGTTCTGGACGGTGGTACCGGGCTTTAAGACCGCGTTGATCAAACGCAAAGACGAGTTTGTCGAACAGAAAGAAGACTCCATACGCCAGTGGATGGACGGTTTGCCGAAGAAAAAGAAACGATGGTCTCTGGATCAAATGGATATCAATGTCATGTCCGGCAACATAGGAGAAGGCTGGGAATGTATTGGCAGACATCTGGGGATCAGAGAAGCGCGAATCAGTCAAGCCAAGATGAGTCATCCCAACAACGCGCGCATGCAAATCTTCACTGTGTTCAACCATTGGCGACAAAAACACGGTAATCGAGCCGACCTGATGACGTTGTTGGAAGCCTGTCACGTGAGTGAAGCCTTGATCGATTGGGACAAAGTGAAAAAGTACGTGGAAAGCCTGGAAATCATAGACTAAACAACGAACCAATCAAAACGAAGGAAAAGAAAGAACCAATCAAAAGCGAGTGACGTCACGACCAAGACTATAAGAAGCGAAGTGTCACACTGAAATTTCATTCTGCTCTCGATGGCTAGTCAAGCTTGTTTCTCCTGTAACAATGTCGGACACTGGTATAGAGACTGCCCTGCTCGTTCCCAACAACAGCAACGAAAACCAAGACAAGACAGACCAGCCTACGGTTCCTATGGAAGTTGTTACCTCTGCGGAGAACCAGGACACTGGGCACCCCAGTGTGGAAAACGAACAGAAGCCCAAAAAGCGAAGAGTGATGAAGAAAGAAAAGAAACTGTCAAAAGAAAGTGTTACGGAATCAAGAGACCCACCGACGAAAATCACAAGTGCCTCAACTGTGGACAGCTCGGACACGGCCTGCTCGAGTGCCAAGAAGAAATCCAAACAGAAAACAACTTTGAAGCCGTTGCCAGTCGCATGTTCGACAACAACATCGACATGCCCAGAGACAACACCCGCAGTCAGCGATACTGGTACTGGTGCGGAGAAGCGTTCAAGCTCTACAGACGATACAAAGAAAAAAAGAAAACAGCTGACGAAGCTTTCTATTCCACCGACTATTCTCCCGACTACCAGTGAAAACGGTGAAACTTCGAACGGTGAAATCCCGAAGACGGCTGTCCTCTTGTTGGCAGAGAAGGAACCAGAAAGTTTTTCCCGAGCACTCATCCAATATGCGGGTCCGAGAGATATGACCGAAGTCTTGTCGTATCCCCCTTGTTTCGATATGAGTGAATGGATACCCGTCGTCGTCACGTTTGCTGAAGTGGAAGACTGGCACCCACACGACACGATGCAGAAGCTTTTGGGACATGTGTATTGGATTCCTCGCGTCCTGAGAAATGTACCCTGGGTGAGACAAGAGATCCTGAAGAGAGAACGCGATAACTAACAGTTTTTTCTTTTCCTTTGTATGATATGTTTTTTGAATTGTTGTATTGAATGTTCTTTTTGTATTTTTTGTAAAATAAATTGTGTTCTAATTTCATTCCATGTCTGTTGTTCTGTCGCGAAGGTATAAAAGGCGGGGGAAAAGGGAATGGGGGGAAACAGTGCAAGATGGATGTGACGTTCAAACATCCCTTTACCATGTTAGTCAGTGGTCCAACGGGTGTTGGAAAGACGGTCTTTGTGCAGAAATTTCTTCAAGCGTCCCTGTTCGACGTCCCTCCTCAACGTATCGTGTGGGCTTATGGCGAATGACAAGAGAGTTACGATCGCTTTCCCTACACTTATGTCAAAGGCTTGACGGATATTGACGACGTGATGGGTCAAGTCAAGGGTCCACAAGTCTTAGTCGTGGATGATTTGATGGGAGAAGACACGGAGATATTGCAAAAGTGGTTCACGAAAAAGAGTCATCACCACGACACGAGTGTCATTTACATTGTGCAAAATTTGTTTGACAAGCAACAGCGTACCATCAGTCTGAATGCCCATTACCTGGTCTTGTTCAAAAATCCCCGAGACGCCTCGCAAATTGGTGTGTTGGCCCGTCAGATGTACCCTTCCCGCTCCAAGTATATGCAAGAAGCTTATGAAGATGCGACGAGTACCCCTCGCAGTTACTTACTCGTTGATTTGAAGCCCGACACTCCCGAAACATTGCGACTGAGATCCAACATTTTACCCCAAGAGGAACCACCCATCGTCTACGTCCAAAAAGTATAAAAGGGGGGCCTGTACCTCGAAATGACTCTTGTTTGTCACGATGGCTCGCACGAAGAATACGCAGAGGAAACACCCACCTCCCACCCTTCCCAGGGCGACGTTCCCGACGTTGGCACCGGACCTCCGTGATCCTACGGTACGAAGTCAGACTCGCCCGAGAATGAGGGCCCCCAGAACACAGTGGTCACCTCCCTCGTTGACACCACCCACGAGTCCCATGTCTCCCTTACCGGCCACACCACCACGTTTCACCTTACCGGTCACACCTCCACGTCCCTCGTCACCACCTTCCCCTGCTCGGTCTCTCTCCCCGATCTTTCGCAGACCACGAAGAGAAAAGAAGAGTTCAATGAAAGGACTCAAGTCCTTCATTCGCAAGTTACAACATCTGACTCCCGATATGGCTTATGGGCAGTTGGTCAAGAATACGGGCCGGGCACGTATTGGATTGTTGCAGTGGTTCAAGTTGGCGGCCAACCATTTGCTGAAGGGTAACATTCAGCCACTGCACGCTCAACACAAGAAATGGGTGGAACGAAATCGACAAGTGTTGACCCAACTGACGGAGAGAAACATGCCGACGACCGAAAAACTCTCCCTGATCATGAAACCTGGGGGACGTGGATTTTTTGGGGGTGTGTTGATTCGTATCTTGCTGCGATGGAAGGAAAGGCTGCAAGAGGAAAGAAACAAGAAACGAAATCAATTCGTTCGACGGACCGCACAGCGCGGAAGGGGACTGAGTACCGAAGAATTGAACAAACATCGAGCGTTGCTTCGCAAACTGAGTAATGTTCCACCCGACGTCAAACGGCGACTTGTCGATCAACAGGGTGGTGCCATCGGGGCATTGCTGGCCATGGCCCTCCCGGCTTTGGCCCCCTTGGTATCTAATCTATTGGGTGGACAAAAGGGTGGTAAACATCCCTTCCTTAGAAGGCACGATAGAGCGAACGCTATGGCTGCCGAACTATCTAAACTATTTGGTGGATAACCCAGGGAACAGAAAGGTATAAAAAGGGAACCGGAGAACGACCCCGAGCTCAGTCATGGAGACACTGCGGTATCTCTTGAACACTGCACCGAAAGACCGTCCCCTTTTACTCGAGACCCAACCCATTGTCGACGGTGTGTGTGAGTGTATTGGAAACCTGATTCGCGGCAACGTTCCTGTGACCGACAAAGAAGTCAAGCGCTTGAAAAAGGACGCCCCCTTGTTACGACGTTTGGGCACCTTGGAAGACCCGTCGGCGACTTTTGAAGCAACAGAAAGGGGGATTCTACACTCGATTGTTTCGGTCCTTTCCCAAAGATGAAATTCGCCAAGAAAATGAAACTGGTACCCTTCGAGGGACTCCCCGACGTCAAACCCGTCGAAGTCAGGCCAGTCGAACCCGTGTACGATCGAGATCCACTGCAGCAGGCCGTCGAGAATGTCCACCAAGACATGCAACACGTGCTAAACGATCCCACCCTAACCGACGAAAATAAAATGCAACGGTACGGACAGTTGTTACATCGTTATCAAACGATGCAAAGGAAACGCAAACAGGTTGTTCCCTTGTTGGACGACAACATACCCGAGCCAAGAGAAGAAGAAACTTCGGAGGCACCCATCCTGGAGTCGGTCCCTCGACCTTATCAACACCGAGCTCGCCTTTTGTTGAAACACATGAAAGAAAAGACACCTTGGTCGTGGAACGAGAACTTGGAATTGGTTCGGAATGGGGTACCCGTACCCAACACCAATGCCATTGACATTGTGAACGATTTGGTTCGTCGACGAAAGAATACCCAGGCTCCTGTGGGATGGTTTGGCGTGATGCAAAGTTTGAAGGCCACGAACGTACCGCGCGAAGCCATCGGGAATCAAGAACGATGGAACGTGTTGTCCACACCACCGACACGAACTCCGCCGCGACGCCCGAGAAAGAAGAAAATCTCCAGTACGGATACGCCTAGTATACCTACCAGAAGATGGCTCTCCTTGCAAAAACTATAAATAGCCTGTTCATAGGGACACCTGCTGAAACATGGAACGAAAGCTGAAGAAAGTGTATTACGACCCGAACCACCCGGCCGCTTTCGGTGGCGCTCTGGGACTTCACAAAGCTACCGGTGTGTCCCTGGACAAAGTCAAGGCATGGTTGAAACAACAAAGGGCGTATACCTTGCACAAACCATTGAAAAAGAAATTCTCGCGGTCTCCCACGGTGGTGGCCGGCATAGATCATCAGTGGCAAGCCGACTTGAGCGATATGTCGGCCTTGGCCAAACAGAATGAGGGATACAGGTATTTGCTGTGCGTCATCGACGTGTTTTCCAAGTACGCTTGGGTGTTGCCCCTCAAAAACAAGACGGGGGACAGTTTGGTGGAGGCCTTTCGTCAAATCTTTCAAAGTTGACAACCCCTGCGACTTCAAACGGACAAAGGTACCGAATTCCTCAATCGCAAAATGCAAGCGTACCTGAAGAAGAAAAAGATTCATTTTTTCGTGACACACAACGTCGAAACCAAAGCCAGTGTGGTCGAACGATTTCAACGGACTCTGAAAGAACGCATGTGGCGATACTTTACTCATCGACAAACACAACGGTACATCGACGTGCTAGACGACCTGGTTCGGGCTTACAATGCTAGACGACATCGGACCATAGGTATGGCGCCCAAAGACGTTCGCCCCGAACACGAGTGGATGTTGACAACACCTCCCCCACGTCCCCCGAAAAAGAAAAAATCAATGGACATTGGTACGACCGTACGTTTGGCTTTGCCGAAACATGGTGCCTTCGACAAAGGTTACTGGCCCAACTGGACTCTGGAAACGTTCAACGTCGCACCCAACGTCGGTCCCGGTTACAAACTGTTGGACGAAAGGGGCGAACCCATACAGGGCACCTTCTATCCCGAAGAATTGCAAGCGGTTCAAGTCAACGACGACGAGATCTTTCCCATCGAAAGAGTACTCGAAAGAAAAAAAGACAAAGTATTGGTGAAATGGTTGGGCTATCCGGCGAGTTTTAATTCGTGGATCGACAGGACCAGTCTCCAAAACGTATAAATAGGAGCGAGAGACGCCGACATCAGTCAACATGCAAGACGAAACCACGTCCACGTCCGCGAGTGCCCACAATTGGTCGCTCTTGGGAAAACGTGTGCCACAAGCGGAAATCGTCTTTTTCTGTCAAGTGATTTTAGTGTACGTCGTGGCGGGAGTTTCTTTGTCCCAACTGGCTTTCAAACCCGACGGATCGCAGACCACGTTGTGGACGGCCTTGCTCTCCAGTACCTTGGGTTACCTGTTACCTTCTCCAACCTTGAAAACCAAACATAATGAACAACGACCGGCCCTTTTACCTCACGCTCCCTAGTGACAGTTCCATGTCGTGGTATCCCGACAACAAAGTCTCCACGTATCATACACATCTGGACCCGCCACTTCTCGTCGATCATCGGGAGTGGGAAGTGGGTCTGTCCATGATCACGTTACCTGACCAATGGCAAAACATCGATCACCGAGACAACACGATCGGCTTACGCATTCATCCATGGTCGCCTCCGAGCGACGAACCCGAAGTAAAGATATGCCAGGACTTCTACAGTGCCCACAAGATCGACCCGTCGCATTGTTTCAAAGGTGTAAAGGGTGATGAGATCAAGGGATCCATCGAAATGGAAACGCACATCAAGAGTGGCGACTACGAGTCGCTGAGGCATATCCTGGATGTCCTAAACAAACACTTGAAGGTGTTGTGGTACCTGCCTCCCATCTACAACCATTTGGCCCATAAACCCGTTCGTTTGGATCCCAATAACAAGGAAATGACCGACCATGAGAAGAAAGAGCAGGACGAGTACGAAACTCGAGAAGCGATGCGCCAAGCGGCCGCACAAAAAGGTTCATTCGTGTCTTTCAAGAAAGACGGCACCAACGACAAAGTGTATCTGAAGATCAATCACGTGCAAGCGCTTTTGTATTTTGACGTGTTGCCAAAAATCGAACTTCGTCTGTGTGGACCCATCGTGTCCATGTTGGGATGGCCTGGAAACGAACTGTTGGTTGCCCTGCAGTCAATCGATATGACCGGCGACGATGGCCAAACTCTACGGTATTTCTACGCCCACCACACCCCAAATCTTCAAATCCAGTACGATCTGTTTTACATCTACACGGACATTATCGAACCCCAGACCGTGGGCGACGTGAAGGCTACCTTGTTGGACGTGATTCCCAGTCGACGATTGTATCACCGCCCCGCCAGGATTCACTACTTACCTCTGAAGTACAGTCGACTAAGCTCCATTGGTCTCTATATAAGGAACGGAATGGGGAAAGCCGTGCCATTTCTCGACGGTAAGGTGGTGACCCAACTTCATTTTCGCCGCCGATGATGATTCGAGTGTACAAAGGTGGAGTGCTCAGACAACGAGGGGCTGGCAATGGTCTGGTGGTGTACAGGGGAGGAATTCTGAGACAACAGGGTGCCGGTCGATGGTCCGGGTTATTGAATGCCGTCAAATCGGTTGGGAAGACCTTGTGGTCGGCCGGTAAAGCTGCCGTGAAAAAGAATGTGGCCCAAGTGTTACCCAAAGTGGGGCAAAGCGTGCTCGACGCCGTCAGTGGTCGTGAAAAATGGAACTGGAAGAAAGTCGCCCAGGACACGCTTCGCCCCGCGGTGTCAAACACGATGTCCGACACACTCAAGAACGTGGTCGCCCACCTGGAACCTATAAAAGACCCCTCACGAACCCCGTCCACTTCACATCGTCCGAAGAGGAAGAAGAAGACACAGGTCACCTCTCACAAGCGACGTAAACTAGATATCTTCGATCATGGCTACGCAGGTAATGCGCAATGATTCCTGTCCCTGCGCGCGAGACGAATTGCAGGATTTGTTCAGTGTACCCGACACGCAGACGGCCATAAACAAGGTGACGAAAATCAGAAAGTATCCACTGACGCCCGACTTGAACCACGACGGACCCATCGAATTTTATATTTCCAATGCCACCACCGATTTCATCGATCTGGCCAACATGACACTGCACGTGGCCCTGAAGGTGACCAAGAACAACGGGGATGACCTGGACGCGGATAGTCAAGTCGCACCCATTAACAACTTGTTTCATTCGTTGTTTAAAGACGTCAAATTACGCCTGGGAAAGGATGCCGAAACTTTGGTCACCACCTCTCTGCCCACCTACCCCTACCGGGCTTACTTGGAGAATTTGCTGAGTTTCGGTAAGGGAGCCAAGAACGACCACCTGTCGAAACAAGTCCTGTGGGAAAAAGATACCGCCGGGCAGTTCAATTCCACGAAATCTGTCGCCACCGCCGCGGACGGTGGACGACAGGCTCCGAATAACAAAGGATTGGAACAACGCCAGAAAACCATTGCTGCCAGTCGCACCTTTGAATTGCAGTCGCGTCTACACTTGGACATGTGTTTACAAGATCGGTATCTGCTGGACGGTGTGGACCTGCGGTTGAAATTGGAAAAGCAATCCCCGAAATTTTTTCTGATGTACGGCGAAGGCAACGATGCCAAAGACTACAAAGTCGAGTTCACCAAAGCCTACCTGGATATCCCGTTCGTCACTCTGGCTCCCAGTACCTACACACGGGTGGCCGCGCAACTTCAATCGTCCAACGCCAAGTATCCCCTGAAACGCGTGGTGGTCCGCGACATGGTCATTCCCGACAATCGTACCAGTCACGTCCTAGACAATTTGTTTGTCAACGAAAGTCTGCCCAAGAGATTAATCGTGGGTATGGTACGTAACACGGCCTACGACGGAAGAAAAAACAGAAATCCCTTCCAATTCGAACACAATCAATTGGAAAACATCAAATTGACCAAGAACGGGGAAATTGTGGACGAATACGACGTCGATTTTCCCCAGCGACAAGCCATCGCACCATACCTGGATTTGATGAAAAGAGTGGCCGTCTTAAACACCCGAGAAGACCTGGACCTCCCTTTCAACGACTATATCAATGGGTACACTTTGTATTGTTTCGATTTGACCAACGACCACGGAGCCGACGGTAACTACTTTCATCCCAAAGCGGCGGGTAACCTGTCTTTGGAACTCAAGTTCGGTGCAGCCCCGACCAATCACCTCAGTCTTGTTCTGTTTGCCGAATACGACAATGTCTTGGAAATCGACGCCAACCGACAAGTCATCACAGATTGGTGAGGCTCTCTCCAATCGACAACTGACACGGGCTTTAGAAAAACACCTCCCCGCTAACGTGTTCGGGGGTGTGTGGGCTCGTAATCATCTGGATATACTGCGCCCGACCTCGTACCCCAAAGCCTACGTCATCAACACGGACGACGAAGATCAACCCGGTAGTCACTGGACCGTGTTTGTGTGCGAAGGACCAGATCACATTACCTTCTTTGATTCCTACGGGTGTCCCCCTGATGTTTACGGAGAAGCCTTTCGACGTTTCGTCCAAGATCTACAACTCCACTACCAACCCCGATGGATTCAGGGACTCGAGAGTGTCGTCTGCGGACATTATTGTTTGTATTATTTGTGTCATCGGTTTCACGTTCCCTCCCCGCACGCCCTTTCGGTGTTCGGGCACGTGTATCGTGTGAACGATATACTCGTCGAACAATGGGCTAGGGATCATTTTCCCGACTTGCAAAAAGACCAGAAGAAGGGACAACGATGTCGATGCTTTTTTGCTCTGTAAATATGTTTTTTGTGTTCAATTAAATTTGTGTTCTATGCCTTTGTGTTCAATTTTGTGTTGAAAAAAATGCTTTGTAAATATGTTCAATAAAATGTCGACAACATATCACGTGTCTGTTGTTTGTGACGTCATGTGACGTCATGCTATTCTGATTGGTTGGAAAATGGTATCGTCCCAACACCTTAGACTCGTCCCGTCTCGAACTATAAATAGGAGTGTCAAAGCCCAAAGAAGTCACAAACACCATGGATCGAAACGACAAACGATTTTGTGCCACTTGTCGGGGGTATTACCCCATGTTTAAGGGGAATCGGCCCGATGCCGATTACTTGGTGTGTTTTTGGTGCGGGACCGAAATTGGCAACACCTGTCATAGGCGGTCAAAGCATTCGGTGAAATGCACCAAGAAGCCCAATCGGTGGGAACAGCCGAAGTGCTCCTGTTAACCCTCTCATTGAGAGGACAACGGCCCTTGTCAGGGCCAACTTAATCAATGGAAAAGAGTTGTTTCCCCTCTCCTCTTCTTCTTCTCTCTCTCTCTCTCTCTCTCTCTCTCTCTCTCTTCCCGCGCGCGCGCCCTCTTTCTCTCCGTATGTGCAATCCCAAGGTCACGCACGTGCAAGGTCACGCACGTGCAGGGGGTCATTTAGGTCACGCACGTGCCAGGGGGTCATCCAGTGCAAGGTCACGTGCACGCGCATGCACGCACATGCACGCACGCGCATGCGCGCACGTGCGTTGCCAGACAAGCGCTTATACTACTCTGAGAGATGTCATTAGAACTTACAATAGGGTGCAGAGAAATGTCACGAGAACTTACAATGGCGTACAGAGAAATGCAACCATTTTCCAATCTGGAAGATATTTGAGCTGTCCTTTCAGTAGTAGTTTTTTATAGTGTGTACATGTTTTGGAAGCACTTAATTTGGAAGAACCATCAATATATCGACCAGCCTCTAATTCAAATATAACAGTTTGAAAACTCAGAATCTGAAATTCACAAAATAAAAAAAGACAATCACTACAAAAATATAACAGTTTGAAATCTCAGAATCTGAAATTGACGAAAAAAGGAATAAAAAACACGATAAAACCTGTTTTTATCTTTAACTTTTTTACTCAATAGACTTCATTTAAAAGTTTGAAACTGGTGAAAAAACAACACAATCACTAAAACACATAACAGTTTGAAAACTGACGAAAAAAGTACAATCACTACGAAATATGTTTTGATCTGTGACCATATTCTAGCTGGAATAATCGAGACTAAATGAGAAATCTGTTTGATATTAGCGTACAATTTACCATAATAACAATAACGTCTTTGCGCACTACATTTTATCTTTTTATATTTTATAGTTTCACCAAATTCTAAGGGGTGTTACCTTTACTTTAGTTAATTTTGACCTTCTAATTTATAACTTCAATTAACAGACTATCGCACCGTCAAGAGGGGTCGCATCACGTTACGAACGTCCCTGGATCCAGTCTTGACATTTGTTATACAGGTCACAATTCTATGGAATACAATTACTGCTTATTACTGAGCGACGTTTCGACTAGGCTTCTGCTTGATAACGACTAGAGAAGCCTAGTCGAAACGTCGCTCAGTAATAAGCAGTAATTGTATTCCATAGAATTGTGACCTGTATACTCTAGTTCAATTACTAAATGCCATTGAACTAGTTTGACATTTGTTGTTATTGTAATTTGTCTTATCGGTGTGCGGTTCCCCTGTCATCATGCTGTAAATACTACCCATGTGACGCCACCATGACTACCAGGTCACCCATTGTCCGTTGTTAGGGACGTGCCTCATTTTCTATTACGAGTACTTACGTTATCCCACGTGAACTCCACGAGAGGTCTCCGTAGACTGAATTTGTCTGTGATTTTAGTGTCCTTGACCTCTCCCATCATGGTGGCTAGACTTTCACCAACATGGCGGATAGTCATCGTGTTGTCAAACACAATACAAAAAGGAAACAACTGAAAATAGAAAAGCTCCAAATAATCATTGTATTAATCTGGGAATCCAGTGGTGGTATATTGATATGTATCTGGTGACGTTTCACAAAATCACACTCAAGCCTGGGGGTTGGGAGGGCCTAGTGGTCTAGAGTGCCGCGCTTCGACCTCTAGCTGGCCGATCACCTCTGGCTTGCGGCTTTGATTTCGAGCCCTGGTGTGAGCGTATGTGGCATGGAGATAGGGGCGCCTTCTCAACCTCGTGGGTTTCCTCCGGGCACTCCTGTTTCCTCCCACTGCTAAAGACCCCTACGCGCAAGCGAATTATTGAAATAAAATTAAACCATATGTTAGTCCCGAAATGACCTAGTGTGTGTTGAGTGGACGTTAAACCCCATTTCTCTCTCTCTCCCTCTCTCTCTCACTCTCTCTCTCTCTCACTCAAGCCACATCCAGAATATCTCATTTAAGCCAGAAAATTTCACTCAAGCTGTATGCAGGAAATAGGTTACCTTACAGACCATAGTGTCTGTTTTATCAAGCCATTGGCTGAGTCAATATGGACTGGACAAATTGAGGTTACTAATTCCGCAAATTGTTGCTGTAAATAATTGATCAAATATGGCCATATAAAAATTTGTGCAATTCTTATATTGACCGCTGTGTATGTCCCGGTCCCTGTATATGCCCCAATCTTGGTGTATGCCCCAGTGCCTGTGTATACCCCGGTCCTGGTGTATGTGCCGGTCCTTGTGTATACCCCGGTCCCTGTGTATGCTCCGGTTCCTGGTGTATGTCCCTGGCCAGGTGTATGCCCTGGTCCCTGTGTATGTCCCGGTCCTGGTGTATGTCCTGGTCGTGGTGTATGCCCCGCTCTTGGTGTATTCCCCGGTCTCTGTTTATGTGCCGGTCCTTGTGTATTCCCCAGTGCCTGTGTATGTCCCGGTCTTAGTGTATGTCCAGGTCCTTGTTTATGGGCCGGTCTCTGATTATGTGCCGGTCCTTGTGTATTATCCAGTCCCTGTCTATTCGGTGTTGGATGAGTAATAATTTTCTTAAATTGAATGAAGATAAAACTGAATATATTTTGTTAGGTTCAAATAATCTTATTAGCAAAGTCAATCACAACGTATCTTTATCTATAGGATCCCATGAAATATCACCAGTCCTGTCTGCTAGAAATATTGGAGTTATATTTGATAAATACGTAACCATGGAGCCTCATGTAAATAATACTTGTAAATTATGTTATCTTAATATTCGCCAAATAGCCCGCATCCGGAAGAATCTCCCCACTTCATCTGTCAAAACTCTTGTTCATTCTTTCATCACCTCTCGCTTGGATCAGTGTAACTCTTTACTGGTTGGCACTCCTTTACGCATCACTAACAAATTACAAAAAGTTCAAAATTCAGCAGCAAGGCTCATCACCGGAAGTAAATATGACGACCACATTACCCCCATTTTACAGAAACTCCATTGGTTACCGATTATTTTTAGAATTGAATTTAAAATCCACCTTTTAACTTTTAAATGTATAAATGATATGTCACCTTCTTATTTATCTTCACTTTTAGAAATGTACACACCGAGTCACACTCTCCGCTCTTCGTCTGATCATTTTTACTTGTAAATAAATCGGCAAGACTTTTATCTTTCGGAGATCGATCTTTTACCGTCCAGGCCCCCAAATTATGGAATTCTTTACCTTTTAATATAAGATGCTGCACAAATTTAATCTCTTTTAAGTCACTTCTTAAAACATTTTTGTTTAAGAAAGCCTTTAACTTATGATTTTTTTTTAAAACCCATTTGTGATATCATATTTTATTTTAAGCTACCCTGTTATGTTTTACCTCTATAGGTTTTGTATAAGTATATTTATGTTTATTACATGTTTTATTGTACAGCGCATCTGAACACGTTTTGTGGAAGATAGCGCTATATAAATGTAAATAATAATAATAATAATAAAATAATAATAATAATATGCCCCGGTCACTGTATAGGTCCTGGTCCCTGTGTATGCCCCTGTTCCTGGTGCATGCCCTGGTCCCTTAGTATGCCCCGGTACTGGTGTATGCCCCGGTCCTTGTCTATTTCCCAGTCCCTGTGTATGTCCCGGTCACTGTGTATGTCCCGGTCACTGTGTATGCCCTGGTCCCTGTGTATGTCCCGGTCCCTGGTGTATAAACCTGGTCCGGTTTATGCCCCGGTTCTGGTGTATATCCTGGTCCTGGTGTATGCCCCTGTCCTGGTGTATGCCCCGGTCCTGGAGTATGTCCTGATGTATGTATCTAAACGATGTGATAGATCATTAGGTCTCTCATCGCGTCAAGTGGCATGATTTCTATTCCTAGATCGTTAGTGATAATCGATAGGATCGACTGTCAACCGCTAGAAAACCCATACGCACTGGCGAATTACTGAAACTTGAAACATAGCCCCCCCCCCTCTCTCTCTCTCTCTCTCTCTCTCTCTCTCCCTCTCTCTCTCTCTTTCTCTTTAACGGATAACTTCATTTATACAGTTTCCCTGGTAACTGACAAATGACACGTAGCCGTGTTTAATATTAAATGTCAGATTTAGGAGGACAATTATATTGATAGAGTACCAACATCCGTAATTCCTGCTGTTGTTGATTTGTATTGACTCATCCATTAACAACGATAACCAGATTCTCCTCATCTAAATAGAAAGGAAACATTGTCTTTATCGAAGATGCTTTATATAATTAGTCCGTCTGGTACTGAACTACTGCTAATTCATGTCGATCAACCCGAGAATCAAACCCGTACATTCCATGCTAGTTATTACAAAATAACACCGACCGAAGAAATTCCGCGACAGTCTGACAGGCTGTAGCCCATTTGTAAGCGATGGAATGTCGGCGACAGTATAGTTTATCGCAGACTGAAGATATTACACCCCTGGACCCAGCTATTTACTAATTGTAAGTTGATAATTCACCCTTGCATTCAATGTAAAATTCCTTGCATTCACATAAAGTATGGTTCCGACAATCTTCATTTTAAAATCACTTTATGAAACTGAATATGACACATGTTTGTGAGAGAGACACAGTGAGAGAGAGAGAGAGAGAGAGAGAGAGAGAGAGAGAGAGAGAGAGAGAATTATCAAACTCGAGCAAGAAACCAAGATCTAGTTCAGTTCACCTTTTCAAAACATCGCTCGTCATTTTCCTTTTACCGCGGATGCAGATTATCGATAAACCTTTCTTGTCGGACATCTATTTCATCATTTCCTTTATATACCGTTTGGATTGATTAATGCCCCTTCAATTTTATGTATGTGATTACATTATTTGAATTTTAACACATACAGTGGAATTTACAAGTGTAATTATTTTTTTCCAGACAGGTCGGAATCGATATTACATTCGTAACACAGACGTAAATTTCCTTTTTAATCTGAACATCGTATACTTTAGATGTTGGATGCCAAGTGGAAATATTACCCAGCGATCGACGTTGGCAGACTAATGAGAAATGTAAATAACTGAATTTAATAGTTTGCGTTTAACCATCTATCGAACCTTTACATAGACAAGCACGAGGTTAAAACGGTATATTTTACCATGAGCGCGAACCTAAACGAACGCCATGGTGGCCCAGACTTTTCGATACATGCTCTGACCAAGAAGGTTCATCCCGATTTTCCGGTGTTGTTACCCGTGTTAGTGAGGCAGGACAGAGAGCCAAAGGTCGACATATAGTCGTTCGGAAGGGACGAAAAACGGGGATCCGGTGTACACATTAGCGTGCACGTAAAATAGAGAAGACGGACAGCGCTGGCCATATTGGGACTAACATATGGTACACATCTATTCAAATATTTAGATTACAAGTTCCAGTGTTTAGCATTAGTTGGGACCGGAGAACCTGGGGAAAATGTAAGAGGTTTGGCATGCGCTTATACTCCCTTTTAGGGATCAAAACCACGAAAACAAAAACAGGTGAAAGTCAGTAGCAAAGTTAAAAACCTTTCTTTCAGTTCGTATTTTGTAGTCTGTAAATACAAACACGTGAAAGCCAGTAACAAAGTGACAAGAAGCCTTATAAAATGGCATTAGTTTGGTCTATAAATGTCGTATTATAAAAACTGGTATTAGTTGGTCTATAAATGTCGTATTATGTGGTCTATAGATGACGGGGGGGGGGGGGGCTAAATGGCAGAATGGTTAGCACGTGCGCGCTGTATCATGAAGCCTGTTATTGAGTCAACTGGCGTTGTTTCAAATCCGCGGTTGTACGTGACCAATCTAGTAGGTTTTCACCGGTTCCTCCGGTTTCCTCCCGCTGCTAAAGAACCTACGCGCAAGCGAATTATTGAAATGAAATTAAACCATATGTTAGTCCTGAAATGACCTAGTGTGTGTGGAGTGGACGTTAAACCCATCCCTCTCTCTCTCTCTCTCTCTCTCGATTACGTTATTTGTCAGTGATATCAAGCACCAGTTGTATTACTAGTGTAATGATCGGTGTTATCCCTGATGTATCTCATATAACGAGTAGTTTATATCTTACATCGTCCAACTAACTAGTGTTTATACTTCACACAAGACAGGGTATAATTAACCCATCATTATAATATAATCCGGCTAATAGATTCATTGCTCTATATCCACGCTTTATAGAGCAAACCAGACTAGTTAGGGCAAATACGGATCCAGAAAATTTTGTATTCGGGGAGTAATCCGGAAACGACACAACGTGGGTCTAATAAGATCAACTTTTGTTTGGTTGGTTGTTATCATGCATAATGTATGAACGTAAATACTTGTCATGGCCATTATATTTCATTGTGTTTTTAAATAAAGATGACAAATAAAATTATTGTTTGGTAATAAATTCTATATTGCTCATATAGGAGACCAATATGCTACTTTTCGACGGACTACTTAACTAATTTTCAAAATAAACATTGCTTGGTTAATCTGCTCATCGGAAGATCAAATAGCTGTGAGAAACTAACAAATGTCGATTGACTATTTTTAAAGTTTACAACGTCGCGTTCATTGTCATGGCAAGGGACATGTATGATACACAACTTCAATGTGTGACCACGCCTGTAAGCAAGAGATGACCGAACGGCTGGAGCTCGAACCACGACCGCAAACTAGCGGTGAATGGACGGCTAGGGCTCGAAGTTCGACATTCAGACCACCAGATAATCTCTCAACTGGTTTAAGTCACCAATCCAGACCACCCAACTTATCTTGGTTCCGCCCGATTTACATAACTACCATAATGTTCTATGGCGGGAAATCAATAAACCCGACAATGATATTTCTGATTCTCTTTGAAGATCAGGTAACACAGAACAAGGAAAACATGGTAATTAAAACAACCTCCAGGGTCACGATAAATATACTGGCCAATATTGGATCCAGTTTGAAACCATTTTGGTTCTACACATTGGCCCTCTCTGTCTTCATACATAAACTTTGAAATATAGACTACTACACACAACAAATTTAATTAAAGATATATTATGGAAAATAAAATAAAGAACTGGCAATTCTCACTTTGATAATTAAAAACTACTTAAAATAGAGATACGACGTCATCCTTTAATGTTGGAGCACCATTAATTTGCCAACCGTACATTATCTATACTGAACGAAATATTGGACTCGCGTCACGTATTTCACCGAAAAGCACGCGCGGGATAGTGTATGTATTGCGTAATATATTGTGCAGTCAAATTGATTCACTATGAACCGAGAATATTGTGGCTAGCCTGGATCATCATTACTGATGTCGGTAGGATAAACAAACGTATAGTCTCGATTATCCATTTTTGGATTTAATTATGAATTGTAGTCGAACAGCAAATCGGAACGTAATCCAATAAACATTGCAGGCTAGCGATGCCATCAACAGTTGATTATGGTCTAATTTATAATTAAGAAGACAATATTTCAGGCCTAATGCAATACGCTGATTTACCTCTTGTATTATGTCTGTTTAAAGAAAAAAAAATTATTTCTCAATCCAAATCAGTAAGGCCTTTTCATTTTAAAACTATCAACATAATACGAAGGCGTCCGATTGGTTTTACGTCCTACGGAGACGACATGTTTATAACACAGTCGAAAACAAATATTAATAATTAGGGCCTAGAATAAATATGATAGCATTTGGATAATGGTTACATTTGATAATGTATATCTAGGCCGTGTACATTGCTGATGATTTGACTTACCTTAAAAAATGTAGTGCCACTAATAGTTCTAAACTCTTCGCTTATTGCTGCTTTCTTTTCGTTTTCCGGTTTAAATCCCTTGTTATGAAAGTTTAACCGGAAGGTGGTATGATAGCGGCCACTTTGTTCTAGCTGTTCAAGTATTCGGACCTCTACGTCGACATTGTAAAACTGTTTTGCACATTGACGTAATTGTCCAATGACGTAAGAACTAAATCCGTGACGTATAGATCTATAAACTAAAACACAACCATATGCGTCCTCGGTCTCTACGATAAATGACGGGCTTTTTAATCTGGGGTAACTGAAGCGTATAGTTTCGTGGAGGTTGTCGATTCCGTTGAGGAAATCACGGTAATGGCGACCAGCCACGCGTAATATTTTATCATAGCCATATCCAGCACAAAAATTGACAAAACATGTTCCAAAGTAACCTGAAATGAGAAATTATAAATCAATATTTGAAATGTTAAAGTACAAGAAAAGAATTTTTTATCAGCTTTGATAACTCTTGAAATGAAAAATGATATAGGGCCATGTCCTGGTCTGAAATTGATAAAACACATTCCAATAAAGCTTGAAAAAGAGAGAGAGAGAAATGGGGTTTAACGTCCACTCGACACAACTAGGTCATTTCGGGACTAACAAATGTTTTTTTTTTAAATTTTATTTCAATAATTCGCTTGCGCGTAGGGGTCTTTAGCAGTGGGAGGAAACCGGAGTGCCCGGAGGAAAACCACGAGGTTGAGAAGGCGCCCCTATCTCCATGCCACATACGCTCACACCAGGGCTCGAAACCACAGCCGCAAGCCAGAGGTGACCGGCCAGCTAGAGGTCGAAGCGCGGCACTCTAGACCACTAGGCCATCCCAACCCCACCCCCAATAAAGCTTGAAATGAACAGAAATGAGGTTTTAACGTTCACTCGAAACAAACTATGTCATTTGGGGACTAACACATGGTTCAATTTTATTTCAATAATTCACTTGCTCGTAGGGGTCTTTAGCACTGGGAGGAAACCGGAGGAATCGGAGAAAACCCACAGGTTGGACAGGCGACCCTACTCCTTGTCACGTACATCCGGGGATTTGAAACCAGAATTGAAAACATAAACATACAGGCAATATTCAAAAGTGTCTAGTTGTTCGTATTTAACGAAAAACCGAGATCCCGAGTACAAATGGCCGTGCACGTAAAATAAATGTCTTGCCCTCCCAAAATGAAATGCGATTTTATGGCATGTCAGCACCAGTCGGGCTATATTTATGGCATGTCAGCACCAGTCGGGCTATATTTATGGCATGTCAGCACCAGCCGGGCTATATTTATGGCGTGTCAGCACCAGTCGGGCTATATTTATTGCATGTCAGCACCAGTCGGGCTATATTTATGGCATGTCAGCACCAGTCGGGCAATATTTATGGCATGTCAGCACCAGTCGGGCAATATTTATGGCATGTCAGCACCAGTCGGGCTATATTTCGCCAAAGCTGCCCTGACAAAGTAAAACGTTAAACTCTATTCCACTACATTTCTAGATCCAGGCGTTACCTGGGAAGAATTACTAGTTCCGTGGGACAGACAAACGGGGCCCCTTGTACACAAAAACCGTAAAGGATTCCGGGGCAGTTGGAATTCGATATAGAAAATGAAATATAAAGGAATTTAACGGCCTACTATTCCCCTGCGAACTGGGCTAATGAAGATGGGTATATTACGCCATACAGTGTGCTATGAGGGCAATTTTGCCCGGACAGCGACACTACGCCCTACTCTTATATCGAATTCTGTGCAGGCCAATACATATGCGGGGCCTCGGTTTTCGCCCCATCCAAACGACTAGACAGCTGTCCTTGTGAGGCCCTCTGTCCTGCATCATTGACAAAGGAGAACAACGCTGACAATCTGGATGAACTTTCGCGGCCAATGCAGGGATCGACCACCCGACTTCCAGTCTTACCCACTTAGCCACTTACCTTCATTAACTCAGATACAGCATAGCAGTAGGACGTTACATCCCCCCCCATTTCATTTCGTTTTCTGGGAAGTGCATCTGGTGATGTTTTCACAATTAAATATGTAGCATCGCCGTATTGTAACTTACCCAGGAATTCATCCATAGTTCTGTCCCTGAGGATGTTGCTACAACTAGATGCTAGATTTAACATTATCTGATCTTTATAGACATTATGTGTGGTGAAAACCATGTTCTTTAATCCAGCATCCTCTAAAATCTTCAACCATTCTTCTTCACCATAATCTTCTTTTATATAGTGCTGGATACTCTCAAACAATAACCCGTACATCGTCTGAAATACAACGACAAATAGTCTGAATTACACAACCCGTACTCAGTCTAAAATACACAACCCGTACATCGTCTAAAATACACAATAACAACCTGGTACACCGTCTAGTCTGAAATACAGCCTGTACATCGTCTGAAATAAAAGAACAAATAGTCTGAATTACACAACCCGTACACAGTCTAAAATACACAATAACAATCTTTACATAGTCTGAAATACACAACATGGTCTGAAATAAACAATAACCCGTACATCGTTTGAAATATACAATAACAACTTGTACATAGTCTAAATTACACAACCCGTACATAGTCTAAAATACACAAAAACAGCCCGTACATAGTCTAGTCAGAAAAACAACCCGTACATGCTCTGAAATACACAATAATAACCCGTGCATAGTCTAAAATACACAATAATAGTCTAAAATACACAATAACCCGTACAACATACTACTGATAATAATCCATTCCATATAAAGCTAGACGGAACTCATTCCACTGTTTAATGTCTACATAATCCAATTTTCACCTGAATTCACAAACTTTTATTAATTAGCCCCGAAAATCTCGTACATTAACAGGAACATTTCACAAATTCTTAATGATTAATTCCTTATAAAATTTTAGAAAAAAGATCCTTTCACAAATCAATGATAATTAATTCGCTATAAACCTTATATACGTTTGTATATACCTGAAAATCCCTGGATATGAAATACAGTTATATACCTGAAATTCTACGAATAGGAACGGTTTCACATTTTAATAATGATTAATTCCCTATAAACATTATTTACACTGCTGTACGCCTTATTCGCTAATCTCCGTCCTAATATCTCTTAATATAAAAAGGAGCTGCTATATATTGTATTCTTTAATCTCCGTCCTGATATCGTCTAATACATGTATTGAATAAAGACATGTCTGATATAGTGAGATGACGTAATCATGTACTGTCAGACGAACGAGATCAAGGATGGATGTCTCGGGATTGACACGGAACCAAGAAACACGGAACTCTACTATGGGCAGCCTAATGAGCAAGTATTGTTGTAATATTTATCATGAATTATGCGTTTGTCTCGCTGTTATTAGCACCAAGACATAACAGTCTAATAAACAAAGATTGTAATATTTATCAGAAAACTGTGTTTGTCTGTCTGTTATTGGCACCAAGAAATATAGATAGAGCATACGTTACCATGGTTTTTGATGACTTGCTGTCAGCTATCTTCACCGTTTGTAATGAGATCACAGTGGGTCAGAAGACAGGCCTGTAGTCACTCAGTTATTGTTCCCTCTGATCAAAGATAGGCCTTTTACGCGACACGTCACCCAAGTGCGTCTAATAATTTCTATATAAGATATATCTAATAGTTTCTAGGTATATCTTGGTCAACTTCTAAACATTGATTTATCTATTAACCTATCTATAACAGAGCCACAATAACATTGATATACGTCATACTTCGACAACTTTTACCATAGGCATTAATATCAGAACTCAGATCTACGTAAACAAACCCTTATCCTTAGTCTATCTAAACAAGTTCTTATCTTTAGTCTATCTAAACAAGTTCTTATCTTTAATCCATGTAGACAAACCCTATCTTACTGTCTCTGAGTTTTATCTGAGAGGTGTTGAATTCCTTACGAGCTAATTTTGTCCCTTATGGAAATACACACAAGATAATGGTTTAATTCACATCAATATTGACTACGATTTAATGAATTAAAAATTTGTGAACATTCCGCTTCTTCTGAAGATTTGAGAATGAAAATTTAGAAAATTTGATAAAAAGTCCCGATTTCAGTATATTCAGAATGTTCTCTAACTTAACGCTACCGAGGTGAAATCTTACGTTAAACCAGAATCAATCTGAAGACACTATCCAACTTCATTATTCCGTTATGTGTAGAAAAATAGGACGGTAAACCCGATTTCATTTCTGAATAAATTAAAACATTCATAAAACAATTCTGTGCATTCGTAACTAAATCGTAACCAGGTTGTAAAAATGGAGACAATATTCAAACAATGTCAAGAACTCGCTGATCATGGCAACTATGGAAAAGTATATAGATGGCAATTCAGTGAACAATCATACAGTTTTACAACTTGGGTGATCGAATCCAATTCAAAATACTCGTGTTAAATTAAAAATCTCAGTGATTTACAAAGTTAAACTTTTAACAAATCCATCAATTTAGAAATCCACTTAGTATTTTAATCACAAAATGATCATTCGGAATTATTCAAATATTTACACCATGTCAATTTCACTTCAACAAAATCCAAATTAATATTGAGAGCGGCAGGGTTGAGCATAGTACGCGCGAACAAGTTAAACAGACCCCGGGCTACTAGAACGTGTGAACAAGTATTCAACCGATCCACAAATTGATCTAGATGGAATTGTGGATTTCATTTAAATGGTTAGTTGTCATTTCATAAATTTAAACCTCTTAAGCGATGTAACAGTTTGTCTCTTGGTTTACTATTGATCAGAATGCTATTTAATTGATTCTATCATGGAGTCGATGGCATGGAAAAACGAGGAGAATACTTGATCCGATTCTAAAAGTGTTCCTATTTACAGCTGTCGTTTGCGTGACTTTCCAGTTTCATCACATCGTCGTCCGTCACGTTGTGTAAACAATAAAAATCTAAATAATTTTCTATTAAGGAATCTGGTTTTATCGGTATTTAAAAACCTGTATCTTATCCCATGAAATTAAGATATTAAAACGTTTTATTGTATTGGGTAAATTAAATGTAATAATGGTCTCTACATCGAATGAATATTGTTATCACGAAGACAATGATCGGATGATTAATATGATTATATGGTCATTAGAAGAGAGCGGGAGAGAGAGAGAGGAGAGAGAGAGAGGGGAGAGGTTAACGTAACACGACATCTACAGAGAGGGAGAGAAAGACAGAGAGGAGAGAGAGAAAGAGAGAGAGAGATAGGGAGAGAGGGGGTAACGTAACACGACATCTACAGAGAGAGAGAGGAGAAAGAGAGAGAGAGAGAAGGGGAGGCGGAGAGGAGAGAGAGAGAGGGGAGAGAGCGAGGAGGTAGGGGGAGAGGGGAGAGAGAGAGAGAGAGAGGGAGAGAGAGAGAGGGAGAGGGTAACCTTAAATCGACACAAACAAGTTCATTTCGGGACTAACATATGGTTTAATTTTATTTCACTAACATGCTTGCACGTAGAGGTCTTTAGTGGGGACAGGAAACCGGAGTGACCGGAGAAAATCCACGAGATTAGACAGATAACCCTGCTCCTTGTCACGTGCAACCGCGGATTCGAATTAAATTGGATCCCAATTCCCTGACATTTCACACACAGTTATAGAAAAGGAGGAAGATATTAGATTGTACATGTTCGGGTACATTCATTACACAGAGAATTAGCCTATCTGCCTGAACAATAAATCTCTGTCCTAAATAACAGCAGATTATACTAATTTGTAATGAAGTTCCCCTCTGTCATACACACACAATGACTAAATAAACCTTTAATATTCCATTAACTGGACTAAAATGTCCGTTAAGTAGCTAAGTGTCTGTTTTCAATTGGAACTAATTATTGACAGACAACGGTAGATTAATAAGTATCCCTTGTTCTCGATTATATAACTACTGACCCTCAGCTACATTACACAGTTGTCATAGTAACAATACATCGTAATGACGTCATTTCACTTTACATACATTGGATTATCTCAAAGCTACATTGCGCTTCTCGGTGGCTTAACAATGGCGGTATCTTGTAACCGCGCTTCTCTTTGGCTTACAGGATGGCGTTGGCTTCGCGGTTTCTTCAAGATGGCGGTATCATGTAAATCATTTCGCGCTGCTCGGTTGCTTGGAGGTAGCAGGCGCGGATCCAGAGGGCGGGGGGAGGTCCAGGGGGTCCGGACCCCGTCCCCCCTGCTCAGACTTGAAAATTTTTTATGACTTTTAGACCTGTAATTTTAGAATTTACCTTCCGGTAATACGCCCGTTAATTGATTGAGCGCCTTTATCAAAACGAGACCCCCCTCTGCAAAAAATGCTGGATCCGCGCCTGGGTAGTGGTATCTTGTAAACAATAACTTTGATTTTATTTAAAAGTATTATTTAAGATTTAAGCCAATGGTCTGATATTTCAGACCTAGTTTATGATTACTTTATTCTCAGGCACAAAATCCGTGTTTAGAGTATAGTCTCGAGTTTCATTATTACGCTAATATGTCTCGATTATCCATTTTTTAAATTATACTATCAATGTTTAAATTATTCTATCAATTCTTAAATTATACTATCAATGTTTAAATTATACTATCAATGTTTAAATTATACTATATCAATGTTTAAATTATACTATCAAATACTTTATAGTATTTATTAAAAATCAGATTTAGCTCGTACATAGGTTAATGCATCTTTAATCTGTAAATCAAACTTTAATAATCCCACCTACGTCACTCACCCTGGTCATGTTAACCAAGGCATGATAAACCAATTCTAGTGCAATATGGAATATGATGCTACCATTATTTCGTGTAATTGAACAGAAAGAGGATATTTAGATTAGATTCTAAATCACCACTCGAGTGAAACAATGTCGGATTTGAATGATTACAATTGGATTTGTATTGAATTCAATATTTATTAAAGGGGCGCTGTCACTCTCACCAATAAATATGTCACGACAACTAATTGGTTTCTATCGAATTCAATATTTATTAAAGGGGTGTTGTGATTCTCACCAATAAATATGCCGTAACTAATTTACCGGAACGTAGATTATTGAGAAAACCGAATTGTAATTTCCTGTTGATTGTAGATCTATTGTTTAATGATCCATACAATTTAATCAGGGATGCTGCTCTCTAGATCAACGTCTTAACCTCTAATAAAATGTGTCTATAGATTAGAGGTCATTGGTTATGCCACTGTCTCGATCGCGATCTCCCGACATTAGGGGTTGCTGTCTAGAATGGTGTCTATAAGTAGCTATCGGGACATCTACATTTATATATATATATATATAAAAGAGTGGAAAAAATGCAAAAATGTTCGAAAAACGGCATTTTACAAAATGATTCAAAATAAGGAAAAGACTGAAGTATACCAACAGTTTCTAGAATTGGAGACTCCCTTCATCCCTCGTAAAATCAAGGAAAAACCAAGATTAAACGAATCGGAAAATCAAGTAAAGCGCAGAAACGAAGTTGACATACTAAAAATGCAAAATGAAATAGACTCCCTGTTTGAATATTCTGCTAAACAAACAGAAATCATTAATAAAGCGGAGACTGAAATTTTGGCACATATTGAAGGGCACCAAGACCAAGAACTAGTGGAACTTCTGAAAAATATGTGGAACAAGGAAATGTCTACTGAGGAAAACAAATCACACGCAATATGGAAAAAGAAGAAGGAATTCTTGACAAAGTTACCTACGCGTGCTGAAGAAATAGAGGAAACCCTTGCCGAGACGGATGATTGTCATAACACAGAGACGCTTAATTCATCCAATGCAGCTCCACCCCGAAACACCTGGCAAACGGTAAAGAATAAGAAGCGAAAACAAGGGACTAAACCGAAAGAACAACCAAGGGCTCAGAATAATGCAAATAAAAAATTGAATGTGCGGAACAAAGATGGGAGAACCGTGACCAATGTGTCTAGCACCCACCAAGGGAATACCAAACAAAGGCGGTCTGGACACACTACTCCAACGCAGGGTCGTTTTTTTCAGAAAGGCCAATCCCAACCGCACCGACCACCCTCACAAAATCAATCGCACCGACCTCCACAACACTACAAGAAAACTCCGCGTCCCTCCAACAACGAGACCACAATACCCAATCGCAAGAACCAGTACACCCGAAAATAATCAATATATCCTCCACAGTCATAAATGATCAACAGAAAAATCTCCTACAGAAAGGCCTGAAGTTCACACCGACGCCTAGAGCCAACATTCAGGAGTTAGAATGTGATATAAACGCTTTCTGTAGGAAACTACGACTGAAGGAATTTTTCGGAGAAACAGATGGAATTGCGTCAGAGGATATTGTGCGAAACAAAAGCCACTTCAACCCCAGACGAGGCAAGGACGTGACGCTGGACAATTTCATTGATTACTTAACCAAGTTGCCACTGCCTATAAATCGCAAAGCAAAATCAAGTGTGTCAAAGGAAGAACAGTGCGCTATAGATTCTTTGAAATCCAACGACACGATCGTTATTAAGGAAAGCGATAAAGGAGGTGCCATCGTTATAATGGATGCAAAATATTATGAGAGAAACGTACTCAAAATACTTGACGACAAACGTGTGTATATAACCATAGATTCGAACCATGATAAAAGAACAATGGGATTAATAAATGGATTAATCCAAGATCACAAAAATGAACTGACGGACAATGAACAGGATTATCTTCGGAAATTCGAATATAAAACAAGTCAGTTTTATGGTCTTCCAAAAATCCATAAATCCAAGATAATCAAGGAGTCCGTTAAACACCAAAATGTAGAATTCGTTAGTATTTATCAACCAGACGACCTCCCTTTCAGGCCAATAATTGCCGGTCCATGCTGCCCTACTAACAGACTATCAAATCTTATTGATAACTTACTTAAGCCGTACGTGCCAAATGTGAAATCTGTTATTCGGGATGACATAGATTTCGTTAATACATTACCCCAAAATCTAAATGATGGCGACTTCTTCGTAACCATGGATGTTCGGAACATGTATGGCAATATTTCCCATGATCTATGCCTTCAGGCCGTAGAATATTGGTTGGATAAACATCCTGAATGCAGTCATGAGAGAATTTCAAAAAACTTTATCCTCAAAGCCATACGCATCATCCTGACTAACAACACTTTCACATTTGGCGAAACAAATTACAAACAAATTCTTGGTATAGCGATGGGTACCAAGGCGGCACCACAATTAAGTAATTTAACAATGGGATTTCTTGAGGAAAAATTATACTCAATGGTGGAAATTGAACATGGCGTGGATTACAGAATATATTTAGAAAATCAGTTGAAACGATTCCTAGACGATGTATTCTGTATTTGGATTGAACGATTTGGCAACATTGCAGATTTGCAACACATAATGAATGATTTAGACCTAAATATAAAATTCACAATTGAAACGAACGATCTGCAAATCGCATTCTTGGACGTTCTAGTGAAACGAAGGGGAGAACTCCTTATAACGGATATGTATTCTAAAGAAACAGATACAAAGAATTATCTTTCGTATAAATCATGTCATCCACGCCATACCAAAAATAATATACCTTTCTCTTTAGCTAGAAAAATATGCACAATTGTGATAGATGAAGACCTCCGGGTTGTCAGATTAGGTGAGCTAAAACGAAATTTATTGAAACAGTATTACCCCCTCGAGGTAATAGAAGTTGGGATAAAAAAGGCTTTGGCAATTGATATCCAAACACTGAGGGCTACTAAAGCAAAAAACAATTCGGATAATATCATTACCTTTGTCGCTACTCATAACCCCCAACATCCCAACTTCTTTAAAACAATGTACGAGAGCAGGTCACTCCTGGTATCAAACGACAACCTCAAAGCGAAATTTGATAATGTTCAATTCATTAAATCACAAAGACAGCCACCTAATCTGAAACGCCTCCTAACCAGAGCAAAATTCAATTCATCTATCACAAGGACCGGTTTTTATGTATCTAAATGCCTGGATCTTCGATGCAAATGTTGTGACCATATAATACCAAATAACCAATATAAATTTCGTAACATTATGTTTAGCGTCAACGACAATATGAATTGTGACACAAAAAATCTCATATATGTCTTGACGTGTCTTGGCTGGGATATTTTCTACATAGGTGAGACAAGTACTCATCTACGGGATAGAGTACGCAACCATCGACGGGATTGCAATATTGAAAATGGGCCCTTATTTGTAAATAGACATATCTTTAAATGTGCGCAACATCTACAAATAAAATTTCAAATTTTCCCTTTTTATAAAATGAAAGTCGATGACACCACGAAAAGGAAATTAATGGAAAATCATTTTATTAAAAAATACACTCCTCGACTTAATAGTCAATAAGTAACATTTGGCAATTAGCCTCATTTATTTATTAATTTTCTTTAATCTATCTCATGATAATCTTCCATTCATTGTTCTCGAATTGAACCCATATACAACAAATTAACACACGTGTGTACATGTTTTGTATTAGTTAACGATATGTAACCATGGACAATGGTGGTAACTATAGCTAATTAAAACCACAGTGTTACTATGTAAATATGTATAAATATACTATAATGTCCATCCTTATACAATGACATTATTTATGAATAGTCCCAAGACGGACGAAAAGTACTTTAAAATGTTAAAATGTTATTAAACCAGTGTTGAAATCAATTTGTGTCGGCATACCTTTTACCTTTTTATCATTTACCGTGAAACAAAGTAGTGCAACTTTGCGGTTGTCCTAATAATTTCGGATATATATATATATATATATATATATATATATATATATATATATGTCACTGCCTATATCACTGTATATACCAATGTCTATCCCACAGTCCATGCCACTGTCTATACCAATGTCTATGCCACAGTCCATGCCACTGTCTATACCAATGTCTATGCCACAGTCCATGCCACTGTCTATACCAATGTCTATGCCACAGTCCATGCCACTGTCTATACCAATGTCTCATCGTAAAATCTCTCTAACTTATTATTCATCGAATCAGATTTTAATTGAGAATCAGGGATAATCGATAGGTCAGACTAACTAGCAATACTCAATAAAATACATCACCTCTACACATCATCGTGATCGCTATCTGTATTATACATGACATCATCGTGATCGCTGTCTATATTATACATGACATCATCGTGATCGCTGTCTGTATTATACATCACATCATCGTGATCGCTATCCGTATTATACATCACATCATCGTGATCGCTGTCTATATTA
Organism: Patella caerulea; assembly: GCA_036850965.1. Taxonomy (NCBI): domain Eukaryota; kingdom Metazoa; phylum Mollusca; class Gastropoda; family Patellidae; genus Patella; species Patella caerulea. Next base: position 2,550,615 of record JAZGQO010000002.1, read on the forward strand.
TACATCACATCATCGTGATCGCTGTCTGTATTATACATGACATCATCGTGATCGCTGTCTGTATTATACATGACATCATCGTGATCGCTGTCTGTATTATACATGACATCATCGTGATCGCTGTCTGTATTATACATCACATCATCGTGATCGCTATCTGTATTATACATCACATCATCGTGATCGCTGTCTGTATTATACATCACATCATCGTGATCGCTATCTGTATTATACATCACATCATCGTGATCGCTGTCTATATTATACATCACATCATCGTGATCGTTGTCTGTATTATACATGACATCATCGTGATCGCTGTCTGTATTATACATGACATCATCGTGATCGCTGTCTGTATTATACATGACATCATCGTGATCGCTATCTGTATTATACATCACATCATCGTGATCGCTGTCTGTATTATACGTCACATCATCGTGATCGCTGTCTGTATTATACATGACATCATCGTGATCGCTGTCTGTATTATACATGACATCATCGTGATCGCTGTCTATATTATACATGACATCATCGTGATCGCTGTCTATATTATACATGACGTCATCGTGATCGCTGTCTATATGACTTTAATTGAGAGTCGATGATAAGTGAAGTGGAATCAAGCCAATAGCAGTAATCCATGAAACAGATAACACGTCGATAGTGGATTTGTTAGCCTCGTTTCGTCAGGTTCAGTACGAATTGAGAGAGGGAGAAATTATGCCTATCCCCCCCCCCCTCTCAACTCGACACAAACTAAATCATTTCGGTACTAAAATATAGTTGGACAGGTGACCTAACTACCACTTTACCCTTATTAATCTACCACAACGACTCAAACTATAACGAAACATCATATCTCAGGAAAAGATCCATGAAAGGTGATCCTAGTTTATAACGTCTATTAAACATAGATCAAATACTTACCTATATCTAACATTAACATATATTAAATACTGACCTATATCTAACAGTAACATATATTAAATACTGACCTATATCTAACATTAACATATATTAAATACTGACCTATATCTAACAGTAACATATATTAAATACTGGCCTACATCTAACAGTAAAATATATTAAATACTGACCTATATCTAACATTAAGAATGGCCAACTCTTTATTAAACTCTTAACTAATATACCTTTAACAGGGTGAATACTGACCTATATCTAATATCAACACAGATTGAATACTGACTCGTGTATAATAGACTACCCCATTCCTTGTTATGTAAAAGCGTAGAATCGCAAACCTCTACACTTGCGAAGTACGACAACGCCAACATCTTGGATTTTGATGTGATATCAAAACTCAAAGTCCGTCCATCGATGCTCCATTGTCCAAGAAAATGCCTGCCAAGTTCCATGTCGATCGTACTTCAGTATGACATCATCACAGCCATATAAAAATCAAAGTCCGTCAATCAATGCTCCATTGTCCAAGGAACAAGTCAAGTTCAATGTTAAATTTGTAGAGGCTACGGGTGTTTTTCCATGAGCGGCGGTTGCATAAAAGGGGCTTTGATTAACGCAGCACTGTTATGCAAAGTCTGGGTCATTGGTTTACGCCATACGTCGTTCTATAGACGAATTTTTACTCGGACAGCGGCGCTACGGTCTACTATTATATTGAATTCCATCTTCAAAGGTTCCTTACGTGCACATCAATGTGAACACTGTACCCCAGATGTTCCCCCCATTGGAACGACAATTCATTGTTCCATGTCACCATCTCCGTTCTGTATCGCTGACAAGGGGTCTACGTCGCGTTACCCACAACAAGAACAATTAGAAGACCATCGCTTGGTCCAGAAATTTAGAAATAACATATTTCAACTTACCTAATTAAATGTTGTTTATAACACGTCTTAACAACTTCTATAAACTTAATCCTCCATCCAATCAACTTCACTGGCTAGTACTTATATCTAATTATAATGACACAGTCAGACTTGTTAATTAACTTCGCTGACTAGTACTTATATTTAATTATAATATTACACTATTTGTTTAACCCATTATAAGTTAGACATTTCTAATTATTTACATAGTTTACAAGTTTCACTATAAACACTTTATATATCTTCAATAACACCCTCATACCACATCTAACGTATAATATTTTACACTCTTTCAAATTCTCTGTAAAAACTTTAAATCATTAATAACACCCTCATACCACTTCTAACTTATTGGTATTTTAAATAGAGTACATATTTCCAGTCCATTGTAAAACTCTAGATCTTTATTAACACCCTCATACCACTTATAATCATCTTAAAGAGTACAAGTTTCCAGTCCATTTTGAAATTTTAAATCCTTAATAACACCCTTATACCACTTCTTATATTTCAAATAGTTTTCGAATTCTCTTGTAATACGTTACATCCTAATAATATCCTCATACCACTTCTCGTATATATAGGAAGTACACATTACTTATCTAATGTTGGTATAGCTTTTAATACACATACGTGAATATACAGACAATTATATTCCTGCTGTGTACAACTCTTGTATCGTTCTATAAAGAAACCTGTCCACAGTCTAATCTTTATTAACAAAAACTACATTCTCTTATCTTTCCGCACAAAAACACCCACAGCCTCACTAGATGCCTCTATCATAAAATCTTTCAGTGAAATAATTTATTAGCAAGCTCAAGCTGGAGTTTAACGTGAAATAATTGTTTGAAGTTTGGCCTTATCGAGTAATCTACTTACCGAAAATGTTCAGACAGAAAGATGGAGTATTTAAAGATATTATTAAGAGCATGATTCGCCATCTTATTATACCCTTATGATTTCCACACACACGTACAACGAACAGAAAGCAATAACTGTTTTCCTTAGAGAGAAGTAAGGAATTGTTAAATGGTTAAACGTGCACACGTGCGTTCAGACGCACACGCATCATCATAATGTTATAAGAATAAACTTGTTTAATACGATATCAAATTGTAAAATGACGCGTGATGTTTGAGGCATCTTACTCTAAATAAATCTCAGTGAGAAACTTTATATCAATTGAAATTATTTCAATATTTTCGTCCCCACCCCTTTCAGACATCCTACAGGCGCCACTGTTATGACGCATGCTATTGCGAGAATATTTAGCACACTCTTTAGTATTTCAGTCAAAATAATTCCATGCACACACCCTTTAGGATCAATCTATAAAACATGTCGGAAATCCTTCATGTACAACATCTGGGTGATATGGGTAGACCTTGGTGATATGGGTAGACTTAGGTGATATGGATAGAATTGGTGATATGGGTAGACCTTGGTGATATGGGTAGACCTTGGTGATATGGGTAGACCTTGGTGATATTTGTAGACTTGGTGATATGGGTAGACCTTGGTGATATGGGTAGAATTGGTGATATGGGTAGACCTTGGTGATATGGGTAGACCTTGGTGATATGGGTGATAGTGGTCTCATTCCGTTCTACTCCACTCACAAGGGGGGGGGGCACTGATTCAATGCCGGGGTCGGTCGGGATTTCACCTTGCCAATGACGCAAGTCGGAAGAACAACGACTACTCTTTCGGATGATATGAATCGCCACCATCCGGACAAAATTCTCCACATATAGAACACTTCAAGACATATGTCGCCATAGAACACTTCAAGACATATGTCGCCATAGAGCACTTCATGCCATATGCCTTCATAGAACACTTTATGACATATGCCTTCATAGAACACTTCAACATACATCTGTCAATATTCATAGAAATCAGCCGGATTCTATCTGATATAATCTAGAGGCGTCAATCAACCACAAAAATATACAGAATGGCTGGATTCTTTCAGAATAACAAGAAGTCGAGTTAAACACGTGTTTCTAAGACAAAGTTTGGTTGATACCACGCACCTATACCAACTGATGTCTAACTCAATGTTAAAATGTTGTTTATCAGAATTAATTCGATTATCAAGTTTGTTTATCAGAATTAATTCGATTATCCAGTTCGTCAAGTGTATAGTAAACAAAACACGTCCTAACATACTTGATATGCAAAATGAAATCAAATGGGCTAACGAAAACTGACATATACTATACACCGTACAGTGTACTATGGGTGATATTTCGTCCAAACATCGGCGCTACGTCCAACTTTTATAGGTTTTTGTACGTGCAAACCAACGTGTGTACACGGGACCTCGAATTTTTCGCCCCATCCCAACGACTAGACCGTTGATATAACATCACTATATTTTGTCGCTCATAGGGAAATTATTGTGCAGTCGAATATCAATTTTTTTTTAGTCAAATGGCGGGATTTCTATTTCCTGCTCTTGGGTCGCCTGACCATGTGTTATATAATATAATCTGACCACGTGTTATATAACATACTCTGACCGTGTGTTATATAATATACTCTGCCCATGTTTCATAAAATAATGATTACATTGAACACACTCTGATTACACTGAGAGTAATATCATATTGACGTTCTTTATATAAGAGTTAAATCTCTCTATTGCAGGACCCTGTTCCTCATAACTAAAGATAAAATCCTATTTTAGTAGATACTTCCACTCTGATTGGCTAAGCACTAAAATCAATCTAATATTATTTTGGCTTCAAATGTTCTATAAATTATTATTTAGATATCTATTTACATGACAAGACTTTAATTACCCTCTCTAGACCATCGGGTGGCACTGGCGCGGTTTCCAATCATCGCTTGTACGTGGCAAGGAGTAGGGTCGCCTGTCCAACCTCATGGGTTTTCTCTGGGTACTCCGGTTTCCTCCCACTGCTAAAGATCCCTACGCGCATGGGAATTATTGAAATAAAATTAAACCATATGTTAGTCCAGAAATGACCTAGTTTGTGTCGCGTAGACGTTAAACCCAATTTCTCTCTCCCCCTTCGGATGGCGGAGGTATAAATAGATTGATGATTTAATTTTAAGATGGTGATTCTATACGTCTTGTGAAATTTTTATTTCAGTATATTAATTTTGAATTATCTATTCTGAACCATTATAACAAGAACGACAAGCTCGTTATCTAAATTTTAAGTATTTAATATGTTTCTCTAAAAGATTAATAACCTACCTGTTTGAATATTTCCTGCTATCATCTACTACCCCATATATTATAATATATATACCATATTGCTTTATATCTATGTTATATACTCTATTATATCACATATCTACTGGCACCGTTTAACATGCTACATACTCATAATAGTACACAATTTAAAGTGGGCGCTATAGCACTTTATTCATTCAGTAGTAAGGAGTCTCGGTCGATCATTAAACAAGAAGATTTAAGACTCGTTCCGATAGAGTCTAGTTGTCCGTAGAGGACCAACAAAAGAAGTCAACCCTTATTCGCATTGGTGTGCACGTAAAAGAACCGTTGTCACTTAGTGGTCCGGGTATATTTTCTCTCAAAGCAAATTGGTTAGTGAGAGAAAGAGAGAGAGAGAGAGAGGGGGAGAGAGAGAGAGAGAGAGAGAGCGGGGATAGAGAGAGAGAGATTTGAATAAAATAGGTCATTTTGAGATTGACATATGGTTCAATTTTATTTCAATAATTCGCTTGGGTGTATGGGTGTGGGAGAACCCACAGAACCCGGAGAGAAAATCCACGAGACTGTCACGAGACTGGAAAGGTGAGCCTACTCCTTGTCACGAGACTGAAAAGGTGAGCCTACTCCTTGTCACGTACAAGTGAGGACTCGAAACCACGCCACTTGACTGAATATCCAAAACGCGCACGTGTTAACCCTCTCTCTTTATAAAGCAATCAAGATGGCGGGGTAAAATGGATAGAAAGTTACAAGATGGCGGTGTGAAACGGATAGAAAATTACAAAATGGCGGTGTGAAATGGATAGAAAGTTACAAGATGGCGGTGTAAAATGGATAGAAAATTACAATATGGCGGTGTGAAATGGATAGAAAGTTACAAGATGGCGGTGCGAAATGGATAGAAAATTACAAGATTGCGGTGTGAAATGGATAGAAAATTACAAGATGGCGGAGTGAAATGGATAGAAAATTACAAGATGGCGGTGTAAAATATATAAAAAGTAATGTGACAACCTACCTTATGATTGATCAGCTGTAATTTTATAAACCAAAATATCTGGATTAATCAATCACGTCTTTATCGAACTGTCAACCATATAACGACGTGTTGAAACCCAGATTAAAGTGGTGATGAAGACTTTCATTAAGAAATAACAAAAAGGCGATTAAACAATCGGGAAGCAAACTATTAAACAATGGAGATATCAGGAATAGATTCTTCATACACAATCTAGAACCAAACAAATATCATGATGTGACGTATCTTGTTTAACTCCCCCACATAAATACAGATAACATCTGAACTTATCCTCGTCAACACAGTTTATCTGAACTTAACATATGTACGTGTATTAACCCCTTCAGAACAGTTCATTTGCAGATGATAGAACGCACGTGCAGAGGTCGCGAAGGTATTATTGCCCCGCCCTCGACTCCGGCATGACAGACGTACCGGACATCGCGTCAGTGACGTGTACTCGATTAACGTGATTTCAGTTGAACGAGACTAACATCCACTGTACATGATTGGTTGAAATTATAGTCATGGTCCAGGTTAAATAGTCACCTACGATAATCTTAACTTGACGGATAATCTTAACTTGACGGAAATTACCGGAGACTGAAAGTGACAGCAGTCTATTAAACCCAGCTGGACCATTAATGGGCATTTATTTAATGTACACATCGATCTATCAATTGTTGTAAAACTAGTCACGTGGACCTATGTCTTAATCTTGAGTTTATTAGTAATTATTATGTATGACGTAATCTAATAAAATGAAATGGGGTTTAACGTCCTACTTGTCTGCACCAACTGGGATAATGAGAAACCGACACACAACATGCAATGTTCCACGTAGAAAAAGTGTTCATATTTACGTGGGAGTAATCAACCTGGGGGGTACATATTTACGTGGGAGTAACCAACCTGGGGGTACATATCAAAGTTAAGCAACCTGGGTAAAAATCAAAGTGGGTTAATCAACCTGGGTACACGGATTAATCAACCTGGATACATATTAACGTGGGTGTAATCATCCTGGGTACGAATTAACGTGGACGTAATCTGTGACAAATTTGATATTTTCTGAAAGATACAAACACGCAGAGTTACTTTAAATAAATGTAAATATATGACGCCATAGAGCACATATTTGTTACCCAATATTCTGTTATTTCTGGCTTCAAGTTTAACTTCATACCACCGTTTCAACTTTACTCTTTAGATAGCCTACAAATATGACACATGCTCTATCACCCAGACTTAAAGGGACTTGTGTTTAACGTCCCTATCACCAAGACACAAAGGACTGATTTTTAACGCCTTTATCAACATGATTGATCCTTCAGTAATCTTGAGACTAACATCTGGTACGTTTCTGTCTAGTTAACACTTATAATTTGTGGTCTACTTATAACATACAGTCTACTTATAACATACAGTCTACTTGTAACATACCGTCTACCAATAACATATGAAGAGTCCATGGGAAGAACGATCTAAGTCAAATTTTTGTCTTTTTGCATAAAAGGCAAAACAAAGTTTTGAACGAGTGGATATACTCACAACTGGTACGTTTCTGTCTAGTTAACACTTATAATATGCAGTCTACTTATAACATACAGTCTACTTATAACATACTTATAACATACAGTCTACTTATAACATACCGTCTACTTATAACATACAGTCTACCAATAACATACCGTCTACCAATAACATATGAAGAGTCCAGGGGAAGAACGATCTAAGTCAAATTTTTGTCTTTTTGCATAAAAGGCAAAACAAGCTTTTGAACGAGTGGATATACTCACAACTTCAAAATGATGTTTAATATGAATCATAATTACCAGTACGACAACTGACTTCCACATTTCAGCCAAATTAAGGTCATTTCAGAAGAGCCTTGGTTCGATGTGACTCCTATCATCTTTACCTGAAATTGATTGTTCCACAAAAAGCTTATAAATTTGCTACCAGATAGCGCCATTAACTGGGTTCCATTGAAAATGTGACTTTGATCTTTCTTCCACTGGACTCTTCATATGTTCTATTACTTGTTGTTTGTGGAGTTTGAGATAACATTGGTAAATAACGAATAACCTAACACGATTCAACTTTACACTGTCCATTTGAATTCCTTCATGACGAATTCATTCGTAAAGACTAGTATACCATACTTATTTATTCTGCTACCTTTCAATAAAATTGGAAATGAATCGTGTACAACAAATTAGAACCACATTACAAAATAGTACACTGAATATGGCTTCCGTTCAGGGCAGAACTCAATAGTATATTAGACATGGCTTCCGTTCAGGGCAAAGCTCTATTCCCAAAATCTTTTAGTGGCATTTAGTGATCGGGAAACACATTAACAGAACACAGTTTTTATGGGATACAATCACTAGTTTTATTCTAAAAACACGACGTTTCGACAAGTATCTTCTTATCGTTATCAAGCACAAATTTAGTGTGAGTGAAATAGCTTTATTTAACGTCGGTTTCCATTTTTTTTTTTTTTATACAGTAGAATTATTTATTTATTTACAATTGTTATATACAAAGTCAATATGAGATGATATATACAAACGGTAATATAATACAAAATACAATTAAAGTTCCTATTATATATATTATTGCTACTTTCTTATATACAGCTAAAAATATATTTAACGTCTGTAGTGTAAAAGCGTCTGGTTGAAAGAGAGTGTGACGTTTCACAGCACAAAAAGCACGTGCATAGGGAATTGTGGGATGTTATGATGGCCATGTTAGAGGTCAAACTGATCCCGCAGTGAATATTCGCTTGGCCGCTACAATCACTGATAAGCATGACATCGACGCGGCTTAATAAGTACGGCATAGTAACTTTTTTACTCTGACAAATTAAATTCTCAAACATTTTTTTTTGAGGTAAAAGAAAAATAAATAAAGACATTTGAAGTATTTGTAGTTAAAAAATATTTCCTATTTAGTGTAAATGGGTATTAAAATGCATCATTTTGCCCGAAGCAGTTAGTAAACATTGCACGAACCGTTGAGCCAATGACTAGCGCGGCGTGCAGTGAACGCACGTGTTGTGGATAGTCATCTGTTACAGAGATAATTCGTAAGTAATTCTCGGTGAAACAGATTGGTTAGAGGTGAGTGTTGATTACAGTGAATGAATAGCGGTAAAACAAACGGGTAAAACTTGAGTTAGTGTTTAAACCGAGGTGATATCGCAGACAAGACAATTTAGTAAACTTGAGGTGAATATATATATGAAATAATAAGAAACCTTCTACATGGATGAAAATAACAGAAACAGGGCCCTGTAACAGAAATAATATAAGGAGTAAAGGATATTTAACAAAAACAACAAACATAACGTCGTGCTTTTAGAATAAAACTAGTGATTGTATCCCATAAAAACTGTGTTCTGTTAATGTGTTTTCCCAAAGTAGATAGTTATTTACCCTAAGTGTAAATATCTATTGAAGACAAGACATTTGGGAAAATGTTTGGACAATGTTCGATTTTTACGTCATCGACTGGCACGTGCCAATATGGGGAGATAATTTGTGTTTGAATGGATGATATTAAGCTACTGTTGACGCATCAATCATCATAAATCACGTGACCCATCTTCTACTATCTCTACATTGATACAAATGGAATCAATGAAATAGGGTTTAACGTCCTACTGCTCCAACTAAACTAATAAAGACGTGCATATACCATATAGCGTGCATATAGCGTGCTATGAGAATAATTTTACCCGGACAGCGGCGCTACGGTCTACACTTATATCGAATTCCAACTGTCAGGGGGATCTGTTACAAACACCGGACCTCGATTTTTCGTCCCTTTCAAAGGACTACATGTTGTCCCCTGTCAGGCCTTTCTGTAAGTGACACCGATCATTTACTTGAAGAACCATCCCGAGTGTTTCACCCCTGGTCTGACGGGGTGTTTGCGGGCTGAAAGGGAAAGTTTGCCTAATCGTACGGATGGGACGATAATCCGACGTGTACTGTGTTGACAAGACTATAACCCCACCCCCTCACATTCCTCTTCACCATACGATTATTATATACAAAACGACAAGGTGTCTGTCTGTCGGTTGTTTTATACAATAAATCTACATCTAAACATATTCACTGTTTGATAAAAATAACTCGTAAGTTAGTTATTGTTGGACATATAGTCAGTCATATATATACAGAGACATAAATAATCAGAATTTCTGACCCAGGCGATATTAATTAAATATACAAGAAATTAAAATGAAATGAGCAACTGCCAAGGGATCTTTAAAGTGCACGCCAATGTGTACACGGGACCTCGGTTTTTCGTCCCAACCGAACGACTAGACAGCTGTCCCTGCCAGGCCGTCCGTTCTTCAACACTGACAAGGAGAAACGACGCCGGAAAATCTGGATGGACTTTTTCGGCAGGGATCGAACACCCGACCTCCAGGCTAGCGAGCCAGCGCCTTACCCACTTAGACACGTGATCCCCATGTGTTCAAAAGGATATCTGCAGCACCCGGTGTTCCGTTTGTGTTTTTATTTATTGCATCAGTATTTCTGCGAGACGGTTCAGGAATACTGAACGTAATCTAACAACAAGACCTGGTACTTTTTTTCTCTGTGTATATTTCTCGAGTGGATAAGAAGAATGTAAAGCCTATCAATATCAGCCAATTTACCAAATGCCATATTTCTTCATATAATTCTCATTGTTCCTTGTTCAATATATTGATATTACATAAGGGTGGCTCATTCGTCGATAAACTTCCATAGCATTTTCCAGTTTGGGATCATGAAGTTCTACTTAAGGGAGAGAGAGAGAAAGAGATAGAAAGGGATAGAATGATGGGATTTAAAGGTTACAAGATACAAACTAGGTCATTTCGGGACTAACATATGTTTTTATTTTATTTCAATAATTCGCTTGCACGTAGAGGTCTTTACGGAGGAACTGGAGGACCCGGAGAAAACCCGCGAGGCTAGACAGGCGACCCTATCCCGTGTCACGTTCAACCGGGAAATCGAAACCACGGTAGTTAGGCTTTATGACACAGCACGCACGTGCTAACCACTCCCCCCCCCCCCCAAAGTTCTACTTAAACGTAAGATCTGGTTTGTAAGGTCGTCTGTCAAGACTCATGGGTTTTCTCTGGCTTCCCCGGTTTCTTGTCACTACTAAAGACCCCTATCGGCAACCTTATATTAGTCCAATAATGACCTAGTTTGTGTCGAGTGGACGTTAATTCCCATTTCTCTCTCTCTAATTTATAAAGCAAAGTATAAAATCATGAGTTCTCTTTAAGTAGACATGTCAAGTCGGTCTAGGCCACTTTATTAAATTTAGTCAGTATTCTATGTTAATAGGCTTATATGAAACTTTATTACATTGAGTGTTGTATTTATCCGGTATTCTGTGTGAAGTAATGTTTATAGGCTGGACGACCCGACGACATATTGTTCGAGTAGCAATCATCTTGATAAAATGGTCGATCATATATATACTGACTTGAATCAACAGTCGAACTAAAGGCAGAAACAGGCAAACTTGATTCCACTGAAAAAACAAGAAGAGAGAAATTAGAAACAGAATGTGTTTACATATATTGTTCAGGGTATATACATATTGTTCAGGGTATATACATATTGTTCAGGGTATATACATATTGTTCAGGGTATATATACATATTGTTCATCTAACCCACGCTAATATTAAATACAGAAAATAAAACAAGAATATGAACGATAGATAATCCGCCCCTTATGATTCAATACTTGTTTCTTACTTCTACAGTGGGTTCGTATGTTGCGACTTTCATTTACATTTGAACATTTCTCTGTTCTCTTTCGTGACATAATCTGTCAACAGCAAGCAAGTTGAACTTTCCGCCATTTTTGAATCAATATACACCGGCGTTACTTATTGTGAACACAACCCTCATTTTATACCCAAGAAGAGATTTACACCCTGGAAACAAGACCTGTACTATGTCCGGCCCGGTCCCAATGTCCACACTCGGCAAATCTTGACAGATTTCGGGACCCACATCTAGTCTCGGCTGTATGAAAGTAAGTGATATGTACTACCTACGTCCATACATTTGCGATGTGGCTACCGGTTTACTTTAACAGGAAAACTTGAAGCAATTACAAACAAACAGGATACCATGGGCGCAGCCATGTTTCATCCGGAACCTTTAAAGTAGTTCCAAGACACCATGGGCGCAGCCATGTTTCATCCGGGACCTTTAAAGTAGTTCTAATATGGGGGAATTCGTCATACAGAGGAGACTAGCTGTAGGTTCCGGAATCTGTCCAGGTTTGCCGAGTGCAATGTCCATAGCCGATATTAATTTTATCAAGGGCAGTGACTCTGATTTAGACACTATTCAAAATAGCCGATAGACACAGATCTCCAAATATTCATGGGCCGTCACCCACGAAACAAGGGCGAAAGTTGTTTTTAGACTTTCTCTCCCTTTCCCTTTTCCCCTTTTGCATGGTGATTTTTGTTGAGTTTTTGGTGTAGAATTGAAGAAGAGGGTTTTAAAATACATTTTCTGCCAGGTTTTTGTGAATATTCATGATTTTTTGGCGGAAGGATACAAGAGTTGTGAGGTTGGTTACGTTCAAAGGAAGGGCCGAAATTTGCAAGGTTAGCTGTCTCTACTTCCAGCTTGTCTATCTCAAGTTTTTCATGAAAAACCTCATACATGCTTTTGGGCAAGAGACATCTGTGACAGAAAGCGTTTTACCCAACGAATATTTGGGAAAAAGTTACAAACGGTCTAAGAGACGAGAATTAACATTGAAGTCAATGGGGAAATAATTAGTGATCTGTGGCCCGATATTTATCAAGGGTAGTAACTCTGTATTAGACAAGATTCAAACTAATTGATTCGTGGCTTGAATAGATGCCACGCGGCAAATCTCGGCAGATTCCGTAAACTACATCTAGCCTCGGCTGTATGACAGTAAATGATATGTACCTACATCCATACATTTGCGATGCGGCTACCGGTTTACTTTTACAGGAAAACTTGACGCTATTACACAAATTGGGAACCTATTCGGCTATGCTACCTATTCGACCGATCGAGCTGCAACCTGTTCGTTGGAAACCTATTTAGAATAAAGACAACAGTCGCCTTAAATCATCTATTTATCAACCAATAAAATCCAACGTTATGTCTATCAAATGGAAGTAGAATATATTATTTTTTATCCATCCCTTTAGCTCAGAATAGAAGTGTAATTTCGTCATTATCTTACAGCTGGATCGGTCGAATAGGTCGCTAGCTAAATATGTCGCCAATTTGTGTTCGGAATGGGCTTAGCCATGTTTCATCCGGGACCTTTAAAGTAGTTCCAATATGGCGGAATTCATCATACAGCCGAGGTTCGATTGTCCGAAATGCTCCGAGGTTTGCCGAGTGGAATAGATGCATCACAGGTGGCAACCTAATTGAGGTCAAACCATTAAACACCTCAATAATTGGTTAACGTGGGCGTAACTTCTCCTGTCTGTATAAGTTAACACGTCTATGGGAAGTGATTGTACAATCAATATTATCATTGTTAATTACAACAATAATATATTTTATAAATTGTTAATTATATTTTTATAACGGATAGAAAGATGGAGAGATAATACAAATTGTTAAATCGATGTAAAATTAAGATAATTGACTTGTATTATATGGCCGGCATTCATCTGTTACTTTATTCTCGACAAAAATAGACCACTAACAATACCAGAATAATATGATGGTACGTTCACGTCATTTGGACTTATTTTATACTTTTTAACCTTTCAAAATAAACGCCAGTTCGACTAATGGGAAATCAAACGAAAAACAGACTAGTAAACGTCATAGTAATAATCTTTAAGTTGCATTTAGAAATTGGGAAACACATTAACAGAACACAGTGCTCATTACGTAAGGGGGGGGGGAGTTGGACGGTCGAATTGTTAGCTTACCAACTAGGATGGCGGGGATTTAGCGGCGAAAGCGTCCCGGTGATTTACCAATGTGGTTTCCCCATGACAAGGGTATAGGACTTGCAAAGTAAAACGTCAAGTCTAGTCCTTCGGATTGTTAACAAATATCCAGGTCTCGTGTACAGACAGGCGTGCACGTTAAGGAACCCTCGAAAATTGACAATCGAAATCCAATTGTTAACAAATATGTACTGGTTGGCGTGCACGTCAAAGAACCATCGACAATTGTAATCAAATTGCTGTCAGGTCAAAATGTCCATGATTGCACGCTGTTTTTGTTTTCCCAATCGGTGCAGAATTCATGTGTTCGACTTTTCGTCCCACGTTTTGTTCTACTGAGAAGAATAAAGAATAGTAAAGTTTGATCATAAATATCTTAATTCAATTTTGACTAAAAGACGCAACCATATCAATTTTGACTAAAGGAGTCAATCATATCTATAAAATAAATACTATTTATCTAATTACCTGACTCGGGATATATTCCATTTCTCGTATAACCTGATTTCTTATATCCATCATGGCCGATTCCATAACTATACTCATTTATTGACTCCGGTACTACCGGAACCGGAAATGGTCTGCTTTCAATCGGCGACCAATATGATGACGCCACAGGTGGTATACTTCTCGCTAGAGCAGGATACGACGTGTAATTTTGTCCGTGGTAAGAATGAGGCTCCTGGTGATAAGCAGACGATAATCTTTGAGAGGAGAACGAGGAACTGTTGTTTATGTAATCAGAGTAAGTATGGCTGACACCAAACTGGGGCAGGTAGGGTCTTTCGAAGACCCCATTATTAAAAGTTTGATATGGTCTTGGGTGGGTGAACCGTGTGTCCGGGGAACATGGCAGACTTCGATAATAATTTGTAGAATAACAATAAGGTACATCTCTATCGCTCGGTAAAGGTATAGGACGAATGAAGACGCCGTGGTCGGAGATACTGGAGTCTTCATGTGGTTCACAGTCTTTGGGAATTTCTGGAAAGGAATTCACATCATTAGGGACTGAAACAAAAAAGGGAATGTTTATTTTTATTTTAAATCTAGCTCTGCCACGTTGATACATAGTTATGCTGAGAAAAGCGCATACAGTATTAAGTACACCCTTCTCCTTGTTGAATAACCGCGTGGAAAGCGCAACCATTGGGAGATTTTCTGCTGTATCCGTGCGCTTTATTATTTTATTCTCCTTTTTTTTCTTTTGCATTTTGAGCCCAGAGCATCTGCATGTCACCCGTTTCGCCATTTAACTTGCCTACGTAAATGTGTCTTGTATACCTCAGTGACGTCACTATGGTGTGGAGGTTTCGGTAAGTTGATCAGAAACATACCTCGTGTATCCATCTTTCTCCCCTTAGCCTTAGGTGAAGAATTTGATTGGCTACCTGCCCTAACCCTCGACACCATCTTGATTATTTCTGTAAAACAAAGTACGAATATATTTGATCATATTCATTGAGGATGGAATGGAAAGGTATATTGTTGTATTTAAAAGGCCAACTCCTCGCAGTGTTCCGTTAGATTAGAGGTAACCTCACTACTCACTGCTGTAATGAGTGGATATTGTTGTTTTAAATTTGACTGGTCAGTAGTCCGACTACCAACCAATGACTACCTGCCCAACAATATATACTCCTCGCAGTGTTCCGTTAGATTAGAGGTAACCTCACTACTCACTGCTGTAATGAGTATATATTGTTGTTTTAAATTTGACTGGTCAGTAGTCCGACTACCAACCAATGACTACCTGCCCTACAAAAGCCTTACATTTAAAACGCGTGCCAATATTGGACCAAATATGTTTACATAACGTTACATCATGGCTCACGATTTTATTATGCCCAATTAGCCCGTGCATAGCAGAATACAGCAGTAATTACTGACAAACGAAGCTATCAGGTCGAATGAAATGTAAACAATACTGTTTGGAAACGAACATACTTTCACCATATTTAATACCTTAAATCACATTCCAAAGTTTTAGGAAAGACCCAGATTAAACGTAGGACTGTCGTGTTGATTGAACGGGAAGAATAGACACACTCCCTCAAAAGTTCAAATATCAGAAGTCAGAAGTCAATCCAGCAATGGGCAGACATGGATTTCTCGGGTCATTGCTTCAGGAATATGTTAAAAGGGAGATCTAGCATCCACGAAACCTTATATTGTTTAATAATTGTTATAATTTACACCATTCAATTTAAACGATCAATCTATTCCGATTGTCGGTAACAGCATATTGAGCTAAAATTGACAGCAGATGTCAATAAATCAATGACAATTGGGGACATATTATATTTTAGAGAGAGAGAGAGAGAGAGAGAGAGAGAAAGAGAGAGAGAGAGAGAGAGAGGGGGGATGTGTTTAACGTCCACTCATCATATCTGGGAAATTTCGGGACTAACATATGATTTAATATTATTTCAATAATTCCCTTGCGCTTAGGGGTCTTTAGCAGTTGGAAGAAACCGGTGTACCCGGAGAAAACCCACGAGTTTGGACAGGCGACCCTACTCCTTGTCACGTACAACCAGGGAATCGAAACCACGTCAGTTGACTCAATGACAGACCTTATGATACATCGAGTACGTGCTAACCATTCGGCCATCCAACCCGTCTAGAAAGTTTAAAGATGTGTGGCAAGAGAGAGATGGGGTTTCACGTCCACTCGACAGAAACTAGATCATTTCGGGACTAACATATGGTTTAATTTTATTCCATTAATTGGCATGCGCTTAGCGGTCTTTAGCAGTAGGGGGAAACCGGAGTGCCCAGAGGAAACCCACGAGGTTGAGAAGGCGCCCCTATCCCCCTCCATGCCACATACGCTCACACCAGGGATCAAAACCACAGCCGCAAGCCAGAGGTGACCGGCCAGCTAGAGGTCGAAGCGCGGCACTCTAGACCACTAAGCCACACCCTCCCCCGACAAAATATCTAAATGTGAAATTGTGTGAGATGAAGTGAGTAAACGTACCGGTTGTTTTCATGTGTTTCTGTAAGTTTGTTTGTAGAGTGTGTTCCCGGATCAGTTCATTCTGTGTTTCTAGAACCAGGAACGTGTACTCGTCCAACATCATGTGTAATAGATGGAAGGATCCTAGAAATAAAACAAAACACTATTAAAACCCCGAGTCAACCTTCGACTTAAACAGTTGTGATAACAGATCATATACCCTACAGGAAATATCCCCCCCCCCACCACAAAACTCAAAACTGAACTATCGGGCCAAGTACAAGACTCACGTGCTCTGAAATATGCCCACCCCCACTTCACCAACACCAAACAAATGAACAAGACTCTGTGCTGTGAAACGTTTTAAATATGAAAAACAGATGCAATAGATTTTTCACTGAAAGTAAATATACATGTTAATTTAACTCTGTCATTTGATGGCAAAGTGAAATAGAAGTCTGTCGTGACTCCGTGTTTCCTGTGAAATAGATATCTGTCGTTACCCCATGCTCTCGGGAAAATAGATGTGTGTCATTACACCATGCTCTCTGGGAAATACACGCCTGTCATTACACCGTGCTCTCTGTGAAATAGATGTCTGTTATTACCCCGTGCTCCCTCGCTACCAGACATATTTTTCTAACCCTTCCATGAGACGACTGGTGCCCTGTAAGGGATATTTTGGTATCAACGTAAGTACTTAGTTTGCCCGATTTAGTTCTTATTAACAATTGAGAATAAATATTTATCCCCAGAGTGTGGAAAGCCACCAACGTTGTTTTGTCCTGAACAAAGTTCTTAGATGGACAAATGTTTACTATTAGAATGTGATTTCAATCTATTTCACGATTTTTGTATGGTTTTAAATGTGTTATTTATTGATCAAAATTAAGTTAAATATTATGAACAAAAACAGGAATCAATTATAGAGCTGTGCAAGAGTCAATATCTATTACAGGATGTGACGTATTCAGTTTTTCAGAGAGCCTATTCAATATTTACCAAAGCTAGAAGCGCTGTGTAAAGTTAAATCTCTCATTATTAACGAACCAATCAGCGACCATTGTAACAGGAAGTCGGCTGCTTTGCTCTCATGGAAGCCGCCATTTTGTTTTGTAGGAAACTGCAAAAAAATAGAATCGTGATATAAAAATGTATGCAAAAATTATAAAAGTAATTTCCGGCGTATTGAATGTTTTCAAATTAATTGGAGTTAATGAGGCGTTGGTTAAATGAAATTTTAATTTGATCCTATTCCATATAAATCGATTTTCTATAAATAGTCGTGAGATGGGAAACCGTCAACAGTTTTTATCTTTTATATTTCTATTATGCCAGTAATGAGTTGTGTACAATCGGAATATTTATTACCTCGTATCGTGAATATCGTCACTGTAAAACAAAGCTATGACAGTACAGGGTGATTAAAACATAGATCCTATTTCGTTTCGTTTTATATAGTTCAAAATTTCGTTTTACTTGTCTTTACTATACTAGGATCTGGAAGAGTTGTTATCATTGACGTGTCCTGGATGACATGAGGGACTAGCCAATGAAACGGTCTGTTACCCCGAGCTTTAGGCATGTTTTGCATGGAACTGTGGGTAAACCATTAGAAACGTCACCGTTGATTGATCAATCAATGTCTGACGACATAGGATCAAAATCCGCCAGCTTAATCCCTGACGTTAACTCCAACTAGGCCAATAACTTGTCAGATCTTCATGTAGTATAGGCTATCGAATTTATAAAGATAGGTTGTCAGGCAACGAAACAAAATAAAAATCTATATTTGACTCAGATTGTCAAATTTCAATATAATTAAAGACAGTCAAATAATCAAAAGTTTGGTTAAAATATTCTAATAGAACGCAAACAGTTTGATTAAACTACATCTATGATATTCTAATTGAACGTGTGTTGTGTCAGCGTGGACATGTCTTACGAAAGAGTCACCTGTCCGTAATATGAAATCGTGTTTAACGTCCTACTATTCTGATCCGACCGGGCTAATAAAGTCGGACATACGCTATACAGAGTGCTATAAGGACAGCTACACTACGGCTGCACTACGTTACACACTTATATCGAATTCCAACCGCCCATATGTACAAGAATCTCGGTTTCTCGTCCAAACCGAACGACTATTCTTTCTTATTTGCCAAGCTTTCTGCGCTGTGCCACGGACAAGGGAATATAATGACGTAGAATCTCGATGAACTTTCTCTGCCATGGACGGAATCGAATTTCCGGGATAGGGAGCCGGCGTCTTAATGCAAATTGGGGAAAGGGGGATAACACACGAGAATAATGAAGATGGGCGTACGTCACATATTATTGTACCAACATATGACTTGACAGAGGCGTTGCAGCACAATTTTATTTCTCTGGATTAACCCTACCTGGAGAACACATCGCTCTATTAACCCTTCCTGGAGAACACATCACTCGTTCTTATAGACTCACATGGAGAACAAATCGCTCGAATGACCGTACCTGGAGAACACATCGTTCTTATAGACTCACCTGGAGAACACATCTCTCTATTAGTTCGTCCATCCATTCTGTAAAACTTTCAACAGTCGCCTGCTTGTTGAGTAAATTTAGAAATTCTTCTAATGCTGAAATGAAATTATAATAATAAAGTGAACACACAATTCACTTTCAATTTAGATTGGAAGCCACGGTATCTCAGTGAGTTAGACGTGGACATAATAAATAACCCCGGACAGTTGGATTTATATGATGAGTAGGTCGTAAAACCACTGTACAGACCACTGTTCCTTGATAACACACTACATAACGTATATACCTATCGTCATAACTCACTACATAACGTATATACTCATCGTCATACCACATTACATGACGTTTATACTCATCGTTGTAACACACTACATAACTTTTATACCAATCGTCATAACACACTACATGACGTTTATTATACTCATCGCAATGCCACACTGTAACTACTACTTCTCTCTTATTTAATAACACATAGTATATATGGATATAACTACTTCTCTGATATTTGATAAAGACTTTATAGATCAAATTGTCATATAAATACAGTCAGTAATTTAGGACTTACAATCAAAAATAACCTCCCTCTGTTTGTCATCTGCTGGTTGAACAAAAGCAGCTTGGTCTGAAATCTCCTTTAAATCGACGTCTGTAAGATCGTCCACCATATTGGTGATACTTTCTAGGTTGGTTAAAACACTCCGAGCTGTCTTTAATATAAAAACACAATCATTTTGTATATACTATAACCTAATGAAGCATTAGAGGTTGGTTAAAACACTTCGAGCTGTCTTTAATATAAACAAAAACAGAATCGAATTTATGATTTATTCTTATTTATAAACGGGGCTCAGTAATGTCCGTACACGGCCACAGATATCTGTGTTAAATGAAACAAGTGCTTGGTAGGGTGACGACCTGGGTCTCAACATTTAGATTTACCTGTAGACTTAACAGGCTAAAGCCTTTTTACTTTAATCTGCCTTAGAGGTGAAGGTGGGGAATGGTGGGGGGGGGTAACTGGAATACCCTAGGACCTCTCTTTGTTTAGACCCGGAAATGTATTGTACCTACCTGCGTACAGGTGAAATAATTTAACCTACCTGTGCTAAATGAACAAATGATAACTGACGTTTAACACTCTGTATAAAACTTCTAGAAACTACAAAATAAATTCAAAAATACAGTCAGACTAATTTGGAGACTTGTCAGCAAAGTCGACAGCATCAGGAGTTTGTGCGATTGAATGCATGGTATTTAAATGCTTAAAAAATTTGTCAGTACTTTGAAAACTAAACACGTCGCTGGAAACCGAAACCGAGTATTTTGGACTTCAATTTAATTGTCAAGCGTGAATGGGCCGACGAATGGAAAGGATTTGAATATCATAGGAAAAGGGAGGTAATCGAGTTTTACTATTAGGATTAATTCACTCCCGTTAGACGTCAAAGCTAAATCCATAACCACAAATAGCCCGATAATTGACAATCACCAGACACCAGTATCGAAAGGAGTTAATCGTTCAGGCTTTTCGCTATGCGATTTTCATAAATCAACTCTGCTTTCTTCCTGACCCTTCCACCACAAAATCATAAATATTCACCAAAACCCAGAACTATTTGCAAGATTGCGAATTGCCCTTTGCCTTGTTATAAATAAAACTTGAGATATCGGTTCAGATAGGTCCTGTGGTCTCAAGATCCGTATTGGTGCCATGAACTGGGTTTCTCTTGGACTAAAATCTGAGCCGATTTTTTTAAACCGTAGCTGCATGTAATAAAGTTTACCCTTTTTGTTCCAATAATCATCACATTACGGAAATAACCGATAATGATCGACTGCTACCTACACCTGTAATTCAACGCTTTGTGTATGGCGTATCGTCTGGAGAGATTTATATCATATTACGGAAATAGCCGATGATTACCGACTGTTATACATACCTTGTAATTTTACTGTCTGAATGTGACATGGAGTATCTTCTAGAGATATTTCTAACCACATTGGTAAATGTTTGATGAAACTTTCTATTTCAGCTCCTAGACTGGAATAAATATATAAATGATGTGTTAAAACAATTGTTGACCCGCAGCCCTGTCCATACTGCAATAAACTAGGCGGTTATTGCTTGGGCTACGAGTTCTAGGGTGAGAGCTTTGTGTAGACAGCGGAGTTTAAACATAGTCTGTCCCATCCTCGGTAAAATAGAACAAGTATTGAATTCGTGAAAACTCAGTGACTGGATCCAGGATACAGTGAGTGGAGTAGAAGTGTAGATACAGACGATGGATTAAACGCTAGTCTAGTCTATAGTTTAAGTGAAATGCGGTTTGGAAGACGGACAGAGATAAGAGATGACACAATTATTGTTCTTTAGAGAGATTCACCTGAAAATGAAATTAAAACTCGACCGATTGAGCGACTTTGTCAATTCTTCACCGAATTTCAATCAGATTGACAGTAATGATTGGAAGTGTTTAATATGGTGGCTTATAGTGGCCATGTCCTGTTGTCACATTATGAATAGGGCGAGATTTAACATGGCCACTATCAGCCACCATAGTTTACCTTTCTGGCATATCTTGTATTGTAGATGGAATAAGTACATCGATTAAAACCTAAAATATAAAGTATATATATGGCGTGTTATCTGATTCGCTTTCATTGCATTAAACCGGTTGAAAGATGGCTCAGTTATTTTCCCAACGGGTACTAGAAAATATCAAAAACACTGACTGTAGATGGCCTTGAGTGACTGTTCTGCTGATAACATCAACTCCATATTCATCAAAAACGTAAATTGAAGACTAAATGAAATGAAATGGGGTTTAACGTCCTACTCTTTTGCACCTAACCTGGGCTAATGGAAGACGGGCAAATTGAAGACTAAAAGAGGACACCCCAAACTACCTGAAACCCCCCAGGGACTGCTCTGCTTATCAATTCGATTATAATCGTAAACGACGTAAAATCAAGACTAAAAGTGGACATAAAACTACGTGCGATAATCAATTATTTAGCGGTTCTCCTAAACCTGCCATACTTTTCCATACTACACTGCATGGTGCATTTCAATTTTACGTACATAGACAATTCAATTGTCAAACGACATTGTCACTCATTAATTCGATCAAAACTATATTTTAATATTGTGTTTTGCCATTAAATACAAAATTCGGATGTTCTTGTGAATTCAGATAGCTGCCTTATAATAGACCAAACCACTGTACGTAGATCTGAACGTTGCGATTATAAAGTTGACCAATGAGATCTTACCTTGTATAAAATAGAATCACATAAAGCGATGACGTCAGAGATTATTGACGTATCTAATAGACTTATAAGGTGATCTGGCATACCTTGCCAGAAGTGAAGAAGAAAACTTTCCACCTGAAATATAAAGTAGAAGGAAAGGTTTGCTGGGCAGTTTTAACAAATGGCCGGGGTCCCACGAGCATACGGACCTCTTGCAAATCTATGTATGTTGAAATTTGTGTGTTTATCAAACCCTGGATATTGTTCAGAGGTCTGTTTTGATCTGGTGGTAAAATTGTGAGTGCCCCAATTACCGATAACGACTTCATATTGAACAAGACGCCATATTGAACAAAATAGAACAAGACGTCATACTGAACTATACGTCATACTGCATATGGTTTATTACAATGCGGGGGTTGGGATGGCCTAGTGGTCTAGAGCGCTTCGACCTCTAGGTGGCCGGTCACCTCTGGCTTGCGGCTGTGGTTTCGAGCCTTGGTGTGAGCGTATATGGCATGGAGATAGGGGCGCCTTCTCAACCTCGTGGGTTTCCTCCGGGCACCCCGATTTCTTCCCACTGCTAAAGACCCCTACGCGCAAGCGGATTATTGAAATAAAAATTAAACCATAGTTAGTCCCGATATGACCTAGTTGTGTCGAGTGGACGTTAAACCCCATTTCTCTCTCTCTCTCGCTCTCTCTCTCTCTCTTATTACAAGGCGTCATATTGAAGGTGATATAGAGAACAATATATAACACTTACCTCTTCAAAGTTAGCAGTGATAATTGTATCCAGTATTCTCTGACAGTGTGTTCTATACATCATCATAAACGTTTTCATCTATAATAACATTTACAAATTACATTTACAAATTACATTTACAAATTACATATAGAAATTACATTTACAAATTACACTTACAAATTACACTTACAAATTACATTTACAAATTACACTTACAAATTACACTTACAAATTACATTTACAAATTACACTTACAAATTACACTTACAAATTACATTTACAAATTACATTTACCCAGCATCTTATAGGTATGACAAGAAAAATATTGTTCTGGTTGGAAGAAGGAAGAAATAAGGTCCACCGAGTTTATGTAGTTTATAATTATAAACGAACTTACTTTATCCGTATCTATAGAAGCCGCCAGTATCAGATTGTCGACATCAGGAAACTCGGGTAATAACGTACCAGTTTTAGAACTCAGAGAATATTTACGATTGGATCCCTGAAATAAAATAATAAACAAAGGTATCCAGGCAACGAAATATATGATTATATCCCTGAAATAAAATATCAACAACTCAACTGACCGCCAGAAATTGGGATATATTTTATTTTCTAATAGCTAGACTACTAAACAGACTGTTTTTAACTTGTAATAAATACTCAGAATGAAATGGGGTTTAACGTCCTTCGTTTCAGATGTTAATTAAACCATCTATAAGCATTGGAACAAAACTGGGCTAAATCAAATTTGATTCTATGGAAATACAAACAATATTAAATCCGAGAAGTTGTAAAAACAAAATAGACCTGCAATATAATGGATTAACGTGTCGTCCTAAGTAAGGTTGGTGGTTTATTAGATATAAGGGCGGCAAGATTTTTTTTCATCAGTAGCGTGGACTTGGAATTCCGAAGCCCAAACTATATAACAAGCGGTAAACTCGGGGGGAAAGGTCACTAGCTATGTCATTCACGCAAGTACAGGCGGTAACCTAGGGGGAAAGGTCACAAGCTATGTCATGCACGCAAAGACAGGCGGAAACCTCGGGGGAAAAGGTCACAAGCTATGTCATAGGGTCAGGCGGAAACCTCGGGGGAAAGGTCACAAGCTATGACATTCAGATAAATACTAAAATTACATTTGTTTCTATAGTCGTTCGAACAGGACGAAAATCCGAGGCCCCGTGTATGACGAATACCGGTTTATTAATCCAGTCGATACAGAGATGTTAAACCCCGTTTCATTCGTCATTTCGGCGCTTTGAGCATGAATACCTGTATTATAAATATACACTATTATTATTATTTTATATAGACGAGATATAGTATTGACGATGTCTGCACCAATAAAACAAAAATAATAAAAGATATCATAGATTAACGTCACCGCAACATCAAAGTAAAACTATAACGCAATAGGTGTCCATTTTCCTTGACAACGGAGTCTGTGAGTTGAATTGAGTGCGTGTTACGTTATAAGTTTGTGTGTACATGTCACTAGAGTTGCTCATTTATCACCGCCATTGATTATACTCGTCTCCATTAATATAAACAATGGAGGATTGTTGAGAGATAAGTCTCGTGTTTATCATATCTAGGTGATTATAATAACACAGTTGATAAATACAGCACGTATTCAACCCCACTTCTCACCTGGATTCACCCGTACTCACCTTGTCAGTGATACAGGACTGAGGGCCTGACAAGTACAGTTGTCTAGTAGTTCGGATGGGACGACAAACCGCGGTAGAACAGTAGGACGTTAAACCCATTTCATTACATTTTATGTTTGTATTCACATGGATTCAATATACTCAGTAGACATGTCAACTGGATGGTTTGATCGGTGCGCTTTAGATTGTAAGATCTGTACTCTAGCGAAGTATTTAAATAACATTGAACCATATGTTAGTCTCGAAATGTGGACGTTAAATCCTTTTGTACTGTATCAATTGTTTAAAACAAATACTCACCTCCGTTTTCATCTTGGTTCCGGAAAATCTGTTTTTATAAAACAATTAATTTTACAAGATCTGACATTTTCAAAGGTATTTTCTTAAATTGTTGCATACAATCTATTGGTATTTACAGAAGTATTTCATTTAAATGAAGGTGTGTTCTACACTGGGTCCTACCCTGAATATGATATATATGTGTGTTGATTCTAAATGTCATAAATTTAGTAATATATAATTATACAGTAGGCATAGAAGAGTTATGTCCCTTTTTTATTTGGTTTAATTTTCCTGGCATGCAACATTTATAATATATGTACAGCATTTAGAGTTATCTTTCTTAAGTCTAGAAAAAAAGTACAATGGCTGATAGATATTAAAGAACTTTGTGTTATATAAGGGCCAAACGTATCTGTAAGCATATATTTTTGTTCTTTTGGCTTCTTTCATGTAAACTGTATGTACCAAGATCTATTTTTTCTAAAGCTGAATATAATACATGTAGAAGTAATTATTTAAGGATATCTCTAATCAAGACCGCATGGTGTATTACATTCTGCATGTCATGTTTGTCATGATCATTCTTATATTATTATAAGTGGTAAACATTAGGTTTATAATTTATATTTTTCAGAAATCAAACAGCTCAAGAATTATTAATGTTATTGTTGTTATTCTCATCAAATACGTAGGCTACAGTGATATTTATGTCCAAGAACTAATAAATGTGCTTTTAGTACGGTAATTAATGGTCAAGAGGTGTAGTGTATTTATTTGTGACAATTATTCTTAATAACAAGTCATGTTGTTTTTTCGTGGGTGTTTGCATTTAGACTCAAACCCTTGTACACAGTCATCTGGCTGTTACAATAATTTAGATACGGTCAAGAAAGGAACGAACTTTAATAAGAACTACTGCTATAAATTTTGATGGAAATTTGATCATTCAAGAAACTGTTATTATGGATGAAGATAGCGCCCGTGTAGAGATAGCGGTAAAGGATTTAACAAGAAGGAGAAATGATTTGAGAAGATTGATTTCAAGTGAAATTAGTAGTATTGATTACAATTTTAAAGAAGAGATGAATACAATGATGTGTAAAATGGAAGAATCGTGGGACAGGTATCAGTGCATCCACACTCAAGTGCTCAGAAACGTACGAGATGATGTTGAAATTGAAGAAGAATATGTTCGATATGATGAACAGAAACAGCTAACTACAAATTTAAGAAAACGATTAGCGCAGTGGATGAAGGAAGATATACGTCTCAAGACACAGTACACCGAATTTGAAGTATCGTCAGAGACTTCATGTCAAGATAGTGTATCAGGCCTACAAACCAGATCAAAGGCGAGTTGCTCGGATGATGATAATTCAGAACTTTCTACTACTCTTACAAATGAAAGGTTAGAAAAGGCTAGAGCCTTAAAGGAAGAAGTTGAAAATAAAATAAAGATTTTAGAAAATAAACAAAGAAAGGCTAAAGAGAGGAAGTCTTCACGTAGAGAAACGGTAAATACATGTATTCAGCCAGACCCTCCACTAAATGACGACGTTAACATAGGTAAATGTGAACATAGTCCGGCTGCCGTACCGCCACCAAGTAATACACTCCAAGATATACTGTCAAGTCAGATGAAGTGTATGGAGAAAATGATGGAAGGACAAATGCAGAGTACTTTACTGTTAACACTTCCAAAGCCAGAAATGCCTGTATTTAGCGGAAATCCAGTTGAATTTCACGCCTTCATGAAAGCCTTCGAGAATTTAATAGCAGATAAAACTGACAACTGTAGTACCAAGTTATATTTTCTTATACAATATACCAGAGGTGAAGTCCAAGACCTAATGAAAAGCTGTCTTTCTAAACATCCGAATGATGGATATGCAGAAGCCATTCTGTTGTTGAAAAAACGATTCGGTCAGAACTACAAAATCGCCACAGCCTACGTTGATAAAGTGACAAGCTGGCCAACAATAAAAACAGAAGACGGCATAAATCTACAACGTTTTGCAGATCTCCTCACTAGTTGCACCAACACTTTAAATGAAATAGGCTACATAAGTAAACTAGATAACACTGACTGTTTGAAAAGAATAATTTCGAAGTTGCCTTACGACATAAGAAAAAAGTGGAGAAATAAAGCCGACTACATAACTGAATTTCAAGACAGGGAAATCACTATTATTGATGTTACAGAGTTTGTGTCAAGAGAGGCGAGAATAGTTACACATCCAGTTTTCGGAAACGTGCAAAATACTTATATCCCACCCGATTCAGATAAGCATAAAACACGATTAAGGGGAGGTAACTTCTCAAGAACTAATTTTTTGACTAAACTGGAAGAAGAGAGAACGGATAAGACAGAGCAAGATACGCGTTCGAGATCATTCCCGAAGTGTCCCTGTTGTAAAGACGATCATACGTTAGTCGAATGCGATAAATTCAAGAAAATGAATATTGATGATAAACGGCGTTTTGTTCAGGAAAGTAGACTCTGTTTTAATTGTTTAACTTATGGACATCGTGCTGGTTTTTGTAGAAAACGCATAAATTGTGATATATGTAAGGGACATCACGCTACCATACTTCATCAGCAGAATCCAATTCCTCAAGCTACAAGTTGTTTCACAAATGGAGGTAAATTGAAATCGTCAAAGATAGGCCAACCCTTTATTTTTGGTAAAATTAGAAATGGCGGAAAACTGTTACCAGCGATCGGGTTATATGACAGTGGTTCAAACGGCACATTTGTTACGAGTACAGCTTTAAGTAAAGTTGGTATAACCGGCAAATCGACAGAGCTAGGATTAACTACACTTTGTAAGGAAAACGATTCCGTAAACAGTTTGGTCACAGACCTGGAATTCCTCAGTCAGGATGAAGACCACCTTGCTGTATTGAATTCGGTATATTCTCTCCCGTCCCTGCCTATATCGACTGCAGATATCCCAACACAAGAAGATATTGACTCTTGGCCGCATTTAAAGGGTATTACTGTACCCAAGTTAGTACCAGGACAAGAAGTTGATTTATTGATCGGCAATGACAATAGTGTTATTTTCGAACCGTTAGAAATCAGGCACAGCCAGAATAACGGCCCGTTTGCTGTCAGGACAAAATTTGGTTGGTTAATTAATGGACCTTTTGGGAAGAATGTTTCACAGCAGAGGACATGTAATTTTATCAGGAAAGATGTTGAACTTAACCAGCAGTTTGAGCAGTTTTGTAACTATGAATTTAATGATTCCATTGACGATACCCAAGTCACCATGTCTCGCGAAGATAGTAAAGCATTATCTGTATTTGAACAGTCTATAAATCTGGTTGATGGTCACTATGAAGTATCGCTACCTTGGAAACATGACCAACCACAGCTACCAAATCCAAGAATAATGGCAGAACACAGGTTAATTTTATTGAAACGAAGATTCCTGAAAGATGCTGCTTTATTTGAAAAGTATTCAGAGATAATTAACGAACTTCTCTCCAAGAAATACGCAGAGGTAGTCCCTCCTGGCCATATAGATAGGGCTGACGATAGAGTATGGTATCTGCCACACCACCCGGTGGTAAACACAAAGAAGCCAGGAAAACTTAGGGTCGTTTTTGACTGCGCAGCAAAGTTTAAGGGAGTAGCTTTGAACGACGTACTTCTTAAGGGCCCAGATTTGACCAGTTCCCTTGTTGGAGTGTTACTGAGGTTTCGCCAAGGATACTATGCATTAATGGGCGACGTAGAATCTATGTTTCATCAAGTGAATGTGCCTCAAGATGAAAGAGACGTGTTTCGTTTCCTATGGTGGCAGTCAAATGATGTTAATGGTGAACTCATTGAGCTACGTATGCGCGTCCATTTGTTTGGGGCAACTTCATCGCCCAGTGTTTGTAACTTTACTCTACGTAGAACCGCAGAAGACAACCGCGAAGCCTTTGACAGCGAAGTTGTTGAAACAGTACAGAAAAACTTCTATGTTGATGACTGTTTGAAGTCTTTGGACGATGAAAATGAAGCCATACGTCTTGTAGACAACCTGAGGAAATTATTACTCAAAGGAGGATTTAATTTAACGAAATGGGTTTCAAACTCAAGAAACATTATTAAATCTATATCGGAGACTGAGAGAGCTAAAACTGTGAAGAACCTGGACTTCGACGGATTACCAATCGAACGTGCTCTAGGTGTTTTGTGGGATACAGAATCGGATTGCTTCACCTTTAATGTGGTCCTGAAGGAAAAACCAATAAGTAGGCGTGGCGTATTGTCGATCCTGTCATCGGTGTATGATCCTTTAGGATTCGTAGCTCCTTTCGTTTTGAATGCTAAGTTGATACTTCAAGAACTTTGTCGCTTGAAACTTGGATGGGACAGTAAGATACCAGATGAGTATGAGAAATTGTGGCTTTCCTGGATGGAAGATCTTCCTCTGCTATCTAGTTTACAAGTCAGTAGGTGTCTTAAACCACCACCATCGTGTGCTAGAGTTGTGTCGGTACAGTTACATTGTTTTTCGGATGCCTCACAACAAGGTTATGGTGCTGTCAGTTACTTACGTTTTATTGATGATGCTGGAAATGTATGCTGTTCGTTTGTGACTGGTAAATCTCGAGTTTCACCATTAAAGAGCATAAGCATTCCCAGACTAGAATTATCAGCAGCAGTAGTTTCGGTTAGATTAAACAAAATCATTACAAGAGAACTACAGATGAAGATAGACAATAGTTTTTATTGGACAGATAGTACTTCGGTACTAAAGTATGTCAACAATCAAGATAAGCGGTTTCATACTTTTGTAGGCAATCGAATTTCGACTATTTTAGATGGATCTCGGCCTTCGCAGTGGAAGTACGTGGAATCGGCAAGAAATCCCGCTGATGAAGCTTCAAGGGGCGTTGCCGCCAAGACTATTTTGGGAGGTTCCAAGTGGATATCGGGGCCGGATTTTCTTTGGAAGGATGAGTTAGAATGGCCCAGTCAGCCCCATGAATATGTAATTCAAGACACAGATCCCGAGGTTAGAATTGAAAAACATTCACGGTTTGTTATAAAGGGAGATAACTCCCTTCTTGATCAGCTCGTCAAAAGATTTTCTTCGTGGTACAAGTTAAAAAGGTGTGTGGCATGGATCTTAAGGTACCGGGAAATTCTTAAAGCTAGATGTCAAGGAAACCAGGCTGCTCGAGATGTTAAGCAATTACAGGAACCCTCTAGACTAACAGTTGTAGAGTTAACGGCTGCAGAGACAGAAATTTTGAAGCTCGTGCATAAAACTAGTTTTCCGGAAGAGTATGCTGTTTTGTCAAAGAAAGATGAAAATGGTCATGTCAGCAGAAAGAGTCCTATATTTAAGTTGGATCCAGTACTGATCGGAGGTCTAATTAGAGTAGGTGGTCGCCTGAGAAGACACAGCGGACTATTCGACACAAAGCATCAGATCATTTTACCCAAGCGGAATCCTGTGACTGAATTAGTTATTCGATATTATCATGAGATGTTAGCTCATTCTGGTAGAGAATATTGTTTATCAAGTATTAGAAGGAGATTTTGGCCTATAAATGGTAACTCTGCGGTACGTCGAGTTTTAAGTGATTGTTATAATTGTCGCAGAAGGAATGCCCCAGTTTGTAATCAACGAATGGCTGATCTACCAAAGGAACGAGTCACGCCAGATCTTCCACCATTTTCCTACATAGGAATAGACTGTTTCGGACCGTTCTTTGTGAAGAGAGCGAGAAGTCAGCTCAAACGATATGGATGCATTTTTACCTGTCTGTCCTGTCGTGCCGTTCATCTCGAGGTTCTGCATTCAATGGACACAGATTCTTTTCTAAACGCCTTTCGTCGGTTCATATGTAGGCGAGGATCACCACTGAAGATTAGAAGTGACAACGGTGGTAATTTTGTTGCTGGTAGTAAAGAGATTAAAGGGTCAATAGAAGAATGGAATCGGAAGCAGGTTGATGATTTCATGCTACAGAGGGAAATAGAGTGGTGTTTTAATCCACCAGCGGGGTCACATTTTGGTGGCATCTGGGAAAGGTGTATCCGCTCAGTTCGTAAAATTTTAGATTCACTGCTGAATGAACAAGTATTGTGCGACGAAAGCCTAAACACTTTGTTTTGTGAAGTGGAAATGATTATTAATGGACGTCCGTTAACCAATGTATCTGATGATCCAAAGGATCAAGAAGCTTTAACCCCAAATCATTTGATGTTGCTCCGTGCCGCGGGTAGTTATCCACCTGGTTTATTCGTAGAAAGGGACCTGTACGTCAGGAACCGATGGAGGCAAGTCCAGTACCTTGCTAACGTTTTTTGGCGTCGATGGACACGTGAATATCTTCCGCTCCTACAGGTGCGACAGAAGTGGAATGAGAAACAAAGGAACTTAGTCATTGGTGATGTCATTTTACTTGCTGATAAGGATCAACCGAGAGGATCGTGGCCTTTGGGACGTGTGGTTGAAGTTTATCCGGATGACCAGGGAACAGTCCGTGTTGTAAAATTACTAACTAAGGATTGTAAATCTTTATGTAGACCTGTAGATAAGTGTGTATTGCTAGAAAATGCATCTGATTAGAATATTGTGCTTCGTGGTATATGATATGTAATTAATTGCTATGGTTAAGACAGTATTATTTAGAATCATTAATGTTACTTTTATTAAACGTTTCACTAGTTAAGTTCCACGTTTAACGGGGCCGGTATGTTGATTCTAAATGTCATAAATTTAGTAATATATAATTATACAGTAGGCATAGAAGAGTTATGTCCCTTTTTTATTTGGTTTAATTTTCCTGGCATGCAACATTTATAATATATGTACAGCATTTAGAGTTATCTTTCTTAAGTCTAGAAAAAAAGTACAATGGCTGATAGATATTAAAGAACTTTGTGTTATATAAGGGCCAAACGTATCTGTAAGCATATATTTTTGTTCTTTTGGCTTCTTTCATGTAAACTGTATGTACCAAGATCTATTTTTTCTAAAGCTGAATATAATACATGTAGAAGTAATTATTTAAGGATATCTCTAATCAAGACCGCATGGTGTATTACATTCTGCATGTCATGTTTGTCATGATCATTCTTATATTATTATAAGTGGTAAACATTAGGTTTATAATTTATATTTTTCAGAAATCAAACAGCTCAAGAATTATTAATGTTATTGTTGTTATTCTCATCAAATACGTAGGCTACAGTGATATTTATGTCCAAGAACTAATAAATGTGCTTTTAGTACGGTAATTAATGGTCAAGAGGTGTAGTGTATTTATTTGTGACAATTATTCTTAATAACAAGTCAAGTTGTTTTTTCGTGGGTGTTTGCATTTAGACTCAAACCCTTGTACACAGTCATCTGGCTGTTACAATGTGAAATAGATATTGTATTCCATCCTGGACACTACTAGAACCCTTCTCTCAATGTGATATATCAAATAGATGGTGTGATAGTAATTTATCATCCCCATTACACCATATCTACCGTGTGTAAACAATATTTTATTTCAATTGTATGAAATTGGATCCGACAATCAAATATAAAGAAAATTAATCAAGTAAATACACTATTTATATTTTATAACATCATTTAAAGGTTTATACCAACCTCGTGAGTCCTCTTCCAGAATAAACAGAATGATAATAAATAGACGATTCTTTTATACCTATACCATAATAGTGATACCTGGAAATATTACACCTTATTAGTATAGTAGGCTAGAACATATTCATTTTATGCCTATACCATAATAATGATACCTGAAAATATTAATATAAGCTACAACATATTCATTTTATGCCTATACCATAATAATGATACCTGAAAATATAACACCTTATTAGTATAGTAGGCTAGAACATATTCATTTTATGCCTATACCATAATAATGATACCTGAAAATATTAATATAAGCTACAACATATTCATTTTATGCCTATACCATAATAATGATACCTGAAAATATGAAGGCTATTCATTTGATACCTATATCATAATAATGATACCTGTACCTGTAAAAATTGTGATACACGACGCCATATTTGTATAGACTAGAGCACGTTCATTTTCTGCTTTCATTTGACGGTAGGCGTATCGTGGATACTACGCAAACAACGGCAAATATAACGATGAAAAGTTATATAAAATTATATGCAAAGTCTATGCACAGATATGTATAGAATGCATCCATATTTTGTGGCTCTATTAGAGAGAGAGAGGGGGCGAGAGAGAGAGAGAGAGCGCCGCAGGCGCGAAAAAATTTCAGATATGTAACCGAGTATGGCGGTATATTAGTGCCAAAATTCTAACATGCTATCGTCTAATTTCTTACTTCTGTTCATGTAATTTCTAATCTCCATTCATGTAACTTCTAACTTCCATTCATGTAATTTTTAATTTAAGACAATGTAACCCAACTTCTTTATTTGTTCAGTGTAAATTTCAATTCTGTTCCAACTTGTTTCTATTATTTAAACGGAAAATGTCTTCTTAATAGATGCTTTACATGTTTAACATTAACATCAACGAATTTAAAATTTATACATTTCTGCCTAGCAACCATCATTATGAAGACGTTTGGTGTCGCCACTGCGTGCTCAATTGGGCGATTGCGCACCTGATCGGGACCATTATTTGGTATAAGCGACCCATTCTTCGTTTGGTTGAAGGTTGGAAGGCGTGCTGAGAGAGAGAGAGAGAGAGAGAGAGAGAGAGAGAGAGAGAGGGGTCACTTAGTATTAAACTCAGTATCTGTGTAGGCCTATCCATAACATTTATACCCTGTGTTAATATAGACCAACTGCATATAAATATCAATTATTGGATCAACCGTAAAAAAATAAAATAAAATTCTCCAAATCCCGTTTAGCTTATATTTGAAATAGAAAATGAAATGAAATGAAAGAGGGTTTAACGCCCTACTGTTGTTCCGAACCAGGCTAATGGAGACGGACATACGCCATACAGTGTGCTTTAGGGAAATATTCCCTGGAGAGCGGATCTACGACGTGGACTTATATCGAAGTCTAACGGTCACGGGATCTTTTACGTGCACGCCAACATGTACATGGAACCTCGGGTTTTCATCCCATCGGAACGACAAGACACTAATAAGGGGGAACCACGCCAGAAAATCTGGATGAACTTTTTTCGACCCATGCCGGGATCGAACTCCCGACCCACAGCCTAGCGAGCCTGCGTCTTACCCACTTAGCCACGGTATTCGAAATAGTATTTGCAAACCATACATTTATATCACGTTCAATGTTGTTTAGAGGCTAGGATGGCCGAATGGTTAGCACGTGCACGCTGTAACATAAGGTCTTTCATTGAATAAACTGGCGTGGTTTCGATTACCCGTTTTTACGTGACATGGAGTAGGTTCGCCTGTCCAACCTCGTGGGTTTTCTCCGGGTCTTCCCACTGCTAAACACTCCTACGCGCAAGCGAATTATTGAAATACAATTGAACGGTGTTAATACCGTAATGGCTCGGTTGGTGTCGAGTGGATGTTAAACCCCATGTCCCCATCTCTCTCTCTCGATGTTGTTTTCAATTTTAACACGCAGGCAAGCCACTCAATCTGACGAAGAGCGAGTCGTTTGTATCAATAGAATGGTCCCGATCAGGTGCTCAATCGCCAAACTGAGCACATGGTGGCGACACCAAACGACATCATAATGATGGTTGCCAGGTAGAAGTATCATAATTCTAAATTTGTTTGCCGTTCATGCTTAACATGTAATACCACAATGAAGTAGACATTTTTCGCCCCAATAATAGAAATAAGATGAAACAGAATTGAGATTTACACTGAACAAATAAAGAAGTTGAATTATACATTATACATTATAATGATGGTTGCCAGGTAGAAGTATCATAATTCTAAATTTGTTTGTCGTTCCTGCTTAACATGTAATACCACAATGTTTAGTTTAAACATATTTTATTGCATCGACATGTCATTGTACAATACAAAAGGATTAAACAAAAGTTCTAACAACTTATAAACGTCTTCTCCTTAAAAAATATTAATTGATGAGAATATTTCAAATGATAGATACAAAGTTAAATTCATTTCATTGAACTACTCATTAATATATTTCATTTTATGGTATATAAATGCAATGTTTGAACAAATAACACTTCTTATTTTGTGGAATATGAACTAATCACATTTACACGTACAAAATAAACGAAACATACATACAAAGAGTGCACAGGAACTACTATATGCATAATTTTATTATAATAGTATAATTGTAGTTAGACAAATCGTTTAGTTGATGTTATAAAAGTATGAACTTGAGAAAATATATAAGTATTCTTTTCTTCGGGCAGATCCACGTCACCCCATAGTAACACAGATACGTCGGTGATTTTGAAATCAGTTAGGGAATGTAATAGTGTATTCCTGTGAACCGAAAAGCGCTTGCACTGAAAGAAGTAATGTTGCGCATTTTCGTCGTGCCAACCACATTCACATTTTGGACTCTGAATTAATTTTACCCTATACAGATCATGATTTAACACGCTACACCCATGACGCAGTCTAGTGTGGATGATATTTACAAAGCGATTTCCATAAATATAATAATTAGGAGAGGAATGATTATTTTTGTATTTCTTTTTCAGTTTTGATCTAAATTCTTTCGAGTCATTGACGTTTCTTAAAGTTATATCCAATGAATTCCAATCGGCTATAGTAGAAGGAAAAAATGATTTTTTGTATTGAGTGGTCCTACATAATGGAATAGTGATGTTTTGGTTGTTTCTTAAGTTATGATTGTGCCTTGTCACATTAAGCTTGGCCAGTATGTCGACTAAATATGACGGTGACCTATTATTTAAAATGTCATGAAAGAGCGAGAGCCGGCGAATAACACGGCGCTTTGATAGAGCGGTCCAACCTGTCTCATAATATAATGACTCCCTGCTTGCGTATTTAGGAAGACCGGTCACAATTCTAGCTGCTTCTAACTGAATCTTTTCTAGTTTATCAGAATCGTTGATGTTACACCCATCCCAAACTTCGCATGCATATTCAAATAGTGATCTAATATGAGTTTTATATATAATATCTAGAGATTTTCTATCAATTGAATATCTAATTTTTCTTAGAATATTTAAACATTTTGACGCAGATTTGCATATGCGATCGATGTGTTCAGACCACTTGCAGTCGCGAGATAACGTTACACCAAGGTGTTTATGGTGATCAACACTTGATAAGACTTGATTTCCAAAAATAAGTTTAGGTGACTGTTCATGACATTTAGGAAAAAAATTTACAACATTAGTTTTTAAAGGGTTGAATTTTATAAGCCACGCATTGGACCAATCGTGTAAATTAGAAAGGTCATTGTTCAATGAACGCTCTATGTGATTTACGGATATTTTGTTACACCCTATTGCAGTATCGTCAGCGAATAACCTTGCTTTATTTTGTAATACATCTTGTATATCATTTATGTAGATCAAGAACAAAAACGGCCCAAGAACAGAACCTTGAGGGACACCGGATTTTGGAGTTATATATTTTGAATTTGCATTATTTACAAAAACGGTTTGTTTTCTATCCGTAAGATAATCGCGTGTCCATGCTGTGAGTGGATCAGAAATTCCGTAACTTGAAAGCTTTTGTAACAAACGTACGTGGTTAACCCGGTCGAATGCTTTAGAGATGTCACAGAAAACGTAGCTTGAACACTCTTTATTATCTAAGGCTGATAATATATTATCATATACTTCAATAAGTTGATGAACAGTGGCATGTTTAGGTCTAAAACCTGTCTGAAAACGATTTAGCAATTGATTAGTGTGGAAAAAGTTGTAAAAATACTTAAAAACAATTTTTTCAAATATTTTACTGATACAGTTCAATAATGATATTGGCCTGTAGTTTTCAACATGTGTTCTTCTGCCCTTCTTAAATAGGGGCATTATATTCGCATATTTCCATTTCGAAGGGAATGTGCCTACCGCTAGCGACTTGTTAAATAAAAGTTTAAGGGGTATACAAATAGATTCAGAAATATATTTTAACAATTGACTACTGATTTTATCCGGTACCACAATGAAGTAGACATTTTTCGCACCAATAATAGAAATAAGATGAAACAGAATTGATATTTACACTGAGCAAATAAAGAAGTTGAATTATACATTGTCTTAATTTAGAAATTACATGAATGGAAGTTAGAAGTTACATGAATGGAAGTTAGAAGTTACATGAATGGAGGTTAGAAATTACATGAATAGAAGTAAGAAATTAGACGATAGCATGTTAGAATTTTGGCACTAATATACCGCCATAACCATAACCGAGCTTTTAAATTTTTAGAACTGGGTTTATAAGAAATTGGAAAGAATCTTGAGGCTTATCTGTCAATTTCGCCTGTTTTGTGATTGTATGTTTATCTCATTAAGTCATTTAGTCGGAGACCGACTGCGGTGAGTACATTTTTTGAGAACGACTATTTTTCGCCATGGTAGAAAACAGAATAAGAGCGACAAGTGGAGTTTTGTGTGACGTATGTTATTTAGGAACACGGATTCACGCAAATATATAGTATTTGGGATCTATTCTGGCATTGTTTTGGAGACCGACTGCAGTTGACAAGGTTATTTTATACTAAAGACTGTTCCTATTTTGCGACCGAGGGTACTGATTTTGCGACCGACTATTTTTATACTAAAGTTTTGCGTGAGTAGCGTGACGTATACAGTGAGTACTTATTTTGATACCGACTACCCCTATTTTGCGACCGACTGCACTGATTTTGCGACCGACTATTTTTTTTGCTGGGGGGTGTACCATTTACGCCCCTGGTTAATACTATAATACTTACTTAGACTGTCCTCGCGTTCCCAGTCGCCGTGTTGTCAATTTGGGAAATTTCTGTCTTATAATCTAAATTCAAAAAAAATATTTAGATATCAAAGTCTCATTTAGGTGATCAAAGTTAAATAAGGAACAAAGGGAAATAAACAAGAAAGATGGCATTTATAATGAAAATACCTTCAATTGATTCATAACTAGAAGTTTCGATTTCCATAAATCTAGAAACGAAGAATTGCTTTTGGTTTGTAAAATTCCAAAGCCGATCAAAGATAGAACAAGCGAGAATATAGCAAACTGAACACAGTAATGATTGGTGAATAGCGCGTTGCAAATGAACATTTTTATATATTATTTTATTATACATCGTAGAGAATATAAACAGGCCCCACCCCTCCACACCAATCTGTGATTTGGGTTATACCTACCTTACCAAATGTAGCAGCACCAGCCGCGTGGAATAAAAACTTTTTACAAAAATCTAAATAATGTGTATAAAGAACACATCTTGGTAGACAAACACCTTCTGATCTTTCATAATTAGCATTTAACCTGAACATAGAAAAAATAGAGGAAACCATTGTTGATGCTAATTTCTATAATTTAGTACAGAAGGCAACAAAAGGTCGTCCTCACACCGTCTTTCATCTTGTGTACGTGAAATAATATCTGAAGGCAATCACTGATTCACGCGTTAGTAAACCTGATTGTAAATCTGTTTAGGCTTAGTGTAATTCATCCTATTATTAGGGGACACCTTTAAACAGTTTCGCAGATAGTGCGGGAAGAATACCCCGTCCGAATGATTCGATACAAACCTTAATATTAAGATTACCGGTTCGAAACAATCATGTTTTGTACTTTATTCAACTGCATTCGAACTTCTTTATTGTTATGATAACACACAGTTTTCTTAGTTTTGTAAAAGGGGCATTATTTTAGCTTGGGACTGGGGGGCCTTTAGTCTCGTTTCAAGATGACTTTTAACTCATCTTCGAAAATGAAATAAGGCGAGATTACCAGTTCAAGGTGGCTGCTATCTGGGAATGTTTCTGGGTTGGTTCAACAGATTCCTTCTCCTCTATTTCTTTCTCTTCTGAAATATATTTTTTAAAAACATTTAATTCACTTTAAACCGCGACGAAATGTTTTGTGTTTATTAATGATTCCCACAAATAAAATCATGTCAAAATAATTTACTTCTTTTATGTACATCGCATGTATATATTTTATAAAAGGGTGAATTTCACCCAGATCTGCACCATTTTTAGATTAATGGTGGGCTTGGTGGCTTTCTTTATTTCAGGAGAAGGAAGTGTAAAGAAATGAAGACCGACTACGTGATTCCCTGAACACAAATGACATCCCTACAATGGTTTAAAAGCCCGATACATGGAATGTAATAGAACTAAATATTGACTTTTAATTAAATAGTTTTATGTCCTTTAATCAAGGGGTGTGTTTAAAACAAAGACACCAATTAGTCATTAACAGGTTAATTAACTAATAAACACCTTGTTTCAATCGCTTCAGGTAAATCAGACAAACATCACACAGGTAAATGTTGACTTTAACGATAGACGTTAATCCACAGGTAAACAGGATTAAATCAATGATTTGATAAGATCGACGTCGAGTATTCGAGTAGCTTTCTAAGGCCACGACTTGTCTTTATCTCATATCATTCAATAAAGTTAGTCATACTTTAGTTCAAGGCCTGTTCACATTAGTCAACGGCCATTCTATACTTTAATTCAAGCCCTGTTCACACATGTCAATGATATAGCCTACGGGCCATTTCTAATTTTAACAATTAAATGTTTTTAATTGCACGCCAACGTGTACACGGAAGCTCTGTTTTTTTGTGTCCGAACAACGAGACACATCATTCCTTTCAGGTGCTATATAATATAGTGTCCATATGATCAAGACTACATCGTCCGTTTGCTCATCAAGTGATTCTAGAGTCTGGGTAATCTGGATGGTATACAGATATCCACGAAACTTGAGGTTGCATAGGTAGATGCAATTTTATTTCAATATTTCGCTAGAACGCAGGGGTCTTTAACAGTGGAGGAAACCAGGGGACCTGGATAAACCAACAAGCAGGGGTCTTTAACAGTGGAGGAAACCGAGGGACCGGGATAAACCAACAAGCAGGGGTCTTTAACAGTGGGGGAAACCGGGGGGGACCTGGATAAACCAACAAGCAGGGGTCTTTAACAGTGGAGGAAACCGGGGGACCTGGATAAACCAAGAAGCCTGGACAGACGACCTTACTTCTTGTCATTACATTCTGGAAACTGAAACCACGCCAGTTGTCTCAATGGCAGACCCATGATCTAAAGTACACGTATTTAATCATTCAACCAGACCACGAACAAGAACAACAAGATGAGTTGCGCTTGGACATCCCCCCCCCCCCAATACCCTTAAAATATACACGAAACAAAATCATTAACACAACTGCAAGGTACAATTTTATGGATATACAATTACCGAATTTGATACTAAGCGACGCTTCGACGAGGATACCCTCGGCTTCTTTATGCGATTCCTCGTCGAAGGGAGAGTGAGAAGTGGCTTTTAACGTCCACTTGACACAAACTAGGTCGTTTCGGGACTAACATATGGTTTGTTTTTTTAAATTTTCTTTTCAATAATTCACTTGCGCGTAGGGGTTTTTAGCAGTGGTAGGAAACCGGAGTACCCGGAGAAAACCCACGACGTTGGACAGGCGACCCTACACCTTGCCACGTGAATCCGCCTAGTATTAAACTCAGTAATTGTGTATCCATAAAATTGTACCTTGTGTTAATATGTTCAATTACTAAATGTCAATCAAAGAAGATAAACGAAATCATATTCTAATTTTAATCTAATTCCAAACTGAATTATAGCAGACGTACAATGGTTCATATTCAAGCGGGGGTTGGGGTGGCCTAGTGGTCTAGAGTGCCGCGCTTCGATCTCTAGCTGGCCGGTCACCTCTGGCTTGCGACTGTGGTTTCGATCCGTGGTGTGAGCGTATGTGGCATGGAGATAGGGGGTGCCTTCTCAACCTCGTGGGTTTCCTCCGGGCACTCCGGTTTCCTCCCACTACTAAAGACCCCTACGCGCAAGCGAATTATTGAAATAAAAATTGAAACCATATGTTAGTTCCAAAATTACCTAGTTTCTGTCGAGTGGATGTTAAACCCCATTTCTCTCTCTCACACATTCAAGCCAAAAAAAACTTACCATAATTGGTCCTGGTTGGACTGCCTTGTTTCTGTTCCTCCGCATTCTCATGGGTCTGACAGTGGTCATCAGGGGAAGGAGGATGAAAGCCTTCTTGACAAGAATGTCGATGGTGGAGGTCACCCAGAGAAGGTTGTCGGTGATACTGTTGATGCAGGTCATCTTGTAGAGCTTGTCGGCGATGCTGTTGATTCGGATGATCAGAAGATGGTTGTCGATGATGCTGTTGATGTCGATGGTGTTGTGGTTCTGTTGGCCATTGTAAAACTTCTGTCCACGGTGTGCAACCATGGTGATCGTGGTGATGGGTATAATATCCATCTTTTACAGAATGGGTAGAATGACAGCTTGATTGAACAGCCATCCCGGAAACTATTTCTTTGTTACTCTCTCTGGAGATCTGATTGTAATACTATACAAAAATACCTCAAAATATCATTGTTTTGAGCATGGTCACGAGATGTTCTAAAAACATTAAGGCTGCCTTGTATGCATATTCTACCACGTACACGAACCCAAGTCACGCCTAGGGCATGGATTTAAACCCGGCTATGCTAATTTGTATTCAAGGAGAGACGGACTTCTACAGTCCATGCATGGAAATAAATCGTCATAGACAGGGAGCCGCCGTGGCCCAGCACGTAAAACACTGGTTCGCTAGTCAGTCTGCAGTCCATAGACATACCTCATCATAGAGAGGGGATCGCGGTGGTCTCGCT
This sequence comes from Patella caerulea, assembly GCA_036850965.1. Classification (NCBI taxonomy): domain Eukaryota; kingdom Metazoa; phylum Mollusca; class Gastropoda; family Patellidae; genus Patella; species Patella caerulea. The sequence goes on from JAZGQO010000002.1 coordinate 2,592,961, forward strand.
AGTCAGGAGGTCCAGTGCTTGATCCTGATATAGGTCCTGAAACGTCCTTGTCAGTGGCGCAGGTTGGAACAATGTCTAGTCATTCGGAAAGGACGACAGATCAAGGTCATAGTACGTTAAACCCCCTATTCTTTCATTCTGTCTTATTGTCATAGATTCGAGTCACAGCCAAATTTACCCCCATCGTAACCGCCGATTATGGATGTGTTGTTATTTATATTTCAATGTGTTATTACATACGATTGTTTTCAACTATCAATATTATCAGATTGTGTTTTTGTTATTTCAATGATTACGTTTTTAGAATCATTACATATGATTGCTTGTAAATAGCATTATTATCTCAAATTACAATATTCGACATTCCGCAAATATCTGCCATGTAATAACTTTCAATCAGCTTTATTACTTTACCCTACATTAATTAATATTGACTGAAGTAATATGTTTTACTTCACCATGTTATTATTCATATTGACTGAAGTAATATGTTTTACTTCACCCTGTTATTATCTGCCATGTAATAACTTTCAATCAGCTTTATTACTTTACCCTACATTAATTAATATCGACTGAAGTAATATGTTTTACTTCACCCTGTTATTATTCATATTGACTGAAGTAATATGTTTTACTTCACCCTGTTATTATTCATATAATCCACACAGTTATTATAAATATCGATATATTTTATATATTTGAATATAAGACAATTAATAGAAGACAACTATAATATTCAATGTTATTATTGACAATCCCGCAATTTAATATTTCAATAAACTTTGGTTTAAGCGAATTCTACATGACAACCCTAATAAGGTGGAAATTTTGTAACTTTTAAATCCACTCTTGAAAATACATAAACTACTAAAATTAATCAATTATTCAAATCTCTATATTCTAAAGATTACCTGACAATTAAAAATGGAAATAAGAATAGACAGTAGACCCACTGCCCAGGCAAAATGCCTCCCAAACCACCCCACGTCATCATTCTAAATGGCTTATGTCTGTATTTATTCCCCTGGTTGATGTCCAGAAATAAATGGACCCCCCATGTCATTTATCCCCTCGGTTGATTTATAGAAGTATATACAATCCCACATCATTTAAATCCTCAATTTTCGGAAAACAATACCTTTCAATTAAGCTAAGAAAAGCTTTTTATACGCTCTATTTTCTGAAAATAATATTTTTCAATAAATTAAGTTATGAAAACCCTTTGATTGCCATGACAAATAACAACCCAGTGTAGTCTGAATTCGGAATAATTAAATAAAGCGAGACACCGTTTAAAGTAACCCATCTAACCTATTATAATGTGAATTCAGTCCTATTTTTCTAATGTGCTTAAATTATATTTTTATTGTATAAACTATCATAATGAAGTACTATCGTCACCAATTATCATCTGAATTCATTCCTTTTTTTCTAATATTATAAACAATAACTTTTCGTCTTGTTTTTATTAAAGCGAGACTACCCTCACCAATTATAATCTGAAATCAGTTCTATTTTTCTATGCGTTTAATTTATTGTAAACAATAACTCTTCGGGTGTTTTTTTTTATTAAAGCTAGGCACTATTTTAGGTAAGTACTACCCTCACCATAATCTGAAATCAGTTCTATTTTTCTACTTGTTTAATGTATTTATTTTCAATGTATAAATTACCATAATGAATTCCTACCTGGAGTACGGACGACTGTTCTATCACCTAGGTAGTGTGTCGTTGTCCGGGACAATTCAACAATCACTCTAATATAACCCGGGTTACAACCAACGAGAGAATAATTTACCCCGCGATAACTCACTAAGATGTTTCTCTGACCTGGACATATCACCAGATTATCGACAGCTTTTAGCTTGAATTGTGGAGGGGTTTGAAATGGTCTGATAAGACAACGCACGCCATTTTGTTTTCAAGATTCAAGTGCAAAGCAAACAAAAGATTGATAAAGTCCTGCTTTTTGATAGTCCCGCCTTTCCGATTCTCATTGACCAATGACAGGGGTGTTGATAAGTTAAAGATAGGGGCCAACAATCGGGTCATTATTGGCAATAATTGATCGGCTATACTTGAGACAATGTCAATAGTATGAAGCATATTGTTGACGATATCAGTATGTATGACAGGGGACGTTAAACCCACGTGATCGACTTCATTATTTTAATAACACAACGTCGATTACATTTGAGTTGATCTAAGCGACTGCTTGTCGCATCGTTACGATTTCTTCGGTTTTACTGGGAAAGTGGGTGTGACTCAGAGGATAAAGCTATTTTAAACGTTCTGAGACAATGCGAAATGTCCGAAATAACCGAAGTAATCGTTTTTAAAAAAAATACAGTAATTTTAATAATAATCATTGGATTTTAACTTTCGATACATTTTGACATAGCCGGAGACATAGCTACGCTACTTTCCATTTTTGATTTAAGGCAAATCTTCGAAGATATTAGGCGTCAAATTTAGAAAATTTAAATTTTTACAAAAAACTTTTTTTATTTATGAATATTTTTTATTCGTGTTTTACACAGAATTAAAGAGTCATCTGACTTGAGCAAAAATGTGGGTTTTTTGTATCAGTAATTTTCCTTGGCCGCCATTGGCTAATTCACTTTTTCAGCCCTAGATTAATTATTTAATGTTCGATTTGTATAAAACAAAGTTCATATGCTCTGTTGTTTTTTTGTTACCGATAGTGTTATCTGTCGGCACCGGAAGTGGCATAATTTTACCAAAAACTACAATTTTGACAGATAGTACCATTTTTCGAAAACAAATATTATTTTTTTGAAAAAGTATATGACTCAAAGAGTGTGTCCTTTCAAGTCGCAAAAAAAGTGTGCGCTCAGTTTTTTTTATTTTTTAATTTTGATTTAATTTTCGAGCAAATTCGATTAAGAGGCTAAAAATGGTGTAAAATTGACCTATTTACAACCCATTCAGGCTTTTCAGATTTTAAAATATTTCTACGTAACTTTTATAAACTTGTAGCTATAATCCATACGAAGAAAATGTATGTTAAAATTAGTTTGTAATATAAGCAGTTGCCGATAAATGGGCAATGTTACATAAGTCACTGTTTTCGTAATTTTGTCTGTAAAATAGTCAATTACTAATGGATTTTCACAAACGTGACACCATTTGATTCAAAAAGCAAGCGTCATATCAAATTGATTACAATTTAAAATTGACACCGGAAATGACGCCATTTTGTCAAAAACTGCTTTTTAACCCCTTTTTAATACTTGCGATGAATTTGTCATTTGGCAACATAACGTAATAATCTTCTACTAATTAATAAATCTCTATACTAGCGATATGAGCAGTTATAATCTCCCAAATATTTTGCTGAATAATTCAACCCTCTCCTTATAGCCTTTAATCACTAGCTGCTCTAGACTATACCAAACTGTCAGCGGATTGAAATTACCCCATAAGCGGGAAACAACACTGTCTGTTATACGAAGGGCTACAACAGTGTCGGCGGATTGCAATTACTCCATAAACGGGAGACAACTCTTTCAATACAAGCAAACCACGAGCGAGTTCATTTCAATGTCACGGACCGGCTTTAACAAGTAGTGAAACATGCCGAGAATCTGAATCTTTATAGGAACAGGGAGCCCAACATTTAACAAAAGTATCGTATAAAAATAGGAAAAAATGGATTGAGAATCATGATTTTGTGAAGTCTCGGTCACCCAGAACCCCCTAGTCTTCAACGTTAATTTTGCGTAAAGTCTACCTCACTTAGGTTAGATTTACGTCAGAAAATGGCGTAAACTTTACGTTAGATTTACGCCAGAAAATGACGTAAATATAACGTAAAAATAACGTAAACTTTACGCTATATTAACGTCATTTCCTGAGGATGATCAAAATGATGGAAATCTATCCGACCATTATAACATAAAGCTGTCAAACTCTAATGATCAAAGTGATTAAAACATAACAAACAATTAGAACCTTCAATATAATCGTCAACCAAATGTTCTTGTGTAAACAACAAACAACATCTCAGTATTTCATCCCATCTGAATAACTAGAGAGTTGTCCTTGTCAGGCCCTCCGTCCTGTGTCACTAACAAGGGGAAACCACACCAGAAAATCTATATGAACCTTCACTGCCAATGTAGGGATTGAAAATAATAATAATAATAATGGACATTTATAGAGCGCCAACATCCAGCTAGATTAGCTGCTCTGGTGCGCTGTTACAATAAATAATAATAATAATAATAAAACTGCTCTGGTGCGCTGTTACAATAATAATAATACAAGTTTAATGATCGCACCGGGGAACCACGAAAGCTTTGTTAAACAAATGAGTTTTTACTTTCTTTTTGAACAAGTTTATGTTGTCTACACTTTTCAGTTCAAGTGGAAGCTGATTCCATAGTGTTGGGGCAGCCGAATTGAAGCTTCGGAGACCAAGAGTACTTTTGACTTTTGGTACAACTAATAGGTTCTGGTTCTCTGAGCGAAGGCTTCTGGTCGGTTGGTATTGTTGTAGCAGTGTGGATATGTATTCAGGGAATTCAGCAGAGTAGATGGAACAGTATGTGAAACATAAGATTTTGAATTTAATGCGATACTCTAAAGGCACCCAGTGCAGTTCTTGGAGTACAGGTGTAATACTAGTGAAAGGCTTTGATCGGGAAACAATTCTTGCTGCTTTGTGCTGAATAAGTTTTAATGGTCGAAGAGATTTTGCCGGAAGATTGATCAGAAGTGAGTTACAGTAATCTAATTTTGAGGTGATCAGTGCATTTACTAAGAGTTTGGTTGTTTCGAGGTTTAGGTATTTTCTGATTTTGCCAATTTGGTAGATATGAAAGTTACAGGATTTGGTTACGGCTGATATGTGATCTTGCATTGAAAGAGTGCTGTCAAATGTGACTCCAAGGTTTTTAACAGTTTTACTGGCGGGTATAGCACAATCGCCAATATTAATACCATCATCGCCGATTTGATTTAAAATATGTCTTGTACCAAGTTTTATAAGTTCAGTCTTATCATCATTTAGTTTCAAGAGATTTGATTTCATCCAGTGACGAATTTCAGCTACACAGTTTTCCAGTTTGGCCTTTTCAAATGTTTCGGTAGGTGGTTTAAGTGCGATGTACAGCTGCGTATCATCAGCATACAGATGGAAGTCAAGTCCATGATGTGAAATAATGTCGCTTAAGGGAGAAGTATATGTGGTGAACAATAATGGCCCAAGAACGGAGCCTTGTGGTACTCCATATTTTAAGATAGTGGCGTTTGATTGAATTCTGTTGACAGATATTGTTTGTGTTCGTGGGGTCAAGTAAGATCTGAACCAGCGCAGCGCTGTGTCTGAGACTCCGAAGCGGAGCTGGAGTCGCTCCAATAGGATTTCGTGATCGACCGTGTCAAATGCCGCGCTCAAGTCAAGTAAGAGAAGATATACGCTGTTTTTATTGTCTACATGACACAAGACGTCATTGTATACTCGAAGTAAAGCTGTTTCTGTACTATGGTATGACTTGTAGGCAGATTGGAATTTGTTGTCGATGCTTTGAGATTTGATGTGTGATTTCAATCTATATGAGACTATCTTCTCAATGAGTTTTGATAAAAAGGATAAGTTGGAAATGGGTCTATAGTTTTTCAGAATTTCTTGGTCGAGTGTCGGCTTCTTTAAAAGGGGTGTGACAACGGCTTGTTTAACAATTGGAGGAAAGTCAGCTGTTTTCATAGATGTGTTAATAATAGTGGTAATAAAAGAAAACCCAACCTCCAGGCTAGCAAGCCAGTGTCTTACCTACTACGCCACATGATTCACTGCAAGGGGGTGGATGCGGGTGTATAAATCAGACCCCTCCCCCCGCCCAATGCTTAACACCAAATTTGAAAAAGATCCATTAAGAACAGATATAGCCTATATAGTATCTGGATAAGAGGGGAAATTACCACTGAAATGAAAGGAAATGGGGTTTAATGTCCTACTATTCTGCATCTAATCTGGGCTAATGAAGGTCACGTAGTGACAGAGTAATGGTTGTGTAGACCAATTTCTTTGTTCGTAAAATTCGGTGATTTCAAATTCGTAAAACGTTTTGAAAATGGTTTTAATCCACAGCCACCACCCATTCTTCGGGGGGTAGGTCAAAGTTTCAGAAAGATCCCGTTGTTAGATTCTGAGATATAAGATTTATGGGAAAATAACAAAAGAAAAAAAATAATAATAACCTTAACAGAAACAATAAGCTTTCATATGAAATGTGAAATCTTAATAAAAAAAAGAATAATAAATTTAACAAAAAGTATAGTGTTTCACACAAGCTACGCAGTGTGAAACCCTAATAACTCGTCGACAATAACTGGTATATGTGTAAGAGAACATGTTAACCAATACAACACTTGCATGTTTAGCTCGGTTTCCCAAAGATATATAAAGATATACACTCAGTTGATAAAAAAATAACCGCGTACCTCCAACCTACCTTACCTCCTACTGTTCTGCTCCGACTGGAATAATGAAGTCGGGCATACACCAACCATTATGCGACGAGGGATATTTTGCCAGGGTAATGCAGCTACGGCCTGTTCTTAATCTTATTTCGAATTCCAACTGCCAAGAGATTTCTAAAGCTGCGTTCACACCAGGGGTTTATTCTGAATTGACTTCAGAATAGTCTTATTCCGGGCTTTGGCCTCAGGCAAAAATAATTATGAACTGCGACCGGTGACCACGGCGAACCTCACGGGGCTCTTAATTGCTGAATTCTAACTAAACGGGCTAAATCAGTCTACAAATTAAGTAAAGGGTTAAAAATTGATAAAAATTTCTGTCATTTGATATGCACAATACTGGGAGAAGCTTAAATGGAAGATTTTCCCAAGGTCATAACGAGATAGTCGGACGTCTAATCTTAATCTTACCAAAATTCCGAAAAGTTCCACCAAGAGGAAAGAAAAACGCGTCCTACGCCAATGAATGCTACGGCATCCTGACCAAGATTACTAAGGCCTCGAACTGTCGGTGGGGCTTTTGACCACTTAGAATTCGTCTTTCAAAGTACTTAGACCTTATGCGCGGCAATGCAACGTCATGATAACGTCACTGAATGTAGAAATGGAGGGAATGATGAATCAACTAGATGACGCTGCGAACGGGACCACAAACTCAGTCTTTAGATGACGCTGCGAACACGAGTTTTTACAAACAACTTTTTTTATTTATGAATATTTCTTATTCGTGTTTTACACAGAATTAAAGAGTCATCTGACTTGAGCAAAAATGTGGGGTTTTTTTGTATCAGTAATTTTCCTTGGTTGCCATTGGCTAATTCACTTTTTCACCCCTAGATTAATTATTTAATGTTCGATATGTATAAAACAAAGTTCATATGCTCTGTTGTTTTTTGGTACCGATAGTGTTATCTGTCGGCACCGGAAGTGGCATTATTTTTTCCAAAAACTACAATTTTGACAGATAGTACCATTTTTCGAAAACAAATATTATTTTTTTGAAAAAGTATATGACTCAAAGAGTGTGTCCTTTCATGGTGCAAAAAAGTGTGAGCTCAGTTTTTTTAAATTTCGATTTAATTTTCGAGCAAATTCGATTAAGAGGCTAAAAATGGTGTAAAATTGACTTATTTACAACCCATTCAGGCTTTTCAGATTTTAAAATATTTCTACATAAATTTATGAACTTGTAGCTATAATCCATACGAAGAAAATGAGTGTTAAAAGAGTGTTAAAATTAGTTTGTAATATAAGCAGTTGCCGATAAATGGGCAGTTTTGCATAAACTTTACGCTATATTAACGTCATTTCCTGAGGATGATCAAAATGATGGAAATCTATCCGACCATTATAACATAAAGCTGCCAAACTCTAATGATCAAAGTGATTAAAACATAACAAACAATTAGAACCTTCAATATAATCGTCAACCAAATGTTCTTGTGTAAACAACAAACAACATCTCAGTATTTCATCCCATCTGAATAACTAGAGAGTTGTCCTTGTCAGGCCCTCCGTCCTGTGTCACTAACAAGGGGAAACCACACCAGAAAATCTATATGAACCTTCACTGCCAATGTAGGGATTGAAAATAATAATAATAATAATGGACATTTATAGAGCGCCAACATCCAGCTAGATTAGCTGCTCTGGTGCGCTGTTACAATAAATAATAATAATAATAATAAAACTGCTCTGGTGCGCTGTTACAATAATAATAATACAAGTTTAATGATCGCACCGGGGAACCACGAAAGCTTTGTTAAACAAATGAGTTTTTAGTTTCTTTTTGAACAAGTTTATGTTGTCTACACTTTTCAGTTCAAGTGGAAGCTGATTCCATAGTGTTGGGGCAGCCGAATTGAAGCTTCGGAGACCAAGAGTACTTTTGACTTTTGGTACAACTAATAGGTTCTGGTTCTCTGAGCGAAGGCTTCTGGTCGGTTGGTATTGTTGTAGCAGTGTGGATATGTATTCAGGGAATTCAGCAGAGTAGATGGAACAGTATGTGAAACATAAGATTTTGAATTTAATGCGATACTCTAAAGGCACCCAGTGCAGTTCTTGGAGTACAGGTGTAATACTAGTGAAAGGCTTTGATCGGGAAACAATTCTTGCTGCTTTGTGCTGAATAAGTTTTAATGGTCGAAGAGATTTTGCCGGAAGATTGATCAGAAGTGGTATATGTGTAAGAGAACATGTTAACCAATACAACACTTGCATGTTTAGCTCGGTTTCCCAAAGATATATAAAGATATACACTCAGTTGATAAAAAAATAACCGCGTACCTCCAACCTACCTTACCTCCTACTGTTCTGCTCCGACTGGAATAATGAAGTCGGGCATACACCAACCATTATGCGACGAGGGATATTTTGCCAGGGTAATGCAGCTACGGCCTGTTCTTAATCTTATTTCGAATTCCAACTGCCAAGAGATTTCTAAAGCTGCGTTCACACCAGGGGTTTATTCTGAATTGACTTCAGAATAGTCTTATTCCGGGCTTTGGCCTCAGGCAAAAATAATTATGAACTGCGACCGGTGACCACGGCGAACCTCACGGGGCTCTTAATTGCTGAATTCTAACTAAACGGGCTAAATCAGTCTACAAATTAAGTAAAGGGTTAAAAATTGATAAAAATTTCTGTCATTTGATATGCACAATACTGGGAGAAGCTTAAATGGAAGATTTTCCCAAGGTCATAACGAGATAGTCGGACGTCTAATCTTAATCTTACCAAAATTCCGAAAAGTTCCACCAAGAGGAAAGAAAAACGCGTCCTCCGCCAATGAATGCTACGGCATCCTGACCAAGATTACTAAGGCCTCGAACTGTCGGTGGGGCTTTTGACCACTTAGAATTCGTCTTTCAAAGTACTTAGACCTTATGCGCGGCAATGCAACGTCATGATAACGTCACTGAATGTAGAAATGGAGGGAATGATGAATCAACTAGATGACGCTGCGAACGGGACCACAAACTCAGTCTTTAGATGACGCTGCGAACACGAGTTTTTACAAACAACTTTTTTTATTTATGAATATTTCTTATTCGTGTTTTACACAGAATTAAAGAGTCATCTGACTTGAGCAAAAATGTGGGTTTTTTTTGTATCAGTAATTTTCCTTGGTTGCCATTGGCTAATTCACTTTTTCACCCCTAGATTAATTATTTAATGTTCGATTTGTATAAAACAAAGTTCATATGCTCTGTTGTTTTTTGGTACCGATAGTGTTATCTGTCGGCACCGGAAGTGGCATTATTTTTTCCAAAAACTACAATTTTGACAGATAGTACCATTTTTCGAAAACAAATATTATTTTTTTGAAAAAGTATATGACTCAAAGAGTGTGTCCTTTCATGGTGCAAAAAAGTGTGAGCTCAGTTTTTTTAAATTTCGATTTAATTTTCGAGCAAATTCGATTAAGAGGCTAAAAATGGTGTAAAATTGACTTATTTACAACCCATTCAGGCTTTTCAGATTTTAAAATATTTCTACATAAATTTATGAACTTGTAGCTATAATCCATACGAAGAAAATGAGTGTTAAAAGAGTGTTAAAATTAGTTTGTAATATAAGCAGTTGCCGATAAATGGGCAGTTTTGCATAAACTTTACGCTATATTAACGTCATTTCCTGAGGATGATCAAAATGATGGAAATCTATCCGACCATTATAACATAAAGCTGCCAAACTCTAATGATCAAAGTGATTAAAACATAACAAACAATTAGAACCTTCAATATAATCGTCAACCAAATGTTCTTGTGTAAACAACAAACAACATCTCAGTATTTCATCCCATCTGAATAACTAGAGAGTTGTCCTTGTCAGGCCCTCCGTCCTGTGTCACTAACAAGGGGAAACCACACCAGAAAATCTATATGAACCTTCACTGCCAATGTAGGGATTGAAAATAATAATAATAATAATGGACATTTATAGAGCGCCAACATCCAGCTAGATTAGCTGCTCTGGTGCGCTGTTACAATAAATAATAATAATAATAATAAAACTGCTCTGGTGCGCTGTTACAATAATAATAATACAAGTTTAATGATCGCACCGGGGAACCACGAAAGCTTTGTTAAACAAATGAGTTTTTAGTTTCTTTTTGAACAAGTTTATGTTGTCTACACTTTTCAGTTCAAGTGGAAGCTGATTCCATAGTGTTGGGGCAGCCGAATTGAAGCTTCGGAGACCAAGAGTACTTTTGACTTTTGGTACAACTAATAGGTTCTGGTTCTCTGAGCGAAGGCTTCTGGTCGGTTGGTATTGTTGTAGCAGTGTGGATATGTATTCAGGGAATTCAGCAGAGTAGATGGAACAGTATGTGAAACATAAGATTTTGAATTTAATGCGATACTCTAAAGGCAACCAGTGCAGTTCTTGGAGTACAGGTGTAATACTAGTGAAAGGCTTTGATCGGGAAACAATTCTTGCTGCTTTGTGCTGAATAAGTTTTAATGGTCGAAGAGATTTTGCCGGAAGATTGATCAGAAGTGGTATATGTGTAAGAGAACATGTTAACCAATACAACACTTGCATGTTTAGCTCGGTTTCCCAAAGATATATAAAGATATACACTCAGTTGATAAAAAAATAACCGCGTACCTCCAACCTACCTTACCTCCTACTGTTCTGCTCCGACTGGAATAATGAAGTCGGGCATACACCAACCATTATGCGACGAGGGATATTTTGCCAGGGTAATGCAGCTACGGCCTGTTCTTAATCTTATTTCGAATTCCAACTGCCAAGAGATTTCTAAAGCTGCGTTCACACCAGGGGTTTATTCTGAATTGACTTCAGAATAGTCTTATTCCGGGCTTTGGCCTCAGGCAAAAATAATTATGAACTGCGACCGGTGACCACGGCGAACCTCACGGGGCTCTTAATTGCTGAATTCTAACTAAACGGGCTAAATCAGTCTACAAATTAAGTAAAGGGTTAAAAATTGATAAAAATTTCTGTCATTTGATATGCACAATACTGGGAGAAGCTTAAATGGAAGATTTTCCCAAGGTCATAACGAGATAGTCGGACGTCTAATCTTAATCTTACCAAAATTCCGAAAAGTTCCACCAAGAGGAAAGAAAAACGCGTCCTCCGCCAATGAATGCTACGGCATCCTGACCAAGATTACTAAGGCCTCGAACTGTCGGTGGGGCTTTTGACCACTTAGAATTCGTCTTTCAAAGTACTTAGACCTTATGCGCGGCAATGCAACGTCATGATAACGTCACTGAATGTAGAAATGGAGGGAATGATGAATCAACTAGATGACGCTGCGAACGGGACCACAAACTCAGTCTTTAGATGACGCTGCGAACACGAGTTTTTACAAACAACTTTTTTTATTTATGAATATTTCTTATTCGTGTTTTACACAGAATTAAAGAGTCATCTGACTTGAGCAAAAATGTGGGTTTTTTTTGTATCAGTAATTTTCCTTGGTTGCCATTGGCTAATTCACTTTTTCACCCCTAGATTAATTATTTAATGTTCGATTTGTATAAAACAAAGTTCATATGCTCTGTTGTTTTTTGGTACCGATAGTGTTATCTGTCGGCACCGGAAGTGGCATTATTTTTTCCAAAAACTACAATTTTGACAGATAGTACCATTTTTCGAAAACAAATATTATTTTTTTGAAAAAGTATATGACTCAAAGAGTGTGTCCTTTCATGGTGCAAAAAAGTGTGAGCTCAGTTTTTTTAAATTTCGATTTAATTTTCGAGCAAATTCGATTAAGAGGCTAAAAATGGTGTAAAATTGACTTATTTACAACCCATTCAGGCTTTTCAGATTTTAAAATATTTCTACATAAATTTATGAACTTGTAGCTATAATCCATACGAAGAAAATGAGTGTTAAAAGAGTGTTAAAATTAGTTTGTAATATAAGCAGTTGCCGATAAATGGGCAGTTTTGCATAAGTGACTGTTTTCGTAATTTTGCCTGTAAAATAGTCAATTACTAATGGAATTTCACAAACGTGACACCATTTGATTCAAAAAGCAAGCGTCATATCAAATTGATTACAATTTAAAATTGACACCGGAAATGACGCCATTTTGTCAAAAACTGCTTTTTAACCCCTTTTTAATACTTGCGATGAATTTGTCATATGGCAACATAACGTAATAATCATCTACTAATTAATAAATCTCTATACTAGCGATATGAGCAGTTATAATCTCCCAAATATTTTGCTGAATAATTTAACCCTCTCCTTATAGCCTTTAAGCACTAGCTGCTATAGACTATACCAAACTGTCGGCGGATTGAAATTACTCCATAAGCGGGGAAAGAACACTGTCTGTTATACGAAGGGCTACAACAGTGTCGGCGGATTGCAATTACTCTATAAACGGGAGACAACTCTTTCAATACAAGCAAACCACAAGCGAGTTCATTTCAATGTCACGTACCGGCTTTAACAAGTAGTGAAACATGCCGAGAATCTGAATCTTTATAGGAACAGGGAGCCCAACATTTAACAAAAGCAGCGTATAAAAATAGTAAAAAATGGATTGAAAATCATGATTTTGTGAAGTCTCGGTCACCCAGAACCCCTTCAACGTTAATTTAAACGTAAAGTCTACGTCACTTAGATTAGATTTACGTCAGAAAATGGCGTAAACTTTACGTTAGATTTACGCCAGAAAATGACGTAAATATAACGTAAAAATAACGTAAACTTTACGCTATATTAACGTCATTTCCTGAGGATGATCAAAATGATGGAAATCTAACCGACCATTATAACGTAAAGCTGTCAAACTCTAATGATCAAAGTGATTAAAACATAACAAACAATTAGAACCTTCAATATAATCGTCAACCAAATGTTCTTGTATAAACAACATCTCAGTTTTTCATCCCATCTGAATAACTAGAGAGTTGTCCTTGTCAGGACTTCGGCCTGTGTCACTAACAAGGGGAAACCACACCAGAAAATCTATATGAACCTTCACTGCCAATGTAGGAATTGAAAATAATAATAATAATAATAATGGACATTTATAGAGCGCCAACATCCAGCTAGATTAGCTGCTCTGGTGCGCTGTTACAATAAATAATAATAATAATAATAAAACTGCTCTGGTGCGCTGTTACAATAATAATAATACAAGTTTAATGATCGCACCGGGGAACCACGAAAGCTTTGTTAAACAAATGAGTTTTTAGTTTCTTTTTGAACAAGTTTATGTTGTCTACACTTTTCAGTTCAAGTGGAAGCTGATTCCATAGTGTTGGGGCAGCCGCTTTCAAGTTTCGGAGACCAAGAGTACTTTTGACTTTTGGTACAACTAATAGGTTCTGGTTCTCTGAGCGAAGGCTTCTGGTCGGTTGGTATTGTTGTAGCAGTGTGGATATGTATTCAGGGAATTCAGCAGAGTAGATGGAACAGTGTGTGAAACATAAGATTTTGAATTTAATGCGATACTCTAAAGGCAACCAGTGCAGTTCTTGGAGTACAGGTGTAATACTAGTGAAAGGCTTTGATCGGGAAACAATTCTTGCTGCTTTGTGCTGAATAAGTTTTAATGGTCGAAGAGATTTTGCCGGAAGATTGATCAGAAGTGAGTTACAGTAATCTAATTTTGAGGTGATCAGTGCATTTACTAAGAGTTTGGTTGTTTCGAGGTTTAGGTATTTTCTGATTTTGCCAATTTGGTAGATATGAAAGTTACAGGATTTGGTTACGGCTGATATGTGATCTTGCATTGAAAGAGTGCTGTCAAATGTGACTCCAAGGTTTTTAACAGTTTTACTGGCGGGTATAGCACAATCGCCAATATTAATACCATCATCGCCGATTTGATTTAAAATATGTCTTGTACCAAGTTTTATAAGTTCAGTCTTATCATCATTTAGTTTCAAGAGGTTTGATTTCATCCAGTGACGAATTTCAGCTACACAGTTTTCCAGTTTGGCCTTTTCAAATGTTTCGGTAGGTGGTTTAAGTGCGATGTACAGCTGCGTATCATCAGCATACAGATGGAAGTCAAGTCCATGATGTGAAATAATGTCGCTTAAGGGAGAAGTATATGTGGTGAACAATAATGGCCCAAGAACGGAGCCTTGTGGTACTCCATATTTTAAGATAGTGGCGTTTGATTGAATTCCGTTGACAGATATTGTTTGTGTTCGTGGGGTCAAGTAAGATCTGAACCAGCGCAGCGCTGTGTCTGAGACTCCGAAGCGGAGCTGGAGTCGCTCCAATAGGATTTCGTGATCGATCGTGTCAAATGCCGCGCTCAAGTCAAGTAAGAGAAGATATACGCTGTTTTTATTGTCTACATGACACAAGACGTCATTGTATACTCGAAGTAAAGCTGTTTCTGTACTATGGTATGACTTGTAGGCAGATTGGAATTTGTTGTCGATGCTTTGAGATTTGATGTGTGATTTCAATCTATATGAGACTATCTTCTCAATGAGGTTTGATAAAAAGGATAAGTTGGAAATGGGTCTATAGTTTTTCAGAATTTCTTGGTCGAGTGTCGGCTTCTTTAAAAGGGGTGTGACAACGGCTTGTTTAACAATTGGAGGAAAGTCAGCTGTTTTCATAGATGTGTTAATAATAGTGGTAATAAAAGAAAACCCAACCTCCAGGCTAGCAAGCCAGTGTCTTACCTACTAAGCCACATGATTCACTGCAAGGGGGTGGATGCGGGTGTATAACTCAGACCCCCCACCCCCCAATGCTTAACACCAAATTTGAAAAAGATCCATTAAGAACAGATATACCCTATATCGTATCTGGATAAGAGGGACAATTACCACTGAAATGAAATGAAATGGGGTTTAATGTTCCACTATTCTGCATCTAACCTGGGCTAATGAAGGTCACGTAGTCACAGAGTAATGGTTGTGTAGATCAATTTCTTTGTTCGTAAAATTCGGTGATTTCGAATTCGTAAAACGTTTTGAAAATGGTTTTAATCCACAGCCACCACCCATTCTTCGGGGGGGGGGGGGGTAGGTCAAAGTTTCAGAAAGATCCCGTTGTTAGATTCTGAGATATAAGATTTATGGGAAAATAACAAAAGAAAAAAATAACAATAACCTTAACAGAAACAATAAGCTTTCATATGAAATGTGAAATCTTAATAAAAAAAAAGAATAATAAATTTAACAAAAAGAATAGTGTTTCACACAAGCTACGCAGTGTCAAACCCTAATAACTCGACGACAATAACTGGTATATGTGTAAGAGAACATGTTAACCAATACAACTCTTGCATATTGTTTAGCTCGGTTTCCCAAAGTTGGCGGTCTACTTATAAAAAGATATACACTCAGTTGATAAAAAAATTACCGCGTACCTCCAACCTACCTTACCTCCTACTGCTCTGCTCCGACTGGAATAATGAAGTCGGGCATACACCAACCATTATGCGACGAGGGATATTTTGCCAGGACAATGCAGCTACGGCCTATTCTTAATCTTATTTCGAATTCCAACTGTCAAGAGATTTCTAAAGCTGCGTTCACACTAGGGGTTTAATCTGAATTAACTTCAGAATAAAGTCTTATTCCGGGCTTTGGCCTCAGGCAAAAATAATTATGCACTGCGACCGGTGACCACGGCGAACCTCACGGGGCTCTTAATTGCTGAATTCTAACTAAACGGGCTAAATCACTCTACAAATTAAGTAAAGGGTTAAAAATTGATAAAAATTTCTGTCATTTGATATGCACAATACTGGCAGAAGCTTAAATGGAAGGTTTTCCCAAGGTCATAACGAGATAGTCGGACGTCTAATCTTGATCTTACCAAAATTCCGAAAAGTTCCACCAAGAGGAAAGAAATAAATGCAACGGCATCCTGATGCTAAGGCCTCGAACTGGCGTGGGGCTTTTGACCACTTAGAATTCGTCTTTCAAAGTACTTAGACCTTATGCGCGGCAATGCAACGTCATGATAACGTCACTGAATGTAGAAATGGAGGGAATGATGAAGCAACTAGATGGCGCTGCGAACGGAACCACAAACACAGTCTTTAGATGACGCTGCGAACACGAGTAGGATGAAACGGAACTGTTACACTCGAATGTATGAATATAACTTTTTTTCACACCCTCTGGAACTCCATATTTACGGCGTAAGATTGGGCCATCACAGGATCTGTTATGGGCAATTTTGTGCTCAGTGACTGGAACACCAGCAAAATTCTTAATTTAAATGGTCGTAGACTACCATTTTTGAATGCATAACAAGATTTTGAGTGTGACGTAGTAGTGAACTGAAGTTCAACGCTCACTCGACACCAACTAGGTCATTACTATACTAACATGGAATTATTTAAACTTTAACAAACCCCAAGTCTCGTAGATAAACACAAGGCTTCAACAAGGTTGATCAGGTGACCTTACCTCTTGTCATATACACGTGACTCAATGAAGCCACGTGACTCAATGACAGAACTTATGACGACCCAACTCCCTGTTTTACTACTGAATATTCACTTAGCATCATGAACCCCTGTGGCGCAGTGAGTAATACGCAGGCTCACTAGTCTGGGTGGTCTCGGGTTCACTCCCTGTGTTGGCAGAGAAACTTCCTCGGTATTTTCCGGCGCTGTCAGTGACAGTTGTCTAGTCGTGTAGATAGGACGAAAACGAGGTTTTTTTTTGGCGTGCACGTACATGTAAAATCCCTTGACAAATGGAATTCACCGCAGTCATGGTGTATGCAAGTTTTGTGTTGAGTGGACGTTAAACCCCATTTCTCTCTCTCTCTCACTTATTATATATATTTTCAAATAATAAAATAAACACGGAATGTGTACCCTATTCCTAATGTCGTCCAGCTAATAACGGTTAATGCCATTTTTATACCGTTTCATTAGGGAGTTAACCGGATTTTCTATCTCGCGGTCTTATTACTCACACCAAACATTTTAGTCAAGGATTTTAAAATTTTAAACAAAACGGAAATTATAAGTTGATACGCCCAGAGAGCCTTTGTCTTCTATTATGATATATCTATACCGTGAACATTAAAGGAGTGGAAATACCCATGACCTTGTCGGTAATTCATTTCTCAGAAGAACACAACACAGGATACAATTATGAGTGGTTTAATTGTCGGGAGTGAGACAATAAGAAATAGCCCGAATGTTGTTTTGCTCCAGATAGCGCTTATCCAACAAAATAATTCTTTCCAAATATTATATGCCATATCAACGTAAAGTTCAACTAAATTTACCCTTTTTTTAAAAAGAAAGAAATATATCGGATTCCAACATAGCCATATAAATAAATTATATCCCTGAAAATTACGTAATTTTACATTTGTATCGAAATTACTACCTTACATTAATCGCGATAATCGGTGATTGGTTGGGACGACCTAGTGGACTAGAGTGCCGCGCTTCGCCCTCTAGCTGGACGGTCACCTCTGGCTTGCGGCTGTGGTTTCGAGCCCTGGTGTGAGCGTATGTGGCATGGAGATCGGGGCGCTTTCTCAACCTCGTGGGTTTCCTCCGGGCACTCCGGTTTCCTCCCACTGCTAAAGACCCATACGCGCAAGCGAATTATTGAAATAAAATTAAACCATATGTTAGTCCCGAAATGACCTAGTTTGTGTTGAGTTAAACACCATTTCTCTCTCACTCTCTCTTTACAACAGAATGTCCCGCTATACATACTCTTCAAACAAAGAAGGGGGTATTCAGAAACAATACCAAACTGCGGAAATGTACTACTGTTTTTATTAGAGATAACCAGTGTATGTTAACAACAGGCCAATTGCCTACACATGAACATAAACAGTTCATATGAGCGGCTTATCTGACGGCCTCATTTCACTCGCAAAGAGATACACTGTCAAAAGTGAAAATGGACGTTTTTAATTTTTGTCTTAATAATGAGTAATTGCTCCAGCAATCCTCAGACAATTGGTCGTGGCATGCTGCTAATCAACCGTCCAATCACGATTTGGAGAAACATAGATAAGTGTCAAATATGACAATGAACCACTCCCACCAAACTGATCCCGCAGTGAATATTCGCTTGGCCGCTACAATCACTGATAAGCATGACATCGACGAGGCTTAATGAGTACGGCATATTAACTTTTTTACTCCGACATATTAAATTCTCAAACATTTTTTTGAGGTAACAAAAAAATAAATAAAGACGTTTGAAGTAATTGAAGTTAAAAAATATTTCCTATTAAGTGTAAATGGGTATTAAAATGAGTAAAATGCGTCATTTTGCCCGAAGCAGTTAGGTGTTAAGTAAACATTGCACGAGCCGTTGAGCCAATGACTGCAGTCAACGCACGTGCTGTGGACACTATCTGTTACAGAGTTAATTCGTAAGTAATTCTCTGAAAAACAGATTGCACTCCACGTGTATGGCGCTATTGCGTGTCACATGCGAAGCTCGGTGGTTCTGTTGGGGCGATAAGTTCTTCGTCTGTGTAAATACTCTCAAAGCATGTAAAGTCTCCATGACTATTTATCATATCACAACCTGCAATGGTATTTGCCATTCAATATCCCCTATAAGTCAAGTCAATCTGGGGTTAGACCCAAAACAAATTGCAACAGAATTAATTTCACTGGGATACATTTCAGTATAGTCCCCTAAAAACATCCTAAAAATGTTCCAAAATATTTTTTGTGGAAAGGGGTCAAATTGCATAATATTCTAATTAGCATAATTTCATATTTCAAAAATGGACTTAATTCTATAACTTGGCTATTAAATGTTCAAATTTGGTGGAAATTGTGTCTAAATCCATGTTTTCGTAGCCTGGGAAGCAAATAAACACATTTAGAATATAATCACTTTATTGCTTAATGCACAATATGCAAATTAACAGCCGCCATTAATAAAAAAACTTATTTTCCAGCCATAATCTGAAACTCTTTGACTTTGCTCCACGAAAGTAGTATCTACGACCATAGTTTCAGGGTCAAGGGTGGTGAAAAACACTAGAACAGCACAGTGTTATTGCATGATATAGAATATGCAAATTAGACACAGAATATGCAAATTAGACACGTGGCTGAAAAATACACTGTTAGTCCAAACTCAAAGAATTTGCAACAACCTGGAAAATCAAGTTCCCACAACCATTTTAATATGGCTAAAGAGAGCAATAAAAGTATCTGTACCTTAATTATTAAGGGGAACATTTGACTCCATTAGTACCACAGCACTGTTGTCATGAGGTGGCGAGTGGGGTGGGGTCAAATAGCCCTGATGGAAACAATCAAATTATCAAATGTTTATCGTCTGAATTGTCTAAAACTGGTTTAGGAGGTGCTGCAGGTATGTATTTTTTTCTGTCTGTCTGTCTGCATACTGGTTGATCTGCGCGCTAAATTGCAAATCTTTTCGATTCCCCGGTTGTACGCGACAAGGAATAGGGTTGCCTGTCCAACCTCGTGAGTGTTCTCCGAGTCCTCAGGTTTCCTCCCACTGCTAAAGACCCCTACGCGCAAGCGAATTATTGAAATAAAATTCAACCATATGTTAGTCCTGAAATGACCTAGTTTGTGTTGAGTGGACGTTAAACCCCATTTCACCCCCTTTCTTGCAAATATGTAAATAATGAGATTCTATGATAAAGGGGTATAAAATTTCTGAAATAAGACAATATTGAAACCAAACATTGTTCTCGAGTCGTAATGCACGATTTTAATAACTCAGCGACTGTCGAGCGACTTCACTTCTCCAGTAAGTTGTAGGCTAGGCACTTGACTAGTACTGATGGTGATCTTGGTAGATAACTGCCATCATGCTGTGATAGAACTAAGCTCGGCTCAAGCTACCCATACGTACGCGACGCGAAAATCTGCCCAAACTTTAACACTACATTGACGCAACGTATCACGTGACGATACGGATAGGACCCCGCCCCCTTTGCAACAAGTCTCTAATAATCTGCAAAGACGACGTGAATATGTCTACATTGATCTACTAGCAGACGACATGTTTACATAAAGTTAACTTCCCACTAAACTACTCCATAGCCTAAGACTACAAATGGAAAGGTTGCAAAAATATATTCTAAAAAATAGGATTAGAGAGAGAGAGGGAGAGACGAGAGAGAGACAGAGGGGGATTTAAAGTCCACTTGACCCAAACTAGGTCATTTTGGGACTAACATGTGGTTCAAATTGCTCGTAGGGGTCTTTAACGGTGTATAACCGTAGGACTCGGAGAAAACCCACGAGGTTGTGCAGGCGACCCTACACCTTGTCACGTACAACGAATCGAAACCACGCCAATTGACTTAATTCAAGACCTTATGGTTTCACGAGCACATGTTAAATCATTACATCACCCAAGGTTTATAGAATCGTCCGTATTTAATATGTCCTGTTTATTATAATCACCCAATACAAATCATAATTACACTTATTCATATCCTATAGCTTTAGTCTCTGTCATATCCATCCA
Source organism: Patella caerulea (assembly GCA_036850965.1). NCBI lineage: Eukaryota > Metazoa > Mollusca > Gastropoda > Patellidae > Patella > Patella caerulea. The sequence goes on from JAZGQO010000002.1 coordinate 2,613,903, forward strand.
TTGCCTACAAGGTCTATTTCTATCACTGTGATTCATTAATATTCCTTCCGTTTTATACTATTCAACAGAAATTATTGACACTATAATAATTGTCTTATAAACTAATTAGTTCTGACTTGGTCACTCACTAATATAACACGGATTACTTGCTTGTGCATAATATCTAAAGTGTGGTAATTCTATAAATCTGTTTATCGTGTCAGCTGTTTAAAAGTTTAATTATTACACTGAACAGGTCAGTTATTATTTATTATAATGTAATATCTTTTGTATTATCCCATAAAGGCCTACTATAATCAGAATGGTCCGACTGCCATCGGTAGCGAATTAACCAGTGAAAAACGTCCACCCATCTAACACCCCGGTGAACGTAACATCCATAAACGCAGAGACATATCTTCATAAAAAATATTTCCGAAACAAGAAACATGAAAGGTGTTTTATCGTCAAGTCAGGGAATCATCCCAAAAAAAAAGACAAATTACAAGATGGCTGACGAAGGAAGTAAAATAAAATCGCCTTTATTCAATGTTCTTAGTTCTTAGTTCTAAATTCATAGTCCTTAATTCTTACTTCTACATTTGTTGTCGTATTTCGACATTTGTACACTAAAATTAACATTTGTATCTTAAAATCAATATTTGTTTCACAAATCAGACATTTGTCATATCAGATTTGTAAAATGTATTTTAATATAAGATATTTATTTTTTTTAGAAAATCAAAAAATTAGTCTATACATGTATTTACATTTCATCAGATAAATACAACGAAAAACAAATATCGAACAACAAATTTCAAAATACAAATCTCCAAATACAAATCTTGCAAAACATTTCTCTAAAATAAATTGATATGTGATAAATTATGGGACTCTTTTATAGACATCTAGTTTACTGCTTTAATAAACTGTATAAGATTGTTAAAGAAACGCCATTGTCTTTTAATAGTTACTATATTTAGAAGCAACTCCACTAACTAATCACGTGACATAATATCGCGTGCAGCCAATATACTATAAGGTTGGTAATAAGACTAGAGAAGGTGACATTCGGGGCCTCCGGTTTCCTCCCACTGTTAAAGACCCTTACACACAAGCTAATTATTGAAATAAATTGAACCACGTGTTAGTCCCGAAATGACCTAGTTGTATCGAGTGGTTGTTAAACTCCATTTTTCACTCTCTTTGAACAAAAAAATATGTCGCTGTCAGACAAAGCCTAATTTCTGAAAATAGACAACTTTCAATTTATTTTCGTTATCAAAGGCCCGGTCCGATTAGACGTTCTACGAACATGCCATTTCTCCATCCAATAATACCCCCCCCACCCCCACCTGAATGATGAAAATGAAATGGAGTTTAAAATCCATTAACTGTTCTGCTCTTAAACTGGGCTAAGACAGGTATACGCCATAGTATGCTATGAGGGGCATTTTGCTCGGGCAGCGGCGCTACGGCCAACTCTTATATCTAATTCCAACTACCAAGGGATCGTTTCACTAGCGTCGCGGACACTGAGCGATTGTTCTTATTGTACATTGCTTATACTCGATTCCCATTATTGTATGGTGACTTATTGTATGCCAGGTTGATTTCTAATGTTCCGATTCGATGAATTTCGAGAAATGTTTTTGGAGAAATGTATTTAGAGAAATGTTTTTGAAGACATGTTTTTGGAGAAATGTTTTGCAAGATTTGTATTTGAAGATTTGTATTTTGAAATTTGTTGTTCGATATTTGTTTTTTTGTTGTATTTTTGAAATGTAAATATAGACTAATTTTTTGATTTTCTAAAAAAACATAAATATCTTATGTTAAAATACATTTTACAAATCTGATATGACAAATGTCTGATTTGTGAAACAAATATTGATTTTAAGATACAAATGTTAATTTTAGTGTCCAAATGTCGAAATACGACAACAAATGAAGAAGTAAGAATTAAGGACTATGAATTTAGAACTAAGAAATAAGAACACTGAACAAAGAGCTGTTTGGTCTTCCATAACATGAAAGAAAAACAAGAATTTAATGTTCCAAAGATCTTTCTACTAGAAACTTACCTACTCTATCTTCTTTTAAATTTAAACTCGGCTACCTTGATCGAATCATACCTTCATCATACTACTCTGGCAACAGGAAAAATTAAATTCAACACTCTCGCCTTCGACTCTCTTGCAGTGATTTAAACGGACATCGTTTTCTCAGGCATATTTCTGACAGCCCTATATGCGATTGTGGTCACCCCTTTGAAGACTCCGAACACTTTCTTTTAATCTGTCCCTTACGTTCAGATGCACGATGTGCGACAATATCAAAACTTCCAAAACTTTATCAAAATTCTCAAAATTTATTATTCGGAAATGAGAACAGAAACATATCTGAAGAAATTTTTTCTTCAATACATAACTTCCTCGAGATCTCGAAACGATTTTGAAAATTCCGTATGAAATTGTATGAAATATAAACATTTTGATTGTGGTTTGTACATATCGTGTATGTAGTGTATATAGCCATCTTATAATTGAATTGTTACTCTACTTTACTTAACCTTCCCTTTATCTGAATATATATTTTTGTTTGTACTTTTATGGAGAGGGGGTCTATAGGCCTCTGCCTGTTCTCCAATCCAGTTTCTGCGAATAAATATTGTTTAAAAAAAAAAAAAGAAGCTTATTCTGGGTATTATAGTGGCATATTTGAGCCAACCCCTGGTTTGAACATTTTGTTCAAATCCATCTGCTGTATGTTATTAACTCAGTGTTGCCATTTTCAATTTTCTGTAGGAAAGCTGGAGCTATTTCTAAACCTGACAAACTTATAGATTCCATCTAAGTTCTATTAACAATGAAAATAAGGACATTTTTAGATATTTTGACTCATGTGAGTAGTCATGAAAGCATTAAATTCTTCTTCGAAATGGGAGAATCTGGAGATTTTCTGTGAATATTCCTGAATTTTAGGCAAAAATAGGCGACATTACAATACTGTTCACTTTATGTGTGTTTTCTGTTGCTGAATTGGACATTAAAGTATTTTTCTTACTGTTAGAAATTAAATAAAAACTGAAAATTGAGAAATTTGCAGTAAAATCACAATTTTTCGCCAAAATTTGATAATTGATTTTAGAATTTAACTCTTTTTTTTTTAGTTTTTCTGTACTCAAAATATTTTATATATATTTTCTGATAATTTAATTTTCATATTTTCAAAGCTCAGGCACATAAGTCACAGCCTTGTTATACAGCACTCGATCATTAAATATTTCTCAATTGACTTTAATGTTAATTCTCGGCTCTTTGACCAACTCTAACTTTTCCATCTAAATAACTAGACGAAGTTCTCGCCAGGTCCTCCGTCCTGCACCACTCACACAGGAAACTCCACTGGAAAACCCCGGAAACTGGGATTGTGTCCTATCTCGACTCTCATTGGACACTGACGTTTAATGACGGTAACCTTCTTTATAGTGATTTAATTGTCCAGTGAACATTGTATTTGGGCCAGAATTTGGTGTCATGAAATACGTGTTACGTCTTTGTCATAAATTTTCCAAAAATAAAATAAATGCTATCTCCGCGATCTATAGTTTAAAAAATTTCCCTCGTCTTGTCTGATCCTGAAATAAGTTTTTTTGAGCATTCTTAATTGCAGAATTTGAAATAATTACATATTCAAATGGGAGTACGAGATGTAATATTAGACATCATGTGCATGTTTGAAAATGTTTTATTCCAATACAGAATTTGAAAACCCTGTGGTACATTGAAGAAACACAGAAAGGCCTCTATAATTAACATAGTTTTGATATGAAAATTAAATAGTTAATCCTCATTTATGGGCATTTTGTCACGCAAGATGTAACATGACACTAAAACTGTCATATTTTATTTTCATTTTAACCCCCAAAATACCGGACAACAGTATTTATTTGCACATACATGTAATAAGGCAAAATAAAATACTTTATCAAATTTAAAAACCAAATTTCATTATTTACAAATGGAATATTTTCATATTTACCAGTTTACTTTTGTGTCAATGTTACATCTCAATCAGCTTATCATCCAAATTGATATCTACAACTTTCTACTTTTAACAGTTTATGTTGATAATTTACACTACATATTGAAAATGACAACAGTTATAACCACTGCTTAGCTAACAAATGGGTGAATAATAATAAATAAGCACTATTATCAGCTGTGAAAAATATTTGAAATGAAGTGACTGTTTATCAATGACCTTTTAAATGAAAACGATAAGCCCTTTAAATGATATTTTAATGATAAGCATTCACAATAGGTTCCAAAGAGGCTTCAGATACACGAATGGTTGTCCCGTGAGGGTCCGTTTCTTTTAAAATACCGTATTGTTTCAAAACTATATCGCAATATCCAGTATCTATGTTGTAGATCAACAGTGTGAATAATATTAGTAGTCATTCAGAACACGTTAGCAGGCTTGAAGCTCATAAACATGTCCTGGGAACGGATTTCCCTATGTAAATTCAAATGGAGTAACACAGAACAATATTCTGCAGAAATTTGAACCAGTTATTGTACGTATATTGTTTGAACTAGAATATGTTTTTATTTGTATTCATACTGTCAATAGAATGAAACCTCGATGATTTTTGTGTTACCTTGCACTTTAATGTCCACACTTCTGTAAAGATATCTGCCTAACTGGAGATAGTCAATTACAAGCAACCACCAAGCTGCATTCAGTACATTATGCAAAGTTTGTCGAGGACTACAAATCCGATCTTTTGGTTTATCCTTTATTACTAATAATGCCGACATGATAAAAATTATACAATAAATTATTGGCTACCCTTTTCATGTGTAAAATCAATTCAATGGATTCCCTCTTCGTCTGTGTCAAAGGGTAGTAAACCAAACGTCTTAACAAATGACGAACGTTTATAATGACGTCTTGTCCTTGTACCTTGAAGAAGGTTTCAAGTAACACATACTGGAGGCGGAACAGGTGATAAAGGACAGGAAGCCTTACAAGAAAGGTGCACACTACTAAACCCATAGCATCCTAGTTTGAGTGTTTATAATATAACAAAACAATTGTGTAGTTCAGAAATTTAATGGATGGAAATTCAATGAATTAAATATTTAACAACATTAACAATCCATAGTAAATCATGGATGAAACTCATACACTAGAACCAGCTGGGATGATCTTTGGCTCTTTGACAATAGACATAATATCAGCAGTCTCAACGTCCCACTCGCCACTTGACAGCGATCATTAATTGTCTCTTCGAATATGTCTGTACATGTAGTATATTGTCGCCAATGGTACAACTGATGTTATCTGTAATAAAAAAAAAATCAAACACGAATTGAAATACATGTAAAATAAATAAAATTCGATTTAAAGTCTTACTTTGTTTGGTAACCTCGGCTGGTCGTTTATACATATAAATATACAATGTTCTTTTATACACTAACTTTGCTTCACCTGTCGGGACACATAAATATGCAATTTACGTGCTGCAGATTTGCTAATATTTTATATTGTATCATATATTGTATAGTTGGAAAAATGACAACCAACATGTCTTTTATTACATAAAAACCTAGAAATACATTTATATATATCAAGATTCAAAGAGCTAGAAAAAATGTATTTGGTTCGGTCCGCTAAACGGTTCCTTCTTTTCTAATATCTCTTTGCCGCGAATAAAAGGTGTTCCAAACATCGGTAATAAATCAAAACGTACAATATTGCGCAAACATAGGAAACGGAAATAAGGATCTCACTAACTGTTTATATGTAACATGCAAACAAATGTACGTTAATTTTTCGTCCATTTGCCATGGGTTTTTTTCTCTGAAAAATCACAAGAAAAGATCCCGGAGATTGTGCCAATTCTCTTGTTTAAGGCCAATATTCACGAAGGTCGAGGTTAGAATCTTGGGGCCGCGGGCTAAGCCGGAGTATTATATATAATGTTATAAAATATGAAAATTCACAATTAACATAAAAACGTAAAAAGTGCACTCGGTTAAGTCCGCTCAAGGTATTTTCTTTTTCTTATATCCCTTTTTTCAGAATAGCTGGAAATAAGAATTTAACCAATTACGCTTTTCAGTTTATTTGCCGCGGGTTTATTTCTAGAAATTGGTATTGGTATGATAGACTACAAACAATTGTCAGTTTACTTTTCATCTTTTTTTATTTTAACTTTCATTGAATTTCATTTTTAATATGAAATTGGTTTTGATTTTGATTTAACGTGGCTTTTAATTTGATTAAAGATACATTAGTTAAGAGTTTTGTAAAGACTGTGAATAATAGGATGTTTACTATATCATAGTCGGAAACACCGTATCATGTGGTGACAAGTACAGTATTCTCCGGAAATATATGCTTTCACTTGATATACAGTGTCAATATGACTGGTTATACAAACATCTCCAGCAATCAGAAGAACACTTCAATTATTTAATACAACCATTTATATCCAATCGTAGTGTCACTGTATACGGTAACTAACAATTGTCGGTTCTCTAGAAAGAGTCGTTTCACCAGATTCTGCCATTTCTCCGGATATGATCGCTTTAAATGTCTATGTTGGGTCATATCTCGAAGTATTTCATGGGTATATACTAGAAAAAAACCTGTTCTACCTGACTCGTGGGTGAGCGTGGGGTTGCTGCAGTCCTGCCTGTTAGCCAGTACTCATAGCACACTGCACATGACTTATGGCCGTGGTCATTAGCCAAGTCAGAGCAGGCAAGTAGGACGTTAAACCCAATTTTATTTCATTTCCAAGAGTTATATATCACGGATCCCACGATTTCCTCACAATAATGTTCCTCACGAATTGTAGGTTAATTTTCTCATTTGGTTCAGGATTTTCGTGTAGCTGTATACGACGATGAAGTTAGTTAATAGTTCTATGTTTAATTTAATCAATTTGATAACACCATGGACTGGGCATCGCTTTCATCTAATCACAATAATGAATAACCCTACTTTAACGAGGATTTCATATTTCCAAGAAAGTCAAAACATAATTATTACCATGTCTTTAGCTAAACAGGTTGTCAACTCACTATTATAGGCTCGTAGGACCATACCATCAAGCATTTAAACCACCCTAATCAAAAGGGCTGCATATTTAATCTTTTTTTTTTATATTTGGGCTGGCTTTTTATCCCATATAAAGTTTAAAATAATTAATCTAGTTCTTTAAGAGTTTCTTCACTTAGTGTTGGTAACATAGATAGTTCGTCAAATTTTTTTCCGATTTTGAAGAAACTTCAAATAAATCTTTATATCCCAAAGTTCTCAGTCCCTTTTGATATTCGCAGCATTTCACGCCATAACTTTCTAGATTATGGCCCATGGCTGTACGAAAAACCGCTTTTTTAACTTGTTCTCTATCCATTTCTGGGGGGTTGGGATGGCCTAGTGGTCTAGAGTGCCGCGCTTTGACCTCTAGCTGGCCGGTCACCTCTGGCTTGCGGCTGTGGTTTTGAGCCCTGGTGTGAGCGTATGTGGCATGGAGATAGGGGCGCCTTCTCAACCTCGTGGGTTTCCTAAGGGCATTCCCTTTTTTCTCCCACTGCTAAAGACCCCTACGCGCAAGCGAATTATTGAAATAAAATTAAACCATATGTTAGTCCCGAAATTACCTAGTTTGTGTTGAGTGGACGTTAAGCCCCATTTCTCTCTCTCTCTCTCTATCCATTTCTTGCATTATGTGGGCGTGTCTTTACAAAATTTGAACTAAACCTTCATATACGTTTAACGGTGATATATTTAAACGTTTTTTGCTTTAAATTGAACACAAATATATTATTCAGGATATATTTCACGACAAATTTGTTTTCAAAATTTCAATAATTCCACAGTATGATTTTAAAATGCATTCAGATCATATACTTTTTTCCGAATTTCTTGTTTTTATTAGCCTTGGTGTTTGAGATGTAACCCATACACCATTTTATTTTTGGTAGGTGTGATTTAAGTTAGGTTTCCCCTTGTCATCAGTGCAAGACGGGGGTCAGGCATGGAATGGGACGAAAACCCGATGCCCTGTCTGTGTACACGTTGACAATTTGAAATCAAAATAAAAGTAGACCACTATTCAGGCAAAATTCCCCACAATTTGAATTCAAAATAAGAGTAGGCCGTAAGTGCCGCTGTTCAGGCAAAATACCCGTCATAGCACACGTCATCGGGCTCGGATCCAGGGGGGAGGCCCAGGGGCCGTCCCTCCCCCCCCCCCGTAAGCCCCAGTGTCACATAGTTGATTTTCGTTTGCTTTGTTACTGTTGTAACATATCTGCTTTTTAATAGATGATATAAACATGATTTACGCATTGTCTCCGCTGGGGACTACACCAAACCTGATTATTACCCTTTGCTCCAACGTATGGCCCCTCCCTCGACAAAATCCTGGATCCAGGCCTGTTCATGATATCCATCTTCATTAAACCAGTTAGTACGACAGTAGTTAAATTTTAATTTTCCATGCGCCGAGCCGTTTTTAAATTGTATAAACCCCACCGTTTGGACAGATCAGATCAGCTGGGTAAACTAAGTATTGTGAGAAAGCTATTATAAAGCCACAAGACAATACGGTGAGTTGCAAAGAAAGACCCTGGTTGTGAAAAAACACTCAAAATTATCTAAATCAATTTTGACTAGTGGCTTCAACGAGCTTATTCATGATACTGGTAATTAAATAAACATTTAATATTGGTCCATTTCAATCATTAATGGTGTTTCCGTTGGCTACGTCACTGCTGATTCGGGAAACGCGTATTACTCCTCTATGGTAGCAATGATCTCTGCGTTGAAAGTATATTTGGAATGTGTTTAACCAGCTCTAACACATATGTGGTAATGACTGGCACCAATATTGTCCTTTAACTCCAAGCGACAAATGTATTGAACCAGTTAAAACAACTTGCTCGACACCGATCATTCACCAATTGACGCAAGACCGTCTTTTTTATTCTGGTTGGTAGAGAAAAGTATAAGTCTTTTAAACCCAAATGCACCCCCCCCCCATCCGCCGTTTACCAGCTTATGAATTCCCAACGATGGTGTATATACAGCTGACTAAATACACATCGTTTAAACGACACACTCACGGAGCAGAAATTTGGTTAAATCTTAAGCAGACGGTCTATTATATCACAACAATTAAGCTGAGATTATGCTAATTAAGTAGCGTGAATGAATATTGAACAGTTTTGCTTGCAACTAACACAGACCACGGACATGTCTGTAGCATATAGACCAGTCTCGTGGATAATTTGTGTATATGTTTTATTTTTCGATTATGTATTTGTTTATGTTTTTTTTTCGTTTCATTGATGAATGTAATTATCCACCAACCCAACAATTACAAAATAAAATATACATTTATACAAACTATACAAAATAAAATATACATTTATACAAACTATACAAATAAAATATACATTTATACAAACTATACAAAATAAAATATACATTTATACAAACTATACAAATAAAATATACATTTATACAAACTATACAAATAAAATATACATTTATACAAACTATACAAATAAAATATACATTTATACAAACTATACAAATAAAATATTACAAAATAACTATATACTATACATTTTAAAAAAATATCTATAAAGTGAATTTTTACGCGGTTAACATTACAAAACCTAACCATTACTTTCTGAAAGACACAAATTTGCATAAATATACATATAGATGACTCTAAACATTCTATCAAATAACATAAGAGGTTTAAGATATTCGACCAAACGCAAAAATATTTTTCATTTGCTTAAAGATTTAAACTATGACATAATTTTTCTACAAGAAACTCATAATACTATCCTAGATGAATCGAACTGGGCAAAGGAATGGGGATCCGAAATGTTCCATTCCCACTCACGAAGCAACTCAGCCGGTACTGTCACACTAATTAAAATAATAACAATATTACTACATCAAATCACTACTCAGACCAAAACGGATATTTTAATATTTTGACAGTAGAAATCGAAAATAAAAAATACATTCTGTCCAATACATACAACCCAAATTTTTCAAAGAGAATCAAGATATACTAAATAAATACATCGATGACACGGACCAATGTACATCTATAATTGTAGGTGATTTCAACTACGCTCTCATCCACAAACCAGACCGTAGCGGTGGTTACTATGAAATCAAAAAGAAGGGATTACAAGCTTTTCGAGACCTAATAGATGATCCAACTTCAGTAGATATTTATCGAATAAGAACCCTAACGAAACAATGTTATACATGACGTCAAATGAATCCACTCATACAGAGTAGAGTTGATTTTTGGCTTATTTCAGACTATTGGCAAGATTATATACAAAAATGCAGCATAACTCCATGTCCTTTCAGTGACCACCCCGGAATTAATTTAAATATAATTTAAAAATAAACACTAACGTATTGTCTAAGGGACCAGGACTGTGGATATACAACTCGTCGCTATCCAATGACAAAACTTACAAAAAATTAATAGTTGATTCAATCTTAGAATTGGAAAAAGAATACTTCAACCAAGAAGATAAAAATGGCCTCTGGGACAGCATCCATCAGTAAAGAAAAGGCCAAAATTAGACACTCGCTAAAAATTAAATTACAATCTGAACTAGAAACACTAGACTAAATTAAATGATAACTCAAATTGCTTGGATACCTATAACGAATACAATAACGTGAAAAACAATCTTAACAATATTATTGACTTATGAAATAGAAGGTATTCAATTAAGAATTTGGCGAAAAAAATAAAAAATACTTTCTAAATTTAGAAAAACAAAAAAGTAAAAAAAACCCAACTATTTATAGATTAACTATAAACGGAAATACATCAATTACAGACAGAAAATGCATGTTAAACGGAGTTCGGTTCTTTTATGAAAATCTTTATTCTGAAAAATGTCAATCATCTAAGATAACTAACTATGATACACTTGATTACGAATATCTTCCAAAACTACATATTGACCAGGCAGAAACATTAGAATATGACATAAGTAATGACGAATGTAAAAAAGCAATATCATGTTTTAAAAATAATAAATCTCCTGGAAATGACGGTCTAAGTATTGAGTTTTACGAAGCAATCCGGCCAAATATAAATAAATATGTTTTAGAATCATTTAAATACAGTTTCGAAAACAATAAACTACTTATCTCTCAAAGACAGTGATTAATTAAACTATTACCTGAACCCAATTAAGACAAAACAAATTTAGCGAATTGGCGACCCATAACTCTTAACAAATGTCGATGTAAATATATTAAGTAAAGTTCTGTCTAATCGTATCAAACCTTTCCTAAATCAACTCATACATACAAGTCCAACTGCATTTGTACAAGAAAATATCCGCATTATAGATGACAGCATTCATTTATCAATGCAAAAACGAATTACAGGATTATTATTAGCTTTAGATTTTCAAAAAGCATTCGACAGTATATCACATAAATTTATGATGCGCACTTTAAGTATTTTTGGCTTTCAAAAGAACTATTTCCGGTGGATAGAGACTCTATATTCGGACATTAGTGGTTATATCAATAATAACGGCCTTACAACATCCACATTTCAAATTAAAAGATGAGTGAGACAAGGAGATCCAATGTCTAGCAATCTATTCATTTTAGTTCTAGAAATTCTACTTCACAATAATTTAAATAGAGTAATAAAAGGAATAATATTCGCAAAAGCGGAAATAAAATTAACTGCATTTGCAGATGACTTGACGACTGTACTAAAAGCCTTTAAATCAGCGAGACATTTATTTGAAGTAATGAAACTTTACAGTAAAATATCTGGTTTACAAATAAACATATCAAAATTATGAACTTGAACTTTTCAAATAACAACACCGCACAGAATTTAAACAATATTTGGTTTTCACATTTCTCAAACGGAATTAAAATTTATGGTATTTTTTTTCTCGAACAACCATCTTTCATCAAGACAAAAAAAAAACAGATAAAAATTGATGAAATTATAAAGATACTAAATATTTGAAAAGAGCGAAATGTAAGCCCCATGGGCAAAATACAAATCATTAAAACATTCTGTCTATTAAAAATAATCTTTCCCGTAACGTCAATAGAAACTCCAGAAAAAATTAAGAACCAATTTAATACATTAATCTACACAAATTTCTCTGAAACGGTAGCGACAAAATTAAAAGAAATGTTATAACACAAAATGTTGAAAACGGCGGTCTTAAAATGATAGATTTCAACGAATTTCTAAAATGTCGAAGTATCTTTTGGGTCAAAAAACTAACATCATCAGATGATGGAACATGAAAAATATCCTTTCGAGACATCTTGGAAAAATATAATGGTGAAATATTGCCAATGTGTAACTACGAAAAAAATATTCCAATATCTTCTCCATTTTATAAACAAATACCATTTAATAATCAGGTCATATGGAATAATAAACACGTTAAAAGTAATAAATCATCAATATATAATAATACATTATTTAAGAATAACGATATAACAATTGTCACAGATATTATAAATTAATACAAGAAATAGTGCAAATAATTTAATTTTTAGAAGCTTAAAGTCGTTAATAAAATGTGTATCTAAAAATAAATTATACAACAAGTGATAAATGACCTAGAAACTCCAAACCCTAATCTATATGATTATTTTTAAAACAAATAATTGAAAAAAATTATAATAAAGACCTATCAAAAATAAAAAGTAAAGATGTCTACAACATATTAATGTTAAATAAATTTCAAAAACCGAAATCAATAGAAAAATGGGAACGACTACTTAATATCGAACTAAAAAAGAAGACACAAAAAACTATATTTCAAATATCGAAAACTACATGTTATAACATTAGACTGCGTTGTTTTATATATAAATATATTCACGATATTATCTACCACCTAGTCTGACTATGTACCCACTCGCAAAATATCTGTCAAGAAACCATCACTATATTAAAAAACTATAACATCGATTTTAAACCAAAAACAATCGATATACACCTTGGGGGTTTATAAACAAGATAATCAAAATTATAATCAATTGCCAACATTATCTGTCACACTTCTAAAACCACATAATAATATTAATAAAATTTTATATATATAAATGTAAACTAAAATAACCGCCATACCAAATAAAAACGAATACACATCATTCATAAACAACATAAAGAAAATAGAACTAGAATCTGCAAATAATCATCTCCATGAAGAATGGAGAAAACAAACCGAATAAAACCTCTTATATACAAGTAATATTATAACAACCGCAAAATATCCTATAATTTAATACAATATCTATTTGGAAACAAATTAATGAATAAATATGTATAAATCCATTTAAAATAGATACTTCTTATAACATTTTACATAAAATGTATATTTTGAAATATGTATTAGTATACTTTTAAGAATTATGAAATAGCGAGTATACACATGCAAAATAATATAAGTATCCGAAATGTATGTCATATTACTAAAATATTTGAAATATCTATCTTAACTACATGTATTCAAATGTGTGTGTGTGTGTGGGGAGTGGGGCTAGTGGTCTAGAGTGCCGCGCTTCGACCTCTAGCTGGTCGGTCACCTCTGGCTTGCGGCTGTGGTTTCGTGCCCTGGTGTGAGCGTATGTGGCATGGAGATAGGGGCGCCTTCTCAACCTCGTGGGTTTCCTCCGGGCACTCCGGTTTCCTCCTCAATACAAAAACAAATTACAGGATTATTATTAGCTTTAGATTTTCAAAAAGCATTCGACAGTATATCACATAAATTTATGATGCGCATTTTAAGTATTTTTGGCTTTCAAAAGAACTATATACGGTGGATAGAGACTCTATATTCGGACATTACTGGTTATACCAATAATTTATGATGCGCACTTTAAGTATTGTTGGCTTTCAAAAGAACTATAAGAGACTCTATATTCGGACATTACTGGTTATATCAATAATAACGGCCTTACAACATCCACATTTCAAATTAAAAGAGGAGTGAGACAAGGAGACCCAATGTCTAGCAATTTATTCATTTTAGTTCTAGAAATTCTACTTCACAATAATTTAAATAGAGTAATAAAAGGAATAATATTCGCAAAAGCAGAAATAAAATTAACTGCATTTGCAGATGACTTGACGGCTGTACTAAAAGCCTTTAAATCAGCGAGACATTTATTTGAAGTAATGAAACTTTACAGTAAAATATCTGGTTTACAAATAAACATATCAAAATTATGAACTTGAACTTTTCAAATAACAACACCGCACAGAATTTAAACAATATTTGGTTTTCACATTTCTCAAACGAAACTAAAATTTGTGGTATTTTTTTTCTCGAACAACCAACTTTCATCAAGACAAAAAAAAACCAGATAAAAATTGATGAAATTATAAAGATACTAAATATTTGGAATGAGCGAAATGTAAGCCTCATGGGCAAAATACAAATCATAAAAACATTCTGTCTATTAAAAATAATCTTTCCCGTAACGTCAATAGAAACTCCAGAAAAAATTAAGAACCAATTTAATACATTAATCTACACAAATTTCTCTGAAACGGTAGCGACAAAATTAAAAGGAATGTTATAACACAAAATGTTGAAAACGACGGTCTTAAAATGATAGATTTCAACGAATTTCTAAAATGTCGAAGTATCTTTTGGATCAAAAAACTAACATCATCAGATGATGGAACATGAAAAATGCCCTTTCGAGACATCTTGGAAAAATATAATGGTGAAATATTGCCAATGTGTAACTACGAAAAAAATATTCCAATATCTTCTCCATTTTATAAACAAATACCATTTAATAATCAGGTCATATGGAATAACAAACACGTTAAAAGTAATACATCATCAATATATAATAATACATTATTTAAGAATAACGATCTAACAATTGTCACAGATATTATAAATTAATACAAGAAATAGTGCAAATAATTTAATTTTTAGAAGCTTAAAGTCGTTAATTAAATGTGTATCTAAAAATAAATTATACAACAAGTGATAAATGACCTAGAAACTCCAAACCCTAATCTATATGATTATTTTAAAACAAATAATTGAAAAAATTTAAATAAAGACCTATCAAAAATAAAAAGTAAAGATGTCTACAACATATTAATCTTAAATAAACTTCAAAAACCGAAATCAATAGAAAAATTGGGAACGACTACTTAAAATCGAACTAAAGAAAGAAGACACAAAAAAACTATATTTCAAATATCGAAAAGTACATGTTATAACATTAAACTGCGTTGTTTTATATATAAATATATTCACAATATTATCTACCACCTATTCTACCTATGTACCCACTCGCAAAATATCTGGCAAGAAACCATCAGTATATTAAAAAACTATAACATCGACTTTAAACCAAAAACAATCGATATACACCTTGGGGGTTTATAAACAAGATAATCAAAATTATAATCAATTGCCAACACTATCTGTCACACTTCTAAAACCACATAATAATATTAATAAAATATTATATATATAAATGTAAACAAAAAAAAACGCCATACCAAATAAAAACGAATAGACATCATTCATAAACAACATAAAAAAAAACAAACTAGAATCTGCAAATAATCATCTCCACGAAGAATGGAAAACACAAACCGAATAAAACCTATTATATACAAGTAATTTTATAACAACCGCAAAATATCCTATAATTTAATACGATATCTATTTGGAAACAAATTAATGAATAAATATGTATAAATCCATTTAAAATAGATACTTCTTATAACATTTTACATAAAATGTATATTTTGAAATATGTATTAGTATACTTTTAAGAATTATGAAATAGCGAGTATACACATGCAAAATAATATAAGTATTCGAAATGTATGTCATATTACTAAAATATTTGAAATATCTATCTTAACTACATGTATTCAAATGTGTGTGTGTGTGTGGGGGGGGGGGGCTAGTGGTCTAGAGTGCCGCGCTTCGACCTCTAGCTGGCCGGTCACCTCTGGCTTGCGGCTGTGGTTTCGTGCCCTGGTGTGAGCGTATGTGGCATGGAGATAGGGGCGTCTTCTCAACCTCGTGGGTTTCCTCCGGGCACTCCGGTTTCCTCCCAATGCTAAAGACCCCTACGCGCAAGCGAATTATTGAAATAAAATGAAACCATGTTAGTCCCGAAATGACCTAGTTTGTGTCGAGTGGACGTTAAACCCCATTCCTCCCTCTCTCTCAGTGTATTCAAATGTATTGTTAGATGTATTGGATTTTAACGAGAATCTGAAAGAAAAAAGAATTGTTCAAATCTGCTAAAAGGTCGCTTGGTTATAACGAGAAAAGTTTCAAACGGGCAAAATTTCTTGTTTTTTAAAAGTTGCACAGAGCCTATGTGTACAACAGAATTTTGATTAAACCTTCAAAATAAGCACCATATGACCTACTTGGTTTCTTTTTATCAATATTTGACCTGATTTCAAAGATTTGCATTGTTTAAAAACAATTTCAATTTGCTGACATTATTTTAAAAGTTATCAAGGTGTAATAAAAAAAAATATATAATTCCAACTGTCGACTGACAATTGTGAATGTTTCCAAAGTATAAAGATATCAAAAAAATCGGATAAGAATTGTCGAACGAGATCTTGATGATAAACAAGCATTCATGCAGTCTATACAAAGGTGTGTCGACATTTCAATTAAATTCGAATAAATTCAAGTCATTCCCCCACTTCCAGGCCGAGACAGAAATAAACCAGTCATAACATTAGTTAAACTATCGAACACCGATATTAAGCGCAAACTTAGGATGAAAAAAACCCAACATGGTACTTTAACGGACAAATATATGGATGCAAAAGCAGTAAACAAAGTAAAAGTCAAAATAGACCCTTATGACAATCTACAGTATAAACTTTCTGCAGCCCAAAATGAGAGATAATACTCAAATAACTTTGGAGATTCAGCCACATGTTATGTATCTCGCTATAATTTAAGTTATTTGGCCACATGTTACGTATCTCGCTATAATTTAAGTTATATAATCTACTTTAGCAAATGTAGTTTGAACTTTAAAACTCTAACAACACACTATTGTATGACCCTGACTAAAATACCGGATTTTAAAGTTTGTATCTTATCAATCCCTTTTATTTCTACATCTACGAACCTCGGAAACATGTATGTATATAACTGTATTGAACTAAGTTACATCCCGATCTTCCACCAATCTCGTCCTCCCTAGACAATCGCCAATGACTTACAACTGCTCTAATTGGCTAATAGAAAACAGATTTGGCTAAAAAATTTGGCGAAAGCAATTCTGCACTTAATACATAAACAATGGCAAAAAAAAAAGAAACTCAAATTGACTGAAACATATCCGAACTTTTTCTTGATTTGGCTCATGAATTCTTACGCCAAGGGTGGGAGCCTATTTCTCCATGATCAAAAACAGATATCGATCTGGAACAAATTTTTCTATCGGTATAACATGTGGTGGCTACTTGATAAACTATTTTTGAAACTTCTGCGCATACCGGAAGTAGCCGTAGGTTGTCCGGAAAGTTAAAATCGGCCATAGTTTCCTCAATTCTTTACCCATTTGAAAACAAAAGACATTTTCGGAAACCCTGAATCTTTTTCCGAGACTTTGGCTATCTCACATTTTTCAATTTTGAATTTTCGCCCTTGATTTCTATTTTTCGAAAATTGAAAAAACGTTGTTTACGAGACAATTTTTGTTATTTTTCAAAATTTTGAAATTTGACCTACGTTTTTGGATTCCTGCAGTCTATGCGATTCCAGTAATATAAGTTTCATTCAGGGTTATCGCCCTTTATTTTCTGCCCATTTTCAAACACTTATATTTTTTTTGGAAAGGATAAAGCGATATTTCTGAAACCCCGGGAACATAAAGCCATATGGTTAGACAGTTAATTTCAACAACGATCCGTAAACCGGAAGTAGTCAAAATAATAAACCCCTGGAACATAAAGCCATATGGTCAGACAGTTGCATAAATCAATTTCAACAACGATCCGTAAACCGGAAGTAGTGGAAATAATGTCTGATATTTTGAAAAAAAAGGCAAAAAATGTGTGCTTTTGGAAAAAATGAAAAAAACATTAAATGTTTGTAAATGCTCGTTTATTTATCTTTGTTTCCAAAACTACTCAATGGATGTTTCTGACACTTCTGTTACAGGAAGTTAAGTATCCAGAAAACTTGTAAAAACTATCCCCACCATGATCGTAAAACCGGAAGTAGTCGACATAATGTCCGACATTTAAAAAAAAAAAATACGAACACCTTTTTTTTATTATTTATGAATATTTTTTGGTGGTATTTTACACAGGGTTAAAGTATCATCCTACTTGAGCAGAAATGAGAAAAAAAAATGTCTCGCTAATTTGTGTTAGCTGCCATTGGTTAATTTAGTCTTTCGTACCTAGATTAATAATGTATTGTTCGATTTGTATAAAACAAAGTTCATATGATCCGTGGTCTCAATTGTAATTTTTTTTGTTACAGTGAAATTTTTCTGTCTGAAAGGGGAAGTGACGTAATATTAACAAAAACTACAATTTTTACATTTCAGTGCCACTTTTTGAAAGCAAATATTATTTTTTTTCAAAATCTGATATAACTAAAAGGATGCGAGCTGTAAAAGCGCACAAAATCCTTAGCTCAGATTTTTTAATTTCAATTTTATTTTGGGGCAATTTGGAATAAAAAATTTTAAAAAGTGTAATATTTATTTATTTACAACCCTTTCAGCTTCTTCATATTTTGAAATATATATTCGTAACTTTCATAAACTCGTAGCAATAATCCAGACGAAGAGAATGTACGCGGCAAATAGTTTGTAATATGAGCGGTTGCCGAGAAATATGCAATTTTGCATGAATCACTTTTCACATTATTTTGCCTGTAAAAGAGTTAATTCATATCCGATTTTCAATATTTGTTTCCCATTTGATGCCTAATGCAATTTCGGAATAGGTTAAGCCAATTTTACATTTTCACTGTGACCGGAAATGACGTCATTTGGGCAAAAAATTATTTATGTATTATTTATGATATTTTTTAAACTATGCTATTTAATTCCCATCCACGAATAGCATGACCCCATACAACCATACAGATACCACAAAATGGTTTCTAACTTGTACGGTTACAGAGAAACAGGCGATCTTCTGCAAGTCACTTTTCAAGGTTTTTGGTCTATAAAAGTGTCAATTATTATTCGAATTTCATAAATGTTCACCATGTGATGCCTTATGCCATTTATGATTTCATTGAATTAATTTAACATTTTCATTATCACCGGAAGTAATGTCATTTTTGCAAAAAAAACAAAACAAACCAAATGTATTTTTAGCCTCCAAAACAAAATTTTTTGGATGTGAGATATATTTATTATTCGTTATTCGTTTCTGTCTGAAGGGTCCGGTCAGTTCCAACTCAGCCAACAAGATCCTGCAACGAACCAGCAAGTCCCTTGTCCGAGAACGCATCGAACACCACAGGAACACCAAACATCGTGTCCTATGTGAAATCTTCACATTGTACATTTGTATATATATATATATATATAGACCCTCTAGTTTACTAAATGTCATTGTGCTTGATAACGATAAGAGGATAATCTTTTAGAGGCATTTAGTAACTGGAAAGATCATTAAACTATAACACATACTTATGGAAGAACAATTACTAATTTATTTAGGCGACGTTTCGAAGAGTATTCTCTCAACGTTTTCAAGCAAGTGTATAATAAACCAGTTATTGTTGTCCCATAACTGTGTTAGTTCTGTCCTGAAAGCCGGTTCAGTGCTGCTTGCAGGTCTAGTTATTATTATTATTATTTTTCCATTTGATCATATCTCAGAAACTACTTGACGGATCGATTCGATGTCTTCAGTTTTACTGGGAAATTGGGTTAAACTTAACTTTTAAAGCTATTTTTGACGTTCTGCGACAATGCGAAATGTCCGAAATCACCGAAGTTGTCGTTTTTGAAATTTTGCTGTAATATTATCAATAATTGTCGGATTGTCACATTTGATACATTTTTACATAGTCGGAGACACGGCACATATCTACAATTCTTTAGATTTTTAATTTTTTACGAATCTGCAACTTTTTTTGTCACCGTATTTTTCCTTGGCCGCAATTTGCTATTTCAGATTTTAAGCCCTGGACTAATTATTTACTGTTCGATTTGTATAAAATAAAGTTCATATGCTCCTTGGTCCAAAATGTCATTTTTTGTTACCGGTCAAGTTGCCCTTCGGCAACGAAAGTGACGTAAATTTAGCAAAAACTACAATTTTGACAGTTAGGTACCACTTTTTGAAAGCAAATAATATTATTTTTTTCAAAAGTGGCATGACTGAAAGGGTGTGCCCTATAAAGACACAGAAAACATCGCGCTCAGTTTTTTTAATTTCGATTTCGTTTTCGGGTCATTTCCATTTAAAGGTGAAAAAATGAGCTATTCACAACCCATTCAGGCTTTTCATATTTTAAGATATTTCTTCCCAACTTTCATAAATTTGTAGCAATAATCTATACGAAGAGAATGCATGAGAAAATTAGTTTGTAATATGAACATCTGCCGAGTCCTTTTTTATGCTAGTTTTCCTGTAAAAGAGTCAATTATTATCGGATTTTCATAAATGTGACACTATTTTTGATGCGTAATGTCAATCTTAACTAGGTCTGTCACAATTGGTATGTTAAATTGGTATCTATAATTGTGACATGGTTTATTTCGATGATTTAGGGTACATAATTAATTTGGTAGATGGCTAAAGGGAATATTTATTTCTTTTAGAAAGATGTATTCATGATTGTACAGGTTTTGGTTAATAAAGTTTTATTATTTTCAATGTATATGCGTTGTTTTTTACAGAATGATTGTGGGTGTGTTTTAACAAGTTAGGTAATAAGGGTGTAAGTAATGAATGTGTCTGGATTGTGATGCATGTGCAGGTTATGCATGGGTTTGATTGGATGTTGGACTGACTAAAGTTTCTTGGTGTAGGAATTATAAAAGTTTTGTTAGAGAGGTTTTAGAAGTTACAGGGTATGGCTGTTTTCTCGATTTAGACCAGAGAGCTTAAAGGACCAGACATGACTGTTTTAATATCTATGCAGTAACACCAATAACTGGCGTTAGATGAATAAAACGTGGTAAAGTAAATAAGATGTATTTAAAGGGGATGAGTCCGTTTCTTGGTGAAATAACATTAAATTGATAATGTCCAGGTGATCGATATTTCAATCCAGGGGTAGTCTTGTGAATCCTATAAGTAGTTTAATCTTGGTGAACTTTGTGAATCAAACGCCTATGTAGTCTTGGTGAAGTATATTGAATCTTGGTGAAGAATATTTAAATCTTGGTGAAGTGTATGTAAATCTTGGTGATTTTTAATACAACTAGTGAGTCTAGGTGAATCCGGGAAAATTATGTGGATCTGTGACATGTGAAGGTTTTGTGAGTTTCCGAGAATTGTGTTCGGGTTAAAAGTGTTTAATAAAAAACCTACGCGATTGTGATGGTGGAAGTAAGATAGAGAATCAATCTGAATGCTAAACAAGAGGATTGATTGAATTAAAGGAGCAGAATATGCGATGCTGAAATGAACTGTAACTTTAATCATTGAATTTATTGTAAAACCTCTAGTATTATATATGTAAATAAATTCTAATAAGATACATATATTAAAATCTAATTAATTAGTTGAGTTGTTTATTGGTAGTTGGGGAAAGGGGCAATTAAGTAAAAGAACCTGAGGTCACTTTGTGACAAGGTCAATCCAATTAAACATTTTCAATGTCACTGGAAATGACGTACTTTAAGTAAAAGATGTTTTTTTATAGCCTTCGAAACAAATAATTTATTCAAATGAGTCTTTTTTGTTATTTGTTTAAAATTTTGATATTTAATTCCAATCACCTAATAGAATGAACCCATGCGATCGTATACATATCACAAAATAATGGTTTCTAACATGTTCAATTGCGGAGAATTAGGCGATATTCAACAGGTAACTTTTCAAGGTTGTTGGTCCATAAAAGTGTCAATTATTATTCGATTTTCATAAAATTTTCATTGAGTGATACCTACCATTTACGATTTCATACAAGTAATTTACGATTTTCATTATCACCGGAAGTAACGTCATTTTTCAAAAACTGTATTTTTATCCTTTCAAAGCAGATATTTTTTTCAATTGAGTCTGATTTGTTATTTTCTTACAATTATGATAATCGATTCCAATCAACAAATAGATTGAACCCATACGATCATATAGATCCCTAAAATGGTTTTTAACTTGTACGAGAAATATACGATTTTCTAGAAGTCACCTTTAAAGGTTTTTGTTCTCTAAAAGTGGCAATTAGTATTCGATTTACATCAAATTTTCACCATATGATGCCTTATGCCATTTCTGATTTCATAAAATCACCGGTAGTACTGTAATTTTGTCAGGATCACTTACATGTAACACATGTATAAAATGAGTTGATCCTGCTTCTACTGTATTTGATGTGTTTATGTGGAAATCTGTTTATCGGTTCCATTAGTAATGCAAGTGATATGAGTTCAAGGGTAACGTGGCACCGAAAGTGACATAAGTTCAAAGGTAATGTGCTACCGGTGAAACCCGTGATTGCTGCTTTGCCGGTCTATTTTGTTTTTATTGTGAAAGGCTCGGAGTACACGAGCTTTGTGTTTACTCATGTACGTGTGAAGCTAAAGGTTTCCTTGTACATTTTGTATTCATATATACACAGTATATATTTCTATTATTTAAACTATATTCTCTGTTTACATTCTTTACATTTCTTTTTCTTAATTTATAATACTTTTCAGGTATTAAATGAAACGAAAGAAAAGATGAAGGGATCAAACAAAATATTAAACCAATAAATGTGTTCATGGGATAATTATATTTCAATACACAAACTTTACCAACATGCCATGCAATGCTGGGAGACTTCCCGATGACCAATATAACACTATAGTGCAAAGTTATACTGGTCTTATAGACGACATTAAACAGGACCCTGTTGGTCTTGCTCGTTCATTGTTTCAAAAGCGTGTCTTCGATGATGATGATGTAGAGAAAATAAAGAGAGAAGAAAGATGTGTTACAGGCAGTAAAAAAGATGCTGCTAATAAATTGTTGGATATCCTTTTAAACTCCGGTGATGCAGCCTATGGATCATTTATTGATGCACTGAATGAAAATGGTTATATTGATGCTGTCAGACGATTAACATCAGGTTAGTTATGATTTTATAAAATTGATTTTTATATTATATGATTAAAACAACAGTTTGAGAGTCTACAATAAAATTAAAATGAAATGAAATGGAGTTTAACGTCCTACTCTTCTGCACCTAACCTGGGCTAATGGAAGACGGACATACGCTATACAGTGTGCTATGAGGGAAATTTTGCCCGGGCAGCGGCGCAACGGCCTGTTCTTATATCGAATTCCAACTGCCAAGGGATTTTTTACGTGCACGCCAATGTGTGCACGGTACCTCGGTTTTCGTCCCATCCCAATGACTAGACAGCTGTCCTTGTCCGACCCTCCGTTCTGCATCCAATAAAATTCAAGATGATTATATACATCTCGATTTCTGATTGTTATCCTGCCCATTGTGCATCTTTATTTCAGAGAACAAAATACAAGATAGCTCCGAAAAGACAGGGAGAGTTACAGAAAAGCAACATATCGAAGTGGAAAAAGGGAGACCATCTGAGGAGAAGTACAACAGGATTCGTGATAATTACGACCATTTAACAGACGAAATTAAAAACAATTATAAGGATGTAATGAATAGTTTGTTTAATTATAAAGCCATCAGTGATGATGATGTGGAACGAATAAAGAAAGAAGAGATGCGTCAAGATGGGGGTAAAAAATCAGCCACCAGCGAAATGTTGGATATTGTTTTAAACCGTGGTGAAACAGGTTATACGAAATTCCTGGAAGCACTTTATACAAACAAATGTTTTAAAGCTGTGTTCAGATTGGAACCAGGTTAGTTATGATTAATTATAATAAGTCTCTAGTCTATAAAATAGAATAAACTAATGTTATTTTATATTATTTAAGAATGATTACGGGTTTACATGAAAATATGTTACCTGTGTCACAAGGTCCTCTAGAAGGTCCAGTGATGTTCACTGTGTACACAAAGCAGATCGGGCATTTTAAGTTATTCAAAATGATTAAGGGTTTCGGTAAAACACAAATCTGATTTGGGTATGCTGTACACTGTAAAAAAATTTCCATTTTTTATGTCGTCGAATTCCGTAGTTTAACACCTTTTTTTCTGTTAATCGATGGATTTGTTTGAGTAATTGTGTTCAAATTACGTGTTTTATGTAATTCGGTGGAATATTCAGTATTAAACTGGAAATTTCCGTGAAATTTAGGGATATAATATTTTATTCCCTTCTGTAACGGACTTAATTCTGTTATTTTACGGAATAAACTGTGACAGTATTTTGTCTCTAATTAGGTTCTTGATGACAACCCTTGAATATAACTTGTAAATATACCTTTATTCTGCTTCTTACATATTAGGTACAAATATCATAATGTAAACGACCGTAGAACTAACTTCTATGAAGGGAATCATGCTTAGCTTGGCTTAACACGAGTGTGCCAACTCCAGAAGCTCTCGTCTCGTCTCGTGCTAAGGCGCCCATGGCCTTCGCTCAGTCCTGGCCGGACCTAAATCCTAGCCCTGACTGGACCTCACTCCCAGCTCTGACTGGACCTAACTGACCATTCGTTTATGTTCTGAGTTTATAAACGTGTTCAAGACAAAGAAGCTCATTAGACACCTGTCTAATGTATCATGCATAATATCAGGTTTAACATTCAATCTAGTTTATCAGATAAAGAAAGTTAGATAAGACATGCCAACAACAAGATATAGTTACGCAATGACATAAGGAATGCTACCAAGATCTCCAGTCGGGTGTTGATAGCAACAGGTTTATGTTACAATCACTTACACGTATTTTAATATGGCAGGACGATTCTATGACATATGTCATTGTGTAATAAAACGATGGAATGACAGGAAAGTTACGTGAAATTTGGGGATAAAATATTTTATTCCATTATATAACGGACTATTTCTGTTTTCAAATGCAACGATAAGAAATCGTATAAATATATAATCATTCGTAATAATTATCATTTTATAGTATTCATTTCAATTTAGTAACTATAATATGAAGGATCATATTGTGTAAAGTTTGGTATATTAATAGTCATGTATATCTAATTTCTATTATTTATAAGATCTATAAAGTGTATTCTCATTCATCATACGGTAATCAGATTGTAAGTATTTTCATAAATGTGTAAAAACAAATTTACAACGCTCTTTAAGTATAGGTTGTATTGTCTAGTATCTAAGCACGCTTAAATCTGGATAATACCGCAATTGATAATACCGCAAACTTACACCGGTCCTAACACTAACCATCAATAGATGTTAGAGATACTCTATTCTCCATGAGGTTATTCTTGTATTAGCGGAAATAGGTTACGTAAAATATCGTCAGCGATACCCCTTCGGCGGAAACGGACGTTAAATAAAGCTATTTCGCACACGCATATAAAGTCAATGGTTAATTCAATGAAATATTGATCATTTTCGAGTCTAGGAAACAAAAATTACCAGGATTTGTATTTCTGTACATGTATTTGAAAATGGAATTTATGTTAATTGAGGGAATTTCTGTAAATTACAGGAAAAACAAATACGGATAAAATTTTCCTGGTAATTTTTGTTTCAGGAATTTTTTCCGTTTTTTCACGGATATTTTTGTTACAGTGTAACGCCTTTGTACAACTCTGTACATTGACAAATAACGCCAATCTCATGCGCAGTAAACATTCGCACATCTCTTCATAGTACTGAATTATGTAAAATATTATATTTTTATTTTCTGTAAACTACATCCAAATAAAATTTGTTAAATTCTTATGAAATAAAAAAAAGCATGTCGCATTTCGCGTAAATGGATTCATTGAATAGCACGTGGAGGCGTAGAATGAATAAAATTTGACAATTTTGCGCCAGATATTTAACGTGTTTATACTCACTTTAATGTTTTATTTGCTGCCTTCTTCCCAGTTGTTTATTTAAACCAGTCATGATCAGAATATGCTCAAGAATTATCGTCAAGTTTCTAATCAAACTTTCACATCGCTATTGTTAATGGACTGGGTTAATGTAAACGGGCATACGTCATACACTGTACTATAAGGGATATTGTGCCTGGACAGCGGCGCTGCGGCCTGTTCTTATATCGAATTCAAACTATCACACGATCTTTTACGTGCACTCCAATGTGCACAAGAGACCTTGACAGGCACTCCGTCCTTTTCCGATACATTTATTAATTTAATTTAAAATTTAATTTACAATCGTAACAATTTTAAGCAAGATGTAGCTAAAGCCGCCGCTGTTATACGTTATACACTGGTTGCAATGTAGTATTTATTGCGCATGCTCTCCATATAAGAATACGCCAGTCTGTTTACTAATGACGCAATGTTCAACCAGGCTAGAAGAGTGGATTGCCTAACGTTTAAATAATAAACAATAATAATGCGTTGTCCACTTTATTTTTCTTGTCATAGCGTTTGCAAATAAATCATTGATTTTATTTGAGATTTTGTTTAAATCTTTACCGTCCCAGCACAGCACAAAATTGTAGTTTTATATATTTTCGATGTGTTAATAACACCCTGTAATTTCCAGTGTATGTGAATGCGTAATGCACGGATTGGGGACTAGTATTAAAAAATATACCACTACTTTATTTTAGGGCAAATCGCAGATGCTACATATTTTTTTCCTCACTTTTTTTTGCAATGAGTAAAAACGAATTTTTGTTCTTTTTATATAATGATCTGTTAATATCTAAGAGGGTCGGGTTGTCGACTGTTCTAATGCGTGTGTTTTATATCATAATTTCTGTCATTGGGTCAACTGACACTTCAAGCTTGTATGTTCCAATGGGTAGAGTAGCCAACCCAACCTCGTGGGGTTTTTCCGTGTCCTCCTGCTGCCCAAGAACAATACGTGCAAACGAATTATTGAAATGAAATTGTGCCATATGTTTGAGGATCAAAATATTCAACAAAATTGAAAAAGGGTATGTCAGATTGCCTTGAATTGTTTTGTTTTGTAAGAAATATGGAGTTTTTTCGATCCAACCGGAGGTGCCACCATCTTAAACGTGAAAATCCCTAAGGGTTTGGGGGTGGTGGGGGGTTGATGTCGAATGGTTAGCGTGTGTGCGCCATATCATAAGCCCTGTCATTGAGTCAACTGGCGTGGTTTCGATTCCCCGGTTGTGCGTGACAATGAATAGGGTCGCCTGTCGAAGCTCGTGGGTTTTCTCCTCCGGTATCTTCCAACTGCTAAAGATCCCTACGCGCAGGCGAATTATTGAAATAAAATTAAACCATATGTTAGTCCCCAATAGCCTAGGTGGTGCGAAGTGGACGTTAAACTTTTGCGATATTTTACTTACAGACATGGGAGTTACATTTTCTGAATCCTTGAAAGAATGCCTATAAAATTTAGAGAGCAGAATTTTGATTTCGGTCAACCGGTGGTCACCATTTTGAATTGAATATGAAAAATAGTAAAAACAATCCACGTAAACGAGCGTGAAAATAAACACCATGGGCTGTAGTTTGGAGCCTTTGTGTCCTATATATCCAGCAGAGCCTCGTCAGGGTCAAATTCTCTGTACATGAAGCTTTCGAAAATGCAAATTTCCACTTTGAATTTTTTCGTACCGACTAAGTTGTTTACTACGGAAGCCCATGAGGGTCAATCAAATGAAAAAAAAAAATATTCTGACTATCTTGTAATTACAAGATAGCTATCTTGTAGTTACAAGATAGCCAAAGCCCATAAGGGTCAATCAAATGAAAAAAAAAAACATAATTTATTTCAAGGTTGTCCCACAGTAATTTATCGGATAGTTATAGGCCAAAGAAGTGTGTGTGTGGCAGAGAGAGAGAGAGATATATATAGAGGGAGAAGGGGGGGAGGAGAGGGGGAATGGGGTTTAATGTCTACTCGACACAAACTAGGTCATTTTGGGACTAACATATGGTTTAATTTAATTTCAATAATTCGTTTGCGCGTAGGGGTCTTTAGTTGTGGGGTGGGGGTTGGATGGCGAATGGTTAGCACGTGCGCGCTGTATCATAAAGCCTGTCATTGAGTCAACTGGCGTGGTTTCGAATCCCGCGTTGTACGTGACAAGGAGTAGGGTCGCCTGTCCAACATCGTGGGTTTTCTCCGGGTCCTCCTCTTTCCTCCCACTGCTAAAGACCCTACGCGCAAGTGCATTATTGAAATAAAATTAAGCCATATGTTAGTCCCGAAATGACCTAGTTTGTGTCGAGTGGACGTTAAACCACACACCCCTCTCTGTTTGCAGTTGGAGGAAACCGGAGGACTGACAACCTGATGATGCCGATCCCGTAACATACAATAATACTTCGTTGAGCTGGAGGGTTGGCAGGTTGATTTGTTAGCACGTGCGCACTGTATCGTAAAGCCTGTGGAGTGATTTCGAATCCCCCGTTGTACGCGACAAGGAGTACTCCCTACTCCCTACTCTCTCCCACACACACACTTCTTTGGCCTATAATTATCCGATAAATCAGTGTGGGACGACCTTGAAATAAATTAGGTTTTTTTCATCTGATTGACCCTAACGGGCTTCTCCGTTTCTTGTAATAAAAGAAAACTAATTTGGCTATCTTGTAATTACAAGATAGTCAGAATATTCTTTTTTCATTTGATTGACCCTTATTGGCTTTGGCTATCTTGTAATTACAAGATAGCCTATCTTGTAACTACAAGATAGATATCTTGTAATTACAAGATAGTCAGAATATTTTTTTTCATTTGATTGACCCTTATGGGCTTCCCTAGTTTACGGTGCATTCTTTTCCTTAATTTTCAAAATCTTCAGAATCAGGTCAAATGTTGATGGCAAGCATATAAGTATGTCATTTCGTGCCTATTTTGGAAGTTTTATTATTGGTTGATAACCAAATGTTTTGTGCAACTTTTAACGTGTTAAAAAGGGAAATTTCGCCCGATTGAAAACTTTACAGTTATAATTTAGTTAATAAGTCTTTTCTTGTTTTGAGTTCCCCTTGTCAGTGATGCAGAAGGAGGGCCCGTGTATACATTGGAGTGCACGTAAAAGATACCCTGGCAGTTGGAATTCGATATAAGAGTAGGCCGTTGCGCCGCTGCCCGGGCGAAATTTCCCTCATAGCACACTGTATGGCGTATGCCCGTCTTCCATTAGCGCAGTTAGGTGCAGAAGAGTAGGACGTTAAACCCCATTTCATTTCTTTTCTTGTTTAAGATTCTTAACAAAATCAATAACATCTGATAGGAAGTGATGTCTGGTCATTATGAACGATGTAATTAAAAACATCTATAGATATCACAAAATCCTTTCTAATTTATTCAGTTGGAGAGAAATAAACGATTTTCGGGTCTGTCAAAGTGTCAATTATTATCCGGTTTCCATAAAACTTTAACCATGTGAATCTTAATGCCATTTATGATTTAATATAATTAATTTAACTTTTTCATTATCACCGGAAGTAATGTCATTTAATTCTGTTTAATTTTTAAGCAAATTCATTTTGATTTCAAGTGGTTATTTCTGTAATCTAATTGAAATATTTTGTTGGATCTTCGTTTGCAAATGATACAAAAAAATGTGAATAGTAGGCAAATATATACAGAATATGCAACAAAGATAAGAATCAAATACAATTAAAGTTAAACACCTTTGATTAGGGGACCATTAAGGATTAACCCAACACAACGAAAAATTAACACTATCAATGAAAAACCAATTAACCTGAGCTATAGATAAACAATAATATAAAGAGAAGTGTGTATGTATAAGCTGGAAGTCCCGAAGGATAAAACCTATTATAAGAGTATAAATCTGGAAGAAAGAAACCGTAAATATATTAATTCTATGTATAAAAGGCCAATACATGTAAACTATATTATGACTGTAAAACAGCAAACCAAGATATGTAAAGGATATAACTCGACTGTGAAACTGGGTAAGCACTGATCATGAGTTGTGTTAATTCTGAAAGCTTAAAATCATGAATGAAACCTAATATTAGACTTAAACATGGATGGTGGAACCCTAAATATATTCTTCCAATAAACTGAAACCAATAAATGTGAAAACTATCCCCCGACTGTCAAATTGGTTAAGTGCTGAAAGTTAAGATATGAAGGATGTGTAATTAGACTGTGAAAACCGGATAAGCACTGAAATAGAAATAAAGTATTAGAATTAATGTATAAGTTGGTCATAAGCCCTTGGTATAAATAGTCTGACATCACGGTTTAACTTGGTTGTTGATGTGTCACGTTGTAATCTGTCCCTATCATTTGCAATCGTGAAAGTGATCTGAAAAATACATGTCAATTCGTATATCAGTTTGCCAATTTGTTTTTGCATAAACATAATCCGGTGAATGTTTATAATAATAAATTACATATTTTGAAATTATTTTATTAATTACCTACTATGAACAAGTTAGTTGTAAATGATTAGCATAAAATAAATGAAATGAAGTTGTTTGTAATTTTTATTATCTTAGATAAATCTAGCTAATGGGAAAATTTAATTTTATCTAAAAAGTTTAGATAATTTTATTGTAAATGTATTTTTCACCATATTTCTACCAGTTGCGAAGCCTGAAATGAAACCTCGCGTAAATAAGTAGTACAGGCCTTATACTCGTGAATTAAGAATTTTACATTTTTTTTATCAAAGTAGGCCTTTTTCGAAAGTTCTTTTCATTATCGCAGCTAGATCATTACTCACAGATTTGCCTTTAGTAATGAGAAATAAAATTTGATAAAAAAAACAAGAAAAGAAAATATTTTATAGTCGATTTTAACTATTAAGAAGTGACATTAATTTTTTTTTTCTAATTTCCTAACCTTTCCACGGACAATAGATAGGCCTACCGCTCGCCTGCTATAGCCTCGCACTAGACATTATTATAACACAAACATGTAGAAACTACATGGTGCATCTTATATTTGATCAATTAAATATTATTGAAAATTTCGACAGCTATTCTATGACGACATGCACGGAAATTATTATAAGTCTAGTGATGTTTAAATTCAAGTATGGATAATTATTAACTTGTATGAATATTAAAGTCTTAGTTAGGCCTACCGTTGAAACGGCGCCTGTCATGACATATGAACAGTTCACCATAATCTGTTTTCATTATCTAGCTGGCAGACACTTTCGAAACCCGATGAAAATGAATACGACATTCAAAATAATTTTCAGCAATCTGTAACATAAAGACCAGACCCGTTTAAAATTAAACAAAGGCAAAACATAATCTATTTTGATTAGCCCTAGCTATCCCAACGCAAATCAATCGCCATGGTGCTCGGGAATATTACCAGACAATAAAAAAAAACAAACAAAAAAAACTGCGGTTCCTTAGTTGACAGTAATTTATTTATTATTTATGTATGAAATATTGTTTTCATTTTAACAAAATATCAGAAAATATATAAAACAGGCATCTGCCTCAGCCCTAGCACCATACTTGATTATTTCCCGGTTGCAATATTGCAACAGTCTCTTTAAAGATTTTCTACTTTAGCGCCTACAGCCCAGATAGAAGATACAAATTAACTTTTCCGGGAATTACTCTTTAATATGAATTCTTTTATATCTGCACAATTAAACTTTACTGGAAAAAATAAACCTCACAGCCTTAAAGAACGTTTAAATTCAACAAGAGAAATTATTATTAAAATAAACATTAAAGATAAATGATAACGTTATCCGTGATTTTATTTTTGAAACAAAACGTTCTCCATTGTCTGATTGCGCATATAAAGATAACTGTCATAGTTCAGTTTATACCCCCATATTTCCATGTGTTTGGCAACATAAGAGTTCCACAAGATATTGGACATAAAAAATAAATCATTTATATTTAGTTTCTTTTTTCTCAAATTTTCATAGTGTTCACAAGATAATGGACATCTATGTTAATGGTACTTTTGTGGTGAAAAACACCACAGCGTAAAATCTGATAAAACTATTAATGTTGCAGCAAAATAAATAGAAAATAACTGTACACAAGTGTTTATGTTCCCCAAATTGTGCATATCAAGCCGTAACCCTGTGGACTAGGGCCCTTGATTCTACGCTAAATCGGGTTTATATCTTGTAGACCCTCTGGAGGTCCGATATAAAAAAGACGTTTAAATTTATCATCGTTAAAGGAAAAGTTCGACTTTCAATGAAAGGGTGCCGTTTTCAATGTTCGATACTTTTATTATTCTACTCCTGATATTTTGGACTGTTGATTGAAGTTTTCATATAAAAGACTACCGATAAGACTCTTTGTAGAAGAAATTCCCAAAAAAATATTATGTTATTGACTTTAAGAGAAAAGAACATTTAAAAATGCTCCAACTCGTAAAAATATGACTTTTTGGATTTTCGATCTCTTTTTTTCTGCTATCCCTGATATTTAAAAAAAAATATGATACAACGATTTCACACAACAGGCTAGCTATTAGACTCTCGATTAACAAGAGTTTCACCGCACTCCCTTCATTATAACCGACGTTATCTTGCCCTAAAAAATTTAACAAATCAGCATGCTTATCTCTGCTTACCCTAGGCAGAAAATGCTCATCTTTGAACTCAATCATGACATTGACATAGTGAACGTCTACACCGAGATTGAACATTCTAGCTCAATTAGAAGAAGAATTATTGTGTTTCAAAGTCTCGGCCCTTCAAATTGCTACTACTTTTCATATTCACTTCAAAATGGCAACCATCAATTGACCTAAATCAAAATTCTGCTCTGAACAATTTTTAGGCCATCCTTCAAGAATTCAGAAAATATAACTCCCGTGTCTGTAAGTAAAATAGCAAAAAAAGCCTTAGGGATTGTTCACGTTTCAAGATGGTGGCACTTCCGGTTCGATCGACAAACTCCATATTTTGTATACGAATCAGTAATTAATTGTCTAGTATCGAAACAAAAAATCAGGTCACATTGACCTATATTTCGTCAATTTTTTTGAAACATTTGATCCTTAATTGCTCCAAGGGTAGATAAGTTAGAAAATTTCAAAAGTCATTTTTCAAGTCGCATAATTAAGGTCTACTTACATAGTAAATTTCATGAAAATCGTACAACTACTAAAGAAGTTGTCGAGTTGGTGTAAACTTCCGGTTCGAAATCACAGCGACGAATTTTCGAAATTCAAAATTGCAGATTTGAAGTAAATGTCTAAGGATACTCAAAGAAAAAAGAATTAGTAAAATAGATCAAATAGTCACAAAATTACAGCATTGTAGGTCAAATGCATGCGTTCGTAAAATTCGGTGATTTCGGATTCGTAAAACGTTTTGAAAATATATTTAATCAAGATTCGCACCCATTTTTTTGTGGGGGGGGGGGGGCGTAGGTCAAAATTTCAGAAAGATCCTATGGATAGAATCTGAGAAATCCAATTTGCAGAAAACACACACACAAAAAAAATAATAATAATAACTTTAACAGAAACAATAAGTGTTCATATGTAATACATATAAAAGCTTAATAAGAATATTAATTTTAACAAAAACAATAGTGTTTCACACAATCCTAATTATTGTTGTATGTGTGTTTATTGAAATCGGAATACAGAACAGTTTACAAGACTTCTGAACTTTTAATTAAAAAAACCTATTTATATTAATAAGAATTGCTATTATCATTAATAATTTTTAATAATTGTTTTATGTGTATTTATTGACAACCTAATATTTAACTTTATGTAAGAACTTCCCAATACTTTTTATTGCTTTTTTTGTTGTGTTTAGGTGTATTTTGTGTTATTGTTTGGCGCTATCGGACAGCTTTTAGCTTGATTGTGGACGCCGTATTAATTATTACACGTATATGCCATGTATTGTGAAGCCCGCTCATATTGTATTTATATAAGATCTGAATATTGAATTTTCTAACAGAAAACAATAAAAGAAAACATCCAACACCAGAACAAAAACCTACTAAAAAGAAGAAAACAGGAGAAGCAGGTAAATCTTAATTCTGCTGCGTTATCAATTTTCTCAGAGGAGGATCACCGGTAGTAATTGAGAACAGATTAGTCGTCTCGATCAAAATCTATAAGATTACTAGATTAGATAATTTTATTGTAAATATATTTTTCCCCATATTTCTACCAGTTGCGAAGCCTGAAATGAAACCTCGCGTAAATAAGTAGTACAGGCCTTATACTCGTGAATTAAGAATTTTACATTTTTTTTTATCAAAGTAGGCCTTTTTCGAAAGTTATTTTCATTACCGTAGCTAGATCATTACTCACAGATTTGCCTTTAGTAATTAGGAATAAAATTTAATAAAAAACAAAAAAAAAAAATATTTGAGATCGATTTTAACTATGGAGAAGTGACATTAATTGTTTTTCTAATTTCCTAACCTTTCCAGGGACAATAGATAGGTCAATAGCTCGCCTAAAAGCTTAATAAGAATAATAATTTTAACAAAAACAATAGTGTTTCACACAAGCTTCGCAGTGTGAAACCCTAATTATTGTTGTATGTGTGTTTATTGAAATCGGAATACAGAACAGATTTCTGAACTTTTTATTAAAAAAAACCTATTTATATTGATAAGAATTGTTATTATCATTAATAATTTTTAATAATTTTTTTATGTGTATTTATTGACAACTTTATGTAAGAACTTCCCAATATTTTTTATTGCTTTTTTGTTTGTGTTTAGGTGTATTTTGTGTTATTGTTTGGCGCTATCGGACAGCTTTTAGCTTGATTGTGGACGCCGTATTAATTATTACATGTATATGCCATGTATTGTGAAGCCCGCTCATATTGTATTTATAAGATCTGAATATTGAATTTTCTAACAGAAAAAAAGAAAAGAAAACCTCTAACACCAGAACAAAAACCTGCTAAAAAGAAGAAAACAGGAGAAGCAGGTAAATCTTAATTCTGCTGCGTTATCAATTTTCTCGGAGCAGTATCACCGCCAACCCAAGCGAATACTAAGGTGGTAATTGAGAACAGATCAGTCGTCTCGATCAAGATCTATAAGATTACTAATCATGTAGAAATTCACCTAATGTGTGATTGCGCAAATGAAGATAACTGCCATAGATTTTCCTTATGCCCAGTCTATAAAATATACTCCAGTATTATCCTAGCTCTAATGTGATATGCCAATCCAGATCATACAAATGATAGTAATTCCAGCATGTTCATAAAAATAAAGATACACGTGACAATCATATAATCAAAGTAGCCACAATATTTTTATGAGAAATAAATAGTGCATGTGAAACATTACCTGTTATTTGTTACTTGTTTTATAGGTTACAAAAAAGATGGCGGTAATTCTACAATTAATAGAATAGAGACACATTCGAACATAGAGAATGTAAGTTATTTTATATTCTATTTTTGTCCATTGGTCAGAAACTTTCAATAACTATACGTAGATTAATTACGAGAATCTACCTATCAGACCAACACCTGACAACTGAATGTTATATTATATGAACACAATTACTGAGTTTATTACTGCGTGACGTTAATACGTGGAAGCTCTCGTCTGTATCAAGGAAATTATACAAATATATGAATGATATGAATGGTAGACACATGAAATGAAATGGGGTTTAACGTCCTACCTGTCTTCAAACATAGAGATATGCACAGTAGAATAAACTCTCAATCGCATTTTCGAAAAAATTAAACATTGTATGTGCTTATAACTGTTACATTACCAAAATGTCTGTAAAATTATGCGTTTCAAACAAAAAAAGCTAAATTTCCTTTGTTTTGCTTTATTAGCCCAGTGAAATCCATCAGCTAGAACAGATAACAGATTTACCAAATCGGTTTGGTAAGTATTAAACAATATTCTGTGCAGTATTCCACACTTAGTTCCATTGTTAATTTACGCTTTTAATTTTTTACAAATTTTAATAGTCTAAGTTCTTGTAAACCCTGAAAATCATGTTTCCTAATATTAATCCTCACGATCTGGACATGGATTAACATTACTTTATAGCATTTGTGTTTCTTGAATGTAATCATTTCCTGCTAATGCACCTGGTTAGTAATATGGGCCTGAAAGGTAGATTGAACAGCTGTTAATTTTAATTACCATAAGGGGGGAACAAAATGTCTTGAGTAATATTACAATAGAGAATTCAACTTAAGTAACATATCCCGAAACATTTTTTTTAACACCGTGACAAGTTCCTTTAATTAACCCTAAGCTAGCTTTGTTTTGTTATTAACGGTTTGGGAGGTTGATTCCAAACTGTATACATACATAGGGAGTCGTATTTGACAGCCTTCTCATTAAAATTTTTTGCTAGGTGGATTTAATTATGACTTGGGTTAAAATAAAATATCACCGATAGCGCTGCACAAGTACACAATGCAATGCACCCTCGAGTTCCTGTCGATATTGCGCATATCGGACTGTAACTTCCTAATTATGGTCCCTGATTGTACAAAAAAATCGCGTTTTTAGCTTGTGGTCCCTTTAGAGGTCACAATTTTTATCCGATTTAAAAAAACTGTTGCACAAAATGGCCAACCTTTGTACGCAAATGGTGCAAATAAATAAAACCTTAAATTCTTGTTTATATCACAAATATTTTGGTCCCTGTCGATAATCGCGACTATCTGAATGTAACATTTTAAATTACATTTATGAAATCGTACATGACATTAGGCATCACATGGTGAAAATTGTTACGAAAATGGAATAATAATTGTGACTTATGTTGCAAATCGTTACATTTCTCGGCAACTGAACAAGTTAGATTTTAAATATGACTCGGTTGGATAAAATATTTGTTTTGAAGGCTGAAAATACAGTTTTTGCCAAAATGTCATCATTTCCGGTGACAGTGAAAATGTTAAATTGGTTTAACTTTGTCACAATTTGCATTAGGCACCAAATGGTGAAAACAATTTCAAAATCTATCAATGACTTAAACTTGTATAGGCAAAAGAAAGACGAAAAGTGACTCATGCAAAATTGCCTATTTCTCGGCAACCACTCATGTTGCAAACTAACTTTAGACTAGATTGTATTCGTACGGACTATGGGTACAAGTTTATAAAAATTACGACGAAATATTTTAAAATATGAAGACGCTGAATCGGTTGTAAGTA
The DNA here is from genome assembly GCA_036850965.1 of Patella caerulea. NCBI lineage: Eukaryota > Metazoa > Mollusca > Gastropoda > Patellidae > Patella > Patella caerulea. The sequence continues at coordinate 2,651,289 of JAZGQO010000002.1, forward strand.
GCTTCATTTTACACCCTTTGTATACGCCCACATTTTCATGTGGACGTATATCGTTTGGGGGTCACAATAATTATCCGATTTAAAAAAAAAAACGTTTGATTTTATCACCGTTACACCCTAAGAAAGGGTGAGTTCGAATTTCGGAAAAATTGCCAGACAAAATGGCCGCCGTTTGTACACGAATAGTGTATAAAATGGTATATCAAAGTTTTTTCATATTTATTAGTTTCAGTTTATTGGAAGAATATGTTTACGGTTTTCCCCGTCCAGGTTTAAGTCCAATAATAGGTTTCTTTCAAGACTTTACCACAGCTCAGTGCTTATCCAGTTTCACAGTCTAGTACATATCTTGGTTTGCAGTACTTATCCAGTTTTACAGTCATAATATAGTTCACATGTATTGACCTTTTATACATAGAATTAATATATTTACGGTTTCTTTCTTCCAGATTTATACTCTTACAATAGGTTTTATCCTTCGGGACTTCCAGCTTATTGATTCCCATACTTTTGTTACTGTAAAATTGGTTAAGTGCTGAAAGTTAAGATATGAAGGATGTGTAATTAGACTGTGAAAACCGGATAAGCACTGAAATAGAAATAAAGTATTAGAATTAATGTAAAGGTTGGTCATAAGCCCTTGGTATAAATAGTCTGACATCACGGTTTAACTTGGTTGTTGATGTGTCACGTTGTAATCTGTCCCTATCATTTACAATCCTGAAAGTGATCTGAAAAATACATGTCAATTTGTATATCAATTTGCCAATTTGTTTTTGCATAAAAATAATCCTGTGAATGTTTATATAATAAATTACATTTTTGAAATTATTTTATTAATTACCTACTATGAACAAGTTAGTTGTAAATGATTAGCATAAAATAAATGAATTGAAGTTGATTGTAATTTTTATTATCTTAGATAAATCTAGCTAATGGGAAAATTTAATTTTATCTAAAAAGTTTAGATAATTTTATTGTAAATGTATTTATCACCATATTTCTACCAGTTGCGAAGCCTGAAATGAAACCTCGCGTAAATAAGTAGTACAGGCCTTATACTCGTAAATTAAGAATTTTATTTTTTTTTATCAAAGTAGTTCTTTTCATTATCGTAGCTAAAACAATACTCACAGATTTGCCTATAGTAATGAGAAATAAAATTTAATAAAAAACAGGAAAAAAAAATATTTGATATTCGATTTTAACTATTAAGAAGTGACATTAATTTTTTTTTTTTTTCTAAATTCATAACCTTTTCACGGACAATAGATAGGCCTATCGCTCGCCTGCTATAGCCTAGCACTAGACGTTATTGTAACACCAACATATAGAAACCACATGGTGCATCTTATATTTGATCAATTAAAAAATTATTGAAATTTTCGACAGCTATTATATGACGACATGCACGGAATTAATGTAAGTCTAGTCATGTTTAAATTCAAGTATGGATAATTATAAACTTGTATGAATATTAAAGTCTTAGTTAGGCCTACCGTTGAAACGGCGCCTGTCATGACATATGAACATTAAACCATAATCTGTTTTCATTATCTAGCTGGCAGACTCTTTCGAAACCCTATGAAAATCAATACGACATTCAAAATAATTTTCAGCAGTCTGTAACATAAAGACCAGACATGTTTAAAATTAAACAAAGGCAAAACATAATCTATTTTGATTAGCCCTAGCTATCCCAACGCAAATCAATCGCCATGGTGCTCAGGAATATTACCAGACAAAAAAAAACCAAAACAAACTGCGGTGCTTTAGTTGACAGTAATTTATTTATTATTTATGTACAGAATTTTGTTTTCATTTTAACAAAATATCAGAAGATATATAAAACAGGCATCTGCCTCAGCTCTAGCACCATACTTGATTACTTCCCGGTTGCAATATTGCAACAGTCTTTTTAAAGATTTTCTACTTTAGCGCCTACAGCCCAGATAGAAGATACAAATTAACTTTTCCGGGAATTACTCTTTAATATGAATTCTTTTATATCTGCACAATTAAACTTTACTGGAAAAAATAAACCTCACAGTCTTAAAGAACGTTTAAATTCAACAAGAGAAATTAGTATTAAAGTAAACATTAAAGATAAATGATAACATGTGATATAAAAGGTACTGATTATAACATGTGATATAACAGGGACCTATAGCATGTGATACAAAAGGGACCTAGTATACCATGTGATATAAAAGGAACAGCGTAAAATCTGATAGAAAATACCTTTTAAGCTATTAATGTTTCAGCAAAATAAATAGAAAATAACTGTACACAAGTAACCTACCTCTAGACATTGATGGATGGTGACATGTACTTTCTGTGAGTTAGTATAAGAAAGTTGAATCCGGTCAAACACCTACTTAACCTAGTTCTCGTTGTCACCCACTTGTTTAACCATTTCAATATATTAAACAGAGCACTGTTCATAGAAATAAAATAGTCCGTATAGTACATTAGCATCACAAACGCTTGTTTTCTGATTTTGACGAAACTTAAAATATATATGTTTATATTCCCCAAACTGTGCATATCAAACCGTAACCCTCTGTATTAGGGCCTTTGATTCAACGCTAAATTGGGTTTATATCTTGTAGACCCTCTGGAGGTCCGATATAAAAAGACGTTTAAATTTATCATCGTTAAAGGAAAAGTTCGACTTTCATGAAAATCAGAACGAAGCTGACTGACAAAATGCCGCCCGTGTACGCAAATAGTGTAAAAAGTATCTAATACGATGGTTGAATCTCAAAAATACAGATTGTAATCATGTATATCGAAAGAATATCTCTAAAACACATTTGACTACATCAGTTTAATAAAACGAACTAAAGATATCATAAATGAGCATGCCTGAGCAGTGGATTCACATAAAAAAGCTCTTTCTCCTTGACTTTTGAGACCACTCCTCAGCAGTGGGTACATTGTAACCCCAGAAAAATAAGGCGCCCCGAGAAATAGCGCCCTCTCAAAAAAATTGACAACCTGTCAATTATAAAATAATATACGTGATTATGATCACACAGTGATGCTCTTAAGGCACTGATCAATCGGTCAGTTTTAATGGCCCCCACACGCCAATAATGGTACCTGATCCAAACACGCTTATATCATTTTATGTGGAGGCTAAGGGGCGCCACCACAGGCGTGGATCCAAAAGGTGGGGCCACTAGAAACAACCGCCGCCCCTGAAAAAAATACAAAATATAAAATACAAAATCGACTCTTAGATATCACGAGAGTGGCCGCAAAACGTGTTTCCAGCAGCGTTATTTTTCAAAATTTTCTGAAGGCGGTCCCCCACATGACATTTTGGTCGCCCTATATCCACATGGCCTTATTGGTGGTTCAGACTAGTTCTAGTCTAGAGGGTAAGATGTTTCTCATTTTGGTGTATTTAACATCAAAATGAGGAACAGCGCCACGGAAATTAACACAGGGGACCACTTGCTAGCGACTTTGATTACGGCTCCAAGTGTGTGGAAAATGCGTTTACGACAGGGTCTCGGGCTCGCCGCTCAGTAAATCGGGCATAATATTTGCGCCCCCCCCCCCACCAATACAACTGCTGCACCCCCACTTTTAAATCTTACATACGACCCTGCTGCTCAGGCATCCTTATTTATGATATATTTGGTTCGTTTTAGAATACTGATTTAACCAAATGTGTTTTAGAGACATTCTGTATTAATAAAATAAAACCAAGTGCGAACAATCCAAACGATTAGACAAAATTCGAAGTTATAAAAAAGTTATAGGAAAAATAGTATGATCAGCAAATGGACTGTTCACCGTGTACAAAATACACGACAAACAGTGGTAACAGATGTGCGGAAGAGTAAGCTTACCCTGCCTGGCGCCCCTATTAGACAAAATGTCGGTAAAATAGCGTGATTGACCAATTAATTATTGGTATGCAAAATGCACGTGATGAACTTTGTTAACGATGTAGTAGACATAATCAGAGAGATAGTAAATAGGATATACGCGTCAATTAAATATATCTAGAATACAAGCTGAGAGAGACATGTTATATTTACCAATCAAGTCAATATGACGGCCATAAAACCTTTTAATGGTTTTTATAAATTTAGTGAGCAAGTATCCCTGTAGTTGAAGCTTAGATGACAAATGCCTCGATTTACTTAAAAAATCGCGTAACGAATTAGCTGAGACACAAACACTCCATAAGCTGGTGATATGACGGCCATAAAACCTTTAAATGGCTTTTATAAGTTTTAGTGCGCAAGTATCCCCGTAGTTGAAGCTTAGATGACAAATACCTCGATCTACTTAAAAAATCGCGTAACGAATTAGCTGAGACACAAACACTCCATAAGCTGGTGATATTGGAATGTTACTACTAATAATGGAAAGTCCAAGTCATCACGTTTATCATACAAAGTGAATCCACTGCTCAGGCATCTTCATTTATGATATCTTTAGATCGTTTTAGATATACATCCATGAAATCTGCTTTTTTGAGATTCATGTCAGTTTGAATATCGAAAAATGAGCTAGTTGTTTTTCGTTATTAGCTCGTTCTCTGTCCATCTCATGCATAATGTGGTCGTATATGGCATGGTAAGCCGTTGTTTTTCATATTTTCAGCCTATTTTGTTTCAAGTACAGTTCTATAAAATATAATATACTAGCGTTCCTTAAATTTTATATAATCCAGATGATCCAAATGACAGTAATTCTAACATGTTCCTAAAGAACAACAACAAATGGAGATCATATGATGTCAAAATAGCCATACTATGTTTATGAGAAATAAATAGTGCATATGAAATCAGAACTTGTTATTTGTTACTTGTTCTTCTAGGTTACAAGAAAGATGGCGATGATAGGACACATTCGGAAAAAAAATATGTAAGTATTTTCTATTCTTGTCTGTTGATCAGAAACTGTCAATAATTATACGTTGATTAATAACGAGAATTTGCTAATCGGATCAACGCTTTTCGGTTGAATATTACATAATAATATGCAAAAACAATAACAATGAAATTCAAAAGACGCACAGAGAAATGCAATGGCGTTTAACGTTCTAATTTTCTGCAAACCTGGAGAGATACACCGTAGAATAAGCGTCTCAGTCGCGTTTCGAAACAGAAAGACTGAAGCATTTTATTAACTATGACTCAATCAAACATATATTTTTCTAAATGTAACGTTACCCAAAATGTCTATAAAATGGTATATATACCGGAAAACACCAAAAATAAAACCACACCGAAAACACCGGAAAACTACCGGAAAACACCATGTTATATTGAATACCAGAAAACACCGAAAAAAAAAACAAATACGGGAAAACACACTAAATACCGGAAAGCACCCTAAATAAGCACCCCGGAGCCTGGTCCTCCGGAAAACACACAAAAAAACTAAACCTAAACCTAACCCTAACCCACAAATGTAAAAGCTAACCTTAATCCTAACCCCCACCCACAGAGGATCCGACTCCGGGTTACCTATATAAGGTGTTTTCCAGTATACAGTATTGTCGTATAAAATTAAGTATTCAAACTTAAATAGCTAATGTTCTTTTGTTTTACTTTATTAGCTCAGTGCAATTCATCAACTGGAACAGAACACCGATTTTCTTAATCTTCTGGGTAAGTATTCAACAGTATTCAATGCAGTATCCTGCACTTAATTCCATTTTCATTAACGCTTTAAATTTTCTGAAATTGCAATAGTCTGCAGGTCCTCGTAAACTCTAAAGATAATGCGTCAAAATAGTGATCATCACGAACTAAACACGGATTAACATGGCATTGTATCACGCGTGTGTCTTGAATACACGAAGAAATGGAAAGTATTATCATGATAGGATAAATTTTAAAATGGTTGCAATGTAGTATTTATTGCGCATGCTCTCCATATAAGAATACGCCAGTCTGTTTACTAATGACGCAATGTCCAATCAGGCTAGAAGAGTGGATTGCCTGACGTTTCTAATAATAAACAATATGCGTTGTCCACTTTATTTTTCTTGTCATAACGTTTGCAAATAAATCATTGATTTTATTTGAGATTTTGTTTAAATCTTAACCGTCCCAGCACAGCACAAAATTGTAGTTTTATATATTTTCGATGTGTTAATAACACCCTGTAATTTCCAGTGTATGTGAATGCGTAATGCACGGATTGGGGACTAGTATTAAAAAATAAAAAATATACCACTACTTTATTTTAGGGCAAATCCCAGATGCTACATATTTTTTTCCTCACTTCCCAGGTACTATGATTCCATCGTTGGCGGTTTTCTGCAGACAACTTCAAACAAAGTCCAAATCGGTCATCCCGAAAACCCGAAAAATAAATCTGACTTTTCGTCTCAGAAACATATCCCCCCTCCCCCGAGTTATCCTAGTTTTCCCCCCTTTTTTTTTTTTGCATTGAGTAAAAACGAATTTTTGTTCTTTTTATATAATGATCTGTTAATATCTAAGAGGGTCGGGTTGTCGACTGTTCTAATGCGTGTGTTTTATATCATAACTTCTGTCATTGGGTCAACTGACACTTCAAGCTTGTATGTTCCAATGAGTAGAGTAGCCAACCCAACCTCGTGGGGTTTTTCCGTGTCCTCCTGCTGCCCCAGAACAATACGTGCAAACGAATTATTGAAATGAAAATGTACTTTATGTTTGAGGATCAAAATATTCAAAAAAATTGAAAAAGGGTATATCAGATTGCCTTGAATTGTTTTGTTTTGTAAGAAATGTGGAGTTTTTTCGATCCAACCGGAGGTGCCACCATCCTAAACGTGAAAATCCCTAAGGCTTGGGGTGGGGGGCGATTCCGAATGGTTAGCGTGTGTGCGCCGTATCATAAGGCCTGTCATTGAGTCAACTGGCGTGGTTTCGAATTCCCCGGTTGTGCGTGACAATGAATAGGGTCGCCTGTCCAACCTCGTGGGTTTTCACCTCCGGTATCTTCCAACTGCTAAAGACCCCTACGCGCAGGCGAATTATTGAAATAAAAATTAAACCATATGTTAGTCCCCAATAGCCTAGGTGGTGCGAAGTGGACGTTAAACTTTTGCGATATTTTACTTACAGACATGGGAGTTACATTTTCTGAATCCTTGAAAGAATGCCTATGAAATTTAGAGAGCAGAATTTTGATTTCGGTCAACCGGTGGTCACCATTTTGAATTGAATATGAAAAATAGTAAAAGAAATCCACGTAAACGAGCGTGAAAATAAACACCATGGGCTGTAGTTTGGAGCCTTTGTATCCTATATATCCAGGAGAGCCTCGCTTAGGGTCGAATTTCAAGTAGGTCATTTCGTGCCTATTTTGAAAGTTTTAAAAATGGTTGGTAACCAAATGTTTTGTGCAACTTTTAACATGTTAAAAAGGGAAATTTCGCCCGATTGAAAACTTTACAGTTATAATTTAGTTAATAAGTCTTTTCTTGTTTTGATTTCCCCTTGTCAGTGATGCAGAAGGAGGGTCCATGTATACATTGGAGTGCACGTAAAAGATCCCCTGGCAGTTGGAATTCGATATAAGAGTAGGTCGTTGCGCCGCTGCCCGGGCAAAATTTCCCTTATAGCACACTGTATGGCGTAGCACACTGTATGGCCCGTCTTCCATTAGCCCAGGTTAGGTGCAAAAGAGTTGGACGTTAAACCCCATTTCATTTCTTTTCTTGTTTAAGATTAACAAAATCAATAACATCTGATAGGAAGTGATGTCTGATCATTATGATCGATTTAATTCAAAACATCTATCGGAACATTTTTCTCGGTTGAAATGTTTCTTTTTACAACTGGGCGAAATTTTGGCCTTTCTCAATATTTCTTTTTTCTTTTTGTCATTCTTAAAAAATTCCATGACCTGTGACCAGCAACTGCTTGGTGCATCGTTACGATGTCTTCGGTTTTACTGGGAAAGTGTGCGTGGCTTAGACAGGACAAAGCTATCTTGAACGTTCTGTGACAATACCAAATGTCCGAAACCACCGAAGTTATCGTTTTTAAAAATATTGCCGTAATTTTACAATTATCAAGAATTTTTTAATACAATTTTACACAGTATTTTGTCTTAGTAAATTGCGTCAGCTGCCATTGGCTAAGTCAGGTTTTTTGGGTCCTAGATTAATTATTTATTGTTCGTGGTCCCAAGTGTCATTACAAAAATTAGTTTGTAATAAAAGCAGTTGCATGAGTCACTTTTCAAGTTATTTTGCCTGAGAAAGGATTAGTCCTAAAATGACCCAGTTTGTGTCGAGTGGACGTTCAACCCCATTCCCCCCTCCCTCTCTCTCTCTCTCTCTCTCTCTCTCTCAAAGTATCAATTATTATTGGATTTTTCATAAAAGAATTGACACCATTTAATGCGCAAAAGAAATGTACGTAATATCAAACTGATTACAATTTAAAACTAGACCTGCATGCAGGAATGACGGGTTTCACTGGTGCCACGTCACTTTCGGTGCCACGTTACCCTTAAACATATGTCACTTCCGATACCAATGAAACCATCAAACAGGTTTCCACATAAGCATTGTAAACATCAAATAAAATGGACGAAGAATCAACCAAATCCAGCAATATCAATTCATTATATATATATGTTACTTGTAAGTGATCCTGGCAAAATTTCATTACTTCCGGTGATAATGAAAATGTTCAATTAGTTTTATGAAATCAGAAATGGCATAAGGCAGCATAATGGCGAAAATTGTATGTAAATCGAATGAGAATTGCCACTTTTATAGACCAAAAACCTTGAAAAGTGACTTGTAGAAAATCGTCTATTTCTCGGCAACCGTACACGATAAAAACTATCTTTTGGTATCTATATGATCGTATGGGTTCAATCCATTTGTTGATTGGAATCAAATATCATAATTTGAAATATATTACAAATCAGACTCATTTGAAAAAAATGTCTGTTTTGAAGGCTAAAAATACAGTTTTTGCCAAAATGATATTACTTCCGGTGATACTGAAAATGTTAAATTAGTTCTATGAAATCATAAATGACACAAGATATCATATGGTGAAAATTTTATGAAAATCGAATAATAACTGACACTTTTATAAACCAAAAACCTTGAAAAGTGACTTAAGGAAAATCGCCTATTTCTCTGCAACCGTACAAGTTAGAAACCATTTTGTGGTATCTGTATGATCGTATGGGTTCAATCTATTTGATCAATAGAATCAAATATCACAATTTGAAAAAAATAACAAATACGACTCATTTGAATAAAATATTGTTTTTTGAAGGCTAAAATTTAAGTTTTGAGCAATTGACGTCATTTCCGGTGGCAGCGCAAGGGGTAAAATGATTTGACATAGTCCACTATAGCATTAGGCATCCAATGGCGAAAGAAAATTGAAAAGCGAATAATAATTGATTCTTTTACACCCAAAATTACGTGAAAAGTGACTCATGCAAAATTGCCTATTTCTCGGCAACTGCTTATATTACAAACTAATTTTCACATACATTCTCTTCGTATGGATTATAGCTACAAGTTTATAAAAGTTACGTAAAAATATTTTAAAATCTGAAAAGCCTGAATGAGTTGTAAATAGGTCAATTTTACGCCTTTTTTCACCTCTTAATCCAATTTGCTAGAAAATGAAAAAGAAATTAAAAAAACTGCTTCCGACATTTTTTGCGCCTTTAAAGGACACACTCTTTGAGTCATATAATTTTTCAAAAAAATAATATTTGTTTTCAAAAAATGTACCTAACTGTCAAAATTGTAGTTTTTGGTAAAATTATGCCACTTCCGGTGCCGACAGATAACACTTTTGGTAATAAAAAAAATGACCATTGAGACAACGAAGCATATGAACTTTGTTTTATACAAATCGAACAATAAAAAATTAATCTAGGACTGAAAAACTGAATTAGCCAATGGAGGCCAAGGAAAATTACTGAGACAAAATTTTTTAACATTTTTGCGCAAGTCAGATGACTCTTTAATTCTGTGCACAACACGACTAAAAAATATTCATAAATAAAAGTTTTTTGTAAAATTTTAAATTTCCGAAATTTGTCGCCTAATATCTTCAAAGATTTGCCGAAAATCAAAAATCGAAAGTAGCGCAGCTATGTGCCCTGTCTCCAGCTATGCCAAAATGTATCGAAAGTTAAAATCCCATGATTATTGTTAAAATTACCGCAATATTTGTAAAAACGATAACTTCGGTGATTTCGGACATTTCGCATTGTCGCAGAACGTTCAAAATAGCTTTATCCTCTAAGTCACACCCACTTTCCCAGTAAAACCGAAGAAATCGTAACGATGCGACACGTAGTTGCTGAGATCTACTCAAAACAAAAGAAGAATAATAATAATAATAATAAGAATAATAATTTTAACAAAAACAATAGTGTTTCACACAAGCTTCGCAGTGTGAAACCCTAATAAAGAATGAAAGTGACGCATTATTGTGGGGGGTTGGGATGGCCTAGTGGTCTAGAGTGCCTTTAGCTGGCCGGTCACCTCTGGCTTGCGGTTGTGGTTTCAATCCCTGGTGTGAGCGTATGTGACATGGAGATAGGGGCGCCTTCTCAACCTCGTGTGTTTCCTCCCGGCACTCCGGTTTCCTCCCACTGCTAAAGACCCCTACGCGCAAGCGAATTATTGAAATAAAATGAAACCATATGTTAGTCCCAAAATGACCTAGTTTGTATCGACTGGGCGTTAAACCCCATTTGTCTCCCCCCTCTCTCTCTCTCTCTCTCTCCGCTTTATTGTATTTTTAACACTTGAAATGAATGTTATTTGCTACGTTTGGAAAAGTTTTCCTTTAGTTTACATCAACCGATAAATAAACACAATTCGGTCATATAGATATCACAAAATCCTTTCTAATTTATTCAGTTGGAGAGAAATAAATGATTTTCGGGTCTGTCAAAGTGTCAATTATTATCCGGTTTCCATAAAACTTTAACCATGTGAATCTTAATGCCATTTATGATTTAATATAATTAATTTAACTTTTTCATTATCACCGGAAGTAATGTCATTTAATTCTGTTTAATTTTTAAGCAAATTTATTTTGATTTCAAGTGGTTATTTCTGTAATCTAATTGAAATATTTTGTCGAATCTTCGTTTGCAAATGATACAAAAATGTGAATAGTAGGCAAATATATACAGAATATGCAACAAAGATAAGAATCAAATACAATTAAAGTTTAACACCTTTGATTAGGGGGCCATTAAGGATTAACCCTACACAACGGAAAACTCTTACAGGGATTAAAAGGAGGCGAATGCTATTATTTATAAAAAGATCAGTGTATTAACACTATTAATGGAAAACCAATTAACCTGAGCTATAGATAAACAATAATATAAAGAGAAGTGTGTATGTATAAGTGAACAAGGGTGATCGCTGATGCAGGTGTAAACAATAATAATAATAATAAATTAAAAATAAAATATATTAATTCAATAAACAGAAAATCGTGAAAGATATCTAAATATATTGATTCAATAAACTGAAAATCAAGGATTGTGAAATATATCACCAGACTATAAAAAACTGGTTAAGTACTGAAAAGAAAGATATATAAAATGCATAATTAGACTGTGAAAAAAAACTGGATAGACACTGACATGTAACAAAAGTATGGGAATCAATAAGCTGGAAGTACCGAAGTATAAAACCTATTAGAAGGGTATAAATCTGGAAGACAGAAACCGTAAATATATTAATTCTATGTATAAAAGGTCAATACATGTAAACTATATTATGACTGTAAAACTGGATAAGTACTGCAAACCAAGATATGTAAAGTATATAACTCGACTGTGAAACTGGATAAACACTGAGTTGTGGTAATTTTGAAAGCTTTAAATCATGAAAGAAACCTATTATTAGACTTAAACATAGATGGGGGAACCCTAAATATATTCTTCCAATAAACTGAAACCAATAAATGTGAAAACTATCCTCCGACTGTCAAAAGAATAAGTGCTGAAAGTTAAGACATGAAGGATGTGTAATTAGACTGTGAAAATCGGATAAGCACTGAAATAGAAATAAAGTATTAGAATTAATGTATAAGTTGGTCATAAGCCCTTGGTATAAATAGTCTGACATCACGGTTTAACTTGGTTGTTGATGTGTCACGTTGTAATCTGTCCCTATCATTTGCAATCGTGAAAGTGATCTGAAAAATACATGTCAATTCGTATATCAGTTTGCCAATTTGTTTTTGCATAAACATAATCCTGTGAATGTTGATAATAATAAATTATATTTTTGAAATTATTTGATTAATTACCTACTATGAACAAGTTAATTGTAAATGATTAGCATAAAATAAATGAATTGAAGTTGATTGTAATTTTTATTATCTTAGATAAATCTAGCTAATGGGAAAATTTAATTTTATCTAAAAAGTTTAGATAATTTTATTGTAAATGTATTTTTCACCATATTTCTACCAGTTGCGAAGCCTGAAATGAAACCTCGCGTAAATAAGTAGTACAGGCCTTATACTCGTGAATTAAGAATTTTACATTTTTTTTATCAAAGTAGGCCTTTTTCGAAAGTTCTTTTCATTATCGTAAACTAGATCATTACTCACAGATTTGCCTTTAGTAATGAGAAATAATATTTAATAAAAAACAAGAAAAAAATATATTTGATAGTCGATTTTAACTATTAAGAAGTGACATTAATTTTTTTTTCTAATTTCCTAACCTTTCCACGGACAATAGATAGGCCTACCGCTCGCCTGCTATAGTCTAGCACTAGACATTATTATAACACAGAAACTACATGGTGCATCTTATATTTGATCAATTAAATATTATTGAACATTTCGACAGCTATTCTAAGACGACATGCACGGAATTAATATAAGTCTAGTGATGTTTAAATTCAAGTATGGATAATTATAAACTTGTATGAATATTAAAGTCTTAGTTAGGCCTACCGTTGAAACGGCGCCTGTCATGACATATGAACATTAAACCATAATCTGTTTTCATTATCTAGCTGGCAGACTCTTTCGAAACCCGATGAAAATGAATACGACATTCAAAATAATTTTCAGCAATCTGTAACATAAAGACCAGACCTGTTTAAAATTAAACAAAGGCAAAACATAATCTATTTTGATTAGCCCTAGCTATCTCAACGCAAATCAATCGCCATGGTGCCCAGGAATATTACCAGACAATAAAAGAAACAAAAAAAACTGCGGTGCTTTAGTTGACAGTAATTTATTTATTATTTATGTACGAAATTTTGTTTTCATTTTAACAAAATATCAGATGTATAAAACAGGCATCTGCCTCAGTCCTAGCACCATACTTGATTACTTCCCTGTTGCAATATTGCAACAGTCTTTTTTAAGATTTTCTACTTTAGCGCCTACAGCCCAGATAGAAGATACAAATTAACTTTTCCGGGAATTACTCTTTAATATGAATTCTTTTATATCTGCACAATTAAACTTTACTGGAAAAAATAAACCTCACAGCCTTAAAGAACGTTTAAATTCAACAAGAGAAATTAGTATTAAAGTAAACATTAAAGATAAATGATAACATGTGATATAAAAGGTACTGATTATAACATGTGATATAACAGGGACCTATTATAGCATGTGATACAAAAGGGACCTAGTATACCATGTGATATAAAAGGAACAGCGTAAAATCTGATAGAAAATACCTTTTAAGCTATTAATGTTTCAGCAAAATAAATAGAAAATAACTGTACACAAGTAACCTACCTCTAGACATTGATGGATGGTGACATGTACTTTCTGTGATTTAGTATAAGAAAATTTAATCCGGTCAAACACCTACTTAACCTAGTTCTCGTTGTCACCCACTTGTTTAACCATTTCAATATATTAAACAGAGCACTGTTCATAGAAATAAAATAGTCCGTATAGTACATTAGCATCACAAATGCTTGTTTTCTGATTTTGACGAAACTTAAAATATATGTTTTTATTCCCCAAATTGTGCATATCAAACCGTAACCCTCTGGATTAGGACCTTTGATTCAACGCTAAATTGGGTTTATATCTTGTAGACCCTCTGGAGGTCCGATATAAAAAGACGTTTAAATTTATCATCGTTAAAGGAAAAGTTCGACTTTCATGAAAATCAGAACGAAGCTGACTGACAAAATGCCGCCCGTGTACGCAAATAGTGTAAAAAGTATCTAATACGATGGTTGTGGAGGTAGTGTGACGTTAGCTCGATTTTCGTTTTTTGATCTTGGTGAATATCGAAAAACGAGCTACTCGATTTTCAATATTCGCGAATAACGAAAAACAAGTAGCTCGTTTTGCGACAACTGGCTACTCGTTTTTCGATATTCAAACTTAAATCTCAAAAAAGCAGATTTGATGGATGTGTCTCCAAAACACATTTGATTAAATAAGTATTCTAAAAGGATCTAAAGATATCATAAATGGGGATGCCTGAGTAGTGGTTTACTTAAAAACTGCTCTTTCTCATTCCTTTTTGATATTGCTGAATGTCACAAAACGAGCTACTCGTTTTCCGATATTCAAACATGAAACACAAAAAAGCCGATTTGATGAATGTTTATTTACAGATATCATAAATGAAGATGCAGGAGCAGTGGATTCACATAAAAACTGACCTTTCTCCTTGTTTTTTTGATATTGACGAATCTCGAAAAACGAGCTACTCGTTTTTTGAAATTCAGGCTTGAATCTCAAAAATACAGATTTTAATCATGTATATCGAAAGAACATCTCTATAACACATTTGACTACATCAGTTTAATAAGATAGGTTGCCAGGCAACGAAACATACCCCCCAGCAGCTAAATCGTCCGGCAGTCAACAAGGGTTGTCGCATATTTTTACTTTTTTTTGGTAATGAAACATTGGTAATACACTAAAATCTGAGTAACAACTCATTATGTAATTATCAGAAAATCGTTAGAATTTGTTTGCTTTTTATAAAGTTTTGCCCCGAGCTAACAATTAGTATAGGAAACATTTAATATCATGGATTTAGCAGTTCAGTTATCAAAATTCATTGAAAATCAAAATACTTGTTCGTTTCAACACCTTAAACTCTGTGTATCAATCTGAAGTCAATTGGATGATAAGTTTGGCATCTACAGTGCCACAAGGTTTTTTAAAGTGATCAAGGGAGATAACTCTGGAAGTAATTATTTGAAATTGATGAAAATCAGTAGGCTTCTTCCTCTCAGGACCTTAAACAGTGTGTGTAAATTTAAAGTCAATCGGATATTAACTTTGGCCTCTAGAGCCTCCACAGGATTTTTTGATGTGATCAAGGGCCATAACTCCGGCACTAATTATCGGAAATTGATGCAAATCAATAGGCTTCTTCGTCTTATGACCTTAAACACTGTGTATAAATTTAAAGTCAATCGGATATTAACTTTGGCTTTTAGAGCGTCCACAAGATTTTTTGAAGTGATCAAGGGAGATAACTCTGGCACTAATTATCGGAAATAGCTGAAAATCAATAGGCTTCTTCGTCTTATGACCTTAAACACTGTGTATAAATTTAAAGTCAATCGGATATTAACTTTGGCTTTTAGAGCGTCCACAAGATTTTTTGATGTGATCAAGAGCCATAACTCTGGCACTAATTATCGGAAATTGCTGAAAATCAATAAGCTTCTTCGTCTTATGACCTTAAACACTGTGTATAAATTTAAAGTCAATCGGATATTAACTTTGGCTTTTAGGGCGTCCACAAGATTTTTTGAAGTGATCAAGGGCCATAACCCTGGCACTAATTATTGGAAATCGCTGAAAATCAATAGGCTTCTTCGTCTTATGACCTTAAACACTGTGTATAAATTTAAAGTCAATCGGATATTAACTTTGGCTTTTAGAGCGTCCACAAGATTTTTTGAAGTGATCAAGAGCCATAACTCTGGCACTAATTATCGGAAATTGCTGAAAATCAATAAGCTTCTTCGTCTTATGACCTTAAACACTGTGTATAAATTTAAAGTCAATCGGATATTAACTTTGGCTTTTAGGGCGTCCACAAGATTTTTTGAAGTGATCAAGGGCCATAACTCTGGCACTAATTATCGGAAATCGCCGAATAGGCTTCTTCGTCTTATGACCTTAAACACTGTGTATAAATTTAAAGCCAATCGGATATTAACTTTGGCCTCCAGAGCGTCCACAAGATTTTTTGAAGTCGTCAAGGGCCATAACTCTGGTAGTTATTATCGGAAATCGCTGAAAAACAATAGGATTCTTCGTCTCAAGACCTTAAATACTGGGCGACGACAATATACGACCACATTTCAATGTGGGCGTATAAAAACGAACTAAAGATGTCATAAATGAGCATGCCGGAGCAGTGGATTCACACAAAAAATATCTTTCTCCTTGACTATTGAGACCACTCCTCAGCAGGGCCGTATCTAGCAGGGGAGGGGTGCAGTGGGTACATTGTAACCCCAGAAACATAAGGCGCCCAGAGAAATGACGCCCCCTCAAAAAAATGACAACCTGTCAATTATAAAATAATATACGTGATTATGATCACACGGTGATGCTCTTAAGGCACTGATCAATCGGTCGGTTTTAATGGCCCCCACACGCCAATATTGGTACCTGATCCAAACACTCTTATATCATTTATGTGGAGGCCATGGGGCACCACCACAGGCGCGGATCCAAAAGGCGGGGCCCCCTGGAAACAACCGCCGCCCCTGAAAAAAATACAAAATATAAAATACAAAATCGACTCTTAGATATCACGAGAGTGGCCGCAAAACGTGTTTCCAGCAGCGTTATTTTTCAAAATTTTCTGAGGGCGGTCCCCCACATGACATTTTGGTCGCCCTATATCCACATGGCCTTATTGGTGGTTCAGACTAGTTCTAGTCTAGAGGGTAAGATGTTTCTCATTTTGGTGTATTTAACATCAAAATGAGAAACAGCGCCACCGAAATTAACACAGGGGACCCCTTGCTAGCGACTTTGATTACGGCTCCAAGTGTGTGGAAAATGCGTTTACGACAGGGTCTCGCGCTCGCCGCTCGCCGCTCAGTGAACCGGGCATGATATTTGCGCCCCCCCCCCCCCACCAATACAACTGCTGCACCCCCACTTTTAAAATCCTACATACGACCCTACTGCTCAAGCATCCTCATTTATGATATATTTGGTTCGTTTTAGAATACTGATTTAACCAAATGTGTTTTAGAGACATTCTGTATTAATAAAATAAAACCAAGTACGAACAATCCAAACGATTGGACAAAATTCGAAGTTATAAAAAGTTATAGGAAAAATAGTTTAATCAGCAAATGGACTGTTCACCGTGTACAAAATACACGGCAAACAGTGGTAACAGGTGTCCGGAAGAATAAGCTTACCCTGCCTGGCGTCACACCCACTATAGCTGCATCCAAACTATTAGACGAAATCTCGGTAAAATAACGTGATTGGCTAATGGACTAGAGGTATGCAGTGTTAACAATGTAGTAGACATAATCAGAGAGATAGTAAATAGGATACGCGTCAATTAAATATATCTAGAATAATAGCTGAGAGAGACATGTTATATTTACCAATCAAGTCAATATGACGGCCATAAAACCTTTTAATGGTTTTTATAAGTTTAGTGCGCAAGTATCCCTGTAGTTGAAGCTTAGATGACAAATGCCTCGATCTACTTAAAAAAAAAACGCGTAACGAATTAGCTGAGACACAAACACTCCATAAGCTGGTGATATTGGAATGTCACTACTAATAAATGGAAAGTCCAAGTCATCACGTTTATCGTACAAAGTGAATCCACTGCTCAGGCATCTTCATTTATGATATCTGTAGGTCGTTTTAGATATAGATCCATGAAATCTGCTTTTTTGAGATTCAGTTTGAATATCGAAAAATGTGCTAGTTGTTTTTCGTTATTCACCAATATCGAAAAACGAAAATCGAGCTAACTTCACACTGCCGGTTGGGACCTTCTAGAGATCATAATTTTTATCTGATGTTAATAAAGCCTAAAATCTATTTTTATATCAGAAAGATCTGGTTTCCTGTCAATACTTGCAAGTATCGGTTCGTAACTTCTAGGATTTTGCTCACCCCGGTTGTGCGTAAAAAAAGATTTTTTTGAGCTCGTTCTCTGTCCATCTCATGCATAATGTGATCGTATATGGCATGGTAAGCCGTTGTTTTTCATATTTTCAGCCTATTTTGTTTCAAGTACAGTTCTATAAAATATAATATACTAGCGTTCCTTAAATTTTATATAATCCAGATGATCCAAATGACAGTAATTCTAACATGTTCCCAAAGAACAACAACAAATGGAGATCATATGATGTCAAAATAGCCATAATATGTTTATAAGAAATAAATAGTGCATATGAAATCAGAACTTGTTATTTGTTTCTTGTTCTTCTAGGTTGCAAGAAAGATGGCGATGATAGGACACATTCGGAAAAAGAATATGTAAGTATTTTCTATTCTTATCTGTTGATCAGAAACTGTCAATAATTATACGTTGATTAATTACGAGAATTTACCCATCGGATCAACGCTTTTCGGTTGAATATTACATAATAATATGCAACAACAATAACAATGAAATTCAAAAGACGTACACAACTTCAGAGAGAAATGCAATGGCGTTTAACGTTCTAATTTTCTGCAAACCTGGAGAGATACACGTAGAATAAGCGTTTCAGTCGCGTTTCGAAAAAGAAAGACTGGAGCATTTTATTAACTATGACTCAATCAAACATATATTTTTCTAAATGTAACGTTACCCAAAATGTCTATAAAATGGGCTATACTATATACCGGAAAACACCCCCCAAAAAAACACACCGAAAACACCGGAAAACACCATGTTATATTGAATACCAGAAAACACCGGAAATCACAAAATACCGGAAAACACACTAAATACCGGAAAGCACCCTAAATAAGCACCCCGGAGCCTGGTCCTCCGGAAAACACACAAAAAAACTAAACCTAAACCTAACGCTAACCCACAACGGAAAAAGCTAACCCTAACCCTAACCCCCACCCACAGAGGATCCGACTCCGGGTTACCTATATAAGGTGTTTTCCGGTATTAAGTGTGTTTTCAGGTATGAATGGTTTTTCCGGTGTTTTCCGGTATACAGTATAACATGGTGTTTTCCTGTGTTTTTTGTGTGTTTTCCGGTATATAGTATTGTCGTATAAAATTAAGTTTTCAAACTTAAATAGCTAAGGTTCTTTTGTTTTACTTTATTAGCTCAGTGAAATTCATCAACTGGAACAAAACACCGATTTTCTTAATCTCTGGGGTAAGTATTCAACAGTATTCCATGCAATATCCTGCACTTAATTCCATTTTCATTAACGCTTTAAATTTTCTGAAAATTGCAATAGTCTGCAGGTCCTCGTAAACTCTAAAGATAATGCTTCAAAATATTGATCATTACGAACTAAACACGGATTAACATGACATTATATCACGCGTGTTTCTTGAATATATTGTAAATAAAACACGAAAAAATGGAATGTATTATCATGATCGGATAAATTTTAAAATATTTTAGACATTCATCATTTCCTACTAATGCCCCCGGTTTGTAATCGGGGACTGACTAACCTGTTGTTTATATTGTATTACAGGTAAGGGTAAGACGAATATTGATAGCCCACAGCTGAGGACTCTGAAAGGTAGATTGAACAGTAATTGTTAACTTAATTACCTCAAGGGCAACGAAATGTCCTGAACAACATTGCAATAGTGAATTCAATTTCTTTATCTTCAAACCTCTCCACACTCCACCCAATCTCTCACGTATTAAATTCTGCACTTTACTTATAATATTATGACGTAATTTCAGGCAACACTATGGTCAGTCTAGCGGATGTGAAGGGAAGGGAGTATGTGAAGACCCGAGCTTATCATGAAGGTTTGAAGATACTGACAGAGCATAAAGTCCTGGGTATAATAGGAAGTGCTGGCGATGGCAAAACTACTTTGTCAAAGATGATCGCCAACCAATTCATTGAATGCAACCCACAGTATACACCATTGCTGATAGATGAACCGAGTGATTTAAAAGAAGTTAACTTTGAGGATGATAAGTATTTAATAGTGGTTGATGATATGTATGGTAAATATAATACATTGAAGGAACGTAAGAATCAATGGCCTAAGCAATTTGATAATTTTCGAATCCGAAAAGAAAAGGGTCAACTGGTGTTTATTTATATTACGAGAGATTATATTTATAATTCTTCTCAACGTCAATTAAAGGAGTACGACTTATTTTCTACCAAAACAGAACTTAAACTTCATTCCGACGAATTTTCCTTAAACTATAATGAAAAAGAAGAGATTCTGCAATTTTATAAAGTACACAAAGATAAAATTAGCAGTATTTTGAAAAACGACAAATACTTTGGTTTTCCGGCTATCGCATCTTCTGTAGGCAATATAACGTTTGAACAATTACCGACTAATTCCCAGTCCTCCCATGAATTCATGCTCTTACAGTTAGAACATTTTTGGGATGAAAATAAGGACATATACACAGCATTAAGTATGGTATTCTGTTTACATAAAGTGCCGATGGGAGATCTAGATCGCCCCAATAACGAGGTAAATAAAATTATTACGGCAATCAAGGGTGAAATTTACCGAAAGTTTGAAATATCTATAGCTCGCGATAAAGTCACGGACCTTTCAGAAACTTTTATTCGCATTTTTGAAGAAAATTTTATGAAAATGGTTTCATTGCAGGATTTTTTTGAGGTGCCGTTCTTATCTCATTTTTCACAAAAGTTCATTAAAATGGCATTAGAATTTTGTCCCTTTGAAATGTTGATGACAGTTATTAGTATAAACCCAGCAGATCAGTGCAACTGCATTGTCATCGACAACTTTGACGAACTTTCCTCTCGTTTTATTATGGAACTGCGTGATGAAAATAGTGTTATTTTGACCCATTCTGCTTTTCTTGACATCAGGTTCTTGTCAAGGTTTCTTAATAATAAAGATATAAACATAAACGATATTTTACGTAACATTAATGACCTCAGCTTAGGGGATATAAACGCAATAGAAGAATCGGGACATTTTTTGCATTATGTTTCTCTTTACGGTGACATTGATTGCCTTGAAAAAATTCTTAGATATTTTCAAGACAATTTGCCTGAACTGGTTGACAAGAAAACAAAATTTGGGTGGGATGCGATCAGTCTTGCTGTTATTTCGAAAATTAAACCAATTGAAAAAATAGATGTCTTATTGAAAGCTCTCAAATATGATGACCTAGTAACATTGCCACACTTTGTTGTATATTCTAGCGACTTTAATGTTATTGAACATGTTGCTGCTAAACATACAAACTTTGATATAAGATCACTAGATAACAAATCAAGAACGATTCTTCATAACGCTTGTGATTCTATCCACGATGTTAGTGATATAATTAATTTTCTCGTAAAAAGGGGTTTCGATTTAAATGCTAAAGACAAAGATGGTTGCACAGCACTTCACCTGGCCGCAGGCAGGGGGAAAACAGAAACTGTTTCAATCTTAATTAAAAATGGTGCTTCTGTGTTTGAACGAGATAACAAGGGGAGATTACCCAGCCATGCAGCTTGTGCTGCTCAAGGTGGAAGGAATGACATCGATTCCCATGGTGTTCTTGTTCTGTTAACTCAAGCTGAATGTCCGGTTATTGAGCCCGACCACGATGGTCGAACTCCATTCTTAGAAGCGCTTGCAGTTGTAAATACTAAATGCCTCCAATATTTCATTGAAAACTTAACCCGTTTAGAAATACAAGACGAACTAAGGCAGCCATTTCTGATTGACGCTCTTATGTTAAATGATTTTACCACGTTCCGGGCCATTTTCGATATTTTAATTCTAGGTGAAAGCTACATCGATCTTATTGATGTAAATATGTTAATAGCATGTGTTGACTCAGTTGAAAAATTCAAATATTTGTTAGTGAAAGGTGCTAATTTTAACGTTGTTGATGATAAAAACCACAGTGTACTACACCATGCTTGTAGAAAGGGAGCAATTGAAACTGTTAATTATTTGGTTAACGACGCCAAGGTTGATGTTAACCATCAAGACAATGATGGTTTGACACCAGCTGTATATTGTTGTCTGTCTGAGATTAACCCTGTTGATAAACTGATGTTATTATCGTCAAATGATGGTGACTTGTATACAGTAGATAACTCTAACCGCAGTTTACTACACCTCGCTTGTTGGTCTGGTACCACTGAAACTGTTAAGTATTTGGTTATCGACGTGAAGTTGGATGTTAAACATCAAGACAATAATGGTAGAACACCAGCTGGGTATTGTAGTATGTCTAAGATTAACCCTGTTGATAAACTGATGTTATTATCGTCAAATGGTGGTGACTTGTATACAGTAGATAACTCTAACCGCAGTTTACTACACCACGCTTGTTGGTCTGGTACCACTGAAACCGTTAAGTATTTGGTTAACAACGTGAAGTTGGAAGTTAACCATCAAAACAATGATGGTAGGACACCAGCTGTGTATTGCAGTGTGTCTCAGATTAACCCTGTTGATAAACTGATGTTATTATCGTCAAATGATGGTGACTTGTATACAGTAGATAACTCTAACCGCAGTTTACTACACCTCGCTTGTTGGTCTGGTACCACTGAAACTGTTAATTATTTGGTTATCGACGTGAAGTTGGATGTTAAACATCAAGACAATAATGGTTTGACACCAGCTGTGTATTGTAGTCAGTCTGAGATTAACCCTGTTGATAAACTGATGTTATTATCGTCAAATGGTGGTGACTTGTATACAGTAGATAACTCTAACCGCAGTTTACTACACCGCGCTTGTTGGTCTGGTACCACTGAAACTGTTAAGTATTTGGTTATCGACGTGAAGTTGGAAGTTAACCATCAAGACAATGATGGTAGGACACCAACTTGGTATTGTAGTATGTCTAAGTTTAACCCTGTTGATAAACTGATGTTATTATCGTCAAATGGTGGTGACTTGTATACAGTAGATAACTCTAACCGCAGTTTACTACACCACGCTTGTTGGTCTGGTACCACTGAAACCGTTAAGTATTTGGTTATCGACGTGAAGTTGGAAGTTAACCATCAAGACAATGATGGTAGGACACCAGCTGTGTATTGTTGTAAGTGTAAGATTAACCCTGTTGATAAACTGATGTTATTATCGTCAAATGGTGGTGACTTGTATACAGTAGATAACTCCAACTGCAGTTTACTACACCACGCTTGTGAGTATGGTACCACTGAAACCGTTAAATATTTGGTTAACAACGTGAAGTTGGAAGTTAACCATCAAGACAATGATGGTAGGACACCAGCTGTGTATTGTAGTCAGTCTGAGATTACCCCGGTTGATAAACTGATGTTATTATCGTCAAATGGTGGTGACTTGTATACAGTAGATAACTCCAACTGCAGTTTACTACACCACGCTTGTGAGTATGGTACCACTGAAACCGTTAAATATTTGGTTAACAACGTGAAGTTGGAAGTTAACCATCAAGACAATGATGGTAGGACACCAGCTGTGTATTGTAGTCAGTCTGAGATTACTCCGGTTGATAAACTGATGTTATTATCGTCAAATGGTGGTGACTTGTATACAGTAGATAACTCCAACTGCAGTTTACTACACCACGCTTGTGAGTATGGTACCACTGAAACCGTTAAATATTTGGTTAACAACGTGAAGTTGGAAGTTAACCATCAAGACAATGATGGTAGGACACCAGCTGTGTATTGTAGTCAGTCTGAGATTACCCCGGTTGATAAACTGATGTTATTATCGTCAAATGGTGGTGACTTGTATACAGTAGATAACTCCAACTGCAGTTTACTACACCACGCTTGTGAGTATGGTACCACTGAAACCGTTAAATATTTGGTTAACAACGTGAAGTTGGAAGTTAACCATCAAGACAATGATGGTAGGACACCAGCTGGGTATTGTAATAAGTCTAAGATTAACCCTGTTGATAAACTAATGTTATTATCGTCAAATGGTGGTGATTTGTATACAGTAGATAACTCCAACTGCAGTTTACTACACCACGCTTGTGAGTATGGTACCACTGAAACCGTTAAATATTTGGTTAACAACGTGAAGTTGGAAGTTAACCATCAAGACAATGATGGTAGGACACCAGCTGGGTATTGTAATAAGTCTAAGATTAACCCTGTTGATAAACTGATGTTATTATCGTCAAATGGTGGTGACTTGTATACAGTAGATAACTCCAACTGCAGTTTACTACACCACGCTTGTGAGTATGGTACCACTGAAACCGTTAAATATTTGGTTAACAACGTGAAGTTGGAAGTTAACCATCAAGACAATGATGGTAGGACACCAGCTGTGTATTGTAGTCAGTCTGAGATTACTCCGGTTGATAAACTGATGTTATTATCGTCAAATGGTGGTGACTTGTATACAGTAGATAACTCCAACTGCAGTTTACTACACCACGCTTGTGAGTATGGTACCACTGAAACCGTTAAATATTTGGTTAACAACGTGAAGTTGGAAGTTAACCATCAAGACAATGATGGTAGGACACCAGCTGTGTATTGTAGTCAGTCTGAGATTACCCCGGTTGATAAACTGATGTTATTATCGTCAAATGGTGGTGACTTGTATACAGTAGATAACTCCAACTGCAGTTTACTACACCACGCTTGTGAGTATGGTACCACTGAAACCGTTAAATATTTGGTTAACAACGTGAAGTTGGAAGTTAACCATCAAGACAATGATGGTAGGACACCAGCTGGGTATTGTAATAAGTCTAAGATTAACCCTGTTGATAAACTGATGTTATTATCGTCAAATGGTGGTGACTTGTATACAGTAGATAACTCTAACCGCAGTTTACTACACCACGCTTGTTGGTCTGGTACCACTGAAACCGTTAAGTATTTGGTTATCGACGTGAAGTTGGAAGTTAACCATCAAGACAATGATGGTAGGACACCAGCTGTGTATTGTTGTAAGTGTAAGATTAACCCTGTTGATAAACTGATGTTATTATCGTCAAATGGTGGTGACTTGTATACAGTAGATAACTCCAACTGCAGTTTACTACACCACGCTTGTGAGTATGGTACCACTGAAACCGTTAAATATTTGGTTAACAACGTGAAGTTGGAAGTTAACCATCAAGACAATGATGGTAGGACACCAGCTGTGTATTGTAGTCAGTCTGAGATTACCCCGGTTGATAAACTGATGTTATTATCGTCAAATGGTGGTGACTTGTATACAGTAGATAACTCCAACTGCAGTTTACTACACCACGCTTGTGAGTATGGTACCACTGAAACCGTTAAATATTTGGTTAACAACGTGAAGTTGGAAGTTAACCATCAAGACAATGATGGTAGGACACCAGCTGTGTATTGTAGTCAGTCTGAGATTACTCCGGTTGATAAACTGATGTTATTATCGTCAAATGGTGGTGACTTGTATACAGTAGATAACTCCAACTGCAGTTTACTACACCACGCTTGTGAGTATGGTACCACTGAAACCGTTAAATATTTGGTTAACAACGTGAAGTTGGAAGTTAACCATCAAGACAATGATGGTAGGACACCAGCTGTGTATTGTAGTCAGTCTGAGATTACCCCGGTTGATAAACTGATGTTATTATCGTCAAATGGTGGTGACTTGTATACAGTAGATAACTCCAACTGCAGTTTACTACACCACGCTTGTGAGTATGGTACCACTGAAACCGTTAAATATTTGGTTAACAACGTGAAGTTGGAAGTTAACCATCAAGACAATGATGGTAGGACACCAGCTGGGTATTGTAATAAGTCTAAGATTAACCCTGTTGATAAACTAATGTTATTATCGTCAAATGGTGGTGATTTGTATACAGTAGATAACTCCAACTGCAGTTTACTACACCACGCTTGTGAGTATGGTACCACTGAAACCGTTAAATATTTGGTTAACAACGTGAAGTTGGAAGTTAACCATCAAGACAATGATGGTAGGACACCAGCTGGGTATTGTAATAAGTCTAAGATTAACCCTGTTGATAAACTGATGTTATTATCGTCAAATGGTGGTGACTTGTATACAGTAGATAACTCCAACTGCAGTTTACTACACCACGCTTGTGAGTATGGTACCACTGAAACCGTTAAATATTTGGTTAACAACGTGAAGTTGGAAGTTAACCATCAAGACAATGATGGTAGGACACCAGCTGTGTATTGTAGTCAGTCTGAGATTACTCCGGTTGATAAACTGATGTTATTATCGTCAAATGGTGGTGACTTGTATACAGTAGATAACTCCAACTGCAGTTTACTACACCACGCTTGTGAGTATGGTACCACTGAAACCGTTAAATATTTGGTTAACAACGTGAAGTTGGAAGTTAACCATCAAGACAATGATGGTAGGACACCAGCTGTGTATTGTAGTCAGTCTGAGATTACCCCGGTTGATAAACTGATGTTATTATCGTCAAATGGTGGTGACTTGTATACAGTAGATAACTCCAACTGCAGTTTACTACACCACGCTTGTGAGTATGGTACCACTGAAACCGTTAAATATTTGGTTAACAACGTGAAGTTGGAAGTTAACCATCAAGACAATGATGGTAGGACACCAGCTGGGTATTGTAATAAGTCTAAGATTAACCCTGTTGATAAACTGATGTTATTATCGTCAAATGGTGGTGACTTGTATACAGTAGATAACTCTAACCGCAGTTTACTACACCACGCTTGTTGGTCTGGTACCACTGAAACCGTTAAGTATTTGGTTATCGACGTGAAGTTGGAAGTTAACCATCAAGACAATGATGGTAGGACACCAGCTGTGTATTGTTGTAAGTGTAAGATTAACCCTGTTGATAAACTGATGTTATTATCGTCAAATGGTGGTGACTTGTATACAGTAGATAACTCCAACTGCAGTTTACTACACCACGCTTGTGAGTATGGTACCACTGAAACCGTTAAATATTTGGTTAACAACGTGAAGTTGGAAGTTAACCATCAAGACAATGATGGTAGGACACCAGCTGTGTATTGTAGTCAGTCTGAGATTACCCCGGTTGATAAACTGATGTTATTATCGTCAAATGGTGGTGACTTGTATACAGTAGATAACTCCAACTGCAGTTTACTACACCACGCTTGTGAGTATGGTACCACTGAAACCGTTAAATATTTGGTTAACAACGTGAAGTTGGAAGTTAACCATCAAGACAATGATGGTAGGACACCAGCTGTGTATTGTAGTCAGTCTGAGATTACCCCGGTTGATAAACTGATGTTATTATCGTCAAATGGTGGTGACTTGTATACAGTAGATAACTCCAACTGCAGTTTACTACACCACGCTTGTGAGTATGGTACCACTGAAACCGTTAAATATTTGGTTAACAACGTGAAGTTGGAAGTTAACCATCAAGACAATGATGGTAGGACACCAGCTGTGTATTGTAGTCAGTCTGAGATTACTCCGGTTGATAAACTGATGTTATTATCGTCAAATGGTGGTGACTTGTATACAGTAGATAACTCCAACTGCAGTTTACTACACCACGCTTGTGAGTATGGTACCACTGAAACCGTTAAATATTTGGTTAACAACGTGAAGTTGGAAGTTAACCATCAAGACAATGATGGTAGGACACCAGCTGTGTATTGTAGTCAGTCTGAGATTACCCCGGTTGATAAACTGATGTTATTATCGTCAAATGGTGGTGACTTGTATACAGTAGATAACTCCAACTGCAGTTTACTACACCACGCTTGTGAGTATGGTACCACTGAAACCGTTAAATATTTGGTTAACAACGTGAAGTTGGAAGTTAACCATCAAGACAATGATGGTAGGACACCAGCTGGGTATTGTAATAAGTCTAAGATTAACCCTGTTGATAAACTAATGTTATTATCGTCAAATGGTGGTGATTTGTATACAGTAGATAACTCCAACTGCAGTTTACTACACCACGCTTGTGAGTATGGTACCACTGAAACCGTTAAATATTTGGTTAACAACGTGAAGTTGGAAGTTAACCATCAAGACAATGATGGTAGGACACCAGCTGGGTATTGTAATAAGTCTAAGATTAACCCTGTTGATAAACTGATGTTATTATCGTCAAATGGTGGTGACTTGTATACAGTAGATAACTCCAACTGCAGTTTACTACACCACGCTTGTGAGTATGGTACCACTGAAACCGTTAAATATTTGGTTAACAACGTGAAGTTGGAAGTTAACCATCAAGACAATGATGGTAGGACACCAGCTGTGTATTGTAGTCAGTCTGAGATTACTCCGGTTGATAAACTGATGTTATTATCGTCAAATGGTGGTGACTTGTATACAGTAGATAACTCCAACTGCAGTTTACTACACCACGCTTGTGAGTATGGTACCACTGAAACCGTTAAATATTTGGTTAACAACGTGAAGTTGGAAGTTAACCATCAAGACAATGATGGTAGGACACCAGCTGTGTATTGTAGTCAGTCTGAGATTACCCCGGTTGATAAACTGATGTTATTATCGTCAAATGGTGGTGACTTGTATACAGTAGATAACTCCAACTGCAGTTTACTACACCACGCTTGTGAGTATGGTACCACTGAAACCGTTAAATATTTGGTTAACAACGTGAAGTTGGAAGTTAACCATCAAGACAATGATGGTATGACACCAGCTGTGTATTGTAGTCAGTCTGAGATTACCCCGGTTGATAAACTGATGTTATTATCGTCAAATGGTGGTGACTTGTATACAGTAGATAACTCCAACTGCAGTTTACTTCACCACGCTTGTAGGTTTGGTACCACTGAAACCGTTAAGTATTTGGTTAACGACGTGAAGTTGGATGTTAACCATCAAGACAATAATGGTAGGACACCAGCTGGGTATTGTAATAAGTCTAAGATTAACCCTGTTGATAAACTAATGTTATTATCGTCAAATGGTGGTGATTTGTATACAGTAAATAACAATAACTGCAATTTACTACATGGTTCTTGTGCATATGGTACCATTGAAACTGTTAAGTATTTGGTTAATGTAGTGAAATTAGATAAACACCGTATAGATAACGATAATGATACTCCATTATTATGTTGTTTCTTATCAGAGATTCAACAGCTGGAAAAGATTATTTTTCTGATATCAACAGGTGCGAAGATCACAATATGTCGACCATATAAAGATATCCTGAAAGACGAGGATGACTATGATAAATGTAATTATCTATTACATCATAGCTGTTATCTAGGTACATTAGAAACAGTGAAATATTTAGTCAATGACGCAGGATACGATATAAATTATACCGACAATGACAATATGATGACAGCGTTACTCTGGTGTTTTAAAACAAAGATCGGACAGAAGGACAAAATTAATTTCCTCTTATCTAAAGGTGCAAAAATAATTTAACTGTATTAATATTTCACTAAACTCAGTCCGCCAGTATGTCTAAAACTTCACTCAGCACATGTTACATGATGTGTATATCAGTGTTTTCTTAGATAGTGTTTTAGATTGAGTGATATCTCACTAGAAGATTTGGTTAAACCAGAGACTGCTTTTAAGAATTGAGGGATGGATGGGGTTTACGTGTTGCTAGGTCATTATTAAGTCAGATTAAATCCCCAGCAGAATGTCCATGACGAGACTCAATAGCAATCCACGTTTTCTCGTCACATAGTAGAGTTGTCGGACATGATCCAGTAGGTCCTACATTTCTATCTAACGTCAAATATAACAAAGTTGTCAGTTTCACTCTCTCTTTCAGAGAGAAAGAAAAATGGGATCTAACGACACAAATAGGTACTAACATATGTTTCGATTTTATTTAAATAATTATCTTGCGAGTAGGGTCTTTAGCGGTAAGAGAAACCCGGATGACCCGGAGAAAACCCACGAGGTTAGACAGGCGATTCTACTCTATATCACGTACAGCCGAGAAAATCGAAACCATGCAAGTTGACTAAATGACAGACCTTATGATACAATGCGCACGCGCTATCCACTCGGCAATCCAACTCCCAACGAATTTTAGTGTATGAAAGGATCAATGTCGCCATTAAAAGGTATTATACTTCATATTAACAAATAGTTTTCCACTTAACAAAAATCGAAATTCCGGATTTACCCTTTCATGGTATTACGCTGAAACGTAACAAAGTATTTTGTCAGATTGAATATGCAACATGTATTTACTCCAATATGCGATCCATGTTTTCAAATCTAAATCTTGATCCATAAATAATAATCCTTATTTGTACATTTAGAAGATTTGAAACTAATATTTTCTGATTGTTTTTATATTTTAAATGTAATTGGTTGGCTCTTTTCCCATCAAAATCCTAATATATAATATATAATAAGGTCTAATTCAAATCCTAATATGTGATATATAATAAGGTCTAATTCAAATCCTAATATGTAATATATAATAAGGTCTAATTCAAATCCTAATATATAATATATAATAAGGTCTAATTCAAATCCTAATATGTAATATATAATATCTTATTCAAATCCTAATATGTAATATATAATAAGGTCTAATTCAAATCCTAATATGTAATATGTAATAAGGTCTAATTCAAATCCTAATATGTAATATATAATAAGGTCTAATTCAAATCCTAATATGTAATATATAATAATATCTAATTCAAATCCTAATATGTAATATATAAGGTCTAATTCAAATCCTAATATGTAATATATAATAAGGTCTAATTCAAATCCTAATATGTAATATATAATAAGGTCTAATTCAAATCCTTATATGTAATATATGAGCCACGATGGTAGGATCAGTATCTCCCATCTGACCCTCCTTTAAGGACTAATTCAAATCGTACACATCTATACTTACCTGAATATTAAAAATAACCATGAAGATTGAACAGGTCGTTACGATTCTTACTGTATTTAATCATGAAATCAAAATAAACAAACGGAAACATCAGTTAGAACTGAGTGATCTGAATAATGATTATATTTACCTATATATCATCTATATATTTAATCTTATTACATGTATGGTTAGGATTTAATTATTAGTGTTTTATATCTACATATATATCATCTATATACTTTTAAATCTTATGTCATGCATGTTTAGGATTTAATTATTATTTCATATTTCACGCTTACAATTTGCAATGTAAACAGGGTTTATGTACACAGTACCAATAGTCGGTAGTTAGATGCCATGGCCTTAAATATCACATGTATGCACGTGACACACGAATGTGCCTTAAAACCACCTAAAGCTGTTAATGTCGGTGGCTGTAAATATTTAAACTTGTAGAATATATTAATGTCGGTGACTGTAAATATTTAAACTTGTAGCAGGGGTGCACAATTACCATCGCCCGACGCCTGGGACAGGTAAATCATTTTGTTGGACAGCTGATATTACGTATTCCGGCCGCCCGCGGACAGGCCTATTTTCTCTGACAGAAATTCTTACTTTGTGATTACAATGTATTTAAAGCATTTTAGTTCCAGTCCGCGTAATAAGTTTTTAATAGTTGAATAGCAGAATAGGCCAGTTTCAGTCACAACTGGGCACACGATAGTGCTACCGGCTTGTACCGGTAGCTTCCGTTACTAAAAATAACTCTTCTAAAAATAAACGAGTATTGTCGAATGACAGCATTCCATACCGATACGAATACGAATACGCATCTCTCTCTCTCTCTCTCTCTCTCTCTCTCTCTCTCTATTTTGTTAAAATATGTCTTCCTTTTATCGTCATTTACCGCAATAGATACTGTTATAAATTTCCAAGAATTCATTTGACGAAGATTGCAAACGCCGTGATATAGCGTTTTCACATCACATGACTTTTCCACACAACCGGTCCGGTCGTACTGTTGTTAGAATTGTCCCTGTTTCTTCTTGATTTTTCAAAGGACTCGTTGATTTTCTGATTAAAATATATTTCATTATATAGGCAGAAATATGAATAATGCTAAGTGTACGGTGAGGTATCGGTAGACTGATTATCAAATGTGTCATGGTGGTCCGTAAATCGCATGATCCCAAAAAACGCTATTTATTTTGGGTAATGGCTATTTTTTTAACACAGCAGTGGACTGATGTATATTAGCATGTACCAACCAAATTTTATTTTTTGAGCAATTGCTTTGAAACTTGGCAGAAATAACTGCTTAAACATTAGAATTTCAAAACCGTTTAAATTTTTAGAATCGGACTTATACTTTTTATAATATTCAATTTTTGTTAATTTTATTTTTTCGGTCTGAAATCGAAATCTGGTCCAAAAAGTGGTAATTTGACTTCAGTGCAATGTAAAAAAATTTATTTTTCAATGAATTAACACGAAACTTGGTAGAAAAGCAGTTCGGTTACTCCTTATTAAATTCACAATCATTCAAATAACAAATAAGACTCCCCTTTTGCAGAAAAAGTAGTTATCAATGAACAGGGTTAGTCTTAAATTTGACGATTATTTGCTATTTCTTCTTTTTAAACATTTGTTCCCATCACACAAATCTTAAGATATGCATTTCAAGCAGGGGAAAGGGTAGATATATGGAGAAATAGAAAATGGATGTGAAGAGAGGGTTTTAACTCCACTTGACTCAGACTAGGTCATTTTGGGACTAACATACACCACCGTTTTAATCAATAATTGGCTTGTCAGTAAGGGGTCTTTAGCAGTAAGGATGCGGTAGAGACAACCAAGTTGACCCTACTCCTTAGAAACTGAATCTAAACACGTAATACTTTTAATATGATTTATTAAGTTCTCTGAAAAAAAGAAAGAACAAAAATGTAGGCCTACATTTATGAAATATGGAATCGTAAGAAAGTAAAATTTGTTTCTAATGCAACTGATTTGTTTACCAGTACCTGAAAATATATATAAAATAGTAAAATTACAACAAGGCATTTTAAGATTTCATCCTAGTAATATTCAATTTAATTCGATTTGAATCTTAAATAAATAGATATTGGTGATTTATGAAAAAAAAAAAATAATAACAATATCAAACAATAATTGTTTTTGCTAGCTGTTTCTTTTTTTTTTTTATCTTCTAGTTGGGGTAACAATTTAAATTTAATATGACAGATAAACAGCTTTTGTGGAAAAAAATAAATAAAATAAAAATGGAAAAACCAGTACAAAGGATTAGTTTTCATACCCACAATCTGATTATTACTACTATAATTGACAAAAATATTACTTTTACAATTTAAATTAGATAGCCTACTCGCAATATCGCATGACATTATGTCCTATATGTCATTGACAATAAATTGGCTTAACATTTCACTTTAACTTCTACCTGAATTATTCTTTGTTGATACAATGTATATAATTCTGCTTTTAAAAAACGTGCGTTAATACTGCAATGTCAATAATGCCGTTTCTTCGGGTCGGTTTCGGTCCATTTCCTACGACTACAGATATAGAATCATATCGGCTAAAATTGAATCATTCTTATATTATAAACATGGGCGGTTTTATTTTCTATGTCATGTTGTAACCGATCTATGTAAAAAAAGACCGAAAAAGTACATTTTTACGGAATGAAAACAAATAGCTACAGCGCTCGTCAAGGCATCCATGATGGATATATTTAACTTCCGGTTTATCGTCATGTACCGTTATTTGCTGTATTTTTTACTTAATTCCCAATTTAACGCATGATTACGTCCACGACAATTCGGTTTTTAATTTTTTATGAATAGAATATTCTCTAAGGTGTCATAAAATCATAAAATTAAGTTGGAACATTCCTCTGTAAAGAAATGAAAAATATTTGAATTTTTTAAAATTCTAGAAAAAATCGTTACACTCACCTGATACGGGTCAAATTGTTATGTTCTACAGGCCCAACATTCCCCCGAACATCTCCCGCCAAGTTACACCATCCGCCAATAAAAATAAAGGTATGGTCGAACGTAATTCGATACCTACTTTTCCGCTTAAA
The DNA here is from genome assembly GCA_036850965.1 of Patella caerulea. Taxonomy (NCBI): domain Eukaryota; kingdom Metazoa; phylum Mollusca; class Gastropoda; family Patellidae; genus Patella; species Patella caerulea. The sequence goes on from JAZGQO010000002.1 coordinate 2,685,338, forward strand.
TTCATGACGTGTTTTTGGACCAAATATTAAGCCAAACAGAGTTAACTGCCCTTGAGCTTGGTACACGCTAGTTGTATGGTTTAATTAAGTATTCTTGCAAGGGTAAATGAATATCTTCCAATATCGAACCTGTAGCTATAAAAATGGCCGATAGACAACACAAACCTTTTTATTCCTCCGTTTATGGTTCTTGTTGTCTATTAGTAATAATGTCCAATACATTATTGATGATATATGGAAAGGTTGAGACAATATTGGAACATTTGGATGATTAAATATTTGTTTACTTTGTTATTATTTTTATGTTTGGTCATTAAAATAAATTAAAAACAATAGGACCATAATTTATATTTTGGGCAGGTATATTTTTCTGTCGGGCTAGCAAATTTTGTCATGACACCTGTCCATGGGCTAGTGGTTCAAAAGTGAAATTGTGCACCCCTGTTGTAGAATATATTAATGAAATGAAATAATTGCTTACGTTTAAATGTACACGTTTTAACTATTATTTATCAGCCAATAATACATTCTACCGTAGATATTGCTTGTATGATCAATTTCATAATCCTTAGGAGATAGCGCTTGACATGAATATGATTGGTCCGTTAAAAAGGAACTACTTTTTTTTATTTTCAAAGAACAGTTCATTTTTTTTTATTAAAAGTAACTTCTTGTTTTATTAAATTGACCTTCATGGAAACACTGGGTCAATGTAAAGGACTTTGTGCATGGTTGAATTGCTGTAAAATAAATGATGTATCACTACGCCGTAATGTAATAAGATTCAGTAAAAGTGAAATCTATAGCAAAGAATTATATTTATTTATTTGTACATGTAAGAAAGGGTTGGGTTTTTTTTTACTTTTTACTTTATCGACTTGTGTTGATATTTTTGATATAAAAAAGCCTCGTAGGATATTCTCTATTTATCACATAGTTTTAAGAATCTGGGGCCTGTTTCACGAAATTTTAACTAAGATACAATCCAAATTTTAGTAATTTGATTGGATAATATTAGATTGATTTTAGTGCTTAGTCAATCAAAACTAAAGTATCTACTAAAATTTGGATTTTATCTTTAGTTAAAATTTCTTGAAATAGGCCCCTGTTATTTAGTGAAATATTATGTTACCCTGTCAATCCATCTGCGGTATTAAACGTTAACACGCCTTCACGAAAACCGACGAAGTACATACGATATCTGTATATAGAATACCCATTTCTTATCGCGCTCCACACTTATGGAATAAATCCCCTCTTGCTATTAGAAGCAGTGCTACTCTTTAGACTCGTTTAATTTTAAAACCTGGGAAAGCTAACTTGTTTTTAGTTACTTTATTTTATGTTGATTTTTCCTATGCCATTATTTTAGAAATCTTCTGGAAGCTTTACAATTTATGTAGATATTAATATATTGTATTGATGCGATATCCTATTGTAAGTTTTATATATACATGTATATATATATGTGATGTGCTATTGTAACTAAAGGTCTTGTAGAGGGAAGTATGAGTACATTATATATGTTGTGTAATGATAAATAATTCAAATATACTTGAACGTTAACAAGGCAATATTAGACTTAACCATAATATATTCTCAATGACACCAAAGTACGCATAACATTTAAGTTGATACAAAAACAAAAAATAAACTGTTATTCGGGGAAATTGGGAATCCAATTGCACTAGGTTCGTTTAAATTGATTTAACCAGGAAATGATCAGTTAATTATTGTTGCTTTATCTACTGTGTGTAGTCTCTACCTTTCTTCTTGTATGTCATTAAATTTGTTAATGAATATTTTTAAAACTGTTTCTCATCTTGTCCCATACACAAGAATTCGAACCAAACCGTGTGCCGAATCAAACGATGAAACCAGATTCTCCCAAAATGACTGAATCCATCCAAAACAAGAGTCTTTTCAGATGCTAACTTGTCACCTTATAGATACTTACGACACTTTAAAACGACTGCAACATTTGCGTTAGGCACTGCACAGTCTATATGGTTTGATACATTCCCAATTTGCTGACCCCCCCCCCCCCATGCCCCGGAAAACTGTCGAGTTTTTCTACTGGGTGTGCAGTATTAACCGAACAAGATCGTCACAGTAATACCTTGATTACACATGTCAAGTAATGGGATGGGGTTGGACAAAAGCAGCTTGAGGTTTTCACGGTTGGATATATTAATTAGTAATTAGTGGCATTTTGTCAGAACAGCTCCAAAACCTCTGGGATTTAATGTCTCGTCAGTATAATTAAGATTCATGCGAGTTTCTTTTACTTAGGTTACGCATGAAGTGCCAATTCCACCCATTATGTCTGCCAATGGATCCCCTTTTCCGTTTAGGGTTGCTCGTTGTTTCCAGGGTGATTGAACGCACTGGTAAGAGGCCACATTCTATGTGCATGATTATTCATTGTTTTGTGAAATCCGACAGGCTAGAAGTGTCCGGTCTCTGCGTTAGCCGAGAAAATTCATCCAGATAATCCAGGGTGGTTCCCATTTATCAGTGGTGCAGGACCGAGGGCCTGGCAAGGAACAATGTATAGTCGTTCGGATGGGACGAAAATCCGAGGTCCTGTACACAAATTGCCGTGGACGTAAAAGAACCCTTGACAGTTGGAAATCGAAATAAATGTAGGGCACAGTGCCGCTGCCCGGGAAAATGTCCCTCATAGCACATTGCATGACGTATGCCTGTCTTCATAAGCCCAATCGTACTACAGAAACATTCAAAGAGGAAAGCGACATAATCGTACACTAACTCGTTGTCCATTGAAACAATATATACAAGTGGGTATTATTCATAATAACGAGATGTTTCTATGATTTTCAATGTGACGGGTGTCGTGTGCGAGGCAGTGTGTGCTTACTCTTCCAAAACATCTGCTACTGCTTTACATAAGGGCGTTGGGTCCCCTCACCCCAATACACTTACACTTCTAAATTAAACATTTAAATGGATGTGGTGTGAATGGTCTAACACGTGTTTTAGATCATAAGGTCTATAATTGAGTCAAGTGACGTGTTTTAGATCATAAGGTCTATCATTGGATCAAGTGACGTGGTTTGATCTCAAACTTGTACATGACAAGAAGTAAGGTAGATTGTCACAGGACCACCCATATCTTTCCGCTACTAACGACTCCGCCGCCCACTAAGAATTATATCTTGTGCCCTCCTCCCCCATTTGACCTAGTTAATCCTCACTCTCACACTCTACTGAATGTTTGTAGTGTATGATGCGATATGGAAATTAACTACATTCAATTACCTTCATGCAATTTCTAGGGGGAAATATCAAGATGGTTCACAATAACCCGAATATTGTTTATTCTTTGGCGAATAATATCATGGTCCTTCACAATAAACATATAAAGCATTGATGTCAACACTTGATAAATAGCTACACCAACTTTGTGTAACAGTTTGACTTTATCACCTAGAAACAGATCAACGGAGTGTTTATGAATAATCTGTATTTTTGTTGAAATGTAAAATAGGCAAAGTAAAACAGCTATAGAAAGAACGGCTGTCTAACCATTCATTTTTTATGTTGCATATTTAAATTCTCGTTTTGATGAAAGAGAACGAACAAAAGAAATACGCAATACAAATACGGACATATGTACGGAAGCGTAATAGGGCCACATATTTTTTTTTATTGTGCTATTTTCAAGTTAGTATGAATAAATTAATGCCCCTATTACACTTCCGTAGAAATAACAAAGCGGGGAAGAGTATTCAGCTCTGATAAAAAAAAACATGTCTTCTCTTCATAAACTGGCAGTATATTGACCTAAATAAATGAATGAGTGAATGTTGTTTATAGCACGTCGACACCGTAAATCATGTCAATCTACGTGTTATCGCCGATAATCTGCTTATGTTCTGGGAGTACCCCTAAGTGATCGGATGGGCTGCTCCCACACCTTGTCACTAAGATAGCAGAGAATGGGACTCGAACCCTCGACACCATTGATGGTAGACAAAGGCGTAGCCTATCGGCCACCCGACCCTCCCCCAAGAGTCGCCTTCCTTCTACGATGGACACATTCTACTGTCTAGCTCTGTACTATTGACCTGTAAAATAATTCACTGTAAAAAAATTTATATGTATTTTACATTGGTTCTTGAAGTACCTCGTAACGTCCAGGGTTCTAAAGGGTGGGGGATGGCAGAGATGTCCTGGGGGCAGATGTTCCAGAGCAAAAATGTCCGGGGGGGGGGGGGGGGGTGAACTCGGGGGGGTAGATGTCCAGGGGGCAAATGTCCGGTGAGTAAAAGTCCGGGGGTAGATGTTCTAGGAGGGAAGATGTCTTCAGGGGGAAATGTCCTGGGGGAAAAAAGTCCTAAAAAGGGGGGGGGGTATCCGGGGGAAGATGTCCTGCGGGGGAGATATCCGGGGGGGGGGGAGGATGTAGTGTTTTAGTAACTTTAAAATTCATGTTAGTATCTTGAAAATTCTAGGGTTGGGTTGGGTTAGGAACTGATCCTGTCCATATGCGTACGGGCTCGATGACAGTTAGGGGGGCAGAACCCGAATTGGCCGACATCCCTCCCCCACTCCCCCCACTTATTTCAATCAATCGTTTACTGTCCACGAAGACGGGAAAATTTTGTTATTCCGGCCTGTGAATACAGCAACTTCAATTTGGTTAAAAACGGCCTACCTGCTGACCCGAATTCCAACTAACCAATCAATCGTCGCGGGGTATGGGCACCTCACCCTCTGGGAGAAAACTTTGAAAATTTAAATAAAACTACTGCTAGTATCATGTTCCTGTCCAACTCGCGTTATTCAGAGATAGTATTTGTACTAAACCAAAAGATGCCGCTCCTAACGGTCTAGTTAAGGGCAAGGTAAATTGACACCATTTTGTCACAACACCTGAAATGATGAAAAAATTATTTCAAAAACCAAAATAAGGGCCCTTGGATACAAAAGTCTAAAATAAAATACATTACTCACAGACCATTTTTTTACTACCACTGGCCCTTTAAACTCATTCTATGATCACTGAGGCCTAAATTTATGGTGAAAATATCGCAAAATGTCCAACAAACGCGGTTACACCTACAACATTTATTTTAACTTTCTGACGTTACTTATTACACTCAACTATTGTCCCATGGTGTGTACAACAACCGTCAAGACTCGCTTTTTCAATTAACCCCTCTCTTTTAATGTAATACGTATTTCATCACGTTAGGTACATACTCGCATGTGCTTTAGCCATTTTGTTATTTCGTCTCCACCTTCGTCTCAAGAGACCCTCCGTTGACATATCACTGAAGCACGAAAAATTGCCAGGTTGATCAAACCTCCTGACCGATTACAAATCGTGGGGGGTCAATTATTTACATACCTATGTATTTTTTAAAGCCCTAACCTTTTCTTTTCCTTTCTGATCACCCATTAAATACAATACATAGTTCCGAAAACAGTGCAAATGACCTTCACCTTATACAGACATTACTCCGCGTTCTGTGAGTTTCTGTCTTAATTTTATAATTCGCTTTTGTATGTGTCATATTATGTGTTATAATATTTGGCACATATCATTGAGAGTATGTTGCCTCTATTACAATTTGTTGATGAAGTGTAACTTTGGCAATTTACATTGGCTGCATCGGACTATTGCCATTCGCTGCAGCACTTCGTGAAGATGCCATTTGGCCCCCAAATGTCAACAATTATGAAATTTGGCAAAAACTTTATTTTGTGAATATTTTGAGAGAAATGATTTGTAAGGAGAAAAATTGAAAGGTAATGTAGCATCATGTTGCATGGATGTCACTTGTAATCGGATAGCCGATCTCTGGAGATGTGGGTTTTTTTCGAAGGGTGGGATGAACTGTCAAAAAAGTTTGTACATGTGGTTTCGTCGTCAAGTGACTTCAAATTCGTTGAATAAATTTTATTTTCATATTGGTAAGTACACACTGCATTCTTGCATTGCAACTTATATTGTGGTGATATCCATTTGAGAAAATAATAGTTTTTAATAGCTTGTCCTGTATTTAGTTTGGGACTACGGAACGCCAAAGGTAGCACGTGCCAAAGACGACAGTCTTCAGTTTATTTGACTAATCATTTTACTAAGCTTTTTGAAATTAAACCTTTGCATTAGGTTTATTCATATTGTCAACTTCAAAATTAATTGTTGGATAATTTCAATTTCTTCTAGTGCTACATTTTGTGGGTTTTGTGTATGTCAAAATTATCATGTTTTAGCCTAGATATTGCCTATATTATTACTAATTAGGCCTAAATTATTTTCTGTGGCTTAGGTATACTTTTAAGACATGGTTTGTAGGGTTTTCATGTTTAAAATTCTTATATAATTATGTGTTGTTTATTTACTCTTCATTGATATAACCACTGGTACATTTTTATTCTTATTTTACAGAATTCGACAAGATCTACGCAGATTATGGCGGGCGCGTTGCCTTAATTACAGGAGATAAATATTTGAGACTTAGAAATTGACACAAATGGGTAACACCGTATATAATAATGCAATATGAATGTATATAAACTGATTTACTAAAATTTCAAATCAATTCTATTTTGCGAAATATGCCAGATGTCTCAAATGAATGGCAATCGCTAGCGTCTGTTTATTCCAGGCTACAATGATAGTATTTATTGTACATTTGGTCTCCAGATAAGAATATGAACACCCTCCCCCCTCCAAAACAAACATTCCTATTCAAATAAAATATGTGAATATGTGTGGATTTAAAGTCCTCCAAACTGATGGCAAATGTATAGGCCTATGGTGGCTGTCTTTTTTTAAATCTAGAAGGCCTAAAGCAACCATCATGCCAATAAAAACAATTTCCTATCTTGACAGTAAAGTTACACTTTTGCAACATGATGAGTGTTGTGCATGGGCAGGGTACAACGTACCAACCCTTCTAGAAGACGTGTACATTGTACATCTGTGAATGGATGCGATTCATTTCTGTCAGCATCTAATTAACTAGAACATCTGATATCACCTCCCATTGGAAGTTTGCAAATAATGCTGAATGCTTTACACATGTACATGTATATTAATGTTTGATTATAGAATTTGTGTATGTGTTGGATTTAGAAAATGAATTGAAAAATACACCTTTACATTATTTATTTTTCAGAAATATAGGAATACTTGTCTAATGAATGCCAGGAACTGAGATATGATTTAGGATTTGTTGACTTTAATAACAGGTGCGTATAACAAATTGTAAATAATGTGGATTATTCCATTTGATGTACATACCTGTACATTACTAGATGAATGCTTTTTGAGTAAGGGGAGTTGGATGGCCGAAGGAGTTGTATGTGACAAGGAGTAGGGTCGCCTGTCCAACCTCGTGGGTTTTCTCCGGGTCCTCCAGTTTCCTGCCACTACTAAAGACCCCTATGGGCAAGCGAATTATTGAAATAAAATTAAACCATATGTTAGTCCCAAAATGACCTAGTTTGTGTCGAGTGGATGTTAAACCCCATTTTTTTTCTTTTTAAGTAAATTGGGTATCCGAAAGATTAACGTGCACATTTGATCACAAGATCTGTCATTGAGTCAAGTGGCATAGTTTAAGTTCTCTGCTTGCATGTGACAGGTAGTAGGGTCACCTGTACAACCTAATGGGTTTTTTCCCAGTCCTCCTACTGCTAAAAACCCCTACATGTTATCAAATTATTGAAATAAATTTAAACCTTGAGTAAGTCCCTAGTTTGTATCCAAAGGACATTAAACCTCTCTGTCTGTCTCTCTGTCACTCACAATAATACATTTATAAAATTCATGAAAATCCACCCACACACACACACACACACACATACCCCCTAAAAAGGCTGCTTCTATTGCAATTAGAAGTTATATCAGGAATATGAAAGCTATGTGTATAATGTAGAACACTGGTAAATGCTTCACATTCATATCTTTGTGAAACTCATATCATAGGGCCAATATTGCTATTCACTGTGCCACTAGTGGTACACCATACATCTGCAGAGAAAGTAGTGCATGAAACAAAATGGCCTTTTGTTTACAAAATATTTGAAAACTTTGAGGTCCTATAACTAAGTTTTGATAATTTTTTTTCAGATTTCAAGTCTTGATGGTTGGAGTTTGATTATCTGAGCAACTTTTGGCCGGTTTAGTTTTCCTGTGTTCTTTTTTATAAAGCTTGTAGCTGCGCAGCCCTGACTTAGGAATTTCCTTTATTATTTGGTAAATATTTTATTTCAAAGTCATTTTTTTTTATTTCCATCCATTTTTTATTGTTCTGTATCATCTCAGGCACATTTAGATACCAACATATCAGCATTAAATCTTGTGTAAGTTCCTTTTTGAGAACCCCCCATTTTAGGTGTTGTGACAAAATGGTGTCACTTTACCTTGCCCTTAATGATAAAGCAATTTACAAAATAAAACGAGCCTAATTTCTAAAGCTGCTGTAATAACCAAAAAGCTAAATATTACTGATATTCAGAATCGCCAACAATAGATTTTTTACGGCTGATATGGTTATTACATGTGTTGAGAATGCAAGGTGCTGTGGCTATTTATAGACACAAAGAGAGCCCGAGATTCGTCTGAAATCAATTAGAGTTACGCCACTGAAGCGTGCACATTCAACGTGTCGAGTACAACTTGTAGAAGAGAAAGGTTTCGGCCACGGGGCACCCTACTATTATATTGACACAGGGAGTCATTTAATCACTAAAATATGTACAAAATCGATTCAACTACCTTCAAAACGTATTTTGACACCAAACTTAACCATAATCCCAAATTCGGATTTTCTGACCCCTTGATTGGCTGACCCCTCATTTCAGGCAGAACACCAGTTAAATAACAAGTCCTCCAGATCCAAGAGTAGTGAAGACAAGTAAAAACGAAATTTTGAACTATAATAAACGAAACGAAATTGGATCTGTGTTTTAATCAGATTGTATCTGCCCATAAAAATGAGACCCCTACCAGCCCAACTCGACATATCTGCCCATATAAGTAAGACCCCTACCAGCCCAACTCGACATATCTGCCCATATAAATGAGACCCCTACCAGACATATATCCCCATATAAATGAGACCCCTACCAGGCCCACTCGACATATCTGCCCATAAAAATGAGACCCTTACCGGGCAATATATCTGCCCATATAAATGAGAAATAAAAACTGATATTTGTTATGAAGGTGTTTATCACAGTTGATATGATAGTAAGATCACGTGACGTGTATATCATATTTACACTCATTATATATATTATATAGAACTAATTACACGTCATACAATTCGAGTTTCATACAGATCATCATTGCTGTCAATTCACTCAGTGTATATAATTACATTACATATATTTATATACATCATTACTCTATTATTTAATTATAAACATGTATATCCAATCCTTCTAGTAAATCTATTGACATATTGAGTTCCATATTATACACATATTAACAGTAGTAAGAACATGTCCCAAGGCCTGAGTTTCTGTAACAAGCGCCTGTCAGGCAGGATTCCCCCACAAACTAAACAAAAAGTGAATTTTCGATCAAAATTGTGACTTTTAAAGGGTCCACAACCATGATATTCAAGATGTGTACACTGTTTGCGTATGAGTGGCGTCCATTTTTGGTCCAATTTTCACGAATTCAAATTCAACCATCATTAGGGTGTAAAGGGGATATACTCAAAAGTTGTTTTAAATCAGATAATAATTGGGACCTCTCGAGGGACCACAAGCTAAAAACGCGATTTTTTCTACAATCAGGGGCCATAATTCTAGAGGATGTTTCGATCCAATATGCACGAATATCAAAAGCAACCATGATCTTTGGGTTATAAACATACAATTCAAGTTTCATCAAAATTGGATTAAAACGGTGACCTCTGCAGGGTCCACAACCTTGATATACCATCTGTTTTACACTATTCACGGACAATAAAACTTTTTTTTCTTAAATTGGATAATAATTGGTACCTCTATAGGTATCACAAGCTAAAAAGGCGATATTTTGTACAATCAGGGGCCACAATTCAGGAAGTTAAGATATGATATGCGCAAATATCGGTTCAAATTGTGACCACTAGAGGGTCCACAAGCTAAAAACGTGATTTTTCGCACAATCAGGGGCCATAATCCATGAAGTTTTTATTGTGAAACATGCCAATAACCGAGATCTTTTGGAGATAAAGCTATATTTCAAGTTTCGCCAAAATCGCATAAGAATTGTGACCTGTGGACAGACAGGGGCACATGAAAATGTGCACGTATCAAAATTATTTAAACATGAATTATGCGCGGACAGGTGAGCAAGGCATTGTCAACGAGTACGTTGCTGGATCTCGGTTTGTCGTCCCAACCTCGCCAGACAATTATCAAAGGTTGGAAAAAATATCTTGTTATTGTGATCGATGACAACCAAAACCAACTGACAAAATATTGAAATACTAGCCCTCGTCTGAGAGAGAGAGAGAGAGAGAGAGAGAGAGAGAGAGAGAGAGAAATGGGGTTTAATGTCCACTCAACACAAACCAGGTCATTTCGGGACTAACATATGGTTTAATTTTATTTCAATAGTTCGCTTGCGTGAAGGGGTCTTTAGCAGTGGGAGGAAACCGGAGTGCTCGGAGGAAACCCAGGAGGTTGAGAAGGCGCCCCTATCTCCATGCCACATACGCTCACACCAGGGATCAAAAGCACAGCCGCAAGCCTGAGATGACCGACCAGCTAGAGGTCGAAGTGTGGCACTTTAGACCTGTAGGCCATCCCCATCCCCCGACGTAGATAATAACATGTCCACTATATAATATGTATTTAAATCATCATACATAGCATCAAACTATGGAATCACTGTCTATGTGTTTAGTGGCTGTCATTGTTCGTTTAAAACTTGAGTAGCCATGATACATATATATGACTTACAGTGCAAACTATGGAATCACTGTTTCTAATTTTATGTTTAAGACTTGAGTAGCCAAATTGTATAATAATAATAAAACTTGCTCTGTTTAACTTATATGTAAGAAATAAATAATGTCAATGGATTAATATGAATAATATGAAATAATTTGTGAATATTCTTTACAAGAAGATTATGAAAGTGATAATAATTTGGATCAAATATACATACTGTAAAACAAAAACTTTACACTGACATAAATAACATTGTTTCATAAATACAGTAGACGTATATGTCCAGTACAGTAGTCATGTGTATCCTAGTTTTATTCAATAACGTTTCGACAAGTGTGCTCATAGTGCTATCATAATACTTGTCGAATCGTGGTACTATTATAATTGAGAGGGAGAAATGGGGTTTAACGTCCACTTGGCACAAAGTAGGTCATTGCAGGACTAACATATGGTTTAATTGTATTTCAATAATTGGCTTGTGCGTAGAGGTCTTTAGTAGTGGGAGGGAACCAGAGAAAACCCACGACCACCCTACTCCTTGTCAAGTACAACCGGGGAATCCGAACCACGCCAGTTGACTCAATGACAGACCTTATGATACAGCCCGCACGTGCTAACCATCCACCCTACCTTGATTATAACAAAAACAGTGATTGGTATCCTATAATAACCCTAGGCCTAACGCTTTCAATGTTTCATGTATACATCAATCTCTAAACCCACTTAGGGGGGGTTGAGATGGCCTAGTGGTCTAAAGTGCCGCGCTTCGACCTCTAGCTGGCCGGTCATCTCTGGCTTGTGGCTGTGGTTTCGATCCATGGTGTGTGAGCGTATGTGGGTGGCATGGAGATTGGGGCGCCTTCTCAACCTCGTGGGTTTCCTCCGGGCACTCCGGTTTCCTCCCACTGCTAAAGACCCCTTCGCGCAAGCGAACTATTGAAATAAAATTAAACCATATGTTAGTCCCAAAATGACCTATTTTGTGTCGAGTTGACATTAAACCCCATTTCTTGCTCTAAACCCACTTAAAGATGACATTAATATTGCACATTAGATAATTATTTATAAACATTTGCTATAATTTCAAAATGGAAAATTAAATTTGAAAATTTTTAAATATAAACATTGTAATAAAGTTAAAAATGTAACCAACTGTCTGCCTCATTCTTAATTCCATCCATACCACACATCAAAACATAACCAGGCCTGGATCCAGGATTTTGTCAAGGGGGGGGGGGGGCACACATTGGAGCAAAGGGTAATACATGTATATGTTGCAAGCTTGGATCGTTTGGGCAGGACAATGTGAAAATCATGTTTATATCATCTATTAAACAGCAGATATGTGAACTACAATAATAACAAAGCAAATGAAAATGAAAATGAACTATGTCACTGGACCATTCTAATCTAGTTAAAATCTTCAATAGGCAGATTTAGTTCTAACATAACGTATGTTTAACACAGGCTAATTTCCATTCTCTGTCTTTATAATAGCCCAGTTGTAGCATTATTCCATTCATGCTTGGTAATGGGTCAATTTCGCCACAATTAGAGCAACTGAACATCAGATTTTCAGACAATAGATAAAAGATACATTTCCGTGACTCTTGATAGCAAGTTACGAACACCTGATGGCAAATCTGCATTGTCAATTCTGTGGCACTGGATAGTAATTCTGTTAACTACGGATCGACCCTTGGGCACCAGTAATATTGATAGTATCTCTAAAAATCATCACACGTGCAATTCACGACTAACCGGACTTAATTCTGTTTCACTTGCGTGCTTTTCTGTTTCACTCCCTTGTCAATATGTACCACTCCCTTGCTATTTTGTGTGGCATCATGTTCGGGACTAACAAAGTTTCTCTAGTATGAAGAGAGCGAGAAAGAAATAGTGTTTAACGTCAACTCGACACATTTCGGGACTAACATACATCTCAATTGTATTTCAAAGCTCTTTGTCACGTACAAGTGTGGAAATCAATGCGTTAAACCATTTAACCCCCCACCCCCCTACATCCAGCATAAAGATGACTATAGTGATAGTTGTGTGTATTTTATACAATGTTGATTTCTAGCTATCGATGTTCGATCACGATGGAGGTGATTTTATTTGTGACGTCAATGGATTCTTGTACATCCAGGTATCATCCATCTTTCTGAAAAACTAAAAATTAAAAAAAAATTGTTCTAAAAATCATTGCTAAGTGATCACATCGAATACTGATTTTACTATTCTAATATCAATATTGTTATAATATCATAATATCATATCTGTTCTGATTTAACTATTAAAATATTCAGTTCCATTCAAATATCATTCTAATTTTAATATTCAAACATTATTCTAAAAATAAAGCATACTTTAATGATCAAGTATTCTAATTTTACTATTCAAACATTATTCTAAAAATAAAGCATATTTCAAAGCTTTATGATCACGTCATGTTCTGATTTTACTATTCAATTCTATACATAAATCGTAGTTTAGTGGTTACAATCTATGATGAATTTAGAATCTTTTTTATAATGCAGATTCAGATTTATAAACTATCTTAAAAATCTATCTATTCTATTTCTAATGGTAAGTGCAGAAGGGCCGCACTACACACGAAACAAAGATAGGTTGCCAGGCAACGAAACATAAGCCCACAGCAGCTAAATCATCCGGACAGTCAACAAGAGTTGTCGCATATTCTTACTTTTTTCGGTAATGAAACATTTACATTACTCTGAAATCTGATTAGGATTAACAACTCATAAAGTAATTATCAGAAAATCATTAGAATTTGTTTGGTTTTTATAAAATTCTACCCCATGCTAACACTTAGTACATGTATAAGAAACTTAACATTTAATATCATGGATTTAACTGTTCCATCAGTTATAAAACATCATTGAAAATCAATAAACTTGTTCGTCTAAAACCTTAAATTCTGTGTATCAATCTGAATTCAAATGGATATTAACTTTGGCCTCTAGAGTGTCCACAAGATTTTTTGAAGTGTTCAAAGGCCATAACTCTGGCAGAAATTATCGGAAAATCGCTGAAAATCAATAGCCTTCTTCGTCTCATGACCTTAAACATTATGTATAAATTTAAAGTCAATCGGATATTAACTATAGCCTCTTGAATGACCACAAGAATTTTTTATGGCAGTAATTATCGGAAATCGCTGAATATCAATAGGCTTCTTCGTCCCATGACCTTATACACTGTGTATAAATTTAACGTCAATCGGATATTAACTTTAGCCTGTAGAGTGTCCACAAGCAATTTTGAACGTCAGACTGACGGGGCGACGACAATATATGACCACATTTCAATGTGGGCGTATAAAAATGACAAAATAGAGAGAGATAGAGAGAGAGAGAGAGAGAGAGAGAGAGAAATGTGGTTTAACGTCCATTTGCCACAAACCAGATAATTTTGGGACTAACATATGGTTTTAATTTTATTTCAATAATTCACCTGCGTATGTGGCATGGAGATAGGGGCGCCTTCTCAACCTTAAGGGTTTCCTCCGGGCACTCCGGTTTCCTCCCACTGCTAAAAGACCCCTACGCGCAAGCGAATTATTGAAATAAAATTGAACCATATGTTAGTCCCGAAATGACCCAGTTGTGTCGAGTGGACGTTAAACACCTCTCTCTCTCTCTCAAACATGTTGAGTGGGGGTTGGGATGGCCTGGTGGTCTAGAGTGCCGCGTTTCGACCTCTAGCTGGCCGGTCACCTCTGGCTTGCGGCTGTGGTTTCAATCCCTGGTGTGAGCATATGTGGCATGGAGATAGGGGCGCCTTCTCAACCTCGTGGGTTTCCTCCGGGCACTCCGGTTTCCTCCCACTGCTAAAGACCCCTACGCGCAAGCGAATTATTGAAATAAAATTAAAACCATATGTTAGTCCTGAAATGACCTAGTTTGTGTTGAGTGGACGTTAAACCCCATTTCTCTCTCTCTCTCAAACATGTTGAGTCTAACATGCTACGGTATATCAAAATTTAAATTGTAGAAAAAAAATTTTGTGTTTCACTTACTTTTGTAGGAAAGGATGAGTTTGTTTCTTTTCTATGACGTTCCCCTTCTCGTTGTTTATCTTCAAGCTATAATAATATATTATTACATAAAAATGTTACCATGGTTACAGGAATAACTCTATTTTACCATGGTTACAGGAAGTAACTCTATCTTAAACGAGTATGAATGAATCAAGAAATGTACTGTAGACTCTTCATAAAGTACCCAACTCTGATAAATGTCATTGACAACCACATATTGACTTAAATAGTGCTGGATAATCAGACATTGCTATAAACACCATGAGATAAATGGTA
Organism: Patella caerulea; assembly: GCA_036850965.1. Lineage (NCBI taxonomy): Eukaryota > Metazoa > Mollusca > Gastropoda > Patellidae > Patella > Patella caerulea. Next base: position 2,700,609 of record JAZGQO010000002.1, read on the forward strand.
CTGGATAATTAGACATTGATGAGATAAGTATAGTACATGTACACTGTAGTTATCACTTGACAAAATAAAAACACAACCCCCCCAAAAATCACTCTAGCATCAGAATATTGGAATTCTAAAAACTAGAATATTGTTTTTCATCTTCTAAACCAAAATCACTTTTCGTTATCAATAAGCCCTGTGGAATATTGCTGTCTTTCGTCGAGGATAAGTTATCAATAAGCCCTGTGAAATCTTGCTGTCTTTCCTCTAGGATAAGTTATCAATAAGCCCTGTGAAATCTTGCTGTCTTTCCTCTAGGATAAGTTATCAATAAGCCCTGTGGAATATTGCTGTCTTTCCTCTAGGATAAGTTAATTAGTATGACTTTGATCACAGTTAACAGCTCTCCTGGACAATTTTGCAAAAGCTAGACAAGACATTTTTACCTCATCACTGATCATGACGAAATGCGAAATAGTCTAGCTGAAGCGTGCAATAGCCTGACTTGTAGGACTGTAATTTTCTATAATCTACGTTGTGTGTAATTTTTAATTATATCCAATATACTTACACATCGTTTATGTTCAGTAGCTGTTTCTACGTCACCCATACTTAAAGATTTGGTCACATGCTGCCATAACCTCCGTGATTCATTCTCACACTGTAATTCGATTGGTCGAACACGTTTTCTCCAAACTTTTAATTTCTGTACATCTATTGACTTTGTTTCTCCCTGAATATTATATAATATTATATAATTATCTAAAGACTTGTGCTGACATACGATTTCTTTATACAATCTTAAATTGTTTTACGTGGAACCACTGCTCAACAATATGCATTTTAAAATAACTCATTTCAAACAGCGCTATCAGCATGAAATTTACACGAATTGTTCAATTAGCCAGAATAATGCCAAGCATCAGTTTTGAGGCAATCTGCTTTATTGGTTACCATCGAAATCTTTCTCTGAAAGTATCCAAGAGAGAAACTTGGAACTTCTTTTGAAACATTCCTTGGACATTTCACAGTGCAATCATCTATATATATAAATATATAATTGAAATTAAAGATAGCAAAATAAAACTACATTTTTATGCTAACGTTTTCACCGCGATAGTGGCTCATCAGGCGTTTTATTAAACAATTGAAAATGCTAACATAAAAATGTAGTTTTATTTTGCCATCTTTAATTTCAATTATTTATTACCAAAGAGCAGCTTTAATTAACTATTCTACTATAAATATATATATATATATATAGATATATATAAATAAAGAGAGGGGGGGGTAACTTCTACTCGACTGAAACTAGATTATTTTAATAGTTCGCTTGCGCCTAGGATTCTTTAGCAGTGGAAGGAAACCGGAGGACCAGGAGAGGTTAGACAGGCGACCCTAGTCCGTCTCACGTACAACCGGGGAATCTAAACCATGCCAGTTTGCTCAATGAGAGACCTTATGATACAGCGTGCACGAGCCAACCATTCGGCCATCCCCCCTTAGAAATGAGTAATTCTAAATCCACATTATTGAGCAGTGCCTCACTTTATTTGTCCCAGTTGTATTTTGATTCCCAGAAAGGATAATGCCGTGAAATAACAGAACCTGATATTAACCTTGGAAGGGAGGGTTGCCATGTTTTGACAGGGGACAGTGAGGTAAGTGGTATAAGATTGTCAATCATAAGCAGATGCATCATACTACTCTCATCAACACAACATGCAAGGGGGAGATAACCAGTCAGCAGAGAGAGAGAGAGAGAGAAATGGAGTTTAAAGTCCACTCGACACAAACATTTTGGGACTAACATGTGGTTTAATTTCATTTCAATAATTCACTTGCACGTAGGGGTCTTTAGCAGTGGGAGGACCTGGAGAAAACCCATGAGGTTGGACAGGTGACCCTACTTCTTGTCACGTACAACCAGGGATTTGACACCAGCAGTAAGCACGTCCAGTTGCAGATAATCACATAGGGCAATAAAAGCAGGGCTTTACTAGAAAGTTAAAATAAGATATCTGAAACTCAAGTAAATTATTGATACATATTTTGTTTTGAAAACTCATCAGTAACTCATGAAACCCAAATGCTTGTATCTCAGTCAATTTTCAAGCTACAGACTAGAAATTTTACACGTTTCTACTTTTTATATGTACAATAACATAAAAAAATTTTCCCGATTTTTTTGAGGGCGTCGATTTCCTACCCATGGCCCACTTGACATGGAATGGCCCAGGGTTTAACATGTCTGACATTGTGAATACTCTGAGATTGATAAAGATCTGTATAACAAATTGGCTCGTTTCAATACTCTGACTTTTGTGTTTGACAGTCCAATACTCACAACCAGATAAATTTTCATGATCCATTTGATAAATTTATTTTTATAAACTATCCTCAATCCATTTTTTTTGTGGTACACGTCTCCAGATATAAAACACCAATATGAAACACGGTAACTTACATTTGCATAATTAAAATCTAACGATGCGTTCCATTCACCTTGAACTTTACAAACTACGTCTCCTGTTTCACCTTGACGCACTTCTGCTGTAACTCGATGTAATTTACCACCGTAAAATGGCTGAAAATATAAACGGTCATTTAATAGAGTGAAAAATAACTATTGTCCATGCGACATAAGCTAGGGAGAGGGCTTTAATATAATCTATGCCTGTTCCCCAATCTCTATTCACATACAAATCTCAATAAAAATATTGCTTATAAAAAAATATAAAAAATAGGTCAATTTGGGACTAACACATGGTTCAATTAAATTTCAATAATTTGCTTGCGTGAAGGGATCTTTAGCAGTGGGAGAACCAGGAGAAAAAAAAGAAAGAGAAAGGGTTTGATGTCCACTCAACCCAAACTAGGTCATTTTGATACTAACATATGGTTTGATTTTATTTTAATAATCTGTTTGTGCGTAGGGGGTCTTTAGCAGTGGGAGGAAACAGGAGGACTCACAAAGTTGGACTAGCTACTCCTTGTCACGTACAACCCGGGAGTCAAACCCATACCAGCTACTCCTTGTCACGTACAACCCGGGAGTCAAAACCATACCAGCTGACTCAATGACAGACCAATTAAACAGACAATCCTAGACTAGACCTTATGATCAACACGCGCAAAGTTCAGGCTTTGTGGCAACCCAACTCCCCCAATCATATGAGACTTACATAATATCAATTATGCTCAAATTTACCACAGTAAAATGGCAGAAAGTCAATAATTGGTAATTTGAGACTAACATGTGGTCAAAGTTAGTTAAAGATACATTATGAAACATTTTGATAAAGAGCTGGTCATTCTTCCTATAATAGTTCAAAAATACATAATTCAAAAAGAAATATTGAAAATTTGAGTCAAATTACTTTATTCTTGGTAAAGTTATGAATGTTTAAGGTTTTAACAAGAGAGCTTTGATTGTCAAGTACCATTGCTACAATATTATACAAAGTCTTGATTATCCAGTTCAACATTGAATTAGTAAATTGTAGGGCATTTATAATCCATATAAAATCTCAGCCATTCGATTCTTTAGAGAGATGATAATAATAAATGTCTAATTCATAATTAACATAACATTTGAAGTCCGTAGAAAGATGGAGATTTTGATAAAGAATTAAATATTATTGTAGCGACTGGGCCAATGAAGACGGGCTTACGCCATACAGTTTACTATCGGGGAAATTTCAACTGTCAAGGGTTCTTTTACGAGCACTCCCAACATTTTTTGTACTACTCGAACAACTACACACTTTTTCCAACATATTGTATTCTGATTTGGTCCTACCTTGGTATGAAAGACAACCGCTGATGAATAGTTGGTCTGTGGACAGGATATAGTTATTTTATCACCCATTTCAACCCAGGGTACCGTTAATATAGACCGGGCGTAGGCACTGGGTAGACTAAACGTATAAACTTCTCCATAATCTAACAGACGTAACGTTACTGAAAATAACAACAATAATGTTATGGTTAATATAGACTGGGTGGTAGATCAGGCGCTGGGTAAACTAAACGTATAATCTAACAGATTTAACGTTACTGAAAACAACCACAATAGACTTCAGTCTAATGCAAAAATATTCTCCTTCCCAGAAAATATTCATTCGAAGTACGTTGCGCCAGAAAATTTAGAGGATTATTATACAACTTTTCATCCCATCTGAATCTAAAATATGTCGAATTTCGGCCTGATTTATTCTGTTGTCAAATGTTGAGTAGAATTTAGTATTGAATAAGACCTTGGTATTATCTGAAACTGCAAAGAGACGCACAGAGAGTTTAAAGGAGCCATTTCTGATAGCGCCCGACATCATAATTACTATTGAATCAGGAACAAAATGAGATATCATCCCAGCCATCTTCGAACTGTGATGTCATATCAAGAAAAGATCTCTACGAACCCTGTAAATTGATGCACGATAGTGAAAGGAACAAACACGCCAAGTTTCATGCCGATTGTATTTTAATTGGCAGAGTTTTCGGCCTTAAATCAGCAAGGTTTTAGGCTTTACTTAAGCATGTCGCCCTCAAGATGAACAAGAAGTGCTAGGAGAACTGTTGTATCTGGTCTAATACAATAACTTTCAGGTCAACATAAGTTTAAATGTTGAAAATCTGATATTGGTTGAAAATCTGATATTGGTTGAAAATCTGATATTGGCTGAAAATCTGATATTGGCTGAAAATCTGATATAAGTAACAAATTACAAATACAGCTGTTTCTTACATTGTAAATAAAAGTAAATCTAATTGTACATATCACTTACCTTTTCCAACCATAACAACACCTATAGACATTCCCATAAATTTAGATTTGGTCCAGATAGAAGCATTCATACACACTCTCCGACTAGGACATTCAAAATAAAAAGCTGAAACTAAATTTTTAAAGAAGAAAGGTAAATACTACATCTTTTTTAAAGCTACAATTTCATATTTTTTTAAGTTATATTTTCAAAATATAGAACCTTAAATAGATGGTATCTATAAACAGTCCTATCAAGTTAAACAATAATCCTATTAATCCTATAATTTACTATTGCGAGTTGGAAAATTAGCAAAAATGTCATTTTCAACTTCAAATTCAAATGTTCGAAGATAGTTATTGCATGGGGGGTGGGGGGGGGGGGTAGAAAAACAAGGGAGGTAATTTTTCAAGTGTGGAAGTGAAAATATGGGGATGCTCGATTCACAGTTCTGGAATTAAATTCCAAAACTGGTGTCAATCAAGTGAAAAGGAGAATTTCGGAGTACAACGCATGTGTCGACTGTATAAAAAATATCTCAGCCAATCATGACCGCTGAAACATATTTTTCACCTAGGAATACGTTACGATTCTACTCACTCCACCTCAGCTGTCGGGATTGGCAGAACTGTGGCAGGACTGAATTCCGCGTCACTCGATTGTAATTCTGTCGATTCGGGACTTTCTGGACTGTGAATCGAGCATCCCCATGGTAACACAGTGATTATCTTGCTGGCACACTGACCAGATGGTTCACACGTTGATTGAGAAATATTCCATGTGTTTTACTAGGAGCAGGAATGAGAAACTGACAACGAAACTTGTCTAGTTGTTGTCATGGGAACAAGAAATTGGTATAACAACAATTATTCCCTGATTGTTCAAATGGAAAATTACTCCCCACTGTATATTATCAATAATCCAGATCTGGTAAAAACCTTGGAGATCCTAAGTGTTGGTCAAGAACGCTAGCCAGTATTTTCAAGCGTACTTTCCCCTGGTCAGTAGTGCAGAATGGGACCAATATGATACCAGGTGAAAGTTTTATAAATCGTACGAGGTGAGTACTTGTCGTGATTAACTACAGCACAGAATACCTGTAAGTTAACTACAATTCCACCTGTACTAAGTAGCACGTGTAGCAGGTTGTGAGCTACGGTTTAATTAAGACCAGTTGGGGCAATAAAGTAGGATGGAGGGCCTGACAAGGACAAGTGTCTAGTTGTTTTGATGGGACCAAAAAAAAAAGGATCTGTGTCTACATTGGCATGCACATAAAAGATCCTTTGGCAGTTGGAATTCAGTATAAGAGTAGGCCATAGGGCAGCGGCCCGGGCAAAATTTCTCTTATAGCACGCAGTTGGAGCAGAACAGTAGGATGTTAAGGTTTTATATCATTTCAGTTGTCAATTATTAATTTAAAATTAGTGCCGAAAAAGTCAGGGTATTACTTGAAGGCCTTAATAAGATGTACGTAGAGCAAGTGAGATCAAGCCTTCTACTGAAGACGCCCATGTTCTGACGTGAGTGACGTACCTGGTGGATGATGCGACACCTGTTCAGCACAATAAATCAATCTATCTGTTTTAATATGATTAGTGTCACCGCCAGCCGTGGAATCAGCATCATGAGGTATTTCCCACGAACAATGGAACGTTTCTCCTATTATTGGATTATACGGTTTCTTGGCAACAGAACCCTGTGAATTAAAGATGGAGATCTTTATTCAAATAATATATTATTGACATCCCAACTAAAATCTTTCTACATCGAAACTAAATCAACATTCAAACCAAATCAATATCGGAAACCATATCAACATCAAAGCCCAATCAGCATCGCGACCAAATCAATGACATCATAACAAAATGCTTCATATAAAAGAAGCCATGTTTGTCTCGATGTTGGGCTAAACTGTTTTGATTTTTCTAACTCATTCTTAACTCAAGGAATGGTGTCTGCACGGATGACAAGAAAAGTCAGCCTAATCATTCAGATTGGAAGTAAAAAGAGTACATCAATTGGCATACTACAGGTAGATTATAACAGAGATGAAAGCGAGAGAGAGAGAGAAATGGGGTTTAACGTCCACTCAACACCAACTAGGTCATTTCAGGACTAACATATGGTTTAATTTTATTTCAATAATTCGCTTGCGCGTAGAGGTCTTTAGCAGTTGGAGGAAACCGGAGTGCCCGGAGGAAACCCACGAGGTTGAGAAGGCGCCCCCTATCTCCATGCCAAATACGCTCACACCGGGGATCAAAACCACAGCCGCAAGCCAGAGGTGACAGGCCAGATAGAGGTCGAAGCGCGGCACTCTAGACCACTAGGCCATCCCACCACCCCCGGAGATGAAAGCCATCCAGACGTACCTGTATACCTGCGTTAAAAATAATGTTATCTACCTGTCTGTCTATGTCTAATATCAACACCTCTCTACCTGTGTAACTCACGTGTCACCTCGTGCATAATATTAACGTACGTGTATGTCATATAAACGTACATGTGTACCGACGTCTATAAAATCAACGTACCTGTCTACCGATGTCTATAAAATCAACATACCTGTCTACCGATGTCTATAAAATCAACGTACCTGTCTACCTGCGTGAAATGAAGTTAGGTACCATTCTAATATTGTTAACATTCTCTCTTCAGCATCAGATTTCTCAGGTATTCTTTAAAACAAATAAAACAGTTTTTAAATTAAATAAAAAAAGTCTTTAAAATAAATAAATAAAAGAGACTTTAAAATCGATAAAACAGTCTTTAAATATTTTACCGTGGGAGCGATGTAAACCTGAAGTTAATAAGTAAGGTCCTGTTTTGTTTCAGCCCTTTCTAACCATCATGAATAGATTTTCACATATAATAAACTATTGTCTGTACTGACATAACTGTGTTTAACTTGACTAACATTGTTTATGATGTATGAAGAAAAATGTTGAAGTTTTGTCCCATCTTAAACGACTTGCAAATTCCAATCTATCTTGCTTTCATGGTTTACATTTAACATGATCGTACCATTTCAACCTCATCATTAATATAATGGTACAAATTCTAACCTCATCCCCAATACCATCGTACCAATTCTAAACCCACAGAACTCAATCTAACATGATTTTGACACTTACTTCTTCGTTTATATAAACGGAGAAATCAAACGTTCAGTTTTTAAATATATAAGTCAACATTTCAAGGTATTATTATGGATGGATAATCTAAATTAACAATTTAACAACCGGTATAGATACATGGCATCGACTTACTTTAGAAATAAATCTGGATGCGCCATACAATCTGCAAACATTTCTAATAATGATCTTCGTTCTAATATAAAAGTTGGTAAAACCACCTGAAAACAAGAGAATCATTCATTTAAAACTGAGCGCCAGCAACTCACGATGACTGAGAAAGTTCATCAGCGTTTTTCCGGTGTGGTTCCCCTTTGTCAGTGGTGCAGGACCAGGGCTCACACTGGCTTTCAATTTTGGCGACCGACAGTGTGAGCCCTGTGCAGGACAATGTAAAGTTTAAACTACACTACATGAAGATAAGGCCGATTGTATGTACTGGAAGGTCGGCTTTTGACGTCCGACATTGATTAATCAATCAGTATTGATGTTGCTTTCCCTATCACGTGCAAAGAAATCACAGCAACAGGCCTTTTTATTGGCTAATCCGCCAAATCAACCAGAACATCGATAATATAAAAACTCTTCCAGATCCTAGTGTAGTAAAACGAGTAAAACGTAACGAAATTGGATCTGTGTTTGAACCAGATTGGATGAGATCCTATTGTAGTAAAGACGAGTAAAACGAATAAAAGACCTACCTTAGTGAGATCCATTCCTAATTTAAGTTGCGATAACAGATGTAGTATAATAGATTTATGTTCTTCCACACCATCGAGATCAGAATCTTTATACTCTGTTTCATCTAACACCTCTTCTTCATGATTTATTATATCTTTACACATATCACCTACAGAAATACACAACATGTATATTAACTAGAAACAGACTATACACACATCTCCTACAGAACAATTGAGAAACATCCTTTATATACATCTCCTATAACAATATTGAATATAAGTAGACTACAGAAATACACAACATGTACGTTAACTTGAAACAGACTATACCCATATCACTTACAAAACATGTAAACTAACTTGAAACAGACCTTCCACACATGTCCTACAGAACAAGTACACTAAATTAAAAACATACTTTATGTATATCCCCTATAAAAATATTGAATAAGTATACTAATTAGAAACAGATTTTAGGTAAAGATTAGATAGGGAGTGTTGGGTTTACAATTGTTTACTTTTACTAGCTTCAAAGAAAACATTAAAGATACATTATGGGAGATTTGATAACGAGCTGGCAGTTCTCACTATAATAGTTAAAATATAGATAATGTAAAGGGAATTTTCTAAAAATTTCAGTCAAATTGATCCACTCGGAACTGAGATTTTTAGCTATTGAATTTTAGGTCCAGCCTTGATCATCATTACTTAAAAACATAGTCTTGATTATCCATTTTGTGATTTAATCAGCAGCAGTCGACCAGGTTCTAATCCAGTAAATATTGCAGGCTGGCGATGCGATCGAGAATTGATTATGGTCTGTATAAGTTAATTAATGTCTAATTAATAATTTAGAGAACATTTCAGGCCTGCAATAGGCAGATTCAGCTCTAGCATAATATTATAGAAACTCCCCATACAACAGGACAACTACATTATATCCAAGTTACATTATATCACAAGATGTTACATACCATTTAATTTTGGATCAGTTAATAAATGCGGAGAATTTGACGTCATTTGTGCGGAAGTCGTGGAGCAGTAACTCTCAGCTGTAGAGGGTGCACTGTGTTGACTACTGGTTCTTCGTAGACCAGAACTACAAAATACAATATAATAATAACCAAAAATGAAATGGGGTTCGATTTTCTACTTTTTTGCACTGTCTGGGATAGAGGGAGAGAGAGAGAAATGGGGTTTAACGTCCACTCAACACAAACTAGGTCATTTCGGGACTAACATATGGTTTAATTTTATTTCAATAATTCGCTTGCGCGTAGGGGTCTTTAGCAGTGGGAGGAAACTGGAGTGCCCGGAGGAAACCCACATCTCCATGCCACATACGCTCACACCAGGGCTCGAAACCACAGCCGCAAGCCAGAGGTGACGGCCAGCTAGAGGTCGAAGTGCGGCACTCTAGACCACTAGGCCATCCCACCCCCACCGGTCTGGGATAATAAAGGCGGTTAAACCACTGCAACTCTCCATAATGACTTGATAGTGTGCTTAAAATCAAACTGTGGACTTGGAGGTAGTGACACAAACATTAAAATATATCACAGCACAACAGGAGAAATATTTATGGCTATAACGTAAACCTAATTTAGTGTTAATACCTAACCTAATAACCTAATAATGACCTGAGCCAAGCCGAGCAAGACTTACTTGTACTTACTAGGATCTAGGTTTACCTGTAATTACTATGATCTAGGTTTACCTGTACTTACTAGGATCTAGATTTACTACGATTTAGGTTAACTTGTACTTACTAGGATCTAGGTTTACTGGGTGCAGTTAGAGGTAACGGATGATGATTCATCATTGCCTAAAATGTAAAAACAAAGTTAAACAAGAACTCAATGGCTGTGATACGTTCAAGGGCATCATGAAGGTTCACCTAAAAAAACACTGTCAGTTTACCAATTATGTTAGGGAGTCTAATCTTTTTCTGTAGGATCGAGTTAGGATATCAGACATCTGTATATACAGACCTTGTTGGACACAAATTACCACACAACATATTTCATAATGTCAACATTGTATGGTAATTTGTTTCTGACAGGTGCCTGATGTCCAGGCTTGCGTTAAGGAGTGCTATACAAAATATAATATCGCTCAACATGACGTTAAAATGTTCCCCTGTTTTCCTAAATAAATAAGAATTAATAAGGCATTAAATGACCCATAGAAAGCGTTAATTACGTCCCGTCTCCTGATAGCATGTATATATACCAGTAGTTCCTTCCACTGGTAGCATGTATATACCAGTAATCTATTTCATAAGTCCAAAATTTCCATTTGTTTTAAACATAAAATAATTTCTACGCTTGATATGATAAATTTATATGTACACGCAAGACAATAACCAATTTGTCTAGGATTATTTAAACACACATACAAACAAGCAAGACAATCACCGCTATGTGTTGGATTATAGAAATAGATTATTTATATATATGTACAACCAAGCAAGACCATCACCAATATGTCTGGGATTATGGACATAGTACAACAAGCATGATGATCATCAATATGTGCAATATATGATTAGCTAGTTACTAAATACACCCTGTCCTGTGACGCCATTATTTCTTTGAAATATTCATCAATATCGTAAAATTCTTACAGAGAATTTTATTTTTAGGCCGCGGTTAATGAATTGTCAGTTACTCATGACCTGGGGCCTATTTCACGAAATTTTAACTTAGATAAGATCCCAATTTTAGTAATTTGATTGGATAATATTAGATTGATTTTAGTGCTTAGCCAATCAAAATTGAAGTATCTAGTAAAATTGGATTTTATCTTAAGTTAAAATTTGGTGAAACAGGGCCCTGATCAGTTTGTGGAATATACATCATGCTACATGAGGTAATTATTAATTATGGATATGAAATTTATTTTTTTTGTTAAACGCTTTATCTATTTCCGCCATAACTAATGTCAGTTTCTTGGTCATTGAAAACCCAAAGCTAACCAGTGTCCCTGATTTATTTATATTTAATAATTTAAAAAATATTTATAAATATCTGTTGCACAATATCCAAATAATGAAAGACTTGATCATAATGAATAAGTTTGATATTAGTGATATGCTTCTAATCTAAGTTAACGGTTGGTTAATTCATTCATTTTTGGCATTTTATTTCTTTATCTTTCCCTACTTTGACGGTTACGAAATGACCTGTTTCAAACTAGTTGGTAATTTTTCTGACATGAATAATTAAAAGCATACCCTTGGATATATATCTAAATACAAAATAAGTTAGATTATTTAACATGTTTGTCCAAAAAATTTACTACACACCGTGGTCGTTACTCTAGCCATGATGGAAGAAAGTAACAAGGGCATTGTCAATGGCCCGTGCAATATGTTAATTGTCTTCAACTTTTAACCCATCAGCACATATATATGGCATCATGATAATATAAATACTTTTATTATTTGGTCTATCATAATTAAACTGTTTACTTTTTTCTGTATCCTTGTGTCCTTTCGAGAATGTTTATAGTGCCGTGAAGCGGTACTTGTCAATCAGTCTGTACCTCATGATCAAGACTATCTTGTGGCGAGAGATTTGAGACCATTGCTCACGTAAATAAAATAATTTAGCAGGAATTTAAAGACATTATATCTTTCTGTGAATTTTATTACAAATGACAAGTGCCTAATACAGTTTATGTGGTTGTGAATGTTGCAGCTACCATTCCTTGGTTTGGATGGCAGATATTATACGGCATGATCACTTCCTGTTTTACGGTCGGACTCTGTAAATACTATTTATTCACATTCTAGCCTACTTTACTTATTACCTACGGTGTCATTTTCATAGATAAATAGTGGATTTTAATTCGTCAATTCATTGCTCACATTCAAAGGCAAACAAATATAGTTTTACACGACAAATTTTTGACCACACTAAATTTGACCAAATAATTAAGGAAGTGCGTAATTATTACGGATAAAAACGAACATGTGGGCGGGTCATGAGAAACAAACAATTAACTGCGGCCTTATTGGAAACATTGTGCCTGGAAACATTGGAACATTGTGTCTGGAAACATTGTGCCTGGAAACATTGGAACATTGTGTCTGGAAACATTGTGCCTGGAAACATTGAAACATTGTGCCTGGAAACATTGGAACATTGTGTCTGGAAACATTGTATAATAAACCTGAGAGTAACTGTGTTAGTTTTGTTATAATTCTGATCGCTTAATGCCACTGTATATACACTATATTGCAACAATTGTATACTTGTAATAATTCAGATAAGTTAAATCATTATTTCCCAGAAATATTTTACCAAATTGTTAAAATATAATATAGAGAATTTTCCTACAACATGAATTATGTCCCCTGAAAGTTAAAGCTAAATAGACGAAAAGAAACAATGGGTAACCTTCACAGGATATAAATCTATACTGTGCTAACCCTCATCAAGGTATAAAACAACCGAAATTTAAACAATATTTATTTGTTGAAATGGCATTTAGTAATTTCGCACAATAAATAAAACACAATATTTCATGGATAATAATTACAGACTTGTGCTTGATGGCCACGAGAGTAGCATTAATTAATTGTTGCTGCTATTAACTTCAGTAATTACAGTCCACAAAATTATCTTCCATACAATTTCATGTTTTATTTTAAGAAATATCATGATAAAATTACAAGGTAGATATTTGACGTCACATCTGATCTATATTTAGTAACGTATTTATCAGTAATAAAATATTATTTCTAAGCATTACTACACCATGTATTAGGTGTGCACATAAAAGATTCCTTTACAAAAGAATGGTCTATAGCGCCGCGGTCCAGGCAAAAAATCCCCATGGTGTGTATATCCCCCATTGAGTGGTAAGCCATTAATACAGATTGTAGAAACATTCTCAAACAATAGCGATCCATGTATCATTTACAACAATACACAGATTATAGAAATATTCTCGAGTTATTTTCATCATGCGTATGCGTACCTGTTTCGTGTGGAGTATGTGAAGACACTGATGTAAACATTGCATAGTTGCAGACGACGTGGCTTTTAATAACAATAAATTCTGAAAATATATTAAACCAATTAAAAACATCAACTCAGCTATTAAAATGCAGAGTCAGTTGCTAGGCAACAAGATCGACACGTATTCATTTTTTTCCCAGGCGTTACATTGGTGACTGTGTGGTTGTAAGAGCTGAAGGGTTCGCCCTTTATTAAAGGCTTTAAGGGTTAGAACATGACTTACAAACTTCGTTCAATGATCCTGTTACCATTAATCTACGTTGTTCAGGCCTGGAAATAATAGTTTTAGTCGTACCTAACGAAAATATTCGCCATTAAACTCGAAGTTCTTCATTAGACTCCAATGTTTGTATAAAGTCATGTTTGATATAGAATCTAATAAATATATATTAAGTGTGAAAACTACAATTGAAGTGTGTATACGTATAGTACCAGTGAAATGATATTGATGGTCTTAACAAATACAATATAACTTAATCATGCATTATCTAAAGATACTTTACCACGTACAAACTGCGTGATTTGATGATATAATATTTGGACTAAAAACATATTTAAACTGATTAATTTATCAAAAATTTGCTTCAAATGACTCCTAAAACTTTATATTCCCTGGAGAGATAGCCAAACCTTCTTGAAAACAATTTCTGGGACAACCTACTTTTGAAATACATTTTTGAAAACGTGGTCCCAGTTAAATGAAAATTGTAGTTTGTACAGAAAGTTCACCTATCTATGTGTCCGAATCTTTCAACTCAGAAAATATGAACTTCAAATTTGACAGTTTAATAAATTTTGAGACTGGCAAACTGGTTCCCGTCAAGAATTGAATTGATAATCAAGAACATTTTCTGATTAAATGCATGTATAAATTAAACTCTACTTGTTAGAACCATTAACAAGAATCATATAAGCAAGAAAATATTTCTAAAAGGTTTATAAAAAATTCCCAAAGCATATAACAGCATTAGTCTTAGAATAAATATTTTTAACTTTACTTCAAATTTGATAAATAAAGTTATTCTGTTATATATCTTACAATTCCATGGTTTAATCACCTTCCCATTGCATGATATCATTCCTTAATTACCCCATGAATGGACCCAGGAGTTAGTGAGTTAGTTAGTAGAATAGATGTGCTATGGGGGAAATTTGGCCCGGACAGCGGCACTAGGGCCTACTCTTATATCGAATTCCAACTGTCAAGGGTTCCTTGATGTGCACGCCAATCTGTACAGCTGTTGTTGTGAGACCCTCAGTCCTGCATCACTGACAAGGGGGAACCGCGACGGTAAATCTAGATGAACTTTCTGGGTCAATGCAGGGATCGAACACCCGACATTTACGCTAGCGAGCCAGCATCTTACCCACTTAGCCACCTTGACCCCCCTGTGAATGGACGGAGGTGTTAGTGGAGTAAAATGGAACGATACCACTGGGAAGACTGAAGATCTTCTTTGATTGGCATTTAGTAATTGAAAATATTAACACAAGGTACAATTTTATTGATACACAATTACTGAGTTTAATATTAAGCAACTCGACGAGGAATACTCTTGTCTTTATCAAGCAAATACTGAGGGGATGTTGTTTTACTAGGGGTAAGAGATCAGCAGAATTAATTCAACTTTTGTACATATTGTTAGAAAAGCAGTAATTATTTAACCTCCAGTTTCCACCAAAGTAATATTGCTGACAAAGTAATTTTAATCGCTGACAAAGTAATTATAATTGCTGACAAAGTAATATCGCTGACAAAGCAATTATAATGTATTCTCTGTTTTTTAAACAATCACGAGAAAAGACATCTAGCCAATGAAAATGAATGAACCAGATGTTCATATATTCAACATAAAGTGAATAAAATCCATTACCTTGTCTAGACTCGTCAAATACGTCCCTGACTTTATTTGGTAATCCCTGAAAGTTAAAACAAACAAAATTAGTTTGGTTTTCTGAGAAGGACAAGTTTTACGTGAATCAAACAGGGCATATAATTAACTTCCCTACTAGTAGATTCAGTGCTTTTTTTTTTTTTCTAACACTATTTATTCAGTAAATAATTTACATGATATAAATATAATATATATAAATCTGGGATCTGAAAACAAGCCAAAGGCTTATATAAATTCATCTCCCTATTTACAACAATATAAATACAGTGTTTGGAATTATAATCATAAATTATATAACGGTTTAAATTACGAAGAAAAATGTATATTCTCAATGTTGCAATATTATATAGGACATATCGTAGTTTAAGTACAAAGGGGGTTAATATACAGAAAGAAATGTATTGTAATATAATGTAGTGTAATGTAATGTGGTGTAATTGTGGTTAGCGAAGCAATTATTTGATTCAGTGCTTTGTATGATTGTTCGAACTACGAGTATTTTAGGTCGGGGGAGGTGGGGTAACAAATTAATGTGATTTATATCATAAGATCTGTCACTGAGTCAAGTGGCGTTGTTTTTATCCCAAACTTGTATATGACATTGTGTAGGGTAGCCTGTCTAACCTCAAGGGGGTTTATTTGTGTCAAGTGACTAAAGAGCATGTGTCACACCGCTCCTATAAATGTCGATGACCAACCTCATGGGCTTTCTCTGAGTGGCTAAAGAGCATGTGTCACACCGCCCCAAACCCAGGAGCATAAAATAAAGAAAACAATAAAGGTCAATCAAATTCTGGATTCAAATAATCTTTAAATTGATGAAACGTTGTCAGTGATAAACCTCTGTAAAAATTCTTGGTTATATGAAATTTGTTTACCTCAATTAATTCTCCTAAATCATCTCGATAATCTTCTGATTCTATGATATATTCCTTGACATCTCGTAACGCACCAGATAGTTCCGAATTCCCTTGTGGCTTGTACTGAGATCGACTGTAAACAATATATAAAACATTAGCATTATACCGAGAACTCTGGTTGGTCAGCATTAAAACTTAGTATTGTGTACATGTATATATTGCCTTGTTATATTTTATCATTGGTTGATAATGACTAGAGAAGACTTGTCAAAACGTTGCTCAATTATAAGCAGTTATTGTGCAAGCAGTTAAAGTATTGTTGTGTACATGTCTTGTTATATTTTATCATTGGTTGATAATGACTAGAGAAACAATAACTTGAAATATAGAACAATGACATGGGGTTTAACATCCAACATTCTACACCATACAGGGTAACAAAGACAGGGAAACTTTACAAGGGCAGTGGTGCAAACAGGGTAACAAAGACAGGGAAACTTTACAAGGGCAGTGGTGCTACGACTTATTGTTCCCGTTTCCTGTATACAAACTCTTTCAGATCCTACTACAATTAAAATAAGTAAAATGAAATTTTGAACTATAAAAAGCGAAACCCGCTGTTTTAATCAAATTGATCTGGGAAAAGCTGAAGATCTTTCGCAATCAACCCCAGAACCTTACTGACTGAGTCACTGTGAATCCATAGATGATAGGGAAATGATAGCATGACACCACTTGGATGTGAATTTTGAATGTTTATGTCCTTTACCCAGTAGTTTAGCTATATTTCTAAAACCTTTTTTCCCAGTAGTTCAGTTATTATTCTAATAAAAACCCTTTCTTCAAGTAGGTCAGTTTTAATTCTAATTTTACAGATACAGGTAGGTTCTCCAGCTGGTCTGTCTACACGACTGGTCAATATGAAGATATATACCTACCTTATAACAACATTTGAATTAATATTTTCAATAGAGGTGGAATGTGGTCGGTACCCAAGTTTAACGGGTGTAGCCTCTTTTACAGCGGTATGAACTTGTATTGACTCTTTCTTAGGAACAGGTGAACTGTACTAAAAACAGAAAAGGTTAAAGTTCCTCAAACTGGATCTATATTAACTCATTGAACCAAAACTATTGGTTTTCAGGCAGAGAAAAATCATCTCCAATGTGTACCATTAGAAAGATAAGAAAATAATTTTCTTGTCAGCCTCACTTGTACCACATGGAACAGCTGGGCTTCTCAGCTTTGCTTGCAATCACCTGGGGTAGCTACGCCTGTCAGCTTTGCTTGCATCACCCTAGGACAGTCAGGTTTGTAATGCTTTTCCCAGCACAAACTGGGACGTATTGTACTTAAGTTACCATAGCAATTGATGCTGTACGATTCTGTACTTAAGTTACCATAGCAATTGATGCTGTACCATTCTGTAAATAAGTTACCATAGCAATTGATGCTATATGATATTGTAATTAAGTTACCTGAGCAATTGACGCTGTATGATATTCAGCTGTAGCACGTAATCTATCAACCCAATGTTGTCTCTCTCTAGCATCAGAGGCTGTAAAACAACAAAACATTGTTAAAATTCACACTTTACCAGATCCTTGCACGATCAATTTGTTACAGAGACACCATGACCCTTTTTCTCCCCAACTCCCAAAATCTTTAACCCAGAGAAGAAAGAACATGTCATGAAAAGCACTTTATTAGTCTCCATCATGATTCACACCTGGCACAACTCTGATGTTGGGTAAATGAGTAACGTGCTGACTTGATGACTGAGAAACTTCACAAAACGTTGGCTATAAAAGAAAGAAAGAGAAATGAGGTTTAACCTCCACTCGACACAAACTGGGTCATTTCGGGACTAACATATAGTTCATTTTCATTTCAATAAATCACTTGCACGTAGGGGTCTTTAGCAGTGGAAGGAAACCGGAGGACCCAGAGAAAACCCACAAGGTTAGACAGGCGACCCTACTCTTTGTCATGTACGAATGAAAGAAAGAGAAATGGGGACTAATATCATTTCAATAAATCACTTGCACGTAGGGGTCTTTAGCAGTGGAAGGAAACCGGAGGACCCAGAGAAAACCCACAAGGTTAGACAGGCGACCTTACTCTTTGTCACGTACAAGGGGGATAAAAACCACACCAGTTGACTCAATGACAGGCTTTATGATACAGCGTGCACATGCTAACCATTCAGCCATCCAACCTCCCAGTTTATAAAGGTTACCTCGTAATCTGTAGACGTCGCCATTAGCTGCATTGACAGTAAAAGTCTGTGAATCTTCGTCACTAGGGGAGATAACTGATGCCTGAAAAAAATGTACTTGATATTAATGAAGTCTACTGGTCCAACCTCCATGGATGATTACTACTTTATACAGAAGACAATGGTAAGCCTTTAAGGTTTAAAACATACCACGATCGACATTATATATCAATACAGTGAATAATACAACTAGATTTATATCACAATGAATCGAGGTAAGAACCTTCATTAATACAACTAGATTTATATCACAATGAATTGAGGTAAGAACCTTCATTAATACAACTAGATTTATTTCACAATGAATCGAGGTAAGAACCTTCATTAATACAACTAGATTTATTTCACAATGAATTGAGGTAAGAACCTTCATTAATACAACAGATGCACTCACGCTTTTCTGTTGACATTTGTGGGAGGATATGAGAGAGGGAACGAATAAGGTTAAACATCCACTCGACATAGGTGTCTTGAATAGTGTGAGGAAAACAGGGGATCCTGAGAAGTAGGTCATTTCGTAATTGACATATGGTTCAATCTATTTTAATAATTTGCTTGCACAGAGGGGTCTTAATATAAACAGTGGGAGGAAACCGGTGAACCAGGAGATTGGACAGGCGACACAGGGAGGATATGTCTTCAGTTCAGTACACATTAAACACATTTCAAGGTTAAGTACAGATATTATAATAATGAATATCATTATTCTCTTCTCATCAATTTATATAAATTCTCTTCAATTTCCTAATATTTCTAATTTATTTACCTCCCCTTCAGTTTCATGTAATACTACTCCTTTCTCAACAAGTATAGATAGTCAAAACAATTGTATCTTGTTGGTGTGGAGGGTGTGGGGGCCTGTTTAAGGAACTGGTAAGATATTTGGATCTAGTTGGTGGGGAGGGTTGGGAGCGGTTTAAAGGCCTGGTTAAGACATCAGGATCTTGTTAGGGTTGATCTTATTAGCACGTCGACACCGTAAATCATGTCAATCTACGTGTTATCGCCGATAATCTGCTTATGTTCTGGGAGAGTACCCCTAAGTGATTGGATAGGCTGCTCCCACAACTTGTCACTCAGATAGCAGAGAATGGGACTCGAACCCTCGACACCATTGGTGGTAGACAAAGGCGTAGCCTATCGGCCACCCGACCCTCCCCCAAGAGTCGCCTTCCTTCTACGATGGACACATTCTACTGTCTAGCTCTGTACTATTGACCTGTAAAATAATTCACTGTGAGTAAAAGTCCGGGGGTAGATGTTCTAGAAGGGAAGATGTCTTCAGGGGGAAATGTCCAGGGGGTGAAAGGGGGGGGAGCCAGATGTCCGGGGGGGAATGTAGTGTTTTAGTAACTTGAAAATTCATGTTAGTATCTTGAAAATTCTAGGGTTGGCTTGGGTTAGGAACTGATCCTGTCCATATGTGTACAGGCTCGATGACAGTTAGGGGGCAGAACCCGAATTGGCCGACACGCACCCCCCTCCCCAATCACACACACACACTTATTAGGGTGTCTGACTCAAATTTCAATCAATCGTTTACCGTCCACGAAGACGGGAAAATTTAATTTACTGTTATTCCGGCCTGTGAATACAGCAACTTCAATTTGGTTAAAAACGGCCTACCTGCTGACCCAAATTCTAACTAACCAATCAATCGTCGCGGGGTATGGGCGCCTCACCCTCTCGGAAAAAATTTTGAAAATTTAAATAAAACTACTGCTAGTGTCATGTTCCTGTCCAACTCCCGTTATTCAGAGATATTATTTGTACTAAACCAAAAGATGCCGCTCCTAACGGTCTGGTTAATGATAAAGCAATTTAACAAATAAAACGAGCCTAATTTCTAAAGCTGCTGTAATAACCAAAACGCTAAATATTACTGATATTCAGAATCGTCAACAATAGATTTTTTACGGCTGATATGGTTATTACATGTGTTGAGAATGCAACGTGCTGTGGCTATTTATAGACACAAAGTGAGCCTGAGATTCGTCTGAAATCAATTAGAGTTACGCCACTGAAGCGTGCACATTCAACGTGTCGAGTACAACTTGTAGAAGAGAAAGGTTTCGGCCACGGGGCACCCTACTATTATATTGACACAGGGAATCAATTAATCACTAAAATATGTACAAAATCGACTCAACTACCTTCAAAACGTATATTTTGACACAGCGGTAGCATTTATCACAAGAATGTGTATGGAAATGGATGCAGTTACCCTGAAAACATATATTTTGATACCAAACTCGATCATATTATGATAATTGGACGGAAAACAGAATTTACAAGCCAATTAGCAAAAAGTCCTATAGAATACCGGTGTAGTTTTCTAAAGAATTCTATAGAAAATCTATAGAGTTTTGTGGGGGCGTGTTCCAATTTCTGTAGGATAAAATTCTATAGTATTCTACAGAATTTTGAGGGCCTGTAGGAAATAACGGCCCCAAATATTCTACAGTTTCTGCAGCGCAAATCCTATAGTTTTTCCAACAGAATTATGGGAAGATTTCTATACGAAAATATTGTAGTATTCTATAGGTTTTTTTTATTGTACTTTCTGTAGGATTTCTACAGTTATGTATAGGAATGAATGCTGTAGTATTTTGAAGTTAGGAAATTCAGTCACTACAGTTTTCTGTAGGAATGGGTACTATAGAAATCCACAGATTTTTTTATTAATTCTTATTTTGGGAATAAAAAGAGTTGGCCCATGATTTCTTCCAAATTGATTGGGTTATTTTTACTCTTGTGACTGAATCTGAATTCTGCTGATTATTCACTTTTCAGAACTATACAAGTTTTATTTCATGGTAGAACCATGGACCTTATAACCTTGTATTATAAGGTCCATGGTAGAACTGAAATATAGGGAAAATAATAGTTAAAAAAAGTTAAGTAAATAACAAAATCACATAAATCTTATCTTATTTAATATTATTGTTAAAAATGTAATAAAGTATACCTATCTTTCTGTCTTTAATTGAATCTGTGAAAACAACAGCACTTATTCTCTTCAGTTTCTTGTTAATACTAACATATTAATGTATGTGGTTATACATTGAATTTTAGAATTCAAAATTCAGCCTGTGATAATTATCTTTTATTTTTTATCTTTCTTGTGTTTTATTAATTATCGTACTTTATTTTATTAATTTATTATTCTATACACTTGTCTATATGGTGATGTTTTAAGAATTTTAAATGTACGTGTCTTTCCTATTGTATGTCGTACCTGACCTGTATATCCTTTTTGTATTTATTTTATTTTTATACTTGCTTTTATATCTATATTGTAAAGCGCACTGGAGCACAGTACTGTTGAAGTGGCACTATATAAATCCTTAATAATAATAAGTAAGAATTAAATCAAAATAAATGTTGTTGTCTTTCAATGAGACAATATTTTATGTACATAGTTATATGAGACAATTTATATATGTTAAATTATGTACATTGAAAATTCATGTACTTAACCTGACAATAAGGAACCAGTCACGGACAATTCCAGGAATTAAATCCAGACTTTGGACTGTTTTTACTGATGTTTATTATATTTAATACATTTAACCACAAAGATCAAAATGACAGGTACTGAGTCATAGGTTGCTTATTTCTTGGTTTGTATACATGTGATGAATAACAGGTCAGATACATACAATAATGTAATGAATAGCTGACCAGGTTAGATACATACAATAATGTAATGAATAACTGACCAGGTTAGATACATACAATAATGTGATGAATAACTGACCAGGTTAGATACATACAATAATGTAATGAATAACTGACCAGGTTAGATACATACAATAATGTAATGAATACATACAATAAAGTAATGAATAGATTTAATATTGAGAATTAATCTAGCAAAAAACTGCCAGATCCAAATCTTACATATTGTACTGCTGTTCATGTGAATGACCTCTCTCATCTAACCAATCAGGAGCAAACATGTGAACTGACCTCTGTCATCTAAACAATCAGGAGAAAACATGTGAACTGACCTCTCTCATCTAAACAATCAGGAGGAAAAATATAATCAACCAATAACAAAGACATGAAAAAGCCAGGTTACAATCAGAAGGGCTACAGTATATATTATACAGCCAACAGGGCTATAGTAGTATATATTATTTATACAGCCAACAGGGCTATGTACTCACCCTGTTTTATTTCTATCAATGATACTAGGTATAATAGATCTCAGATAAGTACAGGTACATATCAACAATAACAAAACCGTTAATAAACTCTGGAAATTAAACAACGCCGACTGAAAAAAACATAAAAATGGTTCATTCATCAGTAGAATATTTAGAGTCACTTATCAGGCCCGTAACTTTAACAGGGGGAGGGGCAAGAGGGTCATGTCGGTCGTTTCGTATTGCAACCAAAGGAAAGGGCACCAAAGGTTAACCAATTCTTTCCCGATTGGGTAAAGCATCCATTGGGTGTCCGATTTGTTCCAGGACAGGTAACTGCCTATCTTGCCCCCACCGCTAGCTACGGGCCTGCCCATCTACAAATATTTTGTTATGGTACACCTGTTACAAAACCTGTCAGGTATATATATCATAACTTGTGTCTGACAATATCTGTGTCTGTCAGGTGTGCCATATACATGTATCTAGGCATTGTTATAATGAGAAGAAATAGCATTTACTGATTTAGTTCAATATCCCAGTGTAGGCCTACCACCTGCCCTTCCCTGGCTGATGAACATTTTTATCCTGCGACACAAGTTGAGAATGTTTCACCAGTAACAACTAAATATACATTAGCTCACCAAGTGACATTAGCTCCCCATGTCACATTTGCTCCCCACATCACATTAGTTGCCCAATGTCACATTAGTCGCATCATGTCACATTAGCTCCCCACATCATATTAGTCGCCCCATCTCACATTAGCCTTTACATGTCGCATTAGCTCCCCATGCCACATTAGTCGCCCCATGGCACATTATTAGTCGCCCCATGTCACATTAGTTGCCCCATGTCACATTATACTCTCCCCATGTCACATTATAGTCGCCCCATGTCGCATAAGCTCCCCATCTAACATTAACAGGCCTATCTAACATTAGTCTCTCTAGGCCTATGTCGCATCAGTCGCCCTTTAATTTTATTATCATTTTTATAATTTATTACAATCGATGAATTTGTTTATAATTTATGACAGTTCAAGGTTGTTCAGACACTACAACCAATTTCTTTTTATTTTAAATTCGGTGGCAGAGGAACACTTAAAACATTTTAGTCTATAAAACCAGAACAATAACGTCGATTGCTGCAGTAAGAAAAAGACAAATCTAATGTGAGCTCAGCTTGGTACATGATGTAGTTGAGTCTTACTTTCAATGATTAATCGGGTTTCGTGAACTAAGTAATAAATAGCTAGGATCACACATGTTTTCCCGCTCATTAATTTCGTGTGCTCTATCAATCGGGAGTTTTGTGTCATTGCTAAAACGTAAAATTGCTAATAGAATATTCCATATTCAATGATATTCAATCGACAAATTTACTAACCATTTTCTTCAGGCCATGAGAAAGTTCAACAGGTTGATTTTACCGAAAGCCGATAACATCTATTTTGAGTGGATCATCTATTAATATCGTCCAATAGAATCCAAGTTTGTAAGATGGGGGAGACGCGATCTTTGAATTAAATTTAGACTTCCTTTACCAGTATTAATTTCAACCTAAATCTAAAATTTATCAACTAATCTGCTACGGAATGAAATATAAGACTTTTTAAAGATTTTTTCGCTGTAAAAAATCTCAAAATAGCAATTTTTATATAGGGCCAAAATGTTTGCAAATTTTTATTTTCCTGACAGATGTTTTCTGTAATATATTTCGTTTCGTTTAAATATACCAATCTGACGTTTTGTGTCTGGGTCATGTCAGGGACTGAACCTCCGGTTTCTGTACATAAGCTATACATACACCATTCCCATGTGTGATGGGGGGCACAGAGTAAAAATAACCAGAGTGGAGAATTCTTCATTTGCATACGGAGGAGGTCGCGCATTGCATCTTGGGTCTCGTCTGTAATGTCACTAAACATGGCGGCTAAAGAAGACGTTTCGCAGTAGAACAAAAGAAAATGTAAACATCCGAGTGGTGGATATGGTACCGAGAGTAGGTCCTTCACAGGGTGTTTTAATTTTAGGTACTATTAAGGGATTAAAATTCTTTAGATTTCCCGAAGAAAAACATCTCAGTGTATGTCGCGTCGTCTGCTATGAGTACGATACGAGTCATCGTCGAGTGCTAGGCCTAGACAGAGTTTTACTATGTGGGCCTAGTGCTATAAATATATAATAAATACTGAGCCATAATAACATAATAGGTTATAATAACAGCAATATATATATTATCAAAAATGTTATTTTGTAAGAGTACATATTTGGTGAAAGATGTTTTCATATTTGATTGGTTAATTGCAATTATATTATATTGCATTTTCCGGGGGCCTATTCCAAGTTAAAGTAGGCAACTTGAACCAGTCTATAGGCCTACTGTCAGTAGCCTACCGAGTACTCCCCGAGAAGTAGATCTATGCTCCTAGTCTCATGATAAACTAAGAAATATCGGGATTAACATGGTTAATTTTTATTTCAATAATTCACTTACAGTAATACAGGTATGTATGGGTCTTTTTTAGCAGTGAGGGGAAACTAGAGGTCCCGGAGAAAACCCACGATATTCGACAGACGACACTACCCCTTGTCACGTACAAGCAAAGATCGAAACCGCACCACCTGACTCAATGACATGTCATAGGTCTAATAAAAGTATTAATAATATCAATATTCTGTTATTTTATTAATAGGCCTTTTTTAATACTTTCGCGTACGCAGGACAAGAAGTAGTTGGGCTCCGATGTAACCAAACCCATTCCTTGCATTCTTTACCATCGCTTAATTGCTATCTAGTATTTTCTTAATTTTAGAATTACATGTCTAGTTGTGTTTTTTTAAAGGATCAAATTTTAAATAGTAAGCTTTACCCATTAAGTCTGCACAAGCTGCACATGTTCTTTTTACATTCCATAATATAAAAGGCCTATGCTACCATTTAAAGAAATTGAAAAAGAATCGTGTGTGAGGGAACTAACTATATTTTCTGAAGAATTGGATTCTGGCATATGATATAATTTTTTCTAAGATTCTGTATCGAAATATGCGATTCTATATAGGCCTACAATTACTTGTGGTAAACAAAGTGTTAAGTTTATGGTATCTGTAATACACCTTTCCAAATTTCCTAACAAAAATACTGTTTTGCTCAATTATCAGTTGCAATAAACTTTAAATAAAACAGTAAGCCTAATACTGTTATGCTATTCAAAATCACATTTTCCCTTTTAATAGTTTTAATGTAGGCCTTAATCCGACCGCCTATAAATTCCATAATAGAACACTGTATAAATTAAATTTTCTATTTCTAAATAATTCCATTATAGTACACAGTATAAATTAAATTTTCTATTTCTAAATAACCAGTTGACAAAAATATCACAAAAATAAAAGTAACTCTGAACACAGATCAGACCTAATGTCATGGATATCTAGAGCACACTTCAGATTGATAATAATTTAATATATTCTTATGCAGTGGAGTAAAATGGACAATTTCGTGGTATTAGGGGGTCTATATAAAGGCGGTCAAAACATTACATGACACCCAGTCAGCAATATGCAAAATATTCAATAATTCAATTTCAAATTGTTTTTGGTTTTGTAAAAAGAGAAACTAATCAACTCAAATATGTTTATTGAAAAATGTAATACTATTGAAAATAAAATATTTAATTATTTTTTTTCATTTTTTAAAAATTAAAGCCAACATTAATTAAAAGAACAAAAATCATAAAAGAAGACAGGGAGTCAACAAATTACATTGGAGCCAAAGGCATTTTATCTTGGAAAACAACCAACGGCTCAAATCTGTTTATTGGAAAATGTTCTTGGCTATTTAAAAAATTCAATTTTAATATTCTTAAATTATTATTTAATATTTTAATGAAAGCATACTTAAATAAGTAATACGCTCTAGAAGCCAGGGGTATTTTTCTTTGGGAGAAAAAATAAATCAAGTTGAGTAAAATAGGCCTTATCCAAAAATTATAAAGGGCGTGGTTCTTTGACATTTTCAAATGGGCCATTTTAAGGTTTATGGGAATGTATATTTCAAATCTAGGAATCGAAACAACAAGTATTTGGTGGATTAGTTTTAAAGATAATAAAAAAAAAATAAAATCAACAATAGTTTACGGCCTTATAAACCAATTCGTAAACCGCCACAATTGCCGTCTTTCACTTCATTACTTCATTTCATATTCATATGCATGTTTTAAAAATATTAATCATGTTTTATAAATTCCCGAAACACACAAACACCTAACATGATTGTATGTGATAATTCTCGGTAATTTTTTTTACCGAAAATACTATAAAACTACGAAATTAAAGAGATTTAGTTCATCGATATAGGTATCGTAACGTTGAGCGAACTGTCAGTATGTGTGTATTACAGACGAATCCCATCATACATTGCGCGTCGGGTTGTTTCTATAGGGAGTAATGCGAGTCTCCACTCTGGTTATTTTTACTCTGTGATGGGGGGGTTGGTATGGCCTAGTGGTCTAGAGTGCCGCGCTTCGACCTCTAGCTGGCCGGTCACCTCTGGCTTGCGGCTGTGGTTTCGAGCCCTGGTGTGAGCGTATGTGGCATGGAGATAGGGGTGCCTTCTCAGCCTCGTGGGTTTTCTCCGGGCACTCCGGGTTTCCTCCCACTGCTAAAGACCCCTACGCGCAAGCGAATTGTTGAAATAAAATTAAACCATATGTTAGTCCCGAAATGAGCTAGTTTGTGTTGAGTGGACGTTAAACCCCATTTCTCTCTCTCTCCCATGTGTGATTTTATAATATATTTTGACTAAAACTTTCTGTCAACTACTTTTTTCGACTTTTAATTGTAGAGTCTTTTGTACGTTGATACCTCTCAATGTTCCCAAAAAACAACTTACCATTTGATCTAGAAATAACAACCGCTCCGTTAGTCAAGCTAGCACACAATAAGCTGGCAGACAACAGGCAGGTTGCCAGTTGGTGAAACCCTGACCATTTTAGCAGAGTTCTTGCCCCATGGGTATTTTTGGGGTAATCCAGTAATTTTTAGTAAGACTGGGTGTCTATACCCTCCGTACCAAATTTGCCATACTTTTACTGGAAATAACCACTAGATAAATATTTTCGGGACAATATATCCTAAATTTTATTACAGTTTCAGCGGATAATATGGACAAACGGCGTAAAAGGTTAAAAATGGATTTTACCTCATATTTTAATCAAACAGAAAAAGCTTTCATCAGAGATGACGATGAAGTTAATTTTGAATACAGTGTTAAAATTAAAAATGATGATACGGCTGAATTGGTGTGGAAGAAACACGTCACCTCAGATGATATTAAGGTAAATTGTTTGTTCACTTTTTATACAGCCACATTGAAATATGATCGTATATTGTCTCCCCTGTCCATCCTTATGACTTTAAATTCAATGATTTCCGATAATTAATGCCAGAGTTATGCCCTTGATCACTTTGGATGTGAATGCTCTAAAGGCTAAAGTTGACATCTCTTTGATTTTAAATTTTTACACCATGTTAAAGGACAGGGGCAATGGCATAATACGTCCACATGATCACTTTGAAAAATCTTGTGAACACTCTCAAGGCTAATGTTTATGCACATTGTTTTGAAAGGTCCCAAGACAAGGAAGCCTATCGATTTTCAATAATTTCAGATAATTAGTGCCAGAGTAATGGCCCTTGACCTCTTTGAATATACTTGTTAACACTCTACGAGAGTTGTCAACAGATGACATTATATTTATACACTGTGTTATAGCTGCTGTGGATGTATTTGTTGTTGATTTTAAGTTTTTTTTAAAATTGTATCTGGATTATCAATGTTATTATAGTTATTTATTTAACATCATCTGGATTATCACCATCAAGATACACCATACAGGAGACGAGAATCGACAACACTGTTCACATGACTGCATCTTTCTTGTAAATCATAGTTCTGATTTACAGTATTTAAATAGGTTACAGATATTAAGATCTTGTTGGAGGCACAGTATATGGTTTATAGTGACTGGTATATGTTTTATAGTGACTAGTATGTTCTATAGTGACTGGTATATGGTTTATAGTGACTAGTATGTTTTATAGTGACTAGTATATGTTCTATAGTGACTGGTATATGTTCTATAGTGACTGGTATATGTCTATAGTGACAAGTATATGTTATATAGTGACAAGTATATGTTCTATAGTGACTAGTATATGTTCTATATTGACTAGTATATGTTTATAGTGACAGGTATATGTTTTGTAGTGACTGGTATATGTTTTATAGTTTCAGTTAGGGAGTATAACTCTAATGTTAAAAGATGATCCAGGGACTGGTATATGTACAATATTAAATCATAGCGTAGTCAACAATGAATGAGATCAACATCAACTTAAACAGCTAGAAACAGATAATAACAGACTGTCACAAGAACGAATGATGGCTTTAAAGGTGATGACATCGTAGTATTTATAATATGTTTGAGGCTTTAAAGGTGATGACAGTGACACTGTAGTATTTGAAATATGTTTGATATTACTGTAATATTTACGCACCTCTATAAGATAGTAACCTGTATCTTTAATCATTAGAGATCGAGATCGAGCGATGTCGTTTTAAATGATTACAAAGTAATATTATCCATTCTACTCCACTAACCCTGGCTTTCATTCTACTTCATTATACTCTCATGCATTCACAGGGACTTCAAATTCAAATTATCTGCCTTTGAACCAATCAAAAAACAGTTTACACACCTGTCTTATCATCATTGTTTACGGTCCTGTCACCCACTAGATTGGTCGATAGGAATAGCACATGTATCAAGGGCAGATAATTTGACTGTTTTTCCCCCGTGGATGACCCCTGAGTGTGCTGGAGTAGAGCGTAGTGGTACCACTGAGGATATATCGAGAATGAGTGAAAATTGAAAAAAAATTATTTTGTAATTTCTAATCAATTATGTTTAGTGAAATACTTAAACAGTGCAAATTGAGTCGTTTGTTGCTGCTAGTCGATTATACATGTTTTTAGATTATTATTTTGACAATCGTGAATTAGCCATTTTTAAAATATTTCCATATTAAGTCAAGTGTTTTCGTTTCTTAGCTTGAACAGGACAAGGAGTAGAGTTGTCTGTCCAAATTGTTTGCCTTTCTCTGAGACCTCTGACCCCGAGTTCACAAAGCATTCTCAGACTTAAGTTGAGAATTTACTCAACTTTGAATCACAGTTTATGAAAAATATATTTGATCCAGAAATACAAAACTTGTATATAGTTTCTTATTTATGTATTTGATACATTAAAACAACAAAATTATTATAAAGGGTCATATTTTAGTTAAAATAAGGCGGACAAGTTTAAGTAAATTCTCAACTTAATTCTGAGAATGCTTTGTGAACTCAGGTCCTGGTTTCCTCCCACTACTAAAGACACGACCTAGACACAAGCAAATTATTAAAATATTTTCTAACCATATGACAATCCTTCCCAATGACAAAAATTAATAGCTCTGTTGGTTTGTTTCTAATTTCAACTTTTCTTTTATAGAGGCTAGGAAAATGTGTTGCTGCTAAAGAAGAAATGGAAAAAGATTTATTTTCCAAGGTAATGAACAAGTGCTCCAAGTATGAATGATTTATCAGTTGAATTTGTGTAATATAAGATAAAATATGAAAATCTGATTCCTAATTTTAGTTTAAAATAATTTCTGGATTCCTGAAATTATAGGAAATTATCTCCCTTTAGTGCTGTGTAATCAGAGGTCGGGACACATACACACTCAAATTATACCTGGCGATCTTCAATTAGTGATAAAATATGCAGGGTATTACGTGAAAGACTTCATAAGATGTACAGAGTTAAAGCAAAATTAAGCCTATTATCAAAGATAGGCTTACACAATCAAATGCCAGTTGTTGGATCTTCTTTAATGTGGACACCATTTTGTGCTCGGGTGAATCGTGGGTTTTCATCCTTTTCCTTGCTAACCAGTGACATATGGAAAACATTGTGGAAATTAATAGTTTATATAAGATTTCAGTCCTAAAGAAAGCCCTGTAATAGACAGATTTACATCTTACATAATGTATGTTGAACGAGACAGCCACCATTATTATATCATACACACAAATTTCTTTTATTTTTACTTTGTTGCCGTATTAAATAGTAAAAAAGAAAAAATAAGAAATTTAAAAGAAAATGGTTCAGGTGAGAAGGACTTTAGGGTTTAACATCCACTTGACACTAACAAGATCATTTCTCAATAAACATATGGTACAATAATTTGTAGGCAGTGAAAATATTTTATTATATGACCCAAGCTTTACTCATGTATGGACAATTTTTATATTACTTTTTATTACCTTTAAATATACATATTCAAACTAATTTATTTATAATTATTTTGCTTTAAATCCTTTTCAAAACATTGTAATTGTCAGGGAATACCCCTGTTATAAAAAATCGATCATGTGACTTACTTCTCTCGGTACCTAGCTACGGGGGCGATGCCGGATGAGAATTCATTGCATATTTGCCATGGTTCTTAACTCTGAAACTGGTGCACCATCAAATTTATCAACATATACATCAAGCGCTCTCTAATACTGGGAGATTAGATAATCATACAATTGACGGTGGCTTAGTGGATAAGATGCTGCCTCGCTAGCCTGCAGGTCGGGTTTTCGATCCATGCATTGGCCCAAAAAGTTCATCCAGATTTTTCGACGTCATTCACCCTTGTCAATGATGCAGTTAAGGGGCCTGACAAGGACAGCTGTCTAGTTGTTGGGATGGGATGGAAAACCGAAGTGTACAAAAAAGATCTCTCGGCAGTTGGAATTCGATATAAGAGTAGGCCGTAGCGCTGCTGCCCAGGCAAAATTTCCCTCATAGCACACTGTATGACGTGTGCCTGTCTTCCATTAGCCCAGTTTAGGCGCAGAACAGTAGGACGTTAAACCCCATTTCATTTCATTTTTTATTTAGCGTTACTTGAGCAGGCGTCGCTGATTTTCGGGTTGCCATTTAAGGAAACCCTTACATTTTTGCCCTGTATCCAGTATTTTTCTAGTAAGATTGGATGTATCTACTTTCCATGGCATATATAATATATTTCTAGGAAAGTTTGTTTAAAGAAAATATTTGATATGTTATTACAGGTGAGGGTCAAGATGATGAGAAAGATGATGGAACACCAGGTAACACTTATTCACTTTTATTTATGATGAGTTAATCTTTATTACACACCAAGCTTATACATGGGGGAACCACGGTGACTCAGTGAGTAGCATGGAGATCTCGTTTTCGATCCCAATATTGGCCGAGAACGTTCATTGTGATTTACTGATTGTCAATGATGTAGTACAAAGTACCTGGCTAGAGACAACATATTATCAATAGCATGTTAAACCCCATGTTTATTGCTGAGGGTAAAACTGAAGGAATTAAAATCTGTATTTCATATTCTGTTGGAAACTTGTTAATGTTATATACATCTATACTACTGTATCTATACTACTGTATTATATGCGTTGCGACCCAGATTTAGCTCCTTTAACATTAAGTTAACACTGATTAGATCTTTTTGAGACTAACATGGTACTCATGTTAATAATTCACCTGTTTGTTAAGCAGCAGGAGGAAACCAAAGGTTATTCATGCCTCTTGACTTAATAACAGACCTAGTGACCTAAAGCACATGAAGTAAACCCCACCCTTTATCCTGTTTATTTCACCTTTGATTATCAGACCATACAAAACAATATATTTAGGTTTACAGACTATGATGCTTTTTCGTTTCCATTCAATTTACCCAGAGAAAACAATTTGATGCGATAATTAAAGGGACCATTTGTTTTTTCAAAATTAAAACATGTTGTACACTCTTTTTTAAATGATTCCGGAGTATCAGCAATGGCCTGCCAACTGCATTAGCCAGTCTGGTATTAACCGCTGTATTAGCCAGTCTGGTATTAACTGTCATACCAATAGCATGAGATGACTGTAGGACAGCCAGCCTGGCATTAACCTTACTAGAAAAAAAAGCATTATTTTGAAAGTATTCTGATTTGCTTGCTCTGCTTTTGATAGGCTGTTGAGGAAAACTGCACATCAAAACACAAATATAGCAAACAAAACTTGCATGAGGCATGTACACACACATTCGTTTAATAAATATGAATATAAAAAGATTATATAATACTTACTACAGTGTCACAGTCGAATTCTACTCGAAATGGAAGACAAAACAGAGAACAACGGGTGGAAACAAATAAAGAAGAAAGGTAAATGGACTTTAATTATTGAATACCTGGTCGAATACATGTATCAGGTTACAATATTGCTGTAGAAGCCAAAGTAATTTGTGACCATCTGGTCAAATTGGTGGATCAACAACAATTTAGCTGTGATGTGGATCAAAGTCAATTTAGCTGTGATAGCCATAATTCACTAAACCAATAATTCACTGATTTTGTAACAGATACTATAATAATTTACATATAAACAAATTATTATAACAGAGAATCACTTGAGAAATAAATAAACTTGGATTTTATGTAATCAGTTGATGACCAAACCTGTGCCATTTAGACTATTATTGATGACCTGTTACAGAAAGCCAGCAGTAATCACATTATTTGATAGAACTTGGAATTTGTAGAGTCTGTATTTGATGACCAAACCTATTACTGACGATAGTCAGCCGTAGTCACATTTTTTGATAGAATTTGGATTTTGTAGAGTCTGTTTTTAATCACCATGGTTTTTATTTTCTAGTGATAAAGAAGAAAATACAGACGAGGAAGAGGTCGGTTATATAATACGATAGAGTTACTTCCCTTTCTGTCAGGTTTTTATTTTATTCTCTGTAATTGGAGAGTTGGAACTGATGAAGATAGGCATACTAGATAGACTTGATACTAGGAGCATTCTCTTATACACAGGATCTGGGTTTTCCTTCCGGTACAAACAACCAAATGCTGTTCACTAACAAGGGAACACCATGCTGTCTGACCATCTGTACTACCCCACTAAAAGAGGGGACACCCTGCCGTCTGAACAACTGTCCCATACTACTGACACGGGAACGCATTAAGGAACTTTCTTAAAATAGATGTTTATTTTTGAATATTACATGATATCAATAATTAATATTTATTGAATGACGAAAGAAAATTTGAAAACCTATTCAAAGTACTATGTATATATATACAAAGCGTTATTATTTATTTTAGACGCCACCACCTAAACGTCAGAGAAAGAATGTGGGCCGTAAAACTGGTGATCTAGATTGTTCGTTAGATTTAGGGGAGGACGAGATTGAATCATCATCTTCTAGGATAGTTAAAAGGTAGAATTTATACACAGTAGGGTTTCACTGGACAGTTAGATTCAGTAAGATGGTTGTAGGGTTTCACTAGACAGTTAGATTTAAATGGTTGTTATGGTAACTCTATGTGGTTCTTATGATAACTATATATGGTTGCTATGGTAACTATATATGGTTGTTCTGGTAACTGTTGTTATTGTAACTATATGTGTTTGTTATGGTAACTATATATGGTTGTTATGGTAACTATATGTGAATATTATGGTCATTGTGTTTTATTTTTAAGGCCAGCTAGAAAGAGAGGAAGTGTAAGAACAGGGACACCAAGTAAACCGATTTTACCTAAAATAACTCGAAATACGTCCAATGAGAGGTAATTAAAATATATTATAAACCTATTCTACCTAAAGTAACTAGAAATACGTCTAATGAGAGGTAATTAAAATATTATAAACCTATTCTACCTATAGTAACTAGAAATACGTCCAATGAGAGGTAATTAAAATATTATAAACCTATTCTACCTAAAGTAACTAGAAATACGTCCAATGAGAGGTACTTAAAATATTATAAACCTATTTTACCTAAAGCAACTCGAAATACGTCTAATGAGAGGTAATTAATATATTATAAACCTATTCTACCTAAAATAACTAGAAATACATCCAATGAGAGGTAATTAATTCAATATCTGCAACCTAAATCAGGTACCCTTATGACAAAGTACACGAGTGATTTTTAAACCTGGTCAGTTAAAGTTTGTTTAATATACATCTCTGTGTAGTTCATCTGTAGTTGAAGACTGTATTATAGACTATTATGATATTGAAAATACAGAATCATTCAATTAGAATTGATAACTTGCCAGTATTTAGAGCTGACCCCTTGAAATGCGGAACCCATGGTTAATGGCACTCTCCATACATTTTTATTGGCTGCAAATATTGTTTCACTGCGCATATTTTAATATATCGCGAGAGAAATGGGGTTTAACATCCACTCAATATGGTTTAATTTTATGCCAACAATTCTCTTGCAGGTTTGTGTGTTGAGCAGTGCACAAGGAACCATGAGGTTGGACAGACAACCCTAACTCTTTGTCACATTTAAGTGGGGATTCGAAACCCCACCACCTGACTCAAGTACAAACCTTATGATTTCATGCACATGCGTTAAACTACTAGACCACTCAACCCCCTTAATCTACATTAGCGCCGGGGATCACGTGGCTAAGTGGGTAAGGCGCTGGTTTGCTAGCCTGGAGGTCGGGGGTTCGATCCCTGCATTGGCCGAGAAAGTTCATCTCGATTTTCCGGAATGGTTTCCCCATGTCAGTGATGCAGAATGGAGGGCCTGACAAGGACGGCTGCCTAGTCATTCGGATGGGACGAAAAACCGAGGTCCTGTGTACACATTGGCGTGCACGTAAAAGATCCCTTGGCAGTTGGAATTCGATATAAGAGTAGGCCGTAGCGCCGCTGTCTGGGCAAAATTTCCCTCATAGCACACTGTATGGCATATGCCCCTCTTCCATTAGCCCAGGTTAGGTGCAGAAGAGTAGGACGTTAAACCCCATTTCATTCATTCATTCAGAATAGAACAGTAGAGCTTTCATCCTCCATTTTATTTCATTTTATTTAATCTCTATCATTCATATAATTTATATATCTTATTTTTTTATATTTTAGTTATGTTGGTGGTCGAGGTCAGATGAGTAAAAGTAGTTCTAATAATTCTAATGTATCTAATATAGATCCTGAAGATCTGTTCAGTGATTTGTAGATAGAATTCAGTGGTTCAGAAACATTTCCGTCTTCTTTATAACCAAGGCAGCACTCATTATCGTATTATTCAGTGATTCAGAAACATTCTATCTTCATATCCCTTACCAGGCCCTCTGTCATGCATCGCTGACAAAGAGGAACAATGCCAGGGAATCTGGATGAACGTTATGGACCACTGCAACTACAAGGATCGAACAGGGGACTTGCAGGTTACCAAGCCAGTGGTTTATGACTTAGTCATCGTGTCTCCCAACAGTATAAACAATGTTGTGTATTAATTATATACAATATAAACGCTATCTTGTATAAACAATGTTGTGTATTAGTTATATACAATATAAACGCTATCTTGTTAATAAAACGATATGTTATTTATGAATTCTGTTGTTAATGGGGGGGGGGGGTTAATGGTTTGTACTAGGTACTGTACAGGGGCGGATCCAGGATTTTCAGAAAGAGGGGGCGTGCTGCACCACCTTGGGAGTGCGAAGCCCGGAACCGTGATTTTTGAGTGTAAAAAATGCCCACAAGGACTAATTTCGTGCTAAAACTGTAAATTACGATTTCCAACCTAAACTATTTTCGTTCTCCTTTCTCGCGAGAATATATGGAGCTAAAAATTGTTCGACACCTCAAAAAATAGAGGGGGCGTGCGCCGGGTGCGCCCCCCACTGGATCCGCGCCTGCTGTATCATAAAACCTGTCATTGAGTCAACTGATGTGGTTTCGAATCTCCGGCTGTGCGTGACAAGGAGTAGGGCCACCTGTCCTACCTCGTGGGTTTACTCTGGGCACTCTGGTTTCCTCCCACTGCTAAAGACCCCTAAGTGCAAGCGAATTATTCAAATAAAATTAAAAGCATTATGTTAGTCCCGAAATGACCTAGTTTGTGTCGAGTGGACTTTAAACCACATTTCTCTCTCTCTCTCTCCTTCCAGAGTTCACGAATTAATCTGATTTATCACCCAATCAAGAGGCGGAACTAGGAATTTTGAAAAGGGGGGGCGCCGGAAAATGAGGGCACTGACCGAAGAGATGGGGCACGCGGCATGAGGGGGGTGGGGGGCGCGCGGGGTTGTGGACAAGAAAATTATCCGTCATTACCTTACATCTGTAGCCAATCCAAGAGCTATTTGACTGATATTTTCGTCTAAACGTTCGTCTAAAGGGTTCTCTATCATATCAATCCGAGGGAGAGTAGGTTTATATCTGACATATACAACGTTCACCCTTAAATTTAATGGACTCTTCTAAAAAAAGCAACAGTGATTGGATGATTTCTCGGTAGTTTCCGCCAAATAGCGAGAATTACCGATGTAATAATGCGCGTGTTTTTGTTTACACGTCGCCATTTTGAATTGAAAGCAAGAACAAAGCGGATAATTAAACGAAGTCAGACGAATAATCAATCCTTTTTAGTCATCATATTGACGATGGAATAGATGTGGATGCAAATATGATGAGGACCTGTCCAAAGCCTGAAGAAAATTTGGATAAAAAGGCAATCTTTTCCGATATTTCTGACAATGAACCGTGATTGGAATTTAGGTATTTTCAGAGAAGGATTTGACCGACTGGTTAAGTGGACTGTATCCAAAAATACTTTACAATGGAACTTTTGAGCGATAAATACTTTCAAGTCTTGCAGTGTGTGGAGAAATAATGTGGGCGGAAAGAAAATTCTGAAAGATATGTTAGACATGGACTATGGATAACCGATTTAAATATGCCGATAAGTACATGTACACCGTCTATTTCGTTACTGCATGCTACAAACTGTACCATACAGTGGGCTATGAGGGAAATTTTGCCCGGGCAGCGGCGCTACGGCCTACTATTATATCGAATTCCAACTGCCAAGGGATTGTTTACGAACACGCCAATATGTACACGGGACCTCGGTTTTTCGTCCCATCCGAACGACTAGACAGCTGTCCTTGTCAGGCCTTCCGTTCTACATCACTGACAAGGCGAAACCACGCCGGAAATTCGCGATGAACTTTCTCGGCCAATGCAGGGATCGAACACCCGACCTCCAGGCTAGCGAGCCAGCGCCTTGCCCACTTAGCCACGTGATCCCCCAAGCATGTATGAGGTTCACCTTGAAAAACTTGAGATACACAAGCTGGAAGTAGAGACAAGAAAACAAGCAATTTTCGGCCTTACATTTCAACGTAACCAACTTCTCAACCCTTGTAGCCCTCCGCCTCAAAATCATGAATATTTACTATAACCTGGCAGAAAATGTATTTTCAAACCCTTTTCTTTGATTCTACACCCATCGCTTTTGGTTTATCCTGTTTTCTATCCATCACTTGCAAAATGTTGCGTATCCTGCCTGGCAGTCGCTGGTTATTTAAATATGCAACATGTAAATTTCGTAGAAGAAAAAAATACAAATTTTGAGTGTTTTCTGTGTAATTTGTTTATATCCTGTCCCATTTTTTCACAGAACTCAAATACTGCCTTTAACAAGAAAGATTTTAGCCCAAAGACCCATGGACCTGAGATGCATCGATGTACATAAAGCAGCATGTGTACTTAAAGGGTCATCATTTTGGCAAATATTCTTTGATTTTTCTTTTTCTTTCACCGGTAGGTTTTCGGAACATATGGGAAGCATACAAAGGCCTTTTGGTGATACCTGAAGTTTTACCCTTATATACGACACATCTAACCAAATATTTCCAAGCCGTAGGACGATAGTTATTTTTGGCCTTTCTCTCCCTTTCCCTTTACCCCCTTTTGCTTTTGTGGTGTAAAATCAAAGAAAGGCGTTTGAAAATACATTTTATGCCAGGTTTTGGTGAATATTCATGATTTTGAGGCGGAAGGATACCATGAGTTGAGAGGTTTGTTACGTTGAAACGTAAGACCGAAAATTTCATGTTTACTTGTCTCTACTTCAAGCCTGTGTATCTCAAATTTTTCATGGTGAACCTCATACATACTTTTGGAGAAGAGTTTGCCACATATTTTGTTTCATATGTGGCAGAAAGCGTTATACACAACAAAAATTTGGGGAAAAGTTAGAGCCGGTCTAAGAGACGAGAATTAACATAAAAGTTAATGAGGAAATCATTAGTGGTCTGTAGCCAAAATTATCAAGTCTATATATTATGCAATAAAACCTGACATATCGGTTTAGAGTTAAATCGACTATTGACATGATGTAAACATATCGACATAGTTCATGTCGGCATAGGGTGAATTTAATGCGTTTAGCGTTTTGTTTCAATCAATGTAAATTTATCGATTAACTAGACAACATCTACATTTATACGTCATGGTGTCAGGGTTAATGTAAACTACAATTTCTCGGAAATTCAACTTTTATTATTGTATTGGGGTCAAGGCCAACAAACGTCCTACAGTTTCTCAGAAAATCAACTTTTATTATCGTATTGGTGTCAATGTCATATTTCCCATAATAAGCCAACGATCAACTATCGGATGATCGAGATTAAAAGGTTAACAAATATAACGATAATGTGGATAATCGAGACTTTGTTCCTTGTCAGGTATCATTAACAAAGAGGTGGGGGGGGGGGGCAAAGTAATATGTGCACAGATGGAATTCGATACAAGAGTACAGATGAGGTTTAACAACCACTTGACATAAACCAGGATATTTGGGACTAACATATAGAGATATTACAACTGTTACTAAATGAAATGGAGTTCAAAGTCCTACTCAATGCTGTACTAACAGGTTCTTGTGCATGCATGCTAACGTGTACTGTACTAACCAGTTCTTGTGCGCGTTTCATACGAACGACTAAGGCTGCCCCCCACCCCCCAATTAGGGGATCAATATCAGACGTAATTGTCAACAGTTACAAATGTGTTGTTATTGATGTGTCCCCATTTGAATATTGTTCACAATAAGAAGCAAAATAAAAAAGATATGTTTACAGGATTATTTTGTTATACGAAAAACTAAGTGATGCGTTTTCTATGGCGCTCAGTATATATACAGCTTGTCTAAGGTTATCAGTACTGTACACAATAAATGTATTATCATGTTTTATTAACAGTTAGCACTTGAGTCAGTATATTAATAGTTTAAAATTAGATATAGGACACCAGGGTCACCAGGTAGTTCTTGAATCAAATATAGATTTCACGTTATTTTGTGTCGTCTGCTTGTGATTAGCACGCTCTCGAGTTACAATGTTACTAAGTGGTCTATGTAGTGTAATGGTCGAGTGCGAGACATTAATATGTATGTATTTAAAATGCAGAGTGACCTTATTCGTTGATGTTGACGTAACGTTATTTCAAATGGTCTCGAGCTTAAGACATTGCCACAGGTCACAGTCCTATGGAATACACAGGGTTCCATAGTTCTATGGGACACACAGGGGTCCATAGTTGTTTGGGATACACAGGGGATCATAGTTCTATGGGATACACAGTAGACCTTACGGGGGTTATATAGTTCTATGGAATACACAGCAGGCCTTACAGGAGTCCATGGTTCTATTAGATATAATTAATGCATCTGGATGATTGAAACATCCCTAACATCTAAGATTTTCCACAAGAACTCGAGATGGCTGTACATATGCATTCAGTGGTGTTTGGGTTTACGCCTATGTCCATTATAACATCGACATTTATACGCCTGCGGTAGTTGACCGTAGTTGGGATGCCGGTACCCAGGGGGTGTCAGGGTGACATCGTCTGATTTGATATTTGTTTATTTTTGTTTTGCGTGTAGTGCACTTACTATTAATCTACACATACTGAAGATATATAATCCATCATAAAACATTAGGTGGACTACATTTTCAGGTTTGTCGACCTGCTGACGGACCAATTAGTGCTTATGGTGGA
Organism: Patella caerulea; assembly: GCA_036850965.1. Lineage (NCBI taxonomy): Eukaryota > Metazoa > Mollusca > Gastropoda > Patellidae > Patella > Patella caerulea. Next base: position 2,741,353 of record JAZGQO010000002.1, read on the forward strand.
TACCATCAGTGCTTATGTGGAGACGTAACCTCTCCCCTAAATTCTTAAATCTATCCCACACTCTCGTGAAGAATCACTTGCCCTAGCCATTTCAAAGTCTTGCGACCGTGGTAAAATCTGGAGAAAGTACCATGGAATATTCCTGCAAAATGTTAACTGGCATCTGCCTGAGAAATTGATTTTCTTTTAGTGTTTTTAAAAACAAAAAAGAGTTATGTCCCAATATAATTTAATACTGCCAGAGTTATGTTCCAATAGAATATATTACTGCTAGAGTTATGTCCCACCATCAGGTCCTCCGTTCTACACTACCAGGTCCTCCGTTCTACACTACTAGGTCCTCCGGTTTCACAAACCATTCTCAGACCTAATTTAAGAATTATACCAGAAACACAAAACTCTGCACATAGTCTCTTATAGATGTGTTTCATACATTAAAGCTATAGACGTTTTATAAAGCGCTATATTTAAGTTAAAATAAGACGTGATGGAGGTTCTACACACTTTCATTCTACCTCCCTGGTTTATAGAGATTAAATTATATAAAACTACTGACTTTAACGTTCTTTAAAAAATAGCTGTGGTGTAAATTATAGGTATATTATCAACCCCTTCGTCGTTAAAAACGTCTTCGTTAGAATAAAGTTAAAACAGGTGGATTTTATTATGATTAAATAATATTATTATTATTATTAAAATGAGGTGTAGTTTAACGTACTGCTGTATCAAGTCTTTTACCGCCTCACTGTATAAAACCAGACTTTTTTCTATAAAAATAATATGTAGGTGAAATTTACCTTTTGTTATCAAGTACAGTACATGGGTGATTCACTGTATAGACAGGTGACAGGCCCGGATCCAGGATTTTGTCGAGGGAGGGGCCATACATTAGAGCAAAGGGTAATAATCAGGTTTGGTGTAGCTCCCAGCGGAGATAATGCGAAAATCATGTTTATACCATCTATACTCGAGACTAACATATAGAGATAAACCAGGATATTGGGGACTAACATATAGATATAAACCAGGCGTATTTGGGACTAACATATAGATAAACAAATTAAAAAATGGCATGCTGTGGATCCACCCCTGAACATAAATAAACTTGTCACAATTTCACAGAAATGCAACTTTTATTTCCTTTCGCGCTAAATGTATATTAAGAATATTCAAGTTTTCTGTCGTCTGCTTGAGCTCAGCACGCGCTGTTAACAAGAGAAACTATTACAGTTTACTGACAATACAATAAACGACATCTAAGTTGGAAGCTCGACATACCCCCCCCCCCCGCCCCACACACACATCCATTACCCCCCCCCCCCCGCACATCAGGGGATCAATATCAGAAGTAGTTAAATGTATTATCAGTATTACTCTCATATTTATCACCTTAAATTTTTACTGCATTTTTATTAGTCCATTATCATTGTCGCCCCCACACCCCAAAACATGCATGCATTGATCGCCTCTTTACATACATAAAATAAATCGTAAAACAACGCTTTTTATAAAAAAAAGATATTATACGTAATATAGTAATGTTAAAGACAGGTAAGTAGTTACGTGCATTTATTATGTTTTATTATGTACAATCACAGCATCTATCTTTTGTCAAAGTAACCTGTGGTTACCCGATATATACGCTCAAATATTCAAGACTGTAAAAAAAGAAAAAAAACAGAAAGACACATTCACATTGTCTCTGGAACCATGTTAGTCCCGAATGATAGACATCAGACGCCAGGATAATTGGGACTAAACCTAATATGGGTTGTGACCAATGGAAATGGAATTCAAAGTTCTACTTTAAAGTCTTACGTCTCATCCGAACAACTAAACGCTTCCCCCCCCCCTCATCAGGATATCAATAGCTACGTGTGTTTATACGATTCTAGTGATTTGTGCCAAAAAATTACGTGACTTGCCGTCATAAAGAATAGGTGGTAGATTCCGAACAATCGTTCACAGGGAATGATGGACATCGGACGGACTGGAGTGTCGACAATATACAACCACATTTCAATTATGGTGTATAAAAATTAGACGGAACATTGACCATGAATTAATAGTTTTAATCAGAATAATTAATAACAGTAACCTATTAATCCCGTACAATGTTAGTTATTTTATTAATTGTTACTTGAATTGTAACGTTTCTATGATGATCAATAAATCCTCTGACATGATTACAGAATCTCGTCCAGTCAATAAGATCAGTATAATAGCCTGGCCAACCGGGTTTAACAGTCCCGTTACATTGTTTAATATACCCCCCCCCCCATCACTCGAACAAGGCATAATAGGTTCATCTCTACTCTGTATGTAGGCCTATCCACCATTAGTCTATATCAGGCTACTGTCTTAAATACATCTTTCTATCCTGTATGTAGGCCTATCCGCCATCAGTCTATAGCAGGTTATTATTTTAAATATATCTCTACTCTATATATATATCAACATCATTAGTCTAGTCCAGATGAGAGCCTGACGTATAGGACAACCCAGATGTTGGTGTATACTAGGTTTGATATTAATTATATGATATATATCAACATCATTAGTCGAGTCGGTGTAGAAAAGTAAGACGTTTATTTACATCATTGAATATGAGAAATAAACAGAAGACATGTGACCCTACACGCAAACAAAATACTTAAACAATATAAAATGACATAAAATAAAATATAGACAGCGGTGCTATACTCTTATCGAATTTCAACTGCCAAGAGTTCTGTTACGTACATATCAATGTGTACATGGGAACCTCGTTGTTTCGTCCCATCCGAACGACTATACGTTTTCCCACACAAGGCACCCTGTTTTGCATCACTGACAAGAGGGAACCACACCAGCATATCAACACCAGGATAGAACATGGATGTGAAGCCGAATGTGACTGAAATAGAACACCATACTGAAATAGATTTAATGTTATTTTATGTTGTCTGCTTGTGATTAGCACGCGCTCTAGTTACAACTATGTTATATATTAAACTTTATTGACGATGAAGACAGACATGTACCATATTATAGCTCTTTATGGAAACAACCCCGTTGAAATCTCATTAAAAAAATGGCTTGCACGTGAGGGTTTCGTTACCCACTTTACAACTTCAAACTGTCAGTTGAAAGGTCGACATACTCCCCCCTCAACCTATTGCATGTCTTTATTTTGATACAAATGCCGAGAAAGTTCATCTAAATTTTCCGGCGTTTTTTTTTCCTTGTCAGTGATGCAGAAGGAGGGCCTGACAAGGACAGCTGCCTAGTCGTTCGGATGGGACGAAAAACCGAGGTCCCGTGAACACATTGGCGTGCACGTAAAAGATCCCTTGGCAGTTGAAATTCGATATAAGAGTAGGCCGTAGCGCCGCTGTCTGGGCAAAATTTCCTTCATAGTACACTGTATGGCGTATGCCTGTTTTCCATTAACCCAGGAGTAGGACGTTAAACCCCATTTCATTTCATTTCTTTACAATCAACTATAGATGATCGAGATTAAAAGATTAACAAATATAACAATAAAATCGATAATCGAGACTTGCCAGGTATCATTAACAAGGGGATGGGGCACGCCTAAGAAATATCGATGAAATTCCACGGTCAACAGTACAGAACAGTGTATAGTCGTTCGGGTGGGACAACAAACCGAGGTCATATGTAGAGATTTATGTGCACGTAAAAGAACCATTGATATAAGAGTTTAACTTCCACTTAATAACAGTAGTCTATTAATCCCGTACAGTTATTTTAATTGTTGTTTGAATTGTAAAGTTTCTATGATGATCAATAAATCCACTGACAGGATTACTGAGTCTCTTCCAGTCAATAAGATCAGTAAAACAGTATAACCCACCACCAGGTTTAACAGTCCCATTACATTGTTTAACTACAGATTGAGAAAAGAGTTATTGCGACCAAATTATTAGGGAGGCTAAAGCCCCCCCCCCCCGCTCCGCCGGGTCAGTCCTAGCAACAAACTTTACAAGACTGTGAAATAAAATTGGTTAATCCAGGACGTGTTTTGGGCTACAAATAGGCTTGAGTGACAGGTACCAGTTGACATAGGACTATGGATAGGCCTGAGTGACAGGTACCAGTTGACATAGGGCAGTATCTATAACACAACGTCCTGCTGTTCTGTATTGATACGACATACGTCACTCAAGTCTGTTATGAGGGAAATCTTTCTCTACATCAGCCCTACAGTCTACTCTAGTATGCAAACTGCCATGGGTACTTTTACATGCACAAACCAAGATAAAAAGTTTTGGAACTTATCTATAGGCGATGTGCGTGTTTCACGCAATCTCAGAGGGAGAGAGAGAGGGACTAGTCTATTTTCAGCAAGGTTGAATCCCCGGGCTCCTGCTCTATCAGTAGGACAGGACGAGGGAGAGAGAGAGAGATGTGGTTTAACGTCCACTCGACACAAACTATGTCATCTCGGGACTAACATATGGTTTTAATTTTATTTTAATAATTCGCATGTGTGTAGGGGTCTTTAGCATGTAGTTGGAGCAAACCTACGAGGTTGGACAGGCGACCCCACTCTTTGTCACGTACAACCGGGGATTGAGGATTGAGAACCACGCCAGTTGACTCTATGATAGGCTTTATGATACAGCGCGCACGTGCAAACCATTCGGCGGCCATTCACCCCCCTCCCATCTCAGTTAGAAAGGTAATGGTTATTAATGGATTATTACAATTATATACTCCTAGTTGTACTTTTTATTCAATATAATTTTGATTATTTTCATACCATTGCATGTCAAAATAATTAATTCTAAATTAATTTTCTTATCACTACCAATATGGTACGGCATTTCATACCACTGAATTTCAAATTAATTTGTGTCATTTAAATTAATCTACTGAACGCTTTCACTAGAATATTGCATTTTTAATCAATTGGTATCTGTTTAAATGAATTATAGAATATTAAAATTTATTGTTATTATAAAGACGACTACGTGCAAGCGAATAATTGAAATAAAATTGAATTATATGTTAGTATCTCTCTCTATCTCCCTCTCACTCAACACAAACTAGGCCATTTTGGGACTAACTCATGGTTCAACCATATTTCAATAATTCGCTTGCGCGTAGGGGTCTTAATCGGTGATCGGAAACTATTCGCTCATGAAGAAAGGGAGATCCTGTTTGTTTATAGTACGTGTTGTTATTATATTCCACGCGTTTTAATTTTAAAATAAAAAAAATATTGTAAGACAAAAGATGGTGTAAAAGATAGGGATCAGCACTTTGTGGGTCACCTTGACGTTGAAACCTTGTCAAAACTTCTATTAAATATAACAGTCATCTGAATGGGTATGGCGGGTGTTTATAAGATTAATAAGATAGTATACATGTTTAGTTATACATGTACTGATCTTACAAATCGATCAAAGTCTTTGCTGCAACAGAAAAAAATATTCTTTTCAAGTTATGTTCTTTTGAATTTTGAACCAAAAATAGCAGAAATTGTCTGCTTTATTTTTAGGCAGTCATTTAGCCACGAAAATTGTTTCATCTCGTCCCAGCAAATAAGTGGTGAAAATTTGGTGATTTGTTGCATAAGTTAACCCAATGGCCGTCATTGTCACATACATTTCTTTTTCGATGCATTGCACAATACGTCTAGCACTCGAATTACGCCTTGAACTATATTTGTCAAGTGTAGCCATAATGAGGTGACATCACTTCCCGTATATTTAACAGTTTGTTACACATCTCCCGTAGCAATGATACGGACTGTCATTGAGTCAACTGGTGTGGTTTCGATTCCCAGGTTACACGTGACAAGGTGTAGGGTCGCCTTTCCAACCTCGTGGTTTTTCTCTCTGGGTCCTCTGGTTTCCTACCACTGCTAAATAATATTTTAATCAACGAACAGGTAACATGTTATACTAAGTTTTGAGCTTTGTTGTAAATTTCCTAAATTGTTGGTATAGTTGAGCAGCATCGGGTAATCAGATATTGTAGCGATTAGCCAACAAGTTGAGCAGCAATTTATTTGCTTGGGGGAGTTCTGTTGCAATTTAGTTGATCAGGACCCGCACCCCTTTCTCTGCCACCAGTGGTCTATCGGCCGACCTCAAGCCGTTTTATAGTAGAGCTTCTTCAGAGGTGAAGGCGGACTAGCTAAAAAGTAGTTACGCTATTTTCAACTCTCCCTCTCTCTTAGAACAAACGGAACAAAACTGTACAAAACTATAAAGTTTTATTATGTATTATAACATATATACAGGTAAGTTTTAATGGACTGGGAAAAACTCTTTTAACTATTTTTAAAGAGGCGAACTGTCCCAGTTCAAGCCGTTCTGTGATCTGTTCTGTTTCTGTGTAATAACTTAAAGCTATACTGTTCATTACCTGCAAGCAGTTAAAGGCTGTATCTGTTTAAAAACTGCAAGCAGTTTATAGTCTTTGCTTTTTCTAAAGGCTGTAACCTTTACTTAGACTGCAAGCAGTTTAAGATCTATGTGTGCTCTAGGAGCAATTACCACGAACTATTGGTGTACTAGAGCTTCGCTTCGACCCTGGAGAAGGTTATCCCAATGGGAACAGCTGACCCGGGGTACTAGTGCTGGGTAACACGTTCGCCTGGGCAACCTTCGGGTGCGCTTGTATGGTCACGACTAAACGACAGAGTATAGTTCACTACACCCGAACGAAAGCTAGTTCGACCATGGTCGTCAAAATGGACGCCATTACCTTCAATGAACAGCTACAGAATCTTTTACCTAACGAAAACGCAAGTTTGCTTAATGAAAACTTTGATATGACCACATCATTCTTCGGATGCAAATTCCCGGAACGTTTGCCAAAAGTTTCTGATAACGACGATTTCAAGAAATCTACTCACAGTTGAGTCAGTGACAGAGTTATCCCCAGACAATAAAATAAACAAATCAACCAAATATCCAGAGTTTATTTACTGTTACATAATTTCTATTTACAATGTATATCAAACGCATGTATTCAATGAACAAAATCGTTTGTTTATTTTACTGTTTTTCCAAATAAAATTCACAAATAGTTGAAATTTTTTTACTATATATAATACCGTCACTTTCAGTGCTGTCACAATTTCAGTCTGACATCAGCCTTGTGGTCGAATTGATTGACAAAAAATGATTATCCACTTTATATAATATAGAAACTACTTAAATATGTTATTTGAATTTAAATAACTTTCAGGTTCTGGAGCAACATTGGTAGCATACGTTCTTTCTTCAAATAACAATTCCAACACAACACATCTTTTGTGGCCAGCCGCCATTTTTAATTTGACTTGACCAGCCTCAATCGACCTCAAAAGGTTGGTTAAGCATGGTCGCGACTATAGTCTAACCATTTCAAGTTCGGGTGTACATGGTCGAGACCGAGTTGAACTATGGTCGACCATTTGGACGAGCCGAAGGCGGCCCTGGCCGTCTCGACAGGATGGCAATGTATGAGAGAATTAATTCCCATCGCATGCAAACTTATAAACTATATGTTCCTTATGTCAACCATATAAATGCAACATTATTTAACAGATGGACACAATGTGATTTATCGTTAAGTTGACATACAGAAGTATAATCTAGTTATGTTTAATAAGTCATAGGATATGCATATAAATTATAATTGCATGCTATATATTCAAATTCGGCTATTTAAGTAATGGGAGATAATAATTCTCAATAGTATTAGACAATGTATTATGCTACATCTCCAACAAAATAGATTATATAATATGGATATAAACTCATTAATAGTATGCTAAATAACTAGACATGGATTTCTATTAAGTTATAAAATTGAACATAATATATGGCAGATAGCAATATTATTATAAAACTTAGAAAGGTTCTGTCAACATACTATTCATGCAGTTATCAAATATCCATTCCTTCACTATATATATAACTACAGTGACCTAGGTGTATTTATAGTCTCGACTATTTATACGTCTATAGACTTTAAATAAAACAATACTAACAAAATGAAACTAGCTTTACCACAACATCAAAATCGATTTCTGTCAAGTTCACAAATTGATGGCACGGTCAAACAATTCCAAATCGACCTCGACCATAGTAAGGATTTCCATAGTAGTCCAAAATTTCAAGATTTGGGTTCTGACCTGTCACCTTTTTGAGTATAAAAAAATGTAACTAGACAAAGTACAATAAGAGTCATGCAAAATTGAAACAAAATAGAGAACAGTCTAATTAAACTAGGCCTACAGATCTATATTTCTATTTGTTTTTATGCTTTCGATGTCCTACACTACATAAAGATCGAACTGGGTATTTTTTATTTAAGATAGTGTCGTTTAGTCAATTTTGCTAATTAGTCTTTTTACAGTGTTGTAGTAATATTTTCATCTGTTTATATAAATTGATGACGCATCGTGTTGGTTTAAACAATATTTATTTACATTGTTTGGAATTTATATAGCTGAATTAGTTTGTAGGATACGTCAACAAGCGTGAAGATATATATCACTTCCTGTGTAATGATGATGAAACCAATATATAACATAAGCAACGGGAGGGGGGGCGTAGATGAGCCGAATGGTATCATAAGATCTGTCAATGAGTCAACTTGCGTGATTTCGAATCCCCGGTTGTGCGTCGCAAGGAGTAGGGTCGCCTCGTGGGTTTTCTCGGGGTCAGTGTCGTGGGAGACAGACAGTAAGCATTTTACTATGGTTTAAGTTTAAGATGATGACTTTCAGAGTGTAATTATCGACTAACTTTAAAATATTATTAATAAATTATGTCTGCCTATGTTGAACAACTGTTTCGTTTCTATACTGAGCTAATGAAGACGGACATACGTCATACAGTGTGCTATGAGGACATCGGCGATATGATCTACTCTTATATCGAATTCCAATTGCCAAGGGATCTTTGACGTGCACACCAATATATACACGGGTCCTCTGTTTTTCGTCTCATCCGAGCGACTAGACATTTGTCGTTGTCAGGCCCTCAATCCGGCACCAGTGACCCCCCCCCCCTCCACCTATTGCAGGTCTTTATTTTGATATCAAATGTTATATAAATTATTATTTTAGACACGCCCACAATCAACTATCGGATGATCAAGATTAAAAGATTAACAAATATAACAATAAAATCGATAATCGAGACTTGCCAGGTATCATTAACAAGGGGGTGAGGCACGCCTAAAAAATATCGATGAAATTCCACGGTGAACAGCACATAACAGTGTATAGTCGTTCGTATAGGACGACAAACCGAGGTCATATGTAGAGATTTATGTGCACGTAAAAGAACCATTGATATAAGAGTTTAACTTCCACTTAATAACAGTAACCTAATTATTTACGTCTTACTTTACGTCTTGTAATGTCAGTTACCTTTTTAATTGTTACTTGAATTGTAAAGTTTCTATGATGATCAATAAATCCACTGACAGGATTACTGAGTCTCTTCCAGTCAATAAGATCAGTATCACAGTAAAACCAATCAGGTTTAACAGTATCATTAAATTGTTTAACTACAGATTGTCTATCATCTGTTTTATTTATAACTTTATATATGACGTCAACATTACATGACGTAATACTTTTATCTTCTACGTCATTCAGGTATAATCCAACATATAATGATGAGGCTTTACACACACCTGTACACCATGTATAACCTGGAACTACATGTTGTTTACCTTTATACCAACCACGTGACACAGTATCAACATTAAAAACATCTTCATACATATTCTCATCATAACTTACAATCTTACCAAGTTGATTACTTAACAAAGTTGTATCTATCTCTGCTACTTGAAATGTTGAATATCTTACAGCAGGTATATCCAATTTTCTACTACAACTTTCATCTTTCTCCTGTCTAACTTTAGGTAATCTTTGTAAAACTTCAACAATGGACGAATCTTCTAAAACATTCACTGAATATTTAACACTAGCTTTTAAATCTTCTGTTAGTCTTTTAATGTCCTCCATTAATTTCCCAAATTTGGATTCTTCTTGTTTACTAGATTTCTGCATTTCCTTTTTAATATTTTCTCCAATTTTACGAAATTCTGAGCAGATTTTATCCACTTGTGCATCTACTTTGTCACATTCTGTTTTTGTACAGTTTTTGACTTCAATTAATTTACTATTCAAATTATCATAATGTTTCTGAAAATTGGTAATATGTTTTTCTAAATCTTCATTCAGCGTTTTTAGTTCTTGTCTGATATTTTGTCTGGTTTCACCCTTCTGTAAATCTAACAAATTATGTCCGTTATGATCGGCCACCAAACAGTTGAAACACACGGCTAGTGAACAATCTTTACAGTAAATTTTTACTGTCTCGTCTTCATGGTTTGGACAGAAATCTTTCGGATGTGTGACGGAAGTGGCTGGTGTCTTTTCCTTCATTGGTTCGTTTGGTTGTTGACAGACTTGTTTTTCATCATATCGACAAACAACATGGTCCCTACTGCTTTTTAACTTACCGTGGATGGTTTTACATGATTTACATAAATATTGATCACAGTCTCGACAAAAATATTGACATGTATCTTCAGTACATACATCACATTGTTGAATAGTAGAATTGTCATCAATGTTTAGTTTAGGTTTAAAACGCTCCATACCCCCTTCTATAGGACAGCGACATAATGGACATAAGAACTGGCCTTTATTAGTAGTTTTGTTCACATAATCTTCTAAACAGATGAAGCAAAACCGGTGCTGACAATCTATCAAAACGGGAGTTTTATAGTCAGTTAAACAGATACTACACACCTCCTTGTCTCTCTGCTCCGCCATGTTGTTAAATTAGACTGTTACACGAGTTGTATAACATATGATATTAAATTCACTGAATAATATACTACACACGATTCAAACACTGAATAATATACTAAATAATCTACTAGATTAAAACACTATAGTAAATAGTCAACTAACTAGTCTAGTCTTATATAAAACACGACATTAAAATCATAACGATTAAAACAGTATAATACACAGTCTTACAGGTTACTAGTCTATTAGATCACGTCACGTGTCATCTCAAGTGCTTTATCCTGACCCGTAGATCACGTGATATTAAACTACAACTGTTAATACGTAAACAACCTGTATACAAGTTGTATTTGAGATATTTCTACTTCCCCAGTCGGTCATATTTAACACTTTGTTTCAATCAACATCAATGTAAATTCGTCGATCAAACCAGACAACATCTACATTATATGACATTGCGTCAAGGTCAGCATAAGTACACTTGTTACAATTTCTCAGAAATTCTACTTTTACTTTTACTTTCCTTTCACGTTAAACCTATATTTAGGTCACGTGCTAATACAGTTGGGCAGAAAAATTAATTTAAAAATTCAACCCTTGAAGAACCAGAAGTGAAAAGAAATTACTTAATTTCTTGTTACTTATCATGAACAAGTTATACAAATAACTACAAACAACAGTAAAACTATCACATTGTCTTTAAATGGTGGTAATCCATTCAAAAGCAGATACATCATTGATAAGCTTTAAAACTTTGCTACTGGTGGATGTTCTTCACCGTTTTCGTTCTTTAGTGCCTGATCCAGGGTTTAATCCAATCATACATCTGCAATTTACAAAACAAAGTATGTTTAAGAAGACCGTCCACTGGCAAATGTATAAATGAAATGAAATGGGGGTAAAAGGCCTACTTTTCTGCTCCTAAACTGGGCTATGAAGATGTGTGTTATGAGGGAAATTTTGCCCAGGCAGCAGCACCACAGTTTACTTTTATATCGAATTGTAACTGCCATGGGATCTTTTACGTGCACGCCATTGAGCACACTGGACCTCGGGTTTTTTTTGTCCCATTCAAGACTAGACAGCTGTGTTTGTCAGGCTCTCCGTTTTGCATCACTGACAAGGAGAAATTTCTCGGCCAATGCAGGGATCAAACACCCAACCTCCAGTTTAGCAAGCCAGCATCTTACCCACTTAGCCAGATGTTCCAGGATAACACTTTGACTATCAAAGCTAACTAGTAATGCACTATCATGCAGAGAGGGAAATGATAGTATCCAGATCAAAACTATGGCCAATGAAGGATGTCGATATATCATGCCCTTTATGTGGTCCTGATGCAATCCCAACTTATGCCATCTGCCATACATGAAATTTCGGCTATTATAATTTTTGTCATACTCATTTTAGTGTAAAAGTGAACAGAAAATGTACAGCCCTTCCATTAAACCACTCTTTTGACCATTTCATATTAATGAAAGTATAGACTTTTCCCCTAAACTAAACATTTTTCACTATTACATTGTACTAATAAGTTGCCAGGGATGTTTCAAAAGTATATAATTATATTCATTAAATGAACATGTACCTTTGAAAAAACTCCAATGTTGAAGCCACCGAATCAGTTTAGACAATATTAAATATATAAAAGTAGGTAAAGAAAACTGTAAATGCTTTCATGAAACTATCCACAATAGTAAGAACCACATTGTCCGCCTTAACCATAAACTCCACTGCATCTTTAACTGAGTGAAGACTCTACAAAATAAACATACATATACTAAGGATGTATTCTCACCAAGTGAACTGAATATCAAGATAAGAAAGGGAGAGAGAGAGAGAGAGAGAGAGAGAGAGAGAGTAGGGGGATTGGGTTTAACGTCCATAGGACTAACATGGTTCAATTTTATTTCAATAATTTGCTTGCGGGTAGGGGTCATTAGCATTGAGAGAAACCGGAGTATCCTGTGATTCGAAACCATGGCAGTTGTCTCAATGACAGGCCTTAACCTTAAGGCTTACAATACAGCGCACACATGCTAACCATTTGCTTGCCTCCTCCCCCCCCCCCCCTTTAGAGCTTTAGGTTCTGGGATTCAAAACTTTTTTTGAAATGTTAGGAAAATCTCTGCTTTACAACCAGGCCTATTGCAGAAAAATTAACATTAGAATTAATACTATTAGGCGTAGGCCTATCAGAGTACCAGTATTATTACTATTATTAATACTATTACAATTACTGTTAGTTAGTGGCAAAATTATGCCTACTTTTATGACCCCATCATTATTTTTTATAGTGTTCTCTAAACATGTGCGATTTAAATGCAGCATATGTGTTAGACTTGATATAACTACACAACTCTTCACCACAGCAATTAAATTTTACACTGAGTTCATTTGCATAAAGTATTGAAAGCAACAGCTTCTGCTGTGGAAAAATTGCAATGTGAATGTTGACATTCATAATCATATGAAAAGATAGGCCTATAGCATCCTAAGCCTGGCATAGGCTATGTTTCATCTTCATGACACGCGTATTTAACGTATAGTCGACTCACCCACCGTATGTGACATTAACAGTGTGGAAAATATTTCAGTTAGAATGGCCGCTTGTATTATAATTTCCAAGAATACTTAGTTGTAGGCCTTGTACAACTACTGCAATTTGGCCTTACACCTTATTATGTCTTTCTGCTTTTCCCGCTTTAACGACCAACTACCGGATATATACACGCGGTTCTCCAGCCCCTCTTTAAAAATTGGAAATATAGACGCGGTTGTCTATAAATATAACTCTATGACTATAATAGGTCTAATCACCGATTTCTGAAATACGGTAGGCCTACTATAGAAATCGGTAGGTCTAATTTGTTACACGCGATGACGTAAATACGATATTAGAATGGAAGATAATTTAAAACAATATTGTTACTTACCATGATTTCCGTGAAGTAAACGGATTGGTCAGAACGTCTGATCATTCGGAAAAATTCAACAGATTTCGTGACAGTAGAGAATCTGCCTTAACGTAGACTCCATCAGTTTGTAGGACTTATCGCTCTGGGCCGGGCCTATAATTTTTATAATTTTGTCATGGAAATAGTGTTTATCAAATGAATTTTAATTATGCGTAGGCCTATATGTGTATTACATAAAATGGTTAAACTTTGATGACATGCTCTGCTGATTTAGATTTTACTTTACGATAAAAATACGTCGGCATGAGAGCATCAGAGTCAGACATTACTTTTACTAATAGTAATACGAGGCCCGCAAATATATGTCTTATAATAGTGGGAAATAAAACCAATTCAGAAAACATAATTGTAAGCTTACAGGATGGTGTTATCTTGAATTTACTTGCGTAGGCCTAATTGGAAACATAGGCTTATTTTAAAATAATTGCCCCAACAAGATAATCAATTATACATGTTTACAGATTAAAGATACATTACCGTATGTAAGATTTAAATAAAGCGATGATCATTCTCGCTATAATAGTTATAAGCGTAGTCTCGATTGCCAAAGCACATATTCCCACGATAATAAACGAAGTTTCGATTATCCAACAACTAACAGTTTAGTGATTTAATTATTGAATGGGCGTGGTGTTCTAATCTACTTAAAATTGGAGCCATCAGATGGTCTAGAGAGCTGATTATGGGCTTGTTATGTAAATAACTGTCTAAATGAAATGGGGTTTAACGTCCTACTGTTCAACCCCGACTGGGCTAATGAAGACGGCCATACGTCATACAGTATGCTTTGAGGGAAAGTTAAATCGAATTCCAACTGCCAACCCCAAGGTGTGCTCGGGACCTCGGTTTTTCATGCCATCCGAACGACAATACGTTGTCCCTTGCCAGGCCCTCGGTCCCGCACGGCTGCACCACTGACAAGGCGGAACCACACCGGAAAATCCTGATAAACCTTCTCGGCCAACGCAGGGATCAAACACGGGATCTGAAGGTTAGCGAGTCAACGTCCTACTCAATGAGCCACCACGACTCCCCATAATGTCTAAATACTAATTTATATAACATTTGAAGCCAGAAAAATATACCTGTGAAAGGCAGATTTAGCTTTTATATAATGCACGTTTAATATCGAGGGTGTAATTTTGGTATCTTGTTATCCTGAACAGCAGTAGAATAAGCATACCTTTATCTACTAATATACACGCTCAGCCACTGTTCTTGTTTCTATATAGGTTATATTATATACACTTTATGCTACGGGAATTTTGGTGTTAATATGTTATGTGCTGTAAATTTACAGAAATACCGTTAATTTACTAAAAATGCACGCAAACTACAAGATTACAGTAAATTGCTCGTTATTTTATGACTAATTACCCGTAATGTAATTTTACAGTTCATTTTAGTAAATTTATACAGTAATTTTCCCGTTTTTTAACAGAAATGTTTTACAGTGAGATTTATAATACTATCACGGTAGAATATGATATATAACTAAAGACAGAAGTAGTTCTGATGACGAATGTGGCTATGTGTATAGTTCGTCAACACTGTTATAATGTTTCCTCTGTACAGAGGGGGTTGGATGGCTGAATGGTTACCGTGCGGGCGCTGCAAAATAAGGTCGTCATTGAGTCAACTGGCGTGAGTTGTACGTGACAAGGGATAGGTCCGCCTGTCTAGTCTCCTGGGTTTTCTCCGGGACCTCCGGTTCCCTCCGACTGTTATAGACCCCTACGAGCAAGCAAATTATTGAACCAAATGGTAGTCCAGATATGACCTAGTTTGTGTCGAGTGGGCGTTAAACCCCATTTCTCTGTCTCCTCTGTACAATATAATATACAGCTTGTCTAAGTTTATCAGGGTATCATCATGTCTTATTAACGGTTAGCACGCGCGTCAGTATATTAATGTTTTAATTTATAATAGCACACCATGTAGTTTTCGAATCAAGCCATTATAGGCGGTGGTAGTTTTACTTTATTTTGTGTCGTCTGCTTGTAATTAGCACGCGCTCTATAGTTACAACTGTACGATGTGGTATATGTAGTTTAATGGTCGAGTGTGAGACTTTAATATGTATGTATTTTAATGCCTGGGAAATAATGCCCATGATTGTATAATAACGAGTTGACAACCATTTGAGCAAAAGACGTAGAAATAATTATGTTTTGACTTTTTTAGAAAAATATGAAACTCCCGCTTTAAAGGAGCTAAATCGCTAACATTTATGACCTAGAATTTGACACAAGTGGGTCACAACGCATATAATACTGTAATAAGAATGTATTAACTGATTTATATTCAATGGTTTCCGCTTTAACTCTTAACATCAAATCAGTTGTGGGGCTGAAACGCATTTTGTCTTAAATATTGGATATCAGAAGCCCTTCTTTTCCCAGTAAGATCACAACATCAATGTCGGTTTAAATTAACAAATAATTCGTGTTTTGTCTGTGGAAGATTTTGGATGATTCGGGGAGTTGTGGGCTGGTTTACTATAAACAGCAGTTTAATAAAGTTCTACTACCAGCCTATATGTAAAATATAATTACACACAATACACAATATATCATAAATTATACGATATATCATAAATTCTATACAATTTATCATAAATTATAGACAATTTACCATCAATTATAGACAATTTATCATAAATTATATACAATTTATCATATTATTAATCCGTCTAAAAAAACAAATGGCATTCTTAAAGGAAATCGAAATGGAATTTAACGTCCTACTATTCTGCTCCAACTGGGGTAATGAAACCGGCCGGCACTGAAAAGGGCTAAATCGCTATCTTTGGCACCCAGAAATGGACACAAAGTAGTCGTAACGCATATGATTATGTTATGATAATGTTATGCATATATATGGTTACATGCGCAATACAAGGTAATATAATTGTACCCGGACATCCTTCTCCAATATTAATTATCCAATAAAACTAAGACGCTTACAGTCACCATTAAAATATGAAGTGGTGTTTAATATCACATTTTCGGCACCAACGTAGTGTAGTAGAACCCGAGTATTAAAATTGTTTTTTCGGGTGTAGAGAGAGAGGGGACTGGAGTTTAACGTCCACTCGAAACAAACTAGGTCATTTCGGGACTAACATATGGTTCAATTTTATTTCAATAATTTGCTTGCGCGTAGGGGTCTTTAGCAGTGGGGGGGAGGGAACCAGAGGACTCGGAGAAATCCAACGAGGATGAACAGGCGACCCTACTCCTAGTCACGTACAACCGGGGAATTAAAACCACGCCAGTTGACTCAATGACAGACCTTATGATACAACGCGCACGCGCGAACCATTCGACCATCCAAACCCCTATTAATGTCTTGTGGAATGGGGGTCGGAGAAGACATTTTCGAAACTTTATGTTGAATTCTTGTGGTAAAAATGTCGAAAATCTTGTGGAATGTGGTACCACACAGGGGGATACGGGGCTCTGAGAAGAAATATTTGAAAAATATAGTTTTTTTGTGTCCAATATCTTGTGGAACCCATGTAGTCCAAAAAAAAACCCCAAAAACACCACAGGCCAAAAGCACTCTCTCAAAATTATTGTGGAATGTAAGTACCACACTATGCGGTTAATTTCGTTCATCTAGGCAAGATCACTCAAATTTATATTAAACCGAAGGCAATAAACTTATACTCTGAATGTATAAAATTGCCCAAAAGGTTGTTACTGGAAAGATGCTTTTTAAAAATACTCATTGATTTTAGTTACCATCTTGTTTTGTTTCTGTAAAATATTTGATCTAGGCAGATCAACTGTTTGTTGTCATTTAACACAGAAGGCGGGGACCTAAGACAGGAAATTATATCATTCGTCAACGAAGGGGTTCTTTATTATTTTATATTTAATACTCTGTTATAGACCTAGGATGGGCATAATTTCTAGGGACAGAAAATATTTTAAAAACAAAGTTGAATAAAACTTATTTGTAACTATCGCAAAAATACTTAATCGTTTTTAAACAATAGTTTACTTTTATATTTATTCATTCGAGTTGTTTATGGTAAAAAAATACTGCATGGAGAATATTTGAATTATACAAAAATTAAACGCGTAAATTTTCAAAAAGTAAGCGACATGCAATTTTGTAATTTTTTGAGGACTAAATCAAATATTTTGGGAATATTTATAATGTATCTATTATTTTTTTCTGTTTTAATCTAAACAATGCATCATACTATATATTTTGTGTTTTTCGGTTAATTTTAAAAATAATGCAGAAAGACAGGTATTTCTACCAAGTTATAGCAACTGTATCTATTTATTTTTAGTTTTATGTTGAGTTGAATAAACTCATTAAAACATCTATAGATAGTTAACAGTGTGTAACTAAAAACTAAAATTGGATCTTTATTATTGTCAACATTAAAATGTACCTAGAATTTTCTACACCAAGTCTATCGCATCCAGATAGTTAAAGAGCGTTAAGAATATATTCATTTAAGAGAAACTATGTCATTTCGGGATTAACATATCGTAAAATTCATGTTTATTTGCCGAGGATCCCTGAACAAGGCCTCCCGATGGTTTCCCACTCTATTGATGGTTCGATGGGTTTATCTTCTTGCTTTTATAAAACTGACCGTAAAAAATGTTTTCTGTAATTTGTCCTGATGTTTCTAGGTGTGTGACAATCCTATCTGAAATTAAGTTTTGAACCCAATATTGAATTTAGTAACCTTAAAACCTTATTTTACAAGCAATATCCACAAGGACAGACATCGCCATTTTGGTTTCTATTTTGATCGTCGTTTCATAACTAGTATTTTTTAGAAAGAAATTGAACCCAGCAACCACCAAACCCATAAGACATATTACAAGCCATATCCAAATGAAACACATGACGATTAATTAAAATTCCATCTATTTGGATTTCATTTTGCCGGCCATTTTGAAGTTGAACCCAATACATATATAAGACATATTACGAAATTTCAAAATTTTGGATCAAATTTTGCCGGCCATTTTGAATTTCTGCCATCAAGGATTCGTTTTTTGAGATCAGTAATGAACCCGGCAACATTGAAAACCGTGAAAATGGCATGTTACAAGTAATATCCAACAAGTAATAAATTAAAATCTGCCGATTTGTGTTGCTGCCGTTTTGGATTTTCGAAATTTATCTTTAAATTCAGAGACATCGAAAACCATATAACAGACATAGCAAAAGTCATATCTTACGTAACATTAGGACGTTAAACCCCACTGCATTTCATATCTTACGAGACTATCGCTGCCCTTTTATTACCAAATTTATGGGGTATTTTTAAATGGCATTATATTACCAAATTTGGCAGCCATTTTGAAAAATAATTATTTTTAATTGATGCTTGTCAAATTCGATTTTCCGGCACATTTCGCTTGCATAACCACTATATATGACATTATATTACTACATTTGGCAGCCATTTTGAAAGAAATGCCTGGGACCATATGAAAAATACATTTTTGTATTTGATGCTTGTCAAATTTTTTAGGAATTTCAAAAACATCTTTTTTTGTAAAGGTAGAGATGCTCTTAACAACAATTCGTCATTCTAAATGTTGAAAGATTTTCATAACAAGACGAGTTTAACTATTATGTTTGGAACCATCGGGTGACCTCGGGATAACTGCGAAACATCTCAAAGCTTGTATTGAAAATTTTTCGATGTTTTCCCGACCAAGAAGCTCGGGGATGCTTCCCTGAAGTTTCCGCGAAATACTTGTTCACCGAGGCATCCCCGATTTAACTATCCTCAAAGGTCCCCTGATACTTCAGCAAGATATCGCAGACGCTTCGGTGAGGCCCCGGGGAAACAAATATTTCGCGGAAGCACCAGGGATTCCTCCCCGATCTGTGTTCCTGACAATGAAAGCATTGAAACTTTTTGCAGTTCTCCCGTGTTCTTTCGATGGGTCCACGTGGCTCGCGATGCCCAAGGAGCTCCCCTGGGACACCGGCAAACCTGATTCCAACGCCTCCCGAGGCTCATCAATTTATATCTGTAGTACATCCGCAAGACTAAAATTGCTCAGTGGTACCTACGCATTATATAAGACAATTGTAACTGGTTTAATAAGCCCTAACAAGTGTCACTACTTGAAATTGCACGACTTATTAATATTTTAATTGTTGATTATTTATTATTTTATTCTTATTATTTCGGCAATAACCTTATATGTTACGCCAGGTAAAAATTTCGAAATTTCAGTCAGAAGTAATATAATGACTAGATGGTGTGATTTTTAATGTCGAACGGGTTGAAAACGGTTATTAAATAAGTTTAGATATGACAGGAATAATAACTTATTTCCCCCGCGTTACAATATATGATGTGTATGGTAGAAATCGGTTAACTGAAGAGACTTGGTACACTCCCTGTCCAATTAACACTAAACACGGACTTCATACACACAATCATATTTGTCCTTTTTCAGATCACACACACCCTAACTGTTGAATACCGCCTACTGCGGAACATCTCAGATCGACTTTAAAATCAAATGGGATATTAAATCCGGGCTTCTAAACATCATTACAGTCCTAGATTGAGTTCAAAAAAGCCACGGTTGAACCGAGGACATCCTTGGTTGACACAGGTCCGCGATTAGTAGGTGTGTATTCAGATGTGTGCCCTCGATATACACCATATACAAACGCACCATCACACACACAGACACACACATACAAAACAACCAACCAAAAACAACAAAAAATAAAAACCAAACGATTTTAACGAATATCGTTTGGCAGTCATTTTGAGATATGCCACACCACTTGGATGAAACAGGCAAGGTATGAGAACTGAAAGATTACAATGCTTTATAAAAGTATTACCCTCTATTGATTCCATGACGTGTTAAACGGTGAAGCGTTTTATTATATATAATCAGAACGAGAATGTGTCGCTCTAATAATTTATTTAAAATATTGCACTAAAAGGAATATCTGGATTAACCTCGAAATGAAACCAAATAATCTTCCAAGATATCAGTAAGGGTCGCCAAACAACTGTGTTCTTTCTTAGTAATATTAGGGTGGTCCTTGAAAAATTTACACCAATCATATTAAAATACACATCTATATTTCGTTTCGTTTTTTATACTTTCGATGACCTACATTACATGTAGATCTAACACGTTATAATGGGAGTTCACGTTCTATGACGTCAGATACCAAGCAAGCCACATTTGACCCGATAACGTCAAACACTCGATTCGACAGACCATTTGATTGGCTGACCCCGAATTGCAAGCAGAACACGAGTTAAATAATAACTCTTCCAGATCCAAGTGTAGTAAAAACGAAATTTTGAACTATAAAAACGAAACGAAATAGGATCTGTGTTTTAATCAGATTGAATTTCCACCATAAAATTTAACAATTTTTGGTTTCGATTTACGCTGGAAATGCCAGTTTCCTATTAAATAGAAAATGACATAATTATAGCGGGCTTTATCAGTTACAGTCATAAACCTGTTAGGTCATGTTGTCGTAATGGGTATTTTCCATCCGGGTAGAAATCGCTTTATCACCGTATATAATTACGAGAACAGGGTTAACTTGTTCTCACATAAGTCAGTGCATTTTATATACGAAGAAAATTCACCAAGGATCAAATTGAATAGAAATAGGTTGAGGTGTTTTGTTACATAAATTCACAAAAAGATAAACCAAGGACATATTTATCTAATATCAAGAAAAACAACAAACAACCCAACCTTGTATTGTATACAATCTCGGTGTTATTGGTACATATTATCACATGTAGCCTCCCTATTATATGCCATCTGGTTATAGTAGACAAACTTCTTTAATATCTCACAATTAATAAATCCTTTAAAGCACATCTCACTGATTGTTCAACCAGAAAGAATAGGACATTTTAAAAAAGACAAGATAAAGACAAATAAATGCACAAAAGATAAGCCAGGGACATTTAAATCTCACTATCAATAAATCTTTTACAGCACATAATTATTGTAATAGAATATGCAAGTCGGTTTTCTCGCTGGTTAAATGATTGTTCGACCATAAAGAATATAACATTTAAAAGAAACATCCTGTCAATTAAAGAGATATACCTTTCCTTAAAGAGACTTAGCCTTCCTTAAAAAGAGACGTACCCTTAAAGAAACATACCCTTCCTTAAATAGACATACTCTCTCTTAAAGAGATATACCCTCCCTTAAAGAGACATAACCCCCTCTTAAAGAATAACAACATAGGACAGAGACAAGTTGGGTCATTCCATGTTGAAATCATGAAAATAGAAGTGGATAGATCATTTGTTCAACATTTTCCTACCTGGTGGCACAAAAGATATGCATCGCACATTGACTGTGATGGTAAATTTGTAATCTACCCCAACTGTTGTCTTTGATTACAAAGTTAGAGAGTTCTACTCCTATTAGAATGTGAGTTTAAAGCACCCGAAAACTGCACCCTAATTTCCAATGATCAAGTCTCAGCGAGTTGTTGACCTAGAGCGGTAGAATTTCCGATTTGGTAGTTTAAGGCCATATACTATGACATATATTCTTTGGTAAGTTTTTTGGAGAGGTCATGTTCCCACCATTGGTCCAATTGATATGGAATGACCCAGTTATTAATTTAAAAATGAAATCATGACACAAACTATTCAGCCACCCAACGGCCCCTCAGCCTAATGAAACAGGACATATACCATTTAATGTGCTATAAGGGCAATTGAATAACTATCAAGGTTAATTTACCTGCACGACAACGAACTCGGTTTTATTCCCATCTGGGAAACCTAGGCTTAAAACTCCAAATCAACCCGCTTTGCCAACACGAGGATCGAACCGGGGACTTCTTAGTTAGTGAGTCAGTACCCTACACTCTATACCCCCCGTGGCTCCCAATAAAATCATACGCAAGCGGGATATTCTTAAAAATGACTGTCACCAAAACCCTTTCAAATGGGAAGACCCTACGAGACACAATAATAATAATAACCTTTGAATTTCAATTTGTTTATTACAAACCTACTTGATTCTCTCGTGTAAGACCATCTACAGAGTTTCCATAATAGCACACTGTATGACGTATGTCCGTCTTCATTATCCCAGTCGGAGCAGACAAGTAGGACGTTAAACCCCCATCTCATTTCATTTTTGATTGTCACATTTCAGACCATCTAATATAAGCATGATCGTGACACGGACAAAAAAAATAAACAAATCACATAAAACAGAGGAACGAAGAAAGATGTAAGACAAAAAGAAAAACAATAAAACTACTTAAAGTATGTAATAAGATGTGTTTATCAGAAAGTGTGTTTACCTTTACTTTCATTATATTACTGGCTACTGAGATCAAATAGACTATGTATGTTATATGGACAATCAGGGCTGACTTCAAGAATTTTTGTCTTAATATATTTTTTATTACATCGGAAATCATTACTTAGCGATCTTATTCTGGCAACTGCTGATATTGTTTCGTGGGCAGTAGTATGGCGTTAAGCGTAATTAGTAAATAAGTATAATAAAGATTATTGGTTTTCTTCGTATTACAAGATATAAACTATAAGACATAAACTGTTCTCACAGTATGTATGTCTTTTTAATTTTTTTTTCTAATGTGTTTATTTGCACATGGCTCTATACAAGGTTACATCTTACATGGAATACTGTTATTGTTTTGTGATAATGATTATTTAGATCTATTTCACCTGTCCATTCAGATCCACCATCTTAGATGAACTTAGCTACGCTCTAATTGGTAGATCACGCTATTACACACAATCTGTACTATGCAATAACACCACACCTCATGGAATAATAACAGGAGAAGACTATACATACAACTATATTATTTTGCGTATACAGTGATATTATACACGTTATTTAAGACTATACATATAACTAAATTATTTTATGTCTATGTAAATGTAAAGAATGGGGAAAGGTAGCAAGGGGTGCGAAAACTTGTGATTCTGGTGCATTTTGCCGTCGTCCCTAATAAACAATTTTCAGTCTAATACGTTTGAAATCCATGTTATACGCCCTGTGTTAGATGATTGCAATTTGATCACGTTATGAAAACAGTTCTGTATTAATAGTTTCTTTCGACACGTCACACTGTTTCAATGTGTAAGTGTGGGTATATTGTGCACATTGGCTTGCATGTAAAAGATCCCTTGGCAGTTGGCGTATGCCAGTCTTCATTAGCCCAGTTCATTAGAACAGTTGGCCGTTAAACCCCATTTCATTTCATTATATTGAGATCAAATAGACTATTTGTGTTACACGTGGTCAGTTATATTACTGGCTATTGAGATCAAATGGACTATGTAGGTGAGCAATAAGGACTGATTTCAGGAGATTACCTCTGACAAAATGACTTGATCTTGTTCTTTTCTTGTGGGTTGTATTATACCCTTATATTACAAGATATAAACTATAAGACACAAACTTGTCTCAGGATATATGTCAAGTGTATTTGTTTAAAATGGTTTTATTTGCACATGGCTCTATACAAGGTTACCTTGTACACGGTATGCTATTATTTTTTGTGTTAACGATTCAACCCCTTCAGATCCAACATCAGGGGCGTTTAGAAGTCGTGGAAGCCGTAGATCAAGCTATTGCACACAATATGTACTATGCAATAGATGCCATACCACATGGAATAATAATAGGACACATCACTGTACACAAATATATCTAAACTATACACCTTGACATAATCATATCATTCAACTATCATTATAAACACAATGTGCTTTATATATGCAAATATAATAAATTACGTATATAGTAATATTATATATAGGTTATTTGAGAAGACTGTACATACAACTATATTATTTCATGTCTGTGTAAATATACTTAAGAATCATAAAAAATAGGGAAAGGTAGCAAGGGGTCAGAAAATTGGTGTTTTCTGGTGCGTCCCAAATAAACAATTTCAAGCTAATAAGATTACAATCAATATTATACGCCCTGAATTAGATAATTCGATCTCGTTATGAAAGCACGTCTCTATTGATAATTTATTACGACACATCGGACTGTTTCAATGTGTGGAGGTCACGTGTTCGCTCCCTGCATTGTCCGAGACAGTGGTCCCCCCCCCCTTATCAGTTGTGAAGGACAAGAACAGCTCTCTAGTCGTTCGGTTGGTATGTAAAACCGAGGTTCCGTGTATACATTTGTGTGCACGTAAAAGATCCCTTTATATTTGGAATCCGACATGAGAGTAGGCCATAGTGCCGCTACCCGGGCAAAATGCCCCTCATAGCACATTGGCTCAGTCGGAGCAGAACATTTTATTTTGCTAATAAGCTAGCCTACATACATCTACACACCTGTAATATTAGCAGGTAGGCTGCATAAATATGTTTATCAAATATACCTAACATATTCAAACTCCGTCAACAGAATAAAAACCTGTATTTAAACAGAATAAAAACAAGTATTTAAACTTGAACACACGCCACTACTTCATTCTACTTAAAGGTGCATTATGTAACGTTAGATAAACCGTCGACAGTCCTCGCTATAATGGTTAAAATTAGATAAGGAAAACAGAATACGCTAAGCGATTCCATTGTAAGAGAGCCTCGGTCGTCATAGCTTCCGTAAGATTTTAGATGATACTAAGTTAGAGACTTAGCTACTTTAAGTCATTGTAAGTAACCATAGACCCACTCAACATCATCATTTGTAATACATAATATTATTAGAAAAACTATTAATATCTGATTTGGTAGGATCAACTACCATGGAATCGTATGCTGACCCGGATGGGTGATGATCAGGTTTTTTTAACTTTGTGGTGTTGAGTAGCAGTTTTTTGGTTAAATTATGAAAAAAGGTATTTAAGATTCCGATCACAAATATTGAGGTGAGTGTCGCGATGGTGGCTTTTTTTGGTCTTGGTTGGGTTTGTAATTGAGTTGTGGCTGGTGTCCTATAAACTGAAGTTTGGAGGGATTTGTTGTTTCTCCCGATAATAACATCTAGAAAGGGGAGTCTCGTTCTGTGACTACGGTGAACTTAATTTCATTATGCTGTGCGTTGAGTTATACCAGTAAGGAGTGGTGGGGTGGGGGCGTTACCAAATCGACATCATCGTAAGAGACGAGTACGAACAATGTTATATGTATTAGGGGGTAATATGGGGGCGAGCTGGTGACACTGAACTTCAAATAATTTGAAATGTTTTTTCATTCCCTAATAGCGAAGAGAATCTGCATCGACACTTGACCAGAAATAAACATCTCTGTAACCTGTGATTTACATAATTGTGTTATGTGACATGTCTTAAATGTTCTGTATAAGGTAATATAATAGTCAGTGAGCAGCTAAAAAGACGAGTATACGTCCTATAGTCTGGATCAGAATTGAATTTGTCTGTTAAGGATTCATAATCATACTCATCAAGGTCACCAAGCGATGCGTTCGTTCTGGCTATAAAGAGTTACAGTGACCGCGGTTAGAAAGTTACTGATGGGAACGGTCCGATTTACAGTTTGTACGGTCCGCGTGGTAGGGCACTTCGTCACTGCAAATGCTTGGGAGTGACCATTTATGATTCGTTAGAATATGTTGATGGTTTTCAGATACATTTTATGTTAGTCATGTGGTAATGTACATTAGCGTTTTGCAACAAGTGTCGTGCGGTAAGTTAATGGGCTCATCTGACTTAGCCTTTGGTGCCAAATGCTACCCCACATAGATTCCAACAATAATGAGGTAGTATTTGGTAGTGTTTTGTTAGTATAAAACATGTCTGGAGGTGATCTTTTTAATGCATGTAAATTTGATGAACATTTTTCAACATGTCTCGTGTGGTTAATAAATGAGCTAGTGGGATGGAATGAGGGAAATTAGGGACGTCTGGCGAGTTTTCCCCACCACAGAAACTACCTGACAGATGTAACAAAGTTATCTGAACATTCATTTAGGTGCAAAGAACTGTATGACCTTTGTTAGTTTTGATATTTATTATAGTGGACGTTTCTTTTACTGTCTAAACTTATTTAAGGCACGATCTTGTTAAATACATAATTTATTCCATATGCTATTTACTAGCTGCATACGATATGTACAAACGCCATAGAACTTCCTTATTTGATGATCCCTCCTGTCCACCTTCCCGAAGTGTTGGAGGCTTTATATACAGTAGTGTATACTCACAGCAGATGAGTGAAAGACAAGACAGCCAGAGAGAGAGAGGGAGAGAGAGCAGGCGGCAGTCCAGCCGCTGCGTTGGCAGCGGTGTAGAATGGATGTTACAATGTAGTTAGATATGTTCCAGTATATATAGACTAGTTCCTGTAGTGTAGATGTAGGCCTATTTGTGTATTTGTTGATATTCTGATCCCGATGTAAATAAACCATATATATACGAAGCTGACTCTGTAATAACTAAAATATGTTACACAGAACGCCTATAACTTTTTTTGCCCAATACCTTTCATAAAAAGTAAGAATCCTTTTGTTTCGGATTTTTTCCTCAGCTCACGTAAATCCGAAGTTCTCCTACCAGCCTATTAGTATGTTTATACACGTATTTAAAAAATACATTTAGGTCTACATGTAATGATTGTATAAAATCGAAATGTGTTGATCCCTTGAACTGTATTATTTAAAATACACGAACAACGTCATAAATTGTGAATAATAATGACAAGACATTTATTAAATGTTTTATTGAATTGGTATAGAAACTGAAAACAGATTAACACCCTGTGTGGGAATATTTCATTCAATTATTGTGAAAGAGTTGGTAATAAAATTGAAATTATCATTGTGTCATTAAACATTGAATCGTCCTATTCTGTTATCTAGTCGTCTCAACATATTGTTGTCATGGGTTACTTCTGTTAAACAAGTCAATAGAAACAGGTAAAGTATTATAAAAGAAAATAAAAGAAACTGTATATAAAGAGTACTTTATGACGTGTGATATTATATTTTGACGCTCCTTTAAATTTTCGTGCTCATGAATTATTAACATATGTCATCATTCTCGGATTTGCTCAATTTTATTGGGTCAAAAACACACTTCTATCTTTCGGTACCAGTAGTCGAGTGGACGAGGGGTTGGAAGGGGTCTTACACGTGAAATAGCCTAAGGACTCTCCTCATCTAAATGTGGTGAGAAATCCAATCCATAGATATATATATAGGACGGTGTCAATAACGTTTACCCCACCGCATAAAATACATAACAGTTGTAGAGTGAGGCAATTACAGACGCCATTGTATATCATAAATTATATACAATATATCATAAATTATATACAATTTATCATAAATTATATACAATATATCATAAATTATATACAATATATCATACATTCTACACAATTTATCATATGATTAATCCGTCTAAAAATGGTAATTAATAAAATAAAAACAAATGGTATTCTTAAAGGAAATGAAATGGAGTTTAACGTCCTACTATTCTGCTCCAACTGGAGTAATGAAACCGGCCGGCACTGAAAAGAGCTAAATCGCTATCTTTGGCACCCAGAAATAGACACAAAGTAGTCGTAACGCATATGATTATGTTATATGAATGTATATAAACTGATTTACATTCAGTTGTTTTTGTTTGTACTGAAATTTCGTATCAGTTAAGATCGGCGAATTACGCGAAGAGTGAAAATTGAATGGAAATCTTGGCGTCTGGTTAGTCGAGTCTAGGTCGCTGACTATCCCTTGTCGGATATATTTATCCTCCTTCATTGAGTCGATTCATCAAAAATGACGCTCAATAGCATTCTCGCCGTACGTAACTAATGTACGAATATTAAATGGTAGCTAGCTTTTTATTCTCTGGGTCTGACGTTCAAATTGCATTCAGGCACGCGATTTCTGTGCGGAGTTTAAAGTTTGATTGTGTCTTAAATATTGGATACCAGAAGCCCATATGTATTTACACGGCAAGATAATATTTGATTGAAATTCTAGACAGGGTCCAGGAATTTTTGCATGATGCCATCACCGTAGACATACATACACTAGGCTTTACACCCCGTTTGGCGTCAATTTAAATTATGAATTAATAGGTGCAAAGCATTGAATGTGATATCACAAATGTCTATATCATTATCTGGCGCTTTGAATGACCACCCCCACCCCCACCATCGGGTGATAAAGGACAAAACACCACGCACCCTCCCCCCACTCCTGAATCCACCCCTGAACATAAACAATTGCCACATTACGCTAGAGAATATTCATGTTTTAGGATATTTTGGGTCGTTTGCTTGTGATTAACACACGCTATTAACATGAGATACTATTAAAGTCTACTGACGATAAAATAAAAGATATTTAAGTTGAAAGGTCGACATAACCCCCCTCCCCCCCCCCCCACACACACAGACATACACAAACCCACACACACTCCAACCCCAATCAATCAGGTTAGTCTAAAAAGTGAAGACATCTATCTAAAGAGGTGATTAATGAAGACGAATCGTTATAATAACAAGACTTTACATCTTATGTAAGAAATAAAACTGTCCACAATCAACTATCAGATGATCGAGATTAAAAGATTAACAAATATAACAATAACGTGGATAATCGAGACTTTGTTCCTTGCCAGGTATCATTAACAAGGGGGTGGGGCATGCCTCAAATATCTTGATGAATTTCCTCGGCCAGATACACAGGGGGCCATAGTTCTATTAAATACACACGGGGCACAGTGCTATGGAATATACGCTTAGACCTGACTTCTCTATTATAAAATATGAAACATACCCCCCCCCCATCACCTGAACAAGTCATGCGCATATCAACTGATGTGGAAAGGTCCATAACCTCTGCGATTTGCCACAAGAACTCGATACAGGTGCGCGTATCCACTCGGCGGTGTTTGAGTTTACACCTATATCAAATAATTCCTGTCCTCTGGATCCTGGGACAAACGCCTCGACAAAGCGGGAACTTTCAGGGATATCCCCCCCCCCCCCAACCCACGACTCGAACATTTTTGAACGATACACGATATCTCCGTCTAATGTCCTATGAGTAATCTGTGTGCGAGAAGTAAACTTTGTCCGGGCTGTTTAATTGATTACCGCGATGATAATCCGCCTAATCTTACTCGATATTCTTCATGGATCACTCCGCTAGAGATAAAGGAGTCCCTGTCTATATGCCTGACTCCTTACATGAAAATGCCAGAATGCATAAGATAGTTAACCTGTTATGACCTCTCCATATTTCTATCTAATGTTACGAACACTTGATTACAACTGTGCTTTTTACCATAACATAATATTTATGTGTTACAACAAAGGCTCTCTACACGATACCATAATACTTTTTTAAAAAATATTTTCAGAAGAAATTCTCGACGTTTAAATGTATCATAGTACCAATTAACACCGGCAACGACTGGATCATTTTGGTCGCCAAACTAGAAACCAAACCAGTTTCAGTTTTAAATTTGCTGCCTTCGAAGCGTGTAAATACACAGTATATGGAATATTGGAGGTAAGTACGAATAGTTCAAATACATACATTATAACAACCAACCTTCTGGGGTGCCTTAAACTTCCATTGCGTGTTTATAAGCAATACGTTGTGTTATGAGGGAAATTGTTCCAGAATAGTGTAAGCTAATCTTATTTCCAACTCAAACTGTCAAGGGTTCTTTAACATGTACATAAATTTGTATACATGGAACCTCGGTTTTTCGTCCCATCTGAAGGACTATTTATTGTCCCTTGCCAGACCCCCATCCCACATCTGTGACAAGGGGGAACCTCTCTGGAAAATACCCATGAACTTTCTAGGCCAACGCTGATATCCAACACCAGGATCGAACAACAAGGAGTTGAACCTTGGGCATGACACTGGGGGGGGAGGTCAAAACTGCCTTGTAGATGGTAACCATGGGGGGAATTGCCGCCAGATGAGATTCGAAGATAGTTTTCTGTTAAATTTTCAGGTTAGTTTTGTCTTCAATTTTACAGGTCAGTTTTCCATGCCGTATGATAAACGACAGATGTATGAGTTTGACGTCAGAGTGCCGCTGATGATCAGTGGGCCGGGTATAAAACCAGGACAAGTCAGTAGTGTTAGTATATAGTTATGGTGGGTGTCGTGTATATGGTAGTGTATGATGTTGATCAGTAGACAAGTCAGTAGTGTAAGTATATAGTTATGATGGGTGTCGTGTATAGGGTAGTGTATGCTGATGGTCAGTAGACAAGTCAGTAGTGTAAGTATATAGTTATGATGGGTGTCGTGTATAGGGTAGTGTATGCTGATGGTCAGTTGACATGTTGCGGAGATCTGTCCAACCTCTAGGATCATCCGTTTTGCTCCCACTTCTAAAGACCTTTCACGTAAGTAAATTATTGAAATGAATTCAACCCTATGACCTAGTTTGTGTCGCGAGTACGTTAAACTCTCCCCCTTGTAGACTTATTAAGCTCTCCAGTAAAGTTATATTTATTTTGTTATTTCAGGCACCAGTGATGAATATCGACCTAGAACCAACGATCGTGGAACTATCCGGACAATCTGTACCATCACAGATGGATGGTGTTTCCATGGTTCCCATATTGATGTCTGATTCTAGTACAGACGTCGTCACCAGGGAGAACTTTCTGGTTGAACATTATGGTGAACATTTGGTTGATAATCCAGGATGTCCACAACTTTATAATCAAGGCATGATGGTAAGTCATCTTTTTAATAAGTTTTATTTTTCAGTTGTTTCCTGCTATCCATCTTCGTCTATAGCAGCGGTTGCCATCATTTTGTTGGTTGCGATCAAGAAACCAGCATCTGATCACGACACCTTATTTGACAACATATTGTTTATATTTTTACACCTTTATAAAAATTGAGGTAAGACTGTGACAAGTAATATATCTACCAGAGATTTCTAATATACGGACACGATACAACATACAGAAATCATAAATATTGTGAGTCAGGTCCTTGTTGAGATAATAAAACAATTGACTATGTATTATGACGTCATCATCTCCAGATGACGTTGACATACGTACACACTACTCGTTTGTTTTAAAGAGAGTATTTTAATACGTAAACAAACCATGTACAATACGTAAACTGCAGTATACAAGGGATATTGGATATATTTCTTCTTCCCTGGTCAGTCATATTTAACGTTTTGTTTCAATCAATGTAAATTTATCGATCAACCAGACAACATCTACATTTATACGTCATGGTGTCAGGGTTAATGTAAACTACAATTTCTCGGAAATTCAACTTTTATTATTGTATTGGAGTCAAGGTCAAGGTCAACAAACGTCCTACAGTTTCTCAGAAAATCAACTTTTATTATCTTATTGGTGTCAATGTCATATTTTCCCATAACAAGCCCAAAATCAACTATCGGATGATTGAGATTAAAAAATTAACAAATATAACGATAACGTGGATAAGTAATATGTGCACAGTTGTGATTCGATACAAGCGTACAGATGAGGTGTAACAAACACTTGACATAAACCAGGATATTTGGGACTAACATATAGATATAAACCAGCAGGATATTTGAGACTAACATATAGAGATATTACAACTGTTACTAAATGAAATGGAGTTCAAAGTCCTACTCAATACTGTACACAATAAATGTAATATCATGTCTTAGTAACAGTTAGCACTTGAGTCAGTATATTAATAGTTTAAAATTAGATATAGGACACCAGGGTCACCAGGTAGTTCTTGAATCAAATATAGATTTCACGTCTGCTTGTGATTAGCACGCTCTCTATTCACAATGTTACTATGTGTTATATGTAGTGTAATGGTCGAGTGCGAGACATTTTAATATGTATGTATTTAAAATGCAGATGTGACCTTATTCGTTGATGTTGGCGTAACGTTATTTCAAATGGTCTCGAGCTTAAGACATTGCCATAGGTCACAGTTCTATGGAATACACAGGGTTCCATAGTTCTATGGGATACACAGGGGACTATACTTCTATGGGATACACAGGGGAACATAGTTCTATGGAATACACAGGAGGCCTTTCAGGGATTTAATAATTCTATGAATTACACAGAAGTCCATGGTTCTATTAGATATAATTAATGCTTCTGGTTGATTGACGTTTTGACCTGGCTTCCCTGATAATACATGAAATATACCCCCCCACCCCGACTCACTTGAACAATTGACGTGGAAACATCCATAACATCTGTAATATGATGCTATAAATACAGTTAGTTTTATATATAATCTGTGTTGCATGCTAATATATAAGTTAGGCGCAGATTGCCCTCCTTGCGCAGATTACCCCTGCGCATGCGTGATTTTTCGATGAGCAATCTGCGCGCGCGAAGTGAACTTTGTCCGGGCAATTTAATGAGTTACTGCGATGATAATAATCCGCTTAATCTTAATCGGTAATCACCATGGATCACTGCCTTAGTATTATTATAAGTCATTTTAATTAAATTTGCGAGAAATGAACCGAGTGTTTTATAACACAAGGCGTTCAGATATTACGCCGAATTACCACTTTACCGACACGAGGGCCGTCTATGTGGTTATAATTACAATTTATAGAAAAATTTACTTGTTCAACTTGGTCATCGTTTTATTCTTTCTGTTATTCATCTTCCAACAAGAGGAATATTTTTCATTGGTTAGAGTTCGTAAAAATACGGTGAAATTTACAGTAGCTATTGGCTAACAGCACGCATAAACAGCCTTATTTGCATATTGCATACTATTTATAGTATTATTGGTTGGAATTATTTTCAAGTCGACAGCCTCAAGGAGCAACTTACCGTGTTTTTTGCATGGTGTCGAGTAGGGTAGCACAGAATTGTAATAATACATAGTACGCAAGTCTAAAATAATTATATTCGTGAAAAATTGTCTTACATTATCAGTGGTCCACAGGTGTATTTCCAGCTAGATTAATCCATATTATGTGCACAATGATAATACTATAGCAGATCATTTCGTTCGTTCTTGGGGATTTACGTCCACTTCCACCAAGGGTAATATCGTAGACAATCAGATCATTTCATTTAATGTCCGCTTCCACATAAGTGACTAATCATTTCATTTACTACCTTGTCATATTAACCTGGACGGTGTTATTTCGGATGAAACCCAGACACGTGTCTGGATTAGTTGATTAATTAAACAATAGGTATAGCGGTCATTCAAAGAATCTAACGATAGGCATTTATGATTGTTGTATATTCCATGCGACGGTGGTGTAATTACACGTCTGTAATATGGTGGTAGTCATTCAAAGAATATAATCTAAATGACGGACATTTATTACTGTATATTCCAAGCGACGGTGGCCTTATTCGTAGACTGGAACCAAACATAGGCCATTGTGTGTTTTTGGGGCTTTTTTTGTGAAAATACCGTCGTACAATAAGTTTCTTTTACATAAAGCCATTTTTATGTACGTGTAAGAACTTAAGGTTTACCGACCGATGCCAGAAATCGATTTCGATATAGTATCAGGGGCGGCTCCAGGGGAGGGTGACGTCACCCCCCTCCCCACCGGTGTATAGGAATCCCGGGTCCTACAAGCTTCCACCGAGACATGCACGCATGGTCGTATATATATTATATAGCACACGGTACGCATCTTATCAGACACACAATCAGCATCTATGTTACTACCGGCAGAAATTAGCTCCGTAAACCGCTGACGGCGAGACAAAACATGGGGTTGTCCCCCCCCCCGCATTTTACGACAAAGCGGATGTTATATATTATATGTTATATATTAATTACAGCATAGTGCGTGCGAGGTTATCCTCTTCTTTAAGGCTGCATGTCATCCTACACAAAACACAAGAAATATTATGTATGCAATATGCAAATAAGGTTCTTTATGCGTGTTGTTAGCCAATAGCTACTCTAAATTTACCCGCGTTTAGACGGCCCTAACCAATGAAAATATATCGTTGTTTGGTGCACGTAGTAATTTAGTCAGCCATTTTTATAAAAAAAATGTCCTCTTGATGGAAAATGAATAATAGAAAGAATAAAACGATGACCAAGTTGAATCAGTGAATATTTTCAAAATCTTTTTTTTCTATTAATTGTGAACACATAAATTGTAACCACATGTAGTTACGTCAAACTACAGCAAATATTTTTTACATTCAGTTACGTGGTCAGCACCGATTATGAGATACTGCTGACAGAATTTCAAATTAAATCTTATTTTCTATGCACACACCCTAATTATGTTGCGATTTTAAAAATTATTCACTACAAAGCCGATAGGGGCAGGTCATATATATATATCTACGTCTGACAGACAACTCATTTTCACTCGTTAATTAGCGTTCGCCCTGTTAACATCTAATTGTGCTTAGTGGACTATAGGATTATTGGATTACTCTAAACTGTAAGTACTGTTATATTTCACTCTCTTCTTTATCTTTGTGTTATTATATATTAATTAATTTCGTCACCTGAACAACTCAAGTTAGCGGGCGGGCTAATCTTAGTTGTTCAAATAAGGCTTCGAACTTTCGTTTCGTTCAAACTTTCGTATCCCCCTATCTCCCAATTACCATTTCCTTCCCTTCTTTGTATTTATTGCTTATTCTCCCTCTATTTTGTTTTATTTTCTTTTTTTTTTTTTTTTTATTCTCTCTTGACTTAATTTTCATCATGGCAGGGAGTTTTGCACAAGTTTTAATAAACTCCCCGAAAATGCCGCAACCATCTCTGACATCAAAATCGGTGCCAGAATATAAGTTTATTGTAATATGCTCACCCAAGGAAGGGAAATCCTTCAAAACCACCAAAGTCTGCAAGTTAGGCGACGAGATCCGAATGAAATGGGGGACAGCAGCTCTCCCGGACATAAGGATATTATCGAACGGAAACGCCAGATTAGCGTTTCAAAATATCGAAGACGCCCAATTGGCAACAAACATCAAAGTGCTAGGGAACTTAAAGGCTGAAATCTCCATGTCGGAGCACAACCAAACTAATAGAATCATTATTTATAATATACCATCAGATTACACGGATGAAGAGATCTTAAACAATCTCAAATTAGGAGGATATAATCCCCTAGGATTATATCAATATCCCGTAAGACAAGGAAAGCGCATCAGAACAGTACAAATAACATTCAAAAAAAGTGACACCCCACAGGGCATAATATATATGCTCTACGAAAGGAGACCCGTTCATCCGTACATCCCAAAAGTCAAAAGATGCACGAAGTGTCAAAAAATAGGACACTTAGAGAAATTTTGCAGAAGCCAAGCCATCTGCGGCAAATGTGGGAACACCAACAAAACAGAAGAATGTAGAGCCACACAGTCCAAATGTGTGAACTGCAAAATTAAACCTACAACAACTCATCGCAAGCCCAACACGTATAACCCCCTACTCATCAAGTCTTCTTGATCTGTGTTTCGTTTCCTGTCCAGATCACATCGTTTCCTCAAATGTTCTTGACGCCGGTTTGAGTGACCACTGCCCAATAGAAATTGAAATATGTAGAGAAAAACCGCATGATCACGCATATTCTCGTACAATCTGGAACTATGAATCTATGGACATTGAAAATATTAATCGATTTTATAACAATTTTAAGTGGAATCAATTATACGTCGAAAAAGACGTACTTCCAAATGTTTTAGTAAACAACATTTCTAATATCATCTCAAAAGGTATTGACTTGTATGTGCCACACAAAAAAATCGTCGTACGTCCCCAGGATAGCCCTTGGATGAATGGTTATATTCGCCGAATTATTCGTAAGCGTAATCGTCTTCACAAGAAAGCAAAGCGCTCAAATCTTCCAGAAGACTGGGCTAAGTTTAGATATCAGCGAAATCATGTAACTGGCGAAGTAAGGAGGGTAAAAACTGAGTTCTATCAACAAATCGATCACGAAATCAATGAAAACAATTTTACTGAAAAGAAATGGTGGAAACTGGTAAAAACAAATATTCAAAATTCTAAGCAGAATAAAAGTTTTATTCCCCCACTTGTAGATGAACAAGGCAAAATACTATATGATGCTATTGATAAAGCAAACGCACTGAATAATTATTTTACTGCGCAATCAAATTTAGAAAACTCAAACGAAGATCCACCATTTATTCCGGCAAATGACTTTGAATTGGAAACCCCGCGTTTCAAGGAATCTGAAATCCGTGATATTATCACATCCCTCACAGTAGGTAAAGCTTCAGGGCCAGACTGTATTAATCACAAAATCCTAAAATCATGTTGTACCAGTCTGGCAAACCCACTTACAAATCTATTTAACTTCCTATTAGAAAACTCAGTATTTCCAGATCAATGGAAAGAGGCCCATGTTACACCTATATTAAAAAAGGGTACACCGTCGTCAATCAACAACTACCGCCCAATATCTCTACTAAGCTGCATTGGTAAAATCTTCGAAAGATGTCTTTACAAATACATATACAACTTTTTTCTCGATCACAAAATACTAACACCACTCCAATCTGGTTTTATTAAGAACGATTCCACAGTTTACCAACTTGTAGATCTATATGACCAAATATGTAAAGCCCTTGATGAAGGCAAAGAAGTGCGATCAGTATATTTTGATATAAGTAAAGCCTTTGACCGGGTTTGGCATCGAGGTCTTCTGTCTAAGCTTCACGCTGTTGGGATCCGTGGAAATATTCATAGACTTTTAGAGAGTTACTTATCAAATAGACAACAGAGTGTTGTGATAGACGGAGTATCTTCAAATTCGTCAACGATCCATGCAGGAGTACCACAGGGATCAGTACTAGGCCCTCTACTCTTTGTCGCCTACATAAATGATCTCGTGAATGATATAACATCAAACATACGACTTTTTGCAGACGATACGTCGCTCTATCTGGTCATTGAAGACCCCGCTTCATCTCAACGAATCCTAAATTCGGACCTTTGTACCATTAGCAAATGGGCTTCTACATGGAAAGTCGCTTTTAACCCCAATAAAACCACCAGTATCACTTTCTCCAGAAAACAAAACCCCTCGTTCTTCCAATTAACATTCAACAACACTGCTCTAAGTGAAGTCTCTTCTCATAAACATTTGGGCGTCTACCTTCAAAAAAACTGCAACTGGACAGATCATGTAAATTACATCATATCCAAAATCTCTAAAACTGTCGACCATTTTCGAAGTTTTAAGTACAGACTCTCCAGGCATTCACTCGAAACAATATACAAGTCTTTTATTCTCCCCTTATTTGACTACGCGGATGTCCTATGGGATAATTGTACAGGCCAGGAAGCTTTTGAACTTGAGAAACTTCAGCTTGATGCATTGAGGACAGTAACCGGACTTGTTCGGGGAACATCACATAAAGTCATATATGCAGAATCTGGATTTATCCCATTAAAAGAGAGACGACATAGACACAAACTCATTGTATTTTACAAGATGATACACAAACACACGCCCATTTACCTATCATTACTCGTTCCACCTAGAGTTGCAGCCCTGAATCCATACGCTACACGTAACCGATCACATTACCGAAACATATATGCTTCAACAACTACATATAAAATGTCTTTTCTCCCTTCTACGATCTCTTTCTGGAATAACCTCCCCGAAGATGTAAAGCAAAGTTCATCTTTGAAAGAGTTCAAAGGTCACCTAAGCAAAAACGACCAAAGGACTCCTAAACACTACTATCAAGGAGATCGAAGACTCCAAATTATTCACACTAGACTTAGATGTCAGAAAAGTGGTCTGAACTACCATAAGTTCCTAATGAATATTTCCGACGATCCATCGTGTACATGCGGTCACACTATGGAGGACAGCGAACATTATTTATTATACTGCTCCAACTTTACTAGACAAAGACAAGAAACTATATTACTATTACCATATACACACCGGGAGATTAGAACCTTGTTATATGGAAACAACCTCTTGGCGTCTTCAACAAATATAGTAATCTTTACCGCAGTTCAGTTATTCATAAACCGAACCAATAGATTTAAGTAAAAATTAAACACAGTACTTACCGTCTACTTGTTTTTGACACTTAGTGCTTCCAACTGTGCTTTCTTACTGTCTCTTGGTTGATGATACTTATCACTTCAGACTGCCTCTACTTACCATCTCTTGATTGATGTTACATATCGTATCCCGATATTTCCTACTTACGGTATCTTGCTGATCATCGTGTCCTACTGGTTTGATTTACAACCTTTTGATAGATGGCCTTTATGGTAGATGATACTTACATCTTTTTATATATAATACCTATCGCGTTACGATGGGTTTAGTTACTGTTATTATAACTGGTGATACATTTCCTGTCCTGATACGTATTGTGTGACGCTTGGTTTATTTTGGGTCTCTAGATTGGTGACACTTAGCTTGTCCTAATGATACTTATCGTGACCTGCAGGTTTAAATTGTTGTCTCATTGTTTTTTTTTTTTTTTTTTTTTTTTTTTGTTTTGTTTTTTTTTTTTTTTTGATGATCCGTCCATGTGTTGATACTTATCGACTGAAGATACTTACTTATCCTGTTCTGCTGGTCTTATGTACAGCACCCGTTGTATTCACCAACTCTCTCTTTGACCGTTGATACTTATCGTGTCCTGCTGTTTCTACTAACACAATCTTGCTCGAATGGTGATATTTAATATATCCTGATGGTTCTCTTACTAACCGCCTTTTGAATGATGATACTTATCGTTTTTATTTGGTTTTATCTACCGTCTACTTATTAATGTTCGTTATCGTATCATGCTGGTCTTTTTTCCTTTTTTCCTATCGTCTTTTGATTGCGGTGTTACCCTCGGATGCTTTTCATTTCTCGTTTTAGATATTTAGACTTCAAAATTTCTCTCTCTCTCCCCCATCCATAATTTTGGGTTCGCACACCTCCCCACTACTATCAACATCATCAAATAATTGCTTCGCTAACCACAATTGCACCACATTACATTACATTAGATTATATTACAATACATTACTTTCTGTATATTAACCCCCTTTGTACTTAAACTACGATATGTCCTATATAATATTGCAACATTGAGAATATACATTTTTCTTTGTAATTTAAACGGTTATATAATTTATGATTATAATTCCAAACACTGTATTTATATTGTTGTAAATAGGGAGATGAATTTATATAAGCCCTTGGCTTGTTTTCAGATCCCAGATTTATATATATTATATTTATATCATGTAAATTATTTACTGAATAAATAGTGTTAGAAAAAAAACTGCAAAGGGAATCACGGGGCTGATTCACCAAAATGCCCCAAATACGTAAGCACAAAATCAGTGTTAACTATGCAATATACGCATGGCATTACACACAGAGAGGCAACAGCACATGTTGCAAACAAGACTGTCCCCCTTAAGACAGAAGAGTCAATCACCCCCAGCAGGGAAGAACCAAAAAAAGAAACCAATGAAAAAACATTTACCCCCCAATTCAAAAACGCAGGAGATTTTGTACGTTTCTGCAGGGAATTAACGAAATTAGGGTCGTTAAAAGACGAGGAAGAACGAAATGTAGAGATAGGGAAAAAGATACTGACATACGTCATAAATACATCCAAAACCAACAAAATCGTACAAACACCGAAAAAAACAAATCAAGGAAAACCCTCTCAAGCAGAGAGGGCCCCAGAAACAGAGCTCAATGATATGCCCCCACCCTCCACTCCAAATTCAAAAGAAGGCCGCAGAAGCCGAAGTCAATCAAGACCAGCTGTCAAAAGAAACATCGATTCAGTTGTCAGCGAGGAAGAAGACAACTCACTCAGACATGGCACTAATCCCATGATTACAGACATTGAACCAATCAATCAGGATAAGCGCAAATGTAGTGTTAGCAACAATGAGGATACACTGTGAATAAATTTAACACCCTTAAAATAACAAATCATTATTATACACAATGGCGAAGCCAATTAACATTTTTCAACTCAACGTGAATGGACTGCGGTCACGTTTGATAGAAATCAAACGATATGTCTATCACAACAAACCAGACATATTGTGCATACAGGAGACGAGACTCACTCCCAAAAACAATGACATCAAACTAGAAGGCTACACAATGTCAAGACAAGACAGAACAGGTCACAAAAAAGGGGGAGGGCTAGCCATCTATGTAAACAACAACATCCCTTTTAGCAGATTAACACTGAATCAATTAAACAAAGTAGAATTAATGGCCATCAACATAGTCACAAATAACAAACAATCCTTGAGCATAGTAAATGTTTACAATCCACCAGACACCAAAACAAAAAAATGTGACTACGATAGGATTTTTAGGCAAATTCCAGGAGACAATTTAGTTATATGTGGGGATTTCAACTGTCATCATACGGCATGGGGCTCACCAGCAAGTGACACGGATGGGAACGAATTGTGCGAGTATATAGAAGGTAGCAATCTTCTACTACTCAACGATAATAACAGCGAACCAACTTTCGTAGGGAAACAAAGTAAAAAAGGGACCCATATAGACTTAACATTAGTCTCGACGAGACTGTTTCCAAATTGCAATTGGGAAATAGGAAAC
The DNA here is from genome assembly GCA_036850965.1 of Patella caerulea. Lineage (NCBI taxonomy): Eukaryota > Metazoa > Mollusca > Gastropoda > Patellidae > Patella > Patella caerulea. The sequence goes on from JAZGQO010000002.1 coordinate 2,782,672, forward strand.
GAAACCCTAGGTAGTGATCATATAGCCATCCATACCACTATAGCTTGCAACATCAACACAGAAAACACCAAGTGTCAAGCTAGGTGGAGAATGGAAAAGGCTAATTGGAATACTTATAAATATTTGTGTAATCTCTGGGATTTTGAGTCAATAAGACATGACAACATAGACACCTTTTCAGAAAACCTTACTAAGGCTATAATTAGCTCAGCAGAGCAAGCTATCCCCCGATCTAAAGAAGCAACAAGGAAATCACCCAAACCTTGGTGGTCGGATAGATTACAAATACTAGTAAACACCAGGAAATCGGCACTACGAAGATACAAACGTAGGCCGAACGAAGAAACTAGATCCGACTACCTTGAAGCAAAATCCTCAGCAGAGACAGAAATCAAACAAGCTAAAACTGAAAACTGGCAACACTTTTGCAATACACTTAACGATCGAACAAGTATAAAAACAGTATGGAACAAAATATCAAGCATAACAGGAAAAAAAGTACAACAAAACATACCTCTACTAAATTACAAAAACGACACGGCATTAAACAACATACATAAAGCAAACTTGCTAGGTCAGACATACGCAGACGGCTGTAGCAATAGCCAACACAATGCAACTTTTAGGGATAACAAAAACAAATTCTTAGAAAACCAATGTCATATAGAGCACGAAGAAGCAGATAATGAATTAGAATTCAACAGTCCAATTAGCATAGATGAGCTGAAAAAAGCATTGTGGGCTAAATCTGACAGTGCAGAAGGGCTAGATTGTGTGAAATACTCTATGCTAAAAAATCTACCCGAGAAAGCGCTGGCGTTAGTCCTAGATATCTTTAATCTCTCATGGTCAAAAGGTAAAACTCCGCAAGACTGGAAGACTGCCTCAGTCATCCCACTGCATAAACACAATAAAGACAAAAATGAAACAACGTCATACAGGCCAGTCAGTCTCACATCAACCCTGTGCAAAACATTAGAAACAATAATCACAAACAGACTCAAATACCACTGTGAAAGCAACAACATCTTTACAAATCAACAAAGTGGCTACCGTTCCGACAGGTCTACTACAGACCACATCATTAGATTACAACATGATATATCCAAAGCATTTACTGCAAAACAATACCTCTGCTCAATTTTCGTCGACTTGACCAAAGCCTTTGACCTAGTATGGGTGGATGGTCTTTTGCACAAACTCCACAATGCAAAAATCAAAGGCCGCATGTACAAATGGATAGAAGATTTTCTCAGAGATAGGCATATCAGAGTAAAAGTAGGCAACTGTTTACGTGAAAAATTCAAAATGGAAAACGGCACGCCACAAGGGTCCGTCATAAGCCCAATACTATTTAACATAATGATAAACGATCTTCCGAGTTATGGGGGGAAGGACATAGAATCGGCGCTCTTCGCAGACGACAGCTCTTTCTGGAAAGCATCAAAGGATATAGGTAATATCAAAAAAACACTTCAACACACACTAGACCAAATTTCTAAGTGGGCAAACGACTGGGGCTTCAAAATATCCGAAGGGAAAACAGTAGCAATGTTATTCCATCCGACCGATAGTAATAGGACAATTGATTTAAAATTAAACAACACAAAAATTGAATTCAAAAAGGAGGCTAAATTTCTGGGCATGACATTCGATACAAAACTAACTTGGAAGCCACATATAGATAGCATAATAAGCCGCACTTCTAAAACGCTAAACATGATGAAATACATCAGAGGGACTCACTGGGGCGCAAACAGAAGCACATTAATGTTAATTTACAGGTCACTCATCCGCTCGGTTATCGACTACGGATGTCTGGCGTACGCAAATGCAGGCGAAGTTCAACTAAGCAGGTTAGACAAACTACAATCCAGGGCCATAAGACTAGCAACTAGGGCAGCCATAGGAACAAAAACAATAGCACTCTTACATGAAATGGGAGAGCTTCCGCTTGATCTCAGGCGTGAAGAACTCTCACTCAAATACTGGGGCAAGCTGCAAACTCTAAAACAACGATGCCCAGCATACAACTGTCTCAACAAATTTCAACGAATAGGTGTGACAAAGTTATTTTTACATAGAACTTTGCTAGATTTGACATTATATTATATTTGACGTTTTCAACTATATACAACTTCTGCTTATCTGTTCAATATGTTATTTACAGGCAACACACGAATGACCTCTGCTCGTTTTGACAAAAGGCACGATCTCATTAAATATCTTATTTATTTATAACCTACACATGATCTATGTGTTTAACACTCGGCAGAACTTCGCGACATTAAAGGGAAGATGCAGTGCAGTTATAGAAACTATACTCTCAATTCCAAATAAGTTAATCTGTCATGTATCATTATTCTTAATGGCTGTATGCTTTATAAAGCCAGAATTAACTGACAGTAAGTCAGACTTGAATAGAGCTCCTTCCGATCTATGTCTATTCCATGTTCTCAATAAAAGATCTACAACCTATGCTGATGGTCTGTTATCTGTAGTGTTACAGATATAAGAAATGGTGCTCGTGATCCAGTGAACCAGAAACAACGTGAACCAGTCCTCATATGTAGCCGTAGGCCATCTTGTAGACGCCAGAATTCTCCAGTTACATGTAATCTCCACATTGAAAAGGTACGTTAGCTTTTGTCTTTGTTAATTTTCGATTATGGCTGAACATCCTGAAGTTGCAACTTTATTTCAGAATTTAACTGGGGAATTAAGTGGGCTGTCTACAACTTTAAAGCATCATGGCATTTCTAATTTAGTTGAGTCTTTTTCGGGGGACCCTAAAACTTTTGAACCCTGGATAAAAAGTATTGAAAAATATTCCTTTTTGGCAGAAATTGCTACCGATAAGGTTAAATATGTGGCTTATCAATCCAGTAAAGGTACGGTGAGCGATTTTTTGAATAGATATTTAACGGAACACCCGAATTGTACTTGGGAAGTTGTAAAAAAGGAATTGGCCACACGATATGACACTATTGTTGACCCGCAACATGCGTTAGTCATCTTACAACAAGCAAAACAATATATTTCTGAAAATGTACAAATCTATGCTGAACGTTTACTTTAGTTATTTAGACAAGGTTTATTTTATATATTTTCAGATAATAAGAAATACTTCATATTTTTATATGTCACTAAGCCATGTCTGTATGTTGATTTGAAGATTAAATATTATACTCGAATTATTGTGAAAAGCCTTTGCCTGACCAAAATTGCCATCTTAATCGCGCCCGCCTGCCGGCAACCCCCAAACAACATCTAAGATTTGCCACAAGAACTCGAGATTGCTGTACATATGGATTCAGCGGTGTTTCAGTTTACGGCTATGTCCAATATAACATCGACATTTATACGCCTACAGTAGTTGACCGTAGTTGGGATGCCGGTACCCCAAGGGTGCCACGGTGACATCATCTGTTTTGATATTTGCTTATTTTTATTTGTTTTGCAATATCTGTTTTCTGTCTTGTCCGCAGGTTCATCTTGTAGATTTTTGTTTTGCGTGTAGTGTACTTCTATTAATCTACACGTACTGAAGATATATAATCCATCAAAAAACAAGTTCGGCCCCTTACGCCTATGTCTGCATGTATTGCAGTATTGGGTTTATGTTACGTTCTGGATGACAACACTGGTTTAACATCTTAGAATACTTTTATTCTGCTTTTTACATATCTAGTACCTACATTTTAATGTTAACGAACCCAGAACTAACTTGTATTGAGGGAGCCATGTCTTAGCTTGGCACAAATAACTCGGATATTAACTTTAGCCTCTACAGCGTTCACAAAAATTGTGAACGACTGACGGGGGCGACGCAATATACGACCACATTTCCACGTGGGCGTATAAAAATAGCCCTGGCCCTTGACGGCGTACAATTATTTGGTGTACTGTGTCCTATATATAATCATCAATTACTTAACCGCCCTTGACGGCGTACAAATATTTGGTGTACAGTGTCCTATACAATCATCAATTACTTAACCGCGTAGCATGTTTGTGTCATGGCGAGAACAAATATAATTCTTATTCAGATAATTTTTTGAATATTTTACACGCTGACCGATGATGCGTGCTTGCTAACACTACTTTTGCTGTATCTATCAAGTTAAAATATTAAATAGGCAGCACGAGGAGTTTTAGCGAGAGGACAAAAAATGAGCCATCTTCTCCAGTCCGCGACCTAACTGTGTATCCATTTTCAAGTCATCCAGATCTTATCTCAGAGTATCTATAAGATTTTTCAAACTGATCAAAGGCCATATTTCAGGCAATAATTATCGGAAATTGTTGAAATCAATAGACTTCTTCGTCTCATGGCCTTAAACGTTGTGTAAAAATTTTAAGTCTATAGCTGACTATAGCTCCACAAACAATTGTGAACGCCGGATCCACTGACAGGGGGGGGGGGGGGGGGAAACATTTACAAATTAATCCCCTAGCCAATTCTTTGTGGGAAGGGGGCTTCCATCCTTGGTCCTTATAGACGGGGGTCCAGAGGCCGCAATAACCTGGAGAAAAGAGTACTTTCGACCAAATTATTAGGGAGGCTAAAGCCCCCCCCCCACTCCGCCGGGTCTGCCCTAGCAACAAACATTACAAAACTGTGAAATAAAATTAGTTCATCCAGGACGTGTTTTGGGCTACAGGTAGGCCTGAGTGACAGGTACCAATTGACATAGGTCTACAGGTAGGCCTGAGTGACAGGTACCAGTTGACATAGGGTAGTATCTATAACACAACGTCCTGCTGTTCTGTATAGATACGACATACGTTACACAAGTCTGCTATGAGGGAAATTGTTCCCTACATCAGCCCTACAGCTAGTCTACTCTAGTATTCAAATTGCCATGGGTAGGCTACTTTTACATGCACAAACCAAGACAAAAAGTTTAGGAACTTATCTATAGGCGATGTACGTGTTTCACGCAATCTCACAGAGAGAGAGAGAGAGAGAGAGACTAGTCTATTTTCAGCAAGGTTGAATCCCCAGGCTCCTGCTCTATCAGTAGGACCGGACGGGAGAGAGAGAGAGATGTGGTTTAACGTCCACTCGACACAAACTATGTCATCTCGGGACTAACATATGGTTTTAATTTTATTTTAATAATTCGCATGTGTGTAGGGGTCTTTAGCAGTTGGAGTAAACCTACGAGATTGGACAGGCGACCCCACTCTTTGTCACATACAACCGGGGATTGGAGATTGAGAACCACGCCAGTTGACTCTATGATAGGCTTTATGATACAGCGCGCACGTGCAAACCATTCGGCGGCCATTCACCCACCCCCATCTCAGTTAAAAGGTAATGGTTATTAATGGTTATTACAATTATATACTCCTAGTTGTACTTTTTATTCAATATAATTTTGATTATTTTCATACCATTGCATGTCAAAATAATTAATTCTAAATTAATTTTCTTATCACTACCAATATGGTACGGCATTTCATACCACTGAATTTCAAATTAATTTGTGTCATTTAAATTTACCTACTGAACGCTTTCACTAGAATATTTCATTTTTAATCAATTGGTATCTGTTTAAATGAATTTTAGAGTATTAAAATTTATTGTTATTATAAAGACCACTACGCGCAAGCGAATAATTGAAATAAAATTGAATTATATGTTAGTATCTCTCTCTATCTCCCTCTCACTCAACACAAACTAGGCCATTTTGGGACTAACTCATGGTTCAACCATATTTCAATAATTCGCTTGCGCGTAGGGGTCTTAATCGGTGATCGGAAACTATTCGCTTATGAAGAAAGGGAGATCCTGTTTGTTTATAGTACGTGTTGTTATTATATTCCACGCGTTTTAATTTTAAAATAAAAAGAATATTGTAAGACAAAAGATGGTGTAAAAGATTGAAACCTTGTCAAAACTTCTATTAAATATAACAGTCATCTGAATGGGTATGGCGGGTGTTTAAGATAGTATACATGTTTAGTTATAGATGTACTGATCTTACAGATTGATCAATGTCTTTGCTGCCACAGAAAAAAATATTCTTTTCAAGTTATGTTCTTTTGAATTTTGAACCAAAAATAGCAGAAATTGTCTGCTTTATTTTTAGGCAGTCATTTAGCCACGAAAATTGTTTCATCTCGTCCCAGCAAATAAGTGGTGAAAATTTGGTGATTTGTTGTATAAGTTAACCCAATGGCCGTCATTGTCACATACATTTCTTTTTCGATGCATTGCACAATACGTCTAGCACTCGAATTACGCCTTGAACTACATTTGTCAGGTGTAGCCATAATGAGGTGACATCACTTCCCGTATATTTAACAGTTTGTTACACATCTCCCGTAGCAATGATACGGACTGTCATTGAGTCAACTGGTGTGGTTTCGATTCCCAGGTTACACGTGACAAGGTGTAGGGTCGCCTTTCCAACCTCGTGGGTTTTTTTCTCTGGGTCCTCTGGTTTCCTCCCACTGCTAAATAATATTTTAATCAACGAACAGGTAACATGTTATACTAAGTTTTGAGTTTTGCTGTAAATTTCCTACATTAATCAACAAGTAATATGATAAACATACACATTTATCATCATACAAACTTCATCTTTAATCCAACAACATTGTAAACAAATTACAGGTGAGAGAAGCGATAAATAACAGGTGAGAACGTTGATAAATTACAGGTAAGAACGGTGATAAATTACAGGTGAGAACGGTGATAAATTATATATTTTAGTGGAGGAAAAATTAGTTACGATATACTTATTTACCTGTTCAGCCATTACAACATTTTAAAAAGGATCGAGTAAAATTTGACAAAGTTATCCATGGAGTATTGTTACCCGCCTCCTAGTTTTCAATTGAACACACAGTAAAATATCCCGAAACAGCTTTATTTATATATTTCAAATATAAATAATATTGTTGGTATAGTTGAGCAGCACTGGGTAATCAGATATTGTAGCGATTAGCCAACAAGTTGAGCAGCAATTTATTTGGTTGAGGGAGTTCTGTTGCAATTTAGTTGATCAGGACCCGCACCCCTTTCTCTGCCACCAGTGGTCTATCGGCCGACCTCAAGCCGTTTTATAGTAGAGCTTCTTCAGAGGAGAAGGCGGACTAGCTAAAAAGTAGTTACGCTATTTTCGACTCTCTGTCTCTTAGAACAAACGGAACAAAACTGTACAAAACTATAAAGTTTTATTATGTATTATAACATATATACAGGTAAGTTTTAATGGACTGGGAAAAACTCTTTTAACTATTTTTAAAGAGGCGAACTGTCCCAGTTCAAGCCGTTCTGTGATCTGTTCTGTTTCTGTGTAATAACTTAAAGCTATACTGTTCATTACCTGCAAGCAGTTTATAGTCTTTGCTTTTTCTAAAGGCTGTAATCTTTGCTTAAACTGCAAGCAGTTTAAGATCTATGTGTGCTCTAGGAGCAATTATCACGAACTATTGGTGTACTAGAGCTTCGCTTCGACCCTGGAGAAGGTTATCCCAGTGGGAACAACTGGCCCGGGGTACTAGTGCTGGGTAACACGTTCGCCTGGCCGTCTCGACAGGATGGCAATGTATGAGAGAATTAATTCCCATCGCATGCAAACTTATAAACTATATGTTCCTTATGTCAACCATATAAATGCAACATTATTTAACAGATGGACACAATGTGATTTATCCACGATTCATCGTTAAGTTGACATACAGAAGTATAATCTAGTTATGTTTAATAAGTCATAGGATATGCATATAAATTATAATTGCATGCTATATATTCAAATTCAGCTATTTAAGTAATGGGAGATAATAATTCTCAATAATATTAGACAATGTATTATGTTACATCTCCAACAAAATAGATTATATAATATGGATATCAACTCATTAATAGTATGCTAAATAACTAGACATGGATTTCTATTAAGTTATAAAATTGAACATAATATATGGCAGATAGCAATATTATTATAAAACTTACAAAGGTTCTGTCAACATACTATTCATGCAGTTATCAAATATCCATTCCCTCACTATAACTACAGTGACCTAGGTGTATTTATAGTCTCGACTATTTATACGTCTATAGACTTTAAATAAAACAATACTAACAAAATGAAACTAGCTTTACCACAACATCAAAATTGATTTCTGTCAAGTTCACAAATTGATGGCACGGTCAAACAATTCCAAATCGACCTCGACCATAGTAAGGATTTCCATAGTAGTCCAAAATTTCAAGATTTGGGTTCTGACCTGTCACCTTTTGGAGTATAAAAAAATGTAACTAGACAAAGTACAATAAGAGTCATGCAAAATTGAAACAAAATAGAGAACAGTGTAATTAAACTAGGCCTACAGATCTATATTTCTATTTGTTTTTATGCTTTCGATGTCCTACACTACATAAAGATCGAACTGGGTATTTTTTTATTTAAGATGGTGTCGTTTAGTCAATTTTGCTAATTAGTCTTTTTACAGTGTCGTAGTAATATTTTCATCTGTTTATATAAATTGATGACGCATCGTGATGGTTTAAACAATATTTATTTACATTGTTTGGAATTTATATAGCTGAATTACAGTTTGTAGGATACGTCAACAAGCGTGAAGATATATATCACTTCCTGTGTAATGATGATGAAACCAATATATAACCTAAGCAACGGGGGGGGGGGGGCGCAGATGAGCCGAATGGTATCATAAGATCTGTCAATGAGTCAACTTGCGTGATTTCGAATCCCCGGTTGTGCGTCGCAAGGAGTAGGGTCGCCTCGTGGGTTTTCTCGGGGTCAGTGTCGTGGGAGGCAGACAGTAAGCATTTTACTATGGTTTAAGTTTAAGATGATGACTTTCAGAGTGTAATTATCGACTAACTTTAAAATATTATTAATAAATTATGTCTGCCTATGTTGAACAACTGTTTCGTTTCTATACTGAGCTAATGAAGACGGACATACGTCATACAGTGTGCTATGAGGACATCGGCGATATGATCTACTCTTATATCGAATTCCAATTGCCAAGGGATCTTTGACGTGCACACCAATGTATACACGGGTCCTCTGTTTTTCGTCTCATCCGAGCGACTAGACATTTGTCGTTGTCAGGCCCTCAATCCGGCACCAGTGACAAGGGACCCCCCCTTCCACCTATTGCAGGTCTTTATTTTGATATCAAATGTTATATAAATTATTATTTTAGACACGCCCACAATCAACTATCGGATGATCAAGATTAAAATATTAACAAATATAACAATAAAATCGATAATCGAGACTTGCCAGGTATCATTAACAAGGGGATGGGGCACGCCTAAAAAATATCGATGAAATTCCACGGCCAACACCACAGAACTGTATAGTCGTTCGTATAGGACGACAAACCGAGGTCATATGTAGAGATTTATGTGCACGTAAAAGAAGCATTGATATAAGAGTTTAACTTCCACTTAATAACAGTAACCTAATTATTTACGTCTTACAATGTTAGTTATTTTATTAATTGTTGTTTGAATTGTAAAGTTTCTATGATGATCAATAAATCCACTGACAGGATTACTGAATCTCTTCCAGTCAATAAGATCAGTATGACAGACTAACACACCACCAGGTCCAACAGTCTCATTACATTGTTTAACTACAGATTGTCTATCATCTGTTTTATTTATAACTTTATATATGACGTCAACTTTACATGACGTAATACTTCTATCTTCTACGTCATACAGGTATAATCTAACACGTAATGATGATGGGCCTGGATTCACACGCGTACGCCATGTATAACCTGAAACTACATGTTGTTTACCTTCATACCATTTACCACGTGACACAGTATCAACATTAAAAACATCTTCATACATATTCTCATCACAACTTACAATCTTACCAAGTTGATTACTTAACAAAGTTTTATCTATCTCTGCTACTTGAAATGTTGAATATCTTACAGCAGGTATATCCAATTTTCTACAACAACTTTCATCTTTCTCCTGTCTAACTTTAGGTAATCTTTGTAAAACTTCAACAATGGACGAATCTTCTAAAACATTCACTGAATATTTAACACTAGCTTTTAAATCTTCTGTTAGTCTTTTAATGTCCTCCATTAATTTCCCTAGTCTAGATTCTTCTTGTTTACTAGATTTCTGCATTTCCATTTTAATATTTTCTCCAGTTTTACGAAATTCTGAGCAGATTTTATCCACGTGTGCATCCACTTTGTCACATTCTGTTTTTGTACAGTTTTTGACTTCAGTTAATTTATTATTTAAATTATCATAATGTTTCTGAAAATTGGTAATTTGTTTTTCTAAATCATCATTCAGCGTTTTTAAGTCTTGTTTGATATTTTGTTTGACTTCAGCCTTTTGTAAATCTAACAAATTATGCCCGTTATGATCGGTCACAAGACACTGGTAACAAACGGCTAGTACACAATCTTTACAATATATTTTTACTGTCTCATCTTCGTGGTTTGGACAGAAATCTTTCGGATGTGTGACGGAAGTGGCTGGTGTCTTTTCCTTCTTTGGTTCGTTTGATTGTTGACAGACTTGTTTTTCATCATATCGACAAACAACATGGTCTTTACAAGATTTTAACTTATCATGTGTGGTTTTACATGATTTACATAAATATTGATCACAGTCTCGACAAAAATATTGACATGTATCTTCAGTACATACATCACATTGTGGAATAGTAGAATTGTCATCAATGTTTAGTTTAGGTTTAAAACGCCCCATACCCCCTTCAATAGGACAGCGACATAATGGACATAGGAACTGGCCTTTATTAGTAGTTTTGTTCACATAATCTTCTAAACAGATGAAGCAAAACCGGTGCTGACAATCTATCAAAACGGGAGTTTTATATTCAGTCAAACAAATACTACACACCTCCTTGTCTGTCTGCTCCGCCATGTTGTTAAATTAGACTGTTACACGAGTTGTATAACATATGATATTAAAATCACTGAATAATATACTACACACGATTCAAACACCGAATAATATACTAAATAATCTACTAGATTAAAACACTATAGTAAATAGTCAACTAACTAGTCTAGTCTTATATAAAACACGACATTAAAATCAAAACGATTAAAACAGTATAATACACAGTCTTATAGGTTACTAGTCTACTAGATCACGTCACGTGTCACGCGCTTTATCCTGACCCATAGATCACATGATATCAAACTACAACTGTTAATACGTAAACAACCTGTATACAAGTTGTATTTTAGATATTTCTACTTCCCCAGTCGGTCATATTTAACGCTTTGTTTCAATCAACATCAATGTAAATTCGTCGATCAAACCAGACAGCATCTACATTATATGACATTGCGTCAAGGTCAGCATAAACACACTTGTTACAATTTCTCAGAAATTCTACTTTTACTTTTACTTTCCTTTCACGTTAAACCTATATTTAGGTCACGTGCTAATACAGTTGGGCAGTAAAATTAATTTAAAAATTCAACCCTTGAAGAACCAGAAGTGAAAAGAAATTACTTAATTTCTTGTTACTTATCATGAACAAGTTATACAAATAACTACAAACAACAGTAAAACTATCACATTGTCTTTAAATGGTGGTAATCCATTCAAAAGCAGATAAATCATTGATAAGCTTTAAAACTTTGCTACTGGTGGATGTTCTTCACCGTTTTCGTTCTTTAGTACCTGATCCAGGGTTTAATCCAATCATACATCTGCAATTTACAAAACAAAGTATGTTTAAGAAGACCGTCCACTGGCAAATGTATAAATGAAATGAAATGGGGGGTAAAAGGCCTACTTTTCTGATCCTAAACTGGGCTATGAAGATGTGTGTTATGAGGGAAATTTTGCCCGGGCAGCAGCACCACAGTTTACTTTTATATCGAATTGTAACTGCCATGGGATCTTTTAGGTGCACGCCATTGAGCACACTGGACCTCGGTTTTTTTTTTTGTCCCATTCAAGACTAAACAGCTGTGTTTGTCAGGCTCTCCGTTTTGCATCACTGACAAGGGGGAATTTCTCGGCCAATGCAGGGATCAAACACCCAACCTCCAGTTTAGCAAGCCAGCATCTTAACCACTTAGACAGATGTTCCAGGATAACACTTTGACTAACAAAGCTAACTGGTAATGCACTATCATGCAGAGAGGGAAATGATAGTATCCAGATCAAAACTATGGCCAATGAAGGGTGTCGATATATCATGTCCTTTATGTGGTTCTGATGGAATCCCAACTTATGCCCTCTGCCATACATGAAATTTTGGCTATTATAATTTTTGTCATACTAATTTTAGTATAAAAGTGAACAGAAAATGTACAGCCCTTCCATTAAACCACTCTTTTGACCATCTGATATTAATAAAAGTATAGACTTTTCCCCTAAACTGAACATTTTTCACTATTACATTGTACTAATAAGTTGCCAGGGATGTTTCAAAAGTATATAATTATATTCATTAAATGTACATGTACCTTTGAAAAAACTCCAATGTTGAAGCCACCGAATCAGGTTAGACAATATTAAATATATAAAAGTAGGTAAAGAAAACTGTAAATGCTTTCATGAAACTATCCACAATAGTAAGAACCACATTGTCCGCCTTAACCATAAACTCCACTGCATCTTTAACTGAGTGAAGACTCTACAAAATAAACATACATATACTAAGGATGTATTCTCACCAAGTGAACTGAATATCAAGATAAGAGAGAGAGAGAGAGAGAGAGAGAGTAGGGGGATTGGGTTTAACGTTCATAGGACTAACATGGTTCAATTTTATTTCAATAATTTGCTTGCGGGTAGGGGTCATTAGCATTGGGAGAAACCGGAGTATCCTGCGATTCGAAACCATGGCAGTTGTCTCAATGACAGGCCTTAACCTTAAGGCTTACAATACGGCGCACACATGCTAACCATTTGCTTGCCCCCCCCCCCCTTTACAACCAGGCCTATTGCAGAAAAATTAACATTAGAATTAATATTATTAGGCGTAGGCCTATCAGAGTACCAGTATTATTACTATTATTAATACTATTACAATTACTGTTAGTTAGTGGCAAAATTATGCCTACTTTTATGACCCCATCATCATTTTTATAGTGTTCTCTAAACATAAACATGTGCGATTTAAATGCAGCATATGTGTTAGACTTGGTAACTACACAACTCTTCACCACAGCAATTAAATTTTACATTGAGTTCATTTGCATAAAGTATTGAAAGCAACAGCTTCTGCTGTGGAAAAATTGCAATGTGAATGTTGACATTCATATGAAAAGATAGGCCTATTATAGTATTATAGTATAGCCTAAGCCTGGCACAGGCTATGTGTCATCTTCATGACAAACGTATCATTTAACGTATAGTCGACTCACCCACCGTATGTGACATTAACAGTGTGGAAAATATTTCAGTTAGAATGGCCGCTTGTATTATAATTTCAAAGAATACTTAGTTGTAACTTGTAGGCCTAGTACAACTACTGCAACTTGGCCTATGTCTTTCTGCTTTTCCCGCTTTAACGACCAACTTGGAAATATAGACGCGGTTGTCAAGTATACTATAATAGGTCTAATCACCGATTTCTGAAATACGGTACTATAGAAATCGGTAGGTCTAATATGTTACACCCGATGACGTAAATACCATATTTGTATACATAAAATGGAAGATAATTTAAAACAATATTGTTACTTACCATGATTTCCGTGAAGTAAACGGATTGGTCAGGACGTCTGATCATTCGGACAAATTCAACAGATTTCGTGACAGTAGAGAACCTGCCTTAACGTAGACCACATCAGTTTGTAGGACTTATCGCTCTGGGCCGGGCCTATAATTTTTATAATTTTGTCATGGAAATAGTGTTTATCAAATGAATTTTAATTATGCGTAGGCCTATATGTGTATTACATAAAATGGTTAAACTTTGATGACATGCTCTGCTGATTTAGATTTTACTTTACGATAAAAATACGTCGGCATGAGAGCATCAGAGTCAGACATTATTATTACTAATAGTAATACGAGGCCCGCAAATATATGTCTTATAATAGTGGGAAATTAGACCAATTCAGAAAACATAATTGTAAGCTTACAGGATGGTGTTATCTTGAATTTAACTGCGTAGGCCTAATCGGAAACATAGGCTTATTTTAAAATAATTGCCCCAACAAGATAATCAATTATACATGTTTACAGATTAAAGATACATTATCGTATGTAAGATTTAAATAAAGCGATGATCATTCTCGCTATAATAGTTTTAAGCGTAGTCTCGATTGCCAAAGCACATATTCCCACGATAATAAACGAAGTTTCGATTATCCAACAACTAACAGTTTAGTGATTTAATTATTGAATGGGCGTGGTGTTCTAATCTACTTAAAATTGGAGCCATCAGATGGTCTAGAGAGTTGATTATGGGCTTGTTATGTAAATAACTGTCTAAATGAAATGGGGTTTAACGTCCTACTGTTCAACTCCGACTGAGCTAATGAAGACGGACATACGCCATACAGTATGCTTTGAGGGAAAGTTAAATCGAATTCCAACTGCCAACCCCAAGGTGTGCTCGGGACCTCGATTTTTCATGCCATCCGAACGACAATACGTTGTCCCTTGCCAGGCCCTCGGTCCCGCACGGCTGCACCACTGACAAGGCGGAACCACACCGGAAAATCCTGATAAACCTTCTCGGCCAATGCAGGGATCAAACACGGGATCTGAAGGTTAGCGAGTCAACGTCCTACTCACTGAGCCACCACGACTCCCCATAATGTCTAAATACTAATTTATATAACATTTGAAGCCAGAAAAATATACCTGTGATAGGCAGATTTAGCTTTTATATAATGCACGTTTAATATCGAGGGTGTAATTTTGGTATCTTGTTACCCTGAACAGCAGTAGAATAAGCATACCTTTATCTACTAATATACACGCTCAGCTATCCCAGGTAGCAGGCCTCCGTTGGGCCAACATTGGCCCAATGTATGCAGTTACGTTGGCCCAATGAAGTTGTCCAACATTGGTCCAATGTTTTTTTGTCCATCGGCCCAATGTTGGCCCTTTGCTGGCCAAACTTAACATTGGGCCAACATTGGGCCAACATTGCATCCACTATATTTACATTTGTTGGCCCAACATTGGGCCAATGTTGGCCCAACATGGATCCAACACTGCATTCAGTATATTTAGATCTGTTGGCCCAACATTGGGCCAATGTTGGCCAACTTACACCCCCCCCACCCCTTTTAAAATAGCCTAGACCTCATTATGCATGTACGGCAGCACTAAATCTACCCAAATCCACCATTATTTCAGCTCATGTCAACACACAGATGCTACTTTTTAAAAATTGGCATAAAAAACAATATATATATCATCAAAAATCAATATAAATTATTTTGATAAGAAGTGAAATAATGATGGATTAGGTAAAACCCTCCCCCATCCACCTCCCCAAGGCACACTACTTGTTTTATTGTTCTTTTGGGTGGGCTCTTAAAAAATAGCGAACGCATCATACAGTTAAAGTGCAATGATATGAAACTTGGCATGCTTCTTCAAGAATTGTCCATTCATACTTTACATGTGATTCTCAAAGACAAATTTTGACAAATAAGAAAACCGCAAAAGATTAATTTATATCTCTGTTTATTTTAAAATGAAAAATGCATTATGCAAGAGCTAAATCTGCCTATTTGCAGGTATTTCTTTAGGTGTGATGTGTTATATACATATTAATTAGATATTTATTAACATTAAATGACCACAATCAACACTCGATACAATCTTATTTGTATGATTTTCATTCGATCTGAATCTGATTTGCTGTTCAATGCTCACTGATGATTAAATGCATCTAGACCATCACTACTACTGCAGCATGTAAACGACAAACAAATAGAAGAAAGTGGATGCTGCTTTGCTCCTGGGGGTCAGGCATGCACCAAAAACAAGAGGGGTGATCCTTAGGGTATAACTGAGTAAATATGTAAACTTTCAAGAGGATCAGTTAATAATTGCAGCCTGCACTGTAGACAAAACACATACACTGGTGACAGCAGTATACATCAACATTCGGAAAAAAATGGATAATCGAGACTGCTAATTATTGTGACAGCTGTAAAAATTACAAGGTTACAGTACAGTGATCAGTGATTATAAAAAAAAAGATTTTCACGGCTTAGAGCGAAGAATTGGAAAAACTTTTCGTAACATATTCCATTTGCATTATGTAGTTTTTAACTATTATAGTAAGGTCATTATCTAATCTTCCATAATATATCTTTAATTTTCTTCAGAGGAAAGCAGATCTTCAACATCAATAGCTACAAATATATAATGATTTAGATAAATATAATTACTACCACAAATTTATGTCTAATAATATCAACAATAATTAATTTTGTCATTTTAACATATTATGAAATTTAGGCTCCAATACCATTTCATTCAAGACAAGTTGGGTAGGTGAACAAGACGCTTTGTTGCTAGGCTAGAGGTCGCTGGTTTAATCCCGACGGGGTTTGCCCTTGTCAGTGGTGCAGGAAGGATGGGAAGAAAATCTGAGATCCGATGTATACATTGGCGTGCACGTAAAAGAATGCAAGAAAACTTTCCAAATACATACCTTTCCTCACATGATGCTCCTTATTCTCTCGTCTCAGATTTCTGCCCCCTCTCTGTTGGAACTATAGCGCAGCCATGTCTTGATTATGTTCTTCAGTGCTGGTCTCAGAATGGCCCTGTTTTCTGCAGGCAGCTATAATTTAAAAAGAAAGATTATATCTCGTAAAATGTAATAAAAACTATTCAAAATGAATTCTTATACCATAAAGATGCATTACAAAAGATTTAAATAAAGAACTGGCCATTCTTGCTATAATAGTTCCAAAATAATTAATTAAAGATAGGCTGGCACTGCCAGGCAGGATACGCCCACATTTTCGAGAGATGGACAGAGAACAAGCAATACCGAAAGTGATTTTTCCTACATCTTTAAGTCCACAAACATGATATACCATATTTTTACACTATTCGCGTACAAACGGCGACCATTTCGTCCGGCAATTTTGGTACGATTTTCATGAAATTAGAACTCAACCTTCCTTATAAAAACCGAATTAAAATTGTGACCTATACAGGGTCCACAACCATGATATATCATTTTTTTAACAGTATTTGCGTACAAACGGCGGCCATTTTGTCTGTCAATTTTGGTCCGATTTTCCCGAAATTCAAACTCAACCTTCCTTACAGTGTAACGGTGATATAATCAAACGTTTTTTTTAAATTGGATAATAATTGTGACCTCCAGAGGGACCACAAGCTAAAGAAAGGGGGATTTTGCGTATAACCAGGGGCCATAATTCAGGAAGTTACGATCCGATATGCACAAATATCGAAAAGAACCAAGATCTTTGGGTTATAACCATGAATTTCAAGTTTCATCAAAATCGAATTAAAATTGTGACCTTTACAGGGTCCACAACCTTGATATACCATTTTTTAACAGTATTCGCGTACAAACGGTGGCCATTTTGTATGGTAATTTTGGTCTGATTTTCCCGAAATTCGAACTCAACCTTCCTTACGGTGTAACGGTAATATAATCAAACGTTTTTTTAAATCGGATAATAACTGTGACCTCGAAGCTAAAAAAAAAGGCGATTTTGCGTATAATCAGGGGCCATAATTCAGGAAGTTACGTTACGATCTGATATGCGCAAATATCGAAAGGAAGCAAGATCTTTGGGTTATAACCTTGAATTTCAAGTTTCATCAAAATCGAATCAAAATTGTGACCTCCACAGGGTCCACAACCTTGATATACCATTTTTTAACAGTATTCGCGTACAAACGGCGGCCATTTTGTATGGCAATTTTCGTCCGATTTTCCCGAAATTCGAACTCAACCTTCCTTAGGGTGTAACGGTGATATAATCAAACGTTTTTTTAAATCGAATAATAATTGTGACCTCCAAGCTAAAAAAAAAGGCGATTTTGCATATAATCAGGGGCCATAATTCAGGAAGTTACGATCCGATATGCGCAAATATCGAAAGGAAGCAAGATCTTTGGGTTATAACCATGAATTTCAAGTTTCATCAAAATCGAATCAAAATTGTGACCTCCACAGGGTCCACAACCTTGATATACCATTTTTTAACAGTATTCGCGTACAAACGGTGGCCATTTTGTATGGCAATTTTCGTCCGATTTTCCCGAAATTCGAACTCAACCTAGGGTGTAACGGTGATATAATCAAACGGTTTTTTAAATCGAATAATAATTGTGACCTCCAGAGGGACCACAAGCTAAAAAGGGTGATTTTTCGGACAATCAGGGGCCATAATTCAGGAAATTACATTCCGATAGCCGCAAATATCGAAAGGAACTAAGATCTTTGGGTTACAAACATGCATGTCAAGTTTCATCAAAATCGGTTCAAAATTGTGACCTCTATAGGGTCCACAAGCTAAAAACTTTTTTTTTTCGTACAATCAGGGGCCATAATCCATGAAGTTTTGATCCGATACATGCCAATATCGAAAGGAACCGAGATCTTTTGGGGATAAACCTATATTTCAAGTTTCGTCAAAATCGGATAAGAATTGTGACCTGTAGAGAGTCCACAAACAAATTGTGGACGGACGGACAGGGGCGACGACATAATACGTCCACATGAAAATGTGGGCGTATAAAAAGTAAAATATTTAAAATTTTATTTAAATTATTCTGAGCGATGTAATCACTGTTTGGAGTTTTGACGGATACGTATTATCTGAGCAATTTTTTCTTGTTAATCAGTCATGCTTACCATTTTTAAATGAAATCTTTAAATGGCGATTGTATTTAATCAATTAACATCTGTGTCATACATTCTAGACAGTTCATTATAGACTTTTAGTATAAATAAATGTCTAATCAACAATCTACATGTATAGCACTTGGCGCAAAATAAAAACGTGTAAATAGGCATATTTTGCTCTTAGATTATGTATATACTTTTATCAACTAAGTATTCTAAGGAATTAAGGTCACTTTTACTTCATTTTTATGCAGTTTGGAAAAAAAAAACTGACACTTCTGGCAAATGATAAAAGCAATTCATGTATCATTTGCCAGTAGTGTCGGTGTTTTTCATAACTCCATAAATGATGCAAAAGGAAGTGTTTTAATTTACATCTAAAATCAGTCTAGCCATATAACAGCTATCCTGAAAGATTCCAATGCATAGAAATGGTATAACGTTTTACAGTACTATTGTTCGTGATTGTTCATATATTTCAGAAAAAATTCCTTTCAGTGCTACAGACATGAAAACTTATTGAATGTAATTCTTGTTCTTTAACTGAACTATATTCTTTAACTCAACAATATTGCTAAAATTCGATAATGAAATAGCTTCAAACCAGGTCTATCAATGACGAAAAATAAAAAAAAAAATTTTAGATGAATATTCAAGGTTGCGTACAAGCAATGTGTCTAAATATAATGATAGTTATTGCCATTGTAAAGTCCAATATTTTTTTATAAAATAAAACTTGAAAATGGAAATTTTGATCATCCTCCCTCATTACTATTTCAACTTCAAGATATTTATAAACATGCAGTCTGAAAAACCTGTAAACAATTACAATATTACTATATTTATTATGTCTTATCCCTCAAATTTCTGTATTCTGCCTTCTCTTCTAACAGTTCTATATTTTATTTCATTTTTCTACTGTAGTACTTTCCAGCATCCATAATAAAAACATTTGACACACTCAAAACAATATTAAATAAACATATAGGCATGTGTCATGCAGTGTGCTATGCCAGCCCTTCATAATTCATTGAATTCAGGTTATTCATCCCATCAGAATGACTAGACATTACACGTCAGTACCACAGTCTTGCCCCACTGACAGTGATAGTTGAAAAAATACTATGCTCTTTCTTCCTAAATATAAGCGAATAAAAAAATGCCCTTGACAAATGCTCTTTATACATGTCAAACTATACAGTACAACAGTATGATTAGTCAAATTTATACACTTATACAGACAAATAAAGTACAAAATTCTTCATGACTTATTCATGTAAAGATTTTCAATATAAGCCTGTCAAAAACAAAGTACATGTAATAGTACCTATATACCGGTTGTTTAAAAACTATGTGTATAAAACTCAACATCATGACAGCTAGTTTATCACTCATAATTTAAAATAAATCTGGGTTAACCAAACCAGGGAATAGAGATAAATGTGAATAGGCTGTCACTATATATATAGTTACACTCGTGTCGTAGTGGCAGGCATTTAGTTTACTTGAACAAGATTAAATACCATAATTGTAAATATTGTTTTTTGTAGTCTTAAAATCGGACTTTATATAAATCATTTTTGAAATATTTTTTGTTATATTTTTCATAGGTCCGTGAATTATTACAAGAGAACGGGTTTACCTTATTTTGTCAAACGAAACATAACCACTTTGTAACCAGGTCACACATATAATTTAAATTACGAAAATTAATAGCCAGATTTATTACTAGAGCAGAATTCAAATACTCACCATTCCTGCTTTTGTCAGTAGGCCTTCGTCTCCTTATCGGTACATCCATTTTATAATTAATTACTGCGAAATTATCCAACAAACCATTCTGTGAGAGCGGTCTTTCACAAACACAGACTAATGATTCCAATGTCGCGCCAAAATTTGAACCGGTGTAAAAATTGCGGAATTGGATATTTAGGCGACATGAACGTAGATTAATAATAATTATCCGGTTAATCTAAATAAAATAGCAGCACCAGTATATCAATTTTGTCATGAAATATGCACGTGATGTGATTTTTTTGTTTGCGTGAGAGTTCCATACAATTTACAACAATTAAAGAATTAAGAATTTCTTCGTCTGTTTTACATTCCAAAATTTAGTATAGATCTATGCTGTAACCTTACACTCGTACCAGTCGTGGTTGGAATGTCAGTATGATTTACGCTAATAATAGACAATGACCTATAAAACTTGAATTAAGATTGGTTCAGATTTACTCTCTGTTTTATAATAAAGTGTTGATTTCAAAACATGATTATATTAATTCATCGTAAAATATTTACTGTAAATAAAGTGTAAATGGTTTTAATTTTTGTTCTCCCCCATATTTGTGATAGCCTACTGAACTGAAATTTTAAAAAAAATCATCTTCCAATCTTTGTAAAATCCACGTATGCAGTTATTAATATTTTAAATGAAAAAAATGTCATTTATTTTTGTTTGTAATTTCATTGAAATTTCAATGAAGTTTGCAACATAAAAAATTCAGTGAAATCCTAGTCGACCAAAATAATTTTTTATTTGGTCGTGAGATTGAGCAAAATTTTCAAATTTCACTCAATTTCACTGTTGTTTAACAATAAGCCTAGTTTAATTAAAATGTATTAAAGTTTATATTGTGTTATTTAATCGGGATCTACGCCGTTAACAAATAAAACTGCAGTACGCCTACCCTAGAGATAAGCGTATTGCAATTTCTGTTCGACCCGTATTATGCACAGAATTTGTGAAGCAAACGCAGAACTACAGCCCAGTACGCATTAATTACCATTTTCTGTGTTATTCTTTCAATTAAAAAAACATGGGATGTAAAACGGCGACATTTAGGTGCGAGAGAGGCATGTCGTTTACAGTCCATAATACATTTTGTATAATATTTGATGGACACAAACGCCTTTTCTTTCTTTAATAACCCGTGTGTTCAGCAACACGTAAATAGACCAGTATCGCCTGATTATTACAATATAACTTAAATGCCTTTTAAAAAAGAAATTATGATTCCTGAAAATTTTTAAAACAAATAGATGGTCGATGTCGCACACCGCTGAGTGGGATCAGACAAAGTGTTTTAATCTGCAAACAATCAGTACAATATAGGCTACGCCGTGTTCAATGACAAGAAAGTGAACATGTTTTATTATACTTAAAAGTCATCGAATTTGGGGCCCTTTATTTTACTGACAAGAAAACAAAATATTTTCTCCCAAATAACGTTTTAAAAGTTCTGCTTTCACTCTGTTTGGAAAGTCTAGGGATTTTGGATGTGACTTTTTTCTTAAATTTCCACCGGTGGCAGGAGGGAATGTCAGCCAATGTCATAACTTCGACCCAGGGTACAACACCGTAACTAACCTCGCAAGTCATGACTTTGGTCTTGACATTTATTGGCGAAAGTCTGCGTGGTACATCAAGTTTACGAACTTTTCGATCAGAGGGTCAAGGGTCAGGTCAAAGGTCAAGGTCCCATTTGATAGGTCAGTAAATTACGCATCTAAGGTTATGACCTTTAATTTACCACATACACCTGGGGGGCCACGATGTGTCCGGCAGCAACTGACTCAGTAGATATATTGGTGACCTTGGCCCTTGCAGATGACCTTGACCTACTGGGGTCACGTGGATCGAGATGACATGTTGGAGAGTCAAGGCCCAGGGGTCCTGACTTTATTAGATGGGGCGCTAGAGGTCAAAAACCAAAATACTTCCAAAGCCCCTAGCGGGTCAAGGTCACGACTTTTGGTTGAAGATTTTAAAAAATGAAGAACAAATGTGGGGTCGGTCTATTGGGTCACCAAATCCTGGGGCAATCGGAAGACTTTTTTGGGGCAAATTTAGCTACAAAGTCAAATAGCTGAACATAGAATTGATGTGGTCTAAGGGCAGATAACTCGCCCATCCCAAATCTGATCCGACGACCTTGAGGTCGCGGCCTCTTATACTAAATTGACCCCTAGGAGTCTCGTGGTGGCCTTGGTTTGACAATCAGGGGTCAAGGTCAAGGTCAAATGACCATTATGCGCCATTTTGACTTACTTCTGGTCTCCACAGAAGAATTAAAGGACACCACGTGATACACAAGAGTCGATTTAGTGGGGGTAGTCGAGAGGACTAGTTCCGGGGGAGATAGGAAAAAATTAGGAACAAATAATGAATAAAATATGACCATTGGGAGCACTGGAGCCCCAAGGAACCTTAGTTGGGGCTTTGAACAATGCGCCCCAGTTTGTGAGACTGTTCTCAGCCACGGCCTCAAATTTCAGACCTATTGCACTCCTGGTTCCGGAATTCTGCCCAAAAAGACAACCCTGTACTGCTTTTTCCAAGTCAAAGTTCAGGAGAGGGGGGGAGGCTACACGTGCCACATTTGATTATACTAGAAGCAGCAGGGACAAGTGTGATATTTAGCCACTGCCACATTAAAGTCAAGTGATAATTAACGTGAAAATTTACACTTAGTATGTACAATGCTGGCCCAATGTTGGCCCAATGTTGGCCAAATGATGAATGGGCATATGATGGCCATGCGACGTTGGCCCGACGTTGGTCGTGCGACACCGTCGCTGGCCAACCATTGCCGACATTGGCCCAACGCAAGACTGCTACCTGGGATTGTTCTTGTTTGTATATAGGTTATATTATACACACTTTATGCTACGGGAATTTTGGTGTTAATATGTTATGTGCTGTAAATTTACAGAAATGCCGTTAATTTACTAAAAATGCACGCAAACTGGTAGACTATGATATATAACTAAAGACAGAAGTAGCTCTGATGACGAATGTGGCTATGTGTATAGTCCGTCAACACCGTTATAATGTTTCCTCTGTACAGAGGGGGTTGGATGGCTGAATGGTTACCGTGCGGGCGCTGCAAAATAAGGTCGTCATTGAGTCAACTAGCGTGATTTCGATTCTCAGTTGTAGGCCTACGTGACAAGGGATAGGGTCGCCTGTCTAGTCTCCTCGGTTTTCTCCGGGACCTCCTGTTATAGACCCCTACGCGCAAGCAAATTATTGAACCAAATGGTAGTCCAGATATGACCTGGTTTGTGTCGAATGGAAGTTAAACCCCATTCTCTCTCTCCTCTGTACAATATATATATACAGCTTGTCTAAGTTTATCAGGGTATCATCATGTCTTATTAACGGTTAGCACATGAGTCAGTATATTAATAGTTTAAAATTAGAAATAGGACACCAGGTATTTTTCGAATCAAGCCACTATACGGTACAGGTACTATTACTTTATTTTGTGTCGTCTGCTTGTAATAGCACGCGCTCTAGTTACAACTGTACGGTGTGGTATGTGTAGTTTCATGGTCGAGTGTGAGACTTTAATATGCATGTATTTTAATGCCTGGGAAATAATGCCCATGATTGTATAATAACGAGTTGACAACCATTTGAGCAAAAGACATAGAAATAATAAGGTTTTTTGCTTTCTTAGAAAATAGGAAATCCCCGCTTTAAAGGAGCTAAATTGTTAACATTTGGGACCTATAGCAATTGACAGAAGTGGGTCACAACGCATATAATACTGTAATAAGAATGTATTAACTGATTTACATTCAATGGTTTCCGTTTTTACTCTAATTTGAAATAAGTTATGTTCCGCGAAATAAGACATTGCCATACTACTACTACTACCTGGTGTTTTAACGTCCGCTTCCACAGAAGTGATATCGCAGTCAAACATTAGATACTACAATTGGTACGATACAGAGAAGATTAGCATGGCCCCTGCACATTGCCATAGGCCACATTTCAATGAAATACGCTAGAGGCCGTATAGTTCTATGAAATATAGAGGGGACCATAGTTCTATGGAATACACATGGGGCCTTAGTTCGTTGGATTACACAACAGGCCGTAGTTATATGAAATACACGGGAGACTATAGTGCAATGGAATACACAAGTGGCCTTACAGAAGGCTATAGTTCTATGGAAGATAATTAATGCTGATTGACGTTTTGACCGGGATTATCTATGATACAATATGAAATATACCCCCCCCATCACTTGAAGGGAGGGGGTGGCCGAATGGTAAGCACGTGCGTACTGTATCATAAAGCCTGTCATTGGTGTGGTTTCGAATACCCGGTTGCATGACAAGGAGTAGGGTCGCCTGTCCAACCTCGTGGGTTCTCTCCGGGTCCCCCGGTTTCCTCCCATTGCTAAAGACCCCTACGCGCAAGCCAATTATGCGATATAAAATTAAACCATATGTTAGTCCCGAAATGACCTAGTTTGTGTCGAGTGGACGTTTAACCCAATACAATAATTTCTAATCAGTTATGTTCGGCGGAATACGCAAGAAGTCTCAATCGAATACCCATCTCTAGCGTCTGGTTATTCCAGTCTACACCGGTAGTGTTTATTATGCGTGCTCTCCAGATAAGAACATGAAGTCACCATTTGGAATGACTTGTGGAATATGACTAGACACGTTTTTCGCGTCCCTTGTTACAAATGGCCCGGAAACGCCAACATCAATGTCACAACATCAATGTCGCTTGAAATTAACAAATAATTCGTGTTTTGTCTGTCGAAGATTTTGGATGATATTGAGTCGATTACAGACTTTAGCTACTTACCATCAACTTTACGCTCTTTAAATGTTTAATCAAATTGTTTACAGCCTTAATCGCTGTGTAAAAATTTTAAGTCTATAGCTGACTATAGCTCCACAAACAATTGTGAACGCCGGATCCACGGACCGGGGGGAGGGGGGCAACATTTACAAATCAAAAACCCTAGCCAGGGCATGCGGAAGCAATTCTTGGTGGGGAGCGGGCTACCATCCTAGGTTCTTATACACTGCGCGTAGTGGTGTTTAGCAGTTGGAGTAAACCTACGAGGTTGCACAGGCGACCCCACTCTTTGTCACATACAACCGGGGATTGGAGATTGAGAACCACGCCAGTTGACTCAATGACAGGCTTTATGATACAGCGCGAGCGCGCATGTGCAAACCATTCAGCTCCCCCCCCCCCGCAATCTCAGTTAGAAAGGTAATGATTATTAAGCAAGAATTAAATCAAAATAAATGTTGTTGTCTTTCAATTTATTCATAGTTATATGAGACAATTTATGTATGTATATGTTAAATTATGTACATTGAAAATACATATACCAAGCCTGAAAATAAGGAACCAGTCACAGACAATGCCAGGAATTAATCCAGACTTTGGATTGTTTTTACTGATGTTTATTATATTTAATACATTTAACCACAAAGATCAAAATGACAAGTACTGAGTCATAGGTTGCTTATTTCTTGGTTTGTATGAATATACATACATGTGATGAATAACAGGTCAGATACATACAATATTGTAATGAATAGCTGACCAGGTTAGATACATACAATAATGTAATGAATAACTGACCAGGTTAGATACATACAATAATGTAATGAATAGATTTAATATTGAGAATTAATCTAGCAAAAAACTGCCAGATCCAAATCTAACATATTGTACTGCTCTCGTCTAACCAATCTGGAGGAAACATGTGAACTGACCTCTCTCATCTAACCAATCAGGAGGAAAAATATAATCAACCAATAACAAAGACATTAAAAAGCCAGATTAGAATCAGAACAGGAAATAGATATGGAAGAAAAGACATTAAAAAGCCAGGTTAGAATCAGAACAGGAAATAGATATGGAAGAAAAGACATTAAAAAGCCAGGTTAGAATCAGAACAGGAAATTGTTTGGTTGTAACCGTATTTGGTTATTAATGACAGGAGGCAGACTAACAGTCATATAAAACGTTTATTAGAGAGCACGTAAACTCAAGACATCAGACATGTTCTTCATGCCGAAGCGCAAGCGGTAGAGACGAGGAAGACTTTTCATTGGTCAATAATACCACAGAAATAGATATGGAAGAACTTAAATCTTCGTGTAGACAAACAAAATAAAATCAAATTGGAACAAAATTAAAGACTTAATTTGAATAAAATTAGAAAATGTGAGAATGTTTTGGCGACTATTACTGAAGCAGATGAAAATGGAGGAGCCATGAATTTTAAAGGTGCAGTCCCAGATCTAATGATACAAAACACATTCTATGAATTTAATTCTTCCATTGGTTGAGTGACTTGTTACTCGTGACTATCACTTACCACTACAAATTCAGTAAGAATATAGACATGATTAACCAGGCACTTAAACAGTCAGGAATTCAGGGACTTATGAAAATTTGTATTTCTTTGAAAAGGTGCCACAAAAGAGATTTTCACCCCAAATTAATCACCTTTATTCACTTAAATATATATGGAACTCCTCCTTTAAATGAGTGATGAATACTGTCAAATATTTACATGTGTATACACTGGCTGCCCGTCAAAAAACGAATTGTGTTCAAAATCTTGCTGCAAACTCATAAAACATTGAATGACAAATCTCCATTATATTTAAAACAGTTGTTAAAATGATGCGAGAACAACACAAGAACCTTGAGGTCATCATCAGAAAATAAACTGATAACTCCGTATGTGAAATTAGAACTAGGGAAACAAGCTTTCTCATGCTCAGCTCCCCATCTATGGAATAATCTTCCCAAAGAATTACGAATGATTAACTCTGTTGACCAATTCAAACGTGAGTTGAAAACACACCTATTCAATTAGTTCTTTCATAGTGTTAGTGAATTGGAAGCGCATTAGAAACTTTAGCGTAATCTTGCACTATATAAATCTGTTATTATTATTATTAAGTCCTAAAATGTTTTTACAAATAGAGTACCCTGTCCATACATTAATATACATCTTTCATCATTACAAATAGAGCACCCTGTCAGACATCTTCCACGATGCTGAACACACCTCAGTCACAAAATCATAAGCTTCACCAGCTTTAGTTTACTTTCATACCTAGGACCAGTCCATTGTTTTAATATATTAAATACAGTATCAGGACCAGTCTATTATTTTAATATCAGGATCAGTCCATTATTTCAAATAAAGTATCAGGACCATTCCATTATTCTAATATCAGGACCAGTTCATTGTTTAAAATATTAAATACAGGATCAGGACCAGTCCATTATTCTAATATGAAGAGTATCAGGACCAGAATAAAATACTCATCGCCATGGCAACACAACAAACAGCTACATATGGACTTTTTCTTTCACCTAAAAAACACAGTAAAATATCTTGATTATGTAAAATAATTTAATATTGGAAATGAAATAAAATGGGGTTTATCATCCTACTGTTCTGTTCACGGCCACACATCATGCCGTCTGGTGTGAGGGAAATTTTGCCAGGACAGCAGCATGACGACATACAGTCATTTCAAATTCCAACTGTCAAAGGATCTTTTACGTGCACGTCAATGTGTAGAAACAGGGAGGAAAACTTTGAAATGTATATTTACGCCATTCAGTATGCCACCGAGGGAAATTTTGCCCTGAGAGCTGCGACTGTGTCTACTCTTATTCGAATTCTATTTTCAAGGGTTCTTTAATGTTCAAAACGTTTAGGAACTTATCCATAGGTGATGTATTTTTTCACTAAATCTCAGTTAGAAAGAGAGAGTGAGAGAGAAATGGGGTTTAACATCAACTCAACACAAACTAGGTCATTTCGGGACTAACATCACACCACTAGACTAAATGGCAGACCTCATGATTCCATTTGCACAGATTTAACCATTCAGCCCCACCCCACCCACGATGGCAGTAACAGATGACAATGAAAAGTCTTCTCCAGGGATTAAACATTCAGCCCCTGCAGCTCCATGCACCTGCCATGGCATTAACAGATGACAATGAAAAGTCTTCACCAGAGATTTAAACACTGTGGACGATGGATGGACGACAGAAATAGACATATAGAGTTCAATATTAGAGACTTACCTATTCTTGCAAATTTCCAAAATATTCCTAGAAAGCTGAAATAAGAATTAGATGATGCCTACAGTGATCAGTGATTTTAAAATATTCATGTAAAAATTAAAGGAAACCCTGTTAAAAACAAATATTAAAACAGTTGGTGAGAAAATGGGGTCCTACTGTAACAGTTCCACTCCTACTGGGATATTGACAATGAACATACGCCACACTGTGAGAGAGAATTGGTTCAATTTTATTTCAATAATTTCTTTGCGTGAACGGGTTTTGTGCAGTGGGAGGAAAGCGGAGGAACCGGAGAAAACCCATAAGGTTGGACAGGCGACCGAGGAATCGAAACCACGCCAGTTGACACAATGACAGACCTCATGATGCAGCGTGCATGCTAACCATTCGGCCATCCAACCCCCCTGTGCCATGAGAGACATTTTGCCCTAACTGCGACGCTATGCGTGTACATAGAACTATACGTCGCTCCTTACAAGGCCCACCGTCCTGCACCACTGACAAAGGGAAACCACGCTGGAAAATCCTCATGAACATTTTCGGCCAATGCAGGGATTGAAAATGGGACCCCAAGGTTAGCAAGCCAAAATCCTACTCCCTGGGGCAAGAGAGAAAAATGGGGTTTAACATCCACTCGACATAGACTAGGTCATTTTGGGACTAACATATGGTTTTTATTCGCCCACATTTTCATGTGGACGTATATTGTCGTCGCCCCTGTTCGTCCGTCCGTCCACAATTGTTTGTGAACAGTCTACAGGTCACAATTTTTATCTGATTTCAATGTAACTTAAAATATAGGTTTATCACCCTAAGATCTCGGTTCCTTTCGATATTGGCATGTATCGGACCGTAACTTCATGGGTTATGGCCCCTGATTGTACGAAAAATCACGTTTTTTAGCTTGTGAACAGTGTAGAGGTCACAATTTTGAACCGATTTGGATGAAACTTGAAATGCATGTTTATAAACCAAAGATCTTGGTTCCTTTCGATATTTGCGCCAATTGGATCGTAACTTCCTGAATTATGGCCCCTGATTGTCCGAAAAATCGCCCTTTTTAGCTTGTGGTCCCTCTGGAGGTCAAAATTGTTATCCGATTTAAAAAACCGTTTGATTATATCACCGTTCCATGGTTATGAGGGTTGAATTCGAATTTCGTAAAAATCGGACCAAAATTGACGGACAAAATGGCCGCCATTTGTACGCGAATAGTGTGAAAATATGTTATATCAAGGTTGTGAACAGTGTAGAGGTCACAATTTTAAACCGATTTGGATAAAACTTGAAATGCATGTTTATAACCCAAAGACCTTGGTTCCTTTCGATATTTGCGCCAATCGGATCGTAAATTCCTGAATTATGGCCTCTGATTGTCCGAAAAATCGCCCTTTTTAGCTTGTGGTCCCTCTGGAGGTCAAAATTGTTATCCGATTTAAAAAACCGTTTGATTATATCACCGTTCCATGGTTATGAAGGTTGAATTCGAATTTCGTAAAAATCGGACCAAAATTGACGGACAAAATGGCCGCCATTTGTACGCGAATAGTGTGAAAATATGTTATATCAAGGTTGTGAACAGTGTAGAGGTCACAATTTTAAACCGATTTGGATAAAACTTGAAATGCATGTTTATAACCCAAAGACCTTGGTTCCTTTCGATATTTGCGCCAATCGGATCGTAAATTCCTAAATTATGGCCTCTGATTGTCCGAAAAATCGCCCTTTTTAGCTTGTGGTCCCTCTGGAGGTCAAAATTGTTATCCGATTTAAAAAAACGTTTGATTATATCACCGTTCCATGGTTATGAAGGTTGAGTTCGAATTTCGTGAAAATCGGACCAAAATTGACGGACAAAATGGCCGCCATTTGTACGCGAATAGTGTGAAAATATGTTATATCAAGGTTGTGAACAGTGTAGAGGTCACAATTTTAAACCGATTTGGATAAAACTTGAAATGCATGTTTATAACCCAAAGACCTTGGTTCCTTTCGATATTTGCGCCCATTGGATCATAACTTCCTGAATTATGTCCCCGGATTGTCCGAAAA
This sequence comes from Patella caerulea, assembly GCA_036850965.1. Classification (NCBI taxonomy): domain Eukaryota; kingdom Metazoa; phylum Mollusca; class Gastropoda; family Patellidae; genus Patella; species Patella caerulea. The sequence continues at coordinate 2,813,441 of JAZGQO010000002.1, forward strand.
ATCGCTTTTGTTCGCTTTTGGTCCCTCTGGAGGTCAAAATTATTATCCGATTTAAAAAAACGTTTAACTATATCATCGTTACATGGCAGGGCATCATTTCTGACGGGCGTTTCCGCGCTTGCGCCCGTCTGCGCCTGTAATCTTGAAAACACAAGCGCAGGTTATAGCTCCTGCTAAAAATTCAGACAGTTTTGACAGTTTTATCAAGAAAGTCGAGCTTGAAAGTTAAATGAAATATTATTGTATCCGAAAGTCGTGAAGAGTAGTTTTGTTATGGTATCAAGACATTTGGGTTGAAGATTATTAGGTCGGTTGTCAAGTCTCTCCATGGCGTTTGCATTCACGATAGATTATTATTTATTAGTGATAGCATTACATTAGTAATAAACGATTGATCGTTTTTAAATTAAATGCTTTCCGTGTTACGGCGTTAGTTTTGTAAGAGTTTTTGATTGTGAAATTTGAATAAATATAACTTTATGAATTTCTGTCGTGGTCATATAGAAAGCGTCTGGATAATGACGATGGGAGCAGGTAGTTTCATCCCACGACCGTTTCACCCCGGGCTGTGAATATCATAATTAATTTCTTCGACATGGCCGAACTGAAAATATGCACGAATTGCCGGATTAATTGTAAGTCCCCGACTCGAATTGAGATGGATTGACGTGGATTCCACTAAGTAAAAGCATGTATCCAAAATCATGCTTTAAATTTAATGTGCAGGCCTTTGACACTGACGTTGAGGAAAGTGTAGAATTCGGATTCTAAAATATCAGTATAGAATATCAAACACGACGTCGCACCTTTCCCGCTTTGGCATTGAGCCAGAGATTTACTCGAATGTCCAAGGTAGTGTTTTCTGTTGTAAGCATATGACCGGTAAATCTATAAATAAATAAATTGGATTTTTAACTGTTTTCTTTTTTTTTTCCTTTTTTTATACACCATTTGGATAGATGGTTAAAAAAAAAAAGCTCTTGCAAGCAAATTTGCAGGTGCGTTTTTTTGTGCTCCCGGAAATTTAAGTGCAAGAGCTTTTTGTGACTCCTGCATGTTTTACAGAAATGATGCCCTGACATGGTAATGAAGAGAGAGTGTGAATTACGTGAAAATCGGACTAGAATTGACGGACAAAATGGCCGCCATTTGTACACGAATAATGTGAAAATATGTTATATCAAGGTTGTGGACCCTATAGAGGTCACAATTTTGAATCGATTTTGATGAAACTTGACATGTTTGTTTATAACCCAAAGATCTTGATTCCTTTCGATATTAGCGCCCATCGGGTCATTACTCCTGAATTATGTCCCCTGATTGTACGAAAAATCACCCTTTTTAGCTTGTTGTGCCTCTGGAGGTCACAATTATTATCTGATTTAATAAAAACCCGTTTGATTATAAAAACCAAACAAATTCTAATGATTTTCTGATAATTCCTTAATATGCAACAACTCTTGTTGACTGCCCGGACGATTTGGCTGCTGTGTGGGCGTATGTTTCGTTGCCTGGCAACCTATTTTTCAATTTTATTTCAATAATTCGCTTGCGTGTAGGGGTCTTTAGCAGTGGGAGGAAACCCACGAGGTTGAGAAGGCGCCCCTATCTCCATGCAACATACGCTCACACCAGGGATCCTAACCACAGCCGCAAGCCAGAGGTGACCGGCCAGCTAGACTCCCTGAGGCTTCTGTTGAGGAAAGACAATAGATCTATTGAGAGTACCCATCCTGTTTTATCAGGGCTCTAGTATATATTATACAGCCAACAGGGCTATAGTAGTATATATTATTTATACAGTCAACAGGGCTATGTACTCACCCTGTTTTATTTCTATCAATGATACTAGGTATAATAGATCTCAGATAAGTACAGGTACATATCAACAATAACAAAACCGTTAATAAACTCTGGAAATTAAACAACGCCGACTGAAAAAAATAAAACTGGTTCATTCATCAGTAGAATATTTAGAGTCACTTATCAGGCCTGTAGCTTTAACAGGGGGAGGGGCAAGAGGGTCATGTTGGTCGTTTAGTATTGCGACCAATGGAAAGGGTGCCCATTGGGTTAACCGATTCTTTCCCCATTCAGTGTCTGATTTGTTCCAGGACAGGTAACTGCCTCTCTTGCCCCCACCGCAACCTACGGTCCTGCTCATCTACAAATATTTTGTTAAGGTACACCTGTCACAAATACCTGTAATGGATACCTGTCAGGTATATACATGTACATCATAACTTGTGTCTGTCAGGTGTGCCATATATCTAGGCATTGTTATAATGAGAAGAAATAGCATTTACTTCAATATCCAAGTTTTCAGTAGGCCTACCACCTGCCCTTCCCTGGCTGATGAACATTTTTATCCTGCAACACAAGTTGAGAATGTTTCACCAGTAACAACTAAATATACATTAGCTCCCCAAGTGACATTAGTCGCCCCATGTCACATTAGTCGCTCCATGCCACATAAGTCACCCCATGTCACATTAGCTGCAGTAAGAAAAAGACAAATCTAATGGAAGCTCAGCTGGGTAGTTGATTGTCTTACTTTCAATTTATCATTTTCATGATTAGTCGAGTTTCGTAAACTAATTAATAGAATAGGATCACACATGTTTTCACGCTCATTAATTTTGTGTGCTCTATTAATCGGGAGTTTTGTGTCATTGTTAAAACGTAAAATGGCTAATAGAATACTCTATATTCAATGATATTTAATTGACAAATTTACCAACCATTTTCTACAGGCCATGAGAAAGTTCAACGTGTTGATTTTGCTGAAAACCGATAACATCTATTTTGACTGGATCATCTATTAATATCGTCCAATAGAATCCAAGTTTGTAAGAAGGGAGAGACGCGATCTTTGAGTCATTGAATTTCAACTGCCATTTAGTTAGACTTCCTTAACCAGTATTGATTTCAAGCTAAATCAAAAATTTATCAACTTATCTGCTACGGAATGATATCAGAAATATAAGACTTTTTAAAAAATTTTCGCTGTAATAAATCTCAAAATTCCAATTTTTGTATAGGGCCAAAATGTTTGCAAATTTTTATTTTCAATAGACTGAAAGCTGACAGATGTTTTCTTTTATATTTCGTTTCGTTTAAATATACCAATCTTACGTTTTGTTACATAGAAATATATAAATAGACTAGAATGGCCACGGCCAATCAAAAGCCGCTTTCACGACATGCGCAGAGGTCGGCCATCTTTGTACATTTATCCTGCGCAACAAAATGGCGTCTTCGGATTGTGCGAAGGATAACAGAACTTTCACGTTTTCCGTATCAACCAAAGGGACGCAGTATTTTGTCATAAACTGCTCAAATTATCAAAACCCCACATCAAAATTAAATGGAATAACCTTCCACAGGTAAGAAATTCAATAGTGATTATATTTTTAAAAGACAAAATGTTCATTCAAGCGTTCAGCGACAGCGTGGACTTGCACTTTTTGCAGTCCCGTGAGAGACGACAAGCAGTGTTGTCGTACACTGTGTTTATCTTTAGTTGCCGGCCTATTATTATGTGACACTCACAATGCATGACTAGAGCACTGATTCATGTTGACCTAGCCCACTGCGTACTATTCATTCGTAGCCTATTACTATTTTTAGACGTTAAACAACCTGAGAGTTATACTTTTATAAAAGTATTTATTTATTAGATAGGCCTACAATAACTACTCACTAGGCCTAGTCTTTAGTAGTACCGTAGTAATACTAGTAAAATACACTACCATGGACCGTACTTGTAGTATGTACTAAAGTCCACTGGCACCCGTAGATCTACTAGGCCTAGTTCAAATTCACGATAAGATAGGCTTTCCTGGACTGACGACGAAGCTTCCTTTGTTTGGAATTTCACTGAGACTGTGGGAGTGATGACTGATTGATTGGCTGTTGTCAACGAACCTACTTTGTAAATTTATTAGAGACTTCCTTAAATTTTAAATGTTCAAACATACTATTAACTAATAATAAATTAATATATGTATTTTTTTTTTCAGCCCACCAATATAGCAGCCACTGTATTGACTTCTACTAAAAGTTCTACATCTATGAAGAATTTTCATTTGATGACCACAGGAATTTTTAAACCGATAAATTAATTAAATTTCTAACATGATGGAATGACAATGTGAATAATGCTTAAATAACCATCGTCACTGCTCAATAATTCATTCATAAAACCTAATTTTAAAACAGTTTTCATTGAACGATAAGCAGGCTTTTTATGTGAGTACCTGAATGACTTTGAAATGCATATTTCTTGTAAAGAATTTGAATACATTTAAATCTCAACTGTAAATTAATTACATATTTCTTTGTTTTGAAAAAAAAATCAATAAATATATTAAATGAGATCATTGGATCATTGTGAAATATTTCTTTCTGACTGAATATTGGGAGAATGTACTTGGTATAGAGACTATTTATCTACTCATGAAACTATGAATTTTCCTCACTCAATGAAAAAAACCTGATATTTGTGTAAAAGTCAATTTCTATTACACATATAGCTCTCATGTGTACATGTATTCAGTAAACTGCAAAAATTTTCACTTTTGAATTGAATTTGACTTGCACCCCCTTTATGATGGCATAAAATCATTTATTTTAACTTTTATACCCAGATCACAATTTTCAAAATATTTTTGGGACACTAGAGTTTTATTCATATAAGGTATTTTCACATTTGGCCACATTTACCATGAAATATTAAATTCGAATTTCATAAATAGGTTACATAGCCCCTTTCAAATGGCAAAATATATTGAGCTGAAATTCTCTGACAAGTTATGTGGGGTATTTCTTTAATTTGTCTATCAGAATTTTCCTTTAATTGAAATAACATTTCTTTTTGCCTTTAAATGTATGAAAGACTTGCATGTGCGTACATGTAAATCAAACATTTTACAATGAAACTCTATTGAATTTATGTGTACATGTATGTGCCTTTTAATTTTAAACATACACCAACAAATGTATGATATTATTACTACCGTACTGGGCTACATAAATGCATTGATAAGTTAAATTTATCCAACCATTGGCAATGAAAACTAAACATGTACACAGTGAATGGAAATGTCATACTTTACTTTTGCCATGTATTTGGTAAAGTTTCTCTTTGATCATGTAAATTACCAAATGTGTGAAACATTTCTTCCTGCACCACTGACAAAAGATGAAGCCAGGAAATTTTCTCGAACACCGGATTCAAACTCAAAATTTCTTTGTTAGTAAGCGAAATGAAATAGTTTTACATCCGAATTTGGCTAATGAAGTGTGCTATGAGGGACATTTTGCCCGGGCAGCAGGACTACGGCCTACTCTTATATCGGTTTATCGTCCCATCCAGGTGACTAGACAGCTGTCCTTGTCAGGCCGTCCGTCCTGCATCACTGACAAGGGAAAACATGCCGGAAAATCTGAATCAATATTCTCAGCCAATGAAGGGATCGAATACCCAACCTCCAGGCTAGCGACCCAGTGTCTTACCCACTTAGCCACCGTGTAACCCCTGTTAGTGAAGACTACCAGCTTACGCCAAACATTGTGCTATGAGGGAAATTTTGCTATAGCCTACTCTAATATAAAATTCTAACTGCCAAATCAATCTTTTACGTAAACGCCAATACTTACACTGGACGTCGGTTTTCCGTCCCATCCAAACGACTAGACAGAGACAGCTATCCTACTCAGGCCCTCCGTCCTGTACCACTGACAAGGGAAAATCACAACAGAAAATGGCGAACTTTCTTGGCCAACAAGATCTAACCTGTGACCTATCGGCTAGCAAGACAGCATCTTACTCACTTAGCCAGGTTCCCCAATCATGTTGAGAGAGAGAAATGGGGTTTAACGTCCACTCGACACAACTAGGTCATTTCGGGACTAACATGTTTTTTTAAAAATTTTATTTCAATAATCCGCTTGAGCGTAGGGGTCTTTAGCAGTGGGAGGAAACTGGAGTGCCCGGAGGGAACCCACGAGGTTGAGAAGGCACCCCTATCTCCATGCCACATACGCTCACACCTGGGCTCGAAACCACAGCCGCAAGCCAGAGGTGACCCCCAATCATGTTAGATAATTACATGATAGCACTGTAAAATAAATACAGGGAAAGGAATCATGTTAGTTAGAGGTATATAACAGTGTCATGATGTAATTACTGCTAAGGTAAGTGGTCAAGTGGGTTTTGCTAAGTATGGCTAACTTGTGTTAGAATTCTGACACAAATAGAACCATATCAATCTTTAACAGAAAACCAAGTTCTATTTAATTAACATTATGGTATAACCTGTCACAATGGTTTTTCCCTTTTCATTCACCCCAGGAAGAAAATGTAATAAACATCAGACAAATGTGCTGCCAAACAATTTAAATACTTTTTTTTGATAGTTTATCACTGTTTTTATTTTAGAAATAGGTTGGCCTATATCATGATGAGTAGTACTGTCTTAATTTCACAAACTGCTGTGAGATATCCTGCCTGCACATTGTGAAATGCTCACCTTTTCCTTTATATCACAAGGCCTAGTATTTTTTTAGATTTAGTTTTCAAATCTTCATAAAATACTGTGAGTATTCTGCCTGCATATTGTGGCTTTTTTGTTTTTGACAGCTGCTCACGGTTTTCAGAAATAGGTAGGCCTATTTCATGAGGCCTAGTGGGCCTATATTATTTTAACTTTACAAATCCTCACAAAATGCAGGGGGATATTTAGCCTGCTTATCGAGACTTTTGTGATAGCTGGTCATTTTTTAAAAATATTTATGGTAGGCCTACATTTAAACTTTACAAATCTTCACAAAATGCAAAATCTTCATGGGCCCATGGCCCCTAGTATTATTTTATTTTTATAAATCTTCCGAAAATGCCGTGAGATAGGTATGTCAAGTAAAACCATCAAATGCAAACAGGTACTAAATTATACTGAATATAGGCCTAAGTAAAATTAAATATTTTAATATTCGCCCATATTCGTTATTTGACAAATTACCTACACTAGTAGTACTACTTGAATCAGAACACCTTCCACTTTACGGACATTTTTAGCCCATCCTCGACTCTGCGCTAAAAACTTGAAACTCCTCACCACCATCATATTATAATTCATCAATCTGCTGAAATAAAACACTTACATGACATGTAGTAACTTGTCGAAAAATTCAAGGGAGATCGCGATAGTTTTTTTTAGAATTTTTTTTTTATTTTATTTTAAAACACATGTAGGCTTACTATAAATTTTTGCATTTTACCGGTACTATTGTTTTAGCTTTATATAACAACCAAGACATTAAAATTTAAATTTCTCGAAGCACTAAATGTACAGGCGGAGGAATAATGTACTGGTAATGGGGTTTGTTTGTAAACAAATCTAACTTAGACCGCTACCTATCGCAAAAAAACTACTGTGAAACCAAGGCTTAGTTATTATAGAGCCTACTATTTCGAGATTAATGTGAAATATTTTATTAGGATATGTTTAAATAATGGATTTACATACCTTAATAAACAAACCAAAATATCTGTTATTTTTCTTTTGCAAAACAAAAGTAATTGGTACCGCGAACTCGTCATTGATTAAGGCATCGTATTTTTCGCCATTGCTCAATTGCTGGGTGCATACTGCATGTCACCCCTAGAGTAGATTACGCGAGACTTAGCGGCCTTATTATTGTTGCTTGTCGATCATCGAGATTACATAATTTCAAACAAAAAAAACCCCAAAAAAATACCACAATTCATAGCCAATCAATCCAGTGTCTTTAATTTGTAGGCCTAGGTGGAAAATAGGTTCATTTTGACATGGCCGGTACTAATGTAGGCCTAGCCTAGTTGCTATGTTATGGACTGCCTCGCGAGTCATTCCATTATGGCATTAAATTAGAGAATGAAGATATTAAATTTTACAAACTGGTACTGCAAAATCCGTGAATATGTATGGCAATGGGTTGTTTTTCGACCTTTCTTTCTTCCAAGCGTAACGAGAAACGTAGCTGGATTCATTGAGTTCACCGCACGCGACGTCAATAATCAATGCACAAAAATGGCGGACCTATTTACATGTCGCGGGTCACGTGACGGCCATTCTAGTCTATTTATATATTTCTATGTTTTGTTACAATATGGCTGTCAAAAGTAGAAAAAATTTGTAAACAAACAACGAACTTTATAAATATAGTGAAATAATTCAATTGCAGAGGTTACCAGGTTATTTTTTTATAGACTGAATCTTTATACGTGCCAATCTATTCTTCAAATGCCATTTTCATGTCCGCCTCATTGATGTGGATGCCGATAGATCCATTAATAATAAATAATTTTTATTTAATAATACAGCTGAATAGACACACTGATCAGCAGTGAATATTCGCTAGGCCGCTACAATCAGTGATAAGGATGACATTGCTGCGACTTAATGAGTCACAAATATTAACTTCTTTCCTCCGACAAATTAAAATCTAAAACATTTTTTTTTTATGTACAAAAATAAATAAAGTCGTTTGAAGTATTTGTAGGTAAAAATTATTTCGTATTTAGTGTAAATGGGTATTAAAATGAGTAAAAGGCAACTTTCAACCCAAACTAGTAACGTCTTTTGTAAACATGCACGTGCCATTGAGCCAATGATTGACGTCGCGTGATGTGACGTCACATGTTCAAGACAGTCATCTTTAACAGATATAGAAAACTTTCGTAATCCTCTGTGAAACATATTGGCTTTGGAGCTTTGCTCTTTAGCAATATCAGTATCAAAGTACATCTACAAAGAAACCGACATTTATATTCCCACGGTACGATTCTACACACAACCCAGGTTTTGACATTCTCCAGTCAAATATAAAACCTCCAAAATAAAGCTCTGAGTGAGCCCCTAATAAATATTAGTTTAATTTTGTTAAATATCAAAAAGAGTGACAATTAAGTGTGTAATTTTGTTTGGGCAAAATTTGATAGAAAGGAGATAACTCTTAGCATTTTAATATGCACATGCATTAGATCTATTTGATAAGGCCAACTTCCAGTTTGGTTGAAGGTCACAATTACACAGTAATAATATCGCAGACAACATAAAGAAGTATATAAGATGTAGATAGAGTTAGCGCTAATCCCAACCCTAACCATAAACCTGACCCTACAATCTCACCAACAATCAAATACCCTAACCTTATTTACATCTCAACAACCTTGACAAAAATTGAGTTGGTCTTAACAAATAGATCTAGCCCATGCACATTATCTGTTTTGCCCAGTGGCAGTGTATCCGGTTCTGGTCTGAAACCAACAGATGATGGTTCCTGGTCTGAAACCAACAGATGATGGTTTCAGTTACACTATTTTATTACCGGAAAAGAGCTTTGCTCTATATTATTAGGCAGGTCGATGTAGGCCTACCTTATAATGACGTACAGTAGTAGGCCTACATCGACCTTTCGTACAGTAGTAGGCCTACCTAATAATGACGTAGTAGGCCTGATTACTGATATGACATCAATCAATCCTCAATCTCATGCGATGATATCAACTGTAGGCCTAATCATTTAAATTTTAATTTTTCTAATAAATATCCATTATATCTGTTTTAGTTTAAGGTAAAAGCATGAGTAAAAAGGTTCTTTCAAAGATTACAACCGTTGGAAGTCAGCAGTTTTTTCTGTTAACGACGATACCAGTAGATAAAGAAGATGGTTTTAATTTGTTACTAACGGATGGACAATCAACATGGACAGGAACTTGTAAGTTATACATGGGGATATAGGGACTTGTATACATGGACAGGAACTTGTGTACATAAGGATATAGGGACTTGTAAGTTATACATAAGGATATAGGGACTTGTAAGTTATACATGGGGATATAGGAATGAAATAAAATGGGGGTTTATGCCCTACTTTTCTGCACTGATGGAGTCCAGCATACACCCATCCTCGGTTGCCCAGTGTAGTCATTCCATTCTACTCCACTATACCCTGGGTTAATCCATAGGGTTTCCACGATTTCAAACTATCTGCCCTGGTGGATTGTGATATTTTTATCGTCCAATCCCATAAAGCGTTACTTGGAAAGGTAATAGGCAAAGGGAAGTAACTCTCATAGTTTTCCAACAAAGAATACCCCCAAAACATGGCTACCTTAGTCCGTTCTTGCACACTTTACAAATATGTCATTTGGGAAAAACACCTACCGCGTAGTAGAAAAATCAGTGTCATTTAAGAATTTCATATTAAATCTTTTACAAACTTTCTCATAATCGATCAAACAAGCCGCCACATTGTTTGTAAACAATGTAGTTCTATGACGTAAAAAATGACGCTGAAGAGTCTACGTAAGACTGGTTTGTAAACTGTTTTTTGATTGGTTCGTACACTCTAACTACATTCAAATAGTTTGAAATCGTGGAAACCCTATTGATTAACCCAGGGTATAGTGGAGTAGAACGGAATGAGTACACTGGGTAACCGAGGATGGCATACACCGTGCTTAATTTTTGCATCAGATAGCATTTTAAGACCTCTGTTGTACGGTTTCTCATTTCAAAGCTTTAAAGCAAAATAGAGCATCAAAAATTACAACAAGTGGTGCCAAGATATATTTTATGTGCCGTAGCGAAGCAAACTTTGCCCACCCCCCCACCCTGCACCTCTACCACCAACAAGAATATTGATACAATAAATAGACTATAATTTATACTTGTGTCTAACCAACTTTATATGTTTACTCCTCATTCATATTCTGCAGCAGGAACACCAGTCATGTAGACGTAAAAATCGGTCCTGAGCAATCTACAGATTGAACCTCCCTTCTGTATATATGCAACACCATTCCCACTGAGTGAAAATATATTTTATGATATATTTGACTAAGGCTTTCTGTCAACTAATTTTTTCGATGACGTTTAATTGCAGGGTCTTTTGTACTGTGATGTCCCTCAATGTTCCCCAAACAACCTAACCATTTGATCTAGAAATAACAAACGCTCCCTGATTCCAGCTAGCACAAAATAAGCTGGCAGACAACAGTTGAGTTTCCAGTCAGTGAAACAGGGGTATTTTTCGGATAATCCAGTATTTTTCATGTAACTAACGTAAGATTATGGATGTATACTTTCCATATATACCAAAATTGCCATACTTTTATTGAAAATAACTACTGGATAAATACTTGCGGACAATATATCCTAAATTTTATTACAGTTTCAGCCGATGATATGGACAAACAGCGTAAAAGGTTAAAAATGGATTTTACCTCATATTTTAATCAAACAGAAAAAGCCTTCATCAGAGATGATGATGATATGAATTTTGAATACAGTGTTAAAATTAAAAATGATGATGCGGCTGAATTGGTGTGGAAGAAACATGTCACCTCAGATGATATTAAGGTAAATTGTTTGTTCACTTTTTATAAGCCCCCACATTGAAATATGATCGTATATTGTCGCTATCTCCGTCCTTTCGTCTATAGGCTTAAGTTAATATCCGATTGACTTTAAATTCAGAAACCTATTGATTTTCAACAATTTCCGATAATTAATGGAAGAGTTGTGCCCTTGATCCCTTTGAAAAATCTTGTGGACGCTCTCAAGGCTAATGTTTATGCACTGTGTTTTTAAAGGTCACAATACAAAGAAGCCTATCGATTTTCAATAATTTCAGATAATTAGTGCCATAGTTATGACCCTTGACCTCTTTGACTATACTTGTTAACACTCTACAGGCCAGAGTAGTCAACAGATGAGATTATATTTATACACTGTGTTATAGCTGCTGTGGATGTATTTGTTGCTTGGCAACCTATCTTTTTATGAATTTTAGGCTTTTTTGAAAATACAGGAGACGAACAGTGACAACACTGTTCACATGACTGCATCTGTCTTGTAAATCATTGTTTTGATTTTCGTATTGAGTATGTTTACAGTATTTAAATAGGTTACAGATATTAAGATCTTGTTGGAGGCACAGTATATGGTCTATAGTGACTGGTATATGATTTATAGTGACTGGTATATGTTTTATAGTGACTGGTATATGTTTTATAGTTTCAGTTAGGGAGTATAACTCTAATGTTAAAAGATGATCCAGTGACTGGTATATGTACAATATTAAATCATAGCGTAGTCAACAATGAACGAGATCAACATCAACTTAAACAGCTAGAAACAGATAATAACAGACTGTCACAAGAACGAATGATGGCTTTAAAGGTGATGACATCGTAGTATTTATACCGTAATATATTTGATACTATTGTAGTGTTTATGCACCTTTAAAGCTCGATTGGTCGATAGGAATAGCACATTTTACTCTCGTGCATTCACAGGGACTTCAAATTCAAATTGTCTGCCTTTGAACCAATCAAAAAACAGTTTACACACCTGTCTTAGTCTTATCATCATTGTTTACGTTCCTGTCACCCACTCGATTGGTCGATAGGAATAGCACATGTATCAAGGGCAGATAATTTGACTGTTTCTCCCCCGTGGATGATCCCTGGGTGTGCTGGATAGAACGTAATGGTACCACTGACGATATCGAGGATGAGTGAAAATTGAAGAAAAATTATTTGGTAATTTCTAATCAATTACGTTTGGTGAAATACTTAAACAGTGCAAATTGAGTCGTTTGTGGCTGCTTAGTCGATTCTACATGTTTTTAGATTATTATATTGACAATCGTGAATTAGCCATTTTTAAAATATTTCCATATCAAGTCAAGTGTTTTCGTTCCTCAGCTTGTATGTGACTAGGAGTAGAGTTGTCTGTCCATGTATTAAGTCAAGTGTTTTCGTTCCTCAGCTTGAACGTGACAAGGAGTAGAGTTGTCTGTCCAACATATTAAGTCAAGTGTTTTCGTTCCTCAGCTTGAAAGTGACTAGGAGTAGAGTTATCTGTCCAAATTGTTTGCCTTTCTCTGAGACCCCTCCCACTACTAAAGACCTACACACAAGTGAATTATTGAATTATTTTGTAACCATATGACAATCCTTCTAAATGACAAAAATTAATAGCTCTGTAGGTTTGTTTCTAATTTCAACTTTAACTTTTTTTTTATAGAGGCTGGAAAAATGTGTTGCTGCTAAAGAAGGAATGGAAAAAGATTTATTTTCCAAGGTAAATAACAAGTGCTCCAAGTATGAATGATTTATCAGTTGAATTTGTGTAATGTAAGATAAAATATGAAAATCTGATTCTTAATTTTAGTTTCAAATAATTTCTGGATTCCTGAAATTATAGGAAATTATCTCCCTTTAGCACTGTGTAATCAGAGGTCGGCCATTATTATATCATCCACACAAATTTCTTTATTTTTAGTTTGTTGCCGTATTAAATAGTAAAAAAGAAAAAATAAGAAATTTAAAAGAAAATGGTTCAGGTGAGAGAGACTTTAGGGTTTAACATCCACTTGAAACTAACAATAAACATATGGTACAATAATTTGTAGGCAGTGAAAATATTTTATTATGTGACCCAAGTTGTAAGATTTATCAGTTTTACTCAAGTATGAATGATTTCTATATTACTTTTAATTATTTTCAGTTAAAAAATGTTTTTTTATGTGACCCAAGTTTTACTTATGTATGGACAATTTTTATACTACTAAAAATTACTTTTAAAAACATATTCAAACTAATTAATTTATAATTAAATTTTGCTTCTAATCCTTCTCAAAACATTGTAAATATCAGGGAATACCCCTGATATAAAAAATTGATCAGGTGACTTACTTCTCTCGGTACCTTGCCACAGGAGAATTCATTGTGTATACATGACCATGTATCGCTGACTATTTATTACAAATATCGAAGCCCAATAAATTCTCGGATGATCCACTGCCCAAGTTTTTTCTGTGGTTTTTCACTCAGAAAATGTTGCACCACCTAGTTTATGAGCATATACACCAAGCGCTCACTAATGCTGGGAGATTAGGTAATCTTCCCGTGCTACCCCTATGACGTTACTTGAACAGGCATCACTGATTATCAGGTCGCTAGTTAGAAAAAAACCTTCCATTTTTGCCCTGTATCTAGTATTTTTCTATTAAGATTGGGTGTTTCTAGTAAGATTGCCATACTTGTTTTTGAAATAACCACCCGATAAATGTTTTTCTGGGAAAGAATATTTGAAGAAAATATTTGATATTTTATTACAGGTGATGGTCAAGATGATGAGAAAGATGACGGAACACCAGGTATCACTTATATTTATGATGAGTAAATCTTTATTACACACCGAGCATATATAATATGTGGGCTCAATCTGGAGGTCCTGTGTTCGATCCAGATATTGGCCGAGAAAGTTCATCATGATTTGCTGACATGGTTTCTTATTGTCAATGATGTAGTACAAAGTACCTGGCTAGGTACAACATATTGTCAATGATGTAGTACATAGTACCTGGCTAGCGACAACATATAGTTAATGATGTAGTACAAAGTACCTGGCTAGAGACAACATATAGTCAATGATGCAGTACAAAGTACCTGGCTAGGGACAGGATCACAACCGAGCTACAGGACTTCTTATTAACATCAAATATCAAGGCACTACGTTTATCAGGGATGCTTACTTGATAATTGAGTCTACTGTGTCCATTTGCATTCAAGATTACCCAGAGAAGACAATTCAATAATTAATGGGACCATTTGTTTGTTCTTTATTATCCCGCACCAAACGAAGTTAGGGAGGGATATTGAAACGGCTTCTGTCTGTCCGTCGGTCCGGTCCTGAATTCGTTTCCGGAGCATATCTCATAAACCATTCGAGATGTCTTTCTGAAACTTTGTACACACATCAACCTATTACAGTAGTTGTGCTATTTGCTAATTAGGAATATCTGGAATTTATTTTTTTTGTGGTTCTATGGAAACAAATTAGACTTAGTTTTTTGTGTATAAAATTGTTTCCACATCATATCTCATAAACGGTTCGTGATATCTTTCTGAAACTTTGTACAACCTACCAGTAGTTGTGCCTTTTGCTATTTAGGAATTTCTGGAATTTATATTTTTGTTTCCATGGAAACAAATTTGGCTTAGCTTTTAATGTATAAATTTGTTTCCTGAGCATATCTCATAAACCGTTCAAGTTGTCTTTTTAAAACTTTGTACACACATCAACTTATTATAGTAGTTATTCCTTTCTGGGATTTACTTTTTTGTGTTTCCATAGAAACAAGATCGACTTAGTTTTTGGTGTGTAATTTTGTTTCCGGAGCATATCTTCATAAAACTTTGTGACAATACAAACAGCTATACATTACATAAACGTCATGTATATATATATATACATGTATATATAAGAGTTTTTTTTATTGAGCTGCAGTCCTCTCCACCATCAAAATATCTCTATTTGCTATGAAGTCATGTCTAATAATTTTTAAAACCAGAGCTTAATCATAAATTATCTCAAATCTTCTAGTGAATAGCAATCAGTCATTAGTCTTCAGAAATAGAGAGCAATATCTACTAAACAGGGCCTCAATACTAGGACCAGTGACACTGTTTGAGAAATATGATACATTTTTATATTGATTACCAATAGCATAAAGAAGTTATTTTTCCTTTTTTCTTCGAAACAAGTTCAAGGGCACGGTATGTTTGATGATTAGTCATCTTGTTTAAATTTAAAAAAAAGGTCCTACGCTCACTTTTTAATAAGTAAAGTATAAAAGGGTTGGGTAGCCCGATGTTTAAATTTGTTTGCTTCTTTGGTACAAAAGGAAAAATAAGATTGTGAACAATGGCATGAGATAACTCGTATTAACCAGTGGTTATTTGGGCAATGGCCTGCCAACTGCATTAGCCAGTTTCTTATTAACCTTACCAGAAAAAAAAACATTCTTTTGACAGAATTTTGTTTTGTTTGCACTACTTTTAATAGGTTGTTCAGGAAAACTGCACAGCAGAACACAAACATAGCAAACAAAACATGTATGAGATAAAGATAAAAAGATTATATTATATGTATTACAGTGTCACAGTCGAATTCTACTGGAAATGGAAGACAACACAGAGAACAACAGGTGGAACGAAATAATGAAGAAAGGTAAATATAATTTTTTCTTATATGATTCCACTTTTATATAATTATTTCGTTTAAAGAAATATTAATTCGTTTTAAATGAAATATGAATTCATTTAAATGAAATACTAATTCGTAATAACGAAATAACTAATTTGATCACCATTGTTTTTATTTTCTAGTGATAAAGAAGAAAATACAGACGAGGAAGAGGTAGGGTATATAAAATTATATAGAGTTACTTCCCTTTCTATCAGGTTTTTATTTTATTCTCTGTAATTGGAGAGTTCAGACTAATGAAGATAGGCATACTAGATGGACTTGATACTAGGAGCATTCTCTTATACACAGGATCTGGGTTTTCCTTCCAGTACAAACAACCAAATGCTGTTCACTAACAAGGGAACACCATGCTGTCTGACCATCTGTACTACCCCACTAAAAGAGGGGACACCCTGCCGTCTGAACAACTGTCCCACACTACTGACACAGGAACGCATTAAGGAACTTTCTTAAAATAGATGTTTTTTTTTGAATATTACATGATATCAATAATTAATATTTATTGAATGACGAAAGAAAATTTGAAAACCTATTCGCTTAACGCACTATGTGTATATACAAAGCGTTATTATTTATTTTAGACGCCACCACCTAAACGTCAGAGAAAGAATGTGGGCCGTAAAACTGGTGATCTAGATTGTTCGTTAGATTTAGATTTAGAGGAGGACGAGATTGAATCATCATCTTCTACGATAGTTAAAAGGTAGAATTTATTTATTAGTAGGCTAAGGTTTCATTGGACAGTTAGATTACTCATATATCCATTCAAAAGGTTGTTATGGTAACTATATGTGGTTGTTATTGTTACTATATGTGGTTGTTATGGTAACTATATGTGGTTGTTATGGTATCTGGTAACTATATGTGGTTGTTATGGTAACTATATGTTATGGTAACTATACCTGGTTGTTATGGTAACTATACATGGCTGTTATGGTAACTATATGTGAATATTATGGTCATTGTGTTTTATTTTTAAGGCCAGCTAGAAAGAGAGGAAGTGTAAGAACAGCGACACCAAGTAAACCGGTTTTACCTAAAGTAACTCGAAATACGTCCAATGAGAGGTAATTAATGTTATACACCTATTTTACCTAAAATAACTAGAAATACATCCAATGAGAGGTAATTAAAATATTATAAACCTTTTCTACCTATAGTAACTCGAAATAGTCCAATAAGCGGTAATTAATTCAATATATGCAACCTAAATCAGGCACCCTTATGACAAAGTACAGAGTCATTTTTAAACCTGGTCAGTTAAAGTTTGTTTAATATACATCTCTGTGTAGTTCATCTGTAGTTGAAGACTGTATTATAGACTATTATGATATTGAAAATACAGAATCATTCAATTAGAATTGATAACTTGCTAGTATTTAGAGCTGACCACTTGAAATGCGGAACCCATGCTCCATACATTTTTATTGGCTGCAAATGTTGTTTCACTGGCCATATTTTAATATATCGCGAGAGAAATGGGGTTTAACATCCACTCAATATGGTTTAATTTTATGCCAACAATTCTCTTGCAGGTTTGTGTCTTGAGCAATGCACAAGGAACCATGAGGTTGGACAGACAACCCTACTCTTTGTCACATTCCCCACATGCGTTAAACTACTAGTTAATCTGCATTAGCGCGGGGTATCACGTGGCTAAGGCGTTGGCTCGCTAGCCTGGAGGTCGGGTGTTCGATCTCTGCATTGGCTGAGAAAGTTCATCTCGATTTTCTGGCGTGGTTTCCCCTTGTCAGTGATGCAGAACGGAGGGCCTGATAAGGACGGCTGCCTAGTCATTCGGATGGGACAGAAAACCGGGGTCCCGTGTACACATTGGCGTGCACGTAAAAGATCCCTTGGCAGTTGGAATTCGATATAAGAGTAGGCCATAGCGCCGCTGCCCGGGGAAATTCCCTCATAGCACACTGTATGGCGTATGCCCGTCTTCCATTAGCAAAGGTTAGGTGCAGAAGAGTAGGAAGTTAAACCCTATTTCATTCATTCATTCATTCATTCATTCAGAATAGAACAGTAGAGCTTTCATCCTCCATTTTATTTCATTTTATTTAATCTCTTATCATTCATATAATTTATATATCTTATTTTTTTTATATTTTAGTTATGATGGTGGTCGAGGTCGGATGAGTAAAAGTAGTTCCAATAATTCTAATGTATCTAATATAGATCCTGAAGATCTGTTCAGTGATTTGTAGATAGAATTCAGTGGTTCAGAAACATTTCCGTCTTGTTTATATCCAAGGCAGCACTCATTATCATATTATTCAGTGATTCAGAAACATTCTGTCTTCATATCCCTTACCAGGCCCTCTGTCATGCATCCCTGGCAAAGAGGAACAATGCCGGATGAACTTTATGGACCACTGCAACTACAAGGATTGAACAGGGGACTTGCAGGTTACCGAGCCAGTATCTTATGACTTAGCCATCGTGTCTCCCAACAGTATAAACAATGTTGTGTATTGGTTATATACAATATAAACGCTATCTTGTATAAACAATGTTGTGTATTGGTTATATACAATATAAACGCTATCTTGTATAAACAATGTTGTGTATTGGTTATATACAATATAAACGCTATCTTGTATAAACAATGTTGTGTATTGGTTATATACAATATAAACGCTATCTTGTTCATAAAGTGAAATGTTATGAATTGTATTCTGTTGTTAATAGGGGGGTGGGAGTGGCTGAATGGTTAGCACGTATGTGCTGTATCATAAACCCAGTTAACATGGATGGTTAGATTTAGGTTACTTTTACGTCATTATGGTTAGATGTTGGTTAACGTCCAATAATGGTAAACGTTTACGGTTAAATTTACGTTACTTTTACTACATAATGATTATGGTTACTTTTACGTCAGAAAATAACGTAAATCTAACGTAAATTTTATGACTGTTTTCTTACCAATTTTGCTTTAAATACTTCTTGATTAAATAACCATACCAGTGTGTGCATATTCTAACAGTTGATAAATAGTCGTAATTCAGACAAAATAATTATATATGTGTTATTGGTGATAATTCTAACGTTAATCTAACATAAATTATAAATTTTACGTCAGGTTTCTAACCGTTGGTTTATGGTTAGTTTTCTGACTAAATCTAACGTTAATATAACGATTAGTTGTCTAACGTTAATGTAACGTTAGCTTTATGTCATAATTTTAACCGTTAATTTAACTTTAGTTTTCTAACGTGAATCTAACATAAACCTAATATACTGAGCGCCATAGAAAACGCATCACTTAGTTTTTCGTATAACAAAATGATCCTGTAAACATATCATATTTATTTTGCTTCTTATTGTGAACAATATTTAAATGGGAACACGTCAATAACAATACATTTGTACACTTATGGATGTTTAATCTGTAATCAACGGTACAAAGTCAAAGGGGTCAAAACCAAAAGTATGACACAGATGGTTAATTCCATGCTATGTCTCTGCACAACATGGGTAAGAGCCAGTGGAGAACACACACGCTACTGACATCTGTGTCGCACTTTTGGTTTTGACCCCTCTGACTGTGCTTTGAGGGAAATTTTGCCCGGGCAGCTGTGCTATGGCCTACTTATATAATGAATTCCAACTGTCAAGGGATCTTTTAACTATTTGGTCATCCAACTCCCCGCCTTACTAGGGAGTTTAGTCTGGACAGAAGTGTGGCACCATCTCGAGAACTAACATATGGTTTAATTTTATTTCAATAATTCGCTTGCCCGTAGGGACATTAGCAGTGGGAGAAAACCGGATGCTCCGGAGACACTTCTCCTTGTCATGTACAACCAGGAATCAAAGCCACCCTAGTTGACTCAATCATACCCTATGATACAATGCGCACACGCTAACCTCGTGTCAGTGTGCTGAAAGTGAGTTTTGTCCAGACAGCGGTGCTAAGCTAGGCCTTATCTTATATTGAATTCCAACTGTCAGGGGATCTTTTACGTGCATGCAAATGTGTACATGTGTACCATCCGAACGACTAGACAGCTGTCCTTGTCAGGCCCTTCGTCCTGCACCACTGACAAGGGGAAACCACGTAGGAAAATCCTGATAAGCTTTCTCGGCCAACACTGGGAGTGAACCTGTGACCTCCAAGCTAGCCAGCCCGCGTCTTACTCACTCACTCACAGGTGATCCCCAAGTACACACTACGACATAGGAGATTTTGGTAGCCGATGATGAAAAATAAAAAAAATCATCTAATATGCTCAACCGATTGCTACTTATTTCTGGTTGCCAGCGACTATCGCAGTGATGTTCACAGATATCTGACATATTTGATATGATCATGCAGTTGGTCACTTCACACGCAACAATTCATGTAATGTGCTCATCAAGAAGACAAATTAAGCGACATGCAAGGAAATAAAATCTCCTATTAAACCAATCAATTTGGGTAATTTTTCTCATGTGCATTAACCAAACTCAATGTTTTGCAGATCTTTGTTACTATTATAAGTGGCTAGGGAACTCAATGTTTTGCAGATCTTTGTTACTATTATAAGTGGCTAGGGAACTCAATGTTTTGCAGATCTTTGTTACTATTATAAGTGGCTAGGGAACTCAATGTTTTGCAGATCTTTGTTACTATTATAAGTGGCTAGGGTAATTTAAATTCCTAAACTGATCCCGCTGTGAATATTCGCTTGGCCGCTACAATCACTGATAAGCATGACATCGACGAGGCTTAATGAGTACGGCATATTAACTTTTAAACTCCGACAAATTAAATTCTCAAACATTTTTTTGAGGTAAAAGAAAAATAAAGACATTTGAAGTTAAAAAATATTTCCTATTTAGTGTAAATGGGTATTAAAACGAGTAAAATGCATCATTTTGCCTGATATGAAGCAGTTAGGTGTTAAGTAAACATTGCACGAGCAGTTGAGCCAATGACTGACGCGGTGAGCAGTCAACGCACGTGCTGTGGACACTTATCTGTTACAGAGTTAATTCGTAAGTAATTCTCTGTGAAACAGATTGGTACTACAGCAGTAAACATATACCAAATTTGCATGCTTACTGTAGAGCCCGGTGAGCATGTTGAACCAACTATGTCACTCCCGGTTTTAATAAAACGTTTTGCCTTTGATGGATTATTTAACAATATATATTTAAGATTTATGGAAACCTTGTTGAAAATCGTTGGTCTTCCCCTTTAATATAGGTGACATGTACAAGGTGAATAATAACAGTCATAGACTAGTCTACTGATAAGACAGGACGACCACACCACACCACACAAGGTGAATAATAACAGTCATAGACTAGTCTACTAATAGGAAAGGACGACCACACCACACCACACAAGGTGAATAATAACAGTCATAGACTAGTCTAAAGATAGGACAGCAGGACCACACCACACCACACAAGGTGAATAACAGCAGTCATAGACTATTACTACTGATAGGACAACAGGACCACACCACACCACACAAGGTGAATAACAGCAGTCATAGTCTACTAATAGGAAAGGACGACCAAACCACACATAAACAAAATATACTCAGGACAAACACGTGAACGACACACACAATATACACATACATTTCAAATATACTATTCAAAAAAAGTAGGGGATATTTGATTTTTAAGTGTTATTAAAGTCACCTAATGAAACTGACAAAGAAACACATGACAAAATGAAATGAAGTTCACATTCATCGATTTATTCCAAATGATCGTTAGACTAAGTAAGGCACAGACTGACCATTATAAGGGTAAAATGATACCCGAGGTCAAACAGCCAAGTTACCACAGCATCACAACAAATTCAGTAACGGGTAAATCCTCTTCTGTTTGCCAAACAAGCATTGATCCGACGTGGCATACGCCTAATGAGACGTCTAAGGTCATTTTGGTCCAGATTGTCCCATTCCTGTTGCAACGCAGCAGAAAGTTCTTGGACATTGGCAGGACGTTGTTGACGTTGACATAACCTCTGTCCCAGACATGCTCGATGGGGGAGAGGTCGGGACTCAGTGCTGGCCAAGGTAATGTGGTGATGTTCTGTTGTTGGAGGTAACCTGTAACGATCCTGGCACTGTGACATCTTGTGTTGTCATCCTGGAAGATGAAACGGCGGTCATGACGTCGTGCGAACGGCACAACATGGACTGCCAAGATGTTGTCCCGGTAGTACTGGCCTGTAACACGCCCTGCAACAACATGTAAAGCCGTTCTTCCAGCAACAGTGATGCCTCCCCACACCATAACAGAACCACCCCCAAATCGATCATGTCTGATGACGTTAACGTCTTGGAAGCGCTCGTTTCGACGACGCCACACCCTCCTACGTCTGTCCAAAAAATCAACAGTGAATCTTGACTCATCTGAAAACATCACATTGCTCCAGCGTCGATTATCCGGGTGTTGACGATCCCTACACCAACGACGTCTTGCCTGAATGTGATGATCTCTCAAACAAGGGATCACGCGAGGACGTCGGGCGCGAAGGTGACCCCTATGCAGTCGATTCCGAATCGTTTGGCCACTCACTCTCACACCAGTGTCTGTTTGAAGACGAGCGCTGATCTGATTTGCTGTGATGACACGATTTCTCAAGGCCAAGGTACGGATAAATCGATCCTGGGCTTGAGTTGTCGCCCTTGGTCGACCTGAGCGTGGTCTGTCCTGTACAGATTGTCGACCTGAGCGTGGTCTGTCCTGTACAGATTGTGTATCACGGTATCTGGACCATAGCCTGCTTATGAGAGACTGAGAAACATTCATCGTCCGCGCCACAACCGCCTGTGTTGTGCCGATCTGTAGCATGCCAAGGGCACGTAACCTTTCATTTTGTGTAAGCCGACGCATATCAAAATTTGTTTTCTGGTCACTAAAACAATTAAACTGATGTTTCCACCCTGGAATTCAATGCCACAATGACTGTAAAATTCAAAGTCAGAGTCGTGCAAATCTAGGGTTGGACCCCCGTGATGATCCCAAGCATCACCTGCATTCCATGCGGTATCTATTGGTGCGTTTGGGCGTCACATGTAACTGGAAATGTTTCTTCTGTTAGGTTCTATGGTGACTTTTTTCGTAGTCATTTGCATATTTTAGTATTATGCCCCCAAAATCAAATATCCCCTACTTTTTTTGAATAGTATAATTAATAAAACAATTAATTTTTCAAATCAAGTGAATTGATCCGGGGACCAGCAGTAAGTTTCCACTTCGCTTACACAGTCTGTTCTTGTTAGTTACAACATTATTTCATTCATTTGAAAAACAGGACCACAAGACACACATGCAATTTAAATAATAAATAAAACACGTAATTTTGCAATTTAAGTGAATTCACCTGGAGGCCAGTAGCATTTCATTCATTCACAGAACGAAGTCTAGTTAGTTTGAACAGTATTTTATTCATTTGAAAGGGATCGAACAACAGACAAGACGTATATATACGCTTTATTCTAACAGATTTCTTTTCTTTTCGAATCACAAACATCAGTGTGTAGCACCATCATTTCACTCAGGATACCAAGTGAACAATGTGGAATGGAATCTTGAACAACGATAACCACTGTGATCCTTGTCCTGTGTTTTAACCAACAGATTTCTGTTTGTATTTAATTCAATTAGCAATTTCATTTCTTGACAAAATAGTCTTTATTTTTATTGAATTTAACTTTCGATAAACAAGTGTCCTAAACTGGTTAACGGCCACAATAACAAGATAGGTATCGCTAGGACGAGCCGATCACCTGACTGAAGTTCCAACGACGTACGTAGCTCATTAAAAAATATCCTTGCCATAACTTCAATCTCTTTGCTCTCGTTGCCAGCTCCATCTTTTCCGCAAATTTTCGTTGGGTTGAATGTTTTCACTATACAAACAGAGAAAGAAATGGTCATGTCTTTGCATCAAAATTTGTATGGGGTTGACCACCCATAATTTGTAATACACAAACTTCAATTAGCATACTAAAAACAGGTAACTATTTGCCGTACATATCACCGTAACCCATCTGATAAACCCGTTATCCTTCCGCCTCAAAATCATAAATATTCACTGGCAGAAAATGTCAATTCATACCTTCTTCGTCTATTCCTGACCAACTAGGACATTTCGGGATTGACACGTGGTTCAATTATATTTCAGTAATAGGCTAGCTCTGTAGGGATTTTAAGCAGCTGGAAGAAACCGGAGGTAAACCCACGAAGTCGGGCAAGCGATATTATTCCTTGGCCCTTACTACCGGGAACCGACAGAACGTCACCATTCGATCCCCCCCAACTCCTGCTTATCCTAATGAATTGTATTGTACAATGTAGTCCCACCAGTATGGGCCACTTGTATAATTCGAATCTTGTGTGACTTAATGTAGAATAGGCACCTTGTGTATCTGGACTGCCATATTTTGAATCACCTGGTTAAATATATTACACTATGTACTTCTATCATTTATCTTGACTACCTCGTCTGGAATGTCGACCTTCTCGTTTAGAGTCAGTTTTACTGGTCACGGACACGGCACTAGCAGCATCACTGCTACCATCACTAGATAGAAGATGATCATAACAGTTGTATCCGCTATCTACATATCTATAAAATAACAACAGTTTATTTAAACATGCCTGTCTATTACTACTTAAACATGCATTATACAAGAGCAAAAACTGTCTATTGTAGGCCCTTCTTTAGGCCTGAAATGTCCTTAATATACCCATTATCATATAAACATAATCAAGTCTAGAAGTGACCGAATGGCTTAGATTGGCATCTATCTCTGTATCGTACATAATGTATCTTTAATCAATCTTCCAACGGCACTATTCAAACTATCATCTTGAATCAGAGGCATTTAATTATTATCTAAATCTTACATAATGTATCCTTTAATCAGAGGAAGAGGACTTGGCAAATCTTTCCACTGAACTAATCAGCCACGGGTTAACTACGATTGCCATTGGATTGGTCTTATATTTATTCAACACAAACTAGGTCATTTCGGGACTATATGGTTTAGGACGAGGTTGGATAGGAGACCCCACTCCTTGTCACGTACAAGGATTGAAATCACGTGACTGAATAACAGACCTTATTATCTAAAGTGTACGGGACCGGTTTACCTACCGTTTCCTGGACCAGAATTTGTGTTCGTGGCGGACGGATTTACGTAACTGGGTTGATTTATCGTCTGTTCGTCCTTCTAACCAATATGTCGTCTGCTCGCCCTTTCCCTGCAATATCAAACATCGGTTATTATAACAATTTGTCAGCCGCATCAACTCCTCAACTCACTAAATGAGGAGTGGTATGACATGTTTTAGGAAGAGTCAGTATACTATGTGAACTCTAGGAGTGGTATCAGGTGTTCTAGAAACAGTAATCATACTATGCGAACTCAACGGAATTGTTATGTTACAAAATATGTATTTTATTGGTACATTGTCTTTTATATATGGGGGTAGGGGAGGGGGAGGGGGTGGCCTAGTGATCTAGAGTACCGCGCTTCGACGTCTAGCTGGCCGGTCACCTCTGGCTTGCGGCTGTGGTTTCGATCCGTGGTGTGAGCGTATGTGGCATGGAAATTGGGGCGTCTTCTCAACCTCTCACTGCTAAAGACCCCAAAGAGCATGCGGATTATTGAAATAAAATTAAACCATATGTTAGTCCTGAAATGACCTAGTCTGTGTCGAGTGGACGTTACACCCCATTTCTCTCTCTCTTTATATATGGGAGAAACAAATTGTGATGTGTGAGAGGGCCTTTACCCATTATGATAAGAAGCCCCCTTGAAACACAATTATAATGTGTGAGAGGGCCTTTATCCTAGTAAATTCATTAAAAAAACATCCTTTGAGCATTCTTTGAATATAAAAACGATACCAAAAAACTATATTTTAAATGTGGGATAAGGAAATTGTGTGTTTTATAGAAAATATATCATATTAACTCGAATATCCCCCTCACATCAACATATAGAAGGCTGACGGCGATATCCGAGTAGAACAAAGGAATTATAGTTTCCAGATGCAGCCTTATTAGAATCGTGTATTATACACCACGTGCAGTCAATACAGATTATATAACACACGTGCAGACAATACAGATTATATAACACACGTGTGTTAATTTAAATAGTTTTAAAATCGAGATTTGTAAAATTTAAATTATAAAAAGTTCCCTTCCCGTCGATTAAAACTTGTCGTCTGCTGAATATAAAGTTTAATAGACCACCGGCGTGAAAACAATTATTGTGGATAAAAAATAGAAAAATGTTTTAATAAAAATAGAGTAGGCTGTCGATTGTCTCTTCACATTGTGCTTTCTGATGGGAGAGGGGCACAGATTATAAAGGGACGAGAAGGAGGGAGTGGGCATCGAGTTGTCTGCGATATCACCTTCGGTGGAAGCGGACGTTAAAACACCAAGAACAACAACAAGTGGGCATCGATCATAAAGGGAGAGATGGGGGGAAAAGGGGCAGCGATCATAAAGGGGTGGAGGGGGTGGTGTTGACCATACAGGGAAAGAGGAGGGGGGGCGTCGATCATAAAGGGAGGGATGAGGGAAAGGGACGCATCAATCATTAAGGGGCGGAGAGGGAGGGGCGTTGACCAGTCAGGGTGGGGCGTCGATCATAAACGGTCGGACGGAGGTGGGAGGGGGCATTAATCATAAATTAACGGAGGAGGGGCGTGACATCGATCTTAGATATGCTTGCTTCAACTGAAAAGATTTATTTTTGAATGTTTTAAGCCATTCGGCTATCCATTGCGCATATCGGTCGCCTGTACAACCTCGTGGGGTTTTCTCTGTGTCCTCTCGTTTCCTCCCACTGTTAAAGACCCCCACGCACAAGCGAATTATTGAAATAAAATTAAACCATATGTTAGTTCCGAAATGATCTAGTTTGTGTCGAGTGGACGTTAAACCCCACCTCTCTCTCCTCCCCCTCTCTCTCTCTCTCTCTCTCGCTCTCTCTCTCCCTCTCCATTGCGCATATTACGTCACAGCCCACGTGAAAGTAAAACAAATGGCAATCTCAATATGACAAAAGTTTTGTTTTAGTTAGACATTGAACTCATTTCCTTGGTTTAATAAACACAACGGTGACGAAATGTCGCTTGAAGACATCCGGACAGCAGTGAAATGTCCCCCAGGAATACAAAACACAAAGACGAGAACTGTTTCTATTAGCGACATATAATTCATAACGTTATTTTACTATGAATACAAGAAGAGGTGTGTTTATATTTTACATGTTGCAAGCCCGAATCACTCGGTACACTATTTGTTATTATACCCTTTATAACGGTCACTACGTCATACTGATGATATTTAAAGTAGTAGGGGATAAAGGGTTTCATAACTCGGATAAAGTAGTAGGGGTTCAAAACTCGGACAATTGTAATAAAAAACTGATTTGACAGTTTTTGTCAGTCAGAGAGAGAGAGAGAGAGAGAGAGAGAGAGAGAGGGGGGGAGGGGAGAGAGAGAGAGTTTAAATATTATGTAGCTCACGAATGTCTTAATCCTTGAGTGAAAACTAGGTGACCCAGAGGAAACCCACGGGGTTAGGATAGCGACCCTATTATAACATTAATAGTTCTAAGCTGTGTCGGGTTTGATGTTAGTTCCTCGGAATATTCATGTCGGATTTCTCAAAGAGAAAAATATACTAAACGAGGTTTAACGTCCTACTATTCTGTTCCTACTGGGCTTATGGATACAAGCAAACACTACTATATACTATTCTAACTGCCATGGGGTCTTTTAATAACACGCCAATATGTATACGGGACCTCTTTTTCTGTCTTATCCGAATGACTATACGGTGTCAATCTGTTTAGATACAATAGATTAAACACATTTGGTTTATGAATAAAACAATACGCCCCGAAAATGAATCGGATATATTGTTCTAAAATATCCGTCAAACCGTAGCTTTAAATAGGAAACCCGATGTCCCACGTGTGACAAGCTAATATATATTTCATCCTCGATACGGAACTAGGTTCAAGTCGTGACACACAATGTGTTCGGTTCCGCGGTTCCACTATTACAGAGAAAAGGTCACGAACTGGAGAGGTCATCTCGACGGAAGTTAACAGCGGAAAAACACCGGACACGTGGAAACAATCGTATTAAAGAATTTATTTGTGTGAACATATGTTGTTTATCTGAATCTAATTCTCACTACAAGAACTCAAGTTGCTGTCTTTCTTTGTAGAAACATCGACACCACAGACAGAGAGGGACATGTTGGATTTCTAAAGAACAACGAAATCATTATTTGGGGATAATTTTTAATTAAACGGTAAGAATGTAGTTTTATAAGTTCATCGATATTAATTAAAACAACCAGCCTGTTATTATTATAAAATAAATTGTTATTAATTAAAACAACCACCGTGTTATTAGTATAAGATAAATTGTTGTTAATTAAAACAACCAGCTCATTATAAACACAATTGTTGCTAATTAAAACAACCAGCTTGTTATTAGCATAGAATAAATTGTTGTTAATTAAAACAACCCGCTTATTATAAACACAATTGTTGTTAATTAAAACAACCAGCTCATTTTAAACACAATTGTTGTTAATTATAGGATGTTAGTATAGGATAAATTGTTGTTAATTAAAACAACCCGCTTATTATAAACACAATTGTTGTTAATTAAAACAACCAGCTCATTTTAAACACAATTGTTGTTAATTATAGGATGTTAGTATAGGATAAATTGTTATTAATTAAAGTGCTTCAAGTTTTTATTCTTTGAGTCATACGACTCATCAGATACATAAATATATACAAACATTTACAAACTTATTTACAATATAGAAAATTGTACAATATAAAGAGTTGAACAGTGTAGGCTAAATAAAGTCGATTATCGAGTTCTTTAAATGTTTGTCTCTTTTTTTTAAAAGATAAACATAAAAATATACCAAGGTTACACAATTCTTTGAAATTGTTGGCTTTCAACAGCTGGATCAGTTTATATACATTTGGATTTGTAAAATAATAGGGTTTAATATAACGTTGCGAATATCATTAAAAAGGGCGCATACTAGAATATGATGTGTTTTGTCCTCGATCTCAGCTAGGCTACATAATTCACAGAATCTTTTTTGTCTTTCTATATTTTTGTACTTACCAATTTCTATATTTAGACTATGTGCAGATAGTTTAATTTTTGCAATATTTTTAATATATTTAAAATGCATGGGTTTTCGTAAGTAATACTGAAGAGAAAAATTAGAAATAAAATGCTGATACAAGTAGCCTTTAGGAGAAGAATAAATTTTGTCAAAACAATTTTGCTTAAAAATATCAAAAACTCTACTCTCAATTAGTATAAATGACTGCCGATCGAAAAGATTGTTTTCCCAGATATAACCGAGGCCCATATTAAACAATTCGTTTTTTATATTTAAGATCCATGTACATTTATTACTTATTAACTCACTTAAACATGATTTTAACAATACATTTGTTGTTGAAGCTACCTTAATAAAATATTTGAATATTCTAACTTTTCTAATATTATATAGTGGATAACGACCAAGTTCATAATAAATCATGCAATTGTTTGTGGATTGGCGAACATTTTTGAGTCTTTTGCAAAATGAACTGTGAATTCTTTCTACGTCTGACGCTTTGTGGAAGCCCCAGATTTCAGATCCGTAGCTCAACACACTGTTCACGTATGTGTCAAATATAGAGATTTTAGTTTCAATGTTAAAGTAATTCTCATTACATGTTTTTAAAATAGCATATAAAGCTTTACGACCTTGGTCAGCCCGATGCTTTTGTGTTTTTAGAAATTTACCATTGAAATGTAATAACAGACCTAAATAATTAAATTCATCGAAGGTATCAATATTCAGACCATTGTAATGCCATTTATCTTTTCCTGTTAACTTATATCCGTTTCTAAAAACGACAATTTTAGTTTCAGAGACATTTACAGTCAAATTCCATTTAAGTGTGTAATCATTTAGTGAATCTAATAGTTTTTGTAGACCCTCTGGTGTTTCTGAAAAAAGGGTTTTATCATCGGCGTACATTAACAGGAAGAGGTTTAATGATGCTAACGATATAGATGGACAATCATCATTTTTGACATTTGGTCCGACATCATTTATATAAAATGAAAATAGCAGCGGTGATAAAATTTCGCCTTGAAAAAGTCCGGAATTACAGTTAAAAATATCAGATAAGTCCCCTTGGTATTTAACTCTACATTTTACTTTGTCATATAGTGAACGAATTAGTTTTAGGATTTTACCATCAATTCCTTCATGGATTAATTTGTACCAAAGACTTGAACGATTAACAAAGTCAAATGCTTTTGAGTAATCAATGAAACAACAATAGAGACGTTTTTTACGTTTTAATGTACAATTAATTATTGTTTGTAAAACAAATATGGCATCTATAGGCCTTTCCGAAAACCAAATTGTGAATTTGTTATAACGTTGTTAATTTTATCAAATGTTAATATCCTTGTATTTAAGATTGACGTAAAAAGTTTACCGAGGCAACTTAATAATGTGATACCTCTATAATTGTCAGGTATATTGATGTCACCTTTCTTGTGTACAGGTACAATGTTACCTATACACCATGCTGTTGGAAAACATCCAGAGCATAATACATTATTGAATAATATTAACAAATAAGGTAATAGTTCATTTGTACAATGTATTAATAATTCATTTAAAATGTTATCATTTCCGCATGCTTTACCAGCTTTTAGGTGTTTAATGGCTTCGAGTATTTCAATGCCTGTAATAGGCCTATCAATATCTGCAATCAGAGAATCATTAATACTTAATAGTAAGTGCAGGAGGGCTGCATCACACACAATTCTACACAAAAACAAATACACGGATACGACATCATACTCAAAGACCACAAACATAAACAAACCAAAAAGAGTGAATGGATCCGGGGGCTAGCCGTAAGCGTCTACTGCGCTGTACAAAGTAATTATCATGAATATGTAAGTAATCGTCGACAATTCGATTATTATTTGTAGAGACTTTCTTTGGGAGATTTTTTAAAGTGTTCGTGAAACTCGTTAATTGCAATGGAGGGGTTTAATTGTTGTTTTTTTTTTCTTTTTAAATATTTTATGGAAGGTGCCTGGATTGTACTTACGTACGTAATTCATCATATTACCTTGTTGGGTCCTATAGGTCCGTTTAAGTTTAATTTCCGTTTACTTGTAATTTAGTTTGGCTGTTGATAGATTTAATCGATTTTCTAAACATTTGTTTCTATTAAAGATATTTAAAGCATGTTTATAATTTTTGTATAGTTTATCGCATTTAGTATCAAACCATGGTTTGTTATATCTATTAAGACTTCTTTTGTGATTGTTTTTAACAAACGATTTGTTACAAAAAATTGCTATTAATTTATTGTTATAAAATAAATTGCTATTAATTAAAAAAAATTATTATAGGAAAACTGTTGTTAATTAAAACAACCAACTTATCATCATTATAAACTAAATTGTTATTAATTAAAACAACCAACTTATTATTATTATAGTAAATTGTTGTTAATTAAAACAACCAGCTTATTATTATAGTAAATTGATGTTAAATAAAACAACCAATTTACTATTAGTATGCATACAGTAAATTATTGTCAATTAAAACAACCAACTACCTCCTGTTTCAACCATTTTTTATTATGACAAAGGGGTAAGATGGACCAGCCTCTTTCTTCACAACAGCGATTTTATAAGCGTGATTTAAATTGACCTTTTTATGTATCAGAACGTTTTTATTTTGTGTTTGTGCCAATCTTAAGGTGACTTTTGATCTACACGGACGATTTCATTATGTGTTTTTATCAATTTTCAACACATTAAGTGTAAATAATTCAATTAAATCAACGAGCTGATATTAATGGCAGCCGCTGTGACAGGGTTAGTAAGCTGTGTTCACTATCCAGAGTAAGGTGACGGTTTACGGTCCAGGCAGTCTTTGGGTTTGATATGCCTATGCCTATTGGCCTAGAAAGCTCCCCATAATATTCCAAGCGTGCATTTCCTTGTCAGTGATGCAAGACGGAGCCCCGGACAGAGACAGTGTCTAGTCGTTCGGGTGGAACGAAAAGCAACCACTTTGTTACATAATTACTAAAACTAAATATATGTGTAACCGTGATAGGCAATGTAACAATATTTTAAAAGTTAAATATCCAAAAGAAGTAATATCTGTCCCTTTTAAATAGAATTCACACCCAAACAACCAATTATCTAATAAAACGGGATTCACTCCATAAAACCTCTCATTTATACTATATTATTTAATTTATTATCTATTTATTTATCATGTAGTCGTATATCGTAGTTACCTCTGTCCGTCGGTCAATAGTCTACACTTACTTGTGAACTCGCTAATAACAGGAACAGCTACAGTTATATCCCAAGGGTTTCCGATAACAGAAACACCTTACGTTATCACCTGTCAGAACAAGTTTTGTTAAATAAATGGAAATGGGGTTCACCGTCCTACTGTTCTGCTCCAAGCGGAGTAAAGAAGACGGGTGGGCTAGGGGAAATGAAATGTTCAGTTCCAAATGGATTAATTAAGACGGGCATACGACGTGCTATGCAGGAAATGTTACCCAGGTAGTGGCGCTACGGTCTACTCTTCTTCAGATTAAAACTGCCAAGGGATCTTTTACATTCTCAGGGCCTCGCACGTTTTGTAGAGTAATAATTGGCACTATGAAGAACTAGAAACCTATCAAGTTTTAATTATCTCTTGTTGCCCTTGATCAGTTTTTATCTTCTTGTAAATGCTTCCATTACCAATAAACAAACGCCTTTGATGGGGTTGACTACACGGACGACTTCGCTACTGTGGTCCCGTGTTTCGTTGTCTGTCAACCCATTGTTTTATTTATAAATATTATAATGTATTAATCCGTTTTGTATATTTTAGACGATGGTTGGGTTGTACTCCGCCACCATATTGTTTGTGGTGACGTGTTTGTAT
The DNA here is from genome assembly GCA_036850965.1 of Patella caerulea. Taxonomy (NCBI): domain Eukaryota; kingdom Metazoa; phylum Mollusca; class Gastropoda; family Patellidae; genus Patella; species Patella caerulea. The sequence goes on from JAZGQO010000002.1 coordinate 2,846,564, forward strand.
CCTAGCAACTGTCAGACCCCTGACAACATCTGTCAATCATCAGCATATCGTAATCTACCAACCGGGCTTCAGAATGAACACCAGTGTATGGTCCTAGAGCGCTTACAACGCGACATGCAGAACGAAAAATTAACAAGAGACAGACAATTCAACAGTATTCTAACGTACGTAATTCTCTTCCAATTCAATAAAAAAAAACTTGACAAATGGGGTTTAACGTCCATTCGAATTCAACATTTCAGCATTTGGAGGGAACCGGAGCACTCGGACAAAACCCACAAGTTTGGGCACACGAACCCCCTCCGTGTCAGGTACAAGCTTGGGAATCCAAACCTCAAGTGATTGACAGACCTTATGATCTAAATCCCAATCAAAAGACCACTAGACCAATCAAATCTCTGTGTAAGAATTCTAGTGTGGCGCTTTGAAGGCACAATCTTCCTCCCATCACGTTTTGTTTTTGTCCCATACTAACGACTAGACCTTATTCCGCGTCATGCACACTTGAAAACCCGAGAAACGCCAAGATGGAAACCGAGACCTCCACCACAGTTAGTGATCCAGTACCAGATTCGCCGATACACCATGGCCCCTTTCTTTCTATACGTTATATACATCAGCCACAGCGGTCCCTATTCTTTCTAATATCTTATTTACACCGACTACTGTGGCCCCCTTCCTTCTTATACCTTATTGACACCGACCACCGCAGTCTCCCTTCCTTCTAATACCATATTTATACAGAACCTACATTCTAATATCTTATTTACGCCGAAGATCGTGGCCCCTCTCTGTCCCATACCTTCGTTACACCGACCACCGTGGTCCCGTTTTCTTATATACACCGAATCAATGACCCCCTTAATTCTAATACCTAATTTACACAGAATGTTTAATTGATATAAATGATTAACTTGACGTACATGTGTTTGAATATTTCATCGTGTTATTTAGGAAATTGTCTCGACTTGATATTAAAATGCAAGCTGGATTTCATCGTGTTAAAGATATGCCGAGTGCCAACAGAGCGAGAGGATTCCCAGCTCTTAAAGATATAACAGTGGCGAGAAGTAAGTTTTACTTTTTGTAAAATATTCTAAACATTTTAAACAACGAGTCGTTAATCAATTCTTATTGTAAAAGATGGATTTGATTGACAAATCAATAGGCTTCTTCCTGTCAATAGGACAAACAAACAATTTCAGACGGTGCTAATTAAAGTTCGTACGAATGGAAAATGTCGAACACATCGTCTTTCGGTCTATCCATGTCCTTGTTGATGGAGTGTGCGTAACAGAACCATTGAAAATAGGATATTGGGGAAGAATAGCCGGAAACGTAAATTTCAGTGTATATCAGATTGCATAACCAATGCATAGTATATGTCAGACCTCATTATCCCACTGCATAGGGTATATCAGACTTCCTTTTCCCACTGCATAGTGTATGTCAGACTTCATTATCCCACTGCATAGTGTATGTCAGACTTCCTTTTCCCACTGCATAGTGTATGTCAGACTTCATTATCCCTCTGCACTGTGTATATCAGACTTCATTAGTCCTGTTGTTGTATAAATGTAACACGTTAACCCCCGTTTTATTTCACGTTATTTGTTTGTTTCAGATTGCTACGAATTGAAGATGAGTGGTCTGAATCTTAGCGGAGTCTATCCACTCAAACTTCCCAGTGGATACGTCGTTAACGTTTGGTGCGACATGGAAATGCAGGGTGGTGGATGGACCGTGATACAGCGACGTTTTGACGGATCCGTGAACTTTACGCGAGGATGGGACGATTACGCTTTCGGATTCGGAAACGTGAATTCCGAGTTTTGGTTGGGCAATGAGAATATATATTACATGTTGCGTAACACGAATTACACGCTACGGATTGATCTTCTGGACTGGGAGGACCAGCACGCATGGGCACAGTATGATTACTTTAAAGTGGCGAGTGAAGAGAATAAATACAAATTGACGATCAACGGGTTCTCGGGAACAGCCGGTGATTCCCTCGCCTATCACAATAATATGTTCTTCAGTACGATGGATCGCGATCATGATAAATGGTACGCTAGTTGCTCCAATAAAGATCAGTCCGGTTGGTGGTTCAACGCCTGCAGTTACGCGTCCCTCAATGGGATATTTCATCCCAACGGAGAACAGAACATCACGCCAGATGGCGTTATCACCGGCATCACGTGGTTCGAATGGAAACAGAACCTCGCGTATTCGATGAAGCGCGTGGAGATGAAGATCAAACCGAGGGTAGCCTTAATGGCGGAAGCAGAAGGCCTCATCGGAGGATATGACTGATTTTAACAGTTGTGTTCCTGAACGAATACACCGACATTTATTCGTAGAGAATTGTCTTGTTTTGCCTAAAATGCTAAAGTATGTGAAAATATTTTCTGGTCACAGAAGAGTTTCTTATGTATAAATTCATGTCATTATATAATTGCAAGTGTTTTTTTTATTTAACTTCTTTTAACACGTCCTGTCGTGAGATAGTGGTGGCAGCTGAGCACACACACACACAAACAGCAGGGGCGTGGGGCGTGTTCAGGTAGTTGTGTCGGGCGTGGGGGTGGGGGGTATCAACGTGATGTCCGGACTGAGGTCTTCGGGAGTATTAGAATTTTATAAAGTTAAAAACTTCGGGACACGATTTCAGATCATTTAGACATCATACATGATTATAATTGAGTGAAGCCAAAATGGTGAGAATTCTTCGTACGTTAGACGTTATTTGAACGACGAATACTCTGCCCCCTTTAAGCACACGTTATCGGAATGACGAATGCTCTGCTTCCTTTAAGGACACGTTCTTTGAATGACGAATACCCTGTCCATGGTCTGGTTGGGTATTCGATCGGTTGTCAATTAGACTTAGGTACCCAGTTGTCAATTAGACTTAGGTACCCAGTTGTCAATTAGAGTCCAACTTGGGTAATGGACTGTCAATTAGAGTTTTACTTGAGTTTTCAGATGTGAAATAGAGTCTAACCTGGCTGCTCGTTGATAATAATAAGGAAAAGCTTACCTTGACATGGACAAATCCGCGGTATTTTATAATAAAACCCTTTCCTTGAAGACTATCTTTACATGGTTGACTGATGTGGATTCTACCTGCCTAAAAAATACACCAGATACAGGACATAGAAAGGACTGTGTACGCATGTACCGTTACATGCTCGGGACTGTACAGTACAGCGCATTGGGCGCTTAAAGTAGCTAAGTCTCTAACTCAATATCATCCAAAAACCTCAACATTGAAAACACAAATTATTTGTCAATTTAAATCAACATTGATGCTGTGATCTTACCGGGAAAAGATGGGCTTCTGATATCCAATATTTAAGACAAAATAAACATTTTACCATTGGTACACGAATCGTGTACAATAATGCGTTTCAACCCCAGTTTTAACAAGAGACTCGAAGGGCGGGGCTACACACATTGTACCAAATCAAACGGCGTATGTAGACTGTAATAACCAGACGCTAGAAATTTGCATTCGATTCAGACTGTTGGCTTATTTCGCCGAACATAACTGATTTGAAATTAGAGTAAAAACGGAAACCATTGAATGTAAATTAGTTTATATACATTCATATTACAGTATTATAGGCGTTGCAACCCACTTGTGTCAATTTCTAAGCCCAAATGTTAGCGATTTAGCTCCTTTAAGGCTGGCCCCAGAATCCATTCACCCGATTTGATATGTACATTTGTTTGTGATTTCTGCGTCTGCGCATTCTATTTTGTCCGCAGCTTTGTTTTGTGTGTAGGACGGTCCTCCTGTTCTTACTATTAAGTGTATAATTGTGCAATGCGAGAATGGGGGATTTTGCTGGGGCATCCTAACCCAACCCAACCCTAACCCAATTATGCAGTGTCGTTTTCGAATATTTTTCTTTGAACTCCAAATGTCAGCTGCACATTTATATGAACGCCAAAGAGTAGATCGATGAACCTCGATGTTTCATCTAATCCGAACGACTGGACTGAACGCTTTTATTGTCAACCGCCACGTCTAGTAAAAATGTCAGGGGCAAGTCATTGGTAACCTTTTAGTCCAAAACCGGGGGTGGATCCAGGGATTTTCTCAATCGTATCTTTAATATTGTTATATATATAAAACATATCACACTAAAAGATCAGTGAGTGAAGATCAGATTTATTACATGTGTTAAATGGCATTATTTAAAATATACCTCACTATAAGATCTGGCCCCGAGTTCACAAAGTATTCTCAGATTTCAGGTGAGAATTTACTCAAACTTGTTCCCCCTATTTTAACTAGAGCTCTTTATAAAACTTTTGTTGTTTTAATGTATCAAATACATGAATGAGAAACAATGTGCAAAGTTTGGTGTTTCTGCATCAAAGATATTTCTCATAAACAGTGATTGAAAGTTGGGCAAATTCTTATCTTAAGTCTGAGAATGCTTTGTGAACTCGGGGTCAGATGTAATATGTGTCTTTATTATTATATGAAACCTACCTCACTATAAGATTGCATCCTAGAAGCTGTATTTACAGTATCACCAAATAAACAATACTGGGGTGTTCTTCTACCAACTAAACCTGATGCTACGCTACCTATATGCATACCTGCAAGGAACAAAACACCGTATTATCGGTTTATCTCCCTTAATAGTTTACTTGGGTTAAAGGGAAATAACCGCGTCGACACCATTCGGATGCAGACCACCACTAATTTTCCCCCTATGGCGCCAACGTTAATTCCGTCATTTAATTCTGGCTTCAACCTCGAATCTACTGTTCATTACATGAGCTTGGTTGATTTCTATGTTTCCCACTCGATAACGAGGAGTTCCGTGTTCACCGAGAAAGTTCTGGCGTGGTCACCCTTTGTTAGTGGTGTAGGTCCCGTGTGTATATTTGCTGGCTGGCGTGACCACCTCTTGTCAGTGGTGCAGGTCACGTGACCACCTCTTGTCAGTGGTGCAGGTCACTTGTATACATTAGCTCGTTGAACTGGGGGCCCGGCGTTGGTTCATCATGATTTTCGGGCGCCGTCTCCCCTTTTGGTGTAGAACGGGGGATCTGACAAGAACAGCTGCCTAGTCGTTCAGATGGGATGAATAACTGAGGTCCCTTGCACACATTGGCATGCACGTAAAAGAACCCTTCCCAGTTGTAAAATCGCAATAAGCCGTTAAAAATTCATCTCGTGATTCTATACTGTTTTGCTTAGAATTTAATATAGATTACATTACCTATTCTAGCTTTAAGATTATTTCCCGATAGCGGATCTTTCAATGTTCGGGCTTTTTCTAAAAATTCTAGTGCCAATCTAGCCACCCTCTGCGCATGATCAGGTTGTCGATCTGGTACGCCACCCGCCACCATGTACACAGCGTCACCTAGTGTCTCTACCTTAAATATAAACATATTCAATAATGGAACGGTATACATCAGTTTGTTACGTCACGGAAGACCGTTCCAGAACCAAGTTTTGTGAATTATGGCTATCGACTGTTGCCGAAAGGACGCTCTAAATCAGACATTAACTATTTCAGATCGCGCTGTAGGATTTCCAGCTTTGTCGTTGTTGTACCTCTCTCCTGTCGCAGTTATGGGTTCGGACTGTTTGTTGGGCTAGCTAGCACCAATACGAGAGATCAACCACCAAATATTCAGGGTCAGATAGAAACATGGGATAGAATAGCAATCTTTAACCCCGTCTTACATAACGGACCTGGGAATTGTTACTGAATTAACTTTGTATTAGAAATAAAATAGTTTATAGCTCTCTACAATACCTTGAAATAAATAAAAATACCTTGAATAGTTTATATCTATCTACAATATCATCAAAGAAAATAAAAACATTGTTGATACATTCTACAATCTGAAGGGCGGAAGCTCGAGCACACATCTCCGTGAACCCGACTAAATAACAAAACATCACAGATACACTGTCAAACGACTGAAATATAAAACATCACAGATACACTGTCAAACGACTAAAATATAAAACATTACAGATATACAGACAAACGACTGAGATAACAAAACATCACTGATACACTGTCAAACGACTAAAATATAAAACATTACATAACTTTCAGTGTATACCGTCACGTGTATGTTGGTGAATAACATTGTATAACTTTTAATGTATGACGTCACGTGTATTATATAACTTTTAGTGTATAGGAAATATAATCAATAAAAATTCAGCAGGAACTTAGTTAACAATAATTTCTAAGTCAACCAAATTTATTATTTTTTTAGGTTTTTATTCCATTACTTGAAACATATGCCAACTACGAAACAAACTCACAGAATTTCATGCGCATGGAACCGACACAAACCGGAAATTGAGTCAAGTTGCGACAATGGCTTCCAGCATCTCAAAATGGGCATGTGATTGATTATGTACATTTAGTTAATGTGTAATGGTGCACTTCCGTTACAAGCCATAACGAGTCGATATATTTATCCCGTGATAGAAGGAAATGTCGCCAATTTATCACAATTTTCAGGTCTTAAAATCTTCAATGTCTGCATTCAACTTTAATGCGTTTCCTATCAAACTTGTATTATGTTGCACATTTCTACCGGAAATTGTCTTTTATTGAAGTTGGAATGTTTTAGTATCATATTGCGCTCGAGGGTTGAAAACAACGTTGCACGTGTTGAAAGGATGTCAAGATTACATGTTTACAGATGTTTTTACCTCACAAGTGTTGATAGGATCTTCACCATTTTTTAATCTAATAGCAATACTTCTTGGCATCATAGAATAAAGCAATGTATCACCTTTACGTCGCCATTGATCTAGCTTTTGTAGATTCTCAGCAATTTGACGACTGGCTTCCACTTGCTATAATAAAAAATAACATGTAATTATTTAACAGAGAGAGAAAAATGAGGTTTAACGTCCGCTCGACACAAACTAAGTCGACCATGTCGGGAGTAATACATGGTTCAATTGTATTTCAATAATTCGCGTGCGTGTAGGGGTCTTTAGCAGTGGGAGGAAACCGGAGGTCCCGGGAGTAAACCCATGAGATTGGACAGGCGACCCTACAGCTTGTCACGTACAACCGGGAAATCGAAACCACGCCAGTTGACTCAATGCCAGACCTTATGATGCAGCGCGCACACGCTAACCTTTGCCCCCCCCCCCTAATTATTTGATGTACTGGACAACGTCATCAGAAATAAAATGGTGGTTGACTGTTCTTATGAAGGCATGTATACTCCACACAGTGTGATATAAGATAAATTTTGTCCAGACAGCGGAGCTACGGATTACTCTTATATCGAATTCCAGGTGCCTGGGGATCTTTTATGTACACGGGACCTCGAATTGTCGTTCTATCCTAACGATTATATACCTACATCGCTCTTTTCCATGCCCTCTGACATACATCACTGACAAGTGGAAGCACTCCTCAAAATCTACATCAACATGCTCGGTAAAACGGGGATCGATCACAGAACCTCGATTTTAGCTATCCAACACCCTTTTCACTGAGTCACCGCGACTTACGACCAAGTATCTGTCATCACGTTATTAATAAAAAAAAACCCAACAGATTTTAAGATGCTAAAGTAAATACGCCTCCAGACATCTCCCGAATCCCGGTGCATGCCAGTGTGAATACGGGTTCCGCGTTTTTTGCCCCAGCCGAACGAAAAGACGCTGTTCTTGCCAGGCCTGTCTGGGAGCGACCTCGAGACAGAGTCATAATCACGTGATCGCATGGAGCGATCTGTTTGATATTTTTATCACCATTTGATTAACCTATATCAATAAATGTAAATTTCACTGACAATAGTAATCTATTATTTAATATAGTAATTTCCGTTTTTTCTACGTGTTTTTTAACAAGGTAGTGATAACCTTTCATTAAACGAACATATTATTCCGATAATGGAATTTATCCCTGCATCTCGCCATCAACTCCACCATCTCTCTCTCTCTCTCTCTCTCTCTCTCCCTCTCTCTCTCCAGCCCCTTTTTTCTCTCCCGCCCCCCTCCGCCACCCTCTTTCTCCCTCTCTCTCTCCCTCCTCCCCTCTCTCTCTCCCATCTCTCTCTCTCCCCTCTCTCTCTCCCTCCTCCCCTCTCTCTCCCCTCTCTCTCCCTCCTCCCCTCTCTCTCTCTCCCATCTCTCTCTCTCCCCTCTCTCTCTCCCTCCTCCCCTCTCCCTCCCATCTCTCTCTCTCCCCTCTCTCTCTCCCTCCTCCCCTCTCTCTCTCCCATCTCCCTCTCCCCTCTCTCTCCCTCCCCTCTCTCTCTCCCTCTCTCTCTTTCTCTCTCTCCCTCCCTCTCTCTCTCTCCCTCTCTCTCTCCCTCCTCCCCTCTCTCTCTCCCTCCCCCCTCTCTCTCTCCCTCCTCCCCTCTCTCTCCCTCCTCCCCTCTCTCGCCCCTCTCTCTCGTCCCCTCTCTCTCTCCCTCTCTCTCTCCCCCTCTCTCCTTCCCTCTCTCTCTCTTTCTCTCTTTGTCTTGATGTTAGTACCCTACCTGATCGACACGATGTTCGAGCTGTGACGCGTTATGCCAACCATAGAACCATTTCCCGACTGCTGTCATACATATTCAGATCATTCATAAATAAACCAGTTTTCTGCATATCTTCGAGATCGGTTATTCTTTAAAATATAAATATCTTCGAGATCAGTTATTCTGAGACATAGTAAACAACAATGCTTAGTTAAAGATACATTATGATAGATTAGATAACGAGTTGGCAGTTCTCACTATAAAAGTTTAAACTAGATAATGCAAAGGTAACTTGCCGAACATTTCAGGCAAATTGATGCATTTTGAACCGAGATTTAAGCGATTGAAATTTCCACATAGCCTCGATCATCATTACTAAAGTCAGTACGATAAAAAGCAAAGTCCCGTTTATCCATTTTTTGATTTAATTATCAATGAGCGTTAAGGAGCATACATGATTCTAATCCAGTCAATATTGAAGGGTAGCGTTGACATCGAGAGTTCATTGTGGTCTGGATAAATTAATAATTTAGATAACATTTCAGGCCTAAAGAAAGACGTGCAATAGGCAAATTTATCTCTTGTATAATGTATGTTTAACATGATTAATCCAATGTTTAAAGACCTGAAAGTTCTCGCTATAATATTTTCAAAATAGATAATAAAAAATAAATATAGTGAAGATTGCTGTACAATTACTTCATTCTGAGCTGGGCGGATCATGGCTGTTTTAAGAATAGTGTAGCCTCGATTGTAATTGCTACCGATAGTAAACAAAGTCTCGATTATTCATTTTTAAACTAACTTATAGATATCATGAAAACGTCTAGAGAGTTGGGGAGTGTATGGTTAGCACGTGTGCACAGTATCATAAATCCTGCCATTGAGTCAACTGGCGTGCTTTCGAATCCCCGGTTGTACGTGACAAGGAGTAGGGTGACGTGTGCAACCTCGTGGGTTTTCTCCGGGTCCCCCGTGCCGGGGTTTTCTCCCTTGCTTTAGAGCCCTACGCGCAAGTGAATTATTGAATATGTTAGTCTCGAAATCACCTAGTTTGTGTCGAGTGGACGTTAAACCCCATTTCTCACTCTATCTAAAGAGAGTTGATTATGAGCTTGGTATGTGAATAAATGTCTAATTCATGATTTATATATGATTTTAGACTAAACGGAAGATCTGCTATAGTCACTAATTACCATAAGGAGGAATAATTAATATTATACAAATGATGTTTACATGTTTACATTTTACCAGTATATAGTCTCGTACAAACGTTTTCCAGTAATAAACCGTTATTATATTGTCCCAGTATATAGTCTCGTAGAAACGTCGTCCAGGAATAAACCGTTATTATATTCCATAGAATTTGTTTCTTGTAATAAACCGTTATTATACTCCATAGAATTGTAGCCCGCGTATTTTCATTTATATTACTAAATTACTCATTGAAACTATCCATAGATAATACGCTACTTAACTCTAAATTTGACATTTTGACACGTGGTTTAAAGCGAGGTTTTCATATTTTTACGTTATGTTTTTAAAATGTAATTAAATAAAGACTTAAAATAGATGGTATCTAAAGACCGTCCTTCCGTGTTTGAAAATTTCCTATTAATCCCACAATTCGCTATTGCCAGTTGAGAAATTGACAAAAATATCATTTTCAAATTCAAATTAAAACATTAAATGGGGGGTGGGGAGTATTTGTGTTATTATTTCCGGTGTGAATGATTATTAAGTGTGAGCATGATACCTATGACCGTATAACAGTGCGTTGACAACCAACTAAGCCAAAAAAATAGAAACTACGAAATTCTAGCTCTAATAATTAAATCATGTAGACTAACATTATTTTTCTTGTTTGCCTTATTAACATCCAATAAATATAAAGACGTATAGTGTGGCGACCTGCTTTTTATCGTCATTACCCCGGGTGGAGCGGAAACCCAGGCTGTTTAAACCCCTTTCCATTCTGCTGTATTGGGCTGGTCCACCTGGTAGAAATCTATATATTTTAACAATTAACTCAAATCGTATTCACCAGTTAAAGAGTTGTAGTAATCACCAAATGTCAGATGATTTCAGATTATTTCTTGAAACCGGATAACAACATTTACATCTCAAGAGGGTGCCGCTAACCTCGGGGTGACCGTTACGTGTGAAATGAAACTCGATTCGTAGATTTGCGTGACATAAAGATTGATACGTTATTAACCCCATGCGTCCTGTACAGGCAGGAGTAATTGGCAGAGTTGATTCGGTTTTTCAAAACACAAGTTTGTCCTGGCCTGATCTACAATTCAATTATTTTTTTTTATTTATTCAACAGACAAAAATTAATCTGACATACCATTCAAAATATTCTAAAACCAAATTCTCTCGAATCGGGATAGTGTTTCCTTCTGCCAATAATTTGACCAGATCGTCTGATTTATGTCGTTTAATTCATATATGGGATCAATGCAACTTACAATGGCGTACTGAGAAAAGTTGTTAGACCTTACAATGGCGTACAGAGAAATGTCATTAGAACTTACAATGGCGCACAGAGAAATGTCATTAAAACTGACAATGGTGTACTGAGAAATGTCATCAAAACTTACAATGGCGTACAGAGAAATGTCTTCAAAACTTACAATGGCGTACAGAGAAATGCAACCATTTTCCAATCTGGAAGATATTTGAGTTGTCCTTTCAGTAGTAGTTTTTTGTAATGTGTACACTTTTTGGAAGCACTTAATTTGGAAGAACCATCAATATATCGACTAGCTTCTAATTCAAATATAACAGTTTGAAAACTCAGAATCTGAAATTCACAAAAAAGTACAATCACTATGAAATATGTTTTGATCAGTTACCATATTCGGACTGGAATAATCGAAACTAAATGAGAAATCTGTTTGGTAGAGAGAAAGAAATGGGATTTAACGTCCACTCGACACAAACTACGTCATTTCGGGACTAACACATGGTTCAACTTTATTTCAACAATTCGCCTGCGCGTAAGGGTCTTTAGCAGTAGGAAGAAGCCGGAGTGCCCGGAGGAAACCCACGAGGTTGAGAAGGCGTCCCGATCTCCATGCCACATAAGCTCACACCAGGGATCGAAACCACACCCGCAAGCCAGAGGTGACCGGCCAGCTAGAGGTCGAAGCGCGACACTCTAGACCAGTAGGCCACCACAACCCTCCTGTTTGATATTAGCGTATACAATTTACCATAATAACAATAACGTGTTTGACGTTCTAACATCAACTGACAGACTACCGCCACCCAGAAAACAACCATCGCCAAGAGGGGTTGCATCACGTTACGAACGTCCCCTGGATCCAGAACCTCGGTTTGATATTTGTTGTTATTGTTTGCAGTGTCCACGTAATTTGTCTGCTAGTTTGTTTTATCGATTGTGCATGGTGTGCGGGTCCCCTGTCATCATGCTGTAATTACTATTAGTCAACCATGGCTACCAGACCACGGTCCCTTGTTAGGGACGTGTCTCACTTTCTATTACTAATACTTACGTTATCCCACGTGAACTCCACGAGAGGTCTCCGTAGACTGAATTTATCTGTGATTTTGGTGTCCTTGACCTCTCCCATCATGGTGGCTAGACTTTCACCAACATGGCGGATAGTCATCGTGTTGTCAAACACAATACAAAATGGAAACAGCTGAAAATAGAAAAGCACCAAATAATCCTTATATGATTCTGGGAATCCAGTGTTGGGTATATTGGGGTATATTGATGTATCTGGTGAAGTTTCACAAAATCTCACTCAAGCCACATCCAGAAAATCTCACTCAAACCAGAAAATCTCACTCAAGCTGTATGCAGAAAATCGGTTACCAAATATGGCCAGATACGAATGTGTGCAATTCTTATATTGACCGCTGTGTATGTCCCGGTCCTGGTGTATGCCCCGGTCCCTGTATACGCCCCGATCTCGGTGTATGTCCCAGTCCCTGTGTATTCCTCGGTCCCTGAGTATGCCCGGTCCTTGTGTATGCCCCAGTTCTGGTGTACGAACCAGTCCTTGTGTATGCCCCTGTGTATGCCCTGGCCCGATGTATGTCCCGGTCTTGGTGTATGGCCCGGTCCTTGTTTATGCCCGGTCCTGGCGTATGTCCTGATGTATGTATCTAAACGATTTGATAGACTCATCGAGTCACGTGACGTGATTTCTATTTCTTAGATGGTGAATGACAATCCGTAGAATCCGCTGTCAACCACTAGAAAACCCATACGCACAGGCGAATTACTGAAATAAAATTGAAACATATCTTTGCCCATCCCCACTCTCTCGCTCACTGAACGGATAACTTTATCTATACAGTTTCCCCGGTAACTGACAAATGGCACGTAGCCGTGTTTAATATTAAATGTCAGATTTAGGAGGACAATTATATTGATAGAGTACCAACATCCGTAATTCCTGCTGTTGTTGATTTGTATTGACTCATCCATTAACAACGATAACCAGATTCTCCTCATCTAAATAGAAAGGAAACATTCTCTTTATCGAATTTCGTTTGTCAAAAAATATTTTACGTGTATGGGACCTCTAATTTTGTACGGTCGCCTAAAACTAGATGCTTTCTATAGTTAGTCCCTCTCGTACTGAATTACTGCTAATTCAGGTCGACCAACCCGAGCATAAAACTCATGTATACCACGTCACGTACTGAACTACTGCTAATTCGGGTCGATCAACACGAGAATCAAACTCATGCATACCACGTCAGTTATTCCAATAACACCGACTGAGAGACTGAGAGAGAGAGAACTGGGGTTTAACATCCACTTGACACAAACTAGGTCATTTTGGAACTAACATAATTTTATTTCAATAAATTGCTTGCGCGTAGGGTTCTTGAGCAGTTGGAGGGAACCGGAGGGCCCGAAGAAAACCAGCGAGGTTGGACAGGCGACCCTACCCCTTGTCATGTACAACCGGTAAAAAGAAACCACGCCAGTTGACTCAATGACAGGTTTTATGATACAGCGCGCATACCCCAAACATTCAGCCCCACCTGTAACAATATGGTCTTTAAGACCATATTGTGTCTTTGGGAAAATTGTTAAAACAACTAATTTTATAAAATTAAAATCACACGTACCTAGGGAACGTGAATTAAAAGCTATGTATAAAAACAAGTGATGGTTTGGTAAAATCATAACCACTGTCAAAATATTCGTCAAGTTTCTTCCAGTTATTTAACCTATAGTTGGAAGACCATATAAGGAGGATCACCTCATTGTAGTGGTGAGAAATATGAGCTTTATTCCATATTTGGAATGGAATTTAGGGTCAAAGTTAATCTTGGGCCTGCAGAAACCGGGGGATATACAATAGGGGGTAGAGCGAGATTCGTTAGAAACTCACCCAGATATTCAAGCAGCCATTATCTGTTGAGAACAAGGGGCCTGCGAAACCATTCAGCTTGTAATAAAGTTATTTACAACTAATGCTGTAGTATCATTGTCGATCACAAGAAGAACACAACAAAGAAAAAGTCCTACAATACCTATAGTACTACACCCTCCCCCATATGTTAATGGGCAGGGTGTGTTTAAATTCGATAGCAATTTAAAACTATAGACCCACAGTGTTATGACAACATAAAACTTTAGGCCCACAATGTTCCAGTGTCATAACAACATGTACAACACAATTGACAGCGATAATTTCAAATTCACTATATGTATATGAATTTCCATGCGTGTTGTATTACAAGTTTGGTGGTGGGTCTGTCTCCGCCCAGATGGAACGGAAATCAAGATTCGTGTATCCGTTGTTGCACGTAAAAGAACCCTTGACATTTGGAATTTGAGATAAAAATAAGTCGTAGCGCCGCTTTCCTGGCAAATTCCCTCTTGGCAGACTACACGTCGCGAGTCCGTCTTGTGCAGCAAATTCAATGTCTTTTCTGCTATACAACGTTCTTATCTATTTTTGTTCATTTTCCATGACAACAAAAACAAAAAAACGGTCTTGGACCAAGAAATATATATACCTTACATAAAAGTGAAGGATCGCAAAGAGTCGTATCAGCCAACTTAGATCATGTGTTCAGAAGAGCAGATTATCGGAGCAGTATGATTAAGCAAAGATCATAAAACAAATCAATAATTTTAATTAGAGACATAGGTCTACCAATGGGTATGCTCATACAAATACTTCAATCGATTTTCAGAAATTTAAATGAAACCGTGTCGTATCTTGACCTCCTGATTTTAAAATTATCAAACTCGATCAAGAAACCAAGATCTAGTTCAGTTCTCTTTTCTCAAAACATCGCTCGTCATTTTCCTTTTAGCACGGATGCAGACGAGGATTATCGATAAACCTTTCTTGTCGGACATCTATTTAATCATTTCCTATATATACCGTTTTGGATTGATTAATGCCCCTTCAATTTTATATATGTGATTACATTATTTGAATTTTAACACATACTGTGGAATTTACATGTGTAATTATTTTTTCCCAGACAGGTCGGAATCGATATTACATTCGTAACACAGACTTAAATTTCCTTTTTAATCTCAACATCGTATACTTTAGATGTTGGATGCCAAGTGGAAATATTACCCAGCGATACACGTTTGATTGTTTAAATAAACAAAGTCAAATCCCATCGCCTGTACGTCCTACTAATTGGAAATGTAAATAACTGAATTTAATAGCCTTTGATTGGGGTGGAATACAATAGTTGGCGTTTAACGATCTATCGAACCTTTACATAGACAAGCACGCGCTTAAAACGGTACATGCGCTGACCAAGAAAATTCATCCGGATTTCCCGGTGTTGTTACCCTTCTTAGTGGTGCAGGACAGAGAGACAAAGGTCGACATATAGTCGTTCGGATGGTACGAAAGAGGGACATCCGGTGAAAACATTAGTGTACACGTAAAATAGAGAAGACAGCCAGCGCAGGCCATATTGGGACTAACATATGGTAAACATTTATTTAAATATTTCGGTTACGCGTTCTGGTCATTAACATTAGCGGGAACTAGGGGACCTAGGGGAAATGCAAGAGGGTTGACAGGCGCTAATATTCCCAGAATCCCGAAAACAAAAACAAATGAAAGTTAGTAACAAAGTGACAAGAGAGTAAAAACCTTTCTTTCAGCCCGTATTATGCAGTCTGTTAATAAAATCAAGTGAAAGGTAGTAACAAATATAAAGCACATGTTGTGTTCAGGGCTGTATGTAGGATTGTAAAGTTGGGTTGCAGCAGAATGGTGGGGCGCCAATATAATGCCAAAGTTACTGAACAACGGGACTGCCGCAATCAAAGTCGCTAGCAGGTAATTCCGTAGGGCGCCATTTCTCGGGGCGCCTTATTTTTTTTTTTTGGGGTGGGTGGGGGGGTGGGGGTGGGGGGTGCAATGTACCCCGCTGCACCCCCGGTGGTTGTATTGCTATAGTAATGATCAGTGTTTATCCCTGATGTATCTCATATAACGAGTAGTTTATATCTTACATCATCCTACTAACTAGTGTTTATCCTTCACACGAGACAACATATGATTAACCCATCATTAACAATATAATCCGGCTAATAGATTCATTGCTCTATATCCACGCTTTATAGACCAAACCAGACTAGTTAGGGCAAATACGGATCCAGAAAATTTTGTATTCGAGGAGTAATCCGGAAACTTTTGTCTGGTTGGTTGTTATCATGCATAATGTATGAGCCTAAATACTTGTCATGGCCATTATATTTCATTGTGTTTTTAAATAAATTTGACAAATAAAATTATTGCTTGGTAATAAATTATTTATTGCTCATATTGGAGACCAATATGCTACTTTTCGACGGACTACTTAACTAATTTTCAAAATAAATATTGCTTGGTTAATCTGCTCATCGGAAGATCAAATAGCTGTGAGAAACTAACAAATGTCGATTGACTATTTTTAAAGTTTACAACGTCGCGTTCATTGTCATGCCAAGGGACATGTATGATACACAACTTCAATGTCTCAATATTGGTAGTGATAAAAATATACATCACTATGCAATATCTACCATCTTTGTTTTAACTTCGTGACTTTATGAAAGCAACTCATCTTAAGTAAGGCTTCGACTGATCCAGTACAACCGAGGTGACCGAACGGCTAGACCTCGAAGCTCCACGCACTAGACCACCAGGGATCGACACCACGCCTGTAAGCAAGATATGACCGAACGGCTGGAGCTCGAACCACGACCGCAACCTAGCGGTGACTGCACGGCTAGGGCTCGAAGTTCGACATTCAGGCCACCAGATAATCTCTCAACTGGTTTAAGTCACCAATCCAGACCACCCAACTTATCTTGGTTCCGCCCGATTTACATAACTACCATAATGTTATATTGCGGGAAATCAATAAACCCGACAATGACATTTCTGATTCTCTTTGAAGATCAGGTAACACAGAACAAGGAAAACATGGTAATTAAAACAACCTCCAGGGTCACGATAAATATACTGGCCAATATTGGATCTAGTTTGAAACCATTTTGGTTCTACACATTGGCCCTCTCTGTCTTCATACATAAACTTTGAAATATAGACTACTACACCCAACAAATTTAATTAAAGATATATTATGGAAGATAAGATAAAGAACTGGCAATTCTCACTTTGATAATTAAAAACTACTTAAAATAGAGATACGACGTCATCCTTTAATGTTGGAGCACCATTAATTTGCCAACCGTACATTATCTATACTGAATGAAATATTGGACTCGCGTCACGTATTTCATCGAAAAGCACGCGCGGGATAGTGTATGTATTGCGTAATACATTGTGCAGTCAAATTGATTCACTATGAACCGAGAATATTGTGGCTAGCCTGGATCATCAGTACTGATGTCGGTAGGATAAACAAACGTATAGTCTCAATTATCCAATTTTGGATTTAATTATGAATTGAAGTCGAACAGCAAATCGGAACGTAATCCAATAAACATTGCAGGCTAGCGATGCCATCAACAGTTGATTATGGTCTAATTTATAATTAAGAAGACAATATTTCAGGCCTAATGCAATACGCTGATTTACCTCTTGTATTATGTCTGTTTAAAGAAAAAAAAATTATTTCTCAATCCAAATCAGTAAGGCCTTTTCATTTTAAAACTATCAACATAATACGAAGGCGTCCGATTGGTTTTACGTCCTACGGAGACGACATGTTTATAACACAGTCGAAAACAAATATTAATAATTAGGGCCTAGAATAAATATGATAAGCATTTGGATACTGGTTACATTTGATAATGTATATCTAGGCCGTGTACATTGCTGATGATTTGACTTACCTTAAAAAATGTAGTGCCACTAATAGTTCTAAACTCTTCGCTTATTGCTGCTTTCTTTTCGTTTTCCGGTTTAAATCCCTTGTTATGAAAGTTTAACCGGAAGGTGGTATGATAGCGGCCACTTTGTTCTAGCTGTTCAAGTATTCGGACCTCTACGTCGACATTGTAAAACTGTTTTGCACATTGACGTAATTGTCCAATGACGTAAGAACTAAATCCGTGACGTATAGATCTATAAACTAAAACACAACCATATGCGTCCTCGGTCTCTACGATAAATGACGGGCTTTTTAATCTGGGGTAACTGAAGCGTATAGTTTCGTGGAGGTTGTCGATTCCGTTGAGGAAATCACGGTAATGGCGACCAGCCACGCATAATATTTTATCATAGCCATATCCAGCACAAAAATTGACAAAACATGTTCCAAAGTAACCTGAAATGAGAAATTATAAATCAATATTTGAAATGTTAAAGTACAAGAAAAGAATTTTTTATC
Organism: Patella caerulea; assembly: GCA_036850965.1. NCBI lineage: Eukaryota > Metazoa > Mollusca > Gastropoda > Patellidae > Patella > Patella caerulea. Next base: position 2,864,873 of record JAZGQO010000002.1, read on the forward strand.
AGCTTTGATAACTCTTGAAATGAAAAATGATATAGGGCCATGTCCTGGTCTGAAATTGATAAAACACATTCCAATAAAGCTTGAAAAAGAGAGAGAGAGAAATGGGGTTTAACGTCCACTCGACACAACTAGGTCATTTCGGGACTAACAAATGTTTTTTTTTTAAATTTTATTTCAATAATTCGCTTGCGCGTAGGGGTCTTTAGCAGTGGGAGGAAACCGGAGTGCCCGGAGGAAAACCACGAGGTTGAGAAGGCGCCCCTAGCTCCATGCCACATACGCTCACACCAGGGCTCGAAACCACAGCCGCAAGCCAGAGGTGACCGGCCAGCTAGAGATCGAAGCGCGGCACTCTAGACCACTAGGCCATCCCACCCCCACCCCCAATAAAGCTTGAAATGAACAGAGAGAGAGAAATGAGGTTTTAACGTTCACTCGAAACAAACTATGTCATTTGGGGACTAACACATGGTTCAATTTTATTTCAATAATTCACTTGCTCGTAGGGGTCTTTAGCACTGGGAGGAAACCGGAGGAATCGGAGAAAACCCACAGGTTGGACAGGCGACCCTACTCCTTGTCACGTACATCCGGGGATTTGAAACCAGAATTGAAAACATAAACATACAGGCAATATTCAAAAGTGTCTAGTCGTTCGGATTTGACGAAAAACCGAGATCCCGAGTACAAATGGCCGTGCACGTAAAATAAATGTCTTGCCCTCCCAAAATGAAATGCGATTTTATGGCATGTCAGCACCAGCCGGGCTATATTTATGGCATATCAGCACCAGTCGGGCTATATTTATGGCATGTCAGCACCAGTCGGGCTATATTTATGGCATGTCAGCACCAGTCGCGCTATATTTCGCCAAAGCTGCCCTGACAAAGTAAGACGTTAAACCCTATTCCACTTCATTTCTATATCCAGGCGTTACCTGGGAAGGATTACTAGTTCGGTGGGACAGACAAACGGGGCCCCTTGTACACAAGGGACCGTAAAGGATTCCGTGGCAGTTGGAATTCGATATAGAAAATGAAATATAATGGAATTTAACGGCCTACTGTTCCCCTGCGAACCGGGCTAATGAAGATAGGTATATTATGCCATACAGTGTGCTAAGAGGGCAATTTTGCCCGGACAGCGACACTACGCCCTACTCTTATATCGACTTCTGTGCAGGCCAATGCGTACGCGGGGCCTCGGTTTTCTCCCCCTCCAAACGACTAGACAGCTGTCCTTGTGGGGCCTCTGCCCTGCATTATTGCCAATGCAGGGATCGAAAACCCGACTTCCAGGCTAGCGAGCCAGTGTCTTACCCACTTAGCCACTTACCTTCATTAACCCAGATACAGCATAGCAGTAGGACGTTACCCTCCCCCCTCCCCATTTCATATCGTTACCTGGGAAGTGCATCTGGTGATGTTTTCACAATTACAAATGTAGCATCGCCGTATTGTAACTTACCCAGGAATTCATCCATAGTTCTGTCCCTGAGGATGTTGCTACAACTAGATGCTAGATTTAACATTATCTGATCTTTATAGACATTATGTGTGGTGAAAACCATGTTCTTTAATCCAGCATCCTCTAAAATCTTCAACCATTCTTCTTCACCATAATCTTCTTTTATATAGTGCTGGATACTCTCAAACAATAACCCGTACATCGTCTGAAATACAACGACAAATAGTCTGAATTACACAACCCGTACTCAGTCTAAAATACACAACCCGTACATCGTCTAAAATACACAATAACAACCTGGTACACCGTCTAGTCTGAAATACAGCCTGTACATCGTCTGAAATAAAACAACAATAGTCTAAATTACACAGCCCGTACACAGTCTCAAATACACAATAACAATCTTTACATAGTCTGAAATACACAACATGGTCTGAAATAAACAATAACCCGTACATCGTTTGAAATATACAATAACAACTTGTACATAGTCTAAATTACACAACCCGTACATAGTCTAAAATACACAAAAACAACCCGTACATAATCTAGTCTGAAAAGCAACCCGCACATGGTCTGAAATACACAATAATAACCCGTACATAGTCTAAAATACACAATAATAGTCTAAAATACACAATAACCCGTACACCATACTACTAATAATAATCCATTCCATATAAAGGTAGCCGGCACTCATTCCACTTTTTAATGTCTACACGATCCAATTTTCACCTGAATTCACAAACTTCTATTAATTAGCCCTGAAAATCTCGTAAATTAACAGGATCATTTCACAAATTCTTAATGATTAATTCCTTACAAAATTTGAGAAAAAAGATCCTTTCACAAATCAATAATAATTAATTCGCTATAAACCTTATATACATTGGTATATACCTGAAAATCCCTGGATATGAAATGTTCCTCTATCTAATAATAATTAATTCCCTATCGTTTATACAGTTATATACCTGAAATTCTATGAATAGGAACGGTTTCACATTTTAATAATGATTAATTCCCTATAAACATTATTTACACTGTTGTACGCCTTATTCGCTGATCTCCGTCCTCATATCGCTTACTATAAAAAGGAGCTGCTATATATTGTATTCTTTAATCTCCGTCCTGATATCGTCTAATACATGTATTGTATAAAGAGATGTCTCATATATTGAGATCACATAATCATGTACTGTCAGACGAACGAGATCAAGGATGGATGTCTCGGGATTGACACGGAACCGAGAAACACGGAACTCCACTATGGGCAGCTTAATGAGCAAGTATTGTTGTAATATTTATCATGAATTATGTGTTTGTCTCGCTGTTATTGGCACCAAGACATAGCAGTCTAATGAACAAAGATTGTAATATTTATCAGAAAACTGTGTTTGTCTGTCTGTTATTGACACCAAGAAATATAGATATAACATACGTTACCATGGTTTTTGATGACTTGCTGTCAGCTATCTTCACTGTTTGTAATGAGATCACAGTGGGTCAGAAGACAGGCCTGTAGTCACTCAGTTATTGTTCCCTTTGATCAAAGATAGGCCTTTTACGCGACACGTTACCCAAGTACGTCTAATAATTTCTATATAAGATATATCTAATAGTTTCTAGGTATATCTTGGTCAACTTCTAAACATTGATTTATCTATTAACCTATCTATAACAGATCCACAATAACATTGATATGCGTCATACTTAGACAACTTTTACCATAGTCATTAATATCAGAACTCAGATCTAAGTAAACAATATCTTAGCTTTAGTCTACATAATCAAACTCCTATCTTTAGTCTATCTAAACAAGTTCTTATCTTTAGTCTATCTAAACAAGTTCTTAACTTTAGTCTATGTAAACAAGTTCTTAACTTTAGTCTATGCAGACAAACCCTTATCTTTAGTCCATGTAGACAAACCCATATCTTACTGTCTCTGATTGTTATCTGAGAGGTGTTGGATTCCTTACAAGCTAATTTTGTCCCTTATGGAAATGCACACAAGATAATGGTTTAATTCCTATCAATATTGACTACGATTTAATGAATTGAAAATTTGTGAACATTCCGCTTCTTCTGAAGGTTTGAGAATGAAAATTCAGAAAATTTGATAAAAAATTCCAATGTAAGTATATTCAGAATGTTCTCTAACTTAACGCTGCCGAGGCGAAATCCTACGTTAAACCAGAATCAATCTGAAGACACTATCCATCTTCATTATTCCGTTATGTGTAAAAAAATAGGACGGTAAACCCGATTTCATTTCTGAATAAATTAAAACATTCATAAAACAATTCTGTGCATCCGTAACTAAATCGTAACCAGGTTGTAAAAATGGAGACAATATTCAAACAGTGTCAAGAACTCGCTGATCATGGCAACTATGGAAACGTTTATGGATGGCAATTCAGTGAACAATCATAAAGTTTTACAACTTGGGTGATCGAATCCAATTCAAAATACTCGTGTTAAATTAAAAACCTCAGTGATTTACAAAGTTAAACTTTTAACAAATCCATCAATTTAGAAATCCACTTAGTATTTTAATCACAAAATGATCATATGGAATTATTCAAATATTTACACCATGTCAATTTCACTTCAAAAAAATCCAAATTAATACTGAGAGTGGCAGGGTTGAGCCTAGTACGCGCGAACAAGTTAAAAAGACCCCGGGCTACTAGAACGTGTGAACAAGTATTCAACCGATCCGCGAATTGATCTAGATGGAATTGTGGATTTCATTTAAATGGTTAGTTGTCATTTCATAAATTTAAAACTCTTAAGCGATGTAACAGTTTGTCTCTTGGTTTACTATTGATCAGTTTCATCACATCGTCGTCCGTCACGTTGTGTAAACAATAAAAATCTAAATAATTTTCTATTAAGGAATCTGGTTTTATCGGTATTTAAAAACCTGTATCTTATCCCATGAAATTAAGATATTAAAACGTTTTATTGTATTGGGTAAATTAAATGTATACTAATTTGTAATGAAGTTCCCCTCTGTCACACGCACACAATGACTAAATAAACCTTTAATATTCCATTAACTGGACTAAAATGTCCGTTAAGTAGCTAAGTGTCTGTTTTCAATTGGAACTAATTATTGACAGACAGCGGGAGATTTATAGGTACCCCTTGTTCTCGATTATAACTGACCGTCAGCTAAATCACACAGTTGTCATAGTAACAGTACATCGTAATGACGTCATTTCACTTTACATACATTGGATGATCTCAAAAATGCATTGCGCTTCTCGGTGGCGTAACAATGGCGGTATCTTGTAACCGCGCTTCTCTTTGGCTTAACGATGGCGTTGCCTTCGCGGTTTCTCCAAGATGGCGGTATCATGTAAATCATTTCGCGCTGCTCGGTTGCTTGAAGGTAGTGGTATCTTGTAAACCATAACTTTGATTTCATTTAAAAGTATAGCTAAGATTTAAGCCAATGGTCTGATAATTCAGATCTAGATTATGATTACTTTATTCTCAGGCACAAAACCCGTATTTAAAGTCTCGAGTTTCATTATTACGCTAATAAGTCACGATTATCCAGTTTTTAAATTATACTATCAATGTTTAAATTATTCTATCAATTCTTAAATTATACTATCAACGTTTAAATTATAGCCTACTATCAATGTTTAAATTATACTATCACTTTTTAAATTATACTATCACTTTTTAAATTATACTTTCAATTTTTAAATTATAGTATCAAATAATTATGCTATCAATGTTTAAATTATACTCTCAAATAATTATAGTATTATTTATTAAAAATCAGATTGAGCTCGTACATAATGCATCTTTAATCTGTAAATCAAACTTTGATAATCCCACCTACGTCACTCACCCTGGTCATGTTAACCAAGGCATGTTAAACCAATTCTAGTGCAATATGGAATATGATGCCACCATTATTTCGTGTAATTGAACAGAAAGAGGATATTTAGATTAGATTCTAAATCACCACTCGAGTGAAACAATGTCGGATTTGAATGATTACAATTGGATTTGTATTGAATTCAATATTTATTAAAGGGGCGCTGTCACTCTCACCAATAAATATGTCACGACAACTAATTGGTTTCTATCGAATTCAATATTTATTAAGGGGGTGTTGTGACTCTCACCAATAAATATGCCGCGACAACTAATTTACCGGAACGTAGATTATTGAGAAAACCGAATTGTAATTTCCTGTTGATTGTAGATCTATTGTTTAATGATCATTGCAATTTAATCAGGGATGCTGCTCTCTAGATCAACGTTTGAACCTCTAATAAAATTTGTCTATATTAGAGGTCATTGGTTATGCCACTGTCTCGATCGCGATCTCCCGACATTAGGGGTTGCTGTCTAGAATGGTGTCTAGAAGTAGCTATCGGGACATCTACATTGATATATATATATATATGTCACTGCCTATATCACTGTGTATACCAATGTCTATGCCACAGTCCATGCCACTGCCTATACCAATGTCTATGCCACAGTCCATGCCACTGTCTATACCAATGTCTAGGCCACAGCCCATGCCACTGTCTATACCAATGTCTAGGCCACTGTCTATGTCTCATCGTAAAATCTCTCAAACTTATCTTTCATCGAATAAGATTTTAATTGAGAATCAGGGATAATCGATAGGTCAGACTAACTAGCAATACTCAATAAAATACATCACCTCTACACATCATCGTGATCGCTGTCTGTATTATACATGACATCATCGTGATCGCTGTCTGTATTATACATGGCATCATCGTGATCGCTCTCTGTATTATACACCACATCATCGTGATCGCTGTCTGTATTATACACCACATCATCGTGATCGCTGTCTATATGACTTTAATTGAGAGTCGATGATAAGTGGAAATAGAATCAAGCCAATAGCAGTAATCCATGAAACAGATAACACGTCGATAGTGGATTTGTTAGCCTCGTTTTGTCAGGTGCAGTACGAATTGAGAGAGGGAGATATTATGCTTATCCCTTCCCTCTCAACTCGACACAAACTAAGTCATTTCGGTACTAAAATATAGTTGGAGAGGCGACCTAACTACCACTTTACCCTTATTAATCTACCCCCAACAACTCAAACTATGAATAAACATCATATCTCAGAAAAAGATCCATGAAAGGTGATCCTAGTTTATAACGTCTATTAAACATAGATTAAATACTGACCTATATCTAACAGTAACATATATTAAATACTGACCTATATCTAACAGTAACATATATCAAATACTGACCTACATCTAACAGTACCATATATCAAATACTGACCTACATCTAACAGTACCATATATTAAATACTGACCTACATCTAACAGAACCATAAATACTGACCTAAATCTAACAGTAACATATATTAAATACTGACCATACTGACCTATATCTAACAGTAACATAATAAACACTGACCTACGTCTAACAGTACCATATATTAAATACTGACCTACATCTAACAGCACCATATCTTAAATACTGACCTATATCTAACAGTAAAATATATTAAATACTGACCTACATCTATCAGTTCTATAAATACTGACCCAAATCTAACAGTAAAATATATTAAATGTTGACCTATATCTAATATTAAACGTACATTATGAAAGAACTAAATCTGCCTATTGCATGTCTTTCTTTAGGCCTGAAGTATTATCTAAATTAGTAATTATACATTAATTAACTGATCCAAGCCATAGCCAACTCTCGATGGCATAGGTTTTGTTCCATTGGAAATAGACTAGAACGGGTTCAACCATATCTTGATTAATTTAACAATTGGACGGCCGAGACTTTACTTCGAACAACTAGTACGGTAGTTGCAATTATCGCACACATCTTGTCAAACCTTCTAAGGCTACATCTTCGCTCATAATAGAGTAATTTGGATGCATTTTTTAAATTATTCATTTTACAACAAGAATGGCCAACTCTTTATTAAACTCTTAACTAATATACCTTTAACAGGGTGAATACTGACCTATATCAACACAGATTGAATACTGACTCGTGTATAATAGACTACCCCATTGCTTGTTATGTACAAGCGTAGAATCGCAAACCACTACACTTGCGAAGTACGGCAACGCAAACATCTTGGATTTTGATGTGATATCAAAACTCAAAGTCCGTCCATCGATGCTCCATTGTCCAAGAAAATGCTTGCCAAGTTCCATGTCGTACTTCAGTATGACATCATCACAGCCATATAAAAATCCAAGTCCGTCAATCAATGCTCCATTGTCCAAGGAACACGTCAAGTTCAATGTTAAATTTGTAGAGGCTACGGGTCGGGTAACTCGACGTAGACCCCTTGTCAGCGATACAGAACGGAGATGGTGACATGGAACAATGAATTGTCGTTCCAATGGGGGGAACATCCGGGGTACAGTGTTCACATTGATGTGCACGTAAGGAACCTTTGAAGATGGAATTCAATATAAGAGTAGACCGTAGCGCCGCTGTCTGAGAAAAATTCGCCTATAGAACGACGTATGGCGTAAACCAACGACCCAGACTTTGCATAACAGTGCAACGTTAATCAAAGCCCCTTTTATGCGACGGTCGCTCATGGAAAAACAGAACAAGTAGAAGAGCATCGATTGGTCAAGAAATTTAGAAATAACATATTTCAACTTACCTAATTAAATGCTGTTTATAACACGTCTTAACAAATTCTATAAACTTAATCCTCCATCCAATCAACTTCACTGGCTAGTACTTATATCTAATTATAATATTACACTATTTGTTTAACCCATTAGTTAGACATTTCTAATTATCTACATAGTTTACAAGTTTCACTATAAACACTTTATATATCTTCAATAATACCCTCATACCACTTCTAACTTATAATATTTTACACTCTTTCAAAGTCTCTGTAAAAACTTTTAATCTTTAATAATACCCTCATACCACTTCTAACTGGAATGTTTGAAAGCGTGTTATTCTCTTTCAAATTCCCAGTAAAACTTTAAATCTTTAATAACACCCTCATACCACTTCTAACTTATAGGTATTTTAAATAGAGTACACATGTCCAGTCCATTGTAAAACTCCAGATCTTTATTAACACCCTCATACCACTTCTAACTTATAATCATCTTAAAGAGTACAAGTTTCCAGTCCATTTTGAAATTTTAAATCCTTAATAACACCCTTATACCACTTCTTATATTTCCAATAGTTTTCGCATTCTCTTGTTATACGTTACATCGTAATAACATTCTCATACCACTTCTCGTATATATGGGAACTACACATTACTAATCTAATGTTGGTATAGCTTTTAATACACATACGCGAATATATAGACAAGCTGTTTTCTCAATTATGCTGTGTACAACTCTTGTATCGTTCTATAAAGAAACCCGTCCACAGTCTAATCTTTAATAACAAAAACTACATTCTCTTAACTTTCTGCACAAAAACACCCACAGCCTCACTAGATGACTTTATCATAAAATCTTTCAGTGAAATAATTTATTAGCAAGCTCAACCTGGAGTTTAACGTAAAATAATTGTTTGAAGTTTGGCCTTATCGAGTAATCTACTTACTGAAAATGTTCAGACTGAAAGATAGAGTATTTAAAGATATTATTAAGAGCATGATTCGCCATCTTATTATACCTTATCACTTTCCACACACACGTACAACGAACAGAAAGCAATAACTGTTTTCCTTGGAGAGAAGTAAGGAATTGTTAAATGGTTAAACGTGCACACGTGCGTTCAGACGCACACGCATCATCATAATGTTATACGAATAAACTTGTTTAATACGATATCAAATCGTAACCTGACGCGTGATGTTTGAGGCATCTTACTCTAAATAAATCTCAGTGAGAAACTTTATATCAATTGAAATTATTTCAATATTTTCGCCTCCACCCCTTTCAGACATCCTACAGGCGCCACTATTATGACGCATGCTATTGTGAGAATATTTAGCACACTCTTTAGTATTTCAGTCAAAATAATTTGTTGATATGGGTAGATGTTGGTAAACTTTAGTGGTATGGGTAGATGTCGATAGATTTAGGGGATAAGAGAAGATATGGGTAGATATGGGTGATATGAGTGTAGATTTTGGGTAATATGGGTAAATTTGATGGTATGATATTGGTAGATGTGTGATTTGGGTGATAGTCGTGTGCGCTTCACGGGGTTTTCACTTGTCAGTGGCGCAAGCAGTGGTCTCAATCCGTTCTACTCCACTAACCAGGGGGACACTGATACAATGCCGTGGTCGGTCGGGATTTCATCTTGCCAATGGCGGAGCAACACCTATCAACACATTTGGATGGCAGGAATCGTCACCATCCGGACAAAATTCCCCACAAAGAAAACACTACATGACATATGCCCTAAAAGAACACTTCATAATATACGTGTTTATAATTTTAAACAAGAGAGTTTGATTGATACCACACACCCTGTACCCACTGATGTCTAACTTAATGTTAAAACGTTGTTTATCAGAATTAATTCGATTATCAAGTTTGTTTATCAGAATTAATTCGATTATCCAGTTCGTCAAGTATATAGTAAACAAAACACGCCCTAACATACTTGATATGCAAAATGAAATCAAATGGGTAACGAAAATTGACATGTACTTTACTCCGTACAGTGTACTATGGGTGATATTTCGCCTTAAACATCGGCGCTACGGACAACTTTTATAGGTTTTTGTACGTGCAAACCAACGTGCCTTTGTCCCATCCCAACGACTAGACAGTTTATATAACATCACTATAGTTTGTCGCTCACAGGGAAATTATTGTGTATTGGAATATCATTTTTTTCAGTCAAATGGCGGGATTTCGATTTTCTGCTCTTACGTGACAAGTATTGGGTCGCTTGTCCAACGTCGTAAGTTTTATCCCAGTCCTCCGGAAAGATCCCTATTGGCAAGCGAATTATTGAAATAAAATTGAACCAAGTGTTAGTCCCGAAATGTCGTAGTTTGTGTTGAGTGTACGTTAAATCGCATCTCTCTCTCTTTAAAGATTGACTTGGATTCAAGTGTGTCATTTGTCGAGTATCAACCAAGTGTTAATATCAACTTTCATTAATCATATCAGGGTGTGCTAATCAAATTGTTTCAGGGAAAATATAATAATTCTATGTAATACATGTACTATTTATTATCTCATACGTAGAACTAATTCTATGTCTATTGGTAGCCAGATATGTATATATTAACAGTCTATTCTTAGAGATAATCTCACAGATAAGTGGTCTTATTCTAGTACTATCAGTGTGTGCACAGGGGTCGTTCCTGTAGCAGGGAATGAAACCACAACCGCAAGCCGGCACGTATAAAGCACAACACCTAAGACCACTAGACCATCCCAATTTAGTTTTATTATATAGTTTATAAGTAATAAACTGGTTATATATTTTATCACCATGGTATCAGTACTTGTCAGGTAGATATATTATTACACACCTATTAATAATTAATATATTTCACATCATACAATACATCATACAATAGAATTCACCACATCAACGTGTACATTACTTCATATAAAACAGGGAGAGTTAATGAGCTTGAACAGTAACACAATCTGGTGTCCTAGTTTACATCTATTTCAAATAGTCTTGATCATATCATTAGGTGGCCTTGTTTAGTCTCGATCATACGAATGACGAATACAATGGGATTTAACGTCCCACGTGTCTGTACTAACAAGAATATTAAAGGCAGGGTTACACTGTGAAAGCAAACACAGTCTTTACAAGCCTTACAGTGTTCCTACGTTTTGACAAAATCCATATGGATATATCTGGTCGTTAACAGTCATCAATTATAATAGAAACCACTTTACATATATATTTCATGTCATTTCTGTCCTATTTGATAACACGAATTTTAGTTCTGTGATTGGATAATTATACTCTGACCATGTGTTATAAGATATACTCTGACCATGTGTTATAAGATATACTCTGACCATGTGTTATAATAAAATAAAACCAAGTACGAACAATCCAAACCATTAGTCAAAATTCGAAGTCCAATAAAAACGGTCGAGGCAAAATAGTGTAATCAGCAAATGGACTGGTCACCGTGTACAAAATACACGACAAACAGTGGTAACAGGTGTCCGGAAGAGTAAGCCTACCCTGCCTGGCGCCACATCCGCCATCGCTGCATCCAAACTATTAGACGAAATCTCAATGAAATGGCATGATTGGCCAATGGACTATCGGTATACAAAATGCAGGTGATGAACAGTGTTAACGATGTAATAGACAGACATAATTAGGAAGATAATATTTTACGAGTCAATAAAATATATCTTGAATAATAGCCGAGAGAGACATGTTATATTTACCAATCAAGTCAATATGACGTCCATAAAACTTTTTAAAGGTTTTAATGAGTTTATTTCGCAAGTATCCCCGTAGTTGAAGCCTAGATGACAAATGCCTCGATCTATTTAAAAAATCAGAATAAAAGGAACAAGCTCTCGTGTAACGTATTAGCTGAGACACAAACACTCCATAAGCTGGTGATATTGGAATGTTACTACTAATAAATGGAAAGTTAACGATCGGAAAGTCAAAGTCATCACGTTTATCGTACAATTTAACACTAAGTTTATGGCAATTGTCAAAATCGAGACGCAGATCCAAGTAGGAAGCGTGATTGTCACTGTCAGTAGTGTTTTTAATTTCGAGCTCATCAGGATATATGAATTCTATGTAATCACTAATTTTTGGATTGTTCAGTGATAGAACATCATCGATATATCGATAAGTGAAATTAAAATGTCTGACTAATCGTTTATTAGTTTTTACGAGTGCCTGTATGTAATCGGCTATTTTAGTAGATACTTCCACTCTGATTGGTAACCAGGGTCTTTATTATTTTGGCTTCAAATGTTCTATAAATTATTATTTAAATATCTATTTACATGACAAGACTTTAATTACACTCTCTAGACCCTCGGGTGGCACTGGCGTGGTTTCGAAACCCCGCTTGTACGTGACAAGGACTAGAGTAGCCTGTCCAACCTCCTGGGTTTTCTCCGGGAACTCCGGTTTCCTCCCACTGCTAAAGACCCCTTCGCGCAAGCCAATTATTGAAATAAAATTAAACCATATGTTAATCCCGAAATGACCTAGTTTGTGTCGCGTGGACGTTAAACCCAATTTCTCTCCCATTCGGATGGCGGAGGTATAAATGGATTGGTGATATAATTTTAAGATGGTAAATCTATTCGTCTTGTCCAAACAGAGATATCTTCACTCAGAATAAAGTAATTTGAATGAATTTTTTATTTCAGTATATTAATTTTGAATTATCTATTCTGAACCATTATAACAAGAACGACAAGCTCGCTATTTAAATTTTAACTATTTAATATGTTTCTCTAAAAGATTAATAACCTACCTGTTTAAATATTGCCTGATATCATCTACTACTCCATACATTATAATATATATACCATATTACTTTATATCTATATTATATACTCTATTATATCACATATCTACTGGCACCGTTTAACATGCCACATACTCACAATAGTACACAATTTAAAGTGGGCGTTATAGCATTTTATTCATTCAGTAGTAAGGAGTCTCGGTCGATCATTAAATAAGAAGATTTAAGACTCGTTCCGACATGAGTCTAGTTGTCCGTATAGGAACAACAAAAGAAGTCAACCCTTATTCGCATTGGTGTGCACGTAAAAGAACCGTTGTCATTTAGTGGTCCGGGTATATTTTCTCTCAAAGCAAATTGGTTAGTGTGTGTGTGAGAGAGAGAGAGGGAGAGAGAGAGAGAGAGAGAGGGATAGAGGGAGGGGGATTTGAATAAGTGTCTTGTAGATAAAATAGGTCATTTTGAGATTGACTTATGGTTCAATTCCATTTCAATAATTCGCTTGGGTGTAGGGGTGTAGGAGAACCGAGAGAACCCGGAGAGAAAAGCCACGAGACTGGAAAGGTGAGCCTACTCCTTATCACGAGACTGGAAAGGTGAGCCTACTCCTTGTCACAAGATGGCGGTGTGAAATGGATAGAACGTTTCAAGATGGCGGTGTGAAATAGATAGAACGTTTCAAGATGGCGGTGTGAAACGGATAGAAAATTACAAGATGGCGGTGTAAAATGGATAAAAAGTAATGTGACAACCTACCTTATGATTGATCAGCTGTAATTTTATAAACCAATATATCTGGATTAATCAATCACGTCTTTATCGAACTGTCAACCATATAACGACGTGTGGAAACCCGCTTTAAAGTGGTGATGAAGACTTTCATTAAGAAATAACAAAAAGGCGATTAAACAATCGGGAAGCAAACTATTAAACAATGGAGATATCAGGAATAGATTCTTCATACACAATCTAGAACCAAACAAATATCATGATGTGACGTATCTTGTTTAACATAAATACAGATAACATCTGAACTTATCCCCTTCAACACGGTTTATCTGAACTTAACATATGTACGTGTATTAACCCCTTCAGAACAGTTCATTTGCAGATGATAGAACGCACGTGCAGAGGTCGCGAAGGTATTATTGCCCCGCCCTCGACTCCGGCATGACAGACGTACCGGATATCGTGTCAGTCACGTGTACTCGATTAACGTGATTTCAGTTGAGCGAGACTAACATCCACTGTACATGATTGGTTGAAATTATAGTCATGGTCCAGGTTAAATGGTCACCTACGATAATTTTAACTTGACGGAAATTACCGGAGACTGTATCAAATGCGTATTCTGAAAGTGACAGCAGTCTATTAAACCCAGCTCGACCATTAATGGGCATTTATTTAATGTACACATCGATCTATCAATTGTCGTAAAACTAGTCACGTGGACCTATGTCTTAATCTTGAGTTTATTAGTAATTATTATGTATGACGTTATCTAATGAAATGAAATGGGGTTTAACGTCCTACTTGTCTGCACCAACTGGGGTAATGAGAAACCGACACACAACATGCAATGTTCCACGTAGAAAAAATGTTCTTTTAACTGCACACCAAGAACAGGCGCCATTTTGTTCTTCTCACGCCCTACATACCTCAACATAAACAAATTAAAAAATCACGAAAAACCTTCTCGGACAGTTTTATTGATTTACGTAAAGAAAAACAAACGATATATTGGTATTTTATCCACTTTGATATTGAAGCGCCACAGGTAAAAAAACCGGCACCTAAGCGATATTGAAGCTGCACAAGAATATTGTTCAAGCCAGGGGCCAGTTTCACAAAGCAACTTACGATGAAAAATTTGCGTAAGTTGATCGCAAAGTAAACTTACGTAAAAATCGCGTTTCACTAAACTTCTTAACTTACGAAATTCGTAACTTTTATCGTACAGTTTACGGCAACTCTAACCTTGTCGTAAGTTGGAAATTTTTCGTATCTTTGACGAAATGGTCGCCTTTATACTTTATGCGTATCTGGGGGTAGTTTCACAAAGCAACTTACGATGAAAAATTTATCGTAACGTAAACTTACGAAAAAATTGCGTTTCACTAAAATTCTCAACTTACAAAATTCGTAAATTTGATCGTAAAGTCTACGGCAACTCTCACCCTGTCGTAAGTTGTATTTTTTTTACGTATCTTAGACAAAATGGCCGCCTTGTTACTTTATGCCAGTGGTTCCCAACCTGTACGCGTACCACGAGAGGTATGAGCGGGCCTTCCAGGTGGTACGCGTGCACTTTCGAGGTAATGAAAGTTTTTAGTTATTTTTTACTTCACAAAAATGTTTACTGCCTAACACAAGATAATACCCATTATTTCCTCAGTTTGTATATGTTACTATTCTTATTATTATTTTGTATAGGCCTACTTACTTATATTTAATCTCTATACTTCTTTATCTATTTCTTGATTGATTAATCTTTTTTTGGGAAAGAAGCAGATAGCCCACAGCCCTCGCATTGAGTTGAGTTTTTTTTTAGTTCTTTTGTGTGTTCTACTTGTAAAATTATTCAAATAAAGTGCAGCTATGGCGGGTGTGGCGCCAGACAGGGTAAGCTTACTCTCCCGGGCACCTGTTATCAATGTTTGTCGTGTAATTTGTACACGGGGAGCAGTCCATTTTCTGATTACACTATTTTGCCTATTACGTTTTTTTAGGACTGCGAATTCTGTCTTATGGTTTGGATTGTTCGTACTTGGTTTTATTTTATTTGATCGAATTCTGTTTCTCTGGAATCAGGTGGTAGCCTACGTGGCGACTGTATGGGACCTCCGGACAAGTGGTACTCTATCACAAAAAGGTTGGCAACCATTGCTTTATCCGGATCGACAACTTCGGCGAGAGAGAATATTTAGGGACACCCATACGGACGAGGAGTTAGTTTCACGTAACAAACTTGATTGGACCAGTAGGCCCCCTATATTACATGTTGTTTACTGTATTAAAGCGGGAATTTCATATTTTCCAAGAAAGCCAAAACATATTTATTTCTATGTCTTTTGCTCAATAGGTTGTCAACTCACTATTATACAATCATAGGCATTATTTTCCACACTGAAACATCTTTCACATGGAAAATAATAACACAATTACCTCCTTGTTTTCCCATTTCCCCCGTGCAATAGCTATCTTCAAACGTTTGAATGTAATGTTGAAATTGATATTTTTGCCAATTTCTCAACTGGCAATAGTGAATTATAGGATTATTCTTTAACAAGGTTGGACTGTTTATAGATAAAATCTATTTTAAGGCTTTATTTTGAATATATTTTAAAAATATAATTTAAAAATATGAAATTGTCGCTTTAATGATGATATCAAAACCGCAACTTACGATCGAAATCCTACTGTACAACTTACAAGTCCTGATGGCATTACGGTAGGCCTACTATGACACACCTAGCTTCCAAAACTCATCACTGATGCACATGATCATGGGGTTAGAGTACCATCAGTGTCTAGAGTAATTTATCGTGTTTCACGAGCAATAACAACCCGTGTTGACGATTAATTATCAATAAATTTCCCTTAAAGAGTTGGCCTACGCCTATCGCGGCAAAGACCGACAGGTGGGCCTACTTCGCACAAATATTCTCCCAAGCTCAGTCTTTCGATTACCTAGTCAGACTGCTGCTCAATTTTCCTTTCAGAATTCCATAATTCTGCTCTACGCCCTCAATCGAAACACCGAAAGCTGTCCCAATTTTGTTTTCGATTTTTAATGTTCATGCTTTCTATTAATTTCGGCTTTTGACAGACTGTCAGACGACGTATGCTACTATGTCACGCACTATGGCGTAGCAAAGAAAAACATGTAAACAAAAGGCATGAAATTAGCTTTTTATTCATAAGTACACAGCTACATCTTAGCGTATATATAAGGAATATATCATTTCGTCGTTTATGTTTCAAAAGGTTAGGATAAAACCAAATATAACGGTTATAATGCCGAATTTGTCAACATTATGACTGTGGGAATGTTTACAGAAGTTTGAATGAAGTGACGTAACATGACGTCACGACCATTCGTGGCGTATCTACGTAAAAAGATACGAGAAAAAGTTAAGAAAAAACTTACACCGGCCTTTGTGAAACCGGCGTAAATAATTCGTATCTTCTTCGTAAGTTTTTTTAACGTAACTTTTTTTCTAAAATTTTACGAACTTTTTTTATACTGCCCTCAGGAACTTCGTTGGGAGAGAATATTCAGGGATAGATTAAACCCTTCCGACATCCATACAGACGAGTTAGTTTCGCGGTACAAACTTGATCAGACCAATAAATATATTACATGTTATTAACTGTATTAATTATGATATCGAAACCGCAACTCAACGATCGAAATCCTTGTCATCTGTAGTGTACAAACTACAGTACAAGTCCAGATTGCATTACGATAAGGGGAATCACGTGGCTAAGTAGGTAAGGCGCTGGCTCGCTAGCCTGGAGGTCGGGTTCGATCCCTGCATTGGTCGAGAAAGTTCATCTTGATTTTCCGAAGTGGTTTCCCCTTGTCAGTGATAGAACGGGGCGGGGGGTTGACAAGAACTGCTGTCTAGTCGTTCGGGTGGGACGTAAAACCGAGGTCCCGTGTACACATTGGCGTGCACGTAAAAGATCGCTTGGCAGTTGGAATTCGATATAAAAGAGTAGTCTGTAGTGCCGAAGCCCGGGCAAAATTCCCCTCATAGCACTCTGTATGGCGTATGTCCGTCTTCCATTAGCCCAGGTTAGGTGTAGAAGAGTAGGACGTTAATCCCAATTTCATTTCATGCATTACGATAGGCTACTATGCCACAAGTAGCTTCCAAAAACTCTTTGCTAATGGCACATGGGGTTAACGTACCATCAGTGTCTAGATTAATCGCCTTTTAAGTTTTGTGGTCAGGATCGGGTTTACCTACTATAGTACCGGAAAGGTATGCCAATATATATAGCCTATAGGCTTGGTAGACTCAGGCTTAAAACTAGGTTATCGCGGGCCTTCGGTTGTAGGCAAGCATTTACACTACAAGTAGGCCTACAACATAGTATTTAATTTGAGTTATCACAAACAGGAACCCGGGAAAAATAATCTCGGTAGGTTAGTTTTCATTAAACAAGATTGTGGTTAACGCTCGGTACTACTATTATTATGCCCAGTATTACTACTACTAGACCCTGTAGGCCTATAAGTAACTGGGGCTTTAAGAGTAAGCCTATCGCGGCAAAGACTGACACTAAGAAAACTTATGCCCAATAGAAAACGCATCACTTAGTTTTTCGTATAACAAAATGATCCTGTAAACATATCTTTTTTTATTTTGCTTCTTATTGTGAACAATATTCAAATGGGAACACATCAATAACAACATATTTGTACACTTATGGATGTTTAACCTGTAACCAACGGTACAAAGTCAGATGGGTCATAAGTGTACAAATGTGTTGTTATTGATATGTCCCCATTTGAATATTGTTCACAATAAGTATCAAAATAAATAAGATATGTTTACAGGATCATTTTGTTACACGAAAAACTAAGTGATGCGTTTTTCTATGGCGCTCAGTATATTTTCCCGAACTCTGACTTTCGATGACTTGTTCAGGCTGCTGCTCAAATTTCCTTTTAGAATTCCAGAGTTCTGCTCAACTGCCCCAATCAAAAAGCGGAGAGCTGCTGGGGTCCAATGCTACTGTGACACGCGCTATGACGTAGCAAACAAAAACAAGTAAACAAAAGGCTTGAAAATATCATTTTATTAATAAATACACAATTACATCTTAGCGTATATATAAAGAATATATCATTTCGTCGTTTATGTTTCAAAAGGTAATGATCAAATCAAACATAGCGGCTATAATGCCGACATTGTCAACATGTAGGCCGTGGGAATGTTTACAGAAGTTTGAATGAAGTGACGCAACATGACGTCATGAATGGTCACGACGTATTTACGAGAAAGGATACGTGCAAAAGTTAAGAAAAAAATTACGCCGGCCTTTGTGAAACCGACGTAAATAATTCGTATCTTTTTCGTAAGTTTTTCTTTACGCAGTTTTTTTTCTTAAAGTTACGAACTTTTGTGAAACTGCCCCCTGGTCTCTAACAAAAACTTCAGTGGATAAATTGTTAAATTCCTTTCAGTATTTCCATAGACACGATGAATTGAACGGGTCTTTACATACCCCGTATGTAGTAATATCACCATCATCTTTATTCGCCGTAAATCAAATTGTTGGACCCTTTATATCCGATTGAATACAAATCGAGAAATTATCTGGCTGGTATTTTGATTTCCTAATCAATTTTTCAATAATTAACCTGGGTACATATTAACGTAGGAGTAATCAACCTGGAGGTACATATTACCGTGGGAGTAATCAACCTGGAGGTAATATTAACGAAGGAGTAATCAGCCTGGGTACATATTTACGTGGGGGTAATTAACGTGGGGGTAAATATCAAAGTTAATCAACCTGGGTAAAAATCAAAGTGGGTTAATCAACCTGGGTACACGGATTAATCAACCTGGATACATATTAACCTGGGTGTAATCATCCAGGGTACGAATTAACGTGGAAGTAATCCGTGATGAATTTGATATTTTCTGAAAGATACAAACACGCAGAGTTACTTTAAATAAATGTAAATATATGACGCCATAGAGCACATATTTGTTACCCAATATTCTGTTATTTCTGGCTTCAAGTTTTACTTCATACCAACGTTTCAACTTTATTCTTTAGATAGCCCACAAATATGACACATGCTCTATCACCCAGACTTAAAGGGACTTGTGTTTAACGTCTCTATCACTCAGACACAAAGGACGGATTTTTAACGCCTTTATCAACATGATTGATCCTTCAGTAATTTTGAGACTAACATCTGATACGTTTCTTTCTAGTTAACACTTATAATATCCGTCTACTTATAACATACAATCTACTTATAAAATACAGTCTACTTGTAACATACCGTCTACCAATAACATACCGTCTACCAATAACATATGAAGAGTCCACGGGAAGAACGATCTAAGTCAAATTTTTGTCTTTTTGCATAAAAGGCAAAACAAAGTTTTGGACGAGTGGATATGCTCACAACTTCAAAATGATGTTTAATATGAATCATAATTACCAGTACCACAACTGACTTCCACTTTTCAGCCAGATTAAGGTCATTTCAGAAGGGCCTTGTTTCGATGTGACTCCTATCATTTTTACCTGAAATTGATTGTTCCACAAAAAGCTTATAAATTTGCTACCAGATAGCGCCATTAACTGGGTTCCATTGAAAATGTGACTTTGATCTTTTTTCCCCTGTGCTCTTCATATGTTCTATTACTTGTTGTTTGTGGAGTTTGAGATAACATTGGTGAATATCGAATAACGTAACACGATTCAACTTCACACTGCCCATTTGAATTCCTTCATGACGAATTCATTCGTAAAGACTGGTATGGATGATATTAAGCTACTGTTGACACATCAATCATCATAAATCACGTGACCCCTCTTCTACTATCTCTATATTGATACAAATGGAATCAATGAAATAGGGTTTAACGTCCTACTTACCTGCTCCAACTAAACTAATAAAGACGTGCATATACCATATAGCGTGCTATGAGAATAATTTTACCCGGACAGTGGCGCTACGGCCTAGACTTATATCGAATTCCAACTGTCAGGGGGATCTGTTACATACACCGGACCTCGATTTTTCGTCCCTTTCAAAGGACTACATGTTGTCCCCTGTCAGGCCCTTCTGTAGGTTACACCGATCATTTACTTGAAGAACCATCCCGAGTGTTTCACGCCTGGTTCTCATTTGTCTGACGGGGTGTTTGCGGTCTGAAAGGGAAAGTTTGCCTAATCGCACGGATGGGACGATAATCCGACGTGTACCGTGTTGACAAGACTATAACCCCACCCCCTCACATTCCTCTTCACCATACGATTATTATATACAAAACGACAAGGTGTCTGTCTGTCGGTTGTTTTATACAATAAAGCTACATCTAAACATATTCACTGTTTGATAAAAATAACTCGTAAGTTAGATATTGTTGGACATATAGTCAGTCGTATAAACACAGGGACATAAACAATCAGAATTTCTGACCCTGGCGATATTAATTAAATATACAAGAAATTAAGATGAAATGAGCAACTGCCAAGGGATCTTTAAAGTGCACGCCATTGTGTACACGGGACCTCGGCTTTTCGTCCCAACCGAACGACTAGACAGCTGCCCTTGCCAGGCCCTCCGTTCTTCAACACTGACAAGGAGAAACGACGCCGGAAAATCTGGATGGACTTTTTCGGCAGGGATCGAACACCCGACCTCCAGGCTAGCGAGCCAGCGCCTTACCCACTTAGACACGTGATCCCTATGTTTTCAAAAGAACATCTGCAGCACCCGGTGTTCAGTTTGTGTTTTTATTTATTGGATCAGTATTTCTGCGAGACGGTTCAGGAATACTGACCGTAATCTAACAACAAGGCCTGGTACTTTTTTTCTCTGTGTATATTTCTCGAGTGGATAAGAAGAATGTAAAGCCTATCAATATCAGCCAATTTACCAAATTCCATATTTTTTCATATAATTCGCATTGTTCCTTGTTCAATATATTGATATTACATAAGGGTGGCTCATTCGTCGATAAACTTCCTTAACATTTTCCAGTCTGGGATCATGAAGTTTTACTTAAGGTAGAGAGAGAGAGAGAGAGAGAGAGAGAGAGAGAGAGAGAGAGAGAGAAAGAGAGAGAGAGATGGGGTTTAAAGTTTACAAGATACAAACTAGGTCATTTCGGGACTAACATATGTTTCTATTTTATTTCAATAATTCGTTTGCACGTAGAGGTCTTTACGGAGGAACTGGAGGACTCTGAGAAAACCCGCGAGGCTAGACAGGCGACCCTACTCCTTGTCACGTTCAACCGGGAAATCGAAACCACGCTAGTTGACTCAATGTCAGGCTTTATGACACAGCACGCACGTGCTAACCACTCCCCCCCCCCGCCAAGTTCTACTTAAACGTAAGATCTGTTTTGTATGGTCGTCTGTCAAGCCCCATGGGTTTTTCTCTGGCTCCCCCGGTTTCTTGTCACTACTAAAGACCCCTTCCGGCAAGCGGAGTGCTAATATAAAATTGAACCTTATATGACCTAGTTTGTGTCGAGTGGACGTTAATTCCCATTTCTCTCTCTCTAATTTATAAAGCAAAGTATAAAATCATGAGTTCTCTTTAAGTAGACATGTCAAGTCGGTCTAGGCCACTTTATTAAATTTAGTCAGTATTCTGTGTTAATAGGCTTATATGAAACTTTATTACATTAAGTGTTGTATTTATCCGGTATTCTGTGTGAAGTAATGTTTATAGGCTGGACGACCCGACGACATATTGTTCGAGTAGCAATCATCTTGATAAAATGGTCGATCATATATATACTGACTTGAATCAACAGTCGAACTAAAGGCAGAAACAGGCAAACTTGATTCCACTAAAAAACAAGAAGAGAGAAATTAGAAACAGAATGTGTTTACATATTGTTCAGGGTATATACATATTGTATAGGGTATATCTAACCCACGCTAATATTAAATATAGAACATAAAACAAGAATATGAACGATAGATAATCCGCCCTTTATGATTCAATACTTGTTTGTTACTTCTACAGTGGGTTCGTATGTTGCGACTTTTATTTACATTTGAACATTTCTCTGTTCTTTTTCGTGACATAATCTGTCAACAGTAAGCAAGTTGAACTTTCCGCCATTTTTGAATCAATATACACCGGCGTGTGAACACAACCCTCATTTTATACCTAAGAAGAGATTTACACCCTGGAAACAAGTCCTGTACTATTTCCGGTCCGGTCCCAATGTCGACACTCGGCAAATCTCGACAGATTCCGGAACCTACATCTAGTCTCGGCTGTATGAAAATAAGTGATATGTACTACCTACGTCCATACATTTGCGATGTGGCTACCGGTTTACTTTAACAGGAAAACTTGACGCAATTACAAACAAACAGCCACCATGGGCACAGCCATGTTTCACCGGGACCTTTAAAGTAGTTCCAAGACACCATGGGCGCAGCCATGTTTCATCCGGGACCTTTAAAGTAGTTCTAATATGGGGGAATTCGTCATACAGCCGAGAATAGATGTAGGTTCCAGAATCTGTCGAGATTTTCCGAGTGCAATGTCTATAGCCGATATTAATTTTATCAAGGACAGTGACTCTGTTTTGAACACTATTCAAAATAGCCGATAGACACAGATCACCAAATATTCATGGGCCGTCACCAACGAAACAAAGGCGAAAGTTATTTTTAGTCTTTCTCTCCCTTTCCATTTCCCCCTTTTGCATGGTGATTTTTGTTGAGTTTTTGCTGTAGAATCGAAGAAAAGGGTTTAAAAAATACATTTTCTGCCAGGTTTTGGTGAATATTCATGATTTTGTGGCGAAAGGATGCAGGAGTTGTGAGGTTGGTTACGTTCAAAGGGAGGGCCGAAAATTGCAAGGTTAGCTGTCTCTACTTCCAGCTTATCTATCTCAAGTTTTTCATGAAAAACCTCATACATGCTTTTGGGCAAGAGTTTGCCATATGTTGCTCCATCTGTGACAGAAAGCGTTTTACCCAACGAATATTTGGGAAAAAGTTACAACCAGTCTAAGAGTCGAGAATTAACATTGAGTCAATGGGGAAATAATTAGTGATCTGTGGCCCGATATTTATCAAGGGTAGTAACTCTGTATTAGACAATTGATTCGGAGCTTGAATAGATGCATCATAGGTGGCAACCTATTTAATTGTGGTCAATAATTGGTTGACGTGGGAGTAACTTCTCCTGTCTGTATGAGTTTACACGTCTATGGGAAGTGATTGTACAATCAATATTATCGTTGTTAATTACAACAATAATATATTTTATAAATTGTTAATTATATTTTTATAACGGATAGAAAGATGGAGAGATAATACAAATTGTTAAATCGATGTAAAATTAAGATAATTGACTTGTATTATATACCGGCATTCATCTGTTACGTTATTCACGACAAAAATAGACCACTAACAATACAGAATACTATGATGTTATATGTTCACGTCATTGGGACATATTTTATAATAATCTTTACGTGGCATTTAGACATTGGGAAACACATTAACAGAACACAGTGCCTCATTATGTAAGGGTTGGGGAGTTGGACGGTCGAATTGTTAGCTTACCAACTAGGATGGCGGGGAGTTAGCGGCGAAAGCGTCCCGGTGATTTACCAATGTGGTTTCTCCTTGACAGGGGTATAGGATTTGCAAAGTAAAACGTCAAGTCTAGTCCTTCGGATTGTGAACAAATATCCAGGCCTTGTGTACAGACTGGCGTGCATGTTAAGGAACCCTCGAAAACTGACAATCGCAATCCAATTGTTAACAAATATCTACTGGTTGGCGTGCACGTCAAAGAACCATCGATAATTGTAATCAAATTGCTGTCAGGTCAAAATGTCCATGATTGCACGCTGTTTTTGTTTTCCCAATCGGTGCAGAATTTATGTGTTCGACTTTTCGTCCCATGTTTTGTTCTACTGAGAAGAATAAAGAATAGTAAAGTTTGATCATAAATATCTTAATTCAATTTTGACTAAAAGACGCAACCATATCAATTTTGACTAAAGGAGTCAACCATATCTATTAAATAAATACTATTTATCTAATTACCTGACTCGGGATATATTCCACTTCTCGTATAACCCGATTTCTTATATCCATCA
The DNA here is from genome assembly GCA_036850965.1 of Patella caerulea. NCBI lineage: Eukaryota > Metazoa > Mollusca > Gastropoda > Patellidae > Patella > Patella caerulea. Next base: position 2,889,628 of record JAZGQO010000002.1, read on the forward strand.
TGGCCGCTTCCATAACTATACTCATTTATTGACTCCGGTACTACCGGAACCGGAAATGGTCTGCTTTCAATCGGGGACCAATATGATGACGTCACAGGTGATATACTTCTCGCTAGAGCAGGATACGACGTGTAATATTGTCCGTGGTAAGAATGGGGCTCCTGGTAATAAGCAGACGATAATCTTTGAGAGGAGAACGAGGAACTGTTGTTTATGTAATCAGGGTAAGCATGGCTGACACCAACCTGGGGCAGGTAGGGTCTCTCAAAGACCCCATTATTAAAAGTTTGATAGGGTCTTGAGGGAGTGTACGGTGTGTCCGGGGAACATGGCAGACTTCGATAATAATTTGTAGAATAACAATAAGGTACATCTCTATGGCTCGGTAAAGGTATAGGACGAATAAACACGCCGTGGTCGGAGATACTGGAGTCTTCATGTGGTTCACAGTCTTTGGGAAGTTCTGGAGAGGAATTCATATCATTAGGGACTGAAACAAAAAAGGGAATGTTTATTTTTATTTTAAATCTAACTCTACCACGTTGATACATAGTTATGCTGCGTGTTGTGCGCAAAACATGGTATACGTTCGTCCATTGCTGAGAAAAGCGCATACAGTATTAAGTACACCCGTCTCCTTAAAAAAATAACCGCGTGGAAAGCGCGACCATTGGGAGATTTTCTGCTGTATCCGTGCGCTTTATTACTTTATTCTCCTTTTTTTTCTTTTGCATTTTGAGCCCAGATCATCTGCATGTCACCCGTTTCGCCATTTCACTTGCCTACATAAATGTGTCTTGTATACCTCAGTGACGTCACTATGGTGTGGAGGTTTCGGTAAGTTGATCAGAAACATACCTCGTGTATCCATCTTTCTCCTCTTAGCCTTAGGTGAAGAATTTGATTGGCTACCTGCCCTAACCCTCGACACCATCTTGATTGTTTCTGTAAAACAAAGTACGAATATATTTGATAATATTTATTGAGGGTGGAATGGAAAGGTATATTGTTGTATTTAAAAGGCATACTCCTTGCAGTGTTCCGTTAGATTAGAGGTAACCTCACTACTCACTGCTGTAATGAGTATATATTGCTGTTTTAAATTTGACTGGTCAGTAGTCCGACTACCAACCAATGACTACCTGCCCTACAAAAGCTTTACATTTAAAACGCGTGCCAATATTGGACCAAATATGTTTACATAACGTTACGTCATGGCTCACGATTTTATTATGCCCAATTAGCCCGTGCATAGCAGAATACAGCAGTAAAACTAATTGCGTGACAAACGAGGCTATCAGGTCGAATGAAATGTAAACAATACTGTTTGGAAACGAACATACTTTCACCATTTTTAATACCTTAAATCACATTCCAAAGTTTTAGGAAAGACCCAGATTAAACGTAGGATTGTCGTGTTGATTGAACGGGAAGAATAGACACACTCCCTCAAAAGTTCAAATATCAGAAGTCAGAAGTCAATCCAGCAATGGGCAGACATGGATTTCTCGGGTCATTGCTTCAGGAATATGTTAAAAGGGAGATCTAGCATCCACGAACCCTTACATTGTTTAATAATTGTTGTAATTTACACCATTCAATTTAAACGATCAATCTATTCTGATTGTCGGGAACAGCATATTGAGCTGAAATTGACAGCAGATGTCAATAAATCAATGACAATTCGGGACATATTATATTTTAGAGAGAGAGAGAGAGAGAGAGAGAGAGAGAGAGAGAGAGAGAGAGAGAGAGAGGGGGAGGATGTGTTTAACGTCCACTAATCATATCTGGGAAATTTCGTGACTAACATATGATTTAATATTATTTCAATAATTTCCTTGCGCTTAGGGGTCTTTAGCAGTTGGAAGAAACCGGTGTACCCGGAGAAAACCCACGAGTTTGGACAGGCGACCCTACTCCTTGTCAAGTACAACCGAGGAATCGGAACCACACCAGTTGACTCAATGACTGACCTTATGATACATCGAGCACGTGCTAACCATTCGGCCATCCAACCCGCCTAGAAAGTTTAAAGATGTGTGGCTAGAGAGAGATGGGGTTTAACGTCCACTCGACAGAAACTAGGTCATTTCGGGACTAACATATGGTTTAATTTTATTTCATTAATTGGCATGCGCGTAGCGGTCTTTAGCAGTGAGGGGAAACCGGAGTGCCCAGGGGAAACCCACGAGGTTGAGAAGGCGCCCCTATCTCCATGCCACATACGCTCACACCAGGGATCAAAACCACAGCCGCAAGCCAGAGGTGACCGGCCAGCTAGAGGTCGAAGCGCGGCACTCTAGACCACTAGGCCACACCCTCCCCCCCGACAAAATATCTAAATGTGAAATTGTGTGAGATGAAGTGAGTAAACGTACCGGTTGTTTTCATGTGTTTCTGTAAGTTTGTTTGTAGAGTGTGTTCCCGGATCAGTTCATTCTGTGTTTCTAGAACCAGGAACGTGTACTCGTCCAACATCATGTGTAATAGATGGAAGGATCCTAGAAATAAAACAAAATACTATTAAAAACCCGAGTCAACCATCGACTTAAACAGATGTGATAACAGATCATATACCCTACAGGAAATATCCCCCCCACCACCACAAAACACAAAACTGAACAATCGGGCCAAGTACAAGACTCACGTGCTCTGAAATATGGCCCACCCCCACTCCACCAACACCAAACAAATGAACAAGACTCTGTGCTGTGAAACGTTTTAAATATGAAAAACAGATGCAATAGATTTTTCACTGAAAGTAAATATACATTTTAATTTGACTCTGTCATTTGATGGCAAAGTGAAATAGAATTCTGTCGTGACTCCGTGTTTCCTGCGAAATAGATATCTGTCTCTCGGGGAAACAGATGTGTGTCATTACACCATGCTCTCTGGGAAATACACGCCTGTCATTATCCCGTGCTCTCTGTGAAATAGATGTCTGTTGTTACCCCGTGCTCCGTCGCTACAAGACATATTTTTCTAACCCTTCCATGAGACGACTGGTGCCCTGTAAGGGATATTTTAGTATCAACGTTAAGTACTTAGTTTGCCCGATTTAGTTTTAATTAACATTTGAGAATAAATATTTATCCCCAGTGTGTGGAAAGCCACCAACGTTGTTTTGTTCTGAACAAAGTTCTTAGATGGACAAATGTCTACTATTAGAATGTGATTTCAATTTATTTCACGATTTTTGTATGGTTTTAAATGTGTTATTTATTGATTAAAATTAAGTTAAATATTATGAACAAAAACAGGAATCAATTATAGAGCTGTGCAAGAGTCAATATCTATTACAGGATGTGATGTATTCAGTTTTTCAGAGAGCCTATCCAATATTTACCAAAGCTAGAAGCGCTGTGTAAAGTCAAATCTCTCATTATTAACGAACCAATCAGCGACCATTGTAACAGGAAGTTTTGTACAATCTGAGTATTTGTTACTCCGTATCGTGAATATCGTCACTGTAAAACAAAGCTATGTCAGTAATAAGTTTTATGCAGTCTGATTAAAACATACACCCTATTTCGTTTCGTTTTTTATAGTTCAAAATTTCGTTTTACTTGTCTTTACTACACTAGCATCTGGTTGTCCTAGATGACGTGAGGGACTAGCCAATGAAACGGTCTGTTACCCCGAGCTTTAGGCATGTTTTGCATGGAACTGTGGGTAAACCATTAGAAACGTCACCGCTGATTGATCAATCAATGTCTGACGGCATAGGATCAAAATCCGCCAGCTTAATCCCTGACGTTAACTCCAACTAGGCCTATAACTTGTCAGATCTTCGTGTAGCATTGGCTATCGAATTTATAAAGATAGGTTGCCAGGCAACGAAACAAAATAAAAATCTATATTTGACTCAGATTGTCAAATTTCAATATAATTAAAGACAATCAAATAATGAAAAGTTTAGTTAAAATATTCTAATAGAACGCAAACAGTTTGATTAAACTACATCTATGATATTCTAATTGAACGTGTGTTGTGTCAGCGTGGACATGTCACCTGTCCGTAATATGAAATCGTGTTTAACGTCCTACTATTCTGATCCGACGGGGCTAATAAAGTCGGACATACGCTATACAGAGTGCTATAAGGACAGCTACACTACGGCTGCACTACGGCACACACTTATATCGAATTCCAACCGCCCATATGTACAAGAATCTCGGTTTCTCGTCCAAACCGAACGACTATTCTATCTTATTTGCCAAGCTTTCTGCGCTGTGCCACTGACAAGGGAATATAATTACGTAGAATCTCGATGAACTCTCTCGGCCATGGACGGAATCGAATCTCCGGGATAGGGGAGCCGGCGTCTTAATGCAAATTGGGGAAAGGGGGTAACACAGAGAATAATGAAGATAGGCGTACGTCACATATTATTGTACCAACAGATGACTTGACAGAGGCGTTGCAGCCCAATTTTATTTCTCTCGATTAACCCTACCTGGAGAACACATCGCTCTATTAACCCTTCCTGGAGAACACATCACTCGTTCTTATAGACTCACATGGAGAACAAATCGCTCGAATGGCCGTACCTGGAGAACACATCGTTCTTATAGACTCACCTGCAGAACACATCGCTCTATTAGTTCGTCCATCCATTCTGTAAAACTTTCAACAGCAGCCTGCTTTTTGAGTAAAGTTAGAAATTCTTCTAATGCTGAAATGAAATTATAATAATAAAGTGAACACACAATTCACTTTCTATTTAGATTGGAAGCCACGGTATCTCAGTGAGTTAGACGTGCACACTAAATAACCCCGGACGGTTGGAATTATATGATGAGTAGGTCGTTGAACCACTGTACCGGCCACTTTTCCTTGATAACACACTACATAACGTATATACCATCGTCATAACTCACTACATGACGTATATTATACTAATCGTCACGCCACACTGTAACTACTACTTCTCTGTTTATTTAATAACACATAGTATATATGGATATAACTACTTCTCTGATATTTGATAAAGACTTTATAGATCAAATTGTCATATAAATACAGTCAGTAATTTAGGACTTACAATCAAAAATAACCTCCCTCTGTTTGTCATCTGCTGGTTGAACAAAAGCAGCTTGGTCTGAAATCTCCTTTAAATCGACGTCTGTAAGATCGTCCACCATATTGGTGATACTTTCTAGGTTGGTTAAAACACTCCGAGCTGTCTTTAATATAAAAACACAATCATTACATATACTAACCTAATGAATTATTAGAGGTTGGTTAAAATACTTCGAGCTGTTTTTAATACAAAAACACAATCATTTTGTATATACTATAACCTAATGAAGCAGTATAGGTTGGTTAAAACACTTCGAGCTGTCTTTAATATAATAACACAATCGAACAAATGATGTATTCTTATTTATAAACGGGGCCCAGTAATGTCCGTACACGGCCACAGATGTCTGTGTTAAATGAAACAAGTGCTTGGTAGGGTGACGACCAGGGTCTCAACATTTAGATTTACCTGTAGACTTAACAGGCTAAAGCCTTTTTACTTTAATATGTCTTAGAAGTGAAGGTGGGGAATGGTAGGGGGGATAACTGGAATACCCTAGGACCTCTCTTTGTTTAGACCTGGAAATGTATTGTACCTACCTGCGTACAGGTGAAATAATCTAACCTACCTGTGCTAAATGAACAAATGATAACTGACGTTTAACACTCTGTATAAAACTTCTAGAAACTACAAAATAAATTCAAAAATACAGTCAGACTAATTTGGAGACTTGTCAGCAAAGTCGACAGCATCAGGTGTTTGTGCGATTGAATGCATGGTATTTAAATGCTTAAAAAATTTGTCAGTACTTTGAAAACTAAACACGTCGCTGGAAACCGAAACCAAGTATTTTGGACTTCAATTTAATTGTCAAGCGTGAATGGGCCGACGAATGGAAAGGATTTGAATATCACAGGAAAAGGGAGGTAATCGAGTTTTACCATTAGGAATAATTCACTCCCGTTAGACGTCAATGCTAAATCCATAACCACAAATAGCCCGATAATTGACAATCTCCAGACACCAGTATCGAAAGGAGTTAATCGTTCAGGCTTTTCGCTATGCGATTTTCATAAATCAACTCTGATTTCTTCCTGACCCTTCCACCACAAAATCATAAGTATTCACCAAAACCCAGAACTATTTGCAAGATCGCGAATTGCACTTTGCCTTGTTATAAATAAAACTTGAGATATCGGTTCAGATAGGTCCTGTGGTCTCAAGATCCGTATTGTTGCCATGGACTGGGTTTCTCTTGGACTAAAATCTGAGCCGATTTTTTTAAACCGTAGCTGCATGTAATAAAGTTTACCCTTTTTGTTCCAATAATCACCACATTACGGAAATAACCGATAATTATCGACTGCTACCTACACCAGTAATTCAAAGCTTTGTGTATGGCGTATCGTCTAGAGAGATTTATATCATATGACGGAAATAGCCGATGATTACCGACTGCTACCTACACCTGTAATTCAACGGTTTGTGTATGGCGTATTTTCTAGAGAGATTGATAACATATGACGGAAATAGCCGATGATTACCGACTGTTATACATACCTTGTAATTTTACTGTCTGTATGTGACATGGAGTATCTTCTAGAGAGATTTCTAACCACGTTGGTAAATGTCTGATGAAACTTTCTATTTCAGCTCCTAGACTGGAATAAATATATAAATGATGTATTAAAACAATTGTTGACCCGCAACCCTGTCCATACTGCAATAAACTAAGCGGTTATTGCTTGGGCTACGAGTTCTGGGGTGAGAGCTTTGTGTAGACAACGGAGTTTAAACCTAGTCTGTCCCATCCTCGGTAAAATAGAACAAGTATTGAATTCGTGAAAACTCAGTGACTGGATCCAGTATACAGTGAGTGGAGTAGAAGTGTAGATACCGACGATGGATTAGACGCTATAGTTTAAGTGAAATGCACTTAAGTTTAGAAGACGGACAGAGATAAGAGATGACACAATTATTGTTCTTTAGAGAGATTCACCTGAAAATGAAATTAAAACTCGACAGATTGAGCGACATTATCAATTCTTCACCGAATTCCAACTGCTAATGGTTCCTCTGCGTGCACTGAACAGATTGATAGTAATGATTGGAAGTGTTTACTATGGTGGCTGATAGTGGCCATGTCCTGTTGTCACATTATGAATAGGGCGAGATTTAACATGGCCACTATCAGCCACCATAGTTTACCTTTCTGGCATATCTTGTATTGTAGATGGAATAAGTACATCGATTAAAACCTAAAATATAAAGTATATATATGGCTTGTTATCTGATAGCTTTCATTGCATTACACCGGTTGAAATCCGGGACAACATGCAGCTGGTGGCCCTGAGGATGGCTCAGTTATTTTCCCAATGGGTGCTAGAAAATATCAAAAACACTGACGGTAGATGGTGCTTTCAAGAGTATTTCATAATAAGTATAGAAAACCTTGAGTGACGGTTCTGCTTATAACATCAACTCCATATTCATCAAAAACGTAAATTGAAGAATAATAGAAATGTAATGGGGTTTAACGTCCTACTCTTTTGCACCTAACCTGGGCTATTGGAAGACGGGCAAATTGAAGACTAAAAGAGGACTCCCCAAACTACGTGAAACCCCTCAGGGACTGCTCTGCTTATCAATTCGATTATAATCGAAAACGACGTAAAATCAAGACTAAAAGTGGACATAAAACTACAGGTGATAATCAATTATTTAGCGGTTCTCCTAAACCTGTCATACTTTTCCATACTACACTGCATGGTGTATTTCAATTCTAGGTAGATAGACAATTCAATTGTCAAACGACATTGTCACTCATTAATTCGATCAAAACTATATTTTAATATTGTGTTTTGCCATCAAATACAAAATGCGGATGTTCTTGTGAATTCAGGTAGATGCCTTATAATAAACCAAACCACTGTACGTAGATCTGAACGTTGCGATTATAAAGCTGACCAATGAGATCTTACCTTGTATAAAATAGAATCACATAAAGCGATGACGTCAGAGATTATTGACGTATCTAATAGACTAATAAGGTGATCTGGCATACCTTGCCAGAAGTGAAGAAGAAAACTTTCCACCTGAAATATAAAGTAGAAGGAAAGGTTTGCTGGGCAGTTTTAACACATGGCCGGGGCCCCACGAGCATACGGACCTCTTGCAAATCTATGTATGTTGAAATTTGTGTGTTTATCAAACCCTGGATATTGTTCAGAGGTCTGTTTTGATCTGTGCTGTGTCAATGTTTAAACACTACTTACTTGGAAGTGCCAACTTAGAGGACTGGTGGCAATATTGTGAGTTGCCCAACTACCGATAACGACTTCATATTGAACAAGACGCCATATTGAACAACATAGAACAAGACGTCATACTGAACGATACGTCATACTGAATATGGTTTATTACAAGGCGTCATATTGAAGGTGATATAGAGAACAATATATAACACTTACCTCTTCAAAGTTAGCAGTGATAATTGTATCCAATATTCTCTGACAGTGTGTTCTATACATCATCATAAACGTTTTCATCTATAACAACATTTACAAATTACATTTACAAATTACATTTACAAATTACATTTACAAATTACACTTACAAATTACACTTACAAATTACATTTACAAATTACATTTACCCAGAATCCTATAGATATGACAAGAAAAATATTGTTCTGGTTGGAAGAAGGAAGAAATAAGGTCCACCGAGTTTATGTAGTTTATAATTATGAACGAACTTACTTTATCTGTATCTATAGAAGCCGCCAGTATCAGATTGTCGACATCAGGAAACTCGGGTAATAACGTACCAGTTTTAGAACTCAGAGAATATTTACGATTGGATCCCTGGAATAAAATAATAAACAAAGGTATCCAGGCAACGAAATATATGATTATATCCCTGAAATAAAATATCAACAACTCAACTGACCGCCAGAAATTGGGATATATTTTATTTTGTAATAGCTAGACTACAAAACAGACTGTTTTTAACTTATAATAAATACTCGGAATGAAATGGGTTTTAACGTCCTTCTTTTCAGATGTTAATTAAACCATCTATAAGCATTGGAGCAAATCTGGTCTAAATCAAAGTTGATTCTATGGAAATACAAACAATATTAGATCCGAGAAGTTGTAAAAACAAAATAGACCTGAAATATAATGGATTAACGTGTCGTCCTAAGTAAGGTTGGTGGTTTATTAGATATAAGGGCGGCAAGATTTTTTTCATCAGTAGCGTGGACTTGGAATTCTAAAGCCCAAACTATATGACAAGCGGTAAACTCGGGGGGAAAGGTCACTAGCTATGTCATTCACGCAAGGACAGGCGGAAACCTCGGGGGAAAGGTCACTAGCTATGTCATTCACGCAAGTACAGGCGGTAACCTAGGGGGAAAGGTCACAAGCTATGTCATGCACGCAAAGACAGGCGGAAACCTCGGGGGAAAAGGTCACAAGCTATGTCACAAGGACAGGCGGAAACCTCGGGGGAAAGGTCACAAGCTATGTCATGCACGCAAGGATAGGCGGAAACCTCGGGGAAAAGGTCACAAGCTACGGCATTCACATAAATACTAAAATTACATTTGTTTCTATAGTCGATCGAACAGGACGAAAATCCGAGGCCCCGTGTATGACGAATACCGGTTTATTAATCCAGTCGATGCAGAGATGTTAAACTCCGTTTCATTCGTCATTTCGCCGCTTTGGGCATGCATACCTGTATGGAAATTTGCGCATTATAAATATACACGATTATTATTATTTTATATAGACGAGATATAGTATTGACGATGTCTGCACCAATAAAACAAAAATAATAAAAGATATCATAGATTAACGTCACCGCAACATCAAAGTAAAACTATAACGCAATGGGTGTCCATTTTCCTTGACAACGAAGTCTGTGAGATGAATTGAGTGCGTGTTACGTGGTAAGTTTGTGTGTACATGTCACTACAGTTGCTCATTTATCACCGCCGTTGATTATACTCGTCTCCAATAATATAAACAATGGCGGATTGTTGAGAGATAAGTCTCGTGTTTATCATATCTAGGTGATTATAATAACACAGTTGATAAATACAGCACGTATTCAACCCCACTTCTCACCTGGATTCACCCGTATTCATCTTGTCAGTGATACAGGACTGAGGGCCTTACAAGTACAGCTGTCTAGTAGTTCGGATGGGACGACAAACCGAGGTCCCGTGCACACATCGCCGTGCACGTAAAAGATCCCTAGATAGTTGGGATTCGATATAAGAGTAGTGCCGCTGCCCGGGCAAAATTCCCCTTATAGCCCACTGTTTGGCGTATGGTCTTCATTAGCCCAGTTTAGGAGCAGAACAGTAGGACGTTAAACCCCATTTCATTTCATTTCATTTTATGTTTGTAGTCACATGGATTCAATATATTCAGTAGACATGTCAACAGAATGGTTTGATCGGTGCGCTTTAGATTGTAAAGTCTGTACTCTAGCGAAGTATTTAAACCATATGTTAGTCTCGAAACGTGGACGTTAAATCCTTTTGTACTGTATCAATTGTTTAAAACAAATACTCACCTCCGTTTTCATCTTGGTTCCGGAAAATCTGTTTAATAAAACAATTAATATTACAAGATGTGACATTTTCAAAAGTATTTTCATAAATTGCTGCATACAATCTATTGGTATTTACAGAAGTATTTCATTTAAATTAAGGCGTGTTCTACACTGGGTCCTACCCTGAATATGATATATATGTGAAATAGATAGTGTGTTCCATCCTGGACCCTACTATATTTTATAACATCATTTAAAGATTTATACCAACCTCGTGAGTCCTCGTCCAGAATAAACAGATTGATAATAAATAGACGATTCTTTTATACCTATACCATAATAGTGATACCTGGAAATATAACACCTTATTAGTATAGTAGGTTAGAACATATTCATTTTATGCCTATAACATAATAATGATATCTGTACATCATTTAATGTTTGTTATAGGTGTCAATATCGGTCAAAATTGCGATACACGACGCCATATTTGTATAGACTAGAGCACGTTCATTTTCTACTTTCATTTGACGGTTGGCGTATCGTGGATACTACGAAAACAACGTCAAATATAACGATGAAAAATTATATAAAAATATGTATACAAAGTCTATGCTCAGATATGTATAGAATGCGTCCATATTTTGTGGCTGTATTAGAGAAACGCGGATAGATTCATTGTGTGGATATTCTTGGTATAGGCACAGGGTGGGCTTTGTCATTAATTTTACTCCTTGATATGATAGAACATAGTACTTATTTTATTCACGTACTCCAGGTGAAGCGAGGATTTGGTGATTGCAGGCTCACATTCCTCAGAACTACCGATGAGCCAGAGCATACTCGTATAGTGTTACATAACAGAGAAATTTATCAGATTTATTGATGTGACAGAACATATTCCGTCTAATGTCACAGAGGAAATGTGATACTATGATCCTCTTGAAGCCTTTTCTTAGTCACCGATGTGTGTAATATTAACCTTTCAATTCCCAACTACTGATATAAAAGTTAATACTATAATACTTACTTAGACTGTCCCCTCGTTCCCAGTCGCCGTGTTGTCAACTTGGGAAATTTCTGTCTTATAATCTAAATTCAAAAAAAATTATTTAGATATCAAAGTCTCATTTGGGTGATCAAAGTTAAATAAGGAACAAAGGGAGGTGAACAAGAAAGGTGGCATTTATAATGAAAATACCTTCAATTGATTCATAACTAGAAGTTTCGATTTCCATGAATCTAAAAACGACGAATTGCTTTTGGTTTGTAAATTTCCAAAGCCGGTCAGAGATAGAACAAGCGATAATTCAGCAAACTGAACACAGTAATAATTGGTGAATAGCGCGTTACAAATGATCATTTTTTTTATATTATTTTATTATACATTGTAGAGAATATAAACAGGTTCCACCCCTCCACGCAAATCTGTGATTTGGGTTATACCTACCTTACCAAATGTAGCCGCACCAGCCGGGTGAAATGAAAACTTTTTACAAAAATCTAAATAATGTGTATAAAGAACACATCTTGGTAGACAAACACCTTCTGATCTTTCATAATTAGCATTTAACCTGAACATAGAAAAAACTACCAACAAATTGAACTCATCAAAGTTCATTTAATCTTTATTTAACCGAAAATGATAATAACAAAATGATATCAATGATAAAAATCATGCATATCATAAAAAGTGTTATAACACAAAACACAGTTCTATGGATAACAATCACTATATTATACACACACGACGTTTCGACAAGAATTCACTGGTCGTTATCAAGCATACAAATTACAAATGAGGAAAAAATGTGACAGTGTTATATATAGGCACATTGAACAATAATAAGAGAAACCATAAGTAACAATAATGAAACCCTAGCTTAATTGGTTATCAAAAAGTAATTGTACTAAGATTAATTATGATGGCACATAGTGTAGTAACAACAGCGGATAAAGGATCAAAGAGAAATTAATAAAAACATACATGTTGGGTGAAACCTACTTGGTGAAGCCATAAAGCAAGTCTCTGGACATCAAAGAGCATACAGTGAGTGGTGAAAAAGATCTTAATTATTATGATATTCATATAGGACTTATTGCATAGTGACATAAATTGGCATATACAATGTTCATACAGATAATGAAGGATCTAATTGCATCGTATACACATAACTACTTTTAGGAAACTTTTATGACAATTATATAAGGCTAAAAAATTGTAAATCATATGATGTAAAACAGTCCAATATATTCATTTCAAATCGAACCAACCTACCAGTAACAAAATATCTACAATTTCAACTCTAACTAAACGTGCTATTAATATCTGTCATGAAGAAAATTTACCAGCTGAAATTCAACATCTTAAAACTGTTTTTACCACCCTGAACGGATATCCTGAACAACTTGTTACCAGCGTTATCAATAAAACCCTACATCAACAGAATAAACCAAATACATCAAAACCAGATCAACCACCAATAAGAGTATTTATTCCATTTAATGGTAAACTCACATACCAAATTCAACGTTTACTGAAGCAACAAGCTGGAATAGAAACCATATTTACTAAAAATGAAACAATAAAAGATCATCTGCGGGCAAATGGCAAACTGAATCCCTCCTCCCCTGTTCCCCCTAAAGGCTGCGTTTACCAAATAGATTGTTCGTGTGGGGAGACCTATGTCGGCGAAACGAAAAGACCTCTGAGTGTAAGATTGGCTGAACATAAATCTAAAGCTGCCTCCAATAAATCCGCCGTAGCTGCTCACCTGAAAGCCAACAGACAACACAGCATCAATTGGTCAGATGTAAAAATTCTAGAGAGGAATCAAACAAACAAGAAAACGAGACGTATATTAGAAGCTATCCACATAAAGAAAACCCGGCCTGGGCTCAACCTAGATGTTGGTATCTACCTACCCAAAGCTTATGACCCTTTAATTTTAAGTAATAATTATGCCATGAACTGTTTTACATCATATGATTTACAATTTTTTAGCCTTATATAATTGTCATAAAAGTTTCCTAAAAGTAGTTATGTGTATACGATGCAATTAGATCCTTCATTATCTGTATGAACATTGTATATGCCAATTTATGTCACTATGCAATAAGTCCTATATGAATATCATAATAATTAAGATCTTTTTCACCACTCACTGTATGCTCTTTGATGTCCAGAGACTTGCTTTATGGCTTCACCAAGTAGGTTTCACCCAACATGTATGTTTTTATTAATTTCTCTTTGATCCTTTATCCGCTGTTGTTACTACACTATGTGCCATCATAATTAATCTTAGTACAATTACTTTTTGATAACCAATTAAGCTAGGGTTTCATTATTGTTACTTATGGTTTCTCTTATTATTGTTCAATGTGCCTATATATAACACTGTCACATTTTTTCCTCATTTGTAATTTGTATGCTTGATAACGACCAGTGAATTCTTGTCGAAACGTCGTGTGTGTATAATATAGTGATTGTTATCCATAGAACTGTGTTTTGTGTTATATTATGTTCAATCGCTAAATGCCATTCAAAGATTATAAAAAGTGTTGTGATTAATTGAATTTATTCTAATCTAACGTACGGTTAGAGGAAACCATTGTTGGTGCTAATTTCTATAATTTAGTACAGAAGGCAACAAAAGGTCGTCCTCACACCGTCTTTCATTTCGTGTACGTGAAATAATATCTGAAGGCAATCACTGATTCACGGGTTAGAAAACCTGATTATAAATCTGTTTAGGCCTAGTGTAATTCATCCTATTATCAGGGTACACCTTTTAACAGTTTCGCAGATAGTGCGGGAAGAATACCTCGTTGGAATGATTCTGCACCAACATTAATATGATGACCTATTCCAAACAATTATTAATTGTTCTTTATACAGAGAGCATGAACACCATTCTTCTCATTTTTTGTAAGAGAGAGGGAGAGAAATGGGGTTTAACGTCCACTCAACACACACTAGGTCATTTTGGGACTTACATATGGTTTTTGATTTTATTTCAATAATTCGCTTGCGCGTAGGGTCTTTAGCAGTGGGAGGAAACCGGAGTGCCCGGAGTAAACCCACGAGGTTGAGAAGGCGCCCCTATTCCATTCCACATACGCTCACACCAGGGCTCGAACCCACAGCCGCAAGCCAGAGGTGACCGGCCAGCTAGAGGTCGAAGCGCGGCACTCCAGACCACTAGGCCATCCAACCCCCCTCATTTTTTGTAAATGGGGGCATTATTTTAGTAGGGAGTGAGTACATTTTGTCTCCTTTCAAGATGACTTTTAAATCATCTCCAACAAGGAAATAAGGTGAGATCATTACCAGTTCAAGGTGGCTGCTATCTGGGAATGTTTCTGGGTTGGTTCAGCGGGTTCTTTCTCCTCTATTTCTTTCACTTCTAAAATATATTTTTAAAAACAATTGATTTTCTTTAAATTGTGATGAAATGTTTTGTGTTTATTAATGGTGGACTTGGCGACTTTCTTTATTTCAAGAGAGTTAAGTTAAATGGAATGAACAGTGGGTTTAAGGATCTACTGTTTTACTTCGACTACGCGATCTCATCAACAAGAATGACATCCCTACCAAGAACAAGTACGCCAATGGTTTAAAAGTCCGATACATGGAATGTACTAGAACTAAATATTGACTTTTAATTAAATAATTTTATGTCCTTTAATCAAGGGGTGTGTTTAAAACAAAGACATCAATTAGTCATTAACAGGTTAATTAACTAATTAACACCTTGTTTCAATCGCTTCAGGTAAATCATACAAACATCACACAGGTAAATGTTGACTTTAAAGATGGCCGTTAATCTACAGGTAAACAGGATTAAATCAATGATTTGATAAGATTGACGTCGAGTACTCGAGTAGCTTTCTACGGCCACGACTTGTCTTTATCTCATATCATTCAATAAAGTTAGTCATACTTTAGTTCAAGGCCTGTTCACATTAGTCAACGGTCATTCTATACTTTAATTCAAGCCCTGTTCGCACATGTCAATGATGTGGTTTAATCTCACTGTGCCACCTAATGATGGTGTTATAGGGTAGTGGTGTGAAAGTTTAAGTGAACAAAGGATTATAGACTGTATCCGTATTAGTACTATTCACCTAGTTAGGATTTAATGATTAAAATGTATAAGTTAAGTTAACGTTTCATCGGTTAACGAGTATCTTAAATATTATTCCGGCCTTCCATTTGTGAGATTACTTGATATAGACAACGTTGGGTTGAATGCCTTAGAAGAAGCTGATTTGGAGGATGACAATATTTTAAAGTTTGCAGCTTATGTTACTGAACAAGTGGTAGAAAGCGATGGAGGAGGTATGTGGAATTACTTCAACACAGATGGTTCACGGATATCTAATCACGTTAGGGGATGGCACAGTAAAATGAAGAAGAGCGGAACGAGCCATCCAAATATATTTAAATTTATTATCAACAGCAGACTTTTACTGAAAATACCATAGTTCAATTGGATAACGGGGGACGATTGCCCCCTAAAAGACGAAAATATAAAAGAGTAGAAAAATCTATTAATGATCTAAAAATCGAACTGTTAAATGGAGTAAAAAATGCTATTGAATATACTAACGTCATATCACATTTAGTAGGGTTATGATTCATGTTTGATACATGTATTTGTTGTTACTTTTATGTAATTTATTGTAAATAAAGTTGTTTAAAGTTTAAACCTAGTAGTTTTAAAAAGCGGACTTTACATTTAACACCATTGTATTCGATAATCCCCTGGCTTGATTAATCCCCCCATGAGAACAATAGCGGGTGGCACAGTGAGATGTTCCCAATGATATAGCCTACGGTGCATTTCTAATTTTAACAATTAAATGTTTTTAATTGCACGCCAACGTGTACACGGAAGCTCTGTTTTTTTTTGTCCCATCCGAACAACGAGACACATTATTCCTTTTCAGGTGCTATATAATATAGTGTCCATATGATCAAGACTACATCGTCCGTTTGCTCATCAAGTGATTCTAGAGTCTGGGTAATCTGGATAGTATATAGATATCCACGACACTTGAGGTTGCATAGGTAGATGCCATTTTATTTCAATATTTCGCTAGAACGCAGGGGTCTTTAACAGTGGGGGAAACCAGGGGGACCTGGATAAACCAAGAAGCAGGGGTCTTTAACAGTGGAGGAAACCGAGGGATCTGGATAAACCAAGAAGCAGGGGTCTTTAACAGTGGAGGAAACCGGGGGACCTGGATAAACCAACAAGCAGGGGTCTTTAACAGTGGAGGAAACCGAGGGGACCTGGATAAACCAACAAGCAGGGTCTTTAACAGTGGAGGAAACCGAGGGGACCTGGATAAACAAACAAGCAGGGGTCTTTAACAGTGGAGGAAACCGGGGAACCTGGATAAACCAAGAGGCCTGGGCAGACGACCTTACTTCTTGTCATTACATTCTGGAAACTGAAACCACGCCAGTTGTCTCAATGGCAGACCCATGATCTAAAGTACACGTATTTAATCATTCAACCAGACCACGAACAAGAACAACAAGATGAGTTGCGCTTGGGACCCCCCCCCCCAATACCCTTAAAATACACACGAAACGAAATCAGTAACACAACTGCAAGGTACAATTTTATGGATACACAATGACCGAGTTTGATACTAAACGACGCTTCGACGAGGATACCCTCGGCGTCTTTATGCGATTCCTCATCGAAGGGAGAGTGAGAAGTGGCTTTTATAGTCCAATTGACACAAACTAGGTCGTTTCGGGACTAACATATGGTCTGTTTTTTAAAGTTTATTGTTATTTAGCAGTGGTAGGAAACCGGAGTAGCCGGAGAAAACACACGAGGTTGGACAGGCGACCCTACACCTTGCCACGTGATTCCGCTTAGTATTAAACTCAGTAATTATGTATCTATAAAATTGTACCTTGTGTTAATGTGTTCAATTACTAAATGCCAATCAAAGAAGATCAACGAAATCATATTCTAATTTTAATCTAATTCTAAACTGAATTATAGCAGACGTACAATGGTTCATATTCAAGCGGGGGTTGGGGTGGCCTACTGGTCTAGAGTGCCGCGCTTCGACCTCTAGCTGGCCGGTCACCTCTGGCTTGCGACTGTGGTTTCGATCCCTGGTGTGAGCATATGTGGCTTGGATATATGGAGTGCCTTCTCAACCTCGTGGGTTTCCCCCGGGCACTCCGGTTTCCTCCCACTACTAAAGAACCCTACGCGCAAGCGAATTATTGAAATGGAAATTGAAACCATATGTTAGTCCCAAAATGACCTAGTTTCTGGCGAGTCGACGTTAAACCCCATTTCTCTCTCTCTCTCACATTCATACCCCAAAACAACCTTACCATAATTGGTCCTGGTTGGACTGCCTTGTTTCTGTTCCTCCACATTCTTATAGGCCTGACAGTGATCATCAGGGGAAGGAGGATGTAAGTCTTCTCGAGAAGAATGTCGATGGTGGAGGTCACCAACAGAAGGTTCTCGGTGATACTGTTGATGTAGGTCATCATGCAGAGCGTGTCGGCGATGCTGTTGATTCGGATGATCAGAAGATGGTTGTCGATGTTGCTGTTGATGTCGATGGTGTTGTGGTTCTGTTGGCCATTGTAAAACTTCTGTACACGGTGTGTAACCATGGTGATCCTGGTGATGGGTATAATATCCATCTTTTACAGAATGGGTAGAATGACAGCTTGATTGAACAGCCATCCCGGAAACTATTTCTTTGTTACTCCTCTCTGGAGATCTTCTTTCGTGATTGTAATACTATACAAAAATACCTCAAAATATCATTGTTTTGAGCATTGTCATGAGATGTTCTAAAAACATTAAGGCTGCCTTGTATGCATATTCTACCACGTACACGAACCCAAGTCACGTCTTGGGCATGGATTTAAACCCGGCTATGGTAATTTGTATTCAAGGAGAGACGGACTTCTACAGTCCATCCATGGAAATAAATCGTCATAGACAGGGAGCCGCCGTGGCCCAGCACGTAAAACACTGGCTCTCTGTCAGTCTGCAGTCCATGGACATACCTCATCATAGAGAGGGGATCGCCGTGGTCCAGCGCGTAGGTCCCGAAAGTTCCTTGTCAGTGGTACAGGATGAAACGCCTAACAAGGAACAATGTCTAGTCATTCGGATAGGACGACAGATCAAGGTACCGTGTACACATTGGCGTGCACGTATACGAACTCCTCGGCAGCTGCCCAGGCAAAATATTCCCTCATAACACCTTGTATAACATATACCCATCTTCATTAGTCCAGTCGGAGTAGAACAATAGTACGGTAAACCCCGGGGGGTTGGGATGGCCTAGTGGTCTAGAGTGCCGCGCTTCGACCTCTAGCTGGCCGGTCACCTCTCACTTGCGGCTGTGGTTTCGATCCCTGGTGTGAGCGTATGTGGCATGGAGATAGGAGCGCCTTCTCAACCTCGTGGGTTTCCTCCGGACACTCCGGTTTCCTCCCACTGCTAAAGACCCCTACGCGCAAGCGAATTGTTGAAATAAAATGAAACCATATGTTAGTCCCAAAATGACCTAGTTTGCGTCGAGTGGACGTTAAACCCCATTTCTCTCTCTCTCTCTCTCTCTCTCTCTCGCTCTTACGTTAAACACCCTATTCTTTCATTCTGTCTTATTGTCATAGATTCCAGTCACAGCCAAATTTACCCCCATCGTAACCGCCGATTATGGTTGTGTTGTTATTTATATTTCAATGTGTTATTACATACGATTGTTTTCAACTAGCAATATTATCAGATTGTGTTTTTGTTATTTCAATGATTACGTTTTTAGAATCATTACATATGATTGCTTGTAAATAGCATTATTATCTCAAATTACAATATTCGACACTCCGCAAATATCTGCCATGTGATAATTCTCCATCAGCTTTATTACTTTACCCTACATTAAGTAATATTGACTGAAGTAATATGTTTTACTTCACCCGGTTATTATTCATATTGACTGAAGTAATATGTTTTACTTCACCCGGTTATTATTCATATAATCCACACTGTTATTATAAATATCGATATATTTTATATATTTGAATAAAAGACAATTAATATAAGAGAACTATAATATTCAATGTTATTATTGACAATCCAGCAATTTAATATTTCAATAAACTTTGGTTTAAGAGAATTCTATATGACAACCCTAATAAGGTGGAAATTTTGTAACTTTTAAATCAACTCTTGAAAATACATAAACTACTAAAATTAATCAATTATTCAAATCTCTATATTCTAAAGATTACCTGACAATTAAAAATGGAAATAAGAATAGACAGTAGACCCACTGCCCAGGCAAAATGCCTCCCAAACCACCCCACGACACCATTCTAAATGGCTTATGTCTGTATTTATTGCCCTGGTTGATGTACAGAAATAAATGGAACCCCCCCATGTCATTTATCCCCTCGGTTGATTTATAGAAGTATATACAATCCCACATCATTTAAATCCTCAATTTTCGGAAAACAATACCTTTCAATTAAGCTAAGTAAAGCCTTTTATACGCTCTATTTTCTGAAAATAATATTTTTCAATAAATCGAGACATTAATTAAGTTATGAAAACCCTTTGATTGCCATGACAAATAACAACCCAGTGTAGTCTGAATTCGGAATAATTAAATAAAGCGAGACACCATTTAAAGTAACCCATCTAACCTATTATAATGTGAATTCAGTCCGATTTTTCTAATGTGCTTAAATTATATTTTTATTGTATAAACTATCATAATGAAGTACTATCCTCACCAATTATCACCTGAATTCATTCCTTTTTTTCTAGGCATTTAATATAATATTATAAACAATAACTTTTCGTCTTGTTTTTATTAAAGCGAGACTACCCTCACCAATTATAATCTGAAATCAGTTCTATTTTTCTATGCGTTTAATTTATTGTAAACAATAACTCTTCGAGTGTTTTTTTTATTAAAGCTAGGCACTATTTTAGGTAAAGCACTTCCTTCACCAATTATAATCTGAAATCAGTTCTATTTTTCTACTTGTTTAATTTATTTATTTTCAATGTATAAATTACCATAATGAATTCCTACCTGGAGTACGGACGACTGTTCTATCACCTAGGTAGTGTGTCGTTGTCCGGGACAATTCAACAATCACTCTAATATAACCCGGGTTACAACCAACGAGAGAATAATTTACCCCGCGATAACTCACTAAGATGTTTCTCTGACTTGGACATATCACCAGATTATCGACAGCTTTTAGCTTGAATTGTGGAGGAGTTTAAAATGGTCTGATAAGACAACGCACGCCATTTTGTTTTCAAGATTCAAGTGCAAAGCAAACAAAAGATTGACAAAGTCCTGCTTTTTGATAGTCCCGCCTTTCCGATTCTCATTGACAGGGGTGTTGATAAGTTAAAGATAGGGGCCAACAATCGGGTCATTATTGGCAATAATTGATCGGCTATACTTGAGACAATGTCAATAGCATGAAGCATATTATTGACGATATCAGTATGTATGACAGGGGACGTTAAACCCACGTGATCGACTTCATTATTTTAATAACACAACGTCGATTACATTTGAGTTGATCTAAGCGACTGCTTGTCGCATCGTTACGATTTCTTCGGTTTTACTGGGAAAGTGGGTGTGACTCAGAGGATAAAGCTATTTTAAACGTTCTGAGACAATGCGAAATGTCCGAAATAACCGAAGTAATCGTTTTTAAAAAAAATACAGTAATTTTAATAATAATCATTGGATTTTAACTTTCGATACATTTTGACATAGCCGGAGACATAGCTACGCTACTTTCCATTTTTGATTTAAGGCAAATCTTCGAAGATATTAGGCGTCAAATTTAGAAAATTTAAATTTTTACAAAAAACTTTTTTTATTTATGAATATTTTTTATTCGTGTTTTACACAGAATTAAAGAGCCATCTGACTTGAGCAAAAATGTGGGTTTTTTGTATCAGTAATTTTCCTTGGCCGCCATTGGCTTATTCACTTTTTCAGCCCTAGATTAATTATTTAATGTTCGATTTGTATAAAACAAAGTTCATATGCTCTGTTGTTTTTTTGTTACCGATAGTCATATCTGTCGGCACCGGAAGTGGCATAATTTTACCAAAAACTACAATTTTGACAGATAGTACCATTTTTCGAAAACAAATATTATTTTTTTGAAAAAGTATATGACTCAAAGAGTGTGTCCTTTCAAGGCGCAAATGTATGTTAAAATTAGTTTGTAATATAAGCAGTTGCCGATAAATGGGCAATTTTACATAAGTCACTGTTTTCGTAATTTTGTCTGTAAAATAGTCAATTACTAATGGATTTTCACAAACGTGACACCATTTGATTCAAAAAGCAAGCGTCATATCAAATTGATTACAATTTAAAATTGACACCGGAAATGACGCCATTTTGTCAAAAACTGCTTTTTAACCACTGTTTAAAGCTTGTTTATGATGTTGTCATTTGGCAACATAACGTAATAATCTTCTACTAATTAATAAATCTCTATACTAGCGATATGAGCAGTTATAATCTCCCAAATATTTTGCTGAATTATTCAACCCTCTCCTTATAGCCTTTAATCACTAGCTGCTCTAGACTATACCAAACTGTCAGCGGATTGAAATTACCCCATAAGCGGGAAACAACACTGTCTGTTATACGAAGGGCTACAACAGAGTCGGCGGATTGCAATTACCCCATAAACGGGAGACAACTCTTTCAATACAAGCAAACCACAAGCGAGTTCATTTCAATGTCCCGTACCGGCTTTATCAAGTAGTGAAACATACCGAGAATCTGAATCTTTATAGGAACAGGGAGCCCAACATTTAACAAAAGCAGCGTATAAAAATAGTAAAAAATGGATCGAGAATCATGATTTTGTGAAGTCTCGGTCACCCAGAACCCCCTAGTCTTCAACGTTAATTTTGCGTAAAGTCTACGTCACTTAGGTTAGATTTACGTCAGAAAATGGCGTAAACTTTACGTTAGATTTACGCCAGAAAATGACGTAAATATAACGTAAAAATAACGTAAACTTTACGCTATATTAACGTCATTTCCTGAGGATGATCAAAATGATGGAAATCTAACCGACCATTATAACGTAAAGCTAACATTAAATTCTAATGTCAAACTCTAATGAGCAAAGTGATTAAAACATAACAAACAATTAGAACCTTCAATATAATCGTCAACCAAATATTCTTGTGTAAACAACATCTCAGTATTTCATCCCATCCGAATAACTAGAGAGTTGTCCTTGTCAGGCCCTCCGTCCTGTGTCACTAACAAGGGGAAACCACACCAGAAAATCTATATGAACTTTCTCTGCCAATGTAGGGATTGAAAACCCAACCTCCACGCTAGCAAGCCAGTGTCTTACCTACTAAGCCACATGATTCACTGCAAGGGGGTGGATGAGGGTGTATAACTCGGACCCCAAAAAGATCCATTAAGAACAGATATAGCCTATATCGTATCTGGATAAGTGGGAAAATTACCACTGAAATGAAATGAAATGGGGTTTAATGTCCTACTATTCTGCATCTAATCTGGGCTAACGAAGGTCACGTCGTGACAGAGTAATGGTTATGTAGACCAATTTCTTTGTTCGTAAAATTCGGTGATTTCGAATTCGTAAAACGTTTTGAAAATGGTTTTAATCCACAGCCACCACCCATTCTTCGGGGGGTAGGTCAAAGATTCAGAAAGATCCCGTTGTTAGATTCTGAGATATAAGATTTATGGGAAAATAACAAAAGAAAAAAATAATAATAACCTTAACAGAAACAATAAGCTTTCATATGAAATGTGAAATCTTAATAAAAAAAAGAATAATAAATTTAACAAAAAGAATAGTGTTTCACACAAGCTACGCAGTGTCAAACCCTAATAACTCGTCGACAATAACTGGTATATGTGTAAGAGAACATGTTAACCAATACAACACTTGCATGTTTAGCTCGGTTTCCCAAAGATATATAAAGATATACACTCAGTTGATAAAAAAATTACCGCGTACCTCCAACCTACCTTACCTCCTACTGTTCTGCTCCGACTGGAATAATGAAGTCGGGCAGACACCAACCATTATGCGACGAGGGATATTTTGCCAGGATAATGCAGCTACGGCCTGTTCTTAATCTCATTTCGAATTCCAACTGCCAAGAGATTTCTAAAGCTGCGTTCACAACAGGGGTTTAATCTGAATTGACTTCAGAATAAAGTCTTATTCCGGGCTTTGGCCTCAGGCAAAAATAATTATGCACTGCGACCGGTGACCACGGCGAACCTCACGGGGCTCTTAATTGCTGAATTCTAACTAAACGGGCTAAATCACTCTACAAATTAAGTAAAGGGTTAAACATTGATAAAAATTTCTGTCATTTGATATGCACAATGCTGGGAGAAGCTTAAATGGAAGGTTTTCCCAAGGTCATAACGAGATAGTCGGACGTCTAATCTTAATCTTACCAAAATTCCGAAAGGTTCCACCAAGAGGAAAGAAAAACGCACCCTTCGCCAATGAATAATGCTACAGCATCCTGACCAAGATTACTAAGGCCTGGAACTGGCGGTGGGGCTTTTGACCACTTAGAATTCGTCTTTCAAAGTACTTAGACCTTATGCGCGGCAATGCAACGTCATGATAACGTCACTGAATGTAGAAATGGAGGGAATGATTAAGCAACTAGATAGCACTGCGAACGGGACCACAATATCAGTCTTTAGATGACGCTGCGAACACGAGTTTTTACAAACAACTTTTTTTATTTATGAATATTTTTTATTCGTGTTTTACACAGAATTAAAGAGTCATCTGACTTGAGCAAAAATGTGTGTGTGTTGGGGGGGGGGGGGGGGGGGTTGTATCAGTAATTTTCTTTTTTTCACTTTTTCACCCCTAGATTAATTATTTAATGTTCGATTTGTATAAAACAAAGTTCATATGCTCTGTTGTTTTTTTGTTACCGATAGTGTTATCTGTCGGCACCGGAAGTGGCATAATTTTACCAAAAACTACAATTTTGACAGATAGTACCATTTATCGAAAACAAATATTATTTTTTTGAAAAAGTATATGACTCAAAGAGTTTGTCCTTTCATGGTGCAAAAAAGTGTGAGCTCAGTTTTTTTAAATTTCGATTTAATTTTCGAGCAAATTCGATTAAGAGGCTAAAAATGGTGCAAAATTGACTTATTTACAACCCATTCAAACTTTTCAGATTTTAAAATATTTCTACATAACTTTTATAAACTTGTAGCTATAATCCATACGAAGAAAATGAGTGTTAAAATTAGTTTGTAATATAAGCAGTTGCCGATAAATGGGCAGTTTTGCATAAGTGACTGTTTTCGTAATTTTGCCTGTAAAATAGTCAATTATTACTAATGGAATTTCACAAACGTGATACCATTTGATTCAAAAAGCAAGCGTCATATCAAATTGATTACAATTTAAAATTGACACCGGAAATGACGCCATTTTGTCAAAAACTGCTATTTAACCCCTGTTTAATGCTTGCGATGAATTTGTCATTTGGCAACATAACGTAATAATCATCTACTAATTAATAAATCTCTATACTAGCGATATGAGCAGTTATAATCTCCCAAATATTTTGCTGAATAATTTAACCCTCTCCTTATAGCCTTTAATCACTAGCTGCTCTAGACTATACCAAACTGTCGACGGATTGAAATTACTCCATAAGCGGGGAAACAACACTGTCTGTTATACGAAGGGCTACAACAGTGTCGGCGGATTGCAATTACTCCATAAACGGGAGACAACTCTTTCAATACAAGCAAACCACAAGCAAGTTCATTTCAGTGTTACGTACCGGCTTTAACAAGTAGTGAAACATGCCGAGAATTAGAATCTTTATAGGAACAGGGAGCCCAACATTTAACAAAAGTATCGTATAAAAATAGTAAAAAATGGATTGAGAATCATGATTTTGTGAAGTCTAGGTCACCCAGAACCACCCAGTCTTCAACGTTAATTTTGCGTAAAGTCTACGTCACTAAGGTTAGATTTATGTCAGAAAATGGCGTAAACTTTACGTTAGATTTACGCCTGAAAAAATGACGTAAATATAACGTAAAAATAACGTAAACTTTACGCTATATTAACGTCATTTCCT
This sequence comes from Patella caerulea, assembly GCA_036850965.1. Lineage (NCBI taxonomy): Eukaryota > Metazoa > Mollusca > Gastropoda > Patellidae > Patella > Patella caerulea. Next base: position 2,915,416 of record JAZGQO010000002.1, read on the forward strand.
GACGTAAATTGTCGTTAAAAGGATGATCAAAATGATGGAAATCTAACCGACCATTATAACGTAAAGCTGCCAAACTCTAATGAACAAAGTGATTAAAACGTAAACAAACAATTAGAACCTTTAATATAATCTATTATTTGCCTTTCTAAATGTGACATTCAGTCAACCAATAACCAAATGTTCTTCAACCATAGGACGGGCTGGACGGTCTAGTCGTGCAGATGGTATGAAAAACGCAGGTCCCGTGTGCACATTGATGTGTACCTAAAAGATCCCTTGGCAGTTGAAATTCGATATAAGAGTAGACGGTAGTGGCGCTGCCTGGGCAAAATTTCCCTCATCACACACTGTGTGGTGTATGCCCGTCTTCATTAGCCCAGTTTATGAGCAGAACAGTAGGACGTTAAACCCCATTTCGTGTCATTTCATTACTATCACTTTTGCACAAAGTTTTCAAAATTGGTGGGATAATTCTGGAAAGGAAATTTGTGGAATACTGAATATTGAAACAAGTCCGAGAAAACAAAATGAAAAGGCGTTTAACGTCCTACTGTTCTGCTCTGAATGAAGATGGGCATACGTCATAGTGTGTGATGAGGGACATGTTGCCTGGACAGCGGCGCACTGGACTACTCTCATATCGAATTGCAACTGCCAAGGGATCTTCTGTCAATGTGTAAACAAGATCTCAGTTTTTCATCCCATCTGAATAACTAGAGAGTTGTCCTTGTCAGGCCCTCCGTCCTGTGTCACTAACAAGGGGAAACCACACCAGAAAATCTATATGAACTTTCTCTGCCAATGTAGGGATTGAAAACCCAACCTCCAAGCTAGCACTAGCAAGCCAGTGTCTTACCTACTAAGCCACACGATTCGCTGCAAGGGGGTGGATGAGGGTGTATAACTCAGACCCCCCCCCCCAATGCTTAACACCAAATTTGAAAAAGATCCATTAAGAACAGATATAGCCTATATCGTATCTGGATAAGAGGGAAAATTACCACTGAAATGAAATGAAATGGGGTTTAATGTCCTACTGTACCGCATCTAATCTGGGCTAATGAAGGTCACGTCGTGACAGAGTAATGGCTATATATGTAGATCAATTTCTTTGTTTGTAAAATTCGGTGATTTCGAATTCATAAAAATGTTTTGAAAATGGTTTTAATCCACAGCCACCACCCATTCGTCGGGGGTGGGAGGTGGGTAGGTCAAAGTTTCAGAAAGATCCCGTTGTTAGATTCTGAGATATAAGATTTATGGGAAAATAACAAAAGAAAAAAATAATAATAAACTTAACAGAAACAATAAGCTTTCATATGAAATCTTAATAAAAAAAAAGAATAACTAGACCTGCATGCAGGAATGACGGGTTTCACTGGTGCCACGTCACTTTCGGTGCCACGTTACCCTTAAACATATGTCACTTCCGATACCAATGAAACCATCAAACAGGTTTCCACATAAGCATTGTAAACATCAAATAAAATGGACGAAGAATCAACCAAATCCAGCAATATCAATTCTTTTTATATATATATGTTACTTGTAAGTGATCCTGGCAAAATTTCATTACTTCCGGTGATAATGAAAATGTTCAATTAGTTTTATGAAATCAGAAATGGCATAAGGCATCATAATGGCGAAAATTGTATGTAAATCGAATGAGAATTGCCACTTTTATAGACCAAAAACCTTGAAAAGTGACTTGTAGAAAATCGTCTATTTCTCGGCAACCGTACACGATAAAAACTATCTTTTGGTATCTATATGATCGTATGGGTTCAATCCATTTGTTGATTGGAATCAAATATCATAATTTGAAATATATTACAAATCAGACTCATTTGAAAAAAATGTCTGTTTTGAAGGCTAAAAATACAGTTTTTGCCAAAATGACATTACTTCCGGTGATACTGAAAATGTTAAATTAGTTCTATGAAATCATAAATGACACAAGATATCATATGGTGAAAATTTTATGAAAATCGAATAATAACTGACACTTTTATAGACCAAAAACCTTGAAAAGTGACTTAAGGAAAATCGCCCATTTCTCTGCAACCGTACAAGTTAGAAACCATTTTGTGGTATCTGTATGATCGTATGGGTTCAATCTATTTGATCAATAGAATCAAATATCACAATTTGAAAAAAATAACAAATACGACTCATTTGAATAAAATATTGTTTTTTGAAGGCTAAAATTTAAGTTTTGAGCAAATGACGTCATTTCCGGTGGCAGCGCAAGGGGTGAAATGGTTTGATAAAGTCCACTATGGCATTAGGCATCCAATGGCGAAAGAAAATTGAAAATCGAATAATAATTGATTCTTTTACAGCCAAAATTACGTGAAAAGTGACTCATGCAAAATTGCCTATTTCTCGGCAACTGCTTATATTACAAACTAATTTTCACATACATTCTCTTCGTATGGATTATAGCTACAAGTTTATAAAAGTTACGTAAAAATATTTTAAAATCTGAAAAGCCTGAATGAGTTGTAAATAGGTCAATTTTACGCCTTTTTTCACCTCTTAATCCAATTTGCTAGAAAATGAAAAAGAAATTAAAAAAACTGCTTCCGACATTTTTTGCGCCTTTAAAGGACACACTCTTTGAGTCATATAATTTTTCAAAAAAATAATATTTGTTTTCAAAAAATGTACCTAACTGTCAAAATTGTAGTTTTTGGTAATATTATGCCACTTCCGGTGCCGACAGATAACACTTTTGGTAATAAAAAAAATGACAATTGAGACAACGAAGCATATGAACTTTGTTTTATACAAATCGAACAATAAAAAATTAATCTAGGACTGAAAAACTGAATTAGCCAATGGAGGCCAAGGAAAATTACTGAGACAAAATTTTTTAACATTTTTGCGCAAGTCAGATGACTCTTTAATTCTGTGCACAACACGACTAAAAAATATTCATAAATAAAAAAGTTTTTTGTAAAATTTTAAATTTCCGAAATTTGGCGCCTAATATCTTCGAAGATTTGCCGAAAATCAAAAATCGAAAGTAGCGCAGCTATGTGCCATGTCTCCAGCTATGCCAAAATGTATCGAAAGTTAAAATCCCATGATTATTGTTAAAATTACCGCAATATTTGTAAAAACGATAACTTCGGTGATTTCGGACATTTCGCATTGTCGCAGAACGTTCAAAATAGCTTTATCCTCTAAGTCACACCCACTTTCCCAGTAAAACCGAAGAAATCGTAACGATGCGACACGTAGTTGCTGAGATCTACTCAAAACAAAAGAAGAATAATAATAATAATAATAATAAGAATAACTAGACCTGCATGCAGGAATGACGGGTTTCACTGGTGCCACGTCACTTTCGGTGCCACGTTACCCTTGAACATATGTCACTTCCGATACCAATGAAACCATCGACCAGGTTTCCACATAAGCATTCTAAACATCAAATAAAATTGACGACGAATCAACCAAATCCAGCAATATCAATTCATTTTATATATATATATATATATATGTTACTTGTAAGTGATCCTGGAAAAATTTCATTACTTCCGGTGATAATGAAAATGTTCAATTAGTTTTATGAAATCAGAAATGGCATAAGGCATCATATGGCGAAAATAGTATGTAGATCGAATAAGAATTGCCACTTTTAGAGACCCAAAACCTTGAAAAGTGACTTGTAGAAAATCGTCTATTTCTCGGCAACCGTACATGATAAAAACTATTTTTTGGTATTTATATGATCGTATGGGTTCAATCGATTTGTTGATTGGGATCAAATATCATAATTTGAAATATATTACAAATCAGACTCATTTAAAAAAAATATCTGTTTTGAAGGCTAAAAATACAGTTTTTGCGAAAATGACATTACTTCTGGTGATACTGAAAATGTTAAATTAGTTCTATGAAATCACCAACGACATAAGATATCATATAGTGAAAATTTTATGAAAATCGAATAATAACTGACACGTTTATAGACCAAAAACCTTGAAAAGTGACTTAGGGAAAATTGTCCATTTCTCTGCAACCGTACAAGTTAGAAACCGTTTTGTGGTATCTGTATGATCGTATGGGTTCAATCTATTTGATCAATAGAATCAAATATCATAATTTGAAAAAAATAACAAGTGCGACTCATTTGAATAAAATATTGTTTTTAAAGGCTAAAATTTAAGTTTTGAGCAAATGACGTCATTTCCGGTGGCGGCGTAAGAGGTAAAATGGTTTGAAATAGTCCACTATGGCATTAGGCATCCAATGGCGAAAGAAAATTGAAAATCGAATAATAATTGATTCTTTTACAGCCAAAATTACACGAAAAGTGACTCATGCAAAATTGCCTATTTCTCGGCAACTGCTTATATTACAAACTAATTTTCACGCATATTCTCTTCGTATGGATGATAGCTACAAGTTTATAAAAGTTACAAAGAAATATTTTAAAATTTGAAAAGCCTGAATAGGTTGTAAATAGGTCAATTTTACACCATTTTAGCCTCTTAATCGAATTTGCTCGAAAATGAAATCGAAATTAAAAAAACTGCTTCCAACATTTTTTGCGCCTTGAAAGGGCACGCTCTTTGAGTCAAATAATTTTTCCAAAAAATAATATTTGTTTTCGATATAAGAAAATAACTGTCAAAATTGTAGTTTTTGGTAAAATTATGCCACTTCCGGTGCCGACAGATAACACTTTCGGTAATAAAAAAAATGGCAATTGAGACAACGAAGCATATGAACTTTGTTTTATACAAATCGAACAATAAAAAATTAATCTGGGACTGAAAAACTGAATTAGCCAATGGCGGCCAAGGAAAATTACTGAGACAATTTTTTTTACTATTTTTGCGCTAGCCAGATGACTCTTTAATTCTGTGCACAACACGACTAAAAAATATTCATAAATAAAAAAGTTTTTTGTAAAATTTTAAATTTTCGAAATTTGGCGCCTAATATCTTCGAAGATTTGCCGAAAATCAAAAATCGAAAGTAGCGTAGCTATGTGCCCTGTCTCAGGCTATGCAAAAATGTATCGAAAGTTAAAATCCAATGATTATTGTTAAAATTACTGCAATATTTTCAAAAACGATAACTTCGGTGATTTCGGACATTTCGCATTGTCGCAGAACGTCCAAAATAGCTTTATCCTCTAAGTCACACCCACTTTCCCAGTAAAACCGAAGAAATCGTAACGATGCGACAAGTAGTTGCTGAGATATAGTCAAAGTGGAATTGGAATAATAATAAGAATAATAATAAGAATAATAATTTTAACAAAAACAATAGTGTTTCACACAAGCTACGCAGTGTGAAACCCTAATAATTTTAACAAAAACAATAGTGTTTCACACAAGCTTCGCAGTGTGAAACCCTAATAAATTGAACAAAAAGAATAGTGTTTCACACAAGCTACGCAGTGTCAAACCTTAATAACTCGACGACAATAACTGGTATATGTGTAAGAGAACATGTTAACCAATACAACACTTGCATGTTTAGCTCGGTTTCCCAAAGATATATAAAGATATACACTCAGTTGATAAAAAAATTACCGCGTACCTCCAACCTACCTTACCTCCTACTGTTCTGCTCCGACTGGAATAATGAAGTCGGGCAGACACCAACCATTATGCGACGAGGGATATTTTGCCAGGACAATGCAGTTACGGCCTATTCTTAATCTTATTTCGAATTCCAACTGCCAAGAGATTTCTAAAGCTGCGTTCACACTAGGGGTTTAATCTGAATTAACTTCAGAATAAAGTCTTATTCCGGGCTTTGGCCTCAGGCAAAAATAATTATGCACTGCGACCGGTGACCACGGCGAACCTCGCGGGGCTCTTAATTGCTGAATTATAACCAAACGTGCTAAATCACTCTACAAATTAAGTAAAGGGTTAAAAATTGATAAAAATTTCTGTCATTTGATATGCACAATATTGGGAGAAGCTTAAATGGAAGGTTTTCCCAAGGTCATAACGAGATAGTCGGACGTCTAATCTTAATCTTACCAAAATTCCGAAAAGTTCCACCAAGAGGAAAGAAAAATGCGTCCTCCGCCAATGAATGCTACGGCATCCTGACCAAGATTACTAAGGCCTCGAACTGGCGGTGGGGCTTTTGACCACTTAGAATTCGTCTTTCGAAGTACTTAGACCTTATGCGCGGCAATGCAACGTCATGATAACGTCACTGAATGTAGAAATGGAGGGAATGATTAAGCAACTAGATGGCACTGCGAACGGGAGCACAAACGTAGTCTTTAGATGACGCTGCGAACACGAGTAGGAGGGAACGGAACTGTTACACTCGAATGTATGAATATAACTTTTTTTCACACCCTCTGGAGGTCCATATTTACGGCGTGAGTTTGGGTCATCACAAGATCTGTTATGGGCAATTTTGTGCTCAGTGACTCGAACACCCCTAAAATTCTTAATTTCATGGTCGTAGACTACCATTTTTGAATGCATAACAAGATTTTGAGTGTGACGTAGTAGTGAACTGAAGTTAAACGCTCACTAGACACAAACTAGGTCATTACTATACTAAAATGGAATTATTTAAACTTTAACAAACCGCAAGTCTCGTAGATAAACACAAGGTTAATCAGGTGACCTTACCCCTTGTCATATACACGTGACTCAATGAAGCCACGTCACTCAATGACAGAACTTATGAGCTAGACAGCTCGACGACCCAACTCCCTGTTTTACTACTGAATATTCACTTAGCATCATGAACGCCTGTGGCGCAGTGAGTGAGGCGCAGGCTCACTAGTCTGGGTGGTCTCGGGTTCGCTCCCTGTGTTGGCAGAGAAACTTCCTCGGTATTTTCTGGCACTGTCAGTGACAGTTGTCTAGTCGTGTAGATAGGACGAAAACGAGTTTTTTTTGGCGTGCACGTACATGTAAAATCCCTTGACAGATGGAATTCACCGCAGTCATGGTGTATGCAAGTTTTGTGTTGAGTGGACGTTAAACCCCATTTCTCTCTCTCTCTCACTTATTATATATATTTTCAAATAATAAAATAAACACGGAATGTGTACCCTATTCCTAATGTCGTCCAGCTAATAACGGTTAATGCCATTTTTATACCGTTTCATTAGAGAGTTAACCTGATTTTCTATCTAGCGGTCTTATTACTCACACCAAACACTTGAGTCAAGGATTTTAAAATTTTAAACAAAACGGAAATTATAAGTTGATACGCCCAGAGAGCCTTTGTCTTCTATTATGATATATCTATACCGTGAACATTAAAGGAGTGGAAATACCCATGACCTTGTCGGTAATTCATTTCTCAGAAGAACACGACACAGGATACAATTATGAGTGGTTTAATTGTCGGGAGTGAGACAATAAGAAATAGCCCGAAGGTTGTTTTGCTCCAGATAGAGCTTATCCAACAAAATAATTCCTTTTAAATATTATATTTCATATCAACCTAAAGTTCAACTAAATTTACCCTTTTTTAAAAAAAAAGAAATATATCGGATTCCAACATAGACATATAAATAAATTATATCCCTGAAAATTACGTAATTTTACAATTGTATCGAAATTACTACCTTACAATAATCGCTATAATCGGTGATTGGTTTGGACGGCCTAGTGGTCTAGAGTGCCGCGCTTCGACCTCTAGCTGCCCGGTCACCTCTGGCTTGCGGCTGTGGTTTCGAGCCCTGGTGTGAGTGTATGTGGCATGGAGATAGGGACGCCTTCTCAACCTCGTGGGTTTCCTCCGGGCACTCCGGTTTCCTCCCACTGTTAAAGACCCCTACGCGCAAGCGAATTATTGAAATAAAATTAAACCATATGTTAGTCCCGAAATGACCTAGTTTGTGTTGAGTGAACGTTAAACCCCATTTCTCTTTCTCTCTCTTTACAATAGAATGTCCCGCTATACATACTCTTCAAACAAAGAAGGGGGTATTCAGAAACAATACCAAACTGAGGAAATGTACTACTGTTTTTATTATTAGAGATAACCAGTGTATGTTAACAACAGGCCAATTGCCAACAAATGAACAAAAACAGTTCATATGAGCGGCTTATCTGACGGCCTCATTTCACTCGCAAAGAGATACACTGTCAAAAGTGAAAATGGACGTTTTTAATTTTTGTCTTAATAATGAGTAATTGCTCCAGCAATCTTCAGACGATTGGTCGTGGCATGCTGCTAATCAACATAGATAGGATAAACCAGGCAATTTCCCCCCCCCTTTCAACGTAACAAACCTCACAACTCTTGTATCCTTCCGCCTCAAAATCATGAATATTCACCAAAACCTCGCAGAAAATGTATTTTCAAACCCTTTTCTTCAATTCTACACCAAACAGTAAACAAAAATCACCATGCAAAAGGGAGAAAAGGGAAAGGGAGAGAAAGACTAAAAATAACTTGGCCCTACAATTTGTGGGTACCGGCGTAGAAATATTTAGTGATCTGTGTCCTATATAGGGGTGAAACTTCAGGTATCACCAAAATGCTCTTTTTATATGCTTCCCATATGTTCTGGCAAAGCAATGGTGAAAGAAAAAAAAAATCAAAGAATAACTGCAAAAATGATGGCCCTTTAAGTATACAAGCTGCTTTATGTACAGCAGTGCATCTCAGGTCCCTGGGCCTTTTGTGCTAAAATTTAAAAATCTTTCTTATTAAAGGCAGTATTTGAGTTTTGTGAAAAAATACGACAAGTAACAAACAAATTACACAGAAAACACTCATAATCTGGAATTTTTGTCAAAAATATATTTTTTTACTGTCATGTCATGAAAAATGTACAGAATTTACATGTAGCATCTTTCAAAAAAACAATAATTTTCCACTTTTTTAGATAGCCAGACTGGCAAGTAATATATTTTTGGAAACCCTGGACAATATGCAAACAGAAAAATAGGTTGCCAGGCAACGAAACATACGCCCACACAGCAGCCAAATCGTCCGGGCAGTCAACAAGAGTTGTCGCATATTAAGGAATTATCAGAAAATCATTAGAATTTGTTTGGTTTTTAAAATCAAACATTTTTTTTAAATCAGATAATAATTGTGACCTCCAGAGGGACCACAAGCTAAAAAGGGTGATTTTTCGTACAATCAGGGGACATAATTCAGGAAGTAATGACCCGATGGGCGCAAATATCGAAAGGAACCAAGATCTTTGGGTTATAAACATACATGTCAATTTTCATCAAAGTCGATTCAAAATTGTGACCTCTATAGGGTCCACAACCTTGATATGACATATTTTCACACTATTTGTGTACAAACGGCGTCCATTTTGTCCGTCAATTCTAGTCCGATTTTCACGTAATTCAAACTCTCTCTTCATTACCATGTAACGGTGATATAGTCAAACGTTTTTTTAAATCCGATAATAATTTTTGACCTCCAAAAGCGATTTTTCGGACAATCCGGGGACATAATTCAGGAAGTTATAATCCAATGGGCGCAAATATCCAAAGGAACCAAGATCTTTGGGTTATAAACATACATGTCAAGTTTCATCAAAATGTGTTCAAAATTGTGACCACTATAAGGTCCACAACCTTTATATAACATATTTTCACACTATTCGCGTACAAACGGCGGCCATTTTGTCCATCAATTTTGGTCCGATTTTCATAAAATTCAAACTCAACCTTCATAACCATGGAACATTGATATAATCAAACGTTTTTTTAAATCCGATAACAATTTTGACCTCCAGAGGGACTACAAGCTAAAAAGGTCAATTTTTCGGACAATCAGGGGCCATAATTAAGGAAGTTACGATCCGATGGGCGCAAATATCGAAAGGAACCAAAATCTTTGGGTTATAAACATACATGTCAAGTTTCATCAAAATCGGTTCAAAATTGTGACCTCTATATGGTCCACAACCTTCATATAACATATTTTCACACTATTCGCGTACAAACGGCGGCCATTTAGTCCGTCAATTTTGGTCTGATTTTCACGAAATTCGAATTCAACCTTCATAACCATGAAACGGTGATATAATCAAACGGTTTTTTAAATCCGATAACAATTTTGACCTCCAGAGGAACCACAAGCTAAAAAGGGCGATTTTTCGGACAATCAGGGGCCATAATTCAGGGAGTTACGATCCGATTGGCGCAAATATCGAAAGGAACCAAGATCTTTGGGTTATAAATATGCATTTCAAGTTTCATCCAAATCGGTTCAAAATTGTGACCTCTACACTGTTCACAAGCTAAAAAACGTGATTTTTCGTACAATCAGGGGCCATAACCCATGAAGTTACAGTCCGATACATGCCAATATCGAAAGGAACCGAGATCTTAGGGTGATAAACCTATATTTTAAGTTTCATTGAAATCAGATAAAAATTGTGACCTGTAGACTGTTCACAAACAATTGTGGACGGACGGACGGACGGACGGACGAACAGGGGCGACGACAATATACGTCCACATGAAAATGTGGGCGTATAAAAATCGCAAACCTGTTGCATTGATTGAAATTTTAAAGGTCTGTACTGAAACATGTAACCCCACCCCCTAAAAATGTCAATGACTGAATCAATCTTATCTTTGGTTGCAAAGCTAACATTACCAAAAAAATCTGTCTAGCAGATATGATTTACCATCCCTGGCTAATATATGAACATAAAAACTAAAATAGGTGCAATAAATGTGGATTATGGTTAAAATAGGCCTTGCTGAAAGAAAAAAAAATGCCATAATTGGCCTATGTCCACCCCTCTCTAACAAAAGGGTCACAGAATACACAATTTTTACAAATTTGGAAATAGTTCAATGTTATCAATATCTCAAAGCTCAGAGGCACCATACAAATCTTTATTGCAATTCTGGTGCTGAATCAAGATGTCTGGACCTTTACATCAATTGCCTGAAAAAATGAAGTCAAAATGGTAGTTATAACAGAGTTGACATCATAAAAGAGGCCTGAAAAGGATCAAAATTAACATTTTACTGTTCTATAAGTAACATAATTGCAACAAACACCACAAATCCTAGATTTCGATAAGAAAATATTGACCATTAAGCTGCCATTTACACATCTACACCAGTTTTGTATCAGGGTATGGTCTTATTGGCCTGACATGTCTCAGGGTTCTAAGTTTGCCTTTAAACAAAAAAGATTAGAAATCCTTGAAATGTACAAAATAAATAACATTGGTGTAAAATAACATTCCTAACTGTAATTCAACAACAAATTCCAATTATTATCATTTAATTGTCAACACAGGTGCAATTTAAACTCTCAAAACACATTAATAAAAAAGGGTGGGGTGGGGCATTTATGGCCTCTGTAAACAGAATGGTGGGGTGAAAAAAGTCTATAAAGACTGGGATATTGCTTCCTTCACGAAGGAAATGCAAGAATTTAACGTTTCAAAGAAGAAAAAAATGCTTTTTTTGGCTAAATTGGTGGCCAAATTGAGCCAACCCCTGTTTTGAACATTTTGTATTAACCCCGTCTGCTGTATATTATTAACTCAGTGTTGCCATTTTTCAATTTTCTGTAGGAAAACTGCAGCTATTTCTCTAAACCTGACAAACTTATAGATCCCATCTAACTTACAATAGCAATGGAAATAAGGGGCATTTTTAGAAATTTTGACCAATTTGAGTAGGCATGAAGGCATCAATTTCTACAACGAAATGGTTGAATTTGCAGATTTTTTGTAAATATTCCTGATTTTTAGACAAAATTAGGTGAAATTACAATGTTGTTCACTTTATCTATGCGTTCTGAGGCTGGATACACCAAAACTGGACATAGAAATATTTTTCTGACTGTTAGAAATTAAATAAAACCTGAAAATTGAGAAATTTGCAGTGAAATCACAATTTTTCTCCAAACTTTGATTTCTTTTTTTTAAATTTAACATTTTTTTTTTAGTTTTTCTGTAGTCAAAATACTTTATACATATTTTCTGACAATTTAGTCATCACATTTTCAAAACCAAGGCCTATCAGTCACAGCCTTGTCATACACAGACAGGCCACAGATCACTAATTATTTCCCCATTGACTTCAATGTTAATTCTCGTCTCTTAGACCGGCTGTAGCTTTTTCCCAAATATTCGTTGGGTAGAACGCTTTCTGCCACAGATGGAGCAACATGTGGCAAACTCTGGCCCAAAAGCATGTTTGTGGTTCACCATGAAAAACTTGAGATACACAAGCTGGAAGTAGAGACAGCTAACCAGGCAATTTCCCCCCCCCCCCTTTCAACGTAACCAACCTCACAACTCTTGTATCCTTCCGCCTCAAAATCATGAATATTCACCAAAACCTGGCAGAAGATGTATTTTCAAACCCTTTTCTTCAATTCTACACCAAAAAGTAAACAAAAATCACCATCATGCAAAAGGGTGAAAAGGGAAAGGGAGAGAAAGACTAAAAATAACTTGGCCCTACCGGCGTAGAAATATTTAGTGATCTGTGTCCTATATAGGGGTGAAACTTCAGGTATCACCAAAATGCTCTTTTTATATGCTTCCCATATGTTCTGGCAAAGCAATGGTGAAAGAAAAAAAAATCAAAGAATAACTGCAATATTTAGTGATCTGTGTCCATGTAAAGTCTCCATGACTATTTATCATATCACAACCTGCAATGGTATTTGCCATTCAATATCCCCTATAAGTCAAGTCAATCTGGGGTTAGACCCAAAACAAATTGCAACAGAATTAATTTCACTGGGATACATTTCAGTATAGTCCCCTAAAAACATCCTAAAAATGTTCCAAAATATTTTTTGTGGAAAGGGGTCAAATTGCATAATATTCTAATTAGCATAATTTCATATTTCAAAAATGGACTTAATTCTATAACTTGGCTATTAAATGTTCAAATTTCGTGCAAATTGTGTCTAAATCCATGTTTTCGTAGCCTGGGAAGCAAATAAACACATTTAGAATATAATCACTTTATTGCTTAATGCACAATATGCAAATTAACAGCCGCCATTAATAAAAAAACTTATTTTCCAGCCATAATCTGAAACTCTTTGACTTTGCTCCACGAAAGTAGTATCTACGACCATAGTTTCAGGGTCAAGGGTGGTGAAAAACACTAGAACAGCACAGTGTTATTGCATGATATAGAATATGCAAATTAGACACAGAATATGCAAATTAGACACGTGGCTGAAAAATACACTGTCAGTCCAAACTCAAAGAATTTGCAACAACCTGGAAAATCAAGTTCCCACAACCATTTTAATATGGCTAAAGAGAGCAATAAAAGTATCTGTACCTTAATTATTAAGGGGAACATTTGACTCCATTAGTACCACAGCACTGTTGTCATGAGGTGGCGAGTGGGGTGGGGTCAAATAGCCCTGATGGAAACAATCAAATTATCAAATGTTTATCGTCTGAATTGTCTAAAACTGGTTTAGGAGGTGCTGCAGGTATGTATTTTTTTCTGTCTGTCTGTCTGCATACTGGTTGATCTGCGCGCTAAATTGCAAATCTTTTCGATTCCCCGGTTGTACGCGACAAGGAATAGGGTTGCTTGTCCAACCTCGTGAGTGTTCTCCGAGTCCTCAGGTTTCCTCCCACTGCTAAAGACCCCTACGCGCAAGCGAATTATTGAAACAAAATTCAACCATATGTTAGTCCTGAAATGACCTAGTTTGTGTTGAGTGGACGTTAAACCCCATTTCCCCCCCTCTCTTGCAAATCTGTAAATAATGGGATTCTATGATAAAGGGGTATAAAATTTCTGAAATAAGACAATATTGAAACCAAACATTGTTCTCGAGTCGTAATGCACGATTTTAATAACTCAGCGACTGTCGAGCGACTTCACTTCTCCAGTAAGTTGTAGGCTAGGCACTTGACTAGTACTGATGGTGATCTTGGTAGATAACTGCCATCATGCTGTGATAGAACTAAGCTCGGCTCAAGCTACCCATACGTACGCGACGCGAAAATCTGCCCAAACTTTAACACTACATTGACGCAACGTATCACGTGACGATACGGACAGGACCCCGCCCCCTTTGCAACAAGTCTCTAATAATCTGCAAAGACGACGTGAATATGTCTCCATTGATCTACTAGCAGACGACATGGTTACATAAAGTTAACTTCCCACTAAACTTTAACACTACATTGACGCAACGTATCACGTGACGATACGGACAGGACCCCGCCCCCTTTGCAACAAGTCTCTAATAATCTGCAAAGACGACGTGAATATGTCTCCATTGATCTACTAGCAGACGACATGTTTACATAAAGTTAACTTCCCACTAAACTACTCCATAGCCTAAGACTACAAATGGAAAGGTTGCAAATAAATATTCTAAAAAATAGGATTAGAGAGAGAGAGGGGGAGAGAAGAGAGACAGAGGGGGATTTAAAGTCCACTTGACCCAAACTAGGTCATTTTGGGACTAACATGTGGTTCAAATTGCTCGTAGGGGTCTTTAACGGTGTAAAACCGTAGGACTCGGAGAAAACCCACGAGGTTGTGCAGGCGACCCTACACCTTGTCACGTACAACGAATCGAAACCACGCCAATTGACTTAATTCAAGACCTTATGGTTTCACGAGCACATGTTAAATCATTACATCACTCAAGGTTTATAGAATCGTCCGTATTTAATATGTCCTGTTTATTATAATCACCCAATACAAATCATAATTACACTTATTCATATCCTATAGCTTTAGTCTCTGTCATATCCATCCATTGCCTACAAGGTCTATTTCTATCACTGTGATTCATTAATATTCCTTCCGTTTTATACTATTCAACAGAAATTATTGACACTATAATAATTGTCTTATAAACTAATTAGTTCTGACTTGGTCACTCACTAATATAACACGGATTACTTGCTTGTGCATAATATCTAAAGTGTGGTAATTCTATAAATCTGTTTATCGTGTCGGCTGTTAAAAAGTTTAATTATTACACTGAACAGGTCAGTTATTATTTATTATAATGTAATATCTTTTGTATTATCCCATAAAGGCCTACTATAATCAGAATGGTCCGACTGCCATCGGTAGCGAATTAACCAGTGAAAAACGTCCACCCATCTAACACCCCGGTGAACGTAACATCCATAAACGCAGAGACATATCTTCATAAAAAATATTTCCGAAACAAGAAACATGAAAGGTGTTTTATCGTCAAGTCAGGGAATCATCCAAAAAAAAAAGACAAATTACAAGATGGCTGACGAAGGAAGTAAAATAAAATCGCCTTTATTCAATGTTCTTAGTTCTTAGTTCCAAATTCATAGTCCTTAATTCTTACTTCTTCATTTGTTGTCGTATTTCGACATTTGTACACTAAAATTAACATTTGTATCTTAAAATCAATATTTGTTTCACAAATCAGACATTTGTCATATCAGATTTGTAAAATGTATTTTAATATAAGATATTTATTTTTTTTAGAAAATCAAAAAATTAGTCTATACATGTATTTACATTTCATCAGATAAACACAACGAAAAACAAATATCGAACAACAAATTTCAAAATACAAATCTCCAAATACAAATCTTGCAAAACATTTCTCCAAATACATTTCTCCAAACACATTTCTCGAAATTCATGAACCGGAACATTAGAAATCAACCTGGCATACAATAATTCACCATACAATAAGGAGGAATCGAGCAAGCATACAACAAGTAAAATCGTACAATGACCGTGACTTTAATGAAATCACTTGCGTATTATGTTTCTATATATTGGTTAATATGATGATGTAGCATTAGATAAAATAAACTGATATGTGATAAATTATGGGACTCTTTTATAGACATCTAGTTTACTGCTTTAATAAACTGTATAAGATTGTTAAAGAAACGCCATTGTCTTTTAATAGTTACTATATTTAGAAGCAACTCCACTAACTAATCACGTGACATAATATCGCGTGCAGCCAATATACTATAGAGTTGGTAATAAGACTAGAGAATGTGACATTCGGGGCCTTCGGTTTCCTCCCACTGCTAAAGACCCTTACACACAAGCTAATTATTGAAATAAATTGAACCACGTGTTAGTCCCGAAATGACCTAGTTGTATCGAGTGGTTGTTAAACTCCATTTTTCACTCTCTTTGAACAAAGAAATATGTCGCTGTCAGACAAAGCCTAATTTCTGAAAATAGACAACTTTCAATTTATTTTCGTTATCAAAGGCCCGGTCCGATTAGACGCTCTACGAACATGCCATTTCTCCATCCAATAATACCCCCCCCCCCCACCTGAATGATGAAAATGAAATGGAGTTTAAAATCCATTAACTGTTCTGCTCTTAAACTGGGCTAAGACAGGCATACGCCATAGTATATGGAAGCCTATTGCGGCCATTTCAGAATCTCGTCCCCTCGCCGCGAGAAGTCGAGGGCGAGAACACGAGAAGACGAGAAGTCGAGGGAGCGAGAAGTCGAGGGCGAGGGAGCGAGAGAGCGAGAACGCGAGGAAACAGGGCGAGAATACGAGGATCTCGCCCCGAGAACACGAGATTACTTTCACCTCGACTTCTCGTCTTCTCGTCCCTCGACTTCTCGCTCCCTCGTGTTCTCGCCTTTGAAAAACCTCGTGTTCTCGCTCCCTCGCCCTCGACTTCTCGCTCTCGACTTCTCGCCCTCGACTTCTCGCTCCCTCGTGTTCTCGCCTTTGAAAAACCTCGACTTCTCGCTCCCTCGCTCCGTCGCCTTTGAGTCAATCTCGTCTTCTCGTGTTCTCGCTCCCTCGCTTCGTCACAATCTCGTCTTCTCGTGTTCTCGCTCCCTCGCCTCGGAAGTGCAGTTATTACGCATGTCCACTGACTGCCGTATCGGCATTGGTATTTTGACATGGATTATAATAAACGAAAATGTTTGAAGTTCTAGAAAATGTAATAGTCCTAAACAAGCTCAATTTCTTCTTGCACAGATAGTATTGTATTCTGTAATTGATTTTAAGTCTTCAGTCAAATCTTTCTTTGCTCTCTAAAAATATTCATCGGGTGTTTTCACTTGATGCGTGGTTTTGTCAGTGCTGCAGGATGGAGAGCCTGACAAGGGACAATATATAGTTGTTCGAATGGGATTTTAAAAAACGATATCGTGTGTCTGGAATCGCAAGGAAGTTGGTTCTACGGTGGCTCACTGGGTAGGACGTTTGCTTTGCAACTTCTTCAAAGTTCCTCGTGATTTTTGACGGTGTTCACTATTGTCAGTGGTGTAGGACGGCGAACTTAGCAAGAGACAAAGTATAATAGTTCGGATGGCATAAAAATAACCGAGGTCCTGTAGAACGGAGAGCTTAGCAAGAGACAAAGTACAATCGTTCGGAATGAATAAAAATAAACGAGGCCTCGTGTCCGGAATCTAATTGAAGTGGGAACCACGGTGGGTCAGTGAGTGGGACGTTTGCTCTCTTACTTCAGTGGTGTAGGAGGAAAGAATTGACAGGGGACCACGTATAGTCGTTCGGGTGGCATAGAAAAACAATGTCCCGTGTTCGGAATCAAAATGAAGTGGGAGCTCCGGTGGCTCAGTGAGTAGGACTTGAATGTTTGGAGCCACGACTGCTAAGTGGGTAAGACGCTGGCTCTCTAAACTGAAGGTCACGTGTTCGATCCCTGCATTGGACTAGAAAGTTTATCGGGTTTTCTGACGTGGTTTCCGCATGTCATTGCATTGGTGCAGGACGGAGGGTTTGGCAAGGACAGTTGTCTATTTGTTCGGATGGGATGAAAATCCTAGGCTGTAAATTGACGTACACGTAAAAGATCCCTTGGCAGTCTGGATCCGATATAAGAGGAGACCTATCTGCCGCTTTCCGAGCACAATTTCCCTTATAGTACAGTCGGAGCAGAACAGTAGGACGTTAAACCATATTTCATTTCATTTCATCAAAGTTCATCGGAAATATTCTAGCGGGTTTTTTCCATATCAGTGGAGAAGGAAGGGTTGAGTTAAATGAGCGAGGTCATGTGTCCGGATTCGAAATAAGTTGGAGCTGCGGTGGCTCAATGCGTAGTCTAGCCTTTCTTGCGAGGTACCCTCTTATCAGTGTAGGTCGGAAGGCCTGGGGACAGCATGTCGTTCGGATGACATGGAACAGCGAGGTCTCGTATAGGCTACACATTGGCGTGGGTGTGTGTGTGGGGGGGGGGGGCTCGGTTTCGATACCCGCTTCTTTCTATGATGCTAATATTATCAAATATTATCAAATAAACTACTCGTAGTTTACCCGCCTATACACGGGCCCAAATTCGCCCGGGGTCCAAGTTCGCCCATGGCCCAAATTTGCTAGGGGCCCATATTCGCCCAGTGCTCAAATTCCCACGAGACCTAAATTCGCCCGAGGTTTTATTCGTTCGTGGCCCAAATTTGCCTGTAGGACAGATTCGATGGCCTAAAATACATACGTGGTCGCTCTTTTCAATTTGATACGAGATATGTGGGGGTTAATCGCGGCGACGAAGCGTAATTCGCCTTGGGCCCGAATTCACTGACCTAAAACATTCCCGTTGTGATGCTGGTTAATTTAATAACACATAATAATGTGTAGGTGGAGAAAACAAACATACATAAACACACCCATACACACTTAGATTTTATTTATAATATATATATATTAAAGTAGATAAAGTACAAGTACTTCTTTGTTTACGGTAGACAATGCATAAAAAAATAGAAAAAATACTCCACTTTAGGCCTACATATATAGCCTATATATATATGCCGTGGTGTGAAATTTCTAGCTTGCCTGCTTCTGTTTTCCGTCCTAGCAAGTTTCGGGTAAAAAAAAGGTACATCATCTAATTCTTCTAGTATTACTTCATTGTCACGCGACTTTTCTGTTATCCATTCTTTGACGTTTGACAGAAGCCGTAAAATAAATACAGGCTTACTTAATGTGCAATGGTATTTGAATTTCGCGGTGATTTGGTTTTAACAAATCACGTGACATAGCTCGCTAATCAGACACACATAATGGAAGGTCGAGAAGAGTCAAAGGTTACCGTTCTGTTTTGATAGTAAATATGGCGGAAGGATAGCGAAAACTGAATACTTGTGAATATTTTGTTAAAAACACTAAGCTAAAACCGTTCAATGCGACAAGCTGGGAACAATTTTAGGTACTGGCTAACCATTGGATCGAATTAGATGGAAATGGCAGGTTTGTGCCGGAGACAAATGCTGATTTGTAAGACAAAGAACTCCAGGAATGTGCAGACAAAGTTCTCAAAGACTCAATCATTGGGATATACTAATAATACAGCTAATAATACAGACTACAGAGTTCTCACATTTCAACTTAAAAAAAAAAACAACTGTGTATGAAACATTATCACGATTCCAAACTTGTTGACGAAAGTTAGAAAGTGATGTTAGAAGCAAGCAGCTAAAATTTTACCAACAAAAAAAGAATAATTGGTCTGGTTAATTTGTTATGGGGATCATTTAACAAGTTGATTGATAAAGATAGATATTCTTATATTCCTAAATGCATGACAACTCGCAGTCACCAAGGAGTAAGGACTACTCGAATCAAGACCACTCAGACCAATAAGGACTAATATGGTGAAGACTGTGTCACCATTGAGGTGAAACACCATGCACAGTACTTTAAGAAATATACCCAAGATGTTATGGAGAAAAAGAGAACCAAAATAGATGAGTTGGTACAAGAGCACATGTTAGGCCCTATTGATGAAAAAAATATGTGTGAATTAATTCCACACCAGATTGACTTTGCATGTGTCCCCTGGATGAAAATGTTGCTTTGTCCGTTGCACCACCAATCAAAACGGGGGCCTATTCTGGCGCATTCCCCCCGCGTTGCCTTACTGTAGCTGCAAAAATTTTTGCCCCTTTTGTTAAACACTACTGTTTAAAATGACAGGGTTAGGGTGACTAGAGATCAAGCACCAAATAAAATTTTCACTGTGGATACAAATCAGGCTGCATTACAGATAGATGTACTTGTTACAAGTGAAAACTTTCTTGTATGGATTTGTGTAAATTGTTCGACAGTGACATTGATTTTAATACTGATGATGATATCTATGAAATTATGTGATTTTTTATGAGTAGGCTTAAACCTGTATTCATGTACATGTATTTTTTAAGCAGTTTTTAAATACATATTTTAAAAAATGTTTTAATTAAATGTACTGTACATGTCAATAAATTTTCGTGTTATATTTTGTCACTATGATGATTAATATTGTATGGTTTTGTTTTATTTTTATTCTATTTCATTTCCGAGGTGGTTTATCTTGTCAGTGGTGCAGGCCGTGGGGAGGGGGTGACTGACGAGGTACAAGGACAGCTGTCTAGTCGTTCTGATGTGATGAGAGTAGGCCGTAGCGCCGCTGCCCTGGTAAAATTTCCATGATAGCACACTGTATAGCATATGCCCATCTTCATTAGTCCAGCTTAGGAACACAGCAGGAGGCATTAAACAGCATTTTCTTTTTTTGTTCTGTTTCATTTCCGACGTGGTTTCTCCTTGTCAGTGGTACAAAAGGAGGGTCTAACAAGGTACAAGGACAGCTGTCTAGTTGTTCGGATGTTACGTAAAACCGAGGTCCCTTGTATTCATTGGTGTGCATGTAAAAAGGTACGATGACAGCCGTCTAGTTGTTTGGATGTGACGAAAAACCGAGGTCCCTTGTATACATTGGTGTGCACGTAAAAAGACCCCTTGGCAGTTGGAATTCGAAAGAAGAGTAGGGAATAGTGCTGTACCCGGCCAAATTTCCCTCATAGCACACTGTATGGTGTATGCCTGTTTTCATTAGCCCAGTACATGTATAGGAACAAAACAGTAGGACGTTAAACTTCATTTCATTTCTAATTCATTTTACTGGAATCATTAAGATAACTATTTGTTTTTCTCTTATATCTATTTTTATTTACTGGTATATATCTTGTACAGTGTAAATGGGCACAAGACTTGATCTGTGTGTATTCTGTGAATATAACAATCTGAACAGCAGATTAGAAACCGTTCTCCAGAACAATGATATTATTATAATTATTATATACATTTTTCATCAATACAAGTGGTGTGTTAGATCCCTGCATTGGCCAAGAAAGTTCATCTCAATTTACCGGTGTGGTTTCCCCTTGAGGGGCCTGACAAGGACAGCTGTCTAGTCGTTAAGATGGTATGGGAAACCGTGGTCCAGTGTACACATTGGCGTGCACGTAAAAGATTCCTTGGCAGTTGGAATTCAATATAAGTGTAGCGGTTCTGCCCGGGCAAAATTTCCTCATAGCACACTGTATAGCATATGCTTGTCTTCCATTAACCCAGGTTAGGTGCAGAAGAGTAGGACGTTAAAACCCACCTCATTTCATTTACTAGTAGTGGGGGGGTTGGGATGGCCTAGTGGTTTAGAGTTCCACGCTTCAACCTCTAGCTGGCCGGTCACCTCTGGCTTGCGGCTGTGGTTTCGATCCCTGTGTGAGCGTATGTGGCATGGAGATAGGTTGCCTTCTCAACCTTGTGGGTTTTAACCTCCGGGCACTCCAGTTTCCTCACACTGCTAAAGACCCCTACGCGCAAGCGAATTATTGAAATAAAATTAAACCATGTTAGTCCGGAAATGACCAAATTTGTGTCGAGTGGACGTTAAACCTCATTTCTCTTACTAGTAGAATATGGTATTGTTGTGTATGCAGGTGCGGATCCAGGATTTTTTTGCAGGGGGGGGGGGTCTAGGTGAGATAACGCCCAGCGCCGAAGGAGCTCAACCAATCAAGGGGGGTTTGGGGGCCCTCCCCCAGAAAAATTTGGTAAATTAGATTCAATTTGGTGCATTCTGACATATTTCCGGAAGGTAAATACCAAAATTACAGGTCTAAAAATCGCCAATAAAATCGCATAAAATCTTTCAAGTCTGAGCAGGGGGGGGGGGGGTCCGCACCCCTTGGACCCCCCCTCTGGATCCGCGCCTGGTATGAGGAAATTTATATTATTGCGTTTGTTTATTTTTGCCAAAATCGTTTTCATGTGTATTTAGTATGTATTTCTCTTGGATATTGTTTTACTGAAATAGTTTTTTATAAAAAATACTTGTTTCCAGTAAATAACATATTCTTTCAATCATTGGTGCTATTTCTCTACTGTTGACCATATTTATTCCACAGACCTGGGATAAGTTGTTTTCATCGTGTCACTGCAACATTTAATATGTGGTATTATACAGTAATCCCGGCATATTTTCCACAGGTACATTGGGACAGGAACGCCCTTATTAGACTATGGCACACCTGATCTATACATCAGAAGGTATTTTTTTTTAAATATGAATTACATGTTTGATAGTAAATATTATATTATTTAGCATCAAATATGGATAAAATAAGATCAAAAATTTGAAATATGTTCAGAAAAAAACAAAAACTCAAAAACTTTGAAAAATCACATAGACTCTATTAGTATTATTATATTATAGGTCTGGTGTGCCTTAGTCTAATAAGGGCGTTCCTGTCCCCATGTACCTGTGATATTTTCAGAAAAATTCTCTCTAACAAATGGAAACAAACCAACGTGTTCCGTCTCGTAAAAGGTATTAGGTGGTCTAATTATGGCTATTGACCCGTGACCCTATGACGTTGATTTTTGGTTTCTGATATTGTCTTAGAATTTGATTGTTTTCACTCCAGTATGGCTACACTTGACAAATATAGTTCGAGGCGTAATTCTAGTGCTGACGTATTGTGCAATGCATCGGAAAAGAAATGTATGCGACAGTGGGAGAAACCGGAAAAACCCCACACGGTGAATCGAAACCGCACGACTACACGTTATCCCTTGCCAGGCCCTCCGTCCTCCATCCTACACAACTGACATGGGAGGACATCTCCAGAAATTTAGCCCGATGCGCTTCGATGAAGCGAGAGAGCCATTGTAGCCACCACTTCATTACGATTTCGGACAAAGAACCTCGTATTTTATATATATACCGTTCAAACGACTATACGTTGTCCCTTGCCAGGTCTTCAGTCCTATAGGCTACCACTGACAAGCAGGAACCCGACCGAAAAATCCTGAAAAACTTTGATAAAGTAAAAGAGCAAACGTCGATCCTATTCACTGAGCCATCGTAGCTCCATTTGTATTCCGGCCACGGTATCTCGGTTATTTGTATTCCATCCGAACAACTATTCTTTGTCCCTTCTCAGGCCCCCCGTCCTACACCACTTACACCACTTGGTATTCGATGCCTGCATTGGAAGAGAAAGTTCATCCAGATTTTATTTCGGGCGTGATTTCTCCTTGTCAGTGATGCAAAACGTAGGGCCTGTCAAGGACACCGATTGGCGTGCACATAAAAGATCACTTGGAAGTTTAAATTCGATATAAGAGTAGGCCTTAGCGCCACTGCCCGGGCAAAATTTCCTTGCTAGGCTCTCTGTTTTACACCAGTGACAAGGGTGGACATAGACAGAAAAATCACAATGAACTTCGATTAAGTTAGAGAGAAAACCTCCTACGCAGTGAGCCACCGTAGAACCAACTTCATTTCGATTCCGGGCACGGGACCTGGTTTTTAAAAATCCCATTCGAACAACTATACATTTTCCCTTGTCAGGCTCTCCATCCTGCAGCACTGACAAAACCACGCATCAAGTGAAAACACCCGATGAATATTTTTAGAGAGCAAAGAAAGATTTGACTGAAGACTTAAAATGAATTACAGAATACAATACTATCTGTGCAAGAAGAGATTAAACTTGTTTAGGACTATTACATTTTCTAGAACTTCAAACATTTTCGTTTATTATAATCCATGTCAAAATACCAATGCCGATACGGCAGTCAGTGGACATGCGTAATAACTGCACTTCCGAGGCGAGGGAGCGAGAACACGAGAAGACGAGATTGTGACGAAGCGAGGGAGCGAGAACACGAGAAGACGAGATTGACTCAAAGGCGAGGGAGCGAGGGAGCGAGAAGTCGAGGTTTTTCAAAGGCGAGAACACGAGGGAGCGAGAAGTCGAGGGCGAGAAGTCGAGAGCGAGAAGTCGAGGGAGCAAGAAGTCGAGGGCGAGGGAGCGAGAACACGAGGTTTTTCAAAGGCGAGAACACGAGGGAGCGAGAAGTCGAGGGACGAGAAGACGAGAAGTCGAGGTGAAAGTAATCTCGTGTTCTCGGGGCGAGATCCTCGTATTCTCGCCCTGTTTCCTCGCGTTCTCGCTCTCTCGCTCCCTCGCCCTCGACTTCTCGCTCCCTCGACTTCTCGTCTTCTCGTGTTCTCGCCCTCGACTTCTCGTCTTCTCGTGTTCTCGCCCTCGACTTCTCGCGGCGAGGGGACGAGATTCTGAAATGGCCGCAATAGGCTTCCATAATAGTATGCTATGAGGGGCATTTTGCTCGGGCAGCGGCGCTACGGCCTACTCTTCTAATTCCAACTACCAAGGGATCGTTTCACTAGCGTCGCGGACACTGAGCGATTGTTCTTATTGTACATTGCTTATACTCGATTCCCATTATTGTATGGTGACTTATTGTATGCCAGGTTGATTTCTAATGTTCCGATTCGATGAATTTCGAGAAATGTTTTTGGAGAAATGTATTTGGAGAAATGTTTTTGAAGACATGTTTTTGGAGAAATGTTTTGCAAGATTTGTATTTGAAGATTTGTATTTTGAAATTTGTTGTTCGATATTTGTTTTTTTTGTTGTATTTTTGAAATGTAAATATAGACTAATTTTTTGATTTTCTAAAAAAACATAAATATCTTATATTAAAATACATTTTACAAATCTGATATGACAAATGTCTGATTTGTGAAACAAATATTGATTTTAAGATACAAATGTTAATTTTAGTGTCCAAATGTCGAAATACGACAACAAATGAAGAAGTAAGAATTAAGGACTATGAATTTAGAACTAAGAACTAAGAACACTGAACAAAGAGCTGTTTGGTCTTCCATAACATGAAAGAAAAACAAGAATTTAATGTTCCAAAAAAAGCTTATTCTGGGTATAATAGTGGCATATTTGAGCCAACCCCTGGTTTGAACATTTTGTTCAAACCCATCTGCTGTATGTTATTAACTCAGTGTTGCCAATTTTCAATTTTCTGTAGGAAAGCTGGAGCTATTTCTAAACCTGACAAACTTATAGATCCCATCTAAGTTCTATTAACAATGAAAATAAGGACATTTTTAGATATTTTGACTCATGTGAGTAGTCATGAAAGCATTAAATTCTTCTTCGAAATGGGAGAATCTGGAGATTTTCTGTGAATATTCCTGAATTTTAGGCAAAAATAGGCGACATTACAATACTGTTCACTTTATGTGTGTTTTCTGTTGCTGAATTGGACATTAAAGTATTTTTCTTACTGTTAGAAATTAAATAAAAACTGAAAATTGAGAAATTTGCAGTAAAATCACAATTTTTCGCCAAAATTTGATAATTGATTTTAGAATTTAACTCTTTTTTTTTTTAGTTTTTCTGTACTCAAAATATTTTATATATATTTTCTGATAATTTAATTTTCATATTTTCAAAGCTCAGGCACATAAGTCACAGCCTTGTTATACAGCACTCGATCATTAAATCTTTCTCAATTGACTTTATGTTAATTCTCGGCTCTTTGACCGACTCTAACTTTTCCATCTAAATAACTAGACGAAGTTCTCGCCAGGCCCTCCATCCTGCACCATTCACACAGGAAACTCCACTGGAAAACCCCGGAAACTGGGATTGTGTCCTATCTCGACTCTCATTGGACACTGACGTTTAATGACGGTAACCTTCTTTATGGTGCTTTAATTGTCCAGTGAATATTGTATTTGGGTCAGAATTTGGTGTCATGAAATACGTGTTACGTCTTTGTCATAAATTTTCCAAAAATAAAATAAATGCTATCTCCACGATCTATAGTTTAAAAAATTTCCCTCGTCTTGTCTGATCCTGAAATAAGTTTTTTTGAGCATTCTTAATTGCAGAATTTGAAATAATTACATATTCAAATGGGAGTACGAGATGTAATATTAGACATCATGTGCATCTTTGAAACTGGTTTATTCCAATACGGAATTTGAAAACCCTGTGGTACATTGAAGAGACACAGAAAGGCCTCTATAATTAACATAGTTTTGATATGAAAATTAAATGGTTAATCCTCATTTATGAGCATTTTGTCACGCAAGATGTAACATGACACTAAAACTGTCATATTTTTTTTTTCATTTTAACCCCCAAACTACCGGACAACAGTATTTATTTGCACATACATGTAATAAGGCAAAATAAAATACTTTATCAAATTTAAAAACCAAATTTCGTTATTTACAAATGGAATATTGTCATATTTACCAGTTTACTTTTGTGTCGATGTTACATCTCAATCAGCTTATCATCCAAATTGATATCTACAACTTTCTACTTTTAACAGTTTATGTTGATAATTTACACTACATATTGAAAATGGCAACAGTTATAACCACTGCTTAGCTAACAAATGGGTGAATAATAATAAATAAGCACTATTATCAGGTGTGAAAAATATTTGAAATGAAGTGACTGTTTATCAATGACCTTTTAAATGAAAACGATAAGACCTTTAAATGATATTTTAATGATGAGCATTCACAATAGGTTCCAAAAAGGCTTCAGATACACGAATGATTGTCTCGTGAGGGTCCGTTTCTTTTAAAATACCGTATTGTTTCAAAACTATATCGCAATATCCAGTATCTATGTTGTAGATCAACAGTGTGAATAATATTAGTAGTCATTCAGAACACGTTAGCAGGCTTGAAGCTCATAAACATGTCCTGGGAACGGATTTCCCTATGTAAATTCAAATGGAGTAACGCAGAACAATATTCTGCAGAAATTTGAACCAGTTATTGTACGTATATTGTTTGAACTAGAATATGTTTTTATTTGTATTCATACTGTCAATAGAATGAAACCTCGATGATTTTTGTGTAACCTTGCACTTTAATGTCCACACTTCTGAAAAGATACCTGCCTAACTGGAGATAGTCAATTACAAGCAACCACCAAGCTGCATTCAGTACATTATGCAAAGTTTGTCGAGGACTACAAATCCGATCTTTTGGTTTATCCTTTATTACTAATAATGCCGACATGATAAAAATTATACAATAAATTATTGGCTACCCTTTTCATGTGTAAAATCAATTCAATGGATTCCTTCTTTGTCTGTGTCAAAGGGTAGTAACCCAAACGTCTTAACAAACGACGAAGGTTTATAATGACGTCTTGTCCTTGTACCTTGAAGAAGGTTTCAAGTAACAAATACTGGAGGCGGAACAGGTGTTAAAGGACAGGAAGCCTTACAAGAAAGGTGCACACTACTAAACCCATAGCATCCTAGTTTGAGTGTTTATAATATAACAAAACAATTGTGTAGTTCAGAAATTTAATGGATGGAAATTCAATGAATTAAATATTTAACAACATTAACAATCCATAGTAAATCATGGATGGAACTCATACACTAGAACCAGCTGGGATGATCTTTGGCTCTTTGATAATAGACATAATATCAGCAGTCTCAACGTCCCACTCGCCACTTGACAGCGATCATTAATTGTCTCTTTGAATATGTCTGTACATGTAGTATATTGTCGCCAATGGTACAACTGATGTTATCTGTAATAAAAAAAAAATCAAACACGAATTGAAATACATGTAAAATAAATAAAATTCGATTTAAAGTCTTACTTTGTTTGGTAACCTCGGCTGGTCGTTTATACATATAAATATACAATGTTCTTTTATACACGAACTTTGCTTCACCTGTCGGGACACACAAATATGCAATTTACGTGCTGCAGATTTGCTAATATTTTATATTGTATCATATATTGTATAATTGGAAAAATGACAACCAACATGTCTTTTATTATATAAAAACCTAGAAATACATTTATATATATCAAGATTCAAAGAGCTAGAACAAATGTATTTGGTTCGGTCCGCTAAACGGTTCCTTCTTTTCTAATATCTCTTTGCCGCGAATAATAGATGTTCCAAACATCGGTAATAAATCAAAACGTACAATATTGCGCAAACATAGAAAACGGAAATAAGGATCTCACAAACTGTTTATAATATGTAACATGCAAACAAATGTACGTTAATTTTTCGTCCATTTGCCAAGGGTTTTTTTTCTTTGAAAAATCACAAGACAAGATCCCAGAGATTGTGCCAATTCTCTTGTTTAAGGCCATGATTCACGATGGTCAAGGTTACAGATCTTGGGGCCTCGGACCAAGCCGGAGTATTATATATAATGTTATAAAATATGAAAATTCACAATTAAGATAAAAACGTAAAAAGTGTACTTGGCTTAGTCCGCTCAAGGTATTTTCTTTTTCTTATATCCCTTTTTTCAGAATAGTCGGAAATAAGAATTTAACCAATTACGCTTTTCAGTTTACTTGCCGCGGGTTTATTTTTAGAAATTGGTATTGGTATGATAGACTACAAACAATTATCAGTTTACTTTTCATCTTAGTTTTATTTTAACTTTCATTGAATTTCATTTTTAATATGAAATTGGGTTTGATTTAATTTGTTTTTTAATATGATTAAAGATACATTAGTTAAGAGTTTTGTAAAGACTATGAATAATATGATGTTTACTACATCATGTGTGACAAGTACAGTATTCTCCGGAAATATATGCTTTCACTTGATATACAGTGTCAATATGACTAGTTATACACACATCCCCAGCAATCAGAAGAACACTTCAATTATTTAATACAACCATTTATATCCAATCGTAGCGTCACTGTATACGGTAACCAACAATTGTCGGTTCTCCAGAAAGAGTCGTTTCACCAGAATCTGCCATTTCTCCGGATATGATCGCTTTAAATGTCTATGTTGGGTCATATCTCGAAGTGTTTCATGGGTATATACTAGAAAAAAACCTGTTCTACCTGACTCGTGGGTGAGGGTGGGGTTGCTGCAGTCCTGCCTGTTAGCCAGTACTCATAGCACACTGCACATGACTTATGGCCGTGTTCATTAGCCAAGTCAGAGCAGGCAAGTAGGACGTTAAACCCAATTTTATTTCATTTCCAAGAGTGATATATCACGGATCCCACGATTTCCTCACAATAATGTTCCTCACGAATTGTCGGTTAATTTTCTCATTTGGTTCAGGATTTTCGTGTAGCTGTATACGACGATGAAGTTAGTTAATAGTTCTATGTTTAATTTAATCAATTTGATAACACCATGGACTGGGCATCGTTTTCATCTAATCACAATAATGAATAACCCTACTTTAACGAGGATTTCATATTTCCAAGAAAGTCAAAACATAATTATTACCATGTCTTTAGCTAAACAGGTTGTCAACTCACTATTATAGGCTCGTAGGACCATACCATCAAGCATTTAAACCACCCTAATCAAAAGGGCTGCATATTTAATCTTTTTTTTTAAATTTGGGCTGGCTTTTTATCCCATATAAAGTTTAAAATAATTAATCTAGTTCTTTAAGAGTTTCTTCACTTAGTGTTGGTAACATAGATAGTTCGTCAAATTTTTTTCCGATTTTGAAGAAACTTCAAATAAATCTTTATATCCCAAAGTTCTCAGTCCCTTTTGATATTCGCAGCATTTCACGCCATAACTTTCTAGATTATGGCCCATGGCTGTACGAAAAACTGCTTTTTTAACTTGTTCTCTATCCATTTCTGGGGGGTTGGGATGGCCTAGTGGTCTAGAGTGCCGCGCTTTGACCTCTAGCTGGCCGGTCACCTCTGGCTTGCGGCTGTGGTTTTGAGCCCTGGTGTGAGCGTATGTGGCATGGAGATAGGGGCGCCTTCTCAACCTCGTGGGTTTCCTAAGGGCATTCCCTTTTTTCTCCCACTGCTAAAGACCCCTACGCGCAAGCGAATTATTGAAATAAAATTAAACCATATGTTAGTCCCGAAATGACCTAGTTTGTGTTGAGTGGACGTTAAGCCCCATTTCTCTCTCTCTATCCATTTCTTGCATTATGTGGGCGTGTCTTTACAAAATTTGAACTAAACCTTCATATACGTTTAACGGTGATATATTTAAACGTTTTTTGCTTTAAATTGAACACAAATATATTATTCAGGATATATTTCACGACAAATTTGTTTTCAAAATTTCAATAATTCCACAGTATGATTTTAAAATGCATTCAGATCATATACTTTTTTCCGAATTTCTTGTTTTTATTAGCCTTGGTGTTTGAGATGTAACCCATACACCATTTTATTTTTGGTAGGTGTGATTTAAGTTAGGTTTCCCATAGTCATCAGTGCAAGACGGGGGTCAGGCATGGAATGGGACGAAAACCCGATGTCCTGTCTGTGTACACGTTGACAATTTGAAATCAAAATAAAAGTAGACCACTATTCAGGCAAAATTCCCCACAATTTGAATTCAAAATAAGAGTAGGCCGTAAGTGCCGCTGTTCAGGCAAAATACCCGTCATAGCACACGTCATCGGGCTCGGATCCAGGGGGGAGGCCCAGGGGCCGTCCCTCCCCCCCCCCGTAAGCCCCAGTGTCACATAGTTGATTTTCGTTTGCTTTGTTACTGTTGTAATATATCTGCTCTTTAATAGATGATATAAACATGATTTACGCATTGTCTCCGCTGGGGACTACACCAAACCTGATTATTACCCTTTGCTCCAACGTATGGCCCCTCCCTCGACAAAATCCCGGATCCAGGCCTGCTCATGATATCCATCTCCATTAACCCAGTTAGTACGACAGTAGTTAAATTTTAATTTTCCATGCGCCGAGCCGTTTTTAAATTGTATAAACCCCACCGTTTGGACAGATCAGATCAGTTGGGTAAACTAAGTATTGTGAGAAAGCTATTATAAAGCCACAAGACAATACGGTGAGTTGCAAAGAAAGACCCTGGTTGTAAAAAAACACTCAAAATTATCTAAATCAATTTTGACTAGTGGCTTCAACGAGCTTATTCATGATACTGGTAATTAAATAAACATTTAATATTGGTCCATTTCAATCATTAATGGTGTTTCCGTTGGCTACGTCACTGCTGATTCGGGAAACGCGTATTACTCCTCTATGGTAGCAATGATCTCTGCGTTGAAAGTATATTTGGAATGTGTTTAACCAGCTCTAACACATATGTGGTAATGACTGGCACCAATATTGGCCTTTAACTCCAAGCGACAAATGTATTGAACCAGTTAAAACAACTTGCTCGACACCGATCATTCACCAATTGACGCAAGACCGTCTTTTTTATTCCGGTTGGTAGAGAAAAGTATGAGTCTTTTAAACCCAAATGCACCCCCCCATCCGCCGTTTACCAGCTTATGAGAGAGAGAGAGAAATGATGTTTAACGTCCACTTGACACAACTAGGTCATTTCGGGACTAACATATGGTTTAATTTTATTTCAATAATTCGATTGCGCGTAGGGGTCTTTAGCAGTGGGAGGAAACCGGAGTGCCCGGAGGAAACCCACGAGGTTGAGAAGGCGCCCCTATCTCCATGCCACATACGCTCACACCAGGGCTCGAAACCACAGCCGCAAGCCAGAGGTGACCGGCCAGCTAGAGGTCGAAGCGCGGCACTCTATACCACTAGGCCATCCCACCCCCCCCCCCCCCACCAGCTTATGAATTCCCAACGATGGTGTATATACAGCTGACTAAATACCCATCGTTTAAACGACACACTCACGGAGCAGAAATTTGGTTAAATCTTAAGCAGACGGTCTATTATATCACAACAATTAAGCTGAGATTATGCTAATTAAGTAGCGTGAATGAATATTGAACAGTTTTGCTTACAACTAACATAGACCACGGACATGTCTGTAGCATACAGACCAGTCCCGTGGATAATTTGTGTATATGTTTTATTTTTCGATTATGTATTTGTTTATGGTTTTTTTTCGTTTCATTGATGAATGTAATTATCCACCAACCCAACAATTACAAAATAAAATATACATTTATACAAACTATACAAATAAAATATACATTTATACAAACTATACAAATAAAATATACATTTATACAAACTATACAAAATAAAATATACATTTATACAAACTATACAAATAAAATATACATTTATACAAACTATACAAATAAAATATACATTTATACAAACTATACAAATAAAATATACATTTATACAAACTATACAAATAAAATATTACAAAATAACTATATACTATACATTTTAAAAAAAAATATCTATAAAGTGAATTTTTACGCGGTTAACATTACAAAACCTAACCATTACTTTCTGAAAGACACAAATATGCATAAATATACATATAGATGACTCTAAACATTCTATCAAATAACATAAGAGGTTTAAGAGATTCGACCAAACGCAAAAATATTTTTCATTTGCTTAAAGATTTAAACTATGGCATAATTTTTCTACAAGAAACGCATAATACTATCCTAGATGAATCGAACTCGGCAATGGAATGGGGATCCGAAATGTTCCATTCCCACTCACGAAGCAACGCAGCCGGTACTGTCACACTAATTAAAATAATAACAATATTACTACATCAAATCACTACTCAGACCAAAACGGATATTTTAATATTTTGACAGTAGAAATCGAAAATAAAAAATACATTCTGTCCAATACATACAACCCAAATTTTTCAAAAAGAATCAAGATATACTAAATAAATACATCGATGACAAGGACCAATATACATCTATAATTGTAGGTGATTTCAACAACGCTCTCATACACAAACTAGACCGTAGCGGTGGTTACTATGAAATCAAAAAGAAGGGATTACAAGCTATACGAGACCTAATAGATGATCCAACTTCAGTAGATATTTATCGAATAAGAACTCTAACGAAACAATGTTATACATGACGTCAAATGAATCCACTCATACAGAGTAGAGTTGATTTTTGGCTTATTTCAGACTATTGGCAAGATTATATACAAAAATGCAGCACAACTCAATGTCCTTTCAGTGACCACTCCGGAATTAATTTAAATATAATTTAAATATAAACACTAACGTATTGTCTAAGGGACCAGGACTATGGATATACAACTCGTCGCTGTCCAATGACAAAACTTACAAAAAATTAATAGTTGATTCAATCTTAGAATTGGAAAAAGAATACTTCAACCAAGAAGACAAAAATGGCCTCTGGGACAGCATCCATCAGTAAAGAAAAGGCCAAAATTAGACACTCACTAAAAATTAAATTAAAATCTGAACTAGAAACACTAGACTAAATTAAATGATAACTCAAATTGCTTGGATACCTATAACGAATACAATAACGTGAAAAACAATCTTAACAATATTATTGACTTATGAAATAGAAGGTATTCAATTAAGAACTACAATAAACTGTTACGAATTTGGCGAAAAAAATAAAAAATACTTTCTAAATTTAGAAAAACAAAAAAGTAAAAAAAAACCCAACTATTTATAGATTAACTATAAACGGAAATACATCAATTACAGACAGAAAATGCATGTTAAACGAAGTTCGGTTCTTTTATGAAAATCTTTATTCTGAAAAATGTCAATCATCTAAGATAACTAACTATGATACACTTGATTACGAATATCTTCCAAAACTACATATTGACCAGGCAGAAACATTAGAATATGACATAAGTACATGTAATGACGAATGTAAAAAAACAATATCATTTTTTAAAAAGAATAAATCTCCTGGAAATGACGGTCTAAGTATTGAGTTTTACGAAGCATTCTAGCCAAATATAAATAAATATGTTTTAGAATCATTTAAATACAGTTTCGAAAACAATAAACTACTTATCTCTCAAAGACAGTGATTAATTAAACTATTACCTGAACCCAATAAAGACAAAACAAATTTAGCGAATTGGCGACCCATAACTCTTAACAAATGTCGATGTAAATATATTAAGTAAAGTTCTGTCTAATCGTATCAAACCTTTCCTAAATCAACTCATACATACAAGTCCAACTGCATTTGTACAAGAAAATATCCGCATTATAGATGACAGCATTCATTTATCAATGCAAAAACGAATTACAGGATTATTATTAGCTTTAGATTTTCAAAAAGCATTCGACAGTATATCACATAAATTTATGATGCGCACTTTAAGTATTTTTGGCTTTCAAAAGAACTATTTCCGGTGGATAGAGACTCTATATTCGGACATTACTGGTTATATCAATAATAACGGCTTTACAACATCCACATTTCAAATTAAAAGAGGAGTGAGACAAGGCGACCCAATGTCTAGCAATCTATTCATTTTAGTTCTAGAAATTCTACTTCACAATAATTTAAATAGAGAAATAAAAGGAATAATATTCGCAAAAGCAGAAATAAAATTAACTGCATTTGCAGATGACTCGACAGCTGTACTAAAAGCCTTTAAATCAGCGAGATATTTATTTGAAGTAATGAAACTTTACAGTAAAATACCTGGTTTAGAAATAAACATATCAAAATTATGAACTTGAACTTTTCAAATAACAACACCGCACAGAATTTAAACAATATTTGGTTTTCACATTTCTCAAACGAAATTAAAATTTGTGGTATTTTTTTTCTCGAACAACCAACTTTCATCAACACAAAAAAAAACAGATAAAAATTGATGAAATTATAAAGATACTGAATATTTGGAAAGAGCGAAATGTAAGCCTCATGGGCAAAATACAAATCATTAAAACATTCCGTCTATTAAAAATAATCTTTCCCGTAACGTCAATAGAAACTCCAGAAAAAATTAAGAACCAATTTA
Organism: Patella caerulea; assembly: GCA_036850965.1. Classification (NCBI taxonomy): domain Eukaryota; kingdom Metazoa; phylum Mollusca; class Gastropoda; family Patellidae; genus Patella; species Patella caerulea. Next base: position 2,950,190 of record JAZGQO010000002.1, read on the forward strand.
ATACATTAATCTACACAAATTTCTCTGAAACGGTAGCGACAAAATTAAAAGAAATGTTATAACACAAAATGTTGAAAACGGCGGTCTTAAAATGATAGATTTCAACGAATTTCTAAAATGTCGAAGTATCTTTTGGATCAAAAAAAAACTAACATCATCAGATGATGGAACATGAAAAATACCCTTTCGAGACATCTTTGAAAAATATAATGGTGTAACTATCAAAAAAATATTCCAATATCTTCTCCATTTTATAAACAAATACCATTTAATAATCAGGTCATATGGAATAAAAACACGTTAAAAGTAATAAATCATCAATATATAATAATACATTATTTAAGAATAACGATCTAACAATTGTGACAGATATTATAAATTAATACAAGAAATAGTGCAAATAATTTAATTTTTAGAAGCTTAAAGTCGTTAATTAAATGTGTATCTAAAAATAAATTATACAACAAGTGATAAATGACCTAGAAACTCCAAACCCTAATCTATATGATTATTTTTAAAACAAATAATTGAAAAAATGTATAATAAAGACCTATCAAAAATAAAAAGTAAAGATGTCTACAACATATTAATCTTAAATAAACTTCAAAAACCGAAATCAATAGAAAAATGGGAACGACTACTAATATCGAACTAAAGAAAGAAGACACAAAAAACTATATTTCAAATATCGAAAACTACATGTTATAACATTAAACTGCGTTGTTTTATATATAAATATATTCACAATATTATCTACCACATATTCTACCTATGTACCCACTCGCAAAATATCTGGCAAGAAACCATCACTATATTAAAAAACCATAACATCGACTTTAAACCAAAACCAATCGATATACACCTTGGGGGTTTATAAACAAGATAATCAAAATTATAATCAATTACCAACACTATCTGTCACACTTCTAAAACCACATAATAATATTAATAAAATTTTATATATATAAATGTAAACTAAAATAACCGCCATACCAAATAAAAACGAATACACATCATTCATAAACAACATAAAGAAAATAGAACTAGAATCTGCAAATAATCATCTCCACGAAGAATGAAAAACACAAACCGAATAAAACCTCTTATATACAAGTATTATTATAACAACCGCAAAATATCCTATAATTTAATACAATATCTATTTGGAAACAAATTAATGAATAAATATGTATAAATCCATTTAAAACAGATACTTCTTATAACATTTTACATAAAATGTATATTTCGAAATATGTATTAGTTTTCTTTTAAGAATTATGAAATAGCGAGTATACACATGCAAAATAATATAAGTATCCGAAATGTATGTCATATTACTAAAATATTTGAAATATCTATCTTAACTATATGTATTCAAATGTGTGTGTGTGGGGGGGGGGGGGTGGGGGGGGCTAGTGGTCTAGAGTGCCGCGCTTCGACCTCTAGCTGGCCGGTCACCTCTGGCTTGCGGCTGTGGTTTCGTGCCCTGGTGTGAGCGTATGTGGCATGGAGATAGGGGCGTCTTCTCAACCTCGTGGGTTTCCTCCGGGCACTCCGGTTTCCTCCCACTGCTAAAGACCCCTACGCGCAAGCGAATTATTGAAATAAAATGAAACCATGTTAGTCCCGAAATGACCTAGTTTGAGTCGAATGGACGTTAAACCCCATTTCTCTCTCTCTCTCTCTCTCTCTCTCTCTCTCCCTCTCTTTCTCTCTATCTTTCTCTCTGTATTCAAATGTATATAATATCTGAAAATAAACTAAATTTTTAAAAAAAAAGAAAACAATACATTTGTTGACAATACTTTGTCCAATTCATTATTTTCGCCTCTAAAATCACATTAATGAAGTAAAGAAAAACAACTTATTTATTCTCCCACCCTTTCGTACATGTATTGGATTTTAACGAGAATCTGAAAGAAAAAAGAATTGTTCAAATTAGCTAAAAGGTCGCTTGGTTATAACGAGAAAAGTTTCAAACGGGCAAAATTTTTTGTTTTTTAAAAGTTGCACAGAGCCTTTGTGTACAACAGAATTTTGATTAAACCTTCAAAATAAGCACCATATGACCTACTTGGGTTTTTTTTTATCAATATTTGACCTGATTTCAAAGATTTGCATTGTTTAAAAACAATTTCAATTTGCTGACATTAATTTAAAAGTTATCAAGGTGTAATAAAAAAAAATATATAATTCCAACTGTCGACTGTAAATTGTGAATGTTTCCAAAGTATAAAGATATCGAAAAAATCGGATAAGAATTGTCGAACGAGATCTTGATGATAAACAAGCATTCATGCAGTCTATACAAAGGTGTGTCGACATTTCAATTAAATTCGAATAAATTCAAGTCATTCCCCACTTCCAGGCCGAGATAGAAATAAACCAGTCATAACATTAGTTAAACTATCGAACACCGATATTAAGCGCAAACAGGATGAAAAAAAACCCAAAATGGTACTTTAACGGACAAATATATGGATGCAAAAGCAGTAAACAAAGTAAAAGTCAAAAATAGACCCTTATGACAATCTACAGTATAAACTTTCTGCAGCCCAAAATGAGAGATAATACTCAATTAACTTTGGAGATTCAGCCACATGTTATGTATCTCGCTATAATTTAAGTTATATAATCTACTTTAGCAAATGTAGTTTGAACTTTAAAAAACTCTAACAACACACTATTGTATGACCCTGACTAAAATACTAATTTTAAAGTTTGTATCTTATCAATCCCTTTTATTTCTACATCTACGAACCTCGGAAATATGTATGTATATAACTGTATTGAACTAAGTTACATCCACCAATCTCGCCCTCCCTAGACAATCGCCAATCGCTTACAACTTCTCTAATTGGCTAATAGAAAACAGATTTGGCTAAAAAAATTTGGCGAAAGCAATTCCGCACTTAATACATAAACAATGGCAAAAAAAAAGAAAATCAAATTGACTGAAACATATCCAAACTTTTTCTCGATTTGGCTCATGAATTCTTACGCCAAGGGTGGGAGCCTATTTCTCCATGATCAAAAACAGATATCGATCTGGAACAAATTTTTCTATCGGTATAACATGTGGTGGCTACTTGATAAACTATTTTTGAAACTTCTGCGCATACCGGAAGTAGCCGTAGGTTGTCCGGAAAGTTAAAATCGGCCATAGTTTCCTCAATTCTTTACCCATTTGAAAACAAAAGACATTTTCGGAAACCCTGAATCTTTTTCCGAGACTTTGGCTATCTCACATTTTTCAATTTTGAATTTTCGCCCTTGATTTCTATCTTTCGAAAATTGAAAAAACATTGTTTACGAGACAATTTTTGTTATTTTTCAAAATTTTGAAATTTGACCTACGTTTTTGGATTCCTGCAGTCTATGCGATTCCAGTAATATAAGTTTCATTCAGGGTTATCGCCCTTTATTTTCTGCCCATTTTCAAACACTTATATTTTTTTTGGAAAGGATAAAGCGATATTTCTGAAACCCCGGGAACATAAAGCCATATGGTTAGACAGTTAATTTCAACAACGATCCGTAAACCGGAAGTAGTCAAAATAATAAACCCCTGGAACATAAAGCCATATGGTCAGACAGTTGCATAAATCAATTTCAACAACGATCCGTAAACCGGAAGTAGTGGAAATAATGTCTGATATTTTGAAAAAAAAGGCAAAAAATGTGTGCTTTTGGAAAAAATGAAAAAAACATTAAATGTTTGTAAATGCTCGTTTATTTATCTTTGTTTCCAAAACTACTCAATGGATGTTTCTGACACTTCTGTTACAGGAAGTTAAGTATCCAGAAAACTTGTAAAAACTATCCCCACCATGATCGTAAAACCGGAAGTAGTCGACATAATGTCCGATATTTAAAAAAAAAAAAAATACGAACACCTTTTTTTTATTATTTATGAATATTTTTTGGTGGTATTTTACACAGGGTTAAAGTATCATCCTACTTGAGCAGAAATGAGAAAAAAAAATGTCTCGCTAATTTGTGTTAGCTGCCATTGGTTAATTTAGTCTTTCGTACCTAGATTAATAATGTATTGTTCGATTTGTATAAAACAAAGTTCATATGATCCGTGGTCTCAATTGTAATTTTTTTTGTTACAGTGAAATTTTTCTGTCTGAAAGGGGAAGTGACGTAATATTAACAAAAACTACAATTTTTACATTTCAGTGCCACTTTTTGAAAGCAAATATTATTTTTTTCAAAATCTGATATAACTAAAAGGATGCGAGCTGTAAAAGCGCACAAAATCCTTAGCTCAGATTTTTTAATTTCAATTTTATTTTGGGGCAATTTGGAATAAAAAATTTTAAAAAGTGTAATATTTATTTATTTACAACCCTTTCAGCTTCTTCATATTTTGAAATATATATTCGTAACTTTCATAAACTCGTAGCAATAATCCAGACGAAGAGAATGTACGCGGCAAATAGTTTGTAATATGAGCGGTTGCCGAGAAATATGCAATTTTGCATGAATCACTTTTCACATTATTTTGCCTGTAAAAGAGTTAATTCATATCCGATTTTCAATATTTGTTTCCCATTTGATGCCTAATGCAATTTCGGAATAGGTTAAGCCAATTTTACATTTTCACTGTGACCGGAAATGACATCATTTGGGCAAAAATTTATTTATGTATTATTTATGATATTTTTTAAACTATGCTATTTAATTCCCATCCACGAATAGCATGACCCCATACAACCATACAGATACCACAAAATGGTTTCTAACTTGTACGGTTACAGAGAAACAGGCGATCTTCTGCAAGTCACTTTTCAAGGTTTTTGGTCTATAAAAGTGTCAATTATTATTCGAATTTCATAAATGTTCACCATGTGATGCCTTATGCCATTTATGATTTCATTGAATTAATTTAACATTTTCATTATCACCGGAAGTAATGTCATTTTTGCAACAAAAAAAAAAAACAAACCAAATGTATTTTTAGCCTCCAAAACAAAATTTTTTGGATGTGAGATATATTTATTATTCGTTATTCGTTTCTGTCTGAAGGGTCCGGTCAGTTCCAAATCAGCCAACAAGATCCTGCAACGAACCAGCAAGTCCCTTGTCCGAGAACGCATCGAACACCACAGGAACACCAAACATCGTGTCCTATGTGAAATCTTCACATTGTACATTTGTATATATATATATATATATATATATATATAGACCCTCTAGTTTACTAAATGTCATTGGGCTTGATAACGATAAGAGGATAATCTTTTAGAGGCATTTAGTAACTGGAAAGATCATTAAACTATAACACATACTTATGGAAGAACAATTACTAATTTATTTAGGCGACGTTTCGAAGAGTATTCTCTCAACGTTTTCAAGCAAGTGTATAATAAACCAGTTATTGTTGTCCCATAACTGTGTTAGTTCTGTCCTGAAAGCCGGTGCAGTGCTGCTTGCAGGTCTAGTTATTATTATTATTATTTTTCCATTTGATCATATCTCAGAAACTACTTGACGGATCGATTCGATGTCTTCAGTTTTACTGGGAAATTGGGTTAAACTTAACTTTTAAAGCTATTTTTGACGTTCTGCGACAATGCGAAATGTCCGAAATCACCGAAGTTGTCGTTTTTGAAATTTTGCTGTAATATTATCAATAATTGTCGGATTGTCACATTTGATACATTTTTACATAGTCGGAGACACGGCACATATCTACAATTCTTTAGATTTTTAATTTTTTACGAATCTGCAACTTTTTTTGTCACCGTATTTTTCCTTGGCCGCTATTTGCTATTTCAGATTTTAAGCCCTGGACTAATTATTTACTGTTCGATTTGTATAAAATAAAGTTCATATGCTCCTTGGTCCAAAATGTCATTTTTTGTTACCGGTCAAGTTGCCCTTCGGCAACAAAAGTGACGTAAATTTAGCAAAAACTACAATTTTGACAGTTAGGTACCACTTTTTGAAAGCAAATAATATTATTTTTTTCAAAAGTGGCATGACTGAAAGGGTGTGCCCTATAAAGACACAGAAAACATCGCGCTCAGTTTTTTTAATTTCGATTTCGTTTTCGGGTCATTTCCATTTAAAGGTAAAAAAATGAGCTATTCACAACCCATTCAGGCTTTTCATATTTTAAGATATTTCTTCCCAACTTTCATAAATTTGTAGCAATAATCTATACGAAGAGAATGTATGAGAAAATTAGTTTGTAATATGAACATCTGCCGAGTCCTTTTTTATGCTAGTTTTCCTGTAAAAAAGTCAATTATTATCGGATTTTCATAAATGTGACACTATTTTTGATGCGTAATGTCAATCTTAACTAGGTCTGTCACAATTGGTATGTTAAATTGGTATCTATAATTGTGACATGGTTTATTTCGATGATTTAGGGTACATAATTAATTTGGTAGATGGCTAAAGGGAATATTTATTTCTTTTAGAAAGATGTATTCATGATTGTACAGGTTTTGGTTAATAAAGTTTTATTATTTTCAATGTATATGCGTTGTTTTTTACAGAATGATTGTGGGTGTGTTTTAACAAGTTAGGTAATAAGGGTGTAAGTAATGAATGTGTCTGGATTGTGATGCATGTGCAGGTTATGCATGCCCCATGGGTTTGATTGGATGTTGGACTGACTAAAGTTTCTTGGTGTAGGAATTATAAAAGTTTTGTTAGAGAGGTTTTAGAAGTTACAGGGTATGGCTGTTTTCTCGATTTAGACCAGAGAGCTTAAAGGACCAGACATGACTGTTTTAATATCTATGCAGTAACACCAATAACTGGCGTTAGATGAATAAAACGTGGTAAAGTAAATAAGATGTATTTAAAGGGGATGAGTCCGTTTCTTGGTGAAATAACATTTAACTGATAATGTCCAGGTGATCGATATTTCAATCCAGGGGTAGCCTTGTCAATCCTATAAGTAGTTTAATCTTGGTGAACTTTGTGAATAAAACGCCTATGTAGTCTTGGTGAAGTATATTGAATCTTGGTGAAGAATATTTAAATCTTGGTGAAGTGTATGTAAATCTTGGTGATTTTTATACGCCCACATTTTCATGTGGACGTATTATGTCGTCGCCCCTGTCCGTCCGGACGTCCGTCCGTCCGTCCGTTGGACGTCCGTCCGTCCACAATTTGTTTGTGGACTCTCTACAGGTCACAATTCTTATCCGATTTTGACGAAACTTGAAATATAGGTTTATCCCCAAAAGATCTCGGTTCCTTTCGATATTGGCATGTATCGGATCAATACTTCATGGATTATGGCCCCTGATTGTACGAAAAATCACGTTTTTAGCTTGTGGACCCTATAGAGGTCACAATTTTGAACCGATTTTGATGAAACTTGACATGCATGTTTGTAACCCAAAGATCTTGGTTCCTTTCGATATTTGCGGCTATCGGAATGTAATTTCCTGAATTATGGCCCCTGATTGTCCGAAAAATCACCCTTTTTAGCTTGTGGTCCCTCTGGAGGTCACAATTATTATTTGATTTAAAAAACCGTTTGATTATATCACCGTTACACCCTAAGGTAGGCTGAGTTCGAATTTCGGGAAAATCGGACGAAAATTGCCATACAAAATGGCCGCCGTTTGTACGCGAATACTGTTAAAAAATGGTATATCATGGTTGTGGACCCTGTGGAGGTCACAATTTTGATTCGATTTTGATGAAACTTGAAATTCATGGTTATAACCCAAAGATCTTGCTTCCTTTCGATATTTGCGCATATCGGATCGTAACTTCCTGAATTATGGCCCCTGATTATACGCAAAATCGCCTTTTTTTTAGCTTGGAGGTCACAAATATTATGCGATTTAAAAAAACCGTTTGATTGTATTACCGTTACACCCTAAGGAAGGTTGAGTTCGAATTTCGGGAAAATCGGACGAAAATTGCCATACAAAATGGCCGTTGTTGTACGCGAATACTGTTAAAAAATGGTATATCAAGGTTGTGGACCCTGTGGAGGTCACAATTTTGATTCGATTTTGATGAAACTTGAAATTCATGGTTATAACCCAAAGATCTTGCTTCCTTTCGATATTTGCGCATATCGGATCGTAACTTCCTGAATTATGGCCCCTGATTATACGCAAAATCGCCTTTTTTTTTTAGCTTGGAGGTCACAATTATTATCCGATTTAAAAAAACGTTTGATTATATTACCGTTACACCGTAAGGAAGGTTGAGTTCGAATTTCGGGAAAATCAGACCAAAATTGCCATACAAAAAGGCCACCGTTTGTACGCGAATACTGTTAAAAAATGGTATATAAAGGTTGTGGACCCTGTAAAGGTCACAATTTTAATTCGATTTTGATGAAACTTGAAATTCATGGTTATAACCCAAAGATCTTGGTTCTTTTCGATATTTGCGCATATCGGATCGTAACTTCCTGAATTATGGCCCCTGGTTATACGCAAAATCCCCCTTTCTTTAGCTTGTGGTCCCTCTGGAGGTCACAATTATTATCCAATTTAAAAAAACGTTTGATTATATCACCGTTACACTGTAAGGAAGGTTGAGTTTGAATTTCGGGGAAATCGGACGAAAATTGTCAGACAAAATGGCCGCTGTTTGTACGCGAATACTGTTAAAAAAATGATATATCATGGTTGCGGACCCTGTTAGGTCACAATTTTAATTCGATTTTGATGAGGAAGGTTGAGTTCTAATTTCGTGAAAATCGTACCAAAATTGCCGGACGAAATGGTCGCCGTTTGTACGCGAATAGTGTAAAAATATGGTATATCATGGTTGTGGACTCTCTACAGGTCACAATTCTTATCCGATTTTGATGAAAAGTCACATTTCTAGGTTGTGTACCGTCACACCATAATCATTGTCGGTTTCGAATTTCATTAATATCAGACTGGAACTGGCCAACTAAATGGCTGCTCCCAATACAGTATGAAATACAGGACTTAAAGATGTAGGAAAAATCACTTTCGGTATTGCTTGTTCTCTGTCCATCTCTCGAAAATGTGGGCGTATCCTGCCTGGCAGTGCCAGCCTATCTTTAATACAACTAGTGAGTCTAGGTGAATCCGGGAAAATTATGTGGATCTGTGACATGTGAAGGTTTTGTGAGTTTCCGAGAATTGTGTTCGGGTTAAAAGTGTTTAATAAAAAACCTACGCGATTGTGATGGTGGAAGTAAGATAGAGAATCAATCTGAATGCTAAACAGGAGCATTGATTGAATTAAAGGAGCAGACTATGCGATGCTGAAATGAACTGTAACTTTAATCATTGAATTTATTGTAAAACCTCTAGTATTATATATGTAAATGAATTCTAATAAGATACATATATTAAAATCTAATTAATTAGTTGAGTTGTTTATTGGTAGTTGGGGAAAGGGGCAATTAAGTAAAAGAACCTGAGGTCACTTTGTGACAAGGTCAATCCAATTAAACATTTTCAATGTCACTGGAAATGACGTACTTTAAGTAAAAGATGTTTTTTTTATAGCCTTCGAAACAAATAATTTATTCAAATGAGTCTTTTTTGTTATTTGTTTAAAATTTTGATATTTAATTCCAATCACCTAATAGAATGAACCCATGCAATCGTATACATATCACAAAATAATGGTTTCTAACATGTTCAATTGCGGAGAATTAGGCGATATTCAACAGGTAACTTTTCAAGGTTTTTGGTCCATAAAAGTGTCAATTATTATTCGATTTTCATAAAATTTTCATTGAGTGATACCTTATACCATTTACGATTTCATACAAGTAATTTACGATTTTCATTATCACCGGAAGTAACGTCATTTTTCAAAAACTGTATTTTTATCCTTTCAAAGCAGATATTTATTTCAATTGAGTCTGATTTGTTATTTTCTTACAATTATGATAATCGATTCCAATCAACAAATAGATTGAACCCATACCATCATATAGATTCCTAAAATGGGTTTTAACTTGTACGAGAAATATACGATTTTCTAGAAGTCACTTTTAAAGGTTTTTGTTCTCTAAAAGTGGCAATTAGTATTCGATTTACATCAAATTTTCACCATATGATGCCTTTTGCCATTTCTGATTTCATAAAATCATCGGTAGTACTGTAATTTTGTCAGGATCACTTACATGTAACACATGTATAAAATGAGTTGATCCTGCTTCTACTGTATTTGATGTGTTTATGTGGAAATCTGTTTATCGGTTCCATTGGTACTGCAAGTGATATGAGTTCAGGGGTAACGTGGCACCGAAAGTGACATAAATTCAAAGGTAATGTGCTACCGGTGAAACCCGTGATTGCTGCTTTGTCGGTCTAGTTACATTTTGTTTTTATTTTGAAAGGCTCGGAGTGCACGAGCTTTGTGTTTACTCATGTACGTGTGAAGCTAAAGGTTTCCTTGTACGTTTTGTATTCATATATACACAGTATATATTTCTATTATTTAAACTATATTCTCTGTTTACATTCTTTACATTTCTTTTTCTTAATTTATAATACTTTTCAGGTATTAAATGAAACGAAAGAAAAGAAGAAAGAAAAGAAGAAGGGATCAAACCAAATATTAAACCAAACATTGTGTTCATGGGATAATTATATTTCAATACACAAACTTTACCAACATGCCATGCAATGCTGGGAGACTTCCGGATGACCAATATAACACTATAGTGCAAAGTTATACTGGTCTTATAGACGACATTAAACAGGACCCTGTTGGTCTTGCTCGTTCATTGTTTCAAAAGCATGTCTTCGATGATGATGATGTAGAGAAAATAAAGAGAGAAGAAAGATGTGTTACAGGCAGTAAAAAAGATGCTGCTAATAAATTGTTGGATATCCTTTTAAACTCCGGTGATGCAGCCTATGGATCATTTATTGATGCACTGAATGAAAATGGTTATATTGATACTGTCAGACGATTAACATCAGGTTAGTTATGATTTTATAAAATTGATTTTTATATTATATGATTAAAACAACAGTTTGAGAGTCTACAATAAAATTAAAATGAAATGAAATGGGGTTTAACGTCCTACTCTTCTGCGCCTAACCTGGGCTAATGGAAGACGGACATACGCCATACAGTGTGCTATGAGGGAAATTTTGCCCGGGCAGCGGCGCAACGGCCTGTTCTTATATCGAATTCCAACTGCCAAGGGATTTTTTACGTGCACGCCAATGTGTGCACGGTACCCCAGTTTTCGTCTCATCCCAATGACTAGACAGCTGTCCTTGTCCGGCCCTCCGTTCTGCATCCAATAAAATTCAAGATGATTATATACATCTCGATTTCTGATTGTTATCCTGCCCATTGTGCATCTTTATTTCAGAGAACAAAATACAAGATAGCTCCGAAAAGACAGGGAGAGTTACAGAAAAGCAACATATCGAAGTGGAAAAAGGGAGACCATCTGAGGAGAAGTACAACAGGATTCGGGATAATTACGACCATTTAACAGACGAAATTAAAAACAATTATAAGGATGTAATGAATAGTTTGTTTAATTATAAAGCCATCAGTGATGATGATGTGGAACGAATAAAGAAAGAAGAGATGCGTCAAGATGGGGGTAAAAAATCAGCCACCAGCGAAATGTTGGATATTGTTTTAAACCGTGGTGAAACAGGTTATACGAAATTCCTGGAAGCACTTTATACAAACAAATGTTTTAAAGCTGTGTTCAGATTGGAACCAGGTTAGTTATGATTAATTATAATAAGTCTCTAGTCTATAAAATAGAATAAACTAATGTTATTTTATATTATTTAAGAATGATTACGGGTTTACATGAAAATATGTTGCCTTCGTCACAAGGTCCTCTAGAAGGTCCAGTGTTGTTCACTGTGTACACAAAAGCAGATCGGGCATTTTAAGTTATTCAAAATGATTAAGGGTTTCGGTAAAACACAAATCTGATTTGGGTATGCTGTACACTGTAAAAAATTTCCATTTTTTTATGTCGTCGAATTCCGTAGTTTAACACCTTTTCTCTGTTAATCGATGGATTTGTTTGAGTAATTGTGTTAAAAGAGTGAATTATTTCTTCACATTACGTGTTTTATGTAATTCGGTGGAATATTCAGTATTAAACAGGAAATTTCCGTGAAATTTAGGGATAGAATATTTTATTCCCTTCTGTAACGGACTTAATTCTGTTATTTTACGGAATAAACTGTGACAGTATTTTGTCTCTAATCAGGTTCTTGATGACAACCCTTGAATATAACTTCTAAATATACCTTTATTCTGCTTCTTACATATTAGGTACAAATATCATAATGTAAACGACCGTAGAACTAACTTATATGAAGGGAATCATGCTTAGCTTGGCTTAACACGAGTGTGCTAACTCCAGAAGCTCTCGTCTCGTCTCGTGCTAAGGCGCCCATGGCCTTCGCTCAGTCCTGGCCGGACCTAACTCCTAGCCCTGACTGGACCTCACTCCCAGCTCTGACTGGACCTAACTGACCATTCGTTTATGTTCTGAGTTTATAAACGTATTCAAGACAAAGAAGCTCATTAGACACCTGCCTAATGTATCATGCATAATATCAGGTTTAACATTCAATATAGTTTATCAGATAAAGAAAGTTAAATAAGACATGCCAACAACAAGCTATATAAGGAATGCTACCAAGATCTCCAGTCGAGTGTTGATAGCAACAGGTTTATGTTACAATCACTTACACGTATTTTAATATGGCAGGACGCTTCTATGACATATGTCATTGTGTAATAAAACGATGGAATGACAGGACATTTGGGGATAAAATATTTTATTCCATTACATAACGGACTATTTCTGTTTTCAAATGCAACGATAAGAAATCGTATAAATATATAATCATTCGTAATAATTATCATTTTATAGTATTCATTTCAATTTAGTAACTATAATATGAATGATCATATTGTGTAAAGTTTGGTATATTAATAGTCATGCATATCTAATTTCTATTAGTTATAAGATCTATAAAGTGTATTCTCATTCATCATACGGTAATCAGATTGTAAGTATTTTCATAAATGTGTAAAAACAAATTTACAACGCTCTTTGAGTGTAGGTTGTATTGTGTAGTATCTAAGCACGCTTAAATCTGGATAATATAATCGATTGGCCAGTGTAAGCCGGTTTGTCTCTGTGGCATAGTTAACATTGATAATACCGCAAACTTACACCGGTCCTAACACTAACCATCAATAGATGTTAGAGATACTCTATTCTCCATGAGGTTATTCTTGTATTAGCGGAAATAGGTTACGAAAAATATCGTCAGCGATACCCCTTCGGCGGAAACGGACGTTAAATAAAGCTATTTCGCACACGTATATAAAGTCAATGGTTAATTCAATGAAATATTGATCATTTTCGAATCTAGGAAACAAAAATTACCAGGATTTGTTTTTCTGTATTTGAAAATGGAATTTATGTTAATTGAGGGAATTTCTGTAAATTACACGAAAAACAAACACGGATAAAATTTTCCTGGTAATTTTTGTTTCAGGAATTTTTTCCGTTTTTTCACGGATATTTTTTTTACAGTGTAACGCCTTTGTACAACTCTGTACATTGACAAATAACGCCAATCTCATGCGCAGTAAACATTCGTACATCTCTTCATAGTACTGAATTAAGTAAAATATTATATTTTTATTTTCTGTAAACTACATCCAAATAAAATTTGTTAAATTCTTATGAAATAAAAAAAAAAGTATGTCGCATTTTGCGTAAATGGATTCATTGAATAGCACGTGGAGGCGTAGAATGAATAAAATTTGACAATTTTGCGCCAGATATTTAACGTGTTTATACTCACTTTAATGTTTTATTTGCTGCCTTCTTCCCAGTTGTTTATTTAAACCAGTCATGATCAGAATATGCCCAAGAATTATCGTCAAGTTTCTAATCAAACTTTCACATCCAAAGTTCTACGGCCTACTCTTATATCGAATTCCAACTGCCAATGGATCTTTTACGTGCACGCCAATGTGTACACGGGACCTCGGTTTTTCGTCCCACCCGAACGACTAGACGACTGTCCTTGTCAGGCTCTCCATCCTCCAAAGTTCTTTAGAAAGTTGTTACAATTAGATTATTTAAACATATGGACACCAACAGGTTTTTCTGCGAACTAGAATTAACCTACATACCTAGTTATGCTACCAATATGAGTAGGTCTGTGGGTTCAACACCATTGATATAGTTTGCTCTTCAATGGGCTTAAATTTACATAAATTAATATTTAGACCATTTAATGATCTCTATTGTTAATGGACTGGGTTAATGTAAACGGGCATACGTCATACACTGTACTATAAGGGATATTGTGCCCGGACAGCGGCGCTGCGGCCTGTTCTTATATCGAATTCAAACTATCACACGATCTTTTACGTGCACTCCAATGTGCACAAGAGACCTTGATAGGCACTCCGTCCTTTTCCGATACATTTATTAATTTAATTTAGAATTTAATTTACAATCGTAACAATTTTAAGCAAGATGTAGCTAAAGCCGCCGCTGTTATACGTTATACACTGGTTGCAATGTAGTATTTATTGCGCACGCTCTCCAGATAAGAATACGCCAGTCTGTTTACTAATGACGCAATGTTCAACCAGGCTAGAAGAGTGGATTGCCTGACGTTTCTAATAATAAACAATAATAATGCGTTGTCCACTTTATTTTTCTTGTCATAGCGTTTGCAAATAAATCATTGATTTTATTTGAGATTTTGTTTAAATCTTTACCGTCCCAGCACAGCACAAAATTGTAGTTTTATATATTTTCGATGTGTTAATAACACCCTGTAATTTCCAGTGTATGTGAATGCGTAATGCACGGATCGGGGACTAGTATTAAGAAATATACCACTACTTTATTTTAGGGCAAATCGCAGATGCTACACTTTTTTTTCCTCTTTTTTTTTGCCTTGAGTAAAAACGAATTTTTGTTCTTTTTATGTAATGATCTGTTAATATCTAAGAGGGTCGGGTTGTCGACTGTTCTAATGCGTGTGTTTTATATCATAATTTCTGTCATTGGGTCAAGTGACACTTCAAGCTTGTATGTTCCAATGAGTAGAGTAGCCAACCCAACTTCGTGGGGTTTTTCCGTGTCCTGCTGCTGCCCAAGAACAATGCGTGCAAACGAATTATTGAAATAAAATTGTGCCATATGTTTGAGGATCAAAATATTCAAAAAAATTGAAAAAGGGTATATCAGATTGCCTTGAATTGTTTTGTTTTGTAAGAAATATGGAGTTTTTTCGATCGAACCGGAGGTGCCACCATCTTAAACGTGAAAATCCGTAAGGCTTGGGGGGGGGGGATGCCGAATGGTTAGCGTGTGTGCGCCGTATCATAAGGCCTGTCATTGAGTCAACTGGCGTGGTTTCGATTTCCCGGTAGAGCGTGACACTTAATAGGGTCGCCTGTCGAACCTCGTGGGTTTTCTCCTCCGGTATCTTCCAACTGCTAAAGACCCCTACGCGCAGGCGAATTATTGAAATAAAATTAAACCATATGTTAGTCCCCAATAGCCTAGGTGGTGCGAAGGGGACGTTAAACTTTTGCGATATTTTACTTACAGACATGGGAGTTACATTTTCTGAATCCTTGAAAGAATGCCTATAAAATTTAGAGAGCAGAATTTTGATTTCGGTCAACCGGTGGTCACCATTTTGAATTGAATATGAAAAATAGTAAAAGAAATCCACGTAAACGGGCGTGAAAATAAACACCATGGGCTGTAGTTTGGAGCCTTTGTGTCCTATATATCCAGGAGAGCCTCGCTTAGGGTCGAATTTTAAGTAGGTCATTTCGTGCCTATTTTGGAAGTTTTAAAAATGGTTGGTAACAAAATGTTTTGTGCAACTTTTAACATGTTAAAAAGGGAAATTTCGCCCGATTGAAAACTTTACAGTTATAATTTAGTTAATAAGTCTTTTCTTGTTTTGATTTCCCCTTGTCAGTGATGCAGAAGGAGGTCCCGTGTATACATTGGAGTGCACGTAAAAGATCCCCTGGCAGTTGGAATTCGATATAAGAGTAGGTTGTTGCGCCGCTGCCCGGGCAAAATTTCCATCATAGCACAAAATCAATAACATCTGATAGGAAGTGATGTCTGATCATTATGATCGATTTAATTCAAAACATCTATCGGAACATTTTTCTCGGTTGAAATGTTTCTTTTTACAACTCGGCGAAATTTGGCCTTTCTCAATATTTCTTTTTTCTTTTTGTCATTCTTAAAAAATTCCATGACCTGTGACCAGCAACTGCTTGGTGCATCGTTACGATGTCTTCGGTTTTACTGGGAAAGTGTGTGTGACTTAGAGAGGACAAAGCTATCTTGAACGTTCTGTGACAATACCAAATGTCCGAAACCACCGAAATTGTCGTTTTTAAAAATATTGCCGTAATTTTACAATTATCAAGAATTTTTTAATACAATTTTACACAGTATTTTCTCTTAGTAAATTGCGTCAGCTGCCATTGGCTAAGTCAGGTTTTTTTGGGTCCTATAGAATAATTATTTATTGTTCGTGGTCCCATAAGTGTCATTACAAAAATTAGTTTGTAATAAAAGCAGTTGCATGAGTCACTTTTCAAGTTATTTTGCCTGAGAAAGTATTAGTCCCGAAATGACCTAGTTTGTGTCGAGTGGACCTAGTTTGTGTGTGTGTGTGTGTCTCTCTCTCTCTCTCTCTCTCTCTCTCTCTCTCTCAAAGTATCAATTATTATTGGATTTTTCATAAAAGTGACACCATTTAATGCGCAAAAGTAATGTACGTAATATCAAACTGATTACAATTTAAAATAAAGAATGAAAGTGACGCATTATTGTGGGGGATGGCTTAGTGGTCTAGAGTGCCGCGCTTCGACCTTTAGCTGGCCGGTCACCTCTGGCTTCGTTTGTAGTTTCGAACCCTGGTGTGGGCGTATGTGACATGGAGATAGGGACGCCTTCTCAACCTCGTGGGTTTCCTCCGGGCACTCCGGTTTCCTTCCACTGCTAAAGACCCCTACGCGCAAGTGAATTATTGAAATAAAATGAAACCATATGTTAGTCCCAAAATGACCTACTTTGTGTCGAGTGGACGTTAAACCCTAAACCCTATTTCTCTCTTCTCTCTCTCTCTCCCCCTCTCTCTCTCTCCTCATTATTGTATTTTTAACCCTTAAAATGAATGTTATTTGCTACGTTTGGAAAAGTTTTACTTTTAGTTTCCATCAACCGATAAATAAACACAATTCGGTCATATAGATATCACAAAATCCTTTCTAATTTATACAGTTGGAGAGATTTTCGGGTCTGTCAAAGTGTCAATTATTATCCGGTTTTCATAAAACTTTAATGCCATTTATGATTTAATATAATTAGTGGTTATTTCTGTAATCTAATTGAAATATTTTGTCGAATCTTCGTTTGCAAATGATACAAAAATGTGAATAGTAGGCAAATATATACAGAATATGCAACACAGATAAGAATGTAATACACCTTTGATTAGGGGGCCATTAAGGATTAACCCTACACAACGGAAAACTCTTACAGGGATTAAAGAAGGTGAATGCTATTATTTATAAAAAGATCAGTGTATTAACACTATTAATGGAAAACCAATTAACATGAGCTATAGATAAACAATAATATAAAGAGAAGTGTGTATGTATAAGTGAACAAGGGTGGTCGCTGATGCAGGTGTAAACAAAAAT
Organism: Patella caerulea; assembly: GCA_036850965.1. Taxonomy (NCBI): domain Eukaryota; kingdom Metazoa; phylum Mollusca; class Gastropoda; family Patellidae; genus Patella; species Patella caerulea. Next base: position 2,967,893 of record JAZGQO010000002.1, read on the forward strand.
AATAATAATAAATTAAAACCAGATCTGCTACTGTCCCATGCAGATATGAAAGCTTTCATATTCACAGTCACTTCCTGTCACATGTCATGGGTCATATAAATAATCCGAACAAGAAAAAATAAATTATTAAAATCGGTTACAATCTAGCGAAATTAATGTGATTTTTCACTCGTAAACAACTTTGTCGGCAAGAAAAACATCAAAAGCGAAATTCGAATTTGTGAAGTATTCAAATACCAAAAATTCGACCCGTATTCGGGCTATCCTGAAATGTATTAAATTTTGGACATAGGAGACGCATTGAACATACTATGCCCTATTGTGTTATTTTACAAGTCCGTAAATGTCGATTTTTCACTATGTTTCATATTCACTTCAAAATGCCGACCATCAGCTGACCTAAATCAAAATTCTGCTCTGAACGTTTTTTAGGTTTTTCTTCAAGGATTCAGAAAATGTAACTCCCATGTCTGTAAGTGCAATATCGCAACAGTTCTATTGTTTTTTCACGTTTCAAGATGGTGGCACTTCCGGTTCGATCGACAAACTCCATGTTTTGTGTACGAATCAGTAATTACTTGTGTAGTATCGAATATAAAAATTAGGTCATTCTGACCTTTATTTCTGGCACTTCCGGTTCGATCGACAAACTCCATGTTTTGTGTACGAATCAGTAATTACTTGTCTCGTATCGAATATAAAAATTAGGTCATTCTGACCTTTATTTCGACGATTCTTTTTTGAAAAATTTGATTCTTAATTTCACCAAGGGGAGATAATTTAGAAAATTTTAAAAGTCATTTTTCAAGTCGCATCAGTAATGTCTGTAATCACAGCGACGAATTTTCGAATATTACAAAACTTTTAAAAATAAGCTCCCCCTGACCATCTTAATCGTTCGCAATAAACGTTTGCCCCTTAAAATCGGCAAATTGCTGACTTTAAAGTGAGAAACATTACAACCGGGCGAAATCTTCTGTTTTATCAATTTTTCAATACCATTGATTACCAACCGATTATTACAAAACTTTAAAAATAAAAGAGAAAGAGAGAAATGCGGCTTAACGTCCATTCGACACAAACGAGGTCATTTCGGGACTAACATATGTCTTTTAATTCTATTTAAAAACTTCCCTTGTGCGTACGGGTCTTTAGCCGTGGGAGGAAACCGAAGGACACGGAGAAAACCCACGAGGTTGGACACCATACTCCATGTCACGTGCAGCCTGGAAATCGAAACGACGCCGGTTGACGCAATGACAGACGTTACGATACAGCGCGCACATGCTAAACATTCAGCCTCCCTAAAATCGGGAAATTGCTGACTTATAGCAAGAAACATTTCAACCGGGCGAAATTTTCTGTTTTAACAGTTTAATTTGCACGGTACTTTAATTACCAACCGATTATTACAAAACTTTTGAAAATAAGCTCCAACTGACCTGCTTAATTGTATGCAATAAACGTTTGGCCTTAATTGAAAGTTCTGCACTGCGAAAGTTCATCTCGATTTTCCGGAGTGGTCCCCCCTTGTCAGTGAGGCAGAACGGAGGGCCTGACAAGGTAGCTGTCTAGTCGTTCGGATGGGACGAAAAACCAAGGTCCCGTGTACACAATGGAATGCACGTAAAATATCGCTAAGCAGTTGGAATTCGATACTGTTGAATAAGCTCTATACGTTGACTAAATGTGCAGATTGTAGTACCCACGCTGCATGTTTCGTTTTCAGGGCCATTTTATGTGCACTTTAACAATGAAAGGGTGCCGTTTTCAATTTTCGATGCTTTTATTCTTCTACTCCTGATATTTTGGACTGCTCACATAGAGAAGTTTTCAGGGGCATTTTATGTGCACTTTAACAATGAAAGGGTGCCGTTTTCAATTTTCGATGCTTTTATTCTTCTACTCCTGATATTTTGGACTGTTGATCGATGGTTTCATATAAAAGACTATCGATAAGATTCTTTGTAGAAGTTCCCAAAAAATATTATTTGACTTTAAGAGAAAAGGACCTTTAAAAATGCTCCAAATCGTAAAAATACGACTTTATGGATTTTCGATCTTTTTTTTCTGCTATCCCTGATATTTAAAAAAAATGATGCAATGATTTCACACAACAGGCTAGCTATTAGACTCTCTATTGACAAGAGTTTCACCGCCCTCCCTTCATTATAACCGAAGTTATCGTGCCCTTAAGAATCAACAAATCAGCATGCTTATCTCTGCTTACCCTAGGACGAAAATGCTCATCTTTGAACTCAATCATGACATTAACCTAGTGAACGTCTATACCAAGTTTGAACATTCTAGCTTAATTAGAAGGAGAGTTATTTTGTTCCAAAGTCTCGGCCCTTCAAATTGCTTCTATTTTTCATTTTCAATTCAAAATGGTGACTCCCAGTTGACCTAAATCAAAATTTTACTCCCGACGTTTTTTTAGGCCTTCCTACAAGGATTCAGAAAATATAACTCCCGAGTCTGTAAGTAAAATAGCAAAAAAGTCTTATTGATTTTTCACGTTTAAAGGTTCGATCGACAAACTCCATATTTTATGTACGAATCAGTAATTACTTGTCTAGTATCGAACAATTTTTTTAGGTCATTCTGACCTATATTTCGACGATTTTTTTGAAAACTTTGATCCTTAATTTCACCAAGGGGGAGATAATTTAGAAAATTTCTAATTATATTTTTGAAGTCACATCGGTGAGATCTACTTATATACTAAATTTCATGAAAATCGTATAACTATTAAAGAAGTTATCAAATTGGTCTAAACTTCCGGTTCGAAATCACAGCGACGAATTTTCGAAAATGTGAAACTGCAGATGAAAATGATTTTTTTTCAAGGTATTCAAAGAAAAAAGAATACGTAAAATCGGTAAAAAAAATAACAAAGTTACGACTATGCATTATTAGTTTTTTCGTTCGTAAAATTCGGTGATTTCGGATTCGTAAAACGTTTTGAAAATATATTTCAACAACGTTCGCATCCTTTTTTTTGGCGGGGGGGGGGGGGTAGGTCAAAGTTTCAGAAAGATCCCATGGTTAGATTCTGAGTAATCCGATTTGCAGAAAATACACATAAATAAAAAAAAATAATAATAATAATAATAATCTTAACAGAAACAATAAGCTTTCATATGTAATATGAAAGCTTAATTAAAAAATAAAATATATTAATTCAATAAACAGAAAATCGTGAAAGATATCTAAATATATTGATTCAATAAACTGAAAATCAAGGATTGTGAAATATATCACCAGACTATAAAAAAAACTGGTTAAGTACTGAAAAGAAAGATATATAAAATGCATAATTAGACTGTGAAAAAAACTGGATAGACACTGAAATGTAACAAAAGTATGGGAATCAATAAGCTGGAAGTCCCGAAGTATAAAACCTATTAGAAGGGTATAAATCTGGAAGAAAGAAACCGTAAATATATTAATTCTATGTATAAAAGGCAAATACATGTAAACTATATTATGACTGTAAAACTGGTTAAGTACTGCAAACCAAGATATGTAAAATATATAACTAGACTGTGAAATTGGGTAAGCACTGATCATGAGTTGTGTTAATTCTGAAAGCTTAAAATCATGAAAGAAACCTATTATTAGACTTAAACATGGATGGGGGAACCCTAAAAATATTCTTCCAATAAACTGAAACCAATAAATGTGAAAACTATCCTCCGACTGTCAAATTGGTTAATTGCTGTAAGTTAAGATATGAAGGATGTGTAATTAGACTGTGAAAACCGGATAAGCACTGAAATAGAAATAAAGTATTAGAATTAATGTATAAGTTGGTCATAAGCACAGGCACCTGAAGGGATTAAAATAAATTAAAATAAAACTTCTTACTACTGCTTGACTATAGTACAGTATTATACTCTATATAGTTAAGCAATAAGGTATAAATAATCCGACATCACGGTTTAACTTGATTGTTGATGTGTCACGTTATAATCTGTGCCTGTCATTTGCAATCGTGAAAGTGATCTGAAAAATACATTTCAATTTGTATATCAATTTGCCATTTTGATTTTGCATAAACATAATCCTGTGAATGTTTATAATAATAAATTACATTTTTGAAATTATTTTATTAATTACCTACTACGAACAAGTTAATTGTAAATGATTAGCATAAAATAAATGAAATGAAGTTGTTTGTAATTTTTATTATCTTAGATAAATCTAGCTAATGGGAAAATTTAATTTTATCTAAAAAGTTTAGATAATTTTATTGTAAATGTATTTTTCACCACATTTCTACCAGTTGCGAAGCCTGAAATGAAACCTCGCGTAAATAAGTAGTACAGGCCTTATACTCGTGAATTAAGAATTTTACATTTTTTATCAAAGTAGGCCTTTTTCGAAAGTTCTTTTCGTTATCGTAACTAGATCATTACTCACAGATTTGCCTTTAGTAATGAGAAATAAAATTTAATATAAAACAAGAAAAAAAAAATATTTGATAGTCGATTTTAACTATTAAGAAGGGACATTAATTTTTTTTTCTAATTTCCTAACCTTTCCACGGACAATAGATAGGCCTACCGCTCGCCTGCTAAAGACTAGCACTAGACATTATTATAACACAAACATGTAGAAACTACATGATGCATCTTATATTTGATCAATTAAATATTATTGAAAATTTCGACAGCTATTCTATGACGACATGCACGGAATTAATATAAGTCTAGTGATGTACAAATTCAAGTATGGATAATTATAAACTTGTATGAATATTGAAGTCTTAGTTAGGCCTACCGTTGAAACGGCGCCTGTCATGACATATGAACATTTCACCATAATCTGTTTTCATTATCTAGCTGGCAGACTCTTTCGAAACCCGATAAAAATGAATACAACATTCAAAATAATTTTCAGCAATCTGTAACATAAAGACCAGAACTGTTTAAAATTAAACAAAGGCAAAACATAATCTATTTTGATTAGCCCTAGCTATCCCAACGCAAATCAATCGCCATCGTGCTCAGGAATATTACCAGACAATAAAAAAAAACCAAAAAAAACTGCGGTGCTTTAGTTGACAGTAATTTATTTATTATTTATGTACGAAATATTGTTTTCATTTTAACAAAATATCAGAAGATGTATAAAACAGGCATCTGCCTCAGCCCTAGCACCATACTTGATTACTTCCCGGTTGCAATATTGCAACAGTCTTTTTTAAGATTTTCTACTTTAGCGCCTACAGCCCAGATAGAAGATACAACTTAACTTTTCCGGGAATTACTCTTTAATATGAATTCTTTTATATCTGCACAATTAAACTTTACTGAAAAAAATAAACCTCACAGCCTTAAAGAACGTTTAAATTCAACAAGAGAAATTAGTATTAACATAAACATTAAAGATAAATGATAACGTTATCCGTGATTTTATTTTTGAAACAAAACGTTCTCCATTGTCTGATTGCGCATATAAAGATAATTGTCATAGTTTAGTTTATACGCCCATATTTTCATGTGTTTGGCACCACAAGAGTTCCACAAGATATTGGACATAAAAAATAAATCATTTATATTTAGTTTATTTTTTCTCAGACCCCCCTATATGTCTGTCTGTTACCACATTCTACAAGATTTTCATAAAATGTTCACAAGATAATGGACATATATGTTAATGGTACTTTTGTGGTGAAAAACACACAGGCACCTATTATAACATGTGATATAACAGGAACCTATTATAACATGTGACATAACATGTAATATAAAAGGTACTGATTATAATATGTGATATAACAGGGACCTATAGCATGTGATACAACAGGGACCTAGTATACCATGTGATATAAAAGGAACAGCGTAAAATCTGATAGAAAATACCTTTTAAACTATTAATGTTTCAGCAAAATAAATAGAAAATAACTGTACACAAGTAACCTACCTCTAGACATTGATGGATGGTGACATGTACTTTCTGTGAGTTAGTATAAGAAAATTTAATCCGGTCAAACACCTACTTAACCTACTTCTCGTTGTCACCCACTTGTTTAACCATTTCAATATATTAAACAGAGCACTGTTCATAGAGATAAAATAGTCCGTATAGTACATTAGCATCACAAACGCTGGTTTTCTGATTTTGATGAAACTTAAAATATATGTTTATGTTCCCCAAGTTGTGCATATCAAACCGTAACCCTCTGGATAAGGGCCTTTGATTCAACGCTAAATTGGGTTTATATCTTGTAGACCCTCTGGAGGTCCGATATAAAAAGACGTTTAAATTTATCATCGTTAAAGGAAAAGTTCGACTTTCATGAAAATCAGAACGAAGCTGACTGACAAAATGCCGCCCGCGAACGCAAATAGTGTAAAAAAGTATCTAATACCATGGTTGTGGAGGTAGTGTGACATTAGCTCGATTTTCGTTTTTTGATCTTGGTGAATATCGAAAAACGAGCTACTCGATTTTCGATATTGGCGAATAACGAAAAACAAATAGCTCGTTTTGCGACAACTGGCTATTCGTTTTTAGATATTCAAACTCAAATCTCAAAAAGCTGATTTGATGGATGTGTCTCCAAAACACATTTGATTAAATAAGTATTCTAAAAGGATCTAAAGATATCATAAATGGGAATGCCTGAGCAGTGGTTTACTTAAAAACTGCTCTTTCTCATTCCTTTTTGATATTGCCGAATGTCAAAAAACGAGCTACTCGTTTTCCGATATTCAAACATGAAACGCAAAAAAACCCGATTTGATGGATGTTTATTTACAGATATCATAAACGATGATGTCTGAGCAGTGGATTCACATAAAAACTGACCTTTCTCCTTGTTTTTTGATATTGACGAATCTCGAAAAACGAGCTACTTGTTTTTTGAAATTCAGGCTTGAATCTCAAAAATACAGATTGTAATCATGTATATCGAAAGAATATCTCTAAAACACATTTGACTACATCAGTTTAATAAAACGAACTAAAGATGTCATAAATGAGCATGCCGGAGCAGTGGATTCACACAAAGAAGATCTTTCTCCTTGACTATTGAGACCACTCCTCAGCAGGGCCGTATCTAGCGGGGGTGCAGTGGGTACATTGTAACCCCAGAAACATAAGGCGCCCAGAGAAATGACGCCCCCTCAAAAAAATTGACAACCTGTCAATTATAAAATAATATACGTGATTATGATCACACGGTGATGCTCTTAAGGCACTGATCAATCGGTCGGTTTTAATGCCCCCCACACGCCAATATTGGTACCTGATCCAAACACTCTTATATCATTTATGTGGAGGCGATGGGGCGCCACCACAGGCGCGGATCCAAAAGGCGGGGCCCCTGAAAAAAATACAAAATATAAAATACAAAATCGACTCTTAGATATCACGAGAGTGGCCGCAAAACGTGTTTCCAGCAGCGTTATTTTTCAAAATTTTCTGAGGGCGGTCCCCCACATGACATTTTGGTCGCCCTATATCCACATGGCCTTATTGGTGGTTCAGACTAGTTCTAGTCTAGAGGATAAGATTTTTCTCATTTTGGTGTATTTAACATCAAAATGAGAAACAGCGTCACCGAAATTAACACAGGGGACCACTTGCTAGCGACTTTGATTACGGCTCCAAGTGTGTGGAAAATGTGTTTATGACAGGGTCTCGGGCTCGCCGCTCGCCGCTCAGTAAATCGGGTAAAATATTTGCGCCCCCCCCCCAATACAACTGCTGCACCCCCACTTTTAAAATCCTACATACGACCCTACTGCTCAGGCATCCTCATTTATGATATATTTGGTTCGTTTTAGAATACTGATTTAACCAAATGTGTTTTAGAGGCATTCTGTATTAATAAAATAAAACCAAGTACGAACAATCCAAACGATTAGACAAAATTCGAAGTTATAAAAAAGTTATAGGAAAAATAGTATAATCAGCAAATTGACTGTTCACCGTGTACAAAATACACGACAAACAGTGGTAACAGGTGTCCGGAAGAGTAAGCTTACCCTGCCTGGCACCCCTATTAGACAAAATGTCGGTAAAATAGCGTGATTGGCCATTGAATTATTGGTATGCAAAATGCACGTGATGAACTTTGTTAACGATGTAGTAGACATAATCAGAGAGATAGTAAATAGGATACGCGTCAATTAAATATATCTAGAATAATAGCTGAGAGAGACATGTTATATTTACCAATCAAGTCAATATGACGGCCATAAAACCTTTTAATGGTTTTTATAAGTTTAGTGCGCAAGTATCCCTGTAGTTGAAGCTTAGATGACAAATGCCTCGATCTACTTAAAAAATCGCGTAACGAATTAGCTGAGACACAAACACTCCATAAGCTGGAGATATTGGAATGTTACTACTAATAAATGGAAAGTCCAAGTCATCACGTTTATCGTACAAAGTGAATCCACTGCTCAGGCATCTTCATTTATGATATCTTTAGATCGTTTCAGATATACATCCATGAAATCTGCTTTTTTGAGATTCAGTTTGAATATCGAAAAATGAGCTAGTTCCATTTCGTTATTCGCCAATAACACTGCCGGTTGGAACCCTCTAGAGATCATAATTTTTATCTGGTGTTAATAAAGCTTAAAATATATTTTTATATAAGAAAGATCTGGTTTCCTGTCAATACTTGCAAGTATCGGTTCGTAACTTCTTGGATTTTGCTCACCCCGGTTGTGCGTAAAAAAAAAGAATTTTTTTTAGCTCGTTCTCTGTCCATCTAATGCATAATGTGATCGTATATGGCATGGTAAGCCGTTGTTTTTCATATTTTTAGCCTATTTTGTTTCAAGTACAGTTCTATAAAATATAATATACTAGCGTTCCTTAAATTTTATATAAAATCCAGATGATCCAAATGACAGTAATTTTTAACACGTTCCTAAAGAACAACAACAAATGGAGATCATATGATGTCAAAATAGCCATAATATGTTTATGAGAAATAAATAGTGCATTTGAAATCAGAACTTGTTATTTGTTACTTGTTCTTCTAGGTTACAAGAAAGATGGCGATGATAGGACACATTCGGAAAAAAAATATGTAAGTATTTTCTATTCTTGTCTGTTGATCAGAAACTGTCAATAATTATACGTTGATTAATTACGAGAATTTACCCATCGGATCAACGCTTTTCGGTTGAATATTACATAATAATATGCAACAACAATAACAATGAAATTCAAAAGACGTACACAACTTCAGAGAGAAATGCAATGGCTTTTAACGTTCTAATTTTCTGCAAACCTGGAGAGATACCCCGTAGAATAAGCGTCTCAGTCGCGTTTCGAAACAGAAAGACTGAAGCATTTTATTAAATATGACTCAATCAAACATATATTTTTCTAAATGTACCGCGTTACCCAAAATGTCTATAAAATGGTATATATTCTATATACCGGAAAACACCAAAAAAAAAACCATACCGAAAACACCGGAAAACACCATGTTATATTGAATACCAGAAAACACCGAAAAAAAAGCAAATACGGGAAAACACACTAAATACCGGAAAGCACCCTAAATAAGCACCCCGGAGCCTGGTCCTCCGGAAAACACACAAAAAACTAAACCTAAACCTAACCCTAACCCACAAATGTAAAAGCTAACCCTAACCCTAACCCCCACCCACAGAGGATCCGACTCAGGGTTACCTATATAAGGTGTTTTATGGTATTAAGTGTGTTTTCAGGTATGAAGGGTTTTTCCGGTATTCATGCAGTATAACATGGTGTTTTCCGGTGGGGTTTTTTTTTGTGTGTTTTCCGGTATACAGTATTATCGTATAAAATTAAGTCTTCAAACTTAAATAGCTAATGTTCGTTTGTTTTACTTTATTAGCTCAGTGGAATTTATCAACTGGAACAGAACACCGATTTTCCTAATCTTCTGGGTAAGTATTCAACAGTATTCCATGCAGTATCCTGCACTTAATTCCATTTTCATTAACGCTTTAAATTTTCTGAAAATTGCAATAGTCTGCAGGTCCTCGTAAACTCCAAAGATAATGCTTCAAAATAGTGATCATCACGAACTAAACACGGATTAACATGACATTGTATCACGCGTGTGTCTTGAATATACGAAGAAATGGAAAGTATTAATCATGATAGGATAAATTTTAAAATGGTTGCAATGTAGTATTTATTGCGCATGCTCTCCATATAAGAATAAGCCAGTCTGTTTACTAATGACGCAATGTCCAATCAGGCTAGAAGAGTAGATTGCCTGACGTTTCTAATAATAAACAATAATAATGCGTTGTCCACTTTTTTTTTCTTGTCATAGCGTTTGCAAATAAATCATTGATTTTATTTGAGATTTTGTTTAAATCTTTACCGTCCCAGCACAGCACAAAATTGTAGTTTTATATATTTTCGATGTGTTAATAACACCCTGTAATTTCCACTGTATGTGAATGCGTAATGCACGGATTGGGGACTAGTATTAAAAAATATACCACTACTTTATTTTAGGGTAAATCGCAGATGCTACATATTTTTTTCCTCACTTCCCAGGTACAATGATTCCATCGTTGGCGGTTTTCTGCAGACAACTTCAAACAAAGTCCAAATCGGTCATCCCGAAAACCCGAAAAATAAATCTGACTTTTCGTCTCAGAAAAATATCCCCCCTCCCCCGAGTTATCCTAGTTTTCCCCCTTTTTTTTGCATTGAGTAAAAATGAATTTTTGTTCTTTTTATATAATGATCTGATAATATCTAAGAGGGTCGGGTTGTCGACTGTTCTAATGCGTGTGTTTTATATCATAACTTCTGTCATTGGGTCAAGTGACACTTCAAGCTTGTATGTTCCAATGAGTAGAGTAGCCAACCGAACCTCGTGGGTTTTTTCCGTGTCCTCCTGCTGCCCAAGAACAATACGTGCAAACGAATTATTGAAATGAAAATGTACTTTATGTTTGAGGATCAAAATATTCAAAAAAAATTGAAAAAGGGTATGTCAGATTGCCTTGAATTGTTTTGTTTTGTAAGAAATATGGAGATGTTTCAATCCAACCGGAGGTGCCACCATCTTAAACGTGAAAATCCCTAAGGGTTTTGGGGTGGGGTGGGGGGGTGCCGAATGGTTAGCGTGTGTGCGCCATATCATAAGACCTGTCATTGAGTCAACTGGCGTGGTTTCGATTCCTCGGTTGTGCGTGACAATGAATAGGGTCGCCTGTCCAACCTCGTGGGTTTTCTCCTCCGGTATCTTCCAACTGCTAAAGACCCCTACGCGCAGGCGAATTATTGAAATAAAATTAAACCATATATTAATCCCCAATAGCCTAGGTGGTGCGAAGTGGACGTTAAACTTTTGCGATATTTTACTTACAGACATGGGGGTTACATTTTCTGAATCCTTGAAAGAATGCCTATAAAATTTAGAGAGCAGAATTTTGATTTCGGTCAACCGGTGGTCGCCATTTTGAATTGAATATGAAAAATAGTAAAAAAAAATCCACGTAAACGGGCGTGAAAATAAACACCATGAGTCTTTGTGTCCTATATATCCAGGAGAGCCTGGCTCAGGGTCGAATTTTAAGTAGGTCATTTCGTGCCTATTTTGGAAGTTTTAAAATTGGTTGATAACCAAATGTTTTGTGCAACTTTTAACATGTTAAAAAGGGAAATTTCGCCCGATTGAAAACTTTACAGTTATAATTAAGTTAATAAGTCTTTTCTTGTTTTGATTTCCCCTTGTCAGTGATGCAGAAGGAGGGCCCGTGTATACATTGGAGTGCACGTAAAAGATCCCCTGGTAGTTGGAATTCGATATAAGAGTAGGCCGTTGCGCCGCTGCCCGGGCGAAATTTCCCTCATAGCACACGGTATGGCGTATGCCCGTCTTCCATTAGCCCAGTTAGGTGCAGAAGAGTAGGACGTTAAACCCTATTTCATTTCTTTTCTTGTTTAAGATTCTTAATAAAATCAATAACATCTGGTAGGAAGTGATGTCTGGTCACTATGATCGATTTAATTAAAAACATTTTTGGCCTTTCTCAATATTTCTTTTTTCTTTTTGACATTCTTAAAAAATTCTATGACCTGTGACCAGCAACTGCTTGTTGCATCGTTACGATGTCTTCGGTTTTATTTGGAAAGTGTGTGTGACTTAGAGGACAAATTATTTTGAACGTTCTGTCTGAAACCACCGAAGTTGTCCTTTTTATACGCCCACATTGAAATGTGGTCGTATATTGTCGTCGCCCTCGTCCGTCCGTCCGTCCGTCCACAATTGCTTGTGGACGCTCTAGAGGCTAAAGTTAATATCCGATTGACTTTAAATTTATACACAGTATTTAAGGTCATGAGACGAAGAAGCCTATAGTTTTTCAGCGGTTTCCGATAATAACTACCAGAGTTATGGCCCTTGATCACTTAAAAAAAATGTTGTGAACGCTCTAGAGGTCAAAGTTAATATCCGATTGGCTTTAAATTTATACACAGTGTTTAAGGTCATAAGACGAAGAAGCCTATTGATTTTCAGCGATTTCCGATAATTAGTGCCATAGTTATGGCCCTTGATCACTTCAAAAAATCTTGTGGACGCTCTAAAAGCCAAAGTTAATATCCGATTGACTTTAAATTTATACACAATGTTTAAGGTCATAAGACGAAGAACCCTATTGATTTTCAGCGATTTCCGATAATTAGTGCCATAGTTATGGCCCTTGATGACTTCAAAAAATCTTGTGGACACTGTAAAAGCCAAAGGTAATATCCGATTGACTTTAAATTTATACACAGTTTTTAAGGTCATGAGACGAAGAAGCCTATTGATTTTCAGCGATTTCTGATAATTAGTGCCAGAGTTGTAGTCCTTGATCACTTAAAAAAATCTTGTGGATGCTCTAGAGGCCAAACTTAACATGCGATTGACTTCAGATTGATACAGAGTTTAAGGTGTTGAAACGAACAAGTATTTTGATTTTCAATGAATTTTGATAACTGAACAGCTAAATCCATGATATTAAATGTTTCATATACTAATTGTTCGCGTGGTGTAAAACTTTATAAAAAGCAATCAAATTCTAATGATTTTCTGATAATTACATATTGAGTTGTTACTCTTAATCAGTTTTTAGAGTATTACAAATGTTTCATTACCGAAAAAAGTAAAAATATGCGACAACCCTTGTTGACTGCCGGACGATTTAGCTGCTGTGGGCGTATGTTTCGTTGCCTGGCAACCTATCTTTAAAAATATTGCCGTAATTTTACAATAATCAAGAATTTTTTTATAGAATTTTACACAGTATTTTCACTTAGTAAATTGCGTCAGCTGCCATTGGCTAAGTCAGTTTTTTGGGGTCCTAGATTAATTATTTATTGTTCGTGGTCCCAAGTGTCATTACAAAAATTAGTTTGTAATAAAAGCAGTTGCATGAGTCACTTTTCAAGTTATTTTGCCTGAGAAAGTATTAGTCCAAAAATGATGTAGTTTGTGTCGAGTGGACCTAGTTTGTGTGTGTGTGTCTCTCTCTCTCGCTCTCTCTCTCTCTCTCTCTCTCTGAAAGTATCAATTATTGTTGGATTTTTCATAAAAGTGACACCATTTAATGCGCAAAAGCAAAAGAAATGAACGTAATATCAAACTGATTACAATTTAAAATAAAGAATGAAAGTGACGCATTATTGTGGGGGGTTGGGATGGCCAGTGGTCTAGAGTGCCGCGCTTCGACCTTTAGCTGGCCGGTCACCTCTGGCTTGCGGTTGTGGTTTCAATCCCTGGTGTGAGCGTATGTGACATGGAGATAGGGGCGCCTTTTCAACCTCGTGGGATTCCTCCGGGCACTCCGGTTTCCTCCCACTGCTAAAGACCCCTACGCGCAAGCGAATTATTGAAGTAAAATGAAACCATATGTTAGTCCCAAAATGACCTAGTTTGTGTCGAGTGGACGTTAAACCCCATTTCTCTCCCCTTTCTCTCTCTCTCTCTCTCTCTCTCTCTCTCTCTCTCTCTCTCCGCTTTATTGTATTTTTCACCCTTCAGATGAATGTTATTTGCTATGTTTGGAAAAGTTTTACTTTTAGTTTACATCAACCGATAAATAAACACAATTCGGTCATATAGATATCACTAAATCCTTTCTAATTTATTCAGTCGGAGAGAAATAAACGATTTTCGGGTCTGTCAAAGTGTCAATTATTATCCGGTTTCCATAAAACATTAACCATGTGAAGCTTGATGCCATTTATGATTTAATATAATTAATTGTCCCCCGCCTTTCGAAGAAAGTTGGGGGACTATTAAAATGGGTTCGTCCGTCCGTCTGTCTGTCGGTCTGTCTGTTTGTCCGTCACACTTTTTGGGACACAATAACTCTCTTCCTAATTGAGCTAGAATGTTCAAACTTGGTGTATGTGTTTATTAGGTCGATGCCTTGATGGAGTTCGAAGATAAGCATTTTCCGCTTAGGGTAAGCAGAGATAAGCAATTTGATTGGTTGATGCTTTGGGACACGATAACTTTAGTTCTAATTAAGTGAGAGTGATGAAACTTGGTGTATAGTTTTATTACAGTAATACCTTGACTAAGTTCGATAATGAGCATTTTCTGCTCAGGGTAAGCAGAGCGATACACAATTTGATTGGTCGAGATTTTGGAACACAATAGTTCTCCTTCTAATTGAGTTAAAATGATCAAACTTGGTGTATATGCTTATTAGGTCAATGCCTTGATGGAGTTCGAAGATGAGCATTTTCCGCTTAGGGTAAGCAGAGATAAGCAATTTGATTGGTTGATGCTTTGGGACACGATAACTTTGGTTCTAATTAAGTAAAAGTGGTGAAACTTGGTGTATAGTTTCATTACAGTAATACCTTGACTAAGTTTGATAATGAGCATTTTCTGCTCATGGTAAGCAGAGCGATACGCAATTTGATTGGTCGAGATTTTGGAACACAATAACTCCCCTTCTAATTGAGTTAAAATGATCAAACTTGGTGTATATGCTTATTAGGTCAATGCCTTGATGGAGTTCGAAGATGAGCATTTTCCGCTTAGGGTAAGCAGAGATAAGCAATTTGATTGGTTGATGCTTTGGGACACGATAACTTTGGTTCTAATTAAGTAAAAGTGGTGAAACTTGGTGTATAGTTTCATTACAGTAATACCTTGACTAAGTTTGATAATGAGCATTTTCTGCTCAGGGTAAGCAGAGCGATACGCAATTTGATTGGTCGAGACTTTGGAACACAATAACTCCCCTTCTAATTGAGTTAAAATGTTCACACTTTGTGTATATGCTTATTAGGGGAATGCCTTGATGGAGTTCGAAGATGAGCATTTTCCACTTAGGGTAAGCAGAGATAAGCAATTTGATTGGTTGATGCTTTGGGACACGATAACTTTAGTTCTAATTAAGTGAGAGTGATGAAACTTGGTGTATAGTTTCATTACAGTAATACCTTGACTAAGATCGATAATGAGCATTTTCTGCTCAGGGTAAGCAGAGCGATACGCAATTTGATTGGTCGAGATTTTGGAACACAATAATTCTCCTTCTAATTGAGTTAAAATGTTCAAACTTGGTGTATATGCTTATTAGGTCAATGCCTTGATGGAGTTCGAAGATGAGCATTTTCCGCTTAGGGTAAGCAGAGATAAGCAATTTGATTGGTTGGTGCTTTGGGACACGATAACTTTGGTTCTAATTAAGTAAAAGTGGTGAAACTTGGTGTATAGTTTCATTACAGTAATACCTTGACTAAGTTTGATAATGAGCATTTTCTGCTCAGGGTAAGCAGAGCGATACGCAATTTGATTGGTCGAGACTTTGGAACACAATAACTCCCCTTCTAATTGAGTTAAAATGTTCAAACTTTGTGTATATGCTTATTAGGGGAATGCCTTGATGGAGTTCGAAGATGAGCATTTTCCACTTAGGGTAAGCAGAGATAAGCAATTTGATTGGTTGATGCTTTGGGACACGATAACTTTAGTTCCAATTAAGTGAGAGTGATGAAACTTGGTGTATCGTTTCATTACAGTAATACCTTGACTAAGATCGATAATGAGCATTTTCTGCTCAGGGTAAGCAGAGCGATAAGCAATTTGATTTGCCGAGACTTTGGAACACAATAACTCTCCTTCGAATTGAGTTAAAATGTTCAAAATTGGTGTGTATGCTTATTAGGTCAATACCTTGACGGAGTTCGAAGATG
Organism: Patella caerulea; assembly: GCA_036850965.1. NCBI lineage: Eukaryota > Metazoa > Mollusca > Gastropoda > Patellidae > Patella > Patella caerulea. The sequence continues at coordinate 2,984,081 of JAZGQO010000002.1, forward strand.
AGCATTTTCTTCTTCGGGTAGGCAGAGATAAGCAATTTGATTGGTTGATACTTTGGGACAAGATAATTTAGGTTCATCTTGATTGATGATTTTTATGCCAATACAATGACTGCATTCTCATTCAGTAATGGATTCGACAGTAACAGTGTATAGAAACGATTGACTTGGACACGAGGGCCCTTTCCCTTGGCCAGAGGGGCCCTTTTGTCAAGCGTGGGGGCCCTTTTGTCTGCCTTTAGGGTCCCCCTAACTAGGTTACATTTTCATTTTTCTTGTCGGTTTTAGCATTTTTCTTTTGGATGACACTTCATGTACAGTTTGATTGCTCGATACGTTTGAAAAAAATAAATGTGCGATTAATTAATATGTGTCATCTATTTATTTTGGGATTTCGGCGGGGGACATCAGCCTCACTGTTGGCTTGTTTAACTTTTTCATTATCACCGGAAGTAATGTCATTTAATTCTGTTTAATTTTTAAGCAAATTTATTTTGATTCTAAGTGGTTATTTCTGTAATCTAATTGAAATATTTTGTCGAATCTTCGTTTTGCAAATGATACAAAAATGTGAATAGTAGGCAAATATATACAGAATATGCAACACAGATAAGAATCTAATACACCTTTGATTAGGGGGGCATTAAGGATTAACCCCACACAACGGAAAACTCTTACAGGGATTAAAAGGAGGCGAATGCTATTATTTATAAAAAGATCAGTGTATCAACTACTCTACTCAAACAACAGCTTTTCTTCCACTCACCAGTAAAACACAACGGCACGCTGTGCCCACTCGTGCATGTAAACCATCACGTGACTGCTCACAATTATCCAGACACAAAAACAACCAAATTATCGCTTAGCTCTCTCTCCACCGGCCAAACCAAGCGAACAATCACCGTCCATCCGATTGTCTCGCAACCTTGTAAATACTTCTGTACATATATTGAATTGGTTTCACTCTTCCCCCCTCATGTATATATGTTCAAATTGACAAACACTACTTACTATATAGGCATAAGACTTCAGAAAGCACAAAATTCATTTATGATTTTTTTACGGTTTTAATTCTCCATTTCTCATCTTGGCTAAGCCAAAGATAATTGTAAGATACCAAGACTCCCCAGGAATATATATAATCTCGTTCAATATCAAGGTTAACAGTCGGATATTTTCGCATGCCTGTTTACATAGCTGCACAATCCTTCCTATTGCCGCATTATGTCTGTTACCACTACTTATTCGTTCTCTTTTACTACTCTCGGGCAATATCGAACCCAACCCAGGCCCAAATACACAAAACAACAACCGACTCTCAGTAGTGCATTTGAATGCAAGGAGCCTAAAAAATAAACTTGCTTTGATAATTGCTGAACTAACTAGCTATGATATAATAACATTAAGTGAGACTTGGCTTGACAAAAACATCACATCTGAATCTATAGCTTTATCTAATTACTATTTGCCCGTCAGGAAAGATAGAAATAATCGTCGTGGCGGGGTGATTATTCGTAATTCCATATCATTCAAACGTAGACATGATTTAGAAAATTTTAATATTGAATCAATCTGGATAGAGATCAACTCCAATAATAAAAAGTTTTTACTTGGTAACTACTACAGACCCCCTTCTTCACCATCCAATCTCAATCAATGATTTTTAATACTTTTCAACAAGCTATAACCGATCCTATTGATAAGTGCATAATTTTAGGAGATTTTAATATTGACTTGAATACTAAAACAACCAGCTTCATTCGCGATGCAATTAACATATTAGACCTGACTCAATTGATAAATAAACCAACCCATTTTAGCAAAACCGGTACACAAAATTCCTTACTAGACCTGATTTTAATAAGTTCAACATTACGCTCAGATGAATGTGATATGCTAGACAATTTCTGCAGCGACCATTGCCCAGTATTTTGTAAGCTTTCATTTACTGTTCCTAAACAAAAATGCTTCAAGCGATTGATATGGAATTGCGAAAACACAAACCTTGGGAGTATACGTACAGAAACAATAAACACTAACTGGTACAATCTTGTTGATCGTTCTGATATCGATGCATCCTGTGTCCAATTTACTAGCAAATTGATCACTATAGCAAAAAATAATATACCAAACAAACTAGTAACTATTAGGCAAAACGATAAACAATGGATGAATAACAGCATTAGAAGAATGAAAAAGAAAAAAAAAATAGATTGCGAGCAGTAAAAAGAAATTTGAAAACTGATTGGCAAAATTTTCGTAAACTAAGAAATGACTACGTAAACCTGATAAGGAAATGTAAAAAATAATATTTTGAGAATATTGACACAAAAATTAATGATAAAGGAAACTTTGACACTAAAAAATGGTGGAATCTAATTAACGCATACACCAAGACACGGGCTGCATCTTCAAACGAACCTCCACCACTTACACCCACTGATGAAGCCAATGCCCTTAATAATTTCTTTATCCAACAAACTGAACTGTCAAGTACCAATAAGACTCTTCCACCCCTCCAAATGAATACTAATAGCCTAAACTCGATTGTACCAACCCCTGGAGAAGTTAAGGACATAATAAATAGCCTAGATACATCAAAAGCATCAGGCCCAGACGAAATTAGTTCTAAAATCCTAAAATATATCGTTAGTGAGATTAGTAATCCCTTATGTCAACTTTTCCGTTTTTCTCTAGATACACACACTATTCCAAAGATATGGAAATTTGCAAATGTCATCGCTATTTTCAAAAAAGGACACCCAACCGACTGCAGCAATTACAGACCCATTTCCCTCCTAAGTATTATTATAAAAATATTTGAGAAAATAATATATAAACACGTCTTTAACTTCTTCAAGGACAATTCAATACTAACAGCACTCCAAAGTGGCTTTCTTCCGGGTGACTCAACTATCTACCAACTAATAGATCTAAATCACTTCTTTTGTCAAGCCATCGATCATAACAAACATACTAGGATCGTTTTTTGTGACATCAGCAAGGCTTTTGACAGAGTCTGGCACGCTGGGCTCTGTCATAAGCTGGAGGCTGCTGGGGTCAGAGGAGGTCTGCTTTCATGGTTCAAGAATTATCTTGAAAACCGACAACAATGTGTTATCATAAACGGAATATCCTCTGACCTCAGGGGTATCCCCGCTGGTGTCCCACAGGGAAGCGTACTGGGACCATTATTATTTTTATTATATATAAACGACATTGTCAATAATATAAAATCGAACATACGACTTTTTGCTGATGATACATCTCTGTACCTAAAAATAGATGACCCAGAGGCATGCGCACTTACATTAAACAAAGATCTTGAAACAATAAATACATGGGCGGAAACATGGCTAGTGACCTTTAACCCCCTCAAGACAGAAACGTTAACCTTCTCCACTAAACGCAATGTCGTGAAACCACCACTTTTAATGAACTCAATAGGAATAAAGGAAGTAACAGAACATAAACACCTCAGACTTATCTTTCAAAGCAACTGCAAATGGAACAGTCACATCGATAGTATAATTAGTAAAGTATCAAAATTAGTAAACAGCCTTCGCTCCTTGAAATATCGTCTAAATAGAAAATCGCTACATACCCTATATTCTTCCTTTATTCTACCGCACTTTGATTATGTCGATGTTATCTGGGACGGATACACTGACTACTTATGTAATAACCTTGAATACTTACAGCTTGACGCACTACGCACTATTTGCGGGGCAGTGAAGGGTACTAGCCATGCCTCTCTCTACGCAGAAACTGGGTTTATTCCACTCAAAGAAAGACGAAACTGACATAAATTAAAACTACTATACAAAATCATCAATAACCTAACCCCTGCTTATCTTAAGAATCTCATAAATCTAGAACCCTCAAACAAATATTTCCTTCGTAATGAAGACAATTTAAAAGAAATTCGATGTCGTACTGAAATCTTTTCTAAATCGTTCATCCCATCAAGTATAAGAGAGTGGAATAAACTCAGTACCGATGCAAGGAATTCTAGATCTCTGAAAATTTTCTCCGACCATCTATCCAAATCTGATATCAAAGTTCCTTCGTTTTATTATAATGGCCATCTGAAATCTCAAATAATTCACTGTAAATTACGACTTCGATGCTCTGACCTGCAGGGTCATAAATTTCTTCGACACATTGCAGACAGTCCCGCATGCCTCTGCGGTCACATATTTGAAGATCCTGATCATTATCTTCTGCGATGTTCCCTACATTCAAATGCACGAACAGAAACCATTGACAAATTACAATATGATTTTAAAAATATAAACTGTCTTTTATTCGGTTCCAAAACCTACAGTCTAGAAATTAATACTAATATGTTTAACCAGGTCCATAAGTTTATTAACATGTCAAACAGATTCTAAACTCAATTCGATCATGTAATATTTTAATGTATAATCTTGGCTACTCTATCTTATTTTGTTTATTATCAAATAATCCTCACTTTGCTTGCATATGTATACTTATTAATTACTATATATACTGTACATTTTCACCCATTTTATTATGTTTATATAATATGTATGTGTTTACCATTTTAACTATGTATATACACCCATTTTTCATTAATAATATGTATACAAATTACTTAGGGAGAGGGGTTTTACATAGGCTAAGCCTGTTCCCCAATCCCATTCAGACAACCTGAATAAAATATTGTTTAAAAAAAACAAAACACTATCAATGGAAAACCAATTAACCTGAGCTATAGATAAACAATAATATAAAGAGAAGTGTGTATGTATGTGTGAACAAGGGTGATCGCTGATGCAGGTGTAAAGAAATAATAATAATAATAAGTTAAAATTAAAAAATAAAATATATTAATTCAATAAACAGAAAATCGTGAAAGATATCTAAATATGATTCAGTAAACTGAAAATCAAGGATTGTGAAATATATCACCAGACTATAAAAAACTGGTTAAGTACTGAAACGAAAGATTATAAAATGCATAATTAGACTGTGAAAAAAACTGGATAGGCACTGAAATGTAACAAAAGTATGGATATCAATAAGCTGGAAGTCCCGAAGGATAAAACCTATTATAAGAGTATAAATCTGGAAGAAAGAAACCGTAAATATATTAATTCTATGTATAAAAGGTCAATACATGTAAACTATATTATGACTGTAAAACTGGATAAGTACTGCAAACCAAGATACCAAAGTGTATAACTAGACTGTGAAACTGGATAAGCACTGATCATGAGTTGTGTTAATTCTGAAAGCTTAAAATCATGAAAGAAACCTATTATTAGACTTAAACATGGATGGGGGAACCCTAAAAATATTCTTCCAATAAACTGAAACCAATAAATGTGAAAACTATCCTCCGACTGTCAAATTGGTTAAGTGTTGAAAGTTAAGATATGAAGGATGTGTAATTAGACTGTGAAAACCGGATAAGCACTGAAATAGAAATAAAGTATTAGAATTAATGTATAAGTTGGTCATAAGCACAGGCACCTGAAGGGATTAAAATAAATTAAAATAAAACTTCTTACTACTGCTTAACTATAGTATAATATTATACTCTATATAGTTAAGCAGTAGTAAGAAGTTTTATTTTAATTTATTTTAACACCCTCAGGTGCCTGCGATCATAAGGTATAAATTGTCCGACACCACGGTTTAACTAGGTTGTTGATGTGTCACGTTATAATCTGTGCCTGTCATTTGCAATCGTGAAAGTGATCTGAAAAATACATTACAATTTGTATATCAATTTGCCATTTTGTTTTTGCATAAACATAATCCCGTGAATGTTTATAATAATAAATTACATTTTTGAAATTATTTTATTAATTACGTACTATGAACAAGTTAATTGTAAAAGATTAGCATAAAATAAATGAATTGAAGTTGATTGTAATTTTTATTATCTTAGATAAATCTAGCAAATGGGAAAATTTAATTTTATGTAAAAAGTTTAGATAATTTTATTGTAAATGTATTTTTCACCATATTTCTACCAGTTGCGAAGCCTGAAATGAAACCTCGCGTAAATAAGTAGTGCAGGCCTTATACTCGTGAATTAAGAATTTTACATTTTTTTATCAAAGTATGCCTTTTTCGAAAGTTCTTTTCATTATCGTAACTAGATCATTACTCACAGATTTGCCTTTAGTAATGAGAAATAAAATTTTATAAAAAACAAGAAAAAAAAATATTTGATAGTCGATTTTAACTATTAAGTGACATTAATTTTTTTTTCTAATTTCCTAACCTTTCCATGGACAATAGATAGGCCTACCGCTCGCCTGCTATAGTCTAGCACTAGACATTATTATAACACAGAAACTACATGGTGCATCTTATATTTGATCAATTAAATATTATTGAAAATTTCGACAGCTATTCTATGACGACATGCACGGAATTAATATAAGTCTAGTGATGTACAAATTCAAGTATGGATAATTATAAACTTGTATGAATATTAAAGTCTTAGTTAGGCCTACCGTTGAAACGGCGCCTGTCATGACATATGAACATTTCACCATAATCTGTTTTCATTATCTAGCTGGCAGACTCTTTCGAAACCCGATAAAAATGAATACAACATTCAAAATAATTTTCAGCAATCCGTAACATAAAGACGAGACCTGTTTAAAATTAAACAAAGGCAAAACATAATCTATTTTGATTAGCCCTAGCTATCCCAACGCAAATCAATCGCCATCGTGCTCAGGAATATTACCAGACAATAAAAAAAACAAAAAAAAAACTGCGGTGCTTTAGTTGACAGTAATTTATTTATTATTTATGTACGAAATAGTGTTTTCATTTTAACAAAATATCAGAAGATGTATAAAACAGGCATCTGCCTCAGTCCTAGCACCATACTTGATTACTTCCCGGTTGCAATATTGCAACAGTCTTTTTTAAGATTTTCTACTTTAGCGCCTACAGCCAAGCTAGAAGATACAAATTAACTTTTCCGGGAATTACACTTTAATATGAATTCCTTTATATCTGCACAATTAAACTTTACTGGAAAAAATAAACCCCACAGCCTTAAAGAACGTTTAAATTCAACAAGAGAAATTAGTATTAAAGTAAACATTAAAGATAAATGATAACATGTGATATAAAAGGTACTGATTATAACATGTGATATAACAGGGACCTATTATAGCATGTGATACAACAGGGACCTAGTATACCATGTGATATAAAAGGAACAGCGTAAAATCTGATAGAAAATACCTTTTAAACTATTAATGTTTCAGCAAAATAAATAGAAAATAACTGTACACAAGTAACCTACCTCTAGACATTGATGGATGGTGATAGGTACTTTCTGTGATTTAGTATAAGAAAATTTAATCCGGTCAAACACCTACTTAACCTAGTTCTCGTTGTCACCCACTTGTTTAACCATTTAAATATATTAAACAGAGCACTGTTCATAGATATAAAATAGTCCGTATAGTTCATTAGCATCACAAACGCTGGTTTTCTGATTTTGACGTAACTTAAAATATATGTTTATGTTCCCCAAATTGTGCATATCAAACTGTAACCCTCTGGATTAGGGCCTTTGATTCTACGCTAATTTGGGTTTATATCTTGTAGACCCTCTGGAGGTCCGATATAAAAAGACGTTTAAATTTATCATCGTTAAAGGAAAAGTTCGACTTTCATGAAAATCAGAACGAAGCTGACTGACAAAATGCCGCCCGCGTACGCAAATAGTGTAAAAAGTATCTAATACCATGGTTGTGGAGGTAGTGTGACGTTAGCTCGATTTTCGTTTTTTGATCTTGGTGAATATCGAAAAACGAGCTACTCGTTTTTTGAAATTCAGGCTTGAATCTCAAAAATACAGATTTTAATCATGTATATCGAAAGAACATCTCTATAACACATTTGACTACATCAGTTTAATAAAACGAACCAAAGATGTCATAAATGAGCATGCCGGAGCAGTGGATTCACACAAAGAAGATCTTTCTCCTTGACTATTGAGACCACTCCTCAGCAGGGCTGTATCTAGCGGGGGTGCAGTGGGTACATTGTAACCCCAGAAACATAAGGCGCCCAGAGAAATGACGCCCCCTCAAAAAAATTGACAACCTGTCAATTGTAAAATAATATACGTGATTATGATCACACGGTGATGCTCTTAAGGCACTGATCAATCGGTCGGTTTTAATGGCCCCCACACGCCAATATTGGTACCTGATCCAAACACTCTTATATCATTTATGTGGAGGCCATGGGGCGCCACCACAGGCGCGGATCCAAAAGGCATGGCCACTAGAAACAACCGCCGCCCCTGAAAAAAAATACAAAATATAAAATACAAAATCGACTTTTAGTTATCACGAGAGTGGCCGCAAAACGTGTTTCCAGCAGCGTTATTTTTCATAATTTTCTGAGGGCGGTCCCCCACATGCCATTTTGGTCGCCCTATATCCACATGGCCTTATTGGTGGTTCAGACTAGTTCTAGTCTAGAGGGTAAGATTTTTCTCATTTTGGTGTATTTAACATCAAAATGAGAAACAGCGCCACCGAAATTAACACAGGGGACCACTTGCTAGCGACTTTGATTACGGCTCCAAGTGTGTGTAAAATGCGTTTACGACAGGGTCTCGTGCTCGCCGCTCAGTAAATCGGGCATAATATTTGCGCCCCCCCCCCCACCAATACAACTGCTGCATCCCCACTTTTAAAATCCTACATACGACCCTACTGCTCAGGCACCCTCATTTATGATATATTTGGTTCGTTTTAGAATACTGATTTAACCAAATGTGTTTAGAGACATTCTGTATTAATAAAATAAAACCAAGTACGAACAATCCAAACGATTATAAAAAAGTTATAGGAAAAATAGTGTAATCAGCAAATGAACTGTTCACCGTGTACAAAATACACGACAAACAGTGGTAACAGGTGTCCGGAAGAGTAAGCTTACCCTGCCTGGCGCCACACCCACCATAGCTGCATCCAAACTATTAGACGAAATCTCGGTAAAATAACGTGATTGGCCAATGGATTAGAGGTATGCAGTGTTAACAATGTAGTAGACATAATCAGAGAGATAGTAAATAGGATACGCGTCAATTATATATATTTAGAATAATAGCTGAGAGACATGTTATATTTACCAATCAAGTCAATATGACGGCCATAAAACCTTTTAATGGTTTTTATAAGTTTAGTGCGCAAGTATCCCTGTAGTTGAAGCTTAGATGACAAATGCCTCGATCTACTTAAAAAAAAAACGCGTAACGAATTAGCTGAGACACAAACACTCCATAAGCTGGTGATATTGGAATGTCACTACTAATAAATGGAAAGTCAAAGTCATCACGTTTATCGTACAAAGTGAATCCACTGCTCAGGCATCTTCATTTATGATATCTTTAGGTCGTTTTAGATATAGATCCATGAAATCTGCTTTTTTGAGATTCAGTTTGAATATCGAAAAATGTGCTAGTTGTTTTTCGTTATTCACCAATATCGAAAAACGAAAATCGAGCTAACTTCACACTGCCGGTTGGGACCTTCTAGAGATCATAATTTTTATCTCATGTTAATAAAGCCTAAAATGTATTTTTATATCAGAAAGATCTGGTTTCCTGTCAATACTTGCAAGTATTGGTTCGTAACTTCTTGGATTTTGCTCACCCCGGTTGTGCGTAAAAAAAGATTTTTTTTAGCTCGTTCTCTGTCCATCTCATGCATAATGTGATCGTGTATGGCATGGTAAGCCGTTGTTTTTCATATTTTCAGCCAATTTTGTTTCAAGTACAGTTCTATAAAATATAATATACTAGCGTTCCTTAAATTTTATATAATCCAGATGATCCAAATGACAGTAATTCTAACATGTTCCCAAAGAGCAACAACAAATGGAGATCATATGATGTCAAAATAGCCATAATATGTTTATAAGAAATAAATAGTGCATATGAAATCAGAACTTGTTATTTGTTACTTGTTCTTCCAGGTTGCAAGAAAGATGGCGATGATAGGACACATTCGGAAAAAGAATATGTAAGTATTTTCTATTCTTATCTGTTGATCAGAAACTGTCAATAATTATACGTTGATTAATTACGAGAATTTACCCATCGGATCAAAACTTTTCGGTTGAATATTACATAATAATATGCAATAACAATGAAATTCAAAAGACGCACACAACTTCAGAGAGAAATGCAATGGCGTTTAACGTTCTTATTTTCTGCAAACCTGGAGAGATACACGTAGAATAAGCGTTTCAGTCGCGTTTCGAAAAAGAAAGACTGAAGCATTTTATTAACTATGACTCAATCAAACATATATTTTTCTAAATGTAACGTTACCCAAAATGTCTATAAAATGGGCTATACTATATACCGGAAAACACCCCCCAAAAAACACACCGAAAACACCGGAAAACACCATGTTATATTGAATACCAGAAAACACCGGAAATCACTAAATACGGGAAAACACACTAAATACCGGAAAGCACCCTAAATAAGCACCCCGGAGCCTGGTCCTCCGGAAAACACACAAAAAACTAAACCTAAACCTAACGCTAACCCACAACAGAAAAAGCTAACCCTAACCCCCACCCACAGAGGATCCGACTCCGGGTTACCTATATAAGGTGTTTTCCGGTATTAAGTGTGTTTTCAGGTATGAATGGTTTTTCCGGTGTTTTCCGGTATACAGTATAACATGGTGTTTCCTGTGTTTTTTGTGTGTTTTCCGGTATATAGTATTGTCGTATAAAATTAAGTTTTCAAACTTAAATAGCTAAGGTTCTTTTGTTTTACTTTATTAGCTCAGTGAAATTCATCAACTGGAACAAAACACCGATTTTCTTAATCTCTGGGGTAAGTATTCAACAGTATTGCATGCAATATCCTGCACTTAATTCCATTTTCATTAACGCTTTAAATTTTCTGAAAATTGCAATAGTCTGCAGGTCCTCGTAAACTCTAAAGATAATGCTTCAAAATATTGATCATTACGAACTAAACACGGATTAACATGACATTATATCACGCGTGTTTCTTGAATATATTATAAATAAAACACGAAGAAATGGAATGTATTATCATGATCGGATAAATTTTAAAATATTTTAGACATTCATCATTTCCTACTAATGCCCCCGGTTTGTAATCGGGGACTGACTAACCTGTTGTTTATATTGTATTACAGGTAAGGGTAAGAAGAATATTGATAGCCCACAGCTGAGGACTCTGAAAGGTAGATTGAACAGTAATTGTTAACTTAATTACCTCAAGGGCAACGAAATGTCCTGAACAATATTGCAGTAGTGAATTCAATTTCTTTATCTTCAAACCTCTCCACACTCCACCCAATCTCTCACGTATTAAATTCTGCACTTTACTTATAATATTATGACGTAATTTCAGGCAACACTATGGTCAGTCTAGCGGATGTGAAGGGAAGGGAGTATGTGAAGACCCGAGCCTATCATGAAGGTTTGAAGATACTGACAGAGCATAAAGTCCTGGGTATAATAGGAAGTGCTGGCGATGGCAAAACTACATTGTCAAAGATGATCGCCAACCAATTTATTGAATGCAACAAAGAGTATACACCATTGCTAATAGATGAACCGAGTGATTTAAAAGAAGTTAACTTTGAGGATGATAAGTATTTAATACTGGTGGATGATATGTATGGTAAATATAATACATTGAAGGAACGTAAGAATCAATGGCCTAAGCAATTTGATAATTTTCGAATCCGAAAAGAAAAGGGTCAACTGGTGTTTATTTATATTACGAGAGATTATATTTATAATTCTTCTCAACGTCAATTAAAGGAGTACGACTTATTTTCTACCAAAACAGAACTTAAACTTCATTCCGACGAATTTTCCTTAAACTATAATGAAAAAGAAGAGATTCTGCAATTTTATAAAGTACACAAAGATAAAATCATCAGTATTTTGAAAAACGACAAATACTTTGGTTTTCCGGCTATCGCATCTTCTGTAGGCAATATAACGTTTGAACAATTACCGACTAATTCCCAGTCCTCCCACGAATTCATGCTCTTACAGTTAGAACATTTTTGGGATGAAAATAAGGACATATACACAGCATTAAGTATGGTATTCTGTTTACATAAAGTGCCGATGGGAGATCTAGATCGCCCCAATAACGAGGTAAATAAAATAATTACGGCAATCAAGGGTGAAATTTACCGAAAGTTTGAAATATCTATAGCTCGCGATAAAGTCACGGACCTTTCAGAAAGTTTTATTCGCATTTTTGAAGAAAATTTTATGAAAATGGTTTCATTGCAGGATTTTTTTGAGGTGCCGTTCTTATCTCATTTTTCACAAAAGTTCATTAAAATGGCATTAGAATTTTGTCCCTTTGAAATGTTGATGACAGTTATTAGTATAAAACCAGCAGATCAGTGCAACTGCATTGTCATCGACAACTTCGACGAACTTTCCTCTCGTTTTATTAGGGAACTGCGTGATGAAAATAGTGTTATTTTGACCCATTCTGCTTTTCTTGATATCAGGTTCTTGTCAAGGTTTCTTAATAATAAAGATATAAACATAAACGATATTTTACGTAACATTAATCACCTCAGCTTAGGGGATATAAACGCAATAGAAGAATCGGGACATTTTTTGCATTATGTTTCTCTTTATGGTGACATTGATTGTCTTGAAAAAATTCTTAGATATTTTCAAGACAATTTGCCTGAACTGGTTGACAAGAAAACAAAATTTGGGTGGGATGCGATCAGTCTTGCTGTTATTTCGAAAATTAAACCAATTGAAAAAATAGATGTCTTATTGAAAGCTCTCAAATATGATGACCTAGTAACATTGCCACACTTTGTTGTATATTCTAGCGACTTTAATGTTATTGAACATGTTGCTACTAAACATACAAACTTTGATATAAGATCACTAGATAACAAATCAAGAACGATTCTTCATAACGCTTGTGATTCTATCCACGATGTTAGTGAGATAATTAATTTTCTCGTAAAATGGGGTTTCGATTTAAATGCTAAAGACAAAGATGGTTGCACAGCACTTCACCTGGCCGCAGTCAGGGGGAAAACAGAAACTGTTTCAATCTTAATTAAAAATGGTGCTTCTGTGTTTGAACGAGATAACAAGGGGAGATTACCCAGCCATGCAGCTTGTGCTGCTCAAGGTGGAAGGAATGACATCCATTCCCATGGTGTTCTTATTCTGTTAACTCAAGCTGAATGTCCGGTTATTGAGCCCGACCACAATGGTCGAACTCCATTCTTAGAAGCGCTTGCAGTTGTAAATACTAAATGCCTTCAATATTTCATTGAAAACTTAACCCGTTTAGAAATACAAGACGAACTAAGGCAGCCATTTCTGATTGACGCTCTTATGTTAAATGATTTTACCACGTTCCGGGCCATTTTCGATATTTTAATTCTAGGTGAAAGCTACATCGATCTTATTGATGTAAATATGTTAATAGCATGTGTTGACTCAGTTGAAAAATTCAAATATTTGTTAGTGAAAGGTGCTAATTTTAACGTTGTTGATGATAAAAACCACAGTGTACTACACCATGCTTGTAGAAAGGGAGCAATGGAAACTGTTAATTATTTGGTTAACGACGCCAAGGTTGATGTTAACCATCAAGACAATGATGGTAGGACACCAGCTGTATATTGTTGTCTGTCTGAGATTAACCCTGTTGATAAACTGATGATATTATCGTCAAATGGTGGTGACTTGTATACAGTAGATAACTCTAACGACAGTTTACTACACCCCGCTTGTTTGTATGGTACCACTGAAACCGTTAAGTATTTGGTTAACATCGTGAAGTTGGATGTTAACCATCAAAACAATGATGGTAGGACACCAGCTGTATATTGTTGTCTGTCTGAGATTAACCCTGTTGATAAACTGATGATATTATCGTCAAATGGTGGTGACTTGTATACAGTAGATAACTCTAACGGCAGTTTACTACACCCCGCTTGTTTGTATGGTACCACTGAAACCGTTAAGTATTTGGTTAACATCGTGAAGTTGGATGTTAACCATCAAGACAATGATGGTTGGACACCAGCTGTGTTTTGTTGTAAGTCTAAGATTAACCCTGTTGATAAACTGATGTTATTATCGTCAAATGGTGGTGACTTGTATACAGTAGATAACTCTAACCTTAGTTTACTACACCGCGCTTGTTGGTCTGGTACCACTGAAACCGTTAAGTATTTGGTTAACATCGTGAAGTTGGATGTTAACCATCAAGACAATGATGGTTGGACACCAGCTGTGTTTTGTTGTAAGTCTAAGATTAACCCTGTTGATAAACTGATGTTATTATCGTCAAATGGTGGTGACTTGTATACAGTAGATAACTCTAACCTTAGTTTACTACACCGCGCTTGTTGGTCTGGTACCACTGAAACCGTTAAGTATTTGGTTAACATCGTGAAGTTGGATGTTAACCATCAAGACAATGATGGTTGGACACCAGCTGTGTTTTGTTGTAAGTCTAAGATTAACCCTGTTGATAAACTGATGTTATTATCGTCAAATGGTGGTGACTTGTATACAGTAGATAACTCTAACCTTAGTTTACTACACCGCGCTTGTTGGTCTGGTACCACTGAAACCGTTAAGTATTTGGTTAACATCGTGAAGTTGGATGTTAACCATCAAGACAATGATGGTTGGACACCAGCTGTGTTTTGTTGTAAGTCTAAGATTAACCCTGTTGATAAACTGATGTTATTATCGTCAAATGGTGGTGACTTGTATACAGTAGATAACTCTAACCTTAGTTTACTACACCGCGCTTGTTGGTCTGGTACCACTGAAACCGTTAAGTATTTGGTTAACATCGTGCAGTTGGATGTTAACCATCAAGACAATGCTGGTTGGACACCAGCTGTGTTTTGTTGTAAGTCTAAGATTAACCCTGTTGATAAACTGATGTTATTATCGTCAAATGGTGGTGACTTGTATACAGTAGATAACTCTAACCTTAGTTTACTACACCGCGCTTGTTGGTCTGGTACCACTGAAACCGTTAAGTATTTGGT